>LN902844.1:1357812-6157812 GCA_000469725.3 Echinococcus multilocularis
TCTNTGTTTGAAGGAGGGAGATGGAGATGAATGAGCTGTCATGTCATAGGTGGCGTGTGATAGCAACTTAAGTGCATGGTAGAAGTAGCTGTGTGGCGAAATGCCATGGGTGATGAATGGCAACTGGTGTGGTTCANTGCTAGCANTCTGTATGTGGTTGTCACACANGTGGTTGATGATGNTGNNTGGATGATGGTGGTGGTGGTGGGTNGTGATGATGATGTGATGGGGAGGATGCACTCCNAATACNNCGNGCCTCCTTGGCACTTGCACGTGCTGGCACTACACTGCGTTGGCAGTGAAGGAAGGCAAGTGGTCAGGGGCAGTAGGAGTGAGAGAGAGGGATGTAGGGGGGCAGAGGCGGAGGGAGGTAGGGAGGGAGAGAGTGGAGGAGAGTGAAAGGGACGCCCGAAGGCTCCCCACTGGCAAAAACTATGCACCCGAGCGAACCCGATTAGAGTCCGTCGCAGGCTTCAACACAGCGGAGTGCAATGCTGAGCCTCCACCTGGGGTCAGAGCCTTGCTGATCACCCTGAACCCGGCGCCAGGTAAGTTTGATGCGCTGCACCCACACCACACCCGCTCCCACGCCACCACTTGCTTCTGTCGCCTCGCGTCTCCATCACCACACATCGCCTCACACCACCACGTCCTTCCTGCCTTTCTACGCCCACGCACCCTACTCCTCACACGCCAGCCCGCATCACCACCTCCCTCTCCTCTCCACCACCTGCACTCTACTCCCACCTACTTCTCCACTTCAGTAGTACCTCCCCCTAACTCGCCTTGCCTCCTTGCCTCTGCTTCGCCTCGTCTCGTCACCACTGCCACAGCCGAGGGTGGAGAGATGGCAACCGACAATGTCGCACCACTGCCATTGAGGCAGCGAGTCGGCAGGGCATCGACGCAACCACTTAGCCCTGGCGAGGTAGAGAGAGAGAGAGTGAGTGAGTGAGTGCGAGCGTGTGACTGTTGTGCGGTTTGAGTGAATGTGCTCCACTTGCCTACCACCTGCCCATGTTGGTGAGCAGGCTTTCAGTCCATATGCATAGACGTGCGTGGAGATATTTCCATCTTGTTGGCACAGTGCCAATTCAGGTGTGTTTGAGGCACCACACTCGCCAATTGATTGCTACCAAGTGGAGCGCGAGTGAACCACACTGCCCACCACCGAGGTTGCAAGCCACCTCTGGCGCGTAATCCACTTCCTCATCTTCAACACTGCATGCTGCATACACAATTCGGCCGCCGCCGCCGCCGCCGGCCGCGCCNCNCCNGCACCACAAGTGTCTGTTGAAGGGGTGGATGAATGAGCTGTCATGTCATAGGTGGCGTGTGATAGCAACTTGAAGTGCATGGTAGAAGTAGGCTGTGTGGCGAAATGGCCAGAGGTGAGAATGCAACTGTGTGGTTCACTGCAGTATGCAATCTGTCTCACGTGGTTGTACACATCACTGTGGATGATGATGATGGTGGTGGTGGTGGTGGTGGTGGTGATGATGATGTGATGGGGAGGATGCACGTGCGCAAAGTACCAACCGGCCTCCTTGGCACTTGCACGTGCTGGCACTACACTGCGTTGGCAGTGAAGGAAGGCAAGTGGTCAGGGGCAGTAGGAGTGAGAGAGAGGGATGTAGGGGGGCAGAGGCGGAGGGAGGTAGGGAGGGAGAGAGTGGAGGAGAGTGAAAGGGACGCCCGAAGGCTCCCCACTGGCAAAAACTATGCACCCGAGCGAACCCGATTAGAGTCCGTCGCAGGCTTCAACACAGCGGAGTGCAATGCTGAGCCTCCACCTGGGGTCAGAGCCTTGCTGATCACCCTGAACCCGGCGCCAGGTAAGTTTGATGCGCTGCACCCACACCACACCCGCTCCCACGCCACCACTTGCTTCTGTCGCCTCGCGTCTCCATCACCACACATCGCCTCACACCACCACGTCCTTCCTGCCTTTCTACGCCCACGCACCCTACTCCTCACACGCCAGCCCGCATCACCACCTCCCTCTCCTCTCCACCACCCTCCACCTGCACTCTACTCCCACCTACTTCTCCACTTCAGTAGTACCTCCCCCTAACTCTTGCCTTGCCTTGCCTTGCCTCGCCTCGTCTCGTCACCACTGCCACAGCCGAGGGTGGAGAGATGGCAACCGACAATGTCGCACCACTGCCATTGAGGCAGCGAGTCGGCAGGGCATCGACGCAACCACTTAGCCCTGGCGAGGTAGAGAGAGAGAGAGTGAGTGAGTGAGTGCGAGCGTGTGACTGTTGTGCGGTTTGAGTGAATGTGCTCCACTTGCCTACCACCTGCCCATGTTGGTGAGCAGGCTTTCAGTCCATATGCATAGACGTGCGTGGAGATATTTCCATCTTGTTGGCACAGTGCCAATTCAGGTGTGTTTGAGGCACCACACTCGCCAATTGATTGCTACCAAGTGGAGCGCGAGTGAACCACACTGCCCACCACCGAGGTTGCAAGCCACCTCTGGCGCGTAATCCACTTCCTCATCTTCAACACTGCATGCTGCATACACAATTCGGCCGCCGCCGCCGCCGCCGCCGCCGCCACCACAAGTGTCTGTTTGAAGGAGGGAGATGGAGATGAATGAGCTGTCATGTCATAGGTGGCGTGTGATAGCAACTTGAAGTGCATGGTAGAAGTAGGCTGTGTGGCGAAATGGCCAGAGGTGAGAATGCAACTGTGTGGTTCACTGCAGTATGCAATCTGTCTCACGTGGTTGTACACATCACTGTGGATGATGATGGTGGTGGTGGTGGTGGTGGTGGTGGTGGAGTGATGATGATGTGATGGGGAGGATGCACGTGCGCAAAGTACCAACCGGCCTCCTTGGCACTTGCACGTGCTGGCACTACACTGCGTTGGTAGTGAAGGAAGGCAAGTGGTCAGGGGCAGTAGGAGTGAGAGAGAGGGATGTAGGGGGCAGAGGCGGAGGGAGGTAGGGAGGGAGAGAGTGGAGGAGAGTGAAAGGGACGCCCGAAGGCTCCCCACTGGCAAAAACTATGCACCCGAGCGAACCCGATTAGAGTCCGTCGCAGGCTTCAACACAGCGGAGTGCAATGCTGAGCCTCCACCTGGGGTCAGAGCCTTGCTGATCACCCTGAACCCGGCGCCAGGTAAGTTTGATGCGCTGCACCCACACCACACCCGCTCCCACGCCACCACTTGCTTCTGTCGCCTCGCGTCTCCATCACCACACATCGCCTCACACCACCACGTCCTTCCTGCCTTTCTACGCCCACGCACCCTACTCCTCACACGCCAGCCCGCATCACCACCTCCCTCTCCTCTCCACCATCTCACTACCCCACCTGCACTCTACTCCCACCTACTTCTCCACTTCAGTAGTACCTCCCCCTAACTCGGCCTTGCCTTGCCTCGCCTCGTCTCGTCACCACTGCACAGCCGAGGGTGGAGAGATGGCAACCGACAATGTCGCACCACTGCCATTGAGGCAGCGAGTCGGCAGGGCATCGACGCAACCACTTAGCCCTGGCGAGGTAGAGAGAGAGAGAGTGAGTGAGTGAGTGCGAGCGTGTGACTGTTGTGCGGTTTGAGTGAATGTGCTCCACTTGCCTACCACCTGCCCATGTTGGTGAGCAGGCTTTCAGTCCATATGCATAGACGTGCGTGGAGATATTTCCATCTTGTTGGCACAGTGCCAATTCAGGTGTGTTTGAGGCACCACACTCGCCAATTGATTGCTACCAAGTGGAGCGCGAGTGAACCACACTGCCCACCACCGAGGTTGCAAGCCACCTCTGGCGCGTAATCCACTTCCTCATCTTCAACACTGCATGCTGCATACACAATTCGGCCGCCGCCGCCGCCGCCGCCGCCACCACAAGTGTCTGTTTGAAGGAGGGAGATGGAGATGAATGAGCTGTCATGTCATAGGTGGCGTGTGATAGCAACTTGAAGTGCATGGTAGAAGTAGGCTGTGTGGCGAAATGGCCAGAGGTGAGAATGCAACTGTGTGGTTCACTGCAGTATGCAATCTGTCTCACGTGGTTGTACACATCACTGTGGATGATGATGATGGTGGTGGTGGTGGTGGTGGTGGTGGTGGTGATGATGATGTGATGGGGAGGATGCACGTGCGCAAAGTACCAACCGGCCTCCTTGGCACTTGCACGTGCTGGCACTACACTGCGTTGGCAGTGAAGGAAGGCAAGTGGTCAGGGGCAGTAGGAGTGAGAGAGAGGGATGTAGGGGGGCAGAGGCGGAGGGGGTAGGGAGGGAGAGAGTGGAGGAGAGTGAAAGGGACGCCCGAAGGCTCCCCACTGGCAAAAACTATGCACCCGAGCGAACCCGATTAGAGTCCGTCGCAGGCTTCAACACAGCGGAGTGCAATGCTGAGCCTCCACCTGGGGTCAGAGCCTTGCTGATCACCCTGAACCCGGCGCCAGGTAAGTTTGATGCGCTGCACCCACACCACACCCGCTCCCACGCCACCACTTGCTTCTGTCGCCTCGCGTCTCCATCACCACACATCGCCTCACACCACCACGTCCTTCCTGCCTTTCTACGCCCACGCACCCTACTCCTCACACGCCAGCCCGCATCACCACCTCCCTCTCCTCTCCACCACCTGCACTCTACTCCCACCTACTTCTCCACTTCAGTAGTACCTCCCCCTCTCGCCTTGCCTTGCCTCGCCTCGTCTCGTCACCACTGCCACAGCCGAGGGTGGAGAGATGGCAACCGACAATGTCGCACCACTGCCATTGAGGCAGCGAGTCGGCAGGGCATCGACGCAACCACTTAGCCCTGGCGAGGTAGAGAGAGAGAGAGAGTGAGTGAGTGAGTGATGCGAGCGTGTGACTGTTGTGCGGTTTGAGTGAATGTGCTCCACTTGCCTACCACCTGCCCATGTTGGTGAGCAGGCTTTCAGTCCATATGCATAGACGTGCGTGGAGATATTTCCATCTTGTTGGCACAGTGCCAATTCAGGTGTGTTTGAGGCACCACACTCGCCAATTGATTGCTACCAAGTGGAGCGCGAGTGAACCACACTGCCCACCACCGAGGTTGCAAGCCACCTCTGGCGCGTAATCCACTTCCTCATCTTCAACACTGCATGCTGCATACACAATTCGGCCGCCGCCGCCGCCGCCGCCGCCGCCGCCGCCACCACAAGTGTCTGTTTGAAGGAGGGAGATGGAATGAATGAGCTGTCATGTCATAGGTGGCGTGTGATAGCAACTTGAAGTGCATGGTAGAAGTAGGCTGTGTGGCGAAATGGCCAGAGGTGAGAATGCAACTGTGTGGTTCACTGCAGTATGCAATCTGTCTCACGTGGTTGTACACATCACTGTGGATGATGATGGTGGTGGTGGTGGTGGTGGTGGTGGTAGTGATGATGATGTGATGGGGAGGATGCACGTGCGCAAAGTACCAACCGGCCTCCTTGGCACTTGCACGTGCTGGCACTACACTGCGTTGGCAGTGAAGGAAGGCAAGTGGTCAGGGGCAGTAGGAGTGAGAGAGAGGGATGTAGGGGGGCAGAGGCGGAGGGAGGTAGGGAGGGAGAGAGTGGAGGAGAGTGAAAGGGACGCCCGAAGGCTCCCCACTGGCAAAAACTATGCACCCGAGCGAACCCGATTAGAGTCCGTCGCAGGCTTCAACACAGCGGAGTGCAATGCTGAGCCTTGCTGATCACCCTGAACCCGGCGCCAGGTAAGTTTGATGCGCTGCACCCACACCACACCCGCTCCCACGCCACCACTTGCTTCTGTCGCCTCGCGTCTCCATCACCACACATCGCCTCACACCACCACGTCCTTCCTGCCTTTCTACGCCCACGCACCCTACTCCTCACACGCCAGCCCGCATCACCACCTCCCTCTCCTCTCCACCACCTGCACTCTACTCCCACCTACTTCTCCACTTCAGTAGTACCTCCCCCTAACTCGCCTTGCCTTGCCTTGCCTTGCCTTGCCTCGCCTCGTCTCGTCACCACTGCCACAGCCGAGGGTGGAGAGATGGCAACCGACAATGTCGCACCACTGCCATTGAGGCAGCGAGTCGGCAGGGCATCGACGCAACCACTTAGCCCTGGCGAGGTAGAGAGAGAGAGAGAGTGAGTGAGTGAGTGAGTGCGAGCGTGTGACTGTTGTGCGGTTTGAGTGAATGTGCTCCACTTGCCTACCACCTGCCCATGTTGGTGAGCAGGCTTTCAGTCCATATGCATAGACGTGCGTGGAGATATTTCCATCTTGTTGGCACAGTGCCAATTCAGGTGTGTTTGAGGCACCACACTCGCCAATTGATTGCTACCAAGTGGAGCGCGAGTGAACCACACTGCCCACCACCGAGGTTGCAAGCCACCTCTGGCGCGTAATCCACTTCCTCATCTTCAACACTGCATGCTGCATACACAATTCGGCCGCCGCCGCCGCCGCCGCCGCCACCACAAGTGTCTGTTTGAAGGAGGGAGATGGAGATGAATGAGCTGTCATGTCATAGGTGGCGTGTGATAGCAACTTGAAGTGCATGGTAGAAGTAGGCTGTGTGGCGAAATGGCCAGAGGTGAGAATGCAACTGTGTGGTTCACTGCAGTATGCAATCTGTCTCACGTGGTTGTACACATCACTGTGGATGATGATGGTGGTGGTGGTGGTGGTGGTGGTGGTGGTGATGATGATGTGATGGGGAGGATGCACGTGCGCAAAGTACCAACCGGCCTCCTTGGCACTTGCACGTGCTGGCACTACACTGCGTTGGCAGTGAAGGAAGGCAAGTGGTCAGGGGCAGTAGGAGTGAGAGAGAGGGATGTAGGGGGGCAGAGGCGGAGGGAGGTAGGGAGGGAGAGAGTGGAGGAGAGTGAAAGGGACGCCCGAAGGCTCCCCACTGGCAAAAACTATGCACCCGAGCGAACCCGATTAGAGTCCGTCGCAGGCTTCAACACAGCGGAGTGCAATGCTGAGCCTCCACCTGGGGTCAGAGCCTTGCTGATCACCCTGAACCCGGCGCCAGGTAAGTTTGATGCGCTGCACCCACACCACACCCGCTCGCACGCCACCACTTGCTTCTGTCGCCTCGCGTCTCCATCACCACACATCGCCTCACACCACCACGTCCTTCCTGCCTTTCTACGCCCACGCACCCTACTCCTCACACGCCAGCCCGCATCACCACCTCCCTCTCCTCTCCACCATCTCACTACCCACCTGCACTCTACTCCCACCTACTTCTCCACTTCAGTAGTACCTCCCCCTAACTCGCCTTGCCTTGCCTTGCCTTGCCTCGCCTCGCCTCGTCTCGTCACCACTGCCACAGCCGAGGGTGGAGAGATGGCAACCGACAATGTCGCACCACTGCCATTGAGGCAGCGAGTCGGCAGGGCATCGACGCAACCACTTAGCCCTGGCGAGGTAGAGAGAGAGAGAGTGAGTGAGTGAGTGCGAGCGTGTGACTGTTGTGCGGTTTGAGTGAATGTGCTCCACTTGCCTACCACCTGCCCATGTTGGTGAGCAGGCTTTCAGTCCATATGCATAGACGTGCGTGGAGATATTTCCATCTTGTTGGCACAGTGCCAATTCAGGTGTGTTTGAGGCACCACACTCGCCAATTGATTGCTACCAAGTGGAGCGCGAGTGAACCACACTGCCCACCACCGAGGTTGCAAGCCACCTCTGGCGCGTAATCCACTTCCTCATCTTCAACACTGCATGCTGCATACACAATTCGGCCGCCGCCGCCGCCGCCGCCGCCGCCGCCGCCGCCGCCACCACAAGTGTCTGTTTGAAGGAGGGAGATGGAGATGAATGAGCTGTCATGTCATAGGTGGCGTGTGATAGCAACTTGAAGTGCATGGTAGAAGTAGGCTGTGTGGCGAAATGGCCAGAGGTGAGAATGCAACTGTGTGGTTCACTGCAGTATGCAATCTGTCTCACGTGGTTGTACACATCACTGTGGATGATGATGGTGGTGGTGGTGGTGGTGGTGGTGGTAGTGATGATGATGTGATGGGGAGGATGCACGTGCGCAAAGTACCAACCGGCCTCCTTGGCACTTGCACGTGCTGGCACTACACTGCGTTGGCAGTGAAGGAAGGCAAGTGGTCAGGGGCAGTAGGAGTGAGAGAGAGGGATGTAGGGGGGCAGAGGCGGAGGGAGGTAGGGAGGGAGAGAGTGGAGGAGAGTGAAAGGGACGCCCGAAGGCTCCCCACTGGCAAAAACTATGCACCCGAGCGAACCCGATTAGAGTCCGTCGCAGGCTTCAACACAGCGGAGTGCAATGCTGAGCCTTGCTGATCACCCTGAACCCGGCGCCAGGTAAGTTTGATGCGCTGCACCCACACCACACCCGCTCCCACGCCACCACTTGCTTCTGTCGCCTCGCGTCTCCATCACCACACATCGCCTCACACCACCACGTCCTTCCTGCCTTTCTACGCCCACGCACCCTACTCCTCACACGCCAGCCCGCATCACCACCTCCCTCTCCTCTCCACCACCTGCACTCTACTCCCACCTACTTCTCCACTTCAGTAGTACCTCCCCCTAACTCGCCTTGCCTTGCCTTGCCTTGCCTCGCCTCGTCTCGTCACCACTGCCACAGCCGAGGGTGGAGAGATGGCAACCGACAATGTCGCACCACTGCCATTGAGGCAGCGAGTCGGCAGGGCATCGACGCAACCACTTAGCCCTGGCGAGGTAGAGAGAGAGAGAGAGAGTGAGTGAGTGAGTGAGTGCGAGCGTGTGACTGTTGTGCGGTTTGAGTGAATGTGCTCCACTTGCCTACCACCTGCCCATGTTGGTGAGCAGGCTTTCAGTCCATATGCATAGACGTGCGTGGAGATATTTCCATCTTGTTGGCACAGTGCCAATTCAGGTGTGTTTGAGGCACCACACTCGCCAATTGATTGCTACCAAGTGGAGCGCGAGTGAACCACACTGCCCACCACCGAGGTTGCAAGCCACCTCTGGCGCGTAATCCACTTCCTCATCTTCAACACTGCATGCTGCATACACAATTCGGCCGCCGCCGCCGCCGCCGCCGCCACCACAAGTGTCTGTTTGAAGGAGGGAGATGGAGATGAATGAGCTGTCATGTCATAGGTGGCGTGTGATAGCAACTTGAAGTGCATGGTAGAAGTAGGCTGTGTGGCGAAATGGCCAGAGGTGAGAATGCAACTGTGTGGTTCACTGCAGTATGCAATCTGTCTCACGTGGTTGTACACATCACTGTGGATGATGATGGTGGTGGTGGTGGTGGTGGTGGTGGTGGTGATGATGATGTGATGGGGAGGATGCACGTGCGCAAAGTACCAACCGGCCTCCTTGGCACTTGCACGTGCTGGCACTACACTGCGTTGGCAGTGAAGGAAGGCAAGTGGTCAGGGGCAGTAGGAGTGAGAGAGAGGGATGTAGGGGGGCAGAGGCGGAGGGAGGTAGGGAGGGAGAGAGTGGAGGAGAGTGAAAGGGACGCCCGAAGGCTCCCCACTGGCAAAAACTATGCACCCGAGCGAACCCGATTAGAGTCCGTCGCAGGCTTCAACACAGCGGAGTGCAATGCTGAGCCTCCACCTGGGGTCAGAGCCTTGCTGATCACCCTGAACCCGGCGCCAGGTAAGTTTGATGCGCTGCACCCACACCACACCCGCTCCCACGCCACCACTTGCTTCTGTCGCCTCGCGTCTCCATCACCACACATCGCCTCACACCACCACGTCCTTCCTGCCTTTCTACGCCCACGCACCCTACTCCTCACACGCCAGCCCGCATCACCACCTCCCTCTCCTCTCCACCACCTGCACTCTACTCCCACCTACTTCTCCACTTCAGTAGTACCTCCCCCTCTCGCCTTGCCTTGCCTTGCCTTGCCTCGCCTCGTCTCGTCACCACTGCCACAGCCGAGGGTGGAGAGATGGCAACCGACAATGTCGCACCACTGCCATTGAGGCAGCGAGTCGGCAGGGCATCGACGCAACCACTTAGCCCTGGCGAGGTAGAAGAGAGAGAGATGAGTGAGTGAGTGAGTGCGAGCGTGTGACTGTTGTGCGGTTTGAGTGAATGTGCTCCACTTGCCTACCACCTGCCCATGTTGGTGAGCAGGCTTTCAGTCCATATGCATAGACGTGCGTGGAGATATTTCCATCTTGTTGGCACAGTGCCAATTCAGGTGTGTTTGAGGCACCACACTCGCCAATTGATTGCTACCAAGTGGAGCGCGAGTGAACCACACTGCCCACCACCGAGGTTGCAAGCCACCTCTGGCGCGTAATCCACTTCCTCATCTTCAACACTGCATGCTGCATACACAATTCGGCCGCCGCCGCCGCCGCCGCCGCCGCCGCCACCACAAGTGTCTGTTTGAAGGAGGGAGATGGAGATGAATGAGCTGTCATGTCATAGGTGGCGTGTGATAGCAACTTGAAGTGCATGGTAGAAGTAGGCTGTGTGGCGAAATGGCCAGAGGTGAGAATGCAACTGTGTGGTTCACTGCAGTATGCAATCTGTCTCACGTGGTTGTACACATCACTGTGGATGATGATGTGGTGGTGGTGGTGGTGGTGGTGGTGGTGGTGGTGGTGTGATGATGATGTGATGGGGAGGATGCACGTGCGCAAAGTACCAACCGGCCTCCTTGGCACTTGCACGTGCTGGCACTACACTGCGTTGGCAGTGAAGGAAGGCAAGTGGTCAGGGGCAGTAGGAGTGAGAGAGAGGGATGTAGGGGGGCAGAGGCGGAGGGAGGTAGGGAGGGAGAGAGTGGAGGAGAGTGAAAGGGACGCCCGAAGGCTCCCCACTGGCAAAAACTATGCACCCGAGCGAACCCGATTAGAGTCCGTCGCAGGCTTCAACACAGCGGAGTGCAATGCTGAGCCTCCACCTGGGGTCAGAGCCTTGCTGATCACCCTGAACCCGGCGCCAGGTAAGTTTGATGCGCTGCACCCACACCACACCCGCTCCCACGCCACCACTTGCTTCTGTCGCCTCGCGTCTCCATCACCACACATCGCCTCACACCACCACGTCCTTCCTGCCTTTCTACGCCCACGCACCCTACTCCTCACACGCCAGCCCGCATCACCACCTCCCTCTCCTCTCCACCACCTGCACTCTACTCCCACCTACTTCTCCACTTCAGTAGTACCTCCCCCTAACTCGCCTTGCCTTGCCTCGCCTCGTCTCGTCACCACTGCCACAGCCGAGGGTGGAGAGATGGCAACCGACAATGTCGCACCACTGCCATTGAGGCAGCGAGTCGGCAGGGCATCGACGCAACCACTTAGCCCTGGCGAGGTAGAGAGAGAGAGAGTGAGTGAGTGAGTGCGAGCGTGTGACTGTTGTGCGGTTTGAGTGAATGTGCTCCACTTGCCTACCACCTGCCCATGTTGGTGAGCAGGCTTTCAGTCCATATGCATAGACGTGCGTGGAGATATTTCCATCTTGTTGGCACAGTGCCAATTCAGGTGTGTTTGAGGCACCACACTCGCCAATTGATTGCTACCAAGTGGAGCGCGAGTGAACCACACTGCCCACCACCGAGGTTGCAAGCCACCTCTGGCGCGTAATCCACTTCCTCATCTTCAACACTGCATGCTGCATACACAATTCGGCCGCCGCCGCCGCCGCCGCCGCCGCCGCCGCCACCACAAGTGTCTGTTTGAAGGAGGGAGATGGAGATGAATGAGCTGTCATGTCATAGGTGGCGTGTGATAGCAACTTGAAGTGCATGGTAGAAGTAGGCTGTGTGGCGAAATGGCCAGAGGTGAGAATGCAACTGTGTGGTTCACTGCAGTATGCAATCTGTCTCACGTGGTTGTACACATCACTGTGGATGATGATGGTGGTGGTGGTGGTGGTGGTGGTAGTGATGATGATGTGATGGGGAGGATGCACGTGCGCAAAGTACCAACCGGCCTCCTTGGCACTTGCACGTGCTGGCACTACACTGCGTTGGCAGTGAAGGAAGGCAAGTGGTCAGGGGCAGTAGGAGTGAGAGAGAGGGATGTAGGGGGGCAGAGGCGGAGGGAGGTAGGGAGGGAGAGAGTGGAGGAGAGTGAAAGGGACGCCCGAAGGCTCCCCACTGGCAAAAACTATGCACCCGAGCGAACCCGATTAGAGTCCGTCGCAGGCTTCAACACAGCGGAGTGCAATGCTGAGCCTCCACCTGGGGTCAGAGCCTTGCTGATCACCCTGAACCCGGCGCCAGGTAAGTTTGATGCGCTGCACCCACACCACACCCGCTCCCACGCCACCACTTGCTTCTGTCGCCTCGCGTCTCCATCACCACACATCGCCTCACACCACCACGTCCTTCCTGCCTTTCTACGCCCACGCACCCTACTCCTCACACGCCAGCCCGCATCACCACCTCCCTCTCCTCTCCACCACTCCTACCCACCTGCACTCTACTCCCACCTACTTCTCCACTTCAGTAGTACCTCCCCCTAACTCGCCTTGCCTTGCCTGCCTCGCCTCGTCTCGTCACCACTGCCACAGCCGAGGGTGGAGAGATGGCAACCGACAATGTCGCACCACTGCCATTGAGGCAGCGAGTCGGCAGGGCATCGACGCAACCACTTAGCCCTGGCGAGGTAGAGAGAGAGAGAGAGGAGTGAGTGAGTGAGTGCGAGCGTGTGACTGTTGTGCGGTTTGAGTGAATGTGCTCCACTTGCCTACCACCTGCCCATGTTGGTGAGCAGGCTTTCAGTCCATATGCATAGACGTGCGTGGAGATATTTCCATCTTGTTGGCACAGTGCCAATTCAGGTGTGTTTGAGGCACCACACTCGCCAATTGATTGCTACCAAGTGGAGCGCGAGTGAACCACACTGCCCACCACCGAGGTTGCAAGCCACCTCTGGCGCGTAATCCACTTCCTCATCTTCAACACTGCATGCTGCATACACAATTCGGCCGCCGCCGCCGCCGCCGCCGCCGCCGCCACCACAAGTGTCTGTTTGAAGGAGGGAGATGGAGATGAATGAGCTGTCATGTCATAGGTGGCGTGTGATAGCAACTTGAAGTGCATGGTAGAAGTAGGCTGTGTGGCGAAATGGCCAGAGGTGAGAATGCAACTGTGTGGTTCACTGCAGTATGCAATCTGTCTCACGTGGTTGTACACATCACTGTGGATGATGATGGTGGTGGTGGTGGTGGTGGTGGTGGTGGTGGTGGTGGTGGTGGTGGTGGTAGTGATGATGATGTGATGGGGAGGATGCACGTGCGCAAAGTACCAACCGGCCTCCTTGGCACTTGCACGTGCTGGCACTACACTGCGTTGGCAGTGAAGGAAGGCAAGTGGTCAGGGGCAGGAGTGAGAGAGAGGGATGTAGGGGGGCAGAGGCGGAGGGAGGTAGGGAGGGAGAGAGTGGGAGAGTGAAAGGGACGCCCGAAGGCTCCCCACTGGCAAAAACTATGCACCCGAGCGAACCCGATTAGAGTCCGTCGCAGGCTTCAACACAGCGGAGTGCAATGCTGAGCCTCCACCTGGGGTCAGAGCCTTGCTGATCACCCTGAACCCGGCGCCAGGTAAGTTTGATGCGCTGCACCCACACCACACCCGCTCCCACGCCACCACTTGCTTCTGTCGCCTCGCGTCTCCATCACCACACATCGCCTCACACCACCACGTCCTTCCTGCCTTTCTACGCCCACGCACCCTACTCCTCACACGCCAGCCCGCATCACCACCTCCCTCTCCTCTCCACCACCTGCACTCTACTCCCACCTACTTCTCCACTTCAGTAGTACCTCCCCACTTAACTCGCCTTGCCTTGCCTCGCCTCGTCTCGCCTCCACTGCCACAGCCGAGGGTGGAGAGATGGCAACCGACAATGTCGCACCACTGCCATTGAGGCAGCGAGTCGGCAGGGCATCGAACGCAACCACTTAGCCCTGGCGAGGTAGAGAGAGAGAGAGTGAGTGAGTGAGTGCGAGCGTGTGACTGTTGTGCGGTTTGAGTGAATGTGCTCCACTTGCCTACCACCTGCCCATGTTGGTGAGCAGGCTTTCAGTCCATATGCATAGACGTGCGTGGAGATATTTCCATCTTGTTGGCACAGTGCCAATTCAGGTGTGTTTGAGGCACCACACTCGCCAATTGATTGCTACCAAGTGGAGCGCGAGTGAACCACACTGCCCACCACCGAGGTTGCAAGCCACCTCTGGCGCGTAATCCACTTCCTCATCTTCAACACTGCATGCTGCATACACAATTCGGCCGCCGCCGCCGCCGCCGCCGCCGCCGCCGCCGCCACGAGTGTGTTTGAAGGAGGGAGATGGAGATGAATGAGCTGTCATGTCATAGGTGGCGTGTGATAGCAACTTGAAGTGCATGGTAGAAGTAGGCTGTGTGGCGAAATGGCCAAGAGGTGAGAATGCAACTTGTGGTTCACTGCAGTATGCAATCTGTCTCACGTGGTTGTACACAGTGGATGATGATGGTGGTGGTGGTGGTGGTGGTGGTGGTGGTGGTGATGATGATGTGATGGGGAGGATGCACGTGCGCAAAGTACCAACCGGCCTCCTTGGCACTTGCACGTGCTGGCACTACACTGCGTTGGCAGTGAAGGAAGGCAAGTGGTCAGGGGCAGTAGGAGTGAGAGAGAGGGATGTAGGGGGGCAGAGGCGGAGGGAGGTAGGGAGGGAGAGAGTGGAGGAGAGTGAAAGGGACGCCCGAAGGCTCCCCACTGGCAAAAACTATGCACCCGAGCGAACCCGATTAGAGTCCGTCGCAGGCTTCAACACAGCGGAGTGCAATGCTGAGCCTCCACCTGGGGTCAGAGCCTTGCTGATCACCCTGAACCCGGCGCCAGGTAAGTTTGATGCGCTGCACCCACACCACACCCGCTCCCACGCCACCACTTGCTTCTGTCGCCTCGCGTCTCCATCACCACACATCGCCTCACACCACCACGTCCTTCCTGCCTTTCTACGCCCACGCACCCTACTCCTCACACGCCAGCCCGCATCACCACCTCCCTCTCCTCTCCACCACCTGCACTCTACTCCCACCTACTTCTCCACTTCAGTAGTACCTCCCCCTAACTCGCCTTGCCTTGCCTTGCCTCGCCTCGCCTCGTCTCGTCACCACTGCCACAGCCGAGGGTGGAGAGATGGCAACCGACAATGTCGCACCACTGCCATTGAGGCAGCGAGTCGGCAGGGCATCGACGCAACCACTTAGCCCTGGCGAGGTAGAGAGAGAGAGAGTGAGTGAGTGAGTGCGAGCGTGTGACTGTTGTGCGGTTTGAGTGAATGTGCTCCACTTGCCTACCACCTGCCCATGTTGGTGAGCAGGCTTTCAGTCCATATGCATAGACGTGCGTGGAGATATTTCCATCTTGTTGGCACAGTGCCAATTCAGGTGTGTTTGAGGCACCACACTCGCCAATTGATTGCTACCAAGTGGAGCGCGAGTGAACCACACTGCCCACCACCGAGGTTGCAAGCCACCTCTGGCGCGTAATCCACTTCCTCATCTTCAACACTGCATGCTGCATACACAATTCGGCCGCCGCCGCCGCCGCCGCCGCCGCCGCCACCACAAGTGTCTGTGGTATGAATGAGCTGTCATGTCAAGGTGGCGTGTGATAGCAACTTGAAGTGCATGGTAGAAGTAGGCTGTGTGGCGAAATGGCCAGAGGTGAGAATGCAACTGTGTGGTTCACTGCAGTATGCAATCTGTCTCACGTGGTTGTACACATCACTGTGGATGATGATGATGGTGGTGGTGGTGGTGGTGGTAGTGATGATGATGTGATGGGGAGGATGCACGTGCGCAAAGTACCAACCGGCCTCCTTGGCACTTGCACGTGCTGGCACTACACTGCGTTGGCAGTGAAGGAAGGCAAGTGGTCAGGGGCAGTAGGAGTGAGAGAGAGGGATGTAGGGGGGCAGAGGCGGAGGGAGGTAGGGAGGGAGAGAGTGGAGGAGAGTGAAAGGGACGCCCGAAGGCTCCCCACTGGCAAAAACTATGCACCCGAGCGAACCCGATTAGAGTCCGTCGCAGGCTTCAACACAGCGGAGTGCAATGCTGAGCCTCCACCTGGGGTCAGAGCCTTGCTGATCACCCTGAACCCGGCGCCAGGTAAGTTTGATGCGCTGCACCCACACCACACCCGCTCCCACGCCACCACTTGCTTCTGTCGCCTCGCGTCTCCATCACCACACATCGCCTCACACCACCACGTCCTTCCTGCCTTTCTACGCCCACGCACCCTACTCCTCACACGCCAGCCCGCATCACCACCTCCCTCTCCTCTCCACCATCTCACTACCCCACCTGCACTCTACTCCCACCTACTTCTCCACTTCAGTAGTACCTCCCCCTAACTCTCGCCTTGCCTTGCCTCGCCTCGTCTCGTCACCACTGCCACAGCCGAGGGTGGAGAGATGGCAACCGACAATGTCGCACCACTGCCATTGAGGCAGCGAGTCGGCAGGGCATCGACGCAACCACTTAGCCCTGGCGAGGTAGAGAGAGAGAGAGTGAGTGAGTGAGTGCGAGCGTGTGACTGTTGTGCGGTTTGAGTGAATGTGCTCCACTTGCCTACCACCTGCCCATGTTGGTGAGCAGGCTTTCAGTCCATATGCATAGACGTGCGTGGAGATATTTCCATCTTGTTGGCACAGTGCCAATTCAGGTGTGTTTGAGGCACCACACTCGCCAATTGATTGCTACCAAGTGGAGCGCGAGTGAACCACACTGCCCACCACCGAGGTTGCAAGCCACCTCTGGCGCGTAATCCACTTCCTCATCTTCAACACTGCATGCTGCATACACAATTCGGCCGCCGCCGCCGCCGCCGCCGCCGCCGCCACCACAAGTGTCTGTTTGAAGGAGGGAGATGGAGATGAATGAGCTGTCATGTCATAGGTGGCGTGTGATAGCAACTTGAAGTGCATGGTAGAAGTAGGCTGTGTGGCGAAATGGCCAGAGGTGAGAATGCAACTGTGTGGTTCACTGCAGTATGCAATCTGTCTCACGTGGTTGTACACATCACTGTGGATGATGATGGTGGTGGTGGTGGTGGTGGTGGTGGTAGTGATGATGATGTGATGGGGAGGATGCACGTGCGCAAAGTACCAACCGGCCTCCTTGGCACTTGCACGTGCTGGCACTACACTGCGTTGGCAGTGAAGGAAGGCAAGTGGTCAGGGGCAGTAGGAGTGAGAGAGAGGGATGTAGGGGGGCAGAGGCGGAGGGAGGTAGGGAGGGAGAGAGTGGAGGAGAGTGAAAGGGACGCCCGAAGGCTCCCCACTGGCAAAAACTATGCACCCGAGCGAACCCGATTAGAGTCCGTCGCAGGCTTCAACACAGCGGAGTGCAATGCTGAGCCTCCACCTGGGGTCAGAGCCTTGCTGATCACCCTGAACCCGGCGCCAGGTAAGTTTGATGCGCTGCACCCACACCACACCCGCTCCCACGCCACCACTTGCTTCTGTCGCCTCGCGTCTCCATCACCACACATCGCCTCACACCACCACGTCCTTCCTGCCTTTCTACGCCCACGCACCCTACTCCTCACACGCCAGCCCGCATCACCACCTCCCTCTCCTCTCCACCACCTGCACTCTACTCCCACCTACTTCTCCACTTCAGTAGTACCTCCCCCTAACTCGCCTTGCCTTGCCTTGCCTTGCCTCGCCTCGCCTCGTCTCGTCACCACTGCCACAGCCGAGGGTGGAGAGATGGCAACCGACAATGTCGCACCACTGCCATTGAGGCAGCGAGTCGGCAGGGCATCGACGCAACCACTTAGCCCTGGCGAGGTAGAGAGAGAGAGAGTGAGTGAGTGAGTGCGAGCGTGTGACTGTTGTGCGGTTTGAGTGAATGTGCTCCACTTGCCTACCACCTGCCCATGTTGGTGAGCAGGCTTTCAGTCCATATGCATAGACGTGCGTGGAGATATTTCCATCTTGTTGGCACAGTGCCAATTCAGGTGTGTTTGAGGCACCACACTCGCCAATTGATTGCTACCAAGTGGAGCGCGAGTGAACCACACTGCCCACCACCGAGGTTGCAAGCCACCTCTGGCGCGTAATCCACTTCCTCATCTTCAACACTGCATGCTGCATACACAATTCGGCCGCCGCCGCCGCCGCCGCCCCCGCCGCCACCACAAGTGTCTGTTTGAAGGGAGAGGAGGCTGTCATAGGTGGCGTGTGATAGCAACTTGAAGTGCATGGTAGAAGTAGGCTGTGTGGCGAAATGGCCAGAGGTGAGAATGCAACTGTGTGGTTCACTGCAGTATGCAATCTGTCTCACGTGGTTGTACACATCACTGTGGATGTTGATGATGGTGGTGGTGGTGGTGGTGGTGGTGGTGGTGGTAGTGATGATGATGTGATGGGGAGGATGCACGTGCGCAAAGTACCAACCGGCCTCCTTGGCACTTGCACGTGCTGGCACTACACTGCGTTGGCAGTGAAGGAAGGCAAGTGGTCAGGGGCAGTAGGAGTGAGAGAGAGGGATGTAGGGGGGCAGAGGCGGAGGGAGGTAGGGAGGGAGAGAGTGGAGGAGAGTGAAAGGGACGCCCGAAGGCTCCCCACTGGCAAAAACTATGCACCCGAGCGAACCCGATTAGAGTCCGTCGCAGGCTTCAACACAGCGGAGTGCAATGCTGAGCCTCCACCTGGGGTCAGAGCCTTGCTGATCACCCTGAACCCGGCGCCAGGTAAGTTTGATGCGCTGCACCCACACCACACCCGCTCCCACGCCACCACTTGCTTCTGTCGCCTCGCGTCTCCATCACCACACATCGCCTCACACCACCACGTCCTTCCTGCCTTTCTACGCCCACGCACCCTACTCCTCACACGCCAGCCCGCATCACCACCTCCCTCTCCTCTCCACCACCTGCACTCTACTCCCACCTACTTCTCCACTTCAGTAGTACCTCCCCCTAACTCGCCTTGCCTTGCCTTGCCTTGCCTTGCCTCGCCTCGTCTCGTCACCACTGCCACAGCCGAGGGTGGAGAGATGGCAACCGACAATGTCGCACCACTGCCATTGAGGCAGCGAGTCGGCAGGGCATCGACGCAACCACTTAGCCCTGGCGAGGTAGAGAGAGAGAGAGTGAGTGAGTGAGTGAGTGCGAGCGTGTGACTGTTGTGCGGTTTGAGTGAATGTGCTCCACTTGCCTACCACCTGCCCATGTTGGTGAGCAGGCTTTCAGTCCATATGCATAGACGTGCGTGGAGATATTTCCATCTTGTTGGCACAGTGCCAATTCAGGTGTGTTTGAGGCACCACACTCGCCAATTGATTGCTACCAAGTGGAGCGCGAGTGAACCACACTGCCCACCACCGAGGTTGCAAGCCACCTCTGGCGCGTAATCCACTTCCTCATCTTCAACACTGCATGCTGCATACACAATTCGGCCGCCGCCGCCGCCGCCGCCGCCGCCGCCACCACAAGTGTCTGTTTGAAGGAGGGAGATGGAGATGAATGAGCTGTCATGTCATAGGTGGCGTGTGATAGCAACTTGAAGTGCATGGTAGAAGTAGGCTGTGTGGCGAAATGGCCAGAGGTGAGAATGCAACTGTGTGGTTCACTGCAGTATGCAATCTGTCTCACGTGGTTGTACACATCACTGTGGATGATGATGATGGTGGTGGTGGTGGTGGTGGTGGTGGTGGTGGTAGTGATGATGATGTGATGGGGAGGATGCACGTGCGCAAAGTACCAACCGGCCTCCTTGGCACTTGCACGTGCTGGCACTACACTGCGTTGGCAGTGAAGGAAGGCAAGTGGTCAGGGGCAGTAGGAGTGAGAGAGAGGGATGTAGGGGGGCAGAGGCGGAGGGAGGTAGGGAGGGAGAGAGTGGAGGAGAGTGAAAGGGACGCCCGAAGGCTCCCCACTGGCAAAAACTATGCACCCGAGCGAACCCGATTAGAGTCCGTCGCAGGCTTCAACACAGCGGAGTGCAATGCTGAGCCTCCACCTGGGGTCAGAGCCTTGCTGATCACCCTGAACCCGGCGCCAGGTAAGTTTGATGCGCTGCACCCACACCACACCCGCTCCCACGCCACCACTTGCTTCTGTCGCCTCGCGTCTCCATCACCACACATCGCCTCACACCACCACGTCCTTCCTGCCTTTCTACGCCCACGCACCCTACTCCTCACACGCCAGCCCGCATCACCACCTCCCTCTCCTCTCCACCACCTGCACTCTACTCCCACCTACTTCTCCACTTCAGTAGTACCTCCCCCTAACTCGCCTTGCCTTGCCTTGCCTTGCCTCGCCTCGTCTCGTCACCACTGCCACAGCCGAGGGTGGATAGATGGCATCCGACAATGTCGCACCACTGCCATTGAGGCAGCGAGTCGGCAGGGCATCGACGCAACCACTTAGCCCTGTCGAGGTAGAGATAGAGAGAGATAGTGAGTGAGTGAGTGAGTGCGACCGTGTGACTGTTGTGCGGTTCGAGTGAATGTGCTCCACTTGCCTACCACCTGCCCATGTTGGTGAGCAGGCTTTCAGTCCATATGCATAGACGTGCGTGGAGATATTTCCATCTTGTTGGCACAGTGCCAATTCAGGTGTGTTTGAGGCACCACACTCGCCAATTGATTGCTACCAAGTGGAGCGCGAGTGAACCACACTGCCCACCACCGAGGTTGCAAGCCACCTCTGGCGCGTAATCCACTTCCTCATCTTCAACACTGCATGCTGCATACACAATTCGGCCGCCGCCGCCGCCGCCGCCGCCGCCGCCGCCGCCGCCACCACAAGTGTCTGTTTGAAGGAGGGAGATGGAGATGAATGAGCTGTCATGTCATAGGTGGCGTGTGATAGCAACTTGAAGTGCATGGTAGAAGTAGGCTGTGTGGCGAAATGGCCAGAGGTGAGAATGCAACTGTGTGGTTCACTGCAGTATGCAATCTGTCTCACGTGGTTGTACACATCACTGTGGATGATGATGGTGGTGGTGGTGGTGGTGGTGGTGGTGGTGGTAGTGATGATGATGTGATGGGGAGGATGCACGTGCGCAAAGTACCAACCGGCCTCCTTGGCACTTGCACGTGCTGGCACTACACTGCGTTGGCAGTGAAGGAAGGCAAGTGGTCAGGGGCAGTAGGAGTGAGAGAGAGGGATGTAGGGGGGCAGAGGCGGAGGGAGGTAGGGAGGGAGAGAGTGGAGGAGAGTGAAAGGGACGCCCGAAGGCTCCCCACTGGCAAAAACTATGCACCCGAGCGAACCCGATTAGAGTCCGTCGCAGGCTTCAACACAGCGGAGTGCAATGCTGAGCCTCCACCTGGGGTCAGAGCCTTGCTGATCACCCTGAACCCGGCGCCAGGTAAGTTTGATGCGCTGCACCCACACCACACCCGCTCCCACGCCACCACTTGCTTCTGTCGCCTCGCGTCTCCATCACCACACATCGCCTCACACCACCACGTCCTTCCTGCCTTTCTACGCCCACGCACCCTACTCCTCACACGCCAGCCCGCATCACCACCTCCCTCTCCTCTCCACCACCTGCACTCTACTCCCACCTACTTCTCCACTTCAGTAGTACCTCCCCCTAACTCGCCTTGCCTTGCCTTGCCTTGCCTTGCCTCGCCTCGTCTCGTCACCACTGCCACAGCCGAGGGTGGAGAGATGGCAACCGACAATGTCGCACCACTGCCATTGAGGCAGCGAGTCGGCAGGGCATCGACGCAACCACTTAGCCCTGGCGAGGTAGAGAGAGAGAGAGAGTGAGTGAGTGAGTGAGTGAGTGCGAGCGTGTGACTGTTGTGCGGTTTGAGTGAATGTGCTCCACTTGCCTACCACCTGCCCATGTTGGTGAGCAGGCTTTCAGTCCATATGCATAGACGTGCGTGGAGATATTTCCATCTTGTTGGCACAGTGCCAATTCAGGTGTGTTTGAGGCACCACACTCGCCAATTGATTGCTACCAAGTGGAGCGCGAGTGAACCACACTGCCCACCACCGAGGTTGCAAGCCACCTCTGGCGCGTAATCCACTTCCTCATCTTCAACACTGCATGCTGCATACACAATTCGGCCGCCGCCGCCGCCGCCGCCGCCACCACAAGTGTCTGTTTGAAGGAGGGAGATGGAGATGAATGAGCTGTCATGTCATAGGTGGCGTGTGATAGCAACTTGAAGTGCATGGTAGAAGTAGGCTGTGTGGCGAAATGGCCAGAGGTGAGAATGCAACTGTGTGGTTCACTGCAGTATGCAATCTGTCTCACGTGGTTGTACACATCACTGTGGATGATGATGGTGGTGGTGGTGGTGGTGGTGGTAGTGATGATGATGTGATGGGGAGGATGCACGTGCGCAAAGTACCAACCGGCCTCCTTGGCACTTGCACGTGCTGGCACTACACTGCGTTGGCAGTGAAGGAAGGCAAGTGGTCAGGGGCAGTAGGAGTGAGAGAGAGGGATGTAGGGGGGCAGAAGCGGAGGGAGGTAGGGAGGGAGAGAGTGGAGGAGAGTGAAAGGGACGCCCGAAGGCTCCCCACTGGCAAAAACTATGCACCCGAGCGAACCCGATTAGAGTCCGTCGCAGGCTTCAACACAGCGGAGTGCAATGCTGAGCCTCCACCTGGGGTCAGAGCCTTGCTGATCACCCTGAACCCGGCGCCAGGTAAGTTTGATGCGCTGCACCCACACCACACCCGCTCCCACGCCACCACTTGCTTCTGTCGCCTCGCGTCTCCATCACCACACATCGCCTCACACCACCACGTCCTTCCTGCCTTTCTACGCCCACGCACCCTACTCCTCACACGCCAGCCCGCATCACCACCTCCCTCTCCTCTCCACCACCTGCACTCTACTCCCACCTACTTCTCCACTTCAGTAGTACCTCCCCCTAACTCGCCTTGCCTTGCCTCGCCTCGTCTCGTCACCACTGCCACAGCCGAGGGTGGAGAGATGGCAACCGACAATGTCGCACCACTGCCATTGAGGCAGCGAGTCGGCAGGGCATCGACGCAACCACTTAGCCCTGGCGAGGTAGAGAGAGAGAGAGAGAGTGAGTGAGTGAGTGAGTGCGAGCGTGTGACTGTTGTGCGGTTTGAGTGAATGTGCTCCACTTGCCTACCACCTGCCCATGTTGGTGAGCAGGCTTTCAGTCCATATGCATAGACGTGCGTGGAGATATTTCCATCTTGTTGGCACAGTGCCAATTCAGGTGTGTTTGAGGCACCACACTCGCCAATTGATTGCTACCAAGTGGAGCGCGAGTGAACCACACTGCCCACCACCGAGGTTGCAAGCCACCTCTGGCGCGTAATCCACTTCCTCATCTTCAACACTGCATGCTGCATACACAATTCGGCCGCCGCCGCCGCCGCCGCCGCCGCCGCCGCCGCCGCCACCACAAGTGTCTGTTTGAAGGAGGGAGATGGAGATGAATGAGCTGTCATGTCATAGGTGGCGTGTGATAGCAACTTGAAGTGCATGGTAGAAGTAGGCTGTGTGGCGAAATGGCCAGAGGTGAGAATGCAACTGTGTGGTTCACTGCAGTATGCAATCTGTCTCACGTGGTTGTACACATCACTGTGGATGATGATGTGGTGGTGGTGGTGGTGGTGGTGGTAGTGATGATGATGTGATGGGGAGGATGCACGTGCGCAAAGTACCAACCGGCCTCCTTGGCACTTGCACGTGCTGGCACTACACTGCGTTGGTAGTGAAGGAAGGCAAGTGGTCAGGGGCAGTAGGAGTGAGAGAGAGGGATGTAGGGGGCAGAGGCGGAGGGAGGTAGGGAGGGAGAGAGTGGAGGAGAGTGAAAGGGACGCCCGAAGGCTCCCCACTGGCAAAAACTATGCACCCGAGCGAACCCGATTAGAGTCCGTCGCAGGCTTCAACACAGCGGAGTGCAATGCTGAGCCTCCACCTGGGGTCAGAGCCTTGCTGATCACCCTGAACCCGGCGCCAGGTAAGTTTGATGCGCTGCACCCACACCACACCCGCTCCCACGCCACCACTTGCTTCTGTCGCCTCGCGTCTCCATCACCACACATCGCCTCACACCACCACGTCCTTCCTGCCTTTCTACGCCCACGCACCCTACTCCTCACACGCCAGCCCGCATCACCACCTCCCTCTCCTCTCCACCACCTGCACTCTACTCCCACCTACTTCTCCACTTCAGTAGTACCTCCCCCTAACTCGCCTTGCCTTGCCTTGCCTCGCCTCGTCTCGTCACCACTGCCACAGCCGAGGGTGGAGAGATGGCAACCGACAATGTCGCACCACTGCCATTGAGGCAGCGAGTCGGCAGGGCATCGACGCAACCACTTAGCCCTGGCGAGGTAGAGAGAGAGAGAGTGAGTGAGTGAGTGCGAGCGTGTGACTGTTGTGCGGTTTGAGTGAATGTGCTCCACTTGCCTACCACCTGCCCATGTTGGTGAGCAGGCTTTCAGTCCATATGCATAGACGTGCGTGGAGATATTTCCATCTTGTTGGCACAGTGCCAATTCAGGTGTGTTTGAGGCACCACACTCGCCAATTGATTGCTACCAAGTGGAGCGCGAGTGAACCACACTGCCCACCACCGAGGTTGCAAGCCACCTCTGGCGCGTAATCCACTTCCTCATCTTCAACACTGCATGCTGCATACACAATTCGGCCGCCGCCGCCGCCGCCGCCGCCGCCGCCGCCGCCGCCACCACAAGTGTCTGTTTGAAGGAGGGAGATGGAGATGAATGAGCTGTCATGTCATAGGTGGCGTGTGATAGCAACTTGAAGTGCATGGTAGAAGTAGGCTGTGTGGCGAAATGGCCAGAGGTGAGAATGCAACTGTGTGGTTCACTGCAGTATGCAATCTGTCTCACGTGGTTGTACACATCACTGTGGATGATGATGATGGTGGTGGTGGTGGTGGTGGTAGTGATGATGATGTGATGGGGAGGATGCACGTGCGCAAAGTACCAACCGGCCTCCTTGGCACTTGCACGTGCTGGCACTACACTGCGTTGGCAGTGAAGGAAGGCAAGTGGTCAGGGGCAGTAGGAGTGAGAGAGAGGGATGTAGGGGGGCAGAGGCGGAGGGAGGTAGGGAGGGAGAGAGTGGAGGAGAGTGAAAGGGACGCCCGAAGGCTCCCCACTGGCAAAAACTATGCACCCGAGCGAACCCGATTAGAGTCCGTCGCAGCTTCAACACAGCGGAGTGCAATGCTGAGCCTCCACCTGGGGTCAGAGCCTTGCTGATCACCCTGAACCCGGCGCCAGGTAAGTTTGATGCGCTGCACCCACACCACACCCGCTCCCACGCCACCACTTGCTTCTGTCGCCTCGCGTCTCCATCACCACACATCGCCTCACACCACCACGTCCTTCCTGCCTTTCTACGCCCACGCACCCTACTCCTCACACGCCAGCCCGCATCACCACCTCCCTCTCCTCTCCACCACCTGCACTCTACTCCCACCTACTTCTCCACTTCAGTAGTACCTCCCCCTAACTCGCCTTGCCTTGCCTTGCCTTGCCTCGCCTCGTCTCGTCACCACTGCCACAGCCGAGGGTGGAGAGATGGCAACCGACAATGTCGCACCACTGCCATTGAGGCAGCGAGTCGGCAGGGCATCGACGCAACCACTTAGCCCTGGCGAGGTAGAGAGAGAGAGAGAGAGTGAGTGAGTGAGTGAGTGCGAGCGTGTGACTGTTGTGCGGTTTGAGTGAATGTGCTCCACTTGCCTACCACCTGCCCATGTTGGTGAGCAGGCTTTCAGTCCATATGCATAGACGTGCGTGGAGATATTTCCATCTTGTTGGCACAGTGCCAATTCAGGTGTGTTTGAGGCACCACACTCGCCAATTGATTGCTACCAAGTGGAGCGCGAGTGAACCACACTGCCCACCACCGAGGTTGCAAGCCACCTCTGGCGCGTAATCCACTTCCTCATCTTCAACACTGCATGCTGCATACACAATTCGGCCGCCGCCGCCGCCGCCGCCGCCCCGCCACCACAAGTGTCTGTTTGAAGGAGGGAGATGGAGATGAATGAGCTGTCATGTCATAGGTGGCGTGTGATAGCAACTTGAAGTGCATGGTAGAAGTAGGCTGTGTGGCGAAATGGCCAGAGGTGAGAATGCAACTGTGTGGTTCACTGCAGTATGCAATCTGTCTCACGTGGTTGTACACATCACTGTGGATGATGATGGTGGTGGTGGTGGTGGTGGTGGTGGTGGTAGTGATGATGATGTGATGGGGAGGATGCACGTGCGCAAAGTACCAACCGGCCTCCTTGGCACTTGCACGTGCTGGCACTACACTGCGTTGGCAGTGAAGGAAGGCAAGTGGTCAGGGGCAGTAGGAGTGAGAGAGAGGGATGTAGGGGGGCAGAGGCGGAGGGAGGTAGGGAGGGAGAGAGTGGAGGAGAGTGAAAGGGACGCCCGAAGGCTCCCCACTGGCAAAAACTATGCACCCGAGCGAACCCGATTAGAGTCCGTCGCAGGCTTCAACACAGCGGAGTGCAATGCTGAGCCTCCACCTGGGGTCAGAGCCTTGCTGATCACCCTGAACCCGGCGCCAGGTAAGTTTGATGCGCTGCACCCACACCACACCCGCTCCCACGCCACCACTTGCTTCTGTCGCCTCGCGTCTCCATCACCACACATCGCCTCACACCACCACGTCCTTCCTGCCTTTCTACGCCCACGCACCCTACTCCTCACACGCCAGCCCGCATCACCACCTCCCTCTCCTCTCCACCACCTGCACTCTACTCCCACCTACTTCTCCACTTCAGTAGTACCTCCCCCTAACTCGCCTTGCCTTGCCTCGCCTCGTCTCGTCACCACTGCCACAGCCGAGGGTGGAGAGATGGCAACCGACAATGTCGCACCACTGCCATTGAGGCAGCGAGTCGGCAGGGCATCGACGCAACCACTTAGCCCTGGCGAGGTAGAGAGAGAGAGAGAGAGTGAGTGAGTGAGTGAGTGCGAGCGTGTGACTGTTGTGCGGTTTGAGTGAATGTGCTCCACTTGCCTACCACCTGCCCATGTTGGTGAGCAGGCTTTCAGTCCATATGCATAGACGTGCGTGGAGATATTTCCATCTTGTTGGCACAGTGCCAATTCAGGTGTGTTTGAGGCACCACACTCGCCAATTGATTGCTACCAAGTGGAGCGCGAGTGAACCACACTGCCCACCACCGAGGTTGCAAGCCACCTCTGGCGCGTAATCCACTTCCTCATCTTCAACACTGCATGCTGCATACACAATTCGGCCGCCGCCGCCGCCGCCGCCGCCGCCGCCGCCACCACAAGTGTCTGTTTGAAGGAGGGAGATGGAGATGAATGAGCTGTCATGTCATAGGTGGCGTGTGATAGCAACTTGAAGTGCATGGTAGAAGTAGGCTGTGTGGCGAAATGGCCAGAGGTGAGAATGCAACTGTGTGGTTCACTGCAGTATGCAATCTGTCTCACGTGGTTGTACACATCACTGTGGATGATGATGGTGGTGGTGGTGGTGGTGGTGGTGGTGATGATGATGTGATGGGGAGGATGCACGTGCGCAAAGTACCAACCGGCCTCCTTGGCACTTGCACGTGCTGGCACTACACTGCGTTGGCAGTGAAGGAAGGCAAGTGGTCAGGGGCAGTAGGAGTGAGAGAGAGGGATGTAGGGGGGCAGAGGCGGAGGGAGGTAGGGAGGGAGAGAGTGGAGGAGAGTGAAAGGGACGCCCGAAGGCTCCCCACTGGCAAAAACTATGCACCCGAGCGAACCCGATTAGAGTCCGTCGCAGGCTTCAACACAGCGGAGTGCAATGCTGAGCCTCCACCTGGGGTCAGAGCCTTGCTGATCACCCTGAACCCGGCGCCAGGTAAGTTTGATGCGCTGCACCCACACCACACCCGCTCCCACGCCACCACTTGCTTCTGTCGCCTCGCGTCTCCATCACCACACATCGCCTCACACCACCACGTCCTTCCTGCCTTTCTACGCCCACGCACCCTACTCCTCACACGCCAGCCCGCATCACCACCTCCCTCTCCTCTCCACCACCTGCACTCTACTCCCACCTACTTCTCCACTTCAGTAGTACCTCCCCCTAACTCGCCTTGCCTTGCCTTGCCTTGCCTCGCCTCGTCTCGTCACCACTGCCACAGCCGAGGGTGGAGAGATGGCAACCGACAATGTCGCACCACTGCCATTGAGGCAGCGAGTCGGCAGGGCATCGACGCAACCACTTAGCCCTGGCGAGGTAGAGAGAGAGAGAGTGAGTGAGTGAGTGCGAGCGTGTGACTGTTGTGCGGTTTGAGTGAATGTGCTCCACTTGCCTACCACCTGCCCATGTTGGTGAGCAGGCTTTCAGTCCATATGCATAGACGTGCGTGGAGATATTTCCATCTTGTTGGCACAGTGCCAATTCAGGTGTGTTTGAGGCACCACACTCGCCAATTGATTGCTACCAAGTGGAGCGCGAGTGAACCACACTGCCCACCACCGAGGTTGCAAGCCACCTCTGGCGCGTAATCCACTTCCTCATCTTCAACACTGCATGCTGCATACACAATTCGGCCGCCGCCGCCGCCGCCGCCGCCGCCGCCGCCGCCGCCGCCACCACAAGTGTCTGTTTGAAGGAGGGAGATGGAGATGAATGAGCTGTCATGTCATAGGTGGCGTGTGATAGCAACTTGAAGTGCATGGTAGAAGTAGGCTGTGTGGCGAAATGGCCAGAGGTGAGAATGCAACTGTGTGGTTCACTGCAGTATGCAATCTGTCTCACGTGGTTGTACACATCACTGTGGATGATGATGGTGGTGGTGGTGGTGGTGGTGGTGGTGAGTGATGATGATGTGATGGGGAGGATGCACGTGCGCAAAGTACCAACCGGCCTCCTTGGCACTTGCACGTGCTGGCACTACACTGCGTTGGCAGTGAAGGAAGGCAAGTGGTCAGGGGCAGTAGGAGTGAGAGAGAGGGATGTAGGGGGGCAGAGGCGGAGGGAGGTAGGGAGGGAGAGAGTGGAGGAGAGTGAAAGGGACGCCCGAAGGCTCCCCACTGGCAAAAACTATGCACCCGAGCGAACCCGATTAGAGTCCGTCGCAGGCTTCAACACAGCGGAGTGCAATGCTGAGCCTCCACCTGGGGTCAGAGCCTTGCTGATCACCCTGAACCCGGCGCCAGGTAAGTTTGATGCGCTGCACCCACACCACACCCGCTCCCACGCCACCACTTGCTTCTGTCGCCTCGCGTCTCCATCACCACACATCGCCTCACACCACCACGTCCTTCCTGCCTTTCTACGCCCACGCACCCTACTCCTCACACGCCAGCCCGCATCACCACCTCCCTCTCCTCTCCACCACCCTACCTGCACTCTACTCCCACCTACTTCTCCACTTCAGTAGTACCTCCCCCTAACTCGCCTTGCCTTGCCTCGCCTCGTCTCGTCACCACTGCCACAGCCGAGGGTGGAGAGATGGCAACCGACAATGTCGCACCACTGCCATTGAGGCAGCGAGTCGGCAGGGCATCGACGCAACCACTTAGCCCTGGCGAGGTAGAGAGAGAGAGAGTGAGTGAGTGAGTGCGAGCGTGTGACTGTTGTGCGGTTTGAGTGAATGTGCTCCACTTGCCTACCACCTGCCCATGTTGGTGAGCAGGCTTTCAGTCCATATGCATAGACGTGCGTGGAGATATTTCCATCTTGTTGGCACAGTGCCAATTCAGGTGTGTTTGAGGCACCACACTCGCCAATTGATTGCTACCAAGTGGAGCGCGAGTGAACCACACTGCCCACCACCGAGGTTGCAAGCCACCTCTGGCGCGTAATCCACTTCCTCATCTTCAACACTGCATGCTGCATACACAATTCGGCCGCCGCCGCCGCCGCCGCCGCCGCCCACCACAAGTGTCTGTTTGAAGGAGGGAGATGGAGATGAATGAGCTGTCATGTCATAGGTGGCGTGTGATAGCAACTTGAAGTGCATGGTAGAAGTAGGCTGTGTGGCGAAATGGCCAGAGGTGAGAATGCAACTGTGTGGTTCACTGCAGTATGCAATCTGTCTCACGTGGTTGTACACATCACTGTGGATGATGATGGTGGTGGTGGTGGTGGTGGTGGTGGTGATGATGATGATGTGATGGGGAGGATGCACGTGCGCAAAGTACCAACCGGCCTCCTTGGCACTTGCACGTGCTGGCACTACACTGCGTTGGCAGTGAAGGAAGGCAAGTGGTCAGGGGCAGTAGGAGTGAGAGAGAGGGATGTAGGGGGGCAGAGGCGGAGGGAGGTAGGGAGGGAGAGAGTGGAGGAGAGTGAAAGGGACGCCCGAAGGCTCCCCACTGGCAAAAACTATGCACCCGAGCGAACCCGATTAGAGTCCGTCGCAGGCTTCAACACAGCGGAGTGCAATGCTGAGCCTCCACCTGGGGTCAGAGCCTTGCTGATCACCCTGAACCCGGCGCCAGGTAAGTTTGATGCGCTGCACCCACACCACACCCGCTCCCACGCCACCACTTGCTTCTGTCGCCTCGCGTCTCCATCACCACACATCGCCTCACACCACCACGTCCTTCCTGCCTTTCTACGCCCACGCACCCTACTCCTCACACGCCAGCCCGCATCACCACCTCCCTCTCCTCTCCACCACCTGCACTCTACTCCCACCTACTTCTCCACTTCAGTAGTACCTCCCCCTAACTCGCCTTGCCTTGCCTTGCCTTGCCTCGCCTCGTCTCGTCACCACTGCCACAGCCGAGGGTGGAGAGATGGCAACCGACAATGTCGCACCACTGCCATTGAGGCAGCGAGTCGGCAGGGCATCGACGCAACCACTTAGCCCTGGCGAGGTAGAGAGAGAGAGAGTGAGTGAGTGAGTGCGAGCGTGTGACTGTTGTGCGGTTTGAGTGAATGTGCTCCACTTGCCTACCACCTGCCCATGTTGGTGAGCAGGCTTTCAGTCCATATGCATAGACGTGCGTGGAGATATTTCCATCTTGTTGGCACAGTGCCAATTCAGGTGTGTTTGAGGCACCACACTCGCCAATTGATTGCTACCAAGTGGAGCGCGAGTGAACCACACTGCCCACCACCGAGGTTGCAAGCCACCTCTGGCGCGTAATCCACTTCCTCATCTTCAACACTGCATGCTGCATACACAATTCGCCGCCGCCGCCGCCGCCGCCGCCGCCGCCACCACAAGTGTCTGTTTGAAGGAGGGAGATGGAGATGAATGAGCTGTCATGTCATAGGTGGCGTGTGATAGCAACTTGAAGTGCATGGTAGAAGTAGGCTGTGTGGCGAAATGGCCAGAGGTGAGAATGCAACTGTGTGGTTCACTGCAGTATGCAATCTGTCTCACGTGGTTGTACACATCACTGTGGATGATGATGGTGGTGGTGGTGGTGGTGGTGGTGGTGGTAGTGATGATGATGTGATGGGGAGGATGCACGTGCGCAAAGTACCAACCGGCCTCCTTGGCACTTGCACGTGCTGGCACTACACTGCGTTGGCAGTGAAGGAAGGCAAGTGGTCAGGGGCAGTAGGAGTGAGAGAGAGGGATGTAGGGGGCAGAGGCGGAGGGAGGTAGGGAGGGAGAGAGTGGAGGAGAGTGAAAGGGACGCCCGAAGGCTCCCCACTGGCAAAAACTATGCACCCGAGCGAACCCGATTAGAGTCCGTCGCAGGCTTCAACACAGCGGAGTGCAATGCTGAGCCTCCACCTGGGGTCAGAGCCTTGCTGATCACCCTGAACCCGGCGCCAGGTAAGTTTGATGCGCTGCACCCACACCACACCCGCTCCCACGCCACCACTTGCTTCTGTCGCCTCGCGTCTCCATCACCACACATCGCCTCACACCACCACGTCCTTCCTGCCTTTCTACGCCCACGCACCCTACTCCTCACACGCCAGCCCGCATCACCACCTCCCTCTCCTCTCCACCATCTCACTACCCCACCTGCACTCTACTCCCACCTACTTCTCCACTTCAGTAGTACCTCCCCCTAACTCTGCCTTGCCTTGCCTCGCCTCGTCTCGTCACCACTGCCACAGCCGAGGGTGGAGAGATGGCAACCGACAATGTCGCACCACTGCCATTGAGGCAGCGAGTCGGCAGGGCATCGACGCAACCACTTAGCCCTGGCGAGGTAGAGAGAGAGAGAGTGAGTGAGTGAGTGCGAGCGTGTGACTGTTGTGCGGTTTGAGTGAATGTGCTCCACTTGCCTACCACCTGCCCATGTTGGTGAGCAGGCTTTCAGTCCATATGCATAGACGTGCGTGGAGATATTTCCATCTTGTTGGCACAGTGCCAATTCAGGTGTGTTTGAGGCACCACACTCGCCAATTGATTGCTACCAAGTGGAGCGCGAGTGAACCACACTGCCCACCACCGAGGTTGCAAGCCACCTCTGGCGCGTAATCCACTTCCTCATCTTCAACACTGCATGCTGCATACACAATTCGGCCGCCGCCGCCGCCGCCGCCGCCACCACAAGTGTCTGTTTGAAGGAGGGAGATGGAGATGAATGAGCTGTCATGTCATAGGTGGCGTGTGATAGCAACTTGAAGTGCATGGTAGAAGTAGGCTGTGTGGCGAAATGGCCAGAGGTGAGAATGCAACTGTGTGGTTCACTGCAGTATGCAATCTGTCTCACGTGGTTGTACACATCACTGTGGATGATGATGGTGGTGGTGGTGGTGGTGGTGGTGGTGGTGTGATGATGATGTGATGGGGAGGATGCACGTGCGCAAAGTACCAACCGGCCTCCTTGGCACTTGCACGTGCTGGCACTACACTGCGTTGGCAGTGAAGGAAGGCAAGTGGTCAGGGGCAGTAGGAGTGAGAGAGAGGGATGTAGGGGGGCAGAGGCGGAGGGAGGTAGGGAGGGAGAGAGTGGAGGAGAGTGAAAGGGACGCCCGAAGGCTCCCCACTGGCAAAAACTATGCACCCGAGCGAACCCGATTAGAGTCCGTCGCAGGCTTCAACACAGCGGAGTGCAATGCTGAGCCTCCACCTGGGGTCAGAGCCTTGCTGATCACCCTGAACCCGGCGCCAGGTAAGTTTGATGCGCTGCACCCACACCACACCCGCTCCCACGCCACCACTTGCTTCTGTCGCCTCGCGTCTCCATCACCACACATCGCCTCACACCACCACGTCCTTCCTGCCTTTCTACGCCCACGCACCCTACTCCTCACACGCCAGCCCGCATCACCACCTCCCTCTCCTCTCCACCACCTGCACTCTACTCCCACCTACTTCTCCACTTCAGTAGTACCTCCCCCTACTCGCCTTGCCTTGCCTCGCCTCGTCTCGTCACCACTGCCACAGCCGAGGGTGGAGAGATGGCAACCGACAATGTCGCACCACTGCCATTGAGGCAGCGAGTCGGCAGGGCATCGACGCAACCACTTAGCCCTGGCGAGGTAGAGAGAGAGAGAGAGAGAGTGAGTGAGTGAGCGAGCGTGTGACTGTTGTGCGGTTTGAGTGAATGTGCTCCACTTGCCTACCACCTGCCCATGTTGGTGAGCAGGCTTTCAGTCCATATGCATAGACGTGCGTGGAGATATTTCCATCTTGTTGGCACAGTGCCAATTCAGGTGTGTTTGAGGCACCACACTCGCCAATTGATTGCTACCAAGTGGAGCGCGAGTGAACCACACTGCCCACCACCGAGGTTGCAAGCCACCTCTGGCGCGTAATCCACTTCCTCATCTTCAACACTGCATGCTGCATACACAATTCGGCCGCCGCCGCCGCCGCCGCCGCCGCCGCCGCCCACCACAAGTGTCTGTTTGAAGGAGGGAGATGGAGATGAATGAGCTGTCATGTCATAGGTGGCGTGTGATAGCAACTTGAAGTGCATGGTAGAAGTAGGCTGTGTGGCGAAATGGCCAGAGGTGAGAATGCAACTGTGTGGTTCACTGCAGTATGCAATCTGTCTCACGTGGTTGTACACATCACTGTGGATGATGATGATGGTGGTGGTGGTGGTGGTGGTGGTGGTAGTGATGATGATGTGATGGGGAGGATGCACGTGCGCAAAGTACCAACCGGCCTCCTTGGCACTTGCACGTGCTGGCACTACACTGCGTTGGCAGTGAAGGAAGGCAAGTGGTCAGGGGCAGTAGGAGTGAGAGAGAGGGATGTAGGGGGGCAGAGGCGGAGGGAGGTAGGAGGAGAGAGTGGAGGAGAGTGAAAGGGACGCCCGAAGGCTCCCCACTGGCAAAAACTATGCACCCGAGCGAACCCGATTAGAGTCCGTCGCAGGCTTCAACACAGCGGAGTGCAATGCTAGCGGGGAGCCTTGCTGATCACCCTGAACCCGGCGCCAGGTAAGTTTGATGCGCTGCACCCACACCACACCCGCTCCCACGCCACCACTTGCTTCTGTCGCCTCGCGTCTCCATCACCACACATCGCCTCACACCACCACGTCCTTCCTGCCTTTCTACGCCCACGCACCCTACTCCTCACACGCCAGCCCGCATCACCACCTCCCTCTCCTCTCCACCACCTGCACTCTACTCCCACCTACTTCTCCACTTCAGTAGTACCTCCCCCTAACTCGCCTTGCCTTGCCTTGCCTTGCCTTGCCTCGCCTCGTCTCGTCACCACTGCCACAGCCGAGGGTGGAGAGATGGCAACCGACAATGTCGCACCACTGCCATTGAGGCAGCGAGTCGGCAGGGCATCGACGCAACCACTTAGCCCTGGCGAGGTAGAGAGAGAGAGAGAGTGAGTGAGTGAGTGAGTGCGAGCGTGTGACTGTTGTGCGGTTTGAGTGAATGTGCTCCACTTGCCTACCACCTGCCCATGTTGGTGAGCAGGCTTTCAGTCCATATGCATAGACGTGCGTGGAGATATTTCCATCTTGTTGGCACAGTGCCAATTCAGGTGTGTTTGAGGCACCACACTCGCCAATTGATTGCTACCAAGTGGAGCGCGAGTGAACCACACTGCCCACCACCGAGGTTGCAAGCCACCTCTGGCGCGTAATCCACTTCCTCATCTTCAACACTGCATGCTGCATACACAATTCGGCCGCCGCCGCCGCCGCCGCCGCCACCACAAGTGTCTGTTTGAAGGAGGGAGATGGAGATGAATGAGCTGTCATGTCATAGGTGGCGTGTGATAGCAACTTGAAGTGCATGGTAGAAGTAGGCTGTGTGGCGAAATGGCCAGAGGTGAGAATGCAACTGTGTGGTTCACTGCAGTATGCAATCTGTCTCACGTGGTTGTACACATCACTGTGGATGATGATGATGGTGGTGGTGGTGGTGGTGGTGGTGGTGATGATGATGTGATGGGGAGGATGCACGTGCGCAAAGTACCAACCGGCCTCCTTGGCACTTGCACGTGCTGGCACTACACTGCGTTGGCAGTGAAGGAAGGCAAGTGGTCAGGGGCAGTAGGAGTGAGAGAGAGGGATGTAGGGGGGCAGAGGCGGAGGGAGGTAGGGAGGGAGAGAGTGGAGGAGAGTGAAAGGGACGCCCGAAGGCTCCCCACTGGCAAAAACTATGCACCCGAGCGAACCCGATTAGAGTCCGTCGCAGGCTTCAACACAGCGGAGTGCAATGCTGAGCCTCCACCTGGGGTCAGAGCCTTGCTGATCACCCTGAACCCGGCGCCAGGTAAGTTTGATGCGCTGCACCCACACCACACCCGCTCCCACGCCACCACTTGCTTCTGTCGCCTCGCGTCTCCATCACCACACATGGCCTCACACCACCACGTCTTTCCTGCCTTCCTACGCCCACGCACCCTACTCCTCACACGCCAGCCCGCATCACCACCTCCCTCTCCTCTCCACCATCTCACTACCCCACCTACTTCTCCACTTCAGTAGTACCTCCCCCTAACTCGCCTTGTCTTCTCACCACTGCTTTATCTTGTATGTTTTTTATCTCTTTTCCGTTTTGCTCGCGTTTTCTTTATTTGCCTTCTTTATTCTTTCCTATTTTTCTTTTTTCTATCGTCTTTCGTTTCCTCCCTTCGCCTCCACTTTTTCTATTTTTTCTCGTCATATTGTGTTTGGATTAGCTTCTTTACTGCTTATTTTTAATCCTTGCTGCTGTCACCTAAATTTTTATTCACCCTTTTTTTACTTCATTGGCCTTCCATTTCTTGTGCTTTTGTGTGCATTACAAATTGTGGTTTTATTACCTTTTATTTTTGTTTATTGCCATGTCTTTTATCACTTTTTCTATTGCGGGGATTTCTTGTCATCTGCACAGTTATGTTTTTTCGCAAAATACCCGAATTTTTTCGTCTCTTACTAATATACTATCCTGCAGCGCCCCGAGACTCCCTGAAGATGTAATAAGACAATACTCTGGCACGACATATATATTCAGCACTGAGAAGGTGCCTGGGCTATTGGCATGGCCCAAAAGGCCAGCCCACCCAGCGAGGTACAAGGGGGATAGTCCAAAGTACAAAAGCGGCACCTCACCAGAACCGAGAGGTAAACTACTATCGTATTACATAGTCTACCTCCTCTTGAGCGTCTTTCCCTGCGCTCCCACAGGTCAACCTCCCACGTCAGCCATTACAACGTAGTCGGTGCAATAAAGAAACACCCACGATCCGACCGTGCCAGTCACCAAATTAGTGCGCAACTGAGGGGATACTTGACCTCAACGTCACTGATCCCTCTTGGCGGCTTGACTGGATCTGGGGTTTCGTCCAGTTTAGGTATTTGATTCAAGACGGGGAACTGCATCAACCATCATGCGTGTCCATAGATAGATGCAGGAACACTGGCCTAAAAGTAGACTTGAGTGAAGAAGTACAAGATTTAAAACAGGTCCATGGGGGACGGTAGGGAAAATCCGTAACGAAACTTCCAGATGATTCATGGCTAGTGTCGCTTCAGTTGCAAATAGCTTTTCTGCAGGACACGGGACTGGGAGAAATGCCGAAGGTAGATGTCAACATTAACCCCTCTGTTGAGAGTCATCACCATCCTCCCATCCGTAGCACATGTACTTCTTCCACTCCAATAAGGCTTATCACACAGAAGTGGAAAATCAGGATACATGTCATTTAAGATCGGGTTCGCTTTCCACTGCCAACAATGTGGCGTACCGAGACTCCCTGAAGACGAAAGAACACACAATACTCGTGCAGAATATATACATTTAGCACGGAGAAGGTGTATGGGCCATTGGCATGGCCCAAAAGGCCAGCCCAACCAGCGAGGTACAAGGGGCTAGTCCAAAGTACAAGAGCGGCGCCTCACCAGAACCGAAAGGTAAACTACTATTGTATTACATTCAAGGTATTACATACTTGGCCTGTAATTTGAGTCTTTTTAAGGGGATTTTACATTTTTTATTGTTTTCATATTTCAGGCAGTCATTTTCTATTTTTGTTGTGTTAATGCGAATCTCCTACTAATTTTGCTTATCAGCACTGCCCTTAAATCAAAACAGTAGTTATTCAAGGTCAATTGCGTGTAATACTTAAACCTTGGATTCTAATGATGAGAGCATCCAAGGTTTGTTGCGGGTCTGTTTGTTCTTCCTTCCAACGCTCACTAATATAACATTTTTTGTCGCCTACTCTTATGCATTCGATGAGTCAGCAAGGTCTCATGGTTTCCAGTCTGCCTTCTCCAATTACGTACAATATTTGCCAATGCCTTAGTTCCTTGGAAATAGTCAACGCCTGTACTGCCATTTCGAAGTGGAAGTGGGTTATTTTCACTCCGAGAGTTCAGAATTTACTTCGTCGCCATATGAATCGATCGGCCTGGTTAGATAGACGACTATGTGAACTCACCTTGAAGCAAACTTCGTTGTCAGCAGACTATATATGCCAAATGGTTCGCCATCACTCCATGCAAACCGATTTATTTGATCAACATTTTTCAGAGTTTGCACCAATAATGACTATGCAGACGTTCTATTGTCTTATTCTCGGGCCGGCAGTTGATGCAATTGGGTTTCTGGACAGTTTCTATACCACCCTCATTCATTTAATGGACACTAATTCGAGAGGTAAACTGTTCTCCCATCCAGTAGGCTGGACGGGTAATGGAATCTCGATCCACATTCCTGTGAAGAGAAACACAACTTCAGGTGATCTACTTATTGAAGTCTCCACTTTGCATGCACGATTCAAGGCCGACCGTGAACGTCAGTCAAGCCGAGTGAAGGACAGTTTTATTGTGACCTCTGGCTATTTAACAAGACAGGCTAGTTCTATGATCGAGGCTAACGACTTCATTTTCTACCTAGTGGATGCTCCTCAGAGTCACACAAGCTGGGATGAAATCCGATGCGAGTTGACAGCTATTTCTCGATCTCTTTCCTCCAAACAGACACTTGTGGTGATTAGCGTTTGTGCAGCATCCAGCGTTGAAGACAAGGAATTTGACTACATGTCAGAAATTGCCCGGAACCTTGGTGGTGCGGATCGCGGTCCACTTGCGGCAGCTGCTACGAATTGGCGAGTGTGGTGTCTCAAACACACCGATTCTCACTACCTCAACTTAAATGAAATATTTCAATGGACCTGCTTTGATGTTTTCTTTAAGCGTGTTCAGCAACATCGGCAGGTTTTATGTAACTCGACCACCTTCTCTTCGATATGGAACATGCTCTCAAAATGGTTTTGAGTTTACGCCTTACATTTTTTCATGTTTTTACAATAAATGGTTTTATTTTGGCTTCGTTTGTGAATGTTGTTGGTCAGTAGGAACAGTTCTGCCGGGTTCCGTCATTGCATGGTACGCACAAACTTGTTACTGAGTTATAGAGACATCATTACCGTTGTTTTTTTCACATGTAGATTTCGCGGGCAAAATGCTCTTATTACTCTCAAAAGATTTTGCAGGTCTGGGTTGTGACTCCACCATGAATTCTTCTTCTGCAATTTGGCATGGTTAATTTGTGGGATGCTTCTTTACAACCAAAACTACCTACTTTTTCTTTACTTTCTGTATTGACGAATTCTACTTCAAAACATGCAAATTTAACGCTGCGAATTTTTCTTGAATAAGGCAAGAAGTAATTTTACAGCGTGGAGCTCCACGTGTAACTTCGGGTGCGGTTTTCAGATGGAAGTGTGCGTACAATAAGCTTCTATGCTTGCACTATGAATTGTGTGATTATCCACTCAATTAAATGGTACAAGTACCACTCCGACTTAGTCAAATTTACACATTGATTATGGGTGGCTTCTTGTTAACAAATTCTACAATTGATGAATGTCATCTTGATGTGCATTCACGAGAGTTGTCTTTAATTTCACCTCACAGATTTCAGCATATCCGCCAGAGGGAAACAAACAAAGCGAAGTGACGTGAGATTAACAAGTATGCCCCAATGCATGACGCGTAAGCCTGGAGGTGCTGCAGGATGAATGCCATCGAGGTGAGGGTCTTCACGAGCAGGCGTAGGAATGTGTAGTTATTCAAATGCCTCACTATAGTCACAGTACTGCAACGCATAAAGGAACTTCAAACACCAGCGTTGCCATTAAAACATCCATTTCTTGGTTGAGGGAGTATTAAACCATGGTTTGATATGATTGACCTTCGTACTTAGTAGAATATTTAAAAACGGAACTCAAAATTCAACTTCGAGGAATATTTCTGGGCCGCTTACTCTATAAGTAGTATATTTATTGGTGCACAAGACTAAACGCTTCTCCATTGGATATGGTTGTAGATAAACTATTTATGAAGATGAAGACTTACTGCCCTGACCAATGAAATATCACGCTATTTGACGGAACAGTAAACATAACAGTGGCCTACGGTCCCGGTGCATCGGTAATGCTCTGCGGAACAAAAACATCTCCGACCAATACGAAAATTCCATAGGTCTGATTGGTCGTTGTGGATGATTTTTCACATTAAGCGCATACCAGTGATGCTCAATCTTTGGTCAGGGTATCTCTTGCACACGCGTACACATACTTCATGGAGAAGTCGTTTTATGCCTTTTGCGATTCTGTCAAGAAGGGGTCCACCACGTGCACTGACAAGACCCTGAAAAAGATTTGCACTGATTGCAATATCTACTGCAAAGGCATGGATCAAAATCGTGTGGACATTCAATTTCTGAAGCATCTTGGTGCAGGACGTCGCGATGTCGACTTTGAGGGCTTTTGCGCCTTTTTGGAAGGCGAATTGGCTGATGCCTACATGGATGCCCGCCATATGGATCATGATGCTGCGGTCGCAGAATTACAATCTAAAGTGGCCAAAGGTCAACCTAGCGCTCATGGAGCCACCTCAGTGAGTAAGGATAGTGCTACGGCTCGTCTGACCGATCATCGGGGCTACACAGGCTCGCACAAAGAGCGGTTCGATCTGGAAAGTGGAAAAGGAAAGGGAAAAGAAGGTCGAGAGAACCTTCCAGATAAGAAGGCTCAACAGGGCTACGTGGCAAATTATAAAAACATGGATAAATATGACCAATTGCATAAAAATTAACTGCACTTTTTTGCTGCCTTAACTCTCTCTCCACACTTTTTCTTTGTCATTCGTACTCGATTTTCCTTCTAAAAATCATTTGTTTGTCTACTGTTATAGAGTGCTACATATCCTTTAGTTACTCTGACTTTTGGTAGACTTAGAAGGGTGTTACCCCAGTGAACTTGAAATGCAGTTATCTTTCCTGTAACGTTCCCACTGGACGAATTGTCTAGAGTTACCTCAGCAACCACTAGTAAATTCATTGTGTAGGGCCTAGCTGCATTTTAGCGCATTTCCAAAGCCTAAGAAGGCGTTATACTTCTTGGGTTTCTTTGTTGGCACAGTGTGAGCTTAAAGTGATTTCAATTGGTGCCCTGGTGTATTTCAAACCATTGATGTTGGTATTTGCCTTAGTGGAAAATTAACTTAACAGAGGTAAGGCATTGCGATTGTGGATGGACGGAATGACTTTGGATTTCATGGCATTTAAACGACCCTCTTAATTCCCTTGTTCATGCAGGAAAGTGAATTCGCGAATTAACTATGAAGGTGGAGGTATGGGAAGGGAGATTTTGCTTCAATACATGTAGACTTCGGAATTAAATTATTTAAAACCAAAATACTCTTTAGAAATTTCTAACGAAATTGGGAAACCATAATCTGCAAATAACTTTGTGCTAAGAAAACGTCTATTTGAGGGACTAATTCAAGAGCAAAGAAGCAGTATATTCAGTAACGCTTCATATAGTTGTAAGGAGACCATTGTAGAGTCTCGAGACTTCCCTGAAGAAAAATGGAAGCAAAATACTCGGGCAGAGTAGGCGTTATTGGCATACTGAGAGGATTAGGGCTACCACCATGACTTGGAGGCCAGACCGCCCGTCGGAGGTACCACAATGGAGAAACCGTAAGTGGCCCTTTGCGAAGACGGCGAGTTAAACAAACAGTGAAAGCATTACAGCGACAAAAGTGGTCCTCACAACGACTCAACATTCAGAATGCGTGTAAAGAAGTTGTTAAGGTCCATTAGCATATAAATGCTTTACGTTTTTAGATAATTTCACTTATGATGGTTTCAATGATTGTGGTTACTTTTTATTACCTTCTTGATGGTCGCGAGGATTGCATTTTAAAACGAGTATTTTACGTTTTCCCCTATGAAACGTTGTAAGATGTGGAAAAGGCTTAGCCAATTGTATTCAAGCCATTGCAGGCGGATTGGGAATTAATTTACCATGCTCTGGTGTGTCATGTGACTGCCTCTTTATTTGTGCATTTGAAACACTCACCTAGTTTTTTTTTTTTCTTATAAAACAGTGTACTATCATTACAGCGCCCTGAAAATTCCCTGAAGATGAAAGAAGGATTAACACCCGAGCAGAATATGTCCTGTCTGCGTGCGGAGGAGATCAGGGGTTCGTAATTGTTTTCCAAGTCTACTATTGTTTTTCTTCTAAACTTCACCTAGCAATCTCTTTTCCCAGTCTATTTAAGGCGAATTAAATTTCATTCACTAAGAAGATATGGGTAACTGAGGTAATTTATATTCCTCTGACAATGCAGTAAAAATACCTGATCAAGGGAAAAATCACCCTCTTATGTTGACTGTGCTGAAAGAATATTACTACCCATATTAAATAAGTAAGATGAATTACACGAAATGGCTACGAGGCAAATCTCATAAACCGCAAAAGTATGGAATACACAAACACATGATTAAGAGGCGAGAAATAAAAAAAGACTTTGAGCCAGTGGGAGCAGTTTTGAAGTCAAAAAGAAAAAGGGATCCAATGTGGTCTACTTTAAAGTCTGCGCTCCATAAAAATCGCTGATTTTTATCTATTTAAGTAACTGTAAGTGGTTTAAAACTTATCTTTAGTCTTACTTCGAAGCAAAAATTGTATTGTTGCTTACTTTAGTTGCGTAATTCCTCAGGTTTTACATTTCAAAGAAACGCGATAGATTGAAACGTCTCCCCTAAAAGTACCATGTGGGGGTAAAAAATTTTCTTGTACTTGTAAGGCAAGGAAGCGTAAAGTTCCCACCACCCCTGGCGCTCATCCTAGCAATCAGGAAGTGCGTTCAAAATTGCTGGCCAAGTTTATACACTAGTTCTTATTCCCAAACTTTCGCGAATGCACCGTATTTTATTTCAAGCACCGAGTAAACGTCTAAAATGTTGAGTAAAGCTGCAAATCCAAGATTAAATAAGCATTGCCTGACTTAAAATGCACTTTTATCACCACAAATTTTGCCTTTGCCGTTTATGTTACCAAGTAACAGTTTATTTAGCAAGCATTATGAGGTTTTCCGTACTTCAAATGAAACATTTGACTAAGACACATCATGTCAAATTGGCGCAACGATATGCACTTGCCATCCGCTGAGCCACAAAGCGAGCTCACGGTGCTGCGTGCGTAGACGGCAATTTGTCGGAGGTTGCAACACCAATGTGATTCAGTCGTGACTGTGCCCTCCTCCCTTTCGTTTGTAGAAGGTGGTGAATGACATCGCCCAAAAATGATGCGTAATTTCTTCTAGCTGAACATGTTGTTCCGGTGATGGTGAAATTAGCAAACAACCAATTTTACACAAATTAAAATGACATCTATTCAAAAAAATTGTTGGATACTTGTCATTTTTTATTAATAACATAAATGCTGGAGATTATATGATGATCTAGAAAAGCAAGGTGAATAGAAGGGGGACTGTTTCCATTGGAGATTATAATCAATAACATTTCCTTGTTCTGGAAGCAAATAAACCTCCTCGACTCGTTACCACTGACAACGCGTAGCACTGGCTGCTCACTCTGATTGACAAGGCATTAAGCAGATTTTCTAACTCCTATTTAGTTTGCAAATTGTGTAGCAGCAACAAATTTTAACTAGATTATGCAGACGAATTTTGTTTGTTACATTTGTGTAGGGAATGGATACGTTGTGGGCCATCTTGGTGTCATGCCATCCCATACATGCCGGCTCTTTAGCCCTTATCGGGTTTCTTTTACTTCATAGCCTTCAAACCATGTTAAAACTTTCTTAAATGGTTTGAATTATTACAACATGAGAAATATCTTGATTGACAGTGATTAAAGAACATCTGAGTAGATGCCCTACGGACGACTTGTCAGTCAAGTTGCGTGTTCTGCAAGAACGCAGTCAGCAAATGGAGGGACATCAGATTGAAACGATTTGTATACGCAGCCTATGGAGCTGACTCCGGTAATTTGACACCTCTTCAACGTTTCTAGCAGCTGCATGCAAAGCAGACAGACAGTCAAAATGCACTGTTCCACAGCTTATTTTAGGTAAAAACCTCTTCAGTTCCCACAGTTTGTACTTCCGCTTTGGCGGTATGTTCTTTTGGCCTGGTTTTAGCTACCGACTACTTTCCCACTAGTAAGGCTTTTTACGACTTCAGTGGACGCTTGGATCATAAAAACCCTCACTGTAACCTTTTTTCTCCGGAAAAAAATGAAACTTTTTCTCACTTAAACATGCACTCAGGTCGTTGTTTAGATAATGAAAAGCAAAATCTTCTGGAGCCCCAGGTGATTTATTTCGGGTGCACTTACCACTCCGTTCTTATTTTAATGAATAACATAATAAATCCAATAGGCCCACTTATGAGGTATTATCCTGCGAATCTTGGCTCAATGCTAGAGAAGTATCCTTTTGTCCAATGCGGCCTCCCTCCCTCCTCCCCGTCATCCCGCCGAAATTGCCAGAAGCACTTATATGAAGGAGGAAACAACACCGACTAAAGGAAATGGCGGGGTGAAATAAAGTAGCCACCGTTACACTTGGCTGTTTTTAATCGTTGCTGCGTTTCTGTTCTAGTTACCGACGCAGTTGCTCTTTTTCATGCAACTTAATGGAGGAAGGAAGTCGTGATTTATTGTGTTCCTCTTACTGGCCAGTCAAAATGCATATTTTAGAGTTACAACGGCACATAGAATCGGTGGCTATTTACCAAGCAGTGGTATTTTTGCTACTGCGATGGCAAGAATTCGCCAAATCTTTACTGACCATGGTGCCGCTATTTGACTCAGACGCCATAGTGATAGCAATAAATCGTGCTCAGAACCGGTTAATGGACCCGTAGATAGCATAAAATATATGCGGATTCTTTCTGGGTTGTTCGTTTTCGTAAAGTAATTAAAGTAGTCTCACTGAGGGGTGGTGGTGATCATAAAGTGGATGTGTGCGGTGAATAGTGCCACCAGCAAATGCCTTCCACTATCATCTTATCAGCTGTGTTATAATGCGTCGGCTTCTATCAAGTTCCCAAGCAGAACATTCAAGGAGGTCAACATTTTATTACTGGGGTCTGTATTACCGACCCATGCACGGCGCGCACGCACACATCTAGCGGTTGCCTCTTGAGGGCACAAAGCCCTTTCACTCTCGCACACTTATAAGCTCTTGATTGACCTCGGCCTCGCAGGGGTCATTAGCACGTTCGAAGCCTCCCTGTTCTTGATATTGCCCAATCAGGGCAAACAAACAAGAACGCAAATTTCAAATCCTTCTGGAATGGTCGGAAGTTGGACGCAAGAAGGAATAATTTACTTTGAATAGTGCCTAATACTTCGCTGAGGATAAAAATTAGTAAAATAGGACTTGAGACATCTAAATAAGAGAATTTTGAATCAGTAGTTATTCACGGAATTACTACCACTACTACTGAATTAGCATTTCTAATAGTAACTCTAGCTTCATGAAAAAAGTCCATTTTCTCGAAACCAAATAGCAAACTTGGGAGAGTGACGGTAAAAGCGTTTTTTATACCCTATGTTCATTGTTTTACCACCGGCGTCATTCTACTTTCGCCAACTTACTTAAAAGCTCTGGTTAAGTTTTCAAGGAAAAATAACCGGTTCCAGCTTGGAGGGTGAAGTAATTGAGGGCAAATGTTCCTGCAACCCAAAATTAAGCGGTGGTAACTTGAATGCTCCAAAAAATAGGGGTGACACTTTCTAGGAAACACAAATACATTTAAAGCAGATGTCGGAGGCTCGAAGTTATTATAAATTACAACGCGCCGCGAACACTTGTGTTAGTAGACTGCATCCCCCAATGAGTGGTCCTTTTATCTAACAGACAGCAAAAAACATTCGTGTGAATTTCGGATAGTTCCCCGCAAATTGTAGAGCCTTATAAAATACATGCGACTATTTATGCGTGTGCATTATAAGGCATGGTAGCATCGCTCTCCTCCTCTCCCTTTCGTCTAAAGTGTAAGCGTTTTACAGGCTACAGATTTAGTAAGACATTAATTGATTGAGGTCACCTCACTGACAGGATTTCATCACAGTCAGACAAGATTGAGTTTAATTTAGTCAAGTTAGTATGGACTGTAGATCCACCACTGAGCGACCAACGTCGTGTCAGGACGACAATGGGAGAGGGATGAGAGCCAGTGCAATCTCAAAGGGCATTCTTCGAGCAAGTGGGGTTCCATGCATAGCGAGGTGCCTTACTGGCGGAATGCCATGAGGGAGCTTGGAACATCGTCCCATGAAGGATTTAGCTGATACAGAAGCTTCCGACGCAATTGGCAACTCTTTGCTCCATAGCTTCAATCCGTCTGAGACGGTCAACTTTTGCAAAGTGGGGCACACTTCGGGATAACACGTGTTGCCGAACCAAAAACAGTGCCTCTAATGGGTACTGTTCTCTTTGGGTTGCCCTTTGGCAATTTTTTACCTTATAAAAGCCAAACCAAATCTACCCAAGCGATGCGGAACAAATGGCTACAACTTGAAATGCCTGATAAAGTTCTCTCCCTCATCAAAAACAGCCAGAACTAATACACAATGTGAAAGTTTGTGCTTTTACAAGAAAACGCAAAACGTCACACCTTATATGACAAAGTCAACAAATGAGATATTGGCTTTGGCTAAAGATGGGAGAGCCGTAGAGTCTCACCTTACCCCCATACCGCCGTACTCTGAAGATAATCCTCTGAGCGCTCAAGGTGGCTATCACATGGTCTAACCAGCAAACAATCACATGGGGCGTGAAAAATCAGAAGTATTCAAATATGGGCTTTGCGCTTTGTTATGATGTTGGTATTAAATGGGTTTCATTCCAGGTGGATTCAAATCGGATTGTAAACACGATGTTAGGGTTCACACCTTATTTGATGCGTCCACCTCATGTTGTAGACAAAGCATGCAAAAGCCGGCCTACTTTACGGGACAAAACGGGGAGTTCTAATGTGCCGTCATTCCCAGCATCTGATTGGTTATTGAAGCTCTGGGACCACACCCATTGGCTACGGCTAAATTGTTCGACGAGTAAAGTGGAGGGGGTGGAAACAAGGACTAAATAAGAGTTTACTTCGAATCTGGTAGATGAAGATACACGTCTCTGCCCCCAAGTGACAGAATAAGCAGGGCAAAGATGGAAAAATGGGGTGAAAGGTCTCCTGAAACCGATATGTGGGTTGTCAGATGGACATCAGTAGCACATGTCATCTGTTTCTCTATGGGGTTTTTGTGCGTGCAAGAGCGGTAGAGTGGGAGTGTTATTTAAAAACAAAGAAACATAAAATATCGCTGTTGGATGTGACCACGTTTGAAAGGGCGGATAGAAAGGAAAGTGGAGAAGCATTGAATGAGTGCAGTATGGAATGGACACATTCAAAGTTATTAGTAATTTTTCACTGTCGTTTCTCGACAACTCTTTCGTGAAAGACATTTCAAAGCCACCTTCACATAAGAAGCGTCATAACTATTCCTCTGCCATCGACACAGCCACGGGTCGAAGGTACTTTAAATTCAACCACATGAGGCTCTGAATGAGAGTCTTGATATCATTGCTTGAGCACTTCTGGAGCCTCCAGGGGTTCGGCAACTCAAAGAGCTTCAAGGCTGAAATAACCAAAAGGATGGAATCATGCCATGCTGCTGTGTATTCTGCCCCACTGTAGCTATCTCGATTCACCAGCTCTGGTTTCGACACCACCGGAGGCAACGCCGCAGATGTTGACGCTGCTGCGGTCTTCTGGAATTTAATATCCTCTTTTGGCATGATGTAGAGCACCACCAGAGGAATGCGTCGACCCGTACGCTCCGGAAAGGCGCGCAACACAGCCCTCAACTCGTGATATAGGAGGGTCAGTTGTTCAGCGGACTCCCTCGCATCGATGGCGTAGATGAGACCGTCCAGCTTTCGACAAATCTCCCGCATCTCATGCGTCACCTCAAGATGCGAAAGCAACATCTCCGGTGCAATTTCCCGCTCTTCTTCCCGCTCTACACCCTGTTGGTGGAAGAAGAGCCTACTAACACGCAGACGAGTATACTGGTCATTGAAGACATGTTTCAAGTGAGGCGGTAAGGAGTAGAGATAGGATAGGTCAAAGGTGAAGTCCTCATGCTGGTGACATTGGCAGGGATACTCAGTAGAGTGGTGAACAAGTGGTGGGGAGGCACTCTCCGTCTCAGCCGATCGCATCGGCGGTACAGCGGATGCGGACAGGCAGGATGTAAAGCGGCTCATCGTGGAGGTGTTTGAGGGCTTTGGAGAGTCGCAGGAGGTCTTCCGCGTTGAGCTCGAGCATCGTGTGGACCCGTCCATCACAGCATGCTGTGCTTGGGCGAAGAGACGTAATGTGATGCCCGACTCGAAGCCCATGTGGCCGGTGAAAACGTTGATGGGCTCAAAGGAGCGGGTGTGTGTGTCCACCATCTTCCAGAAGAGGCGACTTGTCCACCGGTGATCCAGTCCCGGACCGAAAAGCGCGAATCGAGGTCGGTTAGGGGAGGCCCCAGCGGTTGAAGCGTTAGCGGGGCTAGAGTTGCGGGAGGGGAGGAGGCTTCGGACATGATATATTATGGAATGGATGAATGCGGAGAGGTGAGAGGTGTGAACTTCGGGTACAGTAGAGGGGGTAGATGGAGGGGAGGAAGTATCATCAAGTTCGCCGCTGCCGCTATCACCGCCGTCACATTTAGGAATGTACTGGCTGAGAAAGCGGTAGACAGTACGCGGATGGATAGAGGAGGGATCATGAAATGGACTTTTAGGAAGGGGGATAGGCATGTCACGTGGTGGAGGTTCAGGACAGACTATAGTGCACCAGCGCGTTTCAAAAAGCTTCACCTGCCAGAGGTGCCAGTCAAGAGAGAGGCGGCGCCAGCGTCGACACACTTGACCGCATACCAACAGCTGGTCCGCATCAAGGAATGAGAAGATATGCAGTAAAGTTTCATTGGGCAGGCGAGAGAAAGGGTTGATGGAACATCCTACATCGCTTGTCTGAGGCATCGTGTAGGTCGTCAAGTGGCATAGCAGGGAAGGTGGTGTGGCCCTTAAGGGCATAATTCTGACTTAGTCTACAATAAAATCAACCACTCTTAGTACAGTTCTAAATTTTTGATCAGAATTTATTATCTGGACATTTATTGCTGATGTCAGGCATACGCGACTCCCCGATTCGCACCATATAAAACTGGCGTTACAAATATGTGACATGCCCTTCATCAGCTTATAACAAGTAATTGCAGTTAATCATGTCTCAGAAAGATCAATTAGACTTAGAATAAAAGAATTTAAAGCTCTGTAGCCGGCGAAAAAGCTGCACTTTTTTCCTTATTTTTTGAGCAGCAATTGATTTAGTTAACTCAGTAGTACAAGCCTTGGCTACAAATTAAAAAGACAAAACACCCGTGCTTCGATGTTCAAGGCTCCTTTGAGAAGAATGCAGTGATCGGCGTACCTACAGCGTTAACTTAGAATTGAGAAAAAAACGATTGGAGTAGATGTGGATAATACTAGGTCCAGTAAAGAATATTCCAACTATTAGTTAATAAACAGATTCAAGCCATCTTTGTCCATTAAGATGGTGAAGGAATGATAGCACCTAAAGGTGAATGAACATCTGAAAGCAAAGCAAATGAGGATTTTCTCCAAAGACACAATAGGGTTATAAATTAGTTTTGAAAAAGGACCATTTTAACGATTAAGTCGGGTAAATTAAATCAGGAAAAACAAAGAGACTTTTGTTAATGGCTGTCATAGGCACTAAACTAAAAAAGCCAAAAACAAATTCTAAACGACTTAGATACCGAAGCCCTCTCGAAATGCACACGATTAAAATCCAGTGACTACTGATGAAAGGAGCATCTTATAGAGGGAGAGGCACTGTAGGTAAATAAAGTAAAATTTTGGTTGCATTTTATTGGCATTTGGAAATGGAAAGAATTGAAAGCTCAGCTGGGAAGGAAATTATATCCATAGACTGGCACATGAATTTACACGTCGTAGAAATGGAATGAAGGCACAACCACTTTTATGATTTTTCAGAGAGAAGTAAAACCTCGTTAATTAAGGAAAACAACCACCAAATAACATTAATGGTAAAGTGCGATAACCTTAAGAAATGGTGAAAGGGCCAACGAAGCACGATTATCATCAATTTAAATTGATAATTTTGGGAAATGTAAGCAAAGCAAAACCAATATAATGTTAAAAGAATTAGTCACAGCTATTTCAGATCGAGATAGTGAAGCTACAAACTTGGCCACATCTACCGTTTACTTTAATAGACATTTCGCAGATCACCTGATAGTGTGGTGCGATGTATCAATGGGAACATTTGAAGAACTTCTACAGAAGCATAATCGCTAATGCAAAAATAAATAGCGCAATCATTTCCACTGCCTATCAGCCACCAATTGTGACATTACCAGCGGTGTTGAAATAAGAGCACAACATCTCCGATCCAAAACGTAAGCAGCGTTTACTACTTTAAAAAGACTTTGTTAGAACTTGGAATAAAGAAAACGTATAATTAAGAAGGTGAACTGAGAGATATCGGATATTCAGGTTAGTTTTCAAATGCGCACAAATATTTTCATTTTTCGTGGATGAACAGGTGCCAGTGATAGATTTTCATTGGTGTGCAACAAAACATTGAAAGAGAAATCCAACAAAGTCCATGAGAAAAATTGAAAGAGAACTGATCCCTTAATAAAAATACAGGAGCCAAAGAAGGCCAACAGGTGAGAATGTGATAACGCTGAATGCGAGTAAGAAAGGCTTTCCGAAATGCAAATTTCTTGCATCGAAACGTGAAGCAATTTAGATCCTTCCATGACTCAAAGATATTCTCCCATGCTAAATCAGCAAATAAATTCAATATTAATTACAAGAAGATAGACTGGAGTAGAAAATGCGCTATGTCTTACCAAATGGGATAGTATGCAAATTAGAGCACACAAAAGGCACTAGAAAGTCCGGGAACATCACACGGATTCTGTGTGATCTTGCCTCCTTCGGCAAGGAAATGAATGAAGGCTCCGATTGTAGTTGAACAATGAAGGGCTTAATACATTATTGTTAATCCACTTAAATGGTGGCACAATAATATAGTTATAACACTACTTCCAGGCATGCTGCACACGAGCAATGATTCATGAAATTGCAATTATTATGGAAGGTTTCTCTAGCAGAGGCTATTCAGGCCATCGAAGACACAGGGTAATGTCCCAAGGAAACTTGATGAACCACTTTCTTTGGAACTTTTAGACCAACAGTAAACATGTGAAGTTTAGTTATTCACTGGCAACAAGATTGGACACAAGAGCCAAAAATGGAATACAATTCAAAAAGTAAAATATGAAGCGCACAGCCCAGTATTATCAAAAAGGTATGCCCAGTACTTAAACTAGACAAATACATTAGGGAAATTTTGAGGGAAGCCAGGTAACAAAATAACGTTTCGTATAGTTACGCAAACGCGAATCATCCCATATTGCTCAAATGTTATCAAACAACCGATGAAGTGGTGATTTTAACACAATGAAGGCGTATATAAATGGTCTTCAATGAATAAATGAGGAAGGATGACATGGTAAAAGAGGCCTAATATACGTGCAAACTATGCAAGGAAATGGATATATAAGGAGGAGCAGCGAATATAGAACCCAACTGTAAAGAACATTGCACTCACCAAGTAACAAAATAACCGATCTCAACAACACCCCTATATAACCCAGGGCTAGTATTCGAAAAACCCGCCCAGCTGTTTCAGACCACAAGGTATTGGATTTTGCAAGTAGGAAAGTGAAAAGAGGAAGATAGGAAAGCAAGAGGTTTTACATTAATTAACATTACGTCTGTAATGACGAGGCTGCAAATAGGTTGCTGCAGTATCGCAAGTCGATTGTGTCCACAGCTTATTTTAGCCTCGTTAAGCCCTTGTATTCGCAAAAAACAGCATTTAAAACTTTTGCTTTGATTGAGTACTTATTAGAAGCTTTCAACTTAAAAAAGCACGCTTAAAAGACATAAGCATTGCAGAACACATAAGCTACCCCTTCCCAATAAATGTATGAAAATGTTTGCAGTTCAGTGGAATTTTTAGGTTTGTACACTACGCAGGCAGTGCACTAAATAACCGTAAAATTTTTATTCCTATTTTGAAATGATACAATTAGCCGTTTTCAATAATCCAAATAGTTCAATAAACTAACTAATCGATAAGTTTACATTGAAAAAAAACTAAACGGTATTCTTTAATGAAATTTTTATATTTTGAAATCGCTTTCGCAAGTCTAACTTGCATTTCTTATCATGTTTGATTATGCATATTCTTTGTTTGGTACCGCCGCTTTTGATACCCCGCAGCTGTAGTTCGTCAATTGTTTTACTCATGGTGTGGCATAAGTTTAGCGTTTTAATATTTTAGGCTGATCCCTCTTTGCAAGTACACTTTAAGGGTCACCGAGGTAGTATTACCAATGTGAGCTTCAGTTTTAACGGGCGGCAGTTAGGTTTGTTATGCAATTCTTAGTTTCTGGCAGTGTCATCATCTCTTGACAATACTTTGATGTTATGGAATATAAAGCCACAGACTCGTGCCTACCGTTTTACTGGACACGAAGATGCGGTTCTTTGTGCTTGCTTTTCCCCAAGTGGCGAAATTATTGCATCGGCGTCTAAAGATCGCACCGTGAAATTGTGGATCCCGAACATGTAAGTGACTAATTTTCGCCCCTATTCGTGTGTTAGTAAAGGTGAATCAATCACCTTTCGGGCCCATACTGCGGCAGTTAGATGGGTCGATTTGTCTTCAGATAGCACTCATCTCTGCACAGCTTCCTCGGACAAGTCGATTAAGGTTTGGAATGTTCATCGGCAAAAGTTTGCTTACAGTTTAAATAAACATGTCAACTGGGTTCGTTGCTGCAAGTAAGGCTGCCCATGCTTCATAATCTGCTCTGATAACCAGGTTTTCTCCAGATTCCCAACTCATTCTTTCAAGTTCTGACGACAAAACCATCCGACTATGGGATTGTCGAAATCAAGAGTGTGTCAATGTTTTCACTGACACAGGGGGATTCGCGAACCATATCGATTTCCATCCCAGTGAAACCTGCTTCGCCTCTGGCAGTTCTAACTCAACTGTAAAGGTCTGGGATCTGCGTATGAGACGTCTAATCCAACAATACAACGGTGGGTGTTATCTAATTTCCTGTTTTATCTTACACTAACAGACCATGCGGGATCAGTTCAGAAGGTGAGCTTCCACCCGTCGGGAATTTACCTGCTGTCCGCCTCAGAAGACTGCACGTTGAAGATATTTGACCTCTTGGAAGGTCGTCCTATTTACACCCTAAGTGGTCACAAGGGCGCCATTAGCGCTGCTGCATTTTCATGCTCGGGAGAACACTTTGCGTCTGGTGGAGACGATGAACAGGTGAGGCATTCCTGGATGTTTTTAAAACGTTATTTTTACTCAAAAAATTAAGTAGCACCATACTTCTCACTAGGTTTTCCTTTGGAAGACAAACTTGGCTGAAGTTTCTGAACCCGCGAACCTGCCTCGCGACTCCATAATGGCGTCAACACATGTACGGAAGTCAATTTTGACTGAGCGATGGCCTCTGCGAGACATATACTGTAGCCAACGTTACATAGACGATGGTGCAGCGAATGATGTCGTCACTACTGGCCAAAAATCTCCAGCTTCTACTAGTCAGAGGCTTGTTCAATGTCGTGAACCCGCGGCGACTAAATTTGTTGATTCTTCCTCTTCCTCCGCTGCCTCAACTTTTACGACGGAGCCTTTTAAGAAGCCATCTTCTCGACCCCTCTCCCCCAAGGTAAGTTCGGTTTTTTGTTCTGGTTAAGGCATATTTTCGCACTTTGTGATTCATTTGCCAAGCCAGTAGGTAACATTTCCCTCTTGTGGTGGCTTGCGTGCAAATTGCATGTGATTATTTTTAGCCACAGTAGAAACAGTAGTGCCTGTAGCCACACTGTTAATTCATCCCTCCCTTTGCGAACATTCCTCACTTCTAACGGACCAGAAAAATCCCACACCTTGTTGAGTAACAAAAGGGTGCGGCTGCATTTTCGTCAGATGAATTTGTCCATAGTATTATGCCACGAAATAAATCTCCCATGTGCATCGGTTTTTCGTGCATCACATTTACAAAACAAATTCCTGCATCAGTGATAAAGCAGTCGGCAATAACAAGTAATGTATGCTTGTTTACCTTTTGACGCAGAGTAGTTAAATATCGTCATGAAATATTCAGCTATAAATCAAATCGTTAGAATGGAAAACGAAGGATTTATCTTTCAAATGCACTTAAAGGATGTTTTTACAGCGTAGCCATTTAATTTCGTGTGGCTACTTCTAACAAAATGAAATGATTTCGACTTAGTTGCTAGTGGTCCCTGTTTCCAGCTCAGTGTTTCCTAGACTTCTTTGCGTTATTTCGATGTAAGTGAGTACACCCTCACCTTAATTGTCTGTCCTCCAGTAAGTTTACAATTGCCTCTGGTCTCCGCTAAACATCCGCAAAGACTTATGAGGATGAAGTGATGTCTTGAAGGCGAGGGGTAATTTGTAAGCGAGTCATTTACGCTACATAATGGTATATCTCTTCGCTTATTGCTGGAATGCAAAAGCATACAATATGGTTTCGGGGAATCTCTTAAGATTTATTCATGTAAGGCGCAACCTCTCCATATTTGGTGGCACGTGTGACAGCCGCTTCACAATCTCTAAATACATACACACTACTTAAGTGGCTATTTTCTAGCAACTTCAGGCACATTTTTTATGACAAATCTTGATTATCTTTGGCACAATTCCTCTTAGTTACAGGTAGCGATTCTCTGGCGATTCAGACCGATCAGATCTGTTTGCCTATTGATATCAGTGCTTTGCATTGACCACTAATACCCATTCTGGGCATTTATAAGCCCTTAGAGTACAAATTGCGAATCTTCTGCTCTGTAAACTGTAAGTACAACACCTTCGTGGCTTTACGGTTGCGCTCTCGTTATTCAGATTTTTTGCTGCTTCCCAGCATAGAGTCCTCATTCACTAGGGGATCATAAAAACTCCACCCTTATTTTTTGCATGAGCTTGTCACTTGATAATTGCAAAGTAGTTTATGAACATCTTCATGCAACAGTCGAATTCTTGTGTCATTTTCCTTACAGGAGAATCAGCAAAACCAGGAGAGTGTAAGTGTCACTCCTGCTGAAAGGCCAGTTCAGGTCTCAACTCAAGAGAATGTTGCAATGATTCCCGAATGCATCGCCTCCACTCTTGCCACTATGACGTCCCAATTGAACATCCTCACACAGGTGGTTCTACAATTAATCACTTGCGCTTCTGTTTTGCTTTCTTGTTTTTGGCATTGTGAACTATTGGTGCTTCAAGGAGTTATCTTGTTGGTTTTTTTAACAGTGACACGATCATCTAAGTTCTACCTTCTTCGGCATATCTCACTCATGCCCACTCAGTTTGATAAACTTTTCCATTGGTAGGCAGTCTAAATTGTAGAGTGAAGTAAGATGGTTTTTGCTGGATAATTTGTTTAGAATTTGATTCATAAATGAAAGTGTCCATCTCCGACTTTGCTGTCTTGGATCTTCACCTTAGGTTCGATTGTTATGTTCGATGCATTCCTATGCTAAAGTTGCGCTACCTACCTAAACCGTCTCAGAATAGGTGCGGGTCAAGTTTCTTCATCGAAAGATTGTTTACTTTTGCTATTTTACAATGTCCTGTGTTGATTTCCTATGATCAGACAAGCGTTCACAAGAATGGCTGCCTGTTGTGATGACCCAGTCGCCAATACTGCTGGAGTCATCATTGATATGCATAGCGTTGGCAATCTTTGAAATGTTGGCACTATTGAATCAAACATTTTCTATTGAGTCGCATAATCCTCCATTATCGTACCGTGCTTGAGGCCTTCTGTAAGCACCTATGGGTGTTACGCTGTCGTTCATAACCCCATGCTTTTTTGCGTGAGCACTCAAACTCGATTAGTGGTGTCTGTGCCGGTCCACACCAAGTGTACCGGTTTAAGGTGTTAGTACTGGTTTGACGCTTCTTGTAAAATCAAGAGCCCCGGTTCGGCTTAAGCACTTCTCGTAAAACGCTCTGCATTACTTTACTTGTCTGGGCGTATCACGAGTTACTGTCTACAAAGTACACGACGATAGCTTGGAAGACTTTATCACATTTCCATGATATAATTTTCCTCTATCTGTTGTCCTTACGTGTTTTTTTATTTGTCATAAAGAATCTCGGTGTGATTTTTCTGTGGATTCTCCTATTCTATGGTGTTATGCATTTTTCTGTCTCCACTCTGCATTCGTCAATGGCTGATGCGATGCATCAGCTGTTAGTGTCAAGGTGTTCAAATGAGGGATGATAGGAAATCTGGCCAGAAGAATGTGAGGAAGACTTCTGATTACTGAGCATACTACCTCACTCAGTAAAATGTATTTGGGAATGCCTATTGGCATTTCTCTCTTATCTCTTTACCTTTCCACTCCTAGACAGTATCGCTTTTGGAGCAACGATTAACCATGTTGGAGGATACTTTGAGTCAGAGAAAATAGGCCCCCTTATGCATCTACAACTCCTGCTCTGGACCACTTATCAGATCTCTCATCACTCATGTCAACTTACTTGTCTTAGGTGGTTTTTTGAGTCGCTGTTGCATTATGTGCCTTGTACCTCGGTTTTGAATATTAGGCAATAATAATTCTACTTATGTTGTACTTTTCTTTGTCAAGTTAAAAGTAAGGACCGCTTTAGCTTTGGGTGGTTTTATATTAGCTGATATCCTTACGGAATGTCATGGCTACCCAAAACAGCAGTGTGATTTGTTACGCGAAAAAAAATCATGGTGTTCCAAGATGGATGGGGACTCACATCGCACGCATGACATGTGTGATTTCGCCAAATCGTGTTGCAGCAAATGTGAAGCATATGTGGGATGATCTTGGTCTGTAGTAACTACATTACCTTTTCAGTTTTTTGAACAGGCAGTTAAGTCCACCAATTGGGGGGTACTGGTGTTGATGCCATAGGTGATCAAGATAATTCCCTCAAAATAAGTTTGTGACCGCGAATGAAAGTGGACTATCCATCTGCAAAACGGGCTCAACGGTGTTAGATTTCGAAGACTGCTTTCTTGTTTTACTTCAGATGGGGTACTCTCCACGACATTTGCACAGTGTAGAAAGAAATTTAAAAGTGCTTAGGCCTTTTTATATCTTCAGGAGTAATTGGGGTTGGGTGGTGCAGTGACGCGCGGCTGTAGATCGAAGGGTGGGGTGATTAATTTCTGTTAGCTGCTACATCTCTCCTTATCCTACCCCCGCTTTCTACATTTTACACAGTACAGGTTTTCTAAAAAACATCTGTGCCTAAGGCAGTTGCCGTAGGCACGACCACACATTTGACGTTAAAAGGGAGACAAAAAAGTAAAGTGGATAATGTTTAGGTCTGGACCACAGTCTAATCCACCTATGAATGCGTAGCAAGTCATATATACATATGCTTAATGAATATATACACATTACATAAGGAATCACCTCCCAGGTAACTCAATGGGTTCTTATTTCCTTCATTTTTCACAGAGGAAGTTCGATAACGTTCTCTGCAAGAAGAAGCAGAAGTGTTCTTTATGGAAGTCGAACTTTTTTATCCACACCCACCTTTGAGATCATAAATTTGCTGCGTTTACTCGAATCGTTCGTCTCTCGTGGTAATTTGTGGCAATAGCCTCGATCTCAGTCTCAAACATGCGGAACATCAGCAGCTCAATGGAAGCACTATCAGGAATGAAGAAGAAAGCAGAGAAGGGTATGTCAGGAAGGTGGGGAGGAAATGCTGCATCTAGTTGTTCTCGTGTTACATAGAAGTCGTTCTCTCGATAGCGCTCCAATCCACGCTTCTCCAATTCGGTCTCCGCGTCTACGCCGAGCTCTCGCATGCGTTTCCGAATGAACTCTTCGAAACGACTTTCTTGTGGGTCGTATTCAATCAAAAAAGCCTCGATAATGAAAGCTAAAACAATGTTTAACACCAAAAGTACGCACATCCAGTGTATGCAGAGGAAGTAGAGTCGGTAAGACTTATTTGTGATGCGTGTGAATCCGTCTGTAATAATGTGCCAGTTGTTACCCACACTGAGGACGAACAATGTCACAAAGCTGGACGCTGCGTCATTGAAATGGAGGTCACAATAGTGCAACTGTAAGAATGAGCTCCCAGCAAGTTTATTGTTTTTACAGGCATCATCCACAGTGTAGTTATAACCACTTGGTATGACTAGTAGTCCACCGAACAGCTCCATTCCAACACAAGTGAAGATGTAGAAGAGTATAAGTAGGATGGTTGCATAGGCGCATAGAGACGGAAGAATGATGATGATGCAGTTAATAATGCATCGGAATATGGGTACTTGACCGATGATTTTTAAGAGACGAAAGAGACGAAGCAAAAGGAACGCCTGACTCAGTGACGAGGGTGCTTTAATGTTTGACCATTCCAGAAGGAGGTTGATGAATTGACCTACAAAAGCACCAATCACAATAATCATGTCGAAAATGTTCCACTTTTCTTGGAAGAAATTCACACCTCCTGAAGCGAGATATTTGAGAAGGATCTCTAAAGCGAATATTGCCGTGAAAGTCCATTCAAAGTAGTCTTCATATGGTGTTTTGTCTGCAACCACCAAAGTGACTCCATTCAGAACGACCAGAATATCGAAAAAGATGTGGGTCGGCTTGCTTCGGATGATCCTAACTATCATTTGATACCATTTGGATATGTAGATGTTGTAAAAGCGTGGTAGATAGCGCTCAAAGCGCTTTCTACTGATAACGACTTCCCTAAAGTTTAGTTGCATGTATTCAGTAAGTCGAGCAAACTCAACCTGACCGATGCCAGCATTTTTAGCATCGAGTATGTCATAAATGAGAGCAATTGAGTTCTCGGATCTATTTGGAGTAACCCGCTGAATCAGAGCTATGAAAATCTCCCTCGACACCATCTCCTCGGTCTCTATCGACTGAAGTATTCTGAACACCTCATCGAGGATGTTCTTCCGTTTCACTAGACTTTTCAATACATTCTCGCCCAAATGACCCTTATAGGCGTTGTACACGGAAGCTGTTAGAATACCCATGAAAAGCCAATTACATGCTACACACACCCATACGTAGATAGCTATGTAGGCAGCATGTTTTTCGTAAGCTGGAATAATTATATCCGGTGAGTTAGAAGTAGTAGTGAGGACGTAGAGTTCCCAAGCAATCTCACCAAAATTGGGGATGTAAGGCTCATTATCCAAACTGAGCATTCCTTTGGCGTCAACTACTTTCATGGTTACAACACTCACGAAAAGGAGACTTGCCATGAACATGGCAAAGACAGAAAGCACATCCTGGGCGGTACATCTAATGTTCTCAAAAGCCCCTCTGATGCGCTTGTTTTCAGGAAAAGTAAGCAGGAGAGCCGGTCTCAAGAGACGGGACCAACGAATGGGATTTTTGTGTTTCAAACAGTGCTGAATGATATAGGTTATGTCGTCTACGACCATGAGAAGAATGAACACTGCTGACAACCAAAAAGAGATGTTTTTTTTCATCAACTCGAGGTCTACCACAAAAAAAATGTGCAACCAACGAAAGAAGAAGTAGAGCTCACAAATGATGTTGATGATGAGAGGAATGTAATAGGGCAGCGGTTTACCGTCGAAAAGGACAGCTGCTGGCTCTTCAAGAAGTATGGTGAGCAGGTTTGCAGTCATGAAGAAGTAGTACAAGCGCACCAGGTACTTATTGAAGTACTGATTGTAGAAGCGCACTGATAGGGGATCATGGTGATATTTTATATCCAATCGCGATTGACATGCATCGAGTAGGAGGGAGAGGGCTAAATCAAAATCATCCTCTGAAATATTGAAGTCTTTTGCATCCTTAAAATGCTTTCTAGGCGCCATTTTTCATCAAAAAAGTGTTGGTCTTCTTCTGACCAAGTGGTGCATAAACTGCGTGGAATGCTTTCGAATGATGGATCAATAAAAGTTCATCGCTCTGGTCAATCGCAGCGCGATTAATCTCCTGAACGACGTCTAGGACCTACTCATTTTCACTGATTGTGCTAGGAGGAAAGACCGTCCTCTAGTGTATGCTGACCCAAATTCCCTACTAATCCATTTTCCCCACGACGTTTGATTTGTACCAAGTATGCCCAACATTAATGAAGTAAAAGAATTAGCTTCACATCTCTGGAAAGAGAATATTTGGGTTTACAAATAACGAAGTAAGAGTCAGACACCAAACACACACCCAGTAAACATGGAAGATTTACGCTTGGCACAATCCCACTGGGTCGGTGAGGGCTCAACTAAGGCGCTCCAGCCGAGAGGAGGGATAGAAGAACCTCCGGCCTGTTCTGTCACTTACCTCCGCCCACTCCGGGTTTCCCATGGCATCGGTCCATCGAAACACATACACGACGTCATTAACCTGTAAGTTGGGTGGTGTTTGGTGGTCCGAATAGTGGTAGACGATCCGCGCTTTGCAACGGGCAGGCGTAGGAGCATCTTTAGTGTTGGGTCTAGGGTTCGAACCTTGTGACACTTTGCTTTGCCTTTCCCATATCGCTATAATGACCTCAACTTGCGATTTCAAATCCGCTTCACGAAGCCGGACTAAGGCTTTAGTCTTCAAAGGATAGAAAAGGCAAGAATATCGTAAGGAGCTTTTATTATGAGGTAGAAGTGTGATGAAAATGTGAAAGAATGTCCTGCAAACGATAGAATCGCTTTTTACCACTTGTGTCGCTAGAATCATACCTACCTACCTGGATTCAACTTAACAACTATATGATGTCAATTCTTTATCCATGTATGATAAGTGACCACGTCAAAGCGAGTCATGAACGGATTGATTGAGGTTAAGAAAAGTGAGGAGATTTAGGACGTCATTGACTCAATGTTAATTGCTCTACAATTGTGGTGCTTGAGCCATCGATAGATCAGTCTATTCAACAGAGCAGGTATATGAGTCACACTGGAAGTGTGGTAGAAGAAGAGTTCATGAAGAGAAGGAAAAATAAACATTTCCTTCCAAACAAACCGGCAACTTTTGTGCAAGAGAGGGTGTGATTTTGTTGGCCTGAGGTTAACCATGCACTTTTGCATTGTTCTGCAAGTCGAATTTACAAGTCAAGTATAAGCAGGAAACGGAGTGGACGTTTGATTGTGCATTGACCTATTTTAAAAATGAAGCAGAATTACTCGCCTACGACTCAAAATTTCACAATAATTAAAAATGGTGACAACAGGGTCCTGTTGATTGGTGAGTTCTGGATAGAAAAAAAATAGACACAATCTTGTAAGCATTACATAGGTGGTAATATGCCTACGCTATAAAGAATTTGTAGACGACCTTCACGGCGTTATTTAGGATTAAGGAAGCACACTAACCAATCACATTTTGAGACTTCAAAACTTAGCCAATCACATTGTGAGGCCTCAGAAGTTGACCAATTAGGATGCCTTTTGTTAAAATCTCTCTCACGCATGAATAACTGTTACAAAGAAATCATTAAGACAAAACAAAACTTGGTTTTTCTACAATTAGATCAAGTCTCCGTCTTTAATGAAATTTTGGAAACACTAGAAGGTTGGTTTAAGCCTTTCTAAAACAATTGCTTTGCATATTTGAATTGAAATAGAAGTGCAGGCTAGGCATATTACGTAGTATGTTTATCCTCTACTAACGTATTGATGCAAGAGAACGCTGAGTAGAAAGCGACTTACATATCTCTCATCTAAGCCATTCTCTTTAATTGCAGCGTAGTTGAAAAGCCTTTGCACATGTGAGAGGTAGTGAAGAAATAGGGCTTTAATAGCTTTTTCGGTTTTGCCTAAGATCGCCTCAGAGAGAGCCATTGCCTTTTTTTCATCTCGTCGATACGCATCAATTGTCGCTGGATTGGCGGTTCTGTTCCTCTGCAGGTGCAATTATTCAGTCAGCATGGGAATACCGTTACACATGCATCTAAGGTCATGGATGAGTTATTTTTACTCATGCAATTTGGTCGGTGCCTCATTCAGCCCCTGCAATGGCAGTATTTACATCTTAAATTATTTGCCTTTTTCATAGGCAAACACAACTTATTTTAACCTACTCCATCGGGTTTGACGACTATCTTCGATTAAGTGGCTCAAAGCGCGTCTGTGAATAATTCACAACCACCAAGTTTTTTGATTCGCCATTCGTATAGGAGGGGTTATTCCACTTTGTAAAAAAGTTTCGATAACTTACCTGCGTTTTGGCAATATCATTGGCTCTAGACTTCAACTTTTTCAAAGAAGGCTTCATTTTTTTTAAGGGTGCGGTCAACAACTTCAGCCGATCCAACACCTCTTCCGAGGCCCTATTAAACTAATAAATGCATTATATGCAGTAGAAAATTACACTTTTTTATTTTTCTTACGTTTCATTCGTAACTAATGAGGTGAGTCTTGAAAGGAAGGCTCTAATGTTTTTTCATCATCGAGCGGAAGCAAAAGAGCAACCTACCATAGTGGGGTCAAAGATCCTGATCTGATGCTGCACGGAAGACGCATGAAAGTTTAGTGGGAGAGAGCTTCCTGCAGCGGAGTCTAAGGATTCAAGTAACTCGCGGACAGCCTTGATGAGAAGGCGTCGGTTCTCTATGAATGACTAATAAAGTGGGTGGTCAAGGTTATTCAAGTCACTCGATCGCACAGTCCTCTCTTCTGCAAAAAGTTCGAGATTGCAGCAATGCGAAGATGAGATTGCACCTACCTTGAGGTCCTCACTGTTCAATTTGATCCATTTGGAGAGATCTTCAATCAGCAGAGAAAGCTTCTTCCCTTTCTTGCGGTAGTTTGTCATGCGAGAGTTCTCCTACCAAAGTAAGTCATACAAAAGACAGTAAGTGGCGGGGGGTTACAAACGCTCAACATACGCGCAGATCGCCAGTGGCATTACTACCTCTCACATCGTGATTTCCATTTTAAAGTCAAGTGAATCAGATGTAAAACCAGCGTCACATATATGCGACATCTGTTCATTGCCAGGTCATAGTAGTTTGGTTGTTACTAACCTGTAAGCAATTACTTTCGTGGCTTTCTTACCAACATTTGATCAATTGTGCTGTTAAAAGTGGTGGGGAATTCATTTCTGAGAACTTGATAGCACGCTGCAATTAACATTCCCAAGTACGCAAAACGGGTCCACTATAATACGATTACTGAAGTCAGTTCATCCATTTGAGACGATAGTAAAGCTCCGTGTTTCAGTGACATTTTTATCTCTGATATTCTGAATTATATCCACCAATAACGAACTTACAAAAGCTCCGCCAGCAGCAGAATTACCAGCTGATACATCTACAGTCAGTTGGGGAAAATCGTCATATTGCTTATCTATAAAATTACGTAAAAAAGAAAAATCCACTTGAGGGAAGTGCTGAAGACTACTGCGTATTTGGAGTTGCTTAGTATCACAAAGGCGGTGATCTAGAGGAGTTTAAAAACACCAAATGATAGGGTGCTATACTTTCCGCTTAGGTTAGGTTCACCTCGGTTTCACTACCAACATTCCTTTCAAAAAAACATGTTCGACAGTTTATCTGCTTCACATTTGACACCTGATAATAATCCAACAACTTCAAGTGAACCGCAAGTGATTTGAGGAATAACAGAGCAGACCGCGCGTGTAAACGGAATATCAGCTTGGGGAAACACTCAGGTAAGGTATGGGTGTACAAAGCATTCAACAAACTCACAGTCCCCATCCGCGCGTTTGGCCTCCTCTGCATCATCGCAAGCCTTCTGAATTGCAATTTTGGCCTGTTTTACATAGCCAGAGTCGGGATGCAATTCCGGTGTATACTTGAACCAAAAGGACACGCGTTAAGCCCTCAACTATCCATTAACTTCATAATACTCTTCTTTGGCAGCAATAAGGCAAACGCGAACTCCACTTAGGTAAAGACACTGCCTTAAGAAGCAGAAAACCTACTCTAATCACCTCGTATTCTGTCAGTGCCATCTTGCATACGATTGCATGCCACTAAGACAGGACGGCTAGCTATTTAAGCCGCAAGATAAAAGTAAGACATCATTCCTCCCCTTCAGTTCCGCCTTTTCCATCCCATCGTAGCTACTGAGCGGATTTTTGGCTCACTAAGGCGTTCCTCACACCCTGACTGACGTTTCACTGACAACATATCATTCCTCCTTTCCTGAAGAATAATCTTCCTGAACCAGATGTATGGTGTTTTCAATGCACACTACACCCCTTCAATTGCATTTCAGCCAAGTGCACAAGAAGCATCTGCATCTTTACAGTCAAATTCATTTTGGCTCGTAAGGTAGATGAGTTGGGTTTACACACTCTACATTGGTCTCTCATTCCGCCAACCCCACGCCTTTCCGAGCCCCCAAAAGCAATAAGGCCGTGTAGCAATATGTAAAAAGCCATTGCAGTCAGTTATCTGAAAATCGCACGAAATTTTTGACCACCTGGCACCTACGGGCTGAGTTTTAAGAGTGATGCCTCCATGTCTTTTCTCACGGCTACATGGCCATAGGTTGTTCGAGGGATACTCATAAGGAATAATTAATTTGAAGACACCAACTAATGTAGACTAGTCAAAAATGCACTCAAAATTCAAAACACTACCTTATCCAGACGATGTAGAATGCAAGTAATGTGGAAGGGACGCTGAAAAGGCTTGAGTAGACGGTCTGAGAGAATTACCATTTGTCCCTCCAACCTATGAAGCAGTTCTCCAGCCTTATCGAAGTATTCTACCAGATGCGGTCTCTAGAAGATCCAAAATCCCCCAATATGCTTTATAGGCTATATTTCAAGAAATCTTAAAAAGGTAATTCTAAGCTATCCAAACATACATGTTGTAGGATCTCTGGATCATAATCCTTGATGTACGCCACCATCACATTGCGAAAGGCAGGAAGGGTCGGTACAAGGTGCTTACCTAAAGAGGTTTTCAGAGTTTTGAAGTTTTTAGACCATAAGTTATGATAAGAAGTCAATTTTGATAGTTTGATTAGACTTAGAGGTCTCAAACTTTATAATAATTTACATTACCATTTTTTACAATGCGCATTTTTAGCTGCGTTTAAAAGAAAAGCGTAAATCTATTAAGATAACGCATTTTGGGATTTACGCAAGAAAAATATATTCAATTTAACAAAACAAAGCCTGGCCAAAGTGGATGCCTTTAAATGTATGCAGAGCTAAAAGTATTCGTACAAACACAGGCGTATGCAAGTTTGCCGTTGGGGGCTTCTGCAACTGCATTCTCGTAGGCTCTGATCATTTGAGCGGAGGTGTAAATGTAGTCGTCCAAATTCAATTTTACTGCAGCAAGGTCCGCGGGGGTAATCTAGACAAGGCAATGAAGAAAAATAACTATTCGAACTCACCACACTTTCTCAATTTCCTTTTTTATTCAAGTAGTGCAATTACCTACCTAATCCATCTATTTTAGGGTCAATAAGAAGGCAATACTTTTATTGGATAATTGTTGGGAAGGTTTTAACCATTTTTTGCCAACTTTAACTTTCAACCATGATTTTGCTGCATGCACTTCAAAGACATTGTGCCAATTCCATCCACTAGAATGGAACACTGAACCTTTCGTTCATTAGATAGCATGGAAACTTCAATCGCTAAGGTAAAATCACGTTTTCACTTTTCTTCTTCTTTGGATACCACTTTAACAGAAATATATAGCGAGAACTTTGTTATAACTAGCAACCAGTAGGTCTATTAGGCCATCTTAGTGATGTGTAAAAGCAGCAAAGCATATGGAATTACTTTTGCATCGGCGTCTTGCAAAAGATTACTTCTAGCTGATGTTAAGAATGGATAGCGATATTGATAATGAGGTAGCCCCAAAGAAATGATGCTCACAGAAACGGGGACCCTATTTTTGGTCATTATCTCTGAGACAAGGGTCATCTGTTTTTTGAAAAGTTTCTCGTTCTCAATTAACTCCCTCACTGCATTTGTTCTCTGATTCTCCATTGTTTCATCCATTTTGTAGTTGCTACAACTGGCAGAGAAGCCGGCAGGACCAACTCGAAAGCCGTTGCCTTGAAAGGCTTGCCTACGTGGGGTTGGCGGTGGCTGTTGTCGTCTAGCTTGAAAAATTGTGAAAAGAAAGAAGTACTTACTACTGAAAATCAAACGTCATCACTAAATTGACTCTATGATAAACCAAAACAATGTTTTATAACTGGAAAATTAATTAAAAAATAACAAAAGGAGCATTTATTGCACAAATTTACTTTAAGTGATTCTTGGGCTAATTTTACAGTTTTAAACTGCTCAAACAAAAGAAAAGAGAGTTGGATTGTGTAACCTACGGGCGTATTTCGGCGGTAGAGGTGGAGGCGAAGATTTATGATTAACAAAGTCCATATCTACCAATTAAGAACCAACAATGTATCGCAATCTTTAAAATAATTTTTCAATAGAAACTTTTCAAGTAAATCAGTACCAGCTATTGATACCCAGCTCAATGGTACAAAATGGCCTAGTAATTAATGCAAATTGCAAACAGACTTCTACATATATGCGCACAAGTAGTTTAAAAACTGTTAGAATACTGCAATATAAGGTCTATCGGTGCCTAAAAGAGAACGAATCCTACAAAATCAACTTAGGAAAATTACAGCTTTTATTACAATTAGACTAACTTAAATTCATCCTTACACTCTGCAAAAGCACAGAACAAAAAAGAAAAAGCCTGTTCAATTTACTACAGTAAACAAGTGCAAAGAAATGGGAACTTTTTGACTTTTAATAAACTATGAACAAGCTTAAATACTAGGAAATAACAAGTCACTCCTCGCTTTTCACTAGAGCAACCTTGTAAAGGTCAATACCATCTCTAAAATTGGGCAAATTGGTATCAACAAACAAGGATTTTTCTATAAGTTTTATCAATTGATAATGTAATTCAAGTAAGGTTGCAAAAGAATTCCATCCGTTTGCCAATTTATCTGATTGAATGGTTTTAGGGGCGAAGGAAGTTGGTGTGTCAATTTAAAAAAAGAAATAATTTAAATGGATACGTTTAATTTACGTAGTCACAATGTACTGATACCCAATACACAATAAAGTAAAAAAAGCAGCGAATTTAAAATCAGGTGCTACTGGAACGTTTTTTTTGCAGCTTTGAATACAGTAACGTATCCCATTATCAGGCCACAAAGTGGGAAAAATGCGGCTATTGGCATTTTAAATGGTATTCACTAGCCAGAGGCGACAGTTGTTAATGCATAGTAAAAGTATGATTACACCGGGATTAAGCAGAGGAAGTACACTTGGTTGATACCATGCTATTCAAGTTTCCGGTTTCAACAGAAATCATACAAATAGCAAGAAGTTCCTGGCGATGCTCGTAAAAAAGTAAGCACCATATTTTATTCATTCTTTTGGAAATTTAAAAACATGCCAAAAAAATTGAACAGAACAAGTGATTTGCAGTTTATTCCAAATAATGCATCGCTATTCAACCTCTAGTTGCGATGGCAGTTAGTTAGAAAGTGGTGAGAAGCGGTTCAAAACTGCTCTGTCCTTCTTCATCCTACTCGATCCTTTCCCGTCTATTTTGATCTGTTTACTTTGCAACAAACCAATTGACCGAGAATTCACACTAGAAGGCAAACCCCTGACTCGCGTACAAGCCTCATGACCAACATGCATGACTACATGCTTAAGCTTGGTGTTAATATCTGCCAGTATCCATGTTTGCACACGATCAGGCAGATATAGGCGTGCATATGCAAGAACGACCTCACCACGTGCACGAACAAGGCGGTAATAATGCTTGCGGGTTGAGAGTGAAATAGTCTAAATGGCTTAATCGACCACACAAGTTCTACCAAATAAGCGGCCTCAAACCGGAACTTCCTCACTTCCCAATATTCATTGCACTGGAATTCATTGCGTTTATAAGACCCAAATTACAAGTACCATTTGCAGTTTCACCTTTATCCATTTCTACATCCCAATTCATTTCACCTCTGTTTTGTTGTTTTTTGCAAACTTCAAACTAAATAGGTTGTCATATGACTGGGATCCTCTTGAAACATTGGCAAAGTCGTAGGTCAAATTATGAAGGGCCACCTTCCTTGTTGATAATAATTTGCTAAAAAACTAATAATGTTCTTAACATTCATAGGGTTGCCGCATTTAAAAGTAAGGAACAACCAGATTTTTAAAGTGCTTGTGGGCTGCTCGTATTCGCGTTCACGTTGACGTAATGGTCTATTTACGAGATTTTTTACTTATAAAGCCGTTTTCTATCAAAATAGTGCTTAAGTATCGCTAGTATTTTGCACTTGCGGACTGGATACAGGCCACTTTAATCCAGCAAGGATAGGTGCAATCTCACTTTTAAAGTGTTGCGTTCTTGATCTTTGAATGAGAGAGGACCGTGGTAGCAGGCAGTTAAGTATGCCATTAGTGAGTGTGGTGGTTAGCCTTAAGCAATTTTTAGAGGATCCTAGCTACTATAAATTGCACTGCTATTTTAGCGCTACTTCCACTCAACACAACATAACGCAATGTGACTGGCATTAAAAGTGGCTCAGCACCTACCATTTCAGATGTCGCCTGGTTGCAAAATGAGAGGATAATATGAAGATGTCAACCCACAAGGCTGCAAAGTGCATACTATAACAAAAGCAAAAAAGTGACAATGGATGGACATCTATGTCTCTCAGATGCCAAACATTAAACGTGCCACAACAAGGGCGACCGGCCTGGTCTCTAGTAAGTGTGAAACCTAGTGCAGCTCTGTAAATCCATTCCGCTTCCCTCATTACAACGCAAGCTCGCCATCCTTGGGGGAAAGAAGCGTTGTGGATGGTAAGGGTCATCTCACAAACGAATAATTTGGTTTGCAATACATGGCTTTTTAAGCAACCAATCACGGTTTATCATAATCAAAAATGTTTTCATAAGTGAACACCTCCTGTTGGACAGGAAGATGAGGTCTACTTATAAGTGAGTAAATGGGGAAGGTCAAAGGAATTGACGCTCATTAGAACAAGCTCCAGAAAGTTTTATGGACAATGCCTAGACTAACAAAGAGGATATATCAAGTGTGTCTATTCAGAAGCTTCGATAGCTGGCAATTGTAAAGATTGGACGCACCTCATGACCGAAGGTACATACTTGATTCTACAGCAGGAAACAAGCTTTCATCCTCCGTTCGGCTCTATACATTTGCAAATTTGCAGCTCTTGGCAGTGGATCTCTTTTCAAACTCGCTCTCTCGATGCAAAGATAGGCAGCTAAGGGTAAAATGGCGGAGGGGCAATAATGTGTCATTTTCTAACAAGATGGCATCAAAATCGTTCCTGGAGAAGAAATTTGTCTTTACAAAATTAGTTAAAGACCCGTTTTAAAAAGTTAGGAATCGGCGAATCTCTTAATAGTGCGATACTTGAATTAATTACATGACTAATTGTTAGATGCTTAGCACATATCTTGGACACTGCAGACACCCGACATGCGTATGAATAGAACATAATAACAGAATTTAGAAGGCCAAAGCTGCAAAAGCTAAACCGTTAAAGGAGCCAAGCATATAGTTGAATGGAAACGGCTCCACTACAGATGTTAGCTCTTAAATAACACCAAAGTAAGTTGTTGGAATTTGAGTCAAAACCGTAAAAACTAAGAGCACGCGTAATCTTAGTTAAAAAACCACAGCATTTATCTTTGCTAAGACTCAGTGTTGTGCATCTCATGTCTCTAGACCTCCTATTTTGAAATAATTTGATTATGTATCTGGTGGATTAAGTGGTGATTAGTTTAAGACTTCTTATGTACTGTCAATTGTTACAAATGCATTCAAAGTGTTAAAATTATGATTTTACCTCTATTTTTAAAGTATGAAGCGCATCGGCGGGGTACCTCAATGACCTTCGTTTGTTATACCGATCCAATTATTGTGCCACTAGTAACAAATGTTTATTTCGGTATCCGATTTTACGTGGTTTGAAAGTGATGATGAGATTTACATATCGGTTCCCTTGAAAGGTACCCCTTCGAAAACTTGTGACGTGTTCATATCTACTAGATATGTCAAGGTATGCTATAGTTAGTAAAAAATGAATAAAGTATTTCAGTTACACATGAATAATGATACATATGATAAAGGAAATGGAACCCAAACCTATTGCGATTTTGTAAAATGCCTGGTTTTTGACAACCGTAAACCATATTCTTTGTGTAGTATTTCCTCGGTATACACATTGTGGCACTTTGTACCAACGGATTAACCATGTACTAACATGTATCCTATAATTATCGACACTAGTTATAACACTTATTTGTTGCCTCCTTCCTGTCAAGATTATTCTGTTTTTAGATTGTTTTTAAGCCTTACATTTTTGAGTGTGTACTTTGGGGCTGCATCGATGTCGATAACAGTAAGGTCGTTCTCGAAAATTGTGTTGCTGCACATATGACACTGAAAAAGAAGACCGTGTCCAAATGGCCCAAATTGGAGGCTGATGAAATGAGTTACATTTTTGCCGCTTGTGTACATGCTTTTCGTAGAGGAAAAAGAAGACCTCATGAGAATTCGGCAAGAAGCGATTGCTGAAGTACAAGCACGTGAAACAGAACGGGAGAAGAATAGCCGTGAAGAAAAGAGGCTCGGTGAGAAGACAGCGCTAAAGGCAATGATGAGGGTAATAGTTGGCTTGTTTTTGAGTTCTTTTGAAGAGTCCAGTTTAAAACCTCGCCTATTTGTCAGTTTCACGAAATGTGCTGTGTCATCATAACTGGCCTCTTTGGTACTTATTGACTAACTGCAACAAAACAGTTTCTTATCGTTCTCTAATGCAGACAACGAAAAGTTATTGCTATTTGATCATTTTGAGGGGGTGGATTTGCAAACTTTGCAGCCTACTAAAAATGATTCATTTTGTATATCCTTTACGCTGATTGTCACTTTCTGAATATGGTTCTAATACCCAGCATCTTTGCTAGGCTAACTAGGTGTTTTCTTTTTTTCTGACATTAAAAGTACCCTGATTTTTGACTCATTCTGCTAGATTGAAGGAGAGGAACGAAACCGTCACGAGGAGACTAAGAAGGCGGCAACTTTTGCAGCAATGCAGGAATTGGTGGAAGGTCAGAAAAAAATGCAGCAGCAGGCTAAAGAGGTATTTTTATTTGCTTGGCGCTACTTAGCGATGTATGCAGAGAGATGCGAAAATTGCGGCGGCACGTGCATTTGCCCGAGAAGTCTACGGAGGTGGCAACACAGCTTCACCAGCTCCTGCAACTTTAAAACAATATATTTTTAAGGGATGCGAGAAGCCTCAGGTTCCCGTTAGAAGCAATGATAAAATTGTCGTTTCCTTTACTCCCCGTGTGTTCCCCACCCCGGAAAGGGAGTCCATGAAAGATGACGAAGAAAAGGTATCTTTGATGTAATATACTACTTGGTAAACATAAGTAGCAACTGTTTATCCTTGCTTATGTTCTAGTGGTTGCGGACTCAAGCGGAGCATAGGCGAATGCTGACCTCTAAAGTAGTAGAAGATGGGGATCTTTCGGAAGCCGAGAAAGATCCAATCTGGTTACAAAAGAAAGCTGCGTAAGGCACTGATTATGCCGCTAGTGCATGCCGTTTATTGTTGAGCGATTTTCAGTCAACTGGTCGCACCTATTTTAGTTAACTTTCAATTTCTTCTCTTTGACATTTGCCTAGAGCCCTCTTCAGAGCTGGTGATTTTGAAGCTGCAGCATTTGCCTATACGGAAGCCTTGAAACGTGCTCCAAAACTGCCATCGTATCCTTTTAGATATACATGCTTCCTGGCTGTTGGATCTATGCACCTATCCTTAACGTGGCTTTTAGTCTTCATCTCAATAGATCTGCTTGTTATCTGCAAACGCGTAATTTCTTTCGTGCTCTTGAGGACGCCTCAACGGCACTAGATTTGCTTAAACCTGCCGTTCCACAGAATCTAAATTCTCGCATTAAAGCTCACATTCGTCGAGGTGTTGCATTTTGCAACTTACAAATGTTCAAAGAAGGTTTCAGCTTCTTCTCTAATAAATAAATGCCAGCTAAAATACCGACTTAACCTAATCATTTCGTGGTTTTAGGTATATCAGAGTATGAGGCTGCGGCGAAACTCAATCCTGCTGATACAACTATACAGGATGATCTGAGTCGATTGAAAGGAATGATGAGTAAACCCATAAAGCGACCCATTAACACCTAGTTCCTTCTCATTATTGCGTAATTTCTTTGTTGATTTACTTTGTTCGACATTCTGGCCTCCTTCATTGACTTGAAAGGGATGGCATATGGTTTTGCCCATTTGAAAGGAAAAAGGATTTAACCATGGATGTGCATATTGGCATTTTTCGCATAAAGACAAATTATTACAGGAATAATAATGGTAGGAGTTGAATTCAACCAATAATAACAAATTTTTTGATTCTCTGACATTGCATTGCACCTCTAATTCATTGCGTCTGCAACTGTTTCTTTGTGTTTACGCGTGCGCGTGTAAATGAGTATTGTGTTGTGATTAAAACAAACAAGGGATCAGATGATGCTAGTCCACAAAAAGGAAAAGGTGAAAACTACAGAAGATGCGGCTATATACGGTGGCAAACGTCGTGGAATGTGCACGTGGTACTAACTGAGGTCTTTTTATCGTTTTCGTATGTGCGCTTGTCATAAGTGGTGTTATTGTCTTTCCCTCCCTCCAAAAAATCTACCACAACAGAGGAGGTGGGGGAAAGGGGTTGGAGGGAGGGAGATAAAGCAGAAGTGAGAGATCGATAGATGGACAGATGTGTGCTTGTCAAAATGCCACGAAGACAGGCTCTGTGGTTCTGTCCTTGAATGCATAATTTGATCACTCAAAGCGGACTCCCACTGCCGCTTGTGGTGGACCCAAGAAGCAGATTTGAACCAGTATTCTCAGTGCTGGTTGAGGAGGAATTGGTGGCAGTAGGAGGGGAGAGGGGATTGGTCTTGAAGGGAGACCAAAATGATGGCGGTGGCGGTGCAGGAGGAGGAGGCGGTGAAGAGGTGGAGTATTTAGATAACGGCTTCTTGGGCCCTCGTACACGACTTCTTTGGTTATTGGCAACTCTGCGGGCTTGCACACAAACATCCGTCATGCAGAGATTGATGGAACCAGTCTTTAGCTGAGGATGCCGTTTTCTGATAAAGGCTACAATAAGGTATTGCAAATATCACCTCGATTGTTCAGGCTTTTAAGTCGAGTTCTGAGGAATTCATGTCACTCGGTCTTTTTTGTCAAATTTACATAAATGCTGGGCCGCTTTCCCTCCACTCCACATCACGTCGATTTTGGTGAATGCTTTACTGTAGAGAGCACCACAATAATTCTGATGTTGTGCCTCCCTCATTTCAGTCCCTTCCATTTTCAGGAATGTGTCAAAAACTGGTTATAGCCTAGGAATTATCTACGAGCATTCACAGAAGGACCATGGAAATGTAAAAGAAGGTAAAGCATGACTTTCTACTGCAAGCTATTAGTTAAAATGAGTAAATGATAAGAAAAATCCTGAGTCAGCAGAACGAGTTGCTAATCTGCTCCAGAAAGAATGCATTAGAATTCACTCTCTAGATAATGCAGCCGACATCTTTTACCATGCAAATTAATTATGTAGTGGTGAACAGCGCTGCAAAACCTCCCTGCCCTACAGCGTCAACCTTGGAATGAACATGGTGACAGAGAATTCGTGCTAAAAGGCAGACCTCGGGACTCGCGTGCAAGCCTCGCGACCGACTTGCATGACCGCATGCTCAACTCATGGGGGTTGGTTTGATGCTAATCTCCACCATTTCACCGTCATCCATGTTCACGCACAGCCAGATGCAGACATACGCAGGTACATACACGCACACACACGTATATGCACAAGGTGGTGGTAATGCGTACGGGTTGGGGGCAAAACTGTCCAACTGACTTGACCGGACACGCAATTTCCACCAACCCCTTACCCGCATACCCACAAACCCACCCCCCCCCCTCCCTTCACTCTGGCCTGCCTCATGTGATATACCTGGAAAATGCTTTGACCTTCCGCGAATTGTTGAATTTGTCGATTGGTTAGGCAAAGTAGTGCATGGACTTAACGTTATACCTTCACATTCACAGCTTTGCTTATGCATCTTCAGTCGAACAGATTTCAAGCACTTAGTTCTCCTTTCCTGTTTTATACGCGATAACAGATTAAGCACATGAACGTAAATGCGCCTGACCTACTAGTTCTCGTTAAAATTTTGTCTTTTTCTTTTGGCAAGTTGTAAAATTCTTTACAAAAAGGCAAATTCACTTAACCATCTCACACCCTAGGGTGGGTTTTTAATTACCAAGGCCAGGTCTTCAAGATGAATAGGTGAATTTAAACAAAAGAATCAAAATCACAGGTTACTCTGTGAGCAGGTCAGAAAAGAAGGGGTCACTTATTGCTATCAATCCCTTTCTGTTAAAATGACAGCCTGTAACCAATCTGGAGAAAAAGAAGAAATTTGGTTCACAGGTTTTATGGCAAATTTTATCAACAGGGAGAAGACATGTGAATTGATACCTCTTTTTTCGGCTCTAGAAGATAAAAAAGGATGAATTCCTCAAGTTGGTTTTATTTTAACCATCTTTGGGTGAATCCGTGTGTGGGTGTGTGTGTGTATGCGAGAGTTTATCTTAATTTGCACGTTTTCTGCAATCTCAGGCACGTGCGTGAATCTGCGCGCGTGCGCACCTACGACCACGTGTATCTCGCATGTTTTTTACTCGACGTGTGTGTGAGACTGTTCACGCCCCCCTCCCTTCCACTTCCCCTCTTCTCCCCCCCCCCCCGGTCCGTCGCGTTTCGTCCCGTCTGAGCCCGAACACACACCGCACTAAGTGAAACAAATAGCCGATTTCGTTCGACCCCGCCTCCGGTATCCTCGATGCTGCTGCTGGTATGAGCTTTGTTGGGGCTGAGAATTAGTGGAGGAAAAATAGCCTTCTTAAACCTGAGGATTGCGCACACAAACACATGTATGCACCCAAGTTAATGTGATTGAAGTAGTAGACAAGTTATGCAGTAGATACAGCATCTGCTGCACTCGTCGCACATATGCGATACTTCAAATTTCTTACCCTAGCCCGGTGTCACTAGTATGCTCACCACTATAACAGGTTGCAAAATAGTGACACAAGATCAATTTAGTGCAAAACAGTTAAACAAATGTTGTGCCATCTCGGTAATCCAATTTCAGGAGAGATTTGCTTGCCCAACTCCTGACAAGTGACCACGTCAACAGTTTTTTATGCTCCTCCTGACATCAGAACTCAAAATCGTAATTGCTGTCAAATCTTTAAGGAGGTATCACTAAGTTATGCTGATTTGTTACCCTGTTGGAGGGTTTCCTGTAAATTTATTGAAATGTTGATCGTATCTATATGTTGCAACTGGTTGGAACATTTGTGAAGTCTTCACGTGGTTGAGATGCAGCTACTATCCACGGATGGAGGTAGACCTTCCGTTCTGACAAGTGAATGTGGACATGAAAATTGATCAAATTAAATGGAACACCTGCATTAAGCACGGATGCATAAGTCAGCAGCAAAGCACGGTACTTATAAATCGGAGTAAAGGATAAATTTACAGTTATAGTATGCTCTACATTGGCCTCAAAGACGATTCTGGGTACCACAGTGGTGCCAGTGACAGAGGAGATCGGTGTGAATGGACAGGTGTAACAAATTTTACAGGAGGCTATCAGAGTGGATGGTATTGCCTGCGACGACTCACAAAAGATGGATTATCGCTATCACGACCATTTGTGGTTGATCTCCCAAACCTCTGGTTCTACATTGAGGCAATCAACAACTGGGGCGATATCAAAATCCACCAATTGGGAAACTTCGATCATTGAGCTGCTACGGCAGCACATACACTACAAGAAATGGCAACAATTTCTCTGCATGTCTACCAACTGAGTGGAGAACAGAATGATACTGTGCAATATGTAAGAGAAGGGGGGAATGGAAAGGAGAGGTGAATGAATAACAATTTCTCCCTTAACTGCATTAATAAAAATGAATAATTAAGTATCTGCTCCAGGAATGGCGACGACTGGCAAATGAAGTACCCAGTGTGTGAAACATCGTCTAGTCTCGAGAAGTAGAAAGACAGTGAATTTCCCTCTCTAGATGCGGTTTACACAAACAATGAAACTTAGGATAGAATGCAATATTAGAGTGATCTTGCATCATTAGGAGGTCGTCGATGAAATTGTTACCTTCGTGCAAAAGGTGGATCTCAGAGCACTCATCTTTTAAATGTTTTGTTGAGCAGAATAACATCCGTGAACACCCAAAGTTGTGAACTGCACACCCACACACTGTTTCAAATGCGTCGACCAGTCGACGCACTCCTTCTACTCAAGACACTAATCAAAACGATGCTAGCTCTACATGTGATGCCGTAAGACATTTAAACTTCAAAAGTATTAATCAGATCAACAAATTATCATCTATTTGCTAGGCACACCTCCAAACTTCACAGCATGGGGTGTGTGCGCTTGTCATTTGAAGTGTGCCACGGTCAGTTACAGGTAAAATTATTGACACTAAAACAAGCATAAGTGTCATCATTTAAGTTCTTCTTTGTGTGCCTAGCCAACGACTTCTCTGTCTGTGTGCCTGAACTCCTGCCCAGGAAAAATCTAGTTACCTTTAATGGCCTCAGTAATCTCGGGCTGTAGTCGCTGCTTGTAGATCCCTTCGCCAGAGAGAGAGGATGCAGCGAGTTCCTCCTGACTGAAGAAACTTTTCATCAGCAGACGAATGAGGCGGGTCGCACTGCCCGAGGACTTGATAATGAGGCTTTGGTACACCTCTTTTGGCAACATCACTGAGGGATGAAGCTCGCTCAATATTATGTGTCCCTGTAATATTGCATAATGGCGTGTCTCATTTTTACTCATCTCTATCATATATACCATTAAAGTGGACCACTACAAAACCCTGGCACTGCATTAATTAATTGCAAGTCTCACTGTTTATACATGTTGGGCCAGTACTGGCATCAGTAAACCTCACTAATCAGTATTGCGACTGTTTTACAAGTCGTCTTTTTGAAAAGCAACTAATGTTCCTCTAAAGCAAACTAAGTACGTTACAAAATTAGTCAGCAAGTGTATTTTCGTATTAGAGCGTAAGATATTGCTGTGATGACAACTAATAAGTAGTTTATACAATTATTACTCGGTTTACTTTCTTTATAGAATCAAAAATTATTTCTAAACAAAACAACAATACAATCGTTTTCACGAGCTTTTTTTATTAAATGGAAAGTAATTTTGAAAAGAAGTCCCATTTAGCAACTTTACAATGATGTCAATTTATACCCATTTAAAAAAAATGTTGTCGTTCCAGAAAAAAGTGTGCAGCTGTTTCAATCGAATTTAAGTAGCACCTCCATTACAAAATCATTTTATCCCGCTTGATAAATGCCTCCAAGAGGGTAATTTGCGGTAGAAATGTCTGGACTAATTTCGATTCCTTTCTTTTCAGTGCTTTTGTTAGCCACATTTACCCCAGATCTTTAAAAGCTTAATGGTTGCTCTAAATCTTACCCTACTATTTCATTCTAACACCTAACGAAAAATTTTGCTATAACAAAAAAATGATCTCACAAATAACGGAGAACTTCGAGACTTTAACAAATGGCCGTTGGTTTAGCCATTGCTATGACGAATTCATTCAAAGATACAAATGTTGTGTGATGACATTTTTCTTTCTACTTCACCTAACTAACTAAAAATTTTAAAAGGAACTTTTGATGCCTCTTTTTATTTCCATTATTACAACACCGATCCGCACAAATACCATTGGGAAAATTGAGAATTCTGTTAACTTGCATTGTTGCAATTTCACCTTTAAATTAAGAAGCGCAAACAGTTTTAGTGGGATTTCCTGCACGAACTATTGAATTAATTAGACTGCCAAAATATTGCGCAACAACAATCTCCATAAAGTGAAAAAAGGCTCGAAATGATGATTGAAGGTGATGCAAAAAATTTGAGAAGCGCATGTACGGCACCATTGGGAAAGAGTTGACTTTTGCCATTCAAGTCATGTGCAACACATGACGACGAAAGCACCATGGAAATTTTTCGCCAAGTAGGGCACATTAAGCGGCAACATCACAGGCACAAAATGCCTCCTTATCGCTTCCCACCACCGCTACAGAAGCAGCAGCAGCAGTAGCAGCGTCATCTCGGGTTTTGCGTGGGGAGAGGAATTTATGCGCGTCTGACAATTAATTTCCTGCAGGATGGTTTTTTGGAAGTCCTCACCCTGTGTTGACGCTGATGACTTGAGCTGATAAGACACCTCCTCCGCCTGTTCGTTCACTGCTCCCTTCCTCTCTTACTTTTGCTGCCACGGCCTCTAGGAATTGGCTGCAGCTGGGGCTGCGGCTGTCACAGGAACCACCTTTTTGCGGACTCAAATGCGTCTCTTCCACTCTCACGCTCTCCCTCTCCCTCTCACGCATCGCTATTTGTTTGATGGTCACAATTTCTAACATCCCAATGGTCATGTTGGTCAATCCATTTTTTGTTCAACTGCTTGGCACGAGGCCTCTCTTGTCAACTTAGGAGCACACATAAGCACAAAAAAGTGTATCGTGCTGGCGCAGCATTGAGAGACACGAATTGACCGCCTTTTTGTGTTTTGTCTCTTCTTGATTCTTGTTAATTGTCCCCGAAAGATACCACCATGCTCATTTACCTTTTCATTACAAATTTTGGAAAGTGAAATTATTGGCCGGTACCAGCATATTCACCTAAGGTGGCGTGCACTTTCTCCACCAAAAGTCCATTCGTCACTTCGGTGAAGGTAAGCCCCCAGCCCGTGGTATACACACAAAAATACAGTAATCCCTTGTTAAGAAGTACCATTCAGCTAGATATCAGGGCTAAAGATGTACTTCAAAGCAGGAGTCTAAGAGAATACAACTAAAGAATGAATTTTGTATCCATATACGTATGAGTGGCGATTTGCATTCATTAGCGCAGTGATTGAAGACGCTGACACGAGGTAACCTGTCGAATATGATTAAAAGTGTATCAGCTAAAATGTCTGTGCTTGTGCGTGTGCGTGTATGTGTGCGTGCGTGCTAGAATCCATCACAGGCAGGTTGACAGGGTGTAGTTTCAATTTCAACTGCTCTCGCGTCATGTTTGATGCCAGAGAGGGAGAGGGAGGGCGTACGAACAAGACAGTAGTGGATGGAGGGCAGGGTGGTGAGGTGTGAGAGGGGTTTTGGCATCACTCATTTCTGGCTTGATGCTTTTTTTTTCTCACCTCCCTGTCTCAGTATGCCTGGCTGCCTGCCCGTGTGCGTGCGTGCGTGCATGTCAAGTGGCACTCTGCTGTGACAGATTGAATGGGAAAAGAGCTATCGCAGATGTCATCTTAGTCAACGATGTTGTCGTTTGCAGTTGTAGTAGCAGCAGTTCGAAGTGATGAGTTGTTATCACACGATGTGCATCACTCCATCACACACACGCCACTTGTCTTTTCCCCCCCCCCCTCGTTCTCTCCCCGACTCCTCTCGTTCCCGCACGTCTCCTCAATATGCCCCCCTATCTCTCCAAAAATGTTTTCTCAGAACACAAAAAACCGTTCATTCCCAATACAACCTAAATGTCTTGGTAACATTAGCACATTTACACGTCCCCTTTCTCATCGCGCCATGGCAGATTAACCTGCTTATTCATCTGTGTTTAGTACTTTTTAAAAATTCCTTTTAGAAAAGGAATGACAAATAATAATTGGAATGACAAGACCCCTGCTTTTCTGTTTCCCAAAGCCCGGTGTCAAAGTGGCATAAATTTCACTGACCAGAAAATTAGGAAATCTATCATTCTTTCAAAATACATCATTGAGACTACTAAACAAAAGAATTCAAATTTAATTATTAAAATTATTTAATTTTTGATGTTTTTGGTTGAAAAAGAAAAACAGGGATAATATAAATTTGTGGGCTCCAAGAGGAAAAAATTTGTTCAGACCCCATCAACATGCTTCATTTATGGTTCATCATGCCCTTAAACATGAGTAACGATGATATAATAAAAAATTGTTTTCACTTTTGCTATTATCAAATATTTATGTACTTGTGCATGTGTGTGTGTGTATGCTCAGCATCTTTTCCCAAGATGGCGGAACTCACTCATTTACTTGCCTATCTAGTTTATCATTCCTCACATGGTGGATGTTCAATAAACTTTTTTAGAACAAAACTTAATATAGAGGTCAACAATTTGCATAGCAAAAACACACATTATCCGGGCACCAATCGAATTTCTGTCGGGTCAGGTTTCAACGAAGATGTACTATCATCAGGGGGTTTTTAAAATTTCCGAGAACCAATGGATTCCATACTTCATTAAAAAATTAAATTATTGTGTATTTATCTGTTTGTTCAAGGTGTCTTTTAACTCCCTAATGCTGTTGTTGAGGTTGGTCTCGATGCTGATGATGGTAGGAAGTTGGACGAAAAGAACCTAAGGATGAGGCAGAGGTGCAGAACGAGGAGGAGGAGGAGGAGGAGGAGGAGAAAGAGGAGAAAGAGTAGAGGAAAAAAGACCTCTGGCGCGAAAAATTGCGTGTGCACAGAGAGCGGGACTTCTACTTTAATTATCCCCTGAGGAAGGCAAAGATGACGACGGTGGCGGCGCTGGTGGTAGTTGGGGTACAAGTTAATCAGAATTAGTGGTCGTCCGTCGGCACGGCAAGGCACGACACGGAACAGCACGGCACAGTTGGTAAAGCTGAGCACGGGGAAATGAGGCGAGAGGGGATGCCTGTTGGCTGATCACAATGGGTGGTCGCGATACAATACGAGGTGATGCGATGCGGCCGCACATGGGTTCAGCTGAGTGCCACGTTCTGCACCCCCCTAGACATCATCACTACCTCCCTTACCCTCATCCCCTGCCTCCCCCTCTCGTCTGCTTGCCTAACGCGTTATCCACCCAACCAACCACCCACCGACCCACACACACACACTGTTAGCGAAATTAAAACGCCACGCGCATTTGTGCTGTGGTGATTAATAGGGGCAGAAACATGAAGAGGTTTGCCTCGGTTACGGGTAAGGCGGAATGTCTAAAACTAATTTCAAAGGTGTGTGCCAGAGCCCTTCTTGTAATGCGAACGGAGTTATTAAAGCGCCAAAATGGAGTATAATGCATGAAATAGGCCTTCTTCTTTGTTCAATGGATCTTGATGTGTAATAAAGTCAAATTAGAACCACATTTTTTGAGCACATTTAAGAATTACCTAAAAAATGACATCGGATTTGAGGAATTTTGTTTAAACTACTGTAAATGCAGTTGTTCCAATTCTGTTGTTTTAAAATAAATGTCTGGTTAAATTGCCAAGTTGGGAGGAATCGTGATTCTCTAAAAAATCATTTTTTTTTTTAATTATCACGAGTCTATTAGTTGGTTGCTAATGCTCCCATACTAAGGTTTGAGATGCTGTTTTTATTTACTAAAAGCGTATATGTAAATAGTAGCGTAAAGGGGAGTCACTCTTGGAAATCCCCCCATCCTCAAAGTAATGTAATACTTATGTTGTTTTAATGTGCCTTTCAGGGAGGAGACAAACGGGAAATTCAAACCTAGTAACTGGATCGTCCTCTCCCTTACCTTGTGACAGCGGTTCCCCTCCCTCTTGAACATTGTATTTTCCCTATCCATCTTGTCTTTAATAAAGATGGCCTAAGCAAATCAACCGGGCTTGTCTAGGGACGCTAGGAAACGGGGAGCGGAAACCGAGGAACCTCGCTCCACAGTAACATGCATTTTTGGAAAAACTGTTGAGGATAAAACGAGGACTTTCGGATGCATTGTGCTAAATAGTTAATTTGTTATTTTCAAATAAAATGAAGCAATAGAGATTAAAGTGGTTATAGTCATTAAATCATGATTTCTGCCAGGTGTGGAAGCACGTTTGAAACGTAGTAAATATGCATACCTTATACACTATTCGTTTTACGTAATTTAATTCACTAAAGCTGAGTAATGTGTTTTTTTATATTCCTCATGTTTTATCTGGATAGTGCACTATCTAAGTGAATGATTTACAAGAAGTTAACAGACATATCTGAGAAAATCGTGTAGGAGAACTCGGTGAGAGCATTTGCGTATATGAAGGCTGCATGCGTAAGAGTAATCCCGGGCTCCCTTACTCAAAATCGACGTAGATATTGTTGATTAAAAAGGAGGAGATAATGTAGTTACACATAGTTTACACATGAATAATCTGGACAGTGACTCATATGTGTTTTTTTTAAGTTTTTTTATACTTACATGGCGCTTAAATATGGTGCCACTACATTACTTATTAGTGACTAGTATATGGTACTGATTTGAAGTCGAACTGAATCCGGGAACAAAGTTTTCAACTTGAATGATCTATTTTATATTACGAAAAGAAAACTGACTTGGAAACGATTTTTTAAAGATGGGGCACATATAGTCATTACTTACCAGCGATAACTACGAGACGGTATTTCCTTATTTACATTGCATGAAAGTTCGGCTCTTTTAGACTTAATTATGCTGGAAATTTACTACTAGGTGATTCAGCGAAGCCACAGCATTATGGTGAAAGAACTTTTGGCACAGTTGAGGGCTAGATATCTAGCTTTTGTTACGCATTCTCAGCCCTTAAGACATGAAGCGACAATAATCTGGTCTACAAGAAGGGGAAAAATAATTGTTCCTAGCTCGTGTGCGGGAGAAAGGTGAGAAAAGGAAGGGGAAGAAGAGTGATAGGCATGAGTGACACCTCTCGTGCAAACAGACAGATGAGCGAGTGGGTGAGCAAACGAGCTCTCACGACCCACCAGAAGCGGGGTGGAGAGGGGATGGAACGGAGGGGAGCTGTACAGCTCACTCCTGTCCTCCCCTCCTCTTCTTCCTTCCAATGCAACAAAATCAGGCGCCTTGATGATACCACTCCCCATGTCAGAGCCAGTCAGCTGCACCGAGGACGACTGGCGTTAGTAGTGGCGTGCGTGTGTACGTCTGTGAATGAAGTGATTGACTGCTGCTGTTCCTTCATTTTAGTTTGTCGACAAGCAGAAAAGGCAAACAACCATCTCAAACCACATCGACTTATACGGGAAGTCCCACATCATGACATCAAGGTGCGGTCCACAATCTTGACCAGGTAATATACACACACAAGCACTCGTACGTGGATACTTACATGAGCCAGTCACGTGCAGTTGTAGGATCGCCACACAAAAGGGAGAGTAGGTGTAGTAAAAATCATCATTACCAGTTGTGTGGGTCTGATTGCACTGTCTTTAATCCAACCTCGTGACACCCTGTCTGTGCATCTTCTGTATCCCTGTTTGTATTTTTTTTTTTGGCAATGAATATTACATGTTTTGGCAATAATTTACATACGATAGGATGATGTTTTTTTCGGATGTCTGACAGGATTTTCTCCGGTTGACAAACCATCTGACAAATTAGACATGACAGCAGCAGTATGCAGCATTAATTTTGGCGTCATGTCAAATGGGGAGGACAGGTCATGCAAACGTGTGGCCAATGCAATGCGCAATACTCACTCAAGGGAATTTAAAACCTAATGTTGGTCTTTTTTTCCTTTTAATTGATGACCAAAATGATTGAATGGACCTCTAACATTGTGTAAAGTCTGCTACCTCCAAGGATAGGCGAAGTGATAAAGACTCCACTTGAGGTGTTAACATGAGTAATATCCATTAAGGATAAGCATGTGTTAACACAAAGGTGTCGACTATAGAGTCATAAAAGGCAGAAAACGCCTGGTCACACCTCATCTTGATATGAGTGCACCAATTTAAGACACTAATGTGTGTGCATGTGTGTGTGTGGATATGCACACACATGTATTTACGAGTTTCGCCAACTTCCTATCATTGTTCATCCTTAGAAGGACAAGAAAATGTTGGAATCACGGTACCGCTTGTACCCGTAATTAATAAAACTGCAGTATGGAAGAGTAATGGCAAGAGTTATTCAAAAAAGGGTGAGAAATAACTGCTATAGGCATGAGAAATCAACTTAAGGTTTGTGAAATTTCCTCATTTTCTCTCTCTACCTTTCTATTTCACTCCGTGTAGCACATGATAAAGTCGGTAATTTCATCATTCCTCAAATCACATGAACAGACATGCGCTCGTATTGCAGTAATTGTGAGAGACTAATGGATATCTTTCAAATTGCTTATAAGGTTAATAAATGTATGTGCGTGTATGGAGAGAGGTGGAGGCAGCACATGCGTTTGTCAATGTTAATACGCCACTTCTGGAGAATGTGTCAAGGAAAAGTCCGTACCAAGCCGATTGTGGCGTTTAATCATACAAATGCATTTGCCAAAAAGCGCACGTGGTTAGCTTGTTGCTGTTAGCCGTAGAGTAGACAACATAGCAAGAGAATATTTTGCCGCCTAAAAGTTGGCTCTGTGGTCAATTAAATTGGGGAGTTTTAAACGGCCTTCTGAGAGTGGGCTTCCCAAACTCCTCCCTGCCTTCCCCTCCTTCCTGCTGCCTCTTCCTCACTTTTTGTTCTCTCGATGAGAAAAACAGGGACTTCACACGAACAAGCTCTCCCCATAGAAAGTGAGTGCGAGGTGTGTGTGTGTGATGGCCGGAATCGACAACATAGGCAAAAAATTTGCTCTTCTCCCCCCACTTCATCACCCCGCCCCCCTCCCCCGAATCGGTTTGAAAGGCTGTAACGAAATGAGCGAGAAGGCCAACCTGGCGGAGCGTGTCCGGTTGTCGCGTGGGGGGCCCTGTGTGTCGTCTTTGAAATTACCGCAAGTGCGTACGTCTGTCCACGCATGCGTAAACACACACGTCCGCACGGTCGCACGCAGGTGGCGCGAGCTTGCCATGAGGAGGGAAATAAAGTGTGTGCCGTGTGAGTGTGAAATGGGGAGTGATTATAGTTGATCAAATTTGGCAAACAACTAAAGTGGATTAAGTGATGGGTGTGTGTGTGTGTCTATTTTTTCCTTCTCCTGCCACTGCTACTGCAGCTTTGTTTTTGTCCCATCTCGAGATGATGGTGTGGTGGCAGCGATAATGAGGAGCGCTACAACTCACATGTAAGGCGATGTGGGTGTAATCTAATTTATTCCTGTGGATTTGTCCACCAGGATAAAGTAGGAATTTATGACTCTTATCGTTTTTTAGTTTTCAACTTTTCATGCCTTCGAATTATTGTCCAAAGGCAGTCGGAAATCATTTAATTTGCCAAGCACTACGATCTCCTTTAATTTGTATTTCTGCATGTATATACCGCTTGTTTCAGAGGAAAAGAAATAAAGCGAATTACGAGTCTACAGACAGTGCCCTAGGGTATTTAATGCCCCCTTTTGTGACTCGAGTGAAGAAAAAACCATCTGGCAATGGTTGTCAGCCCAAGTCAGACAGCCACACTCTCAAGCACACACAGAGAAAACGCCTGAATAATGTATAATTTGCACGAATACTTCGCAACCAGGTAGGTAGGTGGGTGGATTCGTACTTGGATGGACAAAGGGGTTGGGTATCACTGCTAGTGCTCAATGCCTACTTGTCATGGCTCTTAAATTATCCATGGTCTTAAAGTCTTACCCTGGGGAGGTGGTGAATTAGGAAAGAGGGTGAGAGGAGGGAAGGGATGGAAAAGGATTCATGCGTTCCCCCTCTTCACCCCACAGTGTCACTTTCCCACCCAGTTCGAGGGTGACAGGCTGCGAAGATGAATGTGGTTGGATAGACAGGTGTCAGAGGAAATCGTGTGTGTGTGTGTGTGGTACGTATGTGCTTGCCTGACTATCCACTGTTGCCACTAATGGTGCTAATCGCCTTAGGGAGATCAGCAAAGATTGGGAGTGAGAGGTGAGAGGCTTCCATCTAAACTTCACCCGAACACACATCATCATCGCAGGAAAAAAAAAGAAAACATTAGTGGGTGGCAGCAGAAGATTGAGAAGAGGAGATCGTGGTCTGACGTGAAGTGGAACGAGGTGAGAAGAAAAGGGGTGAATTGACATGAGGCGACATTCTTGGGAGAGGGTCCTGTCATCTGTTTTGGCAGGTAAGGCAAAGTTTTAGGCAGTCTAGGAGAGTCACGCCGAATTTCGCCAACGGTCTCCAAAGGCAGTAAACAAGTCAGAGACGTTCTCTAGGGTCCAGGAGTAAAAGAGGTTGTCTCCATTCAATTATTTTATTGTTCCTGAGCTTGATGGCCTTCTGCATTGGTCTTAGTATTTGAAACTCAAATGAGCACCATGCCACATGGGCTAATTTGTTCAACTATTGGAGAGAGACAAAGAACACATGCCACGGGTTTGTAACAATGAGTGTCATATATGTGTGACGCCAGTCGCGGATGTGCTAATGACAGTCTGTAAGCCTATACAGCGACAACAGTTGATTCAACTGGACCGTTAAATTGCACAGGTATCCAACGATGACAACAAATAAGTCAGTTGAAAAATGTTAATGTTCTGAAGTTATATTACAGGACGACTCTCCCAACTATGTCAACACGTCGTGACATTGCGATTATCTTAAAGAAAATCCCTTTTTCTTGTAGATTTTATGACACGGATTTGATGGACCTATGTCAGAGGGAATTAGTTGCACACTTATTGCATTTTCCTTTTAGAAACAAATTTTACTTATCCTTCCTTTTTTAATACTCAGAGTGGACTCAAGAGTAAAGCTGTAAGAATAGGTGAATGCATTCTTCAACAACGCTCCACTCTTCCAGCCAACTGGTCTATCACTTTCACCGCTGCACAATCAACATAGGATGAGGGAGGAGAGGGATGTCCTTTCTACTTGAAAATACACGTCCCTTATTTCATGGTCTCTCCATTGTTGAAGGGGAAGGGAGGCACACTAGTTGGGGTCAATTGCCGAATCCATATTGAGGAGCAAGTGTTTTATAGGCACGGCTAGGTGCCCCACCTTAACTTTCCAGTAGGATTGGGTGAGGCGAACCATACCTCACTAACAAGCAATCAATTATGGCAGAAATACTGAAAGAGGAACCCAAGAAGTTGTTCAACAGTCTGATTAACATGTCTACTTGACTGTTGATAATGTCATTTCTACTTCTAAATCACCGCATTGGAGCACAGGATTCACCTGTACTTGAGTTAATGACGACAGGTCTCATCATATACCTAGAAGGATCATTAAATAAGACGATAATGGTTTTATAATTGCACAGGGCGTGCGTATATGAGTGGATGTGTGTGTGTGTCTTAGAGAAGAGGATGTGTGAACAAGCCTCCCCACATTGAATAATTCAAGCTTAAACAGCCTCATTCTCTCTCAATCTCTACCTTTCCTGTGGATGACCGTCTCTGAGGAAACAATACCTCAGGAGGTTGACAATTAAAGCGAAGTACTTGCACACACACATACACGAAACATTTTTTCCTAGTCCAAACCTCATGTTTTCACCTGACACTTCCGGCTGCTATTGTTCTCGCCCCTGTATGAGGGCGGGTGAATGGGGGACGGAGCAAGGCGGAGCGGAGGGGCGGAGGGAGGCAGTATAATGAGAGACAGCACCTCACCACACCACACAACGGAAGCAGACACACTTGTGCACATACGTGCGTGCCTCTTTTGCGTGACATGGAAGCAGTGTCCTGGGATAGTTGCCTTCACCTCCTCCTCCTCCTCTCCCACCAATATCACCATCACCAACGCCTCTTTGCGAAGCCGCAGTGCATGCACGCACTCCTCTCTACCTGCTACCTTCTTCTGCAAGGTGGTAACATCCGGTCAAGATATTGCGTGTGCGTGTGTGTGTGCGTTGCTATGTCCCGCTTCCAACCAGTCAGTCATAGGAGGCTAAGGGGAAGGAGAGAAGGGGGAAAGGGTGGTGTTATACATATATATGTGTGGACGAAAGCGCGGACGTGTATGTGACCGTATGCGCGCTAGCGCGCACTCATGTCCCCTATGTGCTCGCGTGCAGACTAAATGGACAATAGCCTCGTTCCGTTTCTTGCTACCCTCTCTCCCTCTCTTGCGCTCCCTCTCTCTCTCCCTGTTGCGCTTACGGTGGCGTAAATTATGCAGGAGGTTTTGAAAGCGTGGATTTGACATGACTAACGTTTCCGACATCAAACACTACGTGTATAAAACTGCATGCCTGCACGTATTACCGGTCTCATTATCACGAGCTGATGGAAGGGTATCAAGAATATCAATTCTTCACATCATTCCTCCTTAAAGTTACTACTCAGGGATAGTTTTGTAACTTTCATTGTCTACTTTCATGCAACTTATTATTCGTGAAGTAAGGAAAATATTTTTAAAGCTTAAGATATTAAATGAAGGCAATTTAGCTAGCACATTGGTGGCATATTTAAATTTGCTCTTTTTTCAAAAAAAAACTACATTGTGTGGGAAATTAGCCAAGTAGCATCAAAACGATCCTCATTTGTAGCGTTTTAACAGTTCGTCCCCGTGGTTGGTGATCTAGTGGACCACAGATTTTTCTGTCTGTGGTGTTTCAAGTAACTAAATTTGGGAAGTCTATTCAACTAAAACCCCAACGTCTTGATGTTATGAACGAAGATACTAATTATCAACAAATGAACAAACACGAGGCAAACAATTCAATGAAAAATGGAATTACAGAGCTACAATTTTTTATCATATTGGGTTTGTAGAAGGTAAGCCCAGATTGAGATTTTTATTCACTGTGGCAGGAGGTGGATTGTGAAAAACAAGGCGTTTTGACCTACTAGACAAAATGCCTAGTAGCTGAGGCATGAGGCTTCAAAGGGTTACAAGATGTGGATCACATGAAATTGCACAACACTAACTTCTCCCAACTCAAAATATATGTTCTCTTTCACTCTCTCTCTCCCTCTCTTGCGCTCTCTCTTCCTATCTCTCGCACATACACACTCTCACTCTTTCATTACTTTGTCACAAGGAAGTGATTTGCACGGACATGAGCACATTTGTAGACAAATAAGACGTTTAAGTGTAGTGATCGAAATAAGACATCATAAGATATATTCGGTCAGATACAGGCACAACCAATTCCACCTACTCATTCTGCAACCTAGGTACAGTGTTTACTGCTGCCAAGTCCAGGTGAGTTTATAAGCTGAGAAGTAAGGAATGTTTTTGGAAGGGCCAGCATTTCCTCTCTATATTTTTTCATAGTTGGGGGGCTCTGGAGGCATGAGTATGGGGAAGGAGGGCAGATGTGTGTATATATTTGTGCCATGTACAGTGAGAAATCAACCACAACCTAGGCGAAGAGCATGTCAAAGTTGGGCGTTCCGGGGTGAAAATCAAAGAGAGCATCCTAGTAGCCTAATTTTTTGACACTAGGACATATGAAAGCCATGTACTATAGATGTGTGTTAAATTTGAGACGCAAATTTTGCTAACCCACTGATTGGAGTTGTATCCAAACGCCTCGGCAAGGCTCACCACCTATCTTTAAACCCATACATATTGTTCTATGGCAGTTCTTAGCTAACACCGCTTTTCTATCATGTGAAAAATCTGCCATATTAATCATGTCAATATTGTCAAATATATTCATTTGGCTAAAAACGAATGCTACCAGCCCATTATTAGAAATTTTACAGTTCTTTAATTTATAGATCTAGTGAAAGCGGCATTATTTATTGCGAGTTAGGACTTTTCCTTATAAAAGGGATGGATGTGCGATTTTGTGCGCTCAAAACCAGAGCATTGGTGAAAGGATGTGCCACTTGCTCATTGGAAAGATTGCACGGCCATGAGAATGCAGTGTAGTAAAGCAATTTACATGCCCCTTAATCCCCTTTAAGCAACACTGAGCTGAGCAGGCCCCTTGGAATGCTACGTAGATTGACTGCGAACAAAAATTGTCCAACAAAATGTGAGCAGTGAGCATGGGCATGGATTAGAGGAAAGGAATTACTGAACAAACTTTAGGGAAAAATGGTGCATGGGCGGTTTAAGAAGCTTTCTTTGCATTATGCTCTTTCAATTTAATGGTCCATTTACCAAGGATCTTTTTAAACAAGTAAACTGGCAAAAGCGGACACCTGCAAACTTACATTCTGTTCGACGGGTTTGAAATGGGGACAGACCTCATTCTCTTCCTCGCTTGTTCCTCTAAAGCTAGGTTTCTTGGAGAGCAGAGGTCCACTGCATTGACTATCTCGTCCAGGGGTGGAACTTGATGGGGAATATCCGCCCAGACTTCTTGGCTTCTTATTTTTTAACGAGGTAGTTTTTAGTCGTCTACCGTTCAAGCAACGTGATGGGCTTCGCACAGCGAATCGAGAGAAAAGATGACGCGGGGGAAAGGTGTCAGAGAGGTCGTTTGGGTAGGAGGAGAGTGAAGGTGATCGAGGGTTAAATGCATGAGATAGAAAGCCAGAAATACGACCACTGTCCAGACAATCAGCACTTGGTTCCTGTATGCAGGAATCGTGTGGTAAGGTAGCTCGTCCAAAATTTACGGAGCAGCCGTCTAATGCAGACCTGGGAGGACGAACTCGTAAATCAATCGCGGTACCGCTTTCAGAATCGTTGGCTAGTAAAGTATTTTCGAGGCTTTTGCAATCTGAAGAGGTGGATCGAGAGAATGCGTACAAATTTGGCTGAAGGGGTTTATCAGTAAAATGCAAATTCCAAGGATCCTTAGGCTCAGATGGTCGAGGTCGCGTTTTTTCATTTAATTCTGTAAGGTAGCGCAGAACAGATTTCTGAAAATTTATTGCCTGAAAGATTGTATAAGTGTAGAGTGAATTTAGAATTTCTTGGCAATCCGATCCAATTGGTGGAAGTGGGATTTGTTCAAGACATGAGTGAAGAAGTTGCAAAACACTTAAGTTCTCTTTTGACGCGAAGGTATTTTTGTTAACTGTTCCACATGGGCCGAAGGAAAACGATTTTGACACTTGAGCAAATTCGTGATACAAGTGAGATGACTTCGGCTTTTGTTCTAAGATGGCCTCTGCTTTATTTCCAGTTGTTAAATTTTCAAATGGAAGTAAAAAAGAAAATCTTCGTGGCAAAAACGGCAGGACGAAGGGGATAGATTGTCGTGTGGTAACTTCAGGAGTAGTGTTGACATTGGTATTAAAGTCAACATTTTGAAGCTGGGCCGCCAAGCTAAGTTGAAAATTAGAAATAGAACTTGGTAAGCTAATGCTGTCACTTTCTTTAAATTGCTGATTCTCATCATCAATTTTATGTGTGAGATTAATGGGCTCAATTGTGTCAACGATATCGTTTATGGGAAATTCAGACTTGCATTTGTAGGACGCATTGCCTTTTCGACGCTTGTTAGGACTTACAAAAACGTCGTCAACGTCGGAAAGTTGAATAGATTTGTTAGTAATCCCAGCAAGCATAATCTAAAGAGCAATAATGATTGTGAGCGGTTTTGTGTAGCCCAATTCAAAAATTTTCTTTAATTCAAGGTCAGGGAATGAGCTACCAACAAGTGCAATCAAAATCAAACCCTTTTGATGTCCTAAAAAAACAAAAAGGTACCTGACCAAAAATGGTAAATATCTTTGCTCTTACGTTTTTCAAACTTGAAAGCCAGGCATTTTTTTCATTTAACAGGTACAATATCAAAAATATGGAAAACTTTGGTGCAATTTCGAAAAAAACCAAGGAGCAGCAATTAAACGTTTACCAAAAAACCACTTGGATTAGAGTGTTGTTATTCAATACGTACCATCTCAAAAAGTGTGCACCAGCTTTCATTCACTTGGCTGAAAGAAACTTTTAAAAATAATTAGACGTTCATCGAAACTACTCTACTTTGTTGAGCTTACCTTACATAACAGCAAAAAAGTCTGTAGAAAAAAAAGCAAAAATATGTAAATCTTTTGGTTTTTATTCAAAAGTACATGCCAAGTTCCACGATTAGACGCTCTAATGAATGATCCAAAATCTGCTTTTTTGACCCCGCTTTTCTATTGGAATAAAATCCTAATTTTGGCTAGTAACTTCTATACATTAATGCTTGTTCGTAAGCGTGTCATTTTATTCCGCTTTTTTTGTGTTGGTTTATCTTCATAAACGAGGCACACTTTTTAAAACGAACACGAGATTTCGCGATAAATATTACTCATGCAACCATGCAAGTAACTTTACTGGATGACGCAATAAAGAATGTAATTTTGAAGCAAGCAGCTTTTGAAAGGCGTGTCTATTCCCGAGTAGGACTATCTTCCTATGTCATAACTTGTGTAGTTCGAACTTTTGGATCTAAAGAAAAGGTGCAAAGAGTATAAGCCTCCGGTGTTTATCATTGATCGCTTTTTAAAAAGAAAAAATAGCAAGGATTTTATATTTTACAGCCATAGAAATGATCATGTTTCATGTATATTTTTTATTACTTTTATCCGTTTAAGTCGCCCAGTGCGGTACAACAACAGACCGGAATCGCAAAGATTATGTTCCTGCAAGGCTGCCAAGAAATGGTCAATTTCAGCCTTTAAAACACATTAGCGGAATATTAAACAAAAGAGGCACGCGTGATAGACGGATAGAAACAAGCGAATTTCAAGAGAATCATTTTGATGTATATCATTTCGTTTTAACGAAAATTTAGCTCCCTGAGAAACCCTCCTGGTACACAGAGGGACCTAAAAATATTGACGATCAGATGGATTTTGATGATATGAAAATGCCTCAATTTCATGATCAAGCCATTTGCAAAATTGAGTGTATCGGTTCTTCTAAAAAAGATAAAATTTTTTTGCCCTCACGTCAACATGTAGCTACGACCCAAGAAAAAACCAATAAGAATAGCACTAATTTAAAGTCCGTGGGTAAGTAACGGATTTATAACAGCTATTTTTTAGAGGAAGAACCTAATACGACTGTTGGCGAACCTTTTGCCAGCACATCAGGCCCAGTGGCTAAATCTAAACGTAAGTAAAAATTACTTTGATAAAATCTAAAGAAAAATGCGTTCGAATCTACACTCTTCGTGAAATTGAAAATGACTTACATGTGCGGAAAAAATATGACGACATTTCAAATGATCTTACGGCATTCAACAAGCTGCTTGCGATTGTTGGGTTTCAAGATAACGATAGTCAACAAAAAGAGGTAAAACAATTACCAGTCAATAGTGACATTTAGTTACCGTCTGATTTGGCAACTTCAAATTTAAGTACGGCTGTTGATAAGGTTGACAGCGGGGAGCATGAAAAGGTTGTTTTGCAAGCTTTAAATCAAAAAGATGTTGCCGCGTTGTCAGAAGTACAAACGAGTCCCCTAGATAGCGTTTGTTCACCAAAAGACTACACTGGTTGTACAACTCGATATCCGACACATTTATTCAATCAAGCAAGCATTGGACATGTATGTAGGATTTAATTTTTAATAATTTTTGGCATGACTAGACCTTTCGATGGTTTAGAGCCATGGTGAGTTTCTAAAACCAGCAAAAGATTGTTAAATCTAGACAAATGCAGCTTCAGCAAGCGCCTTTATTTGCCAAAAAATGGACTCTTTTAACTCCATTGATTCAGAAGCACAGAGAAGTGCTCAAAGTAAGCGAGTGGTAGCCTACACTTTCTCCATGCTAGATTTAGGATCTCTGGGACAACAGTGCTCTTTTGATTCCAGCTATGAAGATATGGACAGTGACCAATTCGGTGAAATGATGTAAAGTTTCTTCCTACATGCTTATATTCTAGACAACCGGTGGATAGTTATGACTACTTTTCTCACGGAGTTCCCTTACGTAATTCCCTGGGGTTTCCTGTTGGTACTGGTGTTAATAGAATAGGAAGCAGAGTTTTCAATCCAATGGAATTTCAAAGTGGGAATAAATTTCTTACGCACCAGTCCTTACAACCATTCATTCTGCAGCAGATTCTTCAACAACAGCAGCTTGTCAAATGTAAGTTGGTTTCCAGGTCATTTTCGGTTTGATCTGAGGTTTAGTTTAGCTTAAAGACATGATATAGGCTACTTTTTAGGATTTTATCTGTTACTTTATAATTATTGGAACGCTTTAAAGCATGTAGTGATCAAATCTTATTTTCACAAGCAGTTTTCACAATTCCGTAGCTGACAATCTCCTTTGAGGCACTGCTAATCGTTCCCTAAATGGTTAGGTACGGCACTCTTGCATTCGCCGCTTAGCAAAATCAATTCATGTAATTTTATCCCCTTTTTAATGACAAGCGTTTAATTGATGCATAGTTAGATCAAATAAATAGCGCCTTTTTGCTGTTAGACCAATCTTGGGGGTCTGACGTTTTCGAAGCAAATGACACTGAACTAAAGTGTTGCCCACTTTCCATGACTATCGTAATGTCTAAGAAGCGACGAGTCATCTTTAATCGGGTTTAGCTAAGCTTGTAAATTATGCTTAGTGTTTATGGGAATTCCTGTCATTCATCTCAACCGCGTACACATATTTCAGGTTCTTGAAAAACCTTTTTAGCCGTGAATGCGAAAATGCCCTATTTTCGGATTTTTTTTTTCTGACATTTACTCATGTCAGCCATCAGTGAGCATAGCTGACCACTAGCAGCTTCGGTTACACGATTCCATGTCTCACAGCACCTACCACTTACTGTTGAACACATCGAGATTTGAGCTGGATTTAAATAAATATAGCTCACTATTTCCCTAATGTTTAGGTGAATAGCGGTTTTTTTCTCTCTAGCTGTATAGAAATATTTCGACGTTCAAACTTTTTTTATTAATCCCACCAGAGGGCGACTTTTTGAAAAATTAGATGACATGACCAGCTGGTTTTCGCCATCAAACTACCTGTTCCGAGGTGCTTATTTGGTTAATGGCAAAAACGCACTCAACCGCATTAGGGCTGCAGTTTCGTAGTGTTTAGCGGTTATTTAATGCTAAATTAGATATATCCATTAATTTCTTAAAGCCTCAATAAAAACCGATTTGTCATGTAAAATTGAGACCTTTTAATGAAGTAATTTTGGCGATTGATTAGCTGGAGCTCCTTCATCCACTTAGTAGAAACTTTAAATTCGGTTTCTTGTGGTATTTGCATGTCGCATTCACTATAGAACTGACGCGTTTACTTAGGTGATTTACCAAAAAATTACTAAAGCCGTTGTGCGGTGAATCTTTACCCTGTGGCAACAGTACCTTTATCATGTGGCGTCATTAACTGCACAATCAATTGCACTCTAGCTCCGATTTTTAAAACCGCTTTGTATAATTGCACGAACTGATGGGAATTAATGCTATTTCGCAAACTTGACATGCTTTTCTACAGGCATTTATTTGGCAGATTCAGCGCTCCAACTATTAAACCTGCGAAACAACACAATGGGCTTCTTGCCCGGCTATCAGGCGCAAGTGCACCCCTTCCCCTATCCCCATCTCACCAACTCTAATGCTGTCAATTACCCGCTCTATAACCAGTTCTCCCAACACCATCAGCAGCATCCAACGACGACACCAGCAACCGCAACGAATGGAACTGGTGAGGGTGACTTGGGCAATCCCGACGCCTCAAGTCCGAACTCCATGTCGCAGGTGATGGAGAACAAGCACTGTGAAAGCTTCCCCACCGCAGCAGAGGAGATGGAGTGCTAGACACCTTTGAGCAAGCCGTGAGTGTGTTCGTGTTTTGTGATTATTCGCTTTTGAGAAATGTAAAAAAAGGAGTAAATAACGATTGTATTGTGATTGTTTCGGGGTCACTCCTTGAGTAAGACGATGCGAAGATTGTAAAGGTTGGTGGATTTCTTGAGGAGCAAATAAGTTCTGTTGCCTTTTCTGAATGATTCCTTTACTTATTTTTTTTACTGGCCAGCGTTGGTCTACCTTTTCTTTTCAACGGCAGCACATGCTTTTATGTACAGATTGTGTCCGTGATCGTAATATTCTAATTCTTCACTCAGCGTCAGGGGCAGGTATATCGAAAATTACTTTGTGCCGTCTCTATGTGCTCGTGTTTAAGTGTTGCACCAGCCATTAAGTGATTTAACTTATTTGCAGTCCTAAGAACGGGCTTTGAATGGTCGCTGTACCTCATTTTGTTGAGAATGCGAGCTCTGATCACGGATCTCCTCCACATTGAATGCCATTGAAAACTGCAGAAATTCAGCAACGCGGATTGGAATGTCAAATCCTCGTAGTAATAGTCGTAAATAATAGTTGTAAAATTGTAGCACGTTTAATAGGAAACAAACGAGGCGTTAGTGACAGCCTCAAAGGTCCCTTTACGTAGCAATTGGAGTACTGAATTTGGGGGGGAGGGACGAATTGATATATAACGTATCCGTTGTCAATTACGTAAGCGGAACCTAACAGTGACACCAACTCCAACCAGAGCCCAATCACACAGCACCTTTTATGGATGAAAGGCAATTTTCACACTGGTAAAGGGAACGCCGGCTCTAAGTTTCACATTAATTAACCAGACTGAGGGTGCGACAGGAGGAGACGTAAATAGCACACACACAAACCTTGAAGAGAAGAACACTGAGGTGAACAAATTTTCCACCAGTAGTACTATTTAAACAAGGCACTCGGCCCTCCATTATGACTTTACATGAGTAGCAGGCCAACTTCGGATTGTTTATTTCCAGCACCGCCCTCATAGCTGGCTAAAGTACCACCGGGGCATTTGGAAAAACTTAGAGAAAGGAGGTAGTGTCCGAACTGAAAATGGACCGATTAGAGGCTGAAAGATTCCTGACACCGGGTGCGAATCGTGCCAAGGCTAATGTCGATACGAAATGTCGAGTCAAAAATCACTGCGGAAGGCTGTGCTCCGGCATCTCACGAACCCCAATGCTACTTACCACTGTTTCCTGCTAATACAGTCACCCAGAGCAGACATTATACCCCTGTAACCACGGTGCAAATTTCATTCAAAACTCCTGCTACGAGGGTAAGAGAAGATTCAACTGCAGTGCGCAGAGTCCTCTTCAATACTGTCAGAGATAGCGGTCAATTCTCGCGGTACGACTCCAAAAAGAACGAGGATGGCTCGAATAGACTACCAGCTGGACGTATTGCCTACCCACTGTACACTTTTTAAACAAGGCAAGACAGAATGATGTTCAGAATAGTACATAGTTATAAACGAAGTATTTGCAATGAATACAATCACAAATGTAAACTTTAAAAGGCAAAAAAGGATAAAAGCGGTTATTAAAGTGTACAAATACAAAAGTGTGGAGATAAGACGAAACGAGGTCGAGAACGAGATTGTCGCAATGTCACGAAGGCAAGATGAGGGAGATGAGATTTGGACGCGGCTGATGGCTCCCGTAGCGCATGTGCATCTAAGTCTATCTATGCTTGACTAATGGCCGACAACACCACTGCTTCTACTAAGGCCACTACTGCTAAACTTGCGGCTGGGAGGTCATCGAGATGGCGAAAGTACAGTGAATGTGGAATGTGATGCCAGATGTAACCGGAGTAGAAATGCAGTTAATGATGGATTACCGAGTAACATCCGGTGGCTTGGATGGATGATGAACGCGCTCATAAAACATGTGCATGTGTTTAAGTTAATTCATGTGAATGTCAAGGCACGCTTTGGAAGATCTCGCAAAGATAAACAGGCGTATGGCTGTGTGTAATGACCGGGCACATTCTTTTTTAATAATCAAAGCAAAAAAACTACACATTCAAAAATTGACATAAAAGAAACAACTTAATAAACTCGGTGGAAGGGAGAGATGGAGAGGGGGAACACATAATAATAGTAGGGAGGAAGGAGGGTGTTGACAATAATTGAAAAATTAAATGTATCTCAAAAATATTGTTCAAAACATTCGAGGGGAAAACAAAATGCTAGCCTAGATTTAAAAGCAAGGAGAAAAATTCATCTCTCACAGCTGGCAGATCCATGAATCCGCCTGCTTGGTCGACAAATTGATGGCGAATAAAAGACGGTGATGCAAAATCCGCACACCTGGGTAAATCAAAATTCTGGTTTGGAGGTCGTCATACGAAGGATCCATCAAATAAATAACTGATCAATTTAGTTGACATAGAGTGTGCTCATGATGAGGACGTTGTTGGAGCTTCGCGCTAGCGTCACGATAAAACCCTCATTGGTGATCTTCAGGCAACAGGAGCGGCTAACTTTGGTTTGCATGCAGACAAATTCACTGATTAAGTCGCCCTTTCCAGTGAATACCGCAATATGAAACCTGTTGCCATGAGAATCGCCGACAAGAACATCGCCTTGACCACTTACATCGATTCCGTTAGGGAAGTCGGTAATAGATTCACCACCAATGGTTCGGAGGTATTGCCCATCCTCTTGTATTACGACGACGCAATGAGCCTGCATAGAAAGTCACGGTACAATTATATCTATTCTCAGTTATGGAGATAAGCTTTCGCAGAAAAGGAAAATGTCTCCAATAGCCCGACCATCTTCCCTTCGCCTCCCATTCACCCCGTCATCATGACCACCCCATTACACACTTTAGGGTTCAAATGTCCAATGAATGTTACAAACATCTGATACTTTCTGAACACACCCAACATCAAGAAAAGTAATCCACCAGACAGCTGCAATCAATAACGGCCACACACACAAACAAACCAGTTAGACACGTGTTAACAGAAGGATACGATAATCGCTTCGACAAACGGCACATCACGCATGTTATCTGTCGCGTACTGAGCTAACAGCAGTGAGGGAAGGCAGCCAACTAAGCACCACGGTGTTTAGTACCTAAAGTGTAATCATCACATCACAGTGTGTTGGTTTCACTGCGCAAGACCGCTCACATAGGTGATAGAAAGGACCAACTTACACCAACATCGAACAGAACATGTTACTTCTGCGATTCAAGTAATGTCAGATATCGCGAATGACTAAGCAGGCCAGGAGAAACATTTTCAACAAAGAGAATAAAGAATTTCTCCGAGGTGACATACCTTGAAATCACAGATAAAGTACTCGCGGCCACGAATAGCGATATCCGAGGGTTCCTTCATGAAAGTGCTGCAGTCCAGCCAATGAATTAGATCACCCTCCTCTGACACAACGAAGACTCCAGGAGTAACACTGTCCACAGCAACAATTTGACCTGAAAAGCGCCAGCATTAATGCCAGCAACATTAAACCTACCCTGTTGATTGATGGCCAAACCGGCCACAATATCAATGAACTTTATCTGTATTCTGCGAACAAAGTGTCCGCTGCGGCTGAAAAGCTGCATTCGTGATCGCTCGTTGCCCCTGTCGCAAACGACGTAGCGTTGGCTTTGTCGAATTATGGCTACTTTTCGAGGGAACCACAACAGTCCGTCCACTTTGCCAGAAACTCCAAAGTAGGAAAGGTATTCACCGCTTTTGGAAAATATCTACACAGATAAGCTAGTAACGACCACAAAGAAAGGCACTAACTTGTATGCGATGATTGTAGGTGTCAGCAACAACAATTTCCTCATCAAATCCAAGACAAAAACCATGAGGCGAGTTAAAACGCCCTAGTTCATTTCCCATAGTTCCAAACTTCACCAGCAACGCCATATTGTTGCACCTGGCGGAGCGCAGTCTCGAGTATTCGTAGAGGGAGAGATTGTAGTTGTTGGGTAGACTTGGTCTCGGCAGAACACTTGGTAAGTCGAGGTCCAGACCGCTACGGAGACCCAGTTGGAGTGAAGAACGAAGGCCTAGATTGTTTGCATTCAATCCTCCATGATTAATGTGCAGACCATTGATGGAAGATGTTGCCGGTTTATATCCCGCAGAAACGGTTCCAAATGTACCTGGATCACCCCATGGCGAAATGCTAGTTGTAGCATTATCCATTTGCTCCTGATGGCTGGGTATAAGTGAAAGACTTCCGTTCATAGAACTTCTGATAGAATCGATGGTATTGCCATTGTTTAGGGGTAGCGACAAATTTTGCGTCACAAATGCATCATTATGGGATATACTTCGGTTAACGTTTAGGTTGTTTAATGCGTTCGCAATATCACTTATTGGGTAAGCGCTAAGAGACATCGACCGATCGGGAGGGAAGGCGAGAACAAGGGCATTATCCTGACTAGATGGAAGATCAAAAGTACCAAAGTTAGTGCGAATGAAGTTCCGTACATTCTCGTGGGCTTTGGAAAAGATTATCCTCGAGGGCATATCAGAGTGGAATTCGACAGATCTGAGATACTCCAAGCATCCCATTACAACCTTGACTAGTTTTCCGGTTTGTAAATCCGAACACTTGGAAAGGTAGCTGGAACAAAACTCGTTGGCAAATTCGATATGATCGATCACCTTCCGTATCTGCTCGATTTGGCCCATGAGTCTCATTTCAATATCACCGTGAATCTCTCGATTCTTTTGCAAAAACTCCTCCTAGGGAACAGTTGAGAGACTAGACATTGTTACCTTAACGGAAGCAATGGCACTCATCCACACGTCCACCATCTCCTCAATTTGACTTTTATTAGTATCCTGAGAAAGTGTTAAGTCAGACAGCACTGATTGCAATGTATCGGATACCCCTCGCAAAACATCCCGATTTCGAAGGCACCCTCTCATTGCTTCCGCAACAATCGAATTGACATGCTTGGACATCGAACTTAAGGCAACCGTAACGTGCCCATTATGGTTTATTTCGGAGCAAGTATTGCAAATTGGGACCTAAGCATTTAAAAGGGAGGCGCTTTCTTACCCGACAAGACATGCAAAATAGGCGATAAGTATCATGAGGATGATAAGCACAGTCTGAGGAACTGCCATTTTGTGTAGTATTATTCACACGACTCAATGACTTTTTGTCATCTTCGGTCAGATCCAATACCTCGTGTGATGAAAATAATTTCATGACCTACAGCATCGTCAAGGGTATGCGAAAATACCTTGTGGGTCTCGCGGCATCTGGAACACAAGGTTCCATCACACTGGATGCAGCGATACTGAGCTTCTTTGCCTTCAGTGCACACGGAGCATGTCACAACGTCAAAATACTCATCAGCCGGTTCGGATTGATCGACAAGAGAAACGTCGTAGGGCGGTAACGTTTTGACTCCACCGGAAATTCTGTCACATCTGGGACATTTAATAAATTCCGTTAGTCCCTCGCATTTTTGCTGTGGAAAAAGGCAGCTTCGATCGAATACGTGTAGGCAATTAAGAATTATAGGATCTGTGAATCTATTATTACATATCGAACACCGATTCCAAAGAGAATGCGACCCTTCTAGTTCTCCGTCTTTTAAAATTTCGTCTGAAAGCAGCGAAGTGTTAATCTTATCATCGTCAGACGCAGCACTTGACATGACTACAGTAGCACGATAAACACAATGTGACAATCGTAAAAAAACAAAGCCGGCGGGAACTAGACAGAATGAGATCCATTTAAAGAGAAAGAGAAAATATCCATTACACCAGATCAGCGAAATCAAGCCTAACAAATACGATAAAAGCATACGGACGCCTGAAAAATCAAGCTAATAGGGATGAAAGCAGGTACGTTTTTGTCCTCTAGCGAAGATTGGAGCCGGGTAATTGCACAAAAATGTCATTAATAGGAACCAAAAAATTTCCTGGAACAAAATGCCTCTGTCAGCACATTTGTCAGTTTTATATCTTAGCAAATTATACTATAAGAATCTGTAAATAGGGCCCATAAATTCGGACTCAAACAAAAATCAACAGAAAACCCTTTTTCGCAATCCACTGAAGGAAGATTTTTCAGAAGGCACTGATTCCATTTATTTTGACACAGCTTAAAGAGAAACATGGTATTTTGAATTCTTCAGGAGGACCATGTGGTTGTTGGGATTGTCAATAATCCATGCTGTCCAGTGGAAATACAATTTGCGGTAAATTAAGCGTTCGTGCGTTTTTACACAATGTTTAGCAGACTATCAAAGCATTTTAATTAGGTAAAAGCTGCGCACGAAAAAGTAGCGCATCAAGCTAAGACGGGTTTTGACTTCACCTCTAATTGCGACCCACACATTAGAGCTGACACGTGGACAGTAAGCTGTTCCACAGTCTAAATAAGCCACGCCGCACGACTGAAGTTTCATTATTTACGCAGAAGGGAACTGGGTAGTTATAACAATTATTGACAAAAAAGGCCTTAGGAAAAATATAACTTGCAATGTCTGGAACGTATCTGTAATTAATTGTGTTCAAGTCAAATATCAGATCACCGCATTCCTCTTCCGCGTCAAAATCCGGTACTTTGCCGGGGATTTAAAAGTAACATAAGTCGATAACGGCTGTCACTAGTCTAGAAGAAATGCAAGAATATCTACTTTAGAGACATCGGCCTGCCTCAAAGCTTTTGCCCCAATTGTGAGTCGCGTTGAGAGACGGGACCAATTGGTTATGAACTGTTTAAAGCCGATAATTTCTCTACAGCAAGTGCATTTTAATGTCAATCGCTATCTTTAGGATCTTTAGCAGGACCATTTATTGAAATGTGTAACCGAGGCTGGATTAATATGGGTATTACTTCGCGTCTAATCCTTCCTATTACTTCTTCCTTACTTCAGCCCTGCCCAGTCATCTATCTTCATTCAGTGCAGCTGTTTGATGTGAAGGGGGGAATTGTCCCTGGGCTTAGTTAGCATCATCATATAACCTTGTGTACAATCCTACAATTCTCCAAAAATGCTGTTCCTCCTTTGGTAATAGCCTTTTTATAGAATGTGTGATCGAGTTAGATTTTGTAATACAAATCAACTTAACCCTTTCATTAAAAGCCTTTGTAAGTTAAGTTATTTGCTGTAATTGTCCCCAAATATAATTCCAGAATTAGGTAATCAGTTGTGAAAATTATAATTGCTTTCTTTTTGTCAGTCTTTAGTTCCGCTCTTGGTGACGTAGAGCACAATGTCAAACCATTACGAAAGAATGTTTGTACAGCATACAAAGTACTCAGAAGGTGCAGACATGATGGGAAAACTACGCGGAAAAGGAGAAACACGACCTGCACACTAAGGAATCCAGCTAAACTAAATACCAAACTACTAGAGCTACCGTGGCGTTATGGTGGCTTTCTAAATGAGTTTCAGCTACTTGGGCAATTCAATCTTCGCCGGTTGCACTTCCACCCCACATTGTGGTATTTAAGCCAATCTAATAATCACTTAGGCTCTTCTGCCTTTTAATACTATGCGAATTAACTAATGACAACCCTCTTTAGGGTCAGAGCGCTACTTAAGTAGTGCCAAAAGTAGAAAAAGGCTAATTTTTATGGCTATATGCAGAACCCTGGTCTGACAAATGAAGGACATTTGCCATGGGTGGGTAAATCTGTGTTTAATCAGTCTACCTCCTAGGCATATCATACTCTTGCTTTCTGTAAGAAAGCTATTATCAATTGTGGGGGCCATTATTAAGTCATTTGTGTTGCCCATATGGTAGTGTTAACGAATAATGCAAGTGATGCCTTTTAAAGTCACTACTAGCTGAATGGGCCCCAGATAAATGTCCAGATAACGACAAAATTAGAGCAAAACTGAAAGAATGAAAAAAATTATCAATTTGCAAAATAAACCTAATTAAGATGAATTTTCCTACTTATCTAAGTAGCATACGAGACACCCTTGCTGAAGAGTATCTTTTGACGTTAAGCAGTAAATTCCCATTGCATTTGACTTCGCCAATGCAAACTGCAAGAAAAAAAACATGGACATAGTAGAACTAGTAAGATGCAACAGCACCGACAGGGCTATATATCTTCCCACACGCAAAAAAGTTTAGTGACTGAAGTTCCTTCTTCTAGGGTCGTTTAAATCTGGCCATATCGAGAGGATTGTTACAGACGCCTGGCCAAGAAGAGCACAAAAAAATGATGCCCAACTGACAAAAAATAAAGCGACAACTTTTGTCTTTTGTTTGATTGTGTACTTATTTATGCAGACACTTGATTTTTTGCATGGTCTTCTGGGGAGGCTAGTGGACCTACATATTGTCACTCGCGCGCCAAAAGTTGAACTGAGTAATAAATAGTATAAAGCCAAAATTAAGGCGTAAACAAGATATAGGCTAGTACTCTAAATGAACTGGAATAAAAGATGCCCAGAATAGTTAATGTGCAAAACATGTGCTTGATCTAAGCGCAAAAATTATAGCACACACTTATGGTAAAATTTATGTTTACTATGAAAATTGGTGAGTTTGTGCATCATCTAAGATTGTCTTTAAGTAAAAGTAGAACCACAAAATTTAATTTCATGCAAAAGGTAGGAGAATTGCAATTTGTATTCATATGAGCCTTATTTTACCCGACTAAAATTAAACTTAAAAAGCATTTTGCGTTTAAAATTAAAAATTTTTTGATGTCGTAAGTTTGTTTGTTTTGCATACGCAGTAATTTGCACAAAGCCTCTCAGGCAACCACGATGTTTTAATTACTAGGAGGAGGTCCGGTTGAGTTAGTTTCGTTTGCCATATTGGATTTCGTCCAGTCTTTGGGTACCAATCTTTGTAATCGTCTGCGTTTATGCGCTTGTTAACAATAAAAGCATTGTTACTAGAACTATTTCTGTGAATAGTGGGGTGGCGTTACATATGCCTTCTTCATTTTGCACTGTTTGTATAAAATAACTAAGATCGCATTCGGGTAGACAGCCGACGTGCAGTTTGTAGGCGTATTATTCTTGGTTTATTTCGCTGCTTTACTTTGTCAGCATTTTTCCGAAAAAGGTTTGTTTTTTCCTTCTTCGCACAGGTATACTTGTGAACGGCTATCCCTATGGACGCCACCGGCGTTAAGTCACGTGTAGCAAAGGTGAACACTAATCAACTGGAATTTATCAAAAGGAATGTGATAGCCGTAATCGCAAAGGATAAACTAGCATGGCCATTTCTAAAACCGGTAGACCACCACAAACTGAATCTTCCGGTACGGTATCCTCTCAAATGGTATTCCTTTAGGACTATCCGAAGATAATCAAACATCCGATGGACCTTGGGACCATCAAACAACGGCTAAATTTGAAGTTTTATCGGCACGGGGCGGAGTGCTTACGCGATCTCTTTACGATGTTCCGCAATTGCTATATCTTTAATAAGCCTGGCGATGACGTTGTTGCTATGGCCATGAAGCTGGAGCGAGTCGCTCGTGAGAAGCTTCAGAACTTGCCCTATCCAGAAGTCGAGTTAACTTCACAGAAGTTGAGTACCAGTCACACTGCGCCAACGTCGAATCTCTCTACCGATTCCAACTTTTCTATGTCAATCTTGAATAACACAGAAGAATTGAATGGTTCCTCTCTGGTCCCACCTACCACTCCTTCGGGCGTTGCGCTGCAACAGCATCAAGGCCCACTTACTTCCAGTGTAAATAAAAAGGCCCTCAAACGCAAACCTGATTCCCTCGATGATACTCCCTCGACCCCCCACTCCATGGATGAATCTCGGGAGCGAAGGGTGTCTAAAAAGCCCAAGATGGAGGAGCGTGTCATCGGTAAAAGAGTGCGATTGAGCGAGTCATTGAAGCAGTGCAGTAATCTTTTAAAGGATCTTTGTGCCGCTAGGTACAGGGTAGGTCTTTTTGCTCTTTCGTTATGCATATTTTTCCTTTTCAGCAGTACAATCAACTGTTTCTGAAGCCTGTTGATGTAGAGAGACTGGGTCTTCATGACTACCACGATATTATAACTCATCCCATGGATCTTAGTACAATTCGTACCAAACTGGATAGTGGTGTATATCAGAACAAAAATGAGTTCGCAGCCGACATGAGATTAATGTTTGATAACTGTTACAAATATAATGGGGAGAAAAGTGACGTTTCAGATTTGGGCAGAGCCCTGCAAGGTATTTTTGAGGAGAATTTCGTGAAGATCCTGGATGATGACGTGGACGGTGTTCACACTGTAGATCCGCGGTCGTGTGAAGCTATGATTCAAGCCGTTATAAAGGATCATCAGCGCATTGTGGCTCAGTACAACAAATTCGGTGAAGAACTCCAAAAATTAAGCTCAAACCTTACTACAATTTTGACCGTATTAAATCATCCAGCTGATCAGGCAGGCGTAAAAATGCTCAAAAAAGGTGGGTTTTCACTTAATATTTGAGCGATATTTTAGGGCAATTTGCTGTACATAATTTCAGTGCATTATCGAGCTTTGATGATCATGTCGGCAGGTATGCTGAGTTTTGTGTGCTTACACGTGTTTTTAGGAAAGCCAAAACAACTCAAAAGACGAAAAGAAAGTCCCAAAGTACGTCATTTTGTAAACGCTCATTGCATTTTAAGATCCGTCCACTTACCAGAATGCGGTGTCGGCACAAGCTGCTAGTACGGTTCCTGGAATGCCGAACGCCGTGCCAGTTGCGCCCTATGGAGTTGACGAGGGTTTCGTTTCTGACGCTAATGTTCGCCCTATGACATATGATGAAAAACGCCAACTGAGCCTTGATATCAACAAGCTACCCGGCGAAAAGTTAGGTCGTGTTGTGCAGATTATTCAGCAACGCGAACCGTCTCATCGTGACTGCAACCCAGATGAAATTGAAATTGACTTTGAAACACTGCAGGCTTCGACTCTTAGGGAACTGGAGCGTTACGTCAAGTCCGTTTTGCAGAAAGCAAAGTCCGCTTCTCGGAAGTATGCTAAGAAGGCTAGTTCTGGTGCACCATCGGCTAAATCCCGTGAAGAGTCGATGAAAAAGAAGGAGGAGGAGTTGGAGGGGCGCCTTCGAGAGATAGGGGGTATGGACATGAATCCTGGCGGTGCGTACTATGCTGCTCAGACGGGAAGGAAGAATCGTAATTTGTGTTTTCTTGATTTAATGTATTATTTATCCTTGTAGAGACGTCAAACCGCCTGAGTGCGTCGTCGAGTTCGAGTGACTCTGAGTCATCTTCTGAGTCAAGTGGCAGTGAATCATCCGATTCCAAGGCGGACAGTGAGTCTACGTAGATAATCAGTCCGTTGTGCAACCTAAGCATTAATTTTCCTCGTGTACGTGCCTCTAATTTCTTCGCTTAGAGCACTCTTATTCACTGAATCGGCATTTCAGCTGATTTCTACGGTTTGTGAATGGGTTTATGTCCGTAGAGGGCAATCCGTGTCGACTGTCGATGTATTATGTCTTGTCATTTTCCCGGCCATGGCCTCATGTAACTATTGTATAATACCATGTTCCTCTTTATCCTTTTTAAGTAGCCTATTTACCCTTACTCGCTGCATCACCCCAAGTTTTGGGGCATTGTATAAATTTGACAAATGCATTTTGTACAGATTGAACACGTAATTAATTCAGACTGCCTTTTCTTGTCTTTGGGTGTGCAGCGGTTGTGTAATTGTTAACTATTACTACTTCTAGGCGATGATAATCAGGCTTCCCGCCAGCATCATAATGGAGGTGGCGGTGGCCACTCAAGCACTGTCAAACCGCTAGTCCATACATCAGCAGCGTCCATGTGCTATTCGAGTGTTGGTGGGTCACATTTCAGCTCGCAGCAAGAGTCTCAGACAACTCGGTCCTCTGCCGCGGCGCCCTCAGGCGTCGTCGGCCTCACCTCCGGTGCTTCACCTCCTCACGCTCCCTCTAAACATGTTAGTCCCGACTCTGCCTCAACTCTTCGCTCCGGACCACCACCCACCCAGCAGCAGCAACAGCCAGCTCAGCAGCCACAGAATGACGACTCTTCCGACTCTGACTACGAAGGAATCAGTCAACTGCCACACCCTGCTTGGGCCTGCGATAGGAAACAAACGGGACTGGAGCAGAGTCCAAAACCCAAGCAGCCAATTAATGACACTGTTGTTACAGCCTCTTCTGCAGACAAGACTGCTGCCTTCTTGCCGTCATCCGCTTCACAGTTGGGATTGCCAGCTGCAGCAAGCTCCGCTTCTCTGGTAGACTCCACAGAAAGCAAAGGCGGTGGGATCCAACGTAAGTTCCTCGATGAGAACACCGCGGCTCTGCAAATTGTTCGTGAGGCGAAGCGGCAGTCTCAGTGGACTTCAAAAATGGCAGAGGAACGGGCTGCGAGGGAGCGTGAGGAGGCGCTGCAACGGCAGCGAGAGCAGAATCAGGCCAAGGAAAACGAACGTCGTAAAGAGTCAGAGGCTAGACGGGTTGAAGATGAAAAGCGGCGCATTCTTGAACTTCGGAAGCGGGATGATAGGCTTAAACGAGCGGTTAGTTTCAGTTTGCTTTATCCGGTAGAGAGAGAAGTATTCGAAACGGTTGTAGTTAACCTAGGCCCGCTCAATCACTCCCCTTACGGAATGCTTGGTGGCGGCGGTCACTTTTGGCAAGTTCAATTCTAACTCAGAAGCATGATGGATCTTGTTGTGGCTGGGGGACGGCTGCAGATCTTGTCGATAGATTGATGTTTTAGCGTGCTTCTGGGATTCAATGGCCATTTTGACTAAGGTGTTTCCGAAAGCATTACAACAGGGACTTGCACCCACTTGCATTATGGCGAGGCGAGCAATGGGTACGCATAAAGTAAGATTATAGGCTCTGAGGTATTGCAAGTTGGGGGTGGGGCCGCGCATGTGCGTCTGCTGGAATGGTCGTGTAAACCTTCCGGCCCTCGGCTCATTCACCTCAGTTTGAACAAGGAAATGGGTTTGGAAAATGCAGATTGAGGGAGCTGGTCCCTTACCGTAGCAGTTTTGTCACCAGTCTGGTTCGAGAAAGATCGTTGCGGGTATGGGGCGGTGCACGTTCTGATGGTGGAGAAATGGTTTTGGGAGTCGGTCTGATATTGTGTTCAACTGGGAGAGCACTGTTTGTGTGATAACAAAAGAATTTGCCCTTGATAATGTTTTCCGTGCCCTACTAGGAGATGCCTTCGATGCCTGAACCCATAAATCCTCATGAGCTGTTGACCGAATTCGAGTCTACCATTGATCCAATCGCCATTGACACCAGCTTTGGTCTTCGTCAATATTAGTCTAGCTGCTTATCCACCCTTTTCCATACACTGACGACAACAGCAGCGTAGTCCTTCTCCTCCCCCTCCCCTCATTTTTTCACTGTGATACTTCTCCATTTGGATGTGATTCAGTATGTGAGATGTTTCTTATGTATTTGTGTGAGAGCGTAACACTAGTTCCACGCTCCACCGATTATTCGCCTGGAGCGTTTTGCCGTACTGAGTACCTGGTGCACCGGTTCGGCGTTGGTAGGTAATGTAGTGTGGTGCCGTGGTGTATCTGTAAATACATTTTTTGAATGAGGGGAAGAACTCTTTTCATCAGGTATGATTGAACCTGAATTGTTTATGAAATCGGTTTAGGGCGGGGCCCCGGTTGCGGCGCGCCTGCGGTGTGAGCTCCTGTTGTTTGAACTGGAGGGACGGTCTCAATTGGGGCGTCATTTGTCTACTTGTGAGGTAAGGGTTCGACGGTCCCCATGGGCTGTCTCGACTAGGGGCTTTGTCAGTGCTCTCGACCATTTCATTTTTACACGGGAAGTTGACGTTTAGCGTGTTTGAATCTAATATATAACAAATTCTTGAGAGGTATTTAAATTACAATGAGGCTTTTAATTTCAAGAGCATGACAGCAAATCCTACCGTGGAGGTGTCACAGGCGGTAGTGTCAGGTGTGTACTTTAGGGTAGCAACTGATGTACATCATTAATCAACTGTTTTAGTCCTAAGTGAATGCTACCACGACAGCAGGCACAGCAATAAGTGATAAGCGCACATGTGCTTGAGCTAGTAGTCTAAACACCCTCAAACAAGATAGCAGACGTTAGTGCGTGTGGATTGATAGGGGTAGTGTAGAGACCGATGAATGAAAGCACCCAATCCTAATTCGTGGGTACTTTCTTCCAGCTGCGGTGAAGTATTGAAAGGGCTCACACTCCTCAAATGCAAACGGGATTCCCAGGCTCATCATTATCCTCATCACAGGTGAAGTGACCAGGATCCCCAGGGGACCACCTCGGAGGTCAACAATGATAATAAAACAGACCGTACTGTCCAGGAGCCAAATGTTGCAGCAGCGTTTAAAATTACTTCGTGTCTGAGTTATTCAGATGACAGCTGGGTGCTAAATGCAATAAGGGACTACGTTGAAAGGCGGTTTTCTATCTGTCTTGACTTTCCTTCTCCTCGTACAAGGTCAGTAGTACCAGGGTACCCTTGCCTCTAAAAATCCCTTCAAATAACAACATCAACTTCACTCATCACCCCAGCCACATTGAACAAAGGACCTCGAAAAGAGGAAAAAACCTGTTGAAATATAAAACAGGCATGGTTGCTACTGGGCTGCGGAAGAAAAATTGTCTTGCATTTACAGGCAGATTTAAGCAATACATCTATCCAAATGTACGCAAAGCTTCAATCCCTACTGCCGCGAAATAGCCTCGGAATTTAGGTGTTCAAAGTACTCCGGTAGGATGAATTCAGCCTCGGAGCGCTCCAGGTAGAAGGTAAAGGGTCGCTTTGCAATAATTAGACTCATAAACCTGTTGCCCTCGCGATATTCCGCAGTGGCCCGGATGTTACTCAACTGTGTGGTAAACAACGCTCCACTTCTGGGGAATAAGCCGAACCAGCCGTAGGTGTTCACTCTCATCATCGGATTATTTCGGCCATTGGGGACACATTGCGTTGACTTCCACTGAACCAGCGAGACGCGGCGAATCACACGACGCGGAATGAAACCACCCACGAAGAGAGTGAAAACGCCTATTTAAAGGGAGACGTTAAATTTATTCACCTTTTGCGCTCTAGAGAATAGCTATCTACGCGCCTACGTCAACGACGGGATCCAAAATTTGCAGTGGCATAGAAAACTAACCAATAAATATTTGAGCACATGGTTTGGGGATGTTATTTTGGGAGTTCACTACTCCTTGATACCTTAGCTAAAAAAGAACGGCTCGACAATATACAAATAAACTAAATTTTTCACCACAGAAAAAAACAGTCCTTTACGTTTTCACATTTATTAAAATCTAGCTTGTAAAAGCATCAATGACCAAAAACAAGGGATTTCAACTAGGGGTGGAAGCTGACGCACCCATGACGAAACAGAGATAAGGCATTAATTGTTTTGATCTCTCGCGCTCCTTCTGCCTGGCCTCATCGCCGTTCGCAGTCCCCGTCTTGACGCCAAGGGCTTCCCTCATTCTATCCGCCAAGATCTCCATATCAGACCTTTTTTCCCCTTTTTCCGTCTCCGCCTTTTCCGCATAATCTACCTTGACAACCTTCTCTTCCATCAACTTTACTGCCTTTTCTTCCACTAGTGGAGCCTTCCTAGACCGGAAAATGACCTTGGCGACAGCATCAGGTGTCCAGTATTCCAGGCGGTCGGCAAGACGCCGACTGAGCTCACAGACATCGCCCTTCATGACCTCCCACGTCACTGGTTGGCCACACTTTAACCGAAGGTACTGACCAAAGATAAGCCAAACGAAGCCCTGAGCGAGGCAGAAGACGCCCAGAGATTTGTAAAACTTAGCGCGGTCCGCCGACACGTAAACATCCAAGCATTCTGGGGCGGTGCTTGCGGTGGAAAAGGCGCGAAGAGTGTTCAGTAGATGAGGAAAACGGTAACCCTGTCGGACCACTAGACGACTGAACATTGTGCTGAATAGTAAAAGCGGGGAGATGGGAGCGCATCAACATACAATTGGACATCGAGACAAGTTTTAAGAAAGGTTCATTCATTCGGAAAGCTGCGTAATAGTCAACACCTCCGACTAGAATGCCGCACCAAGAGGACAACATTATTACAGACAAAACGGTTTTTTGCACAAAATATACGGGATTACACACAGAAGAGAAGAGAAAGAGAACACGACGTCAGTAATCGACGTCGGAGTAGTTAACGAGGTTACGATTCGATGTGGAGAGGGAGGAGGAAGGCGAGGCCTTATCACCGCGACTGGGAGGTGATTGGGAGGCCATTCGTGGTAGCAGGTTGGCGTTTCCTCCCCCTGAAAAGAGTGGAAAACAGCGAAAGGTGTATAATGCGTTCCCTAAGAGACCGCGACAACTGGCTGCACTACATCGTGTCGCAAATGAATCGGCTAAGTGGGAACCAATAAAGCAAATACAGGATGTTCCTGTTCTGAGAATCAGTTGGGTCTATCAGTCCGTCAGATCGAATATTGGCATCCTACCAAAGCGATAAAGCATCTTGTATGCAGTGGTCGATGTCCTTTTGAGAGACTCCGGAAAGAATATCAAGATACCTAAGCCCAACATTGTGGTGAGGCAATATTTGCCCTAGTCGTGCATTAACCTACACGAACTCTTCATTCTCACTAGATCTATGCCGATATGCCTGATTGTGCCGTCAGAAGGGAACCTGCGTACGTGTCGTGTAAGGGGGTGAAATGAGACAGTACTCCATATCCACCGGTAACCGAATCAGAGTATCCTCGTGCACCTAACCGAACCGGGGCAAGTTTCTGGAGGTAAGATGTAAATGAAACTCCAATGATATGATTGAAGTACGGTTAGATTCCTCGAAATCTCTCGATTCTCTACTCAAAGTGTGGATCTGAAGGATGAATTTCTTAACGCAACCCTAAAACCATGAAAAAAATTTAGCTTTGAAGGTGGTGACTTTCAATCACTTTAAACAGTACCTAAGGTCGATGGCATGAGCTATATCAGAGCGTCCTGACCATGCGTATAAGCGAAACCTCAAGAGTGGTCGGCTTAATAGTTATCCTTTGCTATCTCACTTGAAGTAATGTACTTAAAATTCGAATAATAACCCCGGACTGGCGTATGTAAACTGATTTACGTCAAAAACAAGGGTGTATTGAGTAACCACCTGTCAACAGGCTTTTATCGACAGCAATATCCCTTCTAACGTTTTTAATGCTGCAGTTTTTTTCCCTCTAAAGTAACATTGTTAGTCTTTTGGATAAATTGAAGCATAAATTCAGGCGTGAATAACTTGGGAAAACAGGATAATCATATTAAAATTGGTAATTGTTTGAGCAACCGATTGAAAACGAGATGAAAAGGGAAAACACGTCCACGTCAAAAACTCGTGGAAAATTCACCACTTTATATATATAAATTTAGGGAAAACATTAACTTTGCCTCAAGATCATGGGGGGTTGCGCTAAGCTAAAATTAGCTGAGTGGGATGCAGTTCATGGGCAAAAAGTTGACAGCAGAAGAAGGAAATATGACATCCGACTTAAGATAGGGAGTAAAACAACCAAGAACCTGTATCCCAAAAAAATGAGTTCAACTGAGCAAGGTTATCCAATGAGTAAAGGCAGGATTCCCTTAAGAGGTCAAACATAGCCATGGAATGGCTTAAACCCCACCTTGAACGGGGAGAGGTCTGATCAGCTTTCCAAGTTTATCCAAGAGCTCACTAGATAAATAGAAAACGCGAAACTGGGTCCTCGAATTTGGAACCATACATATAAAACATACAGATAATAGTATAAAGCAGCAAAGAACATTTCACGCATTTGTGATTCCGGGCCCAGATAAGAATGTCTCAAAATGTAAGCAGTGCCAGGAATCATGTCTGTTTCGCCCATGTTTGATGATATGCAAGTAGGCGCGGATAGGATTATAGTAAGGAGCAACAACCACCTACAACTCGCTCATTTTAAATTACTAATTATTTGTAAAGTAAATTTACCTTCAAGTAGGCAGTAAACAATTATTTCATATGCACTTTACAAAAAGGATCATTTGTGAGAATCAAACCGACCAATTCGGCAAGTCAAATTATAAATGGAACTTCATTTAAACCGGAGTTCGGTGAACAAATAATTAGCCCCTTCTCGAAGTGTCAATAAGAATTTACAAAAGTAAGTTACAAAAACAATAACATAATATTGATCACAAAAGCATTAAAATGGAAAATTATTTCATTTAAAACTCCAAACTTGCTGATGACATATGAGAGTAAAAAGGCTCATTGGCGAAAAAACCCACAAATCAGTGTTTTTTTGTAATAGACGATTCAATGGGCTCACAATAAATTAAAACCAAATTAGTCCATTGATAGATGGATGAATATCAAGCATTTCAGTAGCTTTAAAGGGTCCATTGTGAGTTCAAACCACAGAATGCGCGACTTCAAAGAAGACAAATCAATACTCCCCTCCACCACGTGAAAAGGCAAGTCCACGCAACGAAAGGCCGAGACTCGGGGCGTGAGGGAGGAGAGCGAGGGAAAAAAGTAGAGGCATAAACCGAAAAAACACGATGTTGCACAGAGGTCATGAGCCATTCCCCACTGGCTACCAAATCAAACGGAACATGGAGAGCCATGTGGTGCCAGCACACATTCACACCAACGAGGTAGAGCAGCCATGGATTGACTTTTTCGCCGCCAACGCACTCAGCTCACCCCGGAGCTACGCGTGTCTACCCCTAACCTCACATCGCCACATTCTCCCCACTGTCTCCGAGGCGATGCTGCGCCACGAGGCTCATTGGGTAGAAAAATACATGCGCTGTCGACGCAGCCGCAACGCCTCCGCCGAAATCTGCCCCGTCAACACCGTGGGCGGTCCATGGTGTGAAGAGCGCTACTCGGCGTATGGCCACATACGCCAGCGAGACACCAACTGCCAACTTGGACGAGTGATGCAAACGGTAGCACGCGACGGTATGGAGTTTGTCAGTCCCCTTGAGCCCAATCCCCCCACCTGCCCGGTGGTGGCACAGGAGTGTCGGGCGGATAAAAGTTTTAAGATTCCTCCAGGGTTCTCAAGGGTGTTGTTACGTGCCTCGGACGGATATAGTGCCAATTGCCGACCCTGCAAAGTTATTGATCTGCCCAGGCCAGAGGAGTACAGTGGAAGATTATTATACTAGTACTGCTTGGTTAATTTCGGGTGTATCATCCATCTCTATCTTTCTGTGCCATCGAGGTGATGGCGGAAATTGTGAGCAATCAGTTGAGCCAAAGATTATTATCCTTCTCTTGGTTCCCTCTTGTTGCATTGTGGAACTGAGATGTGAGCCAGATGATCGACATTAAATCAAAGGGAGGCGGAGTATTCCAAGGGTTGAGACGGTTCCCCTCCATTGCAGCATCAAAGTAGGCGTGATTGTAGTTGAGGAACAACCATTAACTCTTTTCTAAATAAATCAAGCCCTCTAATGCCACGTCGTAAAGGTGTAAATGAAGGATTCACATTTGCTATCAAAAGTTAAGACGAAGAGTTGAAGTGACTCTACAAAAAATAAGAGGATTTAAAAGTTGCAAATGAGAAAATGCGCAACACCGGAAGTTTGGAAGGACTTAATTATTAAAAAGCCCGATTTTAGATGCCCGATTTTAGTAGCTTCTATAAATACAGGCAGAGCACACCGGCAAGCTTACGAATCGACAGCAAAGATTAAACATCACTGGAAATGCTGACGAGTTAACTTAGGACTGATTCCTCTGTTAGGGTGTAAGTTTTCTTACGAATGGGGGCAATGAAATTAGGAGGATGAAGAGTAGAAGACAGGAAGTACAAAAATGGAAAGGTAAGGACAGATTATCAGCCATTGATTCTAATGAATTTTTGGTTAATGAATTCGACCAAAATACGATTGAATGACAAGCTAGACAACTAATTTCCTCTGAAACACCAGAAACAAAAATATCGATTTGGTTTGAAATTGTAAAAAGGAAATACATACCCCGAGGTATAGGTCTAGGAGATGAGCGCTCAAAGTTATCCTCGAAATTAATATCATGGGCACGATGCTGGCGTCGGGCATAATTTACGCGCAAGCGATGATTGTTGTATCTCGTCCGATCCAGCTAAAATAAGAAATGGAATGTTATCGCTTTAAAACGGGGAGATTAAAAAGCGAAAAAAAACCTACCATAAGAGCCTTCTCGGCCATATCAGGTGACTTTAGAGTAACAAATCCATAGCTGGAATAAAAAAGAAAAGCAAGTGACAGTCCTACTAGAACACGACAACTTTAATGTCGACCATTACACAAACGATAGCACTAGCAAGGTGACTAAATGAATCACCGTTGAAGCCGACATCCTGCATCGATTTCATTGTCCATTCATTATAAGATACGGGGCAAACAGTTGACGTAGGCACGTTATTTACTTGTGATATAAGTAGCCAAAGCGTTAGGAAGAAGTCTCACCACTTTTTTTCGTCAACTCGGATGTTCAAAATGGGTCCATAGGGTTCCAGGATTTCACGCACGTTAGCCTCGTTGATGTCGTTGAAGCTGATGTAGATGGTAGATCCGCCTGTAGGCCTCCGAACTTCACCCTCGAAGTCGGGTAAACCGGGCTTATGTAAAGACATTCGTCTACCAAAGTCATTTCGACTGTCCTGTGGAGCGTCGTGAAGAGGTGTTGACGGTTTCTGCTTGTTCGTGGGTGAAATAGTCGGATTGACACGCTCACCGGCAACAAAGTTGTCATAGAGGTTAGGCTTTCTACCCTTTCCCGACTCTAATATGTGCTTTGATAAGAGTGGAATCCTTCCACAGACCTGAGATATCCTCCGAATCACCACCCTCCGATTCCTTCAACTTTCGCTTAAAGACGTGACGTTCATTCCCTGTGTCGAATGATATTGCCCCAGACTTTAACAATTTCATTGCTTCCTCCTTCGCTTGCTCTGTAGTTCTGGAAGCTATCACGCATAAAAGAACTGCTAGACAACTTACACTTTGTCTGTGATTCAGGTTTAACACGTTGCGAAGCCAATTCCTGGTTCAAATCACTAAGGAGTTTTTTCTGCAGACTATAAGAAAGTGTGCGTTACTGCCTGTTTTAATAACTTCATTTCGTTCCGCAAAGCAATTTCTTCTTCAGACTGCTGATTGCACATTTGGGGCAGGACTAGGAAAATAAGATTAACGCACGCTTACATGAGCTAAATCCCTCATCATCAAAGCCGTTGTTGCTAAGACTAAATTTCAGCAAAAAGAGCTACCTTATGTCATCCTGTAAGTCTTCATGTAAACTAGGATCCCTAGTTTTACTCATACCAAAAAAGAGCAGCCAGACTGAAAAATCCGCATGGTATTGCATGGGTTAAAACGAATCTTACATTAAAACTTAGTACAAAAATGATAAGGTTAAAAAATATTTTTAGCAAATAAAAGCTTAAATTCTTGGAAAATGCATATAAATATACCATTGCCGCTCTAATATTCACGATTTTTGCACCATGTCACTGAAGCCAATCCAGAAGCTTTTCTACCGGAAGACGCTGCAGATGATACTTGCACTGCTCCTTTAGAAGCTGCGGCCATCCCCATAATCAATCTGAATGATCCACGCTTCTGGTGACGAGAGAAAAAACTCCACAATCTCCTAAATAAGTATGGGAACATCTTCTCATGGCAAGTTACAATACCAAGACTCGCAAATATCGGCAACCATACTATTGATATCGACAAAGCTAGACCCATCTGGTAACCACTTAGACTTTTCCACCACCTCTGCCAGAGGAAGTGAACCACCTGGTCAGAAATGCTTCGAGACGAGGTCATAAAGCCGTCCAAGTAAACGTGGGCCTCTCTGATCACGCTGGTAAAGAAGAATGATGGCAGCCTACGGTTACGCATTGACTATAGGAAGTCGAGCGCCTTATGAAGTTTGCGTTCCCCTTACCCCACACTAACGACTCAATGGACTCCTTAGATGGGTTGCGGTGGTTCTCCACCCTAGACTTGAAGTCTGGATATCGGCAAGTGAATGTGGAAGAAGCAGAAAAAGAAAAGGCAGCTTTCAAATTACTGAATGGGCTTCATAAAATTCTAAATGATACCCTTTGGATTCTGTAACGCAGCTGCCACTTTCCAACGCCTGATACAAACAGCTCTAATCCGCCTATTCTTAAAGCATTGCATAATTTATCTGGACGATATTCCCGTTTTTGGTGGAGATATTCGAGAGCATAATGTCGAATTGAAACTAGTCTTGAATCGTCTACGAGACACCGAGTTAATCTTGAACCCGAAGAAGTGCTGCTTCCTGCAACGCTCGACCACCTTCCTGGGACATTCAGTCTTGACAGATGGGATGGCAGTCACCGAAGACCGTGACAAACAAGTGAGGACATGACCTACACTAACCAACCAGACAGAGCTCCTCAGTTTCCTAGGTTTGCCAAATTACTACCGACGTTTCATTAAAGGTTTCGCTAAGATCGCCAGCCCGCTGCATAAGTTAACCGAAAAGCAGGCGAAGGAGAATTTCAAGTGGGAGAAAGGGGATGATAGGGCGTTTAAAGAACTGGAGCGAATGCCGCGCTTCCCAGCACTACCAAACTTCGAATCGAGCGCCCCGCCGTTTGTACTGGACACGGGCGACGCGGCCAAGGGCGGTATACTCTAACAGAGGGACAAAAAAGGAAGGGAAAACGTTACTGCCTATTCGAGTACAAGGCCCGTTAAAAAAATGAGGCAGAAAAATGCGACGCAACGTGAGCTGTTCGTCATCTACCTAAGGGTTCGACACTGCAGACGTTACCCGATAGCGAGGAAGTTCATTGTTAGAAATGACCATCAGGCTCTCACCTGATTTAAAACAATGAAGGAGGTCGATCGTTCAGTTGCACTCTGGTACAAAGAACTGCAGCAGTATGATTTTATAGTTGAAATGAAAAATTTTGCAAGATATTTCGAATAGTAACTTGTTGCTTAGCTTCCAATTATGATTTTATTACTCGTGCATATTACTTATTAAGCATTATAGGAACCATTTCCTCTATTCTGCGACGTATAAGTAGCTTTTAAAAGGCGATAAACTGCGCAAAAATCCAATTGGGCAAAATCTAAAATTTCAGACTCACATTGAATTGTAATTGAAAATTGCATACAGTGGCACGGGGTAATTACTTCTCAAACCCATTTTTGGAATTGATAGCTATCGATCAAACTTGACATCCATATCACAATCCCAAGCAATAGTGAAAATTTTTTGATAGTATAGCTATTTAAGTAAGCACCAGAGTTCATCAGTCTCTTCGTCGTTCCTTTCATTCCATCTCCTCAGTATCCGAAAGTAAGCATGACCTTCACGATGCCACATCGACGACGGTGTCAAAAAAACTTAAAGGGGCGTTTGTAGTACCCGTGCTCGTCTGTACCACAGCACCAAACCCACGCCTTCAATCATTGGCATTCATTTTCACATATATATGTGGCTGCTCCACTCACAATTCCCTCTTTCGACCCATCCCTGTCCCAAAGTGGCTACCACACTTCCCTCTGCACGGCTTTATTTCTGCCCGATTCTGCGACGGTTAACAGGTTTTAGTTGATTTTCTGTTAGGCTGTCTAAACAAATGATTCTATGGTGCAGTCAAGCCATACACTTGGCCAAATACTGCTAGAATAAACGGAAATGCCAATAGCACTGGTTTAATGGTTATCTGCAGCTTATCTGGCAAGTGTAGGTGATATACTGGGATGGGTTTAACCAACAAATACTTCATGACTTCTTCATTTAACCCAACCCTTTATTCGAGGTTGCAAGAGGAGTGTTTCGGGTAATGTACCACTTTTAAGCCTGTTTTTGCTTGTAGTAGACGGCTTGTTCGTCAAATTCAGGGCAAGTTAAGGCGTGCTAACTGTGATTAGACGCCCTTGTAAGCTCATTTTGGCAAAGTAAATTACCGGTACTTTGATTGCTCAAACTGATGGTGCTTAACCAGAAAATGCAATGAATGAATCAATTGTACAGACAAAAGTAAATGGTATCAACGTTTAGCCCCTCAGAAAAAGGAAATTATTGCTTAAAAATATTTGGTTGCTTAGATAGGTTGTCAACTAAAATAACGCAACGTACTTTAAGTGATAGATCAATCAAGAGGTCGAGTATCACCAGTAAGCATCCTTATTTAACTAGTTTGCCACAGAGATCAAAACATAACAAGCATTTAAAAGACATAATTAACAGCAACTCTAAAAAGCATTACTATTTATTTGCCTAAATATTTGTTCTTCCTTGAAGCAGTATCACCGGCTGTCTTTCTGGTGGCAGTATGCAGTCATCCAAAAAAGAATTAGGTGATTTTTTAAGGGGAATTTAGTTAAAGGCGGAATGGTACACGCAACTCGATAAAAATCTCTGATCACAGAAAATGACAAAATGAAATTTAGATGCTATAGGTGAGAAGATGTTTGTGTATTTGCAATTCACTTTCATCCTGCATCGCATATTTAGCGCAGAGTAAGTAGACTGGGGCATGTTTGCTGAGTACTATGCTTGGTAAATTATTATTTCGCTTTTTGGATAAACATATACATTGGTGTAAATGCAATGATTCGATGTATTGTCCAACTGTGTCCATGCAGGCACTTCATTCTCTGCAGGTTCTACTTCTGCTCTGTGGCATGGCCTTCAAACCAGCTCTTCCATACATTAGTACCACATCATATTCCATACTACTACGAGGTACTACAAATTCAGGGAAGACTCGAGGTGCTGCCAAAATATGTCGTGTTCTATTTATTATGGAAACCAGAAAATAATTTTAAAGTGCTGCTATTGAAAATACAACGGAAATATTTCTTCCTACGTTGTACACTTTACCATCTCGAAATATGTTTCAGTATCAAAATAATTTTAGAGTTGTATGTTGAGCGAAAGATGGTTACACATTTGACTTACCCCGAATTAATTTACAATACTGGAAATATAGGTCAAAATGTGGGATTTACTAAAATAAGTCTTGATCAATGACAAAAACTTGGAGAAAACTGGAATTAGCATGGGAATGATCCAATCCCAAATGCCATTTTACCTTAGAAATAGGGAGCGCAATGTCAAATTGAGGTATCACTTAGAGACGTGCCAAGGTATCGATTAATGACAGCTGGTCAAACGTCAGTCACAAGAGAGGACTAGAATTCATGAGTAGTTGAAAACGTAGACCCGTTTAGGGAATAAGGGATCACAGTCCTGTAGCCACATTAAAAGTCGAATGAATGGGAGGAGAAGAAGGAACGCAAGTGGCTTAATGAATCAGGCGAGTGAATAAAGGTAGAAAAGGGATTTAAAAGAACGAAGAATGTAGATGGGAGGGGACGAGAGGAAGAACGAGGGGAGGAATGATTAGGTAAGGGATTTAAAAGATCCAATAAAAAATAAAGACCTGGAGGAAGGAAAGAATAAGAAGCAGGAGCAGCTTCGTGAAGTGCGTACTTTAGTTCCGCTACTTATGGAGCTGATCGGATGCCGACACACCGACACATAGTCACTTTGACGCCAAATCTTCACACTGCTGACTGAGATAGTGATATAAGTGTCATGATAGATAAAATCTTTTCTTCGGTGCTGTTAAACTTAATACCAAACCTACTACAGAGCTGGATAAATTGTTCACTGTGTAACAAGTCTTCGTTACATAAATCAAAACTTACCTCTTTTAGGTGTATTTTGTTAGTCAAAAATGGGAAACAGTTGTATTATCCTCAAGTGGTGCATTTATTATGTGTTGTCTTTTTTATTTTACCAACTGAGGTTTGCCCTATTATGCTTGCACTTTGTACGTTGTTTTGCAGTTTGAAACATTTTTGTGAGTAAAATAGTGCTGAAATTTATCCCATTAAATTTCCGAAGCTTTCAACAGATTTGCCTGGAATTTGGGCTCACTGTTCACTGGTACCAGTCTTTGTTCAAAATTCACGAAAAAAAATGCACCACCATTCACTAAGAATGAATCAAAACTTCACATCGGCTTATCTTGGGCGTGTGTGACTGCATTGGTCAGCCGCTGATCCGGGATCAGTTGGGTTGCAGCGCTTGAGTCGAACTGCCCTTCAGCTCAATTGAGGATCCCAAAGCGTCGGTCACAGCGAGTGTGCATGAGCTTGCGGTACCCATACAACCATCAAAGGTTACACAACACATTGTTTTTTCGCCATTCCCTTGTAGGAGCGGAAATAAAATTGCCAATAGGGAAAACTATCTTTTTCTTTGAATCCGGTTGCTTTTTTAGCTTAGGCGAGCAATCGGAAAAATATTCTTCCATTTGATATAATTCACGAAAAAGTGATACTTGTTTGCTTGATAGAAGACTTTTGAAACCAGTCAAATAAATAGAATGACAATCCTTGCCAGATTTAAGAGACAACGTTGCATCCATAACGTTAATTTTGTCTGAAAAATAAATATACACAGGTCTGGCGCAATTTTTTTGCGAGGTTGATCAGGGAGTTTTCTTACTATGGATATTTTATTGCAGTGGCTTATGCGATGGTAGGAGGTAAATAATTTAGCGCGGAATTTTAATCAGTTTAGCCACTTTGACCACAAAAGTGAAACACCTCTGAGTTTTGTATATCACTTTCACAGTTGTTCATCATCATTACATTAACTTCAAATCCCCAGCTCTTGATACTGGAGAGGTCGTCACTTCCCGCTTTTCAAGATGTCTATACGCACTATAAAATCTCGAATCCTTTTATTAAAATTGTGAATGGTTTGCATTGGATTCGTACATTATCTAGGGAATGGAACACGGCCAGAATCCCCATCTTATGTCTACATTTGTTTGAGCTGCCATACGATCTCTTGGAAATTTAACCTTGCTAAAATTGTGGTCACAAAACCGAAAAAGTTTCTCAGTTAGCAAAATGGGAGTTGTGTCTTAATGTACACACGTGCACGCATCAGAAAGCGAAACACCACTGCAGCACCAGAGTACCACAGACCCACATGCAAGTAGGTGGTTAAATTTAAACCACGCAATCAATTCCCTCCTCAACTTCGTCCCAGTGTGTTTGCAGACGCCTGTATTACGGATAGAGATAGAGATCCAAGACAATTGACCGCCAGTAGTGCCACGAGGTGTGCCCTCCTTACACGGGGTTATGAGCACGTACGTTTTGTAGATAGCAAGCATTAAATCCTTCATAGATTATGCAAGCATCGGTATTGTGCTGGAAGGGTCGGTTTCCATTTGATGCAAACAGTCCGAGCACCGGCTGGACAGGGTCAGCTAATAAATCCTAAAAGGTGACAGACTGCTTTTGCTTTGTGAAGAAAATGAGATTGGTGTGCTCTCTGCTCATTACATTAAGTCGTACAAATTTGAAATCAAGCCAGTTAACTACGTTGTTAAACAGAGAAGACTTTAAAAAGTACATGATGAGTAGGCTTGACAAGCAGGACAAGAATAGGGTACATCACTTCCGCTTTGTGAAAGGGAAGCTGTGGTTAGTAATTCATTTGGGTAAAGTTGAATTAGATGAATTTATGTAGGAGGTATGATCGAGAACAAGCAACCGTGTAATTACTGTTTGCTGTGTTCCAATGTGGGTGCATTGTGCTGCCACACATGTTTGTTTGAATACACCATTTAGGTGACAAGCAGCCAGATTATACCAGTCCCATGATTGAGGGTACATCGTCATTCCTTAAGGCGAAGAACTCAAAAACCCCATGCAAATTTATTTATTTGTAAAATAACCTTCATTTTAATATTTTCCGCCATCAAGGGTCCCAAGCCGGGGGTTGAAGGGCAAAAATAGCAGAAACATTACCACACTTTATGAGATCTTGCTTAGTGTTGCCAAATATACGTTATATCATGTCTGTCAATTGCGCCTATTTTGCATATTCCGTGAAATTCGAAAAAATTTGTGCCATTTTATTCCAAGGAATATGGCTCAACGTTGAGTGTGACTAGCTTATCACTTTTAGAGAGCATGTGAAGCCTCCGCCTAAACATTCTGCATTACTCTTTTCCGCATTTTAGACGTTGTAGTAAGCGTCGATGGGGTACTTTATGTTCCTCATAACTTTTGCTAATTATTTGATCCACAGATTTGGATGTGACGTATATTTGTAAATAACGGTCGCTAAACCTGTAAATGGTGTGTTTAACATTGCGCGATACATTTGTGCTGGCAAAGCGGTACTTGCTTCGTTTACGCTTACCTGTTAGGTGCAAAGCGTCCAGTGAACACCGAGGTCGTGGCTGAGGGGCCGCCAGATTTTTCCGAGACAGTAGAGGGTTCTGAACACAGGACCTGTACGCATCCTCCCTAACGCTTGCCAATAAACATGCCCTCACCGAAGCAGTCTCTACGTTTGAGGAGTATGAAGGTCAGACGGGAAGAGTTAAGCGAGGAATCCGCTATAACTAGGTTTATCTAGTTTTCTGACAGGTAGTTTAGCTTTTAATTACTACTCTTAGACTTGCGCAAGCCAGATTTTTAATCCAACGCGATTCACCATATTCCATTATTCATGAACCCAGATTATTTTGCCTAATTTCATACGGGATGTGTCCTCCTCCTAGCTTTCTTTTTCACCAAAAATACCGAAACTGGAGGTATATAGGCAAAATGGTGAAAATATTAAATTGGTGAGTGTGCTGTCTGACCTTCCTCCCTTCACAACGAGTACGGGTCTTGATAAATGGCTCGTAAACATTAAGTTCGACCTCTGATTCTATCCCTATAAACAAAACCACTTTCCAAGTACTTCTACTCTACCACCGTAAAATCAACATAATTCCTGGTATCAACTTCAGAAAATTCCCCTTTGCTTAGCTTAGACACGGAGTTTGTCCCCCACACTATGATCGCCAAACTTCACAGTGCAAACGTTAATTCTCAATTAGGTGGTAGCTCGCAGTGAATAAGCAGCAAGAGTTGGCTACAGAAGTGTGTTACAACAACAGCAATGGCCGATCAATCGTAACACTATTCTCATGGAGTCGTTAGCGGCACGCTTTACGGAAGACAGGAAACCACCGGATGGTAACTTCGAAAAAAACTCATAAATGCTAGCACCGGTGACGGTGCTGAAAGGATGAGGGGGCTATGCAATACTTATGATGCTTAAACTGTGTCTTTCAGAGAAAAGTTGGAATACAAATCCAACCTTATGAATGAGGAGCGGTCAACGTCCGACAACCCGGTGAGGTTTGGCTTTCAACCCCCCCCCCCCTTAAACGTGTACCCACTCATTTCCACTTAATTTACGCATTAAATATGATGAAGCCAAATCAGTCTAAATGTTCTAAAAGTACAAGGATTAGAGAGGAGGAGGTCTACACTATATTTTATAACTCAACTAAAAAATTCCAAATTCTTCTGGTCGTGGATTTTAAATTATGATTTACGGCTCTATACAAGGTAGTGCTACATTAATTGCCGTTTAAAATTTGAATGGAAACATATTAAGCCAAACGCTTATTAACATTATGCAAAAACTGATTAGGTCTAATATTGCTTTCAGCTTTTTAAACCTCTACTTTTAGTTTATGGCATATAAACCCAAACACTTTTTTCAATCTAGTCTCGTCATGACTTTACCCGCTTAAAATGGTAAATAATCGCTCCTTATCAACGCTTTCTGGCTATTTTATCAGGCTTAATAATATTTTTACCTAGATGTTATACTACACCAACCCTCGTATCATGTCCGCAACGACCTCAGTGGGCTGTCCAAAAATGTTGTTTGCAGCGAAAACGTCTAGCGCTTGGCTCGGGAATCTTAATTACAGGCGATTGTTTTCCCTTACACTAAGATATTTTACTAACACTCACGAACCATCTGCTCCAAAGCCTGACCATTACCCAAAGTGGGCTACTTCGGCCTCTGAAATATTTGCGGAATTGGAAGATGGTACATTTTCCCGGATTTCCTTCCACTATCTCAAGGGCAAAATATATTCATGCAGGGATCTGTCTCCACACCAGCAGCTCTTGAAACTATGCTGCTTTTGCATGTGTTGGATAAAAAACTGAGGAATTTGAAACTGTTTCAATTTTATCCTCTCGGCCCAACTCCGTATTTTGCGGAAGAATTTCGTGGACGAATTAGGATGTCAACGGCCTATGGGAGTAATATTATTGACAGATTTTAATAGTGTACTCAGGCAACTATTGTCGTGATGCCATCAATACGGGACTTGCTGACTACATCCCAATTGCTTTATCCGACCTACCGCTATTCTATCGGAACAAACTTGTTTTCTTTAAGTACGCATTAATTATGGTGTCACCGCCTGATATTCATGGTTTTTGTTCTCTTGGTGCAACTGTTGGAAGTGCAAGATCTGCCATAAAAAGTGCTGAGAAAATAGTTGGTATGTAGTTGTCCCCATGTTTGCTATACATATTTTTACCAAAATTCGTGCAGCCCAGGTTAACCCTCAAGTGCCTGTCACATACGGTGACTCCGCCATTCACGTGAGTCGAATAGATTTTCTCGTTCCGTGTTCTAAGCCTATTTTCGAGGTACCGTCGCCCCCACCTTCTAGCGTCGACCAGACCATAGCTTCAAACATTGCATCGGAGTTAATCGAAGATGGTGCAACCATTCAATTAGGATTTGGCAGCATACCTCATGAAGTGACATCACATCTGCGTGACCATAAGGATTTGGGAATTCACGCGGAAAATATTTTTGATGGTATCGTTGATCTGGTCGAACTGGGCGTCATCACTAATAAGCACAAGCAGGTTCGCCAAGGTCGAATAGCAGCTAGCTATGCCATCGGGACCAAACGGGTTTACGACTTCATCGACCAAAATCCACTTGTTGGTACGTGTTGTGTTAATCGCTTCATGCACTAAAATTAAGCACTCATTGTGCATTATGCAAGGTTGAAATGATGCTGTGTAATGCCTTATTATTTTTTGGAGTTTAGTGATTTACCTCGTTGTTGTAATTGCTATTTCTTTGGTTTACCTGTTGCCATATCTGAAATATGCTTTATAATCTTTGGTTAACCCTTATAAATTGTTCTCTTTTTGATGTGAACTTTGACCTTTATCCACTGCATTGTTAATTATTTCGTGGATTCAGCCTGAGTAACAATGCTATTCTGTTTTTAAGCTCCAAATAAAGCATACACTAATATTATTTATCTTTTACTTACCCTTCAATCTCGGCCAGCCAACGGATTCCTGATATCTAATTTTTTTGTCTGCGTTTCCCTTGGAAACATTTAATCAGCGTTGACAGTTCTGTTCTTTGTTTAAGCTACACTAGAAGGCATGGTACTCATGCCTTTTCAATGATTTTATGGTTTACAATCATTCACCCCTTTGTCCAGCACCAAAGAAAGCTCCTGACATACTTTGGCTTTACGTACACGTAATAATTGACTTCAAAAGGGCTGATTTTGCAATGGTATGACTGATTTATAAAACTTTAACCTCCAACTGACTTTTGTTAGCGAATGCAAAGTCGCGGCTTTCAAATCTTATCCTGAGCACCGATCTCGGGTGTTTCTGTAACTCGGTCTTCACTGAGTGACTTGGCATTCACCGATCATTTTATGTGACCATTTCTTCGCATTTTCTTCCTTTATTTAAGTTGTAACTTTCGGATGCTTTGTGTTCAAATAATGTTTTGTTGCTCTGTGTTCTGCCTTTCTGGCCCGGCAGAGGTACATGGCGGGCTCCCGTAGCAGTCCGTTACTAAAACCGAAGGTTAATCAAGCCACCTTTTGGTCCCTCATTAATGGAATAAGCTAAGGTTGGCTGTTGTCTTTCGTCTGTTTTTTACACGCGAAATGAGATCTCATCACTTTGATTATCCTGCCTCACTTTTTGGTAACTCATTCAACTGTAGGGGTAAAGCAGTAGCATCATTTACGCCGTTTTCATTCTCAAATCTCATCCATTTTCATGCCCGAATGCTTTTTTCTTCCAAATTGCACTGAGCCACACCCCTCTCGTGAAATACCAACATTCACAGGTAAGGGAAAGCATTGGTGGTTTTACTCTTACGAAGAATGCGTCACTGTCAAGTATTGTGGATTGGTGAATGCTGTCACCAAAATAGTGAGAATGCGAAAGGATGCCTTTTACAAGTCTATTTAATGAAAGTACTAAACCTATTGGTTTTTACGAGTTAATTTAATTTAGCAGGCGATAAAAGGGTTGCATTTTAGACAACACTTGGCAGTTTAATGGCAAGCACTGACAAGATACTCAAATACGATTTAGGAATACGATATAGGTCATTTCAAGTGGTCATCTTTTAAATTAAATTGGGCGCAAACCTTGCCTTGTCAGTCACATCCAAATTGATCCCACTTCATTGAATCTGTAATGTCTGAAATCTGGAAGGGTGAAAGTATGAACCACGTATCTCCGAGTTATTGTCGGTGAGCTAAGTGACAAGTAGCATACCTTATTGGATTCGATAGCATGTGAAATTGTTGCCTGAGGTAGTGAAAATTCGCCTAACTTGTAGACTTGTTAACAATTTGTGGAGTTTCTTTTGCAATACAGTGTGAGCGATGGTTGAAAGTCACTTCACCTATTGTATTCTTTTAAATGGTAAGCGGTACAACTCATCAGTATCTTCCAATTTGGAACAAGTTAGATACGAATTCCATTTTTATTGAATATCCCTTTCCTGGAAGCAAGGAATCAACTCCCAACCAGCTGTGTTTTTTATTGTGGTTTTATTTCTTAACTTTTTACTGTGCATATGTCTGCTGCAAAAAGTGTGTTGGGGATAAGATGAGGCCATTATCCATTTTTACTTTCTCCCTCTCGTCTTAACCAAAGGGCGTCTTCTTACGGCACCGTTTTTGCTTTTTTCCATTTCGTAAGAAAACAATGTTCTTCCAGCTGATTTATCCGTCCTAGTTGTTGCTAACAGAGGGGAAGAGGCTCTCCTCTCACATATTTCAGTTGTACTCAGTAGATACATGTAAGCCGTGGTTGTTTGGGCCTCCTGAAATAGAAACTTCCTCGTGGAGGATTATTGGGTCTGCAGCGCTGTGCAGTTCGACAAGGCAAATTAAACATGCGTAAAGGTAATTATGCACGTGTCCACATACAGAAGAGGATTGGTCATCTGGATTTCTGGGCTTGACAGACGTGTGTTTCAGAGGTGGAGGCAGGCGGCGAATGTTGAGTGTGACATGGCGTGGTGTGATGGTTGGTGGCTGTTGGTCGTTGATCATTAGTTGATGAATCAGGTGGGGCTCGCCAGTGCTGTGTGCTTTCTTCTGACTGCAAAATGCAACCAATTTCCGTCCTCAAGTTGGTTAACAAACAAGCTGAGGTGGACGGTACATTTGTACAACGTATGTGGAAGGAGTGATAAACAGCCAAGTGATGAGCTTTGATGCTCACACCTCGCCAGTTGTTTATTTGTCGTATTTCATCGGAAAACCACCGCTCGGCTTCAACTACGACTTTTCTTGTCCAACTGCTAAATATGTGAAGAAAGTACTTGAGCACTCGGTAATCATTGCTAGTAGCTGTTCTTAGCACGATGACCTCAAGGTATTAATGCAGCGTTAAATGGTGGCACATACTTCCTCATTGTTTAGCGGAAGAGACGGTGTTAATAAAGGTGGTGCACCTTTGCCTTAATGTTTGTCTTTATCAGAGGAATGAATGTTTGAGGTACCTTTGTAGTGTGTATGTTTTCCCTCTACACCTTCTCTAACTTCTCCACGACAAAATTTCCGCTCATTTTTACAGCTTGGAATAAGCTCGACTCGACTTGATAACTAGTTAACCCGAAGAGTGCACAAGCGTTTTTGACTCCGTAGTATAGGCATACCACTTCTGAATATGTTAAATCTTCAATCCTTTGGTTAAACAATTGTGATTCACCTAAATGATTCCACTACTGTCTTTTCGGTCTGATCATTCACCTTACTAAGTTTTCCATCTCAGTTTAAAATCCCCGGAAGTCTGCCTCTCTTAGAATTATGCAAACGACCGAAGCACGTTTCCCTCTCCTTTTTGAAAAAGGGACATTTTCAACTTTGAATAATCTTAGCCTTGTAAGGAGCTTTTTGCTTATTGCATCTTAATTTGTTGCTGTCGGACCGCTGCAAGCTCTCAATGGTGACAAAAGCTAATTTGCTTCTCCACAAACTAATGTCCTCGTGCCTTCTATTTGTTTACTAGGTTTCTTTTGTACCTAAAAGACCTAGCTCCGACTTACCCCACACGTCTTACTCCTCTGTTTTTTTTCCTGGCCAGCCCTCTATGAAATCGCGTGGACTAATTCCACTGAACGGATTGCCCGCAATCCCAAAGTATCCTCGGTCAACACCTGCCTAGAAATGGACCTCACGGGTCAGAGTGTTGGTGACAGCTTTGCTGGCAAAGTCTACACTGGTGAGCAGTTCATTTTAAATGCCTCCATTACTTGTTGATGAGATAATCATGACGATTTGACCATGGAAGAAAGTATGTAAATGCTCCAAAGAATAGGTGATTATCGGGCATTTGATGTCCAAGTAGACGTATCCTCTTTTTGTTTGTCATTTCCCGTACAGGTGTATGGCTTTCTGCCTTGGCGATGAGTATGACCTTGTTGCTCAAGTTCCTTTATTTACCCCTCCTCTTGAGTGGAAATTAGAAATAGGTTGTTTGAATGACACCTCCACTTGACGCTGCAGCAAACGTGCCCAGCTTCTAGGAATGCCTTTGTCTTTTGCGAAGCTTTAAGCTAATCGGCTAATGCCTTGAAACTACCTTATGTAACAGGAGTTGGAGAGAGGACCCTTGGTCCACTTGTAAATTTGATTTGATCTCTCACTAAGGTTTGGGTTTCTTCTGGTTTTCATGTCCTTGATTCACATCTTTTTAGGGAAATTATAGGTAAATTTAAAAGTTCACTTTGCAGCTACTCAAGGTCCAATATTTCCTCAAAATGGTGTTTACAATCCCGTGGATTATTTACCCTCTTCAATTCACAAAAGAACAATGCCATTCAGAATTGTTTGGAAAGGTGTAAGATGGAGCTGAAGGTGAACTCAATCAATCAGGCAGTAGTCACTGTCAAGTAAATCGTTTTTTGCCCATGTCAAATAGCAATTATCGTATTTCTGAGGTATCCTGGATTATTCCGACCATCTGCAAGGATCTCAGGACACCACAAGTCATTGACGGAATCGTTTAATGGTGCTATTTTTAGGGTGAGACCATTGGATAACACCAAATCTGGAATAAAAGAATATGCAAATAAGTTTGGCGAATTCCTCCTCCTGCAGGGTTGCTACCACCGGAAGCTTGACCATCACAGCCTAAACGTTCCGTAGTTCATATGCGAATTGGCTCTTTTTTGCTTCGCTTTCCAGTCTAATTTACTCCCTCTAAAGCTGCGTGACGTGTGGGTTTAGGCAAGACGATTGGGCTTTCACACAACGATGAGGATTTTAAGGGATTCTCGATGGTAACTTTATTCCGCCCACTTGCCTAACTTGCAGTCTCGCTCCTAACAAACTCGTGAGTGTTATGGTGAAATGCTGCTACTCCAGGTACCGACATAAGTGCTTTTTTCCCCAGGTAAACCTCAGTTGTATCGTCATTGTTTATCAGTTGTGTTGTTGTGTCAGATGTCAACGCAATCAATGTAAACCGTTGTGTCTACCACAATGACAGCTTCCAATTCTCTAAGCTTTTTAGTCATCCACTTGTAGCTTGCTGTCATGTCATACATCAAAGCGATTCTTATTGGTCTTGAAAGGAAAAGCTGTAACCACTTTGGACGTGTAGGGTTTGACTGAACTAATCCTCGTAAATGCAAACTTCAGAGTCAGTAATGCCAGTAGTGACCTGTGCAAATTTATTTTGCTATTTTCTTTAATATTTATGCCAGTTGCCACAGTCGGAGAAATAATTGACGTACCAGACGGATGATAGGACTGTGACGGCTCTCTCCATCACGCTGGTAACTCTCGCAGGTCCGGAGTCGGTGGCCATGCTCCCCATATGTCTAACATCAATTTCAGGGGGTCCGGTGAGTCTACTGTAGCTAAAATCGAACCAATGAGGGAATAAAGAGGTGGAAAAAAAGCGCGGCAAACGTGTGATTAAGGCAGGAAAGGCTTGGAGTTTTATGGGTTGAATGAGTTGATATTGCAGCGACAAACGTGACAACAGCTGGTTTGTATTTTTTTGGTTATTCGCATGGATGTGGTAGCACATCGTGTAGCCTCGACGCCATAGTGATGCATTAATTGACCAGTTTGACTAATTAATCCCGTGATTGTGGGTGCACTATTTTCATATGGTCACGGAATCATAAGGCAACCTTTACAGTATCCCCAAAACGTTTCTTAGAATGTTTATTTGTAGAGATAGCCATCAATAAAACCAACCACTCCTTCTGATGGAGCGTGAATTTCACCTCTGTTGAGTACACAATGTATCTAAAAACAAAAAAATCTTCCATCGGACACATTCTTTTCAGCTGACCTCTATTTCAGACCGACCTCTCTCTTTACCATGTGATTGTCTACTTGTAATGCAAAGAAAGTGTGAAGTAAGAAGGAAACACAAAGGATGAGGACGAGGTGAGGCCTTAATATCTTTCCTCTCCCTTTTCATCCTAACTGAAGAAGACGGCTTCTCACGAACCAGTTTTGTTTTGCTCCGTTCTATGGGAGCGGTATTTTCTTTCACCTGACTCTCCTCAGACGCTTTGTTTGTGCCTCACGAAGTGAACACTTCCAAATGGAGGGCAATCGGGTCTGCAGTGCAGAGCAGGGCTAGACGGCGCGTTACACACAATTACGCACACGCACAAGAATTGGTTGTCTGAGGTTCTTGGGGCTAACGGATGGAATGTTGTTTTGGCAGTGGAGTGGGAGGTGAGTGGTGTGATATGATGTATTGTGGTGCGTAATGGTTGGTGAACGTTGGTTATTGGCTGGTGGATAGTAGGTAGTTAATACAAGGTAGTTTGGTCATGCGGAGATCACCGATGCTGTGTTCGTTCGTCTAATGTTGGGAAAGAGAATCCGTTCCTACCTCAAGTTGGTCAGCAAACAAGCTAGCATGTACGGCCCATTTGTATAATGTATATGGATGAGGTAAAGAACAACAGAGTGGTGTTTCCTGACGCCCATTCCCATCTGTTAGTGTGTTGCTTGTGAGATAAACCCCCTCGCTCGGTTTCCATCACAATTGGGAGTTGTTCTTGGCACCATAATCCCAAGGTATGATGATGTCAGAGGAAGATGTTTATAAATGTGGTGTATCTTTGTCTTGGTATTGGTAGGTTCATCACCTAAATAAATTTGTTTCAGGCATTCCTGTACTGAGTCTTCTTTCACTACACTTTCTCTAAAATCCCACTCGACGAATTGGACCAGATGTTTCCGCAATTTTGGCAGTCAGTTTTTGGTTCGTGATGGAGGCATACTTGAATCATATAAAGTTCCGGTGACTTTTTTAAACTTCAAAATAGGGTCATAGTGTTGCCGAGCACAATACAATGTCCTGTCTCAATGGACTGACGCATTTCTACGCTTTTTTTATCCACCCACATAAACAATAGCACTTTACGAACCATCTCAGGGAACCTTGCCTAAAGCCGCAATAGCTCTTTTAGTTACTTTTTTTGGGCCTAACTTTTGTGCAATTTTTCAAGGCATTCTGTTTAGCCTTTTGTGGTTTGTGTGTATATGTTGTTTGGGAGGGATTTTGGCCCATTCTTATCTGGGGTTCAAGACGAGGGAATATTGAAGCGTTTGAAGGTGGCAAGGTGAAAAGTTCTTTGGTTTCTAATGCTAAAATAAACGTATAAAAGATTACTTCCCTTAAAAGCCTTTTAATTAACATGTGATGCTCTTAAAACTGCAAGAGAGCCAATCTGTTTAGTAGGCGTTACGATCTTTCAACCATACGGCATATTTTGAAAGTGAATACTATAAGCCCAAAGGGTAACTAATGGCCGTATCGGAAGTAAGCCACCAACCTGAATACATATGAGTGACCATTGTCGTTATTCCTTTCCTTGATGTCATCCTGGATCTACTAACCTAGGTTGACCGTCCATATCAAGTCGCTTGAGTTTGTCTTTTGCAGCAATTTTAGTACACGAACCTTTGTCAGTCTTCTGTAACATACAATTTCCTAAAACGCAGCAATTAACAATGGTTGAAGTGGTTGAATTGGGGTAGGTTTGCTTCTTTTTCTTCGTCTTGTGTACTCTAGTTTCGGTTGGATGCATTGACATTCTAAAACCACCTTAGTTGCTGTTGAATTACTTAAATGTCCTCCATGATATAAGACTTTCAGGTAAATGGCATTGCAGTTCATTTAGTTAAGTCTGTTACCAGTAATATGAGTACTTGACCTGTAATGTCACAGACAGATTGATTGGGCTTTTTTACGGTGAAGAAGATGTAGGTTCTTCTGTATTTCATCAGTGTTTATCCTCCAATTCATCACTAAAAGGTGCTGTAATGCGTTTATGACTTGGAGCAAGTGAAGGTGATACACAATAATCACCCACAATGGCTTCACTGAGGAGTTTCTTGTGGAAGGCGAGGTGTATCCCTCGCGCCGGCTGTAGAGTCGTTTTATCAAAAATGTTCAAATTTTATCCTCTGTATTTCATTTCACACTGATCTGGTTCTCCTGATTAACTCACAGCATCCGAAAGAAAACTTCCTTACTTGTCTGGTGGTCAAAGTGATTAATAGACACTAACTACCTTCAAAGCGTTTGTCTCGTTTCTTTTTCAAGATGGAGTCCCTCAGGCAGATCACTAACTTCTGATTTTGTGTTCGACGTATCTATAACTCGTGTTCAAGGCTATCATCCAAAACACAAACCCTCGGTAAATAATTAAGTAGACCTCTAAATTCTTCATCGAAAGTGAACGCCGTAAAGCAGTGGATTCCGCCTGCTTTTGCTTTTGCAAGCGCAAACCACCTGGTACTTAATTCCACGCTTTCCTTTCATCACTGATCTGTACTTCCAAATCTGTTAATAGCCCACAACTTTGAACTCACGGGCTTATTATTGTAATGTCTTAAAAAAAGTGATTACACTCCAAGTTTGAAAGGCCGTAGTGAAGGGCACCTATTTACGGTTCCATCTAAAACGGTCCCGTCTGTAACACCGTCCGGCTGTTCGCGTAGATACTAAACCAACTCTAGTCCTCATTTCTACTGATGTCAATAATATACCCTTCTGAAGGTACCTCAATTGCGGAAACCTGTTCATTTATCATTTAAAAATGGGATGCTGGTAATTTAAGACGGCCTCAATGGTGGAATTGGGGCTTCCTTCTCTTGTATTTCACCTCCTTCCAGTAGACTAAAACCTGTTACCGCTATTTATCTTAGCATTTAAGGATATCAGAAGGAATAGCTAGGATCGTATTTGTCATTTACCATATCAAGCACACTTGTGTTTTTCCCCCTTAATTTTTCTATGTAACGCATCTGTCATCAGTGTCACAAACGCGTAATAAGTGTTGCTTCTCTCTTTTTTCAATAAGCAGTTCCACAAAATTGCGGGCGTGAGCAGATTAGCATGGCTTAACGCAAAAAATTTTCTTAATCCGCGGACAGCGACATTTTTGGTGGGGTTGTTTGGATTTGAATTCCTCAGAAAAAAAAATTACAAAAGGTGATGTCAAATACGAACAATGGAATGTCTAGACTGTAAAAGCGATCCCTCCTATGAGATTCTGAAGATATACTATGTTGTATGCTTAATTATATATAGGGTAATTCATAATTCCTTTCTCATCATTGACCCGATGTGGCCGGAGCTGCAATTTCAGGAACACTCATTTACATCTATAAGGCGCAATTCATTCATTTAAGCATCAACGACGCCTAATTGCAGGTACGGGATTGAATAAAGCGTCATGTTCGGCGCTTTTTCCCTCACTCAATCGTACTGGAAGACATACTGCAAAAATGGAAAAGCTGCCCTGGTAAATGAGGCAGACACATTTCAATGCCACTTCTTAAATCAGTGCCTCAAAAAGTGGGACAATGTTCAATGGATTTCCCTTAAAAAGGATCTATCTACTCTGCATCTAGTCGAGAGATTGAACGCAGTTTCACCCTATTTTAACCTGATCTCCAACTCTATTAATCAGTTCTCGCAATGTAACCATTATAATTGATTTGTTCTTCTTTATGCCTTTACTCCGGGGTTGAAGAAATAAGTTGGGGTTCAATAGCCATTACTTATCATTCAGCTTGGGTACGTCTCAACATTATCCTTTGTGTGTACGGGATATTCCTTCCTACCTTCCCGTCTTCCTACTTTGCAAGGGATTTCGAATTTCATACAAAGCATATTTCAAGGTATGATAATCCTCTTTTACATTTTTTTCGATATGGAAAAATTTGTCAGCATGGTTGGCCCATCATCGGACAGCTGCTGCCCTGACACCTACCTTCACTAACTTTTGGAAATTTCAAACAATCTTGAATAATTTCGTTTAACGCTCCTCTCAAGAAAAGACTCGTCCCTTGTACAATTTCATGGTAGGTATTTTAACCTGCGATCAGGCTTCCTACAGGGTGAATGGCTGCCGTGGGTGAAAAGTCACCAACTCCAGGACCGTCTTTGAAGGACGTGTGGCTATCACTGAAGAGTTGTCGTCAATCAAATTTTTTCCTGTTAAGCTGCTGAGCTCTCCATTGTGGCATCTCACCATGCTTGAGTTCTTCCGTAGACACGGGGTTCTTCAGGCTATTGGCGTTCTTTCACGGGAAACTTCAGCATCCATCCCTGTTTAATGCACTCACTACTCCTGTTGCCTGCCATTCCGAGCATTAGTGCTCGGATTGGCCTACAACGTTCGCTTTGGTTACCTGCCACATACTGCTGCGTGTAACATGTCCAACATGGCTTCCCTGTTTACTATGAACGATCCTGGTGCCAAAGCCACACTGAGTCTTATTGATAGAACTCTCAAGCCCTACATAACTCCACCTCTACTCCCACTTTTCATGCAATGTCTGACTGCAAAGCAGGTGTTGATCCTTAGAAATGCTCTTGATGGCATTTGATCCTCAAAATACAAAGTTGAGTACCCACTTTTCTCGATGTGTTGAAACAATAGAGGTGGTGCTCAATATGCCTTATTTGGCGTGGACAACACTTCATCCCTTGGATTAATGCTGATCTTCCATTTCTACCTAACCTCAGCAAGCACTCTCAGAGGCAAATCTATCCCCACAGCCCAAATACTCTATTCCAGTATGATACCATTCTCTGATCGAGATCATCTTGCATCTGCTTTACCGCTTTAAATTGTTTGCGCCGCAACTTGAATCGATCGGTTGTCATAAATCCACAAATAACGTCACATTTGTCACGCTGATCTAACGAAAATTTGGATATCGTCTAATGTTTTCTTCTAAACGGAGGCTTACATATCTTTGTCTATTCTGTTTTTTTGTTTATAATCCTTGCACTAAGGCGTGGGTGGCCAGTTGGACTTCACCCGGGGAGCCAGTCTCTCCTCCGACGGTAAGGGTCGTCCAATCATCACCATGTCCTCGCTGACTTCAACCGGTACCTCAGCTATTGTCCCTACCCTGGCTCGTGGCAGCACAGTGGTAGCCACTCGGGCCCATGTGCACTATGTCGTAACAGAGTATGGGATCGCCTACCTCTTCGGCAAGACCCTGCGTCAGCGTGCTCATGCCCTCATCCAGATTGCTCACCCAGATTTCAGGTCAGTCCTCCTTTAGTCTACAACCCTTCAGCACTCAGGCTACTCCTCAATGTAGGCTGCTACTTTTTTAACCTTCAAAACATCTCTATAACCCCCTGTTCTACCATAGTGGGTGTCAGTTCGTTATAATCTGACCTCACTCCAGAACTTAAAATCAGACCCTTTGCTATTTGTCATTAAGGTTTCGGCGACCTCCCTGCAGATGTCTCGTTTAAATTTTGAAACGGCATCTTGTTCGAAAAGTCTGGCTTCTTTTCTAATGCACGAGATGTGCTAACGGTGCCGCTATTTCTGGGCTCAAGTAATCACTAAAGGCGCTATAAAGAGTGGGAGGCGGGAGCTTCTAGGAGGTTGGAATCACAGGTGGCGGTAGCAGATTAATTTACTACAAGAGGTCCACATTCATTAACCTCTATGCGAAAAGAAGGATTGTTCGTTGGATTTCCGCTGGGGTGCTATGTCATGTCGTGGAGTTCATTTGATAAATACTTTCCAAGAATGGATGCCATGAGTGGATATTTTTTCGTCGTATTTGTGCATTCCGGATTCATGCAATGTGTTTCCAAATTGTCAGTGATTGTACACATTTTTTTTCAAAGTCTGAACCCCGTAAATCGTCCGTTTCGTTACTTTAAAAAAACTAATGCGCCGGGGCATGTTCAACCACTCAGACTCCTCAGTTTTCGTGGGTTGTACTCCCCATACGGTGGAGGTACAATAGCAATTTCCTCTTACCACGGTCACGAGCATTTGAGTTAGGTGAGTCTTGGGACAAGGTTGATTTTCTTTTTTTAAGACTAAAAACAGGCAAAATGAGACGTTCCTTTATCATACCTTTCATTTTTCTGCGGTTGTGACCAGGTCGCTTTGTTCCATAGATGCAAGCCAGAAAGGTCTGTAAACATAAGAGAAGTCTAACTGGGTATCCTATATGTAGTCGGGCTTCTTGTTCTTTTTTAGAGAATCTCTCGAAAAGTCTGCTTTTGAGCGTCTGAAGACAATGCCAGCGCCATAAATCCAGCCAATAGGCTTTATTCTAAGCCAACTCAAGGTGAATTTTACTCGAAATATTGTTGTGAAACTGTTACCATCGTTGAACGTTCTACCGCTCCTGGCCTTGCACACACGGCCAAGTGCTTGTTGTATTGATTCTTCCCTTCTGCAATGTTTATATTCCTCTTTGTCTGCAATAGGATATTCTTTTGACTTACAAAAACTGGCTAAAACGTGTTCAGCTTACAACTTATCTAATGTTAATCTCCGGTAATTACGGTCTGCTTCAAGATAATTCCAAAGAATGTGTTTCTTTGAAGTGATAGGAAACAGTTTCAAACTACAGTAACTATGGCGGTTTGCGGTAGCCAGATTAGGCTTATTTGCTTGAAGATGATGGCATTCACCGCGATTAATGAGTATGGGAGCTGACATCTCATGCACTGAAGATTCATAAGAATGGCTGCTAATGCTCTCATCTGCCACCTTGTTTGGATTGGATTGGGCCTGCCCACGACATGTGCTCTGGTTATAATGGGGTGAAACGGGTCTCTTGCCGATCGCCACTGAGTGTAATATCAAGACGGCGGTTTGCACGCTTCGCCGTCAACTCCCTCGATCCCTTCGTGTCCTACCTTGTACTTTTTCATTTTCACAATGTTTTTTATGTACAAACACTACTATTTTTAATCAATAAGTGAAAATTTATTCCACCTTCCTGAACGATCGTTGATATTTGTTCATCAGCGGAAGCCGGATCTTAATTTATTTGGTAGGAGTTATCATGAAGTCTCGGAAACTATCTGCGGGACATGCAAACAGACAGTTTAATTCGTTCTGGTGATTATGGCTCTGGAAAGGGAGCGCGGTTACTGCAATCTCTGAAGTTTGTGATTCCGCCCCGGCAGAGAGATAATAGCCGCTCAGATTTTCTGCGCGTCAGTGAGTAGCATGCTCCCCTGGAAAAGACTTGAGGCGGTACAGCTCACGATCAGCGTTTCATCACAAGATCCGGGTGGTTTTACTAACCAGTAACAAATAGTATTTAAATTTTCCAGTGAAACAAACTATGGGTAAGAAGACGTGCTGTGACTGTTAACTACTTTAAAATCGTACTTGACGCTTTTTAAGCGAGACAATTATTTGAACTGCATATTTAGCCATGTGGACTCCTCATTCTCTGCAAATTCCGCTCCCACTTGACTGCATGGCTGCTATGCCACTCCGTTATAGAACTCATCTGCATTCCTTAATGCAGCACGCTTGGTATCAGCATTGCGTATTTATGATATCCCGATTTTCGTATTTGAAACCGATGTCACAAATACGTGAAGTAGGCTGATTACCATTTTGTCTTTGTGTCGCAAGCTGACTGGTTGTTTGATGCGATAAAGTAGATGCGAGACAATCTTGCTATGAGAAGGACGTTTTTTTCGGTTTCCAAGTTGCATAACTTTTGACATTCCCTAAAACATCTAAGGTGTGGTGACAAATTTTTTTTGAGTAGAATAGGCTACATCTTTTGTATCTCCGCAGCACAGCACCAAAAAGGGCCTTGACACAGGCGGAGAGAAGGACTAGGAGACTTGGAGCATAGGTGGTACAAGCAATTTCCGATAGTGCCTTTGTGGAGGAGACTTCCGTGGCGATGAAAAAGAATACACACACCACGTTCCTGAGTTCTGAAGACTTTACCGAAGAAATATCATCACATACTTGGCCCTCGAAATCGGTAGTTGGAAGAAGATTTGCCTCTTTTTAGTCACAGTTTAAAATACAAACTCTTCAGAAGGCAAATTAACAATAACAGGCGTCAGCTTCTTAGGGGAAAACTGGTAAATATCGTTTCCTAGCGTGGTTTGGACTTTTTTATATTCCTCGTTCGGGTGCCTGTTGCGTGTCATAACTTTCGCATATGCTTTATTACGAACGAAAAACACTAACAGCTACGACTAGAGTTTTGTTCTAGTCAAAGCGCTATTGGAAAAAACAATTTCAGAGTTTTCGTTTTAAAATCAAGGCGAAACTTAGTAATACTGGTAGGGAAGTTAACGCCTTTTGACAATCATTTTGTCCTCAAGTTACACTCACATCAACTCCCTTCCTTTAAAATAGGTTAAAAAATTAATACTTTATCACAAAAAGACTGCCGGGGAAGACTAGTATGACTAACCTTCCCCAGGTCTGGATGCTAGTGTCTGCACGAATAAAATCCATTTTATCAGAAACGATGACAGTTCTGCTACCCGAAGTAGTAGCTTCTCGAGGTAAGTGTATGTGATCAACACCACGGTGTACTTGGCAAGAATGGCGTGGACTGTTCATAGCTGTTGCTAATCAAAACGACTGTGAGTATACCGTGGATGCGCATCACTTTCTTGTTCCTAGGCGGAACGGTGGCCAAATTCTGCAGTATACCTGGACTTAGAGAATTAGTGAAATTCCAAGTACCAGATGGTAGACTAATTGTCGTGGTTCCAGCCTAGGCGATTGGGGGATCCTTGATTTTCCCTGCCTATGGCAATCCACGCTACTAGTCGCCCAACCCTACTGCAGATGGGAAGAAAAAGGGTTTTTTGGTTTTTATAGTCTAAAATTCCTTCGCCGTTATGCACAGCATATGCACGTAATACACCGTACACCCTCAAGACAGACACCCACAGCGTAGCTCATGACACACTTTAGTAAAGTCAAATGATAAAATGAAACAGATCCGCCAGGAGTAGTACGCCTCACGTCAATGCGAATAGATTGAAGAAGGCCAGACTGCTCGTTTGGTTGCATCGAAATAAACCAAGAACACAGCTAAAATTACTCAAGCACACTTCTCTCAAAACCTCCTTTGGTTTGCATTGAGGTACCGTCAAGACTGATAGAGAAATCAAACACCTGTTCACCATACCAATACTCTACGTGCCTCCCCGATACTTTACAGCCCGATATTAACTAAAATATACTTAATGAACAGCTCAGTAAGAGTCAAACATTGCCTTAACTAGGGTGAAGAAATCCGTACCTATCAAACTCGTTATCGAAAAGCAGCGGTTGCAGTTAACTTTGAACCAATATATTAAAAGATGTGCTCGTAAAGACAGTAAATGATTATCAGAAAATCTCAACAAGACAACCTGACTAGAAATTACGATTTAAAAATCTCAAACAATCGCTTATAAAATTGTATTACTAAATATTTGTAGTGAGTTACAACAACGTCGAATACTGACGTAAAATTTGTGCCGAATGAAGGGCGGAGGAGAAAGCTTATGCCGTACTATTCACTGCATCACCTACAAACAATAAAAGTGGCACTAATGTCTACTTAAATATATTCAAGTAGAGAATAACAATAACGTACCTGCGGGTTGTACAGCCTCTGAAGAGTGTTGATCGTTAAACATGAACTCATCCTGGTACTCCTTCAAGAAGAGTGTCGAACGCGCTTCGTCCATAAAGAGTTGGTACACCTTACGAATATCATCCTTATTTACCTCAATACCCTAAAATGCGGTGAATTCATGAGTAAGGTGGTCCAGTGATAGCTGCGAAACCAGAAACTCAGCGAACCTTACGACGCCGACAGACAAGACTGGCTGTAGTAATAAGCTGGATAGCGTAGCGCAGGGAAGTCTGCATCCCGATCCGTGTGAGCACCACGAGGGCGTCCTCCGCAATGTCGACATCCTCCTCCTCACATCGAATCTTCAAGATGGCTTGGATCTCCTTTTCATCGTAGGTCTCCGTACGCACTATCAGTAAACGATCCAGCAAATCGATTGGGATGCCGTGCGGACTCTTGTAATTGGTCCCGCGGATCCTACAAGGATTGCATTTAAAACGAAAAATCATCAGATTAAAGATGCGTAAACCATGGACATTAGCTCACGTCGTGATTCCACGATTTGTTGCCATTATGAGGATAGGAGCCATATCGGATTCGAGAGCTCGATTAAGGAATGAAAAGCACTCAATGTCAAGCATGTGAACTTCATCAATAAAGAGGACCTAGATTCAGTTTGGGGTAAGAAAGCGTTCTACTTACACCCGGGACAATATCAGCTTTACCCTCCTCGCGCCACTCCACAACCTTGGCGTTAATCTGATCTCGTACCTCCGACTTGATCTCTCCAGTGTCACCACTGAAAAGAGCTAGAAAACCTTGTGTACGACTGTTGATTACATCTATTTCGTGAAGGGTGACGGTGTGCACAACTTCTTTTCGTTTCTGCAGTTCGCCTTCAGGACACTGGACAAATTTTGTCTGCATTCCAGTGGCATCAAAATCTCGAGCCCGTGCAAAGGAGCGACCCAATTTTGTAATTTTACCAGAGGGCTTGTCAATTGTGATAACATCACTGAACGTGTGCATATAAGAGAAGTGCTGCACAACCTACCCGGCTTGAATCTTCTCCTTTACAATGCAATCAATCATCTTTTGGCCTAAGTCATACACTGTCTCCATTTCGGTTGTTTTAATGCTTAATTTGCCAACCTTAGCACCAGTTCCAGTCGCAGGACGATCGATCATGATTTCGACAACCTCACCTTCAATGATTTCAGCTTCTTCTCTAAGCGACAGTGAACCTGAGGCGAGTCTTACTTAATACGGATTCCGATTGACTTGCGAAAAGCTTGTGTAAGTGCTTCAGTCTTACTCATCTCCAGAGAGTAAATTTCACTTCCTGCCATTGCAGTGAACGGTGTGTCACGTCCAAGAGCCTGTGCCAAGCCCATGGCAATAGCAGTCTTGCCAGTACCAGGTGGACCAGCAAGAAGAATAGCACGGCCCGCAATTTTACCCTCACGGATCATTCCAAGAATGATACCAGCAGCTCTGCGGGCTTTCAACTGGCCTACCATGCCTTGGGAGACCTGTCGAGCATCCAATTCATCGTTAAGGCCAAGACCACGTATGTGTGAATGGGCACCAATGCGCTCAATTCGTGTAATGTCACGAGCCGCTGCCTCTTGAAGACTTTTCTGCAACTAAAAGAGAAAAAATAACGCAGCAATTAAGCAAAAGATAAACACGCGTAAACGGCGTTGCTAAGATAATACGCACACCGGCCATGATTTGAAATACCCACTTCGAAGTGAGGCGGGCAACTTCAATCACATAACAGATAAAAACAAATGCGCAGTAAAAATGGGCGCAATACGCAGAATTTTAAAAACCTTTTTTGTTGTACTTTTTGTTTGTTGGTTACTTTATTAACTTTTAACGAGAAACCATGGGTCTTCTCTTCCCTGCTCCTTGTACACTTGGAACACCCAGGCTGGTTCGATTTAGACACGTTTATTGGGGCAAGTAAATGAGAAAAACCAGCGGAGAGTGTAGGCAATGTGGATGCGTAGCCGCTATCCGTCTTGCAGGACGTTAACTCTCGTCACCATGCTTGATTCCTATCCCTGCCTATCCTCTAAATAAAACATTAAGAGGACATAGGCTTTACAAAAATTTCTAGCATGCTCATTTTGTAATTTTTTTTGCTGAAAATATATAAGCTATGTTATGAGAGCTGCATGCAGGAACTTTAAAGACCAAATATTGGCCTTGGCCCCAGCTCCTTACAAGCTTGCCGCATCTGCTTGTTCATTGATACTATTTCGCTTACGCAAACAGAACGCCCAAACGATCCCGTCCATGTTATAGGCATACAGGATTTTAATATAGGCTTCTTCAAGGTCACAAAGTTGATTAAAGCTGATTTCTTGGTCTTTTGTGCATGCCTACCTTTGATTAGTACTAGAGGGTATCTCAGTAAGTCTTGCTATTTTAAGTAATCATCCTGCCGTAATTCCGGATCTATTAAGTCCTCCTAGAAAATCCATCCTAAGAATGTAAATATTGCTGAACTTCACGGCATAAGCATGGTAGATTTGTCGCTGCTGGGTTTTTCTTGCTTGGAATTCTCCTGATGCCGCTGCTATTCCCATCTGTTTAGTAATTCTCTTTTAAAAGTATGATAAGTTGCGACTCTCACCGGGCTTTTTAGCGAGAACCAACCCCTAAACAGTTCTAAATTTCTGTTCTCTTAGTTCGCAAGTGTTTTCTCACCTTAAAATTTAATTTTAACAATTTATTATAAGCATTGAATAGCTCATCCATGAGGTAGGTTCATCATAGCTGAAATTACTAGCATGGAGAATACCGTGAACTCGCTTTCACTCGCTTACGGCGTACAATACCGTAATGAATGATCATACTCCACTAACTGATTTATTTACGCTTCTTTAACCTTTGTTTTCCTTTGGACCAATATCATCCTCTGTCATTGTAAACGGAATCACACTTCACGACGTTTACTTTGAATTTGTCGATCATGGGTGGGTGAATTCCTCAGAATTAGTGGGTTTTACACTGGTGTTCTACTTCGCCCGTGCTTGTGAATGGCCTTTCGAGGTCGCATCTGCATAATGAGTGCCTTAAGGCAAATATTTAAATATTTATTTTTACTATATTGCTTTACTACTTATTTTGTTTGACTTTTAGAGGCTTATTCAGCCTAGTCTGGTCTACTATTGTGCATTTATTCCTTCATTATCTTCGATGTGCGAAGCAGCTTTCAAATTTACTCCACCCCCCGAAGCACCCGTTTTCCGTCCGACTCTCAAGGAGTTCGAAGATCCCTTACTCTATCTAGAAAAAATCCGTCCCATAGGCATAAAAACCGGCATTTGTAAAATCATCCCTCCTAAGGTACTGCCAATCGTTTTTGCAATTCGTCTCTCGTTCTAGGGTTGGAATCCTCCATTTGCTGTGGATGTGAACTCTTTTCGTTTTACCCCAAGGATCCAGAGGCTTTACGAGCTCGAAGCGCACTCGCGTCTTAAGCTGGATTTCATTGGCAAGCTCTACCAGTTTTTTCGACTTCAAGGCATGGAAAAACTTAAAATCCCCAATATTGGAGGCCAATATCTCGATATCTACTGGCTCCACAAACATGTGATTAACGCTGGGGGTTATGCGAAGGTGAACTCAGCCAAACTCTGGGCCCAAATGGCCGAGCGTTTGGGCTACCCAGGCGGGAAGTTTGCTATGGCTATGAAGACAAACTACGAGAAACTCCTCCTTAAATACGAGCTCATGATCACTGCTCATTCCACTTCTGGTGAAAGTGGAAAAAGACCTGCGGATCCGGGCAGTGTAAAATCTGTTCCCACTAAAAGGACTCGACTACATGCCCAGGAGGTAAATTTGTCTTTATTGATGGACTTTTACTCCCTGTAGGATGATACGAAAATCGATTATACGGCAAGCAAGGAGCTAAAAAACCTCCAATTTTTCGGCGCAGGACCTAAAACTGTAGTGCCGATTGGAGAAATCGCTGTTCCAGCAAAAGCTAAACAAGAAAATGTAGGTCGAGTGCTGGCTTTTTATGTGGTGCAGTTGCATTTATTCTTTCCTGGAGACGATCAGATTCAGTCAGCATATTTTAGCTCATTTGATTGGTTTTTTCTAAACAGTTGCTCTAACTTAAACAAAATTTTTAAGAACGGCTTAATTTGATTCTTCTTGTTACATATTTCGTCCGTAATCGCATCGTTGGAAGGTCGATCCGATGTATTGATACATATTTATCTTTTTAATTTTGATGTATGGCTAGTTTGCTAACTATAGTGTTGTATCTCCTTCGCCCCGTTAAGAATTGCCTGTGTTTACTTGAACGTGATGTATGTATTTTCCCAGTTATAAACTGGCAATTTAAATATCAAAATCGCACTCCGTATTGGCCAATCAAATGGTCTCTAATACGAAAATAGTGAAAAAATTTAAAGGATCCTTGTGATTGTCGCTGCAGACTTGCCCAACATATTCTGATTTACACGAAATAGCATTTAAAACATCCTCATTGCTCTAGAAAATTAATGGACTGTCCGCTCATAGTCACAGTAGTCATGACTTGTCCATTAAGGATAGGCGGAGTGCTATAGTTGCAGAATATTCAACACAATAAAGATGTGGCCGCGACGGCAGGTATTTGCTGGTTATTGTTACCAAAGCAAAAAACCGTTTCAAACGTTTAAGTTTGTACTCTTGCACAGTGAAAAGGTTACGCGCTTTGTTTTGTCAAACGTCCACTTTGGAAGGATCCTTTGTGTTGGCTACTTTAACGGATTTCTGCCCTCCTCCTCAACAATTTCAAAAGTTGACAAGTTAATTTTATTTGAAAATGGGGCAAGTGTCGCGGCAGTCTTTGCAACTGCAAAATTTGGAAGCAAAGTCGCTAGATGTGGAACTTGATAAATTCATCCTTATGAGTTGCAACTGATGCATTAAAAATAGAGGCCTTTAAATTCTCTGACCGCGGTAAATCTTGTGGGGCTCATCCGCCATGTGCTTTGTTGATAAACATAATTTAAAATATTTAGGAGACATCGTTTGTGGCTGGGACATTGTTCTAAAACGAGTCAGCCACTTCGAAATTATTTAGTAAACTAAACGGCGTGAAGTGGCTCCTTGGACTTCCGTCTTGATTTCGCTCCTCTCGAATCCATCACCATTTCTGTTACTCTTCAGCCGTCCTTCCTAGCTGACTTACGGTCTTACTGGCACTATGGCGCCAGGTCTTCATATTTTTCCTGCTGATCATGCCTTTTGGCATAATTATTTCAATGCTTGTTTCGCTCCGTTACTGGTTGCAATCCAGAAGTAGAGAACATCTGGTATTGTTTTCTTGCTTGTTCTTTATACTCAGTCATCCAAAGCTGAGGCTTTTCAGCATTAGAAATCAACCTGTTCTTCCGGACAAACAATCTTCCCAGAAGGCATACCCAAGACATCATATTTGATGCACTCAGAAAGAGTGGTTACAAACAGCCCCTGTGGATGGCTTTTTTATTGTTCCCGCAGACCGGCGATTACCTCTGTCGAGTATGTGATATGGGTAACAACGAGGCGTTCTTGTTGATCTGCTGCACGTCGTCATGCCAGGCTTGCTATCACACCTACTGCCTCACACCACCACTGGCAGGAGTGCCGCACTACCAGTGGAAGTGTCCTGAGTGTGTCCGCACGATCTGCTCCCGCCCGATGGATTCCTTCGGCTTTCCTCAGTCGTCTAAGTCCTACACTCTCTACGAATTCGGCATCCGTGCTGACGCCTTCAAAGCTAAGTACTTCAGAAGGGAGCCCAGTGTACGTTTTCAAGCTATTTTGGATGAGTATATACTTCTCGACTCTCCTTCCCACTGGTTTTCTGTAGTCTTTTAATCTGATTTGAGAGGATATCATGGTTTTCAACCTAAGCTCAAAAATGGCTGTTTTTTCCTGATTCATAAAATTGATGGTATTTTTTAATCTCATCCTTTACATTTACGTTCAATAAAATTTTTGGGTTACTAAAAGTTGGGGCGTTTTCGGCGCAGCTTGTTTCAATGACTTGTAAAATGTGATTGTTTACACACCATAAGGCAAGGGTGTGCGTCAGTCTGTCGTTAGTACACCGTCATAGGCTCTACCCTTTTCCGGCCATTTGAATGCCTCTACTAAGTACAACTCAGTTGGGAAGATGTAGGAATCTCTTGCAGAAGGGTCGGACAGCAGAGCATATCGGTTAAAAATGTGGTTCTGATAGAAGCCACCAAATGTTTGTATACTACGTTCGGAGAGATCCGCTATATGTTATGGCCTGCAGTGTTAATTATTTCCATGAATGGGCTGTTGACACAAGCCCAGGGATTTTTTCTACTCTTTGTCACTTTTGACTGCCCAACCGTCTCGCCTCTTACGCTGTTGCCATTTTTGCTCGGGAGGAGAAGTATACACTGCCACTCAATGATCATTTCGAGGTGAAAAGTTTGTGAAATGCAATCCGTAGCATGCAGGTGGAATAATTGCGCCTTTTGGTCGTTTCGCTAATAATGCCAACTTATCCGGTCTCGACCTGCTTGTGGGCATAGCTTATTCTGTTACTTCTTTTCGGTGCTGAATGTGGTTTATATCCGTACGCTTAGTTCAAAGGCGAGTAAATTGTCTCTCACTTTATTTTCCTCTTCCATGGACGCAGTTTTTATCCTATTTGAAATGGTACGGAGAATTTTGGAGCAATTCGTCAGCTGTTAATTTTATGCATAATCGCTTTCTGTGTACCTAAAAACATGAATTTTAATCAAGTTTTCCTTAAGATTATTTGAATGCTCCGCAAACACCAGGCTGTAATGAAATCCAACCGCTTCTCACATAAAATCCTTACATGAGACCGCGTTGCAAGCAGTAGTTTTCGTGTTCAGTGTTCAAACCCTCACGCATCGTCAGCATGCGGTTAGCTGTATCATTGCGACGTGCCTAACTGCATTAGCGGCTTTGCACTCGGCTAAAGAGGTACCCTCCTGAACGGTGATATCAGCCCAGTCTCACTTCAATACAATTTGGCAAACACTATTTTAATTTGGAAACGGACTGCTGTGTAGGGGTTTGTGTGTGTGACCTTTTAACCGACAATCTGGTTTTCCAGTAGCAATGATAACGTCGGACGCTGTCACACACGCACATTCCTCATCTAGCTGTCCCTGTTTTTGTGTGGCATGTCCGTAAGGAGTGTTGAAGCAGGCAAAGGACTGGTTAAAAAATATTTTCCCACTCCATTATCACTTATTAGGATTTGCAGCATTTCAAGTTAATCGAGTGTTAAAATGTCTTGCGTTTAGTTATTTGACTTTGTTATGAGTTGAACAGATAACAACTTTGTCTAAATCTCAAATTATCGGCTCCTTCCTGTTCCCATTATCATCAATCAGCATTAAGTGAATTTTAAAGAATTTTTGGTCACTTGTTATAGCATTTCAATACCACTTCATAATCACCCGTTTGAGCGAATCAATAACTTTTTCTTAACGTGGTTTCCTGGCACATCTGCTCTCTTCTTCCCAAGAAGCCCTGCCTCACTTCGCATCTGTGACAAGAGCCAACTTGGTACCCATCGGGTGATAAGGTTTTTAAATGGGCGTTTTATCGTTCCTGCAGCAGAATTAACCCAATTTTCTGTTTCACGACATTTTACGCACTGATAGAACGCTCAGTCAGGCAAATGTTCCACTCCCAGGCAGATGCCTGCGGAAATGGCTGTTGTGTTATAGACGGGGAACCATAAAGGCCTAACGCATCACTGAGGGATACCTGGCCGTCTTTTGAAACACTGGTGCCTTTCAAATGTCTTACTGCTGACCGTACTGTGCTTGAAGTATTCTATACGAGTAGACATAGGAGAGTTTTTCTTCTGCTTCCATTTTCACAAGAACCCCCCATGATGGTCAGACATTGTTTCATGCCCGCGCAAAACCCATCATCAAGATCAGCAGTCTGAACTGCACTGCACCGTGTAGTAAAGCACACTCGGCACTTACCACCGCGTACAGTACCGCCACGGCGAGTGTAAAACTTGACTTAAACACCGTTGTGTATTGATAGTGTTGACTAGTGTTTTTTGTGCGCCTATATCTTGCTTTGACAGTCTGTACCATGCTCAGAAGTCGAGCAGGAGTTCTGGCGTATCCTGCAGGAATATACAGAGGATGTGGTGGTGGAGTATGGCGCCGACGTCCACGCCAGTGACCAAGGCTCCGGATTTCCCACCGAAATCCAGCTAGCCCGTGCGCCGCACCTTTTCACCTCTGCTGAGCAGAGGCGACAGGCCCTAGTCTACGCACAAAGCCCCTGGAACCTCAACAATCTTCCCATCTACGGCAAGTAGGTTTTTCACCCCACAATTTTCTTACGCATACGTATGGAGCATGATTTGAAGATTTCAGATGATTGGACATGTAAAATCTCTACGAGAGATCTTTTATTGTTGCTTTGCAGCTATCAACTGCATTCTTTTAACGATCCATTCGTTACCTTCCGCATTCTCATTCTTTGATCCATTTTTGGATCACTGCGTGCTCATTATCTGGCACCCACTGAGGTCCCTACCTCATCGGGGTGCTTTTGATTTTACCTCATTTGATGAACTGCAATGAATTATGCTTACCCTTGGTCGCCCAATCAATCTATTTTTTCAGGCGTATGCCTAGGGCTTTGTTTCGTTAAGCATTTTAATGCCTTTGATGCATTTGAAATGCTCTTTAACAATCCGCATATCCGTGTTGATTTGATCTATTAAGAACTGAGTAAACTACACTGGTTTGCCAAGTTGTCTGATCCGGAATTATTAGTTAATTTAACTTGTGGGGTACCCCTTAAGCCCATGTAACCTTATAAGGTAAGTCCTTGCTTGCCTTTTGAGTCGAGATTCTTTAAATTGACCAAAGTTTGCATTGTTTCATACCTGAATACCTTAAAGTTTTGCTTGATTGGTCTATAAGGAAAGTAAAGTACTGCTGTTTGGGTCTAGTTTATTATTCATTCACTTTTATTTAACATAATGAAAGGATTGATTAGTTAAAACCTTCGGTGCTTTTATCTTATTGATACCTTATAAAACCGCCCCTTATTGTTTGGTTTAGCATCCTGTCGCTTATGCTCCACTTGTAGCTCTTTTGTGCTTGGAGATACGAAGGTTTTGTGAACGCCTCGCAGCTACTCTTTTGAGGTGTTTGAAGCTTTTGATCTAATCTGTTTTTTACCAAGATCTACTTCAGAGTCGCTTGGTCGACCTACATATAATTATAGTGATGGATTGGCCTTGACCTTAAAGACAGATCCTAGGTTATTTGCGAAAATAGCAGCGGGGTTGCAGACATCCCCAGCAGATGCATGTCATGGGTGTATTTTTGTTCTGTAATTAGCACCTGTGATTCATTACAACGAATTTTTCCTTTAATCACAAGCATAAAACCGCGAAATCGACGCCCATGGAGCTGAATACAAGTGGAGTGGCCTACGTATGTAGCATCGCTTCATGTGGGGCATATTTGCCCCCCCCCACCTACTTTGTGCCTCAAAGTCGCTTCTGATTGGTCCAGATCGACCATTTTGTTAAGCGCAAACTTTCTTCAGGCCTTGTGTAGTATCACAGTGTTACGTGAGGCCCTAGACACAAACCTGCGTGTTTATCTCCATCCTCTCGACTCACTAAGCCACCGTTTCCGCTACCAGTATCATACATATGTGACATGCTGTTTATGAATTCTGTTACGACCTGATTACAATCGATTGTGTCAAAGACAGGTTGATTGAGCTGAAAATAACAAAGTGTATGAGGAATGTTCTTGCTCTGCTCACAATAATTACAGTTTTATCTAGTTTTTGAACCATAGTTGAATCGGTCAGTTGGGTAGTGCAAGTGGTGTCATGTGAGAGCAATAAGACATGCGGGATGTGGTAGTCGATTTTTCTGTAAGACTGATAGAATACATGGCCCCGATCCGTCGTGGAGTAAGTTGTAATGCCTGAATCCTACTGCGGGTGTTACCCTTGCAGCTCGGTTCTTCGCTTCATCAAGGGCAACGTAGATGGAATGAAGGTGCCTTGGTGCTACGTGGGTATGGTGTTCTCCACCTTCTGCTGGCATATCGAAGATCATTGGAGCTGCTCCATAAATTTCAACCACTGGTACGTCTTTTCGTCCGCTCCTTTGACCTCCTTTTCCCAACGATAGCATGCTACCTTTGAACTGTATTTTTGCAGACATACAGCATTCTTCTTTCAGTCTAGCTCTTCAAAGTATTTCACTTGTTTCTTGTTCATTGCTTTCACTTTGCAGAGGTAAAATATTTGGCGAGAGTTTCTAACTTCGATGCTTTATTAATTGTTGAGGATCTCGGGTATTCTCTTACACTTCTCAAATGGGTCAAGTTCCGAAGTGATATGATTAATGCATTTGGTACAGAAGTGTAAACCAATTGTACAGAAAAGCCTTTCCAGCAATCACTTCCTCTCCAAAATTCGCGGCTGCTAATGCAGAACATTCATACCAATACAATTCGGTAACAAACCGTTTTGCTTTCTGCTGAGTCTTTAGCATTATCTGTTTCTTTTGAGGGTAACATCTCATCGTGACTACCCTTAATCTCTTTGTTTTTACAATACCATTGTTTCCTTGATGTCCCTCTTCGCGGCTTTCATTTCAAACACTATATTTCGTCTTTTAAGAAATTTTGTGCCTTAAATTTGCTAAATTGTGTAAACTGTTTAAATGAGGGGTCTCCCTCCTGTCGTGGAGCTCAAATCCCGTTAATTAAGTGGGATCAGTGCTTTTTTCTTTTGGCATATTTTCTCTCTTACGTAATGCTTTCAACACTAAGTGCATTAGGTGAGTTGTGGGTTCTTCATTGATATTTATTACGGCTTGAGTACACTATCCACTTCTCGTACTACTTTCGGTGTTGTTGTTGCCTTTGTTGTCCGTAAAACACTGCATTATCTTTAGGTGCAATTATTATTCAGAAGTGATAAACGGATTATCAAATTTTGCTTCAAAAGTGACTATGGCTAAATACATTATGCTTGGACGCTATTAGCTTTGTTGTTACCCCGAAATTGCAAGTTGGAAGTACAAGAAATATGCGAGGTGCTGAATTCATTTCCAGGTTTTCATCGCAAATTAACATAGAGGTTGATGTCTGTCGCCCCTGTACCTGTCTGACGGAAGAACTTTCTCCCATCATTGTGACATGCGTCAATTGGATGAATAGTTGATAAACAAAGTTGCTATGGTATTCACTCCACCTCTCTTTGGTTCGACATCACTATTCCTGTCTAGATTGGATTTTTCTTCTCAATTTAAAGTGGCGCCCATCATCTATTGTTAATTTCATAGCTTCACCAAATGACAGTAACCTCAAGAGGCTTAGTGGCGCAATGAATGGTGTCATCCCCCGTCCAGAACAAATCGACAAGATGTTCATTCTGTACTAGCTCTGGGGATAGCGTCAGAGTATGAAAATCTGAAACCGCTTCTTCCACCGAAAATTCCGCCCGAATGTCGTTTCCGTGATCCATAGTATCAATAAGGTTATTCCGAATAGTAAGTTAGTCATCTTGACCCACCTACCAGTAACATTGAGGTCAAGCTGGGCCATGTGTGGCGATAATTCCACCCAGGACTAGTAAAAGCTTGACTTAACCATCCACGTCTTTTACTGTCAATACCAAATCAGATACATTGGGTTATATTGGAGGAACAAGATGGGATAATGAGTCAAAAGGCTTCTGATTGAAGACTAACTGCTAATCACCGACAGAAAAGCTAAGTCTGCCTTTTGCCGGAGTCAGAAATATTAATTGGTAGGACGAAATGGTGACAAATTTTCACCAGACCCAAGGAGACATTTTTGGATGTCTGATCAAGCCAGATCGCTTTCTTTGTTGCCAAAAAATAGTCGGAATCTTAGGGGATCGGAAAGACTCAACGCAGTCATATGAGCAATTCAAGTAGATATCCTTCCATTGTGGTAGATTATTAAACCAAGATTTCTGTTAATGAGTTGGGATCTTCAACAGTTCATTAATTTAGTCACATTTTAGCAAATCTGACCTCTTGATTTGAAGCCGGAATGGTTTATGGTATGAGGCTCTTCTGAAAATTAACTCATGAGGGGATGTACAGAAACGATTTTTCAAAAGGGCTATTCAGTCATAAAGGTGCTTGAAGCATTTCTTACTGTCTTAGTGATTGACGCTTCTAGCGTAAGTAGTGGGTGGACAAAAGGTAATGATTTTATGTCGTCATTTGGTTCTTCTAAAGGCGTGGGATGCCTCAGCAGCTAAACTTGCTTTGGTATTAAAGAATGCCCATGGATATGAAACCCCTGGGAACAGAAAATCCGTTACTGTTAAATGCACATTTACCCAAATGTGGGAAAAGTTCGCATTACATTTGGGAATGACAACGACTCATTTTTTTTTCGAGCAGGGGTGAACCGAAAACGTGGTACGGTGTGTCGAGCGAGGATGCAGAGTTATTTGAGCGTGCAATGCGCAAACAGGCAGGCGAGTTATTCGATCTGTCTCCGGATCTGCTGCACCACATCACCACCATCATGAACCCAAATCTGCTACAGGCTGAGGGTGTTCCCATCTACCGCACCGACCAGCATTGCGGCGAGTTTGTGGTCACCTTCCCTCGCGCCTACCACGCCGGATTTAACCAGGGTTTCAACTTTGCTGAAGCCGTTAATGTCTGTCCGCCTGCCTGGGTGAGTCACACACTTTCCTCATGAATCTGCAACCTACGGAAAGCTTGCTTTTTTAAGCGCTAGTAAAAACAGCAGCTCTGCTTTCCATCAGTGGATTCATTTGATAAACCCGTTTCCAGTTGGAGTTTTGCTGTGAAACATCGGGTCGACTTTTTGCTGTTTTTCAAATGATCGATGTGAATGTCCCAAGTTTTTTTCTTTCTACTGCATAAGCGAAACAATTAAAAGTCAATGTGTTTCATCCGAGTGACGTATTAGCACTCCTCCCTCGTCTTTTCACTTCGATCTGACTAAATCCTGCCTTTTTTATGGAACCGATAAGGTTTGTTTGGTATTTTCACAGCTCTTAAAGGATGGTCTGCGGTCAAGAAATGGGCCTGTGATCATACTTGTCACAGGCCGTTTTTCACTGTCATTTGCCGTTATTAAGCTCTCTTTGAATTATGTATACATAAAACCTATTGCTAATGCTTCATTACCCCTTACCAATGATTCTGGGTAAACTTGCATAAAAGTGTCTTTCATGAACGTCACGTATTCCACACCGTTTTCTCCTTCGATCTTCAGAAAGCGTGCTTTCTCTGATAAGGAATTCATTGAAATTCGATTATTTCCCATGGGAGCGTATTTTTTACCAGGGTTGAGATTAGTTGGTTCACCTTAGCGTTAATGGCCTCTATGAACTATACCTATGTCATGTAGTGCTCTTTGATCTTCAGCCTCAATGACCATTTGTCGCATAGTTAAGGATTTGGCCCTAGCGTTAATTATACTCTTATATAACTGTATAACACTTCTTCTGTTCCCACTCAGACTTAAGGTGTTATCGGTTTCTATACATTCCTAATGCGTGTTAAACTTCGCTGTAAAACATTGGCGGTGAATAGCAGTTAGAATTTGAAAAATTTCTTATAGACGGTCTCCAGATTCACAGGGTGATCGCAAAAATTTGAGGCCTCTGGCAGCCTGTTGTAACTTGTAGCTTTCAAATTGCATAAGCTTGTTTTTGCATGCCATTATAAGGAAAAAATACGCGTCGGGCCACCGATACTGTACTCTTGGTGGCGCCTCCTGCTGTTCTGTTATCTCAACTCCTCTTATCACAAGACGTAGGCTGAACCTGATTAATTTGATTCGAGACCTGTCTTCTTTGCTAACTAAATTTCTGATCAAGTTTGTTAGATAGTCTTTGGAGAGGATGGGGCAGGAGAATGCATTGCGTAGAGGTTGCCTATAGTTTAATTCTGGTGATGAATCACCGAGGGAGTGATGCAGCACATTCATTATGCATCAACGAGAAGTGTAGATTTCTATTGAACTACTAGATGGTGAACGCATTAGGAGCAAGATTTTGTAATGCTTTTGATGGGAGTGATGAAACGTGGGTTAAGAGCCGTATCATCTGAAAGAGAGAAGGGCGAAAGGGGAGGGGGGAGTGGGAGGTCATAGAATCCAGGCACGGTTGTGTCGTGTGTCCTACACTAAAAAATTGCTTGCAGTGAGCTTGAAGAACTCTCACTTCCTTCATATACATCATCAAAAGGTGGTGTTTTTTATATTTTTTTTCAAACTGACCCACTAACTGCTTGCCTATTAGACTGGTGACGTGAAATGTGTTTCGCATTGTCGTAACACTCGTGAAACGAGTGAGCGAAGGAATATATAGCACCACCGCTTGTGCCCTAACGATACCCTAGCGTGCCATCCACCTCCCACTTCTTAGGAACCACCTAGTTCGTTATTCTCAGAAGTTGGGATTTCATTTGTGTCTGTGTTAATTTGGAGCGTGTAGTAGCCTGAGAAAAGTTCTTGAATTCGATGGAGAAAGCCGAGGTCACCAAATCGGGACGATAACTTAGATACAAATAGTAATTTACAAAGAAGACGGTAGTAAAGGTGTGGATGGACAATTATGGCTATTTGTGTGTCCATGCTCGGTCTGCGTATGCAAGCCCCAACAGAATTGCTCTCTTGTTGAAGTTCAAACAAATGCTACTGTGATTACTCCTGAGCAGCAGCCAGAGCTAGTGGGTCAGTTGGAAAAATCCCTATTCTTATTCTTACATGATAACGTCTTGAAAATTACTCTTTAAATAGACCTTATAACGCACTAAAGGGTGGGAGAGGGTAATTGTCTCATCCCCCGCATTTCCCTCGTATTGGTTTCACTATCGTCTTGATCATCTTGATTGATCATTTGAAGCGAAATAGAGAGTTTGTGATAGTTTGAGACACCATGCAAAAGGTTTAAGTATTTTAAATGTGATTATTTCGATTAATGGAGTATCGTAAAAACTTCCTGCAGCTATTTATTTTCAATTATAGGAATCCGTACCAGCTTAAGCTGCGGTTCTGCAGGCGTCATTTCACTAGCACTCTTATTTGAATACCAGAGATTTTGTACGTAATTGTAAATTTTAACATCATTCCAAGTCGCGAATAAACTTTCTGTGACTTGACTTTAATGTATGTTAATGAAGGTGTGCCCTCTATTTTCCCGTCTCCTTGTCGATTTTTTTGCTTTCTAAGTGGGTAATCGCGACATAGCTATCACACATTGTGCTATCCAACGAACGAAGGTTATTGTGGTTGCCGATGAATTTGATCTTGGATGAGCACCTTTATTTTCGGAAAAAATTGCTTTAAAATTGAGCTTCTTAAAAGGAAGCATTTTTACCTGTGGTAGTATTAGTGACGCATGGATCCATTAATCTTTACACTTTCCTGTCGGCTTTCATCCTCTAAGCAAAAAAATAACTGGGAATTATCACATGTATTCCTTTACAGTTCTCTCCACTTTTTCACGCCTAGTCAGTCAGTGCCTAATTATGCAATCAATCAACATTCCGTTAAATTATGAGTTATTGTAACTTAAAACATTTTGAAGACTTTCAGTCTTTGTAGCCCATCCTTAGCTGGGAGGATATTCCTTGGAATGTCAGAACCTTGTCGATGTTGCCAGGTTTCTTTTCCTTACCCCCTCAACAGCTACCAATAGGACGTGCATGTGTGGAACACTACGCGGAGATGCACCGGCAATGCGTCTTCTCCAACGACGAGTTGCTATTTCGCCTGGCAGAAGTTATTGCGGGCCGGCGAGAAATGGTCGATTGCGCCACCTACACGGAGATGGCGGCCGAACGCTTCCGTGACCGCGAAAGTGCCAGCCGGACTTGTTTTGAAGCGGAAGACCTCCGCATCATCTACGAGGAGTTCTCCACTGTAGTAGGTCGTGAGGTGCGCGCGCGCCGCCGTCTCCTTCCACTGTGCGCCCGTGCTGTTCAGTTCCGCATTGATCGCATGTCGGAGCACGCTGCCGGTGATGAGGATGATGACGAACGCATCTGTGCGGTGTGTCAGACCACACTCTTCTTCTCCGCCATCGCTTGTCCCTGCAAGGCACCTGATCTGACCTCTGAGGGCTCGCGTCCACCCCGGGTCTTGGGGAAAAAACGTGGATCTGCTCCGGGTTTGTCTGTTCTCACAATTTCACAGGCTTTGCAGCCTGTCTGTGGTGTGGACCCATCCAATCGGGCTGTTTGATGCAAGACAGGATAGGAATATCACTCAATATTATCTGCAGTTTTGGAAAATCTCTTACCTGCAGAGCCTCTTCACCTTCTGTGATAGTTTCAGCTCTCATGGTGTAATTCCAGGATATGTTGACAGGCATAAACTCCTAGCGGAGCCATAAAAAGAGGTGGGGCAGGGAAAAACCTTTTTCCCACGCAAAATTTAGTCTTGAGTTTGAATACTTGGAATTTGGGGTGACGAGTAATATAATTTCCTGATTGTTGACTTATTTTTATGTTAAGAATGGACAATTACTACTTAGAGTGCCTCGCTTCATTTTCAATTTATTGCTCCAATTGACAGAGGCATTGTCAGGCTGTGCATTTGCACATCCTGAATTAGCGGGTGTCACCTACACGCTCATTGAAAGTCACGGTGCTAGTGGGCTTTGACTGCTAAAGTGCAGGTGGACCTATCTTCCTATTTTGGCGAGGGGAAGAGTGAAATTCCTCACTGGAGCCACTTCCTCTACAATTCTGTGAATTGTTGTAGTTGGTAGATCAGATCGTATCAGCAAGTACCATGTCATCAAAATTCATTTTAAGAATTGGAAGACTTATTTTAGGTACGTAGAGGGGTCTCATTCCACATCCTCTCCACCTGGTTCCTCTACCATAACCCGATTGTTAGATTCCGGCAAGGGGAAGATGAAGCAGTGTCAGTGGTATTAAAAATGCTATGTGTTACTCTTTCTAACATCAGAGTTATTGCCTGTTGTTGAAATTTGAATGACCAGTCAAAAAAGTGGTCTTTACCATATATGTGCGTTCTGGGTCATCTAAGGTGATCTCTGGGTCAGGCTATTTTAAAGTCCATTATACAACCATTCAGTGGTGCAGAACCTCCGGACGCAAACGATTTTCTGCCAGGCACCTTATGATCCTTCATTCAAAGTCATTTCATTTGGTACATTACCAAAAACGGCGAAAACTTCGTATTTTGGTTAAGAGAACGACCGATGATTTAGTTTGTGCCAATCCTTCCGTATGTTATTTCATGTGATTTGTGAACTCGTGATTTTTGCGTGAAAATTTTTATCATTCCATTCACTATATTATCTAAAGGACAAGTGATTCAGTCATGAGGAGAAGTATGTTCTTTTTGGTGCTTTTAGCGGCGCCGAGTTGTGCGGATGGGAAACCGAAGCATGCGTTTATGGTGTGTCTGGATCACGTGGAGTCAGTGTGCGAGTGCTGTCCGCTGTCGCGGTGCACCCTCTACTACACTCACAGCCTGGACGAATTGGAGGGAATGCGTGATGAAATTGCCGCTCGAATGGATGCCTACGCAGCCTGGCGACGCACCTTCGCACCCGTTTTCATTGAGAATCCCGCCCCCACACCCGTCCCCTCTACAGCCCTCCCCGCCCCCAAGGTCACTCTGGACGTCTTCGAGGTAAGGCTCTTTGCCTGTTTGTTCATCGGTCGATCGGTACACTGGTATCCTGACGTGAAATACGGAGGAGTTCAGATCATCTCGCAGCCTGCAATTTCACAACTGCAACAAGCTACGCTACTGTGGTGGCACTGCACATGGTAGTTCGTGAAAAGTTTGCCCCATTGCGAGTATTTACAGGCCACACACGTCGTAGTCCAGTCTAGACGGCGTTAACCAATCTAGCAGTGCATAGTGGTAGTGCATGAGTGTGTGGATCAGCGTGTAGTGATCCGGTTCTTTTTAAAATTCCGATGCAGATGGATCTATTTTTACGTGAGACTAGGCACAGTACAGTATAGAGATGGAATGTTCCGTCATTCACCGGTAAGGCATTTGAATGATGCAAACACTTCTAAGACTATCATACCTCTTTCGATGGATCATCCGGGTTGTGGCGGTTCCATTCTCAGTCCACGCCACAGCAGTCATTCCTGTACATATTCGGTCATCTCGTGGAACCTTTACCGTTATTAAACGCTCCATCGGCATACGGTCTATTAAGATACTGCTCAAGAAGCAATTTTTTGTGGATTAAGAGCGAACATAGCAATTTCCGATAATCCACAGTTTTAAAAATCTGCCTTATTTTGGATGCTGCAGGATGCTTCAGCCCTACTAAGAATTCTTTCTTTGCCTGAGTTTTCCGTTTATTATTTGAACACCACAATTTTCGCCCGTAAATGTAGTGAGTGACTGTCTGGAAAGATATGCCGTCTTCACTCCTCGACATGAGTTCTTACCTTGCATAATCTCGACAGTCCTGATGTGACTTGAACATCACTTGGACATCTTCACTACTGCTTATCAGTCTTACCATTCCGTTTGCTTTTGGATTCATTTGGTCACGAGGTGACAGGGTTGATGGTTTTAGTACATGAAACTTTGTTGTCTCTTATAAAATGAAATGTAATGTAAGATCACTGGTGGTTTCTCGGGTTTTTGTGTTCATGATACACTAGAAATTCTTCGTTTATGTCTAGTCGCTTACCACACCCATGAGCTCTGTTTGGTATCAATAGTCGTCTGTCTGTTCCTCTGTTCTTTCGATTTATGTCAATCTTCAAGCCTTAGCAATGTAATTGACACATTCTTGTTACTATCTTGAGCTAGTTGACTAAACTGTTAACAGTGGCGGTGATTTGAAGTGATCTAAGACTGAAAATTCACCAATTTGTCGGCTATTTACCTGCTCGGGTTATTGTTATGTGTGTGTAATTACTTTGGAATGCCTTTCACTTTATGTAGAAATATGAATAGGTCGCTTAAAGCCTAGTATTTTTTCCTTTTTCGGCCTCCGTCAAGAAAACCAGTACAGCATAACGTCGAGTCTTGAGGATGAGTTAAGTAGGAGACTCTCTCTATACCGAAGTGATACATGATGGAATGAGGTGTGCAAAAATCGCCTTTTTCGATTTCACTGCCCTTTATTAGGTTACATTTCTATTGAGACGGCAAACGTTTATCTTCAGTACTTGGTCCCACATTACTACTACGCTTTGCTGCTTCTTGCGTTTTGGTACATACACATTCGGCTATTTCACGTCTTTTTTCAAAGAAAAGTAACCAGGCATTTTGTTGATGGTTTATTTCACAGGTTCTTGAGTTTTGTTTTCGCTTTCATCCAAATGGCCATTGTAACTTTCCATCACAAAATAATCTGGCAAGGAAAGGTCGCTAGTCGTGATCGCTAAGCAACGTGTCATTGGGCTGCGTCGCATGTGTGTGACGCCACGATTCTATCCCCTGAGCTTTGATATCGTATTTTGTGGTTTCTTTAATTTTATAGTAATTTGTTGCAAGTACGAGAAAAAAAATGAAGTACTTAGGCCGTGACAATCAATTTTCCTCCCAGGGCCTAATCGCGAACATGTTGATTACTTGGGTTATTCCTTTTTGGTCTTATTTCCTCTGCTCTTCAGCGACAACTGAAGGACGCATATTTGTTCGGCTACCACACGGATCAGCTCTACAAACGCGCGAACAGCTATCTGGAAGGCGTAAAGGACCTCCTAAGAGTCTGTGAAAGGGCGTCAGACTTTATCCTCGGTCGCAACTCCCTGCCTTCCACCACGTTCGAAGTCGTGGAGTCTGAGGCCGTGAGATCGTTGAGATCACAGCAACAGCAGCAGCAAAAGGAGGTGCATCTGCTGGAGTTCCAGTTAAAACGACACACAGGGACATCTACCAGAGGAGGTGGCAAAACTGTCACCCACATCCTTCAACGCAGCATTGATTTGAAAAAGTGAGTCAGGAAAATTAGCAACCACAACACTGTCAGGGGACGCCTCATTGGTTGCTTTGGTCCCGCCTACGCCTAGGGTTTTCCCCATTTTTCAATCAGGCGTGCAGCTGATTTCGCCTAATTCTGTTGGAAATCTTACCTCTGATTTTAAAGAGGTGAAAGTAAGCTCATGCCAATTTTTTAGGATTTCAGGTTGAGCTAATTTTGGGTGTGACGGTCCAAGTGCTTCTTTTTCAACCTAAAATATTCCTATTTGTGTATATGCAATACCACATTGCAAAGAAGGGTTATTGTCTTCTGAATCTTTAAAGTGGAATGCGTGGGTGGTGGCCCTTAATAAAAAAAGAACCATCTCTGTGTCTACCACAATTTTGAAACCACGTTTACCGTTGAAAAGGTCGTGAATTGGCGTGGCTTTCGGTCGCTTTTTAACCATGTTGACTCACGTATTTTCTGTTTTTCTGTAAATAATTTTGGATGTTCATTTCGCATTATTCAGATATTTATTTTGGATCTAAACACACGGAAACCTCCGGATTATTTGGTCTGCTTTCTGTAGAATTGCTATTTCTTCGCTTCCATTCACTTTTGGCACATTCAGTTGATACCAGGAGCTTATGGGCTAGGAAAGGGGTTTGAGGTAATGTCGTTGTTTACAGTTTGGATAAACATTTCTTTGAATTTGTGCAACAATTATTGGTTTTGTTAATACTTTTGTCTCTACTCCGTTTTTTTCACGAATGCTAGGTGTCAGGCTACTACTACAGCAACGGAGCTATCACTCATTGTCGTTATTTTCTAAATTTACAAAAACGAATTTTCTGGTCTTGTGGAGGCTTTGAAAAACGCCGACACTTGAAGTGAGGCAAGGATCTGACCTTAAAGGCATGAATGTCTGAGGCTGTCTCTTCTGGTAAAATTTGTGTCTCCCCTACTACTGCCATGACCCAGGGAGCTACTTGTTTCACAAAAATAGGGCCACTGTGCAACGCTGAAACAACCTGTAGTGCATTCTTGACTATACTTTTTGTTTAATGGTTTCCATTTTGTGTCATTTTACATCTTAAAATGTATTTTTAAGTGCTTATCCCAGGCTTTATGGGGAAGCGGCCTTTAGGCCTGTTTAACATGCTCAGAACTATTGCTTCAGATAAAAAACTGTTAGAATTTACCGGCTTTTGCTGAAATGTGCAATTATCCCCAGACCAAGAAGATCATATGCCTACTTTATTCGTTTCAACCAAAACAATTTGCTCGCGACACGACCTGATGCAAGCAGTTCTCATAAACCTATAGGGAAACCATGTCATATTTGTGAGTCCGGACGCTAGTACTGAATAGACTGACTTGCGAAATGGTTGATTAGTTTTGCTATCTCTAATACTTTTCATCAGTTTGTAGGTAGACTTGTAAAATCACAGAAACTGTGGTGTGCTAGAAAGTACAAAAAGAGCTATAAATAAGGGCTGTCTTTACTTCAAGATAGGCAATAAGGCGCTTTTAAGAAGGCTTTACACCTCCCCAATGGTTTTCCTCAAATTTGCCGTGCAATTTCCCAGTGCCACGTCGACTTTGATTTGATCAAATCGGTTGCTGCTTGGGCATCAGCATCATCACGGGAAACTTTTGCTATGCAGTTTCTTTCATCACTGATCCACTAAAGTTGAAATCATGTGCTTTAGGTCTATAATTGTCAATGTTTTTCCATTGCGTGGGCTGTGGTGCGAGAAAGGGCATTGCCGTGCAACAAATCCATGCTCTTTGACATGGTAGTCTCCTTGGTTGTGTTGCAAGTTTCCTTTCTGACGCATATGATAACATATTATCCCTTCGCCGACTGTTCAGTGTTTCTAATAGGATTTAAGAATAGACCATAGCTATCATCGGATTTCTTTCACTTTCTGACCTTTGTTATCGGGTCCGTAAATGTGAAATCAGGTTTGGTTATTGGTGATTATCTGTTGTAAGCATCAATAGCCTTTTTTATTCATACCAGATCAAGTGTTGACTAGACACTCCATCGGATACCCTTTTAAACTAGCCTCAAGATTGCTGTAAATCAAGGCATTCGGGATTTCTATCAGATTTAAAAAACGTTAAAGTTCATGTTGATGACGGCCGGAGCTGAGGTATGAATCTACCACTTACTTTCGAACTGTTAATAGTAAACATTTTCATTTCCTTTGACAGAAAGTAATCACATGGTAATCGTCAATTTCACGGAGCTAGCTAAGCTTTGGTGGCTAACCGACAAGACCACACTCTCATTCGGCTGTCACTTGTATTTAAACCCTCATAATGAAATCGGGATCTTAATAGCTTTCCTAAACTTCCAATATGCCTTCAATTCAATCACGGACCGCCTGTTCCAATATTGATGAATGACAGTTACTACCATGCTTTATGCTTATGAAACTCCGTCCAAGAACACAATTCCTCTTTTGGCAACCTGCATTATATGTTTCGTAGTCACTTTTACTTTTGTGCTAAGAATCAGAGGAAACCGAATTGCTGAATAGGGGTAGCCATTACGCTACATCTCCGTTCTCATGCTTTCTAACAACAATGTATCATTTTTTTGACTGTACCCTTTGTTGAGCATTTGTCTTCTTCGCGATTTATACCGTTGCTTTGATTACCAAATTGCTTATTTTATCTACTGTCTCTTTCCTCTTAAGCCCACGAGAAGCAGATTTCCTCAGCCTCCTTGAAGCCGTAGAATTGGAGGAGGCGTCAGCTCCCATCGACTTGACACGAAGATCCAACCCAGAAAGCACTGCTGAAGGAGAGAATGCGGACGAGGTACTACCTAGTTTGGCAAATCTTCGACGTCTTTTCCATCATTGTTTGCCGAAATGGCGCGCGGAGGTGTTGGCGGCAGTGGAAGAGGACGCTGTACAGCGCGACAGTCTTGAACACTCCCCCCTGTCCCACCTCCAGTCCCGTCTTGATCTCCTTGTTCGCCAACTGCGCAACCAATTTCCTGGTTGGTGTGACCACTCGGTAGAGGTTAAAACTGTTGCCTTGGTAAGATCTTCAACTCGCACTTTTCCTTTCCTCGGGTGGTGCCTAAAATTCTTCTCTTACAGATTGTTTCCTTTGTTTCTTGATTCATTAAACTATTGACTGGAGAACTTGTCAGATCAGATTTACGGAAGTTTACTCTTGCTCCTCTCCTTGACTAGGCTGAATCCCTCGTTAACGCGTCTCCCACCAGTCTCGGGGTGTAGTAGGAAGCCATTGCCGTTTTTTTTATTTTGATATGAAACTAACACTTGCAGCACTGGGTTAAATGACTCTATCACTCAAAAACTAAATAAAGATGCAGTTATCCTTACACTAAGAACATTCTACACCAATTGCCAAAGATTAAAGCATTGAGTAAGAAAGTGGAAGCATTTCAGAATTTATTTTTTCACTTAATCGTGACAGATGGAAGAGGTATGTCGATGGATTTCTGCCTCGGGTGAAGGTGGTGGTAATATTGGAAGGCACTGGTGCAGCCTTCCAGGTCTCCGTCAATACCTCTCGCGGGGCGAAGAACTTGTGTCCCGCCTCACCTCCACATCAGACATCGCCACCAACGGTGATAGTGGCACTTTGCGGAATACTGGGACTCGTCGTCACCGCGGAGATGGCGACGGCAGTGCTGATGGCTCCATTGCAAACACCTCTCCACTAGCCACTGTCACGGTGGCTTGTCGGCCACTACTAGAACAGCTCAAAGCTCGCATCAACACCGCCATCTCTGCTGTTTCCCAAATCTTTACCCAGGCTCGGTCCGCGTTCTCAGTGTTGGTGGAGAAGGTGGAGGGTCTACAGTAAGTATCGTTCCTTTCAAAAAGCATATTAAACACTTCTTTCTCCCTTTGTCTCTCGTACTACTTCAGGGTTATATTTTGTACTCTGTTGCATTTAGATGAGATTGTGTACTCTTATGTATTTACTTACATAGAAAATCCCCATTTATTTGTCAATTCAAGTAAGACCGCACTTTGATCCACTGAAAGGGTTAATACAAACCCTCAGCTTGCAAAGTTTTTTTTGTCAGAACTTATTTTTATGTCTTTGGAAACGATGCTCACTGGACCATTGTGATGCACTTTGTTACCCTACTCCACTGCTTCCAAAATACGGATTTTTTTTCGTAAAAATTTATGACCTTAAAAAGATTATTATTTCGACATTTATTTGTAAATAAGACTTGGAATTTTGAACTAAACGTTATATTGCGCTACATGAGATGAAGTTGAGCCTCATTATGGTTTATGCGATCCATAAAGGTGTTTCGTTTCTTGAACTTAACCCCCCAAAGTACACTGTTTAGGGGATATGGGCCAAGACAAAGACGAGTTGGACGCCGATGGAATTGGAAAAATAAAGTTATCTGTACTGTTATCCATTTTCGTTTGTCCACATTCATTTACAATGGGAATCTTGGCAGACTTATGAGCAGAGGACGTGGTTGCACTTTTATATTATCAAAAAGGTGATTGGAACTCTTTACAAAGGTGCTTAGTTTGCCATTTATTCAACAAAAGGCTGCTAATACCTCTGCTGCTGTCCATGAATACTATTTTGAATGACTTATTAATGACTCAATTTTGTGGGACTTTGGATTTTTAAGTTTTAAGGAGTCACACTACCGTGTTGCTACTGGCTCCATTCTCAGTCTATAGCACACCATTCATTCTTGTGAACATCTGTGGAACAGCTGAGTGTGAACTATCGAAAAGTTGGCGCACATCGGGCACCAAGAAAGCTTTCCGCTCTTGACAAGCACAGGAGAGTTGAATGCTGCATTTTGGTGAAGGAGCACTTTGACAAGGAAGGGTTAAAGCCCCTGGATTGTATCATGATATGTAATGAAATCCGTGTGCAATATTTCTCACTTAAATCAAAACAAGAGTCTAAGTAGAGAAAGGACGTGGTTGCTAGCGTTTCAGTCTCCATGGGGAAGAGAAACAGGCTGTTTTGGGATAGTCTAGCTTTTCAGGTATTAGCTAGACACAAAGATGAGTAATTTATACATGCAGGAGTTGGCTATGTTGAAAAATGCGATTTGGGCCCCCCCCCCAAAGTAATCCTTTTTTACCGTATGCAAATTGACACCGTGTCCTTACATTTTTGTCATCAGGCATAGTAAATGTGGTTTGGTAGGAAATTTGAGCTAAGACAGGTAGAGTTTGATCAGCTCCAACTACCCCTTGGTGCATCAACGAACCAGCATTACTATGGGTGTGCAACTGTGCCAATAGAAACTTTAGGTGGCCATTCTTCCGAATCACAATCGAGTGTTTGAAACCAAACCTGATTATCGTTTGTCCTGACTATAATTAACTGTTTGGTTTAATTCATTCTTTTGGGTCTAGTTGAAAATGTGCTGTTGATAAATACAATTGTCTTATTCATACCTTTTTTCCAGCCTGACAGAGTGGGGAGCCAAGAGCAGCCTCTCTGCAGTGGGACAGAGTCTGACCAATCTCGCTCGCTTCGGTGTCCACAGTGTGTGCGAGGAAGCGGAGAAGGAACTGGCCATCCTGGCTGACGAGACAGGACTGGCGCAATGTCTTACCACGTGTCTTACTGGGCCCACTGAATCTGACCATCAGCACTGCCATCTGCGTGGTGGGGCGGCGACAGCGGAGGGTGAGGAAGATTTGGCATCGTCTACTGCACGACTGGTTTTCGGGTGGTGCGCCCAAGTGACCAACCACTTCCTCGCAAATAATGGATGTTCTGCGTGCTCAGAGAAGCCTAAGTCGTGGCTTTACCACGTGAGTTCACTCTTTTTTCTAACATATAGTTCAAATCTAACCTTCCTTTATGGAAAATACGATTATTCTGCTGAATTTGGCTGTCTCCTGTAAAGGCATTACATGTAATCATGCACACTACTGTTAGTGGCGCCTCCGGACATGGTGGCTCCGCTCCCACCCCAGAGTGCAGTAGCCATTCCTGGGAACATTTATTTACCACGTGGAGCGCGTGATTGACTTACCACTTGTTGCAAAATCCCACCAGGGGGCACCATTTTGTGGGTTGGTGAACGCAGTTATTAACGAACATTTCCAGTTTCGGAAAGTCAGCTCATGCTGAGCGCCAAAACGAGCATGGAAGGGTTGGGTACTACGTAAGGAATTAAAACAAGCATCGACGCAGGGGGAGCAATCAGTAATCAGCATTTTAGGACTGATGAGGAAAGGAAGCAAGCCTGTCCTAAGATATTTCAACCGTACTTGCAGATAGTTATGGGTCGAAGCTTTGCAAGTATTTGTTAGGCACTGGGATAAGTAATGTATAAATGCGGGGGGGGGGGGAGGGCGGCTGTTAAAAAATTAGCGAAGTTTTAATTCCTTGAAATCCATCTCGGTTTGTCTTGAACACAGTGATGTCGGGCTGAATATTTAGCGATAGTAAATTTCAAACATAACTCAGTGGCGCTTCCTTTCTTTTCCTTCAGCTCTCAGATCTGATTGCTGTGGAGAAGTTCATTTTGGGCAATGATTATACAAAGGAAGGAAACTCATGTGTTACACTTCCTTCAGAACTAGACCAATGCCGACGTAACTTTAACGCCTTCTGCAACCTTCACTTAAAGGGTTTGCACAATATGGCGGGTTGTTTCGTTGATAACGTCGATTCTCCCTTGCCGCTTGATCTCTTCAATCTTATTCTTGAGGTGGGTTCAACCTTTCCATATAATCTCCAACCCACTATCAGTCTCGAGTTTAACCTATTTTTCTTCTCTAGGCCACAGTTTCTTCTTCCATCACGAATGACACTTTGCTCCAACTCCATCAAGCGACCTTTGAACGTGATTTTGAGGGCTTCGAGGTACGACTATGATTAGTTGACAAAAGACCAGTTTGTCACTATCCGCTTTGAAATAGGCGGAAGGGGTTTACCACTAAAGAAGTAGTGACGATTTCCTAGTTTTGTTTACCAAGTGAACAAAGGGTCAGTTACCCTTTTTCTGTTCTCTGTGTTCGCCACAATTTGACTCAAACATGTCTTCAGTATTTAGCTTGCCAGCGCACATGTTGGTTTCCCTCCTATTTCTTCTAGTGATGCCGAATAAGTCTACTTTTAAGAGTCAATCTACTCAGTCTCCTTTCTGTATCTCTTCACTTCTCATTGGTTTAAACACATTCTCCCGGGGTCTGTCTCAGAGGAAATTCCCAACGTCTTATTATTCTACCGTATAGGGTATCAATTCTCACCCCACCGAAATGACCTATTCAACCGATGCTCAAAAACTAAACGAATTTGTGACTACCATCCGGGCGAAAATATCCTTCATCCAATCTGTTTGGAAATATTATTTAGTGTTCCTGGTTGTTTGTAAATTTGACAGGGAATATGACAAGGTGTGATATGCACTCAGATAATGTAATTGGTAGAGAATGCTTTTGAAAATACTTTTTTGAGTGATTTTCTGATAAAATTACGGCTTATCAGGCGTTGGCTTTTGAACAAGCATCCGTAGAACTAGGTGCTTTGGACTTATTAGAGCGGCAACTTTGATAATTAATGTCTTCACTGGAAGGAGGGATGCCTGAATTCGTTGCCATAGTGATCGGTGAAAAAGAAGGGGAAAATGTTTGCATAAATAAAGGTACTTGACTCTTCCTTTCAAAATAACCGCGTGCACATTGCACTTATATGCAGTGAGACATTTCGCATTCACTGAAACGTGTATCAATTAAGAGGTGACACACCACGTTCCACGTCTTCCCTGCTTTGTTATTTGTTGCTATTTGAGGTGCTCTTTTCTCCTCTACTGCGCTTCAACTTGACAATTCCATTTGTCCTTCATTCGATTTCACTCACACGAAACTGTTTATAGCAAATTTTGAACTAGAGCGTAGTGATCATACCTTGAGCGAGTATCCCTCCTTATCGACTTACTAGTGGACTGAGGGAAGCTCCATTTTTGTCAACGCAGAGCCTGATCTGCGTAAGATCCCGAAAGTTCACATAGTTATGCGTATAACAGTGCGTGGTGCGTTGTTTCATTACGAGTTGGGTTGATAAAGAACTGGACGTTATACAAAATCGACCATCAGGTAATTAAACTTCACTCATGCGTTATGAATTCTAACGAAGAGCCTTAACAGTCTGAATGGAGGGCTTTAATTATACCCTTGGAGCCACAGTGCTGAGATGCAAAAAGAAGCTTATCAAGGCTCACTGGGTTCTCTTGTGGTAGTTGGGCTTGGCTTTCCTGTAAATCGTAGAAGCTTTTTGCTGTACCATTCAACTTCAGGACCTTTCTCCAGTTCTGTGCACTCGATGACACTTCTCACTACCCTCGTGATAGAACTGAGGTGTTTGTAGAGACGAATAGGACAGGAATTTGAAGTGAAAAACGGCTTTCTATATTATCTGTCTGATGGAGAGGATTGGGTGTAGGTCAGAGAGCTACTGAAATTTGTTTTGACTTATATCCCTATGTACAAAGCATCCTTCCGGTGGGGGGAGGCAAAGGCTAAGTGATCTGACTCCAATCGAATGCTTCTTCCTGGTGTACTTCATGTTTATTTCTGCGTCGGATACGGTGTATTCGTCCGGTGAAGTGTGCTTAGCTCTACAAGTTCGAAGCACTGAATTTAAGCGCGAATAAGTTGCCTTTTGGCGATAAACCATTTTCATTCCTCATTCAAACCGTTTTTTAAACTACTCTTTAGCACCTTCTTAAGACTTGCTTTGAAGCATACCGTACCAAAGTTCGCTCTACTTTGGCAAACATCAATGTCGGGGACCTGTGTCGCGTGTGCCGTGAACGTCTTGGATTCACCGTAAGTTGGGTGTGGGGGGAGGAGGCGGAGGAGAGAACCAGTGCCTTTTCCCTACTTTTTTTTCCATCACGAAAAACTTTCATTTGCTTCATCAAAGTATCAACTCACTACTAGACCAAACTGGGGCCCTTTGGGAAGTGCTTTTTTAGGTGACAATGGCAATAGAACTTTCCTGTCCTAAGCTCTAACCAAGCCTCGAAGACTGTTAGGAACGTAAGCTATTATGCGGAGCTGAAAGAGCAATTCATCAGCGTTCCAACCCGCTCCCAATAATGATCCTTTGCCCTGAGCAAATAGACCTAGAGAGTGGTTTAAGAAAATCTTTTTGCTCAAATTTTACCGTGACAACTTCTTGACGAACATATTTCACATCTGGTTGCAATCAAGTTGAGTGCAAAATATCGTCGTGAATTAGTTAAGAACGTGTTTCATATGCGTGCCATGGCGGCTCAGGTAGTGCTAAAACAGGAGCAAGTCGCACTGGTCCTTGTTACTCGAGATTATCTGCTTCGCTCCTAAGAGAAAGCGGTTATCTTATTACACAATGTTTGGCAACAAACTTACTGGTCACTTTTTGCTTCAGGCGACTGATGCAAGTCCACCAGATGCCTGTCCTCTATGTCCCCTTCTACCAGCACGTCGGGATGTCAAGTTGTTGACAGTGGCGGACTTGACGCAATCAATGGAGATAGATACGTCTGATTCATCCGATCATGCCTCACAGAGTCTTCTTCGTTCTGTTACCAGCTGCACTCGTTTCATAGAAAATCGCTACTGTACTTGGTTGGTGAGTGGAGTAGGGCTTTTTTCCGTTCGGCACTTAGACACACACACACACACACACGTGATCGCACAGTTTTTCGGTTCCTTTCCTTTCGGTAGACGGAGATTGACAACTTTGTGAGCAAAAGTTCGGAGACGGCGGGTCAGTTCTTGTCTGGACAGTCGAACGCTTTTATTGATGGGTTGCCCGATCCATTGAAGACCACGGCTTCAGCATTGTGTGGCAAAAAGGTGGAATCCATGGCTTCTGCAAATCTCCTCCATAACATCCTCCTCCCCCTTCTCGTTGAGGGCCAAACTCTGTCGGCGGTTATCAAGCTTCCGCCGGCGTGCATGCAACTATTGCGGGGACTTTTAGCCTTCTAACTCATTCTTACACTTTCCTGCCGTAGTAGCTTATAAATGTGTCGTTTCCGCCACCTCATACAATCGATGACGGTGGTGTGTACAGTCTGCCACTATTTTGACGTGCTGTCGTAGTTTCAATTTTCTCCTGCATTAATCCCTGCGCAGTCCCTCCCCTTTTCTCCCCTTCCATATGTGTATCTTTCCGTTCCCTGTTTCGCTAATCTAAATTCTAGGGTGTAATTATGACAGCATTTGGGGATTTGGCGGTTTAGGCCCTTTTCTGCTTCGGCGTGTGGGCCATGTCCCTTCTTTCCCCTTTTTGCCTAACGGAAGTGAATGGTGTTCTTGTGGCGGAAGGGGTTGGTTCGCACCGGGAAAAGCAGTAAGCCGGGTGAGAGCTGGAGCTCAGGGCACGTGATGGGGCAGGTCAGCTCTAACTTAAAACAGCTGGCTGAGCTTGGTCTGGCGTGTGGGGGGCTGTCTTCCTCAGTGGAGAGGGGTCTTGGGGTTCCGCAGTGGGATTCAAAAAAGTGGGTTCTCAAAAGCGCATTGTGGTGAAGTTCTTTCATTATCGGGTATCGACTTATCACCAAAGTCAATGTTTTCTATGGACAGTCAAGAAATTTGGGAGCCAAAAAGCGGAAGTAGAAATAAGATGCATGTGAGAACAGAATGTTATACAATGAATTTGAATAAGGAAGTAAAAACATGTCAAGGAATCGTGAATGCACATTGTTACTGATGATATGTTTGGATCGTATACCCACATACTTTTGCCTGACGTATTTTGTTTTAAGTCTTCTCAAGGTCGTTTGATCCATTTGAAACGCCTTGTTCGCTGACTGCTTCGTCGACACGATTATGATTGATGTATATGTGGCAATGAAATTACCTGAAAAGATTTTACAAAATCTTACTAAGTTTGGCTTAAAATACGAGTGCTGGAACGGTCCGGGTATACCACCGCGACAGCACCTGGTCGACCGTGTTAAAGGCGTGAAAGGCCTCATTTGTCACTTGGGTGTCAAAATTGATGCCGAAGTTTTGAATGCAGCTGGTAGCAATCTCAAGGCTATAAGCACTATGTCGGTTGGCTATGATCATCTAGACCTCAAAGAAATCAAAGCGAGAAATATTCGCGTTGGCTATGTTCCTGAAATCTTAACTGACGCAACTGCCGAGTTAACCGTCAGCCTACTGCTCATGGTTTCCCGTAGAATGAGGGAAGGTAATCGTTTCGTCTCATCAACCACGTTTTTTTGACTAGCATCTGAAACTGTGCCTGCCGGGAAATGGGGTGCATGGGAGCCATTCTGGATGTGTGGAAAGGGTCTGAGAAGCTCTGTTGTCGGAATATTTGGCCTTGGACGTATCGGCAAAGCCGTTGCAACTCGTCTGGCTGCGTTCTCCCCCAAACGTATCATTTACTCGTCCTCGGGTCACCGCCCCGGAGGCTACCAGCCGGTTCTCCTCTTTACCAAACCTAACGGAACGCCGATTGAAGCAGAACCCGTTTCTTTCAATGAACTTCTTAAAGAATCTGATTTCCTTTGTGTCTGCGCCTCTATGGGTGAAGGACTTAAGGATGTCTTCAACGACAAGGTTAGAAAAAAACTGGCTTTTTTGTTTGGCTCCAGTTACCCATCCAGATCATTCGCATGGTTACGCTGAGTGTAGGTATTCGGTAAGATGAAGGCGGGCGCCGTCTTCATAAACATAGCACGTGGCGCGATGGTTGACCAGGAGGCGTTGTGTCGGGCCCTAACAAAGGGTGTTGAAGCTGGCGGGCTGTATGGTGCGGGTCTGGACGTTACTGTACCAGAGCCTCTGCCCTCCAACTCACCGCTGCTCAAGCTACCTAACTGTTTCATCCTGCCACACATCGGAAGCGCCACCGAGGAGACGCGATGGTATGTTCAGCCTTTGCTCCATATCCTTAATGCTCCTTGTGCCCCAATTAAGTACCTCCCTCGTTCTCCCCATAAAGGTTGATGGCTGAACGTACAGTTGACAATCTCATTGCCGGTCTCTCAGATCCTCCAAAACCAATGCCATCGGAGTTGAAATTTTAGTTACCAGATGCAGAACGCCGTAATCTACTTAGCACCTCCTCTGCGGTTGGTGGTGTAGTATGTCAAACACATAACCAAATTAAAGCTGACTGAGTGTCACAAGTGCTTCATATGTTCAAGATGTATAAGTCCCACGCATTCAACGTTATTAGCAAGGTTAATATCAATTTGATGATCAAAATGCGTTGAGAACCTGAATTTAGATGTAGGGTTTGATTTTCCTCAACTCTCGATAGTAAGCATGTCGATGCATTTATTTGCCAGAACTTATACTACTGTATTGCCACGAGGGCAGCCTCAAATAAAAGCAGCCAGTCACTAACAGTTTGGCAGGCAGGATCTTGCAAGGCAATTGAGCGTTGCAGTGGAAATACTTCATTGTTCCCATCTGACACAAAGTATTGGCGCTTTAATTTTTCCTCCTTTTCAATCTAGCACGTTTTATATGTAGGCGACTTGTCGTTTTAATGTTGGAACTCGAGACCGGCGCACATATGTGACGCTAGAAGATAACGCGTTAACCCTTGATTCCACGTATCACAGAGTTGATTTTAATGTACTTTCAACTAATCAATTCTGTCCACCCTAAATGAGACGCTTCAAGCAGAGGAAGCTCTTATTCTCAAAAGAACTTAAGGTCAATGTAAATGTTTCATCTGTTCACAGAAGTGATGGCAAGGTGAAACAAGGTTGACAATACCATTTTAAAATAAACAAAAACACTTTGGACTTGCTCGACACTAAGTTACCTTGCCACAGATGTTATTCTTTACATAGAGCACGGTCTTGAACATAGAAATCAGAGGAAGGCCTCGATGAGGTCCATATTATCATCAGCTAATGGACGTCTAATTTACAAGATAGAATTAAACGAAGCCACAGAAATTATTACAGCATCTTGTCAATCGTGTTTCTTCCATGTTTTAGCCATTTTCTCCATGTATAGTGCAAAAAATATATAGTCTGTAATACATCCTCGAGCAACGTACAAGTCATTGTTCAAAGCCGTACAATTCAAGTGTGTTAACTGCCATGGGGACTGATGCCTCACTCCTCGGCTGTCGATCAATAATCCACCTTGAATCCATCGAAGCATTCAGACAATTTTCATTGCCTAGTTTAATCGTCTCAAAACCTATTTATTACCTCGGTATACCTTGTAAGGAAATTTGTGCTTCACAAGTGACGGTTTTGACACGGTAGTACGGAGTTTGTGCGACTTTTACATTCAACAGCAGACCCAAACAAGGAATGAGACAGACGGGGTGGAGAATAATTGAGGCCTAGATTTTTGCTCACAAACAAGGGCAAGAAGCACCTATCGCCACCGCGGCGGACGTCGAAGGACCTTGCTATGCGGAGTCCGAGCTCGCCGATCGAGGCGGAATTGGCGTAGTGCCTCTCTGATATCTGCCGGCACAGCGCTGCCCTCTTCGTAGAAAGGACTCAACGCTCCTCCAAACGCCGGCATCTTTTCGCGCATCTCCTCCAGTAGTTCTGCCTTCTCCGTGAGCTAGAGCCAAGTGATTTCCACGAAAAGGAAAAAAAATACTAGCGGTTTCCACACGTTGCCACCTCAATAATCAACCAGGCATCAGGTAGTGGGCAGCAACGGTGATAGCGTTAACGATGTTTGGGTTGAACTCCATTAAACACCGCAAAGACTTAATGCGCTCGCTGTCACTGTCATATATACACAGCTCACTGATATTTGGGGCCAGGTTTCACAAACACGTGACGCGGTAATTAGTTACATCAAGTCGTGACTCAAATAACTCAGCTAGATTTAAAACACGAAAACAGACAAGGATTTTTTTAAGAATGAAAATATTACAGTTTAGTTTGGTAGTGGATTTGTTGCTGCATCATGGTAGGACGATAAAACACCCAAGTGATCGTGGTAAACTTTCCTCTGAGATGCCGATGACGTATGGCTTAGAGTTCGCAGCTGAGATATGGCATGATTCCAGATGGCCCATTAAAATCGTCAGAATAGTTCTGCCTCCATTATCGTTGCTCAATAGCAAAACAGTATACTGACGATTTGTTTCTTCAGTGATGATTTCGACACCGCATTCATTTCCCTTCATCTCTTTAACCAATTGCAGTAGTCACTTTATTTTTCGCTACGAAACAGGGCCTAATAAGACCAATCTCCTCGCAGTCGTGATGCGTCGAGTTCGTCCTCCTTCCCCATAAAGTCATTTGGCTCTTAAGGACGCTTGACTCGCTCAATGAAAACCAAATTCATCGCTATTTCCCATTTCTGGGACTTCTACAGGCTTGATTAGAGAAGAGGAGGAATAGCAAACTGGAGCTGGAAATGTTGGAGAGTCATTCAGCAACTAATAATGGAGATATTGTTGAAAGACTAGATACGAATTTTCGCATACTTAGAACTCGACCTATCTCCAATTCCCACTTCCTGAAGTAGTTCTCCATCAATGGCCTCAAGGAACCAGAAGATAGTGGTAGATGGGTTGGGCAGGGTAGAAAGACGTGGTGGTTTGCTAAAAACGAACCTTTAGGAAGAAGACCTCGTTTGGATGTGGTCGCGGGTGAGGAAAGGCACGAATTGGGTGGCTCTTTAGTGCCGCCTCCTCGCTTTCCACTGCAAAAAGAGCCGCATGCTCTGCTTCTGTTAGCTCGGCTCCTCCATCATCTGTCAATCTCGCTGTGACATCTGCTTCCTTCCCCTTGGTGCTTGAGTTAGGGATTAGGCGCACCTGAGCATTCGCTTCCGCCTTCACTTGTGTTGGCTCGAGCAGCATCGCGCGTGTCACCAATTCCAGTGCCTCCGAGTTTAGACAATGTCTGTTGGATATTTCTTGCATTTTCAAATGCTCAGGGTTAAGTAAATGATCCTGAGAAAGCAATGTGTACTCACTCATGGCTAGAAGCGAGACCCGTTGAAGCTGGGGAAGTGAACATAGGAATACGGGGCGAGTTCCAGAGAAGATTGAAGGGGTCGCCGGCGTCCGGAGCCTTCCAAAGAGCACACAGAGAATTCAACTGGTAGGCAATAAGCTGCCACGTGGCCGAGGTGGCGTCAAAGAGTAGTAACTGCACGCTGAAGGGGCTTTCTAGCTCATTGTAGAGTGTAAAGCCTTGAGGAAGAAGAAATGAAGACCTCTGCTCTTAAGCAGCCATTTTTGGGATTATGCTGTAATTGCACAGAACAATTCATTTATTCACGATACAGCTACCAGCCTCAGCCCTTCTGTTGGCATCACTATAGTCAGACCAGGGATTTTTACCATTGTGGTGGAAAAGAGAACAAGGGAAAAAATGCATGGTGAAGCAATGTAACTTGAACTTCTGCTACTAAATCTCCACTTCAATAACATGGAACATTGCCAGGGCTTTACAACACGAAGATAGCCTAAAAAACGAGCGACAGCATCACATACTCCCCGTGGCTATTTCTAGACTACAGAAGCATATCTATCGACTCCTCTCTTTTCTGTTGGATAAAGAGAGGAATCTTTGTAAACCCATTGAACAATTTGCATTAAATTTGGTAAATTAGAGGCGTGTTCACCAGAATTCATGAGCCTTATTGTACCAGCCAGTCGAACCCACTAATCCAACTAAAAGCAGAATAAATTTTAAAAAAGCCTACAGGTAAACTGTGACAAATTTCCGTAAATCAGAAACAGCCGATTTCCGATGGCTCAAAATTCTAGCGGGTACCTATTTGAAGCTACAAGCCCAAATCCATGTCCAGGAATAACCCAAACCGCAGATCTACCTTGGTTATAGGCCATAGCACTGGTCCAAGCGAAGGCAGCCAGGATACCATTGGAGAGAGCCTCACGCGCTAAAGAATCGGAGGGGGCAATGCCATCGGTGCAATGAAAGTGCCACTGCTCTGATGAAGGCGTCACGTCAACCACACCCAGTAGACCAAATTTACAAGGCTCTTCACTCACCGGTTCAGGCAGAAATGGACTCGATGGCCAGTAGCCTATGTAGAGAAGAATTAAACAAAAGGTAGTTATGTAAGAGGTCTATAAGGACAAGTTGTTCTTCTACGCATCGGTAACTTCTGTGACTTGACACTAAACCAACTTCCCGAGCGGCTTCTGTAAAGGTGCACATTACCAAACTTAGAGCACAGTTTGATGGCGCACTATCGAGGAGGATATTGGACTCTGCTCGTGACACCAGAGCTACTCGTATGCTGCACAGCTCGACAATACAGCGGTCTCGCCATACTAATAATAACCTAATTGGTATTAACGTTCACAATTCAGTTATCGGTGAATCTATTGGTAGGGATCCACAGTCTTCAGATAGAGCTCAAACAAAACGAAACATCCTCAAGATGTTAGACCCAGAGCCTTACCAGCCACAGAACGAATGTACTCAGGTGAGTACATGGAGTTGACGAAGGGTAGACAGCTGAAATCGTAGTGATCGATGGGGTCGAGACCAAAGACCTCGGGCCGATAGAGCTTACCGTCCGGTGGCAGTCTGTCCTCAAAGCAAACCCCTTCTGATGCAGCGACGAACTATGTGAAAAGAGAAAAGCATTCTACAATCTTAACATGTTGGCTACCAGAGAACTAGAGATAAGTTGACTACAACAGCCCAGATATTTTATTGGTCTAACATGGTACCAACGCTTGCAATAGTGAACTGGTCAATTCGATTGCTGCTCAAAAATGCATAAAAAATACAACTATCCTCGAATCGAAAGCATCCCACACCCATTTCATTGTTTTAAACTCCAACAGTTTACCTGTACTACGATCTGGTGGTCCCGTTTGCTATAATACAAGAAGCCGTCTTCCCTTTTTGAGAAAGGTACTGGTTAAAGGAACTTGATAGCCTTGGACCTAAAACTTGCTTCTAATTGGGCATCGGACGGCAAGAAAGATATGCTGTCGTCATAATTCAAAAAAGAATCGAGAGGGAGAATTACTGTTGTAAAAGCTAAGCTTATTTTCCTGTTAGTAAAATCCAAAAAAAGTAACATAGATGGCTAGCGTGAATGAATGACACAAAAATTGAGTGATACGAAGTGTTGACCTCATGGTAGTTTGCAAATGTAGTTACCTAGACGCCTTATTGCAAATTCTAAAGAATTGAATGGTGAACCGAAAAACGCATAGGGATAAAAACAGTGTAAACAGAGAGTGTTATACTAAGCCTTGTCAAATGGCAAAATACAGGCAAAAATACAGTTCAAAGTGCATCAATAACACACACTAGGGTTGATCAAAAGATCTGACCATCCCATAACCTGGTTTCTCAGCTTATAGTGGAATTCAATTGTACTCTTACATATTAAGCCACCATACCAACGAAACGGTATAAGCTTACTGGTGGAAGGGGTGAATCCGTACGAATTTGCCACGCCAACTTCCCACAAATGCGGAAGCGGAGCAACTCTTCCGCATCCAGAATTGCGTCCTCAGTTGCCTCCCAGACACCCTCCGACAGACATTCATTTTTAATACGTTCAGTGTCGTAGAGATCCGCAAAACCAGATCGTTTAAAAAAGGTCTCTACCTTGGCACCCACGTCCGCCTGAGTGGCTCTGGTGCGCAAGTGGCTTTGGTTGCAGTACTCAACCAAAGCAGAGTAAATACATTCCATGAAAGAGCCTAGAAATTCCTGTCGCTCCTTGGAAGACGAATTAGGCTGCAGAGGGCACAACGTCAGGAATTCTTGAATCCGATTTTTGATGATATTGATATCTAGGTTTGTCGGTGCAGAGTAGGTTGGAGTGAGCTCTTTGAGGGAACGCACACTGGTTCGAGTGATGTACTGGGAAAAGTCGAGGGTGTTTGTACAGTTGAGAGGAAGGTCGAGGCGGTGATACCACAAGTTTCTTTCGTGGTAGTAAAGTTCTTTCAGTTTTTCAAAAAGGGTAGGCTGGACTTTCAAAGCTCGTCCGATTTTGTAGCTAAAGTTACATGGAGGTTTGAGTAAAGAAGAAAATTCAAAAAAGTAATGCAGGTGTCATGAGGGGAATGTAATGATTTAATAAAAAATACGTCAGGACATGTGTTGCAAAAAGTTCCATAGCATACTTACAATTTCTCTGTAGTTCTGACATTAGTTGTTCCCCACGATCCAGGAATACTTGTAGGAAAGAGGTGCTCAATTTTGAGAGTCTTCAGTGGATCCTCATCGTAAAATGGCAAGCTATGAAAAGGCGGTGGCATCTTCCTCCTCCTTCTTTGGCGGTCACGAGCAGGCTGCTTCTGAATAACAGCAGAGGTGCGGAGACCTTTAGCAAAAGTTGCTTGGACGCATAAATGATGCCGTAGCATACCACCTGATTCGGACTGGTGACGCCTTCAGAATTCAAAATTTTGCACCTTGGCGCAATTGTATAAATAAATTATTTTCGTCCATATTAAAGTACAGCATTTTAAGTACACAAATTGCAATTAACTTTGTCTAGTTTAGAAAGCTAGTTGAGTAAAAGACATACTAGGAATAGAGTTTCCTATATTACAGCAACATTTGTATTTAAAACGAAGAACTCGAGTCTGAATCTCTCTTTGTAAATACGGTGTTGGCAATAAAAAACAACTTCATTAGTAATTAAAATTCTGCAAAGCCTACTACAGAAATCCTTCTTGTTTAACGTTTGTGCATACTAGTACACATGCTGAGTGCATATTCTGACACAAATGGGCTGCTGACTTCTCGATTCAGTTGAAACGGAACTGCATTCTGGTGTCCAACAGACCTCTTTGTATAGTTGGGAATACATGGATTAAAGATATGTTTCACTAAATAATGTATCTCTCCGAACGTTCATTTCAGTCGAAATAGGCCGCAGTCGTTTGGCATCAGCTACATTACCAACGTATAGGGGGGCTGAAATGCTGCTAATGTGGTCTATAGGATAGGCCGACAAGCAGAAATGCTATGTACCGGGTCTTAAGCTGCCCCAAAATTTTACGCACATGCAAAGAAAGCATCACACTTCCAAAAGCGTCATGAGGCATTGGTAGATACTAACATAATCAACATAAGCGTAACCTGAACCGCTGACGCAGAGTTTGTTTTGCTATTCACTAAAATTGTCTGCTCATGTGAACGTACATTTTCCACATCCATCCCTCTACTCAAGTTTTAGCTCCCTAATCCCACCTGAAGCGTAATGCAATTTGCAAATACAATATAATAACTTAGAAGCAGTTGCATTCTACAAGGTGAAATTTTCTCAGCTTTTTATTACTAATTTCATGCCCTTCTACTGTAGTCTATTGGATTACAACAGAGCAGCGCAGACTCCATGTTTCGCTGTCTTTGAATGGTTCCAATTTCCGCCTTGCATGACATTTTTGCACTCCGCAGTTGTTTTTACATGGAGCTATCACTCGAGTCTAATTAGCGTCTCTTAATCGGCTATCAAGTATAGAGTAAGGATCATAAATCCATGGTTTATCGAAAAGAATTCGGGCAAGAAGCTAAAACCCGCTAGATATTTTCACCCTACTCATTAACAAATGTGCAAAAACTGCTTGTTTAACCCACATGACACATCATTATTTCCTAGGATTGGGGCGTTTAAGAACCAATATCCATTTTCACTAATGAAAATACTGTAGGCAACATCCGTAACACCCCGAGTGGCCTCTGAGATCGTAGAAAGTCGTAATAGTATAGCAGAAGAGCTGAGGATACTTTAACGGTTTAGAAGTTATGACTCTGAGCAAAAATACAAGTGACGGAGTATTATGTGCCCACCTAATCCGACCCAGAGTCAAATGACATATGAAGGCATTGCTATTTTACTTGATACATAAACAACTTTGTAAAAATATAAGGTTTTTTTGGAAAATTCGGGCATTTAAAGGTATTCTTTTGCATTTACTTAGGGGGAAATTGTTATTATTTGCCTTTTACTTCGACTCTTGGGGATATGCAGCGTCGCTAGAAATAAGTCGTTGTTGCGTCGAAGGCTTATGAAGTTCTAAGCTACGTAAACCTTTACTGATGATTCGTCATTAAATTTTTATTGAAAAGGACAAAAATCATGTACAATCATGCTTAGCCCTTTTTGTACGGAGTAATTTTTCTAGGTGAGTGCATGCAGGCCAGAGGAGTTGGAGGTTAAGAACTTAGTGGGCAGTACCGCGGTACCGACAAGCCTTAGTAAGCTGGTGTAGTGCGTACACCGCCTACAGGCTGCCTACTGGAGTCCTTGAGCGAATCCGTTCTCGCGTATTTACAACACTTATTGGTCTAGATCCTTGAGTGATCATGGGTTACTTAAATGTCAGTACCTAACAATGAGTAGAAATGGAACTAGGATAGAAAATTTAACACCTTCTAGGGTATTCAGGAATAAAATGCATAAAGAGGAGTTTTTAAAAGTAATCGAAACGAAGATGTTTTAGGTTTGTGAATAATGGATTAAATTATATTAACAAATTGACACTTAATCATGTTAGATTCCTCGATACACGGAGACTTTCCAGTCTCTTACCATCCGATTACCAGAAGGATACAATGGAGCCATGCTAGTTCGGATTTTGTAAATTACTTCAAGTGGTTGTTTAAAAGAATGTCATTCTTATTTACCGAAAAATCTTATTCTCCTTCAAAGCCAAAATATGCCTAAATTGGCAGCTATTTATTCGCGACGTCTTGGTCTTGTCAACGAAGACTGAGTCAATGAATAAAATGTTCCATTAATATTTTTGTTACTACGTCATCAAATCGGAGGTTAAAAACTTAAGGCCGTCTGATACGCTATTATGTGCACAAATAAAGGGGAGTCTGATTGGTGGGCATAAACTATGTCCGGGCCGTTGACTGGCCCGTGATGTGCCATCTTGGCCAGCTGGTAGGCTCGATTTCCACATTCTATCAGCCCGGTGACGGTAAGCCCATCCTGGTGTTTTACAGCCATTGTCACCCCGCGGGATTCATCACAAGCAGATTGGTCTAATGTCCGGCGATAAAATTGGATTGAAGGTTTCCTGGATCTAAGAATACCTCCTTCTTTATGTTAATTTTTGAGTTTGTCAATGCGATACTTAATCCGGATTGTGGTAGTCGATTTCCTCCTGAGAACTCGATAGTATGCAGTATATCTTTTTTCCCACGGGTTAGGTGAAAATGAACATTTCAACACTCGTGCTGGTGTTTGCTGTAGTCGTCGGCATTTCATCCACCTTCGTCAGTCCCCTCATCGCGGCGTTAGCCGGTGCGACGTCGAAGTTTGCTGAAACCGATTTGGAGAGCTGCGATGCCTTCTTGACTGAGAGTCTTCCCGAAGGACTGGTCTACCCGTCCTCTGCACCCAGTTTCATTTCTACCGCCTTCGCGTGGGATATGCTGCTCTACAATGCTCAGGAAAACGTCTCAATCGCATCCTTCTATTGGTCGATGCTGCGTGAAGACGTTTATAATTCCTCGTCTGCCTACCAGGTTAGCACTGATCTCGGTGCCACGAGGCATTGCATTTCTGTCGTGGCCATGTCTGAATACCCATGAAAAATGTAATAGCTTGCAAATAATTAACATGCATGCTTTCAGTGTCACATATATGTGACGCCTCGAGCCTCTAATTTCAATTCAGCAAAGCATCTGGACTCCAGTCTGGATGTACTTTTTTGTCAAAGTAAGCTTCTAACTCCGGAGATAACTTGTGGCACTCGTTTGCGCTGTTCATTGTCTCGTGAATGGGCTACAGCAGTGCAGTGTTCCTCTCCACTTTCCCAAAATCAGAAGAAGGATGCTGATTTTTTCCCCGAAATCCAATTTAACAAATACTACCGTTTGAGTTGCCTCAAATTATGCAGTTTGAGGAAATACGATGCTGGAATTTATGCAAGTTGAGCATTTTTTCCTTAGGGTGAAAATATATTCCAAAAGTTACTGACAAAGAGTGGAAACATCAACGTCAATATTGTCACGAGTGGTCCGCGAGGCTCCAACAATGATTTGGACAGACTAATTGCAGCAGGTAATTTGGCAAGGCTTTTGTCTCGACAATGTTCATTATTCAGTGTAAGTTCAAGGTAATCCCTATGTTTTTCCTCTTTTAAGGAGCAAAAGTAGAGTATTTGGATGTTGCTAAACTGCTCTCAGCAGGCGTTCAGCACGCCAAACTCTGGGCAGTCGACAATTCGCACGGCTACCTTGGCAGTGCCAATATGGATTGGAGGTCGTTAACACAGGTACTTTGCAAGTATCGAAAACAATATTCACCTAAATTTATTCATCAACCTATTCCCAAATCATTTGCTCACTTTTCAGGTGAAGGAGATTGGCGTACTATTAAGATTTTGTCAAACCCTTGCGACAGATTTGGCCAAGATAATTGGTGCCTTTGACTACGTTGCACGATCAGACATTGACTTTCCGATTAACTGGAGTCCAGAGTACACAACCATCTACAACCGATCAAATCCCATGCGGCTAATGATGAATGGAATACCTGCAGAAGTCTATATTTCGGTGGGTTGAGAAACATCGCACAATGGTATATCTTTTGCCATGCTGCACGCCAAAGTATTTGCTTCTTTAAAGTTACTAGAAAATGTAAAGTCATTAGTAGGTTGTTTGTCGAAACGTGCCAGGTGAGTATTTAGTGGCGTAGTCTTGTCTTCCAGATGTCACCTCCACCTCTCAGCCCGACAGGACGTGAGGACGACTTGGAAACCATCCTTCATGTGATCGATTCTGCGAGTTCCTTCATCTACGTTTCTGTCATGGCCTTCCAACCACTCATCCAGTCGTACACGGGCAAGCCACATAAGTGAGTACCCTATTTACAGTTGGCCTGTTATGGGAGATATTTTCACCTCTTTATATGGGAAACTTCTTGGAAAATATTAGCAACTTCTATCCTGATGAATCGGAAATCATTTCACTGACGAGAATTGGGGATTTCGCTGTAGTCTCAATTTTGAATAGCTCCCTCTAGAGGATTGCTGTCTTCTGCTAATCGGTCAATGAAGGAGACAAGGCCACTTGTCCACTTGTTACAATTTCGCCTAGGTACTGGCCTGTGTTAGCTAACGCACTAGTGAAGGCTTCTATGGAGAACAATGTGGAGGTGCGCATCCTCATAAGTAAATGGGACCACACCCCACTTAGACAGCGTCAATACATGGAGTCCCTTCGCGCCTTGAATGGAGCCAACGGCGCCAGAATTAGAATCGTGAGTTTTAACCAACCGATCCAACTACTCAGGATTATTAGCAGCACACTTGAGGTGGTGTACTTCGCCCCTCCAGCGATTCTTTGTAGTGCCTTCGTTGACATCGGAGCAGAGATCCATTCCGTTTGCGCGAGTGAATCACAGCAAGTATATGGTGACTGATAAGACCCTCTACATTGGTGAGCTTAAATGGCGCTGGTGACATTTTATAAACAGGGGACGTATAACCATTCCGTTGATTTTTGATTGAAGGAACGTCAAATTGGTCAGGAGATTACTTCAAATTTAGCGGAGGCGCAGGCCTGGTCATCAATGGTGAAGGTGATGCAGTGGGCCCAAATAAAGAGAAGCCACTGCGCCGGCAGTTGGAGGAAGCCTTCCTTCGCGATTGGAATTCTATGTTCACTGACGACTTGTAACTAAAATTGTCTGTCAGCAGTGGTTCGTAGTTGTTTCAATAAATGTTTTTAGCACATAATCCGCAGAACTTTCTCGATCCATTTAGCGAATGTGAAAAAGACTGGTGTCACACATTTGACACCGTGGTTTTCTGACCTGAGTGCTTGGGGTCACAAATATTTTACATGTATTTCCTTCACTAGTTGCATTCAGTCGTATCTCTACCAGGTAATAGGATGTGTCTTTCCAGCTTTTGGGAGGGTGTCAAATGGAAGGATGGAGCATTTGAGATGCTTCTGCAACAATAAGCAATTCATTTGACAGCGCGCTTGGCTAGGTGATTGACTGGAGGTAGGAAACGGGATTCAAACAAATGCAGGTTTATGTAGATAACGAATAGGAGTGGTTGTAATTGACCTTCAAAATGCATGAGGTGTGAATTATAGAGACAAAAGTTTTAAGCACAGACTCAAGACCGCAGTTAGTTAGTTCTGCCCTACATTTGTTCGACTTGACTTTGACAACTCTCTTTGAATTACACAGGACCTTCCTTCGTCTTAGGTTATGCTCCTGCTCTGCAGTTCCACTTGGAGTGCGAAATCACACCAAAACTGATTTGAGAGGTCGAAATCAGGTTTAAAGTTTCGGTCGCGCTAGTGTAGAAAGTTTTCCCTTTTAAAGTTCTTGACATTTCAAGTCAGCTGATGTTGGCTACACTGGTCAAATCGATTGTTGTAGAAAGAAGGGAAAGGGTGGAAGAAGACTGCGGTAAGAACTTGTCATGCAGCAAAGCTTAAAGCGTCTCCCACCACTAGCAATTGACTATCGTAACACCTACTGCCGCTGTGCCATCTATGACCCCATCACTGAAGAAGTGGTTATCTTTACAGATTCCAGTGTTGGCGATTGCCTGCGTAGATACATTCATAGTTACGTCGCCTTCAATGCCAATTCGCCTCTTGTTGGAAATCCAGCTCGTGCCGAGGTGATAAAAAATCCTAGTCACAGCGTTTGTTGGATTAAACGCCTCCTCGGTAGACGTCCATCCGATGTGACAAGTCTTACTGCTGGACTCTGCTGTCAAGTCAAAATTTCCTGTGATGGAGAGAGTGAGCGCTTGAAGTTCTGTGAGAATCGGTACCTAACTGAGGAGCTTGCAGCAACGTTGTTGAGTCGACTGCGCGAGATGGCTGAAGAAAGGATGGAGTGTCACGTAAACATGACATTTATCACTGTGCCTGCATGCTTCAACGACGCTCAACGAGAAGCTACTGTAAATGCTGTAGAAATCGCGGGCTTCTACAGAGTGCATCTTCTTAACGAGACCACGGCAGCGTCAGTTGTCTACGCTGCTCATAACACTGGTACTTTAAAAGACTCGAAGAACGTGGTGTTCTACGATCTCGGAGGGGGCCATGTGAATGCCTCCGTTTGTAAAATCACTTCTACTCAATGCAGAGTGCTTGGGACTGCTGGAACCGTCGTCGTAGGTGGGGATAACTTCGACGAGTGTGTAGCAACTAAATCCGAAAGAACACGAGGTGTTAATATGAGGGAAAGTGGTTGGGACTTCATGCGTCTTCGACTTGCATGCGAACGAGCAAAACAAATTTTTAGCTATGCCCAAGATACCATAATTATGATGACAAAGTTAGGCACTCCCCTCACGTTCGCAAGATCTCTTACGCGGAGAGAGTTTACTTCGATGTGTTGGGAACTTTTTAAAAGCGCCGTAAAACCTGTTACAGAAGCACTAAGCGTTGCAAATCTCTCTACAGATGATATCGATGATGTCGTGATCCTTGACGGGGCTTCCCGTATGCCACATCTTCAAACCCTTTTACGAAACATCTTCCACTACAGGGAACTAAATAAAACCTTCCATAGTGAGGAGACCGTTGTTGTTGGTTCAGCTCTGTACGCTGCTCGAATGACGAATTTTTCTCGTAATCCTCTTGTCGTTTGTGACGTCCTAGCTCACGCTATTGGCATAGAACAGTCGAAGGGTATTTACCATATCCTGATAAGCTCCAACACACCAATCCCCTGGATCGTACGTGCTGTTCTATCCAAGTCTCCGACTTCCCTTGAACCGCATCTCGAGGTTCGGTTGTATGATGGCTCACGTGCACTGACATCCGATAACCGATATCTTGGACGCTTTAAAGTAACTAAACTGCAACCTCTCACAAACACCTCAACAGTGGAGCTGATTTTGACCTCAAGTGGTATTCTTAAGGTGAAGTGGTTAGATGAACTTCTAGATGTGAAGAAGACGAAACTAAGTGCTCCGATGAAGAGCACTGCAAAGAGGCGGGTGATACAAGTGTGATGACGTTGAAGGAGCGACGCAGGCATTTGGAAAAGTTGATCTGCGATCTGCGACTGACCACTCAGGCACCAGATATGAATATGAATGAGGCGGATCGACACTACACTCACGGTTGCACGGCCAACTTCTTCGCACGGCTCTCGAAACATCAACGAGCTACGCTGGCTGAGGTGGAGGATAAAATCAGCGAGGTAACAGAGAAAGCCAGCCTCCCTTTTAGCAGCTCTAGGCCACCAAGAGTATGGTCTCCTATCTCGCGAAGACAGAAATCGCTGAAATGATTGAACCCCAACTGTCATAGGTCGTCTCCCAGTTGTGACCAGATTTTGTACAGGTAAGGAACTGATTTTCTCCTCTCTTTTAAGCTGAGGCCTAAGTACATTCTGCTTAGAATAGAGGGGTGATAGCTCTCTGAGTCACATCAAAGCTGAGAAACTGTAGGCGCGGGCAAGTGTACATGCCACCAAGGTGGCGATAAAAACCTTAAATACTGAAGAGCCGGTAATGGTAGACATTGTACTGTAGAGTATACATTCTAACGCCAAATCCAATTGGTGAAGAAGTGATCATAAACAATTCCACTTGATACAACAAAAAAAATCCATCACAAAGTTGGAAAAGAGGCTAGATTTGACGCGGGATAAAAGACAGTAACGAGGTCCTAGCTAGATCGTTAATAGAATAGCATTTGACACCTCAGGGGTCACGTGGGGCAGATTTGTCACCAGAAAAATAGTGTAGAGCCAAGACAGAAAAAAGGCAACAAGCACGTGACTTTCGAGTCGTTTCGGAAGCATTCCAATGCTTAGTAGATTTACCGTTTCTTCCATGGAGTCATCAGCGTCAGAATCGGTAAATCTCTAGTGGATAAGCATGTCGTTTGCGGCGATGTTGACCTTAGCATCAGAGTTCTGGAACTGCTGATAGTCAAGAGCAAACCGCCCGTCGCGTCGATCGCCTACTCCGTAATGGAGGCAATGGTTCAATCTGATTCCAATGACTTTCACTGCATAAGCCTTAGGTGTTGTAAGATTCGTCCACAGTTTTGTCCGAAGGTATGGAGGCAAAAAACAATAGGAGAATTATCTCCAGGTCATTTTTAGGAAGATCATCAAGAAGGGTAGTTTGTAATGCCCTGCTTACTTCTGGAGATAAAGGCTGGAAGAACAATATTGGGAGACATAGGTGGACTACGTGATGTTTTACACGAGCTGCAAACGTAAAAGTATTTAAAAGTATTTGACTTCGAAGATGATTGATCCTATCACGTGATTGCTGCATGACGATGACATTAATTTGCCTAGAAACATTGAACTTTGGCAACCAAATGAATAGAGAGATTGCCAATGAATTCACCAGTGGCCATAGATTTGGGCGACAGTTTCTGCCGTGTGGGTCTCTATAAACCCCACGACGGTCGGGTAAGAATAGTTCCCGATTTTGAGGGTTATAGCTACTGCTGCTACTCCATCCCCAGTTACGTGGCCTTCGTGAACAATGCCCGACTGGTGGGCACTACTGCACGCATGCAGTCGGTACAGGAACCGCATCAAACCATTAGCAGGATGAAGAGCCTTCTGGGCAAACGGTATTTCGAAGTAGAGGAAGAGCTCAGTAACATCACGTACCAAGTCACCACAGATATTGGTGATTCTGGTCGTCCATTAATCAACGGCCAATTCTATGCGGAGGAAATAGTCGCTGTTTTGGTCAATAAAATGAGGGAGGTAATCACACATACGGCTAAACAGTCGGTAAAAGATGTGGTCATCACTGTTCCTGCCTGTTTCAAGGACGCTCAACGCCAAGCCACGTTGGACGCGGCTGAAATTGCAGGGGTACGAGTCGCAGCCATGTTAAATGAAACAACAGCGGCTGCTTTTGTTTATGCATTCAGCGCCAAAGAAGAGCCATTGAATGTGCTCTTCTATGATTTCGGTGGTGGACACGTCGCTGTTACAGTTGCAAGCATAAGTAAGAGCGAGGTGAGAATTTTGGGAAGTGCAGGTAGCCAGAAAGTGAGTGGAAATGGAATAACTGATCGTTTTACCGCCTCCGTGGCTGAAATAATTGTCAAAGAATACAATCAAGATCCATTCTTGAATATGAAAACATATAATCTGCTCCGTCTCATTTGTGAGCGTGGTAAACGCGATCTGAGCTCCAACTTAGAATCAGAACTGATCATTCGTGGTGTCTTGCCTGATATCCCCATCAGGGTGGTTATCACAAGAGCCCACTTCGAGGACATGTGTCAGGACCTTTTCAAGACAGCTATGGAACCCATTGACGAGGCTATTCAGCTAGCCGGTCTCAATATTGATGATATCAATGATGTGGTTATACTTGGAGGCTCTGCACGGATTCCCAAGGTTGATTTACTTCTTCGTGAAAAGTTTCACAAAAGGCAAATTAATAAGAGACTTCATTCCGAAGAGACTGTCGTCTACGGAGCAGCACTGTATGCCGCACAATTTGCAAAAGCATTGCCTAAGTCAGTCAGTGTCTATGATATTACCAACCACACCATTGCGATTGAACAACCCCACCGAGTAGTTTCACCTATGATACCTCGAAATACCCCTATTCCATTCTCTTTTCGTCGTACCTTTTCCACTATGCCAGATAACGATCAATCCCACCTTACCGTGAGGCTCTACGAAGGTGATCGTGCTAAAACAACAGATAACACATTCCTTGGATCCTTTGACATCACCGAATTGCGTCCAGCTTTTGGTGACATCCACGAGGCAATGGTTGATTTTGAAATAGATAAAAACGGAATTCTAAAGGCCACGCTGGTTCTCGACTTGCGATGGCATCAGGTTAAGCATGTGGATATTAAGAAAACGTGCCTTCCTGCGGATTACAAGTATGCTGCATGCAGAGAATTCGCGAGATCCCTATCCGGAGACGCGCACATGAGAAGACTGTTTGAGCATCGTCGTTACCTCGAGTTTTTCGCCTATGTACTTCGTACAGCAACAGGTGCTAAGGCGTTGGACCTGCAAGAACAGGAAGTTCAGTGCCTCCTGCACGAGAGTAAGGCGAGTTTAGGGTGGTTGAGATCAAACCCAAAGGCCCAACTGGACGAAACGGATGCAAAGATTATGTCAGTCCAGAATACAGTTACTTCCAGTTTGCGATGCACAATAGAAGAACTTGTATATCACGCTCTACACTTCACGAACCCTGAGGGTGATATCAAGTACTTTCCTGTTGATAGTGAAAAACCTTAATGACACGGTGAAGGAACAGCGTACAAGTATGCATGCTTTGGTCGTAAATTTTCTGGAGAAATAAAACTTCTGTTCCATTTTAATGACGCTCAAACTGGTAAAGCTTAGCACCGCAAACGCACTCCATGCGTGTGGCAAATTAGGGGGAATTAATGCCAACAAATTGTACACTTGCCATGAAGAGTCTGCATGTATCGATTTTACAACTTCATGAGAATTTATTCACTTAAACCAATGCATGTATGGAAACGTCGCTTATGCGATGTTCTGAGTATTAACCCTAACATATGTAGTTCCTTTTATAACACACAGAGATATGCAGCAAGCGCCCCACAACTTCCCTGAAGGCAAAAATAGTACATAATACTCGAGCAGAACATAAATATTTATAGTGTATAAAAGGGGTAAGGGCTACTGGCATGGCCCGGAAGCCTGCTTACCCGGCGACGTACAATGGCTGTAATGCTTGTCTAAATAGACCTTTCACAGAGGAAGCGGCCAGTGGACTCGAACCTTGTGATTGACGAGAGGCTAACATCTACCAAACCAGAGCGAAGCTCTGTGTCCAAGTACCCCTAAACTTGCATCTATTCCTATTTACACCAAGCAATAAATACGCTCGAATCTAATCAGACTCCTCGTCCTAAGGGCATGAAAGCCAGGAAAGAGGAGATAAACCGGCATTTAAACAAAAAACACGTATTACAATAGTACTATGGCTAACCACAAAGAATGCGATGTTATTGCAAAAAGGAATTTGCCGCATATGTGTAAATAAAGCACGATACAAAGATGACACAAGGTACCCTTTTAACACTGTTAACAAACTTGTGATTAATTGTATGGAAAATTTCAATCAAATGAAGATAGTTCAAAGTCAACGAATTGCGTCAAATTTATCTGGACATGAGAGATACAAAGCAAGTTATTAGCAACTAGCTGAGAGCTGCAATGTCGCCATGCTGAGAAGCATAACGTTTTAAAAGTATTGTTTTATTGTGCGGAGCATGTTTTACTGATTAAACCTTTGAGCGGTTTATATTAATATTGGCTTCCACGTGAGGGTAAGTGCGATTTCCGTGTTCCGTAATTGTGATGTTCGTCATTCGCTTGCAGATTAATTTTACAGGTCAATGTATATGCGATAGATTAGTGTTCTCAGCTAGGCCATCCCATGACTTTATTTCTGCAAGTTACTGCACCTTCTGTAATAGGGAGTTCATTTGTGCTGCCTTGGGACAAGCCACTTCTTTGAAACAATCTAAGTAGTTGTAAGTGAAGAGGTGAATTGCGGTCCTCAAATTTTAAGGGTCGTTTTGTGACGTGTTGTTGTAGGTAAGCATGGAAAATTATTAACAAATCTTACTTCTAGCTCCAGTCGTAGAATTGGGTAAAGCTAAATCAAAAGAAATGAAGACTGCCACTTCTCAGTCAGGAACAGTAAAAAATACTCTTGAATTCGCGGATATAAGTATGGATGCTGTTAAATTACAAAAGAAAGCCGTGGACATCAGTGTGCGTACTACAAATCGGAACAAAAGGCAGCTAGACGTGGCAAAGAAGCAAGAGGACGACGACTCGACAGGATTCAGCTCTGAGGATGAACCACCGGAAAAGAGGCCTATGTTACCAACAGCAAAGAGGAATGTCGTCACATGGGCTAAAATACCTACTAGTGTGACCATAAAGGAAGGTGTGGATAAACAAAAAAAACCAGTTATAAAAGATCCTACTGTAAAAAACGAACTGAGGAGAAAGAGATCGACGACACCATCAGAAAAGAAGCCTGTTAGTGAAGCCAAACGAAATAACATGAGTAACTCATCAGAATTCACGTCAGAGGAAGAACCTCCAGCAAAGAAGATGGCTATTGTGAATGCAAACAGGACCGTTGCCATGACGAAAAAGCACGGAAGCGGGATTCTTAAGAAAGGTAGTGTGAAAGAGGAAAAGCAAGCCCGAATATTAAATAAACTTACCGTGATGAAACCATTGGAAAAGATAAAGCAGGAGAATAGTGAGTCCTCGGAATCCAGTTCGGAGGACGAAACTCCATCGAAAAAGCAAACTCCCGATGTGATAAAGAAGCTGATGTCGGTGAAGTCGAAGCAGGAGAGCAGTGACTCCTCCGAATCCAGTTCGAAGGACGAGGCTGTAGCGGAGAGGCCAACTCCTATTGCGTCGAAGAAGCCAACTCCTGTTGTGACGAAGAAGCCGAATGCTGTTGTGACGAAGGAGGCGGTGTCGGTGAAGTCGAAGCAGGAGAGCAGTGATTCCTCGGAATCCAGTTCGGAGGACGAGGCCGCAGTGAAGAAGCCAACTCCTGTTGTGACGAAGAAACCGAATGTTGTTGTGACGAAGAAGGCGGTGTCGGTGAAGTCGAAGCAGGAGAGTAGTGAGTCCTCGGAATCGAGTTCGGAGGACGAGGCCGCAGTGGAGAAGCCAACTCCTGTTGTGACGAAGAAACCGAATGTTGTTGTGACGAAGAAGCCGGTGTCGGTGAAGTCGAAGCAGGAGAGTAGTGAGTCCTCGGAATCCAGTTCGGAGGATGAGGTTGCAGCCGAGAAGCCAACTCCTGTTGTGACGAAGAAACCGAATGTTGTTGTGACGAAGAAGGCGGTGCCGGTGAAGTCGAAGCAGGAGAGTAGTGACTCCTCGGAATCCAGTTCGGAGGATGAGGTTGCAGCCGAGAAGCCAACTCCTGTTGTGACGAAGAAGGCGGTGTCGGTGAAGTCGAAGCAGGAGAGCAGTGACTCCTCGGAATCGAGTTCGGAGGACGAGGCCGCAGTGAAGAAGCCAACTCCTGTTGTGACGAAGAAACCGAATGTTGTTGTGACGAAGAAGGCGGTGTCGGTGAAGTCGAAGCAGGAGAGCAGTGAATCTTCGGAATCGAGTTCGGAGGACGAGGCCGCAGTGAAGAAGCCAACTCCTGTTGTGACGAAGAAGGCGGTGTCGGTGAAGTCGAAGCAGGAGAGTAGTGAATCCTCGGAATCGAGTTCGGAGGACGAGGCCGCAGTGGAGAAGCCAACTCCTGTTGTGACGAAGAAGGCGGTGTCGGTGAAGTCGAAGCAGGAGAGCAGTGACTCCTCGGAATCGAGTTCGGAGGACGAGGCCGCAGTGAAGAAGCCAACTCCTGTTGTGACGAAGAAACCGAATGTTGTTGTGACGAAGAAGGCGGTGTCGGTGAAGTCGAAGCAGGAGAGTAGTGAGTCCTCGGAATCGAGTTCGGAGGACGAGGCCGCAGTGAAGAAGCCAACTCCTGTTGTGACGAAGAAGGCGGTGTCGGTGAAGTCGAAGCAGGAGAGTAGTGAGTCCTCGGAATCGAGTTCGGAGGACGAGGCTGCAGCGAAGAAGCCAACTCCTGTTGTGACGAAGAAGGCGATGTCGGTGAAGTCGAAGCAGGAGAGTAGTGACTCCTCGGAATCCAGTTCGGAGGATGAGGTTGCAGTGAAGAAGCCAACTCCTGTTGTGACGAAGAAACCGAATGTTGTTGTGACGAAGAAGGCGGTGCCGTTGAAATCGAAGCAGAAGAGTAGTGAGTCCTCGGAATCCAGTTCGGAGGACGAGGCCGCAGTGAAGAAACCAACTCCTGTTGTGACGAAGAAGGCGGTGCCGTTGAAATCGAAGCAGGTGAGTAGTGAGTCCTCGGAATCGAGTTCGGAGGACGAGGCCGCAGTGAAGAAGCCAACTCCTGTTGTGACGAAGAAGGCGGTGTCGGTGAAGTCGAAGCAGGAGAGCAGTGAATCTTCGGAATCCAGTTCGGAGGACGAGGCCGCAGTGAAGAAGCCAACTCCTGTTGTGACGAAGAAGGCGGTGTCGGTGAAGTCGAAGCAGGAGAGTAGTGACTCCTCGGAATCGAGTTCGGAGGACGAGGCCGCAGTGAAGAAGCCAACTCCTATTGCGTCGAAGAAGCCAACTCCTGTTGTGACGAAGAAACCGAATGTTGTTGTGACGAAGAAGGCGGTGTCGGTGAAGTCGAAGCAGGAGAGCAGTGATTCCTCGGAATCCAGTTCGGATTACGGGGCTGCAGGGACGAAGTCAATCCCTGTTGTGACGAAGAAGGCGGTGTCTGCGAAGTCGAAGCAGGAGAGCAGTGACTCCTCGGAATCGAGTTCGGAGGACGAGGCCGCAGTGAAGAAGCCAACTCCTATTGCGTCGAAGAAGCCGACTCCTGTTGTGACGAAGAAGCCGATGTTAGCGAAATCGAATCGTGAGAGTAGTAAGTCTTTTAGTGTTTTTTCAGGTTTGGCCTATAGGTTCGTTTTATTGAACTATCTTCGTTGAGGTTTGCTAATTTCGGTTTTGCTTAAGGAAAAACCACTGTATCTACACGTTGGCCGTCTTCTGCTTCTATGACCGTTTCTGTTTCAGATCAAATAATGGTATCCCACACTCTATGCTCATTGAAGAATCCAAACTCTGCTGCTCCAAAACGACCCATTTTAAATGATGACTCCTCGTTTTCAAGTGACTCGGATCTTCCTGCGAAGAAAAGGAAGTTTGGAACCGATCATCCAACTCCAAAGGGGAAGAATAAGTCGTCAAAGGCCATGATTTCCAAAATTACAGTCAGCGATGCCTCGTACAAAGGCAATGTCGGTAGGTTCATGCTCTACGCGTTCAATTATTCAAATTTGTCGAATCTCTCCCCCTATTTGCATCTCATCTATTTAGGATGTTCTGGTGCTGGCAAATCGAAGAGCGCCACATTGTCCAGTGTCATTACTGATGCCGACTCCACACCAAAGACGCCTAGTGCTGTTACAGGAACAGGGACACCGAACTCCGCTAAACAACGACTTCCATTCCGACGTGTCGAGGATGATGCCTACGTGGTTCCGCCAGAGTTGGCCGACAACTCTTTTGCTGCGAAGGTACGTTGTAGCCTGAGGGTTTATCTCTGTATGGGTAAAATAGTATACAGATTTGTAAGTAGTAACAACTTATCGTGATATTTTGAGTCAATTGTTGAGCGTTTATCCTTTTCAGCTAGGCGCTCAAGGAAGTTGGGGTGAGCGCGCGGATATGGCCCTGAAATTTACTCGGGGTAAGGACTTTCGTCACGAGAAGACCAAGAAGAAACGCGGCACCTACAATGGTGGAATCATCTCAACCGCAGTGTGTTCCTTCAAGTTTAACGAATAGCTGCTCAAAACTACTATCCCTTACCGCCTTGGCTCCTCTGTATATACGAATGCACCCACTAATGCATCTGTTTGGTTACTTCCAATCTCTGCCTTACGGATTGTGACTCTCAGGTTGGGGTGTTCTATGGGATTGAGTAATTTTTGATGTGGTAACCAACTGTTTGCAGTTGCTTAAAGGTAGCAATGCTACTGTGGTGTCTTTGTACTCAAATGCAACAGGTGGATTCTACCACTTTCTCAAGGTAGGTCGTGGCTACTATCGAAGACGGCTGGTAGCAAAACAGATATTGTGGCTAGAATATAGTAGGCCGTTTGTTACCTCACTAGGCTTCATCCTCGGAATCTCTTATCTGTAGTGACGTCAACTTTATTTGGTAGGGCGATAAGATCATTCTCTATTGCAAAAAGTGGATTTGGTTCTACGGGTTCTAGTGGCGCCATTCCATTATTAAGAGGCTCGCTGAATGTCCTACTCAAGTATTTTAAGCATGTGCATCTGGGGGATGGACGAATGCTATGCTACTGATAATGGTTCGAGGAAAACCAAGGCGGAGTGCGTAGGTCCGGTCTGTGTAAGAGCGGTTCGAGTTGAACCGTACTTTTATTTCCTGATGTTCAACGTGGAAGTGGCAAGTGGAGTGGTTGAAGCATGCTCTGACTCAATTCAAACGCCTTTGCTCACGACAACAGTGATGGTACCCGCACGCGTGACAGCACCGCCTGTGGAAGACTCCGAACAGCATGCCAATAGGGCGATCAACTGCAATAAGACATCTGAATGGTGCAAGTTTCAGGCACTGATGTGAGTTAGTGAGAATTCCGGCTGAGGCGATTGCCCGTCTACAGCAGCTCTTCCCGTCAACACCCGATGAGTGGAATGCCTAGTCGATGCATGGCTTGTCGTAGGTCAGGGTTGTAAGGACGAGTCGTCCTGTGGGAACCGTGAACACAACCAACAAGAAACATTTTTCAAGTGTTATTTCAACTGAGGATTAAGTGCCTACAAGATGAGATGAATCGTGCTGAAGAACAGCAGTGTCCACTCCCCGAGACTTCACCTCTCCGATCTGTTAAATGTAGACTGCTTCCTCCGAAATCTTGCTTTTCGGTATCGAATAGCTGCAGCAAACGCGTAGATTTCATTGAATTTGGTGAGGATATTTTACATGCAATTCCACTACTTTTCGAAACAAATTAGCTCACTTTGGTTTAGCTAACAGCACACAAGTGATCGCGAAATCCTCACCAGGTGCACCGTTTCAAAGTCTATTTGATTTGACGCCCAAGTCATGGACAATATCTTTCAAAAAGACACGATTGACGTCAAATTCTTGGATAACCTCCTGGCTGGATGTTTCGCAGTTAGGCTACTACACAAGGAATCAGAGTGAGGCACTTTTAATGATGAGGAAGTAAATGCAACGCGTGAAAATGACGTCAACATTCAAAGGCACTGGATAATGAAATGAACAAATCATTGGAAGGAAGATTAATGAGGAAAAAACGGGTGAGATTGTCTATTTGGATGATAACTGAAGGCACAGATGGGTACATTGCGCCTGAGATTTTGCGGTCCAAATTGAAGATGAGGATTGAAGAGTACGATCTTATAGAAAGACAGATAGTTGTCTCTGAAAGAATAGTTAGATGAGAGAATGACGAAGGCAGTTCTGTAGACGCGAGAACAAATAAACTATCTTTTGTGGAAGACTAGGTGGTGGGGATGTTGGTTATGTAGACGTGTTGGATGTTTCAAAGCAGGGAAAAGGACAGAACTCCAGCCCGTGGAGGATCAAGCATGTGAAATAATAATATCAACAGGTGTAAATCTGGTGGATTTGATTGAGATTAGGGACATTTCATTTCTCCGCAGAACCATGAATTGCAGAAGGCGGAGAAGAGGCGGTAGTGGCTGTGGTTCTATGGATGTGTTGGACGAAAAGTTCGCGGACAATACGGATTCTCGCCACCTCAAAGGCCACTACCATCCGATGAAGGTCACGGAAGAAACGACAATCTAGATGTTTTAACAACTTTTCCAGCTGTCCCACATCATGCTGTTTCAGTAGTGCCTTAAAAACAGATCGGAAAAAGTCAAATCAGCAACCAGTAAGAGATCTACAATCGAATTTTCCATGGGTAATTTAGCCCACCGTAAAATGAGCTTCCTCATTGGAATCTCTGGCGTCCACATACGACTCGATGAGTTGGGAATTTCCTGAAAGGAACAGGCAACATCGTGACAAGTTTGATGTAGGGGCATTTGTGTACAAGATGAGGGATGCACACCTTTATCAAAGTTGGAGACGGATTCTTGCAGCTTGCGGAGGTCGAAGAACCAACTTTGCTGCTCAAATTCGACGTTCTTCAGACTCGTAGGAAACCAGAGATCAGGATGATGACGTTGTGTGTGGGGTATGAGAAGACTAGATAAGGCAGTGGAAGAAGAAGCCCGTAATTTCGCATTTCACAATCCGTTTGACTGACCCTTCACAGCTTCCAAAGATACAGGCTAACTAGCATGTACTGGAGGTCTGATTTATGCGTAGAAAGCTACAGGGCTAACATAATCGAGCCAGAAAACTCCACAAAAGACAAACGTACTGGCGATAGTAGACGCAATTCCCCCGTCGCATTTCGACACGTTCCCAGCCGAGAGGAATGCGAGGCGCGATAATGGGATGTTGCCAAGTGGTGGTTCGGGCGCGATTTCGGGAAGAGATCGATCTCTCGCCTCCACCACCGTTACCAGCATCGCCAGTAGTGCAGGAGACGTAAAAACGCCGACCCGACGAAGAGACACCCACTGCCCAACCCGTGGGCAGGGGTAACGAGATATTACTGTCCAGCTCCAGCAGATCCTGTTCGAAGAGAGGAAAGAGCGAAGGAATAATGGCTGCAGCAAGTTGATTTCAATACCGAATCCAATGCTGGACAAAAACGTCATATCAAGAATATATGTGTTGTAGATCAATGGACTTGTGATGGCTTACAAAAGTGGAGCTATTCAAACAACGTCGACTTCTGTAGATCACTCTAAAACAAGTTCTGCACAACTGTCCGTAACGGAGCCAATCCTAATGTTTACACAAAATGTTAGACAGTCAGATGCTTCTATTATGAAAATGAGACTTCATTAATTTTGCATGGGGTCTAAACGACTGGACAATTTCTTTTCTTCGGGAAGATCAATTTCAAGGCACCCTGGAAGTAGAATAAGAAAATTTACTTCTTAGCAAGAATCCTACGGCAATATGGGGTTGAAAAAAACTTGAGTTGCATGGAATCAACACCATTTGAACAATTTTACTCTGGAGAAAGCATTCTATGCGCATCATCATACTCTGCCACCAATACGTAAATTCCGAGCACCGAAAAATCCGCACTTGCAACTGAAATGTCCCAGAAGTAGAAAGCCAAGAAAATATTTGCGGATTTTTTCATTGAACCAGAAAATGATTAGTCCGGCTAGTGCTTAAAAAATAGACTATCAAATGGGTTAAATGCCTGTTGAGTGCCTTGAAAAAGGCTGAGAGCTTAGGAACAGCAGATACTGCCAAATTCATTTCCTACCAAATAAATCTGAAATTGTAAAAGATAAATAAAGAAATAGTATTTTGCAAAAAAGGAACTCGATCGCGCCTCAGGCAACTGCTAAAATTTCTCATATACGGCACTATTTTTGAGTCGTCAAAAAGCTGAGACAAATCAGAATATCTTCAAGCATTTGAACAACTCCTTGCTACCTTTATTTGGGCATAGAAGTCCACTTGATCAGGCAGAATTAGAGCCGGATCTTGTGGAAGCATGTCCAGTGCCCAGGTCCCATCATCATCTGTCTGAGTGCTGTCGAGGGGCGAGCCCGAATCATCGCTACGTCGACCCCAGAGCTGGCGTTGAAGCGGCTCCACTGCAGGTAAACGGCGTAGACATTGGCGATGACCTTGCTGCTGATTCTCCTCGTCGGAGACCAAGAAAATCTCGTCTTCTTCCTCCCTCTCACCTTTCCTGATGGAATTGCCTTCGTCGAACTGCGGTGGAGGGTAAAGGGTGAGACTAGGAAAATTTGAAGGGGAGGTTGTTGGTACATTTTGTGGATGCACGGTGGAAGATGAACCTGAAAGATGAGCAAGAACGTTTTAAAAGTAACAAATGCTCAAAATCGAATGCATTCTTATCAACTTTGCTGGTCAAGATATGAGCCGACCCACGTCTACCAAACCAATAAATAAACTGTGATGACTCACCAAGTGGAGAGGACTCTATTCCCTTATTCGTCTTGTTCGTCTATGTCTGGCTAACTGCTTCGTTAACTCAAATGCAACGCTACGGGATAATCAAACCTAGTATACAAGGTGCTTCTTCTCTTCAGCAAACATACTTGATGCAGGTGCCCGGTGTTCACGAGTCCTATCGACAAATGTTGGATCACTGGGGTGTGGAAATGGCGGCAGCAGTTGGTGTGGAGCCGCCAGCACGGAGGCAGCGGCGGCGTTATCTGCAGCAAAGATGGCAGCTGCGGTAGCGAAGTGATTTGCGGCCGCTCTAAACCAGCATGCCGCTGCTGCATTCGGTGGCGGTTGTGGGGCGAAATAGCGAACTTGTGGAGGTGGCAGTGGGGGCGGGGGCGGAGGAAGGGGAGGTGGAGGTGGTGGAGCAGCATGATGGTACCAAGAGGTGGGTTGTCCAGAGTTCAGTGGTGGAGGAGGGCACCAGTAGGGTGCGCACCAGGCTGGGGCTAATCGATGTGCAATTTCGTTATCTTCACCGCTGGTGGGATTGGGGGTAGTGGTTTTGAGAAATGATTCATGAGGAGAGGGTGCTAAATCGGAGTAGGGTCCGGTGCCTCCAGAGCAAGTAGTGATTGAGATTTTAGGTCTCACATCGGTATCACTTCTTCCTCGATTACCCCCACTGCTTGAAGTGGTAGCAACGACGGAGGCGGTGGTGTTATTGTCATTTACTTCTCGATGCCGTCTTCGTTGATGGCGATGGTGTTGGCGGCTACGTTGTTCCTCCGTAGAATCGGGTCCAAATTTTGAATCGAGATAGCGCGAGAAGTTTCGGAAGCCGGGTGGGAGATGTGGAGGGTGAGGACCTCCTTCGGAGGCAGAATTCTTCCGTCCCCTCGATTCTTCTTCTTTGCTGTCGTCCGTTACAACAATCCCTCCATCGTCCATCGCTTCCACATTCACAGAATCGTCCTCATCGAGAAAGAGATTTATTGTGGAGGAGGCAGGAGAGGAGGCAGCAGTAGTGTCTGCAGTACGGTGAAGGTACCAGCTGAAAGGTCTGTGTTGAAGCATTGAGAGTGGATCTAGTGGAGAGGTGGATGATTGTTGGCTCTGTTGGTGCATTGACAGCATATTGCGCACCGCATGGAGCAGACAGATCAACTAAAATAGCGCAGAAAGAATAAGCTGACACCACGACCAAATATAGAATGCCCAATATAATTTGGACTGGCGTTGGTACTCTTCAGTACATTACTTTTAGATTCCTCACTGACTGACTTGTCGTGAGGAGTTACTTTTGTATTACAGAGTTCAATACAAAGACATTTCCTTGATTATCCACAAATAAGTCATCATTTCCTACTCAAGTCAAAAAAATGCAGCTAGGATCTGTCTACTCGATAAAACTTGTGGAACCATGAGAGGTAGGTGGAATTTTTTTCAGAAACAACTGGGACCAGCCAACAATTGAGAAGTAGGGCCTATTCTTGCATGACAACGCAATACCTCATAAGAAAGAACTTGCCCAACGGGAGGCTTTATAGTGCATTTTAGGGATGCAGGAATATATTGCTTTATTTCTGCAATCATCTAAAGTGGTAATTATCACCCTTCATTGGTATTACTCAATCACATGGAAAATCGACAATTCGTAAAATATAGCAGAGTCAAGACCGGTCAGGGATGCCTCCAATCTCAGAAGAAAACCTCCATTTTACTAGTCCAAAAGTTTCTTTTCAGAAATCAAGGCCCAAAATTCTAGAACATTCCTCCGCTTGCATTCTCATTAAGTTCTCCTCATCAATCACAATGATGTGGAGACAATCTCTGAATGCGCTGGTAACCCTATCGAGGTCAAAGCCACTCAAACCAATTTAAATTCGTGAGAATGGTGAGCATTTAAGACCCCTACCGGGTCATCAAACAACAATGCTTATTTATGCTAGGGTCCTGCTGCACCCACAGTACCAGCATCTGGTGGAGATCTTGGTGATGTCCGCGCACACACACGCACAGCAGTATACAAAGAGTTTTGAAATAGTGGGATTTAAAAGCATTTGCCTCGTTAGAGAAGGATTATAGCATGAAAACGTTTGCTGTTTCAAAGAAGTTTTATCTGAAGAAACAAGTCCAAATAGAAGCACCGGAAACAGCGGTCAAAACGACAGGAGGACTTACTGTAATGCAAGTTTGCTAGAATCAGTTTGATTACCTCAATCTCTTGAAAAAGCGAACATAACTGGTTCTCAAGGTGGAGAAAAACACCGAAATCTCCTAAAATTCGTTGCCATGTAGACTCCCCTACCTAATACACAAACATAAAAATCCCCTCTAGCAACTTTTCTCGATCCAAGGGTTAGAAATTGGTGGCAGAAGGGATAAGCAACAAAACTACTACAGCTATAATTAAGTAAAATGATTATTTAATGACGTCTTTCTCACGGCAGTGATGTGATCTTAAAAAGTAAAAGAATGTTCCACAAATACTACGAAAGAAGCATGGCTGATCCTTCCGACGCAAAAGGAAACAGCTGTAGCCGTATGCCGGTACACTCTTAGAAGGAATAAAAACTATGAGTCCGTTGAATTTGAGAAGGGAGCGTACTGAAATGGAATGCTTTGAGAAATGTAAGGGATAAAGTGCGCTCGGAAAGGCATGTTGGGTGGCGTCTCCGAGCCACGTGATTGGCTTATCTATCAACCAATCCCAATGACTTAATCAAAAGCTCTCTTTTGCCATTGGTTATGAAATTGACTCACTTAATCGGACTCGAAGGTAAGTGGAGAATTAGCTCCTTTTTCGATTTTATCATGAAGGATACACCAAGCAGAGGACAACGTTAGCTAGACATTTGGTGCTATATCACTATAAAATGGAGTGGGATTCACACATGCCTGCGAATCTGAAGAATTATAAAACGGCAGTGAATCGTCAACTTTGGAGCAAAAAATGCTGAGGCCTCTAAGATGAAGGACTTTAGCAAAGGTGAGAAAAGATGGGCTGGCAAGAGGGGAAGAATGGGGGAAAGAGCGCTGGATGTAAATAGGTGAAGCACCAAGACTGGCGTGAAAACAATGCAGGCACCTATGCACATATGTGGGGAAAATGGAACGTAAGGCAAAGCTCAGCCTAAAATAGGGTTATTTATAAATTGCTTAAGGTGCTATGTCTGCGAAATTTCATTTTTTATGATCTGGGAAATGAACGCTTTTGAAAATTTGTCTGAATTGTAAATTAACTAGGGGACTTCAAAAACGAAAGAACAAGGAGATTCCTGGGGGGCCAAGAAGAAGGCAAATTATCAATGATGAAGGCACTTAAACTTGGGAACAAAATAAACTGCAAAGATATTTTAGTAAAATAATGTCATGCTCTGTTATCAACCAGACAGGTGTGACTCATAATTCTGACTAATCATGTCAAAAACCTCAGCATTGGATATGGGTGCAAAGGTAAGAAAATTCCACGAAATCTTATCCCTTTCACTGTTCAGTACATGAGTTCACATTGGAGGAAATTTTGAAATAATAAAAGTGTTGCTTTATAAAATTGAATGGTGGCTATTGAGAGATGCAATGACTATCTGCAGGGCATGTTTGCTTGAATATACTCCTTAGGTGACGAGTGGGCGATCAAACCATCCTCATGATCGAGACAGAGCGTCTAGAAAGTTTGTGTAATTCCGTATCCCGACAATAAGTAATGTGTTTCGCAAAACAATCATTTTGATCCAGGGGTCTAAAACCGGAGGTAGAAGAGAAAAACGATGTGAATATTACATTGGTGAGGGTAGTGCGATTTTCCTCCCTTCATAAAGGACAGAAACTTGGACGAATAGGCCAAGCATGCCAGCTTAAACCCCTGCTTCTAATTCTAGAGACAAAACATCTGAAGTAGTAGAAGCAGATACCCCTTTATCAATCAAAGCCCGTCTTGACATAAGGTACCCAAAATCTAGACAAAATTGGTAAATGCATCAGTAAGAAATTGTTGCATTCCGCATTTTACTTTATGGATGTCAATGCTTGTAATCATAGGGGATGGCAGCTATCGTTATCCTGTCAACTTTTTCAAAGATGAAATGTATTTTTACGTCACTTAGAGCACTTATGAAGAAAATAATTCAGATTTATAACGAATGGATATAAATGGATTGAAATGAACGGCAATTCCCTATTTTTAATCTCTGCAAGGGGTGATCATGACAGTTTACACGTAAACGACAAAGTAAACAGCGTTTGCTTCCCAAACGTGATTCGGTTTAATAACACCACTGGCCTTAGTTCAGGGTGAATGCGTTGGTAAGGTTAAGCCCTAATAGGATATTTCGCAAACTTGTGTTTTGACTTGCATTCTCCCACCTTTTTGAGAAATAATTAACCAATCTATGCCGCGATCTCATTCTGGGGTTTTGAGAAGTAAAGCACTTGTGACTTTAGAGGCGGCGGATAATTTTTGAGCAAAATGGGGTAATGGACCGGTTTTTATTTGTGGCTTCCAACTCCTCAACGCTGTTGCGCGCTAAATAATAAGCCATTCATCTGCACTGACATGCCCTATCACCAGGGGCCACAGTGGTTCACATATCTGATCCAAGTGAAGAACGAACCACACCCCGTTGGCTGAAATACATCTGCTAAGGATGGCTGAATCTCTCAAGAATCACTTTGAAAGGGCCGAACTCCTAATTTCGAGCTCTGCGGGACCAGTTCTCGAAAAATCGGAACCAGTCTTCAAGAATTACTTGCCGAGCACCCCTGAATATAAAGTAATGCGTCACGGTCTGGAAATACTGTAACTCTTTGCATATTGTTGCCTTTTAGTCAAACATGCGTGGAGTGTGTTCGGTATGGAACATTTACGGTCTTTAGCACCACCGCTCAAATTAAGCCATTCGCGATACTATGTGTCTTGAAGAGAGCATGATGCTTGGGACTTTCAAACAGAACCATAGCAACCATCACAGCTAATTAATCAGCTAGCATTAATCTTTGAGTCCGTCTCGCAATACTTTACAATCCGCTAGTTAGGTGGCTACGGTTGAAGCAGAAGAGTGACCGCGGAGAGCACCGGAAGGACGTTTAAAAGAATAAACTATGGAGTGAACCATACGACGGGAAAAATCATCGATAGCACATATATATGTATCTACGAATGATGAAATCAAGATCTAAAGTTATCGACGATCGAAAAGTCTTTTCGTTATTAGCAATTAGCTGATTTCTATGGGGGTGGACTTCAGGTTTAGATTGAGAAAATTTCCCAATCAGAGATATGGCTAAACCTAGTCTTGGCTGTGACAGCTTCTGAACAGGAGGTAGTTAAATCGTGCAGCATGAAGTGCTAGTAGTGCTGAGAGGCTGGCGGCACAAAAGCTCGAACGCCTACAACAGGAGCAGAAGAGGTAGGAATAGTAGCAGGATAGCAAAGCCCAAAGCAGTACGTGATGCGTGCAATCAGGAATGCAGGGAATGTGATGAGTGCGGAGGGAGAGAGGGAATGGAGGATGGGAAGTCTGAATCCCCCACCCCACGCCTTCGACTAGCCTCCAACGCACAAGGTGCATTGCTGCATTGTGCCGCGCCATGCGTTGCCGTCCCCACACGCATGCAAACTCCCGCGTGTGCGCGCACGGTCGGCCAGGAGGGCTGTGGCGGGTGGAGGCGTTGGGAATCCACCTACCCTCTTGTAGACCCTCGCCTTTTGCCTCATTCTACTGCACACCCTTCAACTGGTGGGGTAAGAAATTCACTAAACTCGTCTCGAATTTGTAATGCACAGTGAAGGCAAATGGAGCAACAGCTTTAAAGCTGTGGCTTGTTTTCTCTATCGCGCTAATGGTGTTCGACAAAGAGTATCAAAAATCACGATCTTTATCACCAGATGATGTTCGCAAAGACTAATAGCACCGATGCAAACTTTTCCTCTAGCACCTGGAGACAAAAAATGGAGACTCCACTAGGCTCTTTGTCCAAGTAACAAGTTATAGTCTAATCGAGGAAGGCATGAGATATGGTTGCCTAGCTAAGAATAGAAGTTAACCAAAAGTATGAAATTGCCTCCCACAGTCATAAAGGGGAAATGCAGCAGCAACAACAACAGCAGGAGAAGTAACTGTGAATTGATGTGATTTGGCAAGGATTTTTATTATCAAGACCTGAACAGTTTGTATCAAAGAAATGGCTAAAAACTGTTTAGGTACATTCCTAGTTAAAACCCGGCGAATGAGAGTGAAACAATTAACGGATCTCTAAAGGCTCAATGGAAGGTGGTTACTGAGTTACTGATTGTAGTGTCTATAATTCGTAAGCAATTGGACGCCCTTTTTTGTATATGAGGTATTCACCTATTTTCCTGCATAACTCGCTCCCAATTCCATCTTAACTGGAATTGGAAAGGGAAAGAAATAATCACGGAAGGAAGAGATTCTATCCCATCGATTACTCCCTAAAATGTCCCAAAACATATCGTAAACTCCCTTCAAACTCGGTGAGACCGTCTACGCAAATCCATTCAAACATCTTGATATATTCGGCTGGGCCATATATTCGTTGGACGGAGTGTACTATTTCTGTAGTCACACCTTGGCGGCTACCCAAGATGTGGGACAAATTAGCTAAAACTGCGAATTAGGCCCCTATAATCATAAACCAGAAAGTATGGTAGCAGTTACTGTAAACTGGTGTAGTGCAACAACTGGCATTAGAAAGGGCTTTATAACTCCTAGCTGAACAAAACTATACTGCGGGTTTCGTGAATGATAAAAAAATAAAAGTAGACAAAAAATCTTCATTTGGGAGCTGTTTCACTGTAAGCAGGATGTATCAAAGCTCGAGCCACGTTGTCAGTTGCCTATTCTACTCAAGGGAAGGCATCCATATGCTTACTCGCCCGCTATGGTGATCTATAGCCACTGATCTAACATGGTCGTTAAAAATACCACACATATGTCGACGTCTACTATCAAGGACCCTAGATCTGGTGTAAATAGAGCATACCTGAGAAATGCATGCAGGCATCCTGAAGAGGTGTGCACACAACGATGCCTTTAAATGTCTAGCCATAACTTAAAGTAAATTCAGAGGCTGAAAATAAACCAGATTATATCTATTTACGGTTGAAATTTAATTTAGTAGCCAAATCATTAGGTAAAGTAGCATCGAAAAAATGGTGGACATTTTGAATATGCTACTGGACTACGAAATCATCAAGAAGTGCTCTGCAACACCTTCTAAATACCTACTGTTAAAAAAAAGGAGACGCAAGACTTTGGCCCTTAGAAGTAGGTATTTCTACACTTTGGGAGTTTTGCATTGCCACACAAATTGGACAAATATTCGCGCAGACTTTGGGCCGTTTCTGCGTACGAAATGCCTCGCCTAAGGCTACCACCTTAAAGGTCAAAGTTTTGTGATTACCGGTGCAAAGGAGTTAACTGCAATCCATGCAACGCTTGGATATAAGGTAGAATAAACACTTTGGTCAACCTTCTACTTTTATGAGAATGCAAGATTAAAATGGGCCCAAAAAATATGAAGATAGGGGATGAAAACCAACGGGAAAAAAAACACAAATTAAACCTACAGGAACTAGGTTAGCATGGCAGAGCAAACTTTCAGTGGAGGTTTATTTACATTGTGCTATTTTGGGCACTTTTTATCTACTTCAAGGAGCTAGTAGGCTAACCCACCTGTAATATAGGCTTGTTTGAATAGCGCTGTTGGGTGACAGGCGGTCAAATTGCATCAGCCTGTCTCGTGACTGAGCAGACGTAACCGATTTTCAAAAAGGAGATGGATACTAATGCACTAGCAAACTTTGTTAATTTGTAAATCCCCTCCCGTACTACATAAACATAAGACGTCTCCCTACAGCCAATTTTTTGATTCAAGAGTCAAAAACCGGAGGTAGAGGCGACCAGCGGAACAGCTACACGTCTATCTTTAGACTAAGTACTACGATTCTAGGACATATAAGAATGAATAGAAGAGGTTTGTGTACAACTAAGTTGCAGGCAATTCTACAAAGAAAGCTAAACCAACATTGCACTTTTACCACTTGTCAATACTTTATTCAATTTCGGCTGGAATTGTCAAAGGAAGGAGAAAACAGACATGGTTATTGCAAAAACCCATACCCCAGAGGACGATTTAGTTAAAATGAAGGAAAGAGTGACGTCCGAAATGATGAATAAATGAAGTGTTAAAGGAACCTACTTAAGAACGTTTGGCATTTAAAACAAACTACGCAAAATAATAACAACGAGAACAAATAGGGATGATAAAAGTTACAAAACATTTAATTAGGTTGCCACTTCCCTAAAAAATTGTGGCGAATCTCACAGATGAGGAATTCGCTTTGCTTGGAAGCTATCTCATCTGTATGAAGAGGACCCGAAGAGCGGACACAAAAGAAAGCAACGAAACAGAGAAGAAAAGCACGTTAAAAAGGACAACACTTAAAGAAAAATCCAAAGATGATCGTTCAGTAAAGGTGAATATGGTAGCAGCGAAAACGAGTGATATTATGAGTGCATAAAAAGGATTTCATAGTTTGATGAGTTTTAGTAGATCAAAGAAATATTCGATCACTATACTGGTACGACAAGTAAAGGAGAAGTGGCAGCAATTGTGATAGCTTAACCCATCTACCATGCACTGTGCTACATTCGGTGGGTTGAATCTACGATCAACAAGGGCATTAGGGGAAGTAGCAACAAGAAAAACTGGGCCCGATTCACCTCATCCCTGTTGAAGTCCTGCAACGAGGACGGAGAGGAACCTGCGTAGCATGAGGAGGCCGAGGAAGGAGAGGAAAGATAGTAGGGGTCGATGTCGCCGAAATTCGGTCCGGAGACAGTTGGATGAGGTGGTAGCAGCTGCGATGCCGGTGGTGGCAGTGATGGCGTTGGCAGGGGTTGAGGTATCGATTGCTGTGGAAAGAGGAGGAGCGGAGTGGTGTGTGGATGGTAGTGTAAGGGAGTAGCTACTACCGGGTAGTGAAGGGCCTGGTGTTGATGGTGGTGGTGGTGATGGGTGCTGCTGGCCCATGAAGGATGCGTTGACTGGCGACCTGAGTCACTCTTCGCCTTGGCAGAGAGGACTGGAAAGTGGAATATAATAAAATAAGACTGGTCAAATTCCTTCTTCTACCTCTTACGTAACTCACCAGGCCGGAAGGACGTGACTTCAAGAAGCTGCTGAAGTCGTCGCTCCAGATACTGTAAATGCTCAAATGACATATTCTCCATGCGATATGATTTAGCTTTTGAAGACTTGGAAGGCTGGTTTCCAAGGGCATGACGTGAGCCCGGGAAGGAGATGGATTGGGGAATAGCCCCGATGATATCACCTCGTTTTGGTGTGGTTGAACCGGAAGTTCCACCTGACCTAAGGAAGTCTAAAGAGGAAGAAGAAGATTAGACAAAAGCATTAGGAAAACTAATAGACCTACGTGCACTGCGGTGAAGCTGCTGAAATTCCTGATTCGTTTCATGCTGACCACCACGTACAGGCGTGCTAGGCTGACTAGCAGGATAGCGTCTACGTTGGGCATCGTTGTTAGCAGTGGGTTGGTACTGTGCAGCAAAGAAGGGTCTGACAACTGTAGAGGGGCGAACACGACCCAGTGAAGAAGTGGTGACTGTGGAACTGACCGGAGTTAGGGATGTGGGTGGCGGGTGTTTCTCAGAGGTGCGCCTACCAAAAATAGGTAGTTTGGATGGCCGCAAAACACTTGAAGCGCCACTCGACTTACTCGAAAATAAGTGCGAGTCTTGCCTTGACATCACGCGGGTACCCCAACTTGACTACATCGTAAGTCTAAAACATCAGTTCCAAAAAAGGAAATGAACGCAACTTCCAAGACGTTGGTACATTTAAAAAGCATACATAAAAGTAACCAACAGAAAAAATGCAGACCATTAAAACACCCGCAAATTTGTCGTCTACTAAATTAAACGAAAAAGTTCTACTAGAAAAAAAGTTCTGGTGCAAATTAGTGTAGAATGGTTAGTTGCACACCTGCCAAAATGGGCTTTGCACAAAGAGGCAGTAAGCAACCAGTATTTTAATGCAGAAAAAAAGAAGAGAAAGAGTAAGAATAACCAGTACCGCAAACTGATTTTACTCCAGCAAGTTAAAAATCCACTATCTGATTAGAAGACTTAAACAACTACCTTAAGGACGTGCAACAAGTGATTAACAGGTAAAAGGTTTTTAGTAATATCGCAAGCTTTAAACACAATAACTTAGGCTTTAATTCATAGTATAAAAAATTTAAAAACGCTGGGAATCACGCAATTTACCTAAACGAAGACATTGACGGGATAAAACCATCATAGCCAGTAAGTTCCACTTTAATTACTTTAGTTTATTGAAAGCAGCTTCTACCTTTTAATTATGCATTTTTGGGTGCCGTAGTAAGGCGCAAGAAGTTGCAGTGGTATAGCATAAAACATCACTAATGTGCAAAAGTTCGTGGTCTCCTGGCATGACTCAGAGGGCACCCGGCTGGATGTAAACACAAATGCCTTTGCAACTCTACCAAAAATTAAGTGCTTTTTTCTGTCTTACACACATTTTATCTTTTTTAAGTGTTTCCTGGACGAAATTTGAAATCTATCCATTTTTCTCCTTGTTTAATACATCAAGGGCATATCACCTTTCGCCTTAAGGAAGAATAGATACGTGTATTTTGAAGATAACTTAGCATATTTTGTTTCGTAATTTTCCATTACGTCCTTTTTGGTTTAATCGATCAATGAATCGTCTCGAAGGTTAACCGTGGTGGTTGAGGTGTTGGTACTTTGGTGCGTGAAACTGATAAACTGCATCTGTGTCGGGAATGTCGTGTCCCTTCTTTTTCGTCTCTCGCAGACCTAAAAGTGGCACATCGCAAGTTCAATTACAGACTGATTTATATGACTGGTATGCTTAAAATGTTCTATTTACACAATGGTTAGCTTAAAGAATATTTCGGACCAAATAAGGAAAGATGGCGTTTACGTGCCCGAGGTTTTACGGCCTCTTGTCCGATGCGTTATCGTCGAAACTGCTGTTGGGCCCTCCCACATAGCATTTCGGCTTCAAGTAATTATTATGAATCCACTTTTACTTATTATTCTTCCCCTTAGGATGGGCGGGTTTGTCGTTTGTCATACTCGCTCCGTGCGGACAAACTAGTGTGTGTCAACGAAAGAAAGTAAAGTAGTGCACTTTTGACAACATTGATATAGACGAGGGCGTTCTTCAGATTCAAGAACTGAATTTTCTTACAGTCGGGGGAGCAACGCTGGCTCAGTCCGGGTTCCCAATGCGCCTGTAGCTCTACGAACACTACGTGCACCAATGAGTGTTCTGGGAAGGGGTAGCAGATCTATGAGTCTGTTTAGAGAAATGCAACGCCAGGGTCTCTATCTGCGACCTCTAAGTTCTCAAATATCCCCAGCCGACGTTCCCGAAAATCTCATCGAACAATGTCAAATGGTTTTGCAGGTAATTAGGCACTTACGAGAACTTCTTCAATGAAAACATATTGTTAATTGCTATTCGTGCTGTAAAATAGGGCAAGTCAAGACAGTTGATCATACGAGAGCTGCAACGCACTAACTTAGATGTCAATATGGCTGTCAACAACATGCTATCGCGTGAGGACGAGGCAGATTTTAACGGCGCTTCTGGGGCTGTTAACATTGGTGATGAGTGGGAAGATGATGCAGAGGATATTTTTTCCCTTCTCGACCATCCTGAGGGTTTGCTCTTGGAAGGGGAAGGCAGTTTCCAGGAGGACATTATTGATCGATCCTCATCCCCGCGATTTAGAAGAGAAATTCTTATGGATTGTGGTAACGTGCAAGTTATGCCTCTTAATTATCCTTCACTAGATCGGACCCTTGGTGATCATGCCACCTACACGGATCGCCGAAAACGTAGGAGATTCGATACACCAGGACTCCTGCGGAATTCAGAGACCTACGGGGGTCGCACGGCAGAGTCTCGTCTATTTTTACGCAATATGGGACTTCCAGACGAAAAGGTAGTGTGTTTATTCCAATTATTTATACATAGATTCTTAATCAGGAGGAAGAAAGTGGTTGTGAAACGGTATCAGGGTTTACAAAATGCGTTGAGAGCAACGTGCAGCTGGGTGATCACCTTGAGTTTTGGCCCACAAACTCGGCTGAATCAGTGGGCTCGCATTTTGTTAGTATTGCTGCTCTCTACACCGAACTCGTCGCAATTAACAGTCGTGGTGAACTCCACCAATGGAAATGGCAAAGTGCCGAACCCTTTAGCCCACATGTGCGTGACTGCCATCTACCATATGCGTTTTGCGCTCCTCTTTCATACCCAGCGATTACTCTTGCGCATTCACTTTTTTAGGGTATAAATTCACCTCCATTCAATCTGATAGAACAGCCAGAAACTGATGCATCACCAGTTGATCATCGCCATCCCCGCTCCACTAGTTTGGGCATCACACATGAAAAGGTGGTTTCCCTCTCGGGATGCGTCACCCGTGCGTCGATTATGACAGCCTCTGGAGCTATCGCCACTTGGATGGATGAGATGCTACCCAGTCTCTTTCACTCTGCTGCTCCTGCATCTTCAGCTGCTGCCACCGGGGCAACTGCTGCTCTCATGCGTCTCGAGCATCCCGCGATACATTTCAATGAGCTAAAGGCGGAGGTTGTTGTTCGTCTCTCAACTGCACCGCTTATCACTGTGGTCCAGTGCGCTTCCGGCGCAGTTTTTTGGTGGGGTGTTCTGCCCTCCTACATTAGACAACGCAACGTGGAAAAACAGAGACACCCTGGTTCTGCATCAGCTGCTCCTACCACAACTACCTCAACAACATCCGCTTCTGCTAGTCGCCATCGAAGCACTAGTGGCAGCTCTGAAGCGGGCTCAAAAACGCCAGCTGCTGCCACCACTGTTAACACTTGCGCCCCACCTCTCAGTCCAGGCGATTTGGTGTGTATGCGGAACGCGCCGATGTTCCACGCCGGTGCAATTGGTTTCACATTGATCAACGGCGTACCAAAGGTGGGCGTATTGTTGGAGGATGCGTGGAAGCTGACGGACGTGTGTCGTTTTCGTGTGAAGTCGCCCTCAGCGCTGAGGAGTCAGACTGGCGTTGTAGCCATGGTGACGGGTGGTAGCACAGTTGTGGGGAAAAGCAGTTCGACGGAAGCGGTTCACACTCTTACTTGTCCCTACGTTCAAGCCGCTGCTGCTGCTGCCGCAGCTGCTGCGCAAACTGACCACGAACCTCCACCGACCGACTCGGGTGCAATGGAGATGCCCCCACCTCCTTCACCCGCCTCATCTACGTGCTCAGATCACTCGGGTCCCGTGAAAGTCAGCCCGAGAGCCTTCAGTGAGTGATCACTTTTTGAAGTCGGATCCTTGAATATTCCAGGGAGTTAAAGAGCTGGGAGTTTTTGCTCTTTGATGAGACGCTGCCTTTCTATGCTTGAAACATTAGAAATTACATAGTGGTTCCTTGCTCTACTGAATGGTGCCTGTTATTCAGGAGAAGAAATTACTTATATTCGAAAGTTTCTTTACTGCTTAATTTATCCAGATCTTAGTGATCGCCGAAATGGAGCCGTGGTTTTTTTCATTTTAATGCATGATCATTTCGTAAGCAGACTCAGGATTTTGTCGTCCTCCCATGCGAGATAAGTAAACATGAGACTTCCTATCATCCTCAATTCGGCTCAGTAGACCCTGAAAAGTTTTGTTTATTGAAAACGTTCTGAATATTGTTCTGCTGCATTGTACTAAACGGCAATTATTTCCAGTCACAAGGTATTGGCCTTACAACTTGTCCGATCTGAAAGTATTTATTTTTTTTCAGTGTTTAAGCTAGTTAGGCGAAGCTCATCGTATTTCTATTTTTCAAGATCTTTTAAAGCTAGGGTTTTGAACATGGAAAAATCTTTCTAGAGGTTCAATTTCTTTGTTGGAATTCAGAATTTGCGTTCGTTGGTGTTACTTCCAGTTCTCGGTTTCTCGATCTCAGCTGCCTCAATTGCTGCTGTCCCAGTTAACTAGCCTTCCCTCGAGATAAAAAGACAAAATTTTTCGATACTTCCAATAATTTCTTAGACTAGTCTATGTTTCATTACTCCTTTGGTGTGTTACTTCTGCCGTCCATTAGTCATGTCCTATTATTTTAGCCAAACTTGGTTTTCACCTTAAAATCGTCGTAAAATTCTTTTGGATTAATGCACTTAATGTTAGATTTGAATTCTGAGTGATTTGTCCACATCATTAAGTACCCTTTTTTCTACCGAGGCTATGCTTTTTGTGATCAGCGCAGAAGTGTCACACCTTCTGTGAGATGTGCAATTCCCATGTTATTTTACTAATTTAGTATTATTTTATGTTCAGCACTCTCTTTGCTGCTCGGTCTTATTAATTGCTGATCAGCCACATCAAAAAATAGTCGATTTTACGCACCTTCAGTTGTCTTTCATCGAATATTGCTAGACTTTCTGTTCTCTTTTTTATTAGACGCTAAAATCTTAATTATCTACAGATCAGGGAGGTCGCACATCTGGTTTATTGTAAATATAACCATTCCAAGACAATTTAATTCAGCCAAATATCGTTCAGTGATAAAGATCACGTGCCACATTTTTGTGATGCGCGAACTCAGATAGTGACTCTGTACCTCATTGAATTGTTTTGTTTTGGCCCCCATAGAGCGCAAAAAAGCTCCAAGCACCTCAAGTGACGGTAGCGGGAACGGTGGCGGGGCAAGTGGAAGCGGTACTCGTCGTGGATCCGATCAGTTGGATCAACAACAGCAGCAGTTAACGAAACAAACTACCAAGCCAACCATATTGAAGCCGCAGCACGACGAAGAGATTGAGGATTGGTGTTTGAGCGAAGTGGTCTTCGTGGAGGATGGTCGGACTCAACCGGTGGGTGTGCTGCTGAAAATCGACGGGACCATCGCCGCGGTGAAGTTCCTCAAGGAGCAGGATCGCGCCTGTCTGGCCGCTCGGTGCCCTTCTGCTCCCGTCTGTCTCTTCATTAATCATATCACAAAAACCGCTCATACCCTTCAGAAATCATTCGTTGCTCCTCCCACTACCTCTTCCCCTTCGCTTGTTGCTCCACATGATCCTATGGCCTGGCTAAACGTGAGCTGTCTTCCACTTTTCGCATTTTGGACTTTTTCCTCTAACCCAGATTATACCTTCTTAGGATTGCCGTTTGTTGAAAAAGGACGACTTGATGCAAGTGAAGCAGTCTGTAGGTGGAGGACTCTCTCAGCGCGTGCCAGACTTTGTTCAGGCGACACCGCGTCACATCTCGATGAACTTTCTTACCACCAAGTCGAATTCCATGCCCGCCACCATCTCTAAAAAGCAAATTTTCGCCCTAGCGCCGGAGAATTCGCGTCTCCATGCTATTGTCGGTCGAGTGGAACCGGAAATTGCGATCGCGAGTGGTGAGGATCAACGAATGCAACATTTGGAATACCATGTCTTCACACTGAATGGAAAGACTGTGTCGTCTCGACGATTGCCAGTTCTTTCCAAATCCACGGGTGCTCCGGATAACGCTATCGATGCAGACGGAGCGAAGAGCTCCCTCTACTCTGACATTATGCTCACGTGTCCTGCTGAGGTTTGTCTTCGCTAATGTTTTTCGATCTAGACTAGGAGGAAACATTCTTTTTGAATCTAGCGCAATTTCGACACCAAAGGGAATTGAGACGTATGCGCGCTTTAACCCACCGATTAATAAGTGATTTTACAAGTTTGAGGCATCGAATCAGGTCACATAGCTTCCTATTACCAAATCTAACAATTAGGACTAATTTATCAATTGCTCTACAGGTTAAATCTGCTTGCAGTACATCTCACCTGTCTTCAATTTCAATGAGAAGTAGATTTCATATCGGGAAATGTGATTCATCTATCTCAGTGACTGAATTATTGACTGTCACTTCCAATGTTCCTGGATCACTTCATCTAGGTACCAGTTTGTGACACTTACTCCCGTTTCAAAAATGACATTTCTCAGTTTCGCAGTATTTTTAGTATATCTGGACGACCTAAAGTCCATTTGCTCATAATATCGCAGCTTAAATGCCTAGTCTATTTTAAAAGTAGAGGGAACTACAGAGCCCTATTTCCACTGCTATCTGTATGGAATGACTTTGCGACATTTTTTGCTTTCGGAGACACGTTCAAATATGCAACAAACGAAATAGAACTATGATTTTTTGAAGTAAAAGGAGTTCTTTAACAATATCGTACTACCATGATCTCTTATTTCAGCGCCCCTTGTTGTTGCGCGACTCTGCAGGGGTAGTGTTCCCTTTTCTACCACCCTCACGTCCTGGTCAGGAGTCCTGGGTGTTTCCTCCATGGCTAGACCTGCCTGCGGTACAGTGCGCCGCCCTTTCCTGGATTAGCGCCTCCCCGCCACGCACCACACCTGCCACCACTCTCACTCCTGCTTCCCAACGCGACACTGAGACGACCACCACGTCTTCTACATCTAGGGCCAGCGGTGAAAACAGCAAGAAATTGACCTTAGCTTCTGGTGCTGCTAGAGATCTTCAGGGCGACTCACGCCTCCTACTGGGTGTGGTGGTTGTCAGAGAGACTAGTCTTTTGCAGCATATCATGCGTGCTGATGAGGGAAAGGTGGAGGAAGTGGTAAATCGAGAGTTTGAAATATTCCTTTTATACCTGCGTCCTTTGCACTACGCCTAGAAACTATTTTCCATTTGATCTGCTATTAGTGCCTTCCCTTGAACTAGTTCGTAGCTTGCCTGTATGTAGGGAGAACTCAAACAATATTTTCCCTAATATTCAGCTTCGACTGTTGAGCACGGCACCACAAAGTCGAGTGGAGTTAGTGGCAAGCGAGATGGCCGACGGTCACCGGACTATCCTTCATGTGGCCGTATTAATGTGTGCTCCGATGGCTCGTGAGACACCCGAGATGACCGAGCACTTAGAAAACATCCTCAAGCGCACGAGCAGTGGCAGCAGCGGTTCCACATCTGCCCCACCACCGCATCCCCCATCCCCACCCTCCGACGGCAGTGGATGGACCACCATTTCTCCCTCCCCGCCTCCTCCACCCCCTCCGCCCCTTCCAAGGTCACTGCACTCCCTTCTAAATCTGTGAGCCAGTTGGTTGATTTTCAACGCCCTGTCATTCTTCTTTACCCAACTTATTTTCTGATCAGAAGCTCAAGTGTTAAAGATTTTGAAGAGTTCAGTTAAGGTCCATGATTTTTACACCTCTGCTACCGATCATGCCGATTTGAAACAAATCTCTCAAATGGTTTTCTTGAGCTAATTTTGCTTCCTAACCAATACGATGCCCCAATTCGAGTTTTCTTATGTTTGATTCCACGGCAGACCTTTGAGTTTCACTATTGTGCTCCTCCTATTACATTCAAGTCTATTTTGTTTTCAGATACCTTTTTAAGTCGTTCAATAATACTTCTGTGATCAGAAAGTCAAAAAGCCCAAACTGGTTGTCGTGATTTTGAGTCTTTCAAAGTTGAAATAGCGTTTTTATCTTTTTGTCTCAGACAGAGGGCGTACGTGGTCCCTTTCGCTTATAATTACAGACGTTAAATAACGTCAGAATGATTTGTTTTCACCCTTACTTTCTCGTATTTATTTGTGTTATCCATATACAAGTAATGGTGTTACACTGTCAACAACACCCATGGTAGAGGCTGATTCATTTATCACGCTAATTATGTTTTCTTTGTAATTTACTCCTCACATCGTTATTCCACCAGTGTAACGTAGCTATTATTGCAATCAAACGTCCGGATCTCGTTGGATTACTCGAAAATATCTACTTTGTAGTTACAATTCCTGCGTTTCCATAGAATTTTAACGCATCGGCACAAACGTCTCAGCGCCTTAACTGAGGAAGCCAGTGTAATTTATAATACCATTTTTTACTCGATCTTTTCCTTTAAAATACTTTTATGTAATAAGCTTTTGTTCCCCTTCATGATAATGGATCTTGCAACTGTGCAATGGTAGGTTTATCTTCAATTCGTCGATTTTTTCAAGCTTAACGTGTAATGTTAACTTTCCACAGCTACCCATACTTGCGCTTAGTGGAAGTAGAGCATTTTGATGAAAATTCAATGAATCTTTTGTTCTGTTGGCAGAAGCGCTTCTATCAACCAGCGCTTGTCAAACGCTGGGGCGGCGTCAAGCGCCGCCACTGCCTCCTCCTCCACCTCTTCGGTCCACGACCTCTTCATTCGCTCGCCTCTGGAGGCGGCGGCAGCAAGTGTTGTGGAAGCAGCGGCTGCGGTATCAGTGGCCGTAGCCTCCTCCTCATCCACGTCATCTGGTGGCCACTTCTGTCACATGGCCCCTCTGCCGGTGACAGAGGAGGCGTCGCGTCGAGTCGCCTCGCATCGAATTCTTCGCGCTCTCATCCTCCATCCCCGACTGCGCACCCTTCTGCCGCATCTCCTTTCATGCCTTTCAGACGACGGACTGACGCCGTTCATGCTGGCTATCCAATGCAAGGCTTACCAAGTGGCTGTGTTTCTGCTAGACTTTCTTGCTGTAAGATAGCATCTTGTCCTTTATCCGTAGAACTATCAAGTAATAATCATCAGACATTGTAAACTCCACCATCTTGACGGTTTTTCATTTACTGACGACATGCCAAATTGCAGACGCCATTATGTCTCCTTTCTGCGTACTGATCTCGATTAACGACCGATATCAGATTTTCTTGGGGCTTCTCTTGGACTCTGACAAGCCTATCTTTTCGTGTGGCAGCTTTGATATCTATTATGCTCAAACGTTACTTTTGAACCGTTGTGTACCTCATTCATTGGGGCGGTTTTTGTTAGATATTTCCTCCAGGTTTTTTGGATAGGGGCCAGCTGTCAAATTTACTTTTACCACGTCCGATGACTGCCAAATAGCCTTTGCATTAGTGATGCTGATTGTTCCTGTGAATTTATTATGCCCTTGCTTGCTTTTGCCCAATTAGCAGCACGCCATCACCGAGAGCCGCGTAGCATTGATCTCCATCGGATTTGTGAAAACCAATTCTGGTGGTGGATGAATCTTCGTTTATTGCTACACTTTTAACCATTCATCTCTTTACAGATCATCTGTAGACTGCTGTGATTAATTGGTTCCGCGTCAAATTCTGGCCGAAACAGATTTGGCTATCCATAGTTATCAGTGCATTCCTTTTGTAACAGAATAGTAGCTCTGGTCAGGAATCATTATTGACAATCCTTGATGTATGCATTTAATTTGGTCTGCTTTTTCCTACTTTGCGAATTAAGCCTCGGCATTAATCATACCGCCGCTGTCAGATGGATTATGGGCACGTTGGTCTCATCATTTCAGCAATTTGACTATTTTTAAAGTAGGAGATATTGGACTAAAAAACAAAACGATATTTTTTTCTTACAATCGCACCATTTAGTGCTGGCGACTAGCCTTCTCTATTGTTGCCATCAGATATGCGAAAAGTAAACTTAGTGATTAGTAGGTCTTTAATAGTAGTAGTTTAATGTTAACTGCTGTGAACTGGAGTTAATTTGTGTTGGTACGGACCCTGTCGAAATCCCAGCCGAAGATAAGACTGAGAAAAAAAAGGTCTTTGATGCTAATAATTGCGAGTTTACAAGGGGTAGAACGGTTGTTTCCCTATTTATCATCCCTACTAATCCAAATCCGCTGATTAATTAGGTATCCTTTAAAAACCAAACTTGGTAAATCTGTAACAGCATTGTATTTCTACAGGTATTTAGTTCTATTCCATGTTCAAATTCCTGCCGGAAAAGCCATTATATTCCTTCAGTGGTGACTAGAGTAGTTCGGAATAAGCCCGATTATTTACAAATTGTAACAAGTCTTAGTCCTAGTTCCAGTTGAACGCAGGGTTGTCTGACACTTGATTAGATTCGACTGTTTCTCGATGCTTTCAAAAGTGGATAGAGCAATCGTGATTGTTCTTCAATGATGCCTTGTGGTATTTAAAATAAGTCACAGCAGGATTATGCTATTAGAACAAAGTTGACACCGACGAATTTCAACCATAGAATCTTTGTTACTGGGTGAGTTTCTTCTGCTTTACTTCAGGAATTAGAGGGCATTCGTTCGGGTGGTAGCGAGGAGTCCGCACATCAATTCCGCTACTCCCGTCTCATGCGCTATCTCTTCCCACCCTCTGCACGTCTTGACGACTCGCCTCTCTTCACGCTCTGCTACAACGACACCTGCAGTTTCACCTGGACCGGGCCTAACCATATCCGTCAGGACATTTTCGAGTGCCGCACCTGTGGTCTCATGGATTCTCTTTGCTGTTGTTCAGAGTGCGCGCGTGTCTGCCACAAGGGGCACGACTGTCGCCTTAAGCGCACCTCTCCCACAGCCTACTGTGATTGCTGGGAGAAGTGTCGCTGTCGCAGCCTCGTACTCGGTCACCAGGCCTCTCGACTCTTCCTCTTCCAACGCCTTCTACTTCACACTGACCTCGTGTACTTGCCCAACCGGGCAAATGAACACCTTCTGGTCTACCTCACTCGTTGTGTTGAGCGTCAGACACGAGAACAAAAGCAATACAAATCGGCACGAAGACGTGGGGGCAGTGGTAGTGGTGGCGGCAACGGAGGTGGCGGAAGTGGAGGTGGTGGCGGAGAACGTGGAACTCTTGCTGGTGCTCGTGCAAGCGGCTCTACTTTGGACGAACCGGAGCACGATCTTGAACCGCCGACCTTCTCAAGAGATGCTCTTGAGCTGGTGCTTGATTCGAAAGCAGCGGCTGCCAGTCTGCTATGTGATTGTAAAAATGTCGTCGCGACGGAGTCCTTTGCCAAGTTTGGGGACAGAAAAGGCAAATCTGGAGCTTGTGTAAGTATTTTTGTAAGATGGGAATTCCTCTACTTTCCCCTACTTAATTTAACATCTCTCTCAAATGCTGTTCTTTCCGATATCGTTTAGTCTGCCGTCATCACCAATGTACGATCCAAACACTTGTTCAATGCATCTGAACCGAAAAAGGTCTTTATTTTAGGATGAAAGTATTTCCTTTTGTTTAAATTAATTAAGGTGCAACGCTGAATGAGCAGAAGCGTTAAAAAGCGTTATTTGCTGAGGTAGTTTGCCGTTCGTCTTGTTATATTTGTCAATGCATCTCATCAGAACTTGGCATTTAGCGTCCTGCTGGATCCGGGTGTGCATGTAATCAGGTTTACCATGCGTTAGACAACCTTTGATTTCATTTGACGCGGGCACTACCTTTGCCACACGTGCATAGCTCGATGACTCCTAACATGGCTGTTATTATCTAAAACCAGTGGGAAGTTTAAAATAGTTCATTTTTTTTATTAATTCACTTCTCATAGCGTTGAGGTCACAACACTGGTAAGAAACGCCGTTATGAGTTTTCTGGACTTATGTTCGATAAGTCCTGTACTGAAAGCTTCTCTTCCCCATTACGATTTGCATTTAGTGGAAGGTTTTTTTATTTTGGATAATTTCAGCATAGCTGTATTTTCAGTTGAAATAGTGAAGTTGGGAGCAGTAGTGGCTAGTTTTACGAGCTACAAGTAAACTCTGTTTTACCAGCCTATCGTCTTCATCCGTTAGCACAGGGGTCGTCACCCTAGCATGGAGGTAGCACAGTAAGTGACTGACAGGTAAGAATAAACGGAGCTTGTACGCTTTCTTCCAACGTTTCCTACAATTTTTCAAAAATACTAAGAAAATCAGATTAGGTATGTAGAACAGGGTTGATAGGATTCCCTTTTTATTTGACAATATCACGCTTCTGAACGAATTCGGACTTGAGCCATTCCTGGTAGTAGTTTGTTTGGCGCGTCTAGCAGTTGTCTGTACTTCCTCCTGCGTCTAGCAATCCGTGATGGCAATCCAATCGGGTACCTCTCAGCTTGACGATTTCGTCTTCACCCTCCTCTGCAAATGTCCGGCGGAGTTTGTGCAGCGCTTCGTCAACACTCTGGCGCGTAGTCTTTCCGATCACCTCTCCGGTGATCGTGGTGTCCACCGTCTCCTCACCCTCTCCCTTCCCTCTGTCACCGGCTCTAGCGCCGAAAGTACCGATGCCTACTTCTATTGCCAGCGCGGCATTGCACGATTTGTGCGCTCTGTGGCCCGTGTCTACACTGGTCTTATGCTTGAACTCAGCCCTGACCACCACAGAAAGAAACCGTGAGTAATTTCTGTCGCCTATTCCCCTGTCGCCTGCCAAACTGTTTTTTTGTTAAACTGGGTCACATGAAGATCTTTTTCCGATGGATTCGCAAAAGTAACACTGTTTATTTAACAATGAATAAATGAAAGCACGAGTTTGTAAGGCACTTCCTTAATCTTTGAAAATAAATCGTAATTCAGGAATTGAAACTGCCTGTTTTAACTTGATCTACAGAATCAACTACTAGTGCCATAATGTGATGAATCTAACGGTCCCAGCGTTGTCCTGCATATGTGAGGTTTAGCTTATCCATGCTTCTTACACCCCTTTTGATAAGTTAACCTCAGACGAAGCGCTTTATTACGCTGTTTCAGGCGATTGGTGACACAAGCACAGCCGCTTGAACTGGCACGTTTTGTCTTCTTTCAACTGGCACCCGTCGCACTCCCCGAGCTCGCTTTCCTCGCGGCAAAGGTCATTGCACCAGTGCGCATCGGTGCGCTCCGCTCTACCGCAACCTTCAATCTCACGTCCCAGCAGGGTGAAGCCATTCATGTAAGCTTACGACCTATCGTTTTCGTTGATGTAGCGATTAAATGTCATGACGGATTAGATTTAAAGTGGAGGCTTGCTATAGTTTCCCGACTGATGCGCAGTTATGCTGGAGATTGTTATATTGATTTCAGTCCCGATTGTGGGTGCGAATACATCTTAAGAACCGGAATTTTGCCCTTCAATACTGCATGATTCTTTCGATTTGGGCAGAGGTGCCTAGAACTACATAAAATTCTCCTTTTTCCAACTTCCTAGACCCTTTTTTCTCTATGGCTAACTTCCCAGTGCCTTGGAATTTGCGCCCGTTTTATTCCCCCAATTGGTCATTATCACGTGCAGTTGTCTTAGCTATCACCATGACCTCGAGACCAAAGTACTATAAGAAATCGAGAATGGAACTCCCCTGGGACTCCGGTAGTCAGTCGACAACCTTGTGCGCATACACCATACTCCGAGTTTACTCATGCAGGTCGGTGATAGACAGTCACTTTGATTGTTTGGGTTGAGGTCTCGATAGTGCCTATGCTCACAAATAAACGCCAAGTCCTAACATTTTCTCGGCAGTGTTGGGAGGATATGGTCTTTACTTCACACTTGATTTGGCTGCATCGTGTGCTAAAGGCTTTTCGCACTATCGTCAGCTTGGCGAATGAGTATTTCCGTTCTCACTAACCAGCAATTTTTTCACTACAAAGATAGCATTCTGGAAAGTTGTTTGGATGCCCTTTGTGTGATTTTGTTGGCGTATGTAGTACTTGCGTTAATTTGGAAGTCCTGACTTTGCAGTTAGGCTAACCAATGCATTTCTGATTCTTTTATCGAATGCAGATTACAGGCCAGCCAATGAGGGAAATGGTTTATGCCAGACAGCACAGAAATACAATAAATTGTATGGAAGTGTCGGACTACGCATGATATTTTAACCTTAAAAACCCTATTTGCACAGTTTTACAATGTGTGCCAATCATTTGTATCAAATAGTTATGACTGACCACTTTGATAACTGGCCCATCCACTCAGGGGCATCTTGTTAAAGACTGCCGTAGTGACATCCGCCTTAATTTGAGGCTCTGGTACAATCGACTTGGCTTCACTTCATCAACCCACTCATTCAAATATGCCAACGATTGTTTCCCCTATATGGTATCATTGAGCGTCAAATTTCCACCATTGTTTTTTGGAATGATCCAATAGACATATGTTGCTGTCATGACCTCACGTAGTTAGGTTAATGACAAAATCGTTTTCTGTATGGCTTTCAGCTTGGGCAGCCTTAGGTGACAAATTACGTGAATGATTTATTTTCCCGTCGCGGGGATTTTTTCTCACGTAGACTACCCTTGGATTTTCACACTTAGTGGGATGGGTTAAGCTCCAAGCTTACGTGTAACGTAGTTGTGGGTGAAATTTTATTCACCCTTACTCCGCGATTTTGCCGGATATTAAATTAATCCGTTCATTGCGTATTTTGTGGCATTAACTTTGTTCTATTAGCCATGTTCTTTTGTTATGTTGTAGCATTTTTTACCAATATTGGCAATAAATTAATTTGTTGCATCAAGGGCTTTTCCTACACTCTCAGCTAGGTTTACATCTCTTTCCACAAGCATTTTAATGCGGAACTTAATTTTCTGGAATTGGGGATCTCATTCCATTATAGTTGCTTGGTGGATGATCCCAGTCTAAAGAAGTCTAATTAAAGTGATGTCAAACAATGTTTACCCCTTTCATGTAATTTGTATCTTAAGGTTCCTTTCAAATTTAGTCCACTGGGACCTCATGAGTTAAGAATGGCTTTTGGCCAAGCTGAACTTCCCCTTGTCTTCACATCGGTTTCATCCTCGTGGCACAGACTAATCAAGGGTTTGGCTTTCACCTTTTTTGACCTCTAAATAAGCTAAAATAACACGTTTATTTGTCATGAAACTGTTGTAACCAAATTTCAGCTAGACAGCCAAGTAAGTTCGTGCAATTTTGATGATCACAGAAGGTGTTTTAGAGTACAATATTTACACGATGAGTTAGTCACCAGTATAATATATAATCCCTTCTTAAGGGGACACAGACTTGAAGAAATGTAAGGGGGATGCGTAGGTCTAAGTGAGGCGCCATCTCTTTCCATTTCTAAGCTGTGTCGTGAAGTCTTCTCATAAATAAGTTTTCCAGCAGTGTGAAGCTTTGCATTGTCTTGCCGTACTAATAACGTAACTTCTTTGACTCATCGATTAGTCGGAAATAGAAGTTCGTGGGCGCTTTCAAGTTGTATTGTGTTGTATCGCGTAGGCAGATCTCAGCTGGACCTGAAGTGACATAGTGAGTGGGTCATTTGGGCACAGCTAATGATATATTTGTTCGCTTAATGCTGAAAATCAAAAACGGTGGCACATTGTTGTGCGATAAAAGAGGTAAAGGATGTGTTGATAGTTTGTGAAGTTTACTGTCATCTGTTAGTTCTTGTTGGTGGGACTCATTGGCTTGGATTGAGATTGTTTGTATTAAAAGCTATGAAAGGACTTTGGTACATCAACTCACAACTCTTTTAAGTAGAAACGGTACTCTAATTTTAGTCATTATCAAGACTATATGGTCTTCTTGAGGGCGATAATCGTCGTCTGGAGATTGACCATTTCTGGCCATTACGTTTTACAGTGGCTGGTATACAAATGTTATGGGAGGCTTATGATGCTCTGGACTCCAGTTTAAGTTCATAAACTCGAGAAGCTCGAATCGCACCGATTAAACTCAATGATATGGCACGAGGATTTAAAACACCATGAAATTAGAAAAGTACACAATAAAGAGTACCGATAGACTGCCAAATCCCATAGTGGTGAGCTCTACCAAAAACTGGGCGAGCTTATTGGACACTTGATATGATATCAGTGGTAGTCCATACCTGTACCTTAACCATATCCTCGGGCTGGCAAACATTTGTAGGCTCTACTTGTCAGTAAAACATTACTGAACGAAATATCTTGAACGGTCCACCTATTCAGTGTTATGGTTCCTTTTATATAATTGGTCGATGACATTCTTCCTACACCCATAGGTTATTCGCGTTTCTGTGCATTGTGTTGAGTGATGGTTGGTTTTTCATTATCTCCCAGGGTTTCGATCAAGTTCTGGCTGCGGAGAGATCCTTGTTCTCTCGATCGCGCCAGTCGCAATCTTCTACATGCGCATCTTCCGTCAATGGTTTTTTTGGTCTGGGAAATGCTCTTGACTGCCCCAATTCCACGATTCGTAGTTTGCTCTACGGTTGTGGTTCAACAGGCTCTGCTGCCTCCACACTTCTACCCACTTGGAAGGTCAGTGAGCGTCAGCATCCGCCGGCTTCACCACCCAAGACTGAACAGCAACAGCGGAAGCCACTGCAATCATCTGAACGTGGCAAGTCGTGTGTCAGTGCCGATATCACTCCATACAGTGTGGAAGAACCTATGGTGGGTTGCACATCATTTTTTCAATCTTGCAGAAGAATATTTCCATGTAAAACTATTTCTTTTAGAACTACCTGGTCTGGGAAGTAGTAAATTTGTTGTTATGGACTGATGAATTTCATCTGCTTGCATTCGAAATCACCATCATGTGTCATTTCCAACGCTGTCATAGTGTTGAGCGGCTGTTTCATGCGTGCGATTTGGATGACTTTTCATTTGTCTATTCAGAGAAGATGATTAATTTATAATCTAAAAACGAACTCTGTTAAAATTTTTTAAGCTGATTTCTTTGCATTCTTCAACCCATGACTGGTTTATTTGTGAAACGCCAAATCTAATTTTAAGTTTGATATACCGACTGATTATTCCCTCTATTAAAACTTAGCAATTTATCCCGCGGTAGGACATTGATAGCACCAGTCAAGAGCCAGCTCTGGGTTCATCAAACCATATGAAACGCCACCGCCAGCGCAGCCAGAGCAGCGAGGGTGGCGGGGATCATCAAAGTCCCCCTTCAAAGCACCGTCGTCGGCATCGCCATCATGGCAGACGTCATCGTAATCACGACGCCATTGATCCGCCATCACAACCACCACAGCCACCCGTCATTGTGGTTGAGTCCTCTGTAGCGACTACGAATTCCACCACTTCCACGAATCCCTTCGCAGAGATGGAACTTCTCCCAGCTGCCAGTGGTGACTCGGATACGGATGCGGATATTCGAAGCAATGAGTTGGACAGCAATGCTACCACTGCTGCCGCTGCTTCCACCCACACCGTGGAGGAGGGAGAAGATTTTAGTGATACGGCATCAGAAGAGGACGAGGACGTAGCAGCAGACTCTGAAGTGGAAACGCATTCCATCACAAGCAGTACCGGTGGTGGTGGTGGTGGTGGCAGAGATGGAGGTGGTGTTGAGAGATCTCTACTACTTCATCAGAATCCACAGATTGAGGCTTCGGGATCGCAACACAGTTCTATAAGCAGTACGGCAGCTACTGCGGGTACCACAGGAAGTGTGATTATGGACATGGACGCTTCTGTTGCTGGCGGTAGCCTAGGCACTGTCTCAGGAGCCGTGGGGTCAGCATCTTCCCAGCAGGAATTTATTGCTTCCTATCCACCTGAGCGAGATCAACAGCCACCACCGGGAGGCAGCAACACAATGGATGATGATACTGTAGTTGTTACTATGTTCTGTGGCAGTGATGAGGAAGAGGAGGAAGAAGAAGGTGATGAAAACGAATTAGATGAAACCCTTCCAATATCGGAGATGGGTCTGGAGGAGGATTTGGATCATGGCACCCGTCGGCGTAATCAGCGTGATGATGCTAGTGAAGTAGAGGATGACGACGAAGATGATGAGGATGAAGAAATTGAGGATGATGAAGAGGTCGGTGTTGAGGAGGAAGAGGAGGAAGATGATTCTGAAGATGATGGGGGTGAGTCAGAGGACGATGAAGACGAAGATGTTGGGGAGGAAGAAGATGAAGAAGACGACGATGAAACTGAAGAAGAGGAAGAAGTTGCACACGAACATGGCGCAGAAGGGGAGGAAGAAGAGGAGGAGGACGCTTACTCCCAAGAAAGCGAGCCAGTAATTGGAATCTCATTCTTTCTCTTTCTAGGTTGTCTTCAGTTTCAATCCACTTTTGTCTCTTGTCTAGAGTCCACCTCCGTCTTCCCCATTTTCACCATGGTCGCGTCATCCAAGTGGTTCGTCGAATGCTCCAGCTCCCACGACTTCTGCGGAGGATGCTGCGCCGACTACCTCGACGTCCACCACTGCGACCACTGCAGCTTCCCGAAATTTCCCCACCTCTTCATCCACTCTGGCGCGTCTTTACTCTGCAGCTCTCTCTTCAGCCTTTGACCAACGTAAGTCGTTGAATGATTCTCCTCTTTTTCATTCACTGATTGCCCACTTTCACTGATTATGTCGCCCCAGGTACTGGACACAACACTTCACTCGCTTCACGCAATGCTCTGGCTAGGTTGAACCTTCTTACCGCTCCCCTATCACCACCTAGAACAAACTCCAACAACGCGAACACTGGTTCAACCACCGTCACCACAAACGTCCTCAGCGGAGTTACTCCGACTGTTGGCAGTGTACCCATCGTCAGCATCACCGAACCCGCCTCTAATAATGACATCTCTGAAGCGAAGAAGGTGGGTCTCTATCTCTACCGTCTCCACTACTGGGAAAAGTCCATCACACTAAAAACATCTTTTTAGCATGGGATCCATTCAACGCAAGTTCAACTAAGTCGTGCTTTTGCCTGCCTTCTTCGACTTCTCGCTGACGTAATGGCAGATCTCGTCAACCGCGGTAACGAAGGCGTGGACACAGAAGAAGGAATCGGGGAAGCCGAGGGGTCAGCTACCACCGGGTCTCACACGGGCAATAGCGATATGCGACGATGTGTCTCCGCACCCGTGTTCGTGCACTCCTCACTCGATTTGCCGCTACTGCGTAAACTGCGTGTTCTCTCGCGCAAGGGCAATGGCTACTGCCTCGCACCGCTGCGCTCTCTTGTGGCCGCACGGCCTACTGACAGTATGGATCAAGCTCTCATCTGCACTGCAGTGGGTTTCGTGTTGGCGCCGGTGTGGGCTTGGCTCACTGAGGCTCTTGATGGTTTAGAGTCGCGTCTTCGTGCTAGAGCTGCGTGGAACGCTCAGCATCCGAATGCCGGCTCAATTGAAGTCTCTGCCTTGGATTCAGGTATGCCTTTTCTTTTAAAGAGCGGTAGTGATCTACAATTGCTTTAACGGAAACTAGCAATCAGTTTTTTGGGTTAAAACCCTCACTGGTGTATTTGAAGAGAAAGAGCGATGGGATTTGGTTTTCACTATTAGTTGAATCATTTTGTTTGTTTTTCCCGATTTAGGCGTTAAACAGATAGCGCAACTTTTAATGCCCCTAAACTAGTGAACTTGATCTTGTTGGCTCGTCCGATCAATCATTTTTGTTGCTGTTGTATAGGTTGAAAACTCCATTTTTGTCATATTTAATAATTCTACTAATGGGTTTGATGAAATGCTTTTTGTGCATGCGTGATTCCGTATTGGGAGTAGTCTACTTTACCAATGATTTTTTAATTTTCACAGTTTACTAAGTCAGTCTGGATGCGTCTTTCCCAACTAGAAGCAAGAAGCGTTTACAGTAGATGACATAGTTGAGGAGGGATTGAAGGTTTTTGCCTTCTTAATTTCTAACTTTTTGTTAATCTTGCGAGAATGACTTGAGTGGCTATCCTCTGCTATATTTAAATTTTTTGGTCATTGTTGAGGGCGACTTTGATGCCCAATTGTCTCTATCTTCAGGAACTTCTGGCCGTCGGAAAGAAGGCAAATCAGATCGAGTGAGTTAGTGGTTACATTGAAATTAACTGTCAAATATTTCTTGTCCCTGCATTTTCGTGATATCGAAGTAGCTTGGTGATAGCAAATTAGTTGACTTATTCATAGCCTTGGATATCATTGCAAAAGCTATGTCTTACATTAATGCGGGTTTTTGAGTGTGTATCCCATGGAGTGGTATCCAAGTTTAAGTAAGCTAAATTGAATCTTCTTCCTTAATATTTTTAAGACTGGAAGTGGCGGCAGATCGAGTTCTCATCATCAGCAATCTGCCGCAGAGAACACGGCCTCTAACTCAGTTGGATCAAGTTCCAACGCAACAGGAGGTGCAGGAGCATCAGCGGGTACAGGGCACACCGCCGCCACTGGTGCCGTCACTACAGGCGGCGGTGAAGTGGGCACAGGTGGGGGCGGAAGTGGAGGCAGGAATTCTTCAAATCGTCAACAACTCCTTAGCTACCTGCTCTCGTTGATGCGCACAGCCAATAACGATCACGGTGTGGTCGTTCCACCCGTTGATGTCTACAGTTACAAGCACACCGCCTACCTCGTCGATTCCTTTCTTTACTTTTTTAAGGTACCGCTTACCCTTAGCCAAAACCTGATGTATGTTGCAATGTTGGGGGGTACTTTTCTGGAGGCACGCAAGTCAATTAGAGTAATTACATATGTTGAAACCGTTTTTTGTTTATCGCCTGAGTAAATGCTTTCGAGAGCCATTGGGAGCCAAAGATGTAGAAGTATCCACCGCATTTCCTAGGTAGAGTTATTGGCAGCCGAAGCACTCAGGTTATTTTATTAAATATGCTTGAGTCAAATGAAACGGACATTTGCCTAGAAATCTGGCAGTTCGAAGGTGATGTTCCTTCTAGCTGACGCTTTATGTATGGCGTCGATTTATGCATTCAGTAACTGTTTACCTGTACCTGTCCTTCGCTTAAAAATTGGGGTTTCCCAAATGTGCCATGAATTTTTGATAGGGGTAGGATAGTAAGATAATGTTTGAATGTCCACCCTGACTTGAATGCCCTTGTCTATTTCTAGTTGGCTACAGTTACTCATGCAAAGACTTAATATTCACAAGTTGGAGCAGTATGTTACCGGAGTTTCCTATTTCTGCGCATACAACTCAATTAATGCGTTTTACCGGTAGTTTTTTTTCGACATTTCTTCGTCATTGATACTTATTTTCCGTTGGATTGGGTGCTTGACAAAATTGCAAACTAATTTGCATCGAGTTTACGGACCTCGGTGTTTCTGAAAGCTTTGTAAGGCATCGAAATTCATTCGGTACCATTTCATCGAGGAGAAGCTCCTAAATCTTTCAAAAATTGTTTTGATGCGAATATTGCAATTCTGAATGCATACCTCCTGAAGTCCTTGGCTTGGTTATGAAATGGATCCTAATTTTTGTTTTAGAGGTGAAAATTCTGAGGCTTGAAATGGTGGTTTTTAAAAAAATGTTTTTATGATGAAGTAGCTTAACAATGTTTTTGCAAATAAAATCCCACAAGTGACACTATTTATCGGCCCATTCCTGCGACTGATTTTACCCGAGTTGATCTTTTTAAGAGGAAATTCGCTAATATACCAGGAAACAAGCGCCGGAAATCTCACTAAATTTTATCCTCTCAAGGTCTTTGAAAGCACATGGCCCTCGGGCCTGATGCACCATCTGATCCACCTTAATGATTTCGACGCTAATGCGAAGGAACGTATGGAGGTGGGAGAGGAGGGAGAAGAGGAGCCGGGCCCAAATGTACCAGTGGCAGCAGCCAGATTAACAGGCGGACCCAGTGATACCGATAATGTGGTGGGTCTTTTCCAAGGTCATCCATTGGTCCAGCGCTCTGACGCCTTCTTCCGCCGCTCCGCCAGCACGCTCTCCCTCGTTGGCGTGGGTGTTGACCCTGTTCTTGCTCCTGCCTCCGAGGCGATGCCACTCGCTTTCACACCGCAACAGCTCCATCCCAATTCTCGACGCTCTGAACTCTTCGGTACTGTCAGGTGGGTTCTCTTCTCGTCCTAGTACAATGCATCCAGCTTTATTACTTTACTATTATCGTAGAAAGTGTTTTTATTCATGAATATCTCTTGTGATATTAGTACTGCTAATCTTCCAGTAAATTTGATCTTCACTATTCTTTGTATATGAAATAGAATTCCTTCGAAGTCGTCTTTTTTTCCCGTCTCTTTTGCCCATAATCGGCTGTAGTCCCCACAGTATCAGGGCGTCTAATCTTTTGTGGTGATGATAGTGGTATTGGTGACGGTTTTTTGGTTGTTATGAATAGACCCTTTATTGAATTCATTTCCATTTTGCCCTTTATTAATACCTAGTGGGTTATGTGCTTACGATTTTCGATCCTTCTTGATCATAATGGAAAACATTGCAAAGAAACGAATCAACCTTTGTTTGCCGTGGTGTTCTACAGATCTTGATTATTTTTGAGTCCAGTGGGTAGGCTATTTTAGTTTTTCTGTACATAGGCCATCATAAGCAAGGTGATTATCCATTCAGTACTGTATTTTTCCTCCACTTTTTAGCTTTTGATTCACCTGATTCCCTGTTTTTCTCACTTTTTCTGCCAATAGAGGTCTCGATTCTGACTTCTTTTCCCCCTCCCCCTGCCCCGAGGACGAAGTTAGCTGTCGTGAGAACGAGGCAGATGTCAAGGCCCTGCACTATAGTCGAATCGGGAGGTCTTTCAAGGACTCGAAAATGGGCACTCAAAGTGAGTAATAAGCGCGCTTATTTCTGGTTGTTTGTTCCAGTGTACTTCGTTGACTCTCAGGGGAACCTAATTACTCCCTTCACCTTTGACACTACCTCATTTTAAGAGGAAAAACAAGTTAGCATGAATGTTGTTGGCCGGTGTGGTTGTATTTTTTTCTGTCTGATCTACTTTTCGGAACCAAGTTTTCCCTACTTCCTACCCTTTGTATTCCAAGGCGAGCATATCAGTTATGGGGGTTTTAGTGCTGGGGCGTTTTTTTGGGCTAGTGATTGAAGAGAAGTTGAGTGTTTTGGTTGAACTTGTTTGAAAGTACTTGCAAAATTCCCTCACATTTTCCGTCGTTAATTTTACTGGCGTAGAATTGAAGCAACATTCTATTACTATATTATTGCAAATACTCAACGATAGGAGCTTTCTCTTTTATTCAATCCTGTCTTTGCGTAATTTATGCCGAGAGTAAACTTAAGCACTACACGGTTACCGACAGAGCATTAACTCAAGCGTGCTTCTTACAGTTGAATTTGTTGACAGTTCATTTATTTTTAATGCTGATGCCTATTAATTGTTAGCAAAAAACTTTTCTTAGTTCTTTTTTCTATTAACAAAGTAATTATTGGGTGTTTTCGATGATGTACTACTTATCCAAGTATCGCGCAGCTTCTCGGGGAAATTTCGCAGCATATAGTGGACATTTTGTGACTTGAATGTGGCGAACCAAAAAGCTAAGTCTTAAATAATTTTGACATAGAAAGTTGACAGCCAAAACCAATCATCGATGATAATGACTTGCCACATTAATTGGTTTGTGGTAAGATCTTGTTCGAAATGTAGTGACTTTTTTAGCCACCTTTTACCGCCTCCATCGTTTAAAATGGATTTTGTTACCGAATCAAGATGTTCATGTGTTTAATTTTGGCTACACGCTCCTGATGAATGGGACGACATAATGCTTTTAAACTTAAAATCCCTTTTCTTCTGCTTCCACCTCAATCTCTTAAACTGCTAGTATCTCCTCACTGTTTCTTACGAAAGCACAACTGATGGTGCACTCTGTCCTTGGGAAGTAGACTGAGTTCCTGTATGTATTATTTTTACTGAATAGTCCAAACCGCATTTTGCTTTTTTTCATTCAAACGGTCACCATTGTGTAATGAGCCTATATAAACTTTCTCCTTTCATTGATTCTGTAGCCTATCAGAATGATTTGGATGTAAAACGAGGAATTATGGTTGTCCTTTAGTTACACCTTTGTGCTTTGCGATTGTGCCGTTCTCTGGGCAAAAGTACCCCGCTTTTCAGCTATACCCATGAAGTTGATGGTGAGGTAAGATGAAGGTACAACACTGCTGCATTTGAACCACCTTTTGGTTCACTTCACTACTACGCTACCACCCTTTCTTCCTTTGAGACGGTCATGGCTGTGTACTTGTATCTTCATTGCCACGTTTTGCTTTCATCGTTGCAGTCGCTTGGGGTGGCGAGTTCCTTGACGCAGCCTGCCACACGGGTTCTGTATTGACACGCTGGTGTCGTAGCCTGGAGGCCTTCAGCCAGGCCTTTGCTGAGGACGTCGGCTCAGAGCATCGCAGCTACATGCTCGAACTGGCCCGCTTTCCCGATAAGGAGGCACGCTTTCGCAAGGAGATGGAGCGCCTTCGCAACGCCACTAGACGTGATCTCACTCTCGAGGTGGGCTTCCCCTTTCAGTTCCTTCTGTGGAGACAATTCATCCGATTTTGTCCTACTCCTTGTCTTGCCTAATCGCAGTCTCATTTTGATTAGTCTACTTCAGTACTTGATAAGTGGCGCCGTTTTTTTTTAAAGCTGAATTCGCTACCTGTCTTTTTAATTTCATTCCCGTCGGTCTTCTCTTCTGATCATTCAGGTTTGATGCTTTTGGAGTTGTATATTTTACGTAGCTTAGGTTACATCTAAATTACACCTACCTATGTGAATTTGGAGTGTTGAAATAATGCGAACTCTTTTCGAAATTTGCTTTTAATAGTACTTTTTGACCCTCTCATTAGGCTGACATCAAGCAGATGCACAATTAATTATTACGCACCAAAGGCTGCTAGTTTAGTGACCTTTGATTGCAAGGGTGAGATATTTATATCATTCTCTCAGCGGAAAGCTCCATTTATTTCCGCTCTATTTACGAAGCTGACCACGTAGCGTGAAGGAGTGTCATTTAAAGCCATTTGCATGCATCTTTTCTTGACCCTTTTATCTAATTGCCTGACAGATCATCCGAGACAGATTTTTGCTAATTGGGCCTGTCCTTTAGGTACTATATCTTCATTTCATCCATGCCTCTTCCTGTAGTGCTAATCAATAAACGTTCAGGCAGTTTTTCCTTTGATTGGCATATTAGGTCCTTTAAAAATTTATTCCCATACCTCCCTTTTTTGACTGTTAAATTTAGTTTCTCCTTATTGAAAGCTTTCTTTGCATTGGTAGTTTTACACCAGTGTTCCTGTCCATTTACACCATCAGGATGTAAGATCATGTCATTGCCCAAAAGAGTAATTTCTCCCCCTCCCTCCTCCTCTGTGTAGGTGTTTCATGAAACCGAATAATCTTTTTTTCCTTAATGATTCACTTTCATAAGGGCGTACCCACTTTGTGCAAAGTGGTTCAAGGTTTTTTCTTATGTAGCGTAATTGGATTTGGCGAACTTTGGTCATATGGAGGCCTGCTAGTGCGTATTATGCCACAGTCTCCTGTTGAGAAAAATCAACTGCGAGCCATATGCTTCACTGTTCTGCCATGACATTAGCTCTTGCACTATTGCCCATAGTGATTTATTCAAATCCTAAAATTTATCCTGCGACCGAAAATGTTACATCTATTTTGTTATTTTTCTTAAACTCAACTAATTTGGTGCTATCAATCATCCCAAGCCGATAATGCACACACCGCATACTTGGGGCTCTGGGTGCAGGTGAGGAAGTTGAGGCGTCACGTACACGTAACGTGTCAACGGTGATTTAATTGTTTGGGTCAACTGTGCATTTTCTTCCACTACGTGTGTATTTTTCGAATTGCCAAATTCCTTCCCAGTTTATCTTAAGAGGAGAGACACCGAATTGATCGCTTGATTGTTGTTGTGGCAGTTATCATCATCAGCTCACACTGTTCTTGTTCTAATCGTTCGTGTATTATTTTTCAACATCACAGGTAGAACGCGAGCCAAATGCCCTAATCATCTCCACAGTGCGTCAGTTGAACACGGAGTTCAGCCGTCGTCTCTCTCAGACCTCTACGATCACCCAAATGCTAATCATGCGTGACTCGTTCCCATCCCGTTACTCGGACCTGCATCTCCCCGATGCTGCCGCTTCACAACAACCCTCTCCGAACCTCTCTGCTGCCGCTTCACCAATCCTCTCCTGCCGACGATTAAAAGTCACTTTCAAGGATGAACCGGGCGAGGGATCTGGTGTGGCGAGGTCCTTCATCACCGCCTTCTCTGAGGCCGTCCTTGCCAATATTGCTCTGCCCGATCTCTCGCCACTCTTTGCTTCTGTCAACGGGGCTCCCAGCGCTCCCTCCGCTTCGGGTTAGTCCTCCTTTCTTATTTCCTTATTCCCCGTTTTCGCCAAATGTTTAGTGTTTTCCGTTGATCACACAGATCCATTTCAACCGAGATCATCCTCCCTCTTGATGGCGGCGACGTCGCGTCTGTTAACACGATTGCGATTACCCTACAGTTCGCAAGTCACTTCAACTCAGCAGCCTCCCTCCGCTACCTCCACCACTACCACGTCAGTGCTCACTCCCACGGTCTCCACCAGACTAAGACACGGTGACCTGCATGCGGTGGGCCCGGCATCTCGTGCCCTCTTCCGAAATCCGGTTACTTCTTCCATTTCAATTAATCTCTCATCCTCTTCTTCCGCTAATACCACTGCCGCATCGGCGCCCAACGCTTCAGTAGAGCGAGAAGATGAGGAGAGGGAGAGAATGGAAGATAGGAACATTGGTCCTGAGCTGGCTACCTCTCCTTCCACTTCGAGGTTTGTCGCATTGTCTTTTAAACTATCCCGTCTCTGTGATTGGAGCATAACAGGAATGGTAATTTGAATTAATTGGTAAAATATCTTTTGACGTATCTTAAACCGGTAAAACCACTTTTACTACCATGATTAACAGAGTTCTAGTGGGGAATTTGATGGCACAGCTCAGAACAGATGCTTTATTGTTCCAATAAAACATTAATACTGGCACTGTTGAGTTGACGCATTCAAATGTTGGCCCAAGAGCACTCTACGCCTACTCCGTTGTTTTAAACTCAGCTTATCGGTTCGGGATACAATTCGATTTAGCTAGTTGCGATGATTTAACAAAAGTACATTTCACACATCTGTCGCACATGTGTGGTGGTGAGCCAGTTTTGATCATTTTCTGGTCCACTGCTGCTTCCACATCTATGGAGCCTTTTGAGTATTTTCATTGTAGATTTTTAAGACCATTGGTATTTTGTCATCTTATCGTCGTACTTACATGTCCATCGGTTCAATTAGGAAGCGCGTACTGCAAACCAGCATATCCACGGTCTCATCTTCTCCCGTTCTGCCGTTTCTTTTCCAATTAAAAACTCATCCCGTGCATGAATCGTTGAACAGTTAGGGTTTGTGTCCTTTATTCAGTGGTGTTTTTAATCCTTTTTCGTAATCACTCCAACTGTGCTGCTCTATGAATTGTATAAATTACCATGGTGCAGTCTCGACTTTGATTCAATTTATGCGAATCAGTACAACCCCTTGGGAATCCTAACTGTTTCATGAAAATCGCCTTAAAAGTTGGCTTTGCTGATTTCAAATTTCGCATCATGGCATTTGATTTCTTGCTCAAGCCAATGCTTTTTCACTGTAGTTCAAAATTTCCTCAAATTTAGCCATTCGTTAGATCGTTTTGGCTGAAAATTAGTCAACCTATATTAATTAACAGCGCTTTCGTGCTTAAAGTATAAAATCTCTTCTTCGTAACTTCGACCACCGAAAATTGTCTCCCATAAGCCTGCGTTAAATTCGACTCAAGTTAAGTTTAACTTGTAATAGCACTCATTATCTGTGACCTCAACAGTTGTTGATGTGTGTCAACACCCTCATAATCACCTTTTCTGTCATGGTTCTAATTAACTTTTTTGCCCCATTCAGCTTTCCCTTGATATAGAAATCCATTTTCGATAAGGTCTGCTTCACATCATTTAACTTTGAAGCAGGTAGGGCGATGACGGCTTATTCTTAAGTGTGATTGACGTAATTGCAGGCAAACTTTTCCTATTTATATGATTTCAATCTAAATTTATGCTTGTAAACACTTAGTTTCTAAATCGAACTTTGCTTTTTTATTTGGTACTTTCTCTGGAATCTTTGACAATCACTTGGGCCAAGCAAGTGTCCACTACCACTGAATTATTTCAATTGTCTGTACTTTGATTGAATTTCTTTTTGGTGGAGGGTTGATGTTATTTATAGCCTGACAGCATAATAAAAACCATATTTTTTTATTAAAACAAATCACAATCTAACCACCCTGCAATCTTGAGACTAGAAATGGTTGTTTTGGGGATCTTTATGTGCTCTCTTCTCCTCGATTTGGCATCTCAGTTCTTTCATATCCTATTGAGTGTCAATAGCTTGGAAACACTTTTCGCTATGAAAGCTGTTTGACGATCATGTATATGGCAAATGGAGGGGTCAAGTGTGACTTTATACCGCATCTTGAAATGCCTTTGAGTGGGTGAATTCCCATAAACTGGAGTCACTACTGTACTTTTATGCGGTTACTGCCTTGGGCGTCTGACCTAAATGTTTATTATCTAAATTCAGAGTCAGAAGCTTTCCGCTGTAGTGCGGACGCCTCTAGTCGATTGTCTAGTGCTAAGACTACTGACCCCTCCAGTAGGCGACAAACAAGTGGATCAGTCGGATTGAAAATGCCCTCTTTAAGTTCTATTGTGTATATATAAGTCCTCCAAGTTGAGTAATTCAGCCAGTGAGTTACGCCATGCCTGCACCAGAACTTAGACATGGGTTGGTTTTAATACTACTTTGAAATGATTTCAACGAGTTTTCTACCGGCACCACATGCATGCGACACCACGGTTTTACTCTTTGAGTGATGAGTTCTTTGTCTGTTCGTGTCGCAATGCATTTGAATGAGTTTAAGTCCGTAAAGTAGTTATTGTGGAAATTGATTACACTTTGTTGTTGTTGCGCAGTGCTTAACTTCTTTCGACGGGAGTAAGCGTCAGTGTCTCATGGGAACAATAAAGCGTCTGGTCTTCTGCGATTGACTCATTTGAAACCCTGGTAGCAAATACACTGAGATATTAAAACAATTCCAAATATATTCTTTAATCATACTGTATTTAGGATACCGAGGTCACAAAGAGACGTCATGTTATTGTAGGGGAACCGGAGGAAATGTTACTGTCCGATCACATTTCTGATTATTTAATCTTTCTTTTTAATTTCAACTCCAGGGAAAGTGTGAAGACGTCCGGTGGAGTACCAACCACGACAGCAGAGACGGTTGGTAGCGGCGGTGGAGTGGTGGAGCGCGCACCCCTCTTCTGGCAGCCTGGCATCACAGGCTTCTACTCGCCTCGTGGCATTGGTTCAAACCTGCCGCCGGACTCACCTGAACTTCTTTGTCGTCTCTCCTTGTACCGGTATGTGACCTGGTTTAACTTGGTTTGTAGATAGGGTATCAAAACAATAGACTAGACCGTATCCAGTGTGCCATGAAACCTCTAATTTCAAACCAGTCATTCATTTGTTTTTTTTGGTAAGCTTATGTTAACATGTTCTTAACCGGACAGTGGGAGGGAAGAAATGTTTTTCACAATTTACTGCAAGGAACAAGAATTACTTTGCTTTCTAGAAGAATGTGAGCGACAGTCTGTTAGTCAATAGAGTAGGTCTGCGCGCAAATTCTGTGCAGTTTTATCAACTCTCCCATTTTGTGAACGAGTGACCTCAAAAGTCTATCTTGCGTTTTTTTCCCTTTAAGCATCTTATCATTACTTAGATCATGCTCCCTTTCAGATCTATCCCTTGTTTTGGTTTGCCATTTGTCTTTGTGTTGTGGAATTCGGGATCCAGCTAATGCATACTATATTTTTTAGTTTTAATTGATCTAACTAACTGCGCACGCGGTTCATGTTACAACTGATAATGTGACTCGTTTAAATCGACGATGCATCAGCAACCCAACGTCGTTTAAATTTACCGTTCCAAATTGCAGTTGCGTCGGTCGAGTGATTGGTCTGTGTCTACTCTTCAACGAGACTTGCCCATTGCGCTTCAACCGCCATGTCTTGAAGTACATCCTTGGACGTCCACTGTGTTGGCACGACTTTGCTTTCTACAACACTACCGTCTATGAGGGCCTGCGTCAGCTCCTGCTCTACACCACCACGGAACGGTCTGAAGGTGTAAGTGCTGGTTGCCATATCGCTATAGAGTCGCTGTATCATCTGGTGATGTCACAGTACAATTATCGTTGTTGAGTAGGCTAATAATTCAATCATTAAGTCCTTTTTTCCCAGAGGCTGAGCCCTCACTGATTTTGGTGATTGAAAGGGCCCATGGTGCTTCGTTTAGTCCGAGTTTGATCGGTTGATTCAAATAATTATTTTGAAGAACCAAATGGAGAGCTGGTGTTATAATTCGACCCTATAAGAGTGTCACAAACTTTACTCATACAATCTCACATTGCCGACTTTTACCGGTCAGTAGTCCAATAAAGGATCATTAATGCTCTGTGCCCATTCAGTTGCTTACTTTCAATAGATCATTTTTCACCACCTTGATTGTGTTCCTCATGAGTCAATGAACTTATTTTGCACCGTTCATCCCTACGGTAGTTCTTTCCCAAACTTTACCCCAAGTATACTGATATAGTTATGTACCTACTTATCCCCACCTAAGTTGGCTACTTATTGTCATTAAGAGTAGCCGGGTCATTAACCACTCATTTTTACAGGCTTCAGACTCGATTCGAGATTACAGTCTCACCTTCTCACTGATAATGGCTCCGGAAGAGGGCGGCAGCGCTGGTAGCGACGGTAGTTCGTCCACTCCCCAACAACATCTCCTTGTTCCTGGCGGTGACGAAATCGAGGTGGATTCGGAGAAGATATACGAATTTGTTAAACGGTATACCGTATTTAAAATGGTCGAAGCCGCTAAGGAGCCTCTTGAGGTAAGTTTTTGTTTTGATGATTCAAAGCCTCTTTTGTGTGTATGTGTGTATACTGGCATTGCTTCACGTTTCACAAGCACCTCGAAAAGCCGGAACCAAATGCGGTTTATGCCGACGTGACGGCGGCACCTGAGACTATGGAAAAACGCTTTTGACTGGCATATTTATTGCAAATGAACAAGGCTTTGAATTTTACAATAAAATGTCTTTTATCTGCTGTGATGTGATTTATTTTAGTGATAAAAACTTTAAGATGGTTATCAATCTGAATTGCTTAACTACAAAATCATTCCATCATTCACCACATGTACTCCCATTACCGTAGTCTGTCTCCAAGCCTCACCTTATCCATTTTTTTCCACCTTCTTTCCAGCAAATGCGGCTGGGCGTTTTCGACGTCCTCCCTGCAAATGCTCTGGATGGTCTGACTGCGGAAGACCTACGACTTCTACTGAATGGCATCTGGGATGTTGACGTGGATCTCTTGGCCAGTTACACAACCTTCCTGGACGAGTCCAATTGCGGTGCTGCCGCTGCTGCTGCCGCAGCTGCTGAAGGCGGGGTTCAAAGCGAGGGCGCTACTGAAACCACTACCACCGTCAGTACTGCCAACGAGCGCGTGGCTCGTCTCAAGCGCTGGTTCTGGCATATCGTTAGGAGTCTCGACTCTCGGCAGCGCCAGGATTTGGCAAGTCTTTTTCTCTTCATTCCGTACTGCCTAGTTGGGTGAAGCTTTGATCCTTTTAAGCTGCCAGTGGATTTCATTTCGGTAGCAGTGGCAGTAGGCATCTTCATTATTATCACCACCCCTGTGTTTCCGTTGAACTCATATCTCACTATTGCGTTCCCATGTTAATGTCTGCCACTGCTATCTCGAACTTCATTATGTCATTTTTCATGAACGATATATTTTACCAGCGGAGCGGAGTATAGGTACCACCTCGGTGCTGTCACTCAACGTCCTTGAATAGAAATAACTCTAACCTTTCTTTTTGGAATTAGGTATGCTTAAACTAGGCTTTTAAACCAACTCAACATGTCTTTTCTCCATCTGTTGGATTTGAGCATAGACAATCATGGCTAAGTGCCTATGGTGGTAGCTTGCGTAGATAGTCATCTGGTAGGCGATTTGCTGGCTCTGAATCCGGGTCAAACTTCATGCTTTCTTGCAAGTCCTGAGGCTCTTGTTCACTGAATTTTTTGAATGATTTTCAGAATTTCTGCTGTCTGTAACCAACTGGGTATCTAGGGTTATTGTTTGTCTATCACACAAATGCGGATATTTTCGAGCACTTTAACCTACCTACATATATCATAAGTCTATGGAAGAAAATTGGTCTCCGCTACTCAGCCCCAATGTGAATACTGATTGCTGCTCTTTAAATATTTCCCCTGTCCATGTTACTTAGTTCATGCCGGAATGTTCCTGCTCTGGTGGAATTTATGCATAATTTACCGACCGACGGCACCGTTATCTCAAACTGATCGTCTTTTTGTAAAGTACAAAGGCACCCATCTGACCATTCAGTGGTCGCACTTCACGTTCAGAGAAGATTAGACTCTCAATCGAACCCTAGTCTTTCTACAATGGATGACCACAGAACTATGGTATTTCCGTGATTGTGGCTGTCACGAGACAATCTGTCTGCTCGATCCGTCGATGTGGGCTCAAGTATGCTGATTTCTGGCGTATCCGGCCAAACAAACTGCCTAATTGACGATGGTTGCATGGCCAGAGTGATTATTTACCCTTGCGGGGTTTTCTCTGTTTTCAGCTGTACTTTTGGACATCGTCACCGGCCCTGCCAGCGAGTGCACAGGGCTTCGCACCAATGCCCACCATCATGATCCGACCTGCGGACGACCAGCATTTGCCTACGGCAAACACGTGCATCTCGCGGCTCTACTTGCCACTCTATTCCTCTAAGCATATTCTCCGTGAGAAACTCCTCCAGGCCATTGAGACGCGCAGTTTCGGCTTCGTATAATTCTCGTCCTCTGTCTTGCTAACTCACTGCATAATTCTACGTTGTGTGCACGTTTGTGTATGTATTTACAACTTCCTCCCCGGCTTCTCGCACCATCCTTCTGTTTAATTGTATACGGCGGAGATTTGACTGTTGATTCGTTTGTCCCTTTTGGCACTTGGTTGGGACTGACATTCGATTTGTCAAATCGGCCAGTATTTGAGTTTTATGGGATGAAGTTGGCGTATTTGTGGTATTTGGCTGAAATTATGCAAAAATAAATTGTAAGAAATTGACGAATTGTTGTGGTTAGTGTTAGTCATCTAGCTCATTGATTGGAGGGAGTGGGAACTGCGCAGGGAGTGTGTCTGCCTTCATCTGTAAAAAGCGTCCACGAACAGATAATGCTGGAGGTGTTATGCTTACAGTGTCACCATTCGAGTCGCACCTTTTACTTGAATTCTAATATTTATTCAAATGAATGTTGGCAGCGTTGCAGATCTACATTCCCACTTTAATTCAGACGTTGGATTCGTCCCTAGGTCTAGCTACATTTTAACACTGAACTTAGGTTGTTTTCTTCGGGTGTGGGTTTTTGATTGGAGCTTAACCTTCTTAAGACCGCAAATTTCATTTTTAAAATTCAGCTAGCTTCAACTGAAGCATATTTCAAGTCATCGTACCGGTGGGGCTTCCTAGTGATCATTCCAGGTTATTTATCTGCTAGAACCCCTTATCATCTTTGTTAGCTTAGAGTCCTAGATACGCAACGCCTAACCTGAAGTACAAAGGGCAGCTCGGCTTTTAATCTAACAGGACTGTGAGAACCCAGCCTCCCGCTACATTTAGGGTAGGTCAATGGCGCGGGTTCCACTCGGTTGATGTCTTTTACCCAACCCTAGACAATTCGATGTATTTGTGCTGAAGCGGTTTTAACATTAAATAAAAATTTAGTTAAGTCAATGCATTTTTGTTCGAGTATTACGCCTTTCTTTGCTTTCAGAAAAGTTGCAACTCACTACATTGGAGGCAGCGAAAATTATACTTCACCTTGAAGGACATCCGCCCTGATTTCTACTGCTGGGTAATAAACCCTAGCGGGGTGGAAAGAAGTGCAAATTCTGCAGATGAAGGAATACGTGACCAACCTTAACAGAAGTGTTGAAAATGCCGTCTCGTTTCGGTAACTACCCCAGTTTCGTGGCCCGCAAGTGAGCTATTAACAGTCGAAGAGACATTAGCCGTAAACCGTTTGGAAAAGTTTGTTATGTAACTGTCCATTGTGCTCGTATCAAGACATCAAATATGTAACTGTCGGTACCTCCTCCATTTCTCTCTTGGCTGGATAGAATCCCGATAGATTGGGGTGGGCAGCACGTCAAAAAGTGCCAAGGAAGGGTAAACCCGAAGTTCCACCCGCATGGATCAATTTTAAATCCCATTCTCTGTTAGTTGACTGCTTTCAGGCCAGTATTCCCCCGGTTAGCTATAGACACGCATGGTGGCCAGCATATTCCCCTTTTCTCTCACACAGTTTCCAAATCCAGAAAATGCAGTCAAGTATCATTGCAATTGCGTGGACTTTCGATAGCTGACATGGTTGGTTCGTAGGTGACTCCTTACAGAACCGATTTCGCTGTGATTGTTGACGCGTAAGGTTAAATAAGGGTGCGCTCAAAGGAGAGAGGATATATAAAGTGTGTTTAACTCCCGGTTTAAGTAAAAAGCCGCTTAGGCGCTCTGTTATTGTACCTTCACCATGCGGGCTGGCCCCTGGGCCATTCCAGTAGCCTCAAATTCTACTGTATGTCGAGCATGCATCTCCGGATCGAGTATTACGGCACTTTTCGTCCTCAGGGAGGTCGTGGGGCACTTGATTCACATTAATTTTTCCTTAGTTCAACTGAGATTATATCATCTTAAAGTGTGGGAGTGGTGAGCGCTATAATCCAGTCTGAAAGAGAACCAACTGAGAATTCGCCTTTGCAAGAAATATCGTTAAGAGAAATCAGTCTGAGTTCGTCCAGTCGCTTACCTAGGCTATCTTGTCAAAATCCCCGCCGTTTAATTTACCCTAAAACAGACACAGATCATACCCCAAAATAATAAGAACTTAAGCTTTCAAAAGCTCAATTATGCTCTGGTGATGTATTTTGCACGAATCGTAAAGGTAGGTACGGTAATTTAAAGCCATTCAAACATTTACATGCTTCACTTCACCTCCCCCAACATCCTATTCTAAGCAAAAGTCAACCCATTATTCCATCACTTGAAGCGGTTTACAGGAGGCATTAAATTGGCCGCAGAAAGACAAAAAACATAAATAGCAACACAACTCGAGTTCAACCCTTCGTCCCATCCTCCCCAGCCGCCACAACCTCCATCGTGGGCGGTGGGAGCGGCATTTTGAAGGTGGGCCGTAACCGCTGAGAGGTCGTCGTCGTACCTATCCCTTGTCCCTTCGCCGAGGCATCCTTGCACGCTGCTACTAATCTCTCCTGACATATCCACGAATGAAGACTCTGAAGGGCTCGCGTCAAACCACCGAGGAGGGAGCTGAGGCAGACGTCGTTAGCCTGGCGCAATAGAGAGTTCGTCCCATCATCACCACCGTGCATGCTGCTGCCGCCGTCAGCACCGACAGTGTCGGGGTCGGTGCCCTCGGACTCGGGACAATGGGGGAGACGAGAGAGGAGGGCACGAATTTCGCGCAGTCTGCCAGCGTGCGAAGGCAGCTCGCCATGCATCACAGCGTCTACGTAGTCGCGGAGGAGGTGCAGCCGCTTGGAGAGCATCTGTACTGCGTGAAAGTTACCCATTAGACATTCGGCGGTGGGAGAGATATCGTCTGCACTACTGCCGACGCCGCCACCGCTTCCAGTAGCACCACTCGCAGAGGCGTTGACACGAGCCAAGTGGTCCACTCCAATGTGCTCAATCGCGTCGTGCGCCAGAGTGTAAGGTATCTGTATACAGAAACGATAGAGAACTTCGTAAAATCTTAAGTACTTATGTAAAGCATCAAAACAGGAATTTCGAAGAGAGATGTAGGGAAAATTGGGGCTGTGTTGATGAGTTATTATTTGTCCCCAAAATGTCTCCATTACGCGTAGTTTCTGCTGAAATACTGAAGGACCATGGTTTAGTTTTCCTTAACTTCGAAGGAAGAATGAGAAGTTATCTGTTTGTATCTTCTAGTGATGGGGCAGAAAAGGTCAAAAACTTATGTAAGAACACATTTACCGAAAGGGGAAAAATTTAAGGCCTACATGGAGAAGTATGGCCAAAGTCTATTCCCCAAGATGCCTAGCTTCAAAAGGGATTTTCGGAGTGTTAAAACCGGTACTAAGGAAAATGGAATCATGACCAGCAGGAACTAAATTGACAAGTATAAAAAATTAACATTTTACTCAAAAATCGCCAGTTTTAATCAATTGTATACATTGCCAACCAATTTAAAATATGGTTTATTTATCCGTAGGAGTCAACGCATTTGCACCCTTTTTAACAACTAAATAAGACGTTGAATTTTACCAATGTGTATAGTTATTAAAAAAAATTCCATCAAAAAGTCAAGGAGGGATCACTGTCCCAAAGAGATCTCCGCGCAGACACTAATCTTAAAACGATGTCGGTTTCAGAGCAGGATAAAATCTGTGTTCGAAAAATTGTCGATTATGTGAACAGTAAAAAAACAAGACAATAAATCCAAAAGCAATGTTGACTTCTGAAAGTTACCTTTGAATGGTTAAAAATGGTAGAAAATGGGATATTACCATCGGTTAAAAATGATGCACAACTCAGAAACCATACTCTTCGAGGAATACAGTTATTGGTAAGTGCTTGTAACTAGACGCACACCCGTATCGATATTTTACACAAATTCCGACAGGAATATTCATCTCACGATCAACATTTTGACCAAAAATCAAACATGACCTAGACTGGGAGTTATGGGACAACTTCTCCCGTATTATCATCAAAATGGCAAGGGCAACTAGCCAGAAAACACTTTGGCGTACGAAAGCTGTACTTTGTTGAATCGGTGAAAACTACTTGGATAAATGTCTGTCGTTCAAACAATTCTACAAATGCATATGAAAAACCGACTCTAGGTTTTAAAAAAAGTGGCCAAGATTCCCCATGGAATATGAATACAATGAATAAACGATAAGTATTTATGGTATAGCAGTATAACTTGTTGACTGGTAAGGTTGTTCAAGAATATTGTTTGATATTGTCCGTAAGATTGGGGCATATAAGTGAAAAGAATCAACCTCTCGAATTTGTGGAATTTAGCTAGACTCACCTGCTTGAAGTCAACACAAGAATCGCTGCCGACTACTGTTTCGTACACTCTAATGGGAAGACGTTCGCCTGACTTTTCCAAAGGATTCAGTTTCAATATGATCAACGACTCACCACCTTCAAGGAACTAAAAAATGACATATCAAAGCAAAAAGTCAGCCTACTCTGGAGTTTAAGAGCTTATTTTCTTCAGTAATGGGTCCTCCTGTTGCATACCAACCGATTAAATCCAGTCCTGGGTACACTTGCTTGAATTGGCCTTCACGAGCGGCGAAGTAATCTCTGTCCACAGTCATGTCTTCATTAACAAGGATTTCGTATGAATTAAATATCTGATACTGTGAAAAAGGGGAATTAAATGACGTACCTCGATCTCTCGCCCCCTGTGCTTTCCCAGTAACGCACCATAAACGACAACAGCAGTGGAATCCAGAGCCAGCTTCTCTCTCATCCAATGCTCTGACACATTAAGTACCACCAGAGGGTGTATTGAGACCGAAATGTTGTCCTGATTTGAATTGGTATCAACAGGATCATTAGGCAAATCAGTATCCATCCCTGGTACTTGCAGCGGCTAGTAGGGCTAAAGATAGTCAATTGCAAACAACGACCTTGGGTTGTCTTTGTATAATTGGATAAAGTGGGAATTTCTGTTAACTGTAATTTATGTCAAAATAGGAATTATGTCAGATGGAATTTAGTTTTTAGCCAAAATAACACATTTTACACAATACTAGAATGTTTTTAATTTTGTTAATTATTAGAGCCAAAATCAAACTTCGCTTTAATCTCATGATATCAAATTATCCCATTTTATTACAAGCGATACGTGCTTTCATGAATGTAGCTTTGTAGTAGGAAGTGACCTGTATAGTCGAATTTTACTATTAAACGGAAGCCAATGGCCTCTGAGGCAGCACTAACCGCCGATTTATGGCTTCGCCTCCCCGTGCGCTCCCACAACACCGTAAAAAATGTCCTCCTTTACCAAATCTGCTCTTCCATCAGGGTGGGAGCAGATGCAAGAAAAATTGGACCCCTCACACTTGCATCAGCCTTTCCCGATTTTTCCCTTTCGAGAATGACAGACTTGAAAAATGACCTGAATGAACCAGATCTAACCCTTGATTTTACCTCAACGACAAAGGGCATTGCAGATCCCATGCTCCCTCCCTCTACACCAAATCTCATCCACCGAAAAGTTTAAGAGAGCTGTCACACTGAGTTTGAAGAATGTTGGCTCACGTTGTTAGAAAGAACAGATACTGACCAGGGAGTTTTTACTTTGCGGCAGAAATTTCGAGAACAAGATGGAAAGTACGCAAAGAAATCGTACCAATTGGCAAAGCATATGTTTTACGGTCCCTCTTCAAACAGGGTCGAGGGATGGTCATCAGTACAGTTTAGACACAGACCCTGCCCAAACATTATGGTCGAGGTACTTTGAAGCACAGATACTAAAGCACTCGCCATGACGATAAATTTCGCCGTGGAGAAGCACTAAGGGTTTACCATGGTTCCACGCGACAACGGCTATAACAGCCAACCGTACCAACTGCACTTATTGTGAGTCTTTCTGTTTAACCCAGAGGTGCATTATTTTTGCCAGATCTGCGTTATTCACATCAGATTTAAGAGGCCTAACCTCACAACGATGGCACCATTCCAATTTATGCCTAAAACTTTCCCTGGAGAGAGAGAGTTGGCATTAATATCAATGTCTCAGAGTACGTTCTGCGGCTGAGAGAAGAAATAGGGAAAATTAACACCATAACAAGGGAACACTTACGGATGGCATATATCAGACAAGAGTCATTGTGATAAGTGTAGTCAGCCTAGAGTCTACCGGGAAGGAGACCTACTACAAATATGCAGCCTTGTTCCGCCACCTGGAGTACACCGTACGTTCCGCCATCCTTGGAGCAAGGTTGCAGCCCAGATGACGAAACTGTATTGTCTGTAATGCACGACTCCACACGTAGCTATTCACGGTTCATTACGCCATAATGCATTCGTATAAAGGCACACTTCTGAATGAATTAGAAGATAAAGTTTGTGTAACAACGGAAATACCATATGTGAATATAAGCGTTAATGAAGCATCGATGACGGTGCTTAAAAAGATGATTGAGCTAAGTAATACGTATTTGCTAGAATGCACCTTTTCACTGGGAAGCAGTTAGTTTTCACAAACCTGAGTGAGCACCATCATTCCTGAAGAGGAAACAAACTCTAAACCCACGTGACTTTTATCTGTGGACGTTTATGAAGCTTTCCCATTAAAAGATGGCCTCATCCACCTAATCTGCTTGTTCCGAAAGCATGAAACCACTGGTCGAGGGGGGTGGGGGGAAGCACTAAACGCATTCCTCAAAAAAGGAGAGCCATGTAATTTGGAGCAAGCAGAAACTGAAAATAAGCCAAATTAGTTGTCGTGTAGAGATTGGAACTCCCGTGCAACCAAGCATGCGCTTAAACAACTCTTCTAGTCACCACGGTGGTTGAACCTGCTTCGCTAGGCCACAAGTAAGTTTGATTGAAAACGTCGCTTTCTTGCGGTTACCACCACACCCTTGGTATTCCTCTCATAATCAGTAATTACTTTCATGCGCAATATTAATAGCCAACAAAATGTTCTACTCCTCGTACAAATGGACACCTCCTTAGGAAAGACTTAGGAGATGGAAATGGTGGCGGAGTAAAGTGCACCCAGGCCTAATGAATAGCCGCTCTAGTTTATACTGCTGACTATCAAGCCTTAATTTGACCAAAGAAGGGCATAGGCTGCGGATGGGGAAATATGTGGCGACGTCTACCTTCGACAGCTAAACCAGGCTTGAGTTTAGAAGGAATGCTATTAATATCTGAAGCTGCACTAGCCGTAAACCATCCGCTAACATTCATTTCGAGGCTGCATCGGGTACCCGCACAAAGATGTCATTTGCATAAACACGCGAGATTTCCTCCACCTTTCTACTACCTAAATAGCTTTTAGCTAGAGATACGGCAAGACACAAATAAAGTGAGGACAAAGTGGAAAGGAGTTGTAGTTGCAAAAATGTGCCCGCAAGAGACAATTTTAAGTCATGTCCTTTATTAAGTGATTTAGCTTATAGACTGGTGTTTTTACGACTAGCGATGGACATGCACGATAACCACCACATTTCCCAACCCGTAGATTTGCCAAAGGGGAACAGTTGTGTTGCAGTCAGGTATCTCATTTGCACGCAAATTCATTTGGTTCATAGTAGTATTTCGCAGTGCATCAACAGCTTTATGATGGTTGACCGGGGGGGAGCGCCTAAGACGACATTCAAAAGGGGAGAAAGCTGTGCAACACTTTGCTTAATTCTTGGTTTTTGTTTTGCGTGTACTTTGATATATCTTTCTACTTCTTTTAGGTGAGAGGGCCATGCCAGTAGTCCTCAAACCCTTCTGTACATCGATAATACACATTTTGCCTTAGTAGTATGACGCATTTCGCCTTCTTGTATGACTCGGTGCACTGCAAAAGTGTGCTACTTTTACTACGGAACGCAATAATAGTAGGCAAAAGTTCATAAAAAAACAGCTTTAAGCTATTCTAATTTCAAATAAAAGTTTTACTAACGATTTGATATTCCACTTTAATGCATATATAACTGCATTTTTTACAAGGTATACACTGCTTTTTTCTTTTAAGGGGTCCTTGCATAAGTTGCCGGTTTAAAACTGATATAGGCTAATTATATCCATTTTTATTTTCCACTACTTAATTTTATTTGCACTGACTACTTTTAAACTCTGATTCTGATTCAATCCTCATTTTGATTCCCAAACTAATTAACTTATTCGACAGACTATGTGAAATCAAATAATTTGCAAAATAATCTTATCACCGTAATATACAAATATAGTAGTTATTAAACGACAACTATTTAATGACAATCTATTAGACATGTTCCAATGTTTGCTATAGGAACACATATTAGACAATCATTGCTATCTAGAGTACAAGTAGATTATAATACTTGATTAGTGATAAAGGATTATTTACTTGCGTAGTAATTAGCAATGCAAACTAATGTAATTGGGAACTTCAATAAAGTTCTGTGGCAGAAACTGACTCACACGAATGCTATTTCGACCTATCCTGTTCTTGTTTAAAGTGGTGCCTGACCACTTACGCGGTAAATCCGATCAAGCATGGGTAGGGACCTTTTGCACTTGACGTTTTATCGGTTTAGCGCAAAAATGTTGATACACTAAGTGTGCAGATCTAAGTAGTCTATCTTGTTTTCATTGGATTACGGCTTTCTTTTTTTGTCTGATTCGATTATTTGGCTGAAATTTTCAGGAATCGCGCGCGATAGAATCCACAAAAGAAGCAAGACTGGTGGGCGTCGTGAACGCAATCGTAAAAAGAGGAAGTTTGAATTGGGTAGACCTGCCGCAATGACCAAACTGGGTCCTCGTCGCATCCACACTGTACGCGTTCGTGGTGGAAATATCAAACTCCGAGCCATGCGTTTGGACCAGGGTAACTTTAGCTGGCCCACTCAGGCTATTTCGCGCAAATCGCGAATCATCGATGTCGTCTACAATGCTTCGAACAATGAGTTGGTTCGTACAAAGACTCTGGTTAAGAATGCCATCGTGCAAGTCGATTCCGCCCCTTTCCGTCAGTGGTACGAGGCTCATTACTTGAAGGAGCTTGGTCGTCATCATGCCAAAGGGAAGAAGGTCGAAACCACCGAGAACCCTGAGGATGATGTTCTCCTCAAAAAACGCAGTGCCTCTGTCATGAAAAAGTATGAAGCTCGCCAGAAGCTGCCCCAAGCTACTCTTTCTGAAAACCTTAAAGAGCAATTCATGTCTGGCCGCCTCCTGGGTAAGGATGTGATCTTGCTATTAAATTGCACCTCTTAGCCTGCATTTCCTCCCGTCCCGGTCAAGTCGGTCGTTGCGACGGATACATCCTTGAAGGTAAAGAGTTGGAGTTCTACTCTAGGAAGTTGAAGGCTAAAAAAGCTAAGTAAATCTTGTAATAAATTGTAAGGACAAGCTATATTTTTTTGCTCAATTTAATGGGATTTGCAGGGTCATAGCTCCTGGTCTGGATATTCCAGATTAGGTTTAATGCTCTGCTATAGTGAGTTCATCGATTTTTCTGGGGATCAGTGAACACATCGGTCGTTACTTTTGGGTTCTGTGACGGTTTATTTCCTGATTTAGGTGATCTCAGGAAATGTTGATCGTCTTATATGATGTTTTTGATTTGTCCTTAGAGTAGTTTTTAATGTGGCATTCTTCCTGCTTCGTTGGATTTGGTTTCTTGGAGCCTCCAATTTGTCGAGTTTTGCGATTTCTCATACAATTTTGTTATCGCGAGTCTTTATGCTGATTTTGAGGGGATTGGTACTTAAGCAACAGGGTAGTGTGATAACTCCGGTGAAGCCGTTTTCTTGTCCAGCGGTTGCGCAGGTGAAAGTGCATCATCTGGATTTTTGTTGCTTGTGAAGTTTACTTGCCTCGGTGTGGAGGGATGCTGTCGATTCATTGTGGTTGTGAATGGTAGATGTTTAACTGATCAGTGGTAATTGGTGAGTTGCAATACTTCCGCAAATTGATAGTCGCGGTGCTTCGTTCTTGGCATTTCTGCAGCCCCGATGCCTTGCATTCGACAGCTTCCGTGTTTCGTCTTGGATGGTGGCAATCGGGAGTTGTAATTGTTACACCAGGTTCAAAGCGTTTCCCTCTATCGTGATTAAGCGTGACTACCCTTATGTTAGTAGACACTTGTACCTAAATCTCAAAATGTGGTCTGTGCTCGGTAGGGGTTTGCTGACGACTGTGGTCAGGCGGTTAATTCGGAGGCCGCTCTGGTTGTAGTGACCAAAGGCTTCTAGGCTGTTAGCAGAATTAACACAAATATGACTACGATGCTTAAGTGACGGTTGCAGGGCTGGGGCAGATGTGCGATTGGAACTAGCGTTGCTCGCTTACACTGCTTGACTCTAGGAGAGAGTGTTTTTTTTGGAGGAAAAGGGTAGGCTATTCGAGTAAATAGCAAACTCGCATGATTGATCGGACCTTGAGTGAGCGAATTATTTCTCCATCATCGAAAAGGTTTCGGATACGTCACTCAGGTGGAGCTCCTTACTGCCTGGTCCTCTTAGTAATGTGTCACCGTAAATCTAAACTTCTCTCACTTTTGAATTTTTGTGGAGTGCTTAAGGGTTTTTTCTTTGTACGGTCTTTGTTTTTCTGAAACAACCACCAAGTTTGGTAAATATTCATTTTCACTAGAGCACTAGAAAAACCTCGGTTCGTACGACTAAGCCCATCCAGGTAGCCTTACTGACTACTCGAAAGCGAATTCGGGGTGGCTTAAGATGGTCGTGGACGTTTGCATTTTTAAGCACTGTCTTTAAACCCAATTTGCTGGTGTTAATCCTCTACCAAAGCGCAAATTCGATGGAACCATACCCATCATTTATAAGTGTCTTTATGGGTTACATTTTGAGCTGCTTGCGGTGGTGTGTTAGTTTCTTGGACAGAACCCGCTTAACCGCCTCATTTGTGGTTCCAAAATATGGAAGACGGTGAACAAGTATATTTGAGCTAATAAGTGGACAATGACCTATACTTGAGAACCTCAGAGCTTAACTGCCAGGGCTATCAACGCATAAGAGCTATTCGAGGGTTTGAGTACTCTGTGCTACGTTACGCAGCAACATTTGCGTCATTTACGATTTCATTGCACTGGTTGTTCAGTCTTTTCAGGTTGCGGTCGCCGCCTCTGGTGACACGGCGTTCCGGTCATATTTGTTTCTATTAATCGACTTGCAGATCCACGCACGCCCCATGCAGCTTTGGGTGGGTACACGTTTTTTAAAGCTTTGAAATATTCGTGCCTCGTGGTACACATGAACAATCAGATTTAGCAAATAGAGATTCAAGCCACAGCACCGTTTCAGGGTCTGCAAAAGCTGGAACAGCTTTTTAACATACAGGCAGATTTAGTCTTCAGACTGTGAAGAGACGCTGCATTGCATCTGGGGTATTGGCGTTAGGCGATTTGGAACCGTCCATGGAATGGGTTACGGAGTGAACGTGTTTGAAGGTCAAGTTACGGTTAATTTAATGCAAATATTCCGAATAATTTTAAAGGCATCTGGGCACTTATGCCGTTCAAAAACTTTGGTGACCGAAAAAAATGCGATTTCTGGTGTCTTGTTGCAATGCTCTAGTGTAATTTGTTGGAAGTTATGAAACGTGTGCATCTCAGGTAGTGTCTGTGTTTTCACCTCTTTCACTCACCTTGTCATTCAGACTTCTTGTCTGGCCAAATTGCTTGTGGTAGAGAATGGCTTTCACAACGCCACTTTTGTTAGACTAAAAAACACGCCATTGGTTGTATCCAAACAATTCACACCCTGTCTCATACCCTGTGCCCAGGAGAATGCTTAGCGCGTTGTGGTGGTGGACTGCGGACGGAGTTGATCTCTTCTTGATAGCCGGATAGCGAATAAGATTTGTCTGGTCGGTAAAACTTTAATACAACCTGAACGCATGCATGAAAAACCTCCCTTTCCTGAAACAGGACTAGCCAATCAGTTTGAAGAAAGTTATGGCATAAGAAAGAGTACCTCAGTCCATCTCGAAATTTGCCGGTCATAAGACATCTTAACACTTTCGAATGGGATAGGGACGCTAACTCACCCCATTTTTATCCGCTGTATTCCCTTGATGGTAAGCGTTAAAGCTCCCAGTGTTGACAACCTTTTCTTGGCATTAGTGTCAGACATTTCATGAGAAATGGGATCGATGGTTGGAAGTGGAGGAGATGTAGAAATAAAGTGGCTCCGGTCGAATTTTTTCTTCCAACTTCCAAAAAATGTACATAAACACCTTGTTTGCAGTTAGCTACGATTTCTTCTAGAAGGAATTATTGTTTGGAAAGGAGAGCATATCAATGCAGGCAAAAAAGTTTCAAGGCGCTTTCTGTAGTTGCTACTTTTTTTGTTATGATGGAGCGCTGCAAAGTTAAGTAGCTACCTTGCGTTGAAATTAACAGTCCGTAATAAATGGCACAATCCACCATTCAAATCCAACCTACCCATTGGGGCCTCAAAAAAAATTGAAAGTGAAAAGTCAACAAAGATGACACTGTTCCGAGTCGAAAGCCTTCGCGATCATATCTGCCGTGTTAAAGCCAGCACCACAACATAGACAATCAGGGGATGTAGTTGGTTTGGCGGGTTCCACGTGGACACCCTTAGTGGGGTTGGGTAAGTGAGTAGACAGAGTGACGCAGGTGTAGCCAAGAATTTTTACAGAAAAAAAGAGCCAGTTTGAAGGAGTAGAAAATGAATATATTTTCTTCTGTGACTACGCGGGGCATAGGTAGCCCTAGTGCTTGACTTTACCCCCAAAACTTTGGCACGGAATGAATTGCGGGAACCCTTAACCGTTCCATGGCAGCATGAGTCACATCATCAGCAATGAGGTGCTGATCGCCACGATACGCCTTTAGGAAAGTTAGTTCTTGGCCATTCTTGTCAAAATCGTCATTTGGCTATGCGGTGAAGTGCGAACCATCACGACCAAAGTCAACCTCAGCCGTGCCACCACCGCAGCATGCCGCGTTGAAAACCTTACGCTGATACATGTCTCTGCGGATAGTTTCGGACCTTCTGCTGGACAACACCCACAACATCCTGCTTCACGCCTATATTGCTATTGATGAAGGCTAATCTGACGATGTCTGGACTAGGTGCCAGACGTTGGGACCAAAGCGCACTGACTGCTTACCACACTGCGTCAAGAGCAGCCACAACGGCATTTCTGTTTGTAAGGAAAAATAAACCCATCGACTTCCAGCGCCTCATTAATTCGCCTTACCTCACAGATGAGTTTGCTAGTACGATGGAAGAAATTCACCAAAGCGTAAGAGCCTAAGTCACTCTCATGTATCTGCGCCGATGTTGTCAACCTATCACTTCATAAGTGGATAAATCGTTATCGAGGTCTGACGTCTAAGTAGAATGGGCTTATGACTGAAGGGATGGTAGACGCATCCAAACCACCAGCACCCCAGCCAATGAAGTATTGAATGACCCGGCTCCCACATATTGAGAACCACTAGTCAACTCCAGAATGCTTACCAACCTCCTTCCCCCACCTCAGCCGACCAATTTTCAAACCTACCACCTCCCACCCTCCAGACGCACCCTCTACTGTTAAGCTAATAAAGCAAAAACGCTTTGACAACAGCTTCCGCACATTCAAAAGCGGACTGTTAAAAACAAGCACTTGCTAAAACGCTTGTTAGTGAGGCTGCTCAGGAACGGAACGGCTAAGGCCCCGAAAACGCTCCAATCATGGATAGTGGAATAAACGCCTCAGTTTCATTGAAAAGCGTTTCATTGTAGAATACAGAATAAAGTATGCTCTCGCAAAAGTATACGATATAGTCGGTGAGAGCATTCTCGTGCCGGATCAAAAACAACGGGATGATACACGCTTACACACACGCAGAAGCAGTACAAAAGCAGCACACGCACAAACACGCAGACAGTTACGGAAGGATGTGGCACAGCGCGGACACGATTTGCTAATCGGCCATATCCATACCAGCGCCAACGCTGCCGCTACCGACGCCACCTCCGACACCACAAGGTGTTATCACGCTCATTTCAAAGCCGAGAGAACTCAGCAGACCCGGTACTTCTGCCTGGCGTTTCAACTTCTCCGCCTGTGCGGCCGCGATCTCCGCCTCTCGCTCCTCCAGGTAAAGGTCGGAGAGATCTTCTCCCGTGATCTCACGAATCTGCACCAGAAAGTCGCGCAAATGCTCTCTAAATGCGGACACATCAGTGTCCAGCGCAAAGAGGCCCTTGATGAAGACTACTAACTGGGCCTCTTGTAGATGGGGAAAGGCCTGTTTCAGTAGCTCCAACAGACGCTGATGCACATACTGGACGTTGACCTCTGGGGGTACGTCGAACTCCGGGGTCTCGCCACCCAGCGAAACTGTTATTACACCGTTCTCCACCAACTTGAACATGTAGGCCAGCAGCGAGGCCTGTAGAGTCAAATCTAATGAGAGGTGGCTGGTAATTAGTCAAGCTTTTAATGTATTTTTTCATGACAAAATTTCTGCATCAGTATAAAGTACTACTAAGGGATACCTAAGTCCTGGGTAATAATCGCTGGGTGAATAGGTAATCTACCACAGAAACATGACAAATGTCTAACTGTGATAAAATGGTAAAAAAGAGACACTGAATTTACTGTAATTTTAAGTTGCACGCTATTTGAGCCAAGAAGGCAAACAGTAACTTTATGTAACTAAAGTAGAAGCTCAATTTCTGAATGCATAAATGTTCTTAAACATTGCTCGCGGAAGCAAAAGCAGATTTATAACTAGAAACGCCTAACAGACCATTTCTAGAGTAGCAATTCAGAGCATCGAGGACGGTAATGTAATTTAGTTAAAGAAAGCTAGGCGAGCTTACTTCCAATCTGGGAGCGATCGGTGACTACAGCGAACATGTGCTGCATGATTTCGATGTAGAAGTTGCGGAAAAAGAGCTGCTGATTCGGGGAGTTGACAGCCGCAAGGTTGGAGAGCATGGTGTGGAGGATGTTAAGGCCGGTCTCAGAGACCTGCCGCATAGTGTGTTTGATGGCCCAGATGACGCTGTCAAGGATGAGTTTAAACTTTTCTGCAGTGAGAGTCATGAGGGCGGAGAAGCAGTGTGCATTCACTGCCTGCAGGAGGGTGAAGAAGTTAGTACGATGCTCGGGGAATTCCTCTAAGTCCTTATTGATCATCTCCAAGGTGCACTGGAACACCGCATCGAGAATGCGCGGCAGGGAGCGCAGCACGTTCTCGCTAAGGCGGTTCACGATTGTCGCCATAGTGGTGAGCACCTCAGGTTCACGGGAAATGGGTGGACTTTGTTGGTAGTCCGTCGCTACGGCTTCCAACAGGGGTGGAACGAAGTCGTTCGCTACCTGAAGTCGAAATAGGTATCACATTGATTCTTCTGTGGAATTTTTAAACTGCACAAGATGTACATGAATTCTGAATCAGGAATTTCATATTGACAGTAGGCATATAAAAACAAAGTGGATTGGTTGAACACAATTTATAAAACAATTTAAATAGAACAATTATTTGCGAAAAGCAATCGTCTTAAAAAGAATCAAGAAAGCTGATGAAAACTTGGCCAAAACTAAGCCAAAGAAAGCCCATCTACAAATGAACATAACGGAGTTGTAAATTAGTTACATAAAAGTCAGTGCTTTAAAAGTTGCCTCCACATTCAATGTGTAAATTATAGTGGGTTTAATTACTATGCTTACTCTCGAACACTAAGAAAAGCCCCCAGATCCCCTGGACCAAATTGGCTGACTGCCATTATCAGAGGACCTTATTCAACGGCTACATAGATCTGACACGATGGCCCAAAAGTGTGCAAATCACGAAAGACAGCAGTAGGATTGACAGGAAGTGTCGGACAGAACTCAAAGATAAGGAAATAAGGGTTTGACGAAAATCACTGACTCCTAACGCAGCTATTAAACAAGGCATTTTGAATATTCTTTAACGCAAAAGTCACCTTCATAAAAATACAGTCCCATCGAAAAACAATGGAAAAAGTACCCGACATCACGATAAAATGAAGATTTTCCAATGTGTATGTAACGCATATCAAGGGACGTATCAAATAAACACCAAAAATAGCTCAGATGTGATCTGAGGCAACAAAGCATTTGTGTAGCACCTACAGACCGCAAAATCTGCAAAATATATAATAACGATCTTTCTACGCATGGAAAAAGGACAGCAAGAGCTAAGGGAACAAATACATGAAAAAAGACGTACCAATACGGGATTGTGACTCCGTTGAATCCAGCAGGAGAGGAGGTTGAGTACAGTCTTCTTGACGGCACGCATTGACCGTACAAGGGGTTGTTTGACAACCTGTTCACCGTGGGTAGCGATGGAGGCGTTAATCTGTTCCGAGAGCAGTCGGTAGATGTTGAGCATATCGAGGTAGATGCGACACAACTGGACCATGTATGCATTGCCGAGAGCCCGACACGCAGCCAAATTGGTCTTAAGGATGTTGCAGAGTTGTTTCACCAACTCCACGTCCCCCAGCACGGTTATATCTGCGGCCACACGGAGGAGGATATCATCCCAAATGGCGTTGGGCAGACGGAAGAGACCCTCCACGAGATCGTTCTGTGCCGACCGGTCCGTTTCCACGCTGATTATAGTTGCAACCGCTTCGTAGAAGGTATGCACCTGCTGTGGCTGCAGGTCTGAGATTATGGAATCGGTACTGCGAATTATGTCCTCCACGAAGCCGGATGATGCACCGCACTGTAAAGTCAATGTATTACATCCGACTCTCCCATCGACAGAGCCTTTAAGATAGGGGCTATAGCGTACAACTCAAATGGGTTGGGGAAACCACCTGGAAATCGAGGCCATATGCGCCAGTTATGAACAGTTCAAAAAAGTGAGCAAGCGCCATTTAGTAATAACTGATGCCACGAGATGATGACAAAGCCTGAGACGGAGTGAAAAGCGTACACCAGAAAAAACCACAAGCATGTCTGCGAATCTGTATTATCTATAACGACTTGAGATAGATTCCTGAAGAGAACGCTTGCGGTCTACTTGGTTCAGGGTTAGAGTCCTGGAAATCAGCTGATAAAGAGCCTGAGACACACTGTTCAAGAAGTATCCAAAACTTGAACGATATACTAAAATCCATGGCTTGAAATCACGAACATTGAATCATCATAGCACTATTTAGCATTAAGAAAATACTATTGTACTCAAAATCAGGCTACTATGTCCCGTCGTTTACGCCATACACAGGCTTTGTTGAAAGGCAATGACTAAGGAACTTATTCTACGGCTGTTACAACTGCCAAAGATCATGGTCATAAAAGAAATTAGAAACGCTAAATTTATCGAATTTAGTTTGAGTGAATTTAAACCTCAGAAGTGCGATTTGACAATAAAAAAAGAATGCTCCACCAAGTGCAGAAGCTGCAGATGGCGGTTATTTCGATTCAGGAAGGCTGAATGGGGTGATCGGTTAAATAGGCATTAAAAAATCCAAGCTTCAAGACAGACTAACTACCAGAAAGGCAGGGCCAAATACTGGCAAAGACTTACCTGAGGACGACTGAGAAGTTGCCTACGGCACTTTTGGGCCACCTTGATGAAGGTATCACAGGCCATATCCTGGACACCCTCATGCGTCTCGTGCATGAACTCAAAGAGCTTTGTGATGACAGTCTTGAGAAAGCGCCAGTGTGCGCGCAAAAAACGCGGATACTGTCCCACCACGTACATGATGTTGCTTGCGACAATAGCTTTGTTGTCCTTGCCTCGCTTGTGCTCGCATAGACCCAACAAATCGCGGATAACAATGACCAGAAAAGAGCGCTCGTTATCTTCCATCATCGCACCCGAGATGCTGCCGATGGCCCAGCATAGGGAGTTCAAATTCGCACGCGACCACTCTGTTCCGTTCACCTGACACTTCAATTTTTGCAGCATTATTTTCTCCGTGTCCTGAAAACAAATACGCCGCTGCTAACTGCATCCATTGTACGTACCATGGGCATCTTCCCTTCAGTCCTTACGGGAAATCTACCATACCTCATTGCAGATTTTATCCTCACACCACACAAATCATCTATCAAAATTCAGCCAACACTCCCTCGTTCATTTTCATGGTTACCTTGACTATGGCTAGCAAAATAAATGCATTAAAGTGAATAGCAATGCACTGCGTCAAAAAGGTAAACATTATGCAATCCATGGGAGTAATATCACTGAATACGGCGAGACTGAACACGAATAATGCAACAAATGGCAATAAGGAATAAACCGTCGCTAACAGATTTTGAAACCACGAAATACGAGGACGAGAGCCGCGACGCATTCGGATGCGATTTGGGCAACTCAAGTGCGGATATGAACAGTAAATAGAAACGACACCTGATGGGCAAGCTTCGCAACGAAAGAACGAAATAGGCTCGACCACCACTTTGTTGACATTTCCTACACCTAAATAGCTAGCAGATGGAAAACCCCACATTTATTCTACGGATAAGATGAGCAGCTTCTGATTAAATGAGTCGTACTCTAACTAGAAGAGAGAAGTCAAACATAGCACTAACGAAAACTTGGAAAATGGAGTACTACTATTTGCGGAATGGAACCAGATACAAATAACAATTATGAACAGAGTTCAGAAAACAAGGGTGTTTCGAATCATGGGGTGTGTCACCAGGATAAGAAAAGGTTGTCATTCATGTAAGCGATTATTATTCTTATTATATTAATGGCTCTTCTTTTCAGACTGATTCCTGCGAAACAGATAGTTCAAATAACAAGACTGTCTTGGGACAACCATTAGTCACAAGGAAAGAAAAGAATAGCACCTGTCGCATAACTTATTACGGGGAGTAAATCGAGTGGCAATGTACCAGAAAAAAGAACGAAACCGCATATAAAATGACAATACTCGAAAAAAGATTAAGAGCAAAACCGCTCTCGAAATGCGAATGTTTCCACAGGATATCCAACTAACACCTGGGAGACGCAGTATGGTAGCTGGTTTCCCCATTTAATCTCCGGCATAGGTCACCATTTATAAACATTCAATGCTGACTAACTCACGTAGAATTTTGTTACATTTGACACCAGCTGATTGTAAAACTACTCAGATTCCCGCGCTAGAGGTGTTAGTCTTCGATAGGCAGTGCTGGATTCATTTTACACACAAGCCCCATCACACTTCCATCTATCAATTTTTAGTAAACATTCGCGAAATATTAAAGGGCTTAGTACATCAGCTTCCAATGCGAATATGAGAAAATCCTAAGGCGAAAAAAAGAACCTACCTCGTGATCAAGGTGAGTCAAGTAGATAAGTGTTTCCCGCATGGTTTTGTACAAGTTCAGACTGTCCGTATCCTTCATGAATTCTCTCACCACCTCACCGTGCTCATTCTCCACAACAAGAACCTCCTCTGGTCGTGCCATTCGTGAGATCAGGATTGTCCGGAGCTGTTAAAGCGAAAAGCAGAGCACTTGAAAGATAACGCGCCAAAGAGTGCAACAAAAATCAACACATTAAAAACGACCAACCTCCGAGAGAATTGGCGTGAATTCTGGCCGCGAGAGTGAGGGATAATGAAGGGAGCGACACGACATGGTGGCTTCAGTATACAGCTCGCAGACCCAACAGTCCCAATACTCCAGACAAATTTTGAATATTTCCTTATCATCAACCTCAGAAATGCGAAGAAGGTACTTATAGGCATCGACCAACTTTGTCGTTATCTCCCCTGACTCAATGAGATAACTATGACATTTCAAGAATGTGCAATAAAAGATTGCCAGAATTTGGATAAAGTTCTGCTCGTCCGTAGTCCCCTTCTCATAAGCCTCGCGAATCCGTGTGGACGGAGGCAACATCTAGAGAAGGAGCAGTATCAAATTTGTAAGGACACAACCAACCTCATTCAGCTTGCTTGTTGTAAGATCGAATAACTCAACAACCTTTTCCGGATACTCTTTTGCAGGGACGCCGGCTATAAATGGTGGAACGGATTAGATTGGGTGACTACAAAACCTACCAATTTCTGCTAGACACTTGAGAGTAACGTTTCGAAAAACGGGTACACTAAGGAAACGACATACAAGACTCTGGATGAGGTTGGTCTCAAAAATGTAGCCTAGTGGAATCCAGTGCATAAATCGGAGAAGCGTCTCCAACGTGACAACAACCAGTGAAGCGTTCTGGGAGTTTTCCAAAACCATCTGACACAATTGAAAAATCATGCCAAATTCCTGACACATGGAGTCTTTCAGATGCTTCGCCTTGGTCTGCGTCATCTGCCCCAACGAAAAGTCGAACACTTCTTCACTCAGGAGCCGCAAGATGACCATGTTGTTCTGGCATAGTGATTCATTGGTCTTACTAGCTCCAACAATATCGTGAATGAAGTGGGGCCAATTCGTGGGCCACTCGAACTTCAAAATCTACACGCAATGTGTAACAGGCGTGAAATCGCACTCGCTCACCTCGACCAAAATCATGTTGAGCTTACTCAAATAAGTTTTTTCGCTCTCCATAAGATCAGGATTAGAGGAGGTCTGAATGATTAAACCAACAATGTACTTTTTGATGCCCTCGCACTGAGGTCGGGCCAGCACCTTCCAACGGGTTTTTATAAGTGATTCGAGAATCTGGAGAGCAAAATACTTGGTTTGCTGGGAAGAACTAAACTCAAGGATACTGTCAACACGTGTCCAAGCCTCCGGGTGTTCCTTAAGAGCACTCAAAATCTTTTCAGCGAGTTTCTGTTCGTCCCCACTAGACTCGTACATTGCTGTGACGACTTCATCGAGCAACTTAATGTCCAGCGGTTGCGAGAAGTTTAATATCTGTGCTGCCGTAGCTTCTGTAAGCATCATTGACCTACAACAGAGAAGCATGAAAAGATGCATTAGAACTGAAGATATGAGGATCCAGCCAACAAACTTATATAAAGATTAGGTCTTGTTACGTCTTCATTAAAAGCACAGAAATCAAGAGGGGCACCAAATAAACATAAAGAGAGTGGAAACCGATGAAGTATGACTAAGCTGGGGCTGGAGTGGGCCTATGCATTTAAATGAGAATCTGTCAAAAATTTGCAAACTTTGCAATAGATAGACAAAACACTCGCTCGCGAAGGCCTTTGATATGTTCGGGGTGTAAAAAAGCTCAATTACAGAAATAGCTTCCCAGGCAGCTACCACCAACCAACGAGACGACAATATATAACCGGTTTCAACTGGATTTCAATGAACGAAATGCGCCCCACTCTGTTCAATCGCTTAAACATAGTGCATGATTGAAATGTGAAAAAAAAATAATATTAACTTTACGGCATAAATAGTTTTTGAAAACACAAGAATGGTCATGATTGTTACGCTTCGAAGGGTAACGCAACAAACACTTAAACGAACACGATTTTTGCAACTAGAAGTTTCAGAATAAGTACAACAGAATACTTGACAACAGCAAGTAGTACAGATGCCCTATTTCAAAGCTCAAGAGGTAGCAAAACAACCCTTATCATAGCCGAGGCCATTCCACGTTTTGTTCAACCGCTTGATTTGATTAACCTATGCCGCCTTGCATTACTACTCCTGTAGCTCACGCCTTTCGGGGGTCCTTAATCCACTTTAGTATGTCCTATAATTGCCCTGAGGTTTGCTGTGAATTATGCATTGGCAATCAAACTACTGGTTTCTTTGACATCAGCTAACATACGACGGCGGAATTACAAAAATCTCACCGGGCTATAATGCTTAAAGTCCCAAGGCGTCTAGTTCTTCGCAACTCGCCGAGTAAACTGCACCGGCAAGTAACCTTCCGAGTTGTCAAGTCTTCTGGTCGTTCATATTCACCCATCGCAGTCCGTTTCCGCAAACCAGTAAATTGCCCAGTTGCGAGGTTTACAACTTAGTGGTATTCTTGTTGCGCAGGCGCTCGGACAGAAGATGCGATACTCAGTTAGCAAACTGTGCAAACACTTGCAAAAAGTTTGGTACTTTATTGCTGTGCTTGATTGCAACTTGACATGGCGATTGTAAGAAACAAATCGAGACACTTTGCAAGTGGAATGTATTTGTAACCGCCCAAAGCATAAGAACCACATGGATAGAATACCTAGTGAGTAAAAATAGCTGAAGTTACAAAAAACGCAGTGCAAGTATGGATGGGGGAAAACTGGAGAAAGTAGAAACACTTCCTCCTTTAGGCTGGTGTGGCTTCCATCTCTTCAGCGGTGACCTCGGTATCCCCGTTGATGCCGAGCAAACGCAGAAATTGGCGTTCGTCTGCCAAGTATGCATCGTATTCAGACTAAACATTGAGCCAAAAAAGGAGATAAACATTTGTCACAGGCACAGTGAGAGATTAAATTGGGTTGTGAATAACGTGCGGAAGCGCTCAATTTAAGTACCACCAATTCTACATACTAAGTACTTTCTCATCGAGATATTTTCCCCCTACTTCAATTAATTCGATTGGTTAAATGATGTAGGCCCCTAAGGGTGGACTTGAAAAATGCAAGGAAATAGGAAGAGCGTCCAAGATGAAATGAGGCCTTCGATCTTACAGGTTTTAACAGTCATGCTATTATGTTGGTACTAAATACCATGTTCTCTTACTCTTGATTAGTATACAGACTTAACGTGTGCAGCGGCGGCAGTGCGACCACAAATACGCACAAGTACAGCAAGATAATGAGACGTCTAATCACAGTAAGGCATCTCAATGTGGTCGGCACTACTGACAATGCCGGTGCAGTACCACATTGGCAATTCCGGTGACAATTCATTCAAAGCGTGGAACCCCTAATCCAGGAGGTATGATCTACGCATCTTTAATTCGTCGTGTAATTGTACAGGAGGGAACGCCGTGATACAAGAGCAATGTCTGTGACTCAAAATCCTCTCTTCTTGGGAATCTTGAAATTCCCGGATTACCTGGAATGCGGTTATCATCCGTTTTAAGAATGATTCATATCATGATTAAGTAACACTATCAAACCCGCATTTCGTGCATCTTCTCCGTTGCACTGAGTTCCGCAACTGTGGAAATGCCAGCGAGATGTTTGTCCTCCGCTTCTTTCTGCATGCGCTCCTGCTCACGCCGTTTCCATCGGCTCACTACATAGGCACGTCGACGCACCTCACGGTCTATGTAGCCTGTCATCGCTTCCACCTCCTCTGGCCCGCCAACTTTCAGCCGATGTGGTATCTGTAGGCAGGAAGCAGGGGAGTAATCTACATTAAGGGATGCCTAATCGTGCCAACCGACGATGAGGAAGCCTAGAGAATTAATGGTGATAAAGTTGTAGAAAACTTCTTCCTGTCTTTTGAACGGCCACGTTATTTGTGTACAAGCCAAACAAGGTCAACGTTAATCCTCATTATTTCATCATCCTTTAATTGATGTCAATAATTTTAGCAACAATTTTTGGAACAGTGACGATGGCACACATTTACTGATCTGCCAATGAAGATTAGCCATCTAGACACTTTTTAACTTGTTTGGTAAAAAGTCTGACAACCAGCTGAAGAAGCTACACAAAATCATCCCGAACAATACCGCAGCAACCGAAGCTTGGAATAAGCAAATATCTGGTGTTCGACACTATTTTGTGGTTAAGCTCCGGACATAAGGTTACTATTGTGTGGGGAAAGCATTTTCAACCAACAAGTGAATCTGCGCCAATTTTCGAAAAGGCTACTGTTTGTGCACCATTGAAACATTGAAGAAGGTAAAGAAGTTAACCTGAGATAAAAAACCAAACCTGAGAAAAAATCCGGAACTTTAATACAATACGGTCTAAATACAATCTCAGAGCAAGGTAATAAGAATGACTGTATGTTTACAACCTACTCACGAGAAGGATCTTCAGTGCTCCATGCATGTCCCCAACAGCAAGAAAGTGTTTCCGGACATCCACTTTAAGTGATAGGGCGGTGAGAGCGGAAGAGGATACGGTATGGAGGATTGCTGGTTCATGAGTCTTGTCTAGAAGGTCCCATGCCTCTAAAACTCCATCGGCACGCATAATGTAGAACACGGAGGATCGGGAAGGGGACCAAAGACCACCTGAGAAAGAATCATACCACAGACCTTGAAACGAGTGACCTTAAATATTAACCAATGGCATCCATGATCTAAATATTTTTAAGTGGAACAAGCCTCAGTCGAACACTATTGGGTTTTGCCTTTTTTCCCTTTTTGAAGGGCTTGTGAATAAAGAATTTCCTAGGTACCTTTAAGTTAAATTTGCGTGGAGATGGGAGGTTGCTTGGAAAATAGGACATGAGTACTTAACATGAAAACTAGAAGGAGAATGTTTTGCAGTGCCACTGGTTATCCAAGCTCACCAAGTACGCTACTGATATCGACAATAAGTAGACACACCAGTCGGTGCCTTGACGTAGGGGGCGGAGCAGAGGAGAGGCCCCGAGGTGACATTCTCCTTCCACAAGGACCACGAAAATCCGCCCACACAGAGCACCACCTCTGGCAAGAAGGGTGATCGTGCGATGTAGACAATGGGACCGTCGTGTAATTGTGCCACGAAGCTGGGCATTGGAGTCTGTCGTTTAGCTGTCTTCACGTCTTTCTGCGGCATCCAGTCCACGCACACCATATCCCCATCTGCGGTGCCCACAAAGATGATCGAATTGATGCCATCCAATGGTTGTGCTTTTGGTAGACCTACGCGATTTGGATCATTCTCTGAGGCTACCTTTTTGGCGACATTGGCTTTCAAGTCAAGCACTGAACGATCGCCCTGTCTCTCCTGAATAAAAATCGGATGAAAAGGGGGTAATATAATTTCAAATTGATCACCTTTGACGCAATAAATTAGTCTTAGGATCGAATTCCGTGGGGAATAAAAGAGTTACTTAACTAGCTGCTTCAGCGCTTCTAAGAATGTCTACTCCTAAATGCGCCAACTGGTCAGTGGAAAAAAAAGATACAGAAGAAGGAAGACCGATGTGAAAGACCGTATCGTCAGAGAATCACAACAAAAACACCAAGGCATTTCAATCACACATCAAATTTTACCCTTAAACATGAGACTGGCATTAAGAGCGTGGTAGCAATGAGAGGTAAATGACGAATGCGGTTCCGATTATTTGACAAAGAGGCACTTTCTGCGAAATATATTCGCTGCAGAACGTTGCCCAAAATAATGGCAGGGGGTTCTATCCAAGTCGATAAGTTGTACAACTCCTGCTACCTGCAAAAATTTCCTTGCTGTAATGGAGTCACGGAATGTTTTTCCGTCATATTGCCCAATTCATTTCTAATGATACTGGAGAGGACATAGAGAGCATGAGAAGTGATTGGACGATCATGCCTCGACTCCTAACTCACTCGAATGCAGAAACAAGTGGGACAATGATCTGGTGCATTGTCGGGTCGGAAGAGATTGACATGAAGCAAGGGCTTCCACTTGGCATCCAGCGCATTGAAAGTCGCTGGGACATCGTGTGGCATAACCATCTGGTCGCGTGTCTTATCCACTGCCAAAACACATTTTTCGGGCCGCATATCCCACACAAAGACACCGCCGTCGGTCGCACAGGTGAGTAGCTGCACACAGCGCCGCGACGTGTTCTCGTAGGTCAGACCGGCTCGGTCCAGTTCAATATGGTCGGGCAGCCATTGTAGACAGGTAATAGGTGTGGCGTGCGAGGCCTCTATGTTACTAGTTGCGCACCAGGGCATCGTCGGCACCTATAAGGCACAAACCATCTCCCATCTTATACACAAAAGACGTTCAAGTAAATTAAAGGGTTCATGATGTCCCAGTAGTACCACACACAATTGTAAGTGGCGAGTATATCATGCGTAAGAGTCGGTGTGTTTGTCGTGTACCAGTTCAGACATTCTTAACCCAGATGATTAGCGAAAGTTGCTTCCAAACCCCACAATTGTCTACCGATGACTTCAAGTACAGTAGGACAATGGTAGGACAATTTGCAGACGATAGGCGATTCTTTGAAGTGATGGCGCGTTTAACTTGATCATGTAATCGTGACACTTATGACCCGGATTTCCAACTTGGTTAACGGGTGAAGTACAGCCCATTGAATCAGCCAGGCTCAAATTACGTCAAATTTACTTGACATTTTACCATAGCACGAAATAGAATGCAAACGCAGATTGCACCCCAAATTACTAATTCCAAAGTTACTTATTTATTCCCAAATAAGTTTATGAACCTACCTTCTGACTTTCATTCTCATCGAACTGAAAAAGTGGCAATTCTTGTTTACTCTTTAACTTCTCGAGCACATTGGTGAGGTTATATTTGGAGATATCCCACAATACAACCTCGCCATTGCTGCATCCTCCCGCAACAATGTGCGGATCTGTTGGATTGAATTCAAAACATAAGATATCCTCCGGAGCTAGCAACAATAACTGCGGTTGAATGGGATCGTAGAGACTCCACACAATTATGTAGGTTGGCGTCATCAGCACACGAGATAGCTGATTCACAATTTCATCATAAGGCAGTCTCTCCACTGTAGACATTGCTAATAAACCCTCAATTTTGGGATGCCATTCAATGTGAGAGACAGCCTTGTCTTTAGCAAACCGCAGATCAGAAAGTGTGAGAATCTCCTTGAAGTTGTTTGCCGACTTATTATCATAAGTGTCGTCACTGACACCTAAATTGGCAAAATCGTCTTTCAGGAAGTTGAACATTAGATTCTCCTTCAAGCCCTGTTCAAATAAGCTAAGAACATTGCTTAAACCGCTGATAGGCCTCTGTGATAGTGTCTTAGTAGCACTAGTCTCCTTCTCCTCCATTAAAGCCAGACGAGGAATATACTGGACCACCTGGTTCCGTGGATAAAGCCAATCTGTGTTGGTATAATGGTCACTTCTGCTGTTAACACAAGTGACTCCACGCTCGAGCTCCATGACTGGGATTGAGAAATTCTTGTCCTCGTAGGGTTTTACTTCGGTGTAGGTAGGACCCTCCTGATGCACATTTAACTTCCTTTTAGCACCAAATTCATGACGAGGGCGCTCAAACTTGCTAACAATACGGGCTCGTGTTTCCACGCATCCCTCTTCTAGAATCTCCAAATCAGAACCCTGATTCGCCCAAGGATGCTCAATGCTAGGAAAGACCCAAGTGACGTCATCATCAGCTTCTTCAATTACATCCACCACGAGATCCTTCTCATTCACCTCTAGATCTTCTAACCGGAGAGTGTTATCCAAATCCTGAGAGAGGATCATGATAAAGTTGCCATCAAATTTCATCCTCTCATCCACGATGAAAGTGATGAACTCTCTGGGGTATTCAACAACCTTCTCCTTCACCGCAACCACGAGAGCGTCAGTGGATTCGGTGTGTTCGAGACTTCGAAGAAGGCTCTCCTTTTCAACATTCAGTCCGATGTAGACGGCGTCCTCAGGACGATCCACCATAGCGACGGAGTCGGCCACCGACACGTCGGATTGAAGAGCTGCCAGGGCTGGAGTCATGCGCAAATTAGCGATCCTCTCGTTTAGCCGTGTAATGGTTCGTGCACCAAAGATAGTAGTTTGTTGTAGGCCGTTAAATTTGAAGACGAGCGCGTCGTCTTCAGGGAGAGCTTCCTGTGCCATAAAGTCATTAATGGCTTTCTGATCGTAGACTTCCTCCTCTTCCATTGTGCTCATTGACTTTATCAGCTCATCCTCTGTCAGATCAGGCAATGTAGAATGTTTTGGTGTCTTCTGAAAGTGCAAAAGGGATGCTTTCTTGAGATTTGGTGAAGGCGTTTACTCTCTGATTTACCCTAAGCAGGTAGACTATGTTCTGGAACTCGTCTAGGATTCTGTATACTTTCAGACAAACTCTTTAAGACTATTACGGTTAATATAAAACCTTATATATTGTTTTAACATTATGATGCGTTTAAACAGAGCAGTCATGCGACATTAAGCAAACTGTCTTTGAAAACGTTTTTAAAATACGTATCCTCACTTTAATGCGCTTTTACAAAAAAGGAAAAATTGAAATACAAGTAAAAACAGAAATAAGGGGAGCAAATGAGTTGTAAAATACCTACTCTTGCTTGAGGTTTGCCACTTTTTGCGGATTTGGATCTAGGATGAGTAGAGGCTCGTTTCTAAAAGCAATGTGTAACTAACAATATTATGTGAACTTAAAAAAAAAACAAAAAATTGTAGCTTTAAAAGTGTTGTCTTTTGTCTAATAGATGAGGTAATTAAGAGCAACGTTAGGCAACTTTGGCAACATTTTGTCCCCTACAACCTACTTTCCCTTCGAGATATACGAAAAGTAAATTAGGCCAGATGTCACTGAAATAGTCAAAGAAATTTGGTTGCAGAGCTTTTACCTTTGTAGGAGATTTGGCTCCCTTTTTTCCTTTGGGCATTGATGACCTAGATTTCATGTTCTGCGAAACAGGTAGAATGTCATTACCAAAAAAGTTGAGCAAAATGCAGCACAAATGCACAACATGTAAAGCAATTCAACAAGACTAGATCAGGGTATAATGGCAGTTTAATCTCTACATCAGAGACGCTGCCTTATACAAAATTTTTAAAACATTAACAACGCTATTTTTTCATATGTAAAATGCGCATTAAAGTACCAATGGTGCACAACTATCAAGCTGAAAACACGGCATATTTTTACTTTGGCGTTGCATGAAAAAGTGCTTGTCATCACGCAAGGTACTGCAAAATTCGTCTTTTGTTTTGCTAATTTGAAAAAAATCAAACCATTTTTATAGACATAAAGTACTGGTTGCACCCGGCTATTTGACTAGGTCGATATTTCAAAAATAAGGACATGCGAACCCCAACAAACTGTTGCAACATGCATATCCAAATAAAAAGCATTAGGGGTGTTAACCAAAAGCAGGTATACATATCAAAATTGTACAAGGAAGCGCGCATTAGCCACAGCAACAGTTACACTACATCAGCATGTGTTTTATTTTAAAACCCCAGGATTAGTATCTGTAATGAAAGTCACAAAAAGCATTTGCCTTACAGTGTCTTTGCAGATATTCCAAAATTTGCATAAGTAATGCAACCTACAGATTTCTAAATTTCTGTTCTTACTGTCAACTTAATTGCCTCTCACACTGACAAAAGCATCTTACTTTAACTCTGCCCTTATAACAAAATAAACAGCCTTCAGTTCATAAACAAGTAACGGTGAAATTCCTTCCGCGAAAATATTAAATTAATAAGACGATATGGTGTCAAAAATACTAGGTCGTTTCCATGAGACCATTAAATAAAACACGAGTTCCACTATTGCGAAATCCCTTAGAGTCCTTTCATAAAAAAGTGGACAAATAAAGGCAAAGTGATGCATTGCTACACGATTGTTGATATTGCTCAACATTAAGTTAAATTTAAATTAAAGTTGAAAAAAGGCCAACGTTATGTAATTAGCAACCAAAAAGCCTTAGTTAAAAAGGACCAAAGTAGAATAGCCCAAGATCAAATCGGCAGATATGGTACGCCATGGCTAGCTCTTAACAGTTTTCTAAGCATTTATAAGTAGATATACCCTTCTAAAAAGTCGGTATATAGCGTCTGCATAAAACAAATAACTTTTTCAGTCACTCAACCATATTTTAGCAAGATAGGCAGCATAGAACTGATTTTGTAACAATAGTCTTATATGATTTTTGGCCTAGTATAAAAGTCGTGCAAATGTGGCTTTAAGGGACCAACTGTTTCTTGAATGCATGTGTTTCCTAAGGAGTGTTAAGTCTATTTTAAAATAGGTTAGAAAAATAATATCAGCAACAAAGTAGCCTTTTTAATATGTTTTTTGACAGTGCCTATAACGTGTAGTCTTAATATTTATTTTGTTTATGATGTTGAAATCCTATTTATACATGCGACCTTATACAACAAATGCTTTCGTTCGTGAGACTTTTGGAGAATGGTTCGCTGTAGCGAGTGGTGCCGAAACTTTGGCTTAGTAATTTTCAACCCTAAGGAGAAGAAGTTTTTTGGCCGAACATGCAGCAGCTGGGGTGTGGTCTAATTTTGCTTTTCGATTTGTTTAGCCCTAATTTTTGTTTATTATCTCATATTCTACTCTTGTCTTGCTGGATTTTGGATCGGAATGTTATCCGTGCTTATTTTTGCAATGATTGACACGACTGTTCCGTCATTAACAGGGATGCAAAGTCTGCTTAAACTGAATCCAGGTAGGCTTAATAGTTGCGAAATTTTTTGCAGTGTAGCTAAAAATATGGCGTGTCATGCATTTTAGCGCTTTTACTTTGATTAGCTTTTTAAAGAAATATTTTTGGTAATGAAGCAATGTGTGACTTTCTTACTGTTAATAGGCATTGTTCATGCATAAATTAATAGCAAGCTACACGTAGTATAAAATAAAATTATAGTAGTGTATTTGGTGGGTTACTTTTTTTCTGTAGGTATTACGCCAATTTACACCTGACTTGTTTATTATCTTTTTTGAGGCTTGGGAATTCTGCCTCCTGTGGATAGCGAGGGCACTCTCATTCAATTAACCCTGTTTGACAGCAAACAGAAGCAGGACTACCTGAACTTTATGCAAAGTTACTTGATGGGCTACAACAATAATTCAACTAATTGCGACTTTGAAAACGGCACTAGAATAAACTCTTCAATACTTGAGCCTTGCGAATTCCCTCTTTCTCTCCTTGGCCCCTGTGCTGACCCAGCCGACTACATAATTTCGCATAACAACTTTTGCTTTTACCTTAAGCTCAATAAGGTATTGTTTCTTAACATCACTCTGCCTTAACTCACAATGAGATAATTTTGAACATTGCAACCTTTTATCAACTTAGATCTATGGATACCTTCCTGACATTGAAGGAAATAAGATCCCCATTCAATGCAGTCCTGCTGTGAGTCCCGGCTTCCCTTTCTTTCTTTAAGAATTTCATTACCATCTACCAATTCTACATCTATTTGTATAGAATTCTTTTGATGGCGCTAATCTTGGTCAGCCAGTTTACTACCCATCCGTCAGGACTGCTAATGGAACTTTGTAAGTTATCACCTCATGGTTCTTTCACATGCGGATCTATCTGTATCACAACGTAATTTTTCTCCTTTTTTTCCTCTTCAGTGGCTACTTTTCTTCTGTTGCCTTCCCATACCTTAATCAACCTCACTATCAAGTGCCTCTTTTGGCTGTCACCTTCCCTGAAATCAAGCCAAACACTGTTGTTATGGTATCTTGTGCCGTACTCAACGTAAAAGGCCAGGAACCCTTCCGTTTTGATTTGGCCATCGATATGGACAGGCCAATTGATCTGACTTAGGAGTCATTCGCTCTCTGGCACATCATTGCTTACTCCATTCTAGTCTTCTGCGTCTCCCTTTCACCTCTCCTTTTCACTTCCCGCCTTAGTAATAATGTGGATGTGATGATCGAAGTTATTCTGCCACCAAACCCAGTGTGAACACTAGATTTTATGCTCAAATTATCAAATCCAGGCATTAAATCGTGTTGTTAATAGTATAGATTTTAACATGGCAACAAATCCCCATTTTACCTGTAAATACTCCATTCTGATCGCTCTACCTGATTGTCTATTTACGTAATTATTTACTTTGAAGAAATGTGGTCAAATTAAGTTTTGCACTTATTTAAATTTAGGGAGGAGCTAATGGCAGTAACTAAAAACTTCGAAGCCGCCTTTGCAGTGACAACTTTGTTGCCTTTTTAATCGTTTAATCATAGTAGGATTTGTCGCCGAACCTAATCATGACATTGCTGCGACTTTGTGCAATCGGCGGACGAGAGACCATTGTCATGGAAGTCGCGAAAGTGGCCTATGTATGTAGATTTTTGCCAAAAAGTCACGTTTTACCACAAAGACCGGTACAAAACCGAGCTTACCTTTCTGCCAATCATGAACTGCCAACGGCTGTTGGTGTAGAGTTCGCTTTGAAAATATTGCAAAGTGGAAGGACGAACCTGGTCACTGCAACTCCTTTAGAATATAAAAGCCTATTAAGTGTACCCAAATGCGTATTAAAAGTTAAGAAACTAGCAAAATGGAACTTCCTACATAAATCGTTAATGAAACTGTCATTCCTATCAGTTGCCAAGGTGGGTAGCCTATGATTGCAGATGATGAGGGCATGCCGAAGGACTCCATTTTACTGCATGCGTAAAGTTGTGATTAACTTTCCCCTCTAGGAAATCTTCCCATATAAGGAGGGGGATATGTGGGGTTTACTTACCGTTTTAGCATTCTCGATGCCCACACCCGAATCCCACGTCTACTTGAATCAAACCAATGCCCTCATTTTCAGTTTCTTAGTGGGCTTCCCCTGCGCCTCTCGACAATTTAGTCTTCAATAGTCTCTATTTAGTTTAAAAAGAGGCACTTAATTTGCACTTTTTAAGGATAATATGCCTTTCTATTCGACATTTGGATATTGCACGTATCTCATGGAGAAAAAAAGTGAAATTTTCAGTGGTAACTCTCCCTAAACATCACTTATCTCTATATGCTTACGCTTGCAAGAGTTGACGAAGAAGTCGTCTAATCACCGCTTAGAAATTGTGTTAGGAACGACCATGTCCCATTATCTCAGTGGAAGATTTCCACGTAGACTGTCAAGTTTACGGGAAGTGGAGATTCGTCTTAAAGGGCCAGCCCCCGGATATCAAGCCTCACACAATCAGGAGGGGTCTTCATGATAAATGGGCTTGGAGTCCTACAAAGAGCATCAGTAATGAGCAAACAAAGACCAGACAGTGTTGGTTCGTCTGGTTTACTGGAACATGGCCCTAGCCCCATTGGGCGTTCTCCATGCTGTTCTAGCTCTTAATTTGGAGAAATTCTCTTCTATATCACCTTCAATATACAAATACCACTACCTCCAACAGATGTCATATACTTTTCGGATCATAGATTATGCAATATGGAAGAAGAATGATGGTTTATGCCAAGTCGTGTTTATATAAAATCGGCGCCATCATTTCAGTACACCAAATCGTGGATAAACAAATTAAGAGAGGCCTTGTCAGGACTGCTAATGTCTTCATCTCACAAATAAACAGGATTCTTGCAGTCAAATCCCGAGCTTCCAGAGTCCAGGTCAACTTCCCTGCACTCCTGCCTACCAGCTTGCCTGATCATAAGTTCATTCTCAAGTCATTGTCCTCATCAAAGTGCAACCACGTTGCTCCGTGCAGTTGGCCGTCAATGCTGCCTTCAAAATTCATCACCCTCATTTTCTGTTACTTTTTCTTTCTACTGCTTTTGCAGCAAATTTGCGCAGTTTATCCTTAATGATATGCACATTTTAAGAAACAAAACACAACGAACAAGTTGACAGTTTTTTTCATTCCTTTTGTTAGTGATTGCAGAACGGTTGCGAGTAAACAATTTATTGGAGATTTCGCCAGGACAAATGCCATCAAATAGGGTTTAAGTGGCATGCTTTCAATACAATTTCGGCACCTTTTTGACCAGTTTTTCCCTACACTTGTGATGACACTCATCTGCATAAAAGTTCAACTCAAGGGAACCAAGCATCACCTAACTAAAAAAGGAGTCCGAATTAAACTACATTTTGATCTAGGCGAATAGATTGGCCTTTATTTCACCATCAACCTCGAGGAACACGATCACGGCTATGTTAAGGGTCACATGGAATGCACCAACCGGAGGGTGTAACGTGATGGCAAAGTTTGAAAGAGTGGTATAAAACCGAATATTATGTGCGCTTAATGCCTCCTCCCCCAGGGCGAAAAAGAATGAAACAACTTGTGTTACTGATCTGCCGGGACACTAATGATGGATCTACAGTACCCGTTTCAAAGCCATATATACATACATACTACTGAAGTGAGAAGAAAGATGTGGATGTGTAAGGGACTCGAATTCTAGGTTCCTATGGTTTGGGAAGCATACACTCTGATTCGTTCTTGTAGTCACTTGTCATTTGCAGACCCATGAGGGGCTGGAGCACATCTTAAAAAGGTGGGTAAACTGTGCAGCACGTAGCTGCAGTGAATTTGCGACGTAACTGTGGGATCGGTCACTTGCATCAAATGTCAGTGTCAGCTTACAAATCTGAAAGGCTTTTGAAGGCGTACGTTGAACTCACGACTTTGGGCGCCGTAGCTATTCATTGGAAGGTGCTATGACCTGTCGACTCAATCATGATCACAGCGCATGATGAGGCGTGTAAGGCCTGGAGCGGACGTGACTTACACACACCTAACGTGTTTACATGAAGGTCATTGGCACTGTGGAATCGCACAGGTCCAATTTCACCAGTCTCTGTGTGTTTGTATTACTTCCCCTCAAATGCATCATTTTGCAACACTGGATAGCAAAATTGCTAGGCCCTAAATGAAGATGCTTATTCAGTGGTACAGTTAATAAATGGAACAATTTAGGAGTGGATAGACTATATCCACTGAGGATCTTATTATCAAGGCAATCTCTAAAAGCGTTTATCTTTAAGAACTTGGTGAACTCAAAGTTTTTTGTGGAGGTGGGTAATCGGGGAATTCCTGCAAGTCGGCCAAAGGCCTCCTTTTTTATTTGCCTCATGCAACCGACAAATAGTTAGTTGTTTGAAAGAGGATGAAACTCAGTTGAAAGCTTCATTCAGGGATCATCAACCCGTTTCAAGACCGAGGTTGAGAGTAAAATGAGTCAGTAGCAAACGAGATGTTTAGTGTCACCCTAAGGACAACGACAATCTGGTCACAACTGGTTGGATTGCTCCGAGTCACCTCAGTCATAATTAGAGATTAAACGCATTTGGATTAATTCATGGTCCTCATTATTCAAGGTAACCCATTCTTTTTTGTTTTTCTTGCAAAACAAAAGGGCAAAAGATTGTGTGACTTCAAGTAATTGGATAAAACACGGGCGATATTTACTGATGGCGATTAAAGTGGGTTGGACAGTTAAAGTGTTTAATGAAAGGAGTCGAACAATAGTCATAAAATCCAGCAAAAGGATGGGAAAGCCAAGAGAATTCTTATGGCCTAAAAATGTTATTAAAGTACAGAAGGTCTGGCACACCTTCTTCAGAGAGTTATACAGTCTAATGGAAGTAGAACCCATTGAGGTCGAAGAGCCCGCCTAGTTAAGCGCACGTTACAGACACTATCGAAACATTAGGTGAGTCTGCTTATTCTTTGACGTTTCGTTCCCAACTCTTCCCGGAGTCCTTTTTGGCTTTGATCGCAGCAAGGTAGTCAAGTGAAAACTGGTGAATTACAAGATGAGGTCGAAGAGGATGGTAATTTGCCTCAGGCGGGAAATACTGCACAAGTCATAGGTGGTCTTGGATCCCACGTTATCTGCTGGGTTGACCTTGGCGGAAAAGATTAGCTTTTTATCTTGTATTTTCCTCCAGGCTACGTTACGGGCGCAAATTCGGGCCTCTCAGTGAGGTCTGTTGCTTCTCCCCAAAGGTATACGATGCTTTAACTCAATCGCAGTGAAAATCTACAAATTTAGTAAAATACAATAGATATTAACCACCAAAACGTTTGATACCGCATCGGACAGAGTCTTTTGCTCCACCCACTAATGTAGGGTCTTCAGTCTCCTCTGCAGCTCTTGTGAGACAGCAATACAAAAGATTAGAGGGTTCGGGAGTCCCTAGGCGTGGTCTGGATATTTGGCCTGCAGAGAATAAAGAGTCCTTACAATAAAAAGAACCAAATCACTATAAAATGTAAAAAAACGTACATTGGAGGCGGCGTAACTTCATTTCAGACAATTGCACTATTTCCGGTTGCCCATAAAATGTTTATTTCTTCGAGTTAGATGACCAAATAGAGTTACCGAAACAGGCTAAAAGGTGACTCATATCTTACAGCTTTTCCATTTTCAAAGCATCTAAAAACATTCCGTTTTACAAAGATTCATTGGCCGCATTCAGCGAGATGTAGTAAATCTAACTCCCAAATATAAAAAAAACAGTTTGTGGTAAAATCTATTGATGACGCCAAAACACAATCAAGAATTTGAAGAAAGTACACCGGAAGTGGCCAGCGTATACATGGTAACGCAACCTAGGTAAGACGAGTATTAGCGCCACAAAGTTTTACTTATTCACACTCTTAACAGTAAGGCTCACGAGATTATTGACAGTTCATGCGTATCCTCAATGTATACTCGTTTATGATTTATCCCCTGGAAGAAGTCAGCCTACTGCTTAACATACCAAAATGGACAAAAGGAGATCGGTATTGAGGCAGTGGACCAATTGACGATGGTAAATGGGCAAACCCTGTGTGGAAAGGTCAACACCAGCAATGGCGTCAATGGGGACGGACTTCCGGAGTTTGCGTCCGTCTTCAAGTGGCGCCACCCGAGCCATGGTCGTTGGTCCATGCCTTACAAATAAGTACCGTGCCCTTTCACTTTTAATTTTTTAGGGTGTGCAATGTGACTATCACTCAAAAAGCAGTTAAGACTCAAATAAGAGAAGGTTGATGCAGCTTTGTCAAACTATGACACGACAGTCGAACAACTTCAGATCTCATCATTTTAAGACCAACCAATGTGATGTAAAAGTAGTATGCCGTGATAAGCAGATTTAAATTTGATCACGCATTTCAAGGAGGGACCTCCTTATTTCACTGACGCATTTCATAGTCTTCAATAGGCACTTTTTTCGACACTTGCTACAGGTGTTAGCGCTAACTTTTAACCAGACATCGGGTATCAACTCTGATGCCAGCCCTCTCAAATAGTCCACTTCCAAAATGAGCCTAGTCTTCCACATCTTTCGTATCAACACCCACCAATGAGTTCATTTTTGTATGGACTCATTTTCAAATTCATTAGAGATTTTCAGCCAATTTATTCATCGCTTAAAAGGAACTTCTTCGATTTGCTGCAAATTGCAGAAAAAGATCACTTTTAGGTGATCTTTTTGCTACAAAAAGAGAAAGTAAAGTATGCGGAGAGAAAAGTGTTTAATTTGAATGCACCATATCAGAGATTTAAAGTTATTTGTCGACCTTGAGTGAGAGCGCTGTCCAAATATGCGAACGAACGGATAAGCAACATAAAAACGGAATATTTGATAGTATATTTTGAGAGATGTCGGGGTAGCGACAAAGTAGCAGCATAAAAAAATTAGTTGTATAATTTCTAAAAGGACAACTGGCCTTTGAAACTAACATTTTTTCATAAAGGGGCCACAAATAAGAAAATTTGCCACTGCAAAATGCTCCTCAACGGGCCCCCTAAAGCCGATGCATGCATTTACAAGGTAGTCTTTATTCAACTCTAGCGCGATGCGTATGATGATAGGCATCAACAAGCTCCCACATTGAAGCCCCGATCACCGAGGTCATGTGTGTGCACATCCAACTAAGTTGTCAGGTGGCCAAAAAGTTTAGGCCATTTTTTTCGGCGTAGCCTGCTGTTATGCCTATTTATAGCTGGTAGAGGCTTACGCAATACATTGCAGCGCATGAATGTGTGTCAATGTACCTGTACTTTGCCACTTTTACCCTATATTTATGTTGTGAAATATGAATCGAATCCGATAGGAGTAATTCGAGTTTGCCTGCCTCAAAACCGAGTTTAACTAGTTTCTAGAATTACAAGGAGCTTTTCGCAACATTTGTTTAACACTTAGAGTAGGTGTAATTCAGAGCGGACCACTCGAAAGTGATCAAAACACTTTCAAGTGGTCACGCATCACGGGAGGGTGAGCGCATCATGTTAGGGAAGAGTCCTCAACTTTGACAATAATGAAGAAGTACGTGCTGCTATTGACAAATTTACATTAATTGTGCAAGGAAATTCGCAAAAGCTTCTGTGTAAATGAAGCTTATCCATACACTCTAACAGATAGCAGTGAGCCGCCAAAACCATGATTCTCTTCACCCTATTCAAATGCGTTCTGTAAATACACCGTTTTCATATCATTTGCTCCCCAGCTGATTTGTGATGAAAAATGGCTGCTGCACTTTTGCGTCCCAAAAGTAAGTGAACAAATGCTTCCTTGATTATTCCCAAACGATCCATGGGCAGACTTTTAAGGTATGAGCTGCGCCACCCTTGAAAGGGTATAGTTGTTTCAGGTGCAGTTCACAGTAGACGAGACCCTTCGCTTTCTAAAAATGAAAAAAACCATTACGGCAGTGAGAAATGTCCTTGTAAGAAACGGTCATGGCTAGTCAATCATTCGAAAATCAGATCCTACTCTTTTTCCTGAAGGACAGCTGAAGACTTGAGACGCCGGTTTAGGGTTCGGGGTAGAAGGGAAAGGAGAGGGATATTACCTAGTCTCTCCTTATCCACCGTACCTGTTGACGCCATCGCCTCCGCATAAGACTAGCTTTTGACAACCACATAGACTACAAAAGACACAAGCGAAAAGTAAAAGCGAGACAGAAACAGGGGTTACAAAAAGCCCAATTTTCACCAATCTTGTAGACATGAGAATTGCATAAAAGAGTAATTCAAAGCCAATTTCCGCCTTGTTGGAAATGGGCTACTAATTGTGATGGTGCTTATTCAATAAAATAATTAATGTTCAGATCATTCGTCGGTTATTTGACTTTTGCTATAAAATTGGCACAAGATTGTGGAATAACTTTCTACTCCGATTGTATAAAAAATACTTAAAAATAAGGAAAATTGGCAAGGAATCATATCCAACGTGGGTTAAAGATGACGGTTTTCCGTAGTCAACTTACAGGGCATGCAGATTAAAACAAAATTTTTATTAAAAATCGTCCGACACAATAAATTAACGTCCAAAACAGGCATATCATCATTAAAATATTTGCGCTTTCATCAGCCAAACCCAAAAATTCTTCTGAGCTCAACAGCTTGAATTTATGTTTAACTTGTGACGCATTTAATTAACACTTCCATGTTTTCCCATCAGTGCAACGGAGGAGTGTGATTTGACGGAATGAAAAGTAGCTAATTTTCCGTTCAGAGACAATAATCATCATAGCTTTGTCTTCAGTTGAGATGCCAAAAATTGATGCTATTTTTAACAGGAGGGTAAATTTAGTTTTCTACGCGTTTCCTTTCGTTTCGGTGGCATGGGTGATTACCTTAAAGCCGTTCCTTAGACTATCAATCAAGCCTGCTTTCACATTGGCAGTGGGTTGGTTATTACGCCTCGGGGAGCTGCAAAGCTGATCCAAGTGTTGAGCAGCCCCTATCTCTTTGGCCGTTTAATAAACCCAAACGTTAGAGCAGGAAAGTGTCTGATGTGGAGTGCTAAATCTACACCAATTCATTTCAGAAGAGATAAACTGGTGTCCAATTCCGGCTAATTTCGAATTTGGTTTGTAGTAAAATTGCGGCTAATGAAGGGAGCATACAAAGTAATGAACCAGCCGTGACTCTGACCAAAGACTTACCTTCTATAGAATAATCAAAGAAGAAAAAATTTTTTAAGCCACCTAATTGTAGATGATAGTGGACAAAACAGCTGGTACGCCGTGCATGCTCGGTGTAGATCATCGACCAACCTTTGACACCAACCTCCAATTGAACTCGTCCGCGATGCACAGAACTCAATCATCAAGAGCTCTCACCAGCTATATTGCGTGTACTAATGCTAATATGCAACATTCCCTCACCCTCATCTCCGAGCCTATCACATGGCTATCCTGACCTCATCAGAAGGGTCGTTGATGTTGAAGCGGAAGAGTGAGGTCTAGAAATAGACTGAACTTTATTGGATGTATTTTTAATTTTGCGAGCCCGCTAGTCACCCTGATTTCATCCTCTACCTTAGTGCTATGTCAAGAACATCTCCCTACCTTATTCTCCTAGCATCTTTCATGTAGTTTCATCTCTTCACCAAATCCGTATAGGCAAAATTACTTAGATCTGTTACTTATTGATGGTTATATTTTGTGGTAATTTACCGATAAAATAATCAGCTTAAGGTCACTGGGGCAACTATGAATCACTTCTACTGTGATAAACCATGGATCCACTTGTAGGGTCACTCCCGAGATGTTTCGCATCGTCGGTTTTAAGCAGCAGACAGAATTTAAGGCAAATTAAATCTGTGCCCACTAATCACAATTTGACAGTTTACAGTTAACCTTTATAGCTGTTTGCACCACCCTACGAATGCAAATTTTTAATGGAACTCTGCTTACTTGAATGAGAAAAATGCGATTCTTAAAGTCCTAGGAAATGCATTGATGAAGAGTACTTAAGCAACAAATTAATTCTCGGCTGTCATTTGTTTTGCCCATTCAATAAATTTATTACTAAAGAATTTCCCTTAGTTTAATTTAAAAGTACTTACCGATCAAATATTTCCTAAAATTCTTAACTACATCTTAAAATAGACAATGAAATTTATTAAACACCCAAATGAGTGAATATTTTCGAACATTAGTGATGAGGCTTTTAAATGGTACGTTCAAGTCCATCCTCTTCAAAATCTGTCTGCTGACTAGTAGTTTGTTTGAATCTCTTTTGCAGAACTTTACCAGTTTGTGACTATGTAGCTCTTCAAGACCTCTCTGAAGACAAAAGAAGACATAACGCTGGGGTGGAATATGTAGTATCGACGTGCAATGGGCTTGTGACTGCTGGCACAGTCTGGAGGCCATGCCCTTCAACGGAGGTTTAATAGCGAATCCGAGAGTTAAACAAACAATTAAAATACTACATTGTATCTGATTCCATACGTCCACTTGTCCTCTTGCAATTTGGTCTTCGCGCTTTCAGTGTGCGGCTCTACTCATCATGACACTAGTTTTTCGGGCCATTTGTGCGTTTATTATAAGGCACCTTTTAGGCTCATTTGGATCATGAGGCCTTTAGAAGTACCTTATTGTCCTCCTTAATCTATAAAATGGTAATTAGTCATATCTATATGGGATAAGAAATTGTACTGATAAATAAACTTTGCAAGATCAATGTCATAACCTCTCAAAGTAGAAGACCTACTAACGAAGACTGACGTGCCCTTGGTGGTGTGCACACATTTAAACGAATATCAATCCTTTAGGTCCACTTCCTTCCTTGGGCGTCCATCCTGGCATTACCACCTGGTAAATGCTTTAGAACCGTCCACAAAGCAGGAACGGCAGTCAGTTAACTTGCAAGGAGAAGAGATGACATTTGATTCTAACATTATTGACAATTTTAGGAGAAATCATTATAGCCAGGATTTCGTTTCCTTTCTAACAACATTAGGAAGATGGAGAGGATTCACTAGTTTCGTACTGTTTAAGGCTTGATAACGCCCTACAGTTGCATTGTATGCTCCGGTCGCAATGCAAAAGTAAAATTTGCTTTAATGCAGAATCTTTTGACAACAGGTGTGCTTTGAAGTATCTTTACGACGCCAATATTTTACATATACTTCTACCTGCAACCCTATTCTTACCTTAATGTTGTTGAGGCATCGATCTTGCCCTTGCGTAAGCATCGTCGCAGTTGTCACATTATTCAAACGTGGTGTCGCTTCAATTGGTAATTGCCTTGCAGATAGGAGGCATTGTCAAATGTGCTCATGGTTCACTTGATTTTATCTACACCGAGTCTACAGACTCAGCCATTCTCAGTGAGTGCCTTCTCTCAGACACTCCATTGACTGGCTGGTGACAATGGTGAACGAACTCGACATAAGAGTGGAACGACCCCGATTGCATCCCCTAATTGGTAAACCCAAGTTTTGTGAAAGGAAGACATCTGTTGTGGATGACCGATCTGCGGTGGTCGTCCTCTAGCTCACCTTTAATTTCGAGTTCTGTACATCAACTACTGATGGAGGAAGACCGGATTCCAGCGAATAACTGCCGATCACCAAGAAAGGGCCAGTGTAGATTTACAATCAAAAAATTTACATCATATTCCAATAACCTAAGTGTCTTCTTCCCAATGTTCCTCAAAATGCAAATGGTGTAGGATATGCGCCTACCTCACGGCATCATTCGGCTTTCAGTGCAAGTGCCTAAAATAATTCACAACCATCGCTGTTCTCCTTCCTTATTATGACTCTTGGGGATGAATCCAGATAACGCCTGGGCACCGAATTTAACAAAATCCACTAAGCCTCGACTAAATATCACCTATTCAGGAAGTGCAGGCCCAAAGCGCCAAGTGGTATTTTTATCCTTTTCCCGGTCAATTAAACACCAACGAACCGCACACCATCATACCAGTTGTTCTGTTTATCCGAGTTTGGTAAAATCAACTTCTAGAAGCAGAATCTCAACGACGGAGATGTTATTTACGTTGTGCTAATTTAAATTCGTCTAATTACCATTTTCCTAAATAAAATTACTTCTGACACTTTAGCTTCTCGAAAATGACAAATGTACCAAGTTCTATCGATAAAAATGTTTGAAAATCATGCTTGTTGGTAAAAAAACCCAATTTTTGATAAGAGGCATAAATACGCGTTTAGAAATATTCACTTTAGATAAAAGGCGAGTTCTAATATCTGCCAACGACGGTCAAGAGGAAACGACAATAGTCACCATGAGCATCACTCTTGATCCAATCCTCCAGCGTTTTACCATTTTTCGCCTCAAATATCGCCTTAATTTCGGCCATATTATCCTAATGGGTGTAAAAATTCGAATAAAAATAATTAGAAAAACAGTAATTAATGATACAAACGAGGCTCTACTGAATAAAACTTGCCTCTGCGTAGGCCAATATGAGGCGAATTAGATCGTCGTCGCTAGTCCCCACACCTTTCATTGAATCCCGAATCATGTCTGCAATGCATTCCTCCTTTTTGATAGCTGTTTTAACTGAAAAGACAACTGTCAAATTTTGCCTTCCAGCGTCTTTTAAACAGAGAAGTTAATAAATTTCCAGTGTATCTACCAACAGTTTTGACCGCGTCTTTGAAATCTCCGGAGAGCTCTTTTTCAATGGCATGCAGAATACCATGTCCAGTTTTCTGAAGACAAGAAAATAAGTAAAGGAAAAGGTGTCAAACTATTCCTTGTGGTTAAAAGCCCAAATTATTAGTTATTTGCGCAGTTCACCAAGCAAATTATTTTCAAAATGCAGTGCATTTCTTCAAAACACATGCAAATCATAACCATGAAAAAAGTTTTATGAATCCAGACAGATGGTAATTAATGGAAATTAGTGTTTTAGATACTATCTCCTTGGAACTACCTACGTGTATGCGACTAACTGATGTGGATTCAGAACCACTACGTACTTGGGAGTAAAGTTCGTCCAGCAGCCGAATTGTCTTGTAGCTCCGTCTTGCAAATATTCTTGTAAAAACTTCTTCATCAGTCCCAAGTTTTCTTCGCAAAGTATAAAATAATTAATGCAGAAACTACGATAAACTCAGCTTACCAAACTCAAATGAGCCCGACGAGGCTCTTTTACTTAAAACAAATTAGTAGCAAATGGATTAGTAACTAATACCACTGGTAAGTCCACGGCATTGAGCAAGAAAACGGCAAAAGTACTTTTCAAAGGACGTACTCTTCTCCAGCAGAATACAGCGCATCCGCATCGGCTTCAGCTGCTAACTGGTCGACGCCTTGCTGCCTGATGCCCTGTAACAAGGCCACGATAAATTTTTCAAAGTCACCGCTCAAGTCATTTCGAATGTCCTTTTCAATATTTCGGCGCAGTGCTGAAGAAAAAAAGGGCAAGTTATTAGCTGATTAGCAACGAAATTTATACATGTTTTCTAGCATTTAATATAAATGCGAAGTTCCTTCATTGTTTCCCAGTAAAAGAAGGAAAAAGAGTAGTGGCTGAATGTATTTTCCAGTATTTTAGTGCCAAGTGGCGAAGAGATGACGCCTAAATGAAAGTTCAATGAAGTATCTAAAAATTCTGACGCCAAGCAACTTACGATTTTCCTTTTTCGCCACGAGAACTAAAACGGAAAAAGCATCAGTAGGCTTTTTAACACTATTTAACACCATTTTCCGTAGTTAATGGGTCTCCTTATGCTGGTGCTACTTATTAAGATGTCAGAGCGCTGAAACAGTTTAGCAAACAACAATCTGCAAAATATAATGAAAAGCATCTCTTTTTAAGAGCAAAAGGGAGTATTTGAAGATTAAGCACCAAGACAGCTTGAATAAGAACCACCACTCAGTTAATTTGTGATAGTGGCGTCATAATTTTAGGTAATTAAAGTTTTGGCTGATTTTGAATAATTTTAGAGCTTTTGGCCCTGCGAAGATCTCTTTTGATATTGTTTAATGGCGCCACAATGCAAAAGTACCAAAACTCAAGAAAAGATGCATAGTATTCATTTCCTTAACAGAGTAGAAATGTGTTTGAATAAGAAGTGGGCGGCGTAGTTATGTTTCGATCATTTCACGGCATTCATTCAATTCAACTAGTTATGTACTTTGTGAATGCGCAATTACGGGGAACAGCCTCAAATGTTTCGTCTATTCATTTTGGTTTTTTGTCCGGCCTTACCTAAAAGGCAGCTTTTACGTGGATATGCAGAATCTGTATTGAAAGCAACCGTAAAATCCTTTTCTGTAGACAGCTTTTGCCAATAAACTAATAAGACGGATATAAAAGCGAAGGTTTTCGAGTCAATAACTTTGAACAGGAATTTGATCATTGCAGTAGATTGCAGTAACACCTCTTTAGCACAATGGCTAATCCCTAATCATTCTAAAACATGGTGTTTTAGCACAATCCTCCTTTATTAGCTGAGATCACTTATGTATACACCAAGTGGGGCAATCTTCACTATAAGACCAGGGTCAGTCAAATACTGGAAATGAGTGAGGCTAAAACCACGCCCTGTCTCCAGCGGTATCCATTAGAAAGTCCTCCATTAAGTGCGCACATGCTGCATGCTTTTGATCACTTCTGTTTCAAAGTCTTCGGCTGTTGCTTAGTTTGAATGGATTCCCAACAAGATCCAGGTTCAGGGACACAAACATTATTTTCTGACAGGGACATATGGAAGACCTTATACATTAAATATCGTGGTGTCTGTTTATTTTAAATAGCTACACTGTATGATATTCCGAACAGATTGCCTAATTTTAAAACGGTAAAATAAGTGTGGTGCTATTCTTGTTTTGAGAGGAAACACTTCTAGTTTGTTGCTAACTTACATAACACAACCTCCGAGGTTGTGCTAACAAAAATTGAGTAGATTACAGGCAACTTTCCGTCTTCTTCCTATTTAAAAATGGCATTGACATACGAAATCATCGCGTGTGCATTTAGGATGTAGAAGTGAAAATTTCAACGCCTTATTGTGGCTGCCATCAATAGGTCGGACAGTGGACGGAGAAGTGGGAGTAGCTCATTCTTTTCAAAAATCTGCAACACGATGGCAAATGTTTAAAAAAAGGCCAACCATTTAGTTATATCAAAGGAATTATGTAGAGAAGTAAATTGCTCGAACTAGTAAAAGGGATTGGTGACACGTTCTTTCTCAACGAGAGGCAGAAACCAGCAGCGAATTTTTCAACTCCTCAGTTCTGTTTTCTTCTCGCTTTTCCTTCACAGCTGTGCAATCTATTCTGTGTGTGATTGTTTTATGGCAACGCTACAGTATTAGCTAATAGGGTGGTAAATGAAGAAAAATCACCCTCCCACTCTGATACCTGCAGCGGGTTCTTCGCATGGGTAGGTGATGGGGAATTGAGAGGTTTGAGGTATTGCATTGTCTCGTATAAAGAAAGAAGTTATTTCTGCCGTATCACTGATTCCGACCTACAATGCCTCGCAAACAAGGCAAGTACAGTGTTTTGGCGGTGAAGTGGCGCCTTAGAAACACACATGTGGGTCGCTGAGTGGATCGCGTGGGACTAGTTTGTTCGTGTAACAGAAGTTGCCATAAAAGAAGCTACTCCTAATCATAAGAAAGTCAGTCAGCATAGAGTCCTTCTCCAAAGGAACGTTTTCAGGAAGTAAAATGTGTGAGAAACAGATGAATGGTCCTACTGTCTTATTGCCACCTAATAAGGCATGGCATGTGAGTGGAACTAATTTACCCAGAAGCCTTCATGACTTCTGCTTTTTGGCTGAGAGTGGGTTAAAAAGAATTGCCTCATTACTGCTGTTGTTTCTAATAAGACTTATTAATCTGCGCTTGTTTTAATGCATCTACGACAGCACCCGTCTCCTCATTACTACCAGCATTAGAGGCTCTTCCTCAGAGTAAGTAGTCAGAATTATCCCTAGGCGACGTGTTCAGTTGCTATATTCCTTTCTCCCACCTTCTCCAAGTGCCAGATACAAAAGTTTAATAAGCAACTGTAGAACACAAACAAATCTGTCTCTTGAACCAGAGGAGGATTTGATTCGCATCAATCAGATTTAACTAAAATTCATTAATGGGATTGTTTAAGACAAAAAGTTAGTGCTGAAGAACACAAAATGAAGCCTAAGGAGCTGACACTTCAGAAGACTTGCAAACAGATAGATTTTACGACTTACACCACGCCACTGGAATGTGCTGTAGCAAAATTAGTACGAATTTTGAATTACATGTGATCTCCATTAGTCGTAATTTTTATGGTGGCATTACCGGCTCGTGCTTGAAGAACCTAGACCTTCATTCAACTACAACTTTTTCTTAATTTGCTTTATTCCATGTGGAATAAAAGTAAGGAGTGTTGACTACATACCTTCTTCGTAAGCGTCACGCAGATCAGCAATGTCGGCATTGTTGGAGGTGCAGACGACTTGAATAATGACCCTCTCCTTCGTCCCCATACCAGCCATGGCTTCGAATAGGGCATAAGCGTGGAGGCGTGGTCTATCGAAGAAGGAAGCCAAGACCACCTTCCGAAACTTGCCTGAGAGTTCTTTTTTCAGACGGCTTAAGAGATCCTGTAAAATAAAGTGAAATCAGGAGGGAAAGATATTTTGTTAGCAAATTTACTGACAGTGTCGCATATACATGACACTGGACCAGATGTCACAAATGTGTGACGTGTGTGCTGACTTGTGTCCCAGACGATAAAAGAGGAATTAGATGTCTCACGTATAAGGGGAATCTGGCTTTTTAAATTCTCATGATTGTTCAATCATCGATGGTTGCGAAGTTGCGAAACGAGAGGACAGCAATTCAGGCCCCAGAAGGACGTGTTGAAGTTACTCACAACCCACGATAAAATGTGTTTCTACATCGAATTTTAGTAGTATGCTCTTTTTGAACATTCAAGAAGCATCTTACAGAGCCCTCGCTGACTCCTTCCTCATTGGTTCACATTATGGTCAGACACCACAAAAAGGTGAAGAACAGTCAAAATAGCATAAAATCCGTAAGAATGAGACCGTTCCTATGACTAAGCACTTTATTCAGTTAATTTGAGCACAGAAATCTTGTTCTCGATTACTTTGGCTGTGACGCTCAGTTTAGCTCTTTGGTTTGATGTCTTGGGCCCCACGCACCACTGGATCGCAACAGTAATCCCTATTTAAAGAGATTCAGTGACCCAAATGGCTTCAAGTCAGTGTTGACCTTATGCCTCCGTTTTCACAGCTCGTTAGGTTATAAGTTTGCCTATTGTGGGGTTCCTATTGCATGATGAGATATCTGGCAATTCTGCAGACAATCCCCTGCTTTTGTGTCATGAATTTTCGCCTAGAAATCGGAAACCAAGGTCAACCATACAATTTACCTCAAGTTGGCGGTTAAATTTTCATAAACCCCATTAAAGTCCACCGTTTTTTATCGGTAGCTAAGGTCCTCTTATAGTTGTACGGGAGACATAATACTCACTCTTCCATAGCACGCTTTGTAGACATCGGCAATCTTCTGTCTTTGTTCAACCGTTCGATTGCCCAGAATGTCAATTATGACATTTTCATCGGTTCCTAATCAAAACAGAGTAGAAAATAGGGAAAAAATGTCACATCAAGAACGCTTTCTGGAGTGAGTCACGTTGTGACTATTGTTTCTTGAAGGAAAGAAGAGCCTCTTACTAATTTTGTTTCACTTCTATCTGCTAAAGACTAAAAATAAATATGCACTGAACCACATAGCATGTAAGGAGTGGTTAAAGAACCAATTTGCTTTTCTAAGACTGTCTGTCTTTTCTCTCAGAAAAATTATGGAATAGTAGATAACATGCTTGCCATTCGGTGTTGAAAGTACCCTTTGTCATTCATGAATAGCATATAAAAATGCCAAAAAGTGAAGATGTTGGGAGAGAGGTTGATAAACATGGATCTTTTCAAGATTCACCTAATCCCTTCATAGCCTTTTCCAAGGCCTGCGCATCCATATCCGGATCAAAGTGCGGTGACATTTTTCTTTCAACTGTAAATAGCACAAATTTTTTATTAGTAAAGTTTTTAAAGATCAAATTGCTGTTTAAAAGTATTGGGAGGTTTACCTCACAAGTTAAAATGCAATTTTTGGAGGTTGATGTAAAAGGTGGAAAATATTACGAATTTTTTAGCAAATCATGCATGAAAATGTGATTAGAACAGAGCAACAGACCTATAGAACAGTTTTGTTAATCTAACTCGTACCACTCCCAACAAGTGGGTTTTATTCTCTCCTCTGAATGCACTTTTTCGGCGTAAATGGATGCAGTGAGGACACTCAGGTGACCAAAATTTGTTTAAAAAGGTCTCTTCAGCACGAGTTTTGTGAGAGAGAATGCTAATTACCAGTTGATTAATCCTCCTTTTGTGATAGGAAATAGCATCTACTTTTCGCTTCTTGGTTGCTTTGTTTAGCTACTGTAGGGATGCGCCAGTAACGCTTCAAATGCATAAACATGTGCAATACATTAGTTGTTTAAGCCTCGGTTTTGGTAAAGTGACCAATTTAGGTCTCCGCCATTGTACTTTTTTCAAGTAGGGAGGCATTCGAGCCATTTTAGTAGCCTGAAGTCCTACTCTTTGGCAAATATACGTAATTCTCCTGAGTATTGTCTTATTTAGACTTCAGGAAGCCTTAAGCGCTAAATAGGTAGGTAGAACATTTATTTTAGAAAGTTATGTAGGACCAGGAGCTTCTTTAAACTCGACTTCATTTGGGCACCTCAAGTTTGGAGAAGCATTTAATGTGAACATAAGATCTGTGCAACAGAGCACACAGATCCTGGAACCCCACTGTATTACCACCACTTATTCTTCTGCAACAAGGTTAGCTCGGCATGCGAAAGTCGTATTTTTATCAGGGAAATCCTCAAGGATGCTACTATCCACTTATTATAATTAGAAGCCCTAAAAGTGAATTCAATTGCTCAAGCAGTCCATTTGCTATGCATCCCACAAAAGAATCAGTTGTAAATAATCAATTTAGTAGAGTATGAAATTTCTGCGGAATCCTCAACTAATTATTTTCATTTTACAAATTGATGCAAATAAACTTTTTACTAAACATACATGCACTCGATCAATCCAATTAAGCTACCTAAACAGTTTACCGTTTTGAATAACTGTTTGAGAGAAAAACCATGAATGAGTGTTTGAGTCACTTGTCGAGGATTTTTGTTATCAATTAGTAGAGATTACACAAATAAAATTCCCATTTGCAGCAAAGAAATCCAAAAAGATCATTTATCTTTAGTAAAAATCGCATATTATATACAGTTTGAGCTTGACTTTTAGTGTAAGACTAAAGAAGCTTAGACTCAGTTAAGCACGTTGATGTTAAAATAAGTTCATCGTGGTGTTACGAGACCCCAAAAGAATGCAAATGTACGCGATGCGAAAACAACATCAGAGCTGCAGCCAGGGGTTTCGCAAACAAAAGCTCACACATTAGATGGTTTAAAGGATTTAACAGAATTACCCAAATCGCTTTACCAATACTTATTTTCAAGTAAATGCTCAATCACTGGTTTCAATGCTCTGGAAGCAACTGACCCAAATAGAGCTTCAGGTGACCGTCGTAAAGGGATTTGCATTAACAAGGTACAGCAGCAGGTGACACTGGAAGTGAGAATTTCTGCTGCAGAAAGTACTATAAAATGAGCTCAAAGGTGGTGTGAAAATTTGCTCTTTGTCGCTCAAAACACCTTTTGTAAATTAGTACCTTTACTTAACACATTTGCTACCAGTATTCCACATACGCAGCGCCCTGATTGTTACTCGTGACCGTACAGTGAGAATTAGAGGTAGTAAATATAAAAGAGGTGGTAAAAGAACAACAAAACCACAGAGATTAGGTAACTACTATTCCAGCTCGATTTTTTTAAAAAAAAAGGACCATGGCTCCCAATGCGATGTCAGTTTGTATTAAAAAATGCAAAAATTGTTGATTTATGAATCAAAGCACGGAATCTTATTGCTTATATGAGTGGGTGGTCTGTTCGCTCTCTACAGCTTGCACAGTCTACACCCTTCGGCTAGGCTCACCGTCACCGCACTCACATCGTCTAATCCTGTCTACACGCTTGTAATAAACTATTGCCCAACACATGTGGGTAGTAGCGTCTTTGAAATGGTCTTAGTACTACCTTAGAATGACCTTCATACCTGCTGAAATACATGGCAGAAATTCGTGTCAGAGATGCGTACGATAAGCAGAAATTACACCCTTATATAGAGAGCCTCAGTACCTGCTCCAAATACAGCAACTGGAGGGGCTAATAAGAAGTGACAATAGTGATTTAAAGGATGGTGAGGAAAATTCCTAACAAAACCCCTTTTTTGAGCGTATAAGGTATAAGGAATGGATACGACAGAAGAATGAGGCTTAATATACGTCAGATTGCTCTTAAAGAAATTTCAGTTTCTGACGTTTATTTGTTGGAACTAAATTAGTGTGGTTAATTCACACTTTTATAGTAATATCCATCCTTGCGGGAGAAGGTTGCAAGAAGCAGATGCATTATAAGCAGAAGACGTATTTTTATTTTGCCCTAAAAGATTGAATGTAAGTAAGGAAGGAAGGCGAAGCGCTACGACCACATCCTTTCAAGATGGTGAAGTGTAAACAACGATACGGTTGATGAGGGCATTTACATCTATGGGGTATTTCAAGTTATTTCAAATGTACGTATTTTATTTATGCAACTTGTCCTTCATCAAGAAACCCACTTTGTACAGCTTCTTGTCTTTTATGGGATTGCATATATTATTAGGGGCAAAATTTTCAAACACGCGCAGTAACCGATTGACGTGCAGTATATACAGGGAGAAATGATCACTAAGAATGAGCGAATTAGACCGGTCACGCTAATTATTTTTAATCAAAGACCTAAAATTTATGCCTACTGAATAGTGCGTAATCACTCCCATGACTTCATTATCTGCTTACCTTACACACCTTTGTACGCAGTCAGTAAACTTGGCGTGCGGATGGCCCATTGAAGCAATGGGGGTTGGGGAAACTGACGGAGGCGACGGTACTCCAATAATGGTGGTGATGGACTGACGTGAATTGTGTCAATCTGTGTTTAAAGAAACTGCTGACAGGGATTAACACCCCAAAGGCTGACCTGGAAGATATGAAGGAGACCTATTAAAGGTTGAAAGACAATAGTCTAGAAAAGCAATTAGAAGCGGCATTTCGTTCGACCACGGAGCCTCCATCCTTGTACTAGTGTGTCGATAAATTTGAAATACTGTAACCCACTAGCAGAAAGTCACATCTTGTTTTCAAGATGCAGTCTATGATTTTTAGGTAAAATTCTGCGGTTAGGTTGATAAGTGCATACACTATGTTGCTGTTTGGTTTGCTTATGAGAGTAATTCGCGACAAATGTGTACGTAGATTGGAGGTTATGGTGGTGAAAGATATTGTAACACAAGGGGATGCAACATGAGTTGATCGAGGCACAAGGCGGTATTTGATTACCAAAAATAGAAAATTTAAAAGTATGAGATGCTTAAATCTGCTTCTTAACGGTTGCTCTCTTGTAAGTTTTAAGGCCGCCGCTCAGTTTGTGCGCAATGTGTTTGCGATGGAGCTTCGATGGACTGCTCTGGATCCAACTCTCAGATTGGTGAGTGGAAAAGTCATTTACGGCCAGGCTGCGAACATGGCATTTAATTAACCTCGCACAGGATGTGCTATTTACAGAGCGATATCAAATTTGCTCCCCTTTCTGCCTTTCCGCAATAAAATCACTCGCTTTTATTGTGTCATAATTTCCAGGTTTCTTACACTTATCAAAACTATGCATTTTGATGGATCGAAGAAGTTCTATATAGCTCTTGGTCTCCTAAAGTACACCGATTAAGTAGCGCTCGTGGTTCCATTCAGTCTGATTAATAATGCGCTAATTCAAATTGAAAAGTTAGACTGTCTGGGCACGTAGTGTTGGCAGTCCGTTGGACATCTGCCAACAGCAGCGCACATTTTGGGAGAATGCGCTAGTTATGTATTCACTGCCGTAACCTTAATTTTTTACCTTAGTTTCTCAAAACCACTGGTCATTCCATTGTATTTAACAACCAAACCGACCCCCTTTGCCCTCCGAAGGGGTTAAATAGAGTTGCCACCTAACCAGTTCATTACCCTAAGGCTGCGATGTTTTACTCTATTGAAGATAAAGTGGAGTACCCTCCTCTTGGAGGTCAGCTTGGCTACTATCGTGTGCCATCTGTTTAAGACGGTCATGCTAATGGTAAACAAACACTTGTAAAATAACATGAAGGATTTAAAAATCTAGCCCATAAATTTGGCATTGCTCATTAATGAGTGAGTGCTTCAAGAGGCCTTCCCATATCCCGTCACCATTATGTTCACATCGGGCATCCTGTGAACACAGCCACGAGATTCGCGTGGCCATAGTATCTAAATTCTATAGACACAAAGAGCATGAAAGTTCATTATGAGGTACCACTAGGTAGATGGAGAGATGCGGGAATGTACTGTATACCACCAAAGACCTGAGAGGAGGCATCGGATAAAAAAATACCCGTATTTTGCGTAAGGCACAGTGAATGGCCACCAGCATCCTGCCTTTTCGAGGCCACGATTTTCGCACAACCTGAGCGTTATACAGGTCGCGCAGTTGCTTCGCACTTTCACAATCACATTTATCAGTACAAAAGTAGACTAATGAAAGCTAGCTAATTGTAGGGGGAAGAAGTATTTACATTTCAACTCAAGGAGCGTGAGGTTAAACGGGTTAGAAGTAACGGAAATGTTGCAATGTAGTACGGCCACACTTTCTTGAGGCGATAAATATTAAACAAATTGGTTTAATCACAAAGATACTATACAGCCTGTTTTGACAGCTGTGACTTTGATGCCCAGATGTCTAATTGGGTAGGAAAGTGCATTTGAGCTTAATGTTTTTTTATGCAGACCCTTCCGGCCTGCCTAGATTTTAGGTATTCCGCGATTGCAAATGGGCTTTCATAAAAAATCTTATACTGGGTAACTTCTTGCCGTTAATCAGCAAAAATTGCTACCTATAAATTGAGCTGAAATAGATTCAAAGAGGAGTGATTGCAGCAAGTGTGTATTTAAGCTTAGGCTAGGCAAAATTCCATAAAAGACAAATGTGTGAAAAGACGGATGATTAAAAGGAAGAGGTGCTAATTAATGTGACAATGTACTGCTCACAACGATACTCTAAATAGTTTTGGTTATGAAATGCGAATGTGCAGAAAATGAAAGTGGGATATCATATGCTATTCCAACGGTTTCTCTCAATGTAGAAATGCCCAACTGCCAAATTGAATATGAAGGGACGAATCCTGACAGCACGTTTATTTCAAATCGTGAATCCGTCAGTCCTTTGTCTCATCGCCTTACATCAATAGAAATGCTCCGTAGCGAAAAGAGAATATGATGGAAGGAGCAAAATTGCTATCTGGAGTTGGGTTGGATAATTGGGTTGATTTTTTTAAATGAAAACAACACTTTTGAGCATTGTCTGGACTGTCAAAATCGTCAACTGGCAAAAAAGCAAGTGAGAGATCCAATGAGTTATCCATCGCAATGGAAAGTGGACTGTCCGACTTAGAATCAATTAGTTGACAATGAGACGTCGTAATGAGTTGGCTTTCCTCTAGGTGAGCCAATGGAAGGTAGGGTGGAGTTCGTTTTCTCACTTCAGATCCATGTTGCCATTGCTTGGATGTTTCAAACAGTTGGTTTTGCTTTACCAGAATGCGCTGGTCAGATATAGTAGAGATGAGTGGGTAAATGTCCGTTTTCACGTTGTTTTTCCATGAGAGGTAATGTGGTTCTTCTTTCAGCGGTAATGGCATCTCTGACACACAGACACAAGGCGGTTGAAGAGGTAGTTGGCAAGACGTTGACACAATAAGGAGAATAGCATGGATGCTGTTAGGGTCACCTGCATTTTATCATCGTCATTTGCAACGTATTCGGAATGGAAGGGGAATATCCTTGAATTGGAATACATTTAGAGATGACTAGAATTATTTCGTTGAAAATGTTGATTTATATCCCTTAGCAGCTATTTGAACCGTTGCATTATGTAGCTTGCCGTTAACGTCACTCTTCCCCAAAGCATGCCAATGCAAAATGCTGGCCCTCAAAGCTTAAGTGATCAAATTTGTAAAAGTTGCATCCACTTGATCGTATCTAGGCTGTTTGATAACTTGCATTCTTCGTACTTTTTATACTTAATCAGTATACCTTGTTTGTAAATGACCTAGAGGCGTGATGAGAGGTGTAGGAAGAGACAAAGAAGAAGGCGCTATAATGGAGTATGGGTTGGTTTGTTGTGAGGTCTGAGACCCTGTTTACAAATACCCCATTTCCCCTTTTTTAGAAAAATAGTGCATATACAGATTAACTTCCTAAGGGTTGATCTGGAGGACGTGAAGGATACCTATTAAAGGATGATTAACCAGAGTCTAGCAGAAGCAACTAGATGCTATACTTCGCCAATTTATACAGATTATGCTCCCTGCACTCCTATGCTATTAAGTCACACACTTCCCCTCTGAAGCAATGCGACTTCCCCTATTCCTTTTATTAATACAACCGTAGCATTTAGGTCAGTTTTGGTCAATCTTTCTTTCCACCCACAGAGTTAGGACCAGTACATACGCTGCATGATGGCTGGGTCGTCCATGCGGATATTACCTAAGAGAGATATGTGTGTAGATTTGGGATGATGAGGCAGAAGGGGATTGTGCCGGATGGGTGAGCGACATGACCTAGTGGAATCGCAATGCAACACGCATCAACGAAACATGAAGGGGAAGTGGGTAGAAATATGCTGTGAGGGATATTCAAGAGTGATGTGAAGTGAGCTGGTAAGGTTTTTTTACAATGAATGCTTAATCGTGAGTTGCAAGGACATCCCTGTATATGTGCGAGAAGAGGGTTTGTGATGGCACCCACATAGCCGCCTCCGATCCAGCTCCCTGATTGGCAGGTTGAAACTGCATTAAAGCCTGCTTGAAATCCCACCGTGTAATTTGCTTTGCACAGAACGTGCAAGTTACCCAGTGACATCGTGTATGTTCCTTTTTCTAATTTTCTTCAAAACTACTAACCAAGTTTCCCAAAGTTATGATTTTAATTTTTAACCTGCATTTTATATAGGTGCTGGAGAAGATGTATCTTTCTTTTGTTCCATGCTTATGCAAGCCAAAGCTGTTTTTAGATGGAAAAATGAATTTGATTACCATATCTTGCTAATTTGACTAGTAATTCTAAAGGTATTTTGCAATTTCTTCCGATGTGTAATGAAAAAAACTTGACTCGATTTTAGCATAAAATGACCATAACTCCGGATTTTTCAACTATTATTTTCGAATTTTTAGATCTATAACCAAGTTATTATAATGGCAGATACGTGTCTTTTTCGAGTGTTCGTTGGTTATGGGTCTGCCATTTTAGCATTAATTTGTTTTGCTTTAATCGTCGGAGCCGCTGGCCAACCCTTAACAGGTTTTGTTGACTCGAGTCTCAACAACCTTGGAGCTTATCAGGCAGTGGATCAACTAGGCTCATTTGGTCAAGGGCAATATCAAGCAGTGGAAGATCAACTGGAATACCCCTTTCAGGGCCAAACGGGCTACTCTTCTTACGGGAATCAAGTGCCCTGCTGCGGGTCATCTGGTTATTGATGCGGTTACGCTAACGGTAACTTAGACTTTTATGAACAACTGGTCAAACACTAAAGTAGACTGAAGAGCTCAAAGGTCCGGTGTGAAATTCTTTGTTAATATTTACTAACGAGTGGTTGCCTAATCAGTGCCTCGTATGTATTGCCACCTTTTCGTCCACATCGCGCATCTCAAGAGCACAGCCGCCATCTTTACACCACCCAAGGTACCACGAAGAAGGTAAAAAGAGAGGTGTGGGAATGGGCTGCGTGCCAACTGAGACCTGAGAGGAGCCATGTGCCAAAATTGCATATGAAATAAAACACGTCTGATGACTACTAGCACCCTAAATTTACGGCACCACGATTGGCTTCCTGGGCAAGCTTGTCATAAAAGTGGAGTAGAATGGTAGTGATGTATAAGCAGGTGCGGTGGCTCACCAATTTTACAGCCTTGCCATAAAAAACTAATGCCATTTCCAATGTAGTCGCGGCTTTCTCACATAAATTTTCTCTTCCTGTTTCCACTTTAAGGATCGCCACAGTTGGCGATCCCATCAAAGTGGGGTTATAGACACAACAACGATGTAAATGTAAGATGGGAGAGAGTACGCTCAACACCGCGGATTTTTGACCGGTGCAAAATCATGATAGAGAAGATAACGTAATATAGATACATATGGTGTGCTCATTTACACCAATTCAGCACAGTGGGAAGCGAAATTGCATCACTTTTAATTACTTTTCAGTGCCTGCTTGAATGGGTGGTCTCTTCACTCGCCGTCGTCTCCACAGTCTCCACAGGCTACTTGGTCTGCACTCCCCTGCTCTCTTCATTGTCACCCAGCCCACATCCCCTCTTTCCATCTACACGCTACTAATAAATCATTGCACGACACTGGTTGGTCTTGTTGGGTCTTCGCGACAGGCCTAAGATCTTTATTACAAATGAATTTTGCACGTTTTGGAAATACTCGGAAAGAGGAAGTCTTGGTGGGAAGACGTTAGGAGAAACCCTGGATTTGCGGGGTGTTAAGTTTAAAACTGTTTCCTCAGGGTAGGGAGTCTTACACCTGATCCAAGTTTGTTGACGAAGTCAGTTTGCACAAAATGACAAATTACAGCAAGTTGTAACCTGCCAAAAAGAAATTCCGACGCACAATTATTCTTCGATGCAGTAGGAACGGATGGCATGTGGCAATGCAGTTTGATGTGTTAGCTTGTGCTCAAAGTACCTCTAATTGTTAACGTGTTCTCGTTTGGATCAAGTTGGAGCAGTTACTTCATACTACAGTGGTCATGTCAATTCATCCAGAGAAGGTTGTAGGAAGCTGACGCGTTATGCGAAGAGGATGCATCTCCACTGGAAAATAGGATGCAAGTACTTCGGCAGTGACTGAACGGGTGCGAAGTGGGGCCACCACACCTCTAACAGTCGACGAATTGTAAACTGGATGACGTGATGACGAAGGTACTGCACAAGTTACCTCGACCCATATGACGTTGATGCACCACATATAATTGGGTGTGGTAGAGCATTTCAGTAGAGTGATTGCCCATGTGGAGCTTTTGGACTTACCGAAACCGTAGGTATTGTACTCCTGTAGGTAGTCTTATACAATAAATTCCCAGGATGAGTAGTTTCCTACCATTGGGAGGATAAGTCAATACTAATAAATTGATGTGAAGTGCTAGGAGCAGAAGTGGTTGCTGCAAATGGGTAGATAAGCCTAGACTGAGCTATCATTCTACAAGAATTGAATGCGTGAATGAATGGACAGGTGGGTCGATGGCGGCCTGATTGATAGGTGGATGGATTGGTGAGTAAGCGGATAGGCAGATGAGATGGAAGAGGGCAGGAATGAATGAATACATGAAGGGGTGAAGTGATGAGTGGAAGAGGGTGTTAGCACTTAATGCAACAAAGTAATGCATGCTAGCTGTGGGTAGAACTCGTGGATTAATGTTTGCCATCGCAGAGGTGAGAAAGTGTGTGTTTCGGATGCTACCCACCACAATTACGTGTAGCCATTTGGATATTGAACAGTTTACTTGAACATTGAAGTAAGAATTAGGTAAGTAGAGTGGTGCAATGCATGCATTCGTCTCTTGAAAATGATGTGAGATGATGATCTGCATTGGTATCCAGAAAAGAGTTAAATCAAGGAATTGCTTCCCCTTCACTGAAATAAGCGCCTCTTGTTCATCACCTACACTACGGCAACATCGGCAACTCACACAAACAAGTGAGAGTGATTCACGTGGCCGTGCACCGTAATGGAAGGTGGACTGCCGGAGCTAGAATCCATCTGTTGACACTGAGACGTGGTAATGAGTTGGCTTTCCTCTGGGTGAGCCGATGGAAGGTAGGATGGAGTTCGTTATCTCGCATCAGGTCTAAGATGGTGTTGCTTGGATGTATGGTAAACAGTTGGTCATGCTTTACGAGAATGCGCTGGCCAGAGAGAATAGAGATGAAGGGGTGAATGTCCGTTTCCACGTTGACCCAGTATGAGAGAAATTGTCCCTCTTCTTTGTAGCGCTAATGGCATCCCTGACACACAGACACAAGGTGGTTGAAGAGGTAGTTGGCAAGATGATGACACATAATAAGGAGAATAGCATGGCTGCCGTCAGGGGCTCCTGCATTTTTTCATTGTCATGCGCCGTCATTTCACGGCAGACTTATAATGGAATTGAGATATGGGTGTAAGTGTTGTGCAATGGATAGAAATGTATTTTTCCCCTGTAAATCACTACCGCCTTCACATTTGCAATGACGTCGCTCGGTCTGTCATGTACTCTGTTGTTAAATTGTCCTTAACTCGAAATCATGCAAATACGGCCTGCTAATTATTGCAATTGTAGTAGGAATATTTTGTAGAACAATTACCCACTAAATAGTGCAGGCATTTGGGGACGACTTACTCACCACATTCGTACTTCCTGGTGCCTTGTCAGCGCACGTTTTTATGTGGACGACTGAGTGAGTGAGTGGATGAGGAGTGAAAGAACAGACGAGACGCCACTCTAATGGCAGTGACTGTGTGTTGACGTGAGTTAAGGAAACCTGTCTACAAATACTGCATTGTTCCCTTTTCCATTTAGAAACAGTGCATATACGCACTAGCTTCTTGAAGGTTGGTCTGGAAGCCCTGAAATAGATCTTCTTGCTTATGAATGACGAGAGTCTGTGAGGAGCAGTTGGAAGTAATACTATGTAAATTTTCGCAGACCATATTGCCTGCACTGTGTCCTTAAATTAAGCTTCCCCCTCTGAAATTCTGAAATACTGCTACTTCCCATGTACCTCCGTTGTAGGTATTTGCAATGTTTGCGATATGATCGAGTTATTTGAAGCCCTTTTGGATGGTATTTTGTTGGTTATTTTCTTTGTGTGCTTATCTTCTTACCCGCAGAGCCAAGACGATAAGCAGCCACGCTGCATGGTGGTTGGACTGATTCTGAGGGTTATATGTGATGAAGGCGTGCGCAGATTGGGGACGATGAGGCAGTAGAATACTGTATGGGAAAAGTATGCAACATGGGTTATTGGAGGCACGAGGTGATACACAACTAGAGAAGATGGAAGGGAGGGGGATGGATGGACGTATGCTCTTGGGAGAATGCATAATTGGTGCAAAATGAGCTGTTAGAATGTGCTTGACAATGGTGATGCTAAGTGGTGGGTTGCAAGGACACCAGCGTGTTTGTGTGTGCTGTGGGTTGGTGCTGGCGCCTACATGGACGCGCCGCCGCCTTCCACATCTAGCGATCAAATCTGCAGGTTGGAAAGGTATTAAAAGGCAGTTTGCCATCAGGCCGCGTAGTTTGCCCTACACAGGACGTGCGATTTACCAGGCCGCGTCGTGTACGTTCCTTCTCTTAAACACAAGTGTTCCTGTTTCTCAAAGCCATGACCTTCAGCTTCAACTTTTGTCAAGCGTGCATTTTGGCAGTGATTTCTCCTGTTTTTGTCCAAGTCTTTTCCATCTAATTAGCATTGCTGTGGAAATAGTGTGATGAGTGTTAAATGCAGACCACCGATTAATGCCCTCTTATATGCATGTGCACAGGTGTATATATTTCGTAGAATTTTCAAGGAATGCTCATTTCACACAACTTAGTTTGAGTTGACGCCATCCTTAAAATGCGCTATTTGCATGTGGAGCAGAAGGACTGACTGACTGTCTGGCAGCACTGCTTGATTGTGGATTCTGTTATGGCAAGACCCTGACAAAATCCAAGTTATTGCTGCCAATTTAGCTGGCAATCTATTGCATTCAAAAGAGGCATCAAGACCACTATTGGTTTGGTTTACGGTTCAATGAACTTCTCAGTTAGTAGAGGGTGTGGAGCAGAGCTTCCACTTTACTCCCAAAATGGTTGGTGTGGCTAGAGGTGTGAATGAATGGAGTGCATGAGGATGGGCGGGCCTGAAAATGTAGTTTAGTGAATCCTTATTCCCTCATATTTAGGCTTGAAGTGGAGGCACTACGATGACAGCGAAGCATCATCTTCGAGTATTCCCCGGTTATGGAACCGCTGTTTTAGCCCTAATTTGTTTTGCTTTAATTGTCGGAGCCGCGAAGAAATCCACATCCGATCTTGCTGAGAAGAGTTATCGCTTATCGGATCAAATGGGCTCGCATGGTCACGGGGACTACCAATCGATGGGAGAGAAAATGGGACATTCCAATCAGGGTCATTTGGGCCAATCCTCATCCGGAGGTCAAGGATCCTACCATGGGTCATCTGGTTATTGATGAGGTCATGCCAATGGTAACCAAGTCTTTCATAAACAACTATTTGCGCAAAATGTGTTGCGGTGAGCTTGAGCACCTAATGCGATAGAATTCGTTAAGGTTTACTTATGAGTGGTTGGTCAGTGCTTCCCATGTCCTCCCACCACTTGATCTAATTCATGCATTCCATGCAACTTTCCTTACCCCAATCTCTACATTCTGTCAGCTCCACCAGTAAGAAGATTTGCACGAGATACCAGCAAGTAGGTGAGGAGAGAGGGAGGAATGCGTTGCTTGTCACCAGAGATCTAAAATCAGAGAGGAGGCATTTGATACAATCGTGTGTGTACATGGCATGCGAAACATTGGCTGGCTACCAGCATTCCACATATTCCAGTTCCTACTCAGGCTCGCACACTGCATGTGTACTAGAAGTGTGGTTATGTGATTGCAAGTGTTGCAGATGGCTGATTTGCCTGTTCCATCCTGGTGTAGAATGTGCTACATTCGAAGTGGTTGCAGCATTCCTCTTTGCACCTTGATGACTGCCACGATCGCAGCTATACCTTGAAATGGGTCATGGACAACACAATTGTAGCAAATCCGATGTAGATATAAGGTGGGCGAGTGTGTGCCCAATACCTGACCAGGAGATCAGTGCGATTCTGTGGGTGAGGCGAGAGAGAGTGTGATGCGGATATTGCTGATGTGTTGAATCATACCAAACAGTTGGGAAATTGCTGCCTTTGCCTTGATCAGCACAGTCGGAAGTAAAATTGAAATGATTTGCTACTCTGTTGTAGAGTTCGCTTGACTGGGTTGCCCCTTCACTCCTCGCAGTCTGCACATTCTCCGCGCTTTGGCTACGCTCACTGCCGCCCAGCTCAAATACTCTCATTCCATCTGTGAGGTAATAATAAAGTATAGCACAATACTGGCGATTGTCATTGAGCCTGTGGGGCAGGTGCAAGCATTGTGTTAGAATGACCTTCATATTCGTTGAAAGAAAGTGGTAGGAATGAGGGTGTGTGGGAGGAGAGATAGAGGAAATCTGTAGGGGACAAACGGTTATAAAGGTGGTGTTTGTTCCCTAACATGGATTATCAGTACCCACTGCAAATCCGTTAACAAAGGCAGTGAATGAGAGGCGACAAAATGAAGCAAGTTAGAATGTAATGCGATGTTGCTGGCAAAAAGTGTATTCTTAAACATGCGAGGAACGAATATGAGCGGAGAGTGCGGTTTAGCATAGGTTGAATTGCACTTAAGCCAATTCCACACTCTGACGCTTAGGCGCTATGAGGAGGATGCTGCAGTTGCTTCGCATTTCTGCAGTCGTATTTATTCATCAGAAAGAGGGTTGTGACAAGTTGACGTGCTCTCAAAGCAGAATGCATTTGTGTTTCGGTCGGAATATTGAATGCAGATGGGTTAGGAGTGAGTGGAATGAGGCGAATTGCCACAACCAGATCTGTAAATGATGACGATGCTACACAGCCTGCTAGGACAACTACGACTGTGATCGCGCACCTCTAAGTGTGTGAGCAGGGCGTTTGGGTCTTCCGGACCTACACATATAGCGAATATTAAGCTGCAGTATGTAGTCTCTTATAATAGGGTCTTATGCTGAGTGACTTCTTACCATTAACCGGACCATGTATTGCTAACATGAGCCAAAATCGTCACTTATAAGTTGAGCTGAAGTGGATGGAAAGAGGAGTGATTACAGCAAGTGTGTATTTAAGTGTAGACTAGGCAAACTTCCATAGAGGTGGAATGAGTGAAAGGATGGACGTTCATTTCCAATCGTCAATCTGTCAGTCCTTGGTCTCATCGCCTTGCGTCAACAGAAACGCTTGGCAGCGAGATGAGAATGTGATAGAGGGAGCAAAATTGATCACAGGAGTATGGCAAGATAATTGGGATGTTGTTCTTCAATGAGGGAAAGACACATTTTGAGCATCGTCTGGACCGTGTCAGCATTGACAACTCGAGCGAAGCAAGTGACTGTGGTCCGATGAGCTGCTCACCTCAGAGTGCGGTGGATTATCTGGCACAGGCTGAAGTTACTGACCATGGGGAGCCACGTTGAGCTTTCTTCAGCTGAGCAGATTGAGGATAGGAAGGACGCTCTTCTCGCACTGGTGAACCATGATGCTGAGTTACATTGAGGTCAATTCAATCGTCAGACGCATTTAACTGGAACTCGTTGGTTAGGTATCATAAAGGTGTTTATGTAGTGCCCTGTTTCAATGTCACTCATGGGGAGTGATGCAGCTGTATTTCGACAAGGATGGCTTCGCACAAACTTTGTGCAATTCTGCGGATGATAGGCTGCTGGAGAGGTGTGTGGGTAGGTGGCAATACCAAGCCAGAAGGATGTCGCTCCCTGATTCATCACACCGTCTTATCTCAACCCGTTGCAGCACTTCTTGGTGGAATTGAGGAGTGAACACAGAAATTTCGGAAGGCATGGTAATTTCAGTCTCCTCATGATGCACCAACAGCTTCACATTTGTAATGATTTTGCCCTGTCCTTCACGAAACCTCCGAATCTTCTTTATTTGAGCGTCTAGACTTCACTAGTAAAACGGACCATCTTGTAAAGCATATACCGACTTAAAGATGTCTAATTTCTTCGATGAGTGAATTTGTTCGTACAGATTTGTGCGTGATCAGTGCACATTGAGTGGGAAGAGCCCACTGAGGCGATGAGAAAATGTAGGAGCAGACGACGCTGCTCTAATAGCAGCATTGCTATTTTGACGCGAGACATCGAAATCTGTATCCGAACTGCCACTTTCCCTTCCTTCACGAGGGAAGAGTGAATATACAGATTGGCTTTGTGAAGGCAGATCTGCAGAACGTAGAAAAGACGCACTGTGGAATGAAAGATAAGCGTGTGGTAGGAGCGATTGGGTGCGATATTTCATTCACCTCCACAGGCTTTGTTCCCTACACTGCTATTGAGTCAAGTCATACACCTTTCCTGTGAAACACTGCCATCACCCGTATTTCCCCAACAGAATGACCTTTCACGGATTTAAATGAAGATGGTGTTATTTGGATTAGTTTCATGCAACCACATGGAGCATTTGTGCCTGCAAGTCTTACTGGCCACAGGAGTGAGGTGGTAAGTACACAGTAAACACGGTTTACACTGGTTTGGTTGACCTTGTGGGCATCGTGCGATGGATGTGTGAGTAGATTGGAGAAGGTGAGGCGAAAAGGAAATATAGCACAAGAAGGGCACGCAACAGCTACGAGACAGGAAAGGGAAGGGGATGGAAGCAAACCCATAGGGGGAACACGATCGATGGGAAATGATGCATTGCAATTTGTTCTACCAAGGATGTTGGATTGCGAGTTTGTGGTCATCCCTCTGTCTGTGTGTGCTAGGCGTTTGTGCTGGCACCCACATGTACGACTGCGGGTCCTGCTCGCTTATTGGCAGCATAGAAAAGTATTAAAGGAGAGTATGTGACATGCTACCTGTTTTCCATTTCCTCAGGCCAGGCACGTTGCCCAGTGACATCTCGTACGTTTCCTCTTCGGCCTCTTTTACCTATAACTAAACGTGTCTCCTAAAGCCATGATTTGTATCCGTAGTTAACGCCGTGCATGCATGATGGTAGTCATTTCTCCTCTTTCTAGTCTAGATTACGAAGTACAAAAGCACGTCAGTACATCAGTTTATGTTTTCTCACTTACATTTATGCATTTATGCATGAGACAAGGAATTTTGAGAAAGATGCTTTGCTACATGAAACATTTCTGGTTCACACCATTCTCGGATGTAAAATTAGTGCTTAAGACAAAGGAGATAATTAGCTTCTGACAGCACTACTTGATCTGTGGATTGCTTTGTGGCATCCGAGGTTGAGAATAGTGAGGTATGTAAGAAGGGCGGGCGTGACTAATGGCGCGAACAAGGTCAGCGCTACCACTAACTTCTGCATTTGCATTTCACTTCACTTGAGAAGAGGCATTGTAATCGCTCGTGCCTTGATTCGAGGCTCAGAAAGCGTTGCAGATGTTAGAGACAACTCCAACTGGAGCATAGCGTTCCCACCTGAACATGGTTGATGAAGGAGACCGCTTGATGTAATCAGGTTATTGGCTTGAGGTGTGGATGAAGCGAGTGTCGGAATGCCTGTGAAAGTGTTGATTTTCATAACTCTTTCCTAATATTTAGGTGTTCAACCACTTTCGTACAATGGTGGCGACGTGCTTTCGTCGAGTATTCTTTGCTTATGGATCTGCTGTTCTACTGTTGATCTGTTGTGCCTTAATTGTCGAAACCGCTGGCCAACAATTAGCCGATATTATGAACACGAGTATGAAAGCTCTAAAAGCTTATCAAGCATTGCAGCAAATGAGCTCCATTTTTCAAGGGGAAAATCAAAACCTGGCTGATCAGCTGGGATAACAACATTTGCTATATGGACTGTTCCTCTTGTGGAGGTTGAGGAATCTGCGGAGAGTCATCCGGTAGTTATGACAATTATACTTACCGTAACTAGGGTTTTTTTATTAGCATCAAGTCTCACACCCAAACAAATTGAAGTACTGCCCTAGCATGCTCAAAATCCTTTATGTTTACGCATTAGCCAGTGATCAAGCATTGCTTCTCGTGTTCTGCCACCATTGCATCCACATCGTGCATTCCATGACCACGGTCACGAGATTTACATCACCCTGATCTACAGCTTACTTAGACACATAGAGCAGGAAGATTCGTGATGAGGTAGCACCAGATGGATGGAAAGAGAGGTGCAGAAATGCATTGCATGTCACTTGAGACCAGGGAGGATCCATTGCATGAATTTGTACCTGTAGGTGGTACGTGACACATCAGGTGGCTGCCACCAGCACTCCACATATGCGGCGCACCAACTGTTTTACTCCAGCCCGCACGTCATGCATGTAGGCGGGAAAGGCGATTATGTATGTAGTAGCGTGGTAGCTCGCCATTGCCTGACTCAACTCTGATGTCGGAAGTGTAGTACGCAAAGCGATCGCACTGTTCTTACCTGCATTCTCTCTTCGTCCATGGAGATGGTGTTCTCATTTACACCAATTCAGCACAGTGGGAAGCGAAATTGCATCACTTTTAATTACTTTTCAGTGCCTGCTTGAATGGGTGGTCTCTTCACTCGCCGTCGTCTCCACAGTCTCCACAGGCTACTTGGTCTGCACTCCCCTGCTCTCTTCATTGTCACCCAGCCCACATCCCCTCTTTCCATCTACACGCTACTAATAAATCATTGCACGACACTGGTTGGTCTTGTTGGGTCTTCGCGACAGGCCTAAGATCTTTATTACAAATGAATTTTGCACGTTTTGGAAATACTCGGAAAGAGGAAGTCTTGGTGGGAAGACGTTAGGAGAAACCCTGGATTTGCGGGGTGTTAAGTTTAAAACTGTTTCCTCAGGGTAGGGAGTCTTACACCTGATCCAAGTTTGTTGACGAAGTCAGTTTGCACAAAATGACAAATTACAGCAAGTTGTAACCTGCCAAAAAGAAATTCCGACGCACAATTATTCTTCGATGCAGTAGGAACGGATGGCATGTGGCAATGCAGTTTGATGTGTTAGCTTGTGCTCAAAGTACCTCTAATTGTTAACGTGTTCTCGTTTGGATCAAGTTGGAGCAGTTACTTCATACTACAGTGGTCATGTCAATTCATCCAGAGAAGGTTGTAGGAAGCTGACGCGTTATGCGAAGAGGATGCATCTCCACTGGAAAATAGGATGCAAGTACTTCGGCAGTGACTGAACGGGTGCGAAGTGGGGCCACCACACCTCTAACAGTCGACGAATTGTAAACTGGATGACGTGATGACGAAGGTACTGCACAAGTTACCTCGACCCATATGACGTTGATGCACCACATATAATTGGGTGTGGTAGAGCATTTCAGTAGAGTGATTGCCCATGTGGAGCTTTTGGACTTACCGAAACCGTAGGTATTGTACTCCTGTAGGTAGTCTTATACAATAAATTCCCAGGATGAGTAGTTTCCTACCATTGGGAGGATAAGTCAATACTAATAAATTGATGTGAAGTGCTAGGAGCAGAAGTGGTTGCTGCAAATGGGTAGATAAGCCTAGACTGAGCTATCATTCTACAAGAATTGAATGCGTGAATGAATGGACAGGTGGGTCGATGGCGGCCTGATTGATAGGTGGATGGATTGGTGAGTAAGCGGATAGGCAGATGAGATGGAAGAGGGCAGGAATGAATGAATACATGAAGGGGTGAAGTGATGAGTGGAAGAGGGTGTTAGCACTTAATGCAACAAAGTAATGCATGCTAGCTGTGGGTAGAACTCGTGGATTAATGTTTGCCATCGCAGAGGTGAGAAAGTGTGTGTTTCGGATGCTACCCACCACAATTACGTGTAGCCATTTGGATATTGAACAGTTTACTTGAACATTGAAGTAAGAATTAGGTAAGTAGAGTGGTGCAATGCATGCATTCGTCTCTTGAAAATGATGTGAGATGATGATCTGCATTGGTATCCAGAAAAGAGTTAAATCAAGGAATTGCTTCCCCTTCACTGAAATAAGCGCCTCTTGTTCATCACCTACACTACGGCAACATCGGCAACTCACACAAACAAGTGAGAGTGATTCACGTGGCCGTGCACCGTAATGGAAGGTGGACTGCCGGAGCTAGAATCCATCTGTTGACACTGAGACGTGGTAATGAGTTGGCTTTCCTCTGGGTGAGCCGATGGAAGGTAGGATGGAGTTCGTTATCTCGCATCAGGTCTAAGATGGTGTTGCTTGGATGTATGGTAAACAGTTGGTCATGCTTTACGAGAATGCGCTGGCCAGAGAGAATAGAGATGAAGGGGTGAATGTCCGTTTCCACGTTGACCCAGTATGAGAGAAATTGTCCCTCTTCTTTGTAGCGCTAATGGCATCCCTGACACACAGACACAAGGTGGTTGAAGAGGTAGTTGGCAAGATGATGACACATAATAAGGAGAATAGCATGGCTGCCGTCAGGGGCTCCTGCATTTTTTCATTGTCATGCGCCGTCATTTCACGGCAGACTTATAATGGAATTGAGATATGGGTGTAAGTGTTGTGCAATGGATAGAAATGTATTTTTCCCCTGTAAATCACTACCGCCTTCACATTTGCAATGACGTCGCTCGGTCTGTCATGTACTCTGTTGTTAAATTGTCCTTAACTCGAAATCATGCAAATACGGCCTGCTAATTATTGCAATTGTAGTAGGAATATTTTGTAGAACAATTACCCACTAAATAGTGCAGGCATTTGGGGACGACTTACTCACCACATTCGTACTTCCTGGTGCCTTGTCAGCGCACGTTTTTATGTGGACGACTGAGTGAGTGAGTGGATGAGGAGTGAAAGAACAGACGAGACGCCACTCTAATGGCAGTGACTGTGTGTTGACGTGAGTTAAGGAAACCTGTCTACAAATACTGCATTGTTCCCTTTTCCATTTAGAAACAGTGCATATACGCACTAGCTTCTTGAAGGTTGGTCTGGAAGCCCTGAAATAGATCTTCTTGCTTATGAATGACGAGAGTCTGTGAGGAGCAGTTGGAAGTAATACTATGTAAATTTTCGCAGACCATATTGCCTGCACTGTGTCCTTAAATTAAGCTTCCCCCTCTGAAATTCTGAAATACTGCTACTTCCCATGTACCTCCGTTGTAGGTATTTGCAATGTTTGCGATATGATCGAGTTATTTGAAGCCCTTTTGGATGGTATTTTGTTGGTTATTTTCTTTGTGTGCTTATCTTCTTACCCGCAGAGCCAAGACGATAAGCAGCCACGCTGCATGGTGGTTGGACTGATTCTGAGGGTTATATGTGATGAAGGCGTGCGCAGATTGGGGACGATGAGGCAGTAGAATACTGTATGGGAAAAGTATGCAACATGGGTTATTGGAGGCACGAGGTGATACACAACTAGAGAAGATGGAAGGGAGGGGGATGGATGGACGTATGCTCTTGGGAGAATGCATAATTGGTGCAAAATGAGCTGTTAGAATGTGCTTGACAATGGTGATGCTAAGTGGTGGGTTGCAAGGACACCAGCGTGTTTGTGTGTGCTGTGGGTTGGTGCTGGCGCCTACATGGACGCGCCGCCGCCTTCCACATCTAGCGATCAAATCTGCAGGTTGGAAAGGTATTAAAAGGCAGTTTGCCATCAGGCCGCGTAGTTTGCCCTACACAGGACGTGCGATTTACCAGGCCGCGTCGTGTACGTTCCTTCTCTTAAACACAAGTGTTCCTGTTTCTCAAAGCCATGACCTTCAGCTTCAACTTTTGTCAAGCGTGCATTTTGGCAGTGATTTCTCCTGTTTTTGTCCAAGTCTTTTCCATCTAATTAGCATTGCTGTGGAAATAGTGTGATGAGTGTTAAATGCAGACCACCGATTAATGCCCTCTTATATGCATGTGCACAGGTGTATATATTTCGTAGAATTTTCAAGGAATGCTCATTTCACACAACTTAGTTTGAGTTGACGCCATCCTTAAAATGCGCTATTTGCATGTGGAGCAGAAGGACTGACTGACTGTCTGGCAGCACTGCTTGATTGTGGATTCTGTTATGGCAAGACCCTGACAAAATCCAAGTTATTGCTGCCAATTTAGCTGGCAATCTATTGCATTCAAAAGAGGCATCAAGACCACTATTGGTTTGGTTTACGGTTCAATGAACTTCTCAGTTAGTAGAGGGTGTGGAGCAGAGCTTCCACTTTACTCCCAAAATGGTTGGTGTGGCTAGAGGTGTGAATGAATGGAGTGCATGAGGATGGGCGGGCCTGAAAATGTAGTTTAGTGAATCCTTATTCCCTCATATTTAGGCTTGAAGTGGAGGCACTACGATGACAGCGAAGCATCATCTTCGAGTATTCCCCGGTTATGGAACCGCTGTTTTAGCCCTAATTTGTTTTGCTTTAATTGTCGGAGCCGCGAAGAAATCCACATCCGATCTTGCTGAGAAGAGTTATCGCTTATCGGATCAAATGGGCTCGCATGGTCACGGGGACTACCAATCGATGGGAGAGAAAATGGGACATTCCAATCAGGGTCATTTGGGCCAATCCTCATCCGGAGGTCAAGGATCCTACCATGGGTCATCTGGTTATTGATGAGGTCATGCCAATGGTAACCAAGTCTTTCATAAACAACTATTTGCGCAAAATGTGTTGCGGTGAGCTTGAGCACCTAATGCGATAGAATTCGTTAAGGTTTACTTATGAGTGGTTGGTCAGTGCTGCTTCCCATGTCCTCCCACCACTTGATCTAATTCATGCATTCCATGCAACTTTCCTTACCCCAATCTCTACATTCTGTCAGCTCCACCAGTAAGAAGATTTGCACGAGATACCAGCAAGTAGGTGAGGAGAGAGGGAGGAATGCGTTGCTTGTCACCAGAGATCTAAAATCAGAGAGGAGGCATTTGATACAATCGTGTGTGTACATGGCATGCGAAACATTGGCTGGCTACCAGCATTCCACATATTCCAGTTCCTACTCAGGCTCGCACACTGCATGTGTACTAGAAGTGTGGTTATGTGATTGCAAGTGTTGCAGATGGCTGATTTGCCTGTTCCATCCTGGTGTAGAATGTGCTACATTCGAAGTGGTTGCAGCATTCCTCTTTGCACCTTGATGACTGCCACGATCGCAGCTATACCTTGAAATGGGTCATGGACAACACAATTGTAGCAAATCCGATGTAGATATAAGGTGGGCGAGTGTGTGCCCAATACCTGACCAGGAGATCAGTGCGATTCTGTGGGTGAGGCGAGAGAGAGTGTGATGCGGATATTGCTGATGTGTTGAATCATACCAAACAGTTGGGAAATTGCTGCCTTTGCCTTGATCAGCACAGTCGGAAGTAAAATTGAAATGATTTGCTACTCTGTTGTAGAGTTCGCTTGACTGGGTTGCCCCTTCACTCCTCGCAGTCTGCACATTCTCCGCGCTTTGGCTACGCTCACTGCCGCCCAGCTCAAATACTCTCATTCCATCTGTGAGGTAATAATAAAGTATAGCACAATACTGGCGATTGTCATTGAGCCTGTGGGGCAGGTGCAAGCATTGTGTTAGAATGACCTTCATATTCGTTGAAAGAAAGTGGTAGGAATGAGGGTGTGTGGGAGGAGAGATAGAGGAAATCTGTAGGGGACAAACGGTTATAAAGGTGGTGTTTGTTCCCTAACATGGATTATCAGTACCCACTGCAAATCCGTTAACAAAGGCAGTGAATGAGAGGCGACAAAATGAAGCAAGTTAGAATGTAATGCGATGTTGCTGGCAAAAAGTGTATTCTTAAACATGCGAGGAACGAATATGAGCGGAGAGTGCGGTTTAGCATAGGTTGAATTGCACTTAAGCCAATTCCACACTCTGACGCTTAGGCGCTATGAGGAGGATGCTGCAGTTGCTTCGCATTTCTGCAGTCGTATTTATTCATCAGAAAGAGGGTTGTGACAAGTTGACGTGCTCTCAAAGCAGAATGCATTTGTGTTTCGGTCGGAATATTGAATGCAGATGGGTTAGGAGTGAGTGGAATGAGGCGAATTGCCACAACCAGATCTGTAAATGATGACGATGCTACACAGCCTGCTAGGACAACTACGACTGTGATCGCGCACCTCTAAGTGTGTGAGCAGGGCGTTTGGGTCTTCCGGACCTACACATATAGCGAATATTAAGCTGCAGTATGTAGTCTCTTATAATAGGGTCTTATGCTGAGTGACTTCTTACCATTAACCGGACCATGTATTGCTAACATGAGCCAAAATCGTCACTTATAAGTTGAGCTGAAGTGGATGGAAAGAGGAGTGATTACAGCAAGTGTGTATTTAAGTGTAGACTAGGCAAACTTCCATAGAGGTGGAATGAGTGAAAGGATGGACGTTCATTTCCAATCGTCAATCTGTCAGTCCTTGGTCTCATCGCCTTGCGTCAACAGAAACGCTTGGCAGCGAGATGAGAATGTGATAGAGGGAGCAAAATTGATCACAGGAGTATGGCAAGATAATTGGGATGTTGTTCTTCAATGAGGGAAAGACACATTTTGAGCATCGTCTGGACCGTGTCAGCATTGACAACTCGAGCGAAGCAAGTGACTGTGGTCCGATGAGCTGCTCACCTCAGAGTGCGGTGGATTATCTGGCACAGGCTGAAGTTACTGACCATGGGGAGCCACGTTGAGCTTTCTTCAGCTGAGCAGATTGAGGATAGGAAGGACGCTCTTCTCGCACTGGTGAACCATGATGCTGAGTTACATTGAGGTCAATTCAATCGTCAGACGCATTTAACTGGAACTCGTTGGTTAGGTATCATAAAGGTGTTTATGTAGTGCCCTGTTTCAATGTCACTCATGGGGAGTGATGCAGCTGTATTTCGACAAGGATGGCTTCGCACAAACTTTGTGCAATTCTGCGGATGATAGGCTGCTGGAGAGGTGTGTGGGTAGGTGGCAATACCAAGCCAGAAGGATGTCGCTCCCTGATTCATCACACCGTCTTATCTCAACCCGTTGCAGCACTTCTTGGTGGAATTGAGGAGTGAACACAGAAATTTCGGAAGGCATGGTAATTTCAGTCTCCTCATGATGCACCAACAGCTTCACATTTGTAATGATTTTGCCCTGTCCTTCACGAAACCTCCGAATCTTCTTTATTTGAGCGTCTAGACTTCACTAGTAAAACGGACCATCTTGTAAAGCATATACCGACTTAAAGATGTCTAATTTCTTCGATGAGTGAATTTGTTCGTACAGATTTGTGCGTGATCAGTGCACATTGAGTGGGAAGAGCCCACTGAGGCGATGAGAAAATGTAGGAGCAGACGACGCTGCTCTAATAGCAGCATTGCTATTTTGACGCGAGACATCGAAATCTGTATCCGAACTGCCACTTTCCCTTCCTTCACGAGGGAAGAGTGAATATACAGATTGGCTTTGTGAAGGCAGATCTGCAGAACGTAGAAAAGACGCACTGTGGAATGAAAGATAAGCGTGTGGTAGGAGCGATTGGGTGCGATATTTCATTCACCTCCACAGGCTTTGTTCCCTACACTGCTATTGAGTCAAGTCATACACCTTTCCTGTGAAACACTGCCATCACCCGTATTTCCCCAACAGAATGACCTTTCACGGATTTAAATGAAGATGGTGTTATTTGGATTAGTTTCATGCAACCACATGGAGCATTTGTGCCTGCAAGTCTTACTGGCCACAGGAGTGAGGTGGTAAGTACACAGTAAACACGGTTTACACTGGTTTGGTTGACCTTGTGGGCATCGTGCGATGGATGTGTGAGTAGATTGGAGAAGGTGAGGCGAAAAGGAAATATAGCACAAGAAGGGCACGCAACAGCTACGAGACAGGAAAGGGAAGGGGATGGAAGCAAACCCATAGGGGGAACACGATCGATGGGAAATGATGCATTGCAATTTGTTCTACCAAGGATGTTGGATTGCGAGTTTGTGGTCATCCCTCTGTCTGTGTGTGCTAGGCGTTTGTGCTGGCACCCACATGTACGACTGCGGGTCCTGCTCGCTTATTGGCAGCATAGAAAAGTATTAAAGGAGAGTATGTGACATGCTACCTGTTTTCCATTTCCTCAGGCCAGGCACGTTGCCCAGTGACATCTCGTACGTTTCCTCTTCGGCCTCTTTTACCTATAACTAAACGTGTCTCCTAAAGCCATGATTTGTATCCGTAGTTAACGCCGTGCATGCATGATGGTAGTCATTTCTCCTCTTTCTAGTCTAGATTACGAAGTACAAAAGCACGTCAGTACATCAGTTTATGTTTTCTCACTTACATTTATGCATTTATGCATGAGACAAGGAATTTTGAGAAAGATGCTTTGCTACATGAAACATTTCTGGTTCACACCATTCTCGGATGTAAAATTAGTGCTTAAGACAAAGGAGATAATTAGCTTCTGACAGCACTACTTGATCTGTGGATTGCTTTGTGGCATCCGAGGTTGAGAATAGTGAGGTATGTAAGAAGGGCGGGCGTGACTAATGGCGCGAACAAGGTCAGCGCTACCACTAACTTCTGCATTTGCATTTCACTTCACTTGAGAAGAGGCATTGTAATCGCTCGTGCCTTGATTCGAGGCTCAGAAAGCGTTGCAGATGTTAGAGACAACTCCAACTGGAGCATAGCGTTCCCACCTGAACATGGTTGATGAAGGAGACCGCTTGATGTAATCAGGTTATTGGCTTGAGGTGTGGATGAAGCGAGTGTCGGAATGCCTGTGAAAGTGTTGATTTTCATAACTCTTTCCTAATATTTAGGTGTTCAACCACTTTCGTACAATGGTGGCGACGTGCTTTCGTCGAGTATTCTTTGCTTATGGATCTGCTGTTCTACTGTTGATCTGTTGTGCCTTAATTGTCGAAACCGCTGGCCAACAATTAGCCGATATTATGAACACGAGTATGAAAGCTCTAAAAGCTTATCAAGCATTGCAGCAAATGAGCTCCATTTTTCAAGGGGAAAATCAAAACCTGGCTGATCAGCTGGGATAACAACATTTGCTATATGGACTGTTCCTCTTGTGGAGGTTGAGGAATCTGCGGAGAGTCATCCGGTAGTTATGACAATTATACTTACCGTAACTAGGGTTTTTTTATTAGCATCAAGTCTCACACCCAAACAAATTGAAGTACTGCCCTAGCATGCTCAAAATCCTTTATGTTTACGCATTAGCCAGTGATCAAGCATTGCTTCTCGTGTTCTGCCACCATTGCATCCACATCGTGCATTCCATGACCACGGTCACGAGATTTACATCACCCTGATCTACAGCTTACTTAGACACATAGAGCAGGAAGATTCGTGATGAGGTAGCACCAGATGGATGGAAAGAGAGGTGCAGAAATGCATTGCATGTCACTTGAGACCAGGGAGGATCCATTGCATGAATTTGTACCTGTAGGTGGTACGTGACACATCAGGTGGCTGCCACCAGCACTCCACATATGCGGCGCACCAACTGTTTTACTCCAGCCCGCACGTCATGCATGTAGGCGGGAAAGGCGATTATGTATGTAGTAGCGTGGTAGCTCGCCATTGCCTGACTCAACTCTGATGTCGGAAGTGTAGTACGCAAAGCGATCGCACTGTTCTTACCTGCATTCTCTCTTCCTCGATGCACCTCCGCGACTGCAGCGATGGATGCTCTACTCTGGTTGCGTTTATAGGCAGCGCATATGACACAACGTCGCTATTGAATTAAGGTTGGAGAGCGTGTGTCCCACGCTAGACTTTTAGGTCAGTGCGATTTCAAGAGTGAGGAACGAGTGTGATGCGGATATTGCTGGCATGCTGAATTATGTCAGATAGTTGGAAAATTGTTGGTTTGATGCAAGTCAGCACAAGTGGATTATAAACTGAAGAGATTTGCTGTACCGTTGTAGCGTTTGTTCGACTGGGTGGCCTCTTCACTCTCCGCAGTCTTCCAGTGTGCTTAGTCTCCGTCTTCTGTTCCTGCTCATTGTTACCCATCCCACGTCCTGTTATTTCATTCACACGTTAATAATAAACTATTGCACAACACTGACGGGTCTTCTTGCGTCCTCTTGGAGGGCCTAAGTGCGGTGTTAAAATGACTTTCACACCTATTCTAAATACACGGATGGAAGAAATCAGTCTGAAATTAATTTTATTGAAATCTGAAAAATGGGAATTTTTGTCGCAGGTGAGTTTTGTTTTGAGGGGATTCCACTACGGTCTGTTGTTCTCTGATGTGATAATATCACGCCATAAAATAACCTTTATTTCTCTATCCACTGATTAGGCAGATTAAAACATGCACTGTTCCCTATGCCCTTTTTTGGTTGTATTCTTTCTTTTATTACTTCAAAGACCTTATCTTCTTATTCAACTTGTGTCGCATACCTATAAGGTCAAATGTTATTGTTTTGTAGGCCTGTCCTTATTTCGCCAGAAGATAAATTATTTATTGCAGACTAAAAACTTCCTTAAACAAGTGACCTTTGGCGTTGGAAATGCTTGTTCGCTTTGTGTGGTGGAGCTTGCATTGTACTCTGAGAGGCGAAACGAGTTTTTGGAACAGCACAAGGTCTCTTTCTAGGCGGACGTTAAGTTCCTTGTGTTTGTCTTGATATTTCTTTGGTCTGGCTCGAGGCAGCCAGAAATGTTCGCTCTCAAGATTGATAACTTACCTCAATTGGTTCTTTCAATCACAGTGCTAACTGCCGAGCCTTGGAGACTGCCGAGGACTGGTGGAACACCATTGGCTTGGGGTCTCCGTTATGGCCTGTGAGTACCTGAAACAGTGAGACTCTGGTAGACGCACGAACTGTGGTCCTAATCGAAAGAGGTCACTGTCCTAGGCATAATTCCAAATGCTAAAGCTGTACATTCTTAGTGAAAGCCTTGATCAGTTCGATTGAGGGAAGATTCATTCTTTTTATCAGTCCTTAGCCCTGTGCATGACCGGGTGTAATGTGTTTCCGTGGGTCTCCAAAAGTCATGCATAGTTCATTTTAAAGTAGCTAGCTATATACAGGCTCTTGAACTCTCTGCTGACAGATCCATTAGTTAAAAAAAAGAAAGAGACTTTAGTGACTTCAGTTTTCATGCGTTCCACTTCAACTACTTGCGTAAAACATTCGGCCAATGCCATAATATTCCCATTTCCTCTCTCTGTTTGTTGTAGGTAAAGGGCCTAAGGACCCTGCGTTCATAGAGTGAAATAATGTAATCTCTGTGAGATGGAGCATTTTCAAACCTGCCACAGGTGACGCAGTTGCAGAAGAAATTAAAAATATTATAGGTATGTGAAAGACGTTTATAGCGTGTTCTAGAGTCACCTACATCGTTTCTCCGACAAGGTGCAGATATTCATGCAACTCCTGGAGAACTGTTTGTGCTTATAAACCTGGAACCACTAGGCGCTTGGGTGTCCCACTGCATCTTGGCATAGCGAAACCTCGTCTTTGAGGGACAGGTTCGGCCACTCCCGCCTTTTACATTTGGCCACTTAGTGTGTTGATGACGTCTCTTTTACTGTCCGTTTGTAAGAGGGTGTAAGATACTCTCATAAACCAGAGCCATGTCGGGACAGGTAAAACAGGCTCTTTATTGCTAGTAATTAGTATATTTGTTCTAAAAGATGGGATTTAAGCTAATACCACTATTTTCTACATTGTCTGATCTGTGAAATAAGACATCCGCTTTGTTTTGTACATTGCCTTTTCTGCATTACATTGTAAAATCGTAAGCCTGTACATATCCTGGCACGAAGGCGGCACAAAGCGATCTTCCTCTCTTAGGTCAATGCCCGATGGATTTTTCCCACTGTGATCTTACTTTCTATCTCTTGATGCCTATTTTATCTGATTATTGAGAAAACAGCGAACAATTCAAGTTAAAAAACACCTTCCAGTCTCCTCTGCCTATTACGCTTGATACTGGCGCGACTTTTGCCGTTCTTTAGTGAAACTGCATTACACGCATCCGCATCACCAGTGTCTTTATGCAGAACAAATAACGAGGCAGAGTGGAGCATTTGTTCAGGCTCTTCGAACACTTAGTCGGTCTCGTCCCACTGGACATATTTTAGGTATTTTTATCAATAAGTTTATTCATTGGGCTTATGACTTTATCCTAAAATTTAAAAAATACCTGCAGTGGCCTGCTAGACCTAAGATTTTACCGTGTTTAAGCTAATTATTCATTGCTGACCGGGTCTTCCCTTGCTTTGTGAGGTCTTATGTGATGCCTATTCTGTCGGACGAGATACCACATCTCACACAAGTGACTAAACGTTGTAAAAGCCGACATTTCTTTAAAGTCAGCGTCAAATTCGCTTCTTGTAGACAATCCAACACGAATTTTAAATTGACAACATGTTCTTAATTGCCTCTGCAAAAAGGGCATCCTATTGCCTGGATGCAAAATGCAATATTTCGGGACCTCTCATACAGAACGACCTGTGTAAGACGCCGGATGGTGGTCGCTACATCACAGATTTTGAAAGAATTCATCTGCAATTCGTAAAGTTCATTTGGTTGTATGAATAGCGACTTTTTTTGTTTACTTGCACCACCTCCATCCAAGTTGAAATCCAGCATGGAGAGCCACTTTGATCCACGTGGAAAGTTAGAGAGTCGTTAACGTGAGATAGGGGAAAGGGGTCCTTCCTGTTTACTGAGTTTTGCTTTTTCTAATCGACGCATAGCTGAAACTTTTATCTTTCCTCCTTCTCATGGCAATCGTTGAAGGCCATAGTGACTGAGGGGTATTTATGACCTCATCTTTAACAATCCCTTTTCCTAAACTTTTTATCTATTCTCTCAGGGGAAGTGATATGTGTCTGGGAAGCCGTCAAACTACTCTGGTCTCACAGGTGTCCATCGCATGCTTCTTAATTCTTATTTTTCATAGATTAACATCTTGTCATGAGATTATATTCGTGTAATTAACGGGCAACTTCTAAAGTTTTTTTCCTGTTATTGTTATTGACAGGGATGAGCTGCTGATCATTGTCTGGTAGTAGGTGAAACAATAAAGGCCTAATAGTAAAGAGACAGAAGAGTCTTGCAAAAGATCTCTGGTCCAGCTGCGATGGAGTCAAGGCTAAAATTCGAGACAACTATCTAATTTGCATGGGTTTTGCGAGAGTAAATGTCAGCGATTTAGGGGCAAACACGGCAAGGAAAAAGAGGTCTCGTCTATATTTGGAGCGTAATGCGGACGATCTCAGTAGAAGAATGTTACGTTCGACCGTTGCTGTTTCTGTAACGCGGTACCATAGCTAACAGCTGTCGCTCCTTTGCTAAAAACTTCCCAACCCCTCTGCGAGAGTTGACATCTGTACAGCAGAGATTCTCGACCACCATGTGAAGACGAACGCTATGTCTAAACTAAACAACTGCCTATTCGCCTACTCTTATTCAAGGAAGGGCACAAAATGCACTCTTTTTCTGTCCAATTGGAATTATTGCGAAATCTTCGTCGTTCTCTCGCTCCATCTTTCGGTCGCGATAGAATATCCCTTTAACAAATATCTATTCTTGCTGCAGAGTGACAAGTTTGACTAAAGTGTCTCAGCATTGCTCAAAATCGGTATTCTGTGGTTTCCTAAATTTCACAATGACCCAAGAACATGCTCTGAAGGTGTAGGTGTAGCATCCATTGTGTTTAATAGCCTTGAAAGCAGATCCAGAGAATGACTTCAGTATGTTTTAATTGTCGTAGTCTGTGTGGTGTTTTAGGCGTGTTCTATCTCATCCACATTTGACTCCAGCCCCATCGATTAGGGAGATTAATGATAGGGAGGGAGCATATATTTATACAGTTCGAGAGTTTATAGATCAGCATAGGGGATCAGTGTTAATCTCCTTAATGTTTAGTGTTGCGCGCCTAGCCACGGATTTAGCATAAATTGACTGGTTGTCACCTAGGTCTATTCAGGCATGCAGTCATTACATGATATCACTAAGACTTTTGACTCATCCAAATGGATGCTGGGGGAGTTTGCGCTTTAGCTTTAGCCATTCATGCAGGTCTATTCACCTTACATGAATGGTAGGTACTTAACCCTTGCAAGCAGTGTTGGAATAATTTACGTCAATGATGAGGAAGTCCATGTATTTTATGAGACTGTACATATTATGCGTTCAATTTTTAAATTCTCGTGGTAGTAAATTGATATAAAGCCAATGAATAAAGCAATGATAACTAAAAATAAGTAAATGAGATTAAACTAGAAAAATAGTCAATTGGATTTTAATGAGTGAGTAGATAAATAGATGGGTGGTTAGATGAGTAAAATTGATGGATGCAGGAAGAATACGAATTTGATGGGAAGTAAATCATGGTTGGATGTATACGGAGTGGGTGGATGGAAGAGTGAAAGGTGATTGATAGGGGGGAGGAATGGGGGAGGGCGACACCAAATGCCTTTTTAAAGTGCTGACTGCTTAGTATGGTCTACAATGTTTAAATAGGAATTGCGAACGCCCAGATTATGATGGTGCATGGTTCAGAAGCTATTCACCGCGACTTAGTACACCCTATAGGTACACAAAAGTCTAGTTAAATATTAGGAGAGTAATTCAGTTAGTTCATCTGGTGCAATTTATACAACAATCACCCCTTTGTCTCCTAGCCCCACACCACCTGACATGTTTGGACTCTTGACATTGACTTGAGAATTGGATCAACCTTGATTCGAATACAGGGCGAAAATTATGAGCTAGTTTTTATTCTTTTTAAAAACCCTGTCTAAACATCTCATAGGCAATGAGTAAAATCGCAAGCCATCAAGGTGGTCAAAGTGAGAAATATGAAAATATTTTAGGAAATGGTTAAGAATGATATGCATAAGGGTGCTGTGTAAAAATAAGTTACAAAGACACCACACTTTTTGTGAAGGTGCCATGAGCGTTTGTGCTGGTGCCTGCATGGACAGCTCCGGGTGCGAGTCTCTAATTTGCGGGTTGAAATGGCATTAAAAGCCAGTGTGGGACGCCAATGTTTAATCTGCTTTGCATAGAAGGTGTAAGTTACCCACTGGAATTACGTATGTACCTTTTTTCTGACTTTTTGTAATATCCTTACTTAATACCATCCCCTCTTAAACTTCTAAGGCGAGTAGTTGTCATGAGCTATGCATTTTGGGGCGTAGTAGACACTTTACATAGTTCATGTGCTCCAAAAGCGCTTTTTGCCAGTAATTACACTTTGTATGCTGTGTCTTTTGCTATATAGGCTATCATAATGCCAGTAAAGGAGAAGTACTTCATAAGAGAGGGCGAATGGTGTAGTCGAACCACCATTCTGTCCATTTGAGTTCACATTACTCAGGTATATGAAGGTTCCGCATAAGATCGAAGAGATATTTGGCCTTTCGGTAGTTTTATAGACTTGTAAATTACGTAGTCATATGTGAGGTTAGGAATGAGGAAAAGTGTAACACAAGATGAAGTCATGAATAAAATTGGACAAAAATTAATGCTAAAGACGACGACTGAGTTGGCACTTTGTCCCACTTAAGAAAAGGCTTAGAGGTTACTACCTTATCGGTTATATTTTCAACCAGCGCCAGTGATTCTAAAGTCAGCTTAGAGTGGAGCATCGTGATCATTCCCGGCAGCATTTGGTTAAAATGATCATTTTATGCAATGAAGTGATGAGGTTAGCAGTGTAAAAAAGTCGTTGAAAAATTAATTTCTTTAAACATCTTTTTCTGATACTTAGGCATAAATTCTTTTTTCATATTTCTAGTAGCCAATTCAAGAAACAATGGGACAAATACCATTTTACCAGCCCCCAGGTTACATGATTTGTCTTGCTTTATAAGACATTGCTTGTTTGTTTGTCCGTCAACCGTTTAGACTTTGATTTGTTCTGCACTAGTTGAAGTAATTGACAACGTTGTTCCACTCGAGGAGCCAATGTGGTATCCCCCTGAAGTTCCAATGGGTGAGATGGAATATGCTCCTCCACTTGCACCATTCTATGGTTTGCCACCCCCTCCTTAAGACACTGTGGCTTATGGTGAGCAACACTTTTTTTATAAACAGCAGGTCTCACGCTCTACCAGTGTTTCTCGTGTTCTGCCACCATTGCATCCACATCGTGCATTCCATGACCACGGTCACGAGATTTACATCACCCCGATCTACAGCTTACTTAGACACATAGAGCAGGAAGATTCGTGATGAGGTAGCACCAGATGGATGGAAAGAGAGGTGCAGAAATGCATTGCATGTCACTTGAGACCAGGGAGGATCCATTGCATGAATTTGTACCTGTAGGTGGTACGTGACACATCAGGTGGCTGCCACCAGCACTCCACATATGCGGCGCACCAACTGTTTTACTCCAGCCCGCACGTCATGCATGTAGGCGGGAAAGGCGATTATGTATGTAGTAGCGTGGTAGCTCGCCATTGCCTGACTCAACTCTGATGTCGGAAGTGTAGTACGCAAAGCGATCGCACTGTTCTTACCTGCATTCTCTCTTCCTCGATGCACCTCCGCGACTGCAGCGATGGATGCTCTACTCTGGTTGCGTTTATAGGCAGCGCATATGACACAACGTCGCTATTGAATTAAGGTTGGAGAGCGTGTGTCCCACGCTAGACTTTTAGGTCAGTGCGATTTCAAGAGTGAGGAACGAGTGTGATGCGGATATTGCTGGCATGCTGAATTATGTCAGATAGTTGGAAAATTGTTGGTTTGATGCAAGTCAGCACAAGTGGATTATAAACTGAAGAGATTTGCTGTACCGTTGTAGCGTTTGTTCGACTGGGTGGCCTCTTCACTCTCCGCAGTCTTCCAGTGTGCTTAGTCTCCGTCTTCTGTTCCTGCTCATTGTTACCCATCCCACGTCCTGTTATTTCATTCACACGTTAATAATAAACTATTGCACAACACTGACGGGTCTTCTTGAGTCCTCTTAGAGGGTTTAAGTCCTGTATCGGAATGAATTCCATTAGAGCCGATTTGAAGGTAATTTGGAGAAGAGGCGTATTTGTCTTTGGAGGAGTTTATCCGTGATATAGAGGGTCTCGGTACCTGCTACGTATCGGCTAACATAGGCAGTAAATATGTAGTAACACAATTAAACACGTTAAATTCTGCCAATGTAGAAGAACAACCATGACTTAAGAATGAGGTTTTATCTATGTTATATTGCTCTTAACTCACTCTTTTTTTTGGTGGCTTAGTGTGAGAATCAATCTAGAACAGTTAAGTAACACTTAAGCAGCCTTTGTAATGTCTCGATGGCTTTATTGACGCTGCACTTGATTGTGCGAGCTGTCAAGTCTTCACAGAGTGTTATTTTGTTCGAAGGCATGGCTGTTGGTCCATGGAAATAACCTCTTCAACTCTTCTTTACGTAAGTAACACATTTCGTGTCATGCCACTGCAATTACTCTAAAATCTTAGGACTCCACATTGGTAGGAGCTGGAGGCAAACCTGATCCCAAGGGACAAATATCCTGATTTTATTTGTAGAATCCTGAATCCTATCATGATATAAAGGTGCCACCCCTGATAGTAAGAGAATCAGTAAAGATTCCTAAGGATCAAGTTAAGAATGAAGTTTAGCTTTGGTAACCGTCCCAGTCACGTGTTTTTCCAGATAGTATCAATAACCAAAGCGGCGATAGTAGCTAACCACCTGGAAATGCTTGTTGCGGCCCTATCTCCGGTACATATATAAGAACTTAACTAACTTGACATGCAGTATCACCCTCATCTCTCTACTAGTTGAATGGAATTCCAGCTGCTGTAAGAGTGGAAAACATTGAAGTGAGACTAAAGTGTTAAGGGGATTAAGCACGAAACATTTTCTTCTTGGTGATATTTTAAACCCTGTCTCTTGTTAAAGGACTCTGCTTGCAGACCAGAGCTCTTAAGACTAGCGATGAGCATGCGAGATAGCCTAGTTGTGGGGCATCATCCAATCTCCAGTAATGCGATGCAAAGCCAACCCTTTCTCCCTTCCTTAATACATTTCCCTAGCAGGACAAAACTCCCGATTTAGTGGAATTGACAGATGTAGTTAATTACAAATAGTTTTAGCTAAACGTAACTTTGACTGACGGTGTAGCTGATTTGTGAGTATTCTTAAAGTACCAACTGCGTTGTGATGGCCGACCCGAGGGATTGGCTAAAAGGTAAGGTCAGGAAAGGCACTTATAAGAAGAAGGCTCTGTAGTAACTTAATAGTTTATTTAGCTCTGAGCCCAATTAGGTGGGCCCTCAGGTCCCCACAGCCTGTACTTCCGCTCGAGGCATGGTCTTAGGCCATGAAGTATCCTCCGCAGCACTTCCTAATGTTAGTAATGTACTTTCTGACACGCTGCTTTGACTGCTTCCCACTTTAGAAAAGACTTGGCACGTTGAGATGTCATTGGAAGAAGACAATCTTGCCTTTTAGACTGGATCTGAGTAAGTTAAAAGTCAGTAACATTGGAGCGAATTGGGGCAACCACATCCTTTAAAAAAGACTAAGTCTAGGTATTCAAATGAGTGAGAAAGGGTGTTTGAGCTTCACTTTCCCATTCTTTGCCGTTATTCTGATCGTGCGGGATCAATCACTGCAAGCTGTCGCCCATATTAACACCCACTTATGCCCAACTTCTTCTCTTTTATGGTACCATACATATTGTTAGGAGCACAATTTTTAACCACCCCTGATCACAGGGGCCATCAGAGAGCGCTGATGGCTAAAAGTGGGTCATTTAGACCAATCTTGATACCATTTGATTAAATTTGAAGCTCAAAATTTGTGTTTACTGAAATAATACATAATTACTTCCATGACGTCCTTACTTACCCTTGCATTTAACCTTTTTTCTTTAGTGATTTTTCGCGTACTTATCATCATACCCGTAGAAGTAGGATGATAAGTACATTTGCTATCGTGTGGTTTAGTAGATTATGAGGGCATTACTCAATTGAGGTGTGGACAAATCTGAGACGATAGGGCTGAAAATATTGTACTGGAGGAGCATGCAACATGAGTTAGCGGAGGCACAGGATGGCACCTAATTGTGAAACATGAAAGTAAAGGAGATAAAATTATGCTTAGAATAATAATCAGCATTGATATAAAATCGGTTGATGACATTTGTTTCACGATGGATGCTCAATCATGAGATGCAAGGACATATCTCTTTTTTATGAGAAGGGGATTTGTGCTGGCGCTCACGTGGACAACTCTAGGTACAGATCTCTGATTGGTAGGTTGAAAAGGCATTAAAAGCCAGTCTGCGACTAGACCGTTTAATTTGCTTTACACAGAAGCAACGCGTATGTTCCTTTTCTGCCCCTCTATAGTATCATTACTTTTTGCCATTTTAATTTTATTGGATGTAATTAAATATGCATTTGAAAGATCATAGGTGCTTTACATAGCGCTTGAGTTCCTACATCTCATTTTGATATGAACTGAGTTAATGGTGCCAATCGGCCAAATTATTCATATGCAAATTTTATTCGAAACGTTAGATTGTCCAAGAAAGTAGTGGAAACAGCTAGTTGGACATCTGTAGACAGAAGCCATGCAGTGAGTCAAGCATTCAGTAATGCTGCTGAAGGTGGTCTTCAACAGTAGAACCGCCTTACTGTAGGTCTAAGTTCGCGCTTCTCTTGTGTATGACATTCACATATGAGATAGACCAGCTGGTTGGTTTTCTAGCCGTAATAATTGACTTGTAGATTCAATCGTGACACATGAGATTCAAAATTAGAAAAAAAATGCAACTTAAAATATTGCTTCTAATGCCTCGAATGTAATTCAACTTTACTGTTGACGACGGTGTCAGGAATTTATGTCACTAAAAGTAAATAAAATTCCGAATTGAAGTTTAATAGGCGTAACAGATTATGTAAGGCGGAGCATCATATTTGTGCCTAGAAAGGTCGGTGAGGAAGTGAGGTGGCTTGGGGTGTGAATGGTGTGTAATTTACAAAGTGTAGGTAGAATTGGTTTAGCCAATCATCCTCTGCTGATGTCTATATCTGAATCCAATTTGTTTCCACTCTTAGAATACCCTTTTCGAGAACTAATGGGACAATTACCACTTGGAGGTCTATCGACTTACACGGCACCAAGTTCGATAATTATTTTGCATATTTTTATTAGATATTGCCTGTGCATCTGCTTATCTAGCCTTAATTTATTCTGCTATAGTTGAAACGCTTGCTGCGTTGAACTCAGTTGTCCAGCCTTTGACAGCTCCCACTTTGCCTGGTCAAATGGGTTATCTTCCTTTAGCGGGATATCCACCCATGTGGAATCCGCATGCTTATCCTTATTTGGCTCTAAATTGGTATCCTCCTCAAGGGCAAATGCTTAATCCCGGAGGTCCAATAGGCTACAGTGGTACGCAACCTTCCCTTGCCGGTTCTACAACCGGTAATACGAATTCTACAACCAGCAGTCCATACTATGAAGTGCTTTAAAGAAGTTGACCATCTAGCCACGAATATTTTGTCAGTGTTTACTTACAAGTGGGTGCTTAAAAAAAGACAATGATTTTCGTATTGTTGGGGTGCTGAATTACTAACAATTAGGGAAATGTAGACCTCATTAAAGTCAATACAGTGGCAATTTAAGCAGTATCGTCTATTTGACTGCAAACGTTAGAGCCTTCTTAAAATCTCTATTAACCTCTCGTTCTCTAATCATGCCTGTTGTTCTCCAGTCCTCATCTTCTCATCCCATTTATATGGTACTGATAAACTATTGCACAACAATGGCAAGTCTTAATATGCCTTCTTGGGATGAGGGGAATAAAGACTACTTAGGAGTGTAATTTTATTTCCTCAAAATACCTAAGCAGAGCAAAGTTGCATTGAAAATTTTGTAAACTTGATAGAACTAAATTCTTAATAAAAGGGACTTTAGTACCCATGGAAAAGATTGGACTCCAGCCTTGCGGAATGTTAATCACCCTTAGGTCGTGCCAGTGGCCTAGCAACCCTTCGGTATGCTAGAGGGTAGGAGAATTTTTCATCCAACCTTGACTTACTGGGCATTCACCGAAAACTCAAGCCGCTATAGTATAGAGGGTGATTATAAAGAATTAATCTGGTTCAATCTGCTAAGTTAAGCTTAAATCAGTTCCCTTTCTTGAGATTTAGTTGGTCGCAATTGATTCACAATCCTGTAATCATATTTTTGAACACAAAAGTGGTTTTAAAGAGTAAGTTGGAGAAAGTGAATGTGAACTTTGCCCCAAATGTTGACTAAAATGTAGTGAAGTGTGGCGATCACATATTTTAAAAACTATAAACTGTAAACAATTGGATTTAGTGATAAGACTACACAAATTATTTTGCCCTATGGAAACTTGATTGGAGATGTTAGGCTAAAGTAGGAAGGGTGTTTTTTCCTTATCTTTCCCTATTTATACAGGTTCATTGGGCTTATTCCGATCTCGAGTTGATCAAGACACTAAGTTGGCCGGATCATTAGGGCATTGTACAAACCCATAGCAGCCTTTTACGAACCGCAAAGTTTGAAAGATTCAAAAAACTCAAAAAGCACGTTTATTTTAATAAAGTTTGTCAAGTTTTGATCCGTATTACGGTTTTAAGAGAGAGTAATATATATATATATGTGTAGCTTGCTTGAATGGGGTAATGTGACCTGAAGTAAGGCAGAGCTTTATGATAATAGTTAGAAGATTAATAATTTGTTTAAAATAAGGCTAATAGTAAAGTGCTATAACTGCCTTAAATGTTAGGACTTATTTCGTACTGTAAGATTGCTACATGGGGGCTAGACAATAATTGTTAAATAAATCTGGTTACTCAAAGTATTTATTTGATTTTCTATGTGGCTTGTAGCCTGAATTAAGTCTGACGTCTGTGATTCCAAATAGTCGACTTTAGGCATTTAATCGCATTTTTAAAGACGTGAATGTCTTGCCAAAAATCCTTTTTGAATGGCGCTTAGAGAGGGCACGACAAGTAAACGTGAAGCTAAAAATTAAAGCACATGATTTGTTGTGGATTCGAGGGTAGAAAATTTAAACGTTTTCTACTTTATCATTTGCGTTGCATTTTAATGTCCTCCACCGCCTGTCCAGCTATTGTTCAATTGGTGGAAACATAAAGAGAGTTGGCATGCCCTTGCATAGCCAACTTAGTAGCTAAGTGCTGGAAGTGTCCCAATTGTTCAAGTCTGGTTTGTCCATGTTCATCAGGTGCCTACCCGCAGAACACGAAATCGGAATTATGTTAAAAAAAATAAGTGCGGCTCTGATGCGCCGTGAGTCAGCACGGCTCCAGTTTGCCCACAGCAGATGTTTTTTCAAGCCGTAGAACCTCGGTCCACCTCAGATTTCATAGTAAAGCATGCAATCATAAGGAAGACGCTGGCCATTAGCCTTGAGTAGGGCTGGACGGCCACAAATGCAGGTGACGGAGTCCAGGTAACCAAACGCGAGAGCTACTAAATACCACCCCACGACACATTCCCGTTATTAATAAAATAAATTTTTTTTATGGAATAGAATGTAAGACTTTCAGACAACAGTTGCAAGATTTTTTAGGCTGAAAAACGACTTCAGCATCCATGTCTTTTCAGAGCACCTTATTACTATTTACCCGTTTTTAGTGGTACTCTGCAAGAGACCTCGATTTGACATTATCAGCACTGTGGTGAGATGGGGAGTTGATACAATAACCTATTAAAACGTAAAAAAACCATTAAGCTGCTTTGATTTGCAAGGAACGGAAAAGGAAACAATACGAATTCCATTAAAAAGAGCAATTTTTGGGTGGAAATTTAAATAAAGGCCCACAGTTAAAATGATAACTCTCTCTAAATTATTTATCATGGGTTGGGTGTGCTACTTATAAGTAAGTGAGTAACAGTCCTTTTACTGAAGCATATGTCAAAATCTATGGCAGGAGAGTACTCAAATCACCTTTTTAAAATATATTAATATGAACTGGTAATTAAAAATGACGTTTTGGAACGACTTCTCGCCGCACCTTAGGCATTTGTTGTACTTTTTTGGTGTCCAGTCGACCAACACACCACTATTCACTATTGATATGCGTCTATGTAAAGGAAGTGAATTTTGAAAGAATCGGTAAATAATTTGTAGCCCAAAAATTGAAACACATTGCATAATTTTCTCCTTTTGACCATCGTTTACATCAAAACAGGGTTTGTTGGAAAGCAAGCAAGTTTTTTTGCACATTTCTTTGGTCTGTTTTAAGTTTTGGACTCTAAATCCGACTTCAATCGAGAAAAGTGAGAAAGTGTCACTCAACACAAAGGTAGTTTCTTAAGAACTCCATTTCCTTTCCTTTCGCATGTCAATCCTTTTGAAATCTTTTAGTCTCAGTAAGGATGGTAACTTACGATACTGTACTCAAAAGGCAACCTCCTTCCCCAAGGTACGTAAAAACGCTCTGCGAAGGACGTACAAATCTACTAAGCTGGAGTGGAACGCCTAGCACCTGTGAAACAGGACATGATAAGCCTAAAATAAAAAAGAGACTTTAGGCAAGTCAAAAGGATTTAATAAGAGGCACGTTTTGGCTTTGAACGATAAAACACTGCAAGGGTGTTTAGATTCAAGTGCCGTAATTCCAACACACTGCTTAGGATTGAGTTCCTGATACGGTAAAGGATCTCCTAAAATTTAAAATAAAAATAATCCATTATTAAAAAGTAGCAAAAATTTGCAGTAAAATAAATGAAATGTCTTGAGAATTCAAATTTAGAAACGAATAAATGATAGACTTTGCAGCGTGTTCTAGAAATCGACAAAATAAAAAATGACATTCTATTTTAAAGTTTAAGCAGAAAATAAGATCAAAAGGAAAAGGCATTAGATGTAAACTAAATTACGTAGACTCAACCTCTAGCAATCGTTGCAGAGGTTATGCACGTACTGGTTCCATTTACATCCTAATTGTTGAAGGCCTAAATTTGGGTGAATTTCGTGCTACGTAGTCACTTGTCCACGCCACTGCCTAAGCAAAGTGGCCTTAACACACCACAGCTTGGCTCCTCCATCCTGCGGCTATTGGTGGTGAGCAAGAGCTGGTGGTAAAATGCACAGTGTTCAAGCATATTGATCCCAAAAGCAATCTTCCGGGTTTGCAAGACAGCCACCAATGGCCTCCTCTAACGTGGCATAGCCGTTTGCAGGAAACCACGTACTGACGAGCTCCAGGAAATCGAAATACATTAAAAAACGCTCTGGCAACTGTCAACAATCTCACCGTCTTGGACAGGCATCAGAGAGAAGGCAAATATACCATCCATCTCAAAAATGAAACTTGTGATGGAGGGAATTTCAATGCTACGTGACAATGCGCGCCCACCTCTCATCACAATCTGCCGTGTGATGTCACAGGACACTCAGCTACTGGAAAGACTTTAGCCCCACGTGGATGCCACATTCTGGAAACACTCAGCGTCTTCAGCGCCAGCGTCACAAATTTATGGCACGTGTTAGTTATCTGACCTCATAGTCTGGGGGTGTATACTTTCACGTTTACAGCAAGATAAATTTCAATGCAACGACTTTCATGGGATGGTGAAATGATAGCAGCGTTGTCTAGTCAGTTGCGCCCTCGTATCAAATACCCATTACTTCAAACAGCTGCTGCGACAACGCAAAGCTGCTGCCTGAATTGGTGGCATAACTTCTTTTCGCTGCATTCAGTTGTAGTGAGGGGTTGAACGAAGGCAGTGTCGTGCAATGCACAAGAGGCTCAACAACACAGAAGTTTCCTGTCAGGAAGTACTAACAGCCAATGAATGTGCTGCTTTGACTCAGAAACGTGGCCACTGACTGCACTACCTCAATGACTCACCAATAACGCGGTCTCCAGATTTCGGCTGACATTCTCCATGTCCAATGCACAACGCATAGACTATACCGCAGGAAAGCCAATCAGACGCATTTGTGTTATGGAGCACAAGTGGAATAACCACGGAAAGCTACAAGTACAGTCGGTGGTAGGTCCTGCTGAGGGTGAGAATGGTTGTCACCACAAAGTGCTTCAACTTCGATTACCCATAAATTCCCACCTTCAGGACTGACCTCCGAGCATTCTACAGAGCCTCAATCCCCCCCCCCCACTCCCTCCTGATTGGCCGATATCACGTATGATGCACCTTAAGTGCGCTGGTAATGGCCCCAAGTCCAAGGTCAACCAGCTGCTGTGATTATGTGCAACTGTCACCACTGCATGTCACACTGAGTGTTTGCGGTATTTTCCAACAGCCGATCCCAAGCTGCCATACTCACTCACTCACTCACATACACACGCACTGTATCATGCCGCCTTGTTTAAACGTGCACGTTGCCAAAGGAGACTTTGGTACGGAAGTTTTCGTTGGTTGGTTAATAGGGTGGGGGGTTGGGCTGGATTAAGGCGACGCAGATAAATCGCAGTTAGTTGACGGCTTATAACAAGTTCAAACTGCCCATTTCAAATTGTAGTTCCAAAACATCTTAAGCATTGCCACACCGCTACCTCTGATCCACATACACTACCCTCAACTGGTATGTGGTTGGAGAAGTTACGCCCATCCCGATTATGTTTGCTTAGGACATTGTTTACTGACTTGAGACCTATTTAAAGCGTCTGTATTCAGGTACCATCAATAGTCTGGCTTCATCTAGTTTATCCCTGTTACCCAACATGCACACGCCTCTTATCTCGAGCACTACAGGCCTTTTGAAGCAACTGTGACACGATGACAGCATGTTTGGCGGAGCTGACTGTAACTTAAAATCAACTCTTTATCACGTGATTTGTCAAGTCAGTTGATTGTTACTTGTGATACTAGCGGCGAATGGACTATGAAGGCAAATCCGAAAACGGATAGGCAGCAGCCGAAGTATTGGGGCAAGTGCAATGTGGATTAGTCAGCAGCCAAGTTTTTTACTGATGGCGCTTATTCAAACATGCTCTTTTGAGGTAATCATTAGAGGCGATTAGTCTCGATTTATATTTTGATGACATAGTAAGTCAACTTCTCAAATTTCGAATTCATTTTGGCACTTCTTTATTGCTACTCATCGAGAAATGATCAAGTGTAGCTCCAACAAAAGCGGCGTAGACGTAAAGTGGGTGTAGGATTTGGAATAAGGTTAGGGTTTAGAAGTCAGAAGTGGCAGCCACACACATGGTAGATGATTGGTTATTTATAATTTCAACTTTTCTTTTATTTTCTACACAAAAAGCTATACAACCTCAATTTAAACTTCATTCCCCCTTTTCCACTCACGATAAAGTGTGTATGTGAGTGAGTGAGTGAGTATGGCAGCTTGGGATCGGCTGTTGGAAAATACCGCAAACACTCAGTGTGACATGCAGTGGTGACAGTTGCACATAATCACAGCAGCTGGTTGACCTTGGACTTGGGGCCATTACCAGCGCACTTAAGGTGCATCATACGTGATATCGGCCAATCAGGAGGGAGTGGGGGGGGGGATTGAGGCTCTGTAGAATGCTCGGAGGTCAGTCCTGAAGGTGGGAATTTATGGGTAATCGAAGTTGAAGCACTTTGTGGTGACAACCATTCTCACCCTCAGCAGGACCTACCACCGACTGTACTTGTAGCTTTCCGTGGTTATTCCACTTGTGCTCCATAACACAAATGCGTCTGATTGGCTTTCCTGCGGTATAGTCTATGCGTTGTGCATTGGACATGGAGAATGTCAGCCGAAATCTGGAGACCGCGTTATTGGTGAGTCATTGAGGTAGTGCAGTCAGTGGCCACGTTTCTGAGTCAAAGCAGCACATTCATTGGCTGTTAGTACTTCCTGACAGGAAACTTCTGTGTTGTTGAGCCTCTTGTGCATTGCACGACACTGCCTTCGTTCAACCCCTCACTACAACTGAATGCAGCGAAAAGAAGTTATGCCACCAATTCAGGCAGCAGCTTTGCGTTGTCGCAGCAGCTGTTTGAAGTAATGGGTATTTGATACGAGGGCGCAACTGACTAGACAACGCTGCTATCATTTCACCATCCCATGAAAGTCGTTGCATTGAAATTTATCTTGCTGTAAACGTGAAAGTATACACCCCCAGACTATGAGGTCAGATAACTAACACGTGCCATAAATTTGTGACGCTGGCGCTGAAGACGCTGAGTGTTTCCAGAATGTGGCATCCACGTGGGGCTAAAGTCTTTCCAGTAGCTGAGTGTCCTGTGACATCACACGGCAGATTGTGATGAGAGGTGGGCGCGCATTGTCACGTAGCATTGAAATTCCCTCCATCACAAGTTTCATTTTTGAGATGGATGGTATATTTGCCTTCTCTCTGATGCCTGTCCAAGACGGTGAGATTGTTGACAGTTGCCAGAGCGTTTTTTAATGTATTTCGATTTCCTGGAGCTCGTCAGTACGTGGTTTCCTGCAAACGGCTATGCCACGTTAGAGGAGGCCATTGGTGGCTGTCTTGCAAACCCGGAAGATTGCTTTTGGGATCAATATGCTTGAACACTGTGCATTTTACCACCAGCTCTTGCTCACCACCAATAGCCGCAGGATGGAGGAGCCAAGCTGTGGTGTGTTAAGGCCACTTTGCTTAGGCAGTGGCGTGGACAAGTGACTACGTAGCACGAAATTCACCCAAATTTAGGCCTTCAACAATTAGGATGTAAATGGAACCAGTACGTGCATAACCTCTGCAACGATTACTCCTCTATTAACAAAAAAGTTTGGTTTGCGAGAGTCTGGCTTTCATAATGCGTGTACACAGTGCCGTGAATTTTTTCCCACCGGCTTTGCATTAAATCTTTTTTGACACTTATTAGATTCATTTGCTAATCTACTTTTGATTTTCACTGTAGGCTATAACTTCGATACTATAAGGCAAGACTGCGCGGCTTACCAGGCGGTGGAATTCGGATGCCATGACGAACTAACGCTGTTTTTTCCAGCCTTTCCAATGCATATGGTGAAGAGCATGAACTGCTTGCCCGTTCTCTATGTAACCTAATGGCTTTATACTGTGAAAAAGACTATCCACTTCCTGATCACTACAACTTCTCATTTTTTAATTTAATAGATAAGTGTGTTAAGTGTCATCTGACTGTTCTGGTGTGGGTCATTTAAGCGCGCTGTAAAGCACAAGAACCCACTTTTTAATAGCACATAAAGGAAGTAGATATACTCTGCAAAAGTTCGATGCATAAATTACTTATTACACATTTCAATTTAAGCTCAAATATTTGTTTACTCTGACTGAAACCGACAGTCTACTCTGTGGGTGAGTAAAGGCCACGCATTTAGGACACATCAGAATAGGAAGAAAGGAAAAATTCTTTGTGAAATATTTGCGAGTGATGTGAAGTCAGATGTTGCAATATAATCCTTATTAAGCACAATCGCAATTCGCAAAATTGCCGTCCTATTTGTGTTTGCGTGTGCGCTGGGGTCTGCGTGAATGACCCTGAGTGCAGCCCTCTGATTGGCTAACCGAGAGCGAATTAAAAGCTTGCCTACGCCCAAGCTTCTTATTTTGCCCCGCACGGTAGGCGTCAGTCCCCTGGTCTGCGTGTTGCGTACGTTCCTTGCTCTGCTTTTCTTTGCGACGCTTGGTTGTGCTTCTTAAAGCCATGCTTTTCATTTTTAATTTGCATCATGCGCACAAGTCACAGTTATTTCACGCGAATAAAAGCTTAATATTACCATTAAATACTAACGATTTAAGCATATAATTGTGAAAATGTTTCGACAGAATTGTTTAATGTCCCAAACATTCTGCCTTTATAAGTAATAACGGAAAGATTTATTCTTCCCTCTTGATGAATCTTACAAACCTAATGTTGATGTGCTTCTGAAGCGAACAGGAAATTAGTCTGAGACACTACTGTAATTATCACTCAAATTCCTAAGGTGGGAACTATCAAAAGTGCCGCACATTGCCGCATGATTTATGCAAGGGTAGTATTAATAGATGACTTGGTTATTTTTATTAAATAGTTGTACCCGACCTTATCGGCTTGTGAGGCCAAGGGCTATGAGGTCCTACCGAAATGCACATCATTTAAGGTTTGGGCTGTATTGTTTACATGAGCGAAGTAACTGAGCACGAGGAGGCAGATAATTAGAGCATGGCGGCCTCGTCTTACCACCGATTTCCGCCACCTCGCTAAGGAAAATAATCATCCATTATTTTTAGCACTGTGCCCCACTTTCCCCATTGTTTCTTTCACTGATTGGCATTTAGAATAAGCACGTGATGCGTTCTGGTTATACCACATCACCATTCTAAGTTAGTGTGATAAGTGGTGCTAGTTTCACAAGCGACCTTCTGATATAATTTTTGAGGCTATCAGTGGTCATTAAAGACATTTTCAAGGATCACACGTGATTTTTGCAACCTTTTAGCTTTAGAAGTACATTTGGTGTTTTAGCTCAATTGACTGTACTATTCAGCGCCGCTATTCATCCATAAATTCAGCTTCAAACGTTGCGTAACCGCTCACTCCACTCCACTCCTTCCCTTTTGATATTAAGGTTGTTATGGTGGCGCCAAATTAGATGTCATTAAGGGAAGGTAGGTAGTCCATTAAAGTCACTTTGTTAAACATCTCTACGGGGATTCTATAGGGGCGGGGGGGGGTGACGTGTACAAGATTTTGCTTTTTTGCTTTGATTTTACCCCAGTACCACATGAGGCAGTACTGAAATTCAGCCTGTCATTCCAATATCAAGGATAGGAGTAGAAAGCAGGCCAACTCGAGATGAAGATGCTAATGACAAAGGATTTCCTAATACTATCTTTAGCTACTGGATTGGCCCCTTATATCACTGCGGAAGCATCGATATCAGTTTTCTTTTGGGTCAGTAAATGATGCAGATTGCTAAGATGACTTAGACAGGGTCTTCGTATTAATTCCTTGCAGTAGTTGGTGAGGAAGTGAGGTGACGTATCTTGAGGTGGGAATGAAGGGAACATAAAAGTGCTTGTAGAAGTGGTTTTAATGATCATTCTTTCCTGATATATAGGTCTGAAACTAATTTTTTTTTCCTATGGATACAACATTTTTTCCAATTCTTTTTCGCTTTTGCATCTCCTGTTTTAACCTTTATTTGCCTTTTTTACTTAAAGTAATGTCTGGCTATCCTCCACCTGTTGGATTTAACACCAATCCCGACGCTCCAGCGGGTTATCCCCCACAGGGTCCGATGGGATTCCCTCCCCAAGGGGGGTATCCACCCCAGGGAGGTCAAATGGGGTACCCCCCTCAGGGCCAAATGGGTTACCCCCCTCAGGACCAAATGGGTTACCCCCCTCAGGGCCAAATGGGTTACCCCCCTCAGGGTCAAATGGGGTACCCTCCTCAGGGCCAAATGGGCTATCCACCACAAGGCCTAATGGGGCAACTGCCACCCCAAGGTCAAATGGGTTACCCTCCCTATGGAGGTCAACCCGGCTACGGTGGCGCGCCCTCTCCTCAAGGCGGTTATACTAATGGTGCGTTGTTGCTAATCAGAATTTCAGTATTGTCTGCCTATTTTTCGAGACGTTAAAATATACCAAAGACACTGGATTAGTGAGTTCTGAATAGACTTAGTAATTACATGCATATAGGTAGGTTAGGTACACTTTATTAGCTTTGATAGGTCACGTACTACCTTCTTTGTGCTGTCCGTATGTCGGCATAAGCTACGTTAATTTATCCAAGGACTTATTTTTTATTTAAATGGTGAAATAAGGGAGTTGACTAACTGCCTCTGTATCGCAAAAAGTGTCGATCCAGTATAATATAAAGGTCACCGCAGATCCTTAGATGCCTCATGTTGCACAGTACGATTACACAAACTTATGGTTTTTATACAAACTTTGAAAAGGTTGGTATAAATCAGGTAATAAGTCATCGTATTTGGGGATCTTCGCTTTTTCGGTAAACTGTTAGCTGAACGGGCTGGATGCTCGATTTCGTGGGGCTAGTTTGTATTGGACGGTTTTAAATTTTTGTGTCTACTTTCTCACTAAAATTTTACTTCCTTTCTCGTTCACCTCTTTTCCACCCTAGTGAATGGTCTATCTCTTAAAAAAAACATTTCTGTTTTTCAATAGCCTTTATACTCAGTTTCCCGTTGGAAATGCAGATTAACACCAAAAATGGTCACTACGCTCCTTTACTCATATCAAATTAGCTAAATCAGCTTGGATGTAGAGCTTTGCGATGGGATGAAAACAAGATATAATGGGTTCTTGTTCTTTAAGTTTCAGGCTATGGGCCTCCTCAGCCCATGGGTCTCGGATATGGAGCTGGAGCCGTTGCCGGCCCTTCAGGATCATGTAGTGGAGGGGCTGCTATGGGATTTCTCTCAATTTACTACAGTGGAAGACCAACAGTTGTTCCAATTCCCTGCTTCAATCCGTGCGATGATGCTGAGAATCTGCGCAAGGCTATGCGTGGACTGGGTAGATTTTCGTTGTTTAAGCTAAAAAAATCTGAAGTTTTTACGATGAGGAAAAAAGGGTTTTATGTTACGTTTACTCTTGGAATGACATGTTTTGCCTTTTAAAATTCCTACCGTCTGGAGTGTATGAATCAAGTCTTTACGCTCTAGATGCCTCTAGAGTGCCCTTGCAGCCTCTGAGAAAGCTTGTCAAAGGGAAAATACACATGTCACAATATTTCGTTGAATCGGGAATACCAAACGTAATGATTTTAAGGGATCACTTTTATCATTGTCCCATGTGTCAAGTCTAACCAGGTAGTTTAAACCTTCCAAAAGTGTAGTCTGCTTTTGTAGAGTCAGTAGGAGAGTTGTTTGACGGAAGAACAGATGCCCCCTTTATCATTCAAACGGTATTTCGTTTGGAACATTGAAATCTCACATTTCAATCCCCTTACACTTCCTATTTGACGCCTTAAATACGGAGATGAAAGGAGTAAGAAAGCAGCTAAACGTTTATTTAATCATGAGGACTGGTTCTTAAGGTGCCTAACTTATTCTCGTTCTACCGCTTATCACAAGCGTTAGCCATGTAATGGGATGTGGTAGAAGCAATTTCACACCCCTAAAAGTGTTTCTCATTAACATGGGGATGAATCATAGCATTTACTTTTTTCCAGGTACTGATGAAGGCTGCATTATTGCAGTCCTCTCGAAGCGCACATGTGGCCAGCGTTCGGAAATAGCCAAGAAGTACAAGGCATCTTTTGGCAAGGTATTTTCGGATTTTCATAATTGAGATTACCTTTGGTTTAAGTAACAGATAGGGTGGTAGCTAATTATGGTTTTGATTTGGTTTTAGGATCTTGATAAGCACCTAAAAAGTGAACTCAGCGGAAAGTTTGAGGAACTGGTCTTACTGAGTTTGGAGACTTTGCCTGAGATGCTAGCCACCACGATGCATGATGCCATGAAAGGCGCTGGAACGGATGAGCGGCTTCTCATTCAAGCTCTTGTGCCCTATCCCAATGCAATTGTTGGCGAGATCCCCAAAGCCTACAACAAAAGTAGATTTAGTTTTTTATTTCTTAATTAATTAATTACTGCACTCTACATTAATCCACTCTAATCCTTCACTCATTTTGACGTTGTAAAAATAGCGGGACTTTTTAATGCATTTTGCGCCCTATTGTGGTGTGGGCTGGTTGGCATTCATCCAATGCACTCCACATGTAATCAACTGCCTTGTAGTTTTTGCTACGAGGTTACAGTAAATCACACACCAAACAAATGATCACTTCGGCTTTTTCCATGCAGAATACGGACGTGATATCATAGCGGATGTACGCGGTGACACGAGTGGTGACTTTGAGAAGATTTTGGTCGCTCTGTTGCAAGCTCAGCGTGAAGAGGGTACGCCTGTCAGCGTAAACTGTGCTGCAGCTGATGCTGAGGCGCTTTACAAGGCTGGCGAAAAGTACGTTTCTCCCCTTTTTTTAAGGTCATGTAATGATTTAAATAACATCATTGCATAATTATTTGTGGGATGGTAATAGTAACTAGTACCTTATTGTGCGACTTAAATAAACCCAAATTCGTGTGTTTATCACTAGTCCTTTGTTTGTCCCCTTAGACGCTTAGGTACTGAAGAAGCTGTTTTCACGAGAATCCTTACTCAACGAAGCTTTGAACAGATAAAGGCCATCTGCCAGTGCTATCAACAGGCATGTGAATTTAGATATTGTGCAAAGAACTGTATAGTCTGAATACCATCCTTAATATGTACTCTGTAACCGATTCTTTTTTGTTTATTGCTCAGAAATACGGAAAATCACTTGAAACTGCTATTAAAAAGGAGACTTCTGGCAACTATAGGGACACCATGGTTTCTATTGGTGCGTGACTAACTTGATTATGCAAGTTTTTCTCTGTTTAGTGTGATACATAGCTGAATAGGAGTGCTTTTCTTTTGAGTAAAGTAAATAGAACGGCGGTGACTTTTGCTGTTGAGTCGGTTAAAGGACGTTTATGGATGTTGGCTTATTTTCCCTTAAAGTTCGCTACGCAGAGGACAAGAACGCTCTTCTAGCTACCTGGTTCTACGAGTCGATGGTTGGAATTGGCACGCGCGACAAGGCGCTCATGCAGTTGGTGCTGGGTAGATGTGAGGTGAGGAGCATTCAGCTATATTTGGCCCCCCCCCCCCCCCAATTGCTATGGCATTGAGGATGGTGATCTTCTTTTAGATTGATCTACAAGACGTTAAGGAGGCCTATCAGCGAAAATATGGGAAGTGCCTGGTAAAGGCCATCGAAAATGACACCTCAGGTGACTACAAGAGAATGCTCGTGGCTTTGGTTGGACCCTGAAAATCCTTAATCCCATTGATTACCTTTTTATTCACTTATTGCGCGAACTTCCTTGAAGAGACCACTGCTTAAAGCTTTGAATATAGCTTTTTATAAAAAAACATATTTTGTGTTAGTTTATTGGCGCTACGGCGAGAACTTAACTCTGTTGTCGACCAAAGGCGATGGATTAGCTTCGTCTCAGTGGCCGGGCGGTGCTGTGGTGCTTAAGGTTTCTTGCTCACTTACGTTTGTCCATACGAGCGTTTGAGTTTTAGCAGGTTGTATTTCCACGAACACGCCAGTAGCCTCTCATTCCTTCTGTATCTTGGTAAAGTATGCGCCGTAACTGCTGTGGATTCTTACAACTTCAGAAAAGACTCAAAGATAGTTAACGTTTATTTGGTAAACTAGGCCATAACTAAAACCCAATTTTAGGTTTAAAACCTTGCCGACTAGGGCGCAGTAATTTGTAAGGAAAATTTGTCGAAAATGACTAAATAAATAGCTTAATATCGTAGCCAAGCTTCATCAGAAAAAGATATCTTGAACACATTAAAATGGTTTAACAAGGTAGTTCCTTTTTCTTTTTGACTTGCTGAATTCTTGCTTTGCGTCAATCATAATCGACATGCATCGGAGCGCATACTTAGTGTATATTTTAGTAGGGGTACAAAATTTATTGTCCAACTTGCAAACACTATAGATAAACAAAAATAATTTTACGTGATTTCAACGCAATAAAAAAAGGCAACTAAATATTTAATCTGAGGCTTCTTATAATCATGCGTATTTGTTTGAACCAACTTGTAATAATGTTTTATCCAATCACAGTATAAGTTTGGTTTTGCTTCTGACTGTCTTGTGTAATATTTGGGGTTGGCGCGTCGTAGCTGCTTTTGAGTGAGTTTGTCCTTTGTGTAGGTGGACTGTATTACAAGTATAAACATTTCATGGTGTTGTTGGCGAGTCGTTTTTTGTCACTTCTTCCTGATTCGGATCATGCAGTGCATCTGGTTTTAACATCTCTTTTTGAGGGTTGCACATATCTTATGCTCACCTTCATAATCTGTGATTTGTATTTCGTATAATGTAATTGTTTCTCGAGGATGATGAGTACTCGTTTTGATTTATTCTATAACAAGTGCAAATACGCCTATGAGTTTCTAATACCTCATCTTTGTGAATATTTAACCAACGAAGATACTGCCTAAATCGCGTCGCATACAACTGCTTTTATCCCTGATGGATCGGTGCCAGGTGATTTCTAGCGATGCTGGTGTTCCACCTTGCGAGCAGAAGGGAAGTTCCAAATCACCTACCTCATCACAAGTTGAAAATGCGAAGACCCGTGTCTTATCAACTTGGAATTCTTCTCAAAAAACTAATGCGCAAACAGTCGTGCACTCTGGCGATGGTAAGTACTATTGAGTGTTTGGAGGATTGAGACCCTCCCAGCATTTAATGAAAGCTTGTATGCACTTTGAGGCAGTCATTTTTTTCCCGTCCGTTTCGGAATTTTTTTGTGTAAATATACTTAGTAAAACTGTGAGGTATCGCTCACAAATCAACTTCAAAAATCGTGTTATTGTTTTTTAGACGCTCGGTTGACGCTGGCTACTGGTTCCCAGACTTGGATCTCTAAGGAGCACCGTAAAAAGTTGCAGGAGCTGGTGCGAAGGCAGAAACGGGCCCGGACTGCCGCTCGCAAGTTGGCGGAAGAAAGAGAACGTGAACGAAACCAACGAATAGCAGACAATCTAGCTGCTACAGCTGAAGCTGCCAAGCTAGCCGCGAAGCGTTCATTGCACTTGAAAAGGGGCGATTCCTCAGTGGCTGCCGGATTAAAGGCATAAATCATTCTACAGTTAATAGTTCTTTCCCTTTTCAACAAGTATTTTCGACTATTTTTCGTGCCTTCTGTGATTCTTTAGAGCCGGCATCGTGAGCATCTGAAGAATGGTATTGATGTTGAAAATGATGAAATTCCATCCGAATGCGTGCTTCGGGCGTCTCAACTTCTCGCAGAAGAAGATAATGTTGTGTTTAAGAAACCCCGCTGCCTTACTACTCTCATTGTGCCCTCATCTCAACATTCATCAAGTTCGTTTCCTAAAAAATTCATTCAATTGTTTAAACTTCGTCTTATGGCTTACTTCGTTTTGTGGTGCGCTTGTCTGATGGCCATTATGGGTCTGTTCAGGTTAGTTTGACCTTTTTTACCTCTACAGGGGAAAGCAGACTTTCACGGAACCTCATTGTACCTGCCTCCACTGCACAACCGGTTTATGCGAAAACTCGCGGAAGCAAGAATTGCCACAGCGTTGTCTCTTCTACTCCCCTTTTTAATCCCTCGAAATTCCTGTCTGAACATCTGTATAAGAGTTTTCCCGACGGTAGTAATGTAAATACGGCGAGCTCAAGGCTATTTCCTGGTCGCTCTGGAGCAGCTATTGTTTCTACCAGTATGGCTACTATAGCTTCTACTTAGCCATCTCTTTAAAAACTTGACTATTTTGTGTGTCCACTTCAAATGATTGTATGGTTAATATGTTTTTTAGGTCTTCCTTTGAAAAGTCGAACGACAAAATCATTCGTTGGGAGTTACTACCCAAAAGCGCCGATGACGAAAGGATTTGGAGTTCAGGTTGATTTATCTGACCCAATTTCCTTTCGGAGGTAAGCCGTTTTATAGATAATGATGCTTAAATTCCGTTTTATTGACACGTGTTTCTACATGCTAATGATGCACGGACTCATGGTTCGGTAATTGGCCATATTTCAGTACTTTATTCTTATTACGTGACGGTAGGTGTTGTGGTTCGGAGTTCAAGCTTGGAGTTTAGGTAGGTCTGATCAGCTTACCCATTAACATATCCCCTGTTTCTTTCTCCCCTTGTCACTTTAACAACACGTGCACGTGACTGAGATTCTTGCTCCAGTGTTTTTTTCCTCAATTCTGCTTAAAAATGCATCAATAATTGTAGACACACTGAAGTGATCACACCTTGGAAAGATGCTGAGAGTGAACAGGCACGTCTGCAAGCTCGTCTTTGTGTTAGCCGAGCCCGAAGGTTCGTCCGTTTGGATGCCGATGGAGATGACGCCAATGGCGATGGTAGGTTAATTCCTTTACTACCGAATCTTGGTAGCATTTCTATCTTCCATTTATCAATTCCTCATTATTCTTAGATTCTGGTGAAGCTCTTGTCTCTTCGTCATCTTCCTCTACCTCTTCCAAGAGTAGCTGCATTTCCGAGGCGCAGCAAGTGGATAATTTCCTTGAACCTACCAAAGGCCTTGACGACATGGTGATGAAGGTAGCGGAATCGTCACACTGGATGCCTGAGGCTGAGCGTCCTGGTGTGGAGTCTGGTACCCCTCTGAGATCTCTCTTTGACGCCCACTTGCGATATCTTCAGATGCAGTCCAAAAGCGAGTCCGATCCACTGCGTTTCATGGAGGTTTATAAACGGAAATGCCAACAACTCACCGCTCACCCGCGTGGTGACTCGTAAGTTTGTCATCATTGCCTTTGGTTAATGTCTCCCTTCGTGTAGTTGCGTTGAAGCCTCGTCGAGAGCGATTCGTCAGGTACATGTTAATGAAACGCACTTCAACTATTGCGACTGTACTTCCGTCTCTGAAGTGGACAAAACCAGTGAAGCGGCCTCTTCAATTCCTAGTCTAGTCGAAGAGGTAGATTACTTGTTTACTGAAAAGTTTTAAGTAACACAGTATTTTATAGACTGTTCACCCAACGAAACAGGCGGAGAGCCGTCATCAAACGGAGGTTCAACAGCGGCAGCGCCTAGCTCCTGCTGCATTAGGACTGAGTTTGACTGCAGAATTGCATCGATATGAAACTCTTTCTGCCTCTGAGCAGCACATTTCCGGTCTTGAAATGACTCGACAGATATCACAGGCTCAGGCAGAGGGGCTTAGTATCTATCATCTGGCGAAAGTAAAGTGCCTAGATCGTTTACTCTGATCTTAATGTAGGCCAGGCATCTCCACGATGCGCAGAGCAAAGGCAATTGCATGATGCGCGTTGAGAATATGAAGGAGTTGAAGGTGAGTGCGTTCCTTTTTATTCTTCTATCGCTTTAGAATACGGCTGTGTCACCAATTGTACTTCCGAGGGTTAGCGCGCCAATGACTCTCACACAAACCATCAAACAGAGGAGTTCTACCACCACCACCACCACTACTACTGCTGCTGCCACTACTGCTCTCTTACACGGTAGGCGTTTAATTGCAGTTTAATTGGAGTACTTTCTCACCTTTGGCTCTGCCATCCGAAAATTATTCGTGTTACTATGTCTAAAACAAAATGGATTAACAATTCTAAAATATTGGCATTAGTTCGTCTCCTGCCCATTTGGTCGATCACACCTTGAAAATTCATTTGATTCAAGCCTTCCTCGTACCCTGTCGGACGTGGTTTAATGCCCAAAAGACTTGACATTTGGTCTGTGAATGTAAGATCTGCTGAATGTGATGGGAAATTTTGAAGTAGTGCTTGAGGAACACATTGAGGGAAGGTCATTCTGTCTTGTCTTTCAGCGATTCTGGCCAACTGTTTATTTGCATTGCTTTGTTTCCCGCATTCGATTGCTGAGGTTCATAGAAATGGTTTTAATGGTGAAGTATTGTTATGCTGGCACTACTGGTTTACGATTTCGAGGGGTCTTGAAAATCCCCCATTTCTATCAAGCTAAAGACTTGTCATTGCCATGGCGCGGACGATTGGCGGTGATTTCTGTTTTGTTGAGCGTTGAAAAACCCGATTTAGGGGTTTTACTTTGAAACTTTTTTTGCTTAGTTTAAACCTCCTTCAGCTCATTGGTAGGAGTGTGACTTCTCAAAGAATAGTTTATCTTATTTCTACTGCCAAAGTGCCTCAGCAATGGCTCGAACTCCTGTCTCTCCTGTGGTGGTTCTAAGATAATGGGGAGTGCTGTTAGGATCCTAGAGATACAACGCAGTAACCAGGGGGTACTTTGAAATTACCGCGGTTGTGCATCACTGGTAACCAATCGACCAGTAACGTTTTAGTCTGAACTTCATGTATCGCGTAGTTTCAAATTTGATCCTTGGGAGAGATCAAGGTTCTGTAAGCTTTGACCTAACACTTCCTGTTAGATCCCAACCGGATTGGTGCCACAGATTCCCATGCAGGTTCGAGTACGGGCAGCTATTACGCTCCGCGCAGAATCAACGCAGATGCATCGAGCATGAATGTCTATGATGTGAACGCGACTCCGTCTAATTTAGAGGCCTCGACTGCTCTTGGTGACCTTGTCGACTTGAGATCGGAACAGTTTAAGGGGTGAGATTGTCCGTCAGTTTCTTTATTTGCTTTTTTTTGCTTCTTGTGATTTTAGCCTTGGTGTTTTGGGTTTAGAGATTATACATCCCTCTCCATTGTATTTGATTGCACTTAAAAATGGGTTTTAGTGGTAGAATTGCATAAAAATACTTTCAAAGTTCGTTAAAATTTTACTGGGACAAGGAAAGTATATCTACTTTCATATTTGTTCAAAGGCGGATAAAGGTACGCAAAATAAATTTGTTTGGACTCCGTAATTTATTTTTCATCTGAACGTGTTAAGCTGTCAAAAAATAATTTGCGGTTTTATGCACTAATCGTGGCTTGGCTTAGTTATCAATTATAATTGGACTGCTCGTCTACCACATCTTTTCTAGCGATGAAAAGGTGGGGATCACTTATTTTAATCTGCACGTCTCCAGAATTTGGTCCTTTCTCGGTTTTCTTGCTCTCAATGAGACCTCTCAAGTGGGCTATAAGAAAGATAAAATTACTGCCCGTAGTTGTCTACTCTGAGAATACTGCATGGCAGCTAACACCATTGCTTTAAAACAGGTTTTCTCTGGAACTAATCTCTATTCTAATGCGCTGATTTCAACACATTACTTTGAAAATAATCTTTGTCTGATTTATCAATACGTCTGTCCGCTGCCGCCTTATTTCCACACACTTTTAATCATTGTCCCAGTTTGTACCAATTTACTGATCTTTTTATTTCTACTGCCATTATTACATGCTCATGTTTAGTGACATACTCTTGTTAAAGTGTTTTGCAAATATCTTGAGCACCATGTCAATTTCGTGCCCAGAATTCTACAGCAACGTGCTTCTGAGCTTCACGCGCGTCGTCATGAGGCCGAATTGCTGCTGAAATATGCCGCCAGGTTGGATCGTGAGGAGCGCAAAGTGGTTGCTCTCGAATCACGGGCTGTTAGGGTCAGCATTCTATTTGATGTTATTTCTTCTCACTAAGTCTTCGTATCCTCCATCCCTCTCTTTTCAGGCGCTCACACGATCGAAGGACCGACGTCCAGCAGCGGAAGCTTACGTTCCACCCCAACAGTCTTCGCACTCCCCTTCTCCTTCACTTCAAACTTTGAAGGCGTAAGTTGGTGTAAAGTCATGCTCGACGATTTTAAATACCAGTGATTGGTGTTTACTTTTCCCTTCCATAACGTCATCTGAAATTCGTTTGCACCCCTTCATAGCTGCATGCCTACAAGTCCATCATTTGGTGAGAAATCCTTGTTGGGGTGTTGTTATCTCTCTATGGAATGATGCTCCACTTTAATATCAGAATGGTGAGATGGAAATCGGTATATGCCGTTTGTAGCAGTAGGTATTGCTTAGAAGATATTTTGATCCATTACAAACCACGATTCGTATTGTTAAATTTGCTAGTTTTAATTTTGCTGATATTGGTAGTTGGATTCTGAGCATTTTGTTGATTTTCTTGATTCTACTTCATGCTGCAGATTTCCTCTCAAAAACTGTTGAACATAGCTTACAAAAAACCGTGATTACCTTATCAAATTCAGCTTTTTTCTCTTGTTTTTGAATCGGACTGTTTATGCCTCAGGGGTGCTGTTTGATGAATCGTTTTTGTCAAGCTTGAGTCTTTCCTTGTCCTCATATCCTTTGTTTTACATTTTTCTTCTGCAATATAGACAAAGAGAGAGTCCACCTTCCCCCACTCCACCTCATCCTCGACCTTCACCCGATTCAGCAGCACCGCCACCTTCGTCTACTTCCTTGTTGTGCTCGTCGCCTATCATCTCGCATTCCTCTGGGGGGGTCAGCGTGGTGGAAGCGGAGAACGCGTCCCCCGTAGAGGCGCAGAAATCGATTGTCTCTCTCTCTGATCGACCCCCCTCAAAGTCGAGCACCAAGCGTGAGTTTTGCTGCTTTTTTCTGCAGCATTTGGTTGAATTAAATCTAGGGATTATGTAGGTTGGCTGTGCTAAATACGGTTACTCTGTTTTCACAGTCAGCGTTCATTATTGTACTCTTGAATGGACCATTTTGAAAGTACCTTTTATTGCAATAATTTGCGCGCTAAATAATAATCCTTGATGGCGTGATCGACTTGAACATTTATGATTCCCTATATTTAGAGCTTTAATTTTTGAATGCGTATTTCTTCACAGGCACTTTCTTTGCATATAGGTCCAGGTCCATTTTATGCCTGGATCGGCTAATAAAAGTCATTTCGCGATGTATTTTACAACTATAATGGCGCCTTCCAACTGTCATTGTTAGGATTATTTGACCTATTTTGCTGGTATACGCGTCAACAGTTTTATAAAAATAAACGACTTTATTTTCTCCTCTAAAAAGTTCCAGAAAATAGCCTCTGCGACCCCCAGTTGATCAATTCATATTTTTATGATGAAGAAGAGCTGTCATTTCCTTTTATCAGTGATTTCGTCCCAACTAAGCAACTCCAGACAGCGAGGAATTCTTTGCAGCCGTGATAATGGTACCGATAGTGGTGAATTCGATGGCGCCGACTTCAGCCAGCATCATCTATTGTTGCGGGACCAATACGAACATCAAAATCACCAGCCACAGATTCTGTCACCCCGACGTCTCAGTCAGGACTCCACAAACTCTACTTCCTCCTCACCTTCCGGCCTTCGCGCGTATTCTGACAGCCTCAGCTCCTCGGAGTTCGTCTCTCAGCTGGAAGCTCGTCTGGTCTCCCTCCAGAGGGAGCTGCGGCGCAATGAGAAACTCCTCAGTCGCATCGATGCACAAAAGAAGATGGCAAACAAGGACCGGCTCATGCGGTTGGAGACAACTCTGGAGAATCACCGAAAGGTATACTCGCACCGTCATTCAATCGCTTCCATCTCACCTTATTATTTCTTCCTTCCAGTTTTGCCTGGAGATAATCAATAACATCAAGTTAGAGATAAGCTCTTGCCACCAGTCTCTTTGCGAGAAGACGAGTCAACTTGAGGCAGCCTCTACGGTTCTAATGACACCCAGTGCTGCTACACGAATATCCTTGTCTCCAGAGCCCTCTTTCTCGAGCAAAGCTGTGTTCCCGTCCTTTCGTGAGCCTAAAAAAGATGTAGAGAACACTACAAGTTTTCTATCGTCTTCTTCTAATGCTGAAGAGGAGGCAGTTGAGAGTATTTGTACGGTATCGGTGGAAGTGGAAGAGACGTCTGCACCCTTAGGAATGGACTCCTCGAAATCACCGCTGGTAGGAAAGACGTGTACTTCTAACTCAGGTGTGGGTGAGAATGGGAGACTGGAACACTTGGTGTGTTTGGATGCTGTGAAGTCTGCGTCATCAAGAACTTCGAATGTTGCAAAATTAGGTGAGACAATAGCTTTTGAGATATCGTCGGAGTCATCTTCTTCAACTCAACGATTAACTCCACCGATGGAAATGAATTTAATTGTGGAACCTACCTCTATGTATTTTGCGACGTTGAATGATGTGAAATCAGAAGAGTGCGTCAGTTTTGCAGAGACACTTGCTTCGGGGATGTCCTTAGCCAAGAGGGTTCTGTCTCCTGTGGAAACGAAGATGCCTTCGTTGAACTCCACTTTAAATGAGCAGAATGGCTCTGTGGCTTTGAAGAGATCTGAGTCTGTGAAATCTCTTAACTCTGGGAGTCCTGAAGGGATAATAGTCTCGAAGATGTCCTCGAAGGTATCAGTTTTGACTGCAACTCCTTCAATGAATACGAAGACGGAACCATTAACATCAGGCTATGATGAACAAAGGATTAGTTCTGCTGCTTCCACACATTCAAATACAGGATTTGGGAGTCCTGTTGAGATGCTGGGTTCTGAGGTGTCTTCAAAAGTCTCTACCTCGACTAGAAATATTTCATCCCCTGTAGACGCTGAGACGATCTTAAAACCAGTTGTTACTGATGGGGAGTCGAAAGCAGCAGATTCCGGGTCTTTAAAAGTGTTGGAAATTGACGTAGCTGACAGTCCTGGTGAAACAATGCCTTCTGAGATGGCTCCAGAAATGTTGATTTCGGTTGAATCCACACCACTTCCAGCGGAAACGAAATCTCGAGTTGACGCGAAGGTAGAAGTGGAAACTAAGGAGGCATCTGAGCTAAAGGGGATCACTTCCCTTGAAGTGCTTCTACCAGGCAAGAAACCTGAATTAGTTGGATCAAATCAATCCGAAATTGAGATTAAGGAGAATGATGGTGGTGAGGAGGAAAAGGGTGACAGGAGTTGCTTAATTGAGACCATCGCCTCTGAGCTTTCTCTTGAAACGCCTTCTTTGACCTCTGATACTCATAGCCCGGAAGTGCAACAATTAAAGTCAGCGAAGACATCGATCCATCAAATAACTACTGGTTCTAACTCTGAATCGGCCTCGGACACCGGAGATGTCTACACAGAGGACTTTGAAGATGAGGTGTTCGCAGACGAGAATGAAAGGCAGCAGCACGGACTCGTAGAGAGTGCTAACGCTGTTTCGGAGAGACCAGCTTCAGCTTCCTCACCGTCTTCTAAGTAAGTGTTGTTTCCTTGTTCACTCGTTAGTGGCTTTTTTGGAATCTTATCGTCATATTGTTTTTTTGTAGTTGCATAGAAGTCAAGACAAATGCTCTGCTGGATGAATTCACAGACCGATGGCTGGACGATTTCATCAGTGAAGGAATCGACTCCGTTTTAGAAGAAGTGGAGGAGACCATGTCTACCGATTATGAAGAGGCATGTCTCTCATTTCCTTTTTTATTTTCTTCCTCCTGTCGGGTGATATGTTACTTTTGTCATTCAGGTTATTACCGACACAACGGGGATGGTAGTTAATACACCCTCGCGGACTGTACCACTGTTCAGAGATGTCATGGATTTCTTCTTCCAACTCCGTGCTTCTTCGAAGCCTGGAACATTCGAGGAAGCTCTTAACTCGATCCAGTATCCGCCTCGTTTTACTGAGAAGTATGCCGAGGAGGAGGGTAAGTTTGGAATTCAACGCTCAATTACCGCAGAACTGTATAAACTTGGTTATTTACAATCTGCTTTGCGCTCTATTGCCGCTTTGATACATTTTGGTTTGTGGTTTGCTTCCATAGCATGGGGAAGTACTTGATCTCAATTACCTACTTACTAAACTTTGCCTATATGCCACCTTTTGTTAGATGACCAAATATTGTTTCGTTCTATGGGAAGCTTCTTGATTCATTTATGCTTAAAACCCTTTTCCAGAGAAACATGAGCCTGTAAATTTCATTTTTACAAGACGCTTTTGCCTCATTCCCTATTTGGCGACTTCACTTCATGTGTGACTATATAATATGTGATATGAAGGGTGATAATGAGTCTGTGGCACAATCTCCTTTCTCCTCCCTCCCTCCAACCCAAGGTGCCAGACTTCTCATGGGTCAATTTTGGGGTCATGTGCTACACGATTTATCATTTTTCCGAGCTGCCTCGTATTGAGTGGGTGGATCTCAGTAGTAATTGCTTAGCTTCTAGCAAGTGCAAGTTTCGGGTTGCATGCCACCATATATGCGCAACGCAAGCATAGTCTTCCGGGCATAGAGCGGCGCGCGTCTTGGAATTGTGGGACGGGTACCTCAAGTGGATCACAATCGGATCGGTTAGCGAACACTCCTCTCCTAACGGCGCCTTTATTTGAAGGCTACCGTTATCTCCTGTCATTTCCTTGATAGCTTCCACGACTTCCTCTCTCTCGCTGTTGTAAATGTAAATCAAGTGTTTATTTATCATATCAGCATGTTTCGAATAGTCTGTTGTTGTTAACGGGCCATGAAGATTTAAATTGACCAACAGAACGGAACTCCTTCAAACTATAAATCCACCCATCGACCCTGTGTGTTCATTGGACGCATTCTTAAAAACCGAAGATTCTGCATATTTTTCGTGCTTCTTTTCGCTGCACTAACTTTAAGATGGAGCTGTCATTCGGAAATGCATGGCGGATTCTTAACTGCAAGCAATTGCGCTCCAATTAAACTCTCACTTCATAAACACTTATATTTACTTTGTTGTTTCAGATCTGCAGATCTGCGAACGCGTACCTCAATCGCGTCTGGTGAACCGGTCGCTCTTCTTTGACTTGGTTCGCATCGGCATGTTGGACATTTTTGCGGGCGAAGATGAGGACGTCAAAAATAATCGCGAGCCCCGACTCAGCAGCGCGCGTCTCCACATGTGGCGCGGTAGACGCAGGTAACCCTCCTCTCTGTATTCATCGCAAGGCTTGGAGGAGCTGTCTTTGATTTGTGCATCTTTCATTGCAAAGGGAGGTAGAGAAGTTGTGATTAAAAGACTGGGAAGTTTCTATTACAAAGCATGACTTCTTATTGTTTTAGTTGAGCATTTACAGAATTAATCAAAAGCGATCTATGGTTGAATTCCAAGTAAAAAACATGTGAAAATATTTGTATGCATTTTAATTGTTAGTTGTAGACTCGAACGTGCTCCCATTCAAGTGGGAAAAATTTTAGATCTAAAATGTTCCCCATCCACTGCATCATTTATCATTCAACTTTTTTGCCAATTGAATTGCATTCTTTAAGTTGAGTCATTTGACACTCCACGCAATGGTTAACCAATCAGAACATTGATGGTGTGTCCAAATTGTCGGCCCCAGAAGCAAGCACGATTTACTATCGCATTTTCCCGTTAAATAGTTTTCCAGGCCTTGACATTTGTATTGAAAAAAGGGGTTTTGGGTCGGAGGTATGCCCTATCTACTGCTTTGTACACGAGAGGTCCAATGATCCGGGTCATGTTTCGAGGTAAACCGAGCAGATAGCCTTCCATTTTTATAGCCAAGTTTTACCCCTCTGAGAGTTAATAGAATGGGAATTTGGATAAATACTTATCAATCTTTGTCTCAATTTTTACTAATGAGGATTTTTTTAAATAGCAGTTGAGCTAAACTGGCGATCAACATTATAATGGCAAGTCAATCATTAACAGTGGGAAGACTGTTTGAGTGGATATCTTTGACTGAGTGACCTGTATATCCTATCCTGTGATTATGTGGTTAGCCTTTTAAACGTAGTCATTGAAAAGTATTCTTCTTTTTCTACCTAATTTGTTTCTTCATTCAAAACCTTATCGCTATGGCCTCATGCGATCACTGTATTTCATTGAACGAGATCGGTAGTGCTTTTCTTCATAAAAGATTAACTTGTCATAATAGAGTAACAGGCAAACTCATTTTTTACTTTACCTTTTCATCTTGCTTTGCCTACTTTAATTTAGTAGTCAGCTTTCGTTGCAGCAGTAAACACATCTACCCCTTCCGCTGTCAAACAGTCCCCCTTTCTTCATTGACTTGGGAGTGAATTACAGCATCTCAGAGACAAAGATGACTTTATTGTTGACATCATTATCCAAGTGGTTGATTTTGAAATTGCTTTTGCAGACCCGAAAGTCAGTCACGTTGGGAGGCCATCCTAGCTCCGCAGTTGGAGGCAATATTGGGAATGTCCCTTGACCCTGCAGCATCTCTGGGTCCTTCGCCCCCGATTTTACCCAAACCCCAGGTCTTTGATCCCTCCGTGCTGCGTAGCAGTCTTGTCAGGTGGACACTCAACTCGAAGACCTGCTGGATCGAGCAGCTGTTGGAGATAGAGCTGCGTGATGAGGATTCCTCTTGGTTCAACTTTAAGCCCTTTGAGGAGCAGGTCATTAACACTGCTGTCAGGGATATTGCGAATGAGCTTGCAGAAGACATGGTAGTTAGTGTTTTGAAAAAGTTGAATTACGGCAACAAGTGGAAGAAGCAGAGGGAGGAGGAGCAGAAGAGAACTGAAAGCAGTGTGGTGTTGCTTTAGTCAGTCAGATGGCTTTGATATTGATGTTGTTAGTGTATATATGCATATATGCATTTGTAACTGATCTTCCCGTACTTTCTTTCCATGCGACCCAAGGTCATACGCTTACAGGGCTTTGTATGCTCCTACCTGTGCTTATTGTTTATTAGTGTGGTAATTGCACGATTGGGGAGGACGGAAGAAATATTTTGTAATACTTTATGCTCTATTTACTGAACTAATAAACTTGACAATGCGGATTCAAGTTTAATTTTGGGAGACGGCGCTGGCAAGTGCAGGTTTTGCCTTACCGTTTGTCATATACGTGGCATACGTTCTTTATCGGTGTATTTTACGCAATTTAATTTGCTTTGAACCGATAAAGTGGATATGAGATGTTTCCTCCATTCAATCGCAATTGCAGGTTGGTTTCATAAAAAGTGAGTCGGTGTCATATTAGACGTCTGATGGGTGATGTTCAACTTTCTTCTCCGCCCCCAGCACAGAACAGCGGGTCATTTGTCTTTACACATCTGAGGGTGAATGAGCAGTTTGCTGGGAAAACATGAGTGGAAATGTGCACTTGACCTGAAAGAGTACGGTTGCTGCTTCTAAGGACAGATAACCCTCTTCCTGATCCTTTCTTCCAAAGACGTAATCGTCACTTAGTCCCCCCACTAATTACCGCATTTTAAATAATTCGTCTAGGAGTTATTTAAATATCGACTCGGTGGAGGTGGGGTCATTTTCGTTGATATTCTGCCGCCTAGGTTGGTTCCTAAGGCAGTATAGAACTTGGGATTCCGATATCGGGTGCAATGAAAGAGCAACAAGACTAGAGACACCACCCTAGTCGTAGGCAGACATGATGGAGCAGACTGGGGTCTTCATATGGTGCCATCAGAATAAAAGAAATTTCATGCATATGTTCGTTCAAAAGTGCGAGCTTTAATCCTCAATGGTAATAATTAAATAGACTTCATTACTGATTTGCATGATTGATCTCTGGGGCACTACGCATGGAGTACGTGACCGCCGGCTGTGGCAGGAGACAGGGCGGCTCCATTTTCTCGTATTTTGATTGGCTTTGGCTTCCGTAATTGTTATGACTATTAGCGTCCATCTGTAGGTGATGTGAGCTGACCCTGTAAATTAGAATGAGGCAGCTACCTTCGGGACATTCTGTGAAGTTTGGTAACTGAACACGAAAAAAGAATCTTCCAGAGAATCAAACCTAATACCTTTCTTGTGTTTGCAGACAGCTTCATCATCAGTGGTTTGTCGCGTTGGGGAAAGCTTGGACCTTGTACCAGAGAGTATTTTACTGAATACAAGGCTCCAAAAAGCTTCCTGTAGTGATTTATCCCGTTACACAAAATCTGCACCTTGAGGGCTACAGAAAGTGCTTATATTTCGGTGGGAGTTTGACCTAAAGTGTGTGACGAGGGGCTTGTCACCAAGCCAACAGGCGTCATCAAGTTACATGATGTTGAGTCCAGTTCAAGTGAAGGCAAAAGGTTACGCCGACAGACCTTTTTACGTACATATTGAAGGGAGTTGGGAAATTCCATTCATCATTTCTTCTAATTGCAAAAACAAGAGTTAACTCCCCTATTTTGCCAGCCCTTAACACCGCGTTTCGGGAATGTCGAAATTGCTTAAAAGCAGTAACTTTTAGTACACTTGCATACCATGTATTACATTTGCCTCGTGAAATAGTTTATTTATTAAAGGAGAAAAAAATCATTTCACCTTTTCCCTCATCTGATGACGCCCCCACATCGTTACCATTGGTTAATTTTGGAGGGCATTGATTGGCTAACTAATCTGATTGGTTATTTACTCTACGCCTTACTGTGTCAACTTTTTTGTCAGAGCATAGTTGAAACTCATTTTGACAATTTTTCCAACCCTTTCGGGAACATAAAATACCGTCTTATTTTCATTCTACTAATAAGGGTGGGGAACTTTATCACTTCAAAAAATTAAAATAAGTGCCTACTCAAGATATTTAGATGACACTGTTCCTGGAGGTAGCATAGGGCCAACTACTTGGCTAATTTAAATACAAAAGACTAATTTCCCATGACAAAATTGGTAAAAAGACATGCTGTTGGCCTAATTTGCACGTATCTGTGCAGGTTAACGGTGAATCCGGGCTCTCTCTTCGATAGAATATAATTTCGGCGCTTTCCTGCAATTGTTAACAAGTACCACCAAAACAATAAATTAGCCCATGCCAGTATTCGGACCTATGCTAGAATACCTTTTGGAAGAAGGGAGGTTAGACAAGACATTAATGTGTGAATACTTGACGTTCCTTTTATTGAATACTTGCCTTGGAAGGATCAAGATATTTATATCAGTTGACCTTTTTTTCCTCCTCGTCTTTTAAATGAAAAAAACAAATAGTATTAAAAAGTGACTTACATTCAGTTAAGCGCTTTTGGGAAAAAAGAAAAAACTTCCAGTGATTTCATAGGTTGAGTCAGGTATGAAATTAAATGTAGGTCTCCTGTCAGTAGATAGAAATTACACAAATGGCTTTAGCTTTGAAATCGCTTCCTAGGTGGTATTTTTCTGAAAGTGTTCTCGTAGTCTCAATACAATACCCACACCTCCATATCTTGTACAAAAACGCTGCCATATATGTGAACACTTTTAGATTACACAAAAAATTCACTTCATTGTGGGGAACAAAGTCGTGCGAAGCAAAAAACACTGATATCTTTTCCAAATACTTATTAGAAGCTTTCCAGCTAACCATTTCACCATTGGATGTGGCGTGCGCTTGAGGTCGCTAGTGCTAGCTGAGCTAGTCTAGGTATGAATGCCAAGCCTCCCCGACACACCACTCATTTGGCCGTGGTTTTATAGGTCTTGTGCATTAATGGATTACATACTCTCAAGCACGTTTCGAAGTGTGCGCATGAATGCAAGATAGCGGCTTCAAATCGAGTGCCACCCTTTCTATCTCTCCCTCTTTCCGTGTCTATGTGTGTGCGCATGCTTGAGCTCACTCATGCAATCTCAATTTCACTCCCTCATTCAGGCGTCAGCCGCACAGAATTACGTGCCTTAGAGCACACTGCACCACGTGGATTTCACTGGTGCCAATCCTGCTTTTCCGCCTATTTAATTACCACATGCACAAGCCCATCGAGAGGTGCGGAGGGAGAACTACACGCGCACACATCACATGCGTTTTCCGTATTTGGCCCTGGTTGAGACATCAAAGCTGTAGATTTACTTTTACCTTCTCCTTCTTCTCCATTTCAAAGGCATTTAAACACTCCATAGAGAATGGGAGCCACACATTCGCATGGTACCAAAAGGTGGGCTGCCCCACAGCTGAATTCGAAGCCGAAGTCGACGGCCCTTTCCCTGGACGCCTTCATTACCGACATGGTTAAACAGATGGTGGAACGCACTGTAGATGCTGTAATTGAGGAAAAACAACCAAAAAAGTCCAATGTAGTCAAAAGGACGGAAGAATCCAGAAGGGTATGATTTTGCAGTAAAAAACAAACCCAAGTTGCCTTGCTGTACTTTGTCATGCAAATCTATGGCTAATGAACCCATAAAAGCAAAACAAAAGAGTCTCTTCCTAATTAGCTAACCCATAATGTTGCCAAATTCCAGGAAGCTTAAGCCCTATTATCAAAGTCTGTACTAATTTTTAAATTGAAATGACAAAAACGCAATTATTTTTACTCTTCTTCGAACAGTGAGCTAATTTAACCGGATACGTTACCCACTGCTTTTGTACTTCTTAATTTTATCTGAATAAAAATAGGAAGGAATATTCCTACATTTGCAGAGCAATTAGCATTAAGTTCTGGGAATTGTAAATGGAAATAAACCACAAAATTTCTAAGCACATGACTTATTTCATCAAATATTTTGTAATAAGACTTTTAAAATTTTCAAAAGTGTAAAATTTACACTTCCGCCATTGTTTTAATTAATCCTGCAACTCCTTCCTGTGTCGTGTTTAATTTTGGGGAAATTGCTTACTTTGGACATCTGGGGAAGCATAAGGGTTTATACTGCTCTGTAATGCGTTTCTAGCGTCATATGACCATACCTCTACTGCCAAAGATCAGTAGTACCAGCGCGAAGGAGACGAGCTAGCAAATTGAGTGCCATCTTTGGAATAGCTCAAACATCAACCTGTAAATAATTTGGTTTTCCATTTTCTCGCCTAGATTTAAAAAATTTAGTTGACTAGTTTCATCGTCTCCAGTTATTTTTGTAGAAAATGGCGGCGATTACACTTTCAGCACCTATAGAGAACACTTGAGGCATAATTAGAAGTCGGGGTCGCTTTCATGGGGCCTCTGCCAGTAAGTATTGCGTGGGGCTTGCTCACAACCACTAAGCAATTTTTGGTTTAGCAAGATTCTAGTCTACTTAAGTGTTCACAAAATCCACCGTTTTGATTCGCGATTGGAGCGGTTGAGCAAAGCGACATCTCCGGAATCGGTCACACAGTCATTTTACTCGGCTTCACACCTTTGGACTATGACTTAACTACTTGATTAAAAAGCACTTGTAAACATCTTTCTAAGGGTATTTAATGAATCAAGTATGTTTCAAGATATAGAGGCTGGAATTAACGAGATTAAAGAGGGAAGAAACTTCGTGATCTAATGCGAATACATGGCCCATTGGAGAAATGTTTGACCCCTATTTAATTGTTTAATGAAATAAGGTCCACAGATCACGTGAAACGTGTCACTTTTAACATCTACTTCACAGATGTACCGTGTGTTTTAATATGAATCCAGTTTGAGATTTATCAAAGGCATTTTACATCAAGCTTCACTTCATTTAGAAAATAAGTTGAAAGGTAGTAAAGTTGATAGATAATTGACAGAATTCGACTATGATTTACTCGGCTCCCATGTAATTTGGCAGGAAAAAAAAAATCATTTAGTCCCCAATTTGTGTCACTCTTTCAGAAGGTACTTGTCTCAAAGTCACATTCCGGAGCATATACGCGATTAACGCTGTCACGTAGTTGATACATGCATCAAAACTATCCACTTGACCATCTTCTCAAGCCAGTTGTCAGATTATTCGTGGACTTGCGTCTTTATTGTAAAATTTTATGCTATGTTCAAATTCCTACGTTTTCAAATGGCCTCAATGCGGTCGAAGTCCCCATTGTTTCTCCATCAATGTTGATCTACTCATGACATTGTATACTGAGGAGTTTTAACAAGGCACGAGACACTTTTACTCTGTTTTTGAGACAAAGTAGACAGCGTAGCTTAATCATTTTCCCTCTACTCATTCTCATGAAGGTTAAATTTCCCTACTTTATCTGTTTCACAATCCTGTATGGATTGTTATAAGAGGGGCAAATTATTCAAAGTCGAATGAGCAAGTTGGTGAAAATAATTCCATACTTTCTACATTAACAGCCCTCGACAAACTCTAAGGTGGGTGAGTCAGATCTGGAAGTGCTTGGTTCCACTAATGATTTCTTTCAAACCGCCCTGGAGGACGATCACCTAGATGAGTCGGACAGCACTCCATGCCGTTTCATGGAAGATGATGAACTTTCTAGCTCTTCAGCATCATCTTCATTGCAATCTACCAGCAGCTCCTCGCCCCTGGACGACTCCACCAACGCACCCGCCGCTTCTCCCCTACCTGGAATTGTGAGCAATCTCCCTTTTTTTAAGGAGAGTAGATTACTAGACGTAAATTCTCTGGGATTGAAACTACTCAAATCCCATCGTACCCAGAGCCCGACTGTTCTGTCAGAGTTTTGCATAATTTGAAGTACATCACTGTGATTTACATTAATCAAAATTTCATTAACATCCATAAAAAGTGCTTGGCATTACTGGATGCACTAATCTGATTCCCAACTCGTTTTGAGGACTTTTCTGCTATCAAATTCACCAAATTAACATTTGCCTGGTTTCACTGATTACCAAGAAGGTATGATGTAGAATTACTCGGTTTCACTGAGCAGCCACACCCGCTAAAGACTCCCCTTTATGGTCCTGTTGACTACTTGAATTCATTTACATGGAACCAGAACGTATGTACGGTTTTGGTCTCTCCCTTAGCCAGAAGATCAACTGGTCGGGTTAATTGTCAATATATCCTCACGGGTGGCACCGCTATTCAAGGACGGAATGCAGTTCTTTTGGAACTTGCGTACTACATGCAAGTCTGGAACATTCGAAAAGGCATTAAGGGAGGCCACATACCCACCGCGCTTCAGTATGGACTGTGTTGAAAAGGAAGGTGGGTCATTCATAGGTACCATTTATGTCCAGTCTCTTGGAAATCACATCCATCCGGACATCATGCATGTTCTTCAAAGTCGTTGCGTAATTTTATTGTCTAAAAGAGCATGCAAGTGGACCTCCTAAACCTGAACGCTGATTGCCCTCACGGAATCCGACGTACTACAATCATTAAGTAATAACCTGTCCACTGTCCTTCTAGGCACTAATGTTGTCTTAATTGGATTCGTTTAGAAGCAGTAAAATAGCTTTTTTATCTTCTTTTCTGAAGACAAATCATAATTCAAAATGGAGATTTCAGGAATTAGAAACTCACTAGCAAAACATGACGCCTAGTTTTTACAGATTCGCTAATGTAATGGAATTTTTCAACTTTTCTTAGAGTGAAATTAAATTACTCATCTTTAACTTTTGAAATATTCGCGATAGTAAAGCATCCTTGGTTTACGCCAGACCACTGAAAGTGCCTATTTGGGCCAAAATTTTAAGAATAGGTAGTTTTCTTTTTATCCACTCAGCTTCACATCAATTCTGGGGTACCAAAGCAGTTCTTTTTCGTTTACTTTAGGTTAATAAGCCGCAAGGATGAAAGCCCGTGTTTTTTTTGCCCCTTAGATGTGGAACTCTGCGAATCGGCAGACAAAATGAGCTTCCTGAATCGGGCTTTCTTCTTCGACCTTATTCGTGAAATACTTCAGCGTATTTACAAAGGTGAGGACGAGGATGTCCAGGTGAATCGAAGACCTGTTGTGAACAGCGCCCGATACAGACTGTGGCTTGGAACCACACGGTGAGGGAATTTTTTGTCTAGCCCTTGATTAATAGATCAAAACTATTCATATTTAGCATATGATGAAGATAGACAACTAACGGTAGAAACGGGGTTTAGGATTAGTTGAATTATTTTCTGCATTTTTAAACAAAAATGATGTCGAACGCTACAAAGTCTTCGCTGTTTACCCTGGTTTCTCTACTAATAAATGCTATCAAGACCACTAATGAAGATGATTTGTATTTTTCTCATAGTTGCATTTTAGCTCTGGAAATAACATCAGAACTGACAATGTGTGTAATAAATATGTCAAAGCTGTAGACATATGCAGACAGCCTGCTGACATCTAGACTGGCATGGGAATTTCGTTTTTAACAGACCCCCATGGACTGATGCCATCCAGTTCTCGTTTAATTGCAAAAGTTAATATCTAATGCCGAAAAACTAAGAAATTGCCTAAGCGCTGACGTCTTTAGTGCCGCAATTCCTACCATATTATTTAATGTTTGAGCATCATTTTAAGGGACTGTTTTTTAACAGTTCCTTATAAGGAATTACGTAGCGTAATCTTGCGTCAATCTCTTACCGTTGGGTGTTGCGTAATTTATGATATTTACCATATAAAAGCGGAAGACTATAGTCTCGCGATAGATGATCACTGCAACTTAAAATTTGCACCCTGTTACTATGGTCGTAGTGAATTACTGGTACTCTGACTTTTATAAAAAATCCAAGTAGAAATAGCTCTAGCAGAGATTTGTTTCAACTTTTCAATCCATGCCATAAAAAGGAAAGTATTTAAAAACAGGAGTCATCGAACTGTCTGGTAATATAACCCCAAATTGTATTATTAATTATCAAATAGGCGTTATCGCGTTTTGGAACAAATATGCGATTTTATAAAACCTAGTGATTTCAGGAACAGTCACTTGTTTTAAATCAAAACCGTGCCATTATATTATGGATTTAAATTTTTGAAAATAAATATTTTTGATTCCTAAGGCATGGAATCTCCTTATAATTCAATGCTGGCCTAGCATTGTCTGCTTTGCATTAATAGGATGTTAAAGATAATTTTCGTAGATGTCATTTTCAAATGATTTGACAATTTAGAGCAGACTAAGGTCCTAGCTTTTCAGTCGTGATTTTAGAATACAAATCTGTCAATCCTTCCTTTAAGTGGCAGTTGATTCTGGTGCACCTTCACGGTCAACGCTCCTCAGACTACACATGATCCGAATCTTAGAATGTTACGAATGTTATGCTTGTCGCTGTATTCATAAACCTTTTCATTTACCGAATGCCCAATTATTATGGATTTAAAAACTTCCTCATTATTTTAGCACCTTCTGTCCTAAAGATAAATTAAACACTTTTAAGAACTGTCAACAAACGCTTCCGAATACTTAAGATAGTGATTGTTGACCAAATAAGATAACAGTACTAAGAGAATCTAAGAATTCAGTTTGTTGTTCGTTTCTATTTGCAGACCAAACTCATTAGCCTTGCTAGAGCGCATAATTCGAACAAACCTGGAAACCGAATTTGGCATTTCATTTACACCGGCCCTCGAAACCTCTCAAAACAATTCCATTTTGAATCCCTCCCCACCCCGTGTGCTCACAGATATGAATCGACTGTCTCGGCTAGCCCAGTGGACCGTTCAACGTAAGGACTGGCTTGACCAAAGACTGGAATTGGAGATGCGAGCAGACGAGCAAACCTGGTATAACTACAAACCTTTCGAGCAAAAGTTGTTGGATAATCTGACCTTAATGATCATGGCAGGCACGTTCAATGAGGTATATGATGAATGTGCCAAGAAAGTTGCAAAGGAGATTTATTATGAGGATGTGCAGCTGCTGAACGGGGAACCGGAACCAGAGATGAAGAAAAACTTCGAAACGGATTTCGTCCGTGTTCGAAGCCCAAGCTCAATGTCGGGAACAATGCCATGACCTTATGCAAGAAAAATAGGAGCCGAGGAATACTATGTACATGAAAATATTTTTTTAATGATTTCGTACCTTTACCCAAAGGAAATGAATTTTGGATTGCACTGTAAAAATGTAGCTGACCAAGACTTCCCTGAAGACGAAGGAAGACATAATACTCGGGCAGAATATAAATGTTAAGCACAGAGAAGGTATTTAAGCTACTGGCATGGACCTAAGGCAAGCCCACCCGGCGTGGTACAAAGGCCAAGTCAGAAGTGGCCCCTCGCAAATGCAGAGATGAACAACCATCATACTAAAGGAAACTAGTTTCGCTCAAGCTTATATCAACAGCTTTGAAAGGAAACAGGTTTAAATATAAACATGTCGACAATCCTTCATAAAATTGAGGCAGCTAAGCTCTGCCTTGCTAAAAGTTTTTTAATAATGGACGTTTTGCCAATTGGCCTGTACGAGTGAATGAAGCGAGGCTCTAAGTCTGCCGAAATACTAACTCTAGGTTTTTATTCCACGAAGTGGCATTTGTTTCAATTAGCGTTGATTTTAGTAGGCATTTCTTTTGGGTTGGTTTGTGCTTCAAGTTTTACCTAACGGCCATACCAGAACCCTCTTGGGTCTTCTGCATAGTAACAGATCTGCTTCCCTACTACTGTGATACCATGATGCACTACTTTGATAATATTAGTAGATGAGCCCAACCCAGGCTATGGAAAGCCACATTAGCGCTGTAAATAACCAACTCTACAAATTTAATTTAGAAGAGTTAAAACGGAATCTCGAGGGGTCCGATTTGTAACAAAGCCTGGGGTCTTGACATTACTTCTAATTTTACTTCTACAACGAAAGATGATTGGCATGGTTGAGATGCTTGCTCTGGGATATTGTACGGCTTTAGTACAACCACGAGCTATCAATGGCAGTGTGGTAACCCTTTACCTTATAGAATGTCCCTCATTCGGAAGTCGTGATCCGACCTCATGTATGTTCTATTACGGATGCAGAGTGTTCACCTCTAATGCAAGTCAGCCATCGATTTCGACCCTAGCTCGTGGTGCGCTGCAATTTCCTGAAGTAGAAGAGCATCCATTGTAAATGACAAGGGTACCATATAAATAGAAAGGGTGGCTGTTTACGGGTCTGACTTTTGCTTAAACATGCACACTTAACTGCTTTTCGGCTTAGTCTGTACTATGTAAACTTGTTTATTAAAGTTTGGTCTCCAGATTGTGCTTAGAGCCTCAAACTGTTGCTTTTACAAAATAACTCGGCTTAGTGAGGCTCAGAAAAATATTTATAATAATTATTAGCAACCCATACTTATCAAATTAAAAATAAAATAACAATTAATAACATCTATTAATAAAGCTTTTTAGAAGAATCAAAAAGTATTACAACTTTAGTACACAGTTCTTTCTTTAAGTGAACTACTAGAGGTTTGTTTGGTTCAAATATTGCGGTGGTTTGATGCCCCGTTCTGTTAGGTATGGCGCAAAAACCCTATATATTCTGGTTTTTCCACTAAGAAATGTTAAGCTTACTTGTTTACAAGGTTAAGGCTTGTCAATACTTTGGAGTAGATCTTACCAGGTGTAAAGCGCAACCATTCCTTGCAATGCCATGCATACTACATTTACCTCATTTATTCAATTGCAAAACAGAACCCATCACTCTCGTCACAGGCCTCGACGGAGTCGTTCGCGTTCTTCGTAAGTATGGGGTTGGTTTTGTACGATCAGTTGCTAGGACTACTATTGAGCCCTTTTTTACTTCAGGAGTCGTCAGTCTAAGCACCACAATGACCGGAGTCGGACACGAAGTCCGTAAGTTTGGATTCGTACTTTACTACCACCAAGCTCTTATTTCCTGGTGTCTTGATTACTGAGGCTTTACTTATGGGTTTTAAGAATGGTGACAGTTTGATTTATTCGTCCTTAATTTTGTAGCGAATCGCCGTCCGGAATAAAAATTCAGTTGAAGTAAGCTTTCTCCTCGAAATGTGTGCTTTTTTGGACAAAGTTTTTGCTTATGAGCATTGTCTCTCATGTTCTTCCCAGGCCGTTAGTTTTAGCCTCAGACAACGAAAAGCTTCGCAATCAGGATATTGACTTTATCGAGACTTCTGGCTTCGTGCAGACTGCCTTTCGTTCCTCGCGAAGCGGTGATCAAGTAAGTGTAAATTTAAAATTGTTGGTCAGTTTAAGGCTTTATGTTTAAGAGAAAGACCATCAACTACAGGTGTTATATCAAAAGTCACCATTTTTTTTTCAAGCCATGGGGGGATAAAGATGTGTGATTTGGTATAATGCTAGAGATTGCCTAGGCTTGCGTGTACATCCGCATGCAATTAGTCTCTTCCTTGGATTTGTTTCAAATGTCGCCATCGAGTAGTGTCGAACTGTTATAATCTTACAGAATATTGATTCAGCATATCTGGTTTTTACTCATGAAGCTAACGGACAAAAATTATTAATGGCCGCATCTTTATGTGTTCACGTAATAAAAGGGTAACGTATGGAGAATATCTTTCAGCGTAGGAAGCTGATATTTGATGAATGATCATCCATAGGTTCGCAATAAAAACTATTTCAGAATGACCAATCCAAGGGAAAAAGTGTGAGATCAACGGTTTCTTGCCACGTAAACTTAGCTGGATCTTGAAGAATCTACAAAGATTTTGAGTCATCGAAAAAGAAAAAAAGCCATTGGATAAAGCCTCCCCAAGTACTTTAGTCGTTAAAGTAACCGCAACTACTTCTAATAGGACTCCTCCGCGACTTGCAATTGTTTGTAGCGCCATAGCGGTAGCCTACCCTGCCGAAGCGGTAAATCTAAAAGTTCCAATATGGCTTGGATATGGTTTGTACAGTTAATTTCATTTCTTATTCAACTAAGGTATCCAGATATCTCATCCATTGTAGAAAGTTTGTCTGCGCATGTTTACTTCCTTCATATAATTCTTATTTAATGACACGTTCTTTTGATAAAGCATTCGTGTTATGTGCAGTATCGACATTTTCGTACGTAGAAAAAGGACATTTTAATTGTGATTCGACAACTATCAGACACGCCTGCCACCGAACTGAAAAGAGTAAAAGATTTATCTGATTTACTTTTGGGTGCACAACAGGAAAGGACGATTTTATGTGGAGATGGGACTTTTCAGGGAAATTGCCCCCTACTTTGGATGCAGAGAGTGAAGAGATTGTGACTGATTTCACATTTTTCCCATTTTGTACTTGTTACAGACCTTCAAAGTACCGTTGGAGACGAGTAGCACTGGTGGTGTGGGACTAAATACGGTGAGTGCTGTGAGTGGTCAGTATGAGGCATTGGTTCGTGAGCGGGCCCACGAGGCAGCCATTTTCGGAACGGGACACTCGCAACCCCTCGACAGCCTCTGCCTAGGTGCGCGGCCCAGTGATGATGGCGGCGGTGGTGGTGATGGAGGACAGAAACTTGTGCCCACCACGCAGGTGGTCAAAGAGATCATTCATCCTCGTGTGAGTCCCGAATTATTCCTTCACTGAACTTCTCTTCTGTTCCTCCTTTAATCCTGATTTTTATGATCATTAGTGGATTAGGGTGATGTATTTGAGAAATTGCTGGTTCTGTTGCACGCAATCTTTCCTCTTCCACTCTAAAATATTTGTTTCTTCATCTACCTGCATGTATTCTCCTTAAAATAGCCTTTTTACTTCAGAGCTATATGATCTCTTACCCATCTACCCTTGTGTAATGAATTGGCAATAGCTGTTGTGTTCAATTGGCTTTCGTGAATAAGACCTAATAAGTTGCTGGTATGTTTCGTGCTTATGTTTTGACAGCGGATTCAGGTTGGTTTCCTTCCTGTCATTTGTTTGTTTGCTTATTGTACTTGAGTCAACAACCTTTCTGGATGCCGTCGATTCCTTTCTCCTTTTGCTCAAGTAGTGCAGTATTGTTGAAGTGGTAACCGTATCAAATCTTGGCTGGGTTACCTTCGATCCCATTAAAATCACTCACAGGTCGCATGTGTCTGCCATGCTCACAATTGGGATCTTTTATGCGGCTAGTTTATCCCTGAGATTAAAATCGTCTTCCGTACTCACGCTAAGCTTAGTGATAATTCAAACCGTCTAGGTCGAGCCTCATCTACCGTATTTCATGTCTACTTTTTGCCCAAAAATCAAACTAATTTTAATTTACGCTTACTTGTCTTTGTTTATTTTTTAGTTGAAAAAGAATAAGACATTGGCCTACCGTGAGTGGGCGGCCCGATTAAATGACCTAGCCAATGCACGACGCCAGTCGCGTCAATCAGTCACCTCAAATTGATGCGGTACTGGCTCTCCTCTCCCCTTTGTAAATACTATTAGAGAGCTAAATACACGCATTTTTTAGCATCTCTTTTCTCGTTCTGACTTGTATCAACATAGAGCTTGGTATTTCTCTGCTGAATTCTAAGTTGACTTGTTGAGGTAGACTAATATTGAATCCAGCATTTGATAACAGGCTGCACTTGAATGAGCAATAAAGAAAAGAAGATTACATAAAACAGTTTCGTAACTTTGGAAAAAGTGCCTCTGCATAGTAAACACGTCCGAATTGCTTTCCTTAAAAGCTTTGAGATGTCATCCAACTAATAGCTGACAGCTAGTACCTACACGGCAGCTGTCAACTTACCGATTCGGATCTGCTCACCGCTCAACATTGTTCTCTTCAGTAAGGAATGTCTCCTCGTCTGACCTCCCTTTTAACTCCACTACGACGTACGCTGTCCACTCGAGCCTGGCGTTCACTGGTCCCCGAAGGCAAGGCTCTCATTGGCGGAGAGTGGAAGGCTGGGTCGGGCAGTCATATGTTCCCAGGTGTCGTTTTGTTTACGTCTACTGATTCATAGATGCTCTCTGGTTAACTTTTTAACTTTTTGAAACACCTAAGCATTTCTGAAGATGGTGGGTTCCTACGCTTTTCTTGGTGTAGTAGGTAAAAAAAAAATTTTCTTACCCTTCCGTGCCACAAGCAGGAAATCTCATTCTTTTGCTCGTTAGTCTAATCGAATAAATACTGTCGAATAGCACTTGAAGGGCTAATTATCAGTCATCAAAAAATTTCCATAATCCGCAGACAATCAGTAGGGCGGAGGTAGTCGTAGTGCAATTTACCTGCTGAATGAATTGCCTCTAATTTTAATTGTAATTCACTAATAATTTTAAATCTTCACACGATGTTTCCCGAAACATTGCCTTGCCCCCCGTTCTAATAGCATACCACTGTTCACCTTTAAAGCGATGCTAAACCTCTACGTAACTGCGAACCTCTTCACCTAGAATGCCATGTTGACTTTGAACTCGTAAACGCATAAGCTTCAAGACACCTGAATGGAATATTACTGTGCATTCCTTTATTTAATTCATCATTTAAGTGTTTAGTCCGGCTAAGGAAGAACAGATTGCCGAGGTGCCGTGTGCATCGTCTGGGGAGGATTTGGACGCTTCTATCGAGGCTGCTGCCGAGGCACAACCAGCCTGGGCTGCACTTACGGTGGGAGCTCGGGCTCGTGTTCTGGAGCAGTGGGCTTCCAAGTTGGAAGAAAATACTCCCTTGCTGGCTCAATTGATAACAGCTGAAAATGTACGATACTCTCATATTCAAGTATATTGTGCTGACACTACATCCTGTCTCACTGCTTTATTAGACGTAGGACAAGCCATGTTGTGGAAAGAGTAAAACTGCTAAAATCTTCGACCATTTTTCTAAATTAAACAACCCTTTGTAATTCACCATCCTAGTCCAAAATGAAATAGGTAGTTGTATGCAAAGCGTACTTGCATAAAATTCATGATATGATTTTTTTGTTAGTGGGATGGGATTGTATTCGAATAACAACTTAGATTTCATATAATCTATTTTTCAAGAAAAGGCACGAATTCGTTGTATTTCACATCCTTCAAAGTCTACTTTTTGCTCATTTTAAGCACATAGACTATAAAACAAATACTTAAAGGGCGTCCTACTGGCTGTTTTTTTACTTTACAGGGTAAAGTAGACTCAGATGCCCGTGGGGAGATCTCTTCGGCCATTCAACAACTCCGCTGGTACGCCAACGAAGCGCGTGCCACATATGGACAGGTTATTCCTTCAACCAACGTTCCTGGAAGGCGGTTGATGGTTGTTCATCAACCCATTGGTGTTGTTGCCATGATAACCCCTGTAAGTTCGTGCTGTTATTGTGTTTTCACTAGACACTACTTATTTCAGTGCAAGTAGCATCAACAGAAGCAAGTAACTTCTACTTTGAGAAAATAGGTAAACCGTGTACAATGTTAAGGTCCTACTTTTGTGTGTCATGCTTTGTAAATTAGGAGTAAAATATTGATGTCGCTTCCCTGCCTGATTACAAGACGTTTTTTCTTCCCAAATTAACTTGTTTGTAATCCAGATTCGGAGTTTTCATTATTCTTGACCTGACCACATGGATACTTTTTCCTTGCAAAATTTTCAGAATCTAAAACAACAAGGAGATGCACTTAATGCTTTTGTAAACTAATTTTCTTGTAAATTTGTTCTTTGAGGTTTCATTATTGTGATATATGGTTATTTAAGGCAGCTCCTGCAGTTCCAGTCTTAGTGAGTCATTAAACGTCATATTTGTTACTGGGTTCGGTAAAAGGACATTGAAATTCTTGAATTGATAATCTATGAGCATCTAGCACTGGCCACACTTTTTACTCTGAAGATATTTGATTATTTGTTCACTTTTTCATACCCAAACGTTACTATACTAAAACATTTGGAATTCACAGCAATTTTGTAGGATGTTCAGTTACTCCCGGCAATTATTTCATTGTGCAATCTTATTTTGGATTAGTTGTGTGTAGATGGTTATATATTTGCCAACACACTTCAGGGCTTAAATGGTGCATATAAAGCATAACTTGAAGTCACTTTAATTTTTGAATCATCCTGAATATTCCAAAATAGGGCTTACGCGGGGTATGTTCGTCTGTAGTGCTTAAAAACTGTTACCATTTATATTTCTTCGCTTCATCTGCTCCCATATTGGTAGTGGAAACAATACGCAGTTATTGTCATTTATGGTATTAAATGCATCATCCTCTCACAGTGGAACTTCCCTCTCTCCATGATGACACGCAAGGTGGGTGCAGCTCTAGCGGCGGGATGTGCGGTTGTTTTGAAACCCGCCGACGAGACACCTCTTACCGCTCTTGCTGCCGCATTCCTAGCAACCTCTGAGGCTGGGCTTGACCCCCGTCTGCTCAGTATCCTCACCTCGCCGCGTGAGGATGCGGATGCCGTGGGAAAGGTTTTTTGCTCACACCCCCTTATACGGTTGGTCGGATTCACCGGCTCCACTAATGTCGGGAAGGTAGGTGGCAACGTATCATCTACTTAAATGACTTAAGTAATACGCCTTCACAAGCCAAAACAGTTGAATTAAAGTGTATACTGCATTCAAGGATGCCTTCCTATAAGTTCAAATTGAAGTAAACACTCATTTTCCAAGAATTTGCAATAGCTTATTCACCCTCATCGTGTCTGCCACCTCACTGCTTGATGAGGGCTTTTATGTTAAACGGTTTACTTTTGGCCATGGAGTGGGTAACCCTTTTTTCTCGCTATCTACGAAGAAATTCAATAAAGTCGGTTTTATTTTAAACACTGACCAACTTTTCTTTTAAATTTTTCAAAGAAATTATATGCGGCCGCTGCGATGCATATGAAGCGCGTGCAACTGGAGCTAGGTGGCAACGCCCCATTCATCATCTTCGAATCAGCTGATCTCGATTTGGCTGTTTCTCAGCTAATCGCTTCCAAGTTCCGTTGTTCCGGTCAGGTATGCATATTAGACATAACGTGGTTTGTTGAAATCGAGATTTCTACTTTTGATAGGAAATATTACTAGCGTATGGAATTGTTGTCAGTATTTGCGCCTCAATCTGCACGTCGCACATAAGTGACACGTTTAAATATAATAGAATGAAGTAGATTGAAATTTTGTGCAGTTAATGACTACCATCTTGGCTTAATTTGACTGCCGTGAGATTTTGAGCCAACTTTTTGAATAGTGATTAGCCAAGGATCCTCAAGCAAGCCGTTAAAGGCGAATTTTAAGAATTATTTTAAGTATCCCCTATATATTGTCATACGGATTCCAGCTTTGATCAGTGAATCGACATTCTTGATTTCGTTTTATCAATACCGAACTAGGTAGGCTGCTGTGCTCCTTTCTTCTAGACGTGCGTTTGTGCCAATCGGATTCTCGTCCAAGAATCAATTTACGAGACCTTTGTTGATATGCTAACGACTGCTGTTGGCGGACTTGAACTGGGAAAGCACCAGGGACCGCTCATTAACAAGATTGCTCTTGACAAGGTTTGATCATGCTACTTACTGCCGAATTAAGTAACTACTTGGCATGTTTTCTCCATATTGATAGAAGGGTTTATTATCTTTTTTAGCACTGCATCTTACGTAGCCAAATACCTTCTCGTACCAGTGGAACCATTTTAATTTGAAACGAGCTTGTTTTTATTTTCATTAGGAGATTAGTTGTAAAGAAATTATGAGAAAAATTACGAGATTTTGTAAGTATCCTGTTGATTGTTGGCAAATAATAATGAACAAAGGTTTAATGGTGGTTGAGGAACGTGTCATGTTACCATTTCCACCTGGAAACCAAGTCATTGTTGGCTCGTGTAAGAGTTGCCAACTTGGGGTAAAAGTCGTTTCAAGTAGGGGGTATGGGAATGAGGTTCTCCCTCGTATAATCTACCATAAGCTATTGCAGAATCTTTCAAATGATCGTACTGGTGCATGTAGGAGCTTAGACATTTAATTATTCCTGACTATTGCCACAAAAAAGTGAAGCGAATAAAATACCGGAATAAATTCATGGATACCGAAAAGTGATTATTTCGGGGAGTGCAGGAAGCAGAAATTTATTTAACTTTCTCTACTGACGAGAACTTTAGTAGAGCACTTGTGGTGGTATTGATAGTTAAATCCCTAATCTTCGTCAGCCGTATCACCGAGCCAACTTGGATGGATAACGTCCCTTGTATCTACCTGTGATCGCACTGCCAAATGGAGAATTACTTAAATTGAATAGGTCGAAGACTATTCTGACCATTATACCGATAAGGAGAACTGTTTAAACTAGTTCTGTTGTTCTCGCAGGTAGCATTAATGGTTGGAGCCGCTGTGCGTGAGGGTGCGGTAGCGGCAATTGGCGGAAAGCGCGCGTCCGTCGATGGTCGAGGCCACTTCTATTCTCCTACGGTGCTCATAAACGTCGCCCCCAACATGTCCTGCGGTCGGGAGGAGATTTTTGGCCCCGTTGCGCCCATAATCAAGTATGTTTGTGCTGCTTTCCTTCCTCACAATATTTTGACTACGTCCAAGATTGCTGCCGCCAATGAAAGAAGTAGAGTTCTTTGTCAAGGAATGCATTGAAAATATTTGTTATATTTAGTTTGCCTCAACGATCTTGAGGAAGTCAGACGAAACTGGTGAAAGTACCCGCTTTCAGTGACTTTTGCTACGTGTTTTTATAGGTCATTGACATCTCGGGAAAAGATTGCAAGAGGCTATTTACATTCACATCGGTCTGATATTAAAGAGGAATATTTGATTAATCCATTTATTTTATTTACCAATGACCTGGATTCTCTCAGCTGTATTTGCATTTAGTCTCTCTCCACTGCCAATCGCGTTGAATTAATGTCAAGTTTTCCCCTTTACATTTCAAAACTGCCAATGTAATATTAACAACAATCACAAGTCCACTGCTTGGTCATTATTCGTGACTTCGTTGACAAGTTACATCTTAAAAGTAGTTCATAGTTTCGGTGTATTTGCCATTCCATTTATATTTTAGTAAAGTATACTAATATCTTTCGAGTCAAACCTCACATTGGAAGTTTGACTAAATACCTGGGGAGCTTCAAGAGAAAAATATCTTCAGTGATGCTGAATCATGGTATAGCAAGGACAGAAGCCTTGCTTGCAGACAGGATTTAGCCCCGAATTCAGCTTTTATAGAACACCTTGTTTTTAGGCACATTGTACATTGTAATCATTGAAAGCCATGAAAAAAATTCTAATCACATGGAAATATGTCAAGAGTGTAGGGATGATGCATCGCCTTAGGGGTGCGGAGTAGCGGATCTATGAATTCTGTTTCGGAAGTTGCGGAAATCGTTAATATTATTAAGTTTTAAACGGATCTCAAATGACTCAAGGGTTGACTAATTTCCCCTGAAAAGGACAAATGCATTGCCCATAGCACCTCAGAAATTTGTGCTAATTGTCAGTGCTTGTGTAGCATTTCATGCAACCGAAGAGTCAGCAAGACATTCCGTTCTTGCTGGTGGCTTCAAGCTTGCATGTGAAACTAGAAAAATGCTGTGCAATTATGCAAAACACCTGTTCCAGCCTATTGGGACAACTCCTCCTCTGTAAGAAATTGAACGTCCCTCAGACATGACTCGTGGACGGCAATCGAAACAAAGTCGTTTTTAAATATTCTTCTACCCATTCTACACGTGAGGGAGATGGGACACACACAGGCAACAATCCCGCTGAGACATTCGTAGGCAAAACTTAAATCAAACCACATTTTGGTGTGCAGAATGCCCCTTTTGCCTTGGCCCGACTGATTTACTTGCACCATAATGAAGTAGGCAAAGACTAGCATTACTCAAAAGACGCCAACCCCTTCCACCTCCCAGATTCGGCACTGAAGCGGAGGCAGTGGCACTGGCCAATTCGACACCCTCAGGCCTGGCAGGCTACGTGTTTTCGCGTGAGGTGGGCCAATGCTGGCGCGTGGCGGAGGCGATGGAAGCGGGTCTGGTGGGGGTGAACGCAGGTGTCGTAAGCACACCAGAGGCTCCATTTGGTGGAGTCAAGCACTCCGGCATTGGCCACGAGGGTGGACCGGGTGCGCTGAAGGAATTCATGAACACAAAGTGCATGTGCTGGGCTGGTCTCGATTAGATCTTCCAAATTGTGTCCCCTCCCTTCCTTTCCAACTGTTCATTCAATTCTGTGGTGTTTTGATATTGCTCTGCACTAGAATTGTCGTGCCTATTCTTGCCTCGTGGATTCAGTATTTATGCTACCTTCTATCCGGTTTTTCAACTTCTTTGGGAGGTCGTAATGGGCGAGATCTGCCCCTTTGTCTCAGTATTTGTCTTGTCCCTAAATGTATCGCTTTACTTTACTTTTTCTACTATTCCACTTTTGGCTCCCAATTAGGCGACTTTGGGTGGCATCCGTTTCCACTTGAAGACTGTGACAGTTGTAAGAGCAAAGCGTTAGTAAGTGAAGTGCGCCAGTGGAGTCTGCTTTCTGCTGCGTTAATTAGGATTGCTGTTGTTTTGATTGCCATTTTGGTGCTATGGAGTCCATTTCATGTCTGTTGTCTCCTAATCATTGTGCAGGTTAATGGAAAATCTCCCATACTGATGAGCTTTCTTTGGATCTGCGAGATAATTTGAGGCACTACAGTGGTAGCAGCAGTCGGTGAATGTGATCCAAGTTGGCGCAAAGCGTAAATTTTGTTCAAAAGGAAGGAAGTCACCTGCTGTGGATGAATGAGGCTACATATACTTTCAAAAGAAGGGTGAGTTCTCTAGCTTCTGGTCCTGCCTACTTGGTGGTACTCCAATGAAGCCATTTGTAACTGTTCTGAAACATTTTACAAAAATTCTGTTTCGCAATGATCACAGTGATTTGTCTCTTAGGAATATCTCTCTTCTATGCAGTTCATCTTGCAGATTAATCCAGGCTAAGTCCATAGCATATGCTGACGCTAATGACATAGGTAGAATGCACTATACCATCTTTATGTCACAAGGACTCGTGGCCTTCAGGGACTAATTTGGGAGAGGTCTGAGGATGCGACTAAAAAGAGACCATATTATTCAAATCACTCTTGTTTGAACCGATCTTTGGCTATGTGCACCCTTCAAATGCGGTGCGAAGAATCGCAGCTGGAAATGCCTTAGACAAGTGTGTAAGGTGACAAGGAGGAGCATCTAGTGGTTGCTAGTTGTGCAGCCAAGTTTATTGAAAAATTCTTTTTTCAAGCTTATTTGCCAATTTTGCCAACAGTTTGTGATTACACTCAAGCCTTACGAAGTCTTCCAGGAGAACTTAGGCATGCCTGGCGACAAAATTAACTTTAAGAGACTGTTCGTGCAATCAATAATCTGATCCTAATTTTATCATGAAGATTTGACAGATGGCTTAAAAAATCCTTTAGTAATTTAAGATTTTTCTTTTGTCTCAAAGAATTTTAGATTTCAAATTTGAAATTGATATCGAAACACTCAATTGAATTTGATCATCTTAAAATGCATCCCAAATTACAAACTATTTGCTAAAAATACATACACCCCTTGTTTTTGCTTCTTCTTATCTGGCAAACTCTGATCGTCTAAACAGTTTCAAAGCTAATCTTGGCAAGACTAGTGAATGTGAAAATGCAAATTTACCTATCTTCGAAAAGTAGAAATCGTAGATGTTCTACAATACGCCTCTTTAAGAGAATTTTACGAACATTATTGGTTTTGTCTATCTTCCTTTTTTCTAACCATCCCATTTTTTCAAAGCCTTAATTTTTTTGCAGTACTTAGAGTACTTTAGCAACTGGGAGCCGTTCTCGCCGCACCATTGTCCCCTGCCGCCTCGAATACACGCAAAAAATGGCTGCAACACAGGATTGCTGTACCAGTCTCGGTGGCTGAAGAAGTTAGTGGGATGCCTTATCAGAGTTTTGAGTTAAAACTTTAAGTTCTCCCCTGTGGTAAAATTAGCTCATAAAGTCCAGTGTACTGCAGAAAGAGAACAAACAAGAACTTGTAATTCCGTTTTTTATTTTGTTGATTAAAATGCTTTTTATCAACAGGTAAGGAGGAAAATTTGTTCTGCTTATGGTATACCATGCTACAATGACCTGCCACCTATGTTTGATAAGCTGAATGGGACTCCTTGATCTGTTTCCCTTCTAGTTTGGTCGTACATGATATGATTCACGAGGCTTAACACGGCTTCAAAGTTGCTACGACTTATTGTACAGCATTCAGAGAAGAAGAACGCCATTATTCTGTTCTCATTCCCATATTCCCCTCCAATATGTTTACGTGATGCTTATCGTCATTTCTTGGCACCACATGGGAAAGACCATTCGTTTGGTGATAAAACGGCAACGACTAGAGCTAGACGTTTTCTTGGTTTCTACAAATGAACCTCTTTTAACATAAAATTTGTGGGCAGCTTGCCTCTCCTTGGAAAGTAATAGAGTTTCATAAAGTCTGTTTTTTACAAACAAAGGAAAGCTAAAGAGCTACTTGGAGGCTTATTTAATACCTTTTACATAATCCTGCTGACTTATTTGGCTTTATAATCAGAGGACAGGAATCGCTATATCGTAAATTACATAAGCAGTTGCCTCTAAAAACATTGGAAGTTCCCAGTGGATGTTAATGTAATGCTCCAAGCCACTAAACAAGCATCACAATCGGCAGAATCCTGCTCTTCCTAATTTTCGGCTTCCAGTTAATTAGGCGAAATGGAGGCCTTCAAGTTTTCTAATGTCTGCTGCGCCACCTGATAGATGTAGCTAACAAGTCGCTTTTTATTTTACCTCCAACCTATCAATGCAAGCTCTTCAGTCTCAATGAGTCCTCCCAGCATCGTGAAGGGTTGGTTATCCATCCAAATATGATGATTTCCATCTTGTCTGAATTTCAGCATGGAACTCCCCTTCCATGCCGGTATCCCTTGTTACCCCCTCAGGCCTGACTCCGGGTGTGCTGCTGTGATGGAATGAATTCGCCTCTTGCCTAACTGTGCAATCCTTTCAGCCTCAGCACCTGCATTCCATGCTAAATCATGATCATCTATCAGTGTCAATCACTTTACCTTTTTCAATACAATGCCCTAGAATTTTTACCTATCAGCTGGAGGTCAGAAAATAATTTGTCCTATTTACATTGTATCGTTTACTAAATGCCGATTTCTTTACCCTTAAATTTGACATGTAGAACAGAGGTAGCTGAAGCATTTGAAATCGAAGGATGATTTTAAATCACTTCCACGATAATTATAGAGGAATATGGTCGCGATATCAACCACATAATAAGATGCAGCGCAACCAGTATTCCTCGAAGCCTTTATGATTACACTGACACAAGAAGGAGATTTGTCATTATCCCAGAAGGTAGCTGAGATGCCAGAGGCATGGCTGGAGGGCGACGCAGATGGGTGGAAGTAGGAGCTAGCTAGATTAACGTGTGTACTTATACAAGGTTACTGTTAAACTCAAATCGAATCACTACTTTTTAAGGTAGAAAGAGAAATCAAGTAACGGGCTTTTGAGTAAGTTTTTGCGTTTGTCATTGCCACTATTTCAAGGAAATTTTGAAGTCATTTGATAGGGATGAGCGGACTAGTAGTGAAAAATTTAGTACGCGTTTTATCCACAACGCATCAAAAGTCTCGCCACGTATAGTTCAACGGACTACAAAAGATTTGTGGCACAAAAACTCCTTGACTAGCCACATACAGACGGATGAACAGACTGTGAAGAGCATGAAAAAGCACTGTCCTTACGTCGAATTGGGTCAGTTCTTATTGTAAACCTCGCCAAGAATCGTGCATTTGACAGTATCTCTTCCAATCTCGTTGCACCATTTAGCCGCATGACTTTGTGCAGTACACCGGATAGAGCTAATTTCTAACGCCATGATTTGACATGCACGGCACGCGGTGGTCTCATTCCTACCAATATACTGCATTGATTAGCCTTTGACCTGGCTACCTTAGCCTTCACCTTAACTCCAGAGTGATTGGTAGCACTATTCAGTCCTATGCCTGACTGTGCAAGGTATTGCGTAGTCAGAGGAACTGAGAGAATACGTGAATGCCGAGGGATTCCATAATGTCGGGGGAGGTAACCGAAATAGGAATGTTTTCTGGAGTCGTAGTAAACACCACCAAGTGAGTGAGATGAAATTACAAACGTATGAGTGTGTTGATGCAGTATAGCGTAAAATGTAAGGAGTAGAATGGTAGGAATCAGCGGGTTCGAGTAGCCAAATATCCTTCTGTTACATAATAACAACCCTGTGTCTAGAAACTAAAAAGTGTTTGTCTTTTGAATTGACTTTTTTCTTAGTTTGAACCTACTAAATATCTGATGCCGAATTACAAATCTTGACAATTGTTTTCGGCTTTTTAATTTCTCAAGCAAATGAAAAACTCGATAATATGGCAATATTTTCCATTAGGTGTGTTTGCACTGTATACCTGCAACATTAAAATGTCTTGTACGCAAACAATGCTGCTTCTCGGGGTGCATACTTCATTTTTATAATAATTTCTGATTGGTTTCAGCGATTTCCACATTGCCAAGGCATTGTACAGCCAACAGGCAGGTCAAAAAGACCACTTTCTCTTAAGAGCATTTATAAATTATAGCACAACTATCACTGAGTTAGTGGGAATCTGAAGGGTCAAGGAGCTTTTTTTATGGTTAGGATTACTTCATCAGTCGTGCAGTCATGCCAACCACTCACAAGGATGTGGCATGACCCAAGAGGTCAGTTGCACGTCCAGCAGTGGGTCCCCCACTGCCGTTGCCTCAGCTCGATCTCACCCAACTCAACCGAGGCAGGATGCAGTCAAGTTGTGTGCGTAAGGTCAGACCATCTTCAACACCACATCACGACGATACAACACAAAGCAGTGCGACAGGACGAGACACGCCGAGACGAGACAACAATTTTCCCAAATCATTATTTACAAGCAGTCAACAATGTGCAAAATGGGGAGCTAAAATGTAGTTTTAGAACAAAAAACTGAAATTTTTTTAAACATATCTGAGAGTTAAACTACTTGGTATAACTGAAAGCCTAAAAACTCAAAAGCACTAATTTTATTTTCTAAATTATGGGATAAGGTTAGGATTTGAAGACAATTTGCTGCCTTCATATTCACCCGTCTATTTAGATGCAAGTTTAAAGGTTGACCAAGCCTCATAGAGGGAGGAATTTGAGAGATGAGGTAATAATTTTGGCATCTGCTTAACTTTTTAGGCAAAAGCACCGCAGATGATGAGAAAATAAACTGAACGAACTAAATAAAGGGGAGTCCCAATTGATGCTGAAGTGTAGAAGAAAATTAGTAATGAATCGGTTAACATGAAAGAAAAATTGACAACTTTTTAAAAAGGACTATTTTCAGAAGTTCATATAAATGCTTCTTGCATTACGGGTTAAAATAAAAAGCTATTTTCTCTTTTAATTTACTAGATTCACAAAATTGGCGCGATTGGTTACAGGCAGGAAATATAAGGCAAATGTACCAGTCGATTCTAAGAGCCCTTCATTCAACCCGTAAACTTTCCCTCTAATTTTGAACCTTCCTTTTATAAAATACCGATTGGATCTGTTCCATGGGTCAGTTTTACTCCGTTTGAACTTTGTGGAAGCATCGTTTCAAATTTATTGCACTGCATTTGCAGGCAAGTGCAGTTAGAAGGGGTTCACGCGGCATTCTTAAGTAGAAGATTGATGTCGCTAAGACTGTCTAATACTCACTAAACGCAATAGAAGACTGCTGCATATTTAACCTTTGCCAATTTCACTTTCTTTGAAGCACATCTCCTGGCCCTAACTCTTGCAATATTTTTATCTTCAAAACGAACTGTCTGCTTTAATTTGCTACACATTTTCGAATGCTAGTGATGATATTCTTCGTCAGAAGAACCATGGAATGAATGCGTTGGATGGGATTGAACGACGGTCTCCATGCCATACACTTCTTCCATCATGGTGTGGCACAGAAGTGCAATACGTGTTTATTTAAATGTACCTTTAAGGCGTGAAGCGTTGAACATATGCCGACATTGCTACTGAGGGGGCACCATCGGTGCCCGAGGAGGAAATTAATTCCAAACGCATATGATCTCCATTTTTTGTACCCTCTAAAACACTATTCACTGAAGGAATCTATCATTGAACCACTGCCCATTTCAGGGGTATGAAGTCATAGATGGAAGAGAATAACACTGAGCAGGTTACATTAGGTCCTCTAAAGAGTCCGAAATAAAATTAAGCTTCTCTTCTGACTGATTTATCAGCCCTGGTTGCTTCAGAAGAAGAGTCACCTTGTTAACCTTTCCAGTAGATTAATTTCAGACCCAGCTATTGTCTAGACTTCAACAAGTGGGCAGTTGCGTCTGCGGCCCATCATACCACACAAAGTACAATTTCCCAGAGCTGCCAAATAACTTGATGCCTTAGAGGTTTGTTGTCAGCGGTGAGTGGATCCTTCTGAGGTGATCAATGATTTGTTGGTCTGTTTTTCTCTCAATGAAATGGAAATAGTGTTCTACATTGCAAATCACTCAATCAGGTAGTTAATTAGTGAGTAGTTAATCTAAAATGCAGTCATAGAAGAAATGAAGAACGGTTGAGTGGTCCTTAAAGCTATTTCCCACTTATTAATGCATGTGGGTGGAACCATAGGCTCAGAAATTTCCACGATTCCTTTTTTGTCGATGTAATTAGATGCAAGCTGTTTTTTTACATGCTAATCTCCAATGGTAGTGGCGCATGTTTCTAGGCTTCATTTTCACTACTAGAGAGCCTATCCCACTATAATGCATTTACATGAGTATTTAATCACCACATCATATTGCCTACATCGTTATTAGACGAAAGGTAGAGCATCACACCTTCAGACGTTCTACAACCTAATTATTCTCAGCTCGTGATGCATAAAAGCTGGAACTGCTTCAAATGAGTTGAATTGAGATTAAAGTATTGAAGAAAGCAAAAAAATCACATCCGTTTTCAAGCTTTTACCCTCTTAATCACTTGACATATTACTTTATTTGTTAGCTTGTAAAGTCTTACAACTGTAGCAATCTTTTGAAATTAATAGACAAATTTTTACAAGTTTTCATTGGAAAGTAACGAAATGCGTAAATTTGATGACTCTTGCAAAGTAGCGCCACAAATAGCAAAAGTAATCACTAGATTTCTGCTCAAACTCACCAGAATCAATTTAAAAAATTTTGGTTTACGGTTTTTTAAGGATAGCTCAAGATTTGTACAGTTGAGACAGACAATGTTAAAGGAGGATCAAGCGATTGAAAAGGAGGATTTCGCAAAAGGTTATAACGAATCGAAGAGCAGGCAACTGCAAGCCTGGCACAACTGATGCAAGGAAATTTAATGCCTTTTGGAAAAAAATCTCCAAAAGTTAGAGAACATGCTGATTGTTTTGATTAGTAAGACCTGGTGATGTTATCATGCTTACTTAATCATCGTTTTGGCAAAATACCTTCCATCTGGAGTGACTCGACGTCAACTTCTATTAATAAGAGCAAATTTCATGTTTTACCTGATTTTTCATTGCAAAAAATTATCTCAGTTCACAAATTCCGACTTTTCTATACAAATTTGACATTGAATACATAACAGCAAAAAGTGATGGGTAGCTTGCTTTCTTGGCTTTGCTTGAAAACGTGGTATAACCAAAGATTTGAATGAAAATGGTAGGAAACAGTAGCAGGGATGATTAAAAAAGGATAGAATTTAGTCCAAGAATAGTTAAAATTTCCTCAAGAGCATTAAAAATACCTGCCTAGTGAACAAAATGGCACGAAAATACTTTTTTCTTGGTCGAAGTGAACCTTGCTAATGTACGCTAGGTTTGGGTTTGTCCAGAAAATGATCTTTTACATCTCCTTTTCTGTTATTTTACGACATTAAATTAAGGAATTTGGTCAAACCAAAAAAACTGGTAATAATAAATCATTCGTGTCACAAAGGGACCATTATGAAAAACAGGTGAAATACTCCTCCTAACAGAGCGCAACATCAAATGTTCGCCTACGCAAATGATCCAACAGTCGCGATAAAAGTATTAACTCGCAAAAGCTGTTATAACATCTAAAATACATTTTGCCTTAGAAAGGAAAATTATCAAGGTTTAAAGTGCAGAAAAGAAATTTAATGTAACACTTTGTTGACATTACTTTGTACTTCTGCCGGGTGGCATAGCCAACGGGCCAAGTTGTCAACACTCCAGTCCTTCTGTACTTCAACAATACATTTTCTGTCATAATATTTTGACTTCTTTTGTCCTCAGAAAAGACTTGAGGTTGTGGTTATGCAATAACAGTGATGTAAACAGCAGATTTAGATGGTTCACTTTATTGCCATCTAGTAAACCACATTCATCCAATCCAATGAGCAGAAGCCTAGCTCTAGAAATGGGACGAAGACAATGGACGTCCAAACCCTACCAATAAATTAGAAAAATATTATTTTAAAAGAACTTCCTGACAGTTTTTGTGAAGAAGTGTCACACATATTAGGCATTCTCAATTTCACCAGACCACTGTTACACCTACTGAATACAGCAAAATTCCAAATGAGTGGCAAATATCTCCCAACCTTCAATGTTGTGCCTAGTTGTATTTGCTTTAGAGGTTAAATGGCTGCCAGCTGAGAGACATTTGACAGAGAGAAGGCCTTATTTTATCCGCGAAATTACATAGTTGGTAGAACACAATACAAATCAGCCGATGAGTACTTCATTTTATTCTATCCGACTAGTCCGGGTATTAAATCTCTCCATTTTATCCAGAACTATTAGACCTAAAATATTGCAGAGATGTTCTTCAGGATTTTTTGGTAAATGTTTTATATGTTTAGCAAGGTTCTTGAAACTTTGCCGAAATCGCTTTTTATCTGCTTAATTGATGGACAGTTGAAGGTAACACAAAGACCACTAATAAATGCACAGGTAAAAAGTACTTTATCTGCGTCCTATTCACCTAAGTATTGCACTGAAATGTAAAGTAGTAAAAACAATGGGGCGATAATTAACACGTATTGATGGTGGGCAGAACTGGGTGGGTAGGAGCCGCATCCCACCGAGCATCGTCTCACTGACATACACCGTCTACGGGTTGTTTGAGAAGTGTAGTTCCTACGGTGAAGTCTGTTAGCATAACCCAAGCATTTTTAAGACGACGCCATAATCCTCAGCCTAAAGCAACAAAAAACAACATTCTGTCATATTTGATGCGATGTGAATTAGGAGGGGAGGTTAAGCTGAGGTTCCCGCTTGTCACATATTAGATGGTACCAGGCTTTGCTCACCTGCGTTGTAAAGGCATTAGAGAATTTAGGCCTGAACTGTCTGAATTCTGCGGAGGAATGCTTTCTGCTTCTCCACAGGAAGCCTCAATGAGGGGACTGCTGGAGCGACTAGTCGCCGGAAATGGATCATTTCCTAGAAGTCCGATGACGGTCACTGCATAGACCTATCCGTTCGAGACGGATGGACATACTGCTATGATGTGCAAGGAATGTTTCCACTTCACACACAGTTAGGAGTAATCAGTCAGTCAGAATGCGATGTCACCTATGCAGGACCTCATATCACGTAACTCAAAATTGAGACCAAGTAGTAGGTGTCCGACATTTTCTTGCTTTTCTAGAGACGCAAAGTTATACAGAGCCACCATTCTTTGTACGAGGGAAGAATGATTAACTACTATGGGGCTGTATGATCTCATTTGCTTTTTCGCTATAAAGGCTGAATACAATGACTTTTGTGCTTTCTACAACGCGTGGAGCAGTATATTATGACAGGTGTTAACATGAATGGGGAAAAAGCATAACGGTTTTCAGGCTTTCGGTTTTGCAGCATCAAAAGGAGTGACCTCGGTCTCCTTAAGAGTGTCACGACATACTCCATTCAACGTCGCTACTTCCTTGTCACATGCAAAATGCCGACTGGATAATGCACCCATTTCACATCAACGTTTCTTGAGCTGGTCGACAAATGAGCAAAGTTGTAAAACGGAAGCATCTGCCTGCTTACCGCATCTGATAGCGCACGACACAGCAGTTGGACAGTCTCGGCGTGCAGGTCTTATCCACTACCCATCAGAACACGCGAGGTTGCTGGATGGATGCATTTGTGTGTTTGGCGCATCTGATTGCTGTGGATATGACAATGCAGCATTGTGAGCAGTTAACACTTCCATCAACTCTCGCGACAGCATGCGTGGTTCCAAATCCATGTGTTCTCTTAATTGCCAGCCTCATGTCCTTCCTTTATCAACTGCTTTAACCGAAAGTTCTGCTCAGTGCATTAAGTGAAGTCGGCTGCGATGCAATTCATTTCTGCTGAAGTCGCTTCATCGCTGTGATTCCACTTACACTGCAATGCTTGAATGCATTAAAAGGAAATATCCATTCGAATAAATTAACATCACCATGCCTAAGTCTTTCACGGTGAGACACGAGATTGTGACGACTTTCATACTTGCACGCTACTTTGTCCTTGGGAAATGAGTAGCCTTTGCAAATGCGAATGCGTTTTTATCACCGATTTGTCCACTTTGCTTGTGATTGTCAAATGTCACGAAAAGATGCCAATCATCACCTGAAGACGCGCCCTTTTGCCTGCACTTAAGCCTTCGCAATTCACCACATCTGCGCCAAAGCAGGCATAGCCTACTTGGTATGAGACGGTGCTTTAGAATTATTGTTGGAGGATGCCAACTGATACCTCTTGCTCGATGAACAAACTATGCTATAAAACGACTTTTATCTAAACTAGACAGTCGGTTGGCATGCAGTCTTAAGTTCATGACGCATTTGGATGATGTTGAAGCCTAGGCTTGCTTATTGGAATATGTCGGTGAGGTCCATTGGCTTGACTTCCAGGAAATCTACCCTTGTGGCCCACTCTTTTGTTGTTCACGTTAACCATGACTGAGGGATGCTCTCGAGCCTTAAGAGTGGTGTTTTGTGGCAAACAATGATGCGCACTTCCGCATTCTCGAACCTCCTGCACTTTCCTCTAGGTGATGCCGTTATCCTTGTGTGACTGGTCGAAAGTCAAGGTACTTACCTGCTTTCTGGGTTGATTTTCCTATTGTAAGCACTCCGATTGGTCCTCCACCACCTGCGGCTTTGGAACCCACTTAAGCTCGATCTGGAAAGCAGATAGGCTTATATTGCAACGCTACGACACGGTAGACCAACGCTCCAAGTTAAAACCAATTATTTCGAGGGGCTGACTCGATAGCTCTGTAAGCCACTTCCAGTCAACGCATGCAATTTTTGTCACATAGGGGTGTTTTTACAAAGACAGAAATAAACAGACAAACGATGAAGTCGACAAGAATGCGTCAGTCATCAAAATAGAGGGGAAGAGAGAAGGGTGTCTCAAGAGAATGCTTCCCATAAAAGTGGGCAACTGGAAGATCAAGTTACGTGATCACAACTACCGTTCTTTCTTTGTTCTTGCAGAATCAAGCTATTACCAGGGTGAATTGGCTTTAGAATGTGGTATGACTATGAGGCTTGGAAATGCTTGTCGGCGATTTCGATAATGTCGATGCAAATGCAGTGCAGATTGTCAGAGAACACTCAAAACCGCCTTATTCACAAAGCGATTATTTTGTGGCCCAATGGTTTGTGTACCTTTGAGGATATTTGTGTCTGCAAGGATTGCACACCCATACTGTGACATGGCCCTTGGTGTATGCTAATTGCAGCCACAGCTCCTCTTCATTGTAGTAAGTAGCATGTTATTTCGCTCTGCTTTAACCGCCTACGACCTTGGAGAGGACTCGAGGCGTTGCAGTTATTTTGGTGCGGTGTTTACATTAACTGAATTATCACAGGAGCCAAAATCAACTGTGTCGCCATTCCCAACTTCCAAACCAAAGCAATAAATACAGCAAAATGGACAGTATTTTAACTGCTTTAAGTTATAAGACAGTTTGTATGAAATTGCTAAACCTTCCCAAAATCTGTGCATTTTAATGTTTGATGAAGTAGAGTTAATTTTTTATGTCGAATTACGCCATAAATGGAGTCAATTTATGCGGCAGGCATAACTGTAGCTCTCCAAAACTTTCCCGAAGGCGAAAGAGGACATATTGCTCTGGCAGGATAAGTAATTTTGACAGAGGGAGGGAACTGGGGCCACTAGAATGGACCAGAGGACATCTCACTCAGCTAAAGCAAAATGGCGGGGATCCAAATTGAACCCTTCACCAAAACTGAGCGTAATATAAGCAGCTAGCGTATTGCATGGTCACAACGTTGCTGAATAAAGTTGGCATTGAAAGCTAAAAACCAGGGAAAATTTCCTTAAGTTATGCACATGTATGACGGATTGCATTCTGCTTTGCATTTAAACCTTCCAAAAATAGTTAAATTTGAATCCTAAGGAATAATTACTTTTATGGTATAGTAATTTAGATCCTCACTATTTCTTGTGGAAACGCCTTTAAATGGAGTTATCTCTAAATTGGTAGTCTGCAAAATTCTACTTGGACTTAAACTGAACTAAGCTTACTCTTCATTTGAGGCCTGTCCTTTTGCCTGTTGTTCAGTATTAGCGGGACTTGGATGATTGGACTTCTTAGTGCAAACTGTGAAGTCTGGGACTTTGCATTCTATTGCGTGCTGGTACTTGCCCTTTTGAGTGAACTTGGATCCCTCGAGGTTTTAACCCGAGCACTCAAAAGACAAAGACTTTAATACGGACGTCTTTGTAGCTCAACAAGTGTAAGTAGGGAGTACAGCATGTCTAGGCATGACTGTCGGCTAAAATAATAGGGTCTAAAGGGTATCCAGGGTGTTTTCAATCTCTCATAGCTATGGTATTTTAGTGGACATTGCCCTAAGATTGTCGACATTCCTAACAATTTTGTTGAGCTGCCTTTTAACTGCGAGGACAATTTTGTCTCCGCAGATTGTACTTCTTCACTACAACGTGGCCCCGGAGCCGTGCTAGTAACCTCTCCGGCCATTACTTATACATACATAACCAGTATATTCAACCGAAATACTTGGGATTATTACGATTCTACATTATACTTACGTCTATTTTCTGACTTACATAGGGTAGCACAAAGAATATCTCTTTTGACATTAAATGCACACAGAAAGTTGATATCAGCAAGCATACTTATGACTCTATCAGGAATGAAAGGCAACATAAATACTGGCGTCTACGAGTAATCCAGTTGTTAGTTTTAAATGCCGCTTTTGGCTGTACTCAAAGGGTCGCATCAAAATGATGCATCACTGACAAGCATATCTCACAGCTTCGTTATATATCCGGCTAGTGGTGGCCATTATAAACTTCAGTCTAGAGGTAGTGTATGAGGTGTGCTGTTTCATAAAATCTCTTTTGTTGCCTTATAATATACCTTAAACCGCCTTCGTCTTGGAAAGGCTAAATCTGCAAAATCTTAAAGAATTTAGGAAGTGGGACAATTTCTTGACACGCGATATCCGCTTGCTTGCATTCGCAGGGTTTAGTCTACATCTTTCGACTTCTGAATATCCACTTTGCTTAGAGCATTTTGTATCAATTTTACATCGGCTTTCCCTTCCTTTTTTGCTGCTGAATGATAAACTCACTCTTATAAATCGCTTTCTCTAATTTATTCATAAAAAATGTGCACAGAAATTTGTCCTTTTTCTCCCATTCAAAGACACAAGCTCCTTTGAATAGCAGTGGTTATTTGGAACTACTATGACTGGGTGATTTAGTTAGGACTGCACTACAAACTAAGAAGGAACATCTTTTCACAATGAATCGAAGACCTCAGTTCTTTTCTTGGGGGGAAAATCGCTTCTTCGCCAAGTTAAACCATGCTTTTCTATTCCTTGTACGTCCACCACATACAACCCATTGAAAAGGGATTTTTTCATGGGACTGAGCAGATGGGATGCAGAAATTTGGGCCGACTAATTTTCTATGATGTAGTATTTGACAATAGATAGTCAAAACACAGCCCATATGGCATTAACCACATGAAGCGGGGACATCAGGTAGAACGGTATGTCTGCAGAGTCGCAGCAATTATGCCATAAATAAACAATTTGCGTAAATCGCTAAAGGATTCCTATGGATTAATGTAGTTACCCTTAAAAAATCGGATTGGCAAATGGGTGATTTAAAGCGCAGTCATCTTCTAAAAAGGGGTCTCTAATTGAAGTAGTGACATACAACTTAGCCCATTCATGTCGATTTGGGACAAAGAGTGGCTGCTGTAATTTATACAAAAAATTGGGAAAAGCTCCCACTTAATTGGGGGAAAAAGTTGAAAAGAGTTTCACGGTATGGTAAACCCTTTTTTGTCATTACAAATACCCCTTCATATCTGCGAAAAATGCTATTTTAAATTAGCATGGATTTTTATTTGTAGCTTACAGTGGCAGTAGTGAATTAATAATGAAGAAACCATGAAAATGGTTACAAGGATTGGTAAATATTTTGTTAATATTCGCCAGATGTCAGCAGAGGAGAAGCAGTTTCTGGTCATCGAGGAGAGTGAAATGTAGGCGTATCCGCCTGGGGAACCCGATTGTCGTAGATTTGCGTGACAGTTGCCAACTTGGGGTAGGAATGGTTGCAGGACTCGTGCGCTGGATGTTAAGGGCCAGAGTATGGTCTATTCATGCTATAAGGGGATAAAGTTCATTCTCGTAGAGTCCACTATAGGCGATTCCAGAAGTTTACAACAGTTCGTGGTGGTGTACGTAGCGGTTTGAACGTTTGATGAGCTTCGACCATGATCATGAAAATTAGAAGACCTAATTATTTGAACAGATTTACTAATTTAATAATAAACATTCAGGGGATGCAGGGAAGTAGAAATTAGTTCACTTGCGTCACTGATGAGAACTTTAGTAGGGTGCTTGTGGTGGTAGTGATAGTCAAACCCAAAGCAGCGTCAACCGTTTCAATGAAGCGACTCTGCTGGGTAAACTACTTTGTATTCGCCTGTGCTCCTACTACCAAAAGCAGAATAAGTTGAATCGAGTGACTTGTAGACTTCATCCAGACCATTATATCAATAAAAGAGAGCTAGTTAAATTGGTTCGGTTGTTCGTGCAGTTTGCGTCAATGGTTAAATCAGCTATGCATGAGGGAGCAGTGGCGACAATCGGTTGAGAACGTGCATACGTCGATAGTCGAGGCTACTTTCATCCTCCTACAGTGCTCAAAAGGGTCGGTACCAACGTTATCGGTCTTGAGTAGGAGATCTGCTGCCCTGCGGCGCTCATAATCAAGCAGATTTGTGGTGCTCTCCTTCCTCACAATGTCTTGATTAGTTGCAAGACTTCTGTTATCCGTGGCGCAATTGACTTTGAAGGGACCTGCTTTGCGTAATTTATCTTGAGATGGGGCTTTTTATCAAGGTAAGCGTTGGAAATATCTTTTATGATTGGTTCATTTTAACGCAATTACTGAAATTCAATGAAGCGGCAATGAATTTGGTCTTTTTTCATGACTTGGGCAATGTGATATTAAATGTCAATAACAACGTGGAATAAAGGATGAGAATGACAGTTCATGGTTATTTTGGGCTGATTTTAAACAAGGGGAGTTGATTTATCCATTTAGTCTGGCGTCCAGTGTAGTGAATTAAACCCTCCTGGCTGTGGCTACATTAGGTTCTGCCTTACTCTTAATTACTCTGGACTGATGTCAAGTTTTCCTTCCCGATTTAAAACTGTCAATCACAAAGTAGCGCATTGCTTAACAAGTGGTTGGGGCCTTGTTGAAAATTCCGCCATGAAAGTAGTTAATGTGTTCCACGTTTTGGCAATTTCGTTGATACTTTAGAAAATTATACTGTTTTATGCTAAAATGCGTCTCAGGAGTTTAACATAATTCATGGAAACCTTAGAAGCGGTAATATTACTTCAGGGAATTATTCTAATCAATAATGTCATCTGACCCTAAGATACGAAATGACTATTAATTCTTGTAGAAAGAAGTGCATCGCACTACTCCAAATGCTACCGTCACAGTATCACTTTAAGAACAGCAAAAAAGCCCCGATTTTCTTGAGCATTCATTGTATGGGATCACTTCCCACATAGTTCATTCGACGAAAATTTTATTTAGCTTTTTAGCTGCTTTATTTTCCCTGTTGATTTATTTTAAATAGCTAGACTTGCAAGAAACCTACCACATTATTTTATGGTAATATGCTCGCTCCCTTTTCCTTTAGAAGCTTTCTATTAAGTCTTAACTTATCCACCACTATGAACTCACACGTAAAACGTAAGTACTCAGCGATTAAAATTTTAGTCATCTACCAAAATCAAATTTTCTTTTCTGCTTTGACAATTAAAATGTGCATTGCTTGTGCGTTTACACTAATATGCAATACCTTTGTTGTTTTAAGGTTCCTTTCAGAGAGGAGGAGGTGAGATGGGAATCAAACCTGGTGCCTAAGGAGCTGTCAACACCCGACAGCCAGGAGCAGTTCCGTGTGCACACCCCCTTGACTTGTACCTGCTTCCCCCATTTACGTAGCCTAGCAAACATGTTGAAGTCGAGTCAGTCTGGGTGTTCTAAGAGTCTGAGGACAGGGAAAGAGGAGATCTACTAGCCTCGTCCTACAAAGATGACAGCGCCAGCGGATCTGCCTTCTTCCGGAAATGAAATGAATTTGAAAGACTGGCTGAAGACTGCTAAATTCAACCTCCAACCCTATCTCCTTCGCGCTCTACCCCATAATTTATTTTTGGCATCGGTCGACTCCGGCATCACCCACGATGCCAAAAATGATCAATGCTGCGATAAGTTGACTCTACTTGTCATTGATCGGGAAGAACAAACTCTTGCCAGAGACTTCTTCCCTTATTTCCAAAAAGCTGATGAGAATGACGAAGAGTATGCTAAAAACTAATGGGTTGTTCTAAAAAGACCTAACCAAATGAGCAGCATTACTTGGCACAATCTTTCCTTACAGAGTAAAAAGTTATCTGCTATACTTCTGCAACAAAACTCTCTAGCCAACTACATTCTACTCCCTTTAAGCCTCTAAACAATACTCTGTGTGATTAAATTAATTTTAGGGCCCTCGGAGCATGCGTTATAGCTCATTTGGTTGCCAAAACTGTCTGAGTGTGGAAATATTCTGAGCAGATGCAACATCCTTTTGGATTTTATTGGAATGTAGTTTACCCTTAACACTCCCTGGATCCACCCAACATACGTAACTGAATCTGTCCATTGATCCCACATTTTTTACAGACTCATTTCTCCTGGAAGCCTCTTAAATTACTTTACATGTACGGGCCTATAAACCAGATTCTGGCGAAATAATGCACATGAATTGGGAATAATAATTTAGAAAGTAGCAATGTGACTGTTCTGTAATTTAAATTAATTAAACTGGTCACCACTGACTGCTGTTAGCACTCCGATTATCTGTAAAAAAAACGTATTATTTCAATAATGCTTATTCGAAAGATCTTACTTTTCTGCTATGACAATAGTTGAGCTAGTCAACATTAGTAAAGGGCTTTAAATAAAATCGAAATGACTCAAGGGCTGACTAATTTCCCCTGAAAAGGACAAATGCATTGCCCATAGCACCTCAGAAATTTGTGCTAATTGTCAGTGCTTGTGTAGCATTTCATGCAACCGAAGAGTCAGCAAGACATTCCGTTCTTGCTGGTGGCTTCAAGCTTGCATGTGAAACTAGAAAAATGCTGTGCAATTATGCAAAACACCTGTTCCAGCCTATTGGGACAACTCCTCCTCTGTAAGAAATTGAACGTCCCTCAGACATGACTCGTGGACGGCAATCGAAACAAAGTCGTTTTTAAATATTCTTCTACCCATTCTACACGTGAGGGAGATGGGACACACACAGGCAACAATCCCGCTGAGACATTCGTAGGCAAAACTTAAATCAAACCACATTTTGGTGTGCAGAATGCCCCTTTGCCTTGGCCCGACTGATTTACTTGCACCATAATGAAGTAGGCAAAGACTAGCATTACTCAAAAGACGCCAACCCCTTCCACCTCCCAGATTCGGCACTGAAGCGGAGGCAGTGGCACTGGCCAATTCGACACCCTCAGGCCTGGCAGGCTACGTGTTTTCGCGTGAGGTGGGCCAATGCTGGCGCGTGGCGGAGGCGATGGAAGCGGGTCTGGTGGGGGTGAACGCAGGTGTCGTAAGCACACCAGAGGCTCCATTTGGTGGAGTCAAGCACTCCGGCATTGGCCACGAGGGTGGACCGGGTGCGCTGAAGGAATTCATGAACACAAAGTGCATGTGCTGGGCTGGTCTCGATTAGATCTTCCAAATTGTGTCCCCTCCCTTCCTTTCCAACTGTTCATTCAATTCTGTGGTGTTTTGATATTGCTCTGCACTAGAATTGTCGTGCCTATTCTTGCCTCGTGGATTCAGTATTTATGCTACCTTCTATCCGGTTTTTCAACTTCTTTGGGAGGTCGTAATGGGCGAGATCTGCCCCTTTGTCTCAGTATTTGTCTTGTCCCTAAATGTATCGCTTTACTTTACTTTTTCTACTATTCCACTTTTGGCTCCCAATTAGGCGACTTTGGGTGGCATCCGTTTCCACTTGAAGACTGTGACAGTTGTAAGAGCAAAGCGTTAGTAAGTGAAGTGCGCCAGTGGAGTCTGCTTTCTGCTGCGTTAATTAGGATTGCTGTTGTTTTGATTGCCATTTTGGTGCTATGGAGTCCATTTCATGTCTGTTGTCTCCTAATCATTGTGCAGGTTAATGGAAAATCTCCCATACTGATGAGCTTTCTTTGGATCTGCGAGATAATTTGAGGCACTACAGTGGTAGCAGCAGTCGGTGAATGTGATCCAAGTTGGCGCAAAGCGTAAATTTTGTTCAAAAGGAAGGAAGTCACCTGCTGTGGATGAATGAGGCTACATATACTTTCAAAAGAAGGGTGAGTTCTCTAGCTTCTGGTCCTGCCTACATGAGAGTAATTCTTTGAGTCCAGTATAAATGTAATAAATATTTCTGGAAAAACGCGCAGGAATTCTACAAAGATTTGATAGCCCTATTAAGGCATGGGTTTCCATTTCCTAGAAATGTCACTCCTTTATACAATTTGTCTTGTAAAAGAATCCAAGCCATTTCCATAGTGTATACTGCCTCTACAGGAATAAATGGAATTCACTACGTCGCCTTCCAATTACAATGACTAGTGACGCCCAAAGTATGATTCAGGAGGGGCTTGTTATAAGGCTCATAAGAGGAAAGGAAAAATGCTATTAAATCCACACATGTCATGCCTGCCTTTCTGCAACGCCTACTTTTCAGAAGCTTGTATCTTTCGTTGCTGTGGTGCATGGGTAGGCCAAAATTAGCCTTCTTTCAATCGAGTATAACTAAACTCTTCTTCAGGAATGAGTGGTAGGGCTACATCTGACATCAGTCGCTGAATATTACAGACGAAATCCTGTCTAGCACGATAAAAAACAATCGTCTTATAAGCATTACTTTGCTTTTGTCAAAGTATAAAATAATTGTCAGCTAATTGCTCTGTACAATATCACCAATTTACCTAAATTCTTACTTCTCCTCAACTATCATCTTTCTATTTGTCATTTTTGCCAGATATTATCCCATCGCCGGTAGGTAGTCGAACGATCTACCACCGTTTAGGCGAAAACGTCAATCAACCTCAAAATGGCCTGATTTCCCTAAGTTATATGCACTTGGCTAGCCCATCCAACTTGTAGAGTGTTCATAAACGAGATCCTGGTTATTTTTTTGAGAATTAGAGGACATCAATTTCTTCATTACGTGAGGCAAGGTATAACTGATTTTTAATCAGCAGCTTTGCAGTTGATAACCCAAACCTAAAAAAGATCTGCTTATAAATATCTCTTTACCCATCTAATCACCGAGGAGTTTCATTGCTACCGTTGTAAAATTGCGGCAAAAATGATTTAAAGTTACTTTTTCTTAAAAGCGAATAATCTCTTTGTTCTGAAACACAGTGCTAGTGATTATGCAAAGGACATTCTGCCACGTCAACAAATTTGTACAGTTGCTCGGTTTCTCTGATTACCCAATATCACGTCCAAATAGGCTTAGGCTTTGAATGTTCCACCAATCCGTTTAGAGATAAGGTGAAGGCCAAGGCCAATTAAAACACCTGTAAAGGTAGGGATGGGAATTTCCCTTATCTTATTCGCAAAAAGTTGAATGAAATGTGGAAAATAGGAAACAATTTAAAAACCCAGAGGTTGGAAATGCCTCAGCTAGATGGCAGTGCAGGGTGACAAGGAGGAGTGGCTATATCTTTTTTGGCTGTCTTCACTATTTTATGAAGAACTTGTGCCTTCGACTTTTACCTTCTCATTTCAGTGGCACTTAATTGGCATAGAGTTTTTTCTTTTATATTTTTACCAACATTTTATCATTGTTGCACTCGGACCCTATGCAGCTATGGTTGACTGGAGCACAGCTAATGCCGAACAACCGAATTCACCCAACACACTGTTCAGTTAAAGTATGATCCAGATTTATGATAACTATTTGGCATTATAATAAAGACAATTTGAAAGTTACCTTTAGCCCATGGACTCTTACAGTTCTAAATTAAAATATTTTGTCACATGCTACAACAAATTTGGTCATTTTAAAGCAACTTTATTATGACGTGTTTGTAGCAGTTGAATGCACCTAATATACTAAATTACAAAACAATCTGCAAAAGGTACAAACCTATTGCATTCACTTCTTCTGATCCATTAAACTGTGGCCATTTCCAAGTTGTCAAAGCTGGCCTTGACAAGAATAGTGAATGCAAAATGCAAATTTGCCTATTCCAGGCATGAAAATGCCTCACGGGTTTATAAAGTGTACATGGATTTGTATGAAATATACCTTATTAGGGTTATTTTCACCAGCAGCATTAGTTCCTTTATCGCTTTTTTTTCCAATACTTTCGTATAATTGCTAATCTTCCTCAAATCCTGGATTATTTACAGTAACTAGAGCACGTTAACAAGTGGGAGTCATTCTCCTCAATGAATAGTTGAATAGGGAGGCAACTGAAGCTGCAATGACTATCTTCTCAAAAATGCCAAAAGGAGGCTCCTTTTTATTTTATTCTATTTATTTCCTCCTCAAACATGCAACTCGTGATTCCAAATCTAAATGATATCTGTTTCTTTTTTCATACCCTTCCCTTCGTCAGCGTGTCCACGTAAGCTTGTTCGTTCCTACGCATATCTCCGTTGCCACCCTAATGCCATTGTGCTCCATTTCTGGCTCTTCACTCAAAACCGCACCAATACCTTCAAACGTTTGTAACTTCATTCCGCCTACATGATAGGGATGTCTTGTACTGTAGAAAAGGCTCCTGTTTCAGTCACCTACCAGTTTAATCATTCGCGCTCAATTACTTAATATCGTGGAAGGTCTCGAATGTCTCACAATCAATCGGCCCTTCTGATTAGTCAATATCAAGTGCATATAGTCTAGGCCTTCAATGTTTCTTCAAGCACTTTGAGACCGATGCCAGCATAAAACCCATTAGCACACTATGAATGGGTCAGAGTGGGACCGCTTCTTGTCTCCATTAGTCGGCCACCGTTCGCGTACCCACATTGTCCCTTCACCATGCCTGCCTCTGATGAAACCGATGGTCTCCGTATTGAAGACCTCATCTCTCGCTTCTATTTTGGTAGACAATTCAACAAGGTTCAAGCTCACGCTCTTCATCAACAGTTCATTGGGCTCTCCTCTACATTTACACATAATGACGCCCGTAAGGGTGGGCGGGGGGCCGCATTTGTAACGATGGTGAACGAACCAGATTTAAATGAATTGTGTTGCTGATTTCATTGAGTGGGTGCATATGTAGGTATGTGGCAAAAAAAGGTTTTACGGAATCCACATTCGCCTTTGGAAATTAGCTCCATCAGGCGTATTTTGCTAAGCCAGTTAACCAAGTGCTGCAACGAAACCAGAGAAAGCAACTTCAGATGCAGATTTTTCTACTGAATTTAAAGTAAGTTATCTGCAACGTAAAGAATTGCATCGCATTCCACTTTCTAGAAGCCAGAAATGACTTGGTGAGGCGATAGACCAAGGTGTCAAGGAGTAAAAGCGTTTGGTTACTAGCCTTCCCGCTTGTTTTACTGTTATTTTTCACTTTTAGGCCTTTTGCCTTCCCATCTTCATTGAAGTTTTATTGTCATAAAGCAACCATTATAAAATTTCACCAACAACTCATAGTCTTCAGACTCAAGCCTTACAAATCCTGCAAGAAGAACTGAGCACAGCAAGTGCTGGACAACCAAATTCACCTTCAGGTTGATAATTTGATAAAATAACAATTCAAAAGTCCATTCCTAAGAAATTACACAATGTTAAACCGGACTTTTTAAACAAGTTTGGCTCAGTTTAACATCACTAAACTTCATTTTTGTGGCATATTCTTTACAGATGAATTGGTGAAAAGCATGTTTCCATTGTTTTTTCCTCTTTTTCTGCCAAACTATGCTCACTTCAATGTTACCAAGGCAAATCATGAAAAAAGTAGTGAATGTGAAAATGTAAATTTGCCTATCAATGGCATAATCTATGGCACAGGAGTACAAAGCGTTGATAATTTTTCTAATGCACCATGCGTCCTTAGGAGAATTTTCACGAGCATCATTGGTTTCTTCATCTTTTCCTTACTGATTGTTCCACAAAGTGCCAGTCTTCTTTGGGTACTTGATTGTCTGCAGTAAGTAGAGTATCTCCACAACTGAGAGTTATTCTCTTCTCACTACCAAACAAAATAGCTTAATAAAAGGGAGAAGATGACCTGATGGTATATGAGCATAACTGCAACCCAAACCAACTAATCTCCTTGCTGGTATCCCTCGTTACACCTTCAGGCCTGACACTGGGTGTGCTGCTGTGATGGAATGAATTCGCCTCTTGCCTAACTGTGCAATCCTTTCAGCCTCAGCACCTGCATTCCATGCTAAATCATGATCATCTATCAGTGTCAATCACTTTACCTTTTTCAATACAATGCCCTAGAATTTTTACCTATCAGCTGGAGGTCAGAAAATAATTTGTCCTATTTACATTGTATCGTTTACTAAATGCCGATTTCTTTACCCTTAAATTTGACATGTAGAACAGAGGTAGCTGAAGCATTTGAAATCGAAGGATGATTTTAAATCACTTCCACGATAATTATAGAGGAATATGGTCGCGATATCAACCACATAATAAGATGCAGCGCAACCAGTATTCCTCGAAGCCTTTATGATTACACTGACACAAGAAGGAGATTTGTCATTATCCCAGAAGGTAGCTGAGATGCCAGAGGCATGGCTGGAGGGCGACGCAGATGGGTGAAGTGCGAGTTCGCGAGAATAACGCGAACCTTTATACAAAGGTGTTGGCAAATCCAAATCACTGTAATTTATGGTACAAAGAGATTTTGAAAAAGTGCTCGAGCCCGTGAATTACAGTGTGTAAGGAGATTCTGGAGATTATTTAAGGAAGATGGATAATTAACGGTATTGAACAATTTAAATGCACTTTAACCAAAATGAGAAATGGATCTAATCAAGTGTAGAGCTCTAAATATCAAAAGATTCGCAGGTCAGAGTTCCTCTTCATTAAACGTGAATTTGATAACCGATCTCTTTGCCACATATTCAACCACCCATGCATGCAATGATTTAAGTGCTGCTAATTACTCGGGCCGAAGTGGTTCGCCGTCGCCGCAAATGCAGCACCCCATTCACGCTAGAAGGAGTCATAATATGTAAACGTTAATTGTGAGTGCCATGAACCGTTGATTGTGTGCGTGAGCTTAGACCCTGTCAAATGGCCAAACCGAAAAGACGGGAGATATCTTTAATATGAAGACCTGAGCAGCCGATAGGTGTGAGCTAGCTAGGGAAATAGCGTGCGTTCACGTGGCTACTGATCTTGGTGTTAGCCATGACATTGACCTAAGGGGGATTGGAGACGTAGTCAAAGCCTCTGCCTACCTGTCTGCGATTGTAAGCAATCTAAGGTTCCGATTGATTGGCCGAGTTTCGAGAAGTTCCAAATTGTCTGGATTTTTGGCACTGGATTTTGGTTTTTTGGTGGTTTTAGACCTCCACAGCATATGGGCAGGGTAGGATTGTGAGCCTATGAGGGCGTTGATGCTGTATTAAGTAAAAGACCCGGAATGAGGCACAATAGCATAAGGATGGCGACAGACATTCACGCAGAGACTGGCAAGTTCACCTAGCCAAGCAAATAACCCATAATCCTTCTGTTACAAGATAACAACCATTTATTTAGAGGTGTAAAGCACCAAATTTTACGTTAAATTTGGCCATATTACTAACAAGCTGATTTTAAATCACAAATCCTTAAATCACTGTCCTCTTTTTTAGTACCCAGGCAAATGAAGAATCGTGACAAAGTGGTACATTCCAATTAACTAGCCCATATTCCGCGACTTACAAGTAGGTAAAAATTGTAGAGATATACTTTATTTTTCGAACTAATTTTTGGTAGATTGTGGTGATTTCTATATCAACGAAGTAATACAAGACAAACAGGAGGATCGCAAGCGCACGTATCCTGAAACACTCATAAGTTGTAACAAAATTTAACAGATTTAAGGAGGTTTTGAAGGGTCAGAGAAGTTTCCGACATGGCCAAAATTGCTTGACGTATTCATTTTGGCAAAAATCTTTCCCAAACTACTATCTGAATGCAGTTGAAACTACGCAATAAAGAAGGCCAAAAAAGCAGTTTTGAAACCGTAATTTCAAAATATTATTGACAAAAGTTAAGAATAAAATCATTCAAAAAAACCCAATTTTTTTTTCAACTAAAGCAATGCAAATATCTTTTTCCTAAAATATACAATAGTGTTGAGATTAAGACATAATTTGCTTTCGTCAAGTTTACCCATCCAGTGTGTAGCTTGTGAAAGAAAGGATTCTAGGGATGAAGAATAATTCTACATTTGGAGATTTAAAAGGAAACGCAGCAGCAGTGAAGACAGGGAATTAAAGGGGAGCATTTTTAGTTGACTTCGAGGTGTTTTTTAAGGCAAATCACTATAAAAATATACTAAAGCTAATGGTAAATCGAGTTTACCATAGTAAGGACAACATTCACAAGACTGGGCCAAAGCGTTTTATTGTATCAGAGGTAGAATTAATATGGTTTTCTATTTCTTTTGTTGGTTATAAAAAAGTGACTCGATTTTCAATAACTTGCTCGAGTTCATACAAGTGTTTAAGAGCAAGGGTTATGAGGCGTAAGTAGCAGACTACCCTAGGAGCACCTCTTCCACCTGCGATATTTTCTTCTAATTCCAAGTCCTCTTATAGAATAGCAGTTGGGAATGATGGGTGCGATTGCGGTTTAGCTGTTATACTGGTTAATTTTGCCTCCGTTCAAGTTTTCTAAAACACCTTGTGCCTTTGTTGTGCTTCATTCGGACGAGGGCTCAATTGGAGAAGGCACCTCCTTAATGGATCACTTTTTCGCATGAAGCATTAAAATAAGCTGTAGACTTATACTGAGCACACAAATAAAAAAACCGAGGTGGCTAAGGCTGTTCTGGATATGATAGATATTTTGGTGTTTATGTAGCCTTAGGTCAGCAGTGAGTGGATCTGGTGGAGGAAATGAAAGATTTTTGGCATTTTTCCTACGCTGCAAGGGATTTGCCCTCTCCTACTACAAATCAGTCAGTCGACTAGTTAGTTGTTAAGCTATGTAAAATGCACAGTGCCTCTTAAATCTGCTCCTGAAAGAAGTGATTAATGAGTTAGCCGTCCTTAAAGCCTTCTCCCATTTGATAATGCATGTTGGTGGAACCATTAGCTCACTAATCTTAACAACTTTACCTTTGTTGTTGATGTAAGTAGAGACCAGCAGCTCCTTTGCACCCTAACCCCAACTAAAAGGCACACCTATTTCTACTCCTCAGGTTTTTACGAAGTGGGGTTCTTCTTAGATATAGTGTGCCAAACCAAATGATCAGTATCGTTTTTAGTGAAACACTGGTATTGCATGTCAACATTTCCTACAACGCTTATGAGCTCGTCTGATGATTCGTAAAATCTGATAATCGTGTCCACTAGTCTCAAGGGAGAGGTAATTAGTACAGAACGCAACAATTCATATAAAATTAAGTTTGTTTCCTTTTTTGATCAAGTGCTGATTTAATTAATTTTTCGAATTGTAAAATCTCACAAAATCAACAAGCATTAAATGTAGCTAAGAAAACTCTACATTCTCTTAGAAATCACCAAAATGAGTAAATTTGGTGATCTCTGCAAAATATTATCTAAAAATATTAAACGCAAATGGTATTTTCTACCTAAAATTGCCATTTTTAAACATTATGTCTCATTCACGTATAAGCTCTAAACGAATTTTAGATGTGGAGCGCTCAAACAGATGACTGTCAAGAGGGATTTGATGTTGGAAGAAAGGAGATTTTCTGGAGAAGTGTGCAACGATTCGACTAATAGGCAGCTGCAAACCCGACATGGGAATTACAATCAAAGTGGGATATTTTATGGAGAAAATCCATTAAAATTGAATAGAATAATTCCCACCCCAGGTGATCAACGTCTGCTTTTATTAATTAAAGCAAATTTCATATTTTAATTGAATTTGCCATAAAAACTCTTAGCTTCTATTATTCACCTACAATTGGTTTTGAAGGCTGAATGTAGAAATAAGTGGATTTCCTGCCTCTAAAATGTTCTTGAGAAAGTATTATGCCTGAAAAAAGGGAAACGGAAACGAAAGGAGGGGTCCAACTACGGTACTAAAGACATTGATCAATAACAAAAAGATGTAGTTTAGTCAAAAGTTCATTACTATTCTTCTGAAACTATCTGAAATACTGGCTTGGTGGAAAGGCGACACCATAACGCTTCCTTTCCTATTGTGGTGCACTAGGGCTGGAGTTTGTGCAAGGTGTGGCCTTCTCTACCTCCTACTTTTGTCTTTGTAGAGACTACGTTCGCCTTTTTTTGGTCACTTAAATAAGAGGTTTCAATAGACCAAAAGCGAGAATATTGTAAAAAACGGCAAATAGCTTCTGCGACCACAGCGCCGCATCGAATGATGGATCATACAAAAGACCCAAGTGACGCAATAGAAGTATTAACTAGCAAGCAGGTGACCAATGATAATTAAAATTAGCAATCTCCTCACAATGGAAGGTCTTCACACGGAAAATGGAAAGGAATGCAATATAATACTATGGTTATTTAAATCATCGTTTGGGGTTTAAAGGCACTTAAGGCTCCCCTCTGTACTTCTGCTGGGTGCCATGGCCCCTGGGATATGCTAGTAGCCTTTTAGTCCTTCAGTATGTCTGCATTGCTTTTACTGCCTTTCGTCTCCTAGAAAGAAGTAACGGGCTACAGTAAAATAATTTTTTGATAACAGCACCCGGGTTATAAAGCTCTGTACATATTTACAATGACAAATTTCTAGCTTTTTTGGCTAGATTTGAGCTCTGCCAAACAATACAAGGACAATCCGTAAGATGCTTAGTCAAGTGTTTGTGCGAAGCATCTCATCCCTTCTCAAAAGTCGTAATGAACCGCAGTGGCAGTGAGGAGGTACAATATTTGCAAACTCACAGTAGGTCTAAAAGGCTACTAGCGTGGTCCAAAGTACATCCCATAGGAAAACACGTGCTCACGTAGTTACACACTTACAATGAAAAATATTAAATCACTAACAAAACGATGGCTTTTACTCAACAGTGCTACGTTGATCTGCTACCTCTTCAATAGTAGAGTAAACACTTTCAACTGTGATGTATGCCTCACCAACTTACTTGAAATAATCAAGTAATAACCCACCAATACTTTACATTTGTTCTTCCCCTTTTTTCCAGCTTTGCTTGCAAAGGAAACGATTTAAGAACCAACTGAATTGACTTTTGTCAACAGCGGGATGTGCAGTTTGCAATTTAATGGTTATTTTACCAACTTCGCAAACGAATCAGTGTGCGTCTAATTGGTAGATTACATAAGGAGAATAGAGGAAACCCAATTATCGTTTCTTCGTAAGAAGCGTTTCTGTCAAGCACCAAACATTAGGTTTGTGCTCCGTGAGTGGACCAAATAATGTCAGTCCCCTATCCACTTATTTAAAGCCTCTTATTATCCGAGTGTTTGTTTGAAAAAGCCTTTTAAATTCAAGCTTCTTAATTTTTTCCTGGCCTTTGTGTGCAGTTTGTATCCAACAAATATACGGACAAAATGATAAAGTGATGATCTTGTTACCATCATTTTGGTTGAGAAAAATAGCAATCAATTTTTTTATTTATCGGTTCTGGCAATTTTTGATAAAATTGACGAATACCTTTTAAACAATACTAAGGAACGGCATACATTTAGTTGCCTTTATCGAACGACTAACATCACAGCCTATTATTGTTTGTCCTTTAGTTGTCCAGCATTGGATAAATGCATTAGTGATCGACTACAGAATCGGAGGATCCTCTACCCACTCATATTCACCCAAAAAGCCTTCCACTTTTAAGACTTCACCTAAAAATATTTTTCGTAAATCACTTTAAATTTTACTTGGCATATTGAAAGTTCTTTTAGGCTCGCCTTTGTGATGCCAAAAATCGCACAGTTCATCAATGGATAGAATTGCTCAGTAATTTGCGGATTTTGTATTCTACTACGTTATTTTTTACTTTATTATTGCAAGTAAATTGAAAATGTGCCGCCACCTTGACAGCTTAAACCATTATAGTGTTTTTAGGGCTTGCTTTATTTTGGAAGAGACCCACCTTAACTGTATTAGAGCAGCCAAAATGGTTGAGGAGTAAAAAGAATTTTTCCGTCTGTGTTTATCTGGCTGATTGTTGATGTATGCGCCATCTGGCAAGTGTAAACACTTCTTTTTTAAGGCAAATCTGCACGTATTCTTTCCAACTTGTGGTACCTTTTTAAGCAAAGTCACGTCAGTTCTGAAGTGATAACTTCAAAGAGAATGTTACAACTTTAGAAGCTAAAATTTTAAAACATTTGTTGTTGCATCACCCAGCTGCTTGGATGCCAGTTCAGAGGACGTTTACTGAAGACAGCGTGAAGCAAAAGGAACTTTGAACCTTTTACAATAATTTGATGATTCTTTAGCAAAAATGACAAAAAAAGGAAAATTAGTTTGGTGGTAACGAACAGTTTGTTCTACCTTCCACAATGAGAAGTCAAGGGTATATGAGGAAAGCGCAGTATATTTAAGCGCAATTTATTTGATATTGAATAAGGATTTCACCATGCAAGCAGAAAAATGCAAATTCCGTGCTTTTCTGTATATGATTTATTCTAACAATATTTACAAAAGGCATCATAAGCTCAGATGCAATTAAGAAACCATTACCTCGTATTTTATCTATTTAATCTACCTTTTGGATTGGCTGCTAAATGGTTTGAGTAGAGAATTGTGTTTCGTGTTTCCCAGTTGGGCTGACAAACGCATCATTGGTGACCTTCGAACAATCAATCCACCCCACGACTTCAACGGTCACCCCCAAAAGACTGCGATTTCTTTGATTGTGACTCACATGTATTCACCCATGGGATACCGTTCCTTCGGTAGAGGCCAAAAGCTGTTTGCTGTGGGCATTCGACTCCCTACATGTGAACGCAGAAACTTTCTTAAATACAGCCAAAGACTGTATTTTTCTTGCATACACAAAGCGAAGCGAGCATCCAGTCTCTGGACTGGAGGAAGATATTGCCTCATATACCATCATTTTAACACTGAGTGGCATCTCGAGAAATGAAATAGTTAGCAGATATTTTTTACATTTTGGCCCTTCTGCTTCCAATTTAGCATCTTTGGTCCAAGAAGACGGCTTAGAGAAGATATCTTGTTTATGTGCTGTGGGATTTTCTAGTGGTCAACGTCTTTTAGGAAAATCAAGCATTGCCGCCTTCTTCTCGTTCTTCCTCCACTTCAGGGGCCATTTGCGCCTTCTCAAGCAAATGGTCACTACGAAAAAGCAAAGATGATGCACTGTGAAACTTTAAATTCTTTTGTGGCAGTCAGTTTTTAATGGCCATTTTTCATGTCAAACGGAATTTAGGCCATTTGGATTAGCTTGCTCCTTTTTGGATGTTTGAAGTGGTTTGTTAATGCCCATCACCACAACAAAGTTGACTTTTTAAACACTGATGAGCTCTAGCACCGTTTTGACTTGACAATGATGTAGTTAGTACAAATTTTGATGTGATAGAGAACTAAGTGGCAATTGGGCAAACAGAGACTCTCTTGTCTGATCATTTAGCCAATAATTTCGGTGCAGCTAAAGCGTTAAAAATGGTAAAGGAGTTAATATAATGCAAAATTTTATACAAAACAATTAAATTTGATCTTATATTTGAGCTCCAGTTGACCATTCATTTGTAATAGAAGCATTTTAATGGGACAAGCAAAAAAATAGGCAAAATTTACTCGATCATGAGATTTGCGTCAGCCCTTTTCTGTAAAAGGGTTTGTCAACGTCAGGTAATAATTAATTTACTCAAAGAAGGCCTTTTGTGAACCATAGCTTCAATCATCCTGAGTAAACTTAGGAAAATGCCTTGCACACGTAAAAAACGGGAGGCTTTCGACATTTTTTTATCAAAAAAAGGTGATAACAATTGAAATTTCATTTTGTAAAATCAGGCTTTTTACATATTAAACGATAACGAGGTTAGGCCTATTTGCCCACTCGTTATTTAAAAAGGATGAATTCAAGAAAACAGGTCTAATGGTACATTAATAAGTCAAAAATATTTTATTGCAATAAAAACTATTTGTGGCGGCATTTTACTCCTATAAAACAAAAATGATACTTGTATTATGTTGCTCCACTTTGTTGATCAAAAGCATCGATTTATAAAACAACCGAGTAGTTTTTCCACCTATTTAAATAAAATGATTAACTAATACAAGGAAATCCTTTTTCATTAAAAACTTATCGCAAGTTAATAATAACTATCAGTTGGGAGTCACTTAGTCTTGATTAAAGACGCAATATTTTGCCGGCCTTTCCTTTTTGCTTGGGTTTCAAACGCTTGGATAGAGAGTGTTTCTAATCGAACATCTCTCGTTGTTGGTATGCGGAATGCTGCAAACAATCATAGTTTTATGGGAGATTATAATCTGTCTCCTCCTTCTCGACCTCCACATTGGGGCACCAATGACATCTCCCAAGCCACTAGGTTGGTCCAATTTGCTCACCTGTTACCTAAGAATGTTTTTTTTTAGTAGATTAAGCTAGAAAAAGCCTTCTCACAGTAATTGCTACAGAGTACCAACAGTATTTTTGGTTAAGTGTCTTTCCACAACTTCGATCGCAAATTGATAGGACAAGTTTTTAGCAACCGCTCGCTACTTAATTTTCCAATTGTAAACACCAAAGTTTTATCTACTGCTGGCAGGCAGTTTTGTTTTAAAATATAGAAGTGAAGAAGTTAATCAGTAAATTACACCAAATTTAAGGTCAGACTATCATAATATAAGCAAAATTCCACAAATATCTGATTATAGATTCGAAAATTTTTAGGTGCTTTCCAGCTGAACATGTTTAAGGAGAATCTGTATTACACCTCGGTCCGTAAATAAAGAGAAGTGAAGTGGAACACATTTTCTGGGAAAAAATATTCTAAGACACACTTTCGCGCACCCTCTTCAACAACCATAGTTGATAATAAAACTCAAGGAAGGTGTTCTGTTTAAGTTTAATATCACTGTCGCAAACTTATCTTTTATCACTTCCACTTTGAACTGACCGATCAGAAAAAAAATTTATTGATATTTGTTAATGTGGTTCAAAGCCATTTTAAACTCTTGTCCACCTCGGGGAATTCTGATGACTCCACTACGAGATTTTGGGTTTTCTAAACACTTTTCACCTAAAAGTGATATCTAAACGAAATATGCATTAAATATCTCCCATCTTTTTTGCCACTTTCGTCATGCTCTTCTAATAAGTGATTCCTGTATGCAATATCGGAGGTGACATTCTTTTTTACGTTAATAAGTAAACTTTGTCTTCTCAGTCAACCGATGGTGTACCTTTGTACGGCCACACCTTGTTGTGGTGAAGGGTGATTGGTTGGGTATGGTTGGTTGCGGACGAGGCAGTTTGCAGGTGAGAGGACAGGCATCACTTGGAATGCATCTCTGCTCCCTGGATGATAGAAATTGCGGTGTGATCCAGGTGAGGGAACCGGCCTGCGTCTATAGTAATGTGTCGAGCCTAATTAATTACGGTGCATCATCTAGTTGACTGGAGTTGGCCAAGTAGTTGCATGTTTTATACGGTATGCAGTAACTGTTATTTCATCCGACTAGACTGTATGCCAAAAGAAGTTGACCCAGCACTGCAGATAACGATATTTTTGGGTTTACAGTCAACACTGTGTTTTTCGCTGACGGTCCAATAGCAGTCCCATGTTGGCGTGATGCTCTAGTCTATCTCTACCGGAGACGAGGATATCATCTAGAGAGGATGTAAAATATTTTGGAAGTAAGCCAATTAACACAGTTTGAAAGATGACTGCTGCATTGCAGAATCCAAAAGGCATTGTTTAAAATTTATGAAGCCCCTATGACAGTACAAAATATGTCTTTCCTCTGTCAACTTCTACCACCTCCACTTGCCAGTATCCTGATTTCACATCCATGTAGGAAATCTAGAGAATCATTGATACAGGGTTACTGCTTCCAATTGCCTACAATCGACGCACAGCCGTAGACTTCCGTAATTCTTTTTGATTAGAGCGGTCCGAGACACCTATGGTAACCTTTATGATCGTTCGTCCTCACCTCTGTTCATCTCTTCTACCAATCGGTTTACTTCTTCTGGCAGACGATATGGTATGCGTCTAGATGGTTGCCAGATGGGTCTTCTTTTACTGGCATCCATTGTGTGCTTTATGATACCTTTTTCATCCCAGCTTAAAACTTTGCGAAGAGAATAATTTCAAGCAACTTATTAGTAGCTCGTGAAGTTATTCGCTTTCATTATCGGTGATATGGATAAGGTGCGCGCAGAGGTTATATAATTTATTCGTGGGTTTAACTGCAGCCTCACAGAGGGCGATTTAGCGACGTTCCTTTCGGTAACGAAAGGGTGCGTTAACTTCTGTTTCTTTCAGATAGAGAAGATGGCTTTTGAAAAATTCAGGATGGTTTTGGCGTTGAGCAGAAAATCAGATCCGAGAATCGTGTCTGAATCCTGCTCTGGACTCATTTAATTTTGCCCTTTAGATTTTTTTGCCCATGGGGGCCTTTAACGCCGTCTACCACTTTGTTATTATCTCCTTTTTCCTTCTAAATGGGATCTTGTGAAGAAAGTAACGATTCGAATCTTGTGATAAAGGTGGAAGCAGCCAGAAGAGTTATTGTTGAGTTAACTGCACTCGAGTCAGAAGGAAGCTTTATGGACGTATGTATGCATTATACTACGAATTTATTTTGTTTGCCCTACAAGGGGTTGCAATATTTCATAATTTGTTTTGGTAAGCTTCAAGAATTTTTGTGTTTTGATAATCCATAAAGGGCAGAAAGGTACCATGTTTTATGACCACAAACTCCAACTTTCGGTCTTGGTAGTTCTTTGATTTTCTGTGGTTTTGCTACATTATGGCTGAAACTAAGGTATCCAGATGCAATACCTCAACCTCAATTGATCCAATAACCAAAGGCTTGTCTTCTTCCAAGTAGAGTTCCAGCTCGAGAAATGCGACAGTAGTGAACATTCATAGCATCACTGCATCGTAGAAAATGGTAGTATCAAAGAATTTCTAATAATGCTCAAAAATGTGCTACAAGTATTTAACAGCGTCGATACAATGGAACCCTCCTTGCAAAAGGGTGGTTATGCGTCTTCCTCCCTTCCACAGGACGCTAGTTGGAATGAGCGAAACACTTCCAAACACTTAATTCATAGTCCAAAGGCAGGTAGATAAGGCCTTTAATATTTATCCAAGGGGCAAAAATGGCTGCCAACCGCAATTGCGTTCGAATAAAGTGATGCCTAATTTTTACCTCTGTTTTACTATACCACCCAGTGTTCCAGCTAATTGTCCCCAATACAAATCAAATGCTGAGTTTCCATTTTTACTCTAACAAAGTGGCTTGTATTCTCCGGAGATATAAGAGGAAGAATAGTGCTAATATGTCCTCCAGATTTTTGGTAGATAACTTCTTCTTAAGTATGCAATTCTTTTGTCCCAACCTAAAGCGAAGAATGTAGTTAAACTCTCGGTACAAATACTGAAATATCCTTAAAGTCTGAACCAAAAATTTTATATTTCATTATTCACCCTTTAAACGAAGAACACGCATGATACCTCATTTTCTACTTCTGGGAAAGTAACAGTTTTCTCGAAACTATTTAAAATGCCCCATATTTTTCATCTTGTTCTGTATGCGACACGTTCTGCTGAGACCAAGCAATCAGAGGAGACGGTTTGGACTTCGCCGCATAAATCGAACCAAGGAAATACTTCATACTTCTAATGCAAAATCTTTAAGAGTTCTTTGTAGTCGCACGTAGATTTTAGAAGCGGTTGCATGTCACTTGGTTCACAGTTTGCCCTGATGTGTGTGAGTAACGTCACTAGAGCGAAATCCGTTACGATTTATCATTTTTAACCTTCTCTACCATTTTTGGTTGCTGCAGTTGTCATTTCAAAACAGAATGTACCCAATTTTTTTTAACTTTGCAAAGTGACTCATTGAAATGCTTTATTTTGGAGCAAAATGATAGCACACAATTTTATCTTATACAAAGTTGGGGCAGTAAGTTCAGCTGAATTAGCATTGCTTCATTATGCTAACGTTCCATTCCACTGACTTTTTTAATCAAACAAATTTCTACCATCTTTTAGCTTAATCAAATTGGAGTGGCATAGTGCCAAAACCGCCTTCTATTTGCTCAAATGATGGACAGTTGAAGGCAACAAAAAGACCACTAATAAATGCACAGGTAAAAAGTACTTTATCTGCGTCCTATTCACCTAAGTATTGCACTGAAATGTAAAGTAGTAAAAACAATGGGGCGATAATTAACACGTATTGATGGTGGGCAGAACTGGGTGGGTAGGAGCCGCATCCCACCGAGCATCGTCTCACTGACATACACCGTCTACGGGTTGTTTGAGAAGTGTAGTTCCTACGGTGAAGTCTGTTAGCATAACCCAAGCATTTTTAAGACGACGCCATAATCCTCAGCCTAAAGCAACAAAAAACAACATTCTGTCATATTTGATGCGATGTGAATTAGGAGGGGAGGTTAAGCTGAGGTTCCCGCTTGTCACATATTAGATGGTACCAGGCTTTGCTCACCTGCGTTGTAAAGGCATTAGAGAATTTAGGCCTGAACTGTCTGAATTCTGCGGAGGAATGCTTTCTGCTTCTCCACAGGAAGCCTCAATGAGGGGACTGCTGGAGCGACTAGTCGCCGGAAATGGATCATTTCCTAGAAGTCCGATGACGGTCACTGCATAGACCTATCCGTTCGAGACGGATGGACATACTGCTATGATGTGCAAGGAATGTTTCCACTTCACACACAGTTAGGAGTAATCAGTCAGTCAGAATGCGATGTCACCTATGCAGGACCTCATATCACGTAACTCAAAATTGAGACCAAGTAGTAGGTGTCCGACATTTTCTTGCTTTTCTAGAGACGCAAAGTTATACAGAGCCACCATTCTTTGTACGAGGGAAGAATGATTAACTACTATGGGGCTGTATGATCTCATTTGCTTTTTCGCTATAAAGGCTGAATACAATGACTTTTGTGCTTTCTACAACGCGTGGAGCAGTATATTATGACAGGTGTTAACATGAATGGGGAAAAAGCATAACGGTTTTCAGGCTTTCGGTTTTGCAGCATCAAAAGGAGTGACCTCGGTCTCCTTAAGAGTGTCACGACATACTCCATTCAACGTCGCTACTTCCTTGTCACATGCAAAATGCCGACTGGATAATGCACCCATTTCACATCAACGTTTCTTGAGCTGGTCGACAAATGAGCAAAGTTGTAAAACGGAAGCATCTGCCTGCTTACCGCATCTGATAGCGCACGACACAGCAGTTGGACAGTCTCGGCGTGCAGGTCTTATCCACTACCCATCAGAACACGCGAGGTTGCTGGATGGATGCATTTGTGTGTTTGGCGCATCTGATTGCTGTGGATATGACAATGCAGCATTGTGAGCAGTTAACACTTCCATCAACTCTTGCGACAGCATGCGTGGTTCCAAATCCATGTGTTCTCTTAATTGCCAGCCTCATGTCCTTCCTTTATCAACTGCTTTAACCGAAAGTTCTGCTCAGTGCATTAAGTGAAGTCGGCTGCGATGCAATTCATTTCTGCTGAAGTCGCTTCATCGCTGTGATTCCACTTACACTGCAATGCTTGAATGCATTAAAAGGAAATATCCATTCGAATAAATTAACATCACCATGCCTAAGTCTTTCACGGTGAGACACGAGATTGTGACGACTTTCATACTTGCACGCTACTTTGTCCTTGGGAAATGAGTAGCCTTTGCAAATGCGAATGCGTTTTTATCACCGATTTGTCCACTTTGCTTGTGATTGTCAAATGTCACGAAAAGATGCCAATCATCACCTGAAGACGCGCCCTTTTGCCTGCACTTAAGCCTTCGCAATTCACCACATCTGCGCCAAAGCAGGCATAGCCTACTTGGTATGAGACGGTGCTTTAGAATTATTGTTGGAGGATGCCAACTGATACCTCTTGCTCGATGAACAAACTATGCTATAAAACGACTTTTATCTAAACTAGACAGTCGGTTGGCATGCAGTCTTAAGTTCATGACGCATTTGGATGATGTTGAAGCCTAGGCTTGCTTATTGGAATATGTCGGTGAGGTCCATTGGCTTGACTTCCAGGAAATCTACCCTTGTGGCCCACTCTTTTGTTGTTCACGTTAACCATGACTGAGGGATGCTCTCGAGCCTTAAGAGTGGTGTTTTGTGGCAAACAATGATGCGCACTTCCGCATTCTCGAACCTCCTGCACTTTCCTCTAGGTGATGCCGTTATCCTTGTGTGACTGGTCGAAAGTCAAGGTACTTACCTGCTTTCTGGGTTGATTTTCCTATTGTAAGCACTCCGATTGGTCCTCCACCACCTGCGGCTTTGGAACCCACTTAAGCTCGATCTGGAAAGCAGATAGGCTTATATTGCAACGCTACGACACGGTAGACCAACGCTCCAAGTTAAAACCAATTATTTCGAGGGGCTGACTCGATAGCTCTGTAAGCCACTTCCAGTCAACGCATGCAATTTTTGTCACATAGGGGTGTTTTTACAAAGACAGAAATAAACAGACAAACGATGAAGTCGACAAGAATGCGTCAGTCATCAAAATAGAGGGGAAGAGAGAAGGGTGTCTCAAGAGAATGCTTCCCATAAAAGTGGGCAACTGGAAGATCAAGTTACGTGATCACAACTACCGTTCTTTCTTTGTTCTTGCAGAATCAAGCTATTACCAGGGTGAATTGGCTTTAGAATGTGGTATGACTATGAGGCTTGGAAATGCTTGTCGGCGATTTCGATAATGTCGATGCAAATGCAGTGCAGATTGTCAGAGAACACTCAAAACCGCCTTATTCACAAAGCGATTATTTTGTGGCCCAATGGTTTGTGTACCTTTGAGGATATTTGTGTCTGCAAGGATTGCACACCCATACTGTGACATGGCCCTTGGTGTATGCTAATTGCAGCCACAGCTCCTCTTCATTGTAGTAAGTAGCATGTTATTTCGCTCTGCTTTAACCGCCTACGACCTGGAGAGGACTCGAGGCGTTGCAGTTATTTTGGTGCGGTGTTTACATTAACTGAATTATCACAGGAGCCAAAATCAACTGTGTCGCCATTCCCAACTTCCAAACCAAAGCAATAAATACAGCAAAATGGACAGTATTTTAACTGCTTTAAGTTATAAGACAGTTTGTATAAAATCACTGGAAATTTTTAAATTTTATGCATCCTAGTCTTAAACAAAGAAGAACTTAATATTATAATTTTGATTTTGCTACAGGTGATGTAATTGTATAAAGCAGGCTTACATGTAGTTTAATAGTTTACATAAAGTTCTTTACATTTATTCCTTTATTGAGCAATAACTGTTAATTTTCGTAAAAGGAAATGCTCTTATTTGTCCAAAAAAATTTGTATTCAGAGCTGAATTACAAACGTTTTGGGTCGTTGAGCTCCCATTCAGTACTTTCAGAGTGGAAAATTACCAATTTAACCTTAAAGCTATGCAAATATCATAGTTATGCTCTGTCAAAACCTACCGGGACCCCTTCTCAGCAGTCACGTGCGCACACCACGCATCCCCCACTTACACCTGTTTCATTATGGAGGCATCCCCATTTTGCTCTTGCTTACTAATTTTTCTTCAGTCAGAAATATAGACAAGATCAACGATAGCCCGTAAAAGCAAAAGTCAGTACGTAACCAAAATGTGGAATCCTGTGCAAAACAAATTGCTTTTAAATTTCAAACCATTTATGCCACGCGAAGGTTGAGCATTAACTGTTAATTTTTTTTTAAAATACTCTACCTTACATTAGGCTAAATGCAGATCTCACTGTTCCTTGTTAAGGTTTGTAATTTGGACTAGTTACTTTAAAAGAGGTATTCATTCAAATAATTAGCAGACCAAAGTCTGCCTCGCATTAATATTGCCTACTCGTTTTCTTCAATTAAGGCCATTTGTCTTGTCTACTGCTCAACCTTCGCGTGACATAAATGGTTGGACTTTTAAAAGCAATTTGTTTTGCACAGGATTCCACATTTTGGATGCGCACTGACTTTTGCTTTTACGGGCTATCGTTGATCTTGTCTAGATTTCTGACTGAAGAAAAATTAGTAAGCAAGAGCAAAATGGGGATGCCTCCATAATGAAACAGGTGTAAGTGGGGGATGCGTGGTGTGCGCACGTGACTGCTGAGAAGGGGTCCCGGTAGGTTTTGACAGAGCATAACTATGATATTTGCATAGCTTTAAGGTTAAATTGGTAATTTTCCACTCTGAAAGTACTGAATGGGAGCTCAACGATCCAAAACGTTTGTAATTCAGCTCTGAATACGAATTTTCCCGAAAATTGGAAGCATTTTTTTGTAATTTCAGTCAATTTTAGGAATTTTTGATTATCTTTCGATGTGCCCAGACAAATTGGTCTCCTTAATTTGTACTGATGCACCGCTACGTGGCCTTCTCGCCACGATGGCAGCACAACAGCTCCTTACGCATTAGTAAGTAGTATGTCTTAATAAAGCATTTTAGTTTATAGCAGATGTATAATATATTTACATCCCCTTTGAAAGTAAAATTTATGCATAAGAATTTATCATCATTAAGCATTTGTTACTTTGCCAGGAGGAAAAGACTATGGGCGCCTACAAAAGAAGCAGTTGACTGCCTTAGGCCCCCTATTTAATGATACCGCAGTGATGGCATCAAAAAATATTGGTAAGCATCAGGCAAATTCCATAGCTTAACTATACATTTGTCTATTAGTGACTACTTCCAGACGTCGTGTGGGAGTGGCTAACAAATGAGGAAAATTATTATACTAACTTTATTCGCTGTCTTATGATATGCCACGATTGCTTTCTTTTCTAGTGGGTTTGATCAGCAAGATATTTGCATATTTTAAAGAAGTAGGGCAGTTTCTTGGGATACAGTGTCTGCTTACTTGAATTCTTAGGGTATGGTGCGCATCTTTCATCCTTTGTATGTCCACTTTGCTTAAATCATTTCATAGTTGGTGCTCTTGACTCGTGCTATTATCACTCAAAACCGGTTTTCTCTTACCATTTTCGGCACTAAAGTAAAAAATCCCAATGCTTTGCTCCCCTACCTTATGTTTAAAATAATAGACACTAAAAGTGATTTTTCTCTAAAGTGCTGCGAGAAAAATATTTTCCGACAGAAACTATTAAATTTTTTCCCAGCCAATGATACAGATCTCTCTGCTTTGCGAATTAGGCTTAAATGGACAGTAGATATTTGTTCAACCTGTGTGGAAGTACAATAGCCAAACTATTTCTTCAAAATTACATAAACAATTAAAAAAGTGGCTTATTTTGTGTTACAAAATAAGGACTTCAGCGTTTGCTTCGGCGAATAACATCTCTGTGTCAAGCTGAATCATGGATGCAAGTGAATGGGATGTAGTACTAGACGAACAAATGTTAGAAGGATATTGTACATTTTATATATATATATAATATGTATTTTTTTTACAAAATGAACCCAAGAGTACGGATAAAATACTTTTAGATTGAATTGTTAATAAAGTTTGCTGTTCAAAATGTGGGCTAATTTTGACATCATCACCTATGCCTCACCACAGGTTGTTTTCCCCTCTGTGGGATAACTTTGTCTTCGAGCTCTGCTGGTAGCCTTCCAGTTCTTCTACGCGTTATGAAATAGTATTTTTGTTCACAGTACTTTAGCTTGTCACGGCATTGGGGAAGACTTGGGGCTTTTCAGTGGAAAGGACACCTTTTTGGTTCTGAGCCATGTGTAGTGCCGCTACAAGCAGAAGAAACATTCAACTTATTTTAGAGGTCAAGGAGGAAGTTAATTTAAAAGAAAGTCGAATTGTTTACAGGGGCAGATATTTTTAATTACTAAGAAACATTTCTCAAATAATTTATGTGAAAACAAAGTTGTTTAGGCAGAAGTTCTCTTATAAGAGAGAGGATCATATTTCTAAGAGTTGATTTCACTTTCCACCAATACACACGAATTTGAAATTCCGCTATTACAATGAGCGGATTTTTAAACAAGCCATTTAATTAGCACCTTTCAAGATATTAATAGTTGGTTTCAAAATATATCAGCTAGAAATTGTCCCCTCATAATTCTAACCTCTAATTAACATCAATTATATCATGGAGGATGACATACTTCTGTGACGCGGGAACGTCGCAGTCTTCTACTTCATATAAAATAGAAGTGATTTATTTTAGCATGTCTCTTCTCTTCCTCCTACCCCAACAACAACATTAGCAGGGATTCCACTCCTATGCAATTCATTTTCTCGAAGGTTTATTTATTGAGAGGATACAGTTAAAAATGAAGTCATTGCTAATGGAAGTCCCTCCAAAGTTTGGGGAAGGGATGCACAAAACCCTGACCTTTGATAGGACATGAAGAAAATTTTAGTGAACACCCTGGATCATCTATCGTTGCATAGCAAGGAGGGGAAAAGACCTAGGCGAAAATAGCGTAAGCGGGAATGCGTACTATTTGCATTTGAAGGGGTTTTTTACCGTGAATTCGTAATATGGAGGTCTTTGTTAATTTCTTGAGCAGCATAAAGTCTACCCTCTGAGTTCAGACGAACTCCGTCGCTAAATCAGACAGCTGTCTGGACATAGCCAATAAGATAATGAGTAAAACATGGAGGGTGCATTATAAAGAAGGCATAAAAAGGCTTCAAAATTAAATTGCAACAATTTACGCGATGTTATGACATTCGAGACAAACTGTAGCATTTTTAATTTGAAGTCTCTCTCTGCGTAAATATTATCAAAGATGTTTTAACCACTCATGTAAAAAAGAATTAAAACGTAACATTTTAAAGTCAAGGATAATATTTTAAAATACTATTTTAGCCAAATAATTGGGATTTTTTTTAAAACTAGGAATCCTCATGAAATTTTGTGGGTGCCCTTACTTTCATGAGTTAGCAGCCATAATGATTTCATGAATGTCTTCTAATGCTACCTACGCCATCAGTCTGCCTGTCAGAAAGGTCTTAATAAAATTAATTCCTCTACTTTTGTAGGAGACATTTAGTTGTTCATTTCCTTAAAATAAACCTTTAATAAAAATGCAAAACTGGGTAAAAAACTTCAGTTTCAAAAGGTTTTGCAGCTCACTTCATCTTGGTGGGAAAAGGGAGATGTGATGAAGCAACTAGTTTAAGATATTAAGAAAGGATGCCTTGTTAAATAAGAGAATTTTTCGAATGTTTACAATTTTCATCCTATTTTGCTTGAATTAACTACTCAATGTGGAAAGGGGCAATGGATGGTAGTGTCGTCACTCACTTTACTTCACCAATGCCGCCGCCCTCTGGTCACTCAAGTGTTCTGTTCTCATTGTGCTGCCACCTCTTCATAAAGATAGAGAAAAATGGAAAGTTTTTCCTTAATAAAGATGTCTTATCTGCCAAAGTATATCCCCTTCGAACATGTAATATACAGCCTACGCCGATCCTACAAAACTTTGCACGTGTGTGACAGGTAATGCGTGCATAAATGGTATTGTAAGGTAACCAAATACTTTACAAAAAGGCATAAGACAACTAAAATGGTTCTTAAAACATCTTACTTGCACAAAATTTTGCTATAGAAACACAATTTTAGACTAAACAAATCACATTCCAGCCACCCACTTTTTGCTCACACCCCTATTTCCAAATGGCTGTTCTAACGTGCATGGGATTAACTGATACAAAGCCGGGGTGATTATTCCCAGAAAAATTAAAAAACAGGGGATTAAAATGCAAGTAATTACTGAAAGCTCTGTTAAAATCATGTTATGTACTATATTTTCCTTTGTGACAATGATTCAATTTACAAATTCCAATTTTTTCTTTACAAAAAGTGTTGACCCTCTGGAGACAAAATATCTGGTCATAGTAGCTCCTTCTACTTTATTGCAGATTTTTTCCCGATAGTTTGCTTTATTTCGCTTGTCATTGCCCAATGTCGTAAAAGTGATGATTACCCCGTGGAAAAATGGAAAATGGAATTAAGGAGGAGAGAAGCGCTGTAAGGACCATCTCTCCCTTCCTTCATTTCTTTTCTTAATGTTCCCCACTTCATATTCTAAGCTATGGGGTGTGGTCTTCTTACGCCCAAACTTGGCGACATTATGTGATCTTAATTTATCTTTTTAGGCATAAACAAGGAAATTTAGTACCAATTTGCTCATTGGTCACGCACAGTATCGCTATGTGTCTTTTTGCGTAGGTTGGTATCTTAGGCAAGAACTTTATGATAGCCTGAGGATGAAGTAAAATCGTTGAATTGGGTATAATTTAGGGGTGGATGATGACATTATCAATCACCTAATAAACTTTGCAAAGGCAGTCAGCAATTCAACAATCTGAAGTGCGTGATACAATGTTACGACCCTCGTGAAAAGGCTGATAAAAGTTGGCTGCCGTTAAGACTCCTTTTTTTGTTGCCGTATACAGGCGGATCCCAGTTTCCAGTTAGGAATTTATCACTAGCGTTTCTCCCTTGATGTTGGTGGTACATTGGCCTTAAGCTATTGTCTTCAATAGCATCACGTAAATCGTTGTAATCAGGAAAAGGTGCATTCATGTCCAGGAGCCATCTATCCTCAGATAATTTATTAGGAAAATTCGTCCTTTAAGAGCCCCTCAGTGGCATGTTTTGACTCTCTACCTTCCTCCAGCTGGCTGAGACTTTTATAAAATTTGCAGATATCTATCCATTAAAACAGATTTTAGGGGAAATTTAGCAGAAATAGCATAAAACTTTCATATTTTATGGTAGGGAGCCCTGTTAATCTTAATTCGCTTGATAAGAAAACTTACATATTTCGGACAAAATTATGCCTCATTAGTGTGCATGATTATGCATCATCTTCATGGTATTGACTTGCTTTTAGGCCGCGGAGGTGACAGTAACTAGCAAAGCTGATCCAAATGAGCTACAATTACGCTATTGTTGTAAATCAAAGAAGGATAGCTAAGATCCGCAATAAATTTGGCTCCAAAACCGCTTTTTCTGTTAGCAACCGCTTTAATATGAAGCTCTGCCTATTAACCGATAATGATTCGAAAAAAATTTAGTACAATTTAAATGAGAATACTGAAAACATTTGACCAATTTTTAATCAAAATATCATTTGTCCTGTTAAGAAATTGCAGCGAAGTAAACCAGATGAACTAGAATAAGTGGAATAGGTGACACTTATCCTTCACTGCGAATGCTTCGAATCGTCTACGATAATCTGCACAGACTAGGCGAAATTTGCCGAGCAACTCATACTACCAGAAGCAGGAGAGTGACCAGATATATCGTCTACGACGATGCTAAAAGTAGGAAAGAGTGAATAGTAAAGCTACGTTTGCTTGAAAAATGTATTTACTTGTGTTGACTTTTTTGATCTCCACTGCCCAATTTATTCAAAATTTGACTTGGGTTGATCCTTAAATTGCAAATACTCCTTGATTTTCAGTTTTTAAACCCAAACATTTACATAAGTACCATAAACTGCCAAGAGAGGCAATCAAATAGATTGCCATCTTTTATCTCATATATGGGATGCTTTTTTAATCTCAAATATAATATTCAATTTGACCTTTTATTTAAAACTAAGTAATGTTGCACGTTGAGTGGAAATTCTAGACTACTCGCTATTACTAAATACGCCTATGCAAAAATAGAGTAAATAAAGGGACATCAGGTCTTTGAGACACGATATTTAGTACTCTGTTCAAGGCAAAACTTTAAGAGGTGTTTACAGTACCTCTGAATCAGTCCTTCATTTGTAGATGGACATAATTCATTACACGAGGGTGGATAGACTGGCAAAATCAAGACGGTATTAAAAGTCTTTCTTTTATGAGTACCTTCGAAACCAACAGCTCAAAGGCGATCTTTCTTCGATGACTTTTATTCATTCCACTTTTTGTTGCTCACCAGTGACCCCAAATTTAACGTCCCGCGCCACCTCTAGTGGTGTCAGAAGGGTTGTTCAACATTAGTCACTCCTGCCGCACTTTGCCCCGTTGAAATATCTAAAACCTTATATCCTGCAAATTGTTTAGCATATTCAAGGTAGGCGAAAGAATAATACTTTATGGAATTAGCTCAAAAGACAATTTCTTCCCCTTTCCCATTCTACACTGGCATGCAAGGCTAGTATATTTGCTGAAACTCCCTTACTTTACCTGCAATTGTTGGTTGAGTAATTAATCCCGTTCATGAACAACAAAGGTTCGTTGCCTTTTGTTTCAGGTGTTTTAGCGTCCATTTTTCGGGATTAATGAAGACAGTTATTGAAACATCCACAGTGGACGCTTTTTATTGGCAGCAGCAGGAGAGCCTTTTTATTACACAATGTTCTATCGAAGAAAATCAAGGACTTCCGTTATACATGAAACCCGGATTATGCGAGGATAATGTGAAGGCACAGGAATAGCTGATGTCTTTGGCAAACACCTCTGAGGGTGAGCAATGATTGTAATATAACTGTTAGTTTAACCTTAAAACCGTGCCTAAGTCACTCAGCGCCTAGGACATCCCGAGATTCGTCTCAACTAACACGTATGTATAGTCATATTGTCTCAAACGCAAAATTAAGTTCATGTTTAGTCTTCATAATAAAAATTCTAAGAGCTTGAATTCTTCGTGATTTTTTTTGAATTCTAATATAAGGTCCGAAGCTCTCCTAATTCAGGCCGATGATTTTTTTTCCTCCTGCGTAAAAACGGACTTTCAATTAAATTTACCTTCCCTTTACCAACACAGACTTGAAAAAACATTTCTGCGGATTATTTGTTCTCATGAAAAATAGCTTAAAGTTGTTTCATGCCTCCGCTAACATATCGTGATACATATGGTGGTTCTGTATGCAGGAGTCGCCTTGATCCTCTAACAGACTTCAGAGTGTATTGACCGGTTGATGACTTGCTTGACCGACGCATTTGCATAACCACGGGGTTATGATGTGGGTGTATGGAGCTCCGCAGCTGACTAATGGGGACCGCTCGGGACTGTCTGAGCCCGTTCCACTTGGTCGGCTGAGATAGGAGTGGTTAGAGTGAATGCTCAGCCTTAAACACATAAAATGCTACCCAACGCAGTTTTAGTCAATCAGAAGGGCAGACGTAAGAGCCGAATTTCCAGAATTCTGATGAGTTATTCGCAAGAAATGAAGTAATAAAACTTAACAAGCACATTTGTGGTGGTCGTAAACATTTCTGAAGCTTTTCTTTGGCGTTCAACAATTTTTATATAATGCACATCCGTGAAGTCTTTTTGAATTTGAAAAAATAAGATCACATTTATTCACAGAGCGCTTATGCCAAATAACAGCTTTATGGGCAGATATCAGACACTGAAAGTGCCTACTTACCACTTGGCACACTTTAGAACAGAAATTTACACTAATCGTGCTTTTAACAAATCAAAGTGGAGTTGCAGTCCGTCAATATCTGAAAGGTCAGCTCGGTTGTGGTGGTCGTCATTGATGGAGCACTTCACCTAATTATATGATGCAAATATGTCCAAATGGATATTGTCCTTGTTAAACGAATTTTACTTGTCTTCATTTTACGTTCATTCACAATGACATTTATTTGTAATCGATGTGAAGCGTTACATGCGAAAAGGTGGTCTTTGGAATAACTGCTTGCGACAGAAGAGTGTAGGGATTGTGCTCAACAGTGCCTTTGCAATGACTGTTTTCAAAATCCACTCTTTTAGAAGACTAGTGAAAGAATTAAACCAGCCTCGTAACTGAGAGGACGCAAATGGTCCCCTGGAATGAGGGAGGAAACAAATCCTGATTGTCCCATAAACTTTGATTTTTGCAAAATCCAGCAATACACATTACAAGATGACCTTCGGGTTAGGAAATTGTTCTTCTCCGCCTTTATTTAAAAAAGATAAACCTGTATTGTCGTGGCTGTTTTTTTCCATGGCGGTACATTTTGCGAGTTCTAAAATATCTCTAATTTTGGTCAAAAGTTTTTCAGAGGGTTCCGATAGATTCTGTCGCAATTTCTCGTTGTAATTTTCTGATAGATGGCCATTCGTTGACACTTAACATTACGCTTCCAATAGCTTTCTATGATAGCAAACTACGTGAGTCGACTCCAACGTGATCCCAGCTAATACCACAAATCTTCGAATATTTATTGCTCTCCTCATAGTATAGCAGCTGCATAAGCTGCTATAGTAGAAAATACCACCGTAAAGCTTCAAATAATTCCCTTAACATTGACCCTCAATCCACGGTTGATGATACATAACGTGAAGGAGGAACTTCAGTCACTTCACACTAGACTGTCAAAAGAGAGCTTCTAGTAGATTTTACGCAATGCTTACAACTGCGACATATAAAAGGGAAGGCCGTAGAACCTATTAGGTAATAGATCTCAAGCGGAACAACTAACTTTAAGGATAGGTTATTTGCTTTTTTGACTCTTTGGATGCATTTCTTGGGTTATTTATCCACTGACTGACTAACTGACTGGCTAAGTAACGTCAGACGAGAAGTAGTTTTGTATAGTTTGTTGGCAATTGATCGACTCACAGTTAAAGTCTCTCTTCAGCTCCGCATGTCACCACTTGCACATTGTGCGGTGAACTTCAAAAACAATAACTTACTTGCTGCAGACACCACACAGCTCTGATGAAGATCCGCACCTATCATCTGATATGAAAAGCCAGACCTTAGAATCACTTGAAAGAAAGTCGTATTTTAGCCGGGACGAGACAAAACAAGATCTAATATCGCAAAACCCCACCCTTGAAAAACATTCCTGACCACCCTTCATGATGGGAGAAAGATACTGCCTCCTCTTGTATACGCCCTTGCAGATACCTCGTTTAAGGAGGGCTATTGTCTGATCTTGGCATTGAAAATCGAATTGATGCGCTCAAAGCAGGCACTTCATGTGGAGATTAAGCAAAGGTAGACTAGGCTAGGTTTGTAAAAGTTCCGGGTATGCACTGCAGAAAGAAGGATGATGGACCCTAGCAACGGTACCTTTTCCATGAATAAAATACTTTTAGATTATTTTTTTTTTGGTTTTTCTAACACAAAACTCATAAACTTAATTGGATTTTTATTCTCTAAAACTAAAAAAATTATTTTGATTAGAACGGATAAGTCATTTTTACATGAATCAAAAATGTTTAGGAATTTTTTATAAGGAGAAGACTGTACTAGCGATTCTACCCCACCGAGTTCTTTTGAAAAAGAAAATTTTTACTATTTTTACATAGTAATAAAAATGGCATCGCTATGAGCCAATAAACGAAATGTCGTGCGCCGATTCAAGCATGGTGTTGATCTTGACAAAGATAGTCTTGCCTTTTAGAACTTTTTAATGCATCTTCACTTAGAATGGTCGAGAGCATGACGCTACACCAGTGCCTTCTGTAAGGCATTAAATATGGCCTTTTGGTGCTTCTCTGGAAAAGGTATTTGTAGATGCAGACTAATTCTACCATCCCAATATTACTGCTAATGGGGGAAAAGGGTATTATTTTTCAGCCACAGGAGTGTCTTTAAGCAATAGGGTGGACCGTTCTGCTTTTTCTGCCCTAATAAACAAAAAAGGGTCTTAGAAAGGAATTACCTTTAAAACGGGCTACGTACTCAACCAGTTTTCTTTTTGTTGGGGGAAAGCTGGATTTAATAGTAGCGTGGATAGTGAGTGGATGGATATGGCGAAATTACTCAGTCGCCTTGTTGACTTACCGAATTTGAGAGTCCACCTGTTTCGCGACTTGCTAAAGCTATTTCATCTCCTCACCGAGTAGGGTATATAATCCAGTTAAAGGATAAGTTTTCCCATGAGGTATGTAATTATGGAGTATCTTAGAAAAATATTTGCCATTCAGTCGTAACTCCTTTCTTTTCTTCTTTTTACGTAGATTTATCGCGCATTTGTTGGAACATCGTAATCGGAACAGTCAAACAGACATTGCATTTATAACTGTGCTTTCCATGAAAGTCCCAGAGGAAAGTCTACTACCACAGATGTCACAGGATGTGTCCTATACAAGATCGGGTTAACAAATAGTCTCGTAACACTGTAAATTTGCTCAGATCGAAAGTATTGAATGCCTATTTAACTTTTTTTGGTTTATTTAGAAAAATAACTTCTGACAAATAGGTAAAGGGGGTGGGTCACGTATTAATAAAACTACTCAGATTCTAAAATTAATACCTAATAAGAATGCGACATGGATAATGTGTTACTTAAGCAGCTGAGCGACATTCATATTCAGCAAAAAAAGTGCCAAATCTTAAAATGATATTGCTTTATGTTTTCTTCCTGTTCATTTGATTGCAGCATATTTTGACATTTTGCTCATAACGTGTTGTCTTCTTACCGATCCTGAGAATGAGTGCACCACACTTTCGGCCACCCATACACAAATAAAAACAAGATCTAAAAGTTACTTTTTAGCATAGAATTGCTTGTTCTAGAATTTCTCGCCGATTTCAACTCCCTCACTCATTGCTGGCAATTTTGTCACAGTCGCCTGAAGAATGGGTTGTGCCAGACCATAGAACTTTGTTGCTAAGGCAGCTGGGGGCAATAAACACCATGGAAAGGTTTAACTGATTTATTGGAATATATACAGCGTTCACTTTGCCGCACTTCTTTAGGCGCAACCAAAATTTTGACCTCTCAATTGCTTTAAACAAAAGAAATGTCTTATGTGAGAGACTTATTTGGAGTCTTAAATGACGACGCGATGCTTAGGAAAGAACTGTTGTCACACTTTGGAAGGAGAGAGAGATACCATCTCTCTTTCCGATCCTCCCTCTTCAAGCAACGATTCTCGCCTTTTCTCAACATTGGAAATCCTATGAACACACGACAAGTGGCCAGTATATTTCGAGATAAAATTGATTGAAAATTAGGGGAGATAGAGCTAGGGATTTGTTTTTAAAATCAACTAACTTTTACTTTGTTTAAAATGGATTTTGATCTTGCAATGTTGAAGCTTTAAGCACTATAGCAACCACGTGAAATTATCTAACCTTGTGTTCTTGAAATGTTTGTGGTATATACTGGAAGACCTGCTATGACTGCGAAACTGACTAAAACTGAATGTATGGCAAACCTTGATTAATCCAAAGAAGCTGTTCACTTTACCTGGATCCTATGGGTCACAGATTTTTCTTCTTTTTAATAAACTAAGAGACAGTTTATTTACACAGGCACTTTATTTTCATCAAAAATAACGAAAATAGGAAATAAAAAGACAAAAGGCAATCAATGTATCCTTGCTTGTTCTTGTTTATCCACTCTGGATTAGTACCGTCTAGTGTAACTTCCTCTACGTGACGAAGGTCGCAGACATCCACAACAGTGGCAAGTTAGGATTTCTGCAAACTCTTTCCTATAGTTCTCATTCAGGTAACCATAGAGGAAGGGATTGACACAGCACGAGAAGAGTACACACAGGAGACAGGCAGACTGAATGAGAGTGACTTGACGTGCCCCCATAAAGGCTTTTTCCACCTCATTAGCCCCTTCATTATTACTGCGGTCTGATGCTGTAAGACTGGCCGCTGTGTGTTCTTTGTAATCCATAAATATGTTTACCGCATGCAAGGGCAGCCAGGAGATTGCGAAGACTAATGAGACACAGGTCAACAAGATATTGGCACGTCGTTTACGCTTTAGCCGGAACTGTCGACGTTCTCCTTGCCCATCTTGACGCAATTGTTGCGTCTTCAAAATCTTTTTGGCCTTACCTCTTCGCTTCTCTTCGTTTGTCTTCTGCAATAGCATGGAGACTGCGTTGATGCCTACTGATTGCCTTGGAAGTCCTTGCACATCTAAGCAACTTCTTGGGGGATGCGATTGCGTTGTGGCGCTTTCCACGGGGGTATCGGTAATTAAAACGGGGGGATTATTGTTAAGTGGGAGCGTTTGTTGGGTATTTTTAGAGCGTACAATGGATAGCCTGCGAATACGTGTGCAGATTCGAATGTAGACGGCCACAAGGATGGCAAATGGAACCACACACTGACAGATGAGAGTAAAAATACCATAGGCATACTTGAAACGCTGAAGTTGAGGATTGCGCAGTGACGCTTCGACGCAAACCTTGCGCGGCTTTGTGGTCTCGGTAAAAATGGGACCCGTAGAGACTGTTGAAAAAGCTAGCATTGGAGTGGCCATGAGAAATGCAAGCAACCACAGTCCTGGTAAAACGCAAAGGGGTCGATTCCATATCCTTTTCGAACGAAATGGATGAATTATCACCTTAAAAAGCAAGAAAAGCTAAAAGGTTGGTCTATCTAAATTTTAACTTTCTTTCCTCGTTTGTGGAGCGTAGAAATATTCCAGGGACTCATTGCATTTATAGGTTTATTTGAAGGCATTCTAAAATAATCTACTTTGGCAGACGATTCTGAAACTCATTTTAATTAATTATAAGGGATAAGATAGGAGTCGCATACATTCACTCACTTCGGTTTCGGTCTACTGATCACGCACGAACTGTCAAAATCGAAAACTACTCATCCTACTCTGAAAACACCTGTCAAAGCAACTTTTAATTCGATTGCTTAAAATTCACACATCAACGTACTAATTGCGAAATAGTTTTAGCAAGATAGTTTGCTTGGTTAAAATTATAAATTACATTCCCTAATTCTCAACATTTGTTTAATGTTCTGCAATTTGTGCGTCCTTTTATGTGTTTTACACTATATGTGTTTACATCTCTTATTCATTAATTATCTTTATAGATCAAAACATTTTTCTCCATCATATTCTTAAAATATTTATTTTAATACTTGGTAAATAGATCTTATAAAATATTTCTGAACCGTTGGACTAGATAGGGGCAACACTCCACATTTTTTGCCCTCAAATTTACTTATACAAGTTCAACTAATCTCGTTGTGCAGCGTACGATTCCTTCTTTTCTAAAACTTTTTGGACACATTCTTAAAAACCAGCCTGAACATTTACTTGAAGGGTTGCCTTCTTTCCGATTTTTTGATCTATTGTGTTAACTAGTAAATTTGATATACCACAGCTCAGAATATCAAATCCACTGGTGACAGAGTGCAAAATAAATTCAGCCTTCTCCAAAGCTAGCTTTTATTGTGTGCAAACAATGTTAGGGCTATTCATTCCTTTCCCTTACTACATGTTGGATTTAGCTCTTTTATAGTAAGGCTGAAAGAAAGAGAACACGAATTTGCCAAGTCTACAAAAGACTTCGTGCTTTCAGGAAAGAACGAAGTTTAGTCAAATTGACTAACGTTTGCGCCTTTTAAAAAATAGATTTGGATTCACAAAGACGAGCCTTGCTTATTCTTGCCGTCGTTTCCTCTTAAATAAAAACCTTAAATCAGCCATCACAAATTAGGCTTGTAAGGAGAAAACAGCTATAAAAACCACACAAATTTTGTTTGGCTAGCTAAAATGGTCCAGCTTTTACCTTCTTAGATTAGAAAATTTTAGGCCTTAAAAGCTGACGAGTAAAGCCATGAATGAAATGTGCAACATTCTTCTGTATTTTTGCTCATTTTCCTTAATGTTTCCTTTGGATGGATCTAAAAGTGCCAATTCCGTTTCTCGGTGAACGATATACCATTACCATGACAAACTGGTGTTTATACAGAATGTTTATCGTCATCTTTTCAAAAAATTGAGAGAATGATTAAAAGTATATTATGCAAAAGCCCGACTTACTCTTTTAACTCTATTTCGGAAAATGGTGTATGAATGCTAAAAGTATATGTGAGATGGAATCTGGACGGTGGGTTAAAACTCTGGAAAACAAGTGAAAGATAATTTTGGCTCATAAACCTTTTGGTTAAATCTACTTTATTTTAGCTTTTGAAACTTGAAAGTAAAAAAAGACTGATGGAATTCTTCTATTTATAAGTTTGCAAGCTCACTTGTATAGTAGACGGTGATGCCTGATTGTATGGGTGCTACCTGTTTAAATTTTAGGAGTAAATAAAATTTTTCGTTTCCGCTAAATTTAAGAAGGAATCAATGACTTGAATGAATTTAAAGAGGACTGCAGTTTACGAAAAGCATGAGAGGTGACTACATAAATTTATACATTTTGTAGCGTATTAATTTTTACTCTAGGTTGTGAAACAGATTTTCTTGGGAAGCAGTAAGACCTCGTTGTAGCCAGCCCCTTCTTACCTCACTTTTACTTCTTCTGTACTTTATTTCATACAAAAATTTACCATCTACGGAAAAGGGGCTGGCTCCATTGTAGAATGCAGAAAAAAGGTAAAGTGAGGAGTCGGCACCTTTACTCCATTCTAAAGTGAATATCTCAAGGGGTTAGGCTAGAGATAAGGTGTCTTGTTTTTGGAGACCGGTAAACTAGCTGTTGCTATTTCTGCAGAATTGATCTTCTTGTACACACTCAGTCCGCATCAAGCAGATCTCAGTTGCAGTTTTCCAGCATTTTGTTGAAAAAATTATGATGCACAGTCACGTTTGAAGAGTGGGCATATATTTTTAGAGACTAATGGACGATGCAGGTCTCTTGGGGATGGCAAATCCTGTGTCCCATCTTCTCCCTTAAGTCGGTTATTTCGCTTGTGAGCGGGCAACCTAAGGTGTGTAACACGTTTATGGAAGTATTGAAGAACAAAGTAATGCACCTATAAGCTTATTTTACAGCTTAAGTGGCTTCTCGGTTTTATCCTCTCTGATGTTATACAAACTAGTTGTTGAACTGCTCTGTTTGAACAAGGCTGCCGGTTACCAATATCACGTAAACTGAAAATTAGCATGGCAGCAGTGACCGGTAATTCTCTCTTTAAATAAGTGAATGTCTTTTTTGGATGTAAGGCACCATCAACTGGTGAGCCTCTACCTGAACAATGAACAAAATGTGGACATTTTTTGGGCAAAACATATTACTACTGCTGCTTATTTAAAGTATCCACATCCGCATCATTAAAATGAAGTTAACGTCGTTTTGTGAAGCAGGAAAGATAGAATGATTACCATCGCCTTTAAGTGACCTGCCAAATAAGAGAAAATAATCAACAGCATAAGTCTGACATCTGACGTGGCATTTTACCCGCCTCTACCATTCATTGCAAGAAATTATCATTATTTCCTGTCAATTGTATAAAAGCCGTCACATAATAATAATTCATTCAAAAATGGAAATAAATTTAAACTACTTTTTCCTTAAAAAATTTCGCATTTTAAAATTTTAAACTACTTTTACTATTTTGTTCAAAAAACTTGGGCTATTTTATACAATCCATCAGGTCATTTTGGTAGGGGAGGAGGGGATGTATCTTTTGTTTATATAAGCCTTTTAAAAAAAATATTTTATGCTTGTTGACTCTACTGAGTCATTTTCGTTAAGCGACTCGCATAACCGCATGTTAGCTAGTGATTAGCACATTCTCCTTCATGAGGTGTGGCAAGGAGTCAAGCACACAAATGCTTGCATATGTGCAAACGATTTCGACTTATTAAGGCAGCCGAGAAAAGATGCATCACTTTCGCCTCTTTTCCCTTGCTTTATTAAGGCTGACACGCCATTTTGCGATTTGTTATTAAGGCACAATTAAAGTGTGGTCAAAACACGTCAATTTGAAAAGTTTTACTCCCTTTCTTTGAGTCATATTGGGTAATTCCAAAGGATGTAGCAGTAGTTGGGAGTAAAATTACTTTTACAAGCTGCTTTAAATGCAAAAAAAACAGGTCTTTTTTTCGCGCAAAATCATAATTAATGCAGGAGGTAGGTGAAGAGGCCGATGAAAAAGCAAACTTTCCTATCGGGTATACTTTTTGCCTGTATAATAGTTTTGCGGTATGACAAATGTAAGAAATGTTATTTTTGTATTCATTCCGTCCTCTTTTTGGACAAGTTATAAGAAAATGCTTGTTAACTTCATAAATATTTTTTACATGATGGAAGAAGGAGATTTCGGGAGACAAAATCTTTGTTAATTCCAAATTTACTTTGGTCTAAAGTGCTTGTCACACAAATTTATTACCTACCAAAGACTTATTTATTAGAAGAAAGAGTGAGAGTAAAGCATCTTTTTTGATTTTTTGCTCCATTTATTAGCGTTTTTACTTTGGTCCCCTTCTAGTGCCCAGTTTTGCGTCCAGTATGTGTGCCACATTGGAATTTTTTCACTGTTTACAAGATGCTGGAAGATTTTGGCCATATTGAAAGGGCGGAAAAAACATGCGCAGCGCTATTTTCAAAGGCCACCAGCTATTTCCCGTAGGCTACTCTTTTAGGTATTTTTCTGTATCAATAGGTTTTTTTAAAAGTTTTACCACTGCTTTTATTTAATAACCTGCCTAATCACGGATGAGTCGCGCATTTAAGAATCGTGAAGTTCTTTGCTGGTCATATATTCCCAGTCAGTAGGTATTTTTAGGGAGTGACAGGAAAAAGCAGCTTTAAGCATCATCAGAAAGAGAAGCTGAGTTTAAATGAATCTATGTAGACATTGGTAACATTTAGACCAGAGAGCTTTAAGAGCTCTCTTAGCCCACAAAGTTCACATTTGTTCGAGGCTTATTTGTCCAAAATACGAGGTTCCGAGGATAAAGTCTCATTCTTTATTGTAAGGTGTTCAAGAAGTCATGGAGTCTTGAGAGCCTGTAAATTTTGAAGAATGTTTTCTTTTTTCCCTTGGCATTTTGCGTCTACTATGTGCACCCACAAATAATCTTGAATTTGTTTACAAGATAATGAAATGTCCTGTACATATTTAGCGTAAAGCAGAAGCATTACGCTAATTTTGAAGGTGGAAGTATTTCTGAATGACATGGCCCTGATGAGTATGTCAAAAATAAAAGATCCTAACTTAAAGAATGGATTTGCGTAATTTTCTCTGTTCTGCCAATTATGAATCAAGATATTTATTTCTTCGTAATTCATGCATCGAAGAATTTCCCATTTCTCTGCAAAAATACCGTAAGGAAGTTGTAAGCCAGTAGGTATTAGTATACAGTAACTGTTTGTGAGAAAATCACTGGCAGATAGAAAGTCACACAAAGTATTTTTTGTTTTAGCTTAATAAATAAGTCTGAATCTGCCAAAGTTAAGTGAGAAGAAAAACTTTTGTTAAAAGAAAAAAGGTGGCAAATAAGCCTCACATTTCCTTTGCTTTCCTTACAATTTTGAGAGATTTGTCTTTTACTATTTTACGTAAATTAAGTTACTTGGTGAATAATATTATCGGGAGAGAAAGTCGTTACTTTAGTCACCCCTCACTCTTTTTTGTGACGAATACAAAATCTGATTGTCCCTGGATAATTAGGGTAGAACAAGGTAAATAAAAAATTTGTACCGATTTTGGACTTTTTTTTACGGGGTCCTTTTTGCTCCTTTTGGTCTAACTTTCCTGTTAAGAGGCCTCTAAGCAGCGCGTAATATAGCATGAGTTGTCTTACAGATAAAATGAGCTCCCCAAATTTGGCCGTTTCTTAGATTAAAATCTGACTGTGCGCAATCAAAGGATCAAATTTCAACCTTAAAATCCTGAATCAGGAAAACTGTGACTTTCGATTTCCGGTGGTTTTGACAGCTGCACACAGAAAGAGAAGGAAGGGAAACAGGCTAGCTGCTCTACTTTTTTACTTGAAGCAATCGTCCTCTGCATATACAAAAGTACAATTTCTGTGTAATTTCAAAGTTAGTAAGCTTAAATTTGTTTGGCTGCGCAAAAAATTTTAGCATGATACGCTATCTGCGGAAGTTAAAATGAACAAAGCTTACTGATGGATTGCTCAAAAACAGTTGCTCAATTTTTATCGGCTAATCCCAAAAATGTTTGTCACCAAGAGGAATAGAATTAATTACTTTACCTCAGATTTACTCAAATTTCCAAATAAGGTATTGTCAACTTCGAAAAATAAGAAAATCAAATGGGGGCGCAGTTGCGAGGCAACTAATTAACTTCACCGTGCATAACTAATTAAACCGATTCTGAAAGGATGAATTTCGTTTCATCACTTCAGTTGTCTCTAAATGCAGGAAAAGACCCACACTTATAAATGGAATTTTCCGAACGGAACGTTAGTCTTACGCCTTTTAGGCCTTAAAATACCTACCTTGAAATAAAAATAACTATTTCACCCCTGATTTGCTCCATTTCTCAAATCAGATGTCGTTTTTTTCAAATTAAAGGGATTGGGTGGAAGCTCATTTGCTGAGCAATTAAAATATCCCAGCAAAATAAACGTTCAAATATAGTTTTAAAACGGTAAAATTTTGTTCATTGGCTTTTCTAACACTTTTGTTTATTACAATACCCAAAATTACCGGAAAAAAACTGACTTTAGCATATGGTCAATCTTTTGTTAGGATATTTGGATATTAACGAAAACTCCAACTTAATTAAACGAGTAAGATCCCACCATCTCCAACGGCATATTTAAATTATTTTTTTATGGGACGCAACGCAAGCATAAATTAAGAGGAAACCATGTCGGAAGTCTTTTGTAGTTGTTCCACCAAAAATTAATGGCCGCATTATCTTCTGCCTCAGCTATGAAGGAGTATTTAAAATAATTTACCCTCGTTTAAAGAAAAAAGTGTCGCCTTTCTCCAATTTAGATGGAGAGATACCTTCCATTAGTTTAAGGCACCGTTTTAACTTATTTAAGCTGGAAAAAATGAACAACTTTTATTTCAATTACATACTTATTTGAGTTCAATGAATTACAAAACTCGAGCACATTAATCATTTTCTCGACTATAAAAGGAAAATAATGGTTTGCGCAATAAAATATAGCAGGAATTCGTAGTGATTTAAGGAGAATGGGCGCAAAAACTACGGTAATTGAATGATTGATATCACTGTTGTTAAAATTCGGAGCCAAAAGCGTTGCTTGGATTTACAAAATTATTTGGAGTAGCCTTCGAGCAAACCCATTTTTTTTATACTTAATCCAAGGAGTAAAAATGGGAAAATCCCCAAAATTCGTTATAATTTAGAGGGAAACGATCTAAAATAGTTGAAAAACTGTAGCGTAAAATCTTACATTGAATCTCTCAAGCGCAATAACGGTGATACTCATAGTCACCACAAAGACATTGGTAGCCTGAGCGAAGGAGGTGAATTTACACATAACCTCCCCAAATTGCCATTCATAATGCCAGTGAAGTGTGCGAGTGAGATTAAACGGCTGCGTGAAGAGACACAGTGTCAAATCAGAGACAGCAAGGTTCACAGTGAGCAAGGTTCGAGGAGTTCGCAGTCGTGGTTTACGGGCCACCGCGGCTATCAGTATTAGCGCACCAGCGGCTCCAAAGATCATCAATGTTGTATTTACCGTGATTAACGCGATGAGTTCTGATCCGCGTAGATGGTTGGCCTCCTGAAGAAAGGTTAGTTCAGACTTGAGAAGATGTAAGATTGAAGAGTTGGCAGAGATATTGAGAACTTGTAATACATAGGCCTCCAAGCTGCCCTCGGTGGGCAGGGAGAGGTTTTGACAGGACCTACTTAGCCTGGAGGCGTTGGTTTGGGCCATTTGATGCTCTTAAATTGAGGCGTCTTCTTCGTGGATTGGGAATATTATACCCTGAGTGAACCAATCAGACAGCATATATATCACTATCCAATCAAATGCTGATAAAATTTGACCAAGCATTCCTTGTTATGGAAGTCCAATTTTTAGCTCAAAGTCCAGCTATATTTTGTTAAAATTATCTAAGAAACGCGTCAAGCTAATCATTTGCTTATTCTGTTTTTCTTCTAAGCAAATCATCATTTTAAGACCAAATGAATAATGGAAACTAAAAAACTTCCTTCACTTCACTTGTTTAACAAATATACTCACTCGTTTAGGCGTTTTACTTGCCCTGCTATTCTAGGATGACTCTTCTCTTGTGAAAAGCCAACTTCAGCATTCTTTCATGTGCCGTGAAGGTAGACGTGAAAAAGAGAATATGAATTAACAACGATTGCCTTTTTTACGCAAATAATGAATATACCCTTAAGTTCTATTAGATTTTAAGTCTGGTACATTAAAAATACAAGATATAGTTAAAATGGATTGATTAAGAGGTGGCATTTGTTAAAAATCTAGATATGTTTTCGCACAAATGAGGGAACCTACATTTAATTAAGGAAATTTTTTCTTTAAACGAATGCAAAATTTGATGTTTTCTTAGATCGAAAAAGTCTTGCCTTGGGAAAACAGATTTTACTTCGTTAAGGACTAAATTTTTTTAGAAAAGGACAAAATTTGAAGGTTTCTTTCCTTGAGTAGGAAAAATTCGATAGTGCTAATCATTTTTATTCAGGCTATTTTGCAGTGCTCCTTTGAGTATATAAAAAGGATTTTACTACTAGGAAGAAGTGGGGATTCCGTGCACTATATAAGTAATGCAAGTGATTCAGAGAATTTTTTTCCCCAATCTGAACATAAAAACCTTCAATGTGACGTACGTGGCTAAAGGCTACTGGCTTTCAATTACTGTCAATCTCAACTCAAGCGCATATAATCTTCATGAATTCTTCTAGGGGAGGTAGTTATGAATTCTGTCCAAAATTGTCTGCTTTATAAGAAGGCGGCATGGGTGAGGTTAGTATTCGCAGGCCATAGGAGTATGTGGGAGGCCTATCTGGGTTAATCAACTTTTCAGCTGGGCATTAGAAGGAAAGCGAACGTAGAAGACAGTAGCGTGGTTATTCGATTTTCCAAAATTTAGTAGACAATATCTCAACTTGACATGACCTTCAAACAAATCAAGACTTTAAGGGTCTTAGTGGTCTGAAACATGTATTTTGAAGCAAAAAACTTGGCAATAACCACTTTTAGCACGACAGGATATATTTGTAAAAGTGGGCCTTAATCTGACTGATAGGCTAGCTCTAAATGTTTTAAGATTTTCTTCTTCACGAAGTTTTATCTAGCTGTATCTAGCAGATAGATTCCAACGTATCTCTCTGGTCGTCCGTACGGGAACAAATTCTAATAAGCCTGCTCATATACCACCCACTGCACCTACAAAGCATTACTGTGCGGACGTGGGGCGGTAACCAAAGTAAATGAGGTGGTGTTTAAGTAAACCAGGCACAAAATTTAAACCAAATGGAGTTTTCAGTTTTGAGAAGGGAGTAGATCCCTTAAGCATCTGCATTTTCCAAAGTACAAAAGGTAACCAAGTAAGCACGTAAAACTTTTTTAAATATAACTAATTGACAGTAGCAAACTTTGGCAGGTATGTAATTTGATAAAGCAATCATCAATACATCGTGTGGCTCTTTTATAATACAAGGTGATTAGATCCGAATGACACTTGGACATAATGTCGCCCTGCCCGAGATTATAAAGGGAAACAGTTCATGCTTTGGCGCATCTCTTTCTAACTCAAATTTGGCCTCGAAGATGTTGTCTACTTCGATTGTGATCTTGTGACTATACTGTGTCTTACAATGATGATATTATTCACTTGGCGACAATACACTCAGGACGAAAAGGAGAATGCGAATTCAATGCAAATGAGGAGTGGAACGAGGCTAGGAAAAAGGATGAGAAATGAGGTCAAGGCTGATGTGAATGAGAAGTAAGATGAGGGCTAGGTAGAGGTTTATGCAGTGGGAGAGGAAGAGGCTGAGACGGTGGTATCTGCCTCCCATCCAAAAGCGGGTCATGTGATCTTGCGCCGTCTAGTCAGGGCACGGCATAAGTAACAATTTATTACTAACTTATTCAAATGTTTGATTATTTTAGCTCTTAGGAATCATATTATGACTAGTAGGTGGATCTCATGCATGGTTGATATTTAACTATGGGGAAATGAACAATTTTTAATGAACAAATTCCGTATCTTCCACACACAAATTACAAACTTGTGGGGATGACCTTGTGCCATAGAAGTGGAGAGTTAATAAGTGATCGTTAGGGGCAATAAACAAAATCTTAATTCACGTAATACAGCAGTACAGAAGTCATTTCTCCTCAAGTCAGTCAATCTGCTTGTCATTACATAAATACGCGAAATAGTATGACATATTTTTGGAACCCAACAGCTAATTCTTGTTGTCAGTCACCCATTAGCGCACGTAAAATGGGAGTCATTCACTGAATAGCTTTGACTATTTTCCCTATTCAGCAAATGCAGATGCAACTAAATTGGCTTATCTCTCACCTAACGTTGGGCGTGACTGTAATTTATTCTTGGCATGTCGATCTCACTTGGTTACAAAAAAGGAGTGGACCATCATCTGTTACTTCGCTACTAAAAACAAGTTGGTTATTTGAACCACTATTTAATAGGACAGTTTGTCACGGTACCCTCTCAAACATCCAAACAAAAGAGGCTTTCTCATTTCTGGAATGCCGTGAAGCAAATATACTTGAAGAGCGAGAGGTCAACTTAAGCAAGCAGGTGGTAGAACCCACGGTAATGGATACCTGTTTTGATAGACACCGGAAGTTTAAAACATTCCCATACCTTAAAACACGTGAGATATATTGAAAACAGAACGTAATTTCTTATCATTAAATATGTCCTTCAGAACAACAAATATTCGCTCTTTCCTACAATTTCGCCTACTTGAGCTGCCCTTTGTAAGTAAATTCGAAAAAATGCTCGATTTTACGATGGATGACAAAAGAGGTTCGGGTTCACTCTCTGCCGAGATTTGTCCTTAACTTTGTCAGTTTAAAGGTCTTGTATCACTGGATTTCTTGGACCTTTAAGGTTGCTAACAAACATTGTTGTCTTAGCAAGAGATCACTCATGGTCTCCTATATCAGTTATTAGTAAAGACTAATAGAAAGGCAGAGTTAAAAAAGAAGCAACGAACATGTTACAGTATTACGTGAGAAAAATAATTTATTTGATACATTCATGTGATCTCGTCTTCAAAATAATCAAGTTTCACCCAAGCGGGAACTGTTAAGTACGAGGTAACGGGATCAACATATGCGTTCAGGGGCAGCCATGTTTAACATTTTAAAAGGCTCCAGATTATAGAATACTTTTATGAAAGAAATTGCCTTTCTTATATTTCAGCAACGACTGATGTGAATGAGCATTTGTCGCCTCTCATATCACAAAGGTTTTGAAAAGCGAGTGCTTTTACCTAGATCAGACCTTGATGTTTGCCCTAACCCAGGTTCAGATGCACCATCCCTTGCAAATTTACACGAACTTGAACAAAAGAAACAGATGCATGTAAGACGTTTAAACCAATGCAAGAGAAACCCTTGTCATTGACTAACATCAAAGCGTAATTTTTTTGTTTCTAGATAAAAGACTAGAGCATGAAAAAATGAATTTGTTCAACCCATTTCCAAGAAGAAATCATATAATCTTAATCTTCCGTTATTAAAAGTTTAAAAGGCAATCTTTCTACTTGAACTGACCTTTTGTCACTAAGTCTGTGCTCGATTTAAGATTAAAAGGAGAAATTAATTTTTAGCACTTTGTACCTATTTTATTACCTGAATGGCGAGCTTGAAAACAAGCACCGTATGCATATACATGAAAGCCCTTTCCAAATGTTAATCTAGTGGAGACATCATTAATGAATACATTGATGATTTGACAACCGGACTGAAAAGCTATCTATGAAGAGGAGCTAAAGATAGCCTAGAGCTTTTGCAGGCTATTACTGGCGTTAGGTAACATGAGATTTCTGGTTACTTAAAGGGACTCTACCTACAAAACCCATCAATTGAAAAATTTGGTCCTAGCCTAAATTTATTTATAATGCCTTATTTGCCGCTTGTAACCCAAAACACAGCAATTTTTAGGCTTTATTTCTAAATTAATGATTAGGCTAATCGAGTAAAATCATAAATGTGTCTTTAACCACTGTGAGGAAAAAAACAAATGTTTTGCATAGAAGACGATGAACAAGGTGTTCTTTGGCCAAAAAGGATACCCCTCAAAATAGTAATGCAAAGTGTGATCAGGCTTCGTACCTCATAGGAAATCTCCGTAATACAGGTTTGTTTCTACTTACCTTATCACTTGAACTATTGGCAGATGCGACCAACATTATTACTGAGAAGGGGTCATCAATTTCCAAGGAGAAGGAGGATGATTAAAAGAAGCCAAACACATATTTTGCCTTAAAACGCTTATCATTTGTAAGAGTCCACACAGTTTAATAAAAGACGCCAATTTCTAACCATTCCACTTCGTCAAAGGTCGCAAATCGTGAGGTAGAAGGTTGTAACGACTAAAATACTACGCTCTCTTCCAGTTCGAAGCCTAGTCCTTAACTCTCTGAAGTGTGCTGACACCCATAATGTAACCAGTTGGCAGACAATTGCCCGAAGCATTGTTAGAAGTGGGTCAAATGCAAACTTCTTCTGCCTAAGCTAACAGAAGAAGAGGTTCTAAAAAGGTAGTTAAAAAAATCAAGTTTATACTTATTTATGGTGGTCCCAATACGTTACATGTCAATAAATTTTTCTTGGCAGAAGTTGGATCAAATTTATGGTTTAAACATTATGCTTTATAATCTTTACCTCAGCTCTACAAAAGGGCCTCTTTTAAAGGATGCTTTATTGAAAAAAATTGGTTCACCATTTGAAATCGACACGGGTCTGTGGAACAATAAAAATTTAGAAAATAACTAGTACAAAAGTTGAATTATGCCATAAAACTTTGTTAAACGAAAGGATTGCACCAACTTATTCTCTAAAAAGTGAAAGAAGAATAAAGGTCTTGAAGACGAGAACCGTAAAATGTAAAACTTGACATAGCAACTGCCTTTGTACATATTGCTATGGTTTATGAACTTCGTTTAGTTTTAAAAATTATAAAGCGTCTTAAGGTTTTAAAAACCAAAATAAATTCTTTAAGATTACTTGGACTCGTTAGCTGACTGTTTATCCCAGTAATAGGAATCTACCCATCTAGTCTTTTTAATGGATTCAATTTATCAAGTGAGGAGAGCAACGCCTGAAAAAAAAATGAGAATTAAAAATTGGATTACCCTTCTAACTGCATTGATAGATAGTCTCTTTGTTTCAAAATCTAATCAACTTTTCTTCTTTGTAATGTCTTCATCTCGCCAATCCTCCTTTGAACTTCCTTAAAGGCGACGGTAAGAGGTTTTTTACTTTGTAATTTACTCTAAAAAGACTACATGGTAGCGGTTCTTTCGCAAAGGAGCACAACTTACGGAGTGGCCTGTTTCACATCCACCATTCTTTTAACATCCCTATTAACCATACTTTGGTGGCAATTTTTTCAGACACCTTAAAATTAAGTTGCTTATGCTACGCAAGCCTTATTTGACAAAAGACTATGGTCATTTGACGCATTAAAACTCTCAAAACAGTCATTTTTAATGAAATAAGGTCAAGTGCGGGTAGGAAGAGTTGTTACTTTCGGAAGAATGCCATACTGGTGAGGGAATGATCAAGAGATAGGCATTTAAAATAGGCAAAAACTAAAGCTAAATTTGAGCTTAACTTTTCTGCTCGAAGCGAACATATTATGGCGCAGGTTGTCTAAAAAAGGGAGTTGTTTTATCTACCTCTCCCTCTTTAACGCCCGACACAATTTTGTCTGAACGTTTTTCCTAACTATCAGTGACAACAGACTCCTGAAATGGGAGAACATATTTTACTCTTAAATGCGGAAATCTGATAAAATTTTTACTCATAGGGTAGATATCTGATGGGACACTTTAGGAAACTCCAAAACATTAATGTTATATCAGAGTCATAGAGTCGTAGCTTTGGTCCTCTCTGGAACGAATTTTGTGATTGTTTTAAAAGATGGCTCTTGACGAAATTTTGAGATTTGCCTGGCCGGTCTTTGGCACTCCTCCTTGAATCGAATTCCTTTGTATAAAGACAGAGAATTTGTCAGGTGTAGAGTCAATTCACTCTCAATGAGCTGTTACTGAAGAGAGAGAACGAAACCCTGCAACTACTACTGCAGGAATCAAATATGGAACGGAGTCTGGAACTAAATGCCATAAATGACAGAAAGGCAGCTGGGTAAAATTGCATTATAGTTTAGTTGAGGTGTCGGATCTCTCTGCATTCTAAATCGTGGCAACATGTCACCGGCGGTCTACTAAGTAAGTTCTCATCACCTCACGTAAGGGAGAAAGTTGCCGATCCTGGAGCTCTCGAACCCTGTCGCATAAATGGATGGAACTCATGGAGCATAACGCACTTTGCGCACATTAAAATGATTCAAAAGCTACAAAGCACAGTATTTGGAGAATATGTCGCCCCTATTCCTTTTTTTCGCAAAACATATTTAAAAGGGACACTCATGAAAAAGAGGAAAAAAGCATTGGCATATCTGCAACAAATACTATCTTAGAGTTTAAACAGAATGCACGATCGTCGTGATATGAGCGGATTGGAAAACCTCAAGTCCATGTACCCCTTCACTATCAAAAAGCGTAGAAGGTAATGAAGGAACGATTAATAAAAAACTAAACTAAATGCACATTTCAAATAAAGTAAATTTTCTTTGTGCAGTTTTATCACTTTGAGAAGATTCTTTTAGAAAGCACGTCATTTTGAAATGGAAACATCAAAGAGGAGATAAAATTAGCGGTTTTTCGCAGATAAGGCAGGATGCACTAAAATGCCTAAATTGTACCGTATTCTGCTAACTGGAGACCTTCGGATTCAAGAGTAAGGCTTCAAGCCCAAGCTAATTTCTTAAAAATAAGTATGAGGCTACTCTTTTATTCCCATACACGAGCTAACTAAATTTAAGGTAGGGGAAAGTATACATCTTCAGCAACCTCAATTCCATCGGGAAGCGGTAAACCTCAAATACACAAGGGAACCAAGTGCGTACAATTCTTCTTTTGGAAAAAGTAAAATATTAGTGGAAAAGCTTGGGAAATATTTTATTTGTGGCAATAGTTAATAGTACATGCTGTAAACCTTTTACAACCGACCCCTTACAACGGCTTCTTCAAAAAACATGGAATCTGTCTGCGAAGGTCGCTTCGACACCGTGCCCTCCCTTTAGCGGTCAATACATTAAAGTGATTCACCATCAGTTTCATCTGTTTCAGTTTAAAATAAACCTCCGAAAAAAATCGTCCACTTTGAATGAAATCATGTGACTGTTAAGTGTGTTGGCGCCGTGATCAGGGAAATGTAAAGAACGGGAATGGAAATGTGAATGAGAATGGGGACGAGAGCAAAAACAGAACTGAAAACAAGGAATATGAGAAATGCGCTCAAAACTGGTGAGAATGAGGAGCACGAGGATGTGAAAGAAAAAGAGGGAGAGGAATAGGGAGTGGTTTTTTGCACCTCATCTAAATGTTGGCTTTGTTATTTCGCATTATCTTGTCAGGGGAGGGTAAGAGCAGCAATGTTTTCCAACAAAGTCACCAGTTCCAACTCTTTTGAGTTCCATTTGAACATGTTGTGTCTAGTAGGTGAAAGGTTGACCAAACAAGGTCGCCTTTTGACGATGTGGAGGTGAAAAAGTCAAAAGAACTATGTTTGCTGCATACCGGACACACATATAAATCACGCTATGTGGCATAGCTTTGAGGGAATTATTCTGTGCCGTAAAAGCGTAGAGTTAACAACTGGGTCACTTGGGGACAAAGCATTGCCGACATTCGTTTGTTTATGAAATGTTGAAAGGCGAAGGCCATTTTCTGTCGCATAACAGTGTTGAAAACTCTATGGGATTGCAGGGACCCCAGCAGCCAGTCAATTAAGGGACAATTTAAAACTGCATTTTGATGAAGTAAGGCAAAGGCATAAATAAGGCTACCTAGTTTAGTGGCTTCCACGACCTTTGCTGCTCTTGTCACATCCTACGATAAACAGTAAAAGCTGTTCTTGCCAAGTCTATCGAATAATTTCCCATAGTTGATTAAACACCACCCCTTGAATCATCATTTTTTATGCGCCCCACGTTGGAACGAAAATAAACAAAGGCTGCAGGGTACTTCTACAGCTATAGAGCCGAATTAAAATCAGCTTGCAGAGCAGATAATATAAGGTGGTTTTCGTCATCTATGACAGCAGCAAGAGGGTATGTAAGTAAGGAGGCATAAGCAACGGCTACTACACCGATGGATCTGTGCATTTTGCATGCTACTAGTAACCATCGCAGTGAGTTGAACAGAAAACCGCTTGACCGACTGATTTACAAGCAGATCAGGGACATTTGTCAACTTTGCGGCACCCTTCGCTGCTATCCTTCAAAAGGAATAATAATTTGGGGCTGATGATGAATAATAAGTGGTATGAGCTGCCAAATAGCCACACGAATGGGAGTACAATTTCCTGTACATTTATCGGTAACTGCTTAAAATTAAAGCGGCTTTTTGCACTAGAAGATTTAGAAATGCCTCCACAGACTGGGTAGTAAACTTTGACGGAGGTGTAGATGCTTTCCCATTTCCAAAAAGAGTTCATAAATATCAACTTAAGGTGAAAATGAAATCGCCGCATCTGATGGTGGAACAGGTACTTTCAAATCTCTACATTGCTTCAATGTGACGATTGGAGGCTAAAAGAACCCTGTCAAATTACTCATAATTAAACCTTGAGATTGAGACTAAGACTTGATTTTAATTTGGACATTTGAAAGCCCAGTACTGACAATACCGCCCAAAATTCTTCAAGAAAAGTTTGTATTGTCTCTTTCTTGTTCCCCTCAAAAGTGATCTATCCAAACCGTAATAATTAGCACTGCAACAGTAAAATCGCCACTACCTTACTTGGCCAATTTATTGTTTTGTTCGTTTTCTCACCTAATCGGATGCACTTTTGAATACCTGCTCTTGGAAGAGGTCTTTTAAAATACACAAGGAGGAAGGGTGGCGAGGTGTGGAGAAAACCTGTTCTATCACCCGTACAAACAGTTTTTCGCTCTGTTAGAAGGCAAATTTATCTTGACAAATGTGTTTTTGTTGAATTGTGTCATGAACTATTGGCAATTTAGAGTACGGAAGTCATAATTCAACAAGGGAATTATTGTTTTTATCTTTTTCTCACCAAATCTTTCAGTAATGGGAGCTGCTAACCTGTGTATGAGCTCATATGGTCAGTGATTTTCTGTCAAATTTTGCATTTAAGTGAACAAGTTAAATGTCTTGCTTCCTCTTGTTTCTCTGGGAAAACGTCATTTACCTGCGGTTTTAAACATCTTGCTATACAAGTTGCTTTAATTCAGTGACTGAAGTGTGGAAAATTCATCCATAAAAAAGAAACTACCATTTTATTCGAAATTGAAATTAGTTGTACCCAAAAATTAAAAAAGGTTAAATGTGCATTAACTTGTAAGATTTAGAAGAAAGAATAAAAGATTTTACAGTTTGCACTTTTTTGCAAGTAATTCAGCGAAAGTGTCTAAATTTATCAATCAAGAGATGATCTTTTTCAACAGCTTTTCTAAAACGTCTGTTTTGCTTAAACTTATTTGTTTATGCTGTCTCTTATAATTGTTCGTGGTCTGGTGTTCATTTGTGTGAGCACGAGGGCTCTCGGGATCTCAAACAGAGCGATTAAAAAAAAACCCGAAGAGAAGATGCTCGCTATCGACAACCAGAGCACAGTATCTGTGTCGGCGTCTGTTGGCTTGATGAATAACTTATGTGTTGGTCCTTTTCTCGCTTCTGCAATTTTTTTACCAGTGTTGGCGGATTTTTCAAAAGTAAAGCCTAGCGTCACTTCGAGAAGCACAAGGTGAGTTAAAAGAAAAGCGTTAAATTTCTCGCTTTCTTGGTGAAAAAAATTTAAGCATATGTAAAATCTAGAGAAGATGCGTTACACTGCGAAGTTCATTCGCCTGAGCTCAGATGCGCTTATTCTTGCATAAAAGAGTTATGAGTGATACTTTACCTTCGGTATCTGAAAGACCTTTGTTATCGCTTAGTTAATTTAAAGCGCAACGCCTTTCCTTTTTAAGTGCATCAACTTCTACCTCTCCGCGTTCTTTTTAATTAAAAACTTGTATTGCCTCCTAAGCTTTCAATTTAAGAGGCTTACATGCCTTCCCATTCAAAATAAACCAAAGTGGGGTAAAATAAGTCTCCGAACCTTTGAAGAGCAGCTGGTGATATCCACAACGCTCGAACAATATTTCCTCTTCAGCTCTCTGAGGACAGTTTCTTTTCAATAGTAGGTGGTCAGCCAACTCGAGTAGCTCTCAAAGAGTCCGTTTAGTTATGAAACATGATGTGGAGGCAGATTCTACACGTCCTAGCGATCACGGCAAGGTCAAGACCATTGGAAATAATTCGCCTGCTTGACAGTGGTGACCATCAGGGTATGCAACAGACCCGAACTCAGATTCTGTGCTCCGGTTCTGCGCGCTTTGCTGGCATGAAAGGTCTAGTTTTCCAGCTGTCTCCCACTCTGACCGCCACAATTGCGTCCTAGCGCATGCGGAAAAATTCGGAATACAACGCATCTTCTCTAAATTTTACATATGATGAAAGAATATTTGCTAATGGGCCTGGAACTCTTAGTCATTTGGACGCGTTAATTTGAAATAAATTTTACACGCGTGGCAGCTTTGGCCAGTCTCTTCTCTTGACTAGTGGTTAAACCGCACCCAGAGTCCACTTCTAGTTCCGTCTTTAATTGCAAAAATTGGCGTAGGGTTTCACTAGTATAGAACTTGAGATGATCCTTCCACCCGTCTGTGGTTTCATACTCTCCGATCGAGAAGCCTAATTATGTTCGAGGGCATGGTGGTGATCCTCGGTGTTGTCTTAATTAGTGATCGTCGAAGTTTATAACGAACATGACTTTTAGAAAGAGTATCTAAAATACTAAACCTAAAAAGTGAGTAACTGAAAATCGCCTGACTTAATTGTGTTTACTTGTGGCTGTGGTTTCAGAAACTGTTTATAAAACTGTATGGAAGTAATTTCCCGCTTTGTTACCTTAATTACGACCTATTTTATTAAAGCCTTCCCCTTTGATTCGTCCTACGAAGGTTTAGTAAATAACAGCAAAAAATTTTCCAAATATTCTACTCATTGGATTAATCAACGCTACAATGGTTAATTCTTTCTTCAACTGGAAAAATGCCAGCTAAGAATGCACTTTATAAAGCATTTTGTCTTTGGAAGCCTAAATTCCTATTCTAAGCACTTCCATTTTTGGATCATTTTCATCCTCTAGGAAACTGTTCGCTCTGCTTGACAGGATGATGAGCACTTGGATAAATGCCACCATGATAACACGGAAGATGAGGATGAGGTATTTAAACACCTCGCCCTCTACAACCCAACCCATCTCAGATTGTAGTAGGTTGGAGGTTTTGTCAAGCATAACCTTGGTTTTTAAAGCCTATTGTTGTCATGTAAGGATAGGACCTGTTTTTTTAGTTTCGCTCACTATTTTTCCTCTTTACGAAGAAAAGGATTTTTATCCACACTTTTCACCCCCTTTTACTCGTATCTCATCAGGTAGATTGACCTCACCTAAAATTTTCGTTTGACCATAAGCGAGTTAACAATATCTGGTAAATAATTGCTTCTATGACCTATGAGACCATCAACACATCATACACGCACAAACACTCATGCATATAAGCAGCCAATACAGTCCTCTGGCACTTTAAAAGCCATGAATGTATACGTGCAGGTGGAGATAGAAGGGGAGGGAGAGAGGGGAAAGGCGATTGCATTGATGGGTTGTGATGAACAATGATATGTTGATTTGCCTCACGAATGCTGCAACGCACTATCCACTTCTTATCTTAAGTCTCTCAGCCAGTCAGTAAGCAATCTGAAGTTTAGGATGTGTTTGTAAGATGTGTGAGCTAATTTAAAGTCAAAGTGTTAGCATTTGAGGCTTATTGTCTGTCAGATGTCAGTTCATGGGGTTGGAATACATTTGATGATCTGCATCCATCTATCTTTCCCTTCCCTGATGACACGATTACCGATAATGCGTTGAATACTACCGGGAGTTTTTCTCAATTGGTTTGTCAATAACAAAAATGCAATTCTTCACTGTTGCTTTTAATAAAGAGACCTCCTGAGTACCTTGAACCGTCATTGTTACCTGATGGTCTGTAATTTAGGATCAACTTGTTTGAATCACCACTGAACGATGCATCTGCTACCACGTTTAATTCAAATGCACAAAATTTTATCAATTCGGACCCATTTTTAAAATGGACAACCTTGATCCATATCCATTAAGTTCAAAAAACATTTTGCGTAGGAGTATTTTAACCATTAGAGAGAGAGCTAATGACATGATTAAGAGCACTGGGCTCAGAATAGTTATCCATACAAGCAATAACCGACATTTCTTAGGTCGCCATAAGTCGACAGAAGTAGTTGTAGCAAGCCAGCCCAAAGTCTCATCGACTTTTTGGTCTGAGGCTACGTTAGAATGCAAAAATAATTCTTTACTGGAACTTCAAATGCCTCAAAAAAATTTTCATCAAAAAAGGCTTTTCCTGAGAAAAATGGGAAAAAGATAACACTGCCTCTTCACTTTCACTTGAAAACCATCAAGCACCATTTTAAAACCTTTGGTCTCTGAAAATCTGGATAGTTATTGCCAAAGCCTTACTTATGGTTCTCTTAGTTCTTAATTATTGAATGACTTTAATGCACTATTCTCCAAGGAAATTGCACGAATTTCAACCCAACCAATTTATGTTAGTTAATGTCCCAGAAGGACAAGCACACCCAATCATGCGAACTGGGGCGCAGTCCATCTGCTGAGAGGTTACCGATTCATTCTAAAGATTTTGCATCAAAGAGGCGGAACTTTGTCTTTCAACTAAATGTGTGTGTAGGGAGAAAAGATAAACTTGCTTTATGCGTATGGTTTCGTTTCAGTTTTTTTGTTTCTTTAAGGCATTCAATACTGAACTGTTTACAAGGATTCAAATACTCTACGCTAGCTTTGCAAGTAGCGGTCCAGATTTTTAGGACAAATCCGGATTAGGTCCCCAAATGAGGCAATTTTTTATTTAAAACTCAAAAAAATCAGCCAAAGCTTTACAGGAAATTTAGGGACTTATTATTGACAGATCTCTTAATTTTGAGGTAGGAGTCTAAAATTTACCCTCAAGTATTTTATCGTGCACCTTGTCTAACTTAATGCGTTTCATAAATGAACAATGAACAATCTTTTACAAATAAAATGTGAATATATCGCTTTGACAAAATCATTACCTAGCTACAACCTTACGAACAGGTGCCGTTAACGCCCAAAAGTTGGCGAACAATATGACTTGAATGCGGGTTAAGGCGAAAAATCAGAATTGGAGGAGATAATTAATTAATTAAGCCCCTTATTCTTCAGTCTCGCCTAATACATCACGAACATTTACGGGCGGTTTTTCTTGAAAACGAATGTTACTCTTGTCGCATGGGAATTTCGCTGGTTAAAAATCCTCCATTTTGTGGCAATTCAGGAGCACGTGCTCAAACTGACTAAAATCTAATGCCAAATGGAGTTCTACTAATAAATATAGGAAATATAAAAAGGCTGATGGAGATAGGTTTTCAACAGTGTTTAACTAATAAATTTTTAAAAAATTTGGAAATGGGGCCGTATAAGTGAAATTAAACAGTTACAGCCACCTCATATCTGCTGGTCTTTTAATGGGTTGTTTTTTCGTTTTGTGAGGCTATAATGTAAATTTTTTCTCCTAATGAGAGGGCCGAACTCACAAAAACATCTGTGGATGTGAGACGGGCTCTTAAGCTCCTGAATTTGAAAATTTCTTTTAAGTGTTGCTAAATTTTGTTTAACTGCATGGATAGCTATGCAAGTACTTCAGGTTCTGAAGACTTTACTTCCACATTAACGGGTTCTCCTTGAATGTTTAATAGTAGTATCCTGGCTCCCCATACGGTAGCAAGTAATATGTGCTTCCGCACCACCTTAGTTTATTGTGAACTCGGGGAAGATTTGAGGCGCTACACTCCAACTCCTTAAACGTAAACATAATATGCCTATACTTAAATGGTAGGTAATTCCTACAGGCGGTCAGAAGAATTGAGGGATTATTAGCATGGTCCAAGGGTCACACCACAGAGCAAAAGTTCCCACGTAGTTCAACACATGGTTAAGCAGTAGACAGCATCACTACGCTGCAATTGTAATGAGTAGATTTAATAACTGTTCATCGGTTTGTAAATTTTGTAGCTGTCTATGGTTTGGACACATTTGCACGAATAGAGCGCACGGTTAGGCCAACACCACCGCACCTGCCATCTGGCCACATTCTAAGACCTGGTTGACAGTCGTGACTCTAGAGTATGGATGACTCAAACACGGCTCCACACTTAAAGGACAGCCAAGACCTGGGGGCTCAGTCACCCCTGTATTGGTCATCCGCACCCGCATCGCGGAATTTCAACTTTCACCAAATGAATGGAATGACTAGGAAATCTCTCATTTTGCATGACACTATTGGCATGTGAGTGAACAGATCAAAACACATGTTAGATTAAAAGACAAATGATGTAAGTAAACCGTTAAGCTGCGAATATAATAGGAAAAAATATATTCATTTTCGAATGCTTAAAGGAGATTTTGCATTTGAGACAAAAAAATTCATTTATTTAAATAATTTTCGACCGAGTTTTCCTTGCATATAAGTTACTTTTCTTGAAGTAGAAGAACGGGAGGATTTTCAGCGGTGACATTTTGTAAGTGATGACAATTTGCTAACCGTATGTAATCAACGATACGTTTACGTCATGAAGAACAGACATGTCAGTCTCCTGGCGTGGAAGTCTTTACTGGATATTGGATTACATTAGATAGAACCAACCTGCTGTGACTCAAGCTTGTCCGTCTTTCAAATGGCGTGTAGCTCACCGTCCAAACAGCAGAGACTGTACATTTAAGCTTTGCACGACTTACCCTAATGTGATGTTAAGGAAGTGATGCAGTTTTTTGTTTCCTTTAGTTAAATCGGGTTAATTTGGGGATGTCGCGCCTTGAAAGAGTCTTGACATTCCTAAACGCCAAACCGTTGGTGGTGTACTTAAGACGGAGAGGGAGGAGATAGTGTTTCACCTCATTCCCTTCATCTGTTTTCCTCTGATCACTTTGCTTGGAGTGTCTATCACACTTTCTTCACTTTATGTAACGGCACACAAAGTGATGTTCTCTGATGGTGGTTACTTCACCCTAAAAGAGATTTGTGATGCTTCTTGCAAACATTTGGTCTTTTTCTAAAAGAATTTTGTAAATTTATTCAGAGTTGTCCACTAAATCACTTCCTGGACTTCAACTGAAAGCGGCTGTTGCTTTAAATAACTTACTACTTTTCAATTTGTCCTCTTAGTCCCCTTTAATGATAATCACAGATTTTCCTTCTAGCACTAATCAAAAGGCTATCCCTTTTGAATCCACTCGTTTTGCTTACTTATTTAAAATAAACTTTTATTGTCATTTGAAAGCCTGAGTTAAAGGCAGAGGTAAAAAAACTACTTGAAGTTCTTTTCGCCCTCCTCTCTCCTTAGCTTGGTTTGGGGTTGAAAGCTAACAACTTCACCTGTTAACCTTCAGCATTATTAACTCTTCCATCCATTATAACTTAAAAAGACCTCTTTCCAAATGTTATGAGAACTTTTTTCTCCCGAAAAAGTTTATTGCATTTCCCTTAGAATTTGGCCGATTTGCCAAGAAAATTAAATAAGGAATGGATAAAATATTCAACTGTAGCTACCTCAAAGTCAACATGTATAAGCTTAAAACGCTTCTGTCTATCTCCACAATACGATGAGAAAGAAAGGCGCGAAAGTATGCCTGTTGTCTCTTATCTGACGGACTAGGAGGCTTTGAACGGGGTGCTCTCCCGACACCCAAAAAGGAGGGTAAAGGGGGATGAGGGTCGGAAAACCCCGATTAGTTAAATGCACGACTTTAATATGTCCCTCTCATTGCAGGTAGGCAGTACCAAGTCTACTTGAAAAATTTTTTGCTACTTATGGGTTAGATAATATTGATGGTAAACACCGCATTGGGGATGTTACTTTTTTATTTAATAGTAGGTCCTGCTGCGGTTTTGACAGATATACCTGAGTACCATGCCCCTACTAATAAAAATTCAGCTAAGACCCGAGATCTAGAGCAGTTTTTTAATGTTTTGTGGAATTTGTAAGAGATGTGAGAAGAATTCGGTGTGAAAGTAAAAAGTTTGCTCAGTCATTTTACTCACCTAGCAGAGTGCATTACTTTATATCATTTGCAACAGATAAGGCGTGCTGAACTCAAAGGTTAACATTTATTTTTGATCAAAAGCATGACAACTTTATAACTTTGAATAAAGTTGTTTGTTTCCTTCAACTTCTGCTTTCAGTTCCTTAGATCGAGAAGGCTTTTTGGAGAAGACATCTTGCACCGTGGTAGTGCGGAATTCCACAAATACTTAAAGTTTTGCAAAGGATCAGAATTGATCTTTCCTTCCTTTGGGGTAAAAGATGTCACCTTCTCAGTCATGTAGTAAGCCCAATCTGCCTGTCGGTTTTCCAAAATACATATTTATGCAATCTAATGGTGTGGTAGGCATTCAGTACTCGCATAACAATGAATTTAAAGTGATGGTGCATTTATAGAATAAAGTACACCATGACGGTCATGCAAATGGCTTCTTGTGGTTAATGATTACGTGTACATTCTAGAGTCCCGCAAAATTTGCATTTTTTAAATCTTGAAATAATAAGAGTGCTGTATAAGCCAATCCCCCGGGAAAAGGCTGTAATTAATGATGTCCATGTCATTTCACTGATGGCGCAATTTCTGTCAAGATATAATCTAGTCGTAATTTTGTTTAATAATTTTAGTTATCGAGGATATGAGGATTTCTAACTGCCGTGTAAGTTTATTAATTTGGCTGGATTTTAATTGGCTCAAAGCGTTTCACCATTTGTCCAATTATGCAATTTTACAAAATTTTTTCGACACCTTTCTGACTCCTTATATCTCCTCTGGAGCATAAAATTTTTCCTCCGACTCTGATTGTTGATCCCTACATAGGGCAAACCATTTAACACGGAAGACATTATTAACTGTCGATTTGCGAGGTTGCATAAAAAATTATAGGGTTTTTGGGGAAAAGCAGTGCTGATCTTCTTTTCCAACTGCCTGCCCATCAATTTTAGAGGTATATTCAAACAAGCGGCCATTATAAAAAGTCCACTAAGCTTAAACTTCACAGTCCTTTGTTGCAGACATTTGCTTTTAAGCGACCACTTTTCGGATAAAACACTTCATTTTATTTACAAATGAACGTCACGGTGAATGAAAATGGAGTGGAGGCACGAAACCTTTGTTTAAAAAGGCAACATTCATTTGGACATAGCTGCGCCATCCGCAAAAGCCCACCACCGTCACAAAGCTAACTTTTCAAACGCTGAGGAACTCTTATTTACAATGATTAGTCCAAAAATAAACATTGTAGAAATTTTGCTGTGTTACTGCACCTAGCAATGAAGAAGACCTTTTGTTGCCTGGTGTCTGATCCGATGGCTTCAATTATTCTATCTTTTTGCCCCACAAAGGCATGTTTGCAGACTGTTGCATCAAAACTGGCCTTTATTTACAGTAAAATGTTATTTACTTATATATAAACTAGTGATTATGTGCGAGAATTCAAATCCTTTCGGTTAATCAACTAGAGCAAGCAATAAACAAGACTTCCATACAAACGTCTTTATTTATCAATGGATGAAAGTAGGTTAGACAACGTGTTAGCATTCAGCTTCTGGTTGAATTATTGAACTCTCTGAAGAACCATGGTGGTTTGCAGCCACGCATATTTATTGTATTTGATTGACTTTACCCTTGCAGTAATGTTTAGGCGTAGAAATACCTGATATCGGTCGATCAAAAGGGACTAACAAAGTGCCCGACACTAAACAATGCTCAAAAACTAGCCACAAAATTGAGGATTCCAATATTTGGGACAGGAATTTTCTCTGAAGGTCTGAAGGTCTTTTATTTTTTGCTTAGATATGTCACCTATTTTGCGGTTTTCAGACTGGCAAAGTCTATAAAGGCACAAACATGCATAGCTATTAAAGTTTACGATTCATTAAAAACCCACGCAGTTAGTTATCATCGATGGACAGTTAAATCTGCTTAATGTACGATCCGCATCATTTCTGATGAAACCTATAAAGTTCAGTCACCCATCGAGCAGATTTAATACGCATCTATAGAAAAAATCTAGGCAACTGCAAGGCAAATCATAGAAGGTAAACAGTGCACAGATATCATAGTCTCTCCCATCATTTAACCATCATTGTCAGTGCTTCTCAAGATCCTTTCCTTCTTCTACTTTGACCATCACAAGATAATCGAATTGCAAAATTACTCACAGATTTCCGTAGATACACTTTTCAAAGCCCAATTCGAAGCTGACAAGTGCATTCTACATCCCAATTTCATCGTGCAAGGAGACCATAAAATGCACATAAAAAGCATAGTACAGAGGCAGTGTTGCAAATGGAGCCCAGGATCCCTTCCTTTGCCCTCTTAGATGTCTATAGGGACTGTTTGCAAAAAATGGATCAGTCCGAAACGACGGCGTCATTATCAAGAGATCAGAGTCAACTTGAGGCAATCTGACAACTGAAACTCACAACTAGTGCCCGTCATAACCTTGCAGATCATTGTTGCAACCTTGAGTAGAATCTGCGTCTAACCTTTCAGTTGTTAAGGTCCTGTCTATATTTCGCATAATTTAAGATATTTTGCTTGTAGTTCAGACAAGCTCATTGCAAATAGGAGAAGTTTTCCGCATTAGCCAATTAGAATTTAGCTCAAGTAAATCTTTTAATCCTGTTATTTGCATAAAATAATCAATTAACTATAAATTTGAACTTTGTTTTTCTTCTAGGTAAAAAAATTATCATTGAAGTGTTGCTGTGTGGAGACGTAAAATGTTTTATAACCCAAAATTTCATAACCACGTACCATTTTGTTGTTATTATTTCTGTAATCTATGGAGATGTGTCAGTTTAAAATCAGCTAATCAGCTAGAAGTGGGGTCATAGAGGGTGCGCAATTATATCCATTTCTAAATAATGAATGGAAAAAGGCGTTGCTGGGTTTCATTGCACATTAATAGAAAAATTGCTTTACCTTCGTTTTTTACACGTCCCACTTGTTTATTTGTATGTGTGATTTAAAAATTTCACCTAGTCCACAAATTAGTTATGTGCATCTTTGGATTGAGATGATAAAATGAATGCAAAATTTGACAGACCGTGGGATTTTTTGCTATATTCAATTTTAGTGGAAAAGATTATACTAAGAGACGCTACCTTAAGCTCATCACAGGATGATCGAGTAAGTCTCTTTGGCTTTTTCTTGACAGCCACATAACAGAAGAAAAGTTCTTAAAAAGGGTTTTAGTTGGGATAATCACCATTACAAATGGGACTTAAGCTTATGATCCGACTCTTTTATAAGACAATTTTGGCTCCAGAAGGAAACAGTCTAGCCAGTCTAGCTTCTATCTCACTTTTATTTCTCAACAGTCTATTCCACTTGAAGATGGGAAAGTAATATGAGCAATGCAGAGTTAAAATGAGCTGAGACAGTAACTACTTTCACTCCAGTGTAAAGCTTTGCTGTCATGACCTCTTCTGCAGAGGAAATTTTTTGGAATTAGCTTGTACACATTTGTTTTGATAAGCTGATGAAACTGGCGCTTGGCCTCAAGTAGGTGAACAATTCTCGGGATGAATTGCATTTCTAGTGCACAACACAGTAGACGTAGACATCTGGGGATGACGAATGAGTTGGAACCTTGGAAGTGTGGAGGGTAGTTGATGGTTTGGCAACTACCTATTATAGGTTCTTCCGCTTAACCGTGGAACTCAAAGGCATTTCTCGTCACAAATCAGTCGGTCAGTCAGTTAGATGGCAAGCAATCAAAGTTCTGAGATGCTTATGCTCTAAGGCTCATTGCCTACTCATCTGTTAGTGTGTGCCACATCCATTTCCTTAACAGCTTCCATTACTGACTTTCTCTTCCTTGATGATGTAAACAGGACTCAGTTATTTTATCACTTAGTCATCAAATTGGATGAAAACGAGCTACAGCCGTGGAGTCCAGTTAAACGCAATTAGTCGAGAGGAGAATCCTGCACCACGTTCAAGGAATTCAACCGACAAACTATTATGCGAAGGTTCAAAACAGGGGATAAATGGTAGCTAACACAGGAAAGAGTACCAATAGTCCAAGGACCATCTATATCTTTGTTCTAAGCTGGTCATGTGGAGTTCCTAACATAAGCATTCAATGGATAAGGACTTTGACGCAGAAGTCCTGATTTGCCGTTGGATATGAGTAAGGAAAGAAGTGAGGCACATGCTTGTTTGTTCGCTAACTGGCTAGTGAAGACTGTCGGGAAAAGGGTGATTTCAGTCTCGCCTATTTGAACCCTGTTTTACCATGGACTCATGTCAGCAACTTTACACCCACATTTTGCATTTCCCTCACAATTTATAACAGGTCATTTAATCAAGATGCTTCTAAATCTACTGATATTATCATCCACGTGGTGAACAAATGCCTCTTAATGTAATTTTAAATTTTTTTTGAAATAAAATTCTAGAAAATGCTTTCGCTGTTATAATAATCCCTTTCTCTGTTTTTTTTTTGGAAAATAACACCAGAAATTTAATAAAAGAGAGACAGATGGAAATTTCTAAGCAAACTTATTCTAATTACAACCTCATCCGTCTGACATAATCTAATTATCTGCATATTTAAAAAAGGCTTTAACAACGATTCAAAATTTATTTTAGGGGATAAAGGGTAACTGACAGCACTCTTTCAGAGCTTTTAACTTCTCATTTAAGAAGCATCAGTGGAAGTCTCTCATCATCAAGGCAAAATCCTCTCAGGTGCCTCAAATTGGCAAAGTCAGAGCAAATTCTTACTCTTTTTTGGCTCTAAGGAAAAAGTCGAAAGATGGAAAGACAACATGAGAAGATTTCAAAATGTGCGTAGATTAACACAGACAGTTAACCATGGTACCAAGTAAATAGCGGTACTTCTAAAAGCTCTTTTAGGTACTTGTCATTCCTTCTCAATTACTTTTTGTTTCCTAGGCTTAATCATCTCTGAAATGAAGCGATAAATAAGTCCTGGAGGTAGAAATACAGCAATTAGTTTGTTAAGTGACTTAATGTGAGAAAGTTTTTATCTCCCAAAGCCAAGTTCTTGCCTTTAATTTTATTACCCAACCATCTATCTCACTTCGTTTCAAAGTGTGGTAATGACGTCTTCTTGTGAGCAAGGTTTACGTTTTGAGGCATGAATTGTTGTGCTGTCCTGTTCGCCTCTCAAGGAATTTGATGGTCTTGAGAAGAAGATTTACAGCCGTAAATTTTTTCTTGATTTTCAGTAAGAAATTTGAACCAAATTGTAGCTAAAGACATCCGTTAGCATCCGGAATTAGGGCTTTACCCTATAAGGGTGAGATATTGTGTGGACAGCTCAGTACGCACAGTGCTTATTAGGCAATTGTTAACATACAGGGGCCACCATTTTATAAACAGAAAGTTTTGAGAATCATATTATTCGTCGTCCAAGGTTATGGTCATCTGCCAATGCATGTAGTGGGTCCCATTTACCTATTATTTTAAACCCCTTTCCCTTCCTAGTTTGTGTACTTATAAACGTATTGTTTTACTCCCAATTTCTGCAGTTTTAGACTTAAGACAAACATGCTTTTTCTTACGTTCAATCTCGAGTCACATCCATTAGTCCAATTATATCTGCACTCCTTGGTATGCATTGGGCACAGAAGGGAGTATCCTTTAACCAATGCATATCTGACGTTCTAATACGGATTTTTCCGAAATTTCCTTACATGTGAGGCAAAGTCTTTAGATTTATGTTGTTTAATGATCTATTTTGGCGGATTTCTAACCCGAAATAAGATCATCCTGTTATGAAGAATGCATGTGTGCAATCACAGGAAGCCTTAAAATAAAAAGTCTCTAGAACAGGTAACTATACCTCTACAACCGATGAACAATACGCACGTATGTGTGCGGTGCTTAAATGCGTGTCCTTGGCATTCTGGAGCACCGACATCCTCGACATCGAGCCCCAACTCTCTCGATGTCAAAGGAATTATCAGCAAAAACAAAGCGCGAATTCACTACAAACTTGTTACTTAGGAGAAATCAAGAGGGAGCACAATGTACAAACAATCCTAGAAGGCATAGAAACGATGTTAAAAAAGGGAAAACTCAAATTTTTAAATTTAAAATATTTTATTACCCTTAATGACCACTAGGCGTTATTAGAATTTAGAGCAGCTTTAACATAGCATTTTTGGCATCCTTAAACAGCAATATTTTTTCTACTTTACTATTTCAGTAAAAATAGTTTTGCGATTCTTCAGGATTATATAATTGAGAGCTTCTGATAAATATATTCAACTACTTATCTAAAAAATTCTTTTTAAAAATGAGCACAATACGGATTAATTGTTTTCAAGACCAATTTCCTTGACCATTTAAGAATGTTGATTTTTTTGCAAGAACTTCTATCCTAAAAAGCCATATTTAATGATCCCGAGTTGTAATAAAAATTGTCTTTAGTGAAATTTTAGAGCATTAATTTTAAAAGGCGATTTGATATTATTGTTTATGAGCTGCACTACTGCTGTTGGGATGAATTGTCAAGCGTACCACCTTCATACCTGGCTCAGAGATAGTAAGAATGGTTCACTGCTAAGGTGGCTGATATTTAAATTCCCAAAATGACATCCAGGTGCATCAAGGCTTTCCATGTTTTCAAGTCATTATTAAGTAGCTTGTCCACTACTTTATACTCGACCCCAATATGTGAGAGTCATGCTTTAAGTAGGCTTCTTCTTGCGATCCCCAGATGTCAAGACTACTTCACTTAAAAATGTATTTTAAAAGATGGCTCCCCTGCATAAGGTGGATTATTGAGACGGGGATATAAGTAATCATTATCAGACCTTGTGGTGTGTTGATAATGATGTGGCTGACTGGCAGCCAGCGGGATAATCTTTGAGAGATGTTTTACTCATTTATAGGAGCCGCCGCAACACACTCAGTGCTCTAAAACTCAAAACGACACATGAGTTGGAATGTAACTCTAGTACAACTTGTATAGCAGGGGTCGTAACTGTTAGCAAAAGAATTTCACCACCGCGATGGAGGCGAAAATTAAGGGGTTTGAAGAGCTGGCCTCTTTGAACCCTCTGTGTGATCATTTCTACCATCTATGAGTAAAAAAGAAAGCTCGCCAATGTTTTTTCGGGGTAAAATTGCGCTTAAATGTTCCAGATTCATTATTTCTTGTCAAGCTGCAGTCTAAAACCCTAGCTAGATTCTAATCGCCAAGTGAGGTCGTGGAAGAGACACTTGGTCAAGCAGCCCGCGTAACTTCATCATGGACATTGCTACACTGGGTGCAGAACGTTTAAAATGTGTGAATGGATACAACAAATTACCGAGGGTTAACCCATCACCTTTGATATCCTTGAAGACGAGAAAAGCTTCCTAGTAGGAGAAAATGTCTGAGAGCTGCTAACGCGACACCAGTTTACGCCACTCCACCGATTTGTAAAGTTCACTCAGTTAAACTGAATATAACTTCCTCGATTCTGTTCATGATTGATTACAAACGATTGGTTTGGCCAAATCGTAAATTGGTAGCAAGGTACCATATTAGATCTTTTCCAAGAACACCGAAAAATGGCAAAGTAACAAAGCTAAATGAATAACTATATGATCTTCTCGGCATAAACTAAAAAGTTTAACATCGAAATTGAAAGCCCTTAAAGCTTTAATTCACTCCTTATCACAACACCTCAAGGAGCCAAGTCAACTCACAATTATATAACACATCCAGTTAATCTCGATATATTCTTTTGCAAAGAAAGTGGAAAATCTTATCTACTATAGGGTAATGCGCATTCTGTTGCATTTTCTTTCTACTACCATTTATATTTTAGTTCCGGAAAAAGGTTCTTATTCGACACTTTTAAAAGCATCTTAGCAACACTCTTCTCTAAATTGCAATGCATTTCAAAATACGGTGATAGGTTTTAAAGTTTATCTTTAATTTGTATCTGAAGAGACAGTTTTCCAGCTGATTCACAAGTCTTACGTCGGTACCATTCTGGAACTTCAAATAGGTGATAATCACTTGAATTAAGGCGCAGGCTGTAAGATGTGACAATTCCATGCTAGTCCGGTTATTGCAATGTGTACCTAGCGCAGAGAGCAGTGGGAGCCTGTACCATGCCAGGACGAGTCTTAATACCTACAGTTGTCAAAGTCGGGTGTTTCTTCTGTAGACGCGTGTGCATTGCATCCTTGCTGAAGAATATCGCTGGAACCAAAAGTCCAGAAAGTCCTACAAATGGTCTTGCATTTTGCTGTTGATTTAGCATTATTCCACTACTTTGAAGCTTGTCTTCAAACTGATGGGTCTAGTTGCAGGTCAAGAAGATCTTGACCCTCCTTATTAAAGATCTTCCTCCTCTCAGTGCAAAATAAAACCGCGTTATAATTGACGAACTAACGAAGCGTGGTGATTATGTTCACCGTTCCCACAGAAGGAGTCGTCCCTTTAAAACATTACGTCAGACTGTATTCTGGTCACACGAGATTTAACTCTAGACAGGCTAAAAAATAAATGCTGAAATCTAAGCAGAAATGAGTCTTTTTTATTATGAAATCAGAATTTTCAAAAGTGAATAAACTAAAGCATTCCTCTCCGTTAACACGACCTATCGTTATCATAACATTGTCTTCCAAGAAATACGTGAAATATTGTGTAGTCCATTCGGCATCACGTAAAGCAGGTTTCAAACATGGGGTATGAATTCTCCCACCTCATTTGCATAGCTTTGCATCTGTCCTTTAAGAGCGTGCAAGCTTGCTTCCACATTTGCTCAAATAATCTTACTTTTATAAAGAATTTATCTGTATTTGGGCTTCGCAGTTAATCGCCACAAAGTAATAATGCTTTCACTTAAATTTCTACTCTGTGATCAGTTTACCTTTAAGTAGGAACTGACGTTATCATACGCTCTTAATTAAATACATCTTATCCGTGCCAAATACTAATTTCTTGTAATCAGCCGAGTTTATTTCTGATCAAACACTACCAATCAAATTATCTTAATCTTTTCAAACTCCTTACTGAAGCACTCACTGCGCTAGCTAACAGCTGAGATTCCCATTGGTCGGCCGCTTTCAGCCAGCCAATAAGATTTCAGCCGGAATACAACAGTGCGCACGTACTGTTTAGTGCACTGATTAGGAAATAAGAGGATAAGGGAATTTATGTTTATTTTTAATAAAAAAATGATACAGGAGAGAATTACCAAGCCAGAGGGGGGTGGTGAAAATTTTTGGGATATGCTAGTCCAAATTCTGCAACCTCAAGTAAGCTTTTTTCCACTTCTTTTAAGTCTAGAACTTAACCACATATGTGTGTGCTGAATGTGTACTTTTAATTTAATATTTTAATTTGTGTTTTATTGTTGTAGTGTATTGGATTTGAGAAAAAATAGGTAGACCAACTTTACTGCGAAACTTTATTATCGCCTAATTCTTTTTGTTATCCAATATAAACCTATTCAAGATATGCTGCTGATTTTATTGCAAAAAATGCAATTAATAAATACTGAGTAGTGATTTTTTTCACACCAGTTGACCAGGTATGGTTCAACTTTTGACCTTACAACCAATAATTGCGTCCCAGAATCCAACATTCTAAGTTTTTTAATTAGATAATAGAAGCATATCCTTTTTATTACTCAGTTTTAAAAGAACTTCGTTCTGCATTTAACAATTTTCGATGCAGGCGAGGATCCCAAATACAAGTTGTAAAGCTGATTTTTTATTACAGCAATATTTTCTGCACTTACCAGCTGTATTTTATGCTGTTCTCATTTCATAAACTGATTCAAGTGCTAATTTTTGTTGTAATTTGTCTGTAAACATTGACGTTGCCAAAAAGTTGCATATTAATGGACTTAAATGATGTATGATTTCAACAGTTGCGCATAGAACTCATAATGACAAAATTTGTTCTTTCTCCTCACACAATAATATTTCTTTAATTTTCTTGAAATTTTTTTTAAACCATTGAGGCAACAAATAACATTTAATTTGTGGCTTGTTGGAGCAGAGAATTGAGTAATTAAGAGGAAATTTATTAAGCCACTCTACATTCATTATTACCTTCCTTTCTCAAATTCAGAACCCCCTGACCTTCGTTAATGACCACAGGGGGTCACTTTCGCAAGTGGACACTTACGACGTAGTGCACGAAGGTAAGTCCGACAAATGCGTAATTCTGTTTATCTCATTTTGTGACCGAAGTAAACTTTTACTCACATCTGCGTAACAAGCGACACAACGATGCTGAAATTGGCCTAATATGTAGTAATCCGTGAATCTCAAAACGTTTCATTTTTGTTATTAATAAAATTTACTATGGATATTTAAATTAATTTGAGATGCATTTTTCATTGATATTTTGACTCACAAACTGAATGCATACTCGCCTGTGCCTGTATCAGTATTTGTGTGAGCTAGTCCCTTCTTCAGTGTTTTATTGTACATTACTTGCCAGTGAAATGGCAATGCATTTACCCGTGAAAGATTAAAAAAGCTTTTGCATAGTAGCAGTTTCCTTCATGGTTCGTTCATTTTGTTACCATAATAAGTGAGGTAGAGTAGGCTATGCATGTTGTTGGTTGTTAATTAGTCTTCTAATTTGAAGTGTGAGTAAAATACTTTACAGAATGAGGCTGACCAGAAATTTGTGCTTTGGATCAAAAGCAAACATTTTACATTACCAAAATATGGGCCCTTTTTATCTAAATCGCTAATAACCCTTCAAGCATTCTACCGACCCTATTACCCACCAACACCATCTTATTAACTCTTTTTAAAAAAAAGTGGTGAATTTTAATTCAGTGGGTGTTATTTTCTGCATTAAATGTTTTCTAATGGTTTTTTTCATTGCAAAGGGTAATGGAAACGAGAGAAGCCGGAGTGACAGTAATCTCTCCTTGTAGTTATTACCGTTTCCGGCAAAAAAGAGAGCACAAATGAGAGAACGTCATTTATTGATAAAGTTTGCCGCAATTCCCAATGCTCCTTTATTTAAAATATTTTCTTGAGTCTCACATGTTTAGTGTTAAGACTGGAGGATTGGATTCCAAATGTATTATTAGAATGCTGTCATTATTTTAACAATTAAGTTCTGCGTGGGGTTTTTTCGGGCACTTTAAATAACCTGAAGGTATTTTTAACAGATTTAAAATTGTGTTTAAAATTTCATCTGCTGACCGATAACCTATCAGCGCAAAATGATGGCATTTAAAAATAGGTATTTTATTGTACGGTTTCGCAGTGGCGCTCATGGAGACTAGGGTGTGTGAGGTTTTGACAGGTGGTTTATTAATTTGACAGCAATTACATCACCTGAGAAAAAGTTGCATATTAACGGGTAGAAATAAGCTTGAAAGGCAACCTTTTTTTCTTGTGCTTCTTTTACATGCGTCTTTAAAATTTATTATTGGAAAGAACTGTTTGGCGACTGATTAATTGACTCGCGACGAGAAAACGCGTTCATATTTTAGCGTTAAGCGAAGGACCACATTATTACTTATGCGTAAGAGGTTCACTTTCACATAATTCTTAGACGCCGTTTTGTTCATTTCTGTGGTGTGTGCTGAATCGCAGACGGAAGTTTCACCCAATGGAAGACCAAACAATTAGGGATGTAATCCATCAACAAGCGGAAGGTCTGCAAACTTCACGCAAAAAACAGTTAGGTTCAGTGAACTAGGTGTTAGGAAATCTCCACTCTTACTTACATTAACGCATGGCACACCAAATCACTTACCTTTAAGAAGATTTGAGCCATTAGATGGGAAGTAGATGCTACATCGCTTCCTTCTGGTGTGCGAATTGGGGATTTGGGAAGAGAATCAGTGAGGAAAAGGGAAGTGACTTGGGTCAAACCGTTCGCTCATAGGGACATAACCTTTACAAAAGTGATGGATTGTCGCAGTCATTTATGTTCTATTGCAGTTGCAAGAATCAACAAAATTCACTATCCTGAATGGTTGCCAGCAATAAGTTACATATTTTTGTAAATTTTGGGAAGAAAACAAAAAAACTATCGCAATTATTTTTTTCATGATGCAGAAAGCTTAGTTAATTGTCAAAGTGAACCCCATATTGGTGTAAGTTGTATTTTACTGATCCGTATCCAAAAATGAACATTCATTATTACACTCGTGAACGAAGTTGAACATGTTATACATTTGGAAACAAGTAGCATATATTTTGTTTAGGCAAAGGTTTATGTCATTCAACTCCAATTTTGTCAATTTTTGTACTAGGCTTCTCGAAATGATCTTTAATTTTTATACGGTAAGTAGGTTTTCACTAAAATATTTTTCCTAATTTTTTTTTGAAAATACTTTAGGGTTAAATTAATTTGAGGCTCACCTTGATAGCGAATTCCTGTGCCATCCAAATAAGTCTATTAATCTCCCTCCCCTTTTACTTAATTACTGTGTAGACCTCCTGGTTTCATGATGCGTCGCTCAAAGCGTTAACAGAAAGAAGATCCGATGATTTTAATTTGGTAGCCCACTAATTTGCTTCTTGCCTTTGGAGAAGTAAAAAGTGAAGAAAAAAATGTACAAGTCAAATTTACTTTTATAGGCCTGTGTTGAGGCCTTCACAGTCTAACCATAATTGCATTGTGGTCGGTCGGACATTTATGGTCATCATAACCACGTGCGATTGTTGCCGTGGTGACAATAATGAAACCCGTGCGATTCAGGCGTACGTGTCATTCATTTCACTTCTCAACATTAGTTACGTGACTAAATGATTGTGGACATAAAGGTTGCTCAGCCCTGGGGATGGCTTGGATGAACTCTTACTATGGACGTATGGAATGTAATGAGTGGAAAGGCTTATGCTAGTAGTCACTCGGTAGTGACCCATCCGATAGACATCACCATTTTCATTGACTTGCGGACTTACAGTTGAAAGATGTTCTACACCGAAGGTATTCTGATTTCTGTAGGATATTTTGCCTATGTTCATTTATTGAAAAATACCTCAGCTAGTTGTCCCTCTATTTCCTTCCCTTTTTACCATTACCCTTCTAGCTATGTTATTGCCAACTTTTCGTTACAAAAAGACTTTGTCCTCTGATTAACCGCCTTGCCTCTTCTAACTTATAGTGCATTCTTCATTTCCCAGCCTTTATGCAAAAGTGAAAATTAAAGTAGTCGAGGCGTACTCCTGGAACTTTTATTTAAAACCACGGAGCGTACCTTTCCTACATGATGACCTGTTTTTTGCATAGCAAGCAGTGAATCCGTAGGAGTATGTCTTTTTAAGAAGCATCACCTAAAGTTACGTTATTCATTAAAAAGGAGAATATTTGGGACCTATATCCAAGCTGGAAGCAGCCTTATGACGGAAGCATACAAGTGACAGAATTTCGGTGGTATTAGGCCTATTACAACAGATAGTTGACGTGAAGAGGTCTCCAATGTATTCGCAAGCAAGAAAAATTATGTTTGTAGGTTAAAGACAAACCAGTTTTTCTATATATCACAGCACGAAATATAATTTAAGTCCCATTAGCAATCGAATCCAATTATTAAGTCCTGAGGTCAAAATCGTATTTTGCCTGTAACAAACCAAAAGGGGTGTTGATACATCTGTGACCTTTGTCTAGCTGCAGCAGTGAGGCACAGATGGCCACGGAGTTTCCAGACTAGTTTATCTTTCCCACCTGGGAACACTGAACTCTCCTCGTGACTTTAGTAGCTCATATGGCCTCACCAACAAAATATTAGGTATTTATTTTGCATATCTGTAAGTGTGACCAATTTATCACAAATTTGTAAGGGAAGCAATTTTTTGTGGAAGAGCGGTACAAAACTTCAATTTTCTTTTGTAATTGAGCCTTTAAATTTTTTAATTTAGCAAAAATAATTTGTCTCAATTAATAAAAAACCAAACCTTGTTAGACTGTGACCCAAAATAGGTGTAAGTAAACCCTAATTTTTGCCTAATCGGCGCAACAACGAATAGCTGCATTCACCTCACGTTGGCATTTTGCTTCATCTGTTTGACACCTGGCTCTTAGTTGAGGATACGCGACTATTAACAAGAAACTATAATTCTTTTTTTGCCTCTAGAAGAAAGATATCCAACTCAGCAAGAGAATGTACAAAGAATGTCCTTTGCAGATACGTCTCCTCCCTTTGATCACTATCGGCCTAAGGAGGCACTCACAATTGCTGACGAACCCAAAAAGCATGGTAACTTTTATTCCTGGTTGCTCATTAGTTGTTGGGCTGTTTTCCTTGCACAGACTAGTTCCGTTAGTTTAACCTTTTCTCGTAAACCGTTATGAGAGGCGATTAATGAAAGTTTGAAAGAAGGATATTTTTCTTGAATTACTTATGAATAGAAATAACTTTGCAGAATCGGCAGGTGTAAAGCGGCAAAGGAGCCGCACTAACTTCACAAATCAACAACTTAGTGAATTAGATGCAGCGTTCCGCCTCAGTCACTACCCTGGTCTACGAAGTCGTGAGGATTTGGCTCGACGACTTGATCTCTCGGAGTCTCGGGTTCAGGTGGGTATACCTATTTGGTAATAAGTAGCCTGAAAAGTTCGGATGAGGAAGATTATTTTATTGTGGCATCTGTGACCATAAGCAGGTCGCATAGGTAAGGACTTCGTTAAATCAACGAAAATTAGTCTTAGTTTTTCTGATATTTCCACCTTAGCTGGGTCGGGTCGCTTGCAAGGTTAGTCGAGAGCGTTCAGTGGTTGACACCAGCAAGATAGCCGAATCACATGCTTAAAAAGAACCGCACTAACATATACAAAATCAAAACTGAGTTCTTCTCCACTATTTACCTTTGCCCATCGCATGCATCGTTGTATCCAGCTCTTCGTGAGGCAAATCTTCCATATTAAAGCGTCATTGGTCTGCTGTTACCTCTGGAACACTAAAGGTCAGATTCTTAGTTAAGCACAATGTAGTAGAAAGCAATACTAAAGACTTAATGATTTATGCCGAGCAAAAACTTTTTAGCAAGTCGCATGAACAAAAGGAGTTATAAAGGATAGATGATCCAACAGGTTGATTTTATCCACTTCTTCAGCCCCATGTACTTCCTCGGCCACAAACTTAATTACTTTACGAAAAAATTTGAAAGAGTCAAGAATGCTTGCTTGATGGAGTGACCTGTTGACGTAATTATTTAAAACTATTTTCCATGCAATCCATCCTCCTATTCGTACAATTTATTCATTGTGGTCTCTAGTATTTTTTTAAGATGGATGGTATGCCGGATTGTCAAATCCGCGAATAGATTTTAATTCGACTTTTCTTTAAATTTGTTGTACAGTATTCAGAGTTGGAGAGACGGACCAGTTTCATTGTGGTAAATGATTACTCAAGGGGTGATGCATCATTTACAGCAGCATTCCCCATTTATGATATTGAACAACCACCCACCACGATCGATTCATTACAAAATTGAAGACCAGCGGATCATGAATGCTTTCCAGTGACGCCTGGCCTTGGTGATGAAAATATTCATCCATACCCACATCAAAGGCCAAGCGAAAGTAGTCGTGAAAGCTGCTAGGCAGATGCATCTCACTGACATGGCCTGACAGGTGGCACTCAATACGCTTTAAGGACCACCCATTTGTTCTTCACATCTCTCACTTACCTTCTAAGGATGGAATATGGTTAGACTGTTTGCTGACCACCTCAAGGGTGGTAGGAAGTGTCTGTTCGAACAGAATACAGCATTCTTTGCTAACAAACAATCCGTTATTCGCAATCTTGCAATTCTAAGGCACGCACAACTTCATCCTTGGAGGCAAAAGCTTGGTTTCTTATTCATCCGGGGATGATCCTCAGAGAAAAATGTCTAGATTGGACTTGTGGTCTACTTTCACCATGCATTTTGGTACAATTCAAAGATGTGCAAGAAAGACTTCTTCCTTTTCAGTAGTAGAGGCAGTCGTTAAGACTGATGATCCTACAGGAGGCAAGTTTTCCTCTCATCACAGGGCAACTCACGACTTACCTCATAGCGCAAAACTTACCTGCTAGGAGACTGCAATCATACATTTGAGATGGGAGGGAAACTATACTTTAATGCCGAGTCTCCCGATGATGGTGTAAGCACTGATTAGTCGCATGCGAAACGGAGAGTCTGAATCAAAGCCGAAATCGCATAGAAAGACTGTGGAATAAGCGAGTTAGCTTTAGCGAGGTCAGAATAGGATGATGTGTTTCACTGGAGGTTCTTTTAATGAATTCAACCCCTATTTTGATCATGTATTGGTTTGTTGCTTAAATTGTCCAGCCTATTTTTTTAATAAAAACTGCTATTTTAAAATTATTTCAACTTGACACGTTAAAAATTGTCAATCATCTGGAGTTTTTACAACGCTCGAAACCGGTAGAGATTCCTTTCTCCAAAATGTATTAAAATAACTGCCTAATAAAAAATATTGTATGCGTGTCATTATGCATTGTGTAACATATTCGTTATTTTTCCCTTCAATTACCGATTTCAGACCCTTGGATTGAGGAGACTAGTAAGAAGATAAAGTCTAATGCTCTGTAATACATGAAGAGAAGTCTAAAATTTATCAAAGATTTACAGGAGGAGGGGCATCAGCGTTGGCCTACTCCTTGGGAACCAGTAATGTACGCCCATTGACGAGGCTGGTGTGATCTAACCGCAAGCTACGCAAAAGACCCCTTCAAACAAATATGTAGTATATTTGCACTTTGTCATCTGCCGTATCGAGATAATTATTTTGTGTGTTCTTTCTTGTGTATTTGGATGAAGGTGTGGTTTCAAAACCGACGAGCGAAATGGAGGAAGCGCGAGAACACGAGGAAAGGTAAGACATGATTTTTGTGAGGATTTAGTATTTTCGTGAATTTTTCCGGATTTAAAAAAACTTGGCAAATTTGATCAACAGAAATATTTTCAACAATTTGGTTAGTAATTTTCTTTTCAGCAGAAAAGCATTTTTTGAGATTTTCCACTTTAAGGAAGCATTTCATGCTTAGAGTGACACATTTTTTGAGCTTATATTCTTTAATATGACGTTCATTTTTAGGTACTTCAAAATATTCTCTTTTCTGAACACATTGAACTTTCTTTGTTCAACCTATTAATAAAAAGCTGCAATAATTTAAGGCATAAGCATAACATCACAGAATGATGTGACAATTAAGCCGAAACTTCAAAGCGCTTGTCATATATATTGGACACTTTTGATTTGGTATAAATTAAAATGTCTACCATTCATGCACCTTGGCATTGTATTTAATCTAATCACTTTATATTGTTCTCCATCTCAGTCTTCCTCTTTCCGTGCACTTTCATGTCTTTTTCATTCGCTCATATGACATCATCAGAAGGCCTATCTAGTAGCCAAAATTCACCGAATTTTTTAAATAAAATGAATTTGTACGCCTAGCAATTTCTCCCTTTTATCAAAAATTTATGCTTAGAATGTGTTACCAATTGTGAAATACAGTAAGAACCTACGACAACTTATTAGAGCGTCTACCAGCCTCGATGAGATAGCCAAGGCCATTAAATGAACTCTCATATTAACATTTTTTTAATGTCAAAGATGACATCCCTTTGCAGCAAAAATTAACAGGTACTTGTAGCTACTGATAAATTTAATCGTGGCTCCTTCAACGGCGATTCAGATAATTTCCTTGCAAGCGTTCAAATTGAAAGAGGCAGGCAATGGTTTTGATAATGCCCAGGGTTAGTCACCTACTCTTGGATTGTAGAGGCTGTATGTGTAAGGATAAATTCTGAATGGATTGTGTTGGATCCCATCCAAGTAACCTTTCTGAATGAGAAATTAAGAGCCTTTTTTAATGCCTGTGGATAGAGACAGTAGAGTTGATTTCACTATTCTTACGGAACGATTAGGATATGCATATACGGTGCTACGAATCAACATGAGCAAGGCTAGAATCTGTTTTTGCATTATAACACACAGACTTTCGTGGCAAGTTTTGAGAAGGTTACCACTTTCTGATCGCCAAGCTTGGCAACAAAGGCACCACGAATGATAGAGCGCTCTAAGTGCTATCTGCAAAAAGAAAAGGAATATGCATTTTGAAGGTTAAACCGTCAATATTTGTTTTAAGCAAGATGGCTTTACCGGTGATCCTACAAATGAAGCATACGATTTATCCCCGAATCATGCTGCCATCGGGTAAGCTGATGACAAACAACTCAATTCCAGGGAAAGTAATTAGGGAGCCTGGGCGAAAAGCATGCAAGTGCCATGTAGCGTGAACTATTTAAAGGCTATGCATCACAGCATATCCATACTGGTGGAAAATGTTTTGGTGTATACTCTTTCTTAATTTTCAGGTCCTGGTAGACCAGCCCACAACGCCTATCCACTCACGTGTTCAGGAGAACCAATTCCACCTGCAGAATTAGCTAGGAGACAGGCGAGAGTCAGCATAAAGCGTAGAAGGTCTCATATTCCTCCCTCACTTCCTTATACCTCCTTTGCTACCACCTCTACCGACTCCACCTCCGTTCCTAGCACTGACCCTTCGCTCAAGAAACCCGCTTTCTTTATTGAATCACTTTTGTCGGAAAAATAGATTTTACCAGAAAATTGTGCAAAAAAATTCCTCTTAAAATGAAGGCGTTTGGCTTCAACTTATTAATCTACAGGAAATTACAAAATTTGGCATTTACCAGAAATGTCCCAAAATCACGAAGAAGATTGTTTGACAGCAAGCCTAATGAAAAAGAGTCTAACCTGAAATCTCCTCAATTTCCTGGCATTTATACAGTAACTTCCACACCCTTCGGTAGATTTTACCCTCTTGTTTGAAGTTTGGAGGCAGGCATTGTCCACATTCACAAATGATTACATAAATCTTTATCCAAAATGCACTTCCTGCACAAATTGCTTGTTTGTATTATTCTATGGTAAATTTTAGGCAGAAAATAAAACCAGTAGTAGACCAAAATAAAAGCTACTTGTTAACTGACACGTTACTCGGTTTACTATCAAACCGCACTTTTAAAATAACCCAAAGACTTAGGTTTTGTGAAACAGCCTAAACTAGATTTATATCACTAAGGTAAACAGTTATGCTTTTCTTACGGCTCCGCGTCTTCAAAATTGCACATGTGTAGCATTTGTAGTAGAAAAATTATTAAATTTCATAGATGCAGACCTAAATTAAAACACGATTTTTTTTCTTCATGCTCTATTTAATGTGGGAAAACAAGTTGCATGATTCAAATACTTATGATTTAAAATACTCCACCAAATTGAAACCATTGTCATCCATAAACGTAAGGCGGGACATCATTTCAAAATGATGGAATTGTATTTAATTGTTTTTAACATTTGAACTCAACAATATACCAAATTCCTGGCAGCAAATGAGAGCTGAGAATAGCCTTTTAAACTTGCCTCTTTTGTTTAATCCCCCTTAAACTGTTCAATAAACCACTAATATTTTTAGGTCACTCATCTAGACCTGTCCCATTATTATCCACGGGCGATTAACTAAAATTCCTTCTTATCTAGAGCAGTAGGCCATCCTGAATCCATTTGTTACAACCACCAATGCTTGGGGCTCGATAAAAGAACCAACTGGCAAATCATTATTGCTGATATCCGTCTACTAAATTCTGTATCGTAGTTAACTTCAAACTAACACTCATTTGCCAAAAAACTAGACCACTCCGTCTCTAGGCTTCTGCTTACCCCAAACCAAAGTGTAGCTGCTAACAAGTTCGGGGAATAAAAAGCATTGCATTTACCCCAAATGTCACAATAAACAGTGCTTTGAAGGAGGAGAAATAGAGCAAGGGCTATTGTGATAGCTCATTCATTAAATACATGCCGAAAGTGTGCTGGCCAGGAGGCGAGCACAAGGCTCGCTAATCCGGGTTTTCCGAGCGGCGCAAGGCGCAGCCGAGGGATGGGTGGGACAAAATTTATCAAAATTTAATTACCCACTTGACACGCCACTCTCACACACACACACATCGCTTTTAAGCTCATTTATATGCAAATTTGCACCAAAATGGTTGGCGATTAGGCCTGAAGAGGAAAAGAGGGGTGCAATAGAAGGGCGGAGGGTGCACTGTTGATGATATTGCCCTCAGGAGATCTGGTACTCAAAAGTGGATTGAATTTTGACAAAGACCTGCGGACTAAACCTGGGATTATTAATAAGACAATAAATAGTCTGCAAGTAAACTCTGGCTTTTGAGTGGCCTGACCAACCGAGATTATAACTACATTTTGCTGTTAAATGCAAATTTGATCTGCGATTGTTGCATCAAGAAGTGAAATATTCGGCTTAATATTTATAGTGTGACGTTTGTAAAATTTTTGATAGTTATAACTGTACGTAAAGAATTTATTTATTTTAGAAATAATTTAATAGTTCTTAACTAATTACTAAGGCAGTCAGGGCTTTAAGTGATTCGAGTAGTTAAATTAGAACGCATTCAGCATATTTTAAAATAGCTCCCAGAGAAATATCAAGGTAGTGAATCAGTACCTCAAATATCTAAGGCCTAGTTACAAAATGCAGTCACTTATAATAGAGAAGTGAAATATGCCCGAAAAGAAAGCAGTGTAAATAATCAAAGTCTAACCCCTTGGTTTTGATAAAGTGTCACTTGGTGTCTTCCCCGTTGTACCTCGCCGGGTGTACTGACCTCCAGGCCACGCCAATAGCTCCTACCCCTTCTGTATGTTGAATATATATGCATTATGCCCAAGTAATGTGCCTCGGGACACTGCATTGGTGGGGGCAGATACGGAACCCGACTTTAAAGGGGATCAATCCTGATTTCCACTGCTGAGTGAAAAGCTTTGTCGGGGTGGAAGGAGTATATATGCCAAAAATGGGAGAATTGGTGACGATCCCAAGCAAAAGGGCTATAAGCGACATCTGCCTTTAGCGACTACCCCAGGTGCGCCTTCTGCAGGAAAGTTATTAACAATGGAAGAGACACCAGCAGTAAATCAACTGGAATAGTATCGTTGTGGAGTTACCCACTCGACCGGTATGAAGATATCGGTAATGAGAACTCGCTATGCCTGCTCCACGTCTCTACTAGATGAATGGAACCCAGACTGATGCGTGGGTAGTAATGAAGTGGTTAAAAGCTGCAAGGCGAAACAGACGCGAAACTCAGCCCCAAAGAGCATCGTTAGATCCCGTCAATCCTTACCTAACTACTCCTTTAGGCTGCTGCTCCCGCCATTGGACCCAGTAGAACTGCCAGAGCAATCAGTGACGTATCCGTCGAGTATCTTCTCAGGCGCATAAAAAATTCGTCGAATAGCACAGTTGCTTGCAGATGTTTCGTTGCATCACTAATTACTTTGTGGAGGTAACGCAGGAGACTAAAAAAGGGGGTGCTGGGGATGACACTTAAAAGGTATTATGTTGAATCTGTAACCCTCTGGTTTTGGTAAAGGTCCACCTGGTGTCTTAGCCATTGAACCTAGTTTGATGGGCTGGCCTTCTAGCCATGCCTATAGCTCCTATACATTCTGTACATTTAATTCGCTTGCATTCTATTCGAGCATTACGTCTTCTTCCATCATCAGAAAAGTCTCAGGACGCCACAGTCATTTTCGAATTGGTTAAAATCGTATATCCCCCACGTATTTATGGGTGATACGTATTTCCATAATTTTAGTGAAACACTTGCTTTTAAAACTTTTTAGAGAACATAACTATTTGGGAACGATAAAAATAATGCAATCAAATCAGTTATTGAGCTCTGTTTCTGAATTCCAAAATCATTAGTATAGAGTCGCCTATTATTCCATTGTGCTTTTTATTGTTAGCAATTTAATTTTTATTGGAAATTAATGCTAAGGATACATATAATCGTAATTACTATTCTCGCTTGTATTTGTTATATTATGCTAATTCAAAATGGCCTACTGATCGTGCATTGTGGCTAGGCCAACCAATCAGTGAGCAATCTATTTTATGGATAACCAATCAGCTGTCCTCTTTGCGGCTATCTTACATGGTCATTTATATAGACGGCGTGACTAGCCGTTGTTGGAGCGGCGCTATCTTCAATCATCATGGGTGTTGACGTGGAGGTTATTAAACCTGGTGACGGCACTAATTATCCCAAGAAGGGACAGACAGTTACTGTTCACTACACTGGGACTTTGACTAGTGGCAAGAAATTTGATTCCTCCAGAGATCGAGGCCAACCCTTCCAGTTAAGATAGGCATGGGCCAGGTATGACTGCTTTTTTACGGAAATTTCTCCAGGTCATCAAAGGATGGGATGAGGGGGTCGCTCAGATGAGTCTGGGTGAGCGCTCCAAGCTAACCATTAGTCCGGACTACGGATACGGCAGTACCGGCGCTGCTGGTGTTATTCCACCCAACGCCACATTGGTATTCGACGTGGAGCTCCTTTCCTTCAAATAGTTCTTTTATAAATGCTGTCTGACTCCTTCCGGTTATATGTTGCATTACCATAATCCTTGCTTGTTGAGTCTACTTTCTGTCTTGACGGCTGGTTTGGTGATCTTGAGGGTACTTCTTCGTGCAAGTGACTCCCTGCAATCCGCGTGGTGTGTGGTACCCTCGTTGTGGTTCGTATGCGCGGTGATCTGGTTATCCTTGTGAGCTTTACCCCTGGTAAATGCTTAGATGTGGTTTCTCTGCCGCCTTATGCCCTCTGGGTGGATAACAGCAAAGCGTTTGCTCTGCGTAGGGTGCGTCATTAGCATTGCCTCCTGCCGTGACGTCGTCTGGCTGGTTGGCCGTTTTGGTGATGACGGGTCAGGATGGAGTTTTCCACTGGAGTCGGGTGCTGCCTACTTATGTAACCCTGGGGTGGTTCGTGTTGTCTAGTCCTAATTGTTTTAGGGTTGTGGTAGCCGCGCTGTGTGGGTGACGGTGCAGGCAGTGTGAATTAGTCTGACAAGCTTGTTCCTCGGGGGTTAGTCTGACGGAACCTTCTATCCCCGAGGCGTGGGGCTGGGCTTGGCAGGTGCAACCCGCTCTCTTGAGTCATTGCTCTGCTCCGTTTCCCAGTTCCCTACATGGGTTTTTCGTCTGGTGTCCTGTGCACTCGACAGGGAGTGCCCCTGCTTTTTGGAACGTCGGAGAATTGGCCAACCGGTGTCTTAGTTACCCTTCGATTAAAGTACGAGTTGGTGGTGCATGGGTCCGGTGGCTGTCTTCCTGTTTGACGCGCTCAATTTGGCGTCGGAGATTGTCGCTTTAGCGTAGCAGTATGTGGATCGCGTGGGATTTGAAGTACACCATGTTTCTTAACGTGGGCTTGTTATCGACATTCTGCCCTTGGGGGAGGAATTTAGGAAGTTCGGTTCCCTGTTATGGTTTTCTGATGATTCGTGGCGGTAAAGAGCATTATTTTTTCATACCTCAACGATCAATTGCCAAGTTTGGTTGCATGTAGCAGTGCAGAGAGCCCATGCTGGTGTTCTTGGTGGATGGAATGCGGGTATATGTCTGCAAGTCTAAGGTCAAGCTCGCTAGCTGGAGTTCATCGTTGTCATTCCGAACGCCACGAATTAAGGTGGTTGATGGGATGGCCTGGTAGTGTACACTATTCCCCCAAATCAGAGCTTGACGCATTTAGTCTGCAATACTGGTGGGGATTCTGTGAATTCATTCTTTTTAAATCAGCATAATATGATAGACCCAAAAATGTGGCCCACTATCGACGTTTGGCTACTTTCGCAGCATCAACGCCTCTGCATAAAACACGGAAGTGTCTTCTATTTTACTAAGCTTCGAAACTAGTCGATCTCTATAAATAGCTAATTTAAATGCATGTGTGCTCCTTGTCTTCGCTAAGTCGTGATGACTGCTTTTCAAAACCCAATCGCACCAAGCGTAGATGGTGCGGGAATGAAACAAAAAAAGTAGGAATATGTACGTTTTAGGGTTTTTCCTATAACATGCTTCGTCTGGATGAGTCTTAGTGGCACACGTCTGTGAAGATTCAATGCTTTGGAAAGGCTTGAGAATTAAGATGTCTAGAAATGAGACTAAGGTAATAATTAAATGAATGATGCTCTTTCGATAAAAGGGGCTGTAATAATTTGAAGCTTAACCATTCTTGCCTTCTAGGCTGCATAACAGGAGAGGTCATATTTCACCATTTAAATGTAATTTGGCTTCAACAATGGCCCTCTGTTGCATATGCACCTCACTTTGGATAAGAGTATTTTGTCAATTAGGTTACTTAATTGAGAATTGACAGGTCTTCGCATCTTACAGGATGAATGCGAATATCGTAAGCTGGGATTTTCGCAAGGTATGGGGAACAAGATTACTGAGATTACAGAGTCGACAATCCCTCTCAAAAATAAAGGTGTTGAGATATAACGTCCTGCTGTATCATTGATTTGGTGCTTCATCAATGAAAGTTCTGTCAACACTTTGATTTGTCTTCAATGAAACACTGAAAGGACAGACGGGCGTTCTACTGCCTCAGTAAAGTTCCTTCTACAAATATTTCTTTAGACGATTGGTAAGCTGAAGTCCAAATATCCGACAGAAGTAGTGAGTATGCATCTTCAGGTGAATGCACAATGGAAGTCACCACCTTCCCCACTGATAAAGTGGCAAATGCCGTGCAAAACTACAGTGGATTTTGTTTAAGTCATTAAAATGCCGTATAAATAGCCATAGAACTTTTATATTTCTTTCACATTTAAATAATTTGACACACCAAATTTAATTTTACACAATTTGCCCCTTTTTAAGCAGACATTATTAAGGTATCTGAATTATTCGATACTTAAAAATCCCAGACCACCCGTTTTGGCGATCACAATCTTAATCCGGCGTGTTACACTGTTGCTTACAATAATTCGGTAGTATGTTTATCAAATGCGCAGTTGCCTCCTTCTCACTTGATTGATTTCAAGGGAGAACCACTCATACATGCATAATTTATTATGTACAATGGATTCATCCCTTGAAAGCTTAACTTTTATCCACATAAACGTAAAATAATCGGACCTTCTTCTGTGGTATGAAACGTTTGAGTATGTGCGTTTGTGTGCGAAAGTGTGTGACCGTGTACGAGAAGGATTACAATTAATGCCGCTGTGATTGTTCCGTCGAGGGAAGATAATTTCGCAGCCAGTCAACGGGTGAGAGACTCACACAGCCTGCAACGTAGCTGCGCGGCGCCGAGTTAAAGACACGCCCGTGGAGGCCCCGATGGCCTTGAAGGAAGCCGCCCTCGTGCTGATTAATGACCAAGGGTTTGGTGAATAGGCTTGATGCGTGGGCCTGTACTCGACTACCATAGAATGAACCCAGTTCCAGGTGTGGATAAAGAAACTTTACTTGCTGAAATTGCAAAAAATTTTGTGGTTCTTGACTTAGATGAGGAAGCACCTCTTTGTAAAAGAAAATGTTAGTCACAAAATAACGTATTGTGCTGAACGCGATCCATCACTTTTAGGATTTGTTATTATATACACTAATACCTATCTCGTGTTTTTTTGGGATGAAATAATTTGACAATGTATAAAACAACGCAAAACTTGCTCTGCTTAAAACCACTTAGCTAGATGATTGAAATAATTCCGTTTTATTCCCACAAAAAGTAGGAATGAATTATTCAGGTAACCAGCGCTAATGTATTTAGTAGCTTCGTCAATGGCTACAAACATGAAGATTATCGTTCAATCTTCTTAAGGCAAGATTGATTGCAATCTAGTTTTTCCCGAAATCTACGCTTTAAAGTTCCATGATGCAATGCTTTAGTAGTTTGTCTAAATCAGTGTTTGACTGTAAGAGAACTTTCAACACTGCATATTGCACTTTCGTCTACCTACACGGCCTTTGGACACACCGGTTGCAACTCAGTCCTTCTGCGTGTTAGCAAAGTATTTTCAGCCATACTGCTGTGGCTTTATGCCGTCAGGAAAGACCCGGACGGCTACAACGATTCATGGCATGTAGGTAGAATTTCCTATTTTAAAGAACGCATTTGATACAAGTAGTTGCTTCTATAAACAATCACATGAACTGCTGCAGCTGCTTTTACTAGTTTGGTCAAAATTTATAATATTTTGAATATCCTCAATAAAATTAGAAAAGTGAAGTGAAAATTGTGCGCTATATATTTAGGGTTTGTTCATGTTTGGGTCAAAGCGATCCCTGAAATAAAAAAGCAACATCACAGCACAATATTACTGTAGGGGAAAATGAGATATACTGACGCTATTTTAAGTAATCACCTGTTTTTACTGTCGACTAACGCTTGATTTTATTAAAGTGGGTTCTTAAACGCCTCAAATGTGGTTTCCTTTAGTAATAAGAAGCGCGTGTTTCAATTTGATTGGTCCCTAACTAAGTGGTCGTGGTAATTTATCTACCGACCAAAATAATCTTTCAAGTGGCTGATTTTGGCAACTTGAAACGTTTTAAAGGGTTAGAACTCACTTCCTCAATATCTCCAACGATCATTTGGGATAGTGGCAGGTTTTCTACCGCATAAGTTAGAAGATCCTCCACCCCATAGAGATCATAGTGTCCCAACCGATAAGCGTAGTAATGAGGATAGAAATACCCTTGAAGTGGTCGTTCCACGGCCGTCCGCTCCGTCCGCAGCGCACTTGCCTGCCGCGTGGCACTGAGAAGAACCAGATTAGTGAATTCGGTCGGTCGTGATTTTAGACCTTCCAGAAGAATTCCACCGAAATTCTGGTCCACCAATGCGAAAACTAGAGATGCTTGACATCCGCTAAGATCTGACAGCAATTCTGACACGCTGTAGCGCTCGTTTGGGCTTATCTGAAGGTGTGAGTTTAATGGAAATTACCAACTAAATGGCTCCACCTTAATCAGTTAAATGCTGCTCGAAAATTCTACTGAAATTATGAGTAGAGCAAAATAAATCGCGTTAGATTCTGCTTATCAATTTTCTAAGAAATGTAGTTTTAAGAACCTATAAGATGTATTCCGAAATTGTGCTAACTTCCAAGAAAATCCGATGAACAAAGGGCTACGAGATACGATTTTGTTTCATTAAAGTGTATTCGACGCTAATGAACACCGAATCAATGCCATAGGGACCGATTTTAAGTTAATGATGGTAATGCACCTAGTAGGAAAGAAAGTAATCCCTGTGATATTACATACTTGATAATTTTTAGGAAATCAAGTGACGCTGTTAATCTGGATACATTTTTGTACCTACTTAACTGCAAATCAGTAGCAGGAAACTTACAAGTTTATCGCCCCCAACAAGCATGTCGCCATTCGGAAGGACAAAGTTGTTTAAGTAAAGGAATAAGGTTGAGACGCAACGCGGTGTGTGACAGAGTTTTTGCATTCTGGTACGGAAGGCTGCCTTGATTGATATATTTTTTGGCGTTGCTAAAATGTCCCAAATTTGAGAATTCTAAGACACTTTAAAAATGAGAGCCATGGTCTGTAAATTCTCTCTTGCTTTTTGCTAAAATGAATCTGAAAAACCTCTTCAAAGCATGAATTATAATTTTTTCTTTGTTCAAAACAATGGTATTTCAAAATTTTTGAATGTTTTGACATCTAACCATTGATTTAATTGCGTTACTGTCAAGGCCCGGATTTGAATACATGAAAGTCTACTAATCAAATTGCTTCAAAAATAGCTATTCAGGCTCAAATAACTTAAGGTAGGCATAAATTCTCTAAAGTCCCATTTTGGTTATTTGTATCTGCCTTTGAATGTAAGAGTGTTAACAATCAGGTACGAAATGATATAGTAGGGGGACATGAAGTTTCTTGGTAAACCTATATTTTAACAATTCCAAATGCTTTTCTCAAGAAAGCAATTTAAATCCAATTTAGCATTGTGAAATAAATTTTACCCTTTTTCCAATTCCACTCATTTCCTTAAAATAAGGAATGGATTTTCGTTCAGTTTTTTAACACTTATTCACAAATTACTTATGCTTGTGCAGCGATAAAAATCCATCTACTGTCTATTTATTTTACCCTTTTGCCTGACAGGAATGTCAAAGAAATGATACGACGTAGGTGGTCTCTCTTCGGGCGGAAATACGGAGAGGTAACTCGCGGTGAAGCCCAGGGAGCGCATTTTGTCTACCAGATGTCGCTTCTGTTGCCTTCTATTGATTGAGGTGTCTATGTGTTCCTTTTCTCCAAGTCTACTGGATAATAACAACGCATAATCACACCGGTCGTACGGAGAGCATATGGCACCATCATCGGGTTTCGATGAATACTGGCTGGACTTTGAAGACACAGTTGTAAGACGAATGGGTCGTTGAGGTGGGAAGGAATTGCCGACTTCGCGTCTAGTCAAGGGATTGATCCATTGTGGATCACTGCTCCAAATGAGATTTTCGTACAGATATGCTGGCACGAGTACACGTCTCCGATGAAGCCCTATGCACAAAAGCAGATAAGGCGTTTGGATAAAATTAGCGTAAGAGGAGACATTATTCTGCGTGGAATTGCTTCGAAAGAACGCTGGGCTTTATAGATGGTTTGCATAGGCTCGCAATGACATAACAACACCCTAATATAAGATTTTGAATCTCTCGTGCTCTTTATTTTTGTACTATTAAAAGGACCATGTAAATCACAAGAAATCGTTTTAGTATCTCAAAGCACGATTTTATTCTTCAAAAGATTCCAGATTTTTAAAGGGATTCTGAAGGTGCAACAGGATTATTTGTTTAATACATGCCGTGTTAATACTTTGAATTGATCATCATTTTTTGTGAAACGTCACAAATGCCATTGTTCGATTAACCGAAGTTCAGCCCAGACTGTAGACTGTTTGACCAACAGTCTACACGAAGGCTTAATTCTCTACGTCTATTAGCTTATAACCAGACATGCTCTCGGTGAGCACCAGTCCTGGTCGACCAATCAAGGAAGAAATTAAATCTACCAATAGGATTATTGGTGCAACTATAGATTGGCCAATCAGTTTTGTGGGCTGCAATGCTTAGATATTAATAGAGCATATGGTGACTTACGTCTGCGTCTCTGCCTCTGTTGAGGGGCTGAAAGACAGGGCGCTGCGTGTGGAACACACTGTAGAAGGTTCTTTGTTGAGTTGGTGGTGGTGACTCGTGGTAGGAACTGATATTCGCACACCCCACTAACCTGTGGGAATTTAGAATCCTCTTCAAGCTGACCAGCTGAGAGGAAAACATGGGGGCAACCTGATTTGACCTCTTGATGAATACACTCACTTCCTGAATGTTAAGAAAAAAGCGATAAATTAACTTTACATTTGATGTTAATGGAAAGCGTGTATGCATACTAGCCTATACAGTTAGCAGTCAAGACACTCAGTGGTAATAGCAAGACAGAAAATTAGGGGATGCCGTCTTCTAAACGCTTTGGCAAAATGAAGGTTCGGCTCTTACCGACTTCAAGGAGAATTAGACATCTCAGACAGGATAATTAGATTATTTCGCTAACTGTCCGATCTCCAACAGTTGGTACGTTCTTTTTCCGCTGTGTATATGTGTACGGACGTGCGTGTGTAGGTGTCCATTTCGACTAAATTTTCCCTTCCATATTGGCTAGTTGAGATCAGACGGCTAATGATTATCTTACAGCTTCAAGCATGCAAGCATAATCCATCCGCCACTGAACAAGGAAACAAATAAACTAAGCACTGAACCACTATTTTATTGCAGATATCAATAAAATTTAACAGATATCCGAAATGTCCATCACTCAAAGGGTCGTATCATGAATAAGGTAAAAGAAACTACATTTTTCACTATTTTTGACAACATCAGTCATGTTTACCGATGTCAAAATGTCATTCATTTCGTCGACCGCGTTAACGAACAGGTTACTCTCAGCTATTTTCCAATAAATTTAACAAAAGGTAAACCTTTCTGGATGGTGATATTTGATGCTGTAGAAGTAGTGAATACCAAATCGTTTAGGGATGATTGCGAAAAAGAGAAGTAGATCGAAAATTTCCCATGAATTTCTACAAGATATATATATATATTTTGCCTCAGCAGCAGGGGGCTGTTTGGTTGGTAGTTTGTTCGGCAAACTGATGAATGTTTTCTTTGCAATATTATCGGAACATATGAAAGAGAGGCACGCTTCCGTATTTCTGTTTAAAAAAGAAACGCTACCCTAATTGACTTGGCATTTGGCCACACAACAAGGGCTCTGTGCCGCGCTCAACTTGAAAAGCCTGCTTTTTTCCACATTTCTTCTTTGTGTAGTACACGGTGTGGGTTGGTCCTTCAAAGGTACCTCCCTATCCTCCTTTTTCTGGCTTTACTCTGATGACAAAAGGGAGCCAAAACTCTAGTAAAGAGCTAGAGGAAGATTTCGCAGAATCGTTTTTTACATGAAAAGGGTCTAGATCACCGAGAAAATTGACTCTGAGAAGTACTCTTTAAAAGGCAAAGTTTTTTCAATATTTACTAAAATCTAGCATTTCTGTATCTTCTTATTGCTATTAATGATAGCAATCGTTCAGTGTGGCTGATATACATAGATAAATTCGGAAGAAATACTTCACCTTTAATACTTAATTCTTAGTAAGAGGAGGTTAGAAGGATTATTATACAGTATGACTCTATATCACTGGAGATGTTAATGCGCTACTTGCATTAAAAAACCCACTTTTATCCAACGGGATTCTTGGGCGCAACATTTGAAGATGCAAATCACACGGAGGAATAGTAAGACTTGCGGTGTATGACAGATGTCTCGTTTAAATACCCAGCGGTGCAAACGCTTTGACCTATGCTACTCTCAGGAACTTTAATTCACGGCTGCAAATCACAATCATTCAACAGACGAATTCCTTGGTCCCCATTACTCTGAATTAACATTCTGCTTATTTCGAAACATTTTCCGCAATCTTTATTCTTTTTTTAGTAAAGGTAGAATAAATCAAAAAGCAGTAGTTATTCTAAAAAAAGGCCACTTCTGTGTCATTTGCTTTTTTAGAGGATACATGGACAAAGTGTTAACATGTTGCTTAAACCTCTGGTTAAGTAGTAGTAAGGATACTGAGGACCATGTTTGCCTACCACGACCATTAATTCGAATATCTCTAAGTTTTAAAAAGTTCTCGGAGGACTAAGAAAGGACAGTTTTTATCGGAGCGGTAGCAATTGTTACAAAATCAAGCAAAAGACGTTCAAAAATTCTTGTGAGACAGTCAATCGTGGGAACTATATTAGTCACCTAGACAGTTGGATGATGATTCAGTGTTATATTTATCCTTCTACTGCCCATTTCTCAAATCAGCCGGTGAATAGGTGAAAACTTTAAGCTTCCAAATGACTTCACGTACTGTACATTAATCCTCGATGGTCCAAACACTGTCGTAACTGTTCCTCCCGGCTGCCAGCAAAAGCGACAATACGGAAAATGAAAAGAGGATGTCCAAAGGCGCGATCCGCGAGGGGATCAAGCACCAAAACTCCTGTTAAGTTCCCTCCTTGCGCTGGCAGCTTAACTTCCTCCCCCTCTTCTTCCTCTACCTCTGGATGGGTCATCACAAGGTACTTCAATCCCTTGTGTTCCAGCTTTGCTACGTAGGCGACAAATCTAGAGGCCGGTGAGACACGTATCTTGACGCAGTCCTGACGACTGATACTTGTCACGTGGGTGCAATCGAGTCTGCGAATGAGGGAGAGACCTGCAAGGATCCATTGTTTATTTTCATCGCGATGAAATGTCGTGGAGGTAGGAGGGATCACTGATCCAAACTTGGGGATCGTGCAGATGAGGAACAGAGTGAGTGCAAATGTGAGGCTTATCGGTGTCATGCTGTTGCTTTGCTGTTTGTCTTGATCTTGTGACCACCACCATCCGCCTTATATGTGGTGCTGAGGGTGCGTGCATATGTGTGCGTGTGTGCAATATGCCTAGGTGCTGCAAGCACGCAACCCAACAACCAATCAGATTGTGGTCCTTTTGGAGTTAACCCCAGGCACTTTTGTTGCACATTCTGGTTTGAGTAAATTTGCAGGAAGTCAATAAATAAACAGGACTACAAGAGTTGAGTTTTTAAAACCAAAATAGAACTTATTTCCCTTGTTTGTCTATCCTAAATTCAGACAACTACTGAGGATTGGTTTAAATAATCTCACAGACATGTTATAAATCAGTGGTGACATTTCGTCCATTAAGAGTAGAATGTGATGAACACAAAGAGGGGGAAGTGGATGATCTGCTAAGTTGTAACGACTATAATCTAGATGTTAGTGTCTTCTAATGAGAGTAGACTTCAAAGGAAGGATGCGACAGCAAGCTGTCGCGACTTAATAACAGACAATTAGGCCAATAAAATGACACACTTACACCACACAAACACACGTACACACACCCATGTGCAAACGTCCATCCTACCATCCCTCCTGCCTGTCTTCCTTTTGCCTTCTAGAATAGGGAGGAAATACCTCGGCACAAAGATCAAAGTGAATTCCCACACAAGCTGGTGAAAATTTGAATTCCATTCTGCTTTTGCTGGGGTTTTGTTTTCTATTCCTTCTTTCCGACTGACTTCAAAGCATTCTGCCCTCTTTTTATCTGTATACGTCTACAATTTGTCACATTTTTGTTCCTAGGAGGAGTGGAGCCGTGTGCTTGCTTCGAACACAGTTCATGTTTCCTCATATGGAAAGTATTTAATGATACTTTGACATTTAAATAACCAATCAGAAATCGGTACCAAAAACCGACATCAGAATGGGAGGGACTTTCAAAATTCCGATACGATATCATGGGGGAGCAATGTAATAGGCGGTGCTTCAAATTCTTTTTCAATTGCAACGCGTGAAACTTTTAATCATGCCTTGGAGAAAATAGCACAAAATCTAAAATGATTCGGCAAATGTCGATGACCTCATCACAAATCATCAGCGGTATCATTAAAGGGTCCATTTAACCAGAAGTTCGTTTTTACCATCCCTCCTTTAGTTTCTTACTTCAACTGCTAAATATAAGCAAAAGCATGAAGTGTTTTGGACAAAGTCCTAATAACCTGGCCAAATGCATATTTGACACAATTTTAACTTGTTACATAATGAAAAGACCTTTTCCGTATATTTTCTCACTATATTCACATGTAATTATCTATGTACTTTCTGTAAGTCAAATCCTGTGTGTAATATTCACAGTTTCGCCATTTTTGCTTTCAGTTGTATAACTGGTGCATTGGTGGAGGAATGATATCAATAGAACTGACTACCCGATTTGTTGCTCTTCATGCCTTATAACCACGTGATTTGCTTACTACGCGCGGACTTAGTTTTAAAAAAATTGGACATTTGTGCATTACCATCTGTAAGTCTGTTTCAAGTGGCATGTGCTATAAAGCAATCATTAAAAATGCTTTCCCGGTTTATTGGAACAAGTGTTGCGAAATGCCCGTTTAATGTCTCCCTTCTTTATTTCGTTAGAGCACTTTCTGCTGCCTTTGATCTTTCAGTTATGTTGTCTCATAATGGTATCCATATTGTCCTATAGTATACTTAGGTCCATCCAGTGACCAATGCTATAAATATCTTGATGTGGCTCAAATTCTCCAGAAAATGAGCAAAAAATTCGGTTTAAGGAACAGTTTAATTTGCAGTGATGAGGGAAGTAAATTACGAGGCTACATTGTCATTTAGCACAACTACTCAAATAACTTGAAGTGTGGCATTTAAAATGCTCAAATTAGCGTAAGAGTTTGTCAAATTTACATTTTTTAGAAAAAAATATAAAATCTGTAGTTCTGACCTAATTTACGTTGCATGATATCGGAATCTGAAAGAAAAGGAAGACGAAGCGATACGCTTTGTATCCGTTTGATGGGTTTACACGTGTTCCAATTTTTTTTGTCTAGTCTCCTTTATGTCGCACTTTATGCTAATTTAAGCCTAAAGATTCGCCACAGATTGCTTCTACGCCTCTGGTTTTCTTTCCAGACGCCTCTTGAAGGTTTCTTCTGCATTCAGATAAGCGTGATTTTAACCCAACTTTAAACATGCTTTGATTTGATTTGAATTTTTAGAGATTTGGGTTAACGTGTAAGTGTTTTCAAAGCGATATAAGCCCTTGCTTCGTGTTCGACAACAATTTTGTAGCATTTATCAAACTTTGAAAATGAAGAATGTAAGATTGATTAAGATTAAAATTTATTTCAAGACTTGTCAGAAACGTTTAAAAATAACTTTTGCATACTAAAATTTCAGTTTATAGAAAAAGTCCTGACTTTACAATAATAATAAATAATAATAATATCGTGCAATATCTTTAATCGTTACACCATTTTGAGCCTAACTTATTCTCTAAACTCGAACTCTAAATCTTTAGAAAACTTCCAAAATACTTTCTAAAAGAGAAACAAAAATATTAAAATATGTGGCTACACCTAAGAATTGCTGAGAAAATCCTATTAAACTCCTTAACGAAATATCTGATGTCAGAAAAGGTTGCGCTGATAATGGGATATCGCATTTACACTGCGGTGTGGTTTGTTTCACTAACCATGCTTAACCACTCGGACACTTTTTTATGCACGGACTGTACTTCCACCCTGTGATTTGACACTCGGACAATAATAGCATCCCAGCGGGCCTTTTGTGTATTTTTAAGTTGCATATTCCACTACCACTATTTTGGCTTATCACGATTTTTCGTAAAACTCTGGAAGTTAAATGTGTTTTAAAGGTTGTAATGCACATATAAAATATTTTTATAATGGGGTTATTGTATGCCTAATAGTGTCTGTTCACCAAAAAGCATGGGCCTTGTTACAAATATTTAAAGATAAAACCTTAAAAAGGCCACACAACACAGCATAAGGAACATAAGCCAATTTGTTTCAAAAGTTATGCACTTGTCTGTTTAAAAGATAAGGCTGTTTTCACCTTTGTATAGCCTGTTCTGTATTTAGCAGCAACAATTTATCCAGCAAATAATGCTTGATAATATGTGATAAATGTTCACAAACCCCGAAGTTTTGCGAAATGGCACCATTAAGGATACAAGCTGGAAGGCCTTCAATTTATAACTCTGAAACAGGGTAGAAAAAAAATTCATGGGTGTGCATCTAACGGTGCAAAAGTTTGGGCTTTTGGATTGTGGGAATCCTCGATAAAGTAAATGTTTTGAATTCCCACAGTGAATATCTATATTATTTGTACACTAAATGTGCGCATTCCTTCCAGACTTAAAGATTCTTCTAAAGTTTAAGAAATAGAAAGAATTAATGCTGGTTAATAAAGGGACTACTTTATTGTTCGGGAAAATTTGTGATCGTATTGTTTTCTGGAGCTTTTACTCTACTTCTGTCTACTCATATTGTTATAAGTATCTCTCCAACTTGCTACAGCAATAAGGCCAAGTCGAAGTCGGTTTATGGTAACCGTTGCTTGTATAATATCATCGCTGATTGTCCTTTTGGCGTCAGTATCACTTCCCTGGATTTAGATGGCCTGTATTGTTGTAAAGTGGAAATTTACAATCGTAGTTTCAAGGCGGAGCAGAGTTTCTTCCCCCTCCTTGGGTATCAACAATGTCCTGTCAGTCATGAGACTGACTTTATCCTCCCTCTGCTCCCCCCAATAAGGTGATACCTAACAAATCTGTGTAAGGCAAAAAAATAAGTTTTCTTGACGGATTTAAATAAACTTGCCCTTTTAATGGAAAATTTGCAAATTTCAGTCTATCCGAAAATTTAAAATTCTCACTATTTCTTTCCATTAATTAAAAATTAGAGAATGACAAAAATCATGTTATTTTAGTATTTTGGGAAATAAATAGACCAATCTTAAGTCCTTAAAGTAATCAGGCTTGAGATATTAGACCCGCATTTTTAGATCTGGTGGTTCAAAATGCTAGATTTATCGTGAGAAATCACCTCTATTGACAAAATTAATCGTTGAACAAAGTGCTTAGCCGAAGTAAACCATTTGATCCAAGGTAAGTAGCATTGTTAAGACGCAGAAACTGGACTGCTTTTCAAAATCCAATTCAGCACTAACATCACTTCACGCTGTTCTTTTAATGGCACGTAAGAGTGTTAATGCCTACAAAAAGAAGATGCTTCAAAAAATGTGCATTCCAGAGCCCCCCTAATGGGGGAGGTCACTGACCGGTTTTGCAACGTCGCAAGATTTTCACGTTCTGGGGCAGGCATCCACAGGCAAAACATGCAATTTTATTATTAGGTAATGGAGAAGGTGGCGCTGGTAAACGGATATGACCCCTCGTCTGATCCTCTCAACCAGCACTCAGTTCTCTCTCCCCCTCTACCTTCTCTCTTTGATGTGGCCACTAGCGGCACCTTTGATCTCGCGCCGGCGATTGCATGGCTACGAATTATGCAAAGGCTGTGGACTATCCTGATCGCCGTATTATGTTCACTCCCTCTCTCCCTCCTCCCTCTCTCTCGCATGCTTGCTGTCTTACAGGACTAGTTAGTAGGTCTTTAAATTAAATTCACACCCGAATGAACATGTAATTGCTTGCTCGCTTGTCTGGCAGACGACAATATTGAGGACAGACGAAGAGTTACGCCTTCTGAATGGTTTTGCCCCTACTTTATTTCCACGGCCTTCCCCCGTTAACTGTGGCACAGCCTCCTGTACTAAAGCCAAAACTGGTCTCTTGTAACAAGGAAAAATGCAGGAAAATTGTTTAAAAATACGGGTACAATAAAGCCGCATACAAAGGGCAGATTGAATTTACATTTTTCGAAGTCAGAGCCAGAATTAAGGAATGCAGCTTTTCCTAAGATAATTAGACATTGTTAAACGTAAGCCATGAAATCCCCAAACCTATCAACTCATTTGACTGATCTCACAGTGCAAGGCATTTTTGTTAGTTTATTAGCGCTCCTTCTTCGATGATGCCTATTCAATAACTCTCCTTCCTTAGGGCAAAATATATGCTTAGGTAAGCTACAGTGCAGACAATGCTCACTGATCTAATAGCTCTTATTAGCCTCCTGCATACATGGGCCTCAGTTTTATTAATCCCTATGTCTGCAAGGAGGATGAATTAGAGTACTCCCACCATGGTCAGCATTTTAGGTCTCTGGAGAGTATAGAAGTAATGCTGTTGGATTGAGAGATGTTTTAAATGCTTCACTGGCCAAAATGAGAGCAACATCCCAGAATTAGACCGACTCGACAATCTGGTTGGCCCCATGCCTGATTGGCTGGAATTATTCTCCTCAGAAAAGAAAAATGACAAATTTATAAATTATTTATTGTTTACAATGAGAGAATATTTACCCCTTTAACATCCCATTGACACTTTTTTGCCATATGCATGAATTATTTATTTAAGTGTTTCATCATGAAAATATGTTATATTTTCGGGCCTAAACTACCACCTTGACGCACGACGCCTCCCACTTAATTTTTTACCGGTTTGGTAGGAGGTGTTGCAAATTAGCAACAGCTTTTTCTTTGATACTTTTCCCTTACTAAGAGGGGTATTTGGACTTCTAGAATTCCTTTAGTGTGTCAAAATACATTACACTTGTGGCAGTTACCTTACATTCCTTACAGAATTGACACCTAATGGCACTTGAAGATAGTAAACATGAAATTATCTGCTACTTTGTTATATTGTGAACTCCTTTGCCTCTCACAGCTAAACTTTGTGCCACTGCCTGTATTAATGGCTAGTAAATGCTCAAGTATGTACACACATTTTTACGCAAGTTAGCTGGCCATGTATTTAGCCCTAAAATTGTCAAACTTAGGGCTAAAATGAGTTCAACCAAAGGAGGGTGTGACAGCTTCATCTGTCTAACCTATTCACGTAAATTATTTTTTTGTTCCCGTTTATCCGCTGAGAGATCTTTCGTGGACATAACTGTAGTCAATTGGGACAGCAGAGTAGACCATAGCTGTTGTATTATCATGGTCTTTTTAAAGTCATCCGTGCATGACTCAGTAAGAGGGTAAAGTTCATCCCACTTCCTAGTGCACGCAAGTGGTAATGCAATGTCTTTGTCAATAATAGGATTTATATATAAAAAATGTTTGTTTAAAAGCAAAATTTTATGATCTGATCGGGTAGACGGGCTCAGCCTCGTGGCTGAGAGGGCGTCTTCATTCCATAGTTAATAAAGGATTATCTCTTCTAAACAATTTTCCGAATCCGGACGTAGAAAAGCAAAACGACGAATACATTACAAGTTTTCATGCCTCTAAGTTGTTGAATGTATGAAGACTTTCTCAGCAATTTAAACGATCCAATTGCAAATGCAGTTATTATACCATTCACCGTAGCTCTTAAGATACACAAAAGAAATGAAACGACTGCTCATGAACCTCAGGTTCAAGTTCTGTTCGTATTTAAATGAATTAAGTTGCAGTCTTTCACAGAGACAAAATTTGATCACACTCACTCCCCTAGAATCACAGACCCATACCACCAAAACTGCGTTCGGTCAGTACCTTTATGTTTGGTAAGTGTTGATTTTGACGTTTATAAACTCCGAGTGCGGTGCCTTTGTTCTCTTTCTGCCTCCTACCTGTATCCACCTTCACATCTTTGATACATCTTGAAATCTGACCGGCCCCTTGAGGTTGTATCCTTCGCAGGAGGGTGTGAGAGATAGAGCCAGAGCGGTGAGATAAGGCGGGATGCGATAGGCCTTTGAAGTTTAACCGCCCACCTGCCTACCCCCTGGCCTACCTCTAGAGTTCTAAGGTTTCCGCTAGTCACAAGAGAAAAAATGCGCCGCAAAATCTCCTGCCTCCAAAATTGACTGCAGCCTTGTCTAGTTAATACGTTTATCGGTTAAAACCATCAATACGAAGATGATGTACAACAAACCAGGAATATGGATCCCTTTTGAATAATTTTAATGAAAAATCACTTCTTATAAAGGATACTTTCACAACTTCAATGTCAAAGCAAGACTGGATGAAATTACGTCTGAGCGAGTCGCATAAGCCAACACTATGGTGATAGGTGCTAATCTCAAGTAAAGATATTGATGGAACCTAGGCACGAGTAGAATCAAAAATAACTAGTCCCCACCCTCCTACTTATACACCCTATAAATATTAATGCTTCCTTAGGTCCAGAGAATAAATGTCCAATAATATTTTTCAGATAAAACTGACTTTAACATATGGCAGATAGATGGTTTACCAGCTTCTCCTGTCGTCGGGATAATGCGTCAATAAGGAAAAATGCATAACCAAATCGTCAAAAAATTAGATCAACCAAAGAATATTCTTCCGCCAACCATGTTTGAACCAATTTTTCCTATTTCAGTAAGACGCGTTAATAAGGCCGTCATATTCTGAACAGGCTACACCAACTACTTTACGAGGCTTGGAATAAAAAATTAGCCAATTAATTGGCAATTAAGGTTTTCAGACTGTTCAATTCCCTTATTCTTCCTAAAATTATCCCTGAGTTACTAACGCGAAGGCATGTACACTTGATACTAAGCCCAATTCTTTTTCATGTATTGTGACTTTGTTTTGCATCAACAATCTAATTTATTACCTCCCAGTTAAAGATGTCACGTATATGTGACGCATAAGCTTAGGCAAAAACTGGGGCATGACAGAAGGGGCCTCTGTCAGCATCAATTGTCAAGTGTTTGCTCAAATGCTTTTTAAGGCGTCTCATAAATAAGCAAATTTTTTCGTATTTCTTTTGTGATTAAAAAAATAGCGAGGTCATCTCGAATAAGTTCTCCAAATAGGTAAACGACCTCTTCTGGCTCTAAATATCAAATTTGCACCCATACATATAATACTTACAATTTGGTTCGATTTCAGTTTTTCCATTATTACCTTTCCAATACCCCTGAGAAGTGGTTACCATTTTGCGATGAAAACTGCTGCGAAAGTGATCTGCACATTATACTAGAGAAGGCCATGGCAGCTCCCTTAGCAGAATATGGTGTGCAAAATCTGAACTTCGAGAAATCATATTCGTGTATTTTGAATGTGAAATCGACACTTTCTTGTAAGTTTGTTTGTAGTCAAAGCTCTTTCATGATAAGGTACTAGTTTCCACCTGTGAAATAATGCCACTTCTTAAATGGCAGTGAGATAGTGACTATTAATTATAATATCTGAGAGGTGTCATCTTTAGGTAAACTCTTATGTAAAATCGGTCCTTTGAAAATGTCTAATCCCTATAGATTCATCCTGGATCAATTTCTGTGTCTGTGTCCCTTTTTAGCCCATTAAACCTTATTTTGGCTTTGTGATATTTTTCCAAAAAAGAGTAGAACGTAGAGATGCAAAGCTGCTTGACTTGTTTCTTTCTTTTAGCATAAAGTTAGCTTAGAACTCTGCTTTTAAACTCGTTTTTACTGATCAATTTTTGCCTTCACTTTTTGGTAGGGAAAGTATTATTTATTTTCTTAGCCAATCCAAAAAATGAAAAAGAGATTATTATAGACCAAGGTCCCCGCTAAGTTAACCCATATCCATTCCAGTTAGGTAACAAATCTTTCAAATCAGTCTCTAAACAGAGCCAGATTTTGCCTTATTTTTCAGCTGTACAGTCACATCACCATTGGAAACAAGTTAAATAAGTTTGAGAAATGAGCAATTACCTGGTCATTGTCTTTCAGTACTCACCTGCGGGTTTAAGTACACGCATACACAGTTTCTGTTTCTCCATCAAATTCAGCCCTTTGAAGTCTTCGGGAGGTACTCATTAACCCATAGGTGCGCACGCCGACTGGACCACAAGAAATGTAAGGCGTTTCTACTGCCATGTTATCTGAGGCAGCCACGGGCTGTCTAATCTCTCCTTTGCCCTAACCCACCTCAAGCAAGGTCATGAGGTCAGGGGAAATGTTATCACTACATTCGACAATTATTAGATGATGGGACGAAATACGGGCAAGGAAAGTGACTATAATAACTTACTTTATCACCCAACAGTAGTCTTGAGATGTCGTTCCTTCACTGTGTGAAAATATTTATTAACTCAAAAGAGAAGAGACAACGACCTGTTTGGAGATGTGTGGGGAAACTTAGTAAGATGGAGGATATTCACGTCACATCTACCAAATATGATCGGATTTTAAACTTTGAAATGCAGTGCACGTTGCGTTAACGTTACATATTATTTTAATCAGCCTTCGTACCTATCTAGCAACCAATGAAAACAAGAAAAAACAACTATTATAATACATTTGTTAAACGTCTCTTTATCACCAGTGTTTGGCATTTCAAATTTCTGATTACATTCTCTACAATTCCTGAGAAAGACGTGTGATGTAAAAGCTTAGGCGGTGTGATTTGTCGTTGCTTTTAATCAAAGGCGGAAGTAGGTACACAAGACAAAATGTGGATAAAATGCCCTGACACTAGCAAAAGACCCAGAAAGCAAAAAAGTCTAAGAGCAGAGAAAATTGTTAGCAGTGTAACGGTATCAGGGAGATGTGCACATAAAGTAAGAGGTGGTTACTTGCTCGTCATTCGGTGGCAGCAAGCCTGATTTCCATGCCTGTGTGTTAACTGTCTCGGTGTCAAAAAGGCAAGAAAGGTAGGGGAAGGAGTGCGAGATGATCAAAGATTGCTTAATTACGAAGCCGCAGAGATCGCATATCATGGAAAAAGACTAACGTGGCTTAAAATAATACAGCTCTCAGTAGTTAGCAGATCCTATGCTCTGTGCGACAAAACGACGTAGATGAACTTTTGACATCTTAGGGTAATAACAATAAATTAACACTGTTATAAGAACATTAAAGAATATTTTTGGTCTTGCTACTAAATCTGTATAGCTTCAACCAGAATATAACGCGTTTAGATGATAAACCATTTTACCATATTTTTTCATGGGCGATATTTCGACTGCTCCCAAAACAATGGGTTTCATTCAGACCCATAGGCAAAAATTTCTTAAATAGTTACAAATAAACCTTATCTTGAAACGGCAAAGTATTAAATCTTCCTGTAGAGTTTCAGGATATTTCCCGATTCTAGGAAAAATTATTTAGTGTCCTGGATGTAAACAGTCATTGAATGTAAAAAATTCCCGTGGAAAATTTATATCGACTTAGACGCATACGTTTGTTTTAATGCATTTTTGCCATCAAGGTTCCATAAAAATTCGCCGATTCTGTTAGATCGTTCATTCTTTAAAAATATAGATTGTACTGCTTTTCGTAGCAAAAATCACGTACTTGCAGAAGACTTTTCAAGTACACTTATTTCCCTCAACTAATCGTCATTACAAAATAAAATGGTTCTATAGCGGGGCACGAGTTAGTTGAGAGTCACGGGTTTACAAATTGCTTTGGTTCTAACCACTTCTCCTTCTATCTCTTACTTTCTAAATGCTTCATAAAAAAGAAAAGGAGGTAGTAACTTTGGGAAGTATGATTAGGAGAGTATGAAAGATAAGGATGTGAGCAAGCTCAAAAGGAATGGCTCCGCTTTCAAAAAAAACCTATTTCTGCCCTTTTTTCGCAACTTCGAGCTGTATTGAGTAGATCTAATCCGTAAAATATGTACAAAAGTGCGACATAAATGGTTCTGCATTAAATGGGAGACGTAGTCTGCTTGGGAGCGTTGTATTATCAAAACATTAAGTCAAATCCAAACGCATTTATGTAGGTTCAAAATAAGGGAGATAAGAAAATAGAAGGGGGCAAAACAAATGGTTTTGACAGCTTGATACGTATCCTTAGCAAGTTAGTTTAGGTTACAATAAGTCCTTGTTATAGGGTGTTACGGAAAACTGCTTAAACCTTCTTGAGGACAGGATACTTAAATATGACTGAACTAGAGATGGAAGCGCTCTTTGATAAACACGTATTTCACTGTACTTTTGCACATATAAGAAGAGTATACCGTACTTTCGAGGGAAATAAATGCCCCCCACTCATCGTGGACCACTATAAATATTCTTAATAAGCTGAAGACCTTTAAAAGACAAACGTGACCGGGAAAATGTAGTCTATCTTTCAATATGAAACGCCTTTAACAGGTTTAATTAATTTGCTTTTCCTCTCTTGGGTAAAGAGATATTTTAAATGGAGTAGTTAATGATCGCGTCGCGACATGCAACATAATTGTTCCTGACAAGGAATTTAATTGCTCGCGCAAATTGCCCTACTACTTGACATTCTGTCACAAAAAAGCTTTAAAAATTAGGAAAATAGCGCAAAAAGAGGATAAGTCCCATTTTCTCAAAGATGTGTATTTTGAGCACAACATTGTGTCCACATGTGTGTTCGACGCTGTGATAACGCAGTCGTCTATAAAAGTGGAAGGACTGGTGTGACGGATGCAGGCTACTTTAGGCATTCACCTGCACCATCGACTACGAGAAACGTTTAAGAGTAAGACCGTAAAGTCATCTGCCTAAAATAGAAAAAATTGGATAAAAGAACTGGATCTGGTCGCCATGACTGTCAAATTTTAGTACCTAGGTATCTGTTGCTGAGAATTTATTCATCTTCACTAAGAGGGGTAGCGATTCGCTGAAGCAAATAACCACAAAGGGCGATTATGATTCAGAAGTGTTCCGAAACCTCTTAAGTTATTAACAAAAAGTGCAGCGAAAGTCTGGTGGAGCATAAAATTAGCAGATAAATGAGTTGGGTAAACTATTAAATTTCAAACAAATTTTTAAGTTTTGAACCAATTTTAGACGCCTAAATTATAAAACAAGTTTCTTCTTTCGTAAAATTGCAGTTGAGTCATTGGGTGTGAAAATAAGGATTAAGTATCCGAGCAGATGACATGATCTGGAACAAAATTCGGAGTCCTTTTCTACCATGTTTATCAATTCCATTTATAAGTACAATCGGAAGCCTCGGTTACCAAACTTAAGTGGACTCTAGTAATACAGTTCTTACTCTTTCTGTCTCGTTCACTTAAGCCATGAACCCAACATTTGTATTCTTTTAGTATTCCTGCTTTAGCCGAACGAGGGGTAAAAGGGAACCAAGTTGTCTCTTTCTTTGCGAATTCGCCTCACTGCGAAGAAATTAAGAGGCTACATTTCGTGCCTTTGATCCTGCCATCACCTAAGCTTTCTTTTCCACAAGTAACCTCCTCGCATCCACCTCAGCTTCCCTACAAGTAGTGTTTTTCTTCTGTCTCCTTGTCACCACCGCCCTTCCTCCCTTAGCTTTCGTTCCTTTCTCCCCTATATCACCACCGCTGCCAAACGATCATTACCTTTGATCGGAAGGAAGACGAGAGTGGAGGCGAAGGGGGTGATGGGAAGGTGAAAAGGCATTGGGGCAGCAGTTTTGCGACGGTAGATAAGTAGGCGAAATTGTGCAGTGTTCGAACAGACATCTGTTTCGAATGTACCGGTGTGTGTGTGTATTTGTAGGCTTCTATCTCGGTTCATCTTTATTTTATGTATTTTTAATTTTTAGAAATAAAGCATTATTTAAGTCAGAGCTTTTGCTTATAGCAGAGTTCCTATTTAAAGTCCTGTCACAAATATATGACATGTACTTTTAATCAGATTATGATCAAGTCATGATCCAAATGACTTGGATGAGTTCATACCAAGAAACTAGACCTTCACCTATTCGTAGTCAGGGTTGAGTTTGTCAAAAAGCGTGTCCGCATTATTTGACATCTGAGCTGTGGTGGTCAATTCGTCTTTTAAGCTGTGGCAGTAATAATCAGCTAGTTTTACTACATAATTGGCATCACTGATGATCGCTACTTTGCAAATTGGTCAGTTTACGATTAAGTCAGACCAAATATGTGGCGCAAAATGATATACTAGAATAATAAATGTAACATGACAGAAGTTTTCAGTCCTCCAAGCTGCAGTCCCCTGTATCTGCTACATGAAGCTTGCTCCTTCGGAATTGTGCCCGTTTTAAAGGCCACAATACGCCACTAGGATGTAACTTTGGTGACAGTGAATTAGGGAACGGCTTACTAATGACCTAGTAATGGCTTTAAAGATGGCCTACGCTAAACTGGATTAGCCAGAGAAGATTAGCATTACTTGAGAACGAATACATTTATAATAACTTCAAACAGATGAACAAAAAAATTTATGAATCCCTTTTAAACGTGGCAATTCCAAATTAACCACTATGACTAACAGTGATGCAAAAGAATGGTCTGCAGACTTTTATATTGCACACACATCATACCTGGAAAGCTACAGCCTAGAAAGATTTATTACTACGCCCTAGTCACTCTATACCATCCTACTGTACTGATGGAAGATCCTAGAGTAGTCATGGTGCCTGTGGTGCATTAGCTTTCCAAAATAACATACTAGTGAATGATTACCCCATTGTTTGATTTTGCAGTATGTTATGCACCGATCTGGAGGTCAGAGTCAGGAGTTCCAAGTGGTGAAAGCCACCGACCACTTCACGTACTTTAAATGTCCCTAGGATAACTTCGAGTTAGAGGCCAGTGCTTCACATAGCAACTTCGCTCACACTGTTGCATACGCACACTACTGCCGCTATTATCTGCCATCTCAGTTTACGTCTCTTGGACTGACCCACAGCTTATACATTAACTTGGAGAAAAAAGCCACGCCTCCCACTCAGTTTATGCTACTTTATGCCTGTAATATTACAAACCCTCATTTTACTTAGCTGGCCCCACAATCTTGGGCGTAAGCTATTAAGGCCTAAAATTAGCGTTGCATTTAAGAAGTTTGTTTGCTAAAGGCTTAAAACCATAAGCTGGAAATGCGTTGAATCTCATCACTGCGTTCTCATCCTGTCAGACATTTCGAGAATCAAACTGCCTGAACAGTGAATGCGAAGTCTTTGGAATGACGTGGAATTAGAACCACATGCACACACACAAACACAGTAAAGAGATAAAATCAAGCTATAGGTGGTCAACTTACTTGTGAATTCAACTTTATCCTTAATATAGCATACTAAAACACAAGACTACGACAAAACTACGCAATGCCAATTCAACCCTTAAAGCCGAGCAGCATAGTTCAACAGTAGTGCGATTTCTCCTTATATAATTTTCTGTGTCACGTCCTTTACCAAAACGCGATAAATTAGTTATTCTGCTTATAGTTTCACCGCTCCTAACATTTGAAATCTTCTAGTGATGCCGTTTTTTGCTCAAGAGTCCAGAACCTTAGATGGACTGATTGGGTCTTATCAGTGCGTAGTTTTGTCGTAGTCTTGTGTTTTAGTATGCTATACTAAGGATAAAGTTGAATTCACAAGTAAGTTGGCCGCCTTAACGTCTTGTACATCATGTTTTGGGGTTAGTTCTCCCACGAGGCATATAAATGCACAAAAAGGTCATTTTTCGCTTCCTCCATCATGAAAGCAACTCGTGGATGTACATGCAGATTTTTATTTCTCTATAACTTAGAAATCTATATCGAGAATAGTAAGTCTAACAGATCAGATGGGCATACCTATACTGTTGTGGCTTTTCTGAAAATTAATGATGAACTTTCGAAAACATGGATATTTTAAAGGACATTGTAGTATACTCACGGCTCTCCATTGGTAGCACCAGTAATCGATTCCGAGTCAAGAGGGCACCCATCCACATTTCCTTGCTCGGCTACCGCCTATATATTAATACAATAAAATCTCCCCAATTAATATTAAGCGAAAGCATATATAAAAAATGAGGAAAAGTTCGTGACGAAGCTGTTCACGCTATTTATTGGGAGGCATGTGAATAATGTGAACATGCTGTCTCTGATGCTTGAATGCACCTCAGATAGATTGCTGTGCAGCAATGAAATAAGAGAAGATTAGCCAGGAGAAGATGCAGAATGAAAGGCACTTGAGTCTTTTTTTTAGTCAGGGGCTCTGCTTTCTGGTTAACCTATTTAAGTTAGCTACTAGATTGTGAGATGCACTGACTGCAGGGCCACTAAAAACGAAGTCGGCTGATGCTTCCCCTCTTGCAATGGAGCTCACAAATAAGCCAAAGCGAAAATCCTTGACTCTGGGACAGGGGCCTCCGTGCCTCTATGCAAAGGGTACAATTAATACTGTTGCTGGTTTGTGAGGTGGTCTATGAAGCACCAAACACATTGTGTTGTCCAAGGAGGAAGAAAGACCAAGAAGACAGCAGGTTAAACACTCAAAAGAAGATTAGGGTGTAATAATCTGATTTTGGCTTAATGAATAATTAACTATGAGGGCCGTTTAGTCTTCACAGTTTACACCCCCATCTCAGCACATTGACTTTCGGTTATCCTCGTAGCCTTTAAGGACTCCTCTGCCCTCGACAGAAGACTTGAAAAACTGCACTGCACAATGAACGCGTAATCGGAAAGCATATGGGACATTGTTAATTGGACACACCTTCTAACATTGAGGATAGGTTTTTATGTAGTTACCTCATGCCCTTTGTGACTGAAACATGATAATGGCAAAAGTTTATAATCTGCTTAGACAAGACTTACGTTTTCAGACTTAAAGCAAGATTAATATTGCTCTGAATGCTGAAGAATAGAAAACCTTTTCGGCTTCCGCATACTTTGATGCCGTTAAGGTGTTGTTTCAATTTCCTAATGCGGAATCATATGCCTGGATTACTTGTCCATATTCCTTGTCTACTTGTTTAGTTCAAGTAGGCTTAGTGGTCTTTCCAACGTCACTTAGTGCCATTTGAAATTGCTAAAATAATTGGTATACAAGTTTATCTTATAGTAAATTAGAGCCACAAAGTCACATGACTGACTACGGGAAATGGCAGAGTAACCAGGTGCGCACCCGAAATATATCACCAGCCATTTCTGTCGAATAATGGTATTCGGAATTCCTACAGAAATGCAGTCCCATGAAAAGTTTTTTATTAGCAGAAAAAGTTTTGCAGAATAGAAAGCGCTTCGACAGTTTGAGAGACAGAACCCATTTAATGCGCTCACCGACAGATGTGCAAAGAGGTTACATTTCCACTATCTGTTCTACCAACTAAACATAAGTTTAGGGAAAGGGCAAGCCTAAGACTACCTAATCCTAGGCCTACAGATCTTAATTCGTACTGATCAGAATACAAGTCAGCCGAATCAAGCTAACCAGATCACGAATATGACATGTTATCGCTTTCCCATCAGAAAAAAAAGCATCCAAATCGATAGATGGAATCTCGGTAAAGTGATTTTCTTGTGAACAAACGTTTTTTATGAATACATGAGACAATATCGAAAAATATGGGCAATCAGCTCCAGGTCGTCTAGTCAACGCCCGCTCTTAAAAAGCCTTTTGATTTATTTAAAACACCTTGGTAGCAGAAGCCACGTTGTTTGTAGGCGTTACGCGAGCCAACAGCTACCCCCGCGATCAGGCCTAGAAGAAGCGCTACAGCACCCACCGTGCGGAATTAATCGAACTATTAGAACGCCAATCGCGCCGCGACACTCTCGAGTGAATTTGAAACTCCTCTGTCTGTCACACCTAACCATCTAAAGTTAGCAGCTTCCAGGATTACACGCGCATAAACTATGCGAACCCTGAAGTGAGTTGATAATTTATGCCCAAAGATAATCTACACTAAGTCAGCAAAAAAATTCACCCCTCCGAATGTGACAAAATAGGAGAGTTAGAAGTGCAGACAGTAATGGATATAAATCACTAGCAGAATGCAAAACGAACGAGCAGCAACGGGAATTCTGCAAATCTCAGTGCAGAGTGGGGAAAATGATATATATATATATATATATATATATATATATATATATATATATATATATATATATATCGCTCTGCGATGACGGCTGCATTCAAGGAGCTACCTAGCGGAAGTCGGAAGTGTCACCAAGATTACTTCGACTGGCATACAGACGAGTCCATTCGCGAGCTATTGAAGACAGAAACAGAGAACAGAATATTTTCTTACCAAATAATCCTGAAAAAGAACAGGACTTGCAACCAACCGGTTTTAATAGCTTGAGCCTCATCTGCTTTCCACTGGCTAGCAACATCATTTGCGAGAGGATCGTCCGGGTTAGGAGCACCCAAAAGGGCCCGAATCGACAGAAGCACCGTCCGGATTTGAAGGGCTGGACTCCATTTGTCTAAAGCAGGATAAATAGTAGCAATGATGACTTTTGGCGATACACAAGCAGCAGACTTGTTCAATTCAGTTAGGTGAACACCTCTACGGAAAAGAAGTCAAACAAAATCAACCTGAAACCGAACAACAGATGGAGCTAACCTTTTAATATGTCGAGACAAATGCGGCCCAGATTGTCAATGTTCGGGTGATAGATTTTGGTTATGAAAAGGCATTTGGGAGCAGCCATAGGGTAATCTTCTGGAAGAAATAGCTGTAGTTTAAAAAAACCATTCTCATATGGACAATCCTTTGGGCCTTCGACAATGACATGGAAATATCGGGCGTTCGAGTCATCAATTGCTATCTTGATGCCATCGACAGGCTCCTTTTGGAGTCTTTCTGTCTCCTTGCAAGAGGTTGTAAATTAGAATCACGCCTACCTTCTTAATGCGCGTAGGAAGATGACCACTCATAGCTCACCAGTTAAGACTGGAAGATTTACAAACTAACCGCCAACTCCCAGCTTTGGCTGAGTACTTAATAGACTAGCAGGAACAGTTTTGTATGGTACTCTGCAGCATCTATATACTACATTCAAAAATTTTAATTAAGAGAAACTGTCATTTTGTGCATTATAATGGGGAAGAGAAGAATCAATCCTTAGTATTCCACAACAGAACATAATTTGCATATGGACAAGTATTATCAATGACGATGGTCTTTCCACACCTTTAAGTTGCTTTGATCTTAACACTATCTTTTATTTAAGAATTTGGGGGTGCTACCTAACTAAGAATGAAGCCAGTATTGAATTAGCTTACTTTACACAGCTATCCTTACGTATCGCTGAGTTTTACAATGTGTACTCGAAGAATATACTGAAGTTTAAACTTGAACCATATATTTTAGATTAGTATTCTACAAATGGATCAAATTTATCCTTTCAAAGCAAGTTGTAATAATAATTTATTAAGTTGTGTTATGTTTTGCGGTGTATTAGCACAAAAAAGACAAATTTTTCTGTTTCTTGCAAAATTTTGCGATTAGCCTTGAGTCGACCTCTCAGTCCCCGCTTACACCATGATTGGTCTTATCACAAATGACCACGTTTTAGCGGCTACGCTTAGCGTATGCCTCTGCATTTTGGTCTAGCCTGCTGGTGGCGTTTATTGCTCAATTATCATTGATCTCAAAAGCACATACCCTGTATTTTAGGGCGTCAGATTTTATCATCCACTCTGAATAATCGGAACAATTTAAGAACTCCGCAGAAGTCTCCGTCAGTACCTTTAACATGTGCATTAATTAGTTTGTCATCTAATGCCTTTAGAGTATGTGTTGCATTTCGACCTTTGCAAGATAGCGGGATCTGAGAAGGATTTTATTTTATGGGGACCGAAGGCGGGTGTTCAACTTCTTCCCAGAAATATGTTTTCCGAGTATTTGTATAGACATATCGTTAGGCTCTTTATGTGTGACATCCATTTAGGAATTTCCATCTAGGTATAATCATCTCGTTTGCCACAGGTATTTGTCTAGTCTGCTGACTTGGCTACTTCTCATTTCATGATTCCTTTTTTATTTAAACCCCATTTTACATGGAGAGCCTTTAAATATGCTTCTGCACATCTCATTCTCCTAACTTAGCTTCTGTCTTGTTTCCATACGTAGGTCATGTTACCTCGTCAAATCTTTCGTCTCCGTCGGTTCACACCGATCATTTCACTACTGCGTCTAATGTCAGCACCTTCATCTCTCTGGTGAGCTCTCATTACGTATCCTTATGGCTTCTAGTCTGGTACCTATTGGTCAAGCTCAGCCCTTGCAAGAATCGTCCTATGAACCAGGCCAGTTAATCCTGCATCGACACTTTGGTTGCCGTGGTGTCATTCTTCAATCCTGGTCCGCTCGTCTCTTCGACAAAAACCTAGCTCTGGGCGCTGACCCACCCGCTAAATCGTAGGTTCCATTTTGATCAGGGGTGTAGACTAGACTAGTACTCAGGCAACTCATCAAACGATTGAGGAGGGGCCGATGCCACAGCCTCCGTCAGAAAGCGGGCGCTCTGTGTATGGGTATACCGTCTTGTTAGATAGTCAGGATGCAGCCTTATGTGTGAGTTCATTTCTTTCACAATCTACGCGTACATTTTCCTCTGTTGTTGCATGACTGTAGAACTCCTCTCTGGTTCCGGGCATCTCATTTTTACCGGATGATGAGGGTCTATTCAACACAATCTACATGATGACTGGTGCGTTCTCGATGTTACTTGTTTTGTCTTGATGAAATAGAGAATTGTTGATTTTTTCTGTGAGCTCATCCCATTAATCTTTGAATTCAGTTGTAACGAGTAGGTTATTCTCGAAGATATTATAAGGTGAAGGCATTTAGAAGGAGCCTTTTCAAGCACAAAAAATTGGGGCTGACTTGCCGTTAGTTCAGTAGCCAGTCTCCGAAATATGCAAATGAAGTGCCTCCCTGCCTTCTGGCGCCCTACCCGTGATCATCATTACTTCGATCGTCACAGATTTTCTAGTGTGTTACAATCAAAAGCTAGAGAGGAGCAAACATCGTTAGATCACTGCCCCTATGCGCAATGATGTCAATACATATAACGTATTTTGACAAATTCCGAGATACTTTCCATCAAGCAAATTCTATGGAGAAGGGCTATTATCCTGTGGAGTAGATGATTTACCGTTGCTTGCATTCCATGTGGTAATGGGTTTTCTTGTGGACCCTTTTCCAAAAACGTTGTAGTTATCGCATCTTCATGCTAAGAGTGCAAGCATTTATTCTTGTAGAAATATTATTATCTGTTTTTAAAGGCAGTCTACTCGTTTAAACATTTTCTCAATTCATTGTTGTCTATTTCTTAATCAGAAATACTGGAATTTGTTATTTTTGTTTCTAGGCATGGACTACGCCTTTCATGATGACATAATCCCCTATACCTCTAACAATGTCCTTCCCCTAAAAAACGAATATTTTGAGGAATTTATACGCTTTGACCCCAATAGAGGTGGGCTTTTTGTATCCATAAACATTCTTCGCAAATTTTTACACCCTTTTTGGTGCAAGTTTTTTGTTGAAGCCCGAGAAACATTGATCATATCACGTTTTGAGTGGAGTGTAGAAGTTCTTTAATAGCTTCATTAATGCTAGTCACCTTATGGCCTAGACTTATTCTATATGGTCAAATGTTGTCATTGAAATGGTTAACATCAACAAGAATCATTTTTGTCGCTCAGAACCCCGTTTTTGTCCAACTGATCGCTTGCAGCGGTGGTTGGAAACTCGGCAATCTAGCTTGGAAATGAAGACTGTGCATCGGGAGACTACAGAAGGAGTTCGTGTCACCGTAGTTCCCTTCCTCATGGGACAACGCAAGTTTCGTGTAGGTTGCTGGTACTTCTCACTGACGTTTGTTTCACTTCTGTTGTAGTTAACCATTGGTGCATGTTTCTTGAGGTAAAAGTGGTGCGTTTGCTAATACGTGTATATCCCTATGAAATGGGGCAACTTCTCCATTCTCGTTGAATTGAAAAAGATGAAGTCGAATTTCTTGTCTTAAGGTGACTTGGATTTTCAATTTCGTCATTAATCCCATACGAGAGGAGATATGCCATTTATTAATGGTTTCGCTTTTTAAATCGATTTCATGATAGCAAAAAGACATTAATGTAAGTTCAAAAAGGTGTCTTTTCCCCCTACTTAGTTGTCACTTGTGTTTTTGGTTCTTTGGTAAATGTATACAATCTCAAAAACGTAATATTTGACTCATTATTTATTCTTCTCCAATTGTAGTACTCGGAGAAGACTCAAAACTACTACGTAAGTTTGCATTTTTCACATAGCTTTCAGGTGATCAAAAAGCTCATGCAGTTTTCGGCTTATCTCGCTACAGTGGCTTGGTATTAACCTACAGGGAATTATGCAACGCATACGGTTGTGTATATGCATGAATTATGAAGCATTATATAGATCTACGCTAGTTTGTTTATATTCCTTTCCTCTCATTTTTAACCTGCAAAATGGTGGGCGAAGCTGGTGTATGTGCTTTGAGATCATGTGCTTTCAAACCGAGTGTAGCTCAAAAGAAATTCCAGTTTTTACTCTTATAAGGTGAGGTGGGATTCCATACCCGGTGCAGCAAAACTTACCCTTGGAAGGACTTACACTCGAGGTTGAGAGGTGAGATACTATCTTGTCTCATCCTTATCCTCCGTGTTTTCCTGATCAGGGCTTTAGACACTCACTTGGGTAATATATTAAGCTAGAAACGGATGTGGCAAGGGCTGAATTTGTAGTTGATTTATAAAGACGGCACTTTATAAAAGTACATTTCATGATTAGCTCGTGTTTTGTTGGGAGAGAGATTAAACGTTAGGTCGTAACTGTGACTACTTAGACGTAAGAACTCCTTTGATGAGTATTTTGCAGTTGTATTATGAAGAATCAGATGAATTTTTTAATTCTCTAATGACTGATTTGAGTATAGTCAGAAGTTTTAACTTTCCTTCCATGTAGTGGCGTTACCTGATTCGCCTAGAGAATTTGACGGACGAGTGTCTGCAGCTGCGAGAACGCTTCTGGAAACTTTTTTCCATCAATGGTAGCCTCGAATCCGTCTCCGGCAAAGGTGTTGTTGGAGTGGTGAGTGACGCACTACCTATGCTACTTAAATGAGCAACGTTTATTGCAAACCTTTTCCCACTATTTCAGCAACCTCTTCTGCCTGTGCAGAGTCCAATCTTTCAGTACCATAGCCATGTCCAAGTGCCCGTTCCGTGGGCACATATGTGGGGCCAATTTAGACTGGAGAAACGCAATGGGACGACGGTTGACGTGAAGATACCTGTCTTCCCACTCTGTGTTAATGGTTTTCAGGAGGACCATGGTGGTGGGACAACAGACTCTGGTGATACCACGAAGTAGTCCTCTCGTTTAGTTATTCTTTCTACCGACGATTTAATACTATGGAAAATTGGTCCTTAAGTTGTCTTTTGCTCATGCTGAATACCGTTAACGTACGAGTTGTCCCGATAAGGCTGTATTTGATTAGTTCCAATTTAATGAGTATCGAAAGATGTATTTGTCTAAGTGCTCTCCAAACCGGTATTATATCGAGCTTTTATCTCATTAGGACATATTGTCGAAAGCTAAGAATAGTTATTTTTGGAGATTGATGGGAGTTTACCTGATTGTCGACGCTTTCGGAATGTGAGAAGCCCGGCTGTGGTGTAACCCGCCCTCCAACTACAACAGCTTGAGAGTTACATGATCGCAGGAATCTTGACCCTCGACCTCCCACACGGTCGTGCCAGTTCACGCATCCTCTTACAAACATCACGAGTAAAGTTTTGGTGAGGTGGTACCCTTTTGGCTCTTTCTGGATTTAGAGACCTTTGCTAGACAATTGCTCCTCTTAGTGAGCAGTCATATATGCATGCTAAATGCACAAGGCGTCACAACTCGTTTAGGGGTTAACAGCTAGAACGGCCAGACGGGATGGGGCTAAGAAGTAGTTTCTGCAGATTTTAACAGGAAATTGTATTTTTTATCAAGTAATCAAAAACTGTGCAGTTCTTGCCATTATCTTGCTATAGTGACCTGTTGTAACTATTAGGGACTTGCGAAATACATGGATCTTTGTGTATGCGTGCATCTGCTTGCTGCGATCCCTCATGAGATGTCGAGTTAAGTTGGTGGGTTTACTTCAAGGATATTTTACTGAATCTTTTCGTCACATATAGTATTGAGGAGTGGGTTAGGCGAAGTAGGCGAAGGTACCATCTGGATAAATGCATTACTTCCAAAAAGGATCCTTATCCTTGATAATGGCGAAGAATTGCGTATTGCTATTGGCAGAAGCAACTCGTGTGCACCCATGTCAAATGTGAGGAAGTCGCGAAAGGCACTGGACAAATATGTTACATTTGTGTACTAAGAGGCGGCAATAAGCTTCCAAGACTATCGGTTGTCTGCGGGTTGAATGACTTGGGGTGAGAAATGGCCTTTGTATTCCACCATTGACTATGTCCAAACTATCCATTGGCTACTTACCTCAACTTCTACGGCACCAATTTATGCCCGAATGACTACGTTAGATTTGAATGTGGTGGGCTTTCCTTACGGTTAAAAGTGCAAAAACACTTTGGAAACCATGTCACCTGGGAGAAAACTTGCTTTAAACAAAATACCACCGTCGGATCGGTAAAAGTAGATCAATAGCGAAACTGTCGTTTCTCGTACCCACCTCTGCTCTGTTAAAATAATGTAATTTCTTAAAAGAGTTGTACAAATAGTAAATATTCAATAAGCAAATCGGAATTTGCATTTTCTTGAGAGATTGTTCATGTTGTCCTTACCGCTATTTTTGTCAAACTCAATGGCTTATCTTTCAAGAGACATGATCTTCCATCTTTCATTGAGACCATGTGCCAAAAAATAATTTCCAATTTTGGGTAAGGTGGGAGGATCCAAAGAGAGTGCCTTCTGGTTCATCCAAACTAAACGTGCTGTTAGTGGCGCGAATAGGCACTCTTGGAAATCCCCAAAAAATACCGCATTTGCAGAAGTGGCATTGAGTGCAGTTGCCCTGTAGATTTCAGACGAGATTATTTTGCAGCTTGTTGCCAAAAAGGTGTTTTCAATCAAATATATAGCACATAGCCCCCTCGCTATTTTGACGACCTTTCAAGGCGTTCCAGTGAGGGAATTATTTATTCGTATGCTAGAGGTGATTAACACTTAAACTTCTTCCTATGTCTGGCCTGTGAATTTCCTTGATAAGATTGCATTTTAGATTAGGGAACTACAATTAGTCGTTCACAGAACGGTACGCTGAAAACATGGCAGCAAGTGCATATTTGCCTCAATGGTAATGCAATTCGTGATATGCAGCTGGTTCATCTTGATGGATTTTGAGTTTGCTGAGCCGTCGTGACTGAAAAATTCGAGGTTAAAAATTTTCATTTTTTGTTTTGACCGTAGTTTGCATTATAGAACGACGTAATTCAACATGTCGCCAGCTGATAGAAAAATACTCGTGGGTGCCCCTCTTCTGCTACCAGAAAGCTTTCTGAACAGTAAGACACCAGCAGATGTATGAACTGCAACTTTATACTCTAAGAGGTACTGATTCGGCCCAAAGTAACGGGAATATTGTTCTTCCAATCTGTCTGCTACCCTCCGTTGCAGGTGTCGTCTGAGTTAGTTAAATCTCAAAGTTAGCACTGATTACTATCCACAGTCTCGGAACCTCACACTAGCAGATCCATCTGTTAGCGAAAACAAAAGCCACCGTTTCATCATTTTGGGTTGGCAAAGCTTCTTTTCCTCAACAAATTTTGCTGTGCAATCCACTATTACAAGTACATAGTAGTTTCCTTTCTCAGTATTCAGTAAGAAAGCAGCAATTTCAGTGCCCGTTCTCTCTGCCAGAGCCCCTACGATGCCTTCTTGACCTTGTGTTTCCTTTGATTCAAGTCAACCATCTACAGCTGTACCATTGGTGTGGATGATCAGAATGGCTAATGGGGCACCCGACTCGAAATAAGGTAGTACTGAAATTAAATGCAGAGGAGAGCACTTTCTTAGCCCCTCGAAAGCCTCATCATGTTGTTTCACCCACTTCGCAACTTTATTGGTCTGATTTTCTGTTAGCTTATGAGACGAACTTTAGATTTTAGCAGAGCTTTAAAAATTGTCGCCATTAGCTCTCTACGCCCAGGCGGCTTCAGAGTTCTGCCTATATGGTTGGTGGTGTTCACGTCCTGAGCTTATGTGCGCGGTCTTGTATTGTGATTCCCAAAATGTTACAGATTACAGAATTTTCGGCATTTTATGGTAGGAACATGTTCAAAGTTAAAATTCTAACTGTATGTATTTGTTTTGTCACTGAAATCGGCGCTTAGTAGGAATGCACTATAAAGTTTTCAATGAGTAGTCTGATCAGAGTTTAATGCATAAATGATTGAGAAGTAGCCGTGACAGCAGCCCACTGGCCAATATGAAAGACGTCCTTTTCTTATTCACTTCTGATATTTGTTAGTTAATATCCTTATTCTTAACCATTTTGAACCTTGTAAACAGTCCAAGGAATAAGTGATTTTAGGGAAAAAGCGTCTTCCTTTATTACCACATCCATTTTTCTACGGCTGATGTACAGAAGAAGGCTTCCGACTTTATACTTCTTGACCATGATCCATGAGACCCGTGGTCGCTCAGAGGATCATACGCACTCGTCCTTGAGCGCTATATTGTTGGCAGCAGTGCCCGAATCCTAGTCAAAAGAGTAAATGCCCGGGGTCATTTGGAGGGCAGACCAACCGTTAAATTCCTAAACACAATTTTAAAGGCGACATGGAATACTGGCTTCAACCTACTAACAGGCAATAAACAAGTAAAGCCACAACAGATATAAGAATGTGGAAACGTTCGTGATGAGACTGTTGGTGCCAGTTATAGGGATAAATAATACCTCCCGCCGTCTGTAACGCCTGAATGGGCCTTATGTAGTCTACTGTGCAGCAGGAAACTGCAGAGATTGACAAGGCAAGGAGGATTTGGAGTATTAAGCACACTAGACTGTCTTAGTCAGAGGCTTTGCTTTGCGATAAATGTATTTGCGGGTAGCTACCAGACTGAGATGAAATAATTGTAGAACGAACCGTGCAACCTTGAGGAGATGGTAAAGAAAAACTGGTGAACGGATCCACAAAAGCATAGATAAAACTTTCAAGGATTAGATGTGATAATGATGTGGGAAGGTGATATTCTTCTTCACATCTCTTTTCTCCTCAGCATCAACCTTTATGACTTCCAGACTAATGAATGGCAATTTGGTTGTATCATTGTTTTGAACTAAATGCAATGCACTTCTGTTTGAATGGACTAAACTCGGGGCCGAGAGAACGCCAGCGATTACCATGAAGAAGACGAATCCAGATGTCTCCTAACTGCTTGATAGCTCAATGAAAAGCTCTGGTTTAATAGTACTTAATGTGGCCTATGAACCAATCTTTTCCACTCAAGGGTTCAAAATAGGAGGCTGAGGAGAGAAAGGATGAAATTACTGCCTACCAAACAGTGTTTAACCTAGACGTTGACTCTAAAACTAGTTCTTGATTAATCAGTGCAAACTAACTTTGGCTAAGTAACATTTGCTTTAAGCTTAACCTAGATAACTTTTAGCACCTAAGTAATGTTACCTTAATGCCAAATCTCCACCAATCACATGTCATTGCTTAAACCGATGTCAAGTCTCCTATCGCCTCAGCCGCATGGCAAAAATATAGGGGAAGAAATAGTGCAAGAAAACACTAACAACAAACTCAAACCTATCTCGTTTACCCCCCATCTGAAACATGGTTGATCTCGGGCCGTGATTACGAAGACGAAAAACTGAGGAAAAAGATGAGTTAAAACACCGAAATTCTGCTGTGCAAATTCTTAAAGTCCTGTTATGGCAAAACTAAATTGATATTTTTTTACTCAGGCGGAACAATCGTCTAACAACCTAAGCAATTAAATGGCCAGGAACGGCAGTTATTAAATATTCTCGGAGAGGATGAATATGCCATCCAAGAATTGTTAAGAAGTGGTTTAAGCATACTAAAGAACTGCTAAAGGATTTCTTATTCACTAAGGTAAATTCTCCATTACTAATAATGAAGAAGAATTTGAGACTCGAGCACGCTGAGCATTGGTGAGGACAGTGACATCGCGATAGCGACACCTTTGATCAGGGACTACAGAATATCTACCTATATCTGCAGAACGAAACGCGGTAGTGGATTAGTACCCAGCCAACGACAGTTTCCCATCTACTGTCAAAAATAATTCATCTCCACACTGACGATTTTTTGGCGTAAATAATAGATTCCCTGGGCAATCTTTTGGATTACAACCACAAAACGCGCATGGTGTAGCAAGCAATTCCATTCCATTTGCAAAACCATATTTTCACGTCAATGATAAAAAGATGATCATACTAGCTTTAAGACAAAATCAGTATTCTGTTTCAATGTCATATCTTTTAAGGTTAAAATTCCGAGCTTTTACTCTAGTTGGCACCACTAATCCACTTTCTACAAACGTGAAAACATTGTCTCTGAAGTCTATTCCGTTCCTGTGGGAGCTAAACCATGGAGTTTCGTTAGTAAACAGCTTCTTTCATAATTATCTAATGAGCAAAAATAATCCATGCACATGGGGCGACATCAAAAATTGGCCACAATTTTCCACGATCCTACCATCTCAGCTGCTTGATGGACGGTTGATGTATACAGCAGCAGAATGTGCTGATGTCGCTTCTCACGGGACAAAGGGAATGATTGGAGCAAACTTGTTAACATATTACAGTGGTTGAAGTAGGCACCTATTCGATCCAGTATGCTTTTCCATCCAAAGTGGCACAAACCATCATCATATTCCTTTCCCGTAAGAGACGTTGTTCTTTATAGTCAAGGAAGGACTTAGCTCTTGGTTGAATACCAAGGATCATGTTCGGCGGATAGGGAGGAAGTGTGAGTGGATCGATCTCTCGCCCTTGATTTCTTCCTCTCGCATCCCGCTCACGTTCACCAAATCCCATCAGAATGTTTGGCACTATTTCTTTGCTGCAATTGGGTTTTTGGTAAAATATATGCCATGTCACAAGTGACAGGTGTGGATGTGTTCACTTTTGCAGCGTTTAAATACGTGAATCCCTGAAATTGAGTAATTGAGCACACACATGTTTTAGCTAGAAGAAGACAAGTGAGGTGAAGCACTTTGAGTGATCAAAATGAAGCAAGGAAGCCGATGGCAAATAAGACGCCTTGTCGTCTTCAGACTTACACGTCTCCTCTTTCCCCCATTTCTGGGGGAAGGAACTTCTAATGAATGGTCCTTTTCCTCAATCTGAGGGACACCACATTGAGTGAAAGAACACGCACTGAATTCAATCTGCTTTGTATGAATGGCTAGTGGTACTTTTGTTGATGCACACACTAAATTATTTGCAGGAAAATGAAGAAGTGGCAGTAGCAGTGGCAGTGGGGTAAGTGGATGGATGGATCAGTGGATGAGTGGATGCGAGAAAATTTGTTGAAAGTGTGAGCGAATGGGTGAGTGAATGGTTGCATGAGTTAGTGAATCCAGCTTCAATGCATACACGGTACACTAATCACGCAAAGCATGCTTTGCGCTTGACACGGAGCAGACACTCCAGTCCATGTGAATCAGAATTACACGCCCTATCGTTGGGATCAGTTGGGTTTACCTTTGGCAGCCTTTGTGGCGATTTTCCGCAGAGATGAACAGTCAATTTGCAATAACGAGAGTCTGTGTGCATTGAAGCACGCTATGCGTGAAGAAAGTTCTTGTTGGATGGATTTACTACTTCCCAACCGCCACTTCTCATGGCAACCTAGCAAGTCTGTTTAGTGGTGAGCTTGTATGAGCATGTGACAGGCGCAGTTATTTCGGTTTGACGTTACTTTCGCCTGTCTGTGCTGCCAATCTGATGACGAACAGAGGGGAATCAATGCTGCAACATTTCCATAAGTTCATTTCACACAAATGGAGCAGGTGGGCATGCGTGTCCTTACCTACAAGGCACAGAAGACCATCTCCTTTAAGTCACTTTTTTGCTCACTTCTTCGTTAGTGGCCTGCATTTTCCTCATGCATGCACCAGCAGTGTCCTCAAGTAGCTAATTCACCTTCTATCCATTTTCAAAGCATCAGCTTCCAAGTGAAGTAAATATAATTTGTTTAGAATGTGGTCAACTCGGAATATTATTTTTTGTCTCAGAAAGTTGGATTTGAAACATAGGGTGTACCCCTTTCATTGTCTAGCACATTTTTTAACTTCAGGACGTCTTCACGAAGACTGCCCATTTTTGCCATGAGTCTCTCGAAATCTATGGCGCCAAAGAAAAAAAGTAAAGGGTTTTAAAATTTTGCTTCAAGGCAGTATTTACAACCAGGTTAGTGTGCCACAGTTTCAAAATATAAAGGTTAATGAAAGTAAATGCCACATAGGCTAAGATTCGCGTTCGTTTAATAAAGAAAAATGAACAATCACTCTTAAGTCCACTCGAACAAGGAGAGAAAAGAAATCAGTTAGTCAGGAGATGACAAAGTCAATTACACTGGATATTGATTCAGTTAAAGCTGTCAGAAGTGATCGACTTCATTTTGAGGCAAATGTGGGAAGTGACTAGAGCTGATCGCCTGTCAACTAAAAGATGGATACGATCAGACATGTACCACACTCACCATGTATTTAATGTGGATTCACTCAGGGAAACGCAACACTTCAATGCACAATGCTACGTTTCAGCATTTTGCGTCCCTGCTGAAATTGCACTGAGCCAAAGTAGCATGGAAGGACAGAACACTGTGTTGGGAGGGGCTATTGACCCATAAGGATGACCCAAAACCCGCGCCATAGAATGAAATAACAGGCTGTAGGAACCGAAGTGTATGCGTATTCTAATACACAGTCGGACAGTCTGTTGGATCGCTGCATAGCTTCTTTGATCAATCAAAGCTGAGTCTTTCAACCTTTAACCAATTTCCTGTTTAAGCAATCGTTGGAATCATCAAAATTTGCTCAAATCAACGATGGGCGAAATTTTATATTACAGCAAGATGGATTTTCGCCACTTTTTCTGACACACAATCAAATTAATCGGCGAAACCGTTAACTTCATTGCTAGAGGCGCAATCAGCGACTTCTCATTTCACTGTTGAGGAATGAATCGGCCAGATATTAGGGCGCTTAAATGAGGTTTTGTCACCGTGGAATTTCCAAAATGGGTTACTTTTAGCTGAAAGTAGGCCACATTAAATTACTAACCCACAAAATGTATTGGAGGTCCCTTTTCTAAACTTGTCCACTTTTCTGCATGTGAGCACATTTGCCGAGGGACAGAAACACAGGAGCCCAAGAAGTGGGCTTCGTTGCCACTTAAAGGTGATGCCTGCACTGGTGGTCATTTACCGTTGCGTGTTCCCTTTCCAATGCTTCAAACGAAAATTGCTGCCTTCGAAACGCTGCTGTGTTCTACCAATGTGGAGACAAATGCAGCCGTGTGCCTTAGCAAACACACTGCAATCAAAAGCTTCTATTACATCGCAAGTTTAATTAGGGTGGCAGATGTTCAGCTATAAGAGGCTTTCTATTTAATACACATCTCGATCTCTAGATCGCCACACCTGGATAAAGGATTTTCCCTTCTCCAAGCTAATTTGCTTCACACATGCGACCTCTTCTTACTATGAGTCGGTGATGCTCAATCAGCAAAATATAATGCATGCGATTTGCTTAGCACCTGTATTCATCGTACACTTGCTCAAACAATAGGAAGGGTGAGAAATAAATAGGTGTCCTCAGCAAAAGATGCAGGCTTCTGCCTTCTCTTTCTCTTGCTCCTCTCTACAGTGCACAGGTGATCGTATAAATGCACACGATTGAAAGAAAGCGCATTTCTGGGCACATGTCGACACTAGGTAGCTCTTTCAGATGTCCACAGACCCACAGATTGCAAGAGAGTGTCTTTAGTACAGCCTCCTTTAGGGCTTTCGTGCCAGGATTGGATCAGTGGGAGAGAAACATTATCCAATGCGTGCTGGAGGACAATGCGGATGTATTTGTGAGGTCGTGTTTTGAGATCTCGAGGTTTTTTGAAAAAAGTATCATCGTCAATTATCTACAGGTGAGTTATCCAATTAAGTGCTCATATGCTAGCACCTAAACTCATTTTGAAGACTTTAAATACTGGCCAAATGTCAAGAATAATAGGCCATTTTCTGTTTTAAACGGCGTCACTTTTGTGTTGTGCACTTCAGCGGCAGAACTGACGGTCATGGAATGATTGTCTGCCATAGTGGTAGGGGTTTTGCATCATTCAAGACTGTCATCCATTCCCTAGTGTGCCCTCCAGAGTGACGTCAACTTTCCTAAAATGAGGGAAATCTGACACATTGGTAGAAGGGCATCATTTAAGCTAATTTTCAAAAGGCGCTATTTTCAGCGAGGGAATTTGTTGATCCAAAAATAGAAAGGATGTGAACTTTAAGACTTCCTCTCATTTGTTGATTGTAAATCAGTGATTTATTTTCGACGACAATGAATAAGGGATCATTTATTTCAAATGCTAAAAAACCGAAGAAGTGCAAAAGGATGATGATAATAATGTGAAACGACTTTTTCAGTATCTAGCCTCCTATCGAGCCAGCAAATTCCCAGATATCCTTCAAAGTGCCAGCATCGTTCACCTAGTGGCTCTGCTCTCGGCACATCGTATACTTCAATGCATTTTGGACGACTTTCCACCCACCAAAATTTGGAGTGTTACACAGGTGAATTTGCAGTTGCTTAAAAGCCAAATACGAAATAGCTTTCACGTGACTAAATAATAAATCTGTGTGGAGGAGTATTTCTGCACATCTGGTCTTGACACAGACGCACTTGTTTCGAAAAGGGTAAATTATCCTCTTCTCGAAAATAAGCTATCTGCCAGAGCAAAATAAAGAGCGATGAAGTGGAGAGGGATAGGGAACGCCTGTAGCATCTTCCATCTTCCCACCGAAATGGTAACAAGTCAAGGTAATAGAATAGGACATCCATTACTAATGTGAGGAAGAGTTGAAGGACTCTTAGCAAGGCTTGAATGCCATGATGCAGAGTGGGAGCAGGACCTGCATGCACTTCAAAAGAACACCAGATAGTTACGATGTTGTATTTGCCTTTCATTAGGAGGGAATCAACGTGATCCATGTCGCAGCTGCTGTTGGAGACTATTTGGCACTGCGTATGCTACTGCAATGCAAGGATGCACCCATCAGCAATGTGGATAAGGTAGAAAAACTCCTATGTTTAACAGACCATCTGGACGAATATTTTCTCATCACGTTTAATTGATCTTAAAATGGCAGCTTATTACTTATTAAGCAGTAAAAGCAGCGTCTTTTAGCACCCATGTGTGCAATTTGTCAAAGAATAGACATGAGGAACACATACCGTCGATACTTACCTTTCAGTCGAAGCGGACCGCTCTACACTACGCTGCACAGACGAATATTGAAACGGTGATCATCCTCCTGACGCACAGCAAAGGCCTTCTCAAATGCACCGACATTGTGGGTTTAGTTGCAACCTGTTGGTGTATTCATTTATGTATTTTCCCTTGAGAATAATTTGTTTGCACATAGTCCCGAGCGACATTTGCGTACTTCATGGACCGTTCTTCTGATATGTGATCCATCTACTCATGCCTTACTTTTTCATCTATCCACCTGCCTATCCAGTCACTCAGACATCCAATCGACCAATAGTCCATCCCGTATCCATCCGTCCATCCATCCTTCCATCCCCTGTCTATCCATTAATCCATCCATTCACCCATCTAGTTAGATCTATCAACAGCAAAATGATGGCATCATTTACCCGTTCATTCAACCATTCATCGACATTCATTTTTGTGTTTAACCCACCCATCAGCTTTAGTCATTCTGCCAATTCATCATTCTCTCCTTTGCACCCAATCCCATCAATTTGTTTATCTTAGCACGGCTAATTTTGCATGAATGCGCATGATTTTCAGGTCAGGGTAAATCCTCTCACATCTACACACACAACCACTATTCATCTGCGTGTCCTTGTTGAATCACCTGCCTAAGGTTATCAGCAGGTCTTCTTGTACTTTTGGTCATTACTCAGTTCTGGAGGGACCTACACCTTCATCTCTGGTTCACACATGAAACAACCCGTATTGGCATGTTCAATACATCTGGCAGTCATGTCGGATCCATCCCATCCACCTTCCCTCTTTTCCATCTCTGCATATCTCTGCTAGCCAACGGGCTGAAGCCCTTCATTCAAACATATCCCTTCCAATCATACCTTCATCCGCTCTGCATTTATCTCACATACTCCTAACCTAGGATGACCTCACACCACTGCAGTTCATTCAGAATGAACACAGAGGGTCCATGCATCACTTCCTGGAATTTCACACCGAACTCTACAATGCGGGTGAAAGAGATGCTCAGAAATTGAACAGTGGCGATAAAAAGGTGTGCTTTTTCTTCCTCTTCGCCTTGCTCAGTATGTTCGCGTAAATGACTTTATTTTTACAAATCTGCTTCCAGGCCGTTGATCTAAGGCGTCTCATTGAGGCACCGTTAATTCTAGACTCCTACGTCTGCACCATCCTCCCAGTGCGACAGTAAGTCAAAATTTCGCAGTGATTTGGCAACGAATCAAAGGAAACATTTTGGACCCATAAAAACCTCCCTTCCTTTATTCGTGTGCACAGGGACAGCATTTGCGAATGCTGCAATACCAGAGGCTATACCCATGAGAAACTTTCAGTAAATGCAGAATTCATGAAGGTGATAGCCTCTCGTGAATCCGGTTTCGTTAGACGACCGACCAACACTTTCGGGCAATTTGAAAAGGCTTTCTCACCTATTGTCAGTCAAGTGAGTCACTCGATGCACAGGAGAAATTACTTTCGCCCTTCCTGATTTTTAATGCGTCTCAGCTGACTTGTCCTTACATGTCGAGGTAGGGAACGAAGGAGATTTGGGTGAAGTGCGCGTCAGCTTGCCGCAATATATGCCCGGAGCGAAGCATCCGCACGGATGATAAGGATGTCACGAAGCTGTCGAATGAGAAGGATCCATTGGAAAGGCTTGAGGCATTGTTGACTAGTGAGGGAAATGCTCTAGTGCTCATGTTTGTAGGCCAAGCCAGTGACCTTCTCACGTGATGCTTTCGGACCCATTTGTCACGTTGTCTTCCGTGGCTGTCGCGGTTTCGTTCCTCCTTTGGCCACCACAAAAGGGTGTGTGGAGGGAACAAAACAAAGGAGATGCAATGACATTGTGCCTCTGTGGATGATTTTGACTTGTTTGACGTAGAAATTGCTCCATTACTGTGATGGAACTAAAAGTTTGAGACGGAATCCATTGTGGTGGGTTTTGTGGAGTTAGGTGTACCAGAGCATCCCTTCTATTAAGTTCGCTGTTTCTCACAGCGACATTATCAGTGTAGAAAAACGACTAAGGTCTCTTGAAAGCATCAAAAGCAAATAGTGAGAGTTTTCAAAAACTCACATTGCGGCTGAATGAAACGAGCTTCAAACGATATAGTTAGAGGGAGAAATAAGGAATAACTCAATTCTTTTTATTGCAGTTTATGCGATTAACGGATAACACATCGACAGAAAAACTGCAAATCCTTCTCTTCTATCTGTGGCAAATGCCCAATCCCGGTTTGGTGCTCACTTTCTACGGTTCGGATCCTCTATCTCCATCCCTTCAAAAACTGCTACAAAAGAGTCTGACACGAGTTACCAGGCAGACGAGTCAGTCTGGAGCTTCTACTTTTCCATGGCACACTTAAAACAAATAAACACATTTGGATGCACGCTGTCGGTCAATAAAGTAGCGGTTTCGTTTGACAACACAGCAGAGCAATGATTACTGAGTGGCTGAAGAGTTTGGAGAGAATGTCAATAATGTCAATTCATTAGAATTGTATGGGTGGCAATTTCTGAGTGTTGCTAAATATGAGGCATCATATCGCAGTGGGTTAAATTGCTTCTAAATGCTACCACTAGAGACGTGGATTCTGACGGATGGAAAGGAGAAAGGTGTGGGAGATGTTATTTCAAAGGCTGTGAGAGGCTATGCGGAAGCGTATGGAATGCAACAGCTTCAGGTCATTGGATTGGTGCCTTGGCGTCGTCTTTACAATTCCCACCTCCTTCGGTGCAATGATTATTTGGTAGGACAGCCACCTCCTTTCCTTTTATCAATCCATTCATCCATTCATAGGGCTTGAAATCCTCAAAATTTTTCCTCTGCTAATTCCCTGACAAGTTAAGCGCATGTTGTTTGAACTAAGGGAGGCCTTTTCGCTCCTATTAGGGTGCAAGGCAGGTGGGTTTTTCTAAGAAACCACCAGGAAACGACAACAGAATCCAGCTGGCGGAGAACCACACGCACTACATCTTTATCGACTCCATGGATAATTCAAAGGACCTCACTCTCTGTAGAACTCAATTTGAGGCATATGTTGGTCATCTGAATGACCTAACAAACGAGGGTGAGTTAGAAGCGAAGGCATTCCTATGCTGTTACATGGCTGTTTTTAAAATGAGCTTTTCTTTCTACCAAGTGGGAGGAGAGGCAGATGGCAAGACCCCAAAATATCGTCGTCGGCCTCATTCCGGGTCCCCAAAGCGCTTGAATTCGGGATTCAGGACACCTAGCAAATTAACCAGTGAGGTGCTCCCTATTACCCTTGCGTTTTATGCCAGAAATACACATCAGATTTGGTTCATTTGTTCCTCCCCCCTTTCCACATCCCTAGTCAATCGCATACCAGTGTGTGGCGTTCTGATTGAAGGCGACCGATCAAATCTACTGGGACTTTCCTTCGCTCTGAGACAAAATATCCCCTTCATTGTTATTTCCGTGAGAAACTCTTCTCCATTTCTACTAATTTACTCACTTTTTGCGAACAACATTTTTCTTGATCTTGCAGGATACAGGTGGTTTGGCTAAAGCCTTGGAGATATTCGTGAATTTTATGAAACATCTTCTACAGGGTGAAAGTCACGGCTCATTTTACCCGAGGTGGAGTAACTGCAAGTACAACCTAGACAGGTGACCTGCAAACATGCGGAAAATTTGATCTCGTTTTGCAAATGTGACCAGGTTACACTCTTTGTCCACTAGCCTGATTGAGCGTGCCAAAGGTGTGATGGAATTTGAGAGCAGCGATGGGCCACATATAAGGGATATTTTGGATCGTGCCTACCTACTGGAATTTATAACCACTACCTCTGAAGGCGCCCATGAAATGGATGCTCGTATACTTCAATCCCTTATTAAGCCAGGTAAGTACAAAAGAGACTGGATTTCCATTCGTCCGTTGGGTCTTCATGTCCTTGTCAGTCATTCCCTTTGTCCACGCATTTGCATTCATCCTTGATCTATTCATCTATCCATCAATCTATGTGACACTTGTTCATTCACTCGCCTGAGTGCTAAACAACTCATAAGCATTTTCATGAATTTTGAAGAGCTCTTCGAGGGCATCGATGAGGAGGAGAGCTGGGATTTCAAGATCCGCATCGCTCTCTCTTTGAATCGAACGGATTTTCTGCCCGAAAATATGTTCACCCGTGTTCATTGGAAAGTGAGTCGACAAATTGCACTTCACCCACTTCACACATCCAATCAATCAGCATATGCATCCAGTAGTATTAAGTGATTAATCACACTTCACCTCGCCTTACTTTGGTAGTTAGGCCTTACCAGGGATACATGTGCAGCTTTTGTAGGTCATGGAGTGGCACCTAACAAGATGACACTTGTCCATATGTAGGGGAAGAAGGGAATGAAAGAGGTGCTGACCAAATGCCTCGTGGGAAACAATACCAATTTCATTCGTCTTCTTGTGGATTCGGGATTTCCACTGCACGAGTACATTGACGAGTCTTTATTGGTCAAACTGTACAAGGCCGATTTCGACAGCAATGTATGTCATCATGCAAAATTATCATTTGGCTGAATTTACACTCTAATTAACTGATTGATCAAGGTGGTGCTTTTATTCCAACTATGCAAAGATTGTTAAAATCATCAGAAATCGGTCACCTCATCAATAAAGTGGGTTTTTCGATAAACCGATTCACTGCTTGTAGGATCCAAGGGTGCAACTGTTCAGAAATTACGCGTCCACTTCAATGCCAGTGAGTAGTATGCAGTTGCTGGGACGTAGATTATTCCGTTGCAGTGAAATTTATTATTTTCTTTTAGGTTCCACAGATGATTAACTGGAGTCAGATTGATCACTTGATTAGCGGCATTGTCGGGTTCGAAATAGGCAGCCAAATACGTGCCAAAAGGTCGAGATCGCCTACATCACACAGCATAGACGAAATATGGAGTGACACAGGTAGGACGAGGAGGCTGTTTCGCTTCTGACCTGTTTATTCGTTCTGCACAGATATTCCACCCTCCCCTTTATTATGGTTGAAATTGCCTCCTACACTTTTACTGCCTTAACTGTAGTAAGCATATTTCTACATAGTCCCCATCTCTTTTGTAATTGTGAGACATGCCGGAGGAGAGCAAAAATGGTGAAGAGAGTTTGCTGCAGCTTCTCATCTGGTCGTTTCTCTCTCGACGATTCGAGTTGTCTCACCTCATCTGGACCCTTATGAAGGACTCCATTCCTGCTGCTCTAATCTTGGCCTTCGTAGCACGACGGATGCGCTCTCAACACCAGTCGCTCAGAGAGGTGAATGAGCTCGAAGGGATGGCTGAGTGGGTGTTCAAATACAGCTGTTTCGCTGTCAAAATTAAATGCCAAAGCTAGTGCATTACCTCCTTCTAGATTTTATGAGAGAAGTGCAGTGGGTATATTGGAAGAATGCCATGTCACAGATTTGCAGTCCACCCTTACGATGCTTTGCATGAAGAGACCGCTCTACGGTAACCTCTCTCAACTTTTGCTGGCAGAAGAGAGTCACTCGGTGCACTTCGTTGAACATCAGGCCTGTCAAACTTGCGTTGAAAATATGTGGAATCAAAATCTCAGTTCCAACACTCAGCCTATTTCTGTGAGTTAGTTAGTTGCTTATCTGGGCAGTTAGATGTGAACATGGGTCCGTACGGGAGAAATATCCTTTAAAGAGGAACCCGAGATTGATTTCACCACATTTTAGTACTTAGTGAGCCTACTGGCCGGGGTAATTCTGCCCCCTCTGGTACCTCTTTTGGCGGAATATGACTACTCCAGTTACAAACATTTTGAAGGACAGGATGACGTTCAGGTAAGACCGCGGCATGTACTCTCCTCCCTATGCAAATTGTCCCCATATTTAAAAGCCACCGTTGATGGAGAGGTGTTTGTTCTAATGAATATATATTAATCGAGCCTGGTGATAGTGTCCTTTTTTTGAACCAGGGAAATGAAATGGAGAAAAATAACTCCAAGGCTACCTACAAACGGCGTATTGTGGATTTCTACAGAGCTCCGTGTGTTCGATTTGCCTATAGTGCTGTAAGTCCATTGCTGTAATCACTTGACGTACAACTCTTTCCAGACTGAGTCTTTCTGGGCAATGTAACTTGCAACTGACCTTTATCTTAGTTTTGCAGTGTTTTGCTGCTGATTCTCTACTCTGCGGTTCTATTGACTGTGAGGTCTGATTCCATCATTCATCCATGGGAAATCGTTCTCCATGTATCGCTCGGTCTTACAATGTTCCAACATGTCTGCAACGTGCGTGTTTTGTGTTCCCCTTTTGAGAAATCCAAAACAAGCTGTCTCAATGCATTATAAGTAGTCGCCTCCCTAGGCGATTGAAAGATCACCAGATATGCTTAACAGCCAACGCATTCAAAAGGGACTAGGAACACGTAAACAATTTGTCTTGAAGCCTATTTCTTTCTGCGGTTGGATCCTTTCCACATTTCAGGCAATTAAAACGCACAAATCGGTGAAACACTACTTCGGCAACACCAGAAACCGGTTGCTTTTGCTTACCCTCTTCTTCTACGTAAGCGGAAACCTGCACTATTTGGATTCCCGTATCAAGGGTTTTGGTGTACTCGCGGGTCTGGCGCGTCTCTCCCTCTCCTCTTGCCTCCTCTGCGCATGTGCCCTCATTCTCCACTTCTTGGTGCTCAGTCGCTACATTGGGCCGAAATTGATGATGATCATAACCATGGTGAGTGAATGGAGGGCCTCGAAATTTGTGATCGCGGTCGTCAATTTGGAGTGACTTCGACAAACTACCCAAATAGTCGACATTACAAGTCCTTTGAAAAAAGCCTGCTTTGGTCAGGCATCACCATCTTACTTAGAGTGTCACCGTCAGATGCAAAAAACCCTTCTTTGGGTGAAAACGAACATTACCTGACTGTTCTCCATCAGACTGAAAGCCTTTCGAAGGCGAAGTACTAGGGTCGACACGTAGAAATTAACTGTGGAGGAATGGGAGCCTAACAAATGCGCTATTTACTGTCGCCTAGGTGAAGTGCGATATGCTACCCTTCTTGGCCATTATCGGTGTCTTCTGGCTAACTTTCAGTCTCTTTACTGTGGCCATGATCTATAGGCCCCACGGTCCGGAGAATATGGGGCAGCATGTGCACGAAATCCTCCACCTTGCACGAAACAACTTTTTCTCCATGTTCGGCGAATTTGACATCGCTGACAATGTTGCCGACATCGGTAGGACTTACTTGGTTGAGGAATTAGCCTTTCACTTTTGATTGTAGCCAAAGAGGAGGAAGAATGCACCCGTTTTGGTGAATGCACATATGCTGGAGCTCAGTACATCTACCCCTTAATTATGATGGTCTATGTCCTATTAACTCACGTGCTACTCATTAATTTACTCATCGCTATGTTCACGTAAGTTAATTGGACTGTCTTCAATCCTCCGGTCACTTGCATACGGTGTATTGTGCTTGGCTTTATCCTATCTGATGCAGAGAACGCTACGACAAAATGGAGTACATGTCGAAGCAGCTCTGGGCGATGCAGAAATTTGGACTGGTTAAGTCATTTGCCAATGCGCCTCCACTGCCCTTCCCCTACGTGGTTATCTGGCCCTTCGTTTCAGTATTCCATCTGTGCTATCGCCTCTTTCAACACCAGCCAACCGATGATACACCCTTTTGTAGGTCCAATTTCAATTACCTACAACGATATGATTTTGACTCGCTAAATGGTCGCGGGTCATTTGCTACTCGTGTTGCCTATGGTCCAATAAGATGACTTATTTATTGTTCGGTTCCTCATCCGCCAACAAATATTGTCATCCTAGTAACTTTCATTTAATCAAGACAACGGCACTTTAATCAGAGGATAAATCTCATGATTACTTATTAATTTTGCACACTAGTGTGTTGTATTTGAACCAATCAATGCAGTGCACTACATAATGATCATACATTAAACATTTGACCAAACAGGTTTCGAGGTGGACGAAACCCGACAGGGTCAAATCATAAATTGGGCCAAATTTCGCAGTCTAGACTACCACCACCGCCATTCGAATGCCTTCCAATGGCTGAAAACGCAGGCCCGCCAAGGCAAGTTGCACAAGAAGATGTGGTGGTCGGGTATAGAAGGGAAAGAATACCAGGAATCGCAGATTACCACAGTTGGCACCCGACTAGCCACTGAATTAATCGAGAGGCGTCTACAGGCCATTGAGATGCGTCTATCAGCTGCTGCCGCTGGTGCGCTAAATGACCAGAAGGCCACTTCGGTAAGAATAACAACCCAAATTACCAACTTTTGAATTCATGACTTTCTAAATGGGACTCAACGATAAGTTAAAACGAAACTGATCTTGCCCTCTGTTGTGGAATTTCAGCCCAGCAATGAATCTCGAGATATCGTAAGTCGCCTTCGGATTTGGCATGACCATTTCTGATGTCAACGTTCGCAGGTTTCACAAATCGTAAACCTGAGAAAAGCGCATTTATTTGTTAAAATAAGCAAGTTAATGGCTTTTTAGGAGCCTTTTTACATTTGAAAGCTATTTTGAATCTAGGGTCCGAGTATCGCAGTTCTTGAAGAGGATGGAAAAATCGTTAGTCGATCACAAAGCAAATGGTTCGGTAAGTCACTTCACCTAACCATCGGCCAAAATACGGCCACTAACACACGTTTTGCGTAAATAAATCCACCAATGAAATCAACAATGGATAAGATTGTTTGTACCGTAAATGAACGGATCACATCTGTTCATAAGGGAAGACTTTTCGTTATTGGCACGTACACGGCAAATGGTGGGTAAAAGTGAAAGACCAGATCTGACTCTAATCTGAGAATTAATGCCGAGATGAAATTGTCTATCACAGACGCCATCCACATGTCCAAATTCACTGATCCCGAGGTGGAGATCAAAGAAGTCTGCAATTTCACCTACGATCGTCACACTGTGGCCTACTTTAGCAACCCTCAGGATGACATCATGCCTCGCTCTCTCACACGTTTCGTTCCATGGACGGTAATTCCTCACGACAGTTTTTTAATGCAGTTTAAAGTGTCTTAGCTAAGGGTGATGCTTGTTTACCTAGTTCTAGTATCACATCCAAGCAGTTAGTAGGTGGTCTTTGAAACACGTTGGAACTAGATACATATCGCAGTATCCTACAGCCATTGTGCTTCATTTGTCTGCCTACCTCAGGAAGAGCTTCTCAATTACGAGCCAAAGGTGCTGGACTGCGTGGAACGAATTCTACCGGATTGGAGTGAAAAAGAGATGAAGGAGAGAATGTCTAAGCCAAAAGCTGCAGACACTGTGCTGCGCAATCCAATAGGAAGGACGGGCATAGCGGGTAGAGGTATTCTACCCGTTTTTGGTGCAAACCCTGCGGTCGTAGTGGTGCTAATCTTGGAGGAAAAACTGCACAACCATGGATCGGAGGTGAAGGAGGAGGTGCTCAGAAGAGTCCTTCTGAGAGGTTGTCCTGGACGAAAACATCAGCTTCCCTGGGTATGGCAGATCTCATTTAGCAGTGACTGCTTTACTCCAAATTAGGCAATGCAGATAAAGTTTACCTGGGATTTCTCATTCTGTCCCATTGTGACAGTTTCTGTGCAAGCATACGGCAGAGTGCAACCAACTGGAGTGCATGCAGAGCCTGCTGATCGCCTACATGCACGCGATGGCGAAAGAAGCCTCCAAATTCAATTCAAATCAATCCCTTGCCTACCGACTTATTATTGAAGAACTCGATAGATGCCCCGTTCGTTTGGTAAGTGCAACAACCCGCTGACACAGAATCTGTGGAACAGTCGTGATTCTGGAAGTGTTTGCATTTAGTGTCACATGGGAGAGTTGGAGGACTGGATAAATAGCGACAACGCGTGGATCGATGTCACAGCCATCAATGTTCGCATTCCATCAACTTTCCAATTCTGGGAACTCATTCCACAGGTTAGTTATATTCCACAAACGCCACCCTCATTGGGCAGTATGATCACCTGAAATTCAGATAAACATATTACGCCATAATAAAACAAATGGCGGCGAGCTAGTCCACCAATCAAGTGGCGCTAAGTAATGAACAATCAAAAAAGCGCCAACAGAATCTGACTGTGAAACCAGATTGATCACTTTATAATCAGGAGTAAATGAAGACCATTTTCTCCAAAATTTACTTTTTTAGATATTTTCGACACCGACTTCGAAGGCAAGGTGGGAGGAGATGAGCAAACTGCCGTCAATCAAGAACAGCCACTTCAGCTGTCTGGCTTATTTCCAAGAAGCCTTCATTCGGCATCAAGCACAGACGTAGAGGGAGAAATGTCCCGGCTTCTCCAATTTCACACATGCAAGGCAGCGGTGCTTCGTCTGTCCTTAATCAGTTAACTCTATTTGTGCCTCTCTTGTTCATTCCCGAATGGTCCTAGCAGACACTCTGATCTGTCTTTAAACTTTTGTTGATTTTAACATAACCATAAACATATTTTATAAAACGAGAAAGAAGTGCCTTTTATCAACATTTATTAAGTCAGTGGCGTAGTCTGTGTAGAGACTGCGGCATCAGTGATACTTGCGTAACCGGCGATCATTCAGAGAAATGTTTGATTTTAACACCCCAAGACAATTTGGATGGTGGCGCAAGAGAATTAAGGACAATTACATCAGCTGATGCATGGACATTTGAACCTGGGTGAGGGAGAGAAGGGCAAGTAAATGGGTTTTGGCCTAATTAAATTAGATTCATCAGTGTAATGATGCAGGTCAGCTTTAGCCCAGAGCAAAGAATAACTGACAGCTTTAGCTAATGTTCTGAAATAAAGAATTTCACGCACTTTGGACGAGAGGCCTCTACCATGAGTTGGTGGGTATTTAAAGGACAACAGAGTCTCATCAACGTTTGGAGGACTTTCATAATCTGAACGTAGTTGTTGTGGAAATAACACAGCAATACCTGAAGCTGAAATGACTTATTTTAAGTATTGAAGTTTGAGGCTGATAAGGTCAAATGAAAGAGATGGCATGTCGCCGCTCCTAGAATGCATTGAAGTATTCTCTGGTGACACTTCGACAGTGGTGCTCTCCGATCTGTTGGTCGCCTTCTCTACATGTGTAGAGGTTAAAGGTTAAAAGTCTAGAAGTGCATCTTGAAAGCGTTAGACTGCAAAGCAAGTGGTAGACTAATTGGTCAAATTTATTAATGCCTCTTTCAAATGGGTAGCGGTAAAGGCAACTTCGGTTGACGACAAAGTGGTGGTCACGATGGTGGCAGAGGAGGAGGAGAAAGGAGGAAGAAGTGGTTAGTGGTGTGAAAGCATCAACTGCCCTCTTCTTCTCTTTTATCCTTTGGTGCCTTTTCCACGTAACTTCATTTATTCTTTTTAGTGGCAGCAACACCCCTGCTGCAGCCATTATGCACTCAGTCCACTCGATTTAACTCCCATTGGGCGATGTGCTTTGGTCCGTCATGTGAGGCACTCTAGTCTTTTAATCAGCCGATAAGGGTGGTCAAGAAATTGGAGATAAGAAGATTACTGGCGCATTTTCATGGGCTGCCTTGTATACATATGCACACTTGTATCACACGGCTATATAATGAAGTCCTCCTTAGTTCGAATTCCAATCCGTGTTTGGCCCTGAATTTGAGTGCGAGGTGAGACCCGAGTCCGAGTCAGTGGTTTCGTTTTCACGCAATGAGAGCGAACGATTCACCGTGGTCATCGGCCTGTGGACTTCTAATTCGCTTTCGAGTGGTTGTCGACATACTGATGGTTATTCATGTCTGTTTCTTGTTAGCCGATCAGAAGAGAGGAAGTGGGTGAGCAAGAGCACGGCCCTCACTTCGTTCAACTGCTCAGCGATTAGCAAACAGCTGAGGTTTTCACAAAATATAGAAGTAACACCAGGTACTCAGAGAGTACTTTTTGTGAATGGTGAATTCACCCCACACTAATATTATGAGGAGACAGGATGTTGGGAATGGTTAGAGGAAAGAATTGCATTAAGAGTTTGCACGCCGGTGATTGAAAACTAGATTGTGAATCAAACGCACATGTGTTGACCACTTTGGATGAAGTTGAATTCATATAGTCAGCAGGTGACAAGACTTCTTGAGCCACACACTTTTGCCATCCATTTGGCAAAACAAATTGTTCAATGCAATCTGTACACCAGCACAATGATATCTGATTGTTGACAAATTGTAAACAAATTCTGCTTGATGTAAAGTATTGACTCAAATCAAAAGCTAGTTAAACCATTAAGCCACTCGTGTATCATATGTAGAGGAGTGTGTTTATTTGAATCTTACTTACCAAACTAAATTTGATCATCCAGCACGATAGGAAGGTGGGTGTTTTAAACACACTAAGCACAATAATACCAATAATACCTGATAGCAATCCAAATTATTGAACATTTAAACTCATTCAATCAGGATTTTAAAATCTCATAGTCTGGGTAGAGAGGGGGAAACTCGAAGGATTAAATTGAAAACTGCACCCAGTTCAAGCTCTATTCTCGAGTAGGAGTGCAGAGTCTCTCAAAACCGTATCATACCTTGCAACAGCGGACTTGGAGAAGACCGTGGGCTCACCTAGAGTGACAAGGTGAAGGAGAGAGTGTTTGACGATGGTTAAGCCTCGATGACACAAGCTTCAATGCAAAATCTGTATGGGTATCACGTAGATTACCCGATGAGTGGATCGACACAGCAGGCGTTAATGTAAATATAACAATTCCTGCTTAAAATCTTCTTCATTTGGGGCTATTGCATTGAAACATAAGATGAAGCGATATCTACTATCACGTGGCTAAAAACCTCTGAAAATCACTCCAGTCTAGGTCCTCATGTCTCAACACGCTACAGATGGTTCAATCATCAGGTTCGACATAAGAGTGCTCAACTGAGCAGAATTTCCACTTTTATTGCAAGATGGGGAATTCCAAAGTGTTCTGTCCTCCATGTGAAATGGAGGCTTTGACACTAAGTATAAGACAAGATCAGCCACTCTTGCAAATAGCTCGCAAATCAAAAGTGGGTAGTGTCGCTTGTTATACATCATCACAAAGCGATGGTGAAGACGTCTCTTACCATCTTGGGCGTAGAGGCTAATTAGAAACTTGAGGTGCTAGAATGACCAAGTCAACACTGATAATGACTAAGTACGGCTGAGAGAGAGTGTGAAGAAATGTAAGTTGGTGGCGATAAATACGATGGTGCGTTCATTCCTTGTTTTGTGCATATGGAGGATGTGTGAGGGAATGTGGTGGATTTGCTGCTGCAGTGGCCGATTGCGTAAACTTGACGCAATAATTCTGCAGATTTGTCTCCTAATTTAAGGTGTGGGTGCAGCCTTTTCGTCTGAGATCGGAAATTAAACCCCCACTAATGCACTTTCCAACGAAGTGCATTCTACATTTTGTTGTCTGGGCTAAGAACAAATCTTTCACCATAGTCATCAGTCCGAAAAGGCACAACATTTATTTGCGTATGTTCATTCGGTGACAAGAACAAAGATCGAAATGTCTCATCAAAGATACTTTTTACATGCACCACATATGCATGTGCGATAATCTTCAATGTGGGTCACAGGAATCCTCCCGTCACTGCTCAACACCACAACCCAACCAGAATTAAACAGACCAGCTGAACCACCGCTTTTATCGTCGCTTAGGGTGTGCAACCCTACTGCCAGATTCATGAGCTCATTCACTGTTACCCATAAGATGAGGATTAACCAAAATCTACTCTACAGAAGTACAACCGCAGGATTTCTGTCTCATACCAATAATTTAGCTATCATTTACACAGTTGTGCTATTTTAGAATAAGGGCCAAGAGGAACTTTTGAAATCTTCTTCGATTTCTTTTGAATATGCCACACAACTTGTGTTTTCCTCTTACCTAGTATTTTTACTGTGTTCTATCTTAGTAGCTAGTTAAATTACATCAACTGAATTGACGGAGGCAAATTACCTCCCTCCCAGAATAACACATAGACGAATTGAAAGTACATGGAGTTACTCATGGTTCAATAACCAATGTTGGCGAATAAGGCCCCATTAAGGCTGTGCAGAATCCATCGCTGTTTTTGGTTCGTACACGTGCCGACCACATGGACGAAATGTAAATGAGTAAGGGGGCAGTGAAATAGGATTGCAAAAGCGAGGAATGCACTGTTCTAGAAGCATAGCTTTAAGTTACATGGCCCAAAGCGTAACGCCAAACTTGTAAATGGGGGGCAAAACGTTGCTCTATGACTGGTCGTTATTCTCTGCATATGAATGGGTCATCAAAAGTACGGATCAATTGTTGAGAGGATTAAAATTAAATGTCTTCTCCTTGACTCCATATTATTTACTTTACAACGAACTTCACACTTCGTCTGCACAGACGTAATTAACATGAACTCCCAAACACTACCGACTGCTTATTCCAGTAACCTAATTTGAGCAATACATATGGAACACAGGCAGGACTTATTTCTGTGTGGTAGACAAGCGCAAAACTGAATGCGATATCTTCAAATGCGATTTCTTACTAATATGTGAGGTGAATTTCTGCAAACCATCATAACCAGGCAATTCTCCTCCTTCGTGTGGTACCATCAAGCACAGTCGCGATGGAGCTTGGAAGTAGCTAAGAGGTGTCTACTTCCATGTAGTCCATAAAACACCTTGTTGTAAGCCATGAAGCAGTTGAGGTTGTCTGCAACTCCCTAAGTGAGGCTATTGGCTGGAATTGTAAGTCCAGTGATGGGAATGGAACAATGTTAGGACAATGGTTAAAGTTTAACTCAGTTTTATTAGGTGAAGGAGGCAAATGAACATTGAATGTGCAAATCAACGCATCATAACTGTGTAGTTTAAAGTGCAGATTGGATTCTGCAGTGGGCATTCAGGTATTGCACACCTGATTTAATCCCGAAGTGGGCTTCACTGCACGAGTACGTGTCGTCGCTGAAGTGAGACTTACTCCTGCGTAATTTCGTTTGAAGAGCGCTCAAAGCGGAGGTATAAATTCGAAATGAGTTAGAATGCTGGAATCGGAGGAAGGGGTTGACAGAGGGACAGCAAACGAGCAAATTGATGGGGTTGAATATGTTGACGCGCGTGTACATGAGAGTAGTGGACTCGATTAAGTGGGCCAGTTTCAACAAGACTGTAGGTACTCGCACTCCCTTGCTTGAAGAAAATTTTTCACATCTGTCATGGTTTGGAAATTAGTCAACTTCTCTAATCTCTCGTGGTTTCCTGACGTCTAGAGATTGAAATGGTAACTTATAGATCAGCATCCTCTGCACAAGCTATGATGACGTTAGCATCAATGTCGCCTGAGTAAATCTTGAGAATTTTTGGCAAGTTTCTGCTTCAGCATACTTGCAACTGCACGCCCGATCGAGCGTTAAGGAGTGCATTAGAAAATATGAGTGTTTGGGACCTTCTTAACAAGGCAGCCTTGTCTGTCTTGATGTAGGTTCGACCATCTTCTTTTTCCTTTCATGGCAAATTTGGAGCTTAGATTCTGCATTTACAGCCAGCCTTCACACTCCATACTTATCCCCTTCGCAACTCCTTTTGTAATTCCATCGACAAGAGTTCAGTGATGATGGGTTTCCTTGCTGATAGTTAGTCGATGGAGAGCAAATTTGATTGCATTTTGGTAGGGTCCCAGTGAGGAGACACTTGGATCTCAAGCTGCATTCAAACATCTTCATCGTCGCTACTACCATTTTTTCATAGAAATGAGTCATCAATGTTACTAAAATTACACGACACCAATTGTTAACGGCTCATGAGATTTGGCATTGGATGTATACTTGCATCTGTTCGAGTGGTCCTAACCAATTACTTCGACTGGGTTTGTTTCACGTTCCAATATTACGCCTTAACCAAGCTTCTTTGCGGATTGAAATAGAATGCGGGGTCATTTCCCCATTGCGGTACGGTGAAAGCAGAGAGGGGTTGAAAGAATGTAGTGGTAGGCAATGTACTGCCCCCAATTTGTAGAGAAGACTAAGGTTTAGTGCGTCTACTGCTTTATGCTGCAGTAGGATCGAGGTCTTGCCTCGACCATTTTGCCTTATTTATGTGTTTGCTTATTTCTAACTTCGGATCACTTTGAATTCTGAATTGACTCCAGAGGCACTAAACCTTTCGACTACCCTGTGAAGGAGTCAATATTGCTAGTCTACGAAGAGGACTCTTTCTCACTTACCACAATATTTCGCCAGCTGCATAATAAGCCTTTTTAACCAATACACCACTTCCTCGATAAGACTCCAAAATTGAAGTCATAAGGAAAAACCGACGAAGACTCACAACTAATTTTCTTCTACGGTAGCACTACCCATTGAATTAATTGCAATCGCGCAGTTGATAGGAGGTTTTCTTTGTTTCCGAATTATCCAGGGTCATTTATATGGTCGTCTGTTAAATTGATGCAACCATCGCAACATCTGCGTAACCCTCATACAGCGTTAGCATGACTAAATGTGCAGCTAGAACATAATAGTTCATCAACAGCCTGCTTCACTTTCTGCTTCGAAGTGAAATTAGAGGCCACTACATCCTTAACATCAGATAAGAACCATGCGCTCCATTTATTTCTCAATCAGCCATCATCTGGTAATCCATTGAAAGACCACCCTGACAAAGAACCGTAACCTGATTTTCTTGCATAGGAATCAGTGTTACCCAGCCAAGCACCACAGAGAAGTTTATGTAGGCCCCACCTCAAATGTAGTGTCTGAAATAGACCATTGGATGTCAACACCACAGTTAGCAGACATGAGTCGCGAGCAATTTTCGGGAGCAGAAGTAGGAGAGATGTAATGCGCTCAATTATGAGTTTCCTCGTGAGGCCTTGTAGTGTGCATGGTTTGAGCATGTAAACTGACCCGATTTGATGTGCTTTGATTTGAGAGTGGTTTAATACCTTAGAGCATACCTTACTGTTCTCAAATTACCTGCACGATTAGGCACCAACAGGAATGGTCGACTTTTCCATTAGCTTTTGTTAGCGGGAGTTGTCGTTTTCTCCTTCAAATCAGGTAGAGGAAATCATAATGTATAGGAAAGAGTTAATTCATGTGAGAACAAGCATGAAAATTGCTTATATTGCAGTACAAATGGCTAGCCAAAAAAGCAGCTAACAGTAAAGCATGTAAGTAACCAAATCCACTTGCACAAAGCACCTTCCACATTTCGCGTTTTATAATGTGTTTGAGAGAGCGCACAATTATGCACCTAAGCTGGGAGTGAAATGGGAAGTATAATGCTGGATTGCTTGGTTTCAAATTTAATAGGAAGGGGGCGAATATAGCCCGTCCCTCTCAGGGATACAAATCACTTGACATTAATGAATAGATGGAAGTAGGTAAATAGGTAAATATAATGGACGCAGACACACCAAAGCAAAGTATTCAGCCATAGGAGCACCTTCAACGATGCCAATTAATGCGGCGAGAATGTAAGTGACTTCAAATATTGAATGGTAAACTTCTGCCTGACGAACGCTTCTTATCGATCTTCTGTTCCAACTTAGTAGGGAATAGATACGGGAGCAAACAGATAACCATTTTACATGTGATCAAGAATCGGGCACTCATGTCCGGGCCGCCAATGCTACGCTTCTCTTTCTTGTGCTCTCTACTGCTCTTCTTTAGGCTAAACTCTCATTTCACCACAGGTGGAACCAACTCAGATGGATTCTACTCATGCACCACCTCTCAACAGTTGACGGGTGATGACAGGCTTTAAAGGATTGCATTTCATTCCACTTAATTTCACTCGATTTCCTTTGCATTCACTGCGAAAATATTTGTGCACTTGCGCCCATTTCATAAATGGCTGGAGTTCGGCTCCATTGCCGGGCTTAGGATTGGGAGGGTTGGTTAAAACCAACATTGTTTCCCTTATAACAGACTATACACATATTTGCGAGATGTTGCATGCTAACATGCCTAAGAGTAGTGGAGCGCAGCACTGATTTCCCTGTTTATGCCCGAATTCCCACATGGTGACAATTTCGTCGGGGGTCCTCATTCGTGGCTCAGCACACCATTCGTTGGGCATCACTGCAAGTCACAATGAGCTTAAATTTACCCACCACTGATGCAGAAATCAATATCTCCGGCAGTTTTGGAGCTTTTTGAAAGCATCTCAGTCATGTTCAAATGCCATTTACTTTTCTTGCATCCTTCCTCAACTTTGGGGCATCCAATAGTAGTGACATAGTAAGTGGAGTCAACGCATCCACTGTCTATTCGTCCAAGACGGCTTTACGTGGAGGACTCAAGGCTGTCAAGTTTTCAATTCATCTAGCCAGGCCTCCGCATGTACCATAATTTGCTTCATTTGAGTCAATCATGGATCATCTCCCTAGCTTGTAGCTCGTGCTTTTCGCCTTCTGCTGATAGTTCGTATGTCTCATTTTTGTCGCTCAACCATACTTCTCGAACGATTGCTTCCTATTCCCAAATGACATGTAGCTTGTATTTACTCTATTCATCGCATTTTGTGCTTAAGTGGACTGGTGTTTGATGAAGACTAAATGCTGGCGTTTCAAAGAAGTCGACAGAAGCAGTTGTGTGGGCGAATGAATGCGACCCTGTATGAGCCTTGTAATTTGGATCTGAGAAACGCCAGCAATTTCCTCAGAAGTAGTAGACAAGGAATGGCACAAAAGCACGTGTGGTGCTGTGACCCAAGGATACCTAGTTAAGGAGGAAGCACAAAATGTACATGTACATGTAAGCCCAGCTGAATGCCCTTCTCGACATCAATGTCAACGCACAAATTAATCAAGCAGATGCAATTGTTAAAACACCTTGCATTTGAGCGAGGGGTGAAATCGTTTATTGACTGTGGCCGTGCTGCTTCGCCTGTCTGTTTCGACTTCAGTCCTTGTGCTACAAGCAGAGCATCTGATAATATTAAACTTTCTTGGCAGCAAAGTTTGTACACTTCTTGACTTGCAAAGACACAAAGTCTCACAATTTTGATTATCCCTAAACCGCAGTTGGAAGCCGAGGGACAATTTTGCCTGTTATAAAACGCAAATCTCGTTGGCGAATCACAGATTTGGTCGTCGTCGTCGTCGTCGTCGTCGTCGTATATTTGATCGCACTTCCAATGAATGGCAATTCCCACAAAATGGCGCTCCCATCTAAACTGCTTTTGCAGGTTCTTAAACTCTGCGCCTCTGCACTTCGCCTGACTACGGGTCGGACCACGTAGGGAGCCGCTTAACCCCTCTCTATCTTAATAGCACGCTTTTCGATGAAATACTGTAGCTTTTGCTACACATTTTTGAAGACATGTGCTGCGCCGTCTCCATCGCTTTTATTTTTGGCTTGATGTAGTCACCATTCAGCAGTCATTTTCACGGCGACACGGTTGCATTAATCATACAATTACAGTTTAATGATTGCATTTAAAACTCGCAAAATCACTCTTTATGGAAAACTGGATTTTCTGCTTGTAATCGGAATAACCGACGAAGTACAATCTTGCAATAAACTGTGATTGTATAACTAGTGCATCTGGAGTTGCTCACCTTGGAGCTGTGACACGTGCCTAGTAGAAACCCCTTTGGTTTAAACCATTTTCAATCCATCCACAGTTTGATTGTCAACTTACTTACATTTGTGTGGATAATTGGGTAAATGCTTAGAAAATTTGCCGACTAATCCTTCAGTTATTAGCCAGGAGAGAATATTGGGTGGCGCACTAACACCAATTACCGCATCCACCGTGTGGGTCGAATTGCCCTGCAACCCAATGTTCTCGTCAAAATAAGCGCATGATTGCCATAGACATGTGTTCCAGTCTAACTTATTGACTTGGAATAAAAATACCACAGGGAAGTATTAAATGTGCAGGCAATGAATGGCAATGAATCCTTTCCGTGCGACGAGATTGATTACCCTCCACGTTACACATTGTGTCATTCTAGTAACTCGAGATTACAATGCACATCGAAATAAATAGCCATTTTCTGAAGAACAATCCACTCTGAGGTGTAAATTTTCGCCAAAACGCAGCATGGTTAGTTCTTACAAACGCATTTCTCCACTCATGCTTGTAGACTTGGGTACTGCACTGAATTAAATCGTAGTATTATGGTTGGATTTGGGGAAATCTTGCTTCCTGGTTGAGTTTCCCGCCTCCCACAAAGGAGCACATTTCGAATACATTATTCATCTGGAGGTTGCAAGGCTTATGGCTGTATTCCGCACCCTACACATGGGTGCAGCTCCGCACCACATAGCGTTTCGATAAATTTCTGAAACTGCTTTAAAACAGACTGCCCATTTTAGACATGAGTCTCTTGATGTCTGTGGCACAAGGGGAAAAAGTAGAAGGTTCTCGAACTTCCCTTCAGGGTAGTATTTCAACCAGTTTAATGTGCCAACGTTTTGAGATATGAAGGCCAATGGAAATAAATAGCACCGAGGACAAAATTTGCGTTCGCTTAAGAAAGAAAAATGAACAATCATTCACTAGCCTACTAAAACAAGGATTGGAAAGAAATTGGTTTGGGAAGGAGATAACAAAGCCAATTATGCTGGATCTACATTCAGTTAAAGCTGTCAGCAGTGATCGACCTCATTGCATGGCAGATATGGAAAGTGACTTGAGCTGATAGCCTGGCACCTAAAATGTGCACCACACTCACCATGTATTCAATGTGAGTTCGCTCAGGTAAACGCTCCATCATTAGTGAGATCGAAAACTGTTTTGTTGATATAAGTTCTGTGCTCAAATTTCTGGAGTAGTGCCAGAATTAATTCGCTTGATCGGGCCTCAACCTTGCTTGGATAAACTGTGTGGCCCTTCGACAGACTCGCCAACTGTGCAGTTGAATGCACATACGCTTCAGTTCCTACGGCCTGTTATTGCACCCTGTGGCATGGTTTTCGGGTCATGCTAATATGTTCATAGCCCTTAAATGCGCTGCTTGAAACCAAGGGCGTATTGGTATCCAAGCTGCTTCTCCTGGAAGGAGTGAATGATGCTAAGAAAGTACATGCATTTTAACACGGCCTCTGCTGTTGCTGCTGCTGCTGCTGCTGCCGCTTTCATTGCTGTAGCTTGATTGAAATGAGGCGCAAAGTTACTGCAGTGCCTCGAGTGCAAGGTACGAACAACAGTAATTAGAAGCTATTTCTCAATAGTTCCTACTAACACGGATGCCGTAGGTATGTCATTAATCTTCTACACTTGGCAAAGAGCACCCCTCTTCGTGGAGCATGATGCTGACTACTTGACGTCTCCAATGAGGGTGAAAACGACACGATTATCCAGATGAAAGCCAGTTGAGGGTGCTTGATAATGGAAGGGAATAGAAACTGAGCGAAAGAAGAGGGCAAGAAACAGTAGGCTAGATTTCGATATTATTGTAATAAAACCGAATGATTAAGTACAAGGACTGATTTCCATACACAAAGGGGTTCAAGTGAAGGTGCAATATTGAGGCGGCATACGTCTGGTCTAGCCTACCGCACCGCCTTCGCAACAGGGACGAAAGCATGAGAACCAACGTTGTTTTGTTAACCACGGGACACACTGTGACAAAGCTGCTCGTCAAGTGGCTAAGTGGTGTTGAGTAAATGACTGTACTTCAGCACTGCTGTTGCTGCTGCCGGTGCATTTGCAGTCGCGAATGGATTGGAAAGACGCATAAGTGTTAGTAGAGTGTAGCAACGTATAAGGTTGAAAGAAAAGGGCAAATGAGTGGCTGTCTAATATTCTCACAGATAAAATATAACGAAAGCGAGAGGGAACGGACTTAATCACGGACAAAATCATGCCAATATTCCTCTCCTGGGCGGGAAGTGTTGATAATTTAACCTCTCCGGTAAAGATGAAGGAGCATAATTGTTCTGCTCCAAAATAGAAGAGGTTCCCTGAAGAAAGGAAACAAAATAATCGAAAGGAGAGGTTGAAAATAAATCAGCTGGATAAATTTCCAGAATTTCCGTGCATAGAAGCCAAGAGAAATCCCACAGAGTCGTGCAATCAGTTGCCCTCTGATTGCACTTTCTATATCCATACAATCAACCAAATATTCACTTATATAAGCCTTCATTCGCTCATTCAAACCACTCCTTCTGATTCTAGTGCCAAACACTTGCTTAGAACACAGTCCATTTAGTCACTTGACTTTTTTAATGACGGCGGGATTGGTAACAGCAAACTGCATCGTCATTCTAGCTGACAGTTGAGAAGCAAAGGCACTTTACAGGAAATCACGAAAGGGCATTTCTGCAATGTGTCAAAGTGGTCTGCTCCATTCATTCGTTTCCTAGAAATTCTCCCACAATTCATTACCACACACGTTCTCGACGTGATTTCACCTACATATCTCTTTCTACAACTAACACAACATCTCTCCGGTGATGCGCTCATAACTCTACCCGCAGAGCACATTGCGGCGAAATGAAAGGAGACCAGGCAATTGTACTTGACAATGAATGCGAAACAACAGATACACGTTTGTGACAACTCCTTGACACCATAAGTAATATTCTGAGTAGCCAGCACTTCTGCACACAAATGTGTTGCCCTTCGCCACACAGGCATGTGTCACTACAAATTTAGCAGAATGCACTCACCGAATTTTGTACAGCCAGCTTCTCAGCACCCTGTTGGTGTTGGGCTGATGCCACACACCCACCACACACGTCATTCCGCCCATCAAGCATCACACTGTGCTTGCGCAACACCACCGAAGTGGACTGCAAACTAATTCAATTTTACCACCCTCTCCACCACAGTCAGGCCTTTGTCTATTGACAACTGAGATTTGCTTGTCAAGGTTCGATTAGAGCCCTGTGAGGCAGCACTGGTGTTAACTCGCCGACATCGCTCAAAATGCAGATAATGAGCTCAGCGCTCGCGTGTCTGGTGCCGCTCTCACTTTCAGCGTGCCTGATCCATTAATCTGAATGTTCCCTTTACCGAATCACTAATCGTTGCTTTTGCTAGGGGTGATATTGGGAGCTGGATGAGACCGCTCTGATTCCTCATGTATGCGAGATTTACAGGCGTACCCCATGAAGACACGATAGTTCATATTGCTGGTTAATAAATTGTCTTGCAAGACTTCGAAATGTACGTCTGCATTAGACTCAAATGCAAGTAAAATAATATGTGTGCAAAATTTACGGATGGCATTTGTTGACAGTAATGTGATTAGGTACACCCACAGCACGATGCTGCCGGCGGGAAACTGGCACAACGACACAAGGCTTCGAGTGTTCCACCATTCCATCAATCCTCTTTACACAACCGTCCAAGCCTGATGGATTGGATGGAGTTAGGTCCAATTAGCAGCATGGTTGAGGTTGGACGAAGCGAATAAATTCTGCTACTACTCCGGGAAATTTGAGCACCCAGCTCATATCAACAAAATAATTTTAGATGCTACTGAGGATGGCGATTTCTACTCTCCATATCAATGACTCGACCGCGTCCGAAACCTCTGTGGTGAATGTTACCTTTTCACAACAATGCAAAGCTAGGTGTTGAGGTCTTAAGGAACCGCAAGGCCCCTGGCCCAAAGCTGTCAAAGGACAGCAACGTCAGATTTATCATTGTTTGACAGGTGACATGTGCTCAAAATCACAGACGGGAGGAGAGCATTCAGCCTCTTTTCCGTCCAATATGAAAGTAGGCAGTGGTCGCCAGAACACATCATCATTTGTTCGGGTATTTCGGCCCATGATAGGACTAATAAGGACGCAGCTCCACCACTTTAAACTGCCTTCGATTTTGCCCACATCACTTCACAGCTCCTCGCACTTGCACACCTACTCAGGCTTTCACTCAGCACTCGCAAGGCAGCTTCCACTGTCTCGCCACCCAAGGTGCACGAATGCTAGACTGACTGTGGGGGAGAGGGTGGTAATAATAGAATTAGTTCGCAGTCTAAATTGGCGGTGTCGCGCAATCACAGTGTGATGCTTGACAGGGGCGAAATGACGCGTGTGCTGGGTGTGTGGTATCAACCCAACAGCGACTGAGTGCTAAGCACCTAGCTGCACAGAACATATCACTGCAATCCTTTCTCATTTACCATAAGTGCATGCATTACATCAAATTATGTGTAGAACGACATAGACAGAAAATGTTCCCTTTATGCATAACCACGGGCAAGGAGAAATTCAGCTTCTCATCAGCCTTTCCGATGGCTCCCTTGGCATTCGACGGTCACAGTGATGATGTGATGAAGCCGCATTTTCCGTGTTCACTTTCATGACAGCATCAAATGTATTGGAAGTAAGCAAGGAAGTGCAATGCCTCGAGTTCCTTGAAATGATTGTGGATACAAGGTTTACCAACAAAAACATAGAAAGCAGGTTGCCATATTTTCTCAACATCAACTTGGCGTTGGTTAGGGCGTACAAAGTAACTGGCTATTTCACCCAAATTAAAATTGTTCCATCAAGTGATCAGTTCCCGTCTAAAAGACATTCCACAACCGGCGACTTAAAGCATGCTGCTACTGACTTGACAATGCATCTCCAAATGAATGCCTATTGCTTTCGTGAGTATTCTGCACCTCAATAAACCCATCTCCATGCTGATTATGGGCATTCGTACATCAATATCGGGATACGTGCCACTGACCAGCACTATCAAGTTGAATACCTGCCTCCAAACACCACCCGCGAAAGCGATTTGAATGCAGTTGCAGTAGGCAACACCAAATGTCTATGTACCCCCACGGCAATGTGTGAATTCCGTTAGCTGATGATGAATGTTTTGGGGTATTTAGTGAGTTGTCACGATGAAAGCTGAAGTGAAGAGGAGCCCTTAGCCTTGCGCCGTGTTTAGATATTAGCTCGAGTGCAATTCTGGCATCATCAGGGCGTCATCAGCCTTCTTGGGTGGCGCTGCATTTCGCCACTATCTACTCCAGCCCACGCTGATGAATTGCCAGCTCTTCTGCACACAAATGTGTCGTCCTCCGCCACACAGGCATGTATCACCACAAATTTAGCAGAATCCACTCACCGAATTTTGTGCAGCTAGGTGCTTAGCACTCAGTCGCTGTTGGGTTGATACCACACACCCAGCACACACGTCATTTCGCCCCTGTCAAGCATCACACTGTGATTGCGCGACACCGCCAATTTAGACTGCGAACTAATTCTATTATTACCACCCTCTCCCCCACAGTCAGTCTAGCATTCGTGCACCTTGGGTGGCGAGACAGTGGAAGCTGCCTTGCGAGTGCTGAGTGAAAGCCTGAGTAGGTGTGCAAGTGCGAGGAGCTGTGAAGTGATGTGGGCAAAATCGAAGGCAGTTTAAAGTGGTGGAGCTGCGTCCTTATTAGTCCTATCATGGGCCGAAATACCCGAACAAATGATGATGTGTTCTGGCGACCACTGCCTACTTTCATATTGGACGGAAAAGAGGCTGAATGCTCTCCTCCCGTCTGTGATTTTGAGCACATGTCACCTGTCAAACAATGATAAATCTGACGTTGCTGTCCTTTGACAGCTTTGGGCCAGAGGCCTTGCGGTTCCTTAAGACCTCAACACCTAGCTTTGCATTGTTGTGAAAAGGTAACATTCACCACAGAGGTTTCGGACGCGGTCGAGTCATTGATATGGAGAGTAGAAATCGCCATCCTCAGTAGCATCTAAAATTATTTTGTTGATATGAGCTGGGTGCTCAAATTTCCCGGAGTAGTAGCAGAATTTATTCGCTTCGTCCAACCTCAACCATGCTGCTAATTGGACCTAACTCCATCCAATCCATCAGGCTTGGACGGTTGTGTAAAGAGGATTGATGGAATGGTGGAACACTCGAAGCCTTGTGTCGTTGTGCCAGTTTCCCGCCGGCAGCATCGTGCTGTGGGTGTACCTAATCACATTACTGTCAACAAATGCCATCCGTAAATTTTGCACACATATTATTTTACTTGCATTTGAGTCTAATGCAGACGTACATTTCGAAGTCTTGCAAGACAATTTATTAACCAGCAATATGAACTATCGTGTCTTCATGGGGTACGCCTGTAAATCTCGCATACATGAGGAATCAGAGCGGTCTCATCCAGCTCCCAATATCACCCCTAGCAAAAGCAACGATTAGTGATTCGGTAAAGGGAACATTCAGATTAATGGATCAGGCACGCTGAAAGTGAGAGCGGCACCAGACACGCGAGCGCTGAGCTCATTATCTGCATTTTGAGCGATGTCGGCGAGTTAACACCAGTGCTGCCTCACAGGGCTCTAATCGAACCTTGACAAGCAAATCTCAGTTGTCAATAGACAAAGGCCTGACTGTGGTGGAGAGGGTGGTAAAATTGAATTAGTTTGCAGTCCACTTCGGTGGTGTTGCGCAAGCACAGTGTGATGCTTGATGGGCGGAATGACGTGTGTGGTGGGTGTGTGGCATCAGCCCAACACCAACAGGGTGCTGAGAAGCTGGCTGTATCGCCGAATCAGCGAAAGCCAAGTCATGCGGAGGCCGGCGCCTATAAATATGCAGACGGATGACAACAGAAGTCCCAAGTTGAGCATCGAACGCAGCACATGGATCGGCAAATCGGCTATGTTGTCATTGCCCTGGCAGCAGCCCTAATCTTCTTCGTGGCAATTGGTTACGACGGTTGGGGATGTGGAGGGAGCATTCTAGGCTCCATGTGCATGCAGGTGAATGAATTCAAAATAACCGGTGTCCTCATTTTGACTGCCGCTCTACTCACCGTCATTGCTGCCATCTTCCTCATTCTCCTCATGGTTGTGGAACACAGGTGGATCAAGATCGTGTCCGCTGTCCTCACTACACTCGCTGCCATCTGTGCTATGGCTGGCGTGTTCTACTACCTGCATCTCTTAGTACTTCGGTCTCCATTTCTTGCAGCCATTTCAATGACTCTAGTCATCGTTCTGGCTGCCTTTAATCTCACCGAGCTCTTTACTTCCAACGACTGATTCACCTCATCTCACACACTGTCGTAAATTGGCTTCATGCATGAATGAAGGAAATTGCATGTGTGGCTTATGTTCTGCTACTGGGGAGAGTGGTCACGGGGATGTGGTGGTTGGGTTAGTTTGGGTGTGGCTGGGTAAATTCTCGTTACGTTAGTTCAGGCGATGTTTGCAAATGCCATGGCAGGGAATGACCAGCTGTGAGGTGGAGATGAACGCTAGTGCGCCTAACCACACTGCAGAGTTCCTCACGCACCTTACCCAAGGATCTCGTGTGACAATGCTCTCGCAGCGACACAACGTAGCACCCAGTACAGGTTAATGCAAATAACGACGGTATTTCCAATGGCAACTGCTTGCCCAGCACACAGTCCATCTCGTCACTTAACTATTTTGCTCACGAACTGCATTGTCATTCCTACTGGCGGTTGAGAAGCCACAGGCGCTTCGCATGAAATCATGACAGAGCATTTCTGTGATGCATCAAAGTAGTCTGCTCCATTCCTTCGCTGTTCATTCTCCCACAATTCATTACCACACGTCTTCTCGACGTGATTTCACCCACATCGCTCTCTCCACATCTCACACAATAGCACTCTGGTGATGCGCTCATAGCTTGATGCACAGAGCGCATTGCGGCCAAAAAATGAAAGAAGCGCAGGAGGTTGTGCTACACAATGAAGGGGCAATGCCAGACATTTCTGCGTCACCTCTTTAGCACCCTCAATAATGTTGCGAGTGGACCACACCCAACATCACTGCTCCCTACCCGACTTGGTAGCATGTGCTCTGCAAGAGGATGGAAGGTGAATTTAATACTTCAATAAACTGCTGATGTATGAACAAGTAAAATGCAGGCGACATAGCAAGTCTGCTTAGTGGTGAGGTTGTATGAGCATGTGACAGGCGCAGTTATTTCGGTTTGATGTTACTTTCGCCTGTCTGTGCTGCCAATCCGATGACGCACGGAGGGGAATCAATGCTGCAACATTTGCATAAGTTCATTTCACACAAATGGAGCAGGTGGGCATGCATGCCCAGGTCACTTTTCACTCGCTTCTCCGTATCAGTCGGGAAGCTCTCTGCACTTGCAAGTCATTTCACATGTGATCAAGAATCGGGCACTCATGTCCGGGCCGCCAATGCTACGCTTCTCTTTCTTGTGCTCTCTACTGCTCTTCTTTAGGCTAAACTCTCATTTCACCACAGGTGGAACCAACTCAGATGGATTCTACTCATGCACCACCTCTCAACAGTTGACGGGTGATGACAGGCTTTAAAGGATTGCATTTCATTCCACTTAATTTCACTCGATTTCCTTTGCATTCACTGCGAAAATATTTGTGCACTTGCGCCCATTTCATAAATGGCTGGAGTTCGGCTCCATTGCCGGGCTTAGGATTGGGAGGGTTGGTTAAAACCAACATTGTTTCCCTTATAACAGACTATACACATATTTGCGAGATGTTGCATGCTAACATGCCTAAGAGTAGTGGAGCGCAGCACTGATTTCCCTGTTTATGCCCGAATTCCCACATGGTGACAATTTCGTCGGGGGTCCTCATTCGTGGCTCAGCACACCATTCGTTGGGCATCACTGCAAGTCACAATGAGCTTAAATTTACCCACCACTGATGCAGAAATCAATATCTCCGGCAGTTTTGGAGCTTTTTGAAAGCATCTCAGTCATGTTCAAATGCCATTTACTTTTCTTGCATCCTTCCTCAACTTTGGGGCATCCAATAGTAGTGACATAGTAAGTGGAGTCAACGCATCCACTGTCTATTCGTCCAAGACGGCTTTACGTGGAGGACTCAAGGCTGTCAAGTTTTCAATTCATCTAGCCAGGCCTCCGCATGTACCATAATTTGCTTCATTTGAGTCAATCATGGATCATCTCCCTAGCTTGTAGCTCGTGCTTTTCGCCTTCTGCTGATAGTTCGTATGTCTCATTTTTGTCGCTCAACCATACTTCTCGAACGATTGCTTCCTATTCCCAAATGACATGTAGCTTGTATTTACTCTATTCATCGCATTTTGTGCTTAAGTGGACTGGTGTTTGATGAAGACTAAATGCTGGCGTTTCAAAGAAGTCGACAGAAGCAGTTGTGTGGGCGAATGAATGCGACCCTGTATGAGCCTTGTAATTTGGATCTGAGAAACGCCAGCAATTTCCTCAGAAGTAGTAGACAAGGAATGGCACAAAAGCACGTGTGGTGCTGTGACCCAAGGATACCTAGTTAAGGAGGAAGCACAAAATGTACATGTACATGTAAGCCCAGCTGAATGCCCTTCTCGACATCAATGTCAACGCACAAATTAATCAAGCAGATGCAATTGTTAAAACACCTTGCATTTGAGCGAGGGGTGAAATCGTTTATTGACTGTGGCCGTGCTGCTTCGCCTGTCTGTTTCGACTTCAGTCCTTGTGCTACAAGCAGAGCATCTGATAATATTAAACTTTCTTGGCAGCAAAGTTTGTACACTTCTTGACTTGCAAAGACACAAAGTCTCACAATTTTGATTATCCCTAAACCGCAGTTGGAAGCCGAGGGACAATTTTGCCTGTTATAAAACGCAAATCTCGTTGGCGAATCACAGATTTGGTCGTCGTCGTCGTCGTCGTCGTCGTCGTCGTCGTCGTATATTTGATCGCACTTCCAATGAATGGCAATTCCCACAAAATGGCGCTCCCATCTAAACTGCTTTTGCAGGTTCTTAAACTCTGCGCCTCTGCACTTCGCCTGACTACGGGTCGGACCACGTAGGGAGCCGCTTAACCCCTCTCTATCTTAATAGCACGCTTTTCGATGAAATACTGTAGCTTTTGCTACACATTTTTGAAGACATGTGCTGCGCCGTCTCCATCGCTTTTATTTTTGGCTTGATGTAGTCACCATTCAGCAGTCATTTTCACGGCGACACGGTTGCATTAATCATACAATTACAGTTTAATGATTGCATTTAAAACTCGCAAAATCACTCTTTATGGAAAACTGGATTTTCTGCTTGTAATCGGAATAACCGACGAAGTACAATCTTGCAATAAACTGTGATTGTATAACTAGTGCATCTGGAGTTGCTCACCTTGGAGCTGTGACACGTGCCTAGTAGAAACCCCTTTGGTTTAAACCATTTTCAATCCATCCACAGTTTGATTGTCAACTTACTTACATTTGTGTGGATAATTGGGTAAATGCTTAGAAAATTTGCCGACTAATCCTTCAGTTATTAGCCAGGAGAGAATATTGGGTGGCGCACTAACACCAATTACCGCATCCACCGTGTGGGTCGAATTGCCCTGCAACCCAATGTTCTCGTCAAAATAAGCGCATGATTGCCATAGACATGTGTTCCAGTCTAACTTATTGACTTGGAATAAAAATACCACAGGGAAGTATTAAATGTGCAGGCAATGAATGGCAATGAATCCTTTCCGTGCGACGAGATTGATTACCCTCCACGTTACACATTGTGTCATTCTAGTAACTCGAGATTACAATGCACATCGAAATAAATAGCCATTTTCTGAAGAACAATCCACTCTGAGGTGTAAATTTTCGCCAAAACGCAGCATGGTTAGTTCTTACAAACGCATTTCTCCACTCATGCTTGTAGACTTGGGTACTGCACTGAATTAAATCGTAGTATTATGGTTGGATTTGGGGAAATCTTGCTTCCTGGTTGAGTTTCCCGCCTCCCACAAAGGAGCACATTTCGAATACATTATTCATCTGGAGGTTGCAAGGCTTATGGCTGTATTCCGCACCCTACACATGGGTGCAGCTCCGCACCACATAGCGTTTCGATAAATTTCTGAAACTGCTTTAAAACAGACTGCCCATTTTAGACATGAGTCTCTTGATGTCTGTGGCACAAGGGGAAAAAGTAGAAGGTTCTCGAACTTCCCTTCAGGGTAGTATTTCAACCAGTTTAATGTGCCAACGTTTTGAGATATGAAGGCCAATGGAAATAAATAGCACCGAGGACAAAATTTGCGTTCGCTTAAGAAAGAAAAATGAACAATCATTCACTAGCCTACTAAAACAAGGATTGGAAAGAAATTGGTTTGGGAAGGAGATAACAAAGCCAATTATGCTGGATCTACATTCAGTTAAAGCTGTCAGCAGTGATCGACCTCATTGCATGGCAGATATGGAAAGTGACTTGAGCTGATAGCCTGGCACCTAAAATGTGCACCACACTCACCATGTATTCAATGTGAGTTCGCTCAGGTAAACGCTCCATCATTAGTGAGATCGAAAACTGTTTTGTTGATATAAGTTCTGTGCTCAAATTTCTGGAGTAGTGCCAGAATTAATTCGCTTGATCGGGCCTCAACCTTGCTTGGATAAACTGTGTGGCCCTTCGACAGACTCGCCAACTGTGCAGTTGAATGCACATACGCTTCAGTTCCTACGGCCTGTTATTGCACCCTGTGGCATGGTTTTCGGGTCATGCTAATATGTTCATAGCCCTTAAATGCGCTGCTTGAAACCAAGGGCGTATTGGTATCCAAGCTGCTTCTCCTGGAAGGAGTGAATGATGCTAAGAAAGTACATGCATTTTAACACGGCCTCTGCTGTTGCTGCTGCTGCTGCTGCTGCTGCTGCTGCCGCTTTCATTGCTGTAGCTTGATTGAAATGAGGCGCAAAGTTACTGCAGTGCCTCGAGTGCAAGGTACGAACAACAGTAATTAGAAGCTATTTCTCAATAGTTCCTACTAACACGGATGCCGTAGGTATGTCATTAATCTTCTACACTTGGCAAAGAGCACCCCTCTTCGTGGAGCATGATGCTGACTACTTGACGTCTCCAATGAGGGTGAAAACGACACGATTATCCAGATGAAAGCCAGTTGAGGGTGCTTGATAATGGAAGGGAATAGAAACTGAGCGAAAGAAGAGGGCAAGAAACAGTAGGCTAGATTTCGATATTATTGTAATAAAACCGAATGATTAAGTACAAGGACTGATTTCCATACACAAAGGGGTTCAAGTGAAGGTGCAATATTGAGGCGGCATACGTCTGGTCTAGCCTACCGCACCGCCTTCGCAACAGGGACGAAAGCATGAGAACCAACGTTGTTTTGTTAACCACGGGACACACTGTGACAAAGCTGCTCGTCAAGTGGCTAAGTGGTGTTGAGTAAATGACTGTACTTCAGCACTGCTGTTGCTGCTGCCGGTGCATTTGCAGTCGCGAATGGATTGGAAAGACGCATAAGTGTTAGTAGAGTGTAGCAACGTATAAGGTTGAAAGAAAAGGGCAAATGAGTGGCTGTCTAATATTCTCACAGATAAAATATAACGAAAGCGAGAGGGAACGGACTTAATCACGGACAAAATCATGCCAATATTCCTCTCCTGGGCGGGAAGTGTTGATAATTTAACCTCTCCGGTAAAGATGAAGGAGCATAATTGTTCTGCTCCAAAATAGAAGAGGTTCCCTGAAGAAAGGAAACAAAATAATCGAAAGGAGAGGTTGAAAATAAATCAGCTGGATAAATTTCCAGAATTTCCGTGCATAGAAGCCAAGAGAAATCCCACAGAGTCGTGCAATCAGTTGCCCTCTGATTGCACTTTCTATATCCATACAATCAACCAAATATTCACTTATATAAGCCTTCATTCGCTCATTCAAACCACTCCTTCTGATTCTAGTGCCAAACACTTGCTTAGAACACAGTCCATTTAGTCACTTGACTTTTTTAATGACGGCGGGATTGGTAACAGCAAACTGCATCGTCATTCTAGCTGACAGTTGAGAAGCAAAGGCACTTTACAGGAAATCACGAAAGGGCATTTCTGCAATGTGTCAAAGTGGTCTGCTCCATTCATTCGTTTCCTAGAAATTCTCCCACAATTCATTACCACACACGTTCTCGACGTGATTTCACCTACATATCTCTTTCTACAACTAACACAACATCTCTCCGGTGATGCGCTCATAACTCTACCCGCAGAGCACATTGCGGCGAAATGAAAGGAGACCAGGCAATTGTACTTGACAATGAATGCGAAACAACAGATACACGTTTGTGACAACTCCTTGACACCATAAGTAATATTCTGAGTAGCCAGCACTTCTGCACACAAATGTGTTGCCCTTCGCCACACAGGCATGTGTCACTACAAATTTAGCAGAATGCACTCACCGAATTTTGTACAGCCAGCTTCTCAGCACCCTGTTGGTGTTGGGCTGATGCCACACACCCACCACACACGTCATTCCGCCCATCAAGCATCACACTGTGCTTGCGCAACACCACCGAAGTGGACTGCAAACTAATTCAATTTTACCACCCTCTCCACCACAGTCAGGCCTTTGTCTATTGACAACTGAGATTTGCTTGTCAAGGTTCGATTAGAGCCCTGTGAGGCAGCACTGGTGTTAACTCGCCGACATCGCTCAAAATGCAGATAATGAGCTCAGCGCTCGCGTGTCTGGTGCCGCTCTCACTTTCAGCGTGCCTGATCCATTAATCTGAATGTTCCCTTTACCGAATCACTAATCGTTGCTTTTGCTAGGGGTGATATTGGGAGCTGGATGAGACCGCTCTGATTCCTCATGTATGCGAGATTTACAGGCGTACCCCATGAAGACACGATAGTTCATATTGCTGGTTAATAAATTGTCTTGCAAGACTTCGAAATGTACGTCTGCATTAGACTCAAATGCAAGTAAAATAATATGTGTGCAAAATTTACGGATGGCATTTGTTGACAGTAATGTGATTAGGTACACCCACAGCACGATGCTGCCGGCGGGAAACTGGCACAACGACACAAGGCTTCGAGTGTTCCACCATTCCATCAATCCTCTTTACACAACCGTCCAAGCCTGATGGATTGGATGGAGTTAGGTCCAATTAGCAGCATGGTTGAGGTTGGACGAAGCGAATAAATTCTGCTACTACTCCGGGAAATTTGAGCACCCAGCTCATATCAACAAAATAATTTTAGATGCTACTGAGGATGGCGATTTCTACTCTCCATATCAATGACTCGACCGCGTCCGAAACCTCTGTGGTGAATGTTACCTTTTCACAACAATGCAAAGCTAGGTGTTGAGGTCTTAAGGAACCGCAAGGCCCCTGGCCCAAAGCTGTCAAAGGACAGCAACGTCAGATTTATCATTGTTTGACAGGTGACATGTGCTCAAAATCACAGACGGGAGGAGAGCATTCAGCCTCTTTTCCGTCCAATATGAAAGTAGGCAGTGGTCGCCAGAACACATCATCATTTGTTCGGGTATTTCGGCCCATGATAGGACTAATAAGGACGCAGCTCCACCACTTTAAACTGCCTTCGATTTTGCCCACATCACTTCACAGCTCCTCGCACTTGCACACCTACTCAGGCTTTCACTCAGCACTCGCAAGGCAGCTTCCACTGTCTCGCCACCCAAGGTGCACGAATGCTAGACTGACTGTGGGGGAGAGGGTGGTAATAATAGAATTAGTTCGCAGTCTAAATTGGCGGTGTCGCGCAATCACAGTGTGATGCTTGACAGGGGCGAAATGACGCGTGTGCTGGGTGTGTGGTATCAACCCAACAGCGACTGAGTGCTAAGCACCTAGCTGCACAGAACATATCACTGCAATCCTTTCTCATTTACCATAAGTGCATGCATTACATCAAATTATGTGTAGAACGACATAGACAGAAAATGTTCCCTTTATGCATAACCACGGGCAAGGAGAAATTCAGCTTCTCATCAGCCTTTCCGATGGCTCCCTTGGCATTCGACGGTCACAGTGATGATGTGATGAAGCCGCATTTTCCGTGTTCACTTTCATGACAGCATCAAATGTATTGGAAGTAAGCAAGGAAGTGCAATGCCTCGAGTTCCTTGAAATGATTGTGGATACAAGGTTTACCAACAAAAACATAGAAAGCAGGTTGCCATATTTTCTCAACATCAACTTGGCGTTGGTTAGGGCGTACAAAGTAACTGGCTATTTCACCCAAATTAAAATTGTTCCATCAAGTGATCAGTTCCCGTCTAAAAGACATTCCACAACCGGCGACTTAAAGCATGCTGCTACTGACTTGACAATGCATCTCCAAATGAATGCCTATTGCTTTCGTGAGTATTCTGCACCTCAATAAACCCATCTCCATGCTGATTATGGGCATTCGTACATCAATATCGGGATACGTGCCACTGACCAGCACTATCAAGTTGAATACCTGCCTCCAAACACCACCCGCGAAAGCGATTTGAATGCAGTTGCAGTAGGCAACACCAAATGTCTATGTACCCCCACGGCAATGTGTGAATTCCGTTAGCTGATGATGAATGTTTTGGGGTATTTAGTGAGTTGTCACGATGAAAGCTGAAGTGAAGAGGAGCCCTTAGCCTTGCGCCGTGTTTAGATATTAGCTCGAGTGCAATTCTGGCATCATCAGGGCGTCATCAGCCTTCTTGGGTGGCGCTGCATTTCGCCACTATCTACTCCAGCCCACGCTGATGAATTGCCAGCTCTTCTGCACACAAATGTGTCGTCCTCCGCCACACAGGCATGTATCACCACAAATTTAGCAGAATCCACTCACCGAATTTTGTGCAGCTAGGTGCTTAGCACTCAGTCGCTGTTGGGTTGATACCACACACCCAGCACACACGTCATTTCGCCCCTGTCAAGCATCACACTGTGATTGCGCGACACCGCCAATTTAGACTGCGAACTAATTCTATTATTACCACCCTCTCCCCCACAGTCAGTCTAGCATTCGTGCACCTTGGGTGGCGAGACAGTGGAAGCTGCCTTGCGAGTGCTGAGTGAAAGCCTGAGTAGGTGTGCAAGTGCGAGGAGCTGTGAAGTGATGTGGGCAAAATCGAAGGCAGTTTAAAGTGGTGGAGCTGCGTCCTTATTAGTCCTATCATGGGCCGAAATACCCGAACAAATGATGATGTGTTCTGGCGACCACTGCCTACTTTCATATTGGACGGAAAAGAGGCTGAATGCTCTCCTCCCGTCTGTGATTTTGAGCACATGTCACCTGTCAAACAATGATAAATCTGACGTTGCTGTCCTTTGACAGCTTTGGGCCAGGGGCCTTGCGGTTCCTTAAGACCTCAACACCTAGCTTTGCATTGTTGTGAAAAGGTAACATTCACCACAGAGGTTTCGGACGCGGTCGAGTCATTGATATGGAGAGTAGAAATCGCCATCCTCAGTAGCATCTAAAATTATTTTGTTGATATGAGCTGGGTGCTCAAATTTCCCGGAGTAGTAGCAGAATTTATTCGCTTCGTCCAACCTCAACCATGCTGCTAATTGGACCTAACTCCATCCAATCCATCAGGCTTGGACGGTTGTGTAAAGAGGATTGATGGAATGGTGGAACACTCGAAGCCTTGTGTCGTTGTGCCAGTTTCCCGCCGGCAGCATCGTGCTGTGGGTGTACCTAATCACATTACTGTCAACAAATGCCATCCGTAAATTTTGCACACATATTATTTTACTTGCATTTGAGTCTAATGCAGACGTACATTTCGAAGTCTTGCAAGACAATTTATTAACCAGCAATATGAACTATCGTGTCTTCATGGGGTACGCCTGTAAATCTCGCATACATGAGGAATCAGAGCGGTCTCATCCAGCTCCCAATATCACCCCTAGCAAAAGCAACGATTAGTGATTCGGTAAAGGGAACATTCAGATTAATGGATCAGGCACGCTGAAAGTGAGAGCGGCACCAGACACGCGAGCGCTGAGCTCATTATCTGCATTTTGAGCGATGTCGGCGAGTTAACACCAGTGCTGCCTCACAGGGCTCTAATCGAACCTTGACAAGCAAATCTCAGTTGTCAATAGACAAAGGCCTGACTGTGGTGGAGAGGGTGGTAAAATTGAATTAGTTTGCAGTCCACTTCGGTGGTGTTGCGCAAGCACAGTGTGATGCTTGATGGGCGGAATGACGTGTGTGGTGGGTGTGTGGCATCAGCCCAACACCAACAGGGTGCTGAGAAGCTGGCTGTACAAAATTCGGTGAGTGCATTCTGCTAAATTTGTAGTGACACATGCCTGTGTGGCGAAGGGCAACACATTTGTGTGCAGAAGTGCTGGCTACTCAGAATATTACTTATGGTGTCAAGGAGTTGTCACAAACGTGTATCTGTTGTTTCGCATTCATTGTCAAGTACAATTGCCTGGTCTCCTTTCATTTCGCCGCAATGTGCTCTGCGGGTAGAGTTATGAGCGCATCACCGGAGAGATGTTGTGTTAGTTGTAGAAAGAGATATGTAGGTGAAATCACGTCGAGAACGTGTGTGGTAATGAATTGTGGGAGAATTTCTAGGAAACGAATGAATGGAGCAGACCACTTTGACACATTGCAGAAATGCCCTTTCGTGATTTCCTGTAAAGTGCCTTTGCTTCTCAACTGTCAGCTAGAATGACGATGCAGTTTGCTGTTACCAATCCCGCCGTCATTAAAAAAGTCAAGTGACTAAATGGACTGTGTTCTAAGCAAGTGTTTGGCACTAGAATCAGAAGGAGTGGTTTGAATGAGCGAATGAAGGCTTATATAAGTGAATATTTGGTTGATTGTATGGATATAGAAAGTGCAATCAGAGGGCAACTGATTGCACGACTCTGTGGGATTTCTCTTGGCTTCTATGCACGGAAATTCTGGAAATTTATCCAGCTGATTTATTTTCAACCTCTCCTTTCGATTATTTTGTTTCCTTTCTTCAGGGAACCTCTTCTATTTTGGAGCAGAACAATTATGCTCCTTCATCTTTACCGGAGAGGTTAAATTATCAACACTTCCCGCCCAGGAGAGGAATATTGGCATGATTTTGTCCGTGATTAAGTCCGTTCCCTCTCGCTTTCGTTATATTTTATCTGTGAGAATATTAGACAGCCACTCATTTGCCCTTTTCTTTCAACCTTATACGTTGCTACACTCTACTAACACTTATGCGTCTTTCCAATCCATTCGCGACTGCAAATGCACCGGCAGCAGCAACAGCAGTGCTGAAGTACAGTCATTTACTCAACACCACTTAGCCACTTGACGAGCAGCTTTGTCACAGTGTGTCCCGTGGTTAACAAAACAACGTTGGTTCTCATGCTTTCGTCCCTGTTGCGAAGGCGGTGCGGTAGGCTAGACCAGACGTATGCCGCCTCAATATTGCACCTTCACTTGAACCCCTTTGTGTATGGAAATCAGTCCTTGTACTTAATCATTCGGTTTTATTACAATAATATCGAAATCTAGCCTACTGTTTCTTGCCCTCTTCTTTCGCTCAGTTTCTATTCCCTTCCATTATCAAGCACCCTCAACTGGCTTTCATCTGGATAATCGTGTCGTTTTCACCCTCATTGGAGACGTCAAGTAGTCAGCATCATGCTCCACGAAGAGGGGTGCTCTTTGCCAAGTGTAGAAGATTAATGACATACCTACGGCATCCGTGTTAGTAGGAACTATTGAGAAATAGCTTCTAATTACTGTTGTTCGTACCTTGCACTCGAGGCACTGCAGTAACTTTGCGCCTCATTTCAATCAAGCTACAGCAATGAAAGCGGCAGCAGCAGCAGCAGCAGCAACAGCAGAGGCCGTGTTAAAATGCATGTACTTTCTTAGCATCATTCACTCCTTCCAGGAGAAGCAGCTTGGATACCAATACGCCCTTGGTTTCAAGCAGCGCATTTAAGGGCTATGAACATATTAGCATGACCCGAAAACCATGCCACAGGGTGCAATAACAGGCCGTAGGAACTGAAGCGTATGTGCATTCAACTGCACAGTTGGCGAGTCTGTCGAAGGGCCACACAGTTTATCCAAGCAAGGTTGAGGCCCGATCAAGCGAATTAATTCTGGCACTACTCCAGAAATTTGAGCACAGAACTTATATCAACAAAACAGTTTTCGATCTCACTAATGATGGAGCGTTTACCTGAGCGAACTCACATTGAATACATGGTGAGTGTGGTGCACATTTTAGGTGCCAGGCTATCAGCTCAAGTCACTTTCCATATCTGCCATGCAATGAGGTCGATCACTGCTGACAGCTTTAACTGAATGTAGATCCAGCATAATTGGCTTTGTTATCTCCTTCCCAAACCAATTTCTTTCCAATCCTTGTTTTAGTAGGCTAGTGAATGATTGTTCATTTTTCTTTCTTAAGCGAACGCAAATTTTGTCCTCGGTGCTATTTATTTCCATTGGCCTTCATATCTCAAAACGTTGGCACATTAAACTGGTTGAAATACTACCCTGAAGGGAAGTTCGAGAACCTTCTACTTTTTCCCCTTGTGCCACAGACATCAAGAGACTCATGTCTAAAATGGGCAGTCTGTTTTAAAGCAGTTTCAGAAATTTATCGAAACGCTATGTGGTGCGGAGCTGCACCCATGTGTAGGGTGCGGAATACAGCCATAAGCCTTGCAACCTCCAGATGAATAATGTATTCGAAATGTGCTCCTTTGTGGGAGGCGGGAAACTCAACCAGGAAGCAAGATTTCCCCAAATCCAACCATAATACTACGATTTAATTCAGTGCAGTACCCAAGTCTACAAGCATGAGTGGAGAAATGCGTTTGTAAGAACTAACCATGCTGCGTTTTGGCGAAAATTTACACCTCAGAGTGGATTGTTCTTCAGAAAATGGCTATTTATTTCGATGTGCATTGTAATCTCGAGTTACTAGAATGACACAATGTGTAACGTGGAGGGTAATCAATCTCGTCGCACGGAAAGGATTCATTGCCATTCATTGCCTGCACATTTAATACTTCCCTGTGGTATTTTTATTCCAAGTCAATAAGTTAGACTGGAACACATGTCTATGGCAATCATGCGCTTATTTTGACGAGAACATTGGGTTGCAGGGCAATTCGACCCACACGGTGGATGCGGTAATTGGTGTTAGTGCGCCACCCAATATTCTCTCCTGGCTAATAACTGAAGGATTAGTCGGCAAATTTTCTAAGCATTTACCCAATTATCCACACAAATGTAAGTAAGTTGACAATCAAACTGTGGATGGATTGAAAATGGTTTAAACCAAAGGGGTTTCTACTAGGCACGTGTCACAGCTCCAAGGTGAGCAACTCCAGATGCACTAGTTATACAATCACAGTTTATTGCAAGATTGTACTTCGTCGGTTATTCCGATTACAAGCAGAAAATCCAGTTTTCCATAAAGAGTGATTTTGCGAGTTTTAAATGCAATCATTAAACTGTAATTGTATGATTAATGCAACCGTGTCGCCGTGAAAATGACTGCTGAATGGTGACTACATCAAGCCAAAAATAAAAGCGATGGAGACGGCGCAGCACATGTCTTCAAAAATGTGTAGCAAAAGCTACAGTATTTCATCGAAAAGCGTGCTATTAAGATAGAGAGGGGTTAAGCGGCTCCCTACGTGGTCCGACCCGTAGTCAGGCGAAGTGCAGAGGCGCAGAGTTTAAGAACCTGCAAAAGCAGTTTAGATGGGAGCGCCATTTTGTGGGAATTGCCATTCATTGGAAGTGCGATCAAATATACGACGACGACGACGACGACGACGACGACCAAATCTGTGATTCGCCAACGAGATTTGCGTTTTATAACAGGCAAAATTGTCCCTCGGCTTCCAACTGCGGTTTAGGGATAATCAAAATTGTGAGACTTTGTGTCTTTGCAAGTCAAGAAGTGTACAAACTTTGCTGCCAAGAAAGTTTAATATTATCAGATGCTCTGCTTGTAGCACAAGGACTGAAGTCGAAACAGACAGGCGAAGCAGCACGGCCACAGTCAATAAACGATTTCACCCCTCGCTCAAATGCAAGGTGTTTTAACAATTGCATCTGCTTGATTAATTTGTGCGTTGACATTGATGTCGAGAAGGGCATTCAGCTGGGCTTACATGTACATGTACATTTTGTGCTTCCTCCTTAACTAGGTATCCTTGGGTCACAGCACCACACGTGCTTTTGTGCCATTCCTTGTCTACTACTTCTGAGGAAATTGCTGGCGTTTCTCAGATCCAAATTACAAGGCTCATACAGGGTCGCATTCATTCGCCCACACAACTGCTTCTGTCGACTTCTTTGAAACGCCAGCATTTAGTCTTCATCAAACACCAGTCCACTTAAGCACAAAATGCGATGAATAGAGTAAATACAAGCTACATGTCATTTGGGAATAGGAAGCAATCGTTCGAGAAGTATGGTTGAGCGACAAAAATGAGACATACGAACTATCAGCAGAAGGCGAAAAGCACGAGCTACAAGCTAGGGAGATGATCCATGATTGACTCAAATGAAGCAAATTATGGTACATGCGGAGGCCTGGCTAGATGAATTGAAAACTTGACAGCCTTGAGTCCTCCACGTAAAGCCGTCTTGGACGAATAGACAGTGGATGCGTTGACTCCACTTACTATGTCACTACTATTGGATGCCCCAAAGTTGAGGAAGGATGCAAGAAAAGTAAATGGCATTTGAACATGACTGAGATGCTTTCAAAAAGCTCCAAAACTGCCGGAGATATTGATTTCTGCATCAGTGGTGGGTAAATTTAAGCTCATTGTGACTTGCAGTGATGCCCAACGAATGGTGTGCTGAGCCACGAATGAGGACCCCCGACGAAATTGTCACCATGTGGGAATTCAGGCATAAACAGGGAAATCAGTGCTGCGCTCCACTACTCTTAGGCATGTTAGCATGCAACATCTCGCAAATATGTGTATAGTCTGTTATAAGGGAAACAATGTTGGTTTTAACCAACCCTCCCAATCCTAAGCCCGGCAATGGAGCCGAACTCCAGCCATTTATGAAATGGGCGCAAGTGCACAAATATTTTCGCAGTGAATGCAAAGGAAATCGAGTGAAATTAAGTGGAATGAAATGCAATCCTTTAAAGCCTGTCATCACCCGTCAACTGTTGAGAGGTGGTGCATGAGTAGAATCCATCTGAGTTGGTTCCACCTGTGGTGAAATGAGAGTTTAGCCTAAAGAAGAGCAGTAGAGAGCACAAGAAAGAGAAGCGTAGCATTGGCGGCCCGGACATGAGTGCCCGATTCTTGATCACATGTAAAATGACTTGCAAGTGCAGAGAGCTTCCCGACTGATACGGAGAAGCGAGTGAAAAGTGACCTGGGCATGCATGCCCACCTGCTCCATTTGTGTGAAATGAACTTATGCAAATGTTGCAGCATTGATTCCCCTCCGTGCGTCATCGGATTGGCAGCACAGACAGGCGAAAGTAACATCAAACCGAAATAACTGCGCCTGTCACATGCTCATACAACCTCACCACTAAGCAGACTTGCTATGTCGCCTGCATTTTACTTGTTCATACATCAGCAGTTTATTGAAGTATTAAATTCACCTTCCATCCTCTTGCAGAGCACATGCTACCAAGTCGGGTAGGGAGCAGTGATGTTGGGTGTGGTCCACTCGCAACATTATTGAGGGTGCTAAAGAGGTGACGCAGAAATGTCTGGCATTGCCCCTTCATTGTGTAGCACAACCTCCTGCGCTTCTTTCATTTTTTGGCCGCAATGCGCTCTGTGCATCAAGCTATGAGCGCATCACCAGAGTGCTATTGTGTGAGATGTGGAGAGAGCGATGTGGGTGAAATCACGTCGAGAAGACGTGTGGTAATGAATTGTGGGAGAATGAACAGCGAAGGAATGGAGCAGACTACTTTGATGCATCACAGAAATGCTCTGTCATGATTTCATGCGAAGCGCCTGTGGCTTCTCAACCGCCAGTAGGAATGACAATGCAGTTCGTGAGCAAAATAGTTAAGTGACGAGATGGACTGTGTGCTGGGCAAGCAGTTGCCATTGGAAATACCGTCGTTATTTGCATTAACCTGTACTGGGTGCTACGTTGTGTCGCTGCGAGAGCATTGTCACACGAGATCCTTGGGTAAGGTGCGTGAGGAACTCTGCAGTGTGGTTAGGCGCACTAGCGTTCATCTCCACCTCACAGCTGGTCATTCCCTGCCATGGCATTTGCAAACATCGCCTGAACTAACGTAACGAGAATTTACCCAGCCACACCCAAACTAACCCAACCACCACATCCCCGTGACCACTCTCCCCAGCAGCAGAACATAAGCCACACATGCAATTTCCTTCATTCATGCATGAAGCCAATTTACGACAGTGTGTGAGATGAGGTGAATCAGTCGTTGGAAGTAAAGAGCTCGGTGAGATTAAAGGCAGCCAGAACGATGACTAGAGTCATTGAAATGGCTGCAAGAAATGGAGACCGAAGTACTAAGAGATGCAGGTAGTAGAACACGCCAGCCATAGCACAGATGGCAGCGAGTGTAGTGAGGACAGCGGACACGATCTTGATCCACCTGTGTTCCACAACCATGGGGAGAATGAGGAAGATGGCAGCAATGACGGTGAGTAGAGCGGCAGTCAAAATGAGGACACCGGTTATTTTGAATTCATTCACCTGCATGCACATGGAGCCTAGAATGCTCCCTCCACATCCCCAACCGTCGTAACCAATTGCCACGAAGAAGATTAGGGCTGCTGCCAGGGCAATGACAACATAGCCGATTTGCCGATCCATGTGCTGCGTTCGATGCTCAACTTGGGACTTCTGTTGTCATCCGTCTGCATATTTATAGGCGCCGGCCTCCGCATGACTTGGCTTTCGCTGATTCGGCGATACAGCCAGCTTCTCAGCACCCTGTTGGTGTTGGGCTGATGCCACACACCCACCACACACGTCATTCCGCCCATCAAGCATCACACTGTGCTTGCGCAACACCACCGAAGTGGACTGCAAACTAATTCAATTTTACCACCCTCTCCACCACAGTCAGGCCTTTGTCTATTGACAACTGAGATTTGCTTGTCAAGGTTCGATTAGAGCCCTGTGAGGCAGCACTGGTGTTAACTCGCCGACATCGCTCAAAATGCAGATAATGAGCTCAGCGCTCGCGTGTCTGGTGCCGCTCTCACTTTCAGCGTGCCTGATCCATTAATCTGAATGTTCCCTTTACCGAATCACTAATCGTTGCTTTTGCTAGGGGTGATATTGGGAGCTGGATGAGACCGCTCTGATTCCTCATGTATGCGAGATTTACAGGCGTACCCCATGAAGACACGATAGTTCATATTGCTGGTTAATAAATTGTCTTGCAAGACTTCGAAATGTACGTCTGCATTAGACTCAAATGCAAGTAAAATAATATGTGTGCAAAATTTACGGATGGCATTTGTTGACAGTAATGTGATTAGGTACACCCACAGCACGATGCTGCCGGCGGGAAACTGGCACAACGACACAAGGCTTCGAGTGTTCCACCATTCCATCAATCCTCTTTACACAACCGTCCAAGCCTGATGGATTGGATGGAGTTAGGTCCAATTAGCAGCATGGTTGAGGTTGGACGAAGCGAATAAATTCTGCTACTACTCCGGGAAATTTGAGCACCCAGCTCATATCAACAAAATAATTTTAGATGCTACTGAGGATGGCGATTTCTACTCTCCATATCAATGACTCGACCGCGTCCGAAACCTCTGTGGTGAATGTTACCTTTTCACAACAATGCAAAGCTAGGTGTTGAGGTCTTAAGGAACCGCAAGGCCCCTGGCCCAAAGCTGTCAAAGGACAGCAACGTCAGATTTATCATTGTTTGACAGGTGACATGTGCTCAAAATCACAGACGGGAGGAGAGCATTCAGCCTCTTTTCCGTCCAATATGAAAGTAGGCAGTGGTCGCCAGAACACATCATCATTTGTTCGGGTATTTCGGCCCATGATAGGACTAATAAGGACGCAGCTCCACCACTTTAAACTGCCTTCGATTTTGCCCACATCACTTCACAGCTCCTCGCACTTGCACACCTACTCAGGCTTTCACTCAGCACTCGCAAGGCAGCTTCCACTGTCTCGCCACCCAAGGTGCACGAATGCTAGACTGACTGTGGGGGAGAGGGTGGTAATAATAGAATTAGTTCGCAGTCTAAATTGGCGGTGTCGCGCAATCACAGTGTGATGCTTGACAGGGGCGAAATGACGTGTGTGCTGGGTGTGTGGTATCAACCCACAGCGACAGCATGCCACCACACTCGAGCCTGATCCGCCTTCCTCTCCTCCTCGCATTCGCCTCATATCACATCTTGCCTACCGTGGTGCCAGACGGCTAGGCTACGCCACAATTGGAGGCGGATCTCTTTGAGGCGCACGATCCCATGGAGGGTGTGGATGCGCCTTAGTCGGGAGAGGAGTAGGAGGAGCAGGAGTCGGCTGATGATCGCGACGAAGCTGGCAGGCAGGGAGATGTTCGCCTGCTGACTGGATTTTGTTGCTTCCGACGGAGGATTGATGGTGCCTTTAGAAGGGTGGGTGATGGTATGTGGACATGTGTGCCAACATGTCCAAAGGGTGGCAGAAGACCAGGCTGGTGGACTGCCGAGTCGTCTGCAACTAGTCTGTGTCTGTAACATGGTGATTGAACTTTGCCAACACTTTCCTTATCTTCCCACTTCTCAGTTTTAATAGTGCACAGTGTCGAATTATCCATATGTCTAAATTTTCCTATGCATGAATGACTTGACTTATTTCAAAGTAGGACAACCTGGTTTAAGAAGTACATGCAAGCCTTTGCTTGAGTCAGTTCATTTGGGCAGCTTGGTAAGAGCACAGGTGTACAGAAGAATGGTACGTGCTTTGAGTGCGCACTTTAATGTGCAGTTGGGTAACCACGCTGATGGCAAATGTTTCCACCCATCGTGCCTTCAACAGCAGTCATGCCATGCCTTTGTCCATTGCTAGCAAGTTGACGGCGTCTACATGATTGCCTCGAGTGCCACCTGCACCAGAAGAACCACAATCGAGATTTGGTTGATGCAACGCAACTGCTAATCTCCATCGCCTAGTACAGACAGCGGAATGCATGGCGACTCGCAGCAGCGAAATCACTGATATCGAGTCGAGTCGAATCAAGACAAGTGCCTAAGTCCTAGGCGCTGCATGATGGCTTGTAATGGCACAACACTAGGTTTGAAGGAGCATTTATTGCAAGGTTCGGTTTGGGAGGTTGACACGGTACCCCTTTATGTGACCGGACGGCATTATCGTGTGATGGAGGTGTGGATGTAGAATATGCTGTTGCGAAATTACTTCTACTGTGCGGCCTATTAAAGTAGTCTTGCATTGCAACACTTCCAGCTTACTGCAACACATGATCAATGAGTTGACGCTTGACGTCACTTGAAGTGGAGACCGATTTCCAATGAGCGCCTGCAGTACCTGAACCGAAACAGCATAAGGATGTGACATGCATATCCTTGGCTCCAAAGCAAGCTGTACTGTCATTGTTGTTTTCTGTGATTCGCACCATTGCTTTAAAGCGCCTTCCTTCTGTTGCCAGAAAAATGCCAGCCTTCAACTACAGCGAATTCGGTCAGCAATCTGCTAGGCCTTCAATTAAATCCAGTGTATAGTCAACTACCCTGATACTACTCTCCTTCCATCATAGTGGGATTGCTTATTCTCATGGTGTCTAGAATCGACAAGAGGTGCCACCGAAGTGACTCATGGCTTGGATGGTGCTTTGTTATTACTAGTATTGAGACGCGTGGGTACTTCATTCTCTGCAGTCTTCTACCGGCATCTTGGTGGCCAACCTCTGTAGAAGGCCCTAATCTACAAGATTAAACCTCAGTGCGGTTTACCGCCTCACTGAATGTCTACCAGTAGAAGCAAGCAACAGAATAATAATAATGCCATGTGATTTGCAGCTTTGCGTCCCTAATTTTATTCAAAGTTCTAACAGTACTGACAAATCGGAAAAAAGGTAATTAGCCCAATTTAAAGTGACTTTTAAGTTGGGTGTTCCAACGAGTGTGTGCCAGGAGCACAGTTGACCATGAAGGAGGCCTTTATAAAATGTTATGTGTTCTCGTATGTTAACACTGTCCTAGTGATCTACGGCACTCACTCTCCTTACTCCCTCTGAATGTATGGCTAAACTTCGCACCTACTGAAGCGCGTAAAAGAGGGAAAGAAGAGTAGCACACCATTTCAATGGCAACTCCATATTGCCCGAGCACAAGTTGCGAACGCTCACCTGGTTTGTTCATTGGTAAAATAGTGCATTGATGAAAGAGAGAAGTTGCCATCGATACTGAGCAACTTCTGTGATGCATTCCTCATTCTTTCCCGACTTCGAATGCACATACTGGGCTTGTCTGATCTGTGAACCGGCTTCCCCCTTTTTTCCACAGCTGACGAGGCTTTGCGTGGTACCTGTTTAACAGCATCGTGAGGAAGTGCAGCCGCGAGAGTTGCCAGCCAGACATGTGTCAACACTTGATCACAATGACAAGTCACTGAGAGATAGGTGCTCTACAATGGCAAAGGCTTCATCCTACCCTTCATGACAATTAGAAATTGATGGGGTGATGTTACTTGCAGAAAGATTGGAGAACAAGGTAGCATGACATTCAGTTAATTGCAACCTGATTGATGAAGCATTTTTGCTTAACTCCACATCATTTGGGTCACCGACTAAATGGGACTACCAAAATACGTCAAAAAATAGCAATGGACTTTAAAAGTAATAAATCTCCATGTCTTTCAGCTCCCGCACGTGCGACATAAGTGTAGTTGTACATTTCGGACCATTTGGCTGCTTAATTGTGCCGTGAAACCGCTTTCATATTGCAGCTTTCTTTAGGCGGCCGAGAACAAAATTTCCATTCCCAAAAGATTCACTATTTATGGCACCACTAAAATCCTCAGTGCGTCGTGAACCCAAAGGGAAATATTCGTTTATTTTGAAGACCAGTGAACGACAGTGTCTGAGAGGTATTGCTCATGTTGCTAAACCTGCCCGTGTTCCTCTGATACTGTTACTCAAAGTAATGATTTCCTTCAGCTTCGTAGTAGCAGACAATTCCACGTAAAAAGAAGCAAATACCTTTAAAAATGAAAGCTGAGATGACTACGTCACTTATTCTTCGTCTTCTTTTGGTAGCTAATCCAAATTTACTCGAAACCTTTTATGGCAGTCAAACTGGAACATTATTCAACCACAGAACAACACCCGGCGTGTCACTAATGAGGGCTTAATGCAAGACGATGAGATTTTTAGAGTCACTCTTTGCTCTCGGTGCCTTTGTAAACTACCAACAAATATGCTTGTAGATGCCTACGCTCTTGCTGTCCATGCAAATAAATCGTTCGCCTCAGATGTGCAGAAATTTCCGCCTATTCATGGAACTTGGGCCAAATTGCGCAGCTTTTCCATTTCACTGCCACATATAGCGTTAGTTGAACTATCGTTCATGTTTGTCAAAACTCCACTCGATTGGCAGTGGGTGAAGTGTGCGCTTTTGCAATTTCTCCCTTTTGGAATACGCTGCAGTAAACCGGGCAAAGCAGAAACGTCATGATAAAGTTTAAGCAGGTGCACATGCCAACGACAATGCATACTTCACCGAGCTACTCCTGTTCCCATGCCAATTTTGCATTTTGTGTAATTAAACTTAAATTAGTTCCAATTGCCCTAATATTTGAACTGGCATCACGCCATTGAAGTCGGCTTCATTGTGTAAAGTATATCTCAAAGCACTCAGTTTCAAGAAGAAGCAAATACCTTTTGAAAATGAAAGCCAAGATGACGACGTCTTTCAGCTATTTCTAAGGGCAAGCATTAGCTGGATCTCCTTCTGCCTGCGTCTTCCAACCTACTTTGATGTTCAAGGCCTCATAACAAGTCCACTTTGCAACATGAAGAAAAACGAGGAGCTGTTAACCAGAGCGAAACAGAAAAATGACAAAACCTACGTACATTTGTCTACAATAAAGCAATGCTCAGAACTTTTTGGACAAGCGAAATTATGGGCATTTGGATTAGTGCTATCAGCGGACATGTCATTTTCACGCGCATCTAGCAATCAGTTTCACTAAGAACGTGCTTTCGGTGTGGCCAAGCATGCCCAGAATTAGGATCCTCAGCATATTTCTAAAATGCTTCTTATTATACCTCATCTTCATCTAACTGCCTAGTTTGCATTTTATTTACTAATTGAATGCAGACTTACCTGCTGGCTCATGCTCACATTTAACACCTATTGGGGTAATATGAATTCACTAACTGCTCATTTAAGCGACCCGTGCTTCATGCATCTCACACATCAAACAAGCTGAAGTAGTTTAGAGAAACATGCTGCAAACTCTCGTGGAGAAGGTCTAGGAGGATACTAGAATGGTGCGAAGGCTATGCAGTGGAGCTGAAGCCCAGATTCCAGAGACGGAATTGCCCCCACATTTAAACAGCCTAAAGAAACACTAGGTTACCAAGCAATCCCCTTATTCTCTTAACATCCAGCAACGAGAGACCACGAGCTGCTGATTGACAACGACCTTACACTAACTCACTGCACTTAGAGTGCCGTTAACGCAGTAGCCAAACAATCAGAAGCGTGTGACAGAGCTGGAGGCGACTTAAATTATGTTCCCAAATGTTGTCACGGAGGTAACATCTTCTAGGGCTTTAAACAGGAACTCTTCTCCACCTTTGAAGCCATCCTGAGCATTATAGCCCAGACTTCTGCTTCTATTGCATGATTAGTGCCAGTAAACCAGTTACTGGCTTCATTGACAGTTCAGTGTAATGCCGCATGTACCTCACAAGAGTAAAGCCACTACTGTATCTTTGAGAATGGACTTAAATATCAAGATCTGTATTTGTCATTCAAGAATCGTTCGCAATGACTGGTCTCGGTTTTAGTGTAAAGACGGGTATTTGTTGACTTGACCCTTCCCTGGGTCACTGAAGCCTGCAATTTAACACGCAGCACGTTAGGTAAACGCGAATTTTGACCTGAAGTATTGGAAGTGGTTCAAATAGATGGGTATTTGCACAGACTGATGAGAGTGCTCATGCAAGCATTAGACCCATGGAGGTGAATGTAGTTGGAGTGGCTAAAGCAGGAGAGGCAGATCTACCAGTCGTGAAGTGGAAATTTCTTCGATCAGTTACTGAGGGATTCGGAACAGATACTCTCCTCGTGACGACCGCAAAATCTTGGTAGATCTGCTTTTCCTCACAATTGTGGAAGTCGGAGTTGACCTACTACTTGCTGGTGTTGCTGGAGTCGTTGTGGATCTTTAAGCTACGGCACACTTCTTTCGCCTTTATTCGCCTTTATTCGCCATGATAATTTTCAATACCAACATGCTAACTAGCTATCAATTGTGCGTAACGGGGCGTTTTGGACCGTCTTGTTAGGCATGCCTGCTATATTCCCTGTAGTCGAATTCTCGGCAGGGAAAAATGGGAATAAGCCGACGAAACTTCTAGTAGTATCAAACAGGCACCATTTTAGTCCTATTTTCATTCAATCGGGTCAGTTTTAAGTCATTGTTTGGCTTTCGATGGAAGGAGCAGAAATGACTCACCTACAAAACGCAGTGTGGTCACCCTCACTTCTCTGCCAAAGGCGCTGATGCATTCCATTTCACCAATTCTCCCATCTCAGTGCGTGCACCAACAGTGGCAGAAATGGTTCGTCCTGGTTTTAAAGTTGTGAAATTGTGGGTGTGAATGGAGAGGAGATTGGTGGTGTTCCATCACCTGCAGTCATAAAAGTATAAAATGTGACTAAAAGTGATTGCGCAGAAGACGGACCTGCGTGTGCAACATCGAGTAGCGAGGGGTCAACCATCGCATTGAAACCATTGTGCAATACGAGTACTTAAACTGTCACTACATACGTGGCTAATGGTCGTAGTCTCTCCATTTTCCATTCTCGTTCAACAGCGGTAGGGCTGACCACTGAGCGCAAAGCGTTTTTCAAGGAGGGACCGCCAATTTTCACTGAGACCTCCTTCCTCGACTACCCCAGGATGGTGCATCAGGAAATGCAATTCGCTAAGCTGGTCACAGTAAGCTGCTTTAAGCTTTGCCTCATACATGCCTCTTGAAGTAAACAGGTCACGTTGATAAGAAAACTAATACTCGGAAATTATGCCCTACTCCTTCCATGTATTTGTTTCAACACAGCCTTCTTAGTCCGAAACGGGACGGAAGCACATCTTTGTGCTTGCGATGTGACAAAAGCAGCAAGTTCCAGTGATACAGTACCCAACTGAGCACCGAAAATATGTGTCGTTATCCCTATAGCAATCGAATGCCAACCATCTCATCGAAATCAACAGTTGCCTTTCGCCAGTTTAATCAGAATTAGCCACAAATATGCAACAATTGGAATCAGGCTTTGCACTGCCGAAGCTCCATTGATTGTTTACTAGGAGGAGTGAACCTTACCAAAACCACTTAGAATTTGACCATTGCTTCAAGGGACATCTCAACGTTTGAGAAGAAGACGGTGTCAGAGTGTGGTAAACTTCTTTCTGTTCTTCGTTTCTGTCCACACATGCCCTAATTTCAACTCAACGGGCCTTTAACAATTGCAACTGTATGCCACCCAGAGGCTGATAGGGCTGGTGGTGTACGGTAGCGACGACGAAACAATAGCTCATCGCCTCCTATTTCATAGCTGCAGAGTTAGGTTTTCTGCCTCGCATTCATTGTCTGTGGCACATCTGTATAAGGCGCTACAAGACGAAAATGCACACCTCGTGACAAGAGCAAGTATCATCGCGTCTATTTCGATTCAAGCGATATAGGTGAGGCCTTTCCTGGAGAAGGTGGCAATGGGGAAAAGGATGAATGACAGTGCAGGTGCAGTCACTTTTCGTTTTCGTCGACTGGTCGACAGCGAGAACATAGCCGTGGTGTAATCAAGGCTTTCGTTAGGATAAACGAACGTGAGGCAGCGGTTGAGTGGCTAAGTAGGGCCAAGTGCAACTGTGATTGCAACGCAGGTTGCTGTGTCATGTCATGTCGTAGTTCTCTTTTATGTGGTAATTTTGCATTTAGCATTGAAAACGAACTAGTTGCGACCATTCGATGGCTTCCATTTGCGAATGCCTCATAGCCGGTATGAAAGCAAGCTTCTCATTTTGGAAAGAGCCAACTCCCTCAACCCTATTACACCGAGCGCAGGAATTTCGTCCAGAAAGCAGTAACATATTTACACCATTGAAACATATTTGAAAGAACTAACGCATCAGTGACCAGAGACCAACTTCTGGCTTGCCTAACAGTACATCATTTCGTGCCTTCTTCACCGCATCGATGATAAACCCAATAATTCATGCATCAGCCTTAATGGTCATTGAAGTTTGCGGGTATGTCTAGGTGGTCCATGTAATTACTATTACTTTGTGGAAGTGGTTAGTGTATCGCTCCATCATCCTCAATGAATGGTGATGTAAGAACATTGAAGAGGCTGGACATTTGGCAAAGATAAGGTTCAATCGGAGGCAAATGCACTGATGGAGACAAGGCGGGTTGATGGGTGGAGGGATGAAACGGGGCCGGAATGATTAGATTCCTGCAAAAATGCCTCGCAGGCACATCCTGGATTGCGGATCTTCTAGTCGCGGTATAAGCATGAAAACCTGACCTCATATTCTCTTCTGAATTCGGACAAACACAAGTTAGCATCAGTGGGAACATCAGCACTTGGATTTACTTAGGTGCGGGTCTATTACTCAGTCTGCCAGAGCAGCAAATTTAAATGCACGCTTTTGCCTACTTGTTAACTCCCTCCTTTTAGCCCACTTCTATTGGAGTATCAGATGTTGGAAAACCACGACCAGCTCTCAAGAAAATCTTGCTCTTTAAATGCACTAACTACTAACAAGTCATCAAATAATCCGTCTATTCATTTGCCCTTTTACAACGACTGATGCTGCATACTGTCCATGACACATCCGTAAATGGTACAACAAGGCCTACGGCCACACCTCTTGACGGCACCAGGCAGCATCGCGTCCACAGCGACTTACAAAGTGCCAGCCAGACCTTCGGCGAAGAAAGTGGTAATGGTAAAGGAACGATGTCCGATTGCGACTTCAGGTCTCAAAATGACCTTTTTAGGTGCAATCACGTTTGTTCTTGTCGGTTGAAAGACAGTGACACTGCGTCTGTACTGTAGAGGGGCCGACTAAAAAGTTGGATCTGGTAGGATTTAACAAAATGGGGCACTGAATGTGCAATCCCCGAAATGTTGGAGTGGTTACTGGAGTTGTGGCAATAGGAATCGGATACAGAGAATATGGATGATCACAGTATTTGCAGGCAAATCTTCACTTCCTACAAATTGGAGCAAACGACCGAGGCTGCCATCACCGACACACGAAGGTAAGGGGGCTCTGGGCATTATGCCACAGCCACATATCAAGACGACAGTGTAAAATCATCAAGTATATTGAGTTCGCACATGCACTTACCAAGGCTTAGGCAAACAAAGCTTTTAAGACGAAACATTTCTGACCTCCCCGAATAGGAGAGCAATAACGATGCACACCAAATTGCATCATGACGGAATCATGATTATTTTCCAATGCCATTTTAGCATATCTCATGACCTAAGTCACTTTGAACTTGCAAGTGCTGACTTTCCAGCCACATGATGGTTGTAACAGCTTTGCGAAAAATTAACTACATAAACGTAGCACAAATTAGTGGGAGAGGAATGTGTAAATAGGGGGTTTGAAGTGTTTCAAATACAGCCCATCAGATCAGATGTCAAATAACCAGTTAATTTTGACTCATGGACCAATGGCACTTTCGATTTGAGCTGAGCGTTTGCAGTCTTTTGCAGCATCAATTCAACCAGCACTTCTTATCAGATAAAATACATCCATGTGCACGTGTAACAAGGAATGACGGTACCAACGTAGCCATCCGCCTTTGAAAACCTTAGCTTGCTCCCTCTTCCACTCGTCCCTCCTCACCATTAGGCAGTTTCACTCAGTCCAATTTATGCTTCAGCTTTGACCACACTTCAGTAGAAGTCACGGCAGGAGCGCAGATCACCTCAGTGACGATGTATGTCCACGAAATGTACACTTCTTGATGCCCCTCTCGACCGATGCGCCCATTGCAGCTTGTTCTGTATGGTTCCTGCCGAAGCGAAAATAAATGCAAAAGTTATGTGCTGTATTCTGCTCATTTCATTTTTAAATACTTTTACCGTTTTAACATAATTGTATGAACTTATGTGAGGGGCGAGGCCGCTTATAAGCACATTTGACTGGTACTTCTGACCACCAAACTAATTAACGCTGGCTTTAGACCATCCACTCTAAAGGAATGGCTGGGGGAAAGTAGACATAAGATTGATCAAACCTTTGAAGAAGAGAATTATACTGTTAGCATTGTCTTGATGAAAAGTGGGATTTTTTGTCCTCCTCGAGGATTGCCAGTTCTAACTTGGCTACTAGCATCTCAGGTTTTCTATTATCTTTGGAGTAAATGCCTTTTTAAAATGACCAAATTTACTAGAATTTATGTAGGAGAAGGTCTGTAGAAATGGATAAGATCGTCATATATGAGATCTCTTCATCTTTTGTGCTCTCACTATGTGCAAACTTCACATTTCGCACTCATTTTCATTTTCGAGAAAGCAAGTGCTCAGTTGACTTTGACAGTCATGGGTAATTTCCTCATCCATTGGAATTCCTTCTGATTTCTTTTTACCAAAGTCATTTTCACAAGAAGCTATGAAGAAGACCAATTTGTTTTCGACATTTTATACTGTCAGATGCTGTATTCCCTTCTTTGAAGAAACGAATTAAAAATTGGCATTTTAGATTTCACCGATGCTGATTGGTTGAATGAAGAAGGTGAGGGGACCCCGAAGGTGAAAGTCATCCGAGCACATGAATGCTAAAGTTAGACACTGTGCATGGAGAGGAGAGCAAGCAGTCGGGTGTTGGCACAACTGACTTCCTCTCAGAGTAGACATCACTGCGAGAACAGGTGTCACCTCTGAGGTGGACTCCACTCCTGCCGTGACCTTCGTTGAATTGCCCTCGAAGCGTTGGTATAAATTTGGACTGAGTGTAACTACCACCTAACAGTTTGAGAGATTTGCGGTGGACGAGTGGGCAAGCCAGCTACCAAGGGTGTTTTGAGGCAGATGAATATGTTGGTACGCTCACTTCTTGTTACAAGTGTAAGAAAATCTGTTGGGTGTATTAATCCTGCCGACTATTATGCATATTTAACTAAAAAATGATTATTTGACTTGGTGCCATAATTGTAGGTTTTGTATTCGATGCCTCATTTTGTTTATTTCATTTGAATTCAACTTTTTCGTCGGCTTCTTTGCAGTGCAGCTATGATGTCACTGTCTTCCTCCGACGAAGATTAAACGCGCCTGCACATGCACTTGTGTACCTGCTGGGGCCCAAAGTTGCAGTAGGACATCTTTGCTTCACTATTACCACTTTCACTAGGAAAGATCTCGCCAACATTGTGTTAATCACCACAGATGCAATGTTGCTTATTCGAGTCATTAGTGTCGTAGACAAGAAATGTGGCATCAGGTTTAACTTCGATATTTGAATGGAGGAAGTTGAGTTATTGCTACGCAATTGTCATTCTAGATTACCAGCTCTATCAGCCTCTCAGCAGCCTATCTTTGCATTATATAAAGACTAGGAAGAAATTCGAAAAAGTTTAACGCCATCTTCTTCGTTAGCATCGCAAGTCACTTTATGCAATTCTATGATTGTATGAAATATTGGTAAAGTCTTCTCATTTTATTAAAAAGCAAGTAGAATTTCCAGTGGCGAGAAGTCAGATTTGAGTAGTTGTACATATGTGATATAGATTGTGTTTGGCTAGCCCTCACTAGACTAGCAATAGCCAGCTCGCTAACGGAATTAGCAACTAAAATGTGCATTGCAAGTGGAGATGTAATTTTTATTGCAAAAGGGGTAAGTTAGTACTGGGTGGGTGATTAGATGCCTGTTTGATTGGATGGTTCGTGGCGTGAGATTCACACGGGTAATTGTAACTCTCGCCCTTTTTCTCCTAGTCTGCTAGTTGCATAATTTTAAAATTGCCCTTTGAGACTATGATTTACATTTTGAAAGCAAACGCCAATGCTGCGTTGTTGGTGCCGAGGAGATAAAGGTCAGCTATGAATGTCTGGAAGCATCGAGAGTCAAAAGGGAAGACTGTTTGTACAAAGTGAAATGATGAAGATGCTGTGTGTTGTAGCAATTGCATGGGCTTGGGCCTGTTGCAAATTCAACTAACTAGTTAATATTCGTAGGTGCATCGAATATCTGGGCCTTTGTTCCATCCTCTAATTCTGGCCTGATGTGCTTCACTCACTGCTTTGCAGTTATTCAACTACGACTTCACTAGCCTTCCACATTGATGGGGATGCGCTGCAGATTTATTATCTCGTTGCAGTGTAGTCTACGCCTCGCAAACATACTTGGATTTTGGGTGGTCAGGATAGATGCATACGTGGAATTTACGTGACAGTCAAGCATCACTTCATCCTCATTACTTGGTATCCTGCTCTGACGACTCAATCGATTGAGGGGTTAGGAACAAGAATATGAATACGAGGTGCGGGCTTACTTCAGCGTCAATAACCTTATTAAGACATCGTTGAGAGGGATTTCAGAATAACAAAAATAACCAATGGAAGGCTTACACAAGTAGCCGCCATTAGCATGCGTTAGATGTCCTTTTGAAAATGCAAAGATGGATCTATGCCTTGGGGTGATTAGTTGAGAAGAGTCTCGCCAATCCATCAACTACAATCTACGGCCACATGTCTAACTTTGAGGCGTAAAAGCAAAGATGAAAAAGCTAGGCGGAATATAAAAACAACTAAACCAGCATTGAGAAGTAGAAATATTTAATACTTGGAGAAGACAAGGTGACGCAAGATTTAATTGTAGTCCACTGCGGTCAATGTTTAGTCAGGTCTACGTCATAAATCATTGCTCCACTTGATGTAGTGAAATAGAAATGCAAGTGAGCACAGAGATGCGAATGGAATTATCGAAAGGGAGGTGTGTCGACCGTAGAAGGAGGAGAGCGTAGTAAAGAATCTAAGGGAAGAGAGCTTTTATGGTCAAAATAGTGTAATCAGAGAAGGTAAATTTATGGAGGAACAACTTTTAACGTGTTAGGAGGTTAGCGCGGGTATGTAAGGCGTAATGAACGATTCTGTTCATTAGACTGTCAAGTTTGCTGGGAGAACGATAGGTCGCTCACAGACGTCCTTTTTTATTAAGCATGGAATAGCAGGATAACAAAGGAGAGTTCTCCTTCGAGGCATATTTTGGTCTCTAATATCTACGAATTGTAAGAAAGGCCAATTGGTCTTGATTCATATCGAATTCACCAAGCGAGGAAAATTGACCTCCAAATGAAATAAAATTATTTGCATTAAATTGAATGGTTAGGTGTGAGGATGGATTCGCATGAAATTGTAAGGATTGCGCGTCACTGCAGCCGTACGGCTGGCCTAACCTACTGTACTAAGTTTACCGATAGGCACACTAAATATAAACAGTGTGGTGGTTGAATTCAAAGGCCTCAAGTAAAGGGCAAGCTATCCCACTTCACCTCACATCACATCGCTGAGCCTGCACTGATTCAGTCTGCGCCCACATGGCTCACAGGACCTCCAGCTTCGAGTCTGCGTTAACGTCGTGGTTACTACTCCGACTACGTGAAGATGAATCAAAAGTTCCCCTGTACTAGCAAATTTTTTCACAATAGTGGCTAAAATAGCACTCTTAAAGATGCAAGACCAAGAAATGAATGCTTTGATTTTCTTCAGCATGTGCTTCCATCAGTACAGGATTTCTGAAAGTGTGCAAAGCGGTCAAGGTGGCACTTTTGAACGTATACCTTGACAAAGCAATCATTTTCAGGTTAATGGACAGGCCGAAACAGTAAATTTTGCTTTACTCAATCTGCAACACTGCTTTTTCTGAATAAACAAGGGTTGTTTGTAATGCTCCCCTTTTGTCTTCCCTTCTGAGGCCAATGTCTTTTGACCATGGTAAGTCTCAGTTTAAATATTCGGAGGAAAATACCAAATAAGCAAGTGCATCGAAGTAACCCCGCCTTTTGATCCCCTTTTAACCAAAATTGCAATGTTCTTGGATCCTGCTAACATGGTGAATGGTGTTGAATAAATAATGGAGCCCGATAAGTATGCTGTTGTATATTTCTGGAACATTCAAAAACTGCAACGCAGAAAATTCAGTCTCGTAAAGGTAGTTTTGGTGGTCTTAAAACGGCATAATATTTAAGATGCAGAGGGAATTGCTATTCAAGTTGAGCCTATAAATTAAGGAGCATTTTTTATTGTTTAGACCTATGGATAATTTTCAGGGGGCAAGCACAAAACTGTTTAGAAATTTTTACAGTTTACCTTTTTGTTTCAAAAAAATGAACTGCCTTCGCCAAAGAAGGCTTTGTTGCAGTCATTTTTCGGTCCAGTAGAAGATTGCATGGAAAAATTGTCTTTTATTTGAAGCTGTTTAACAGAAGAATTATTGAGATATAAAACGCCATTCATCGAAATGCCTACGGAAAGGGTCTGCGCTTGTGAATCATTGAATTAAATGGATGGGCGAGTGAGGCATCGGAGAGACAAGAATTATGCATCAGTGACAGCAAGTTTATGCTTTTTTCGTTAACTGCGTGGATGGGGTCTAGTAATCCACAGGTGCAGTATCTCTTCACTCTTCTTCTCACTCTAAAACTCCCATGTTCTTGCATTTACACTCCTTGTCTGGGTAACTTAGTACCAGTAGCACAAGTTTGATTGGGATTTTTGTTTCTTGCCATGGAAATCCTACTATCTCTCTCGGCTTCAGGGACCCCCGAATCAAAGTTATCGCAGGTATTGGTTAATAAACGTAAAATCAAAACCCAGAACCAGTTGTATTAATTGGTGCTTTGGAAAATAACGCTGTATTGCAAGCAACATAACACCACTTACAATTCCTAGCTATCAGCCATGAAAACGTTATGAAAGCAAGTCCAACATTAACTAGGCAATAATCTCACTCTATAATCGGGTGAAGTATAAAGCTCACTCTATAATGCTTAAAGTTTTTATGGAAGGTGAGGCCCACTTAAGTAGTTGTAGAGTAGCAACATTGCCTTGTTTCATAGCTTTCTTTGAAAAGATCATTTTCCTTGTACTATTACTGTTAGTTGAAAGTATTTGACACTTCGAATTTTCTTTGCTCATTCCTGCAACTTTGCCTTTTGAAGCAAGATTTACTACATAACTGCACTTAAGCAATTGCCTTGCCCCGCTTTTTCCAACCAAACTGATGGTAGTGTAACCAAATGCTTCTCTTTGCCTACTTAAACGAAGAGCTGGATGAATTCCAAATATAATATTTTTTAGTCTGCTGGCTTTGGAATGGAATCCAAGTGCCTACCTTGGTTTGATTATGATATACAAAAAATTTGGCGGTATTTGCTTTATTCTGAAAGGCTAATGGCAACATCTTAAGGTGGAGCACCTAATGAACAGATATCCACATCTCAATCAAAGGATATTAGAGTTAGTCCTCTTGGGTATGTATGCAAATGCGAAACGTTTAGCCAAGATAAAAAGGTGTAAAGACAAGGGATCTCTGGTGCCAAGTCCTAGCTACTAAACAGTACTTCATAACACACCATGCGATGGGAATAAATTGGCTCACCATCTTCCGTTAGTGGCATGGAATTTGCTTATTAATATATCAGCAGTGTGCTCGAGTAGGGAGCATCCAATTAACGAGGGGGCCATTTTCTCAATGTATGTTCTATTTGTAAGGCAATTTATAGTTTCCAAGAGCTATCAAAGAAATGCCTGACTTTTAGCTCAGTGTTAAGTAAATTTTCTAGCTTTTTCGCCAAAGTTAAGACATTTAAAAAAAAGAAAAGATAAACTCGGCTGTGAAACGAATTTTGTATCACCAGACGCAATCATTTCCAACCCTTTCCTTAATTACAAGTGCTGCAGAAGATCGCAATTACTACTTATAAATGTTGATATCAGATTGCGATCACTTTAAGCGTGAGAGGATCACCGATGAGTAAAATGGAGTGAAAGCCATTTACACAACACAGGGATGCCCTGTCACAAAATTATGCTTGCGTGGGAGGCAAGATCGGTTTGAAGAAGTGCTTATTCGATATACCCTTCCAGTGCTCCATCATTCCATTTTGATCGACTTGGAATGCTGCCACACCACTTTCTATTTAGCACTTAGGCCTGCAGACCGAAACACCACGAGGGCACTGCCCTCTTTGGATCGCGGCGCAATTTAGAAGTTGCAACTCCTAATCTGGTACGTAAAAATGGCCAGTTTCCGGGAAAGGCTGTCTGTCACCATTTTAACAAAGAATTTTCACCATTCCAAAAAGGAAGGCGACTCAACCTCTGTGGGCGAAGAGTGAGCCATGACAAAAAAAGTTTGGACATTACAGAACACTAGAAGTATTAATAAGTGGTGAATGATGGCCAAAGATACTGCCACTTGCCCAAAGGTCAAGTCTAATGCTAAAGCATTGACAGAGATAAAGTAAAATAGGGAGGAGAGCTACTTTGGACCATCATCAGAGCCAGTGTCAGATATATAGAGCTCATGGTAATATTCCACGTCCTTTAATGTCAAGTGGGGAATATCCACAACCACTGCTGCGCCATCGACATCCTCCAGTCTGAAGAAACCACGTGCTCTAAGGTTCGGCACGGGAACTTGGAAACAACAGTGATATTGGAAAAAGGGACTCCGCACAGGCAGAAGTGGCTGCAAAATTAGTGGAAATCGTTATGTGCATAGCCGTCAGTGAGGAAGTTTTCTTAGTACTCAATGATTGCCTGAATCTGTGTACACTTACTGCTTCGACGAAATCCGCGTCGTACTCGTTTAGAGGTCTGCCATCGACATAGCTGAAGTTCCAGTAAACTCCGCAGAGTTTCATGCCCCTTTGTGTCATATTCTCGATGAGAATCAGATAATGCCACTACATAAAGAAAGAAGGATGAGGGATGGATAAAAGGAAGGAGGAAGAAGGAGAGAGTTCACCCTCTACTGCAGTCTGCTTCAGGCATATAGCTGTGTAAAATGCACGTCAACTTACGTAGTGAACCATAGCCTTGGTAAGGAGCTACAATTTGGGCAAAGAAGGGCCGTTTTCATTGAATTTTACCAACAAATGCTTATCATACACAAGAGGTTGCGTAAAAATTTGTTGCTACTTGTGGAGGTGAACAGGCGCCAACAATAGCGGACATCACTAGTGACTTGCGCGTACCTTGCGTCGGCCCATAAAGAATGGGACAGCAGTGACGCGAACGCCATCTGTGGTCGCTCGGTGCACACTTTGGACCTCAAAACGGTGGCCAAATTCCTTCATCATCCTCTCCAAACGATCTGTTGGGTAGACCTTGGGCTCTGCAAGGCAATGCGGGCTCCCTATTAAACATGCCAAAGAGCCTATCACGTGAAAGACTGGCTGACTAGAAGTGGGCCCGATGCCTCCAGCACAAAGCACAAAGTCACTAGTCTTGAGAAACACTAATTAGGGGTGTTTGGGCAAAGGTGGGTCATTTAGAAAAAAGGAGAAATGAAAAACTCTGCAATGATATCAAATTCTCAATCACCAGACGCGGTTGTTTCCAGTTTGAGTAAAAGCTTCAGCCAGACCCTATTAATGTGTATCAATGATTCATCAAATTGGCTTGACCTGAGGTCACATTTTGAGGAAATCGAAGTATGAACTCACCCACATCTGGATCAAAGTGCATCAATTCCATGAAAGAGGGATTCATCAGTGGTAATTCATGTGTACAGGTGTAGGGGATAAGATCCTCGTGGAATGCGTAGTCCATATCTAGATGCACAAATAACGTGGATGTAAGTTTTTTGCGCCTAGCAGCATAAACAGAAAGTGTCCTAATCACAATATCTTACTGTAATTTACTATAACTTCATCCATTAAAAATCTGCTTGTCTAAGCGCAGCAGGATTGCTGGACACCAGTTAGCGTTAATCTTGTGACTTTCGTTCGTGTCTTACGTTTGAATGCAGTTTGATGCAAGGTCGGTGATGTAGAAATCGCCATGGTCTACACTATGAGAAAAATTGTCAAAATTATTTATTATTTTTGCACAGCCTATTAGACGCCTCATGGTTTGGTCATGAAGTTGGTGATTACCAGTTCTTGGTACCTTTTAACGGCTGTAGAAGCCTTCCACCAGACCTGGTTTCTAGTGTCTTCTTAAAGCGTAGCACGGACACTAATGCATTCACTCGAACAAGATTATGCCTTAATGTTGATATCGTACGGATGCCTACAAAGTCTACTGCCGTCTCAACGTGCTGTTCAAAGTAAGGTACTCAATGTAAAAACGAACCAGTCACATTAAAGGTGGATCGGACTGGGCCCTCGCTATTTGGTAAAAATGGAACTCCCACGATCATTGATGATCTCTGTAACCAAGCAGAAATAAGGATAATCAAATGTGCTTGTGATAAGAAATGCACACTCACGGATAAGGCGCCATCACGAATGTCAAACAGCACTGCATACACATGTATCGGTTGCTCGCACTTTACTGGAGTTTTCAAAGGTGGAACAATTTCCTCCGACCTAACCTGGCATGTACATCCCATCCTCCACCATGAATAGAAAAAGAACCTACGAATCATCCGGCGAATCGACTTTAAAAGTGATAGTTGCCATGTCATAGAGACTGGCTTTCCAGGAGTTGAGCACTACGCCACGGTAACCAAAGAGACGATGTAAGATTAGCTGACCCGGTTTGTAGCGCAATTTTTGTGAGGGTTGTAGTTGGCCTATGGGGGCTACCCTAAGAAGAGCAAAGTAACGAAGAAGTGAAATTACGAGTAAGGAGACGATGAGTTGGATTCCACTCGCATACGTGATGTAGCAACCGGTAGGAATCGGTGGAATCGAAGGAGCTGACGCAAAAGCATGATCTGTGAGAAGAAGAAGGAGGGATTGGCTTAGGTGCAGCTACTGAGATTAAGAAGAAAAGTAAATGCAAATTTTATTTTGACAAATCAGCTGATGACATGAAGTGGAAGGCTTGGAGAAGTGCGCACTCACTGCAGAAGTCAAACAGCTAAGTGGGGAGCGAAAATCAAACGAATGAGGTGTAGTCGATTAAACATCCTAAAATGTAGATTTTAGAAGGCATTCAAATAAAACACGGCGAAGATCTAAAGCGTGTATAAATTTGTCCATCAGTTTCGGTTGGAAATACTGGAAGTATAAGGCAAAGTGGATTGAGGGTGAAACTTGCATGTAATAACACCAATCATTGGCTTTGGACCTCGTTTCCCCTCCTCCAAACCTATTGCATGAGGCACAAAATGACAGAAGAAGAACGTCTTGGAAGCAAATATCCAAACTTTGTCAACACAAAGAAACAGGAGGTGGTATTTATCGGGCTCGATGGAAGTTATGTTTTATTAAGTAAGACCTTAGGTCCAGATACAATGAAAGTATCAAAGAAAGTGGTAGCTTATGTGCTTGGTACAGTGCTGGTTCACTTGGAGGCCCCACCCTCGTGTATTTACAGTGTTCGACTTGCCTCGATACGCTTCAAACGTGTTCGCTTAATAACCGACAAGTCAGCGAGAGGAGGTAGTGAAAAACGCCAGACCCTTTGGAGAAATGGTAACTTAAAGGAAAACCGAGAAACTAGAAGCCCACTTCAAAGTCAACAGCTGTACCCTATTTTTTCAAGGCCATAAGCAGGTGAAGAACCATTGTGCGAAGCCAAGGAAAGAGCTGCTCAACCTAGACTCTTGACCACACGTCCATTGGTGTTTATCCATCAAATTCAGCCAAACTCCCATAAAATGAGCAAATACGCAGGATGCCCAGCTTATATTAACTGTGTTTCTATGTGTGCGTCAACTTTCCGTCAGTTAACTCAGTGGATCTAAAATCCTCCCGATCAAGTTTGCGATCACAGATTTGAAGCCTAAATGTGCAAAACCTCACACATCGCACTGCTTTAGTCAAATGAGTCCTTCATTGGTCAAAACAATGATAACGAATCAATGATACTTAAATTCAACTTGACATTTAAGTGACCACCTCCTCAAACCTCTGTAACTCAAATTTTTCCACTCTGCGTCAACTGTATTGCAAGGAGGTGGAACATCTGAATCGCCTTTTTATCACAGAAATTCTTCCTTTTCTAAAAAGGTTGTTATATCAAAGGCGCTAATCGAGCCTGTCTTGAGGTATGGAATCATTGCCACGTTAGCGAACAGATTCTGATGGTGATTGGCGTCTTTGAAAGAAAATGCTCGGACTGCAGTAATCCAATCCGACTGTTTGAGTGTTTGCAATATCAAGATGGCTGGAAAGGGAACTGCCTTCCGCTGCTTGTTGTCGACATCTCTGCAAGTACGTGTTCAATGCAGATTTAGCGCAACACCTGCAGGGTCTTTTTGTTAATAGGTGGAATAGAAGGTGCCATTTCTGGACACTTTGAAAAAGACATCCACCACAACAAGGTGGGCAATGTCATTAAGTGGTCCGACAAAATCGTAGAAAAGCGGGATATTTTGCTGCTCTTTGACATTGACAACGGCTTTTGACAAATTTGGTAGCACACTTTTCAATGTGCAACAACCAAGCAGGGACAGCACGAGCAGAGAAGTGTAAAACAACAGTGATATCATTATTAGTAGAATGAAGAATCTCTGTCATAAAGTCTGTTTTACTTTCTAGACGGTAATCGTTAAAAAGACGAGAAGGAGCACTAACTTCGGTGGTATTTTCGGTGTAATCACTGTAAGGTAATCCTTCCAATTTTTTATATTAGCTTGAAACAATAAGGCAGAGGAAACCTATTTTGATGAATTTGATATTGGTAGAGCACCAGATTGTAGGTTTAGGATGGACTGTGCCGTATGACGATGACCACGACAGGGATGAAAGACTGGGGAAATTTCTTAGAAGAATGTCCTTCACTGTTTTGCTGATAAAGTAGAAGATCGTATCTAGTGTTAAAAGATGTTATTTGGCACCAGGTTTAGTTTTGGTAGGCGGATCCAGTCGAGGCGGGGTAGCTTGTGTTGTAACGTATGCAGGCGAATGACAAGCCACGGAAGAAGAATATGACGGTACATATAGTGGGCGTCTGGAGAGTTTTGCTTTATCATCACGGGTACTGGTGATGGTCTGAGTAACGTGATGGATTAATGGCCATCGAAGCTTTATGAGAAGAGGAGAAAGTAGATAGGCTTGGTTGAACACATACCACGAGATGATATATTTTGAGATGCATGCCACGAGGTAGCAACGTTACCTTCATCGTCACTACCGTGACAAAGTCTCAAATGAAGCCATACTTGAGGGGACTGCAGTAAAGCAACACGTAGGTTTGGCTACAACTTAGGCTTTATCACCACAAAGTCATCACCGTCTACTTCATAACGTGGGTCTCCAAGACGTACAAGTTGCGGAGTTAAGGTTTCGTAACCTTCCGGAAGGTGGCGCATGCCACCAACAGTGTACCCAAATGCCCGAGAAAGTGGAAACCTTTAATTATGAGAAAGTGACAAACACAACTGCATCGTCCTTTTTTAAGTGAATTGGTCTTTCGTCCAGAATCTTTAACTTTTGTATGCGTGAATAATTTGGTGTATGCCGTACGACTTAAATGACCGACACGCGCATGCACACACAAGCTCGAGCAAAAAGAGAGCTGTGCAGGTGAGGATCCGTTTAGTCAACCACCGTTAGTCCGAAATGATGTGATAGATGATGTGAATTTATTTATAGGTGAAGAAATACGAAATTACGATAACAATAAATGTTTGACCACCTGTGAGTGCAATGTTTACAGTTTCTTGTAGAAATGAGGGTGAAGGCAATGGTTATGGCGTTGGTTGAAAAGTAAAGTAATGTACTTATTTGGGCAATCTGCTCAATTCCATCATGCAGAAGTGTTACGTGTGGGGGTGCTGTTCCAGAACGTAGCCGTAGAAAGCCACGCGGTATTGGCTCCGTGAACATGACTATGCCACATGAAGTAGAGACCGATTTCCAAAAAGCGTCTTTATTAACTAAACCGGAAGAGCATTAGGATGTGACCTGCCTATCTTTGAGGTCCAAAGCAAGCTGCATTTTAATTGATGTTTTCTGTTGTTTGAACCATTAAATTGACAGAAAAATGACAGCTTTCAGCTGCGGCAAAATCGGTAAGCATTTGGCTAGACCTTCGACGAAACCTCGTGCATAGTTAACCCCGAGAACACTGTATTCTTCTCAGGGTGCACTTCACTTCCATCATAGGGGTATTTCTCTTTCTGATATTGTCTAGAATCGGCATAAGGCGTCACGGAAGTGACTAATGGCTTTGATGGTGTTTATTTGTATTATTATTAAGATGGGCGGGTACTTCATTCTCTGTAGTCTTGTGCCCCCATCTTGGTGGCATAACTTCCCGAGTTAGCTTTAACCTATCAACTTAGATCCTCATGTATAATTCATGAAATATTTTTCCCTCCTCTATCCCCAAAATTTCAATCAGTTTAGCCATGTTACTGAATATTTATCAGTGGAAGTGGGTGTCAAAAGTGATAAAGTTAAGTGGTTTTGTCGGTCCGTTTCGCTGTACTGAATCTCAACACTTTAAAAATACCGATGAAGAGGCACAATGAATAATATGCCCAAGTTACAAGGACTTCTAAATTAGACGAGCAAATGAGAGCGTGTCAGCAGCATGGAAGCTAACTGAGGAGGTCTTCATAAAATGTAACATGTCCGTGTATTTTGCCCTATCCTTGTCAGCTGTCACTCACCCTCCTGACTTCCAGTGAATACATGGCGAAATTTCGCTCAATTCACAGTGCTTCCAAGAAGGAAAGGGAGATCAGCCTACCATGTTAATGACAACTGTATAATGGCTAAGTACAAAGGTCCTATCGATTTAAATTAGTTATTATAAATGATTTGTAAAACAATCTTTCCAAATTTTTGATGATAAGCAAAATGCTTGCTTAACTAAAAAAGATACTTAGAGTGACTGCCATCAGGTAAGCAGAAATGCCCAAACACTGATCCATCTTTCGTGTCCAATTAATACTCATCCCAAGGCTTGAACAACTAGTCCTTCAGTAAATCGGCCTTAATTTCTCGAAAAAATGTGCGAGCAGAAATGGTTGTTCACGGCAGATGTGTGTCGGTGTGCTTCCTCATTTGTTAGCAATACAATGGCATTACCTTTTCGTTACACTATTCGCCACATCCAACAGATACAACTTTTGAGCTCCACAAGTCGATTACTTTGTGATAGAAAGTGGGTTAACAGGCGCAGATGCCGCCGAATATTCAGTAAATCCTTCATTCATTTGGAGCTCAGTTTTCTCCATTAATGTGCTCCTCGATTTTACCAAGTAGAAATTGTGCACCAAAATTTGTCAAATTTTCGGCAAATGGGTGTAACCTTGCAGTTTTTCTTTTTCATGGACGAAGGGAAGAATTGGTATACCAAGCGTTGACCCCAACACCAATCTCAAATCACGATATCGTTTATGGCTGCTACTGATAAAATTTTAGTAACATGCATCTGTGTTTTGGGTAGACGGAAAAATATTAATCATACGGAGTGCCCTCCCATGTCTTGCGGTAAAATAATGAGTTTTACTTAACTTTAGTTTCATTATTGTCATTCGTATTTCACTTCCGCCGCTTGTGCTTTCACCAAGCAAAAGAGTACTTCCTCAGCCCTTCCACATTTTAGTGAACATTGGCTTTTCTAGTTGGAAAAGGAGGGTCATGTTAAGTTAATAAATCGATCCTACCTACTCTCGTCGGTCTGTCTGTTTCCTTAAAGACCTACAACAAGCAATTTACTATGCAAAAAATGCTCTGTTAATACCTATGCTTCTGAGGTTTGGAAACATTGGAAATGATCCCTTCCATATTCTATGCCTATTCCAGTTGAAACCCTACCGTGAATTTCGATTAACCCTACATTATACTTGACAAGGCAATGGTTTGACGATAAAAAATTCTTTCACATTTCTTTCGCACATGCAATCACAGGTTATTTTGGCCACCCAAATCGGTACAAATTTCTGCGAATACATTAAAAAAGATATCTACCTTAAGGTAGTGATGGAGAGATGGATTAACAAATTGTTTGGCATTGCCATAATTAAAGCAATTTACTTTGATTGGTTGAGTGGTCCTGATTGTTTTTCAAAGCAAAATTTTTCCTTGCTTCATGCTGATTAGGTAGATGTCCACTGTGAAGCACCACAAAATCCTTAGGGTGTGGTGAAATCCTGAAGAATTTGTTCACTTTCTGAAGATCAATTATCTATAGTGGCTCAGACGATCCCGCGCAAAATAAACGATTCCTTTTTAAATAAATAAATATAAACCCAGATTGCCCCCTTTAGATTGAAAAAACTTATATTTGCGTGAATCATCTGTTTAAGTCTCGTTGAGACAAAGCCATGGCTGAAAGGTGCTATGGCTTTGGGACATGAAGTACCCTAATGTACTCACTCCTTCCTATTGTTATCCCCTATTTATTTAACTTTTCGTTTTGCTTTCGTGGGCAAATGATTCTCCGGGTTATGACATTAGCCCCTCATCCCTTTGCGTTAGCACTACGCATCACACCCTGGCATTGTGTTCTTCTACCGTCTTCAGGAAAGCCTTAAAGTGCTAATATTGTGTCTGTATTTTATTGATCAGTCTCGGGTAAAGCATATACGTGATTCAACACCTCGTAGCGAATTTACTAAAGTTTTATGCAGAATATAGGAATACTCGATACCAAACTGAACAAAATTCATGACAAAAGTCGCTTAAAATTAGTACGGACTGATAAAAACCTGAGTATTCGAGCTATTTTTGGCAGTAAACGCTACCTTTGCATTTGTTTAACAATCAGTTTTATAAACGGGTTACGGCGCTTTAAAAATAAATTTTATTCACGATGTCATCATCTGCATTTATTAATCAAGAATAAATATTCATTTGACTTTGGTGCAGGGCGGTAAGTCAATCAGAAGGGCTGCAGATCATTGGCATAGCGCGAAGGTCATCTCGCTCGGCGGAAGTACAAAAAATGGAGCCTTAAATGCCCACGTAACCAAAACGTAAAGTCGAACGAATAAATATGGTGTTATATAGACCTTTGTCCATTGTATCGTCCACCCTCTGGCACTTTCCTTGGTCAGCCTCCAGCATCGACCATCACAAAGTGGTCGGTGCTGTAAGGAAAACAACCACCTACCAATCACGTTAATCATCGTGTATGCTGTAGCTGAGTTGTCAAGTGATCCGTCTTGACAATATCAAGGGATCTAGCGCGTTGATCTGTCCTGGGAATCACACAAAGGAAGAAAAAGTTGCTGGCCAACTCCTATGTTCATCACTAATTGTATGAATACTGGCCTAAAGGGAGACTCGATTAATAAGAACGGCGTTAGAAATGCCTTCATCAGGGTTAGATTCCATATCTGTTTTTCCCTACCAATTTGCTCTCACTTTAGTAATGCTATGCATTTTCTACCTGGGTTCCATTCAGTTATTAGAGAGGTAAAGGAGGTGTACCGTACTCACCTAACTTACATTTTCGTAAAGGTACCGTACAGAGCCCTGTAACAGTTGTTTAGATGGTTCAGTTGTTGACAGCATTCCTGAAGTACAACAGAATGGGGGGTTGCTGGAGGTAGACCTCATTATCAACCTTTTCTATTAAGAGACGTCACAGTTTCTCATATCCGCAGTATTAAATAATAGAAATCAGAGTAGCTGTTTATTAGGACCGGGCTCAAGTTCCACTGCCACTGATGTAGTGCTCCGAGCCTTTCAGAAGGACCGGGAGGCTACTCTCATGGCCCGTTCGTCCATACCGCCCAGTGGATGAACAAAGACGGTGCCTAAGGTGCCCGCGAAACCAAGCCAAAGAATTTAACAATTTCTGCATCGGATGCTCATAACTTTTTTTTATAAATTTAAATAAAAAATTCTTCTTTTAGCTTTATTTATCAGTGACTTCAAACAGGCTGTTTGTTTAGGTACAAAATGCTTTTAAAATGCGAAAATTATTCACCCACGTTAAATTTGCTTATCTTACTCTGAGTTTACGAAATGAAGCAGGATCTATCTTGTACTCCTTTCTTTTATCAATTTCTTAAGTAATTTGTCACTTTCGGATACTGAATTCCCCCTCTCCCTCTCCCTATGGGAGGGCATTAATCGCCTGTCTAACATGCGCTCCGTAGAGCCAAGCCTGTACTTTTTCAAAGTACTTTAGCTGGAAGGAGTAGAAAGTACAAATGCGCTACAAAGCCAATGGCGGTATGTATGTGCTGTCGCTTGATTGGAGGCTCTGCAAAAGCACTTCTCGGGCGAATTAGGCAGTGTTTAAGGAGAGAAAGAAAAAGAAATGATAGCCAAGGGAAGAAGAGAATTTATCCAAATTTTTTTGTGGCAAAGCTTTGTCTTTTTTGCATTTCTGCGTTCATCGTGTAGCTAATGAAGACGTGACTTGGAGCCCCAATCTCAGGCCATACGGTCATTTGCTCCAGGGGGTAGCACTGCTGTCACATTGCTAAAACGAGCCATTAATGTCTGCAAATTTTAATCTTTGAACAAACAGAGAAACAGTGAATAAATTGGCACCCCTCCAGCTGACCACAAAATGAAAATGAAGGTCAAGCGACACATTAGACTGATTCGACATGACCCATAGAAGATATTGCATTGTACACTAACTACAAACTTGCAATCCCATAGTTGTCACCTAATTTTGTGCCTCAGTTTTAACGCTCTTTATAATTTCTTCCCTTTTGTATGTAAGGTAATAAAACGACAGCTCCGCAAAACTTCCAGTGGATTTTAATGTCAGGTACTCTGGCAGACAAATTGCTTGAAAATTGTCCATTTATGTAGAAGTACTGGAAACCGCTATAGTAGCAGAAATTTTTTCACAGGTCGTAGACATTTGAGGAGACGCAATTGAACTTTTGTTTTGGTTTGTCCAAACAAATTCCTGCACTTCGTACTTTGGTCAGTAAGCAGTTCTTCTAGAGGGCTTCGGCCCATCACCGAATTTCCTCATATCATACAGTTTTGTAGGGATATTGTACAATGTGTTTGTTGATAAACAGTTTTACTCCGCCCTATTGCTCTGCAGGATGAACAACTTTGAATTGCAGTGAGTGACCCCATATTTAACCATTGTTTGGGGAAATCCTTCTTGTAATCCACTTAGGCGGAGGTCTATCCTGAGGTACTATGGAAAACATCATTATTCTTCAAAGGGAATGGTTAAAGTCAGTTGTGCTCCTCTATGCTCTGTCTCTAAGGTCGACCAGCTTGCCATGCCCGCATGTGACAGGAACTGAGGTTCATGTTGCCAAAGTAAATACAGCCTTGTAAAGTTTTCTGCTTCAGCGCCCATCTACATGCTCACCTTTACCTATCCCTAGGCTTCCTATGCTTTTATATTAATCCTCCCAAAGCTGAAGGTAGTTTAAAACTACGTTCTATGCATATTCTAATCGCTACTTAGCACCTTGTGACCTTGCTTTTGTGGATTTAAGGAGGAAATAATCTAAAATCCCTCGAATATTGCCATTAGCTTCAAGGTATAGTGGCGGATATATATGAGGTGAACCCTTCTACTTTGAAGTGAGCAGAACACCGTACTACCAGTTTGTGCAATTTTTTTCTTATCCAGCTAATTGTTCTTTCTTCATCATCAAATGTTCCTTCGTCTTTCAAGGTCAAAAATTGGCTTTTATTCATCGTAAGGATACTGAACAATTTCCGTAACACATTCCACCATTCTTCACGGGCTTTTGATGTAGGAATAACCAAAAATCGTATCCTCAATTAATGCGGCAGAAAAAGGCCCATTATTTCCTCTCTGCCTTCCCATTCTTTTAACACCAGATCGGAGGCGGTATTTTCGCGGAACGTACCAAACACTAGTACTCACGGTCCCGCCCTCCCTTCGCTTCCACTTTAATGTTTAATTTGCATCCGATACTGAACAAAAAGCCACGTGTTGCATTTACGTGTGTGTGTATGCGCATGTGTGTGATTTTTTCAGACTGACGCAACTCCAAACTGCAAAGACAGCGAGAACAAGAGGGCGTGTGACCTTGATGTGTCCGCTTTGCATGCACTTGATTGGCTAATTGTTCAGCGATGTGACTCCGTCATTTTATGCGGTGTGTGTATTTGTGCGTGTGTTTGGGTAGGTAGGTGCGTGTGTGCTTGCGCATGTTTCATGCCTATTGCAGTAATTAAAGTTCCATTTTGGCGACGCTTGGCTCTCTCTTGCTCTCTCTCTCTCTCTCTCTCTCTCGCATTACATTCTTCATTCCACCCTTTTCCCTCTCTCACTCACACACACACAAAAGTGCTCCGAGGACAACATTTCGTACTTGCATCACTTATTTTTCTCCATTTTGCACTTGGAAAGGACGTTGTCATCTAACTTTGATAGTAATTCTTCAGCTAGATTAAACAACTGCCTGTTTACTCTCTGCAGAATATCAATCTTCAAACTTACTGATTGGTCACTTGGTTTAATTTACAGCTTGAAATGCCGATAAGGAGGGCTTATAAGAAGGAGAGAGTGAGGTCGAACTTCTTTTTAGGCGAGCTGCTGTCAGTAGCCCCATGATCACTCTCCAGCTTCTATGAAATTGAGTCTATCTCGAGACAAGAATAAAGTGCTACGACAAATTTGCAGTTTAGTATCACCAGACATGAAGGGTTGAAACTTGAATCCTCTACATCAAAGAAGTAAGTGAACACCAGCGACATGGGCCGCCGTAGCTGTCTTTGTAATAATGGCGACCTTTCAGCTCAAGCGCATAAAAAAGCGGATGGCCCCACAGTTCTGAAAGGGCCAAGTAAGGGCCTAAAAAGGCATCGCTTTCTTATGTTTCTACAGGTGTTTAATAGATTAATTCGTTTTGCAGTACGTTGATTCCCTGCTCCCTTCTTGACCACATGCCTATTTGCCTACATGCATCCCTGATTAGGAACGTCAGGAGGATAAATTTGCTCCCTTTTTTGAGCTAATTTTCAGTATTTTTCCAGTGAATTGGTTTCTTCATTTTTTGGTCTCACAAAGCCTCCTCCTGTACCTCTAGGGCTAAAAATTCTACTTAAAGACATGTTAAGAGCCTTTCCGTCCTCTAATAAAAGGCGTCATCTTTAGGAGGTATTCCTTCCATAACTCTGTTTTACTTATTTCACATATTTTATAAATGCACAAAGAGCATTATTATTATTCCTATTACAAGTGAAAGATTTTTTTAATCGCTTATGATGAAGTTTGACCTTTTAAATTTTGGAAATCCACTTTAGTATGAAAATTTGTGTGTACCCTACGGTTAGTTCATAAATACTTAGAAGAAATTTAAAAAACCCAAGTATTGACTCATTTGTCAACCAATTCTTTGCTTAAATACATGGGGTAAAAGAATCGTCATTAAAAATGAAAGAGTAAAGTAAGAAGGGGTGATCGTTCTGGCATTTCTTCCAAATTTATAGAATACCGGTGATAACTTTATTAGAATAAATGTGCTCACCAAAGGCCCTCTTTACTAGAAAAAATCAGAAATACGTTGTTTCTTACGCATCAAAATCTTGCTACCTGGTTATACAGTCCTCAAATTGCCTTCCTTTTGTAGAAGTTAGTAGAAGGTAGTTTTCATCTAAGGCATTCCTGCGCCTTGGGAATTCGTTTTATTTTGAAGGATTTTGCAAAAAATAGGGGATCTCGTAGGGCAGAATTGTGGTGCATAAAAAGTTTGCTATTTAACCCTCTCTTCGTATTTCCGCAAGCCCGTTTTTGCACGGCTACTCTAGAATGGAATAGATTTGGGGATGAGGGGGACAATCTACAGGAGAAGAGCGAGGAATTTAGGTGCGGCTAGTGTGCAGAAAGAAATATGGTCACTTTTCCTACTTGCAAAGCCTAATCATTTATAAATTACATAAAAGGAGACACCCTAGGTCTAGCCATGTCTGCCTCTTTTCATGAGGTTTATTCCATTTACTTTAGAATTTTTAAGGGAAAGATTTAGTGAGGTAGCATCTCTCCTCCTCTTAGTCCTAAAGTGCTAATCCTTTCATCTGTAAGTTTTGTGGTCTAAAATAGGAGATCTTGTACTTTTATGTAAGATTTTGGTATTCGCTAGATTAATTTACTAGTCTTGCCACTTTTTGGAAGAGTAGTTTATTTCTGAACATTTACCAATTATATCAGGTAGATAAATCGCAGCCATAACAGGTGTTTAGACCTTAGCAACCGAATGCTTCTATCTGTGGCTCATCTCAGGCACAGATACGCATAAAGTAAGTATATTCTTCCAGGGTATGAAGTGATGCGTGCCTTAGAAGTGCGGGGTGGATAGCGAGTGGCTCATTTGGGGATAACCAGTAATATGCTAGTACCCCTAACAAGCGTTGCAATGCAGAAGTGCCTCCTTGTCATAAATCAGGTATAAAATAATCCAAAATGGTGCACTTTTATGCCATTAGCGGAAGAAATGTAGAAGGCCATACCGACAGTCTTTGGAGTCCCCTGTTGTCTTTTGCTGTACATAGGTGGGTTCCATTCGTTCAATTGCCCCAGCAACTTTCTTTTTCTAAATATTTTAGGTTTAAGCAAATTTGCTTAATCATTCAAGGTAAATTAGACTGAATGTTTGTTAGATCATATTAGTCTCCAACGCTCGTGTTAGTGGTCAATAATAGCGCCCCATTAATTCTGCATTATCAATAAAAATGGAGTAGGAGCTTTCCTAAATGGTGCACCTATCTTTGAGTGATTTATCACAGTCATCAGGTGCTGACATTTCTGGCTGTACTTCTCGCTGCCACACTTCCTCTTGATACTGATCAAGAGGTGCAATGAGAAGCCTCACCATCTATGGCTTGACATACCCGACTTGCAGCATTCAGGTTAAACCCACACTGTGTGGTATTGGGGCACCAAGAAGGGAGGGAACAGTAGTAAACACGATTAAGAGTACTGCACTTTTGGATCGGCACATGTTGATCCAAGCAGTGACATGCATTCCACAAATCACTTGAATGAGATATTCTGGAATCCGTACGAACCTTTTCGGTTGCCTGAAGTTTTATTAAGTACTTCATCACCCTTCGGTGTAATATTCTGCTAATAATCACACATCATGACCGACGTAGCCTATAAATTGACTTTAATTCTACCACCTTCTCCCCCTCCTCCTGGGGGGATCGGTTTGCCCAAATCTGCCCACCTAAAATGGTGCATTTGCATAAAACATGTGTTACGGCAGATTAATAAGCTAGCAAATGTCATAACATGGGAATTACTTCTGACGTCTGTTTTTTCAGTTTTAATGAGATACAAAGTTTCCTGTTTTCCTGTGTTCCTTTTAAACACCACGGTTTAAAAGTACTTAGCTAAGTTTATTCAATCAAACACTCCTCAATTCCATCATTTAATATCTGTGAGCTGTCTTCTTAAACTTGAATTTTCCCACATAACTTGTATCCTTTGTAAAAGCCCACATATAACATTCCCTTAGTTGTCTCCATCCAGAGGTCTGAAAGAGGCGGCAAAAGGGCTAAGGCCCAGCCAGTCAATTCCAAAAGTGGTTCTAAATTCGAGAAATTCACTCATCAAAATTGCGGTCAATTAAACTGACAATAACACTAAGTAATCTTTAGGCATTGCGTTTAACAATGATTTTTATTGGTTTGACCACATAACCGACAATTTTAACTTCTATTTTGAATACCATCTAGCCTAATTCGGTAGTGTTTGACAACTTAGTGAGATGTCAACAGCATGCCTAAATGAAATGCGTGCCATCTGTGAGTAAAGCAAAGTTCGAGAAAAAGCACACTGTGGGATGAGAAGGCCTACGCAATGACGGAATGAATGGATAAGAATATACCATATCTAAAAGAAGCACTACTCCACAAATCTCTCACGAACCATCCGCCAAAAACTGTGGTAATAAATGAGCGCAACCGTGCTCTCACGTAATTTGGCCCCAGCAACCACCCGGAGAGCTGTAACGAGCATACCGAGACTCCCCTAACAGTCGTTACTTATTCTCGCACGCTCAACACAATTGGGATGTTGATGATGCTGCCTCCGAGGATGTTAACGATGATGGCGGCGGCGTCAGCGACAATGCCGCGGTAGTGATACGCAGCTCAGACAGGCACGTAAATTAAAACCACCTCGTCACCCACACTTGGGAGTGTATGTGATTTTGGCCGCCGGCCAATGCACGTATGTGCGTGTGTGCGTACGTGCAAGCCCGTGGGAGTGCGTGCGTGTGAGCAAAACTCTTGCGGACCAGTGGGGAGATGCCACGCAGGGAACGATAACGCCCACGTCAACGCAGCCCGTAGCCCTCGTCGAGATTGGGAGCGTTGGTTTTCGCGTGTCTCCCTCTCCTCTGTCCTTTTCGCCTATCTCAAGCCTTTGGGAAGAGGTTTCAGTTAGACTTACTTCAGTAGTTGCGTGCATACCTTAGAGGTAGGAAATAAGTCATGTCAGTCTGGAAGTCGTTGTATGATTAGTGCAACAAAGCACTAGGAAACTGGTAGTCTAGGTGGAGCAGGAGAAACTTCATGAAGCTTGCGTATAAGTCAAAGGGCAGAAGGATCAAAAGTATGCGCAAGTAATTGGGTAATTTGATCTTTCCCACCAGCGTCACATATATGTGACGCCTAGATCTTTTTTTCTGAACTCAGTGTAAATGTGCGACGCGTGTCTTTTAATGGTTTAAACATTAAACCATGTTGCAAACATACCGGAAACATTTAAGAAGACACCAGTTATAAGGTTGTTGATAAGCAATTGATATGTTCAGTGTGGTGTTGGATCCATTTCAAATCAACAAAACATCTAGTTGATTGCAATAATTGAAAAATCTTCTGCGACTTTGTTATCAAATGTTAGCAGACGTAGATAAGTTGGTAGCTTGGAACTGTCGATTAAAATATAAAAGTGGGAAGAGGTAGTTCCATAACCACCATTGCCTTTTATGCAAAATTGATGGTGCGTCAGGGTGTGAAAATATCCCATAAATTCGACTCCTATGATAATTTATTTTGACCAAACGAACTTTACATATCAAACTTTTCATAAGAATGAACCTAAGTTCACGTATCGTGCACTCTTTTCTATACGGATATTTTATAAGTAAAACTTGAGTTGAGGCTACAACTGGTTCTACCGGGAAATTCATCCTCCTTTACCTATCACAAATATTCCTTTGTACCTGAAGCATTCAAGGTATTGGTAGGTCAATTAAGAGAGAACCTGCTTTACATGAAAAAGGAGCGCACCCCTTCTAAAACCGTTGTAATTTATCATCCTTTTCCAACAAGACCCAGGCCTGCACATTCCAATTTTGTCATAAGGCTTCAACGTGTTAGTTCCAGCCATATTCGTTCCTATTTCTCTTTTGTTTCCCAATGAACTATTTTGCATCCCATTGTTCGATACCAAGAATAGGTAATCACAATGCAGGTAAACAAGCACTACTGCGCAGTTTGCAAGACTGACTGATCAGTCCTGATTGTTTCTAAATAAGAAGTTGTTTCTGTACCTGTTGCCGTAGATAAAACTCATTTGTGGCCTTCGTTTCTTTTTTTCCAAACGCAGAATTCCAGCCGCAATCTATTACACACATACAGAGAGCGGGAATAAAATAATTGGTGGGAACTAAGTGTTACGCATCCTAGAAGAGTGTGTATATGTATAAGGAGGGGGTAAAGAGATGTTATTATTGAGATAATTAATTGCATGCATATTTACCTTACGAAAGTCTCCATACAGAAGTCATTTCTCATCACATGTTAGTCAGTCAACAAATAATCTAAAGACAGAGCGCTTTTTACCTCATACGGACGAAATGAATGACAATAATAAATTAATGATCTCTGTAGCTCATTTTTACCTCTTAATGGTTTTGAGTAGAACCGGCATGCTTATTAGTCGTCACGACCTTCCCCTCCTCAGAGATGGTTCATCAATCAGGTAAAATTTGCGCAAAATTTGGTCATGCCCGGTTAGCCCTCAATGGTCGTGACAAGAGTTCTAGCTTGCTGCATCATTGTTTGTTGTTTAATCACAGGGATAAGATTTTTTGCTTTAACTATTTCTGTCCAATACTCTCCTTCTCTCACAAGTTTAGGCTACAGATGTATTAAACCTTAAAAAAAGTTCATATGTTTTTTGAGCACTTTAAAACGTTTCCTGGATTATCCAATTTCACTTTCGGGTAATCGTTAGACGTGCCAAGGTCAGTCAATGTACAATTAGCTCGCGAGAATGGGGCCACCAGGTGTCTCTGACCTTCAGGTAACAATGACACGCAAATACCTTGTCTGAGGCTTTCTTATACGGGTCAAAGCTGGCACCGGAATTCACCATCTTATTGACTCTACACATTGGAAACTCAGCGGCGTCCAAGCTCAGCCACCTGAATATGAATTTAGAGCAGCGTACACAAATTTTTTAACTCTGGTACTAGAAGAGCCCATGAAGACAACCGTGTTGATTGATTGACACTTCCCCATGCTTCGTGGCATATGCAAGGTAAAAGATGGAACCGCACAAGTCCTTGAAAGTTACCTCGAGACTACGAAACTATCGGTCACCTGATAGTCGCTTCTGCTGAGGGTCGATTTTAAAATTAGTGCGATCTCTTTCACAAGTTGGAGTAGATTGAGACTGACAATTATGGAGGCATTTCTCGATTTTATAAGTGGAGATGGGGTAAAATGAGTTGGCAAGTCTTAATGTCTGACTCACTTCAAATTTTCTCTGGTGTCGTAATGCTCCACGCCAGTTGTTGGGCTATAGACATGACCAAAAATTGAAACCAGTGGGATGAATTTGCAAATAGCGGGCTATGAAGTGATACCACTAAAACAAAACACTACGCATGTCAAGAGCCAAGTCGATGATGTCTTGCATCGAATCTTGTCACGACTAGAAAAGACGCATTGCCAAGACGAAATTAAAATACGACCTAAGAGGATTGAAGAGTAGTTAGCTAAGTACTGAATTACATCATAGACCTTGGCGCTTCTCTTAGTCAACAACAGCGAAGTCGATGCGTCAGTACCACCCACTCGCAAGAGTAGAATTAGCAGTCGTGGCAGTTTTGTAGGGGCGGAAAAGCATTTTATTTAATAGCAATGAGAATGATGCGCCTTGTCGATCCCGACGGCACCTGCATATCGATGATTTCTAAACTATCAAAATATGTTAGCACTTCACTTCTTAATTGGTATTTGGAGGAGCAGACAATGGTAGCAATTAGCGAATTTGAAGTTAGCTTTGATCATTTTGCCATGTTGTGTCTCCGTAGTTATTTCAGGCATCCACACCACCACAGCAGTTCGGTGAAGAACCATTTCAATTGGGAACTTTTGTCCAATATGGACGAGACCTCCTTGGCACCAGTACCAAACTATTGTCTCAATCTTCCTGGGTTTTATGATGGGAGGGGATGGGACGAATCAGCATGGAAAGAGATTCGGTTGACTATAGACACGACCAGAGAGGCATTTGCGAATTTGTAGCAAGTTGAAACAATGAACCTAAATTACTGACTTTCCATCAAGGCTGATTTTAATCTAAGCGCGTGGGGGTGGGAATCCTATCTTACTCACTCGCCTTGAAAGGTACTTGGATCTGAATGGCTGAGAAGGAGAGAATGGTTGTTTTCGAAATGTTGCACACGGTGCTGAAAGTCTACTAATAAGCTGCCGTAAAAAGCATCATTTGAAGCCTTGGTTCTTCATAACAGAGAACTTCCGAAGGATCTCTTTATCGTATCATGTGCACCAATGTAGATTCCTGCAACAAATCCTCAATCAATCGCATAAAATCTTTCTCGTTCTGTCCAATTAGGCACCCTAAAACAAGCAACACTCCCTTTTCCAATGATTACGAAGTATAATGTTGCCGCCTTGACATTGCATTTCTGTATAGCACACTTCCACGATTCTGAGTTTTGGGTTGTGTCCATTGTTTAGCGCAGGCAAGAATACATATGCAAAAATTGGCAATTTTTTTTGTTCTGCATAAAAATTCAGGTATAACATTCAGTCAAATCGGTGTGTTGAATAAATCTAAAGTTAAAGTTATTAAATGAAATTTTTTTCTCATTATGCTGTGTTATAAACCCAACCATTGGTAATGAGCATTTTAGGGGCTATATACCACTTCTTTACAAGTAGTAGCACTGTGAGTACAAGCTATTGTTTTAACGCGCATATTTTTGGTTTGGTGGTATGTTCAAACTGTATAAATGAACACTTCAAAATGGTTCGTCTCAAACAAGGTGTATAAAGCTATTCTGTCAGCAGTTGATAAGTTCTCTTCACTATGTGGAACTGGTGGAAGAACTTATTAATAATCGGTTGCCTCAACGGAGACTCAACGAGGGGTTAGACGATGCTAGTCACAAGTACTAATTTTGAAGGAAGTCCACTGTGGTAGGATCAAGAATAGACGGCTTCCTTACACTTAGAAGGAAACTGAATTGCGTCTCGGTCAAAGACGAGGCCGAAAGATGTTTGATGCCGAACTGAATATTGGAGTGTATCCACACTCGAAGAAAAACACAAATCTTTGCTTCTTAGCATTAGCTTTCAATTGGCCAACAAATTACAAAATGTAGGAGGCATGCCATCACTAACAGCTATGCGTCAAGCGCTTTCATTGAGGCTCAGATGGTGGAATCCACTAGGTTTCATGCTCCACTTTTATGCACGTGTTCTCCTAACTATTGAGTTTGCTCAATGTTGAAAACCACCAGACCCTTCAATGAACATTTAGTGGTAACAGCAGAAGCCGCATTTGTACCCATGGTTGCTCACCTTGCGGTGATGGACACACTACTTAGTTATAAGCAGTTAAAAGTTTTAATGGATTTTCCTCTGCTGTGAGTGAATTTGTTTATTTAAAGGTGTTATAACGTGAAGCTAATTTGGATTTGCCACTCCCACACAGTGATGGTCAACGTTATTCAATTTGCACAACACCAATTTTGCGAAATTAAGACAAGTCGGTAGACCGAGTCGGAGTACTATCATTTCACACTGTGGTGTTGCTATATTCGCTCTGCTTTAGTTGGATTGAGGAAGCCCACAACGTCAACAGAAAACATAAATATTACAGGATTCTTAATGTTTCCATTCGATTTTTGACACCCTTCTTAAGCAGATAATCCCCGACATTAGCAGCCCCTTATTTTGGGCAGCAGCTAGTCCAACTCGTCTAGAACCTTACATAAGAACGTTGGATTCGGCATGACCGCTTTATGAACGACCCATTTGAGGGGCGTGGTAGGTGTATGGGCCACTTTAGACCTCCAGTGCTTTAAGATTAGGCTAGTGCAGTTGCACTTTCTTTGTCATTTAGGTGCCGGACTGCTAATCCTTGGCCACTTTAAAAGTTTTGGTGCTAAAGGCCATATTTACTTTATTTGACCAGCCTGACTCACTCTATGTGATTGTGTTTAACACTTATGATAGCTTATTCTCATTTGAGCGTTCTCAGATTTACTCGGGAGGATCTCTTCGTCTGGCATGGTTATGGCCACCTTAAACACGCTTCTACTATAGGTTTAACTTAACGCAGTAGTCCATTAATTCGTATCCAAAGGGGTTGTTTTCCGTATCGCCTACAAATGCATTATTTCGAAGTCGAAGCGGTGCAGCAAGACTGCATTTACTCACCTAAGCCAGGACTTCAGTCTCTGCTGTTTATATTACAATTCTGCTTACAAAGACATATTTTCATGACTAGTAGTCGTATCTCACTCTTCCTGTAAGGTAAAGTAAACCTAAGTAAACTAGCCTTTCATAGGCTTTCGTGGACCTTCGAACTAATACCTAGGATTTAATTATAGCCTACAACCAGAGCGGATTGCTTTGGGGTGGGGCAGGGTAAGAAGGGGAGGAACGATTAAATCCGCCATCGGGCGTTCTTACTCTGTGCGAATCTGTGTCAACTTATTTTAATGGATTTGTTGTTTTGTTTGTGGTTAAAAGGTCACGAAATTGTGGCCACTGAACCGAATGACTCATTGTTTAGTAGAATACGCATCCAAAGGACTGGGCGATTGAATTTTACAATAAGAACTAATGAATTAAATGTGCCAAATCCTTCAAGTAAGAGGCACTGACAGTTACATTGTGGCGAACAGATTAAGGATCAGTCATTAATATGTTCGTTTGGAAATTTGCGCATGCCTAGCTGACGGCGAAGAGTGAATCAGTGACGTTATCAAGCCATTGTCAGTTAGCATTGGCTCGAATTGGAACACACATACCCAATAACACAGAGATCATGCATTATTATCACACATCGACCTCGCCTGCTCACACGGGAAGAACAAGTGATACAGGGCTCGGCTGCCAGTCCCGAGTAGTCACGGCTAATTGGTGTTGCTGATGTCGTATTTTTCATTGAAGCTCGTGAGTCCTCCACCGAAGAACTCGAGTTATGGCCCTCCGAGGCAAATTTTAATTTTGCTAAGCTATTTTAAACGCCATCAGAGAGGTATCTCAACATTTACTAGGGAATACTTTGTGAGTGTTCACAAGCAAATGCTCTAGAAGCTAGTGCCGCTTAGCACAGTAGAAGGGCATAGCCCTGCTTTCTGCCACAGATGGAGAGGAGTGCATACTTTCCTCTAGGGTTTGCATTCGAAACCGAGATCATTTTTCTTACAAAAAATGGGAGCATTCAAAAGTGATTATGTGTAAACAATTTGAGTAAAGTGGATGTCCTGGATGGGACGTGGAGTGAAAACAAAATATCACCCTGCCCTGTTGTAGAGTGTAAAGACCCTGGGTTCCTATAACAAGAAGATGGGACTCACTAAAAGGCAGTCTATCTGTTTCATGACACGTTAATCAAGCCGTGAGAACTTTTTTGAAATTTGCGGCTTGTTTTGACAAGGTGCAAGCCTCAAATGCATTGCATTATCAAGAAGATGCAAGGAGGGTGTCAAAGCGTGTGAATTGGAATGAGGCTGTTGAGTGGTGGAAAAATGATGTGTATTTGGTGGTCAAGCTCACTACACGTGTTGGTGGACAACTTTGACCGATGATAACCCCTTCAAAGTTGTCATTGCGGGCTTTTAACTGGATCAATGTCTGTTATTAAATATTCATTTTCAATATGACCGCATGTCGTTTGATAAATGACAACAAGATGGTATTAATGGATGTGCAATGGAGAAAGTCTTGCGTGTTTCTTTGTAAAACACTTTGCTTATAAAAGTTATTTGTATGCTCTTACGTGATTGTAATAGCTTCATCTTCTTCTTTCCGTATCTATCTATCTATCTCTTTGAATTTGTCTTCTACTTTAATACCAGCCTACCTGTAAGTTCTCCAATGCCCTCATCATGGAGAAAGCTTTTTCCCTCCACTCGACGACAGTTAGTCTCGACGCCATCTTTGAGCTCCACTTCTAAACTCTACCCCTGAATTGGATTCTCCGGCTCGATTTGAACTTAAAATACCGCCTATTGAGGGAAGCGTCTCTACTACGTCTTACGAAGTGATCACAGAAACTGAGCTTTTTGAGTCAAGATCAAAGCGAGATTTCTGCCTTCCACCCGCCTTTGTGTTACACCTCCTCTACATTCACGCAGTTGGCATAAGGGTGAACTGCCGACTATCTAAACCATGTGGATCTCACGAGTTCTGCAGGCTAAGTCAAATTACACCTTTTTCATAGTGCTGTGTCTTGCTTTGGTTGGCTGTGCCGCATGTCTGACATCACGACAGCGTATTCGTCAACAGCATTTGCGCCAAAAGCAATAATAACTTTTTTACTCCTCTTTCTTTTGTACTTGGAAGCGTGTTCCAACCATATAGAACCGCAATTCTAAACAAACCTAGACTGAAGCTGAAGAAATGCAACTCTTCCAAATGCCCAAAATATCCCGCTCAAGTCGGATAAAAAAGATCATTTGTCACCGAATCTTTAAGCCATGTTGCAGCACAAGTGTTCAGTACAAAAATACGTGGGAATTACCAACTCATGCTCTTATTCTTCATGGTTACTCAGATATCTGACAGCATATGTTGTACACAGACGGATGTATGGAACCATTAGCATCTCCCAATCAAGTGGAAGGTGGACATTTCTCTTCCTGTTCACACCTAAAGGCGGACTCTTAGCAAAGACTCTAAAAAATGGGGGTAAAAAGGTAGGAAAAGAGGAATAAAAAAGATTAATAAATAGAATCAAATTGTAAAAAGCGATTAAAAAGAGCCATAACATAACATGTCCCCTCGCAGGGTCACACAAACATGGACAAGTTGTTGTGGGTAGGTATGCTATGACTAGGTAAACCATATGGTCGTTGGCCACAGAGAGGAAAAGGCATTGAAAAGGCCTTTCAGTGCGAGAAAATTGAGCTTGCAAACCCTGACTCCATCAATCTAGTACCGCTTGACAAGGATTGCTGCCAACTTCTTATAGGAGATTTAAAGTATTTTGTTTATTTTGAAAGGATTCCTCTATTAAAGGACAAAACCTTTTGTATGTGTGGTTAGTACGCTATCGCCTCTAACATAGTCTCTGCGTTCGAACTGATGGCTACTCCTTAAGGGCCCGTTTTAGAAGAAGCCTGACATCCATGGAGTGGGCCTTCTGCATCCTGTTTAGGGATATACTACTCAAATAATGAAAGAGTAGCTATCTTTGCGCATCTAACTTGGTTGATCTATTCGCAATAGATTTTGGGGCAACTACTTGCCACAAAATGACAAATATCAAATGTCACACATATGTAGCTATAGTGGTGAATGATTTGCTACGATAACATACTTTCTACTTAAGCAATACTAAGGTTTGTAGCCCCGAAAATGACAATGACCCATTTTTCGCCTTCATACCTGTGAAAGTGGGTTGTGATTGAAATCCTTTCTGCTTACTTCAAACGCTCTTCGTTGACAAATAGATATGGGAGAGTGGGCTCACAGTGAACCATCTTTCTGCAAAAAAACCATCAAGTGTCCTGACTAGAGTACCTTTGCGTATCACCACCAACGCAAGACAGTGAGCTTGCTCTGTCCGTGAATGGAGACTCTAGTCATGAAGCCGGGCGGAGGAGTAAAGTCTCAGTCCTCTCCTTAGTGGAGAATAAGATGGCAGTTGAAGCAGTGCTCCAGGTTTTAGTTGATTACGTGGAAGTATATTCTATTTCAGCGAGCTATTACGCAGCTGGCATAGAGCACCCACCAATCAGGATGCTGGGCTCAAGGCCACCCCTGTGCACCAGTGTGTATGCACGCTGCGTGCAGCATATTCGCCTGTGGCCTGTTATCGATTTTTCTGGCCACCATTTTAATTCCCATCGCCAGACATCACCATAGCGTGTAGAAGCCGAGGGGAGGAGAGGCAGTGTGGGGGGGTGGCACCTGTTATGTCATTTGACTAGTCAGTTGGCCTCGAATTGTTCTGGCCAATTGATGTAGATTTTAGTTAATCCCATACAAGATACGATTTTGCGTATAGCGTGATTAGCAAAAAGTGGAGGCCCCTCCTGTTGCGCAAACGGTGTGTTTGTAGCATACTGGATCAATCCCCGGCTTCCCGTTCCCTTAATTGGCTCCTTGGGGATACTGATACCTCGGGTTTTGCAGCATATTTTCCCAGAGATGGTCATTCAATTTATAGCTTAAATTACTTATTTATGGTGCTTCTAAAGGCAACTTGCCAGTTACTAGGTTCACAGGGCTACTTTGCTTGCTACAGCCCACAAAGGAATATTCTTCCAAAGGTAATGCTGATGGAAAATGGAAAAGGAAATGAAATTTTCCCCACACCAATAATTCTTCACATTTTTTTCCATTATTTTAAGCTAAACCAGTCGGGCGCAACACGTTGATACAAAACTTTATTGCACATTCAACACATGGGAGTTGAGGGGAGAATATTGTTGTGTCGCATATATGTGACGCTGGTCGCAACGACAAGGATTTTTGCACCCTGTGTTCAATTTTAAGTGATCATGAAATGGTAAACAACGTAGCTCACCTTTTGTTTGATCTTGCACCACTGCCTCTAGGGATGGTGTTTCGTTGGCATTGGACCTTTGCATGGAGATGGCTCTGGCGCAGCCTCATGAGTATGGTGCAAGAAAGCTCACAATTTTTAGTTCCACTTTTGGTTTCTCTCCTGAAAAAAAATTAAGGACAGAAACGTGGGAAACCACTCTTTTCCGTTCTATTTTATATAGTGGATAGAGAACAATTTTCATGTGATTAATGTGCACTAAACACATGAGGGGACCGGAGGACTGCCACTGTATTTCTGACTAGCTTCATCTGAGTGATTCGACTTCAAAGAGGCAGAAAAAGGATCTTGGTGATTGGGATCTAGGGGGTGTTTGCTAAATTAAACAGAATTACAAGGAAGTTCTCCTTTTTCAGGGGCGCTAACAGGAAAAAAGAGAAAACAATGTCTTTCCCTATTTACTGAGTTAGAACAAATAAATATGTTTTCTTGCTTAAGCCTACTTGGAACGTGAGTTTGCCTGGCTAATGACTTTCCAAGTTTTAGGCTTTTCCTTACATACTTGCGTATATTGCTGAAATGTTTTGAAAAAAAGTTCTAAGTATTCAGATTACAGATAATTTGGCTAATTTTACGCTTCATTCCTCTGCTGGATATCAGAATGCTTGTGGATTTTTTTCACTCCCTTGAAAACAATCACACGAGTTAACATGGCTACAACTTGGGGGTGTTTGTGTGTCGAGAGCACACACATCCCCAAACACTTAGGGCATGGTAGAATGCTTTTTTATTTGACATTAATGTAGCTGCGGAAATTGTAGTCATTTTCTTTACTCTAAATCGGTAAGCTAGTCATGGAGACCAGTTTAAAACACGTCCAACCCCCACCATCAAACACATGTGACAAGTATGCTTTATCAGTTTACGCAAATTCGTTGCACTAAATTGTGTTGCTAATAAATTAGTCAAATTGGGAATGACAAAACGGACCGAAACTGATGTTAGTCTGGAAGAAAAACATCTTTCTGACAATTAAATAGTTTAGTTCGGCAGGACAGGTGATGTTGTCAAATCAGAACAGTAAAACATCCGGTTCTAACCAAGCGACCTTGTGAAGTACTTTTAAAAATAAAAATAATGCAATCTGGTGCTCCCTAAAAGGAGTGAATTATTTAACCTCACTTTTTGAAGTGGTTAATTTCTCTAATCGTACCTCTGTTGGATCCGAAATAACTATGATGCGGTTGACGACTGTCATTCTAGCTGATTCACTACCGCTACTTTCTGCTTTTCTTCGGATGTGATAATGGCTTTATATGCTACACTTTTTAGTAGTTACTCCAGATTAATCTCTTGAGTTTGGCGTGGACACGCAGAGGTAAGTGGCTCACGAGTTTAGGATCTCCAATGTCTGAAGGTCTTTTGAAATATTATTAGCAAACTGCTGTTTGTTTTAAGCATAAAAATCCACATAGTCATTCTTTTTTGAACAAAATATCAACTTGTTGACCGCATTGTTGCAAACTGTGAAAGCGAAATGCGTGAAGCCGCCTGAAGTTGGTTTTTGAGGATGTGACAAGAGAGACTTCCAGAGAGTCTGGCCGTTGAAGGACGTGAAGGCAAAAGGCCAAGTGATCCGTTGAGTCTGTAGGTTCACTGAAATAGTTTTATTTTAAGGAGGTGACTGTTGCCGTCTCCTTTTCATTTTGAAAAATAAGTGAAACTTGGAGATCAAATTGACCCAAAATCTTCAACAAAAGCCGCACCAAGAGGGAAGATTGTTCTGCTCCATGCTGAATAATTATGGCAGACGTGTACCAGAATTACGAACTCGTCTCCTTCAGGATTGACCCTTAGTAGGAAAACCAAATTCCCCATGGTAAAAAGCCAAAGATCATCGTTTTTTGTTAAAGATATCCAGTTGTGACCTAGCAGAACGAGAAAGTGACTCTGGAACCAATTTTTGGATGCGATGACTGCAAGAAATCTAAATGCAATAGAGATGGATTCACACATTTCTCCAGTTCTGGCATCCCCAAATTTAGTAGGGTCGGACTATGCAGAATTACTGCAAGAGCCGAGGTAGGCGCTTCTGACACGTGTCTTGCCCTCGTAATGGTGATTACTACCTCCGGCAGAGAAACAAGACAAGGAGCCAGAATACAACCCATAGGAGTAACAATGGAAGCATCCATCATCCTTTCCCATCCATTGGGGCTTTTAAGCTCCACTTTTTTTCCTCAAAATTTTAAAGAAAATTAAGAGGGGATACAAAAGGACACCTCTAAAGACAATTTACATGCTAAAAAAGTGGAAAGATGGGGATTGGAAAATAACCACCTTTCAATCTGCATTGATGCAGCACAATTCGTAAATGCGGCACAGTTTGAAAGTCGCCACTTTAGTCAGATTCAGTGCTTTCCTCAGGAATTGGATGTTTGGTAAAAAGAACACTTGCAGCAGAGGGAGACTTCTCGAGACTCAGCACATTGGTGCATGCTTTAGGGTCCGCAAATGCCTCCCCACCCGCATCTTCCATCAGCGATTTGTAAGCGGTGGGTTTTGCTAAGGCCTGGACGAGGCTCAACAGCAATTGCCGGTAGCTTTTCCTAGGCGAATTGGCTGATGCACATTTGATAGAGTAGCTTCTCGGCGTTTCGTCCATTTGCTGCCAGGTCAACAATGTCCAGCTCTTTACGCGAGTTGCTCCCACCTCGTAAACACCTCCTTCAGATATCCCCTTTCACTGGTCAGCTTGTCGAATTTATAGAAGCAATAATTTTTAAACAGGCGACTAGTATCACTGACCCTCCCATTGTGAGTCTCAACATCTTCACCCTGTCAAGTCGTTGTAACTGACTGCCTCAAAGTTGTAGGAAAGGGCGTGCTTCAAACACCACTCTGAGGGTTAAGTGATCAGAGACTGCAAATGGAACAGAGCCGATAGAGAGAATTCAAACTCCTTCTCAATCTAAATTTTATTTCACCTTAATCTTTTATCCAACTACTGTAGGGTAGGAGGCTCCATTATTAGCAATACCTGCGACACCGGTTTCGGTTCGTGAGAATCCTCTATACCGGGTGCAGATTGTCAGATGTTCGATGTGTCAATGCGATGTTTGGAAGTTTAAACTCAGGTTTGTTCTTTGTAATCAGTTCTTTTTTCTCTCTCTCTCTCCCTATGTCAACTTAGAACGCATCAATGCACCTGCAATCTGTACTTCCATCAAGAAAGGTAATTTTGAACTAGATGGTAACTATGGTAACTTTTATTTAAGTGTTCACCCACCTGACGTTGACCCATATATTTAATTTGGCTATCTTCTATGTCCAAAATCAAGGGGTTTGATAATACCTGTCAGAATGTATCAAGAGTGTGCCGACTGAAAGTGCTAAATAGACTTTTCTAGTCTGCCGAGATTCCTCTCCCAAGCCGCACAATATGGCCCCCATTCTGGTGGTGCAGGTATGGCCAGTCTTAAATAAGTAAAGTGCCTCAACAGCTCATCGTCGTTTTTAATCTCCCCGACTCGTGCGTAAAATCTATCAGGATCCCGGCTTGAAGACCGCTGTGATTGATTGCTTTGATTCCAATGGTGTCAGAAACCAAGATTGTTTTGAAATATTCTGGGGAAGTCGAAATGCTTGATGTAATTCATGTCTTCACACTTCTACACCGCGTGAGAGTATTATCTACTTAAATCGTGGTTCGTGTGTTTAAAACAGTTGGGAAGACCCAATCCTTTATGAGGATTTTATTCTTGAATCGTGAAAGTGAGATATAATACCAATACAAAGTAGTACTGCATATTTATTTGAGTTAGGGATAAAGATTGAGTCTCTACGGAGCATGTGATCGTCCTAGAAGCAGATTTCAAGGAATGCCACCTCCAATTTACTTTCGGATTCTCACAATACAAATCCGCCATAGCAACGTGGTATGGATAGCTTGCAGCTTCAACGAACTGTTTAATTGGCTGGGATGTTATCAACCCATATACAACACAGTGCGTTCACTGATGATATGAGAAGTTCCGTCTTGATGAGCGAAGGTGTAGGAAGCCTTTGGATTAAAGTTGAAAAGTTGAGCCGCCAAATGGCTGAGTAAAAATCCGGATTGAAACAAGGAGATCGTGGAAAAAGGAGTCCATTTTAGGCAACCGAAAAAAACCAACCAAAGGTCTCTTTTCAATCAAGTGTTGGGTTGGCTTTCTTTAGTATGCAAAGAGCAGTCGCGTCACAGCGAAGAAAATGCTACCACGATGGGACTGCATGCAGTAGAACAAGCGGAAGCATACAGACGCGTGGTTGCCAAAAAAGCTGCAAAGAATTACGTTTGCGTGTCAAGTGATGGCACTTACTTCATGCCACTGCTAAACGCAAGTATTAACGTCGCATTCTGTGTGATGTACTCACATATCAGGGCTTAGAATCCAGGGCGTCCGTGTCCACGCCTCAAGTATAAGACGTGCTTACAAAGCTCGTCATACGGCGTGCACAATACACCGTCTCAGCTGGGAGGTCTCCCCATCTCCCCTCTTGCTCCAAGTTATTTCCATCTGTATGGATCCCCAAAGAGGTACTTCTTCCTGACGGAGAAGAGGAAGTCTCCTGAGTCATACCATTGTATTATAAAGAATCCCGGGCGTATCATTCCACTAAAGTACACATCAAAGCGGGGGAAAGAGGCAGTTGTCATTAATGACGACCCGAGATGTCTTAAGCGCGTAGGCAAACCTTCCCGTGTCGAGGTATTCCAGGTGTTAGCAAGAGGTTGTGTGTAAAAAGTAGCAAAGCAGCTTTCGCTTCTTGAGGCGTTCTTCCCCTTCGGAGTCCCGAATTGAATCGAGCGTCCTGATTGTGGGGAAGGGAGTACATCAAGTTTCTTCTCCTGGGCAGCTAAAACTACCCGCAGATTCCGGAAGTAGAAGCCACACCCAGAAAATAAAATGCACAGACATCTGAACTTAATCTTATGCAGTATTTACTCGGCGATGCCATCATTTTGAGAAGCCTTCCCACATTGTGAAGTCAAGGAGGCCCTTGAAAACAACCTCCCAAACCAAAGAATTATAACAAGTTTTTCTTCAGGGTTAGGGTATATTGAAGGGTTAGAAAGGACGAAGAAATGGAGGAAGATGGCAGAGAACAAATGAGGAAAGTGGTCTACGGAAACTGTTCAATGAAAGATGATGGCCGAGTGAGAGAAGGCTAACCAATAAATCAAAAAGGACACTCAAATCCAGAGAGTTTTGCCCGAGAAGGAAACGCGGGGAACCGAGGGGCAGGGAGACAAACCACACGAGATTTTTGTCTTTTCATATAAAAAAGAGAATTCTACTTTTTGGTAATTTCATAGTTAATCTTCCTTTTTCCATTAATCTTAGGGGCATCTTTTTTGGCTTTTCGGACACATGGATGGCCGGGGAGGGGATGACGAAGAATGGAAGGGCGTATAAATGATCGAGATCAAAGATGAACCAGGAGCAAAGTACACCTATGTTGAAAAGAAAGAGGGGAAGCAAGACATCCATCATGACAAGACCGAGAAAAAGAGGAAAGATGAGACAATGTTATCCAAGTCATCTACCCCGCCGAGGGTTCCATATTGCCTACTGATGCGGTCGCATTCTTCGAAGATGTTGCAGCCGCGGCAGCAGACGTGCCAGCGCCAGTAACAGAAGCAATGGGTGGACTCCTGTTTGAATGTGGTACCCTCTGATGATGACCACCTTTACTAGACTTGAATTTTATCTTGCCACTACCACTGCTGTTAGGTCGTGAGTGCACTTGTTGAGCCAGTTGTGCTGGTTTTCTGTTGACTGTCTCTGCACTCCCAGTTTCTTTCACAACCGCGTTTGTAGAGTCATCCCTACTGAAAGAGGGTTGAGCTGACCCCAAGCTTGTATTTTTATTAGTCGCGGTGGAAGCGGCGGCAACATTGTCATCATTACCTACGCTTTCCAGCACAGGCGGTGTGGCTGTTTTTGTCCCCGTTGTCTCAACCACTGATGCCGATGCGGTCGCAGGAGCCACTAAACCGACAGATGCATTTGAGCTGTTCACTGGATTAACTGATGAGAGATTGGTGGGAAGGGAGAGTATATGCATTGGTTGTTGCTGCTGTATAGAGATTGGCGGGTGCTGAGAAGAAACAGAGGAAGAAGAAGTTGACCTAATTTGCGTTGGCTGGTTCTGTGGAGGCCAAGCAACAATGTGCGGAGAGTACTGTAGATGTATACCGGTGTTGACTAAAGTCGCGTTTGTCACCTCTGGAATCCACGAATCGTAGGCGTGTGTGGGGTAACCATGCACAAAGTGGGTGGACGAGGCCGCTTCATGAATGCTCTGGAAATTGTAAGGAGCACCTGGAAGATGGAGATTCAAGACATTAGCCGCCACACTTGTCGCTGATGTATTTTGAGGCGGTGGTGGTGGCACGGACGCTGATGGAGGAGGCGTTGCCCGACGATGTTGCTGCTGATGGTGAAAAATTTGCGACTGGTGAGCGTGAGGAGTTGGAGCAGTGGACCTGCCTTGACCGGCTGAGAAGGGATTCTGACCAAAGGGAACTGGAAAAGCAGGCACCGGGTTTCTCTGATTGATAGCCGCGAGAGTGGCCGCTAAGTGCTGTGGCATGGCGGCGAGCTGAGAAAGTAGATGCGGAGCAACCTGAGCCGGATGATGATGTGGCGGAGGAGGTGCAGGCTGACTCAGGTTCATCCCAGCCATAGCTGCATTGAGAGTGCTTATAGCTGATGCGGCGGCAACGGGAGCAGCTGCGGAAGGTGGTCTAGTTCCGGGGCGAACGAATGCGTTCTGTGTTGGATATATAAAGGTTGCATCCAACGGGCTCGGACCCTGGACCCCATAAATTGAAGGAGCCAGCATTGCGGAAAGATTCGAAACAAACTCCAGATCGGCTGATGTGGATGGTACAGGACGTTCAGTCATCCCGCTACGACTTAGGCAACCATCAAAGGAGGCGCGCGTTCCTGCTTCAGCTGGCAAAGTGGAAGCAATATGAGCAGTCTGTGTGCTGCCCGGATCTGAAGGCATAAATATGCACACATGTTAAGGGAATGGGCGATAAAAGAATGAATTTAGAACCAGAGGGAAGACTTACACCCATCTATACGCCGCAGATAACAACGACCGTCAGGAGCATTCAAAACACAGAGGGTGCTGCTCCCATTTTCAACAGCCACCTTCATATCATCAATCGTTGTACCAATGGAAGCTAGACGAGGAGCTTCGATTATTTTATCGATTGCAATCGCGCAGTTATCTAGCATCATTCCACGTATCGTTTGATCACGGTCCAAGTTTTCTCTTGAAAAATAATAATGCCTAGCGATTAATAAATAAGAGATCAGACAACCTGTACTTACGTAAAATATAAGATATAGGCCGACTTAGAAGGGAAGAGAAAGTAAGCATCTCTTCTAGGTGATCGCTGTGCGAAAGCACGACCATCTGAGAGGAGACCTGACTCCGCCCTTACATCAGACGACTCCTCAGTCAACAGAGACTTCAACTCGTCCCAGGATATAATACGGAAATCCCTTTCCGAAGTACCGAATGTATCGCTGGATGGCGAGTTCAGAGGCGGCAGACGAGAGTACCTCCCGTAGAAGTCGGCAGTGGGTACGGGTACGAATGGAGGCGGCGACAAAATATGTTGAGGTGGGAAAACATTATAGGATGCCAATGGAGGAGATGGTTGATAGGACCCAATGTTCCCAGGAAAAATATAACCTCCTTGTGTCAACAACACGTTCTCATTACTCATAATTACTTCTATTAAAAGTATGTACAGTATTTACGATAAACTTATAAAATGGAAATTTCACAAACAACGCTCCAGACCTATTTACAATCGCATTCGCCCAGAAATTAGCGCCTCACGGCCCAGGCGACTAGCACACTAGCTCGCATAGGTCAAAGTATCCGCCTTGCTTAAAAACCACAAAGTATAAACAAAATTGCCTACAAAAAGAAATAATTTTAAAATATAAAAATAAAATAAAAATTTTGATACAAGATTTTTTATTTGGGATCATAAGTGTGTACAGACGGTAAAGCCTTAAATTGGTGTGTTAAAATGCGACAGCGAATAATTCTCCCGATCAAGCTATACGGTTCGTCATCTATTACTTTAAATGAAAGGTACTCCGCTACATTAATGCATTTATTTTCAGATTTCGCAGGCTAGAAAACTCTGCCTCTCGAAGGACGGCGGCAAACCCGCTTGGAATTCGAGTGAATTTGCATTTCCTTTTGATGTCCAATTTTTTATAGCGTCCCAATGCCCAGAGAACTCCAATCGCTCTTAGATTAGGCCAGCAGTTTAACAATTCTTCTAGAGGTCGGGGGAGACCACGAAAAGTTGACAGACGAGAGTATGTTGTTTCGTCCGTTGCAACAGTTTCATCTGTTACATGTTTTTGCTCCTTCTAGTCGAGGTTTTCGTTGTTTTACTCTTTGTCACTCCTTATGTGCTGTTGAATCACGTATTTCAACCATCCATATTCATTTCCTAATTATTCTTTAAGGAACTTTATGCATGTTTTGGTCCTTATGTGTACCTTATTCACTCTTCTCTCAGTGGGCTTTCATCTCAAACGGCACCGGTTTTTACACCAATTCATCGTACTGTTCCTCTTACCTCTGGTCGTGGAGGAAATTTCCGTGGCGGCGGTGGTGGTGTCATCCGTGGGCGTTCAGTTCTTACCCGTGGGCGTGGGGCACCGCGCGCTCTTGCTAAGCGTCGAGGAACGCGTCGTTTCAATCGGGGTGCGGCTATGAACCCGCAGCAGATGCGTGCTGATCTAGACAAGGAGTTAAATGAGTACATGGGCGGTGGAAAGTGACAGCTCGCTACTCTTTAAAAAAATCGCTCAGTCTCCTTCTTCCTCATCTCTTCTTTATTTATCGTTATTCATTCTGCCCTTGAGCCTTTTGCTAAGAAATGTAGACAAGCGGACACCGTGAAGCAGTATGCTTTTTTATCACATTATGCTCGTGTACTATCTGTTTATTAATTCCCTACTCATTCCTCCTCTTCCTATGTGTGAATTTTTGTAATAAAATTAGAAGAATTGACCGCAGTTTCCTTCAATAATTTAAAACGACGAACTTGCGCGACTTTATTCGATGAGTCCTGATTGCATTCAAAGAGTTAATTCAAAACCAGACAAGTAGATAACCAGAGGAGCCCTCGTTTGATGTGGGTTGTGAATATTATTGGTATGGAGGAAGTGGTCTTTTTTATGAATACATATTTTAGTGTTAATATGAGAAAAGTATAAACTGCTTGAACTTGTAACCGGCTGGCAGCTTGATGGAACTACTAGAGGGTGGAAGGGTACCTTGCGAGTCCTGGGTATTGACCCACTTGGACTGTTAAGCACAACCACTGCGGTCTGGTTCCGGAATGCTCAGCCACCACTTATAACTAATGGTATGGGGCCCTGAGCCTAATGAATGAGTGAGAAAGATTTTGGTGTGCTACGAGGCCCGTGGTGATGGAGTTACCGCAAGATACCAATCATGTGAGATTAGTCTTTAGGAAAAACCGGTCTAAGAGTTATTAGTGAGCATGATAAATCGGATAAATTAAATGCCAAATATAATACCAATAAATGGTAGTCCAGAATGACTTGAAGCTGAATAAAATTTGAGCAGAACAAAGTTTTGACTATGTATGGCTTTTACCACTAGAGTCTCCCCTGCATTCGTGGTACTATGCTGGGGTTGGTGGGCTAGTAACAGAAATGATACAAAGTACCGTGAAGTGTGAATGGTGACCAAAAGTGTGAAAACTAAGAAAAGCGTATACCTATGCCCGTAAAATAGGGGAGCTTTTTACCCTTGAAGACAAGTAGTTGATTTTCTCAACACCGATGATGCTTTCCTTTCATTCCGGTTGAATGGACAAGTAATTAGAGCTGCGTAGCCTGAATACCAAGCAACTGTTACAAATAATATGCATTCACCTTTTAACCCAGCCGTTTTGTTTGTTTTCGGTAATCATCGAAAACAACAGATCGTTTGTGGGAGAACAGTGACAGCATTAGGCCATCCCTTCTACTTGCCTCATTTAACACGATTTGGTCTTCACATCCTCGCCCTAGTAACGCACCCGTGTGATTATTTAAACCCTACAAATTAACCTTAGCTTCCATTACTGTTTGCCTTACCTGTTTACTATCACCTTGGCAATAAGTAAGGCGGTTGGACTGTTGTCGGCTGTAGTTAGACCACGTAGATGTGCTATCCCCTACTCATATTTCACCAAGACATTGGGAAGAATTTCTCGACATGACTTTAGTGGTCCATGATCTTTTTAGTCGAGTCTTCGTCTCTCCAAATCCCCGATTTAGACTACGCATCCGTTGGCCTGAGTGAAAGCGACCCTAGACCACTAACCGTTGATCGCAGACTTACCGAAAAATTGAAGGTACAGCAGTACTCTGCAATGTCGTGTTTTAACTCCAAAAGTAATGCTTCAGTTTAGATGTAGAGAATGATTTGAATTTTGGGAGCATTGGCAAATCAGGGGAGAGAGGAAGGTTGGAGACCACCTTAACGACGTGGCAGTCGTTTTGACTCAGAAGACGTGTTCATATGGCGAATGCAGTTGAGTATTTTGACACCCAGTTTGGTGTGATTGCGTAAAGCCGACGCAATCTTATTCCAATTCCAAGCGGATTAATAGAATCTAAAGCACTTGAGAGTGCCAATCCATCTATCACCCACTGCCAAATGGTCCACTGTGCCAATCACTATACTTCCCAGTGCCCATCCCAAAAGTAGGTGGGAATTTGAAGGAGAGGGCAAGAAAAGGTCGCTTCTCCTTGATACCTTACCTTCACGCTAGAAGACGAGATGGAAGCATGGTGAAATTGCGTCAATGTATAAACAATTTCCCAAGGATAATGAAGGATATTGCCTCCCCCTTCCACCTTATTTCCAAAGTAAAGCGTTGCCTCAATCCAGTGAATTGCAGTTCCATGAAGTGTTTGGTTCCACAACTAACAGCATTCCTCCTTCCTCCGACTTTTCGGCAGCAAAAATAAAACTCGGTTCGGACCAATTCTAGCCCCCAATTATCTATTTTCCCTTGCAAGGTATGGTATGACAACGATACCAAGAAGAGGTTATAGCCAGTTGGATAACTTGAAGGGAAACGAGAGATGAAGATGAAGTGGTTTATTCTTGCTAAAGAAGCAATCGAGACTTTTGTTAGCTGGGGCAAATGGGATACCTTTCGAGGAGAAAAGAATTTAACTTGATGGTTCCTCTGTCACTGCATTTTTTCCGCAGTTAACCTCCTGTCACCTGATTATTATACATACACACACATGGACGTCAAACCTGCCAAGTGCGCCAGCTGTGATTATTTCGTTGCAGAGAATGGTTTGAATGTTAGCACCTTATATGTAGTCAGCGTTTGCCTCTAAATAAGCATGTGGTGTTATCGCCATTAGCAACCGCGGTCATTTTACCCCTTCAGAGCCTACAACTGTCCTCTGATGATATTGCAAGACACTGGTGCGTGGATGAATTTTTCATTCAAGTGCGCGGAAGGGTGAGTAGTCAATCAGCATAAGTTATGTCAGCATAGCCAAATGCTAACAGCGTATCGACCGAACTGAAGGCTGCTGACGCACCTTGACGGTCTTGGCATTTCTGGAGTAAAAGGCAAAAGTTTTGTGCCCGGTCTGATCTCCTTCAGTGATGCTTGCTGGCATTCCTGAGAATTTTGACAGATTGATAGCACATGAACACTGTGCTTGACTTTAAAAAGGATGAAGAAGAAGAGAGGATGCTAAAATGCTGTTAGTTGTGGAGTTGAACACTTTATGGCACTGCAATTCACTGAATTGGAGCAATGCATTAAAATGGCGCTGCGTTACATTGGAAATAAGGTGGAAGGAGGAGGCATTATCCTTGAGAAATTGTTTATACATTGACGCAATTTCACCATGCTTCCATCTCGTCTTCTAGCGTGAAGGTAAGGTATCAAGGAGAAGCGACCTTTTCTTGCCCTCTCCTTCAAATTCCCACCTACTTTTGGGATGGGCACTGGGAAGTATAGTGATTGGCACAGTGGACCATTTGTCAGTGGGAGGTAGATGGATCAGCACCGTCAAGTGCTTTAGATTCTTTTAATTCACCTCAATCATTACCGAAAACGAATAAAATGGCTGAGGTAAATGGTGAGCGCTTGCAACTTTTGCGAGGCATTGAGGTGACATGATTCTAACTACCCGTCCAATTTACAATCAAATATTTCGGAAAAAATATGAATTGTATCTGTTGCACTTACCCTTCACACGGCACAGCATCGACTGTTTAAAGAAATGCAGCCGTAATGAAAATAGAAAAAGGTGTCTCCAACCACGCGTAGCTTTTCCTTTTTCGATTTCCTAGGCAGTCATGTTCTCCTCCTCATTGGCTGATATACTTGGAGTACCTCAATGCTCATTACGATGCTAGTCTGTCCCGCAGGACGGAAAACACCGCCGCCGTATGACCCCGCCACTCCCCACTACACAGGTGGCTATCAAGTTCGGGCACGTCCTAGAACACGAGTCCGCAAGTAGGCAAAGCTAAAGAGCATGGCTACCAGCTTGTAATGTCTAACGGGTCGCAATTTCCTGTCTACGTCGGTTGAAGGCTCCGCTCAACTAATTTGAAACTACACATGTGCCTATTTTTGCCTCCAAATGTTTGATAGATCTACGAGGACAATTGGGATGGAGCATATGCAACAAAATCAAGTTGCTACCAAAAAAATTTGGTTCTTGACGTGAATGTGCGTTGCGCGTGGTCAAGTTCCCCAGAATGCATAGAAGACTGCACTGGCTGTCGCCCTTTGAGCGCAAATCCCAACGTGGAGGCGTTATCGTGCTCTTCCCTGTCGAGTTACTAGCTGAGTACGAGGCGTACGCACACACCTGATGACTAGTGCGATGGGCGCCAATACTTGGTGAAGGCTTCCAATTCATACATATTCCATAAAATCCGGGTGCTTACCACTACTGGCGTTGCTTACGCATTCTACAGCAATTTTTGAGAGCGGTGAGGTAGGCTCCAATCGTTGTGCTTAACCATTTAAGTTGGCCATTGTAGAGGGCCTTTATACTCCCAGTCCCTGGTATCGCTACCAATCCACCACACAAATCCCACACACCGGGAAGACTCAAAACCTACTTCTCCAGCGAAACTAGGAACTTCCAAATCCAATACTCTCGTGTTCCAAAACGAATGACGAAGAAACTTCACCTACTCTGACGCACTTCAATGCTTTGAAAAAGGATGCTAGAGCCCGCTTAACCACCAACAACAGCCTGCAATTTAAACAGTAGAAATAGGTGTGAATCATCTGAGGAACAGACACATACCACCACCATCCATAAACGCTACCTCCAGTTCGTAGCTCTGTAGAATTTGCACACAAAAAGAACACCAACCAAGCCCCTGAATGGATTGCACGCTATCAAACTAAGGGGTAAACAAGCACAGCGCCTCCTAGCTGTGATGACGCCATCCACGTACCCTTCAGAGAGTACCCGAAGAACCCCCTGACACAGACCCCAGTACTTGGTGAGCTACCCTCCTATTTTCAGAAATATGCTGAACTTTTCTGGAGTCCTCTAAAAAGGCTCCAACCCACACATAGCGTCAGTTACAGAAAAGCAAATTGGTAATTTGAAAAGGGACAATTAAGAGGATGCTAAAAATTTCACACACAGACAAAACGAGATACGACATTAAAGAGGCTGTGTACAAAAAACATCAGTGATGATGTCGCAATCGCGAGGAAAAAAAGCGGGGTGAAACGTAGGGAGTCCTTACTCCACCCAAAAACTTTCCACGTTTAACCCAGAGGATTCTCACGATCTGCGGCGAATGACTCGCTCTCCTCTACGTTGGTGAAGTCGAGGAAGTGTGAGGGTCGGTGAATGCGGTGGTAAAACTTCTTCGGCTTCAACGGCTGGAGTTCGTACTTCATATTCGGGTTGTGACGCACACCTGTGAAGGCGAAAATCGAAACCATATTTCAGTTGGTGATCATGTAATAATTTTTAAGGGATAAGAGCATTAGCAGAAAATCTCCCAAACGTTCACACAACAGCCAAAAACAACACGCGAAAGAGTTTGGAAAAAACGCATAATAAAAACGCACTGCAAGCCCGAATGAACACCTAAAACCGTCGATGCACATTCGCTGGAAAATCATCACATCATCATCACATCTCTGAAAACCCGGACGCAATTTCCCAATACGATGCAGGTACAGCCTAGTGTGATCGGCAGTAGAACTCGAAGTTCAAAGGCATCAGATGACAGTGTCAGCAAAAACGGTGGAGCCAAATTGGCACCCAGTGCTTAAACAGGGTTAGACCTATGAAAGTTCAATGAAAACGTGCCGTAAAATCACGAATTCAAAAACAGCCTCCTCAACCAAAGTGGAAGATGAATATGAAAGATGTATACCCATGAAATTGTAGTTCCAGGAGCCCTGCGCAGGCACCATGAAGAAACCGAGGAAGCGATCGGAAAGGAGCATCTGAACGCGTTCGTAATGGCTGGGCAGATAGCCCTTGGGATTGTTGCCCTTGTCGGTGTTCTGGCGACCCCACTCATACCCACCCGGGGTTAGTTTGTAGGCGCAAAGGGACACTGAGCCCGGTGTAAAACTGCAGGTGATCACTATGGTCCGCTCACCATCGTGCTCTGCGAATAACTTTGCGTGTGTTGTCACATCCTGTGGACAGAAAAAAGTTAAATAAAGAAAATGCTATTTATGAATTGTTTAAACATGGCGGCAAAACCCTATCCCCATGGTGAAATAGGCTGACAATCGCACGAATTGCTGCTAGGACAAAACGATCCAAGCGGGTTAGCATGAACGATAAAACCATGGTGGGGAGCCGTTCCTTAAATGTATGACAATTTCATAATAATCCCCACTGAAAACAGTATGGTTCTTAAAACGAGTACTGCTAATGGAGGCTGATTCGCGGGCTATTCGCCTCAATTAAACATCATAAATGCTATCCGTATTCCACAGTTTGAAACCAGCTATACTACTGATGAAGTGTGGAAGTAAGGTAGTGAGAACTCAGGCATAGTGAGGAAACGAACGAGGTGCAGCGGCACTAGCAACAGCTCAATGAAACTACGACGGTTTCTCCTCATACATCCTTAAGCCTGCAAACTACTGACATTAATGCATTGGTTGAGTTCTAGTAACAGTCGAAGAGCACAAAGGTGGGGGTAGATCTACTAATCAACTACCTGAGGTGATAGCTGAGGCAGTTCGTTGGGCTGAGTGTGGATCCATCCAAGAGGTTCCATTTCGCGAAGGTACTCATCTTGGGGAAGGCCCTCAGGAACGTGAACTGTCTGGTGAGTGCCCCACTGCGGTGGCATCACGATGCAACGAATCTCCTTGATTTGATTATTGTCTGGTGGTGAGATGCCATAGAGATAGCCACAGATCTAAAGCAGAAAAAGGCCTCAAAGATAGAATATTGTGATTGATACGATCTGTCAGTAAAGCAACTGGCAATTCAAACTACAAAAACCGCCAATTTGTAAGGTGGCATTTTGACATTGGGAAGGTAAAGCGTTAAGGAATGTGTGCGTAGCGTAAACGTGGATGTGGAATATGGATGTGTAACTCTCGCGCGGATGTAAACACATCGTTTCATCATTCACACTACATACGACCAACAGCTGCTCTCAACGCATTAAAATAACCCTTAATTACTTTAATGTGTCAAGAGACACGTTATTCTTCACTATCAAGGCTTCCACGTCTATCGAAAGTTCCCAAACGCGATGCACCACCCTCAAGTGAGTCTTCATCATAATTATTTATTTTAACCATTTCTGGATGGTACATTCTCCCACTACACCTTCTCCAAACACCCTGCAAGTCCAACTAGAATTTGCGCAAACCAGACAGTCCCGAATCACAACCCTCAAAATCAACCAACATTTTGCGGTAAGAGGCTTCAATATGTTGACTTTGCTCATCTTTGGGCACCGAAGTCAGACTTGCTTAACCGAAAACTCGAACATGTTGATCCTTCGCTTTGGCCTCATAGGCGAGGCCAGAAATAGTCAACCTTGGCACACCAATTATCAAGCGACAAACAAGCCAAAACAAACAGAAAGTTAGAAATAAAAAGAAAGCACACCTGAGCTCGTAGATCAGAAATAGTGATGAACTTCTTAAGGACATTCTTGGGCAAGATGTAGGTATACCCGTTCTCTTTAATGTCATCGGAGCTGACGTAGATGTTGTTGGTGCGAAGATAGAGATTAGTAGCAGAGATGGCGCGCACTCGCCACTCCGTTTTGCTGCTAAAGTGCTGCTTCTCGTAATTGGAGGTAGTGGTGGAGATGATCTCTTCCCCGTGCTTGTTCACCGTTTTCGTAGTGGTGGCGGTGAGTTGCGCCTGGTCCTTCGCCGCCTTCTCAATCTCTGCTATCTGCTGTCGCTGCTGTGACGGAGCCGAGATCTCCATACCCAGGATGATATCGCGGATCTCCGACTGTGTCAGTGAGGCGACGTTTACACTGTAAAGAATGAAGACGAAAAATTAAATGAATAAACCTGTTTTGAAGAGCATTTGGAGGAAGAAATGTAGCTCCATCGACGTAAGAACCAAAACGTGGATCAAAAAACCGTTCACCACCGCAATGATTGTTTGATTGTGATAATTGATTAGGTCAATGAAGAGATGAAAAGATGTGCAAAACGACTTCACATTGGATTGACGACTCAACAAATGTGGGGATCAGGGATGCTCAACTATCAAACAGTGTATCAGCCCATCGTACCCCGCCACCGCAGCAGTACAGGGTGTAGAAAAACTGAACATCACTTTCTGCCCAGGGAACGACACAACCATAGTCACCATGATCGTGTAACTAGCGGGCAAAACGGCAAACTATGATGACAAGACTAAATGCCAGACATGTTCCCAAGTAAATAGAGCTCCTCATCAACTGACAACTCTAATGACCAGTCTTTTCCAGCAGTACCAAAATCTTTCGATGAAGAAACCGAAAAACTGATTTTTCCCCAGGGAACAACACAATAGCCAATCACAGTGGTGGAGCCATAGAGCAACAGTACTTGTTGGTTGAGGAATTATTCCTAGTCTAATCGAATGTAACACTCCTTCGTACCGCACGATTAATCCTCGTGGGTATAGCGGAAGTGCACGTCAATCTCTGCCCGAGGAACGACACAACCGCACATCACGATCGCGCAACTAGAGGGCAAGTTGATCAACCCAAGGTCAACATTTATAGCACCCTATAGAGCCAATAAAGATACAAAGAGCCCGTTGGCAAAGACGCAGTGTAGAACATCCTTGTACCACACGACCATCTTTCGTAGGTATCGCGAAGTACACACTGTTTATTGCCCAAGGAACAGCACAGTTGTGCACCCAGAGGGCGCAGTGTTAACCACACTGAATAAACGATGATTCATGGCTGGACAAGCAAGCTGCTCCAAAGAGGCTGCTAGACGTTACCCAAACGTAGCATACTGCGAAACCCATCGCATTGCGCTACCACAAAAGAACAAGTTGTAGAGAAGGTGCACGTAACTAGAGAGCAAGATTGGTGTTAAGGCTAATACGAAGTAGAGAGCGACCCGCAGAATAAACTGTCAGTTGACCTCAATCAATGAAAAGATCATAAGTAATTAGTATCACAACTTATTGCGAGAGGATGGAAAGGATTCCGCTATGCTCAGTAACGCACAGCTAGCGCTGTAGATGCATTCCAGTTTACAATTGCTAATAACGTCAACTTGCGATCCATATACACAGCCTGCAATTCAATCAACACATAAATTACCAAGCCACCAGAGGGCAAAGCCGTTCAAACATGAAGAAACACTTACTTGTTCTTTTTGCCGTAGTCAGCGAGAATGAGATCCTTCAGCTGATACTCCACCTTGATCCACTCCTCAGGAGTAAGTGTGGGCCAGATGTGATGTGGCTCAGTGATGGTGGTTTTGTCTGGCTTCAAAGTCACTTTCGCCTTGTCGTTGTTCACATGGAGGGCGCGAAGGATGAGGATTAGACGCGAAAAGGCGGTATAGGAGCTAATAGACTTGAGCCAGTCATCATAAAGGTTAAATAGGACCATTTGCGGCTCCGTCGCCTTGAGAATGAGATCACCAAACTTCTCCACCTTCAAACAGGCTTGGAAGGGCAGCTGTAGCTCCGATCCCTACAGAAGAAGGGAATAGGGTCTACGATAATCTCTTTTGCTAGACAACTCCGACAAAGGGAGAGCTCTGCGGTCTGCACTGCGGCTTTTCTGCCAGCCCGGCGTCGATGAAAGAAAAATTACAGCTAATCCAACTATTGTCATAAATGCGAAAAGTTATTAATACAATGTTAGAATTGAACCTATAAATCTTTTCAGCGGAATACAAACCAAAAAAAGGGGAAAAACAGAGTGCTTTCTTAAATAGTTAGCAGAAAAAAAATTTTGAATTAGTAAGAATACGAAACGAAAATCGGAAGTCGTAGCAGCCCATTAGAGTATGGGAACAGAACAGCACAAACGCGTAACCAAGGTGCAAATTAAATTAACAAAGACCGTGTCTCAAATGATCCATCACGAAGAAAGAGTTCGTAGACCAGATGGTATCACAAACAGATTATAGTGTGACACCTTTTCATACCACTCGATTCACATCCTGGATAGAGTGGACACGAAAATCACGTAAGTTGTTGAATCGGTAGGTGCAACTAGGAAGAAAATGGTGCCTACTACTGCTGGAACTCGAACGGAAGAATCTTCGGCTTGTTAAACTCTAAAATGAAATACAATCCATGGCACATCATAATTTTGAGAGCCGAATGAAGCATGAGAAATATGCTAGAGAGTAAGATAACTACCCGAATTAGGTCAAGAAAGCTCACCAAAAAGCCTTCGCGTAACACTTCTTCATGCTACATGCGTGCCCACGTGAGCATAATGGAAGTACTCTACTTTCTGCCGAGAGAACAACACAACCACAACGATCGTGATTGTGCAATTAGTGAGAAAAGTGCTAAACACTAGATACTCAAGGTGGTAAACGTGCTTAAAAATCTAGAGTTGTTTACTGACTATCGAGATAAACCCGTCGTAATCGCCCACCCTGGCGAAACAGATGTCGAGAAACTGTCCATTCACTTTTGTCAGGAGAACGATAATTGTACCTCACGACGGTGTAGTCAGGGGGTGACATTAGGTCGCGTTTGGCCTTTCAAAAGAAACAACACAATTCGAAGATGTCTGTTCATTGGTAGGAATAGGTCAACAGGTACTGGGTCCTAGTGCGCCATAGGAATTACCGAAAGTTAAGGAATGGCAGTGATTTGTTCGGAAGAATTGGCGTATGAATAGCTTCTTCGTGTCTCAACTAACCTCGGAAACGTACAAGCAAAATAGTTCATTCGAGCAACCAGCGAACACAAATAGCTAGCTCACCAAAGGAATAGTTGATATGATCGGAGGAAAAGGCATGAAGGTTAAACACAACAAATTCGAGAACACTCAGCTACTGAATGGTTAACCAGGCCGCTGTAACCTTCGATAAAATCGGTCTAGGGTACAAAGAAACCCTTCATTCATTTCTACCCACAAAACGATAGCATTAGCGCGTCACAGTCGAGAAACCGGAATACAAAACCGACACACCTAGCCATAATAAAGTTAAATATATACATCCAAAGCCTCCAAAGCAAATTTTGCAAATGAGAATGACGCAGTTGATTAACTGCTGCGTAATAAGAGGTGCGTTATATTGAAAACCTTTTCGGGCATTCCGAGTAACGGACATGCTCCGAAATTTACAGAGCTACTGCTACAACGACTGGTGTATCAGCCCATCGTACCCCGCCACCGCAGCAGTACAGGGTGTAGAAAAACTGAACATCACTTTCTGCCCAGGGAACGACACAACCATAGTCACCATGATCGTGTAACTAGCGGGCAAAACGGCAAACTATGATGACAAGACTAAATGCCAGACATGTTCCCAAGTAAATAGAGCTCCTCATCAACTGACAACTCTAATGACCAGTCTTTTCCAGCAGTACCAAAATCTTTCGATGAAGAAACCGAAAAACTGATTTTTCCCCAGGGAACAACACAATAGCCAATCACAGTGGTGGAGCCATAGAGCAACAGTACTTGTTGGTTGAGGAATTATTCCTAGTCTAATCGAATGTAACACTCCTTCGTACCGCACGATTAATCCTCGTGGGTATAGCGGAAGTGCACGTCAATCTCTGCCCGAGGAACGACACAACCGCACATCACGATCGCGCAACTAGAGGGCAAGTTGATCAACCCAAGGTCAACATTTATAGCACCCTATAGAGCCAATAAAGATACAAAGAGCCCGTTGGCAAAGACGCAGTGTAGAACATCCTTGTACCTCACGACCATCTTTCGCAAAAGGAAACAAAATCAGAATCGGAGACTAATTATGGCTGAAGTTATATTGTTACATTTATTAGTACTACACGAACAGTCTCCGGGATACAGCGAAAGGGTGCATGGCTTTTCGTTCAGAAAACGAGAAATTTTTGATCAAACATTTGGATAAATAGAAGGCTAAACGATGCAGGATGACAACCACCCTAAATGACACAAAGTTTTCGAAAATAAGAGATCTATTTGCCTACTAACGCACTAGCCCTTCTCACCCTGCAATAACTACAATTTTGGGGGTTAACGAAACTGTCAGTTTTTTGTCCAAAGAGCGATACAAACGACGAAATAGTGTCTTCCGTAGACAAATTGACATGCTATTCAAGTCATATTAAAATTAAGTAAATGATAATTAAAAATTTTTTAGGATCTAATAAGTACAACAAAAAGCAGGCGAATTGCCCCTGTATTCAACACAGGCAGATATTGGATCTAATTAATAGGACTCGCCACATCAACAGCTCTCTAAGAACACCGGTAACATGCAAGTGGAGGGCATCATGAATTGGCAAACATCAATATCTCGCCGTATCTAAAGACTGGCAGCAATCATCCTTAACTCAAATCCTCAAGCTCCACCAGCTTGGATAACTCCGCAAATCCATCACCACCAGACCAAAATGGACAGAGTAGCTTTAGAACATATAGTATGGACACCCACCTTGATGACAATGTTAGGGAAGTCGAGGAGGTGGACCTCCAAGGGGTCGAGCATGCCCTTGCGTGTGACGATGATCTGCTTGGGCTGTTCTTCTACGGGCAGAGAACGGATGAGCGCGGCCACCTCTTCGGCCGTCTTCCATTTGGCCAATTGACCCAGACGTTTCTGACCCGCCCACACGGAAGTGTGGATAATCTTCAGGAAGAGCTGACCCGTCCGTGGATTGAAAATGAAAATCGCACCGTTTATGGGCTTTGTGGTGAGATTACCCTCGAATGTCTGCAAAAGAAGGGGAAAAAATCTACCATATCGGCTAAAGATGTACTTGATATTTTGTGCATCCAAAAAGACAAAAAAAACTTCACCCTTGGTCTAACTCATAAGCCGTGACGAGTGAGATTGAAGTAAGGAAATAAGCACTGTAAATTAGCCTAATTGAGTTTCAATAATTATTGACTTATGAATAACTTCAAAGATTCAAGATACTACTTATATGAATAGACTTAGAGACCGTTGTGTCGAGACAGTCAGTTGTTAGATAGGTTAAGCTTGATTTACACTGGAATTGGGATCAAGCCCAAGGCGCAGAGAGGACAAAATAGATAGGGCACAAACCTTGTGTATGGTGACACGATAAACGTTGGTGTCATCCACAAACCAGATAGTCTGGTTAGAGAAGAGCTCATTGTAATTTTGCGAGCTAAGGTAGGGCTCAGTGGGCTCGCTGGAGTAGAGCTGCAGAGCTTTGCGAATGCGTTCACGCAACACGTAGAGCGCAGGATTAGCCTTCATAATCTTCAGCATAGCCTGTTGAATGAGCGGCTTGCAGCCAGGGAACCAGTTGCCGTAAGCGCTAGAGGCAAAAAATGTTGACATTAAGTGTACTTATATCGCAACTCCTATATTCACAAAGTAGTCCGTTTTTGCAGACAGATTGCTGGATGGTAGAGTTGGATCGTGTGAAGAATTGCGATAGATAAGGAAACAAATATACCGAATACTTAGGGGAGAACTATCCTGACACTTAATACAGGGATCTCTTTGCTGTCGAAAAAGAATTTTCTCATCAACCATCAAGCAATTACTAAACGCAACAGCATGTACACTGGTTCAAGCCCAAATGATTTGGATAAGCTTGCTTTAATTTAGGTCATTTAAAAAAAGGATTGTCCAAGCATTTGATGAATCTGGAAAAATACGAGAAACAGGCGTTTAAATGACAAGCATCCTACAAATGAGCTCTCCAGGGTAAACTTTGAGAAGCAAAAATGCAAAATAACCATTCATGGCCGAAACGTTTTAAATTACACGAATGCGATCACTCAAACACTGATGATGGTTATCGCTTTCCTCGGCACAAAGAATTACACGTCAAACAACTACTGTTCCTCAGTAACATACGGGGTATTTTAGATTCGCACGAATGCGAAGATTTGACACAAATGTCAGAATTGCAACGGGAAAAAGAGCTGATATTGCTCATTTCAAATCTGGATAAAAGGGAGCAACTGGAGCTATGGTCAAAGTTAGAATATCCACCACTGCAGTACTTTTGCAAAGGTATATCCTTACCTTGTGGGGATGACCCACTTATTCTTCGCAGCATCCCCACAAAGTGGATGACTTCCACTTTGCTTTTGCGTAAAATACTAAAACGGAACTTGGTCAAAAGCAAAGCAACTTTATATGTACTGCAGGAAGTAAAGTAATCTGCATTAACGGTACATGCTGGAGTGAATGTCCTATGAACATGAAAAATTGTCGTGTACTACACTGCTCAATTGACTTTTTGCAAAAATCGAACATCACGAAAGAATTGGACTAACACAAGCGTGACGCGCTATTTCAGGTCGTAAAAGTGAAGACGCACCGCTGTTCAAAAGAGAATGCTAGTCTTGTCCGGAAAGTAAATCAAGCTGGAGTTCAAACCAAAAATAGAAATAAACGTTGAACATGCCGATCTCAAAATAGGGTTTCAAGAGGCTTTAAAAAACCTGATTTTTGGGTCACCAACAGTAAACTTAAAGAAAACGGAGATGACAAAGACGCATAGTCGGAGCCAATTACCAAATTAAGAGGGATGGTATAAGCGTGACAAGAGCAGTACCTGTGAAGGTTGTAGGCTAGGTCAATGGCAATCATGACGCCGGTGGGTGAGGGGTAGATAGACATAGTGTCGGTGGTGTAGTCGAGGAATTTGGCTCTGCAGTAGCGTTCCACGTCGTGTGAGTCGTAATCGCCCCAACGTAGCTGCACATCAATCCAGTACTTCTGCGTCGTGGTACCGTCCATCACGTCCCTACGTGACAACAGCAATCAGGAAATAATTACATAGTGGTATTTAAAGTGAAGAGTATTTTTTGGATAACTGGTCACACCCTATAAACAAAAAAGTTGAACAGAACTGGAATGTGCGGCAGCATGAAGGATAGAATTCAACAAACACCAGATTCAATGTCAAATTATCGTGTAAAAAGCCGCTTTTTGCCGATAAAGCATAAAGATAAAAAGTTGAGCCACTTTTAAAGGGGCTTAAAAGGGACGAAGGCGACGACCACAAACAAGTGAAAGGTCCTGTCCCCAAAACTAACACAAAACAGTGTAGGAATTTCGCAAAATCGGCACGTCCGATGAAAATCCGCAACTACATTTGAGGCGTAAACAATGAATTTCAAAATGTCTCAAGAGACATGGGCAAACGTCTTTAAAACTCATTACGGTACTGAAACTGACAAACCAACAAAGGCATATTTCAAATCGACTTTAACCGAAGAGGGTATTTTACAGCAAAAAGTGTTTCATTTATCGGCCGCATAAAACTTACCTGCATCTTACAAAAATATGGAAATGAAACAAGGCGCTAAAGTACATCGCGGCAATCCATATGTAACCCTATCATCTAACGACAAAGCTTTGTCGTTTTCTGATGTTACAGATTCGCAACAGCGGTTAAAAACGTAGCTAAAACTTCAATCGAATCGTTGTAGGCCAAAACTTTACCCTTTATTACTAAGCAAACTGTGCCCCGACGAGTAGGCATTTCGACCCATTTGGTAAAGGGCAGACTAGTTTTTCAATTTAAGTTTAGAGGTGGAAACGCGACGCAGCAGTCGGAACAGTTTCTTGGGGAAGGTAAGTCACCAATTCAAAGTGGACGAAGGCGGAAATTGATGATCTGTAGTTGTAAGTGATGGAAATAAATTTTCGCAAAATAGGCGAGATCAAACAGCAACGAGCCGATCCATAAAAAGCAAAAATTGATTGCAACACACACATAAAGGAAATGATTTGAGATCCTATTTTGATAGGAAAATTTAGTAAAACAAACTAGGAACTAGCCCTCATTTTAAATAAATGCTTATTTAACCGTCTGCACAGCTGATCTAAAAATCACCAAGTTTCCTAAAGCAACTTGAAAATCCTAAAAGCAGAAGGAACAGGATCGGAGGAGCTATGTAACTAACTTTGAGTCGGCTAAAAGACTGGGTCGAGAGACAGGCCACTTATACGAGGCGAAGAGGAGGATGTCAGCGCAGCTGGAGTTCATTTTGTAGGACTTGCGCGGGTGGATGGTCTCCTTCTGCACCGTCTCAATCTCGAGAGCGTCGAGCTCCTGATCAAAGACCTGGCAGAGGTCCATCACCACTGACTCGTGGATCTTCTGCCACAAGTGAGCGCGGAAGATTTGAATGAGAGAAATCTTCAGCGTGGGGATTTTGCCGTGCATGAAGATTCCAGTTAAATCCAACTGCACTTGGAAACCTACGTACACCTGTGAGGAAGAAGACGTGTCATTCCCATCTTTGGGGACCGTTAATGTAGAGACAAACGGACTAGTATCTATTTTAATTACACACAAAGGTGTCCAGAACTTTTCAGTCCCCCACCTTCACAAATAATCTTTCAAACTGCTGCTTCAGATGACATCTTCTGCAGTGACTGGAATGCCAAGACGGCAGATTAGCGTGATTTGAAAGAAAAAATTGAAAATGCCACCTACTCGACTAGTCTCCCAGTTTGTAGTCGGCTACAATGAAATTCCCGCCAGACTCTCAGGCCTAGTAGCATCTTTACAGGTAAATCAGGTGCTGCAATGGTTCCAAATAACGAAGGCTGATAAAATTGAATATTTTAAAAACAGAGTAGAGCAATCCATCTTTACAAGGTTGTCGTTTAAGTCGAAATGAACGTGAATAGTGACAACGAAAATACGCAATGACAAAGTGTTTAAATCTAATCTCCCTTTTTGTCATCCCGTGTCTCCCAGCTTGATAGAGCCTTAGTAACAACGCAAGACCGTGATCCAAAAGACGAATCCCGTTTTGGAACAAAACACAAAAACAGTTTTATACAAGGTAGTATTACTTCGTAAATTCCGCTGCTGCCTTTCCTAGGGACACGAAATGTGGTCAGATGCACATAAAATTTAGGCTTTGATCAAAACCATAATTCGTTTCAGACACGCTGAATTGATGGGGAAGTAAAACAATAGAGGGAGGGAACCGTGGTTACTGTAGTAAGCAACGAGCAAGCGAGCCAACTTTACAGGACAACAATGGGGAAGGTGACGGCAGTGATGCAGAAACTGATGTGCAGTGGCTTCAAATGAGTGACAGACAGGATAATAAAGTGGTAGCAAAAACGTAAAACGAAACAAAGATCACAAAAAGTTGTGGCAATAACTGCCAATAAATTACACCACTATGTAAACATTTGGTTATGTTAATTTTAATAACATAACATAATTAATTAGATTCGGTTATTTCACTCCACTGATAATTTAATGATACAACAGTTTTTCTTTTCAAGCACAATAGGCGAGGCAAAATTCAAAGCCCCAAAGTGAATAAGGGCTATCGCAACTGATCAAAATACGAATGACGGAAAACCAGACAAAAACGCACTTATAGCACGAATTCACTCACATTAGCACGATTAATGGTGGGTGACCACCACAACGTGAATCGACGATTTGGAATCTGGTTTAGACCAGAGCGCTGGGCGTTCGTCAGCTTCTTGTACTTCATCGACTCTTCAAAACCACTCGCCTTCTCCCTAGTAAATGAATGGTGTGATTTAGGCATCAAAAGACTATCAAAAGTGTGGGAAGGTGAAAGACGCGTACCAGAAGAGACCCTCCCAGGTGGGGAAGTATGTGCCCTTGAAGAGGGTGTGCTCCAAAATTCCCTCCACACCGCCCAGGGCCTGGATCATGTCGGTGCGGTAGTTGTTGAGATTCCACAGCTTACCATCGTGGCGCTGATGTGTCCACCAGAAAGGGTTCTGCTTCAGCACCTGATACTGCTTGAATTCCGTTCGAACGCGCCAACCTTTGTCGTAGGCCAGGGTATGCCGGTCCTTCTGAAAGAGGGTGTTGATTCGCGGAATACCCCGATCCCAGCTGTCTTCCAGGTCTTCCAGGGTCAAACGTCTAGAAAGAGAGTGAATGGGGCATAAAACATCAAGGCAACATGCTGGCTATTATGAGTTACCGGTAGTAATGACTTAATCAAGAGCTGTTTAGCCAATAATTTAGTGGCTAAGCGAGGGTGCAGGACCCAAAGTTTAGCTCACATTTTCAAGGCCAGAATAATTAAGTGCACCACAAAAAACCTTTTAATGAGGGTTTGAGTTTAGTAAATAATCAGCGAGTCCGTGAGCCAGGAGCATTTATGGATTTAGCAACCCAATTTAGAAAGACTACAAATTATGGGAATTTTCACAATCCCCACTTTTATTTTCACTAATAACAGCAATGATAGTAGAAAGACCGCTTCTGACCAAGCGAATCCTATCAAATCGAAATTGCCAGTTTAAGCGGTGGAAACCAATGATTAAGGGTTTGTCACAAGATCTGTATACGTGAAACAACATTTAGCATTCCAAAATGAAATTGAAGGCAGATACTAGGGCTTAGACTATTTGTGAAAAGCATTGTAACGTTCAGGTGGCGAAAGAAGTAGTAGGCACAACTTGCTGTGCCCCTACGGAATCTGACAACGGACATTAGCAAACCGGAAGTATATTCAGCGTAAAATTCAAATGACTCAAGACGTTAACAACTGATTAATTGAAGTTATAAAAATTTGCAATAAAACTTCCCATCTAGTAAGTGAACAGTTCTTTTTTCCAAAAACTCGATAGTGAATTGTGACTGAAGTCGTCACAAATAATGCAGTTAGAAGCCGAAAAGTCTATAAAGACGAGAACAATCCTCAAATGACTATATTTTGGTGGAAATCCTTCGAAAAATTGTTCATGACTGCAATGTTAGGAGCCGATATGAACTTGACTGATCCCCTTTTGCAATATTTGTAGGAAACCGAAGTTCGACTGCTTAGCCCTTTGTAGTCTCCCACTCTGTCCATGACGCCTCAGCCCTTCCACTTGCTTACAATAGTGGAGCTTTCAGACTAACATCTTGTGACGTTTTCAAAGGTTAAACGGGGTAACAAATTTGTATAAATAGCCCGATTAAATACATCGACAACCCTTAGGGTTCCACAAAAACTCCTCCAGTAAAAAAATGCAGCAATAGAGGAAAGAACTTACCTATTTTGCGCGTTGGCCTCCTGGCGTTTGAGTGCGTATTCAGCCCACACTGACTGGGAGTCACGGAACTCGGTTTCCCAGGTCTGGATGTAGGAGAAGAGAGTGGGAATCACTTGGTCCTCATCGTGGCTCATGCCTGAGCGGAAGTGGGTGATACCCACGTCCGTCTGTTTCGACCATCGCAAGTCAGATTGAGGGATGAGCACGTGACCCATGCTCAGCATGCCTAGACCACCTAGCTCCTGTGCACCAAAAGAGTAAAACGTAATTTAAAATCCAATCGCAAGATAATTGTCAAAGTGGAGAATTGATAAACTGACAATCATGATAGATGTCAATAGCCGGTTTGAATCGGATTAAGTTCAAGTAACCTGCTCGGTAATGTTACAATCGCCTCGCGTCTCGAATGAACTTCACGAAAATTTGCGCTGTGCATTTCTACCGCTACCGTCATATTTGTTTGCCAGACAAGTCAGAGAAACGATTCACAATTGTCAGTAAAAACGATAGTTAATACAAACATTAAAAATTACGGGAGTAAAAGCGTATTGCCGAAAATAACGTTTGCAAGATTTTCAAAAGTGATCGATTCCATGATCACCTACACAAACTAAGAAAGTAGGTTTTGAAAAAATTTTAAGTCTTTCCAAGAGGAGACTTATGACGTGACAAATAACCCCATGGCTCGACAGATCAATCCAACGCCCTCGACCCAAAATGCAGCGATACCAAAAGAATATACAAGTACCTAAGTGTGTCGACAAGGCTGGATGCAACTGAACACCTGCCTTAAATGTAATTAACGTTTCAAGTAGACTTTATCTCGAACTTCAAGCATGTCAATAGCATTGAACATTGCAAGTCTCAATAAACAGGTAGAAGAGGAGTGCTAAAGATTTGTTCAACCTATCGAAATGCAGAGGCCGTCCGAGAAAGCCACGAAGGCAAGGGGCTTGGCGATTGATTATCTTTGACCAGCTAGGCATGAATGGCTAGTTCTGGACAGTGCAGAGTGTCACACGATTAATGGCCACAAGCTCAAGCTTCAATTGAGTCAATGAGGGACAGCATCTCGTCGTAGGCTGGTTATCATGAGCAGTTCACCAAGACCATTAAGTCATCTAAACGCTTAATGTGGAAATGAAGTTTTCTCTTGCATAGATCGTAAACACTAAACTGGTAAAGCACAAAATCTAGTTTTATGAATGGGATTCAAAGCTTGCCTTGGGAGTATAGAAGACAACAGGTGGGAAACGAGCCGGCATCTTTGAGTTGAGGCCAATTTTAATGCGCGTCTGGATTTTATTCTCGCACTTCACCAACAGGTCCAGCAGTGGCACAGTGGAACTGGCAGCCTCGCGAAAGTATGTCATGAGACCAATAAGGGCGGTGTTCCACTTGTTCACGATCTTCGTAAAAGTCGTTGAGCCCGAGGCCATGAGGATCTGGCGTACGCGATTGTGGAATCGTTGCATCGACTCGTCATCCACACGAAGGAAGCATTGGGCAGTGCGCTCCTTCGTCACCTAGAATGAGAGTGGGTGAATGGATGAACGCGAAAAAAGATTGAAAATTTCCACTATAAAGAGGTGAGAAATCATTCACCAACTTTCGGACGGAAAATGACTTCCACTCATGTGTTATGCTGCGGAGCATGGAATTTCTGTTCTTAAGGGCCAACTTCAAGAAAAGACGGTTCTTCGTCAGTGCGAATGTTAGCTAACGTAAATACGAGGAAAGCCACTGAGTCACCACCAAAATCAAATAATACTAGATTTTGGAAATTGGTTTCATCTGTGGTGGCAAACATTCCATGCGGCCACAATTCTCGTGGTTAAAAAGGTTAAACAGCTTCTTTACTGCAGCTGGTATGAAGTGTAGAAATCTAGAATTCCGTGCTGTTTGAGCACGAGGTTTACCATGGAGATACCAAGAGAACACTGCAGGTAAAAAAGCTGAGGTAAGCACACTAACGCACCTCATTTTGCAGATGCCATACTCCACCTGGCAGATTCACGTCAGAAGCCTGGCTAGGAGCTCTACATGCCGGTCGGATACGACACTCAAAACCGCACATTGCAAATAAAAGATTGGGATTGTCCTTCGAGTAGACTGACACAAAGGAGCTTTCCCAATCAATCGTAGTGACAGAGCGTGGCAGACGGTTCTTAATGTCCCAGAACACCGCTCGACCCAGGTTGACATCGTGCTTCATCAGCCGCATGCGCGAGTCCCGGGGCCAGCATTTCTTATTATTGTAACCCACAATGTTTTCGTTGTTGGGATCAGGATGCTCAGTGAGGTAGCGCTGGATAAGATCACGCGCCTCCTCGGCACTGAAGCGCAGAAACATCCAAAAGCGGTCCACGTAACGCGTGTAGAGACGGATGGGGTGAGCAACCTCGGTGGCGGTGTCCTGGTACTGCAAAAAGTCGTTGGGCATTTGTGGGGATCCAGCCATCTCGGAGGAACGTTCCAGACCGACAACGAGGAGGTCGAGAACCAAACCATAGTACTGCATGATGAAAGAGGCAAACTGAAGACCACGGATAATGCCGTAGCTGTTAATATGGTTCATATCCTTGTAATTGATCACAACGTTATTCTTCGCTGTCATATAGTCAGCAATGTTGTGATCAACTATGAGGCGCAGCAGACGATTGAGCAAGGTGAGATCGACCTTCTCGTAGACCTTCTCGAAACGCGTCTCAAGCAGCACGTTGCACTCACCCTCACTTGTCTCCCACGCATCCTAAAAGGGTGGTTTATGAGCAAAGTTCTTAATGAATTTTGAAATCTCACCTTTTGTTCTGCCTAATCTTGATATCGAGACCGAGTGAAGGCGCCGAAATTACTCTATCGCACCTCCGATTAAAAAATGGTAAAAAATCATTGAGGGCCAGAATCCCAACATGAAACAACACAGATGAACGATATTAAATTCCCAGTTTCCGCATAAGAATGTATTGAATCTATGGTATCATTCCCAACAATTTGAGTTTCCACCACAATGCGAAGTTAATAGTTCTAAGATATCTTAAAATAATTCAAGTGATTCAGGCATTCATTACTTTTCCAGATGAAGTTATTCATAGTACAGTCCAACTGCTCCCCATTTTCAGGGCCTTAGGATTTTAAGAAAGCGAATAATCAAAGGATTATACCTTTGTACTGGGTAGGTTTTTTACCAGCTTCGTCTTGGCTACTTAATTCCTGACGACCATCTTAGCAAAACTACTAGTTAGCCGTTCAACCGACTACAGCTAATGCTAGAATAAATGCCAATATCTCCACAGTTCAAATAATCAAAACCGAAACCTTTCCTTAATCAGAGTGGTAAGCAACACTGAATCGCACAAAACCCGTTTGTAGTTACTTCAAAGGGAAAAACGCAACAAATCCTCACGTTTATCACATAAGGGTTGGTTTAAATGATTTACTTTCCGATTAAATTTGTGTTTGTCGCGAGGATAGGCACACACGCGAGTTTTTTGAACTCGCCAGTAAACTTAACCCAACTTATCTTTTAATTATATTCTACACTTCTACCGCAGTAGAAGTGATAAAAGTGAGTATTTAGGGTCTAGACTAACACGCTTCAACACTATTAAGCAAGATTTAGTTCCTTAAAACTAACCTTTAGATTGTTAATGCCCTGACACCACTTATAGACCAGAAGTGGCGGGGGTTCAGAATCCGCAGGCTTAATCCAAGGTGGGAAAAGCCTTCGCTTATCCGCTTCATACCATAAATACTGGTCAAGATAAGCGTCTGTGATCTTCTCCAATGGTTCAACGTCGTAAACTGGCACAAGGTGGCTGTAGAGGTCCATAAACTCAATTCCCACCTCTTTAAAAGCCCGTTGTGTCAACAGATGACGCTTGATTCGACTTAACGCCTCGTGTGGGCTGTCGTAGGCCTGCTCAATTAGACCCAATTCCTCACGCTGCGATTGGTTTAAACGGTTCTTCACGGAGTATGATTCACGCAGTCGCTCCAGGGCTAGAATCAACAACTTTGTGTCATGCTTGTAGCTTACTGGAGGGAAAGGAATGGGGGAGAAACGACGACTCTCTAGCCAATGCACTGTCGTGGTGTAGATAGCCACCGCCTCCTCAGGCGTGACATAGGGACCGTCCTTGAGGTAATTATGCTGCCTTTCTTGCTCCGCTTTTAGGTAGAGGCGAGTGAGACGACCCAGGTTCTTTTTGCAAACTGTTTTATCTACCGTAGCCCCACGACGAATACGCTCGCGATTGTAATGAGCTGTGTTTGTCCACCAATCTGCCTTAGCTTTCACGTAACGCAAAATCATATTTTCGATGGGGATGGGCATATTAGGCACCTTCCAAGGTATGTTGGCCTTCCAACAACGCCAGGCTTCACTCAGGTGCTGTAGAATGGTTCTCGCTTTGTTCTGCTTGATACCCTCGGGCATCATGTCGATGATATCGTGCATGACAGCAGCACGCAATTCCAAATCATAATGCGACTCCACGCGCTGCTTAGTGACAGTCTTAGCCACTCCCTTAGAGTGACGTCCCTCGAACTGTCGGGATAGAAGGTTGCCTAGCCACCGCTCCAAAAGCGGGGTGATTCCGCGCATGAAGAAGAGCCAGACGCGCCACGCTGGCGCCCACATACCGACCCCGGGACCTTTACCCACTGGACCAGTGTTGAATCGATAATAGATTAAGTGTTTTAGGTCTTTGCACATACGGATTTGTCGCATGAGTTTGTACTTGTAACGGTACATGCCCGTGAGTTGGCCGACATGGGAGAAGATGTATTGGAGGCCATCAGCGAGCTATTTGGTAGAAAAAAGTATTATCAGAAAAGGCAGTATCACCGTCGCCCCATGCCGTGCGTTAAGGCCAACAGATGGGGAGAACTGGGTAGTTCACATATCAACTACCTTCTGGACCCCTGCGATATCATCGTACCTGATAGGCATCCACATTGCCCAGACGATACTGCACGTGGCTATCGACCACGAGCTTGGTCAAACGAAGGATCTCGCGGCAAAGATGGAAGGCATTGCCGAAACGCGACTTTTTGCGCTCCTTCGTGGTCAAAGTCTTAACTGGTTTTAGGTTGAAGTTGTAGTCTAGGTGAAGATAATTAAGGTTCTTTCGATGGATCAGCAGATTCAGCATGTTGTAGCCCTGACGACAAACTTGGAGGCCCACCTCCACCCAATCAAGCGTGGTGGCTTGGAAGAACTTAGTAGCCTTGAACGAGCGGAAGAGATAGCGCTTCCGCTGCGGTTTTGGCTTCCTGTGATGTAGGGCGTTGAGCACGAAGTACTTCAGCAGCTTTTGGTAGGATACACGAACCTAGAAAGGGGCGTTAGAAAATGACAGGGCCTACTTTTACTGGCATTCCAGATGGACAGTGTTCTCGATACCAAGTTTGAACCAATGGAACGTCAAGGGCGCGTCGGGTGCAACCAGACCTAAGATTGAAGGGTCTGGGTGCCCAGAGGAGGCCGATACCATTGGCCGTGTTGTCTGTGTACAAAGGTGTCTCAGCCATAAAGGGTCTGTAGTGCTCTGGAAGGCTGAATTCCCCCTCATCATCGTCAAAGACTGCAATATGAGCCTCTGGAACCTTTACAGTGTGACGTTGTGAAATTGGGTTAATGAGAGGATCAAAGTAGAAGGCCGGGAGATCAGGGTCTTCAGTCTTTATGAAAAGAACGTTTGGTGTATGGTACCATGACAGGTGAACTTGAAATGGATAACTATTATACAGGTAGGGAAAGGCAATTCGATACTCCGTGCGAATGGGTTGGCGGATTATAATCTTATTGATGTCGTTGAATTCATTCCAGTCCTCGTCACTAGAAAAACAAATAGGCGGTAGAAAAGTGCAACTTACTCAAGGTTTTTGTCCTTCACCAATGGTTCAAACTTTGGACCACCTGGTAGAGCCACGTTAAGGGCTTTTGCGGTGAAAAACGACTTGAGGTCGAAGAGATAAAAGTAGTTATCATCCACAAGATCCGTCAAAAGACAGTTGGCTAGACGATATAAATTCGACATTATCGGCAGTGGCAAATTCCAATGTCGATACGTAAGACCATTCACGTGCCTTGAATAAAAAAAACGTTTCATCCACCCCAATCCCTTCAGTGATATTTCCAATACCAAGAACCATGATTTCCCAAACTAAAAGTTACGATGCCACCTACTTTAATAAAATTACCCTCTTGTCACGGTTTTCAATAATAAGGAACAATTGCTTTGCCTATTCAGATTCTACTTTTGACATTACCTTGGTGAGACAAACTTACGGAGTTTCAGAGAGAGGATTCCGATCATAGAACCACTCAGCAATAGCGCCATCCTCTTCGGGATCAAGATCCATTTGGATCGGTTCTAGAGGTTCAACGTCAAGAATATTATCAGCGTAGTCTAGTGGTGGTTCTTCGTCATCAAAAGGAGGGAAGCGCATTCGCTTAAAGTGCCGTCGATCTCGCTTTTCGCGACGCATCATAATCCACATGGAGCTCCACTGGGCGACGTAGATCGGCTCGACAACCCAAGGTATTTCGTTCACGAAGGTAATAGCTCCCGTGATGTGATACAAGACCTGAGGCGGTTAAAATAGAACTTAATTGAACTTGCCTTAACATCTCTTATCTGCTCCCAAGGCATCGGCATGTTCTCTAGGAGCTTCAAGATGGCATGTGGCATATACTTGAGCGCTCCCAGATAAACACGTTTATCATGGCGAAACTTGCGATTGGTCATATCACCATGATCACGAACGATTTTGCGGATGTGTTCAGGAGGCATGTCCTCCTTCTGCGCTTCCACAAAACCAAACTTTCGCTTGTCTGCATACTTCTTCGATTGCAATTGCTGCCATTCCAGCGCTAAAATAGAAATATTTTAGTATTAATGCGATTTGCAATCAATAAAATCCGTCTTCCCAAAAAAACCAACCCTTATTCGCTGGAAGCATCACGCAAAAGGAATACGCTATTCCGGCTGAAGAGGGCTATCAATGGGCACTATACACTATTCACTTTCAGCCGTTATTGGTTGACTATGGAAGTCGGTTTCAGTTCTTAAAAATCTACATAATTTGTAGTTTCATGGTAAACAGGCCAATTTTAGGGTGCATACTATCTTTTATTGATTTATCTTGTGATAGTTTTTTTGATGCCTGTTTGTTTTAAAACAGTTTAAGCAAAAGTTTAAAATATTTTAAGCGAGATCAATATTTCGTTTATTGGATGTTTAATCCTACTATCTATTGCTCAGCAGCATTTTACTCACAAATGCTAAAGTATCTTTTGGTTTTTTGCCGTGATGTTGACTTTGTTTGGCCCTATGTGATTGCTAGGCCCTTGCCGGGATACGAAATACAAAATCTGCTTTATTGATACAAGTCATTAAATAGACCATTGCATAAACTACGCTGCAAGTTTATTAATACGCAGCCTCCTCCATTATGATTTGGTGGCCGCGATTGTCCCTTCGGCAGGTCTGTTGACCTCTGGACCGTGCCAGTAGCCTGAAGCTCCACTGCATGTCGAAAATACCTATTTTGTCCTATGTTATGCCTTCTCTCACCTTCAAGGGAGCCTTGGGGAACTACATACATTCACCATTTGTTAAACACCAACTTTTAAACATATGTTCTAATATGATGCTTAGTGGCTAATTTGGTCCATTTTAACTGTTTGTTTTGATGAAGGGCTTTTGTGTCTTGGCCATTGTACCTTGCCCGGTGGGCTGGCCTAAGAGCCAGTAGCCCCAAGCTCTACTACATGTCAGATACGTATACGTTCAGCCTGAGTGTTATGTACCCTTGCGTCTTCAGGAAAATATCCTTGGGGCTACAACATCCGCATTGCATCTAGAGGTAAATGGTTAATACTGTGTTTAAAACGCATACAAATATTAAAACCGAAGAGCTTTGAGGTTAGATGTTAGTAAGCTAAGTTTAGCCTGGTTTTATCTTCAATATATTTTTAGTGGATATTTGTTGTGCTGCAATTAAGGGCCCGCTTTTGTACTTTCGTTGAGCGCCTTGGCTCCCGCCAGGCAGATGCCTTCTGACCTTCCACACGCCTACAATGCATAAACTAACACAAAATTAATTCTTAGTTTATCTTCAAGAAAGTCTCGGAGAGCTGCATTGGCGGCATCGGAAAGTAAACCCGATCCTAGGGGGCACCCACCCCGGACTTTATTGCAGCTAAATGGAACTAAACATGGCAAAAGAAAGACACATGCTATGGATGGGGAAATTCCTGAAGACTTCCTAACAAAAGTATTGTATTTGATGTCTATCGCTTACACCAATCTTCGTCCAGCGTCCTGCGAGAATAGTATTATCAATAGAACTAATACTAGCTGTGATCGTGACCTAACAGAATCTGCGTTATAAAGGTGCTCACGATACCTACATGAAGATATCAATTAAATGAACACTAGATACTTCCTCCTTTACCGCTCCTCTAGCTAAACATATCCCACACTGATATGGCTGAGCAGCACTTAAATAAAACAAGGTAACAAGAAAAAGCGGATGCAAAATCTTGTTCCCGCGAAACGGATTGAAAATGCATTCTTTATCATGAACACTGCTGTTAGTCTGGTGATTTTTACTGCAAGCGATCAACACAGACGGTGTTTCCGCATACTTCCATCCTCCAATGCAATTCCAAAATCTAACAATTGCTAAGGTTCTACGGAAGTATTTGAGAGGTTTTTGCTGCAGGTCACTTGTAGATATTTATTCCTTATAACACCAACTACATTGTGACGGCCGACGCGGCCAATTGATGATGGAGAGCACCAAAGGCGGGGCTAACATAGGTAGTCAAACTTATAACTCCTTATGATTCACCTAAATCTTTGTTTAATTTATTTTTGCAGTTAGAGCTTTACAGGTTGTACTACCGCTGGCATGAATGACCTCCGGTCATTTCTGTGCGTAATTTATGCATATTCTGTACTGATTCTAAGTCAAAGCTAAACGTCTAGTGCAGTCATTTTAGCTTCAAGCATTTGCAATATTTCTTGATTATTAACTTCTGGGTTTTTGTATGTCCGGATGGTCAGGGATCGTACAATTTTTAATCGCAAACCCCTGTCTATGCAGACGCTGTCAACAATTTTGCAATACGACTAGTGGTGAAGTTGTAAACCACCTACAATTTTCATGAGAGATACGCGAAGTAATCGCAAAGAAGTAGGGTTTTTAAAGTTAAGTGAGAATAACCTTTTAATTTTTGTTTAAAAAGTAAACCACGTAAAAAATTTTGTTTTTTTGCTTTAAGTAAGTGTAGGTCTGGACCCTGATAAGTGCAACTAACTGTGCTTATTTGTTTTAACGTATCAGTGTTTAAGGATACATTGCGTTTCGCTTCTGTCGCCTGCGAGGTACTTTCTCTCGGTTCGGGTTGCATCCCTCGAGTTACCGGTAATTTTTCCAATTACGGGTTGTCTTCATTTGCGCAAAATCAGTGCAATCATGATCGGGTCTTGCGATCCGGGCACTTTTCTATTGTGTTAGATATGCGTGCTTCCTCCGTACCTATAACTTTTGTGTTTGTCTGCAGTTTCAGCTGTTTCCTCTCATAGTGTATCCCGTTAACGTTATTCAACTGTGAAGGTAACTGGAGTACTTGGATTTCAGTTGCCTAATAATCCTAACATATGTCTTATTTCGTGCTGCGTGTTCTTTTAGTCGTCCTCTTAGCGTTGACTTACGCCATCTTCTGATTCGCACGTTTGCAAACAAATACATTTAATGCGGATCGACTGAGTCACAGTTTCACTTTTACTATAGCATCATGGAAGAACAACCACAAAATGGCACTGCTGCTGGTCACCCTGAAGTCAGTTCGGTTAAGGAACCAGCGATTCTGGAGACTCCTGAAGACGTGCGTAACAGAAGAAACCAGGTTCTTGACCGCTACGCTGCCTTCAAAGAGGCTACAGATGAGCGTCGTCGTCGACTCGAGGACGCCAAAAAGTATCAGTACTTCAAGCGCGATGCTGATGAACTTGAGAATTGGATTCAGGAAAAGCTGCAAACTTACAGCAGTGAAGACTATAAGGATCTCACAAACCTTCAGGTAGTGTACGTTAGTTTTTTCCTCTTTATTTGTGCCTCAGAGCAAGAAGCAGAAGCATCAGGCTCTCGAGTTGGAAGTCAACGCCCACTTTGAGAATTTAAACTCTCTCGACGGCGGCGGTGAAGAAATGATTTCTCAGCACCATTATGCTTCGGAAATCATTCGAGTATGTTCATTTTTGTTCTCCTGAATATTCCACCTTTAGGGCATCTTAGATGAACTGCATGCACTCTGGGAGAAGCTCATGGCTATGTTCATGCAGAAAGCTCGTCTTCTTAACCTCACTCTTGAGTATGTCAACTATCTACGTCGAGTTGATGAAATTCTCTTCTGGATTCGTGAAAAGGAGGCATTTGTCACCTCCGAGGAATTTGGTCAAGATCTAGAACATGTGGAGGCTCTCCAAAAAAAATATGATGAATTCATAAAGGTGTGCTTCCATTTCTTACTGCCCACTATCCCCATGGTTTTAGGATCTGGAGTACCAAGAGGGTCGTGCAATGGAGATTTACGCCAAGGCCGATGAACTGCTGAAGGAGGAGTTTCCGGAAGAAGCACTGGTTATTGAGAAGAAAACGGAGGTTCGTGAGGCTCTCGATCGTCTCAAGGAACTTGCAAGAAAGCGTCAGAATAAGCTTTATGAGGCACACGAGATTCAACGTTTCTTTCGGGAAACAGACAAAGCCATCTCGTGGCTCAATGAGAAGTCAATTCCCCTCGCAATTGAGGACTGTGGCCGCGACCTCGTCTCCGTGCAGGCTCTACAGCGCAAACATGAAGCTCTTGAGCGTGATTTGGCAGCCCTGGAGGACAAAGTCTCCCAGCTCAGTACCGACGCTGAAGCGCTCTCCAAAGAGCACCCCGATTCGAAGGATACGATCCAGGAGAAGCGTAACACGCTCACAACAGCTTGGCAGGATCTCAAGGCCAAATCTGGAGACAGGCGCGCAAAGCTGGAGGAATCCTTCCTCTTGCATCGTTTTCTTGCCGATTGGCGTGATCTCACTCTGTGGATTGCGGACACCAAGGCCATCATCTCGGCCGACAAGTTAGCCAAAGATGTGGCGGGTGCCGAGGCTCAAGTAGAACGCCACAACGAGCACAAGGGTGAAATCGATTCACGCGAGGATGCCTATAGGTCCTGCATGGAGGAAGGTCAACGTCTTGTTGATATGGGCCACCCGACAAGTGCAGATGTTGTCAAGAAGATGAACACTCTGCAGAATGAGCGTGATTCCCTTCTTGAACTCTGGGAGGCTCGTCGTGTTCAGTTTGAGCAGTGTATGGACCTCATGCTCTTCTTCCGTGATACTGAACAGGCTGAAGCCTGGATCGCCAAGCAGGAGGCCTTCCTTGAAAACAAGGATGTTGGTGATTCGTTAGATGCAGTTGAAGCTCTCATGCGGAAGCAGGAGGACTTTGAGAAGTCTCTGACAGCTCAGGAAGAGAAAATCAGGAATTTGGAAGCGTTTGCGGACAAACTGATCGCTGGAAATCATTATGCCTCTCCAGAGGTGGCCGAGCGCCGTGAATCTCTGCTGCGACGTCGAACTGCTCTTCAAGACAAGGCTGCCCTTCGCCACCAGCAGTTGGTAGACTCGCATCGCTACCAGATGTTTGATCGTGATGCTGACGAAATGAAAGCATGGATTATGGAGAAGCTGAAAACTGCTACCGACGAAAGCTACAAGGATCCAACCAATCTGCAAACTAAGGTACAAAAACACCACAATTTTGAGTCTGAAATCAACGCAAATCGATCACGAATGGACGAGGTGAAGAAAATGGGTATTGACTTGATTGACGGGCAACACTACAAATCTGATGACATAAGGGCACGCATCGGTGAGCTGGATGATCTATGTCTCCAACTTCTCGACGCTATGGCAAAAAAGGGCAAAAATTTAGAGCAGGCCAACAATCAGCAGCAGTTTGTTCGTAATGTTGAAGATGTGGAGCTCTGGCTCTCTGAAGTGGAGGCCAAACTGGCTTCGGATGACCATGGAAGAGATCTGAACAACGTGATTAACATTCAGAAGAAGCACAACCTCCTTGAATCAGATGTGCAGTCACACCGTGATCGTATCTGTGCGTTCCGGGATCAGGTGGAGAAGTTTAAACAGGAGGGTCACTACGACGCCCCGATTCTAGAACAAAAGCAGCAGCAAGTAATGGCTCGTTACGAGGCCCTTGCGAAGCCGCTGAAAAGTAAGCGAGCTCGTCTAGATGACGCCTACAGGTTACATCAATTCTACCGCGATGTAGAGGATGAAGAGGATTGGATTCGGGAAAAGGAGCCTGTTGCTGCTTCAAATAATGTTGGTATGGTGCAAAAAAGCCTTTTTGCGATGTAATTTTCAGTAGCATTGAATATCGAATGACAAATTGCAGTCATTAGATGTAGCTTTCCAACTGTCGTTTTGCGGAAGTGCTTAATTTCGCAGGCCTCATCACTTTTACTGGAAAAGGTTATAGTAACGATGTTTTTTTCCGATGTCTCTTTTACGTTCTAATGCTAGATCTTCCAGGTAGTTTATTGTTTCCACTTCTTTATCAGCTGGCAAGTTGTATAGTTGTCATTTAACTATGGTACATAGATGACCCCCTGAAATTATCCATTTTTGATGAAAGGGTAGTTGGTAAAGGTATCCGTTTTCCGGTGCTCGTTCCACGCCCTGGAGGTAGATCTGGTGCGTTTTTAGTAGCATCGGATATCAATTACTGCCTTTCATCGTCAGCCGGCGAGTTATCTGGCTGTCATTTTGCGGTAGTGCACAAATAATCTGTAACAAGTTTTAGCGAGGAAAAGAATTCCTTGCAGTGGGAGACCTTTTAACGGGTTTTAAAGGTATGAAATATTAGTTGCTGTTTTTGCCATCAAATTGTTATTTACATGATTATCTCTATATTCTTTGTGAAGTAGAAGGTCCACTTCAAATGTCCTCTTTTGCGTGCCTAGGAGCATTGAATATCGATTGCCACCTTTTAGTGTCCGAAAGATTTCTATCATTTTGCTAAAGTGTACATAAACTCTTCAAGCCCCAACCGTATTGGTTTCTTTTTTCCCTTTGACCTCAGTTTCACCTCTTTTTACTCCCTTCCACAGGTCGTGACTTGATTGGCGTACAGAACCTGATCAAGAAACATCAGGCCGTGTTAGCTGAAATCGCAGGCCATGAGCCACGCATCCAAGATGTCTACCAGACCGGCGAGAATATGGCTCAACAGGGTCACTTTGCTTCGGAGGAGATTAGAAAACGAATCGCGGGTCTCAACTCGGTTTGGGAAGACTTGCGTCAGAAGGCTGAAAACCGGCGCAAATTACTGGATGATTCACTTCAGGCTCAGCAGTACTTTGCGGACGCTAGTGAAGCTGAGAGCTGGATGCATGAGAAAGAGCCACTTGTAGACTCTAAAGAGCTTGGACGAGATGAAGATTCCACTGAAGCTCTCCTCAAGAAGCATGATGCCCTGATGGCTGACATCGAAGCCTACGGATCGACTATCGAGAGTTTGGGCAAGCAGGCCTCTGAGTGCGGAATGCAAGAGGTTCCTGTAGGCGACTTGATGGGCAAAGAGCTGGTGGTAGCTTTGTACGACTACCAGGAGAAAGCCCCTCGTGACGTCTCCATGCGTAAAGGTGAGATTCTTTCCCTTCTCAACAGTTCCAGCAAGGACTGGTGGAAGGTCGAGATAAACGACCGTCAGGGCTTTGTTCCTGCCGCGTACCTAAAGAAGATCGATGCACCATTGACGGACAGCCAGTCCCACCTCCTGGACCAACCTCTCACAGTGGCATTACAACAGAAGCGGCTTGAGGAGCAGTACAACAACCTTCTCAAACTTGGTCGTGACCGCCGGGAACGCTTGCAGGGCTCAGTTCAGGCCTACCAACTTGTACGTGAAGCGAATGACCTGCATCAGTGGGTTGTTGAGAAGGAACTCCTCGCTGTTACTGAGACCATCGTTCCTGTGGGACTTGAAGAGGTGGAATGTGAACGAAAGCGAGTGGACAACCTCATGGCAGAACAGAAGGATCGTGAGCAGCGTGTTCAGGATCTGAAGGACAAAGCGGATCATTTGAAGCGCGGTGGTCAGACTGAGGCCGTGGAGAAGATTGAGGGTATCATAATGCAGTTACAGAAGAAATACGAACAACTCGAAGAGGTAACTACGAAAAAAGTTAAAAATTTGGATGACATCAACGCGGTGCAACGCTACCACCGTGACTGTGATGAAGCCAAAGAGTGGATTGACGAGAAGGATGTTCGGCTAACTACTGATGATGTTGGCAAAGACCTTACCTCAGTCCAACGCCTTATTCGAAAACACGATGCTCTTGAGCGCGATCTCGTTGCTCTTGGTGATCGCGTCAAGCAGCTCGATGTAAAGGCTGCCGATTTAGCACAGACGCATCCGCAAGAGGCTGAGGGCATCTGTCAGCACCAGGAGCAGATCAATCAAGCCTGGAATGACCTCACAGCCAAGGCCGAGGCTCGCAAAGCCAAGTTGTTGGACTCCCTCGATTTGCAGAAGTTCCTTGCTGATGGACGGTTGGTTTTACCCTTCGCTTCCGTCTCTTAAGATCAAGCTGTCAAGAAGGTAACCGTTTCTCTTATTTCCGCAGTGATCTCCAGTCGTGGATGAACACAATGAATGCTCTCGTCTCCTCCAACGATCTTGCAACTGATGTGACCGGAGCCGAGGCTCTAATTGAACGCCATCAGGAACACCGCGCAGAAATCGATGCCCGTGCCGGCACCTTCGATAACTTTGACGCTTTTGGGCATGAGCTAGTGGAGAACAAGCACTACGCTAGTCCTGAAATTGAAAAACGCATTGAGGAGACCCGTGTGGCCAGAGGCAATCTTCTCAAGTAATTTGCAGTGCTTTCTTATTGCTGACTACCAAGGAACTGTTTGGAGGATAAATTGTTTCTGTTTTCATAGAGCCTGGCAGGATCGTGAAAAGGAATTGGAGCAGAACTTGAAACAGCAGCAATTTTTACGTGACTGCGAACAGGCTGAGGATTGGATGAGTATGCGCGAGTCCTCCCTTGTTGGTACCAGTGGTGATGACGTGGACAAGGTGGACGCTTTGATCAAGAAGCATGAGAACTTCAACCGTGCTATTACTGGACAGGAAGCGAAGATTCAAGCTCTGGACGCCTCGGCAGGTGCCCTTCTCGCTGAGGGTCACTATGACGCTCCGGGGATACAGGCGAAGCGTGAGGAAGTCCTTGGACGCTGGGCAGAGCTCAAACAGGCCATGATTGAGAACAGGAGTCGTCTGGGCGATGTGCAAACCTTGCAGGCTTTCCTTCGCGATGCTGATGAGATGGAGATCTGGATCAACGAGAAGCTCCAGGCTACTATGGATGACTCTTACAAAGATCCCACAATTAACGTGCAGGCTAAGCATCAAAAACATCAAGCCTTCCAGGCAGAATTAGCCGCAAACGCAGAACGTCTACAAGCCATCCTCGGGGCCGGCCAACGCCTGATTGAGAAGGGTCAGTGCAAGGGTCAGGAGAACGCCGTCGAGGAACGGTTGACCAAATTGGCGGACCAATGGGAGGACCTGATAAGGCGATCTGAGGAGAAATCGGCTAAGCTGCAGGAGGCCAATCGTCAAGCGGCTTACAATGCCAGTGTGAAGGACATTGAGTTCTGGTTGGGTGAAGTGGAGGCCTCATTGGCCAGCCCGGATTATGGGAAGGACTCTGCATCGGTGGATAGCCTTCTCTCTAAGCATCAGGTCCTCACTACCGATATTCAAGCTCACGAGGATCGAATCTCCGAACTGAATGCCCGAGCCGATGAGCTTTACGCTGCGGGGGCTATCGATGCAGACACTATCAAGGAACGCAAGCGATGGATCAATGAGCGCTACGAGAAGATCCGCGCATTATCTGAGAATCGGGCGATCACTTTGGGTAAGGCAAAGTGTCTGCACGACTTTTACCGTAATTTGGACGACGAGGAGGCATGGATTAGGGAGAAGAAGATTCTCGTCAGCTCGGAGGACTATGGGCGTGACTTGATTAGTGTGCGAAACTTGAAGAAGAAGCACAAGCGCCTCGAGGTTGAGATTGTCGCGCACAAGCCTGCGGTACACCAGGTCACTCAACAGGGCCAGGAGCTCATGTCAAATACGGAGCTGGCTGATCCGGTGGAAATTCAAAGGCGTATCGATGTGAGTTCTGATTTCAAATTATTTCTTTTTTATTTTTAATTTCGGTTTTCGCGTGAATTTACATAGTATTACACGGTGATCTTGTCGCTGGATCTGTTAACTAGGTTGTGTGTAGAGGTCAAACCAGGTTCACGCGCTTGATATCCTAGTGTCAGTATAAGGGTAACGTTATAACGGACATTCATTTTTTTCAATCGGATGAACTTGTCTATTGTAATCCCCCTACTACAGTGTGGAGTAAGGTGCTTAGTCGTTTGAATTCAATTTAATCTAGCAAAATCGGCACATCAGTTGCGTGCAAATGCAGTCGTTAGTTTTGTAGTTCGTGTGCTTTGCGGTTTTGCCAGCTAGACTACTCTGTAGGTATTTCACCTCGTTAATGTAGATTTGCAAATTTAAACTCTTCTAAATCACAGTTCTTTGACATCTAATGTCGAATCAAAAGTAATTACCTACCAGAATGAGGCAAGTAGCTTTCAAATATGGTCGATCACTATTTTATGTTAAGACGACTTGTTTTTGTAACGCCATTGTCATTCATCGAAAAAATTAATAAACATGTTCAAAAATACTTTTAAAACTACGTCGATTGTTCAACGGCGTGTAAAAGCCTTTTTGGCACTTAAGTGACTTCTTACAGCTAGGTATTCTTTTACGTTCTTATCTTCTTTAATTACCCATTTTCTGCCTTGTGGTCTGTTCACCCAGCACCAGGAGATCCATTTGGAGTCTAAAATCATGTCATCCATTGCTTAGACAGTTAAACTTTCTAAAATCTCTTGCTTCTCCCCAATGCAGCACTTAAACCAGGCATGGGAGGAGTTGCAAACCTTAACCGCTAACCGCGACCGCAGACTGGACGAGTCCTCAGACTACCAAGACTTCTTGGACGCTGTTGAAGAGGAGACCGCGTGGATTTTGGAGAAACAGCATCTTCTATCTTCCGATGATCACGGCGACACCTCTGCAGCTGTTCAAGGCCTGGTCAAACAACATGAGGCCTTTGAAGCTGATTTGAAGGTAGAAAATTGACTTTCACTTCGTAACACACTAAGTACAAGTCAGTCACTGCCCTTTCTTCTGTCTAGGTTCACCAAAAGAAGTGCGAGGAAATATGTCGTGCCGGTATGGATTTGATCGAGCGTGGCAACCATAACAAAGTAGCCATTGAGCAGAAATGCGAAGGTCTTCGCGAGAAGTTGGAAGTGTTGGTGCGCAATGCAGAGCGTCGAAAGGCCCTTCTGCTGGATAACCACGCCTTCCTTCAGTTCATGTGGAAAACAGATGTGGTGGAGCTGTGGATTGCCGATCGTGAGGCTCAGGTGCGCTCCGAGGATTATGGACGCGATCTGAGCTCGGTGCAGACTCTATTGACCAAACATGAGACGTTTGACACCGCGTTGGAGTCCTTCCGCACCGAGGGCATAAAGACTATAACTGAACTCCATGATCAGCTCATCCAATCAAAACACGTCCAATCACAGGCTATTCAAAAGAGGTAAGTTGCGGACCTGCTCTTTTCTTACCCTCTTTTTCCCCCTGAAATATGTTTCTCTCCGCCTAGGTTTGATACTCTAATAGGTCGTTGGGAGCGCTTGAAGAGTGAATCCGAGCGTCGAAAGAACGAGTTGTTGCAGTTGCAGAGCCAGTACAAGAAGGTGGAGGAGCTCTATCTGGACTTTGCCAAGCGTGCCTCCACCTTCAACTCGTGGTTTGAGAACGCGGAGGAGGACCTCACCGACCCCGTGCGATGCAACTCTCTGGACGAGATTCGCGCCCTTGTTGAGGCTCAAGAGCAGTTCAAGGCCTCCTTGAAGCCCGCTGAAACCGACTTTCAGCGTCTGCGCCAGTTAGATAAGGAGATCAAAGGCTATGGTGTAAGCCTGGTCGAAACCATACTCTCTTGATGGGCACTTAAAGTACAATAAACACTTTTATCTGTGTCGCATACCCTCCTGTAGGTTGAAGAGAATCCCTACACTTGGTTTAATATGGTCGCTCTTGAGGATACTTGGCGCAATCTTCAGAAGATCATTCAGGAGCGCGATGAGGAACTTAGGCGCGAGTTGGCTCGTCAGGAGCAGAATGATCAATTGCGTCAGGAGTTCGCCGCTGCTGCCAACAGTTTCCATGCTTGGCTACAGGTGGGCAATGCTGCTTTAATGCTGGGAATAATTTTGTCTAAGGCAGTGAACTCGTGGGTTTTTGTCGACAGTAGACTTGGGCGCGAACTGATCGAGTGCTTCAAGATTTTGTCAGTTCAAGTTTTTATCGTCAAATTACGAATTTCTATTTTTTTTAATCGTAAATAAGACGAGTTCAGAGGATTTGCAGTAAATTTGAGCGAAACCAGACGTCATTCTTATCCAACGGATGTGATAGGAAGTCTCCCAGCTCATCATAGTTCTCGTTCTCATTTGCCCCACTCGTGGGATTTTCCTTTAGCATGGGAGGGAGGGAGGTGAGGACTCAAAAATCCGTATAATTTACTACTGACTAATGGGTAGTTTCGTATTTCCAAGCGTACAGGCCCAATACCAACTGATTCTGAGAAGGGTAGAAGTTGGGTTTCTCTCTTCTATTGATGTATCTTCCCAAAACATGCTAAACTCCAACAGTACTAGCTAACGCGGGAGAGGGAGTAGTTTCGTTCTTATAAAGACTTGCCAAAAATGATTTGCAAAGGACGGCCATTCATTCTATCAGTCTAGCCTTTCAAATATTCTCTTATAATATTCTGTGTAGTGCTCCTAGACTTCTCTGAAGCCGGAAGAAGTCATAATGCCCGGACAGAATATGTATTTTCGACGTACAGGCGGAAGAAAGGAAGGGAAACCTCGTTACCTTTATTCCGCCGAGCACAAGATGCTATGGTTATCGTCAACTCGACGATTTTGAAAAATAGGTTGCAACTGACATGAATTGTGTGGAGGTGCAAGTATTGTGTTCTGCTTTGGTATCCACGTAAGGAAAGAAAAGAGCTTCACCAATGTTCTTGAGCCCCCTTTCCAAAATCTTGGCCTGCTATTTTGTTGAAAAAATGTTCCAAGGTTAACTGAGAGGCTAGACCTAGAGATATGCCTTATTTTGTCTGAAAAGTTTTATTTAACTACAATGAAGAGTTCAAGGATCGTGATAGCACTGATAACTGCAGAATGGAGGTTCAGTCTCTCCGGGTAAATTCAGCGCCTTGTCGAGAGGGAAGGTATCTCTTTTATTTTACAGATTTCTTTCGCATAAAATCTGGACCACGAATGGTCAGAATCGATGTTCGTTTTGATGGAGCTTTAATCGATGGAACACGCTTTGACGTTCCACTTCTATCAGTTGCATTAAATTTTGTTTCGAAAATAGATTTTCGGTGTGATTTAAGTGTCCAAGAATATTAAAAACTGTTAGCACTGATGTCCGTTGCGTAAAGTTCAACTTTTTAATTTCTAATATACTTTTTCCACTGGATAGTCGGTACGCAACTCGTTGATGGAGGGTACGGGGACTCTAGAGGAACAGTTGGAGGCCATCCAGGCCAAGTCGGTGGAGATCCGCTCGCGTAGGGTGGAGTTGAAGCAGATTGAGGAGTTGGGCGCGAGGCTTGAAGAGCGTCTCATTCTCGACAACCGCTACACCAAACATAGTACCGTAAGTGTTTGTGCTCTCCTGCATACACACACATGCCTCTTATTGCTGCTGCAACCACTAGCTGGCAGTTTTGTTCTTGGCTAACTTCCAACTACGTGAGAGAGCACGGAATTGCATCTTGCTGAGTCAGTAGATTGGGGTTCTGAGTCTGCCTTTTTGTAATGGTCAAGCATGTATGGCTGTGTGGGCTATGCAAGGTGAATTCACGTCGTCGTGGTCGTGAAATGGACGTGGAACCGGTTTTGGCATGTTTTTGCTACCGTAAGAGGTGTTATACATTTTTTAGGAAGTGAAAGGTTAGAAGTACGGAAGCCGTTATCGATATCGCTAAAATATTTTGACCACCTCAAATCAGTGGCAAGAATGGGATTTGTGTTAACGTTTCAAACCTCCATTGTGGCGTCAGCCACTAATTACGATGTCAGGGCCGGTTGATGTAATTGTCACGCCTGGCATTGTTGGATGATTGTGAGAATTTTTCGTGATCGTGGATTTAGTGATTGAAATTGCTTACCTGTAGTTGACATTCAAGGTGCACAGCGGTAGTTGGGCTTGTGTGTGTGCCATTTGTCGTGGGAGCCGAATTTTTGTGCACCTTTTCGTGCAGTTCAATGTTGGCCTTTGAGGTGTACTTCAATACTATGCAAATTTATTACCTTTGGAGGTGAAAATAGAGTTGGAAATCCCCCTTAAGGTCTGTGGAAGTTATAATTGTTGTAGTCTCACACCATCATCCACTGTTTCAAGTCGTCCGTGTTTCCACGCCTTTTCTGTCAGTCCACACTTTTACAACGCTGCACAGCTCGCAATATTAGCGATAACTAGATGCGGTTGACTTCCGCTTCAAAGTAACCATCCAAAGGCAATGTGTTCAATCTGTAACAGGTTTGGGAGTCTCCAGAAAATTGACAAATCGGCGAAGCGAATTTTCAAAGTAACGTCAGAATCTACTCATAACTCATCTTACTTAGGTCGTACAGAGTGTTGAGATATTTTTTATTTAGACTCCCACTACAGTCATCTCTTAGTTTTTTGGACCTCCCCTTTTGTCCCGCGTTCAATAGTCGTGCACAAATGCGGTGCTCGGTCGTTGTGGAGATTCAGGCATCAATAGACTCTCATTCCTTCACATTTCTCAAATAACCACCGGTAGTTTGTGAGGTGACTTCGACTCCTGTTATTTCTAGGCTGTTATGGGTTCCGAATTTGGTTTATATCAATCTTTGAAACCATGAAATGGTTTGGAACCAACCGTTGTGGGCTATAAGTGGTTCTCGGTGTCAGCTTTTGAGGGAAACGGATTTGGTGCGCTTTTATATCACCACTACACCATTCCTTCTAAAGTACAGAAGCTGAAGTCAAATCTGTATAGAGACGTTCAGCATCTCTACCACTTTCAACTCTCGAAGGGTTTATTTGCTCTTATAGTTTGTTTCTTAAGAAAGGATTGAAGATGTATTTTGCCTCCGTAACGTTTTCACCGAGGCAGCTGTATCAGTGCCACCCTTCTGTAGTAAACTTAAAACTTCGTCCACTGCTTTAGTAGCTTAGGAGTTTGTAAATGATCGGTCTGGTTTTCGTGGGAAGCGTTGATGATATTAACTTGTGTGGCCTAACCATCAGCTTTGGATTGAGATTGAGCTTCAGTGGCACATCATTCGCATGTTGAGGGGATCTTCGTAGCTGGTTCCCCTTAACTTCTTTGAAGTTGCATGTCTTGCACTTTCTCTTTCAGCCGCTAGGATTGTGCTAGTTTACCACTGTAAATGGTGAAGTGATTTTAACAGAATTTTTTTATGAAACGAGTCAATTGTGTAGATTAACAACATGAGCTTGGTAATCAAGCAAAGTTAGTAGGTGATATTCCCCGTCAGTTAGTTAATCAGTTTTTCAGTTCTGGAGTGTCTCGACGGTAAGTCATTTGAATACCGAAACAAATTCAGTGTAACTTATTTGCATTAATGCTCTTGTGGTAACGTAAATTGCCTTCTCTTTTCTCAGGTGGGATTGAGCCACACTTGGGACCAGTTGGAGCAGCTGGTGGTGCGCATGAAGCGCAATCTGGAGCAGCAGATCCAAGCGCGCAACGTCTCGGGCGTAAGCGAGGAGGCGTTGCGTGAATTTTCCATGATGTTTAAGCACTTTGACAAAGACAAGTCGGGTCGTTTGGATCATCGCGAGTTTAAGTCGTGTCTACGCGCCCTGGGCCACGACCTCCAGTTGGTGGAGGAAAACCAGCCCGATCCAGAATTTGAGGCCATCTTGGCTGTCGTCGACCCTAACCGAGATGGCTACATCACGCTGCAGGAATTTATGGCCTTTATGATCAGTCGAGAGACTGAGAATGTGCAGTCTCGAGATGAGGTGGAGGAGGCCTTCCGCTCTCTCACCAAGGATGGCACGAAGGATTACATCACCAAGGAGGAGCTCTACGCCGTAAGTCATGCTGTGGAATCTCCTGATTCTTGAAATGTGTTGTGTGTAACCTTTCGGGTTGGCTGTGGGTAACTAATTCACTTTTCATAAGAAGTTTCATTATCTAAATGACATCTTTCTTTAAGATTTATTAATTTCTGAGCGCCTACTGGCGTGATCGAATCTTTTAATAATTGCCTTGATATTTTTTTAATGTCAAGCTTCTTCTTCGGTATTTATCGTCAGCTTGTTTTGGCTTTGGTATTTACGTCAAATTCGCTTTTACGAATAATCGAATCATACTTGATTTTCCGCCTTTTTTATTTCCCCAGTTTTGGCTTCAATGTGACATCTACTTTTTGAAGGTTAAATCCTATTCTTAGTCGTCTTGAATGGTAAGATGCGTACAATGAGGATTATTTGCTGGCGATCTGTTTAGGGCTTGATAACGGATGTGTTAAATGCCATGCTGTTTCAAAGGACACACTGTGAATTACTTTTTGATCATGGTGTTACGACCACCCAGAGTCACCTGGCAGGGTGCAATTGAATATTTTAACTTCTGCCTGATTGTGTTCGAGTTGTTTTCGCTGTTGTTTCGTCAGCGATCTTCCAACCTGTGTTCTCAATTGACTCAAAAGAATCAAGGCTGTGTGGTAGAGGTTGCAATCTTTTGCGTCGTCGTCATTTCTCATGCGATGCATGTGCTCTCTCACACTCGCTTGTATCAGCAGTGTAGGAGGATGAGCTAATGCAGCAGTTGCGTGTCACTTTTTTTCTAGGGGTGTGTAATTAAAATGCACGTGATGCCACTGCTGTCGAAGCCTTTAAGCGGTAGCAAATGGATGTTTTTTCCTCCTACCACTCCAGTAATGCAGCGCAGTGAATGCAAGTGGGTTAAATTATGCCATTCACGTAGGTGACGCTTGAGCGACTCGATTTTCCACCTCTGCTCCTAATCCTATCATGCGCGGAATCTCTTGGCAAATTTCATTGGAATGTTAATCCTTTCCATCTCTGCCTCAGCATTTTATCGTAGGACCAGAAGATTGCTCTTGTTATTGAGAATGCTCTCTTAGTTGAGAAAAGTGCTGGGAGCACGAACCAAATTTATAAGTAACAGTACTGAATTAATCCAAGTTTATACTGCTCAATTCTTTCTCACCAATTATCAATTTCGATATTTCCTTTTTGGAATTGGTTTTTACATGATCTGGAGTACGATGTGATTTTCTACTCCAATACTTGCAGAATCTGTCAAAGGAGCAAGCCGACTACTGTGCTCAAACGATGCCACCCTACTACACGAAAAGCGGTCAACCTGTGCAGGACGCCTACGACTACGTGGGATTCACGCAACAACTCTTCCAGAAGTAGACTATTCCACATCCTTAATTCCTCCCCCTCCTCCTCGCTTCGCAACCAAGTTCTTTTCCTTGTGGTTTCCTTTTGCCCAGCTTTTGCTCTCCTCCCCCCTCCCCACTTAGTTCAAATTATGTTGATCGGATTCCTTCCTGACTTTTTTCCTTTCCGGCAACTTTTCGTGCTATTTCTGATTGCTCTCTCGTTCTGCCCGGCCTCCGGTCCTTCAAGTGATAATGATGCAATTACTCCTTCTTTTAGGTTATGTTGTGTGGTCACCTTTTCTTCGTTGTCACCACTACAGCAAGTATCGCCACCATGCCTTTTAAGTACTAAGTGAATTAATAAAGAAAGAAAATATGCATCCTAGAGTGTCTGCGGTTTCACTTTCTTTCGAGGACGGTAATGACTAGGTGGGGGAGGGCACTTTGCACTCCATCTCATTCCTTTTAGTGGAGGATTGGGGTTCAATACGATGATGTTTGCTCTCCCAAGATGTTGTAAAGGACAAGGGCACCTCATATTACTATGGGTTAAAAGTTTGACAACCTGGTACCTCAATAATTTTCGGGCAGTAGTGATTGTATAGATGGGCAAGAGTCAACCTCACGCCAGTGGTATTTTGCCCGTGAAATAAACACTTGAGTGAGATCCTCTTTGCATTTCTGACCTTAGATCCCCTAGGGCCAATCTCATTAGGAATAACTTTCGACCGTTGAGGTTATGCGCATTTACGGCGGGTCGTAGTGGCTACAGATCATAATGGCTTTAAGCCGCATTTCCAATTAAAAGATGAACCCTTTCCGAGATGGGCGGATGTTTGGACGGTGAATTCAGAACGGTAAGTTTCATTGTAACGATTATGTCTTTGGAATTAAGTTTTCAAACGGATGGATTATTCGCTTATCACCTTCATTGAGGTGTGACCGGGTGTGTGGCTAGCCAAAGAGCCTAAAAGCTGGCTCGCTGATAGACGGGTTGGAGGTGAACAGCGACTCGACCGGTAAAAGAAGACGGTGGCAACTACGGAATTGGTTAGGTTGATCGAAATTGATAACTCAAAGTGGAGTGATTCAAAAAAGCTGAAGAAGTTCAGTCACTAGGTGCTTTGATGATGGAGTGTCACATTTGAACGGTGGTGGAATTAGTTGAAGAGATCGGCGTGTTAACCCTTTGATGCACCACTCGATATCTTTGTCGTGGAATGTCTGCGATCTTATATTTCTTCCTAATGGTTTAAAAGTGATTTGGTTGAGGACATGATTCCTAATGCCAGGAGAGTTGAGCATCCAAGACCTAAGTCGTTACATGGAATCAGCAGCAGCAAAGCAACTGTTAAGCAACGTGGCAATTTAGAAGAGCAGTAGAATGTCCTAGTTAGTTCAGGGGCTTGAGAGTGACACCTTTTATTTGATTGGCCTCCACGTCTTTGCCCCCTTTTTAGCGTCTTTACTTTCCTCTCAGGAAGAGGAACGTGTATAAGAACACTTAAGACTGAGTTTGGTAGAAATAGGACCGATCGTAAGGGGAGTTTCGGGCCCCTAACATGGTGAAGTTACTCGTCCAAAAATGTTACAGGGAAATTTAAATACCAGCTGAAGTAAACAAACACGTTCCATCTTATAAATGCCAAAGGTGAAATGCGAAGTTTCATACACTTCAGCCTACTTGCTTCGGTTTAAAATTAAGCCAAATAAAGGAAATGACATTGCAAGCTAGGGATTAGTCATTTGACAAGATAAATGAGATCCGTTAGAAGGGAACTGCCGCCTAGATGTAGTCTGTTTGAAATGGCCAAAGAATGCGATTTGCTCCATACAGAAGGGGAAAAGCCTGCAAAATGCAATGCTTGGGTCTGAAATAGCTCCATTTTCCCCTCGACCGTGGATAGGTGCTTATATAGAGTGAGCATTAAAGTGTCCTTCACTTGTGCCCTTTCGTTTAAGTAAGGTTGTGGTGACAAATGATCGACGCAGCCTTTGAAATTTGGACTTCCAACGTGCTGGGTTCAATTATCGGCGACTTTCATTCAATGTCAAACGAATCTAAGTGACCCCAGATGAGGGACATGGAAGCTGGGAGCCTCTGAGCGCATACTTGGGTCGAATAGCTGTGAAGGCAAGTGCTCCCAACGCCTTTTAGTCATCAAATATCTTCAAATTTTCATAGTTACGTTGCCCCCTTTTAAGCAATAGTTTTGACGATAAAATCAGGCCTTGAGGCACTTGACATCTCACGTTGCCTTTCAATTTTTTCTTGAAGGAAAATTATGCTTTTCTGAGGCATCAGGGTTTTCTCGATTTTCCTGTGCTTACACAAATTTGCAATGGGCAGATCAGTTCCTTTTTCTTATAAACGATTTGACGTCTCGTTGAAATGACATTTAGTCAAAGAAATAAGTCGTCAATTGGAAGCCTAATTTTGAAAGCAATACAACGACACCTTCAACAACAATGGATGCGAGTCAAAGTTGCGGCGGATTTTTTTGAAAAAAGCGCGACACTTCAGCAAATGCAGATCATCAGTATAAAATGAACAAAAAATTTCCTTAAGAGTGGTTTTATACAGACATCACATAATGATGCTGAGTTGGTTAGATTTGGTTAAACTCGTAACACTATGAATGAAAGGCATCGTCCAGAGGCTCTCACACGGGCCGTGGATGCCATACCATCGAGCGAAAGCAGAAAGGCGAAGCCTTTTGTCCCCTCCGCGAAACCAAGTTGGGAGGTTAAACAATCAAAGTATTGTGTAGCCCGCAACTCTCCTTTTGCGCGTCATACCCGGCGCCCACCCCCTCCCCGGTCGGCTCCCCACGTCTGTCACCTCAGCGTAGTCGGTGCTGCAGGGAAACACACCCATGAACCAATCGCGCCAATCACCGAATTTGCATTTAACTGAAAAGATATCTGACGTCAACGTTACTGATCCCTCTGGCAATTCTACCGTATCCGGAGTTTCGCCCCGGTGCGGAAAATGCATTAGGGGAAGTAGTAAGAATACTCACCTAAAAGCAGTCAGTGGGAATCGGGTTTCGCGCCCATTCCTTCTTGACATTTTGTTCTCACTTCAGTGCTGCCCAGCCATATCCACCCGTCTGGGTTCTATCCAGAGGTGGATGAAGAGGGATGGCGTGACTACTTCATTGACATCTGAATTCAGGTACCATGGGCAGTTCCATGAGAGACTTTTCCAGATGGTTCACGACTACAGGTGGTGTCACCGTAGGTAACGGCATTTTCAAACCTTCTGCCAGGAAGTCGTCACATATTCTCCCGTCCACGGCATATGACCTTCTTCCGAAATATTAAAGTTTAGACAGCAGCCATGGAAACAAAGGTAGCTTTCCTCTGCCACTAATGCAGTATCCCGAGTTTTCAAGAAGGTCTGGAGTGGGGACAATAGCGTGGCTTAGAGACCACTGCGCCAAGGGAAAGTACAATTGCGGAGTCTTAAACCCCCCTCCATTGAGCAATCAAAACGGAAAAATAAACAAAGTATTCAAAACAATGCAACGTATTTTAACATCTACCAGTTCAAACTTGGTAACTTCTGCAAAATTTACTCCATTTCCATGCGTTTAAGAGCATATCCGCCTTTTTCATTACCCACTTTCATTCGACCTATTGTTTGTCAAATCGAATTGCATGAGTCGCCTTTGTGACCCACAAATATTGATACAGACTTAGTTAATCAATGTAAATCTCTGCAATTAATCGGTAAAAGCCATTAAGTTAAATTTTGCCACAGAAGTAGGTGCAGAATGCAACTCACAGGTCGCTTTTCTTCCAACAACAAATGTTCCTCGGAGTTCATCATGAGTTCGCAAAAAAATTTCAAATTATCGCCCACAACTTTAGGTTCCGCTTGTGTTAACCCATCTGTGAGTAATACTACTTACTATACTTATTTCTGGTCATTTGGACTTAATTTTTAATTAAAAAAAGAAGCTTTTGTGATGTGTGAACAATTGTCGTTTACCTTCCGAATGTTCCACGAATAGTTTCACTCCTTCAGTCATCACTGGGTGTTTACACGGTGTAATGCCCAAACAAGACTGTCACAAGTATCGTAAATTTGGCCAGTGGTAAGCTATGAACTTTGGAACTGAATTCGATAACTTTCAGAGACCGTGTGTTCGCACCAGTTATTTTAGAAAGCTAGCGACTAGGCGCCAACGGTTTCGCCACAGTTGCTAGGCGTGTCTATTAAAAATTACATAATTCAACGCCTCTGGCAAGTGAGTCATTGGCTCACCAAATGGGCGTTACCGTTATCTTCCGCCTTGCTCAAAATGGCTCATGACAGCTCAGTTTGTAGGCCAAATTGGGAAACTACAGCCATGAGAATATACTCTACCTTTCTACAAGCGGGACACATCCTCACAGTGCGGTGGCGCAGTACTTTTCTTTAGCATAAAACAGGGAGGAAGAAAAAGAGGGCGCTAATCGCTGCCCAAAATGAAAAGCCCGATTTTGGCAAAGGCGATGCGCGTGTGCACGCGGTCGCCGGAGCCGCGCGCACGCGACTGCCAAACAGTCGATCGATATGCATCAACCGCACTAGCCAATGGGAAGTGCATGGACGTACATGCACTGCTGTACTCTCGATGTGCAAATGCTCGCCATCTGTTCTTGTACCTGGAATAGTTGCCTAATAAGGGCGAGCCCGAAAATTTCATCCCTATGGTTGATTGGGATAGGTAGATGATTGTTTACCTCATGGGTTATGACTAATTGAAAGGCGATTTTGGTAAGGGCATACATGTGGCTTTTCGATCACCCTGTGTGTTTGCTTTTCCAGCTAAAGTGAAATCTTCACTTAAATAGTGCCTAATGAAGGGTAACTGGGCTTCCGGAAAACTAGTCTGATTTGGTGGTTAGCTTTGTAAAAAAGTGCCATTAAGATATTAGAAACTTCCGTCTTGGTTGCAATCTTGGTCAGCCTTTTTAGGGCTGACTAATGAAATGAATGCTCTTTAAGACTTGTCGATCATTGCTACTTATGAGGTAAAGTAGGATATACGCCAGGACGGGATAAACTAAATGGGTGTCATTTTTAGGAGAAAAAGTAGGAAATTCTCCTTTTCTGTAATATTTATTGTGGATGCTAAATCCAACGGCAAGCATCAAATGGCATAGCAGAAGGCATTATTCTCACTTTCCAAATTGCCTAAAATGAGCCAATGAAATTTCCGAATAGAGACGTTGTTGCAGAGCAAATGGTGAATTCACCATAATAACAGTCTTCCTCCAAAGTTATAATTTGGTAAAAGAAATCATCTACAGCAATCTGAGAGCAGCGAAGCAACATAAGGCAAATCAACCACCACAATCATGGGTATAAACAACAATCTAAAATTAAAATGGAAATGAACTCAGAAATACTTTAAACATTGCAATACGATAGTGGTTTATCCCTTGGTATTGGTGAGGCGCCACTTTTGTACTTTGAATTAGCCCCCTTGTGCCTCTGGGTGGGCTTGCCTTTGGGGCCATGCCAATAGCCCAGACACCTTCTCTGCGTTAAATATGTATAGATATATTCTGCCCGAGTACTTTGTCTTCTTTTGTCTTCAGGGAGTCCTGGAGCGCTACGGCATAGTTGGTTATGGCTCCAAGTGAATATTGTGTTCACATTGAGAAAAAACGTCTTTAGGGAGTGCTAATCAAAGATTTTTTAAGTGTACAGGTTTATACGAATTCTATATTACTCTACTTATTACGACTTCTAAACTTCAAGAACTGTAATCAGAATGCACTTGGTAGCATCATTTTGAGGTTCTAAATCAGCATATTTATACACTTCCCTAACAGTTGCAGTTTTAAAAGTCCAGCAAAATTATAAATGTGGTTTCTAAATTTTTACAATAAATATTCATTTTTAAAGCAGCATGGGACTCTTTTGTTTAGATATATCACTTGTTTTCAACACATAAGGTAGCTTTCGCCACCCAATTGATTAGTGGGGGCGGGCATATAACGGTGCTGCTCGTACTTTATTGGGTTTTTTTTCCAGAACTCGTAAAATTTTAGATGATTTTGACGTGCTCAAAGTGTTCATTAAAATGCGCTTACAGTGAGACATGTTTGGTGCCACCATATGCTCTAGATACAATCGAACTTTCATTTATAATCCTGGCTTATTTCGCCGTAAAATTCCGTACTCTATTTGTTACGCAAGTCGTTTTCTCAGTCATTTTTACTGACGAGTTACATTTTTACATGACGTTTCTTACATTTAGGACGACAACTTTGTACCAATAACCTTCTTTCACTTTCCTGCAATTGTTTTTATTCAGAATGTTCTGGTAAAAAGTTGTGTACTTTTCCTTGATGCTTATTATTGTTGCTGTTATAACATGCTGATTATACATGAATAGAACTTGGTCACTCATGGTTACCTTACCATGAATTGACTCTGTATGGTTGTTCCTGTAAGACCTTCCAGTGTTTTTTAGACATAAGACATGTTGGAAAAGGAAATCGCTGATACATATCCTCTACACTACCAAGTTTGGAGGAACGACTACTTGAATCTTGAGGAGTTGTTGCTTCAGAAAAAGGTAGAAACTCATTGCTCTTAGACTTATTTTCATTTTCTCCTGTGCAGTATGACATAGAGGCACTGGACCCACATGGTCGTACTCCATTGATGCTTAGCGTCACTCTGGACCACCTTGAGTCGACCAGGGTGCTACTGCGACACAATGCGAATGCCTGCTTCAAGCGAAAGGACTACTGGTCGGGTAAGTCATTCCACCTTTTCCTCGTCTTTTTTCCTACTTAATTTGAGTATTTTATGCCAGCTTAGTCATCTGTAAACAGTATATTCGAATCGCTACGTACGCACTAGTACACAGCCCCACGTTGTTCTGTAAATAATTCATTAAGTGTTCTTCGCAAGTAGCACACATGAATGAGGAACTTACCCGGAGGTACATTTATTTACATGGAGTAAATGTTACGCTTGTTGGAGCTCACTTATGTGTGTGCTTTTTTGGTAAATCGTGCTCTTATTTCTATAGGTATTTTGGTGTTCTGTGTTGCCATGATTTCAGGCATTGAAACATCCTTAGGATGATTGTACCTATTTGCATTATGCATCGCTTAAATTATACAAATTTGTTGACCGTCATTGGGTTAGACCGTCATTATTTTAGAAAACAAAGTCTTTATGGGGAAACTAGGTGTTGTTGGTACGAATTTAAACAAATTTTCACCTTACTAGAAATTGAAGTCTATCATCAATTGAATCGATAATTTATCCACAACATATGCTCATCTAATTAGATATTAGTATGGCGTGCTCTTAAGGAATGTGGGTTCTTTTTCAGGCTCTTGCGATGAAACGGAGGTGAAAACGATGACCTGAGTAGCTGCAAACACGTTAAAATAGGGAAAGCTGCATTAAATGAAGGCAAGATATAGATAACAGCATTTGTGCTTCACAGTTTTGCATTTTTGAGTAGTGATGGAACAAAAACTCTGTGCTGCATATAGACATCACAATTGTCACTGAATTTGATTCTCAGATGCATTTAATGGAGTTATGTATCGCCCCCTTGCCTGCCTAAGTAAAGACCTCTCTTCCAGACAGGACTTTACTCTTCGATTTACTAGATGAGGCCAAGTGATGGCTCATTTTCGTTTACTCAGCTCCCAAAACCGCATCTGGTTTGACCCTATAGGTTCACATCTTAGGTTATCCAAATGTAGACTGCCATGCGTTGCAAAACATCAACAATGAAATAAGAACTCATGGCTTCATTGGTCACTGCTGTCCAATTTAAGCCATATCAATGGAACTTAGATATTTTGCATCATCACTTTCAGTTTGATAAGCTTTCTATTGCAAAGAAAAGAGTGCTTAATCCTAAAAACACAATTTGAAATGAATTTTTATTTACTACGAGGGATGTTTGAAATATTTCAGTACCTTTGAAAACTTATTTTCCATGTTTACATTTTTTTGCTTAGTTAATTTCATGTAAAATTGTTTTTTTTTTTCAAATGCCGTGTTGACTTTTTGTGCCACAAACTAAAACATCTTCGAGTGAAAATATCTTTTGGATGGTTTAGAAAGTAAGAAAGTCCTATGCTATGCATCCAGCTGCTCTGAAGACCTACTTTATTGGACTTTGTGTTACCGTGAGTCAGAAAATGGGTAAACCTAGTTCCCTGTTTCCCTCCTCTTTCTAGCGATTTAATTTACGGTAGGCAGCATTCACCATATCAGTGGAGCTAATTTTATAATCTTCGGCCCATCCATTAGGGATTGATGACTGAGGGAAGGATCCATATCTCCACGCCAATCAAATATGCTGTCCAAATGGAATTTTTGCTTACTGCACACCCTTAACGCAAAAAAGACTGATAGATTGCTACTTTCCCTTACTGGACATCCCTCACGCCAAACTGGAAGAGCAGTTGCCTTCTTTGCGACATAATACATGCATGTGCAACAAAAAAACGTATTCTTCGCCCTTCAAACTATTTAAGGAACGCAGAACCTGCTAAAAATGTAGCAGCATGCGTGTCTTACCATTGTTCGCTAAAGTTTTTGAAATTTTATGGTCTTGGTTCCCAAAACGTTCCCACTTAAATAATGTTATCAATTTCTAAAAAAGGAGGTTGCAATGTTAAAAACGGGCTTTTAGCTGACCGGTAGAATTTTCGTGTTCTGTTCTCGTGCGGAAGTAAATCATACAGGGTGCAAATTTGGCTGTCCAAATTTCAATTTATTTTGCGCCCCATTAACTCAGTGCTTGCTCTGTGCTTAAAGTATATGACCATTTTTGCAAAATCGTATAAATTCGCTGTAAATTGGCTTACATGGCTGAAATAAGTGACCTGCTTCGTGGAGGTATAACTCAGAGTGACTGCGAATAGTCATGTTCTTAAGCATTGTGATTTCTATGGATGGTTCAAAGGTTCAAATAGAAGTTGGTGGCATTGAATGGTGATGGCATTTTGATGACTTGATGATTTTTTGTCTTATATACTAAATTTTCTACAAATACCGACTTAACAAATGTTGATATTATGTAATTTTATCATTACAGTCAACTTTAGTAAATACAATTGCTAATGCCGTTCTGGGATTGCTGTTCTCTCTCCTTTACTGCCTTATCATTAATGAAATGCAGTAGGTTTTCAATTTGACCTACCTCGAATAGGTGTTGTAAATTCGAGTTCAAAGACTTTGTGCCTCATTTGAGGTCACACAATGGAAGAGATTATCTGACTCACCAACGCAATGCGGATTTTGACATAGGTTGCTGCGACAACTTATAGCTTGTAGATGTATGTCAGGTAGATGTGATTGTTTATGTGCAACCACCAGGGCATGTGGATGTCGGTTTGCCATCGGTACGATAATCCCCATTGTAACCTTTACTATCTTGTTCTTCAGTCGATCCAATCATCAAATGTTAGTTAAGCATGGTGTACGAGATTTGAGCTTGAGGGGTTTGCAAGCCCAGTTAAGGCCGGTTTATAATGTTGGAGGAACTAGTTTCTTGTAGTTTTTTATAACCTTTGGGGAAGGTGCGGTGGTACAATATGTGGCACTCACAAATTGCTTCAACGATGGGTATTGCTGCATCACGCTGAGAAGGTACTGATTAAGACGATCTTCATGGATTGACATTTTACAAAAGCCTCTCAGTAATGTTCAATGTAGGTGAAGCACTAAGGCATGACTAATACCATCTCTTTTCCTTCACTTCTTTCACGTACCGTATGAAGGCGTGGAGCCTTTCAGTTGTTTCCTTTCGGCCTGATTTTTGAGACAAAATGACATTTGTGCTTTTTTCATGGTCATGGTGACTATCTAGGAGCTCCAGCGATTCAGCTATGAAACACCTACTCCTATCTCTTGATCACTCAGGTTAGGATCTCGATCGTGTCCGTGCTCACACATGAAACAGCAGTTCATAACAAACTCTTTCCGTAGTTATTTGTTAGTTTCAAAACAAGCATATCCAGCTGGTTATCTTGTATTTAACCACATGGCTTTTCCACTCTCCAACTATCTATTCGCTAACAACGCTCTTACTTCAAGCTTTAATAACTTCGGCCATCTGTAGGCTTAAATGGGACGGTGTATTACTGTGAGTGGACACAATTGTGGTAATTGGACAGGTATATTTAAACCAATTAACGCCATTATTCTGCTACAATTTTTTTAACAGTGCAAGTTTTGAAAGCGAAGGTCTGAACTAATGTCCTTTCGTCCGATTTACCAAACACCTCACTAATACATAAAACCACTACTCGTAAGTGATAGGATACAGTGCTCGTACGCTATCAAAAGTGGATCTGCTGTTTTCAATCTCCTATTTCGGCGGAGTTGGAACACACCAGTAGACATCGGCTCTCCAGTGTTGTGATGTAATATGGTTTATGGCTCATGTCCTCCCGAGAGACTGAAGTCAGGGGAGGCAACACTTTGCTTACCGAAAATATCCTTCTGTTCATTTCTAACAATTTTCTGCTCCTTTTCCATTCACACTGGCCAGGCCTCAAAAGTTGAACTGAGATCGATTTAAGCGTGAAAAATGACACGATTCTGGCTTTCTTGAATGGACCCTAAATATTCAAGCACTGAAATTCCAGTTTTTTAAACCGCAAAACCTGTGTGGAAATACTGTTGTTCATGGAGGTGCGTTAGCTTGACGCTATTTTGTGGCAAACCTCTTGCTCAACTTGAAGAAATCAACTAGAAGTAAAGCCAATTTGAACTGCATTTGAGAAATGTGGAAGAAATAGTAAATTTAATCTTCAGCCTTCGAGATTACTGCAAATCAAGTGACCAACGACCTAATGCTAAGCGCATCTAGATATATAGAAACGTGATTAGACTATTTTACTTTTTCAAGCACTGCCAATTAGTGCAATTCTTCTGCCACAAAGTCTTTGAAGGAGAGGAACATGGATCTACAAAAATCTGGCATTTAAGGGGAACTTACACTAGCCCAACCTACATCAAGTAGGAGATAATAGTAAAACTCGCTTAAATTGGACTCAGTTTATTAAGCGCTATCCGTTCCATGGACAATTCGACCTGGCGGAAATAGTGATGGGATCTTGAACTGCGGACCTTCAACGTCTTGAGTATGGGGTATTTGTTTTAAAGTAGATTATTCCCAATTAACCAGATATGAAATTTGACGTTACTCCAGGAGAGAGCAGCCATGGACTTTTATTTACTCATTGTGTACATGGTTTAGTTAAATATTTTGGTTTAACCACAAGGTCTAATTAAACGCAACTTCGTCTCAGAAGGTCTGATGCTTTCCGACTCACATCCGTCGTACCTTGCAGTTACATAATTTCCGCCATACTATCTTGAGAATAATTGGGGCGGACGCTCTCCACCAGGCATTTTTGAGGTTGTGAATAACTCAGGCGACGTTAAATTTTTACTGAAGTAGTTACAACAATTTTTATTTTTACAAAGAGGAAGATTCGTCAAGATTCATTTGAGTTGTCATAAACAGCCGTGCGTGGCTAAGGGAAATGAAATGGATAATCGAATCAGCCGTTCCGTGGATTTTACAAACCAAAATTGGGCCAAATTTCATTTTGGTTTAAACAAAAAGCGTAGTGGGTGCAGCCAAACGGTGGGTAAATCTACGTGGTGGATTTCTCTGGGAAAGAAAGTCGGACACAAATTACACACAGGAAGCCCCAACTGGACACCCACAGCCAAACCTACCCCGTTTAACCAGCAAAGTGCGCTCGAACCATTCACCATACTTATAAAATTGGACACTTACGTAACTTCCAAGTGACTTGACAAATCAACTCTGTTTTGAGGTGAATTTCTGCTCTTTTCGGTGTAGTTTGATTAAGCGTTAAGGAAAACTGGTTCCTTTAGAGATCACAAGCCTTCTTATCAATACGATTACTTGTGTCGAGGCAGTAGAATTCAGGCATAAACTGAGTTTACAGAGGTCGTTAGAAGCAGATCCCTTTAGAATGTCCCGGTTGTGAATTGCATTACCGAGTGGATTCCAACAAGAAAATCTGTCCTTGAATTCAGCACGGAAATAGTCATATTACAAAATTTCTACGACCCACTTTCTGGACAATGATGAATATGCGTATAAGTATTCTTCTTTAAGGTAAAGCTCTAAACATGCTAATCAAACCCTAACGCATAACTGAAGCCCCATCCACAATGTAACCCTGTGCGGAGGCTATCACTTCTGTAAGGTCGAGTAAGTAAACTCTGAAGCAGTCAAACAAATTCATGCAAACTTGTCAGTTGAAAAGAGTAATCAACTACCAAAAGTCTCTTAAAATACTTCATTCTTTAATGCTTAGAATCTCTTGTACTTTCATAACGGAATACAAGCTTGAGAATCCCGCGCTCACGAACGTTATGTTCCTAAAAGGCAGAAAAATTCGTGATGCTCTTCAGCTCTATTTTCATCTCACTTTCAGTTCCAAACAAAATGTTAATTTTGCATGTGATTTTTTAGTGCCAAGAAAAATTAGCCGCTTGCACGCACTTGAGTTGTATCTTGTGCTGGATCCTAGTCGTAAATTTTTTGGCCTCAAGCAAGCGAGCAATTTCGGCTTTAGTTCTACACTGCACAATGCGAGCAGTCTCCTGAGGAGGTGGGCGGGAAGTGATTCCTGCCTCAGAAATGTGATGTGGGTGGTGTATGGGTTGTTTTAGAGCGACCGACGATATGTTTGTTCGAATAATGATCGTCACAATGCAAAAGTACTTAAAGGCAGTGAATAAAAAAGTATTCTTTAAGCCTTCGTGCATCACGTGAAACATTAGTCACTGCTCTTTTTGGCATGTCAATCTCGAGCTGAGGTGGCAGCAGCGATAATATAAGTCTCGATTGCTACTGAGCTTGCCTTAATTCGTACTTCCTCAATGTGCTGTGGCAATATTCATGGTTGATTTACCAGCAGAAGCAAATTTTGAGAACTTTTGCGAATGCCACGTTCTAACATCGTATTCTGGTATCGCACTTTTCTCAAAGGTTCTAAAACAACTTCTTCGGGAAGTTGGCTCCTGCGGACAGGTCCAAGTCACGTTCATCACGCTTTACCAACGCTACGGTATGCGAGTTCAAAATCGGATGATAGTAGAGTACACGATGTAGTACCGTTTCCATGATTGAACGGCACATGTCAATGCTCTAAAATTTATTTAAACAATCACATGCATTTAAAAAGTCCCCAGAAGTTACAAATCATTATGGCAGGCCTTGCTGAACTCACAAAAGCCTTTTTATCGTTGTTTCGTTGACTTCGGAATTCAGTCAAACGAACCGAAATGCTACTTTGTAATCAATTCGAATGTTTCGATTTGATTCACGCATGGGCTTGGTTCATTTGAAAGAGGACCTACTTGGGAAAGGACTTCGTTGAGTCAAAGTCGTTTATTCATCGCCTTTGAAGTACGTGACGTGTTTGAGCAAAAAAATCAAGTTGTTTCATCAGTTTTTTGGTTGAATGGATGAAGTTTTACTAAATTAATTACCGTAGTCTGGTTTGACCATCCCTGGGCATTCTAATAGATGACTCCCGGCGTCCTTGGGGGGGTGCTAACTCCTTTTAACTCTATCTAGCTTAACAGATTGTTAGAAGATTACTCCGCTGTCACATACCCTGAGGGTTTATTAGATTACTTGTGGACATATTTTGCAGAGGCATGTACAACAGCTTCAACCTTCCTTTTTCTCGATTTCAGTCACTCAAGAGGCTATTAGCACCGGTGATCCAGAGTTGCTGAAGATAGTCCTCACCCACCGCGACTCGCACATGCTGCAGAACCAGGCAAAAATCATCACTGCGTTGTTGGAAAAGCTCAAGGCTACGCCCGACTTCTACGTGGAAATCAAATGGGAGTTTACTAGTTGGCGTAAGTCTAATCGCCCTTCTTTCATTCTTAATTTTTTGTAAGCCATATTTCTTCATCTGATGAGGCACTCAAGCGCCTTTCTCAGTCTTTTTCACTTGTGATTTGTTGCCAGGAGCGGTGGAATTTAAGGCCTGAGGAATAAGTAAGCGCTTTTTCGAGGTGTTGACAGATTTTAATAAGTTTAACTCCTCTTCCTGCTTCGTCCACCATGTTAGTTTGGTTTGTTGCCAATGTAAAATTTGTAGAAGGATCTACCAATCTACCCACCTGCCCACCCGGGCCGCGTTGAGAAATTATTCAGCCATTTGTTGTGATGTCCTCTTTTGGAGCAGTGTATTTGTCAATCACAGTATACGCCCGTTTCCCGTTATGATTAAATAAAGGAAATCAGACTTGAATCTATAGTGGTAAGTACAAAAAATATATTGTTGCACCTTAATCCGTTGTATCAAAAATGCCACGATTTGCATCTCATATATTATCATGACGAACGACTGGTGTGGTTAACAAATTGATTCGCTGGAATCGTACGAAGTTAATGTCTCTTGGATTATGGAATTTTTCCAAATATTCCAAGGACGTACTCTGGATTCATTCACTGGCACGCCCGCACCAATAAAATGTATTGTTCATCTATCTCTTGCGTCACATCCACGGCCAAATCGTAGTTCTATTCCAAGGAAAATATGGAAGTTGCAACCTAAAATATTCACTTGGACTGATGTTGGCAATGGTTAAACAATTAGAAGAAAATTGAGAATATTCAAAGTGGGATTTTGCCTCGCTGACATTCAAATATTTAGGCAAATCCTACACTGACCTATTCATTAATTTTGCCCATCTCCCCAGCAGTGACCTAGGCGGTTGCATATGCTTATGTGTATGTACGCATGATTTCTCCTTTGAGGGAACCAAGCAAAGGTCCTATTGCAAGAACCGAAAAAATTTTTACAGCTTTGGACGAACAGCTAAGATAAATAGAGCATTGAAACGAGTCCTTTATCCCCCTCATTCTTTCTCAAATCCCGCCTCATTTGGTCCAGAAGTAGTTTGTTTTGCTTTCTCCAATTTTTCTATCCCATTTGTTTAGCCCACATGCGTTAAGTGGGGTTGTTAAGTTCACCTCATTGCTCTTGAATTGTGGTGATAGTCAGTGGGTATTGTCAGCAACTGAATTTTCTTGTCAATATCTGATTATTGCAATTTTTGAAATGGTAATGGTGTGATCTTCACCATGTCGATGAGGATGGTGCTAGCCTATGAAATCCCTATACGCACATGTTAGAATTTCAAGTTTGGACTCATTTTTGTTTTAATGAAGACGGCTATCCACTGTGGAAGTGATTTTTCGTACTCATCGGCGAGTCCGGTAATGAGATCCTCCTATTGCGTCTTAGCAATTTTGGTTAAGGCGGTTATGACCATATCTGCACTAAATATCAAGTCGCCAAAGCCAGTCTAATAAACTTATCTTGATGAGTTTCTGCAGAGAGCGCATTTTTTGCATGCAAATTACCACAACTTCGGTCAAATTGACGCGAACATCTCATTTGATTTAACTTGTGTTTATCTGCTAGCCCCACCTAGACTAAACACTCCATTGATGCTTTTAGCTGATCACACTGTTTTCGTTGTTTCATTTTAAGATGGAATAATTCACGACTTCAAAAAGGGTTTCATCAAAGCCACTGCTCTGAAAGACAGCAATTACACTTTAAAGTGGGTGTCCGTGTTATTAGTTAACAGCAACGAGGGTTACTTCGTAATTTTACCGTATGTTATGATGGCAACTTGCTTGCTCTTCAATATTTTTTTTCCAACCGTAGAAACACGAGGCAGAGGAGTGTATTATTCGACTAATTTTGTCTGGCAAGTCACCTTAGGAGATAGTAGGTTTCAGCGCATATGTGCTCAGTGTGGAAGCAAAGTTCACTCATCTACAGTCACCATCTCTAAATGAATTTTCAAGGTAAGATCAGAGAGCTACGAATGTCTGGTTAAATCTGGATTCAGTTTAAAGACAGATAAAATGGATTAGTAATTGCTGGTTGTGAGAGTTGGGTCTATCTACGGTACCCTTATCTTTGATCGTCTCTTAGGTCTTGTAAGGTGTGCACCGAAGAAGCTTGGAGATGAGCGCAAACGCGAGCATCTGAGTCATTACCGCGAAGGGTCGTCACCAGTGGTAACAGGTTCATCAATGGGAACCCGAAAATTAGAAAATAATCCTAGTGAAATTTGAAAGCCTCTCCAGAACTATACAAAAAAAGAAATCCGACGTTCAACCTTAGGCAGGAGAGTTAGTATTGACGGTCGTGTAGGGTTTTCACGGGCCCATCATTCAATTCTATCAGGAATGCGGAATGGTTGTCATAACTGTAACAATGGAGCATCAGGGAGAATATCAACTTGAAATCCACTTTAAGGGGAGGATATCTATCCCCTAGGTTCAACTTGTCCTCTACCACAGGCTAGAAATATTAGCGAAATGCCAAGCATGAAGCATCGGATTATTGTGTAGCTAGATTTTGTTGGTTTTAATTTTGTTCTTTTGTGATTGGTTCGCAGGAGCAAAATCCTGTTGTTCTCTAATTATAATTCTCCTCTTCATTACACAAGGTAATCATTGCCTAGGGGCACGGAGGAGTGTAAAGTCTCGGGCCTCGATTTCTCACAAAAGTAGTTTAGCTCGTATTCCTCGGTCAGGGAGATACATCGATGTCGCCAACTTCTCAATCCAATGATGTGACAAGAGGAGCAAGTCTGGAAACACCTTAGTGCTCAACGCACTGACGAAATAAGTAGCCATGCTGTGTTTTATTTATTTCTTTTTTCATGCCACCAGTGTGAGTCTGCAAACGCTCACACAAAGCTACAATAACAAAGCGTATTGCTTTGTTGTTTTAAAAACCAGACTTCATGCCTAATTCTGGATGCATTCATTGCTAATTTATGAGGGTTCTGTCATTTGATTCCTTGACCGTGTGATTTAAAAGCTCTTTCAAATTTCAGCATCATATGCATGCAATTTTTCATATGAATCCATTATGGGGCATATCCTGTCGTCGTTAACGGTGATCTCTGCCATTTTCCCCTATTTTGAACCATGATGGCATAAAGTATTGATTGTAATTGATGAAACGGAATGAGTCCAATTCAGTCTCAAATTGTGGAAGGTAATATTGCTTCAAAGTTGTTGTGTGACCTTTTAAAAAGACATGGTTTCAACTTTCTGCTCTCAAATGGTTGAGAAAATTGAGTTTTGATGGGGAATCATGTTAAGATGGCTTTATATGCCATTGTTGTGACGTTAATTCGAGCGTAACTTGTCAAAAAAACAAACATCGGTGATGCTTAACGTGGATGATGGAGCAGTTTGTTTACAACTACATTGTCGAGGAAGGAAAGGCTGTAAAGGCTGCTAAGCAAATGGTTCTTACCCAGATACTTTGGTAGTTGGTTATCAAGGGACATTTTTTCGCATTCCCTTTATTTACATTGAAACAACGCGTAACATCTTGCTTACTGAATGATCGACTCTCCTGTGACTATTCCCAGGGGATCCACTCACTACGCAGCCGCTTCATTCCCAGAAGACTGCGTTTACCTTGCGTATTGGAGGACTGTAGACGAATTGTTTAACTAAGAAACGCGGTGCAACTCGAGGTTACGTGGGAATATTTTCTTCCTTAGTGACACCTAGAACCAGTGGATCAGTGAGACTAAGGCCCTTACTTTGCAAGATCTTGTCACAAAACTTGCCCATGAAGACTTCAAAACGATCTATGTGATAGGAAGGAGATAGCAAGTCATCATCATTTCCTATGTTCCTCTGATGACATCTCTCCAAGCTTTGGACGACAGTTTCTTTTTCGTGGTACCGGCACCACTCAGTCGCATGTGGAATGGGATTGGTGAATCGAATTCAAAAGGCATACGGAGACGGAGGTGTCTAGGGTCAGATTCTTCTTGCCCTCATTGGGAAAGGATGAGGCGATTACAGGCTGTAATGATGGTTACTTCAACTAATAAAATATGTAAAGAAACTCTCTGCAGTTGTTCTGTCATTGGCATTTAAGTCGTTTGACAGATCGGAACTTCCGACAATTTATTGACCCCTTTGACCTGTCTCCATAAGAACGGATGCGATTTTTGAAGATGGTTTGGATGATACACATTTAGTTTTGTCTTATAATTTGCACCTACATTAAGAATTTGGGTATTTCATAGCTAATAGATGAGCATTTTTACAAGATTTGAATTTCTGATAGGTGGTATCTGTGTCATCTTTTGAAAATACTGCACCAAGTATTGCAGGCTTTAGAATAACAATCACACCTTGCCTCTTGGCCGCATTTTTAAAATGCTTAATTTTCCGCATTTAATGAATTATAATACCTCTGTTTCTATCCTGAAACGCTTCTTACACGCGCATTGCATATTTTCGCCATCTATGTTTGGTGCTAAAAGAAATTTATGCCAAAGTTCAACCCTACAGCCTATCCGGTTGGCCTAAAATCACCCCTTCGGTGTGCCTATGTTTACAAGAACTCTCCAGCTGCCTCGTGACAAATACTAACTGTTTGGATTCGTTTGAACACAGAATTTTCAAGAAAGGATGAGCTTTCTTACGGAGTGTTCGTTAAACAAGTAGAGTTGTTTCACCTTCCTATGAATACGCACAACTGCCGAAATGGTCATTTATTGGCAGAAGGATTCAGAAAATATGGCTTTCATTCGGAGCTCAAGAGAATGAACAAATCTGTAGATCTGTGAAGTTCAGGTGTTTTGGTGATTGTACCAAGGTTTGAGGATATATGGAGAAAGGAGTCCAGCACCTGTATGAAATGAAGTACAAAGATCGATGAACACGAACTCTCAATAATTGGAGAAAATGCTTTTGTTTTTACGTCGTGTGTGTACCGGCTTTGTTTGTAAATTTAAAAGAAACTGCTCCAACCACTCCCCATATTAATGGAGCCAGCTTTGCGCGAACCGCAAGTTGTCAGAAATGAGGTCAGTTTTCGTGCTGTCTGGAATTCTCTTGAACATGCAGTAGCATGGGTACGCTCTTTGCATGGGGTCCGGGATACCATAGGAATGTCTTCATGATATGGATATGGTTACTGGATCAATTGCTTCTCTCTCCCATTCACAATAACTTTCCCATTTTTCCTCTTTACGTTAACTAGATTATACAATCGTACTTTTCCCAGCCTCTAATCGAGTTTCCACGGTTAAAGATTCTTCCATGACAAATGTTACTCTCGCCAAGACGAATCTCCATGCAGGTACAAATCGTGGTGATTGTTAGCGGTAAAGGTCAATTTAAATCTCTGTCATTGTTTCACAAATCCTGGTGAATTGCACTACATTCAACGGCAACGAGGCGGCTAATTTGGCGCCTTGATATTTCTTCCCTACTGAAGACCTCATTCTTCACTGATCATCGCCGTTCACGTAAAAAACAATCCTCGAAATTCTTACAGATATTGTGAGCTACATAGTTAATCAAAATTAACATTCAATGTATGAATCACCAAATCTGCAAAATATATCCACAAAATTTTAAGTGGCTTAAACTGTTTCATGAATTTTCATTTAAATAGCTGAAGTAGATTTGAGTTACAGCCTACTTCGAGTAGTCCGAATTCCTAATTGCCTAAATTAGTTAATAAAGAATAGCTGCTATTCGCAGCAATGACTTGCGCTGCTAAACGATGTGATCAACAAACGAGAGTTTACGTCTCTTTTTGGTAGGAGCCGCTACTCTTGAAAGTATGAATAGTAGACGCATTTCAAATCAGTGATATTTGGAGGGAGTTAGCTGAATGCCTTTGTGGGCGTCAGAAGAGGAGACATCTCCTGTCACTAACCATGAGTTCTGCATCCCTCTTTTCCACCCCCCAGGACGATAGTAAATGATTGTTTTCAATTCTTCCTTTCCAGTGCCTCTGGTTTCGCGAATGTGCCCAAGTGACATCTGCCGAGTGTGGAAGCAGGGCCCCAACGTGCGCATCGATGCCAGCCTCATTGGTTTCAATGGAACCTCCTCTTGGGTCCGTGGAAACATGTCCTACATCTTCCGCATCACCGGTACGTAATTGGACCTGGCTAACTCTCCCAATTCATTGGTCAGGATTCGAACCACCAAGGGTTAAATTATTGCCTCAGCTTTGTGCCAGGTTTATGCTGGAGTCCACGCTTGAAAGTAGCCGTTGATGTATCACTTTACTACATTGCAAAAACACCTCAATGTCTTGTGTTTGCTGGTTTGATGGTCTTTGTACGGCATCTCGGAGAGCATGTAGCTGAAAAAGATTGGCTTAGTTAAATGTGATGTTTGCCTAATTTTTGAGTCCTTTCGGGTGAATACAGATGTGCACGTCTTCTTGTCTACATGTAGCAATATACCAGAGATTTGTGTTTGAAATCCACTTGAGAATTCTTTTAATCTGTCGTGGGGTGTAAGCTTGTCTCTGATACGAAATGGATTTGGACTCGGGAGTCGGAGTCCAAAGCTGATTGGTCTGGATTGTTGTGTGTTGATTGGCTAAGACTGCAATTCCCTAGATGAGGTCATCTCGAATTTGTGCTGTTTTAACAGAAGTTGCTTATTTTGCTTTGTTTGTCTTAGTCATGTTGAATTCGGGTCCATGCTCCTATGGTGGCAGCTTGATCCCCCCTCGGAACGCATTGCACTTAAGAATCACAATACACATGCTGACAGATTGATGATGCGTTCCCATCACACTCTTTACTCCCACGATACTCAGAGCATTCCAAACCGCTTTTCTTTCCTACTTGATGTGTGTTTAGCATGTCTTCACTCCTGGGATGAAACTCTTGAGTCACACTGCAAGAACAGTAGATGTCCTAAAGGGGGATGGTCACATAACATTGAGACACATTAAATACTTCTCTACTCCAACATTGCGTTGTAAAGTTTTGTGTTTAGTGGCAATTTGCGTAATCTGCTTCTGAGTCCACCACTCTCAGTTTGCGTACACATCTGCAAACCCATTCCTCACTTTCTGTTCTGTTGCAAAACCATCTCTGGTTAGCCACCATCTCGAAATATCAGCAAATTAGGCGTTGCATTTAGTCAGTGTTCCAGTTAACCCGTGCCTTTCTCCCAAGAGGACATTCCTGAATACACATGCTGCGTCGGCATTTAAACTTGAATATGTACACACGCGCAAACACAAAGGGTACTTGTTCCTCGAATTGGGGTCATAAACGTTGCTTTTGTTTTCAGTGGCAACGTGCACGGTTTGACCGAGAGGTGCATTCGAGTTTAACAAGTACTTGCACGAGGTGAAACGGCATTTATAATGAACGTAGGAACCAGGTCATGTAATAGGCCAACTTCGTTGAATGGACTGGGGGCATCTGTTTGACCAAAAGACACCAATAATTGCGTTAATTTGGGGTATTCTATTTAAAGCATGGAGGAGAAGTGCTTTTCCAAAATTTGGAAGCTTCAGTGAATAGTCATGAAAATCTACTCCCCTTTTTAAATCGCGTTATAAATTTTTTAGTGTCTCAGCCTTGGAACCGAGTTAAGCAGACATTCTCAAATCCCATCCATCAGGTTCAATCGACGCTTTGTGAGGATTCAAATTAGATGGAAAATAGTCGAGACTACAAACTGACCACAATGTTGATAGAATCCTGCATGTAAATTCTTTCGAATACAAGTAAACAATAACAGTTTACAAATTCATACCAAGTCATTTCAGTGCGATATGTCGAAAACTTTGCGAACTTTTCGGTTGTTTGATAATTTAATCGCCAAAGGAAGAATGGCTGAACGTAGAATTCGACACAAGTTTACCTTGCGATAGCCAAATTTTGCTAATTAATTGTCTGGTGTGAAGCATATCGAAAACAAAGATGCAATCCCTATCCTCGTTCAGTAGCTTGGTTATCTGTGGTCAAATTCGCTATAAATAAACCTGTGCGACAATAAATTGTGACTGATAAAATGGGCCAACCCGGTCGAAAAAACAGTGAACTCGCATTAACCTGGATCCTCCACAGTGTGATCCTTCGTGTCGAGGAACAAGTACCCTTTGTGTTTGCGCGTGTGTACATATTCAAGTTTAAATGCCGACGCAGCATGTGTATTCAGGAATGTCCTCTTGGGAGAAAGGCACGGGTTAACTGGAACACTGACTAAATGCAACGCCTAATTTGCTGATATTTCGAGATGGTGGCTAACCAGAGATGGTTTTGCAACAGAACAGAAAGTGAGGAATGGGTTTGCAGATGTGTACGCAAACTGAGTGATTGTAGTCCCTAAAATAGAGAATACGTCTCCTACGAAGTGGAACACTTTGGGACAAAACTTTGTGGTTTATCCATAATTTAGTTTAAAACTACCGGAAATTAATTTTGACATGATGCTAGCTTCCCATGACTCTAACAGTTTCATCTATCTTTTTTTGCCTTCCTGCCTGTTTGGACCAATTTCACCAAGTTATTTGTAAGCAGATCTTTCATTGGTAACTTAGACGCTTCATGCTGTTCTGAGAATCACAAGCTAACATGTGCGTACGTCTGATATGTCACCAATTGTCCCTTAAACCAGATGTGATTGGAGCTTGTCTGCTTTTCTTCAGCTGCAGAAACATCTCGACAGCAGAATGGAAGTGATGTGACTAAAGAAGTTGATTCTGGTGATAAATCACTGGTAGGAAGATTTACCGTCCTGAGCAGTAATGAAGGAGTATGCGCTGTCATCAGCAAAATAAAATAGGTCGGGATCAACTAGCTAAAAATAACTTACGGTGGTTTAAGACAAGTAGTGAAATAACTCGTCTACATCTCATAAGTAAATGGGTTTTTCCATCTTACATTATTAAACGGCAGTACGCTTGGAGGACTATAAATTTGTTCTTTGGTTCCCCTAATAAGGCGGAAACAACGCGCCACGATTGGCTTGTGCTGGAAAATGACCTTTATTTCGCAACTTCAGGTAGGCTAACAAACACATCCCTGACTTTTTCCAGACGATCCACTCACTGTACACAACACTCCAAAGGCACACGCCACTTTGTTCCCAGAAAAACGCCTGCTTTGCGTGGGCAGACTTTTCACTTGCTGAAGACCAAATAGCAATTAACACTGAGATGTATCAGCTGGACATAAGTAGTAAATCAGTGGGAGAAAAGCTCCGCTCTCACAAGACCTGCAGCTGGACAACTTTTTAGTAGCGTCACCCTAGGCTGGAGGGTTAATACAGTCCCACCCTCGTTCTCCACATTTCCCCCAAGTTTTGATAATCACACCTTCTTCACATTTTCTGATCTCATGCGAAATGGGATAGACAGACGTGTGGAAATTGGAATTTTCTAGGACCAGGCTTTTTCCTGTCTTTTAGAGAAAAACTTTTAGTCAAAGTGAATTTTAGAATAAGAGGCAGTAATGATTATCCCGAAGGATATGTTGTTTCACTACTGGTTGCCACTATTACCCCAGCAGAAAATGTTGGCTTAGTATCGCCTTTCAGTAGCAATCACCTCTGGTGTGGTTTCCATGGTCAGTATCTTTACCGAATCGCATAATTTTGCGTTAGCTTGAGCGCATTTGCACTAGTTACACGACACCTCGCCCTTTGATTGACCTTTGTGTTGGTTTAGCGGGTACAAAATAACTCCTGGTCTCACCTGTATTTAAATGCCTAAAAATGCTCGCCTCCTTAGGAATTCATTTGTGCAGCAGCGATTATTCAAATATCTTTTTCCTTCTATGCTGGCCTTTTACGTCTCATTTTGCTGTGGCGTATTCATGCTAGACGCCTTTGTGGCAGCCATTAGGAGCGCATCTTTACTGAATCAAGTGTTTTTTTTCCTTCTGGATGCATATACAGAGCAAGGTGTGGTGATGGACGAAGTGAATCACAGTGACCGCAGCATTTACCGTCACTCCATCGGATCGTTGCTCTCTGCTTCCGCCTCCGCCTCCGCCTCCTCCCCCACCGCCGCTTCAAACTCTGCTACAGCCGGAGCTGGTCCCGTTGTAGGTGCCGGGGCCGGTGCTGGCGTTGACTCACTGCTGCACGCACCCTCCGACGATTTAATCGCGAAGAAACTCACCCAACCCATCTTCGTAACCTTCCTTGACACGGATAAAATCGAATTCGTCAAGTGGGCCTTTGAAGTGAAATGATAACTATTCTATACATAATTTATGGGAAAATAGCAGAGAATATTGAGCTCCGTTAAAGGTTCGTAGTGCATCTTTTAACAAACTGAGCACTTCAAACCTGGTCTTGGTTACCATCCTCGATGTGGGGAAAAAACTACATAGATCAGTTAGAGATCCCTTCTTTTTTCCCCTTATTCATGAATCAAAAGGACCATTCTGTACTGTTTAATTTGTCCAAAGACAAGTGGATTGTACAGAAGAAAAATCAAGTACTCTTTACAAGCACGCTATCGTTTTGCATTCTTTGTTGAAGCGGGGATTCTAGGTTGTTTACTTGATGGAAAGATAATGTAGGGCACCGAAGTTCCGTAGCAATTATCAAAGCCGTTCCTAGAAAAGTCTACCCCGTTTCCTTTGTTACTCTTTCGTTGTCAGAATAAATTTAAACTCACGAAATGGGAAGTCCCTTTACCTTCCTACCTCTCCCACTATGTCAAGAGAGCTGCTCTTCTGCACTACTTAACTGTTTTAAAATGGGTGTTGCGGATTTCTTGTTGTGATTTAAGTGAGATAACATTACCCGTTTACTTTAACCGTGAGTTTACAGTACACCCCGTGACAAATTGATCTCACGACATACTGACATCCTCAATTCCATCAGATTTGTCAAGTAAATTGTTCATTTTCCCTCTTCAACGCCCTGATTGGGTGGAGTGAAGTAAGAATTCTATCCTGTTCCATGTTGGGATCGCAGGGGAAATTGAATTATTTTTCGACTTTAATATGTCCTTTGGTGGGCCGATTTCGCAAACAATTTAAGCACATTGTTGTCACAGATAAAATCGCATTCGTCAAATAGGCTGCCTTTTTGGTTTATTGTCTCCTCTTCTATTGTTAAGCCTTTGATCCCTTGATGGATTGATTGCTGGAGTTTAGCGAACTGACAACAAAACTCGCCGTGGTGTTCGATTGAAGATTATATTAGAGCATAAATTTACCTTAAGTGTACCCCATGAACTCTTCCAACTTATCCTTCCCTTTGAGAAGTGGACCATCGTTCCACTTATCGGTTCTTATCTTTCTCGTTCAGCGCTATCTCGGTTGCCTTGTTTGATCAGTTGAATTAAATGAATTGATTGATTATCTATGTTTTTGGAGCTATTCAGTGAATGAAGAGGTGGAACAAGATGTTGAGTTTAGTGGTGAATCCATAGTATTCTCTTTGACTAGCTGATTTCTGTCTGCAGTCGTAGAAAACACCCGTGTCTTTATTTTCTGGTAGTTCCCCTTGTTGAGTCTGGTTCTCAAGCGTTCTAGCACGTCTCGAATTCCGCGCTCTCGTGCAGTTTTCCTAATTGACCAATATCTGCATACGGACAGCCTTTAAATTTGCTACTAATTACTACCCGGGCAAGTTCTGTAAAAGAGCCGTAAACACTCGAGGACGAGCCCATCTGCTGTCTCTCCGATAGCCAGTCGACAGGCCCATATTCACTTCCCATTCTTCTAGCTTGCTCATGCGGGTCAGCAGTAGAGAACTCCACGCTGAGGTCCTTAACTCTGCTTACACTGCCTGGGAGGTAGACGCCGTCCGTGCTCACACGTGAAAATTTATAACAAACTCGCAAGGAACTTATCTCTCCTGGATTATGCATCTCTTTGGTGGTCTTGTACGAGGTGATTTCGTGAAACACTGATCTTTGGGATGTTCGTAAATAATAAAACGACTCGGTAATCAGAGCAAATAACAACCTTTGTGGTTAATTGGTAAACTTATTTGGAAACGGTTTAAAGGTGACTTTTTCATTGCTTGACTTAAAAATGAAAGAGTAAAAGGTATTGTAATCATTTCTTCTTTATTTTGTAGGAGCAAAAGTGGAATGTTCGGATGGGGATCCGACAGAAAGGAGAACATCAATGGGCATGAATGTCAGGTAATGCGAGTTCAAAGAGTTTTACCTCCGCTTTTCGCTTACTTCTCTTATTTTGCAGTTTGCACTGCTTAAGGCATCGGAATTTTAGTTTTTCTATGCTGCAATCATAAAATATTGGGAATGAAAGACATTTGAATTTTGTTTTCAACACATGAGTTTAATGAGCGTTCACTAGTGTTAATTCTCATAGATCAAGATGCCCTTCGGTTGCATTGACCTTATGAATTCCATTATCCAACTCATCAAAAGGGATTTGCATGCTCTTGGAAGGACGGACTGACTGCCTTGCGAGTGCGTAGTTCTAGAAAGAATGTATTCTCTCCACAGTGTATTTCTTCAAATTTTATAAGACAATTAAGCTAGTTAATTTGTAGTGCAAGTTAGGTGACTACAGGAAGTTCCTTCTGCTACCTTAATTGTTGGAATGGTCACTTTTACGGCCTATGATCTCGTCTCAACAATACTCAAGCTTGGGAATTCTACCCTGGTAAGATAGTTTGCCTTCAGAATCGGCAATCCACCTCCCTTTTTACCGCAGTTATTTTTCGCTCGAATGTCTATTCTACTTTCTCACTCTTTAACCTACTGCTAATTCCAAGAATGTGTGATAGCCACTTGAGGTTTCGGGGTTATGAATAGAATACGGTACCTGAGAACAAGCAATATCTCCCTCTCATCTGAATTTGGAAGTTTTCCCACAGGTAATTTCTGCAGCAGCGTGCGGTTTCATAAGGATGGGACTCATCCTACCGATTCACTGGTCCTGACTTTCTGATAATGACTTTCTCCTATATCAAGTAGATAAATCTCAGCCTCAGTTGTAGTTTTGCCTTCAGCAGGGCAAATAGTAGTCCTCGGGTGATTATGTCAACAAAATGGAGGTACTGCCTCATTCCACCTTGTATTTCTCCAAGTCATTATCATCTTTTTTTGCCATTAGACACGAAATTAACCAGGGAGTGAAGTAACAGCGGAGGCAGCTAGGGCTTACTTTTTCCTCAACTCCTAGAAACACAGCTTCTCAGTGAGGTAGTTATTGGTGAAAACCACGTGAAATTGTTTGACCCACGACAAATATCGGTAAGGTCTGCCCTTATGCAGTCCATCTTCACGAATGGGACGACTTTGGTTGAAATCATGGATACTATTCTCGAATACAAGTCATCAGAAGAACTTTTCAGGATCGTTGATTGCCGTAAAAGTGAATAACAGTAGGGTGCATTGAGTGTAAAATGTGGACACATAAGGTGCCTTGATGCTTTTGCCTCAAAGAGGGACCTTTTAAACAAGCCCAAGCTCTTACTTCCCCGGAACCACCTCAGCATCACATTGCTGCGTTTTCTCCAAAACATAGCATGGTACCAAACTTATAAGTCCCATGTTCCCACGTTTTTCGCCTTTAGTTGTCAATCTGACTTGTTTTCCCTCCCGCATTTTCGAGTGAACCCGCAATACTTGTTCAACCGTCGTTTCTCTGCTGTTCAACCCTAATGAAGTGCATTGCCAGCTTTTAATTTTTCTTTGCCACCACCTGGTTTTTCAGCCCGGCAAATCTCCTCAGCTTTTTTTTATTAACTCGAGGTAATTATATGGGGTCACCCTAAGGAATATCCTTAACTTTGGATGCAAAATCGTCATCGCAAATGTAGCATCAGAGCTTCAGGAATGGAGAAGAAAACAAGTTCATTTGCGCTTGGGATCACACTTTTTTTAATCTCACTCTTGTCCTTCTGGGCTTCATTTGAAGTTGGTAGCAGTAGTTCAACCTTCAAGTTTATGACACAGATTCAACCGTTTTTTTCTGGAATTGGCCAAAATGGTGAGTACACCTTTTTTCGCATACGTTAGAACTCTAGCCTACCTTCTGGCTTTTCACATTGGATCTTGGTCCTCGAAGAGCCTGCTAGTCGAGAACTTTATTAGCTTGAAACAAACTCCTTTCAAATAGTTACCTTTATCTTCTTGGTATTCAACTGTTTTGTAATCGCTTGATTCACAGTAGATGTCGTCTCCTTGATGGAAGTTTCCGAAGCCATTCATAAGCACTTAACACATTATCTTCACAATAAATTCTACTGGATGTTTCGACCTGTTTTTTGATAAATTGAAGAATCGTTGGCCCAGATTTCATCATTTCTCTTACCACGATTCTGCATAAACCTGTACTGTACTAGGTAGTGTCCGATCCTTACTTTTCGCGGAGTCGCAAGCGTGTATTTCTTCCATGAAGTGCAAACGCCATTGTGATTTCTACTTTACTGTAAAAATAGAAGTCCGCGTACTTCTTTTAATTTGAAACTTCCTAATGGTCTTTTTTCCTTGCAGGTGTGCAGCGCAGCAAACGTACAGATTGTAACTCTACGCAGAACGGAGCACCTGACGGAGGAGAACCTGCGCGACATTCAAGAGTCGCGTGCCAATAGCGGTAACGACTCCTCCACAGTCAGCAACAACCCTCTCACCAATCTTCTGGGTGGACAAAACTTTGAAAAGTCGCGTCATATCCAAATCACTAATGTAGGTTGCATTCCCACAATTAATGTTTCCTCTTTTTCATATGAGATAGCATTGAATTCGGTTTCGAAGTAGAAAAGGTTTGATTGCCGATTTGACCGATTGGTAATCTAAACACCTAGTTTTTCACCAAATTTTTCCAGTCCCTTTCCCTTAATTATCAAAAGTATCCAAGTGTATGTCTTATTGCCTTTTCTTTTTTGATGATTTGTTGACGGATCAAGTTGTTCAAGTGTCGCAATGCGTCCGGTTCACTAACGAAGAAAGTCCACTATCAACTCCTTTCACGATTCCATCCCCCAGTGTGATGATGTGGAGGCGTCCTTATACAAAGGAGCTTTTAAATTAGGAAGTTGTTTTCATTTTGTTCATTCAAAACCTAGAGGGGATTTATCAGTGAAGGCCCCCTGTCAGCCTTCCTCTTTTCAAGCTGATCTCTGAGCCGATTTATTGTTCACATGCGCAAGAAATGGCTTCACATCACCTCGTTTATTTGAGCTGTTAATTTTAATAGTTTGTGAGTTTTTGACATGTAAGTTCCATCATGTTTATTCTCTTTCAATTCCTTCCTTTCGCTGAAATGTTGCACAATATGGTGTGTCCCTTGGTGTCTCATAAGACAGTCAAATCTTCAAGTTTTTTTTCTAGACACCTCTTCATGGTTCACATTACGCGCCACTTGGTCTTCTCTCAATTGTAGCTTTTAGGGCAGTTGGAAGTCGTTAACTTAACCTTGCTACCTTGCAGGGCGAAGGCGATTCTCATAGAAAAGAAGTCAGCAAGCAAATTATCAAAAGGTAATGCGTTGTTTGACATATGTTTGAATGAAGTGAAGGAGAAATTGAAGGCCTTTGTGGGCCTTACTGTCAATTGCTAATGCCTGGCGTGTGAACGGAACCTACCTATCTGGTAGTCCCCACGACTTTTCCCACTCGATGTAGGTGTAAATCAATCCTTTCATCACTTACGTCAACTGACAAACTTGAATTAGGTCAACGTATCAATGGCCATATGTAATGCTTCATTAGCATAAAGGGTAAAGGGTCTTTCTCACCTTGAGTAATCCGCAATTAGAGGTAAAATCTTTAAGCCATCCGTAAGTTGTGCGTTCCGGCACCGGGTTCTTTTGCCTCACCTCCAAATTTGACGAGAGTAGCTTTTGCGGCTTTGGAACCACGGATTCTCATCACTACTAACCCCATTTCTACGAGACCAGCTGTTTCGTAGAAATTACCCACAATATCTTCACCTTGAAAGGTAATCAGAGCTCAACCAATGCAAGTCTTCGAAGTACGGACAATGATGCCTCCTCATAATGCTTAAAACACCCCAAACGAAACGCAACAAACATCGAGTATTAGGCACACTAGTACTGTGGAGTTCAGGTAGACTGCAGGCCATTCAGTCATGGGCTCTGGTGGAACGCCTTTCCCACCAAAGTCCAGCTGCACAAGGCGTATGTACGTGATTGAGCGCAAAAGAGCTGCCACAAAGAGAGGGAGTGAAAGAGGGCTGCTATCATCATCATCATTATCGTTACTGCACTGGGCTGCAATGGGGAGGCGCGTTTGATTGGACAAAAACCGAGAGTTGGACGAGAAAGCGAAGTGATCAACAAAATAGTTAAAACGCGCCTTTGCCAATGCGCCTTCTTGTGTTGTGGTAACTCTCAACTAGTCTCTATGGTAGGCATGTGGAAAAGTGTATGATATTTCGAATCTAAGGAATGCAGAGCAAAAGCGGTAGCTTTTAAGTGAACCGTTGGTCAGGTGATGCAGCATCTGCGAGTGATTCGTAACCGGAATCAGAGTATTTAAAACCATTTGTTACTGATACCTTTGACCACCGCGTCCTGACATTGTCCAAATGCTACACAACAAGTTGGACGCGAATCCAACTTCGATAGTTTTACAGTCCGAGTTGAACTCGGTTTTCAAAGTCGCCAAGCTGGATAAATACCCACCAGATCCAATTAACAAATAATGACAGCAGAGAATTCAATGCCCTACGGTCCATTCCCTTAAACCATTCCGTGTGTTGGACAAATTCTTGAAAGTTATAAGTCATTTGAGGGGGGTTTACGGAAAGCCACGCAAACACTTTGGTTGTTGGATGGAAATGGCAAGAGTAATGCGATGATTACAAGAACTGTGGACACAGAGAAGTTTCCTCTGCTAAATGTACAACTTGAACAAAATCCTTTCGCCACATGACAGTTAGTTGGCAGAATTAGTCGCTGCATGGTATGCTTAGGTGTGTGGAGTTTTTTTACCATCACCCATATTTTTCCTACACCAGCCAATGATCTGGTGTTGTTCGTTTATCTATTTTCAAATAATTGCTTTCATTGTTCGCTGTATGATGACGGCTATACCCTAGATAAAAATAATTTGCTCTCTTACACTTCAAGTAAGTCACGATTTTTGAATACTTTGAGATCCAGTAGAAAAAGCGGTAAATATACTCCTATATGTGAATGTCAAAGGAGGCTGTTAAGCGGAGCTTTCCTACCAATGACACATCCATGCCAGTTGTTTATTTGTTTACTTATCAATTAATTCAATAACGTTTTGTCATAGAAGGTCATGCCAAGCAAATTGTCAACGGGTTTACATTATCTTCGTCTTATTTCTCTTGTGAACCGTTACCTTATGGATGTGTTTGGCGTTCTTTGTAAGTTAATTGCAATGAGGTGGGTCCAGTACGTATGCCGAAGCGAATGGGAGGGAAAGAGACTGGTGGAGTACGTGGGTGGTGCCTGAGGCAAAAATGAATTTTTCTCCTCAAATCTAACTAGAAAACACGCAAATTTAACTCCATCAATTACAAATGTAATCATGAGGATTGAAATCCCCTGCGAGGATAGCAGTAAGTCGACGAGATTGCACAAGTTATTAGTATTGCTGTACCTTCAGGATTAGAGTACCTTCTGTTAGACAGACCGCGTTAAGCCTGGATGGTATTCTCGCCAGCGTGTATTTCATGTTCCACTCACTACACAATATAGATCAGCTGCTCAATATTGGCTTCTGGTTTTATTATTACCTTAAGTCTGCCTCGTTATTTGTGTTCCTTCTTTGTTTTCTGTCACATGGGAAGAGGGCGTGTCAGCTTTCACTACTTCTTGATGCTTAGATATTCGGTCATAGGCAGTGTGGTCTTAATGGCTCTTCCATTATAAATCATCGTAGATACACCTGTCGGTAGCAAATGCCTTTATTCTGTGCTCCTCATGAGTGGGCTCTCTAACAATTGAAGCGATGTGGCGTTAGGGTTACCTCTAGAATCGTTGTCAGACATCTAGATTTGGGCCTCTTTACCATAAATCTACTTAAGAGGTGGAAGACTAGTAGAACAACAGAACCTCATGCCAACATCAACAAGATCGAGCCATTACAGATTGGACAGGCTCGCATCGTAGCCCTGATAACTCCCTTCTCGCTTCTGGAATCACCTCTCTCGATTTCATTGGTTACTCTTCTGCTACGGCCATCAGATCAGTATCCAAGTGAATTCTTGCTGTCATGATTAGGTGGATACGAATGCTGTCGCGTCATTTCCAAGGCGTAGAGTGTGGTGAACGTATTTCATCCCATTGCTATTAAGGTAGAGGTTGGAGTTGCTTTTGAGCACGGAGCTGGAAGTTGACTTTTTAATAATGCCAAAAGGAGCCGTGAAGATATTATATGAGTCTGAGGGGAGTCAGCTCTGTACCACCGATGTAGAAGTCGAATCGCAAAGGGTGAAGACCGATGCAATGCAATGTCTTGTGCCATTATCATTCTACTACGAACATTATGTCTATTCAAAGCTCTCTGTAAAATGCGGAGTCATTGAACCATCCGAATTCGACCGTTCATTGTCCTCAAAACCATTACGATCAATTAGCACTTTTTCGACCATAGTATCGCCTGTTGCTGATTTTGGTATAGAACTCAACGTTAAATCGGTGTAGGAACTTCTCTGCTGTGGCGCTCCGCAGTTCCATCCTTCCATCCACAGTGGATGCATTTCTTCTATGATGTGTTGGCGCAATATCTAGACAATAAAGTTGGGCTCTCCACCAGTTGCAGGGCTAAGTCATCCCTTAAAATGCTATCAGACAAGTGGATCCGGAAGTAGTTGTCAATATGAATAACAGAAGGCATGGAGGGCTAGTAACATAAGTGGTATGGACTGTGTCCGAGGCTATTAGCATTGAGGCTTGTTTATAGGCCATTGGATAACCCTAATAAAGTTTATGTAACCTTCTTAAAATTCCACGTCATTTCAATTAAATTTTCTTACTAATTTTTCAAAAGGAGGCGGCCAGCTACAATCCGAGCAACATCACAATGGAGGATTACTTCTCGCATGACCCGAGCGTCAAGCCGAAGAGTGAAATCGGTCGACCCAAAGTGATGACCGCAAAGTTGAAGACTTACAAGGCCCATCTCTGGCTGTGTGAGGACTATCCGTTGTCGTTGAAGGACCAAGTTCTGCCCATCGTGGAGCTGATGGCTGAGTACAATCCCTTCTTCCATAAGTTGGAGGAATTTCTAACCAAAAAACTACCTCCTGGATTTCCCATGCGTGTTGGTGCGTTTGTCATTTGCCCTCCTGTTTCTCTATCCACTAATGACATGTCCGGGGTGGCTTTAATGGGCTCAAAAAGGCTCGAAGGCTGGATTCCCTGACACCTTAGAACAATTCCGGATTTGTAATCCTGTTGTGCCCTCTTCATTGACCATTATGATGTAGAGACCAATTTTACAAGTACTAATAGCCACAGCAAGGTCAGAGCCATTCAAAATGAACTCCAGGGCTCACACACACGCACACATGTTATACTCTCGAAGACCTCATTTTTACAAAATCTTGCCCCTCAGTTATTCCAGCTTGCACCACAGTAGTGGCCAGGTCATGCCGACTAAGTGGTTCAGTAAACTGCCAGATACTAAGGTTGCCTGCTAATCCCGAGACAGATTTGAGATCAACCAGACCTTTTATATTCAACGGTAGTCACTTTTTTCACCATATCCTCGTCGCGTTCTGTGGGGAGGAAAGAATGACTCAACTAAATTTGGTAACCAGGGCGTCCTAGTTAAACCAAATGTGAGGATGAAGAGAAAAACGTTAGTCTTCGAAAAACAAAGCACTTCAGAGCGCTGAAAAATATTCTTGGTGTGCTCTGTAAGTGAAAAGAGTGGGTTTATTGAGGTATGGCAGCTGGGAGGCTTAATTAGAATACACCTTCTGACAAAACCAAGTCAAGTTGAGAGAAGATCTGATGATCGCAGATCAAAACGTACGCTTTTGATAGCTTTTAAAAGTTTCTAATTAATAAGGCATCAGGAGATGCCAAGTTAACGACGGAGTTGTAGTAACCTCAAATATGAAATGTGCTTTTGTGATTTTGGTAGTGTCTTTTCGGTCACCCAAATAAGTTATATGAGATGGGTAAATAAGTAGCTGGAGGGAGTTTCCTCAGGCATTTTATACGCTGTGAAATAGTAACCAAAAACGATTGAAACCCCCTCCTTGACGCGGCAAAAGTTGGCTCCAATTTCCGCTTTTATACAAAGGCCGGGCTCTAGATGCCAAGAGAAAAAACCCTAGCCCCAGCCACTTCCTTTTCAGTCTCACCGTTATTTTCGACCTAACTGTCTCTTCTGCTTCGCATGTGACTGTGTAATGGTTATGAAGTGTGGTAACTGCCTTTAGAAGAAATGCAGTGGGAATGCGGATGGTGTGGTATCATCGAGGCCTGGAGTAATGAGAGGTTTGTGTAGTGATAGCCAACGAAATGTTTATTTGCTGAACATTGGCGGACAAAGAGGATTTCTCGTCACGAAGCGAATAAGAAATTGGTAGTCTTTGAAGCCTAGCAGCTTTCACAATTTCGCTTTCTCGATTACTGCAGATGGGCTTGAAGTGTTTCATCGCTTGGGTTAAACATTTCGAGTAGAGGGTCTTTCTGAACCCCACACGTGCATCTTCAGGTGACTTACCACCGGAACCAAATTTTTTTGATTGTTTATGAGCAGTACCTTCTCTGAGTGCTATAGAGCGAATTTGTCAAAAATTTCCTACAACTCTGAAATTGTATTGAACCTGATCTGTAAAGTATCAGGTTTAACCCCCAGGGATCTTTGACCAGTCTAGTATTTTATTTGCTTGAAGATGTCAAGGAATTCCTTTCCCTATTCGTCGAAAAAGCACAGCTCTTATCGAAGCCCCGGCCCCTGCAGAAGTGGTTTGCTATGCTCCCTCATTGGGTCATGACTCAAACATCCCTAATGCTGAGAGAACTCTACAGGAATTATACAGTTTCTTATTTTTTTAAGAAAAAGGGCTTGCTGCATGTCTCAGCATACAGTGGCACTGATAGCGCTTTATTAAGGGCGTCGTTTGTCTAGCCCTAGCAACCGTACCTTATTTATGGCGATTGGCAATTGTCTTGGACATTTGTAAAAAAGAGCATTTTTGTAGTTAAAACCGAGGAAAAGGACAAAGTTGGGGACAGCACTGCGCGCATTTTTCGACAGTCATCCGCCGAACTTACACTTATCCCGGCTTTAACAAGTATCTGGTTTACTTCGTCATCGATTCCGAAATACTGACCTGTAAGGTGCTCTTTTGGGGATTCAAGCAGATGGGCACCACTCGGAGTGAGGTCCGAACTATGAGGAGGGCATGGTTAAAATACCCCCAACCTATTCAATGGGACGCGTAATCCCATTCCAATCTACCCTACTCTAATCCATCCACCCACTTGGTCGGTAACAGCAAATTCCCTCTAAAATCGACCCAGAAACTGAGGAGGCGATAAGTATTTGTGGATTGGTTAGTACTGCTGCCACGTCTCTTCTCCCTCTGGTCCCATGTTGCACTTTTAAGGATGCCATCGTATAACCTTAACCAGTTTTAGAACTCAACGAACGCACTTAGATGTCACCTTATCGCAATCACTATTGACGTTTTCCCACCATAGAAATACCATTGTATCACATCCTCAACGCCTGCGTGACCTTCGGCAACCTCTACGGTGGAGATGCACCTGCGTACGGAGTAGTCTGCCACCGCACCGCGACCTCATCTACAAACACGTCCGCTGAACCCCTCGTCGGTGGCAATGGCAGTAGTGGTAGCGTTATCAACAAGATCGAGCCCACCTCCTGTGTTGTGGAAGATTGTGTCTTTGATGTCGGCCGTGGCTACCACCTCATTGGTACGTGTCTCTACCCTTTTTTGTATTTCCAGTAACCTGATTGACTCACCGGGCGTGCGGGGTATTTTTTGGTTCTCTCCGTCCCTTTTTTGCTCGGTTTTTTTAAAAATTGTAAATCTGTGAAAGGTAGTGGTGGGGCGACTTTGATTTTTGGTGAATACATCAGTCAATGGATCAGTCTAAATCCGACGATGTCGTCCAATGACCACTTCAGCGGATCTTTATGAATAACGTGCCTATCGGAATGAAGCCCTTGGTCGCGTTTTCAGTGTTTAATTTTACTCACGTCTGTTGTCTCCTTTCGTAGTGACTTATTTTCGCAGCAACGATTGTACCAGTTAAAACTTCAACGGACGGTGAGTCCTGTTACCCGATCTACACGTCACACATTTGGCGTTTTTTAGCAATCTCCCATCCTCCTTCGCCTCTTTTTTGGTAGTGAGTGTATTTGCGTGGCCTGTGGCACGAATGACAATAACCCTTTCTGAGTCAGATATGCGCATTTTAACTACCCGCAATTCAATGAATGCAGACAACTTTGGAGCCTCCCGACGCTGAAATGACTTCCAGATGAGCTATTACCATTACTAAGCATCACATTCACCAACTCCATAGTACATTAAACGTCTTATCAATTTCCTTTTAACGTGTCGGTGAATTCTACGAATTACCACTCCACCGAGTTCAACCCCACTTACAGCAGCAAATTCCCATTTACACAATAGTTTCACGGCACTCATTTGACCTCAACAGTTGCTGCCACCTATAAGTGCAATTTGCTCCCTCATTTTTTTCCAACAAGGTGGAGTAGATAAAGCCAAAAGTTACATTTTTAACCAAAAACAGAAACAGTAAAAAAAAGTGGAACTAAGACCACGTAAGTCAGGAAATGAGGTAACCAGACAACTCCATTGAGTTGGTTTTTTTGTGGTAGAAATAACTAACTGCCACAAGCTTGTGCAATTCACAACCCTTTCCCAAATAGAGAAGCCAGGCACTTTCACAACAGTGCTTTTAACTTAGGAATCGGCAAACTCAATTTTAACCACCGCTGTTTCTACCTCCTTTTATTCTCAAACAAACTGGGTAATTGCCATCACTTGGAGAAGTACTGCTGACCCCCACTTCTAAGGCTTGCTATGAAGTCTTCTCTCATGGCCAATTTTCGTGGCAGTTGGGAGCCTTGTATTCACGTGGCTGATTTACCATTTCTGGCAATTTCTGAAGACACAGTGGGTGAGGAAGAAGCTCTTCTTGCGCATCTTTGGGCTGTCATTTTGTACGACGTAGGCAGATCATTTGGCCTTCAGCGAGCATTAGCCTTCCGGTAAGGAGATGGTGCGTACCTCAGAGGTGTGGGATATTGGGTAGTGGATTGGGCCCTCCGACCTTGCAGGGAAAAAAAAGCTGCTTCTCATAAAAAGCAGTCAGCAAGCTAAGGATCGACAAATGGTTCGTTGCCTTTAAATAAATGAAGGCGGTAAAGTTGAAGGCCAACTGTTAATGTCTAGCGTATGGATGGAACATATTCGTTCAATAGTGAGAATTACTTTAGCCAAGTCGAAGGCTGACTCTTCATGCTGAAGAATGGTCTTCCCGGACGTGATACATCCATCTTGAAGCGATTCACCGTCAGAATCAAAACTGCGCAAACCATTTGTGGACGACACCTTCCCTGAATACAAAACGGAAAATTTAGCAGAAAGCAAGCCTCCACAGCCGGGAAATCGTGTTTAATCCGAATCGTAAACAAGGAAGTCTGGAAGTATATCCATAAAGTAAAAGGCAGAGTACAGGTAGACAGACGCATCCATGCTTTATAGTAATCAAGCATATTTTACATGCCCCGGCAAATTAGCCGCAAGTTGTTACACCGATCCCTATCGTTAACCCACACGACCTTTTTTGGTCACCTAATACCTCATCCCTCCGCGCCCAAGGCGGGCGTGGATATTCCCCCGGAGCTTCGACCAATCAGAGATCCGCCTACGTGATACATCCTCTGCACCAATCAGGGAGCAGTGGTGGGGGGCGGGGATGTGTGGCACGCGTGCATGCAATGTTTGGCTTTTCAGGTCGCTGAACCTTAGTTGTGGGGTGGTGCGATAAACAGCATCGGTGTAGGCATCAAGTTCGTGCACTTCAGCATTCGCATGGGCATCTCCCTGGTTGGCGGTCGGCGAGTTGCCTGTACGGCGATCCCGGTTTCTTCAAGACTGGAAGGGAAGGTGTGTCATTGGTGAACCACCGACCACAGTTCTTTTGCCTTTATCTACCTTCTTCAGCTCTGATTGATTATTTAAGCATTCAGTTGATGATGGTTTTGACTGATTCTAGCCACATAAACTCATTTTTATCTTTTCTCAAGTGAGAGCTGATGATAGACTGATTTCGAGTATTCTAATGTAAATTCAACCTACCGTTGTAAAAGTGGAGGGGACACATCCGGCTCTTGCCATACTAGTTGCCGCTAGGTCCCAAGTAATTTGGTTTTGGTATCCTAGCAATTGCCCTGTTTGTCGCTCAGTTTGCAAGAAATGGTAAAACATTTGGATATGTTAGTAGTTGGCTGGGTTCAGGTTTCGCTATTCTTAAGGTGGGTTCGGGATTCAAGATTAATGTGTTCGCTGCACTATTCATCCATTAGTATCAGATACATCAATCTGACTCAAATCCATCCTCTAACTCACCCTATGCTTTTCAATTCACCCCCCTACGGGTGTATTAATCATGGATCCTTCTGGTCATCCATTTTCTCCTTCCACTCATGAATCTGTTTACTAATTAATCTGAAACTCTTCGAATCAAGCCTATTCATTCAGCTGATCAATCCTGCAATCCATCTATGTTGAATTAATCACGGATGCATAGTTTTATCCCTGATCCATCTCTTCATAGCTCTAGTTAAGTAGTATGTTTAAAACACTACCGGCATCTGGTACATCCGTCTTTGTTGCTGCTGCTGCTGCTACTACTCCACGTGGGATTTGACGCGGATGTATTGAATCCCAATTCATCAGTTCTTTATATCCAACTGCTTTGGTCTCACCTCAGGTCATCCACATGGTCCTGTGCAAAAGGAGCCGACATGCCGTTTGTGCTTTCACCAGGTGAATTGTTGCCCTCCAAACACCTCGTTCTATGATATTTCAAACACTCCAGGTTGTTGTGTTGGCTCCACATTGATAAACTTCGGTTCAAAAGGATTACGATTCGTGGTTTCCTTGACTATGTCACGGAAGATGTGACATCTCGGAGTGTGCTCTTCCAAAACGATAAAATCTTCGGATCAGTCATGCTGTTACGTCGCGGTGGTGTTTCATACCAATGGGTGAAATCAACGTTAGACGTGGTATGGACGACATCTTTTCCAAAAATTATTCACCAGCAGGTGCTTATCACCTTGTCTCACTTCGTCACCCGAGTAGTGATAATCCGTCCTCCACTTGTCCCTCCTACAGATGACTCTGTATTCAGCCAATCACGTGGCTGGGAAGGCGCGGGGTGGGACCGGGGTGAAAAGAGGTGGCGTGAATCAGCAACACCACCGCATGACTCACATTGTCGCAGTGGTTGGAACAAAACAAAGCCGCTGGCTGGCTGTCGAATTCTCTTTTCAACTTAATTCCACAAGTGTCGGTTGAACAACAGTTATCCAGTGATCCTATTCCCGAACTGTTAGTAACTTTCAAGGAACTTGATAAAAGTATCAATTAGAATGAACTGACGACTGATTGCCACTAACTAATACCTTATTATTTTTTATAGATTGAACATTATCTTTTCGAGTACTTCAAGGAGTAGTCGGAGGTGTTGACCCATTGTGATGTGGTTTGGAAATTCTCCCTTAAGTAGTTAGGACTTCTCTTTCGTGGAATTCTCAGGCCCGTTTCCGTTGGACTTTGCGTGTACCATGTGGTGTCACTTTAAGTTGGTTGACAGGTCTTATTTGTGCAAGGGCTGGCAGGGTAGAAGAAACGTTGACTTTATGATTGGAGCCACGTGTAATCGACATGGAGGGCTGAACAATTCAACACCAAATTGGTGCAATGAAACTGTTCTGTTTTGAGCCCTATGAAGCTATTGAACTTCTTCACAGGCCATCAGGCTGAGTATGGTCTTGAGGCCGTTTGGTGGGCTCCTAATACACTTCCCCTGCATCCTCAGAGCTGCTCCCTAGGAGGTCATAAAGTCTACCCGGTTGGCCGCAGCTTTAGCAAAAGCATGTGGAAGAGGTTGGGGCCCAGTGGTAGGTGGAGGGCGTGGAATGCCAATAAGGGGTAGTTCTGTACAATAAAACATACAACGAAAATGGACATTATTGTTAGTGCGTCCCTCCTGTGTCTGTTTCAGAGGAGACCTCACCAGGCCACTTTGGCACAATAGACGAGGAGGAACAACTTGTGCAGATGGCGGTTCAAAGATCCCTAGTTGAGTATGGTGGCGCAGAGCACCTTACCCAACGTCAATACTCTCTCGTGAGTCCACATCCACCTTCGAGCTATTTAAAACACTCCCCTTTTTTAGCTGAACCTGTTAGCTATTCATTTACTATACTTCATTATTCGTTCACTTGTTACTTTATTCGTTCCTTCCTTTCCACAAACTGTTCCTTTAAACACTTCGCCTTCATGTTATGCTCATTTATCTGTCCGATTGGATTCATCTATCCTTCTTGAACGTGTCTAGATTCATCCATATGTCCCGAATCGATCCATCCACACTTGGTCTAGCAGTTCTTGAATAGCTCACTCATCCTTCTAAGCGTCCATCCTCGTGCAATTCGCTCGTGGATTGCTTAAAGGACATCCAACTGTTTGGCGACTTTACTAACTGGAAATGCGACAGTACGTAGTCCATGTTATGGGTCTCAAGCCTTTGTGCTTTTTCACTTTTGAGTATCAAGGTAATTGTTTAATCCACTATTCTAATTATTCTTCCCATCCTCTCCTTCACCTGTCCATCCATGCATCCATTTCCAATTTATTCATTCCCTGGACCCATACACCAAGCATCAATGACAGGCAAACATTGCCACGCAATGTTATGTGTCGCAGTGCTACTAATAAATTTGGGACGCTCGATGTCTGAAGAAGCGTTGAATAACCCAAGTCAAATAAAATTCTGCACCTCAGTAGAGGTGTTTTAGGCAGTGAAATTCACGTGCCGTTCCAATTCGCAGTCATAAAATTGGCATACGATTTCACTTGACCTCTATTTAGGCCAAGCGAGGAGTTGTTGAAGCCCGTCCGGGTGAATACGTGGATCCCGAGGAGGCAATGATGCAGGAGTGAGTCACCGTCTGCTTCACTTTCTGCGTTCTTTTACTGATTTAAAATAAGTAGAAACTGTTTTTTTAATTGTCCTTAGGGCAATCGCGGAGAGCTTCCAGGTGGAGAGCGGGCTGAACGACCTGGAGCAGCAGTACCTGAAGGCACTCGAGCTGTCACGAGAAGAGGTGCTGCAGGAGGAGGAGCGACGCAAGCGGGAGGAGGAGGAGCTGGAGCGTGTGCTAAAACTCTCATTGGTGGAAAATTAGGCCGACTGGGTTTGTACCTCCCCACTCCTTCCCGTCTAGTCGCCTCCCTCCTTGTGTTTGTGCGTGTCTGCTCTTTTTCTTCCTTTCTGTTGTCATGATGGTTCCTTTCGCAAGCACACGCACAGCTAAATAGACTTGACTTCGTTCTTCCCCATTATTCCTTTTCGATTGAATTAACCTTTTAGACGCATGGAATACATTTATTTCAGCATGAGAATCGGTCTCTTGAGGTGTTTAGAAGGCCAAAAATCAAGTGCCTCACTCTCTTATCATAGGTAATAGGATGAAGGCTTGAATATTCCACTTTTTAAGCGCATGTCTAACTCTTCTGCCACCAGCGTGGAGTACGTAACGTCCCGATTTTCTTCTCTGAGCCCGAAAATTATTAAATTGCAAAGTCTATCAATTCATAGTAGCCACTTGCAACAATTCGGTTTAGGCCGATAAAAGAGATGGATGATGTTCTTGTGCCCGGGAGTAACCGCATGGTTGAATTGGTCATTTCGGTACCGCAAATGCTGATGTCACAGTGTAACAGTGAATCAGGTAAAATGTGGTGGAGGGTTTGCCTCCCAGACCCTGCTGGCGGACCCATTGGATGCTCGTCCAAGAGTTAGGTGTGGAGGATGAGAAGCACTGTGCGTGATTCAACTACAGAGGATCACTGCACTCCAACCGCGGATTCAATTCGACAGAATCTTCAGCGCGTAAAGACGTCTCAGTAATGGCTCAACCGTCGTCTAACTACCTGTCAATTTTGGTCCCCTAAGTAGCTGCATTTACCATCACCTCGATAAAAAATTTTTTTATGCAATTCCATAACGCATTCCGAACGCAAGAATGACAGTCTCGGCTGTGGGCTGCCGATTGCCACCACCACCGCAGCCGCGATCACCATCGACGTGTGGGCCATGTGCAATCGCCTATGAAATGTTGACACCACCCAAACATTCTGCCACTTAATGTCAGCATCCTGTCACCGTGGTATGCTTGTGGGTCTTGGCGTCTTCTTGCAGCACCACACACTGTCTCGACCGGCCAAAACACGACACGCGTGCAGACCACCAGTCGCGAGACGTTACTACGACCGCCTTTCCCCCTCATGCCTGCACAAACTAGACGCCGGCTGTACTGTGTCGCACACCTACTTACGCCTGACAGGAGCATATCCGTTTTAACGAAAAGTGACCAACGGAACGGGGGCTACTAAACATTTTGGCTACACTCACGAGAAGTCGCTGATGATAAAGAGGTGGGGAAAAGGAATTATTAACAACTACGATGTTAGCCAATGATGGTGATCATTTCGAAGAATCGCTAACAACCTTCATTATTTCATCGAAAGCCCTCCTTATTCAAAAAAAAACTACGTTTTGTAGTGAAAAAAACTTTTCCAAGCTTTTATAAGAAAAAGTAGAGAATATAAATAATCATGATGTGTTGCGGCAGTGAATGAATGGTAAATGTTGGCCAGACGACACGAACCGAGGTGAGACAGTGGGCGCGCCTCAGCGTGAGTATTTCGGCTCCAAGTCAGGATGTGCGGAGGGGACGGTAATATCGGGAATGTCGTTCCAGTCAGGCAACTTTGGGTCCTTCAAATACGCGCCACGCAGCAGAGACCGACCTGGGAGACACTCCAATGCACCAAATATCGCACCTAAAAGGCCGAAATGAGAATACTCTTTTCATTGGAATTTGGGTTGTGAAAAGGTGAGGGGAACAGGCCAAATGTTAGCGCTAATTTGTTCCAACTACATCAATAGACTTGATTGAAATATCCAAAATCTACTTAACCTTTCACCTTAACTTACCGGGCATTGTAAGGACGCACTGTCTCCACGTCTACTTAGAAAGTTTATTTTAGAAAGATACGGCAATCGAATAGATTTACACATTTTGCAGATAAAAGATAAGTAGGTCCAAAAAGCTTCTTTTCCCACTTTACTAGTTAAAATGACCAACATTGCAGTCATTATTCATTCCCCAGCTGAAGACAAATTAACTGCAAAATCCACCATTATAGAATGTTTTAGATCTAGGAACCAAGTAAAAACGCAGCTCTAGTCACATTCAATTTTACTTTGCTTATATTCACCAATGAAGCACCGATTTTAATTCAAACTTTATTGTATGATTTCAAAAGAAAGTGATTAGCACTGCGCAAAAAAACATCATCAGGAGACTATGGAGGAGGTAGTACAGCCCTTCTATCCAAAAGTGCGCCACTGACATTGTATCATAGCTAGGATTGGGAACATTAAGAGATCTAGTAAAAAAGAACTTTTTCACAACAGATTTGCTATTTTAATTGTATCACAGATGTGGTCTTTCCTGTCTATTTTGGAGCTGTCGTCAGCATCGCGCAGGCAAATTGTCGTTTGTTGTGAAAAACTGAATGTGCGATCCACCGCACATGCACACACAAGCAAGCAGTCTCCCGGGTGAGTAGGAAGCGCATTGTTCAGGGACAACTGTTACAGCATAAAGGAAAACGGAACAAAAGCACAAAATCCATTCCTCACCACAAGTTAGTCGATCAGTTGGAAGTCAAGACAGTAAACGACCTGCTTTGTACAGCGCTTTTATGGTGCCTGCGGAAGGAGCGAAGAGTGGCTTGGATGTCTGATGTCAATGCATGTAGGTTGAAACCATTTACCCAACTGCTTTCACAACTTCCCCTTCCCATTTGATGCAGGTCTAAACAGATTGTTTTGACAACTGCTTCTAACTTGCCTTTCTTCATTGATATCGGAAACTGAGGCTCTGCCTCCGGAGGGAGTGGAATCTCGTTTAACTTAGTCAGGAAGACAAACAAGCCCGAAATGTTATGATAAGAGGTCAAAAAATAAGAGGAAAACAGTAGAGACCGCAAATACAGAGTATTGCGCCGATGGCAGTACATCGTCCGTGCAAAGAACCGCATGCAGTTGGCAAGCGCCTACAAGTTAGAACAGGCTACCCTGGAGACCGCACAAGCTCCTTCGTTCGCCTGGTAATTTCTCAGTAGTGGTTGAGAAGTGTAAAACCGTCTTTTCTGATAAAAAGCGGACTCGTCTGTTCGTGTATGGGAGTTTCCTTGAAAAAGCACGATAACGAAAAGTAAAACAGCAGTGTAGATGGACTGTGGATTCAAGCCAATTCTCCACATTCTAAGCAAGATCGTCCAGCACAAGATATCCAGGATTCCTCAAACAGTTAAAAAAAATTTTTTGTCCGTTGTGAAATTGCGCCATGGCTAACCCCACCTTCAGCTTAACAATTAAAACGTAATATTTTACAAAATCTCATGAAATAAAAGACGCGAACAGTAACAAGTCTCACCGATCCTTTTTGACACCTATTTGACTATCCATCGACTGTCAGCATTCTTCTATCGCAAATGAAAATGTGTCACATTTAATCCCTTCTTCGATGATGATCTCTGTGGCATTTTTTTTTTTCAGAAACGCGAATGCACCTATTACTAATTATGCTGTTTTAGCCAAGAGGTAGCAGTGGCCTTTATTCACCCAAAGACGTGATTCCCAAAGAACCTGTGCCACCTGCAGTAGAATCGAAGAGCCGCATCCCACAACGATAGAATTACTGAAACCCAGGCTCCCAGGGTCTCCACGAGACACAGGAGTCGCTAATTCAGAACCTCTTGAATAAACAAAATTTCCACTATTTAAACGACAGGTTTACTTATAAGGAGTTATCCAAACAGGACCCAGCGACAAAACGCTGATTCTAAAAGCCAATCTTTCACCGAAAAAGGTGAAGGTGCACAGAAACATCTGGACACACTGTACACCTTCCGACTGTTCAAGACTGCTGTAAAGACTTTACGGCGCTGAAAACAAACCAAACAAATCGATTTCAAAGCCATAAGGGAGGCGGAAAACTGACCTCCAAGCCACGCAGTGTAGTTGGCCTTGGCAGGGGGTTTATGGAACTTGAGGTGTTTCTTGAGAGCCGCCAGTAACGCATACTGTGGAAGGTCGAGACCTTTCTGCAATTCCTCATTGAGACGCTCCACAAAGCCCGGCAACATTGTCGTGCCGCCTATGCACACCACGTTCTGTACCAGTGACCTAAAACGACCAAATCAGCAAGCAACGAATGAGCGTTTTTTACCAAGTGCTACCAGTTTCAAAAGCCCATGTAGATCTAGACGTTCTACTTCAGTAGTGGAGGCCTTACATTAATTATAACACAGAAGACCATAGACACAGAGACAGACACCGTTGGAGGAACTATGGTAAATAGCAACGTTGATTTATTGGCTACCGGATCATTAAGAAAAAGAGGAACGATTTCATAAGCATTCGTGATTTCACGAGTCAATGGCGCCTTATACTTCTGGCGGGGATTCCCATAGGTGCTTGCTCAAACAAGATGATGGAGCCTCAGGAAGAAGCTGGCATTATCCACTAAAGTTTCATTAAATTTCCGGATCAACTAATCATAACGAGTAACTGACAGAAAAAAATGACATCAGAGAGATTAGCTGGTTAGTAATTAGCCATCACAGAGAGTGATCTACTTGTAACGGAAGCAAGGCTTCTGCTCCGAAACATACACATAGCCATCTTGAGAGCGCATTAGTTTTCACGTCTAAGGCTTTGAGGAAATCACCAAGAAGCAGCAAGAATCCACAAGTAAGTGCAAAATGCATCTCTTGCGTCATGTCACATCTGTTTGACCAAAGTGTCAACAAAAGGGCAATGGACAGACTAATCTGCTTGCAAGACAGATATTCAAACAACCGACAGAGACTACTATTAAAAGATTGGAATTCTCGGAACCCAGGTATGGGATCATAGATTAAAAGGTGTAAAGATAGCTAAAATCTCATTCGATAAAATTCCTTGCACAATCATCTCTCACCCCCAAACAGACATTAATAGGTTTTCATTCCGTCGAGATTAAAAACGGCACAACCTTTAAGCACTTTTTACACTACTTTTTGTGAAACCAGATGTTAATAGTAACAATTTAGACACAACAGACCAATCTATCTAATCTTTTTTTGGAAAAAAATATGCTAGACCTCAGAACCCGCTCGCAACATCAATTATAAGTCACCAAATCAATCTATATGAAGCAATTTGTAGTAAGAGGTGACCAGCTAAATTAAGGGTGATGGTACGATGGGTGGAAGTCAGGAGTGGTGAAGTGGCGGCTAAAAAGAGTAAATTTTCAGGTGCCCTTAGAAAACTGAGGTAGCGCACACCAACAACTAAGCTACTAAAATCGCCAATACAGGCTTAATTTCTGAGCCGATTCAATTAACTACCATTTATCAGCCAAAATTTGCCACACTGTATACCATCTACAAGCAAAAACATACATTCTACAATCGATGGGGCACATCAGCAGACAGTCCAAAAACAGTGTCGTGATCGTCACCCCATCCGCATTGTCTGGAGTGAACAGTATTTCAGTCGCTGACTCTCGCAGCCGCGAGGGGATGTGGACAAGCCTTGTCCCTTCTCCGCACCCTGCCAAGGGACACGTGAAGCTTTCCGTAGCATAGGGTGGAGGCTGAACGGAAGGACATCCCTCTTCCGACTTCTCGCCCTCCTCTATCCACTTCTGCCACAATGCAGCCCTATCTGCGGGACTGACAAAACAGGCTCGCATCAGAATATCCTCCAGCATCGCATGCGTGTCACCACCAATGTCGAGAACCTCGGAGAGCTTCTGACGCTCCGCGCCATCATCCTCCACGAAAGCGTGCTCCCGAATCTGGCTTTCTAGTCGCTTGTGGATGTGACGACTACCAAGATGAGCAGAGTGCCAAGTAGAGAGGAGAGTAAAGCCCTCGCAGACGGGGAGAACAAGGGCCTCAGAATATCCGCAATCGAGGACCAAGCCTGTGGAAATGCCGAGAGTGAAGAGGGCCACTAGATGAGCCGGTGCGAAGAGGATAGAAGGAACCTCAAAGTGACGGAAGAGAACATCAGCTATGGTTTGACGAAAATGCGTGGGAGTCATAATGGACTCGACTATGACCACACGACGCTCTTTCGGGTTGACAAGAAGATACCTGAGATGAATATACGAGGAAATGATAAGGTGTACCTATAGCAGAGACGGTAGAAAAGTCCCTTCAGAGATTCGAAGAGATTGGTGTTAGAAAAATCCATTTTGATGAAGGGAGAAGGAAGAATAAAACGCGGACTGGCTTCGCCAGCAAAACCACATCTAAATGGAAATGAATTGTTGATGCAATGATGTGTTACTTTAGGTAGGCTGCCCCGAGATCAAATATGATAGGGGTCTTTTCGCCAATCAATGAGTCGTAGATAGTCATTTTCTGAAGCAAACAAGAACGGTTAAGCGGAAACAAAGCTAAGCAAAACGTAAAATTCCAGCGGTATTTCAATATGAAAGAAAACACAGCAATAATCAAGCATATAAGCAGTAGCAGATTAATGTTGCTATAAGTATATTAGTAAGGGAGAAACATTTGATACCGCTTATTTGAAACCATTTACGGAACAAAAAACGCTACCCAGATCGATTGCCAAGCCTTCAAAGACAGCGCTCCCTGGGGGAAAAAGTAAAACTGATCGAAATCGAAACCAGTTATTGGCTAATCACAGTTCCAAATTACATGAGGAGAAGTCATGTTTTTGGCAAAATAGTTTATAACACAAAATTTGCCTTCAACAGCTCAGGCATTACTCTCAACTTAACCCAAATCCAAGTGCAGTTTTTCCACTCAAATTTATCAGTTCTTATAGTTAACGCAACTCGATTTAGAAGACACATTTATTTTAAATGTTTTACGAAAACTGATGGACTAGTTGCAATCTCGTTGCAACCATAATGCTTCGTGTTGACATTTCATACTTGCATAAATGAGTTGGAATTTTTGAGACTTAAGAAAGCCTTCTTTGTGATAGCACGCTGCCACACAAATGTTATTTATAAAATTCTTTTAATCATTAAATGATACCTATTCTAATTTCAAATAAAATCCCTTTTTTCCTGAAACATATTGTACGAAATGGATAATATTACCCTACTAACGACCTACAGTGGGATGAAATCAGCTTTTCAAGCACAAAGGCGATCTTATAGCGTCCCAAGACTTCGTCATTGATAAAGAAGGACTGGGGGTCACTGGCATGGTCCAGAGACCAGACCGCTCGGCAAAAAGTACAATGGCAGCGCCCCCATGCAACCTGTCATCAAAACTGAGAGTTAAACATGCAAATAGCGTACTAAATCTAGGCAAACTTAGCCGGGTAAGCACCTCATTCAGTTAGAAAGGCTATATTAAGGTCTTTCCTGGTTGCAATAAATGAACTCCCCAACTTGCCTTCAGCTTTGACTTGTATACTGTTTAAGAAAACGCACTTCTCCTACCCTCCTGTAGTTGTGCGGAGTACATTGAACGACCCCCCAAAAATAGGCGGAGGAGGAGCACCCGAAGCGCTCGGCATTCGTAAACAGAATCGTGCGCAAAAACAATATATGCGCGTGACACCAAGGCATGGGAAATTGCAGGATTCTCATAACCTACTTTGCAAAAACGCAACGAGCTACCAAACCCAAATGCAATCAAGAGGCAGGACATTGAGGCAACAAAATTATCCTTTTGTTCATAAGATTAGCACCACGCACAAACATGCATCCAATAATAATGAGTGATAAATATATATGCATATATGTACATAGATTCCTGTACAAAGAGGAAATCTCGCACTGCTTGTTGGTAAAACTGACTGTAGTATCGACAAGAATAATGGTAAAGAGGATTTAAAAAGGGGTACATCGTTATCACAGCGTCCTTCTAGAGGCCCTTCTCCTACCTCCAGCTCTTCCCGAAGTCACTCCTGCCCCAACAGAAGCAGACGTCGCGTTTGCGGCCGACATCCTCGTAGAGGGTCGATTCGCCACCGCTGTCAGCCGGGCTCTCTTCACGGCCAGTCGTGAAAGTGCTCCGCCTGCTGTTCCCACTCCAGACGCATCGCCACTGGTAGAAGAGGAGGTGGATATTGCTGAAGACGATGACCAGACGGCCTTCTGGGGTGTCATAGAGGTCGTTCGCCGCTTCCGTAGCTGTCGCCCGCCACTGCCAACAGAAGCATTTGCCTCTCCCACAAGACGCTGCAGCATACCCTGCTCTTTCAACTCTTTTAAAAAGGCTCGGATGAAGGGTTCGTAGTTGTGGATTCGTCGCGCTGCGTCCACTCGATATGCCTGCCGTTTCGACTCCTCTTCTGCTAGAGCCGCAGAACAGGCACGCGCTTGCGCCTCTATACCCGCCAGCAGTTGACTGAGGTTCTCTGTAGTCAGAAACGCCGTGGTTGTTGTCGTCGCTACTGAGGAATCATCTCTATTCAAAACTATTCCCGTGGAACGCGTATTGGCGAGTGAATGTGAAGCAAGAGTGTCCCGTTTTGTAGACGAACGAGTAGGATACTTGGAAACGGGACTAGAGGACTCTTTAACAATGCTCCTGCGACGAGTGATGACCCCTTCCGTAATATCATCCGAGAGGGCGTTATTATTTGTGGCACAGATATCTCCTTCAGTGAGATCTATGCAAATCGACGTGGGAGAGGAGACTGAGCTGCCAATTTCGCGAAGGCTTGATCTGCGCCCGGCGGCACCGGTGATGGGGGCGAGGGGGGCGGAGCGTTTCAAGGGTTTTGATTGTCCAGCGGCAGCCGCTGCCGCTGCAGCAGCCCGACTGGCCGCCCGAGTGACTGGACGCTCGTCTGCTTCCGCTTCACCTTCCAGTGGGTCGAGAGACCACTCTCCCGCATCCTCTGCGTCCACTTCCACCTCCATTGCCTTCACCTCCACCTCTGAATCTGGCTCTGTCTCCACTGGCTCCTCTTCCATAGTCCTCACGGCACCGTTCACTTCGACGCTGTGTGGTTCCAGAGAGCCATTATGCTCCAGCTTGATAGCTACGGCAGTAGCGTTACTGTTAGTCAGCTGCTGAATGGTTTTCTCGAGGATCGAGCGGTTTTTCTCTAGATTGTCTAGACGCGAAGTCAGAGCTAGACGGCGATCCGGCACCACTGCCATCAAATTGTAGCGTACCTCTTGCTACAAAATTGTAAGAAATCTCTTCAATCTCTTACAGATTTAACATAATATCAACCATAGCTTAACAATTGGAGGTTGAAATAAAAAGAACAGAGACAATTAGCTCACGCTCATACCCGTTTTCAGGGTAGATAGCTTTTAGCGTTATTAACTCTGATAAGGCAAGATTTGTAATTAAGGTAATGACGAATCTGACTTCTAGTCGAAAAGCTCATTGAAACAAATCAGATAAGAAGCACTTTGACACTGAATCAAGAAGCAGAATAGTTTAATTTGCCAGCAAAAACAGAGTTGCCAGCTTAACAAATCCGGTCACCTTATTCGCAGATTGCCAAACAAGGAGGAGAAATGGTTTTGTGTGTAACAGTCAGGTTCATTCTTTGGGCCAATTTACGAGTCTAGTCCATGCAAGATGCTTCGCTATCATAGGCTACTCAAATGGCATCACCATGTCATCCAGGTTAATTTAAATAGCTAGTAATATTGGAGATGATATCTCAGTTGTGCATCTCCTATCTTTCGCGGTTAGATCTCCAGTTCATGTAGCCAAGTGGTACCTTTTTAACCGCATCTTAAATTATATATGCCTTTCAATTTTTACACCTGGTTGAACGTATGATCCTCCAGCCACGTCAGAAGCCTCTCGGGCCTTCTGTGAGTATTTAACAAGCCCTCTTCCATAGTGGCACGGTCTATTACAACTTGGAGACACACTGCAACCAGCCTCCAAGCTTTCATGCCAATCATGGACTTGCGAATTTCGCAACGGCTTTCAAAACAGTTTGAGTGCCGCAGTTCCACATCATTGGTGACAGTGACCTTCAAAAGTGTCAAGAATGAAATCAGATACCCATTACACCAAAAGATACCATTGACAGGACAATAATGATTCAAATTTGCAAAGTAGACGAATTTTAGCCGCCCTAGTTACGAAAGTAGATAGCCTAGACTAGCCACTATCGTTTTTGCCTACCAACAAATCAAATGACTTCTTTAAATAAGTAGCTTGGAGATTTTGTTTGAACAAGGACTATTACTGGCTGTCAAATCTTTTTTAGTGATGTTTGAATTTACAAGAAATCGGTTGCAAAGTACAAACGGTAGGTATCGCATGCCTTAGTGTTTTTCTAACCTTCCCACGTTTGTGTTTAAGTCATTAATGCTTTTATTACTGAGCTAGATTCGTAGGGCCGCCATTGCAGCCAAATGGCGCTCGTTTAGCTGCCGCTGCCGTTGTTTGTCTCTAAGGCTGGTCGTTCATCTGGCTAGCCACGACGAACCCGACACGACGCGGTTCCCCACTTGTTTTACTGCGTGGTGTCACTGCTCTGCTGCTGAACCCAACGGTACTGAAAGTAACAGCGACCCCACGCACATACATTCCTATCATTAGTCTGACCAAAGAAACTATTTTAAATGAAAAAGGAGGTCAAATTGATAAGCACAAGCACTTCATAATAAAAAAGTTGGTGGAGTGGCGATGCTATTTCGAAGGTGCTTAGAGGCCTATGGAGTGAAAAACGTGAAAACGAAGAGACTGCATGCAAGTCGATGACGCAACCAAGGAAGTTCCCGCGACTTTTGCCTGTAAGAATCAAAGAACTACGGAAAATCCTACAATCCTTTACTCCCTACAGAAATTGCCATTGCTATTTACAGTCTAGCAGGACATCCTTTCACAACAACGCACAAGTTGCCCACCAATTTACCTTTTACATAACTATTTTTACTCGAAAAAGAGAAAGCCCACCTTCACATTTACCTCCGCCTACCTCCATTACTATCTTATTCTTACTTATCAAAACCCTTCCACTCTTCCCATGATTACCTAGTGCTAATGCAAAGAAAAGGTCGCCCTCATCACCTAGAGAAATACATCACTGTTCTCAGCCTCAAGCGCCTCATCAGGTTTTCTCACAATTAATTACTGCTGCAAGCAACGATGTGAAAATAAGCAGATGACCATACCCCTGGCAAGACCAATTAAGGGGACGTCCTCTCTACCGATTCTCCTCACTAATCCAAGTTAAGGCTGCTCCCGCAAGTACAGGGTTTGAGGAGTACTTGCATGCCCTCCAATTATACCTCTTTGGATTGCGCAGCCAGATTTCAGCCGTAATTGTTATCTGGTCTCGTCCAAGAATACGAACAAATTCCAGTGAAAAGGTGAGTCTACGGACCACCGCACACACACAAAGCAAGCAGTCTCCTGGGTGAGTAGTGGGTGCATCATCTGGGGGTAAAAAAACATTGCAACACAAAGCCAAACAAAAGCACAAACCCATTCCTCACCACAAGTTCGGTAGTCAGTCGCTCAGTTGAAGGTCAGCAAGTCATCAAGTCGGCAAATATCCTAATGTGTGCCGCACCTTTTACGGTCCCTGTGGAGAAGTGAAGAACAGATTGACAGTCCGCCGGGCCTATCGTCACCTGATGTTAATACACGTGGGGCGAACCCGTTTGCCTACCTGCTTCCTCCACAACTTTCCCATCCTATTTGCAGACAAATGATTGTCTCGACACTTACGTTGAGCATGAATAACAGTTGTACCTTGAAAGTTTAGTCTTCATTTATCTTTATGTACCAACAGCGACACGTGATTCCGCATTACTTTCAAGAAGTGATCCTTAGACGGTGCGTTCTCCTGCCACACCTTCCATAAGTGCTATGCAAAAAGTTGGCAAGACGCCCTTACAGGTGTGAAATCAAGTTTGACTCGGGACGTAAAGCAGACAAGTTTGCACCACAAGTGTCGGGATTGGAACGAAAGAACGGGGAGCATAGTGGAGGGCATAGCGCAGGCCAGCGCACTGGCAGACTAACACGAACTCGATGTTTTGTAACGCATGAATATAAACAAAGACAATGGATTTCACAAGTCTCTGGAGGTTGCCTCAGGTCATTGGAGCAAGGTAAAATTGGAAATCAACCTAACTCGTTTGATCACTCGGTATTTGTGAGGTAGTTTTAAACCAGGATTTCACACCCACCACACGAATCTCAGCTGCACGACTTCCGGCTATTCCCAAATTGTGCAATAAACCTACCTCCAAGTTTGCATAGTATGACAGAGAAAAAACAATGTATCAGGCCTGGAATTGCCGGTTAGAAGAGGACTTCTCGAGTTGTCAACTGTGTGTTCATTTCATTCGACTCAGTCACAGTCAATTCAGCACTACTTCTGCAGTACATCAATGTAAAAAAATGTCAGTTGAATGTCAAGCCTCCAAATTCGTACTTGCAGAAATCCACTTGACACCTCGCAATGCCTGGGAAACCATAGTTCTTCTCTAATCAGCTAAAGTGATGTGCTTGTGAGCGGAAATGACTACTGGCTTTCGGAACCTCTCCATGTTACAGGCATCGTACATTCCCAGTTGTCACTAAAAGATAGTAATTTTCTATCCACTCAATTTGGAAGCTTCACTGTCTACATCCTTAATTCATTTAACAGAATCCACTCAACTCTGTCGATTTATCTCAGTATCAAGCGTTGCCACTGTTAGTCAAAGGTGTATATATTGCTTTCAGTTAAGTCGCTGATATGTTTGACATATCTCCAGGATCAAGATCATTCACTAGTGTAGAAGTTCTCAAGACGCTGACGTACTGTCGTACTTATTCCACCAACCTCATCATTAATAGACGGTTGGAAGATACACAATAGGAATTTTTGACTGAGTAGCAATTACTTTTACATCAAAAAGTCGGTTAAATTTACCATTCATTCGTCAAAATGTTTTTTTAAATTTAATTGGTGTCGATTGCAAGCTAAATCTCAACCTTCTGGGTCACAGAAACGTAATATTCCGCATATGAGGGAACAAGAATTAGGGAGCAAAAGGTGACCAGAACTTTTTTACCCTCTGAAAAAATAAGATGCCTCTCTAGTTGACCAACTTGACACATTTAAGAGGGGGATTGGTAAAATTTACATTTCTACAATTTGATTTTTCATGCGAGACACATTCCCAGTCGTCAGGGCTGACACGAGGTTACTTATGCATTAGTCTTATTCGTGAAAACAATAATGTTGGAAAGAAATCGCATCAAGGCTCTTCCATGTGTATCCCTCCTCTTCCAACTATCTACATTCTTTACCGCCCAATATACCTCGAGTAGTGAAGTGGTGTGTTGGAGATATGTGGTAATTTCAAAGTTAGCGCTACAGAACTCTTTCAGGCCATCCAAAGTGGTCTGTCCCCCTGTGTGAGAGCTACGGCATCAGCAATGCTGTAATTGTCCACTGGAGCAAAATTGCTGAAGCCACAGACTATCATATCATTTGGTCACCGTGAAGGGATCAACTTAACACCCTGATTTGCGCATTCATTTTATACGGTAGAGCGTGAATGCTGAAAATAGTAATGTGCGTTCAAGTATTCGCTCCCAACCTCTCGCTAAAAGCGTCAACAAACCTACTGCACCGCTCTTTCCATTACACATAGCCGTCAGCCAAACGAACATTTAGTTGCCTGACATTTTAATCTATCTGCATTGCTTCGTTTTAACCGATGTTAACTCAAAAACAGAGTCAAACAGATAACCTAGTCACACTAAGGTTTCAAAACATTCAACAGTCAGATAAAAGGATTCAATAATGAATAAATATCACGCGTAAACCCACTGCAATGCAATTGTGAATTCACACCTACCAACGAACCTACGATGGAAAATAACACATTATCGAATGGCATATTAGACATTCCCCTACCCACCCAACACCGAAAAGCATCCAGAGCCAACCTTAGCACCTTCGGTAGGCGAAGCGGTGGAGCCACATCAGAAAACAGGTTTCTGACAGAACCGGTGATCATCCTACACAACCATTATGGGGGGAGGAGGAGGAGGACTATGGATACAAGTCCACCAGAACACACTTCAACCTATCAAAGAAAGCGACACTATTTCCAAGTCAGCTTTCGTTTCCAACGTTCTTTAGCCCTGATTTGTTGATACTTTTTCGGAACTTAGAGGAGTGGACAAAGTTCATCAATCACCCTGCTGCACTGCAACACATCGCAGTGACAAATCGCACTAACAAGGGTGTTCAAAGGCATCACAGAGTGCGTGGCAATTAAAAATAAAAAAGGAACGTTTTTTCCTCACTTTTCACAAAAAATAAGGAACCCACTCACCCACATACGCATGCGCATGAATTGCCAGTTGAAACAAATTTAATTGTTTAGGGAAATAAGAAAAAAACATTTTCAAAAAGCTCAAATTTACTTAGCAAGGAATAACATAGTAAGACATAGGAAGAGAATAGTGGAGCGCACCGATTACCGGGGATTCGACTGCTACACCGAAATTTATAACCACAGATCGAAAGAAAACAGCTTCTGAAGGATCTCAAATATTGATGCTAACTGGCTCCTGATTCTTTGAAAGAAGTGGCTTTATCACAGCCGGGATAGAGGGAGGCAGTCAAGTAGGAGTAAAGAAAGCGCGCCTCAAATACGCGTTCCTAAACCTACCCACGTAAATAAACGAACTAAATAGCCTTTAAAAAAACTCAAAACTCACATCACGCATCCGCTGCTTCAGCAGATCCAAGCACTGTCGGGTCCAACCAACATGCGCGATGGGATCCTCCAGGGGGCCATGATTAATTGGCTCCTGTTTCAAGCCATCCAACTCGTAGAGGAAGCGTCCCACAGGCAGGAAGCAGACAAAGTGGAATGTGTCCCCAGCTCCCACTCCAACTCCCCCACCAATACCACAACTAACTCCCACCGCCTCCTCCCCAGCAACCGTTTCACCACCACCGCCACCACCATTCTCGCCCTCTGACAGCGCGGCTCGCCGCGCCGCCTCAACAGCGCACTGAACGACGCGAGCCGAGGTGATCTCATCGCAGGCAGGCGGGAGGCAGGGCGGTGAGTGGGAAGTCTGTTGACGCGCATGTCGATTGTGTGCCTCCATGAGAGGCGGCATGAAACCAATAGCAAGACCTCGGAGACTCGGTGGAAGAGGCTGGGTGGCACGACGGAATTCTCGGAGAAGGGGACCGAGATCGACGCTCTGGTGCGAGGTGTTCATGAGGATAGAGAGAAGGGAGTGTGTGGCGCAAGAGTTTGGCACCACCTGGTGCGCAAAAAAGATCTCTTCGGAGTCGCCTGGGTCCACTTCGGGCTTCAATTTTCGGCGCTCTGAAGAGGTAGAGGTGGGACGACCGCCGTTGTTGAGACCTTGATGGAGGGAGGTGGCCGATGTAGAGATTTCACCGAGTGTGGGGTTGTTAGAGGCGAGAGGCGTATCAGCGCCAGTGGAGGAAGCTTGTGATGCATTAAGCGAAGCTCCACCTCCACGCGAACTTCGTCGGGAGTTGTGCTAAGGAGATGGGTAGCGATATATTGAATTGGGAACAACTATGAGCAAGGATTTAGAGCGCAAAAGCAGCAGTAGAGAAAATGACGCAATTTATGACCTTCAAAATATAAAATAATCCAAAGTCAGCCATACAGACAGTAAAATAAGCGTGGGGAAAAATAGGGAGAGAGATATGGGGGTGACCCACCTTTTTCTCGTTCTGCTGCCAGCGGAAAAGGAAAATGAAACCAAAGACAGGATCGGAGGGGACCTTCGAGAGCTCGTAAATCTCATCAACTTGGACGCCCGTCACACCCAGATCTTCCACAAGGAGGGTGAACAGGCCGGGATCGCTCTCCAGTTCAAGCCACTCCTCTTGACCCATACCAAACCTAATTCGAAAAAACAATGAAAATAAACTCATTTAAAACTTCTCTAAAATTAGGATGATATGTTGTTAGTCCAGTATGTTTGACGAGAAGAGTGGAAAGGATGGCAGCGACAGTGCTACTTTGCAGGATTCACTAAATTCGAAATATCCGATAACTATGTATATTTGCACCATCAACAAACACCCCATAAAGTCGTTACGGTAACTCAAGACAAAATTTTCAAATTCATTTAGCCCTAAGATGTCGAAACATGAGTGACTATGCCACCGAGAAATTGTGTAATAGTAGAAAAAGAGAAGTGGAAACAACGAGTCAAACAGGCCCTCAAAGCACGAGTAAAAAATATCTCGCGCATAATCTGTACCAAATAATTAAAAAAGCATGACCATACTATATCGCAATGATAAACATGAGTGTGAAAAGAAATTATGAATATAGGTAAACAGTGGGGCGTGCACCGCGAAATAGAAACCACAACAAGAAAGCACATTTATAGTCATACTCGAAATTAGTTTACGCATAATTAAAGTTACAAAGGCAAACTTACTGAAACTTATCTGAGGGATAAGCCTAGCCGCAGACAGCAACAAATAAGCCAGGCCAGATTTGAGCGCAGCGGGAATGGGTTAACGTATATAAAACCTTCGTAATTCAAAAGAGGAAGTCGTGTATTAAAATATATCAAAAAAAATTGTTACCATCTTTTGCTGAATTAGGACTGCGAAAAATTATATGATCACTTGGTCTTTATAACTGCTAACCCAGGGTTTAAAATCATAAGTCAAATAAGAATCAAGATGCAGTTTGTCAACTCCTCTTGACTCAAATTTTAAATAACAATAAATTATCTTATGCAGTTTTAAAGGTTTTTCTACGCGAGTACTGCTTCTGCGCTGCTTCTTCCTTTGACAAATTGGATTTCAAATGTTAATGAGAGAAATTATGTCAGCAATGTTGGGAAGGCAGGGCATGTTATTCTTGATGCAAATAAGGAGCACTACCTTTAATCTGTGCCATAACATGACTTAAATATTCCCGCGGCCTTTAGCCTAAGACGTTCTCTGCATCTCAAGCACTGGCACAACTTGGATACATAACACCTTGCCATAAATCCTCCCGCTGGACTTTAAATGCTTTTATTCGGACTGTCGTGATTTTGTTCTACCTTAGAAGAAATCGTCATCCATGATTTGCGGGAAATACTTCATGCTAAAGGATTTTAAGTCTGGCGCCACCAAAACTTTTACTATATAGTTACACTTCAATTAGGCTGCTCATGCTTGCCAATCTTGTGGATACGTCTGAAGATTGAAATAAGGCTGCTCCAAATGTAATCATGAGGTTGGTAAGCGTAAATTAATGTATTCATGATATGCATAAGTGTGAATGTAGGCATATGATACAGAGATTTTGAAAGAATTAGTTAACGGAGGCGACCAAAAAATTCAATTTTTCCATGCATCTTTAATCACGATTGACAGCATTAACAACCAGTAAAAACGGCAATCTACCTTCTAAATGTGTGGAAGAAAGTTTGAGCAGTAAATGGGAAGCAAAAAATCATTATCCAACCCCCCTCAACTAAAAGAGTCATTGTTGTGCCTAAATCAGAATTGAGAGTCTTAAATAGATATCGCCCAACAAAATGTATACCTAGATCTTCTTTGCATTAGTCTGGTTTCTTCCAATAGCATTAGGATTTAAAGAATTTGCTTTTTTGTAGAATAGTCGAAATAGCTTTGTTTAAAGCCATCCTACGCTTGCTGATCAACTGGGAATTCGCACTGTTTCGGCATTAAAACAGCTTTTGTGTTTCCGCAATAGATGCATGTGACCGAATATTCGCCAAGTTTCCCCATTCCTCTAGCCTAGCATTGCGTTTTTTTAAAATTTTTACTAACACAAAGTTAACTTAGGCGATTTTCTTTTGTTCTTGGACAAAATCCGATAAAATCATATACCGAAACTCTCATGTCAAGTTTTAGTGCACATTTAATTTTTCTTTAACAGATTTTATAAGCGTATAGCAATTTAGGTGGATATATACAAAATCTGTTACTTAATATCTCATTTTTGACCATAAAAATATCTTTTCATTAAAGTTGTTGAATTTAATTGCGCGTGCTACAAACCTCACCCCTTGTGTTTACCTTTTTCTGCTCACTTTACCAGTTGGATTTCCCATTCATGCCATTTTTATTCAGCTTATAATGTTTTTAAAGATTTTATGCTTTTCACATAACATGTTTGGCATATCTCTTCCCTTAGCGAGTTATCCTAGGTGTTTTTTGACACAAGCTGGTAAGACCTTTTTCATTCTTGTATAATGTATTTCTTGCTATCTCCAAATATATTTCCTACTTTTTTGCATCATTCTTTTACTGACTGCCCTCATATCCTGCTGTGCGTTCCTCTGCTCTGATTTTTGATAGTGTGTTTGATGCTTCTGCGACGTCTAGATTAGCCTAGTTATTCATTCTAGCATATAGTAAACTCAAACATTTGTACAGAAACGCTGCATCAATGTATGCAGCGTAAACGGCATATCCTTTCACTTCTAGGTGACACTCCGTCGTCATGAATTAAATTACTAAATACCCTGCCCTTATAACCCCTTTAGACTAAAGATGACCTCCCGTGTAACAAAACTGGGTAAAAAGGTCAAAGCAGCGGTGGACTCGGTCAGACATCCTCCCTTCATAAAAATGTATATCCCAGCACAGCAAGCAAAACCTGCTCCCCCTCTTGGCCCACAGCTGGGGAAGGTAGGCCTTTCTTCCCCCTTTTACTTCCATCTAGCGCAACATCAATATCGCCAATTTTTGCAAGGACTTCAACGAACGTACCAAACACATCAAACCTGGAGTTCCTATCCCCTGCACCATCATAGTTAATGTAAACCATTACCATTGCCTTTCAGACCATACGTTTTTAGCCTGACAGGAGCTATCAGCTACAAATATCGCATCCTCCCTCCCAATTCCTCCTTCGCATGGCTGCTGGCACCAAAAAGGGCGCTGCTACCCCAGGCTAGTTTAGAGAAACCTAAGTGTATTGCAGGAAAAATGTGCTTGTCATTGCTTTTATTCATCTTCTTCCTCTCCTCCTGAATCATCTTTTTCTTCGTCAGATTCTTCTGTTTCTGATTCTTCTAACTCCTCCACTTCCCCCTCCCCTTTGTAAGCGTTCCTAGTTGTAGTCGTCTCTGTTGATGCAATTTTATCAGTGCTTCCTTTACTTGACTTGTCTTCTACCCATTCCTCCCCACTTTCTTTCTCTTCTCCCTCTTTTTCTTCTTCTTCCTCTTCGTCTGTCTTCTCTTCCTTCTTCTTCTTCTTAATTCCTTCTGTCGACTTTAATTTCCACACAGTTGGAGCAGCACCCAGCTCGATTTTTTTGTGTTTTATCAGGCCCGTCATGAGTGTCCGTTTGGCTGATTCGTTGAGCTTTGTCATTAGCCACACGTGTCGAAAGAAACCTGCGCCGGGCAGCAGTTGTCTAAGTCGCCTCACACAGCACATTTGTAGTGACTGTTGATCTTGGTGAGGCAGACTGTTCACCCTCAGAATCCCACCCAGTTTCTCAATCGCCTCCTTAAACTCCTCCCATTTTCGCCCAGCTAGGTTGAATACCGCGATGAACAGGCTCTTCCTCGCTCGACTGTCACAACCCTCCCGAAGGCTTAGTTGTAACAACGCGTTCACGTAGTTAGCCAACACTTCCTTCACTTGCATATCTACTCCATGGAAGATGAGGAGCTGTAGAAAGTAAATGAAATGCGTGTTAGCATTCTTGGTCTGCCGACAGGCTGCCATCACTTTCTCAAAATCCACCCTTGCCGCTAGCTTGCGCGCATCGCAACCGGCGATAAAGAGCTCTGATGAGCAGTCCACCATAGTCATAGGGCTTCGAAATTCTCGCCAGATGCACCACAGCGCCTCCCAGGCGTTATCTACCATCGTGGTGCTTTTTGAGACCACGCGTTTGCGCTGGTAAATGCTACAACTGAGTCGCTGTTCCTTGTTAAAGCTAATACGGGTAGGAGAAGTGGCGGCCTCGAGCAGCCTGGAGTAGAGTTGAGCATTGGGTCTGCGGACGAGGAGGGCCGAGAACTCGAGGAGGCGGTAGGAGTAGAACCAGATACCTTGGGGATCTAGACAGTCCGCAGTGAAGCAGGACGTCTGGATGCTAGCACCGGTTTTGTCTTGGAGAAGGAAGGTGAGGACACGTAGGCTGTTGAAGAGCATGGCGTAAGCGAGGGGAGTGAGGAGGAGGATAGTGGGACTGTGAAGGATGCCGTCGAAGAGGCACAGGGCTTTATTTTCATCCACTGTGTAGAAGAGAGCGGTGGCCATACAGGGCGTTCGGCGGACTACGCCTTCAACGTATTCCACGCAGTCGCGGCGGATTGCCGTGATGAAGGGCATGTTAATGATGTACGGGGGCAGTTCGAGATTACACATGCTTGGGCAGGAGTGCCTTGCAAAGCATCGATTAGCACTGCTGGAGGTTGCTTTGCGTAATTTGAATCCTCTCTTTCTCTACTCTGCCTAGGTGCATCGATTGAAGTCTAATTTACTGTCTTGAAACTGGAAAGCCCCATATTTTTCCAAACAAAAGCCACTTTTAGTTGAACTGGCGTTTCATCTTATGCATTATATGGTGTTGAGTTTTACAGTTGTGAAGGCATTTTTAATGGTGTTAAAATGGACATCCGCTACACTTTGGCCTGTATTTTTTTTGATGCCTAATGTGTCTTCCTTGGGGGGACGCATTTCTCTCTAGATCTCTTAATGCTTCTGTGGTTCTGTATATGTCTCTTTCTGTTGAGAGATCTTGGTGCCGTACCTCACTTAAAGTGCTATTCTTTTTTGCAATAAATTCATCGTCATCTTGAATTCCCTGTATGATGTTCTGTTTTACATCAACTTTCGTAGCGCAATTTCCCCTTGTGTTAGCTTGCTGATGCAACAAGGGGAGTTTGCTTGGTCAATTTGTCCGCATACAATTGAAGAGTTGATCACGCGAACTATTTCTATCTACGACAAATTTTGGCTATTTAGTCTCAGGCTTCATCGGTTGTCTCGTCCAAGAGGTCACGATGGGCATTTTTCTGTCCGCTTACAAATTACCTTATCTTCTCTGAAAGTAATTAATCTACGATTTGACCATCCATATCGGATTTGTTCCTCCTGTCATTTTTCGGTTACTCATTCATGAATCCATCCATTTCCCCTAAATTTGATTCGGGCCTGTCTACTCATCTACTCTCTCCTTTTTGCCAAACCCATTTAACCATTTGGTGGACGAACTTAATGACCACACTCAGGGCAGCCTGTCCGAGTAAGGACAGAAACAGCAAGCGATCATTAGCACAGGGGTTAAAATTATCAACCTCCACCCCAATTCATTGTGTTTCAGGCACGGAGGTTTCTGGTCAATTGACACTGAAGCATATATATGAGATTGCGGTGTTGAAGAGCGAGGACGCGGCGCTGCGCACGACTTCGTTGCAGGCGATCTGCGCCAGCCTGATCGCGGAGGCGCATCGCATGGGCATCGAGGTACTCTCGCGTGAAGAGGAAGCGGATGTTCGCAAAGACCCCGATTCAGCTGCCAGCACTTACGCCGAATTTCTGCGCCGACGTGATGAGGAAGTGGCACAGCGGAAGAAAGCTCTGGAGGAGAAGAAACAAGCCAAGTTGATGCGTGTCTCATAGACTGCGGTAGATGCTCTGATAAGCGCTTTCTGTGTATATAAATTTGCTATGGTAGGAAAGGGGGAGTGGGGACTACATGCTGTCTCGCTTGTCTTGACATCAATTTGATTGTTGGGCGTGGGAGCTGGAGGTGATACACGCGCTGACATCCAGGCTGCAGCCACCGTTATCTGTTTGGGTGCGCGAGAAGGTAGCGGTGGGGGGTTGTACATTGGCGCATTAGCGCTTTCCCCTGCCTCAGAGCCCCTGCTGGAGCAATCTGTTGACTAGGCTGCTGGTGCCCACCTTAGAGCAATCGTGGGGCGTGATCGGGTGGGTGGTTGCGGAGTTCTCCGGGTCGCTACATAGTTTCGTTGGGCAAGTCTACTAACCTTCAGGCAACGGCCGCGTTTACGTGCCCAGCACCATTATTTTCATTGATAATGGCATTTATTTAAAGGTGGTCATCGTGGTTATTCACTCTTTTTAGGGGGGAAGGGCATTAAGTTTTAGATAGAAAGAATTAACCAGTTTTTTGACCAAACGTAAGTGCGGGATGACTTGTGTCTTCAGTTGAAGAGATACGAAGTCAAATCTGGTCTCCTCCTAGTAATTAGATATGCGAAATTTACATGGCGAAGCCTGAACACAGAAAATTCAACTGATTCTTTCAACTTATGAATAGCTAGTAAACTGCAGCACTTAGTGCAATAATTAAATTTAAAATGGTTTAGAAATTTAGACCCACCAAAATACTTTCCATCAAATCCCATCTTAAACAATGTCATTTGCCACAAACAATTCATGACTTTCGGAATCTTTCAAAAGGTGCCCAATTAAATGCCTTTTTGCTAAAACAAAATTCCTCAAATATCTAGCATCTAGAAGCTACTGATAGTGATGCTGTCGTTTTACTGGTTCTTATTCAGATGGAACTAGTCTGCACCAAAGGCACCGTTGGTTTGGTAGTGTACCGTCAGCTCCACGACATGGGTCTTCGTTGGAAGAAGAAGAAAAAACATAGGCCTAGCGGGAAAAGACTAACAATGCAGCTGGCAGTGCCAAAGGGTCCCGAAAATACAACTGTAGGTGGGCGGCAATATCTTTTTACGTAATGCAGATTCAGGCTTGCAGTATCTTCGCGATAACATCTTCCCTGAAGGTCCCGTTGCTCTAGACTGTGAAATGGTCGGGGTCGGTAACGACTGCAGAAGTGCTTTAGCCAGGGTCAGCATTGTCGCCCGCGATGGTACTGTTCTCTACGACGTCATAAGCCGTCCCGAGGAGGCCATAACCGATTACCGAACCCGTTGGAGCGGAATACGCCCCTCCGACATGCAGAGAGCCATCCCCTTCGAGTCGGTAAGGGAGCAGGTTCTGAGAATCATCGCAGTACGTTTTCTACCCCCAAGATCTTATTACGCAATTACCCACGTTATTGGAGCCCATGTCCTATTTACAGAACCGTACCGTAGTTGGACACACAATACACAATGACTTTGGCGTTCTTAAAATTGAGTACCCCCAAGAGCTAATTCGGGATATCGCCACCTCTCCCTACGCGAAAGCTAAAGCCCGAATACCAATAAAAGGACCTGCAGCTCTTCGCCACCTGGCCTACGTTTTACTCGGTCTGCGAATTCAATGCAAGGAGCACAGCTCCATCGAGGATGCTCAAGCGACTATGGCCATCTATCGGTTGGTAGAAAAGGAATGGGAGGCTGATTTAAGAAAGAAGGCAGCTAAACGATTGCGCAATATAAAAACGGACACTGCTGATGTCAACACTGAAAACAAGAGCTTCCCTTTACCCCTCAGCTCCAAAGTCAATGATTCCGCACTGCTCTCTGACGATGAGTACTGGACAGCAGTCGAAGAAAACGATTCCTCCACCTGACTTTTGGAGGGTATACATCTTTTTATACATAGACATAGCAGACAAGACTCGCCTGCTTCGAATACACAACTTCACAAAAGTCACGCATCACTCTGCTTTCTCAAACGGGTTTGAGATGGACTCCATTCCGTCAGCTGGGCAGACTAGTTCCACAGAAGGGCCACTAAAAAAAAATTTAATAGGTAATGGCCCATATATCGCAATGAGACGTCTTGTTATGTTTGGGAATTTACCGACAGACGACGAGACCGAGTTCCCGAGTGTCCTCGGTGAGATGGGAAGGGTCCGCAGGATCTCGGAGGTACTCGATTGTATTGTCGAGAACCATGTTTTGGAGGTTGTCGCAGCCCTTCAAGACGCCTGTAGCCTCTCGACCACCAGTAAATTTAACGCGAATGTGCTTGTCCAGGTAGCGCGTTAGGTCGATGATGGACTCCTTCTTGGGGCGTTTGGCCGGAGTCGGTTGTTGGTCGCCTGACATGATTGTCTATGTTGCGCAGGATCGGGTTCAGCTATATAGCTAGGTTAAAAGAAATGCCTTTGGGGGAATTGATTGGGTTAATTTGTCCGTTTCCGTGCAGATGCCGCGCTCAATGCACGCCGTTCGAAAGGACGTTTTCAAAACCAAGAATACGAAAATATATGTAGGGGAAATAGGATGTCAGAACATAGCGTATCAAGTATGTAAGCATGCGGCTTTGTACCCCAAACTTTTATTTTCGATGATCTGCGAACCCATCCTTTAATAGTTACAGTGATCTCTAAGAAAAGCTGTGAAAAAAAATTGAAAATTAGGTTAAAAAAACTATAAAAGGGCAGCAGAGGGCATTAGCGCATTGCATAAAAGACGGTATAAATGGAATCTTAGTCCGCCATTACACTCTCCTCACAAGCATTTCAAACTAACAATGAGATAAATGTTGGCTACTAGCTACACACCACAACATTGTATACAGCGGCGAAGAAGGAGGATAAAGCTTTGACAAAGAACGTTGAATACAATTAGGAGATGCGAATCAGGACCAGTGGCACTGGTGAGATACAACTCACCGATCCGCGAAAATAAGAACCAGCTGTCGTCTAGGGAAGGTTGGCTCTCCACCAAATGTGCTGTAGAGGGAATAGGTCAAGGGTAATGTCATCGAAAATTTAACATCAAAAGTTTGGAATAACGACTGTAGAAACGGTAATATTGTATAGGAAAGCTAAGCACAGTGTTAAATGAGTGCCTGTAGGGCAAGTAAAATTTTCTAAAGAGTAAAAAATCCCTTTTTGTATATACTAAAGCAATCCTGTTAGACAATTTCCCCACTGAGCTTTTGCACTTACTATTAAATGCTTTAATTCTGGCACTAATTATAATATTTAAATAGACTTGGTTTTAAGTCTAAGTTCTGAGCAAGCGAATAATATCACTTTTCCTTTCTGATTATTTAGGTGTGTCTTACTGAATCATTTTTTCTTTCTCTGTTCACAAGGTAGCTTTTGAACTGAATGGATTTAATTGAACCTCTAATTACTGCTACTCCAACAAAATCAAAGTAAGCTTAGTTAGTGCTTTATTATAATTCGGACATTTCTTCTATTTTACAACATCCCACCTCATCTGCAGAATAATTTGTTTTATTGCTTGGCTATAGGTCATCTTACCACAACCGTCAGTTTAATACTTGCTGATATTGCATGAATAGGTTATCTTGCCTTTTCCCGTGCAAAGAGTCAAGAAGCGATGCGGATCTGTATTCAAGTTGTCTTGATAATCATTTATCTGAGGATAAGAAACGACAGTCGAGTACGTCAAGCATAGTCATTCTGGGTAATACAAATTAACTAATTATTCGCCTAAAGGAAATGAGTTTTCCGGTCGAAATACGCTGATTAACCAAGTAAGGTAATTTTCTGAAAGCAATTAAAGGAGTTAGATTAATGACTCGAAATGATCTCCTTGATGTTTATCGCCTCTCCATTCGAGAACAATTTTTCACTAGCATTGTATTAAATCTTCTTTATCTTCTTCGTGAATTTGGAACATCTGGCTTGGATTTTGACAGTAACGAAGCTTTTGTAATGTTTTGTACCCTTTATTATTCAGCATTGTTAGGAGGATGCGAGGTTTATATTTCGTAATTCAGACCAAATGAAACGGGGCATTATCTCACCAAAAGTAATATCTGCTCTGAGAAATATTTGGCATGATACACCGCTACAGGCGTTTATAAAGTCACATGTTAGTCATTATGGTCTTGCAACCACCTAGTAAGTTCAGGATTTTTTGCTTATTTATAGTTTCTTTTCTTCACTCGAACGCATGGTTCAGGTTCAATTTCTTCCCTCTAATGAAGATATTTTGCACATAAAATGTGGAAATCGTGGTATTGAGGAGGAAACCATTTTTCGTAATGACAATTACTTCAGGTTCTTCTTTGCAATTCATTGTTTCCCCTAACGCTTTATTCTAGTCAAGATAGTTGTTTCGTTTTTACTACAGGTTTATCCGCGTTGCCATGGCAAGATCTTCAATCCATAAATGGGTCCAGTTCTTTGAAGATGTAGATGCCATTATTTTTATATCATCTCTTCTCGATTACAGCTCCTATATGGATTTTAGTTCTAAAAAGGTTGGTTTGTACATGTTTTTAGGCCTTTGATATGAGTTAATTTCTCTAAAATAAGTTATTGGCTGCTTGCTAGTACTCCATTGAACAAAAAAGAGTAGTCTCCACCACGTCTGAGGACGAACATCAAGATATCGCATTATGTGAATGAATAAACATTGTTGTAATATTAGCATGTGATATCTGGAATTTGCCTAAACAATTGCCTTACTTTTTTAAACGAAGTGAATTAGGCCACTTTCTGATTCAAGCTAAAGAAAGCAACTTTCTTTAGCAAAATTAATGCAATGAAAAACTTTCACTGGACTTATTTACAAGATAAACGAGCAAATATTTAATTAGTGCTTGTAGACTTTCTGGTAAAATCACTATATCCTATTGATTTCAATGCGCTTGACCATTATTTCAAAACTGGATTATAATCTTGAAAATTTCATCGAAAAGGCTCACCACAAAAAGTTGAAGGTGACTAATTTTTTGTCTTCTCATCCCTCTTTCCCTGTCTGTCCAATTCGTCAACGTACAGGAAGCCGATCAGAGATGATTAAACGCGCAGACTCATCGGGCTACTAGCTGGAATAGTTGCTTAGGGCTCTAGAAATGCAGAAAAATTGTGTAAATGTGCTTGTATCTGCTACTTTTGTACTTATTGGCATGTAAATGAGTAGCTCTACTTGTAAAAGAGTTTAATATTAGTTCACTAATCCAAGGTAAGTGAGAAAAATGCAAACAAAAATTTGAGGCATAGATACGGCAATAATTACCAGCTCTGATGCGATTTGATAATCGTCATATGTCCATTTGTGTGGCCTTCATTCTCGTAGAACGGGCTATATATCAGGTGCATCTTATTATTCTGGTCAGTCTCGCATTCTGTACCCCACCAAGCCTATAAATCAAGGGTTTTTAAAGAGTTACTGGGCTTATTCATCCCTGAAGTGTGTGGAGTTACCGTGTCGGGAGAACCACGCAGGCTTATTCAGGTCAAAGATGGGACGAAACACTCCTTCCTCCCAACGAATAAAACGCTTAATTTAGAGGTATTTATCCTTAATACTTAAGATTTTTTGATTTAAAATCTGTCACCATTCATCTTAGGTGAGACTTCGAGACGACATGGACTACTTTGCAGCCATCTGCAACGGCAACTGGTTCACCAAATGCACCACAGTCTTCCTCATCCTCAATAAATTTGATCTCTTTCAGCAAAAATTGGCTACCCTTCCGCTGAGGACCTGTTTTCCTGACTACAGAGGTAACTTTCCTCGCTCTTTTATTTTTAAAAAGCAGAAGCCAAAAATCTTTTAACACGGAGGAGTTAATGACAGCGCTATCTTGTTTTAGGGCCTAAGGATTTACTTAGGCTAGTTCATTTTTCCGCATTTTAGGCTAATGATAAAGTGAACCAACTTACTGGGGGATGGCGGTCTAATCCCACCCCTAAGCAGGCTGTTTTCGGGGTATTATCCTGTCCTTAAAATAAGGATTACGCCACATTCTGTGGTTAAAAGGGAGGCCACGTAAGTGGTAAATTTTGTCCGCTGCCTGCTATGATGGCCTATTGCAGCACCTCGCGCAAATTCTATGCAACAAATTTGAGGGCAGTGAGCTTTTGGGTCTTAGAGAATTGAGCTTCTCTCGACTTAAAGAGTAGACAACCTCGGTGATGCAGCTTCACCTTAACCTCATCCCCATTAGCCCCATTCCTCTGATGTAATTCCTCCTAGTAATGGAGATCGTCTTCCTTTTGGCAATGGTGTCAAACAATCACGGAATAAATTAGACAGTTGGATAACAAGAGTGAAGTAGGATCGGAGGTGTTGGGAGCCTCTTTGCTTTATAATATAGGAATTCGCAGTTGCCTTGTGTCTTGTCGAAAAGAAAATAAAGAATTTGAAGTCGCCTGATGACTGGTCGGAGTATTGAAATGGGCAAGATGCTCAGCAAGACGAGAGATGCAGTACATGAGCTCGCCTGAGGGGCCTCGGCGATCACCTCGACCTGACTTGTTGGTTGCCTTTGCAACACGGGTGAGGGAATATGCCAAATTTCCACATGATTAACTTAGAAACGGAGGTAAAAGCCTTCTGTTTGATGTCAAGAGAGGGTGTTATTTTGGCTTGAAGAGATTCCATTGGAGGAACGGGAAGGGGGGATGGACTAGTCATTATCCTCCTTCCACGGGTGTTTTACGGCGGAGTGAGTTCTCACGTTGTGTTGACTTGCGATGATAAGATCTGTTTCCGATTTGTTTAATGGTCCTGGCTTTGAAATGAATGGACGCATGGATGAATACAGAGTAGATGGATGTGCGGGCGGGTGGTGAATAGATGGAAGGGTGAATACAGGATAGATGGGAGAATGAATATGGGATGGATGAAAGCATAAATAGATAGATGGGTAAAAGAAGTGTATTATTGCATGCCCTGGAGTTGGAACGACATATCTTACCGAGTAGGCAATTTTCCATCGCATTTGTTGATTTGCCTTTAGTACATGAAAAATTCTACCTTTGTTAGGACACCTACTTGGTAATAGTAAGGGGGATTCCCGATGTTCAAGAATAGGATGCCTTCTACACCTTTGAATGATTTGTCACCATTTCTGTGTGAGATTTTCCGCTCCTGCACCTTCTTTAGATGCCCAGCAACGGATTTGACGAGAAACTTTCGTAACTTTGATACCAAATCCAACTTATCTTGTAAAGCCGCCAGCCTTGAACCATAGGCACTAGTTTCGTCAGTTTGGCGGACTCAAAAGGCAGAACCCACAGTAACGAGTAGCATATGGATGGAATACCACATTTCCTACAGAAAGTGGTACACTTTGTCCACATATCTCCAGGCTACTGTAGAAACCGCTTGAACCCTTTTGGGGGATCCTCAAGTGGCAACCCATCCCTTTCTGCACCTGCTTATTTGGGAGGTAAGTTAGGAGTAAACCCCTTCAACAAAGGTTTTAAATAGTAAGGTCGGTGGAGGGAATGGAAGACCCGGTCAGATCTTAGAAGGGATCGTCCAGTACCGAAGTATACCTGCTGATGCATATCCAATCCGAAGGGCGGAGTCGTGAATTATTAATTGACCAGTATTACTTTGAGAGGGCAAAATAAAGCAATGAAAAATTTAGGAATTTATGGCTTGACTTTTTGTTTCAAATTCCATAATAATCTCGTGTTTACCCAATCGCCTTTTCTATAAAGCTCATCTCTTCAAACAGAGTGCTGTCCATTCAGAGGCTGTAAATTTGTGTGATTTTTAATTTCCGTACCATTTTTTACCAAATTAGTCGAACATGCTTTGGAGTAAATAGATACATTTGCCTATTTTTTAGGTTAAATTAAATTACGGATTGTACTTTGTCAACAAGGTTTCGTAGGGCTAAATATCTTCAAAGGCCTTCCAAAGTACTTTACAGTTACTTTATTTTCCTTTTTCAAACTCAAGGAATGCAACTTCCCCTCTCTTATTAATTGCCGGTTGAAGGCTAAAAACGTGGAGCCTAGGCGACAGATTGTAATTTGTTGATAACATAATGGAAGTATTTCGGGTCATTCTTTTATTTATTATTCGATTGAAAAGCATAAAGTTGGGAGAGAAATCGGTTCTTCGTGTGCCTATCCCTGCTTTCATGGCAAGGGATGGGCTACATTCACTTTTTACCCTATCGCAACATCTGATGTGATAATATGAATTCCCATATAAATACGAGGTGGGTGGATGACTAGATGGAAGAACAGGTAGACTGGTGGATGCCTGCGATGGTCGATGGAAATGTCTGGGTGAAGTGATGGATAGATGGAAAAGGGGGTGATTAAGAAGTCGTGATGTATCTACTGCTTCAACTACGATCAAAAAGTGTTCTTAGAAACTTCATCGAATCTCTCGGACCTGGCCAGCCAGTTCAACCTCTAGCTGAAGTGGCTGTAGAATCAGTAAAATAAATTGACTCAAACCTCTTTAATGCCAACAAATTTGACCTCTGGCGACAATTTTGGCAAGTGAAAATTTATTATTAACACGAAAGCGACGCATTTCTGCTCAAATTTGGCTGGAGTTTGACAGCTCTGCTCTCTGTTGAGGGTTGATGAATTGGACTGCCTGTCCAAATCGCAAATCCCCTCCGCAGTTTATACACCCTCACTTATTGGTTTCATCACATTGCGTCAGCGCCTCAGCTGGATTCCCAGTCAAGACATTCTAGAACGAACTGTTTGGCAATAAAAGCAATGATTGAGGCCTTCTGTCCGGATCGAAAAGCCAAAACCGCGTTTTAGATAAACCGCTTCGCTGAACGCGTACATGCCTCATTAATTTTCACATTCCAATCCCTTGACCGTAAGTTATGGCACGCTTAACTTTGCTTCAAATGAGCCAGCTCTTTTCAGCTTTGCCTCTCCATCGCACGCCATCAGTCTGTAATTATTACCATTTTTTTTGAATGACAGCTGACCAAATGACAAGTCACTTTTTGGAACTAAGTTGTCCAGCCCACCTACCAGTTTGTCCCCACGAGGGATTTCTTGGTGTCGCTCATCACAGTCATCAGGAGCAACATCAGCACCTCCATGAATGTTGTCACCATCAAACGCATGAAGCTGGTCCGATGGCCAAAATACCACCAATCTGTCAATACGATGCTCGTGTGACTGTGACCCCCACCACTCCCCCTATTTTGAACCCTTCGTATCACAAAGTGGCGATTGCTACTGTTTGGCGTTATTTTAACCTGTTTGCTTTACCAACTCTGGCTTCAAGGCGATGGAAGCGAAATTCTTGTAAACTCAGTTGTGTTGGAGTTGGGAGGGGTAACGCGATTGCGGGATGTTCCACTCAGAAAAGCCAAGAAGAATTTATATGCCCCTCACAAATTATTTTTTAAGCCTAAGTGTTCTAAATTAGACATTTTCTCATCAAATGCTGCACATAAAGTCGACAGAACTGTGCGAAGTCGTCACTGAAAACGTGCAAAAATCAAGCTTATTTTGATTTGGACGCTAGACAGTTCTTCTTGCCGTCCGTGGACTTCTGAAACATTGAAAAGGCAAATCAAACCCTCAACTAACGTTAAACAATTTTTATATCCTAGCTTTTGTTATCCAACGGAATGCAGTGCCTTCGAGACTATTAGTGTTTTTCTCACCGAAACAACTTCCGGTTACAAGAATTTAATCCAGATTATTATCACTACAATTCCTTCTCTTTAACTTGGCCAAGAAAATGCCAAATTTATCTCCAAGTTGGTCATTCCTAACATCAGAATGTTCGCAAATACTTTAACTTTGCCCTAATCATCACTCTGACACTTTATGCTAAGAAGTGGAAGGTAGAAATCCTTCCAGCCTATTGATTTTCCCCTTAAAACCACACATAAATCGGCCATGTTTTGGATGTTAGCGAAAAAGTGTCCAATCCTTAAGGATTACTGACTTTTCTCCTTCCAGGGACCGGCGATGCAACTGAGGCTGCGAAATTCATCCAACAACGCTTTGAAGCCCTTAACAGATGCAAAACGAAGCGAGTGTTCACGCAGGTCATGTGTGTCCAATCAGACGTCGAGGCCATCCACCAACTTGTCGACAAGGTGATCCAACTCACCGCAAAGCCATCGTCGCCACAATCGAAAAAGTCTGGATAATTTTTTTATTCTATATAAAGCTAATTGGCGGTCAGGTTCTACGAAATTATGGATGGTGGTAACTCTCTAGGGTCAATTTTTATGGCAATAAGCATTAGAGAATGTGAGAGGGTAGTCTTAACATGATGTGTTCGGAAAAATGATCGTCACTAGTCCCTTCATTTTGCTAGTTAAAAGTGGCAGTATATAAAATATTCAGTTGGAAAAGGTTTAGCTAATGCCTTGAGCAAACAGCTATTTCAAAAGATCACTTCCTAAATTGCAGAACTGAGAGACCCAAGTTGAGCTCAAGTGGACTTTTCTGGAGGTTGTCCGACCTCAAAGTAGGCGTAAATTAGCTTGGCAGGACATTGAAGCCTCCTAATGGGACTCCAATCCATGAAACACATGACATGGATGAATCGGTTAGCTTTATTTGGAGAGAAAAGAAGGTACACTTACGTGTCTAATCTCGTCTCAGTTTATACGCTTGTTTGAGTAAATTAAGAAGAGATTGTGCAATGACCCGACTCCATCAACCACCTCAATGTGTTGGCTTGGCATTGTATCCGTCGCAATACTTGAGAATTCCTCTCAAATGACATATAGTCTGGTTAGGATAATCGCCTTGTCTCTGGAACCCTGGATTGGTTTACTCTAGCCACCTCCATTTCCATCTCACTTTTATTTTTAAAACTTTATTTTAATCGGGGAATACGAAGGATGGGGAAGAATCAGCGCCGCCTTACCCCTTTTACAGGTGAGTTTCGTGACGTCATGGGCTCCTACGTTGTGATGTCCTGCTAGGTTGACTTATTTAGGATATGTTAAATGTTTCGGGTCACTTCTCTCGAAAGATTCCGTTACCATGTGCCTTTACATTGAACCGATCCGCATCAGGTAGGTGGGTCGCGAGTGAAATCGTATTTTGACCCACAGAAAGTGATCAGCAGTCCACGATGTGATCACAAGGAGAAAAATTGTTTGGGATTGGAGTAGTGAGCGTTCACGAACAGCATGCGTGGATTAATAAGTAGATCCTTTGGAAATGCCCAATGGCATTGTTAATCGCTTGACAAGCATTGCTATCTCCACCCACAAGGCAATCGGGTAGGAAATCAACAAGTTGTTTCAATGTTCTTAAATCAAGTGAAGAGCAACTTGACGACTTTCGATAGTCGTTGGCATCTGTTAATGCCTGTGAGTGAGATCTATTCGTCTGGCTTCTGCGATGTTCATTTCCCAATGTTTTTGATGCAAACAAGCTGTTTCAACATTTGCAATTAATCTCGAAGTAATCACTCTTGATAAGGAATAGACGACCTTCCTGAACGTGATGTGCCTGCTTTTGGGTGATTTGTCACCGCAACCAAAATGAAAATTCTGCCAGCGCACCATCTTCAAATGCTTCCCAGCTTCTGCAGTCCTGAAACCAAGTCAAATTCGGTGCCACCACCAGGTTCGAGCAAAATTTGTTGAAGTGGGGGCATACAAAGTAAGCGAGAGCAGAAAGGGTGCCATCACTTGTAAACGAACACATTTTCCTCCATCATTCCAGACGGGATTATGTTTACATGACCCTCTAAAGCTCAAAACTCCTTACATCTTGACATTTGGGATTAATTAGGACCATCTGTTCTCCAAACGGTAACTTCGCCGTTTCTCTAAAGTCTTTTGTACGCATTAGCGCAAAAATTGCGCTTGACAGACGCAGCACCCGCGGCGGACAAATTTGTCCACGATTATTCAGGCTCTTAAACACAAGGCTCGCCAAGTGAACATGGAATAGACGTCAAACTGCAGAGCGAGTGAGACACATTAAATGCGCCACTTTACTAGGAGAAGTCAATTTATTTTAGCCCATTCTAAGACGTGCTACATCTACTGGAAATAATTTCCTTAATTAAAAAACAAAGAAATTTTCCAGAAAATTATCTGGAAATCCCGCAGTATACGCCACTATCTGTCTAGCAAGTCAGCTGTTCCTACAGAATAGTGTAATATTGCCTCCTTTGAGATGGAGGGGACCGTTAATCCTCCGTCTCGAACCACCACAAGGGTGGAGGAATAGCGTTTCCTCATAAATTGAGTGTCCCAGTCAAAAGATGTGTGCCAAAACTGTAGTCACTTCCGGTAGGTTAAAATCCCAGGGAAGGAATAGAATTCTTGCGCAAAATCACCAGCAGCTTGTCAGAACTCCACTGATGTGACTAGCGCAGAGTGCTGCGAAGCTTCCAATCTGCCACAGCGCGACTGGGAGGAAATTTGAAAGGACTTTGGATGAATGGATAAAAAGATGGATAAAAGATGGGAGGCTGCAGTTCAAAGGAAACAAGAGATCCATCGTCCAAATTTCCCTTAGATGTGATGACGAATTCCACCTACCTTTACTATTTCAACAGCATTGGGTTGCTCGAACCAAATCCGCGGAGCGCGGTACCATGTGTAAATGGCTGGATGGATAAATTCCAGAACATTTATTAAATGAGTGAGAACAGCTTGATAGGAGTGCATTCCATGATGTGTCGGGGGGGGGGGGGGAAAGAATGTAATTTTTTTCCGTGAACTTGAAAACCTGCGTAGGAATGACGTGCTACTAAGCTTCGCTGGATCCAAATGCGCTACTGGAATGTTTAAGTAGTACACCTAAATATTTGCCCATGGGAATTCGATCAAATGTTAGGCTTGTAAGATTATAAATAAATGAATAATAAGTTTTCCGCTCTTAGTGACTTATGTCCAAGGATAGCATTTTACTTTGCGATGACAGGACGAGTGTCTGGCACGAGTGTTGCTTTGTCAGCTGCTTAGACCATTCATAACCATCTGCCCCACAACCTCGAAGCAGTAATCCCTAGTTTATACAAATCCACATATCCTGTGTGCGATTAAGTGTGCACCCAAAGCGCTATCTATTGTCACACAAGCAAGAAATAATGTCTGGCCTTCCACAGTTCTTACCTCATGATAGAAGACCGTTCCTTCCTTTTCGGTGCATTTCACCCACAAGCACTACACTTGCCATCCTGTTAAGCGTCACTTTTTAGTGTTGCTCAATGGGCTGCAACATATCACCCGCTGACTCAAGCTATGTAAATTCTTTAGGTGAAATATCAAACCCGATACGATTAATCCTCGAAAATCGTTGCATTTTAACCTCCTGTCTGAGACCAAAATTCGCACTGGTACCTCATGTAGGTTTCCATTTTTAACCTAGAAGACGTTGTTTTTTCTCCAAAAAGACAGGTCTAATCTCCCATCTGCAAGCGTCTCCTCATCCACCATAACCTACTTCCGGTAATCAGCAAGACAACTACTTTCAAAGGGAAAAAGTAACTGCTGCAATTATTCCTAATAAATCAAAATGTGTTTCCTCTTTGGACCACCGGCAGAAACAAGACTGAATATTCCCATATTTTTCCCGGTGAAAGATAACAACACAGACTCGCGCTCATGACTGGAAGACAGAGAAGACATTAATGATTGAAAATAAGGCAAAGAGGAGGCAGGGAAAGGGAAGGGAATGGGTGATCAATCAAACTGCCGGACAATTCTCAATTCAGCTACATCCATTTTCACGAGCGAGTCGCAAAAAATCGCCATCCTAGAAGGTCTGTACAACCAATAGATAGAAGAGAGGGAGAGGTAGTCCAACGGTGCTTAGGACCTGGGTGTCTGGTTGGACACCAAAATTCGGCTATTCTTTGCCGGTCGACCAAGCGAAACTTGCATCGCTCGTTGAGCGAATTCAAGAGCCTTCAACGTGCGGTCTAAATGCTTTTGCTCTGGTGATGCTGTTACAATAAGTACGCATTTAGCCTGTCCCCCCAGGCATGGTTTGAGCAGGTGGGTTAGTTTGGAGTCCCGGTAAGGAATAGCCAATCCAGTAGAGGCGCATTGACCCGATTTTCGGCGTAGCGTCTCAAACACTCGTGCTAGGGTCACAAGAGATCGATTAATGTACCCCGTCTCCATATGGAGCGTCTCGTCGGCTTCTATGCGTTCCGCGGACTCTGAACCGGCTAGGTCGCACAGCACGAGGGAGGAGGTTCTACGCTGATTGTCCAGCGTACTGACCAGAGTGAGATGCATTCGGATGATGAGATGGGAGCGCGAGGACTCACTGTTCAACCGGGTGGAGCTCACCTTGCGTCGCACGTAGCCCTTCTCGATCCAATGCATCGTCTCCTGCTCTGATGTTGTGATCTTCTCTTCCGCATTCACCAATCGCACATCAGATCCGTTATCGCAGAGCTTCACAGGGGTGATCTGTGGAGCTAGGAGGTCGTAAATCACCTCATTATGGATCTCAAACATGGCAATGTTTATTTCAGTGCACCAGATGCCTTGAAGAGGATCACAAAGAGCAAACACTTCCGTAACAGCACGCCGACAGATACCCGGACAATTTTTAGTTCCTTGCATAGTATAAGTCTTCCCGCTTCCAGTAGGTCCATAGGCTAGAATACACACGTTGTAGCCGTCCACGAAGGATCCAACAATTGGCTGGATCTCTTCAAAGATGTCTGCTTGATTAGCATTCTCCTGAAAGACTCGATTGAATGCAAAGAACTCATCTCGAGCTGTATATGCCTGTGGCTGATTGTAACCGAGTTGGCGCTGATAGGCCACAGAAATGGGGATGGATTTCCCACAGACGAAAATCTTATCCATCGCACAGAATTCAAAGGGAGACTCCACATCCTCGTCACATTCTTCAGATGGTCTGAAACGACTGATTACTCGGATGTTCCCGTTTACCTCCTGCAGTTGGTTATGCAATTCACGCCGAGTTTCAGTCTCCGAGATGTAAAGCATCTGTAGACGTTGGTGATCAAATTGCAGATTTTCATAGGCCTCTTTTAACTGGCCATACTCAACACTCTTTTTTGCTGCAGTTTTACTTCCTGCTTCTGCAATACTAAGTTGGTTTCGTAGACTTAAATTCTCCGCTGAGACCTTTTCTGTTCGAACCCGCTGATTGGCCAATTCTGCTCGGATTCTATCCAAATCCATTTTTAGTTGATTATTTTGGAGAGTTAAGCCTTCACGCTCCTTGACGCTTTCATTACAGGAAGTTTCCAGCTGCTGATTAGCTGCTTTGAGATTTTCGTTGTCACAGACAAGTCGCTTCACCTCAAGTGTTGTATTTTCCAATGCCAACTCCGTGTGCGCATGGCCCTCAAGTTTCTTCTGCAATTTGCAGCTCAGTTGCATCAAGGCCTTGATTTGCGCCTCCTTGCTGTCACGCTCGGTTTGAAGTTTTCGGCACTTCTTGTTCAATTCCAGGTTCTCTGAAACACAGCCCTCGGAGTAGGTCTTCAAACACTGGTGTTTCTGCAAAAGACTATTATGACTCTGTGTTAGTGCATCAACCTGTTGTTGAAGGTTCTTCCTCTGTAGCATCAATAGCTGCATCATGCGAGCCATTTTGAGTCGATGCTCTGCTTCTACCTCCGTCTTATTCCTCCTCTCTGGATCCAGGTCTTGAATCTGTTTCATAGAACGCAAAAGCTTTCTCATTACACATTCCATCACTGTCTGCTTTGTCTTAAGCATCTTTATGTGATTGGAGGAGTCCAAAGGTTTCTGAGTCTGGGAATCTCCTGCAGGTTCAGTGCCTGTCAGGCTGGTATCCAGCATCGTCTCCGAGGTCGCTTCCATCTCTGCCAACTGTTCCACGACCTTTTCATCGGAAAGCTCCTGTAGCGCCTTTGGTAGCATGTAGGGCTGCGCGTCAACGGACAGTGGCTGTTGAGACATCTGGGGAGTTGGCTGATTGCAAAAATGATTGGAATTCTGTAAAAACTGAGTGGAGGGTTGTGTGATATTGAAGTGCTCCGGGATAGGAGGTTCAACAGGAGGAACATCATGACTTGGATAAAATCCACTCAATGCTGCCTGCACATTTCCAGGTATTTGGGCTGTTTGGATACTACCTTGTCCACCGTTGTACTGGTTCATTTGGCCATTTAAATCAACCTGATTAAATGAAACGCCTTGAGAAAGATTTGAATTAATTGAAAGGAACTTATTTTGATTAGCTGGTTCAGTCTCTACCGTGGGGGGGCCAGGATTCAGTTCTGGGGGTAGCCTACTAGTAGTGGAATTCACTGGCACGGAATTTATCTCCGGCTTAAGGTTTATCGTAACAGATTTTCGTGCTGGAGGATTTTGTGATTGTGGTTGCATGTCAGCCACCGTTCGTACCCCCGCCAGTGAGTGGCTCTGAGATAGAATTGAAGTTCTACATTGAGCTGTTGGCTTTACGGGCTCCGATACTACTGATGCAGGCGCTGGTAGTGATGACTGCTCCTGTCCTTCCTGCTGTGTTGATGGGTCCGTGGAATACTGTTGCTGTGGTACTACAGGCATTGATTGCGGTGGCATAGCATATTGTTGAGGCGCCATAGGCATCTGCCTAGGATGCACGATTAAGGGCCTATTTTGCATCATCATTATGGGTTGCTGTATCATCATAGGCCGTTGCGATTGCATCATCATTGGTGGTGCTGCCAGTGGCTGCCCATTTCGTGTCATTATGGCATATCTTGGCTGGCCTACCTGTGGTATTGCGCAAGTACTAACCACATGACTTGGCTGTTGTGTCATTATAACACCCTGTGGTTGGGTGGTCAGCATCGCCTGAGGCATGCTGCTTTGATATGCCTGCATTCTGCCAACCTGTTCACCCTAATTGCACCCTCTTGTCGAGTTTCCTTTCGCCTGTCTACCTGTCGCGGCTGTTAATTCGTCAACGCTGCACGAATTCACTTTCCCGCCTCACGCAATTATCGATTTTAAGCCTCGCTACACGTTTACGCGCTGCAATCGATCGATCAGCTGACGGCACCTGGACGCGCGCACTTCAAATAGCAACTCGTGGAGGGCGCATCTTCTCGAGATTATTCTGTAATACGTGGCCTTTTGAAAATAAACTAAATATATCTCCATACTTTTTCTCTCAGGAGTGCGCGTTTAATATGAATTACTTTCAAAAAAAAAACACTTTCTAGCATTCCTTACAATTTTATGTAAATATTATTTGAGTGGACGCTTGCCGAACCGGGTAAGCAAGGGGCAGGGACTCCAACACGGCCGTCTTCACGGGTCCTATAGCTGACTATAGGAAACACAAGGTGATCAAAATCTCGCATATTTACAGACCTTTCATTGACCTTTGACCTGTGGTGATGACAAGCACATTTAAAGTCCACCTTGGCGTGACATTGAACAAGGGCGTGAATTTCGAGACGTTTTACAATGTTTGAAATGTGAGCGCGAAAAAGGGAGTTTTATAAGAATTAAATTAGGGATGATTTTATTCCCCAACAGTAACTAAGATCCATCTCAAAGCTTAAGTAGTGCCTTTTTTATTTCTTTATTAATAATTATAACATTTATGGCAAAGGTTTTTGTGATTTTTCCTGCTCAAATGCCGTTTTGTAAAGACTACTGAATTCAAATCAGATTTTTGAGTACCAAATTTGCTATTTCCTCACACTACAAGAGGCGATTTGTTTATTTTCGTCCAATAATGACAGTAGGTGGAAAAGTGAGGCCAATCACTCAGCCACAGCTACTGTTGATGCAATACTTTGATTACTTTTTTAACTCTGCTTGAAGCTCCGCTTCTGTACTTTCAATGGACCGTATGGCCTCTGAACCATATCGGTAGCCTCTCACCTCTTCTCTGTGTTGGTAATACATGATCTGCTCCCTTTTTATGTTATTTTTGACCTCAGGGAGGACTGCGGACGCTACGGTGGTGGCGGTGAAAAGGACAACTGCATTGATTTCTACTACTGAATGCCTAAACCTACTGTGATGGAAGAAGGGCATACTAGTGCTGATGGGAGAATTTGCTACCACCCCCAACAGAAAGGTTGAAAATGTTGTCTGCCTATGACAACTTCCCCAGTCCCGTGTTCACTAGCTGTGGATCACCTGGGAAAGTTAGTTATAAGCTGTCTTCGGTAACTGTATGGAGATGCCAATGAAGTGAACATGAGGTACCTCCTCCACCTTTCCCCTGACTGGACATAACTCATGTAGACAGCACTGAAGTAAGACCCAAGTGGTAAGGAGCTGTAGAAGCGATAACTCATCCCTATGGAACCATTTTAAGCCTCATTCTTTGCTGAACGGCTCTGCTTTTAGGCAAGCATTCCTACATGCAGTAATGGACATACAAGATGGCCAGTACATTTCTCCATCTCTCAATACAGCTTCAAACGCGACAGAACTCCAGATCTCGCTAAATTTTCGCGAGGGATCAGTGACCTCGTGGTAAAATATCTGCTCAGCTGCACATAGATTTGATCACTGCCGTGGTCGATTTGTAAGTGCTTGGTGTTGATTCCCGGCAAGGAAGGTTGACTAAAGCGAGTGTCAAGGACGACGCTCAGAAGGGGAGAAGGGCTGTGTAGTACTTTAGTTGGTATGTTTAATTCTTCGTTTTGTCTTTACTGACGCTTGAGGCTCCGCTTCCGCAATACCAGTGGGTGGTGCGGCCTGCCAGTCATCTCTTGACCTTCTGTGCGTCAATAACATTTTCTGCCTTAGTAGTATAACTTTTTCGGCTTCATGGAAGTCTGGAGACTCTACATTCGGACACTTTCCCTTGGATCGACTAGCGATATAAACGCACATGCGCACTTAACGACATTTAAATGGCAATGAAGGTCAGTGGGAGCGGTGACCCCAGCTAGCTTGATCAACAGCTGACATCTTTTTTTGCCATGCATCTCTATGCGACCTTTGCGTGTTCAAACTGACTACGGCTTTGTTGCACGTTTTGTCTTTTGTCCTTCTGGGCAGGCACTTCAAAGATATAATGGGCATTGGTACTCACCGTGGAAAGTATATACATTCCTTCGCTCGACCCATCTAATAATACGCAAAAACTTTATTTTAATATGCTTGAAAAGGGGGAGGCTATGGATTTGGGTACCACTTTTACGCAATGATAACTTTCCGATTGGCTGACTCGCCTCTGGCGTGGCTAGAAATACCGAAGAGGCCTCCACAATTACCCATATTTGAGGAAGCAGTTGTCTGCAAACATGCATTCTTTCAGGCTTTCCTTTTTCGTGAATTTCACGACATGGCTGATGTTTAGTGGTGGGGGAAGCATTCAAAAATTGAATCCTCATTCGCTGAAGCAGCTGGAAAGCCAATCCAGGAAGTCAAATGCTACATAGCTAATGCTCTTCTACGCCAGCTACTGCCGACATAGCAAAAAACTACCACCAATCTTCGAAGAGGCTGCGAGAGAGTTACCAATGAAGTATCCAGAACTTTCCTTTGCAAAAATTGATGTTTACAAGTACAAGAAGAAATTGAGTCGCTACCATATCCAAAGATATCCCACAGTCGAGCTTCTTGTAAATGGAACCTACATCAGACACATGGGACACCAAACAGTTAGGATCTTCGACTTCTTTGTGAATAAATACAGGCCGAAGATGTAATGCCCACTACCTGAGGTAGTCAAGTTTCGTTTTTCAGTCAAGTCGACAGCAAAAAGTGTTGTCATTTCTTCCTTTTGATCTCATTCGGGTGCCATTTGGGAACTGTAAATATGCTACGGCCTACCTCATTTTGATTTATTTTTTACTACTTTAATAATTAAATATTTAGTTCTAAAAGCCAACACCCCTGACTTATGCACCCATAAAAAGAAAAGTTTTCATTTAGGGTTAAAGTAATTTAACTTTTACTCGTGAAATTGCCAGCTCGACCTGATTATTAACCTTTAATGGCAAACAATTTTGACTCAGAAATTTGCACCAATGAAAATGCAAACTCCACATGGAAATTAACCAATCAACAGGTTTGGATGAATTAGACTCGCGGTATTTACAACAATAGCATTTAAATAGGATATTAATCAAAAATTCTAACTTTTGGTAAAGGCACGGTTGATATGAAACATCAAAATACAATTTTTCCAAAGATTAAATAGTTTTCATGGGACATCCGTTAGCAGTAGCACTTGAGTTACTTGGACTTTCTGCTTGGGTGCTGTACACTGGGATTAGGATTGGTTGGGGTGCACTGGTGACGACGCGCGACATTTAAGTGAGGTTGGCATTGTGATTTGAGCTTTTGCAACCCCTTGAGTTTTCCTGCGGTCTAAACAATGTCGAGGTATGAAGGCTCAGTGCAGGAACTAGATCCACATGGCCTGGTACAGATAGAGAGGCAGTCAAGGCAATCTAAAACCACTTATGTTATCCTCTTCTATGCTTCCTGGTGTGGGCACTGCGAGGAACTAATGCCCATCTTCAGCGAGGCCGCCAAAGCTCTTCCTGGTAGATATCCTAACGTCGCCTTCGGCAGAATCGATGCCAGCAAGTACAAACAGGAGTTAGTGCACCATAATATAAAGGGTTACCCCACGCTGATGACCCTTGTGGACGGAAACTACAACAAATTCTCGGGAAAACGGACATTCGAGAATATAAATGACTTCGTGGGTAAAACCAGGCTGAAGGAGTGATTTATTTTTATGCTTATTTGCCAGCTTCAGTAAACAGTGCTTTATTTCTTTTTTTTGGTTCAAATAAATGCAAAACATGTGACAATTTAGGCTTCAAAATTGATTAGCGTAAATTTAATGGCAGATCAACTCAACAAAAGTTGCGAAGTCTTAATGTTCAAAATTTAGTGTTTAATCGCGTTCACATGGTACCTAGGTAGGCGAAGTGCTGCATTTTGGTCTGATCTAATCAGTGGTTCTGGAAGAAAAAGTGAAATTACTCATTTTACAATCCTGCCGACTATCCGGTGGGCCAAGCCGAATGCTTTTTAATGTTTGTTCCATGTAAAATTATGGCCCCAATCTTTCTTTAAATCGCCTGGTCTGCGCAACGGCGCTTCAGGCGTGTCCTGCGTAGTTGCCTCACTAGAAATTATCGATTTCCAATCAAGGCATGACTCAGCGCGAACGCTGCAGTTCGACCGGTAAAGAGGCATGACATTTGCACTGCCGTGTGGCGGTTGATCGAGTCCTCCGAGCGAGAGTTGATACCCCTGGCCTTCTCATAGTGGATATCCGCCGTTATGCAAACTTGCTAGTGTAACGGGGGAAAAGGATTCGCAAACCTCTTTGCTCAGTTTTGTGACCTAGGTAATAAAAACTAACAACTAGGTATTTTGTCAGATAAATCAGCAATGAGTCATGGCGATGTTTGAATTCGTGAAACTGCAGTTTCCACTTCGGAATGCAGTGCGGTGGGGTTATATTTTGGTAGTGCATTTAACTATGGGGCCCTGATTTTTCCCTTAGAATGGGAAAAGTCATACAACTTGAGCAGAAAATGTGTTTTCGATGTACAGAAGGGGCCAGGTACTAATGGAGTGCCCCAGAGGCATTTTCGCTCAAAGTGCATGCGAATCCAAAAAGAAGAGTTAAATGAGTAGCCGAAGAGTAACATAGCTATGGAGGAATTTGAATTCCCACAGCCTGTGCTTTTGTCCTGCAGTATAACCTTCGGGTAATGGCAAGAACCTCCTAACTCTTCCCTGGTTTACTGATGTATGCCTTATAATAGCGCATTTGCTCATTACGACATCCAGAAAGACTCAGAGTGCTGCAATCAAATGGAAAAAGGCGCATATAAAAGCTAACATGCGCGTCATATTTGCCATTACGATGTCAGGTAAACGAGCAATACTTGGCTATGGCAAGTGATAAAGTAGGGTGGTACGGACTGATGATTGTGCGCATGCTTGAGTGAGAGAAAATTGATATGGTAAACAATTATCTATATTTGATATAAACGTAGCATTAAACGTTTAAGTTACGCTAAGATGGTTGAATAATAGATCGAAACTCTCAAATTATTCTCTTTTTTAAATTAACAAGAATTTTAAAGAAAACTGCCATAAAGTTGAACCGAATCTTAAAATATGCCATTGATGCGGTAAATGACACACTTAATGCGCGAGATAATTTGTTGGTAGCCACAAAATGTATGTTTCTTGTTATATTTTCCTAAAATGTAGACTAATTGGGTAGCCAAAAAACGAAAACCCAAGCATTACTAGAAAAACTCGAATAACGGAGGAGCAAGGCGTGAGGTGCAAAAAACTAGGTGTGCAGCAGTATAGCTTAAAATTTTGTGGCATATATAAATTAGATTACACTTCATGCGGGTCTAAAATATGCTTAATTTGGTGCACATATCGTTCCCCTTGAGGTCATTGGCTTGGTCCCATCAAGGTCGAGTTGGTTGTCGAAATTTGATTGCCTTGGTGTAGGGATGGATAGTGTACCTGGTTAGTGTGTCACTTTGAGTTCTCAGACCCGTACTTTAAATTCGACTGACATATTGTCAGAATGAAGTCATCAAACTCTTGGGCTGTCACGACATTCAAAGAGGTCTTTCGAAAGTAGACTAGTTTTCCTTTTCTCCGTTACATTTCGTCAACGGCCTTGGTAACATAGTATTACAGACATGCGCTCATTAACGCATATGCTAAGTTTATTCCTTGCAGAACTTTGTGTAGTATATTGGTCTGGTCTGTTTTGTGCCCAAATTTCATGTTTTAGTGTCAAAACTGAGTTTTGGTAACATAATTTGCTATTTCCAGAGGAATTAATACCTGGATCGGGTCCAGCTACTTTTCAACTTAGTGCGCATGCATCATAGCACTTTAGAATCCCTTCCTATTCATGATTCCTTTGTTTATTTTATTATCGGTTTCAACTGACAAAATGTTTTTTTGTTACCCATTTATGGCAGGCGCCTTACAGTCGAAGGAAAGCGCTTTTTTGAATAAATTTCAAGTTTGTGAGAACATTCTTTTCCTTGGATCTCTCCCCGTCATTTCCTCAGGTGATAATGCCGAACTTCATGCCACATTGAGGCAGATTGTAAAGGATTACGGAGCTAGCCCCTCAGGAGCTACGTCGCAGCCCAAACCATTTGTTTTTTTCTCCTTTTCCATCGCTGATGAATCCGCACACTTTAGGTAGGCCATACTGTGATTCTCTAACAAATGTTACTGCAGTGCAGTTACTAAATCGAGTCTCTTCATTGTAGCGTTATCAACCAGCAATCTTTCGAGGTTGTGCAAGGCTTCGATGCTGCAAAGGTCGCTTTCTGCTTCAGCACGTGGATGGAGGACACTCGAGGCTACGTTGTCTTCACATATCTTGACGAAAGCCCTGATTCCACTTCCACGGCTTCTAAATGGAATTATTACTGTTTTGTCTATCAGTGCTCCTCTTTGTTCGAGGTGAGTTATGCGGCTGTTTTAGTAAGTATTACATCAGTTTTGCATAAAACAGTTTATTAATCCATTTCAAACGATGATAGGATATTCTTGGAAAACTGACAAAAGTTACCTGCTTAATCACGACGTTTATGAACTATGCTCGCTTGTTAAACTGAGGTTGCAAACACATCTTTTCAGCTTCTACACCCTTGCAATTATTTTAAATTAGAGTAGCAACACCAGAAAAAGTATACCGCTTCTCTACGAATTGAGACGCCTACTTTTACCCTACCTCTACCAGGTATTCTAATTGCAACAGTTTTTGGATTCAGTTGGGTCGCTTTCATGCTTAGATTGTCTTCGATCATAAGATTTTCCGGATTGTCTGCAGTGACTGCATTTTCACCTTCATAAAGTAACTGTATTCGTTTTTGAAATCGCCACCACTTTTGGCCTTATTATGCATCAGTCAAGTTCACTTTTCATAAGTCAAGATGTCCACTTGAGGTATTGCCGGAGATTAACCAGTACGAAGGATCTGTGACACTTGGTGCATTTAACACTGATCTAACGTCGATTTGTTAAATCTAATAGCTATCAATCGGAAGTCAATTTGTACGAAAAGTGTGATTTTAGCCAACAGCGCACGATGATAAAAAGATGTAACGTTATTTTTTGATGTTTCGAATTTTCTGCAATTATCTAATATGTCCCACGCGAATTTGAAAGAAGCCCAGTAACACATAGTGGGACATTCTTGAAAACTTAATCAGTAAAAAGTTGTTCCAGTTTTCCTTTACCCTCTTCGAAACGCTTAATTTGCAGGAAGTTTCAGATGTTTTGAGTTAGTTTTAATCTAAAATAACAAAATCGTACTTAGTTTTGGAAAATAAAGTTATGCATATTCAGACGGGTATTTCCTCGTCTCTTGTTGATTAAGAAAGATGTCGTTTTACTATGATTAGCCGTTACTTTTCATAGTCTTTACGACATCACGTGTGGCGTTTGACAAATAAACAACTTTGGTCGCTGTCAAATAACAGCCATACACATGCACACTGCAACCCTGGGTCCAATCAGAACGTCACTGTTCCCAACCGCAATGCAAATTTGATGCCGTAATGCCACTGCCTCACTGCGGCCAAAGAAGTTGGGAGTGGCCAGAGTGAAGTAAGTGACTGGCATGTCGCCACCACGTACCTGAATGTCGTGCCCCGCGATCAATCCTTCTGAGTGGTGGGTAAAGACTTGTGTCAAGTGCCTCTAGGCAAACGACACCGCACAATTGAGTGTGCGCAAACACACAACGTGGTGGTCAAGGTCCAGACCACATGCTCCAAGTACACTCTCACACACACACACGCGCATACACTGCCGGTTCATTTGCTTCCCACGGCTTGTTCGAATTGCCTCTCATGTTGCACCACTTAGTGGACTGCTTTGTTTGTGGAAATCGTGCACACGCCACCAGCATGGACGTTAGAGTCGGGTTTGTCGGCCACTTGAAGGCCTCCGTTCTGCCACTCGTTTTGCAGAAACCACCTCCACTACTCACAACAAATCGTCACATGTGAAGTGGAAAGGGAACTTGCAGTTCATGTCAGATGACCTAACAATTTCGCGCCATTTTCAGTCCAACTGGCGACACTGTATCCTGGCAACATGACAGGACATGCACAACACATGCACCGGCTTGTGTGCAACCTAAAGCACAGGTAGGTGTGAGGCAGTCTGTTGACACGCCACGGTACGGTGCAGCATGATAGAGTGGGGTAGGTTGGATCATAGTGCCCCACTACAGTACAGTAGTGCTCCCCACTCCTTTCCTCTTCGTGTGAATCCTCATCGCATCAAATGCAGGTGTAACCTGATCAACGCGATTCAAACTTGTCTCCTTTCGGAATTGGGGTTGATTCGATTCTACAACCGTGGGAGCTTCTCATCAAGTCGGTTGCAAAGCAAGTGAGGAATGTGGGAGGGGAGAATGTGCCGTCCCGAGGAGTACCGACGAAATCGTTTGATTTTCATGATGAATCACTCAGTAGTGGACGCATCGCCCTCAGTAAGACCATTGGCATGCACAGAGGTAAGACCTACGTGTTGATAGCAAGCAAGACTCTTCTGAATTAATGCGTTATAAATGACCTTCTTGGTACAAAGCTTGTTGGCTGAGATTTGGAGTGAGTTACTCAGCCTTTCTGTCGTAAGTCTGCAAATTAAGTCATCCGCAGGCAACGTGTTTGATTTCTTTCCTCCCTTATGCATCTATCCATCGGATTCATGTAGATGAGAACTTTGAGAGATGTAGTGGGTATGACTGCATTCACACTGAAGGGTAAATGATGTCAGGACTAGCAGTCCGGAAATACCTTGCCAATTTTCTGGAGACGGGAAACACCCTCACAATCACGGACCCTATCAAAATGAGTATCGATGGCATGAAACACTTATGTGAAGGAATTCCTTTCGGTTTTGCGGTTGTTTATTTTGGGGTCAACCGGTTCACGTAAAGGACATGGGGCTGTGATGTAGGATTCATTCATTCCAGTCTAAATGTTATCCATCACCACGATTCGACTAGACTCGACTACTGTCTAAAGGCCCCTTTTTGGCTTCTGTTTGTGATATAGACCAACTTTTGATGGTACTTGGTTCGTGGTTCTTTTTCCTGTGGAATGCGGAAGATTTTCTGCGAAAACTACTCAAAACGTACCCAAAATTACTTGCGGAATAGGTCAGAGGTTGCCCTGCAATCAATCTAACTTCACCCAGTATGACACCATGTGACCCCTACTTGTAAAATTCATTAGAAGGGCAAAGGTTGTAGTGGCCGATATTATGAACTAAAAAGGCATCTCCAAACATCAAACAACCTCAAAACGAAGTTTCATTAAGTTCATTAGTGCACAGAGGGACCTCGGCTGCCAAAATTAGGCACAAGAGCACAAATGTTTCTGATTATCGCTCTCCAGAACTCTCAAGTTCATCAACAGATGTCAACGCCTCGGTACTCATGATTGTACTCTGTGCTACTTGTTTGTTCCTGCAAACTTCCATAAAATGTCGGCTGAATTTCATGCATGTCATTTGAGGCAGTTTGATTTAAGAAATGCATTTGACCCGGTTCCACAGATGGATAAACATCTCGTGAAACTTGTTTCATTGAGAAAGGTTTAGAACTTTGCAATGACGATTATTTCAGAGGACAGAATATCTGAGGCACCTTTTTTCACTCCTAACATTTGTTATAAAAGACCATAGGGGAGTATTTTTTGGCGTATACAACCGCCATTTTTATTTAGTCTTCGTTTAGTGAACACGCAAAGGCTAACAGCTACAGCACTTTCACCACAGTAGTTAAGGCAACTTGGTGAGCAGGATGATCGCGAAGCTTTTGCTAACCCTCTCTGTTTGGTAAGTGGCGATGTGATTCCTTCCGTAATTCAGGCTTTGATATTCATCTCTAATGTCCAGATGTAGACGGTCGGATTAATACCAAAGTTCTTCAGGCAGGCAGATTGGCTAGGTGAACTCTACCCTTTCCAAAATGTTTAACTTCTTTTTATGATATGCTGCTTTTCGCCTCAGAGTACTACACGATGGAAACCAGGGCCTCATTTGCGGCTCTAGTTACAAGGAATCTTGGAACGACTTTAAGAAAGCCTCTACCTTTAAACTACTGTGGTTGATAGCTAAGGCAATTCCCATTATGTCTGTTATATTCCAAGTTTCCTTGTTAGAACAGAAAATAAGGCCACGTGGCTTCGTGGGAGCTTAGCCCGGCCGCATTAGTGTGGGGTTTATGTTTCCAAGGTGCTGACTTATCCTGCATTTCGTAACTGTCTTATCACAACTCAACTCATTTAAGCAGAGGAAATCGGGACGTTGGTGCGGTTTGATTGAAGACGTCTAATGAAGGAGTTAGGCGTCATCAACATGCCAGTCCCCATAGTGATACCATTTAAAGGTCAGGAGGATGACTAGTAATCCATGCATATCATGACCTTACAGGCATAAAAACAACAAAGTGAGGTAATATCGCTGGGGATTGCGAAAACCCTTGTGTTCAAATACACCTAAAAAATGCACCATTTTTACCGCTAGTGAATCCGAAAGCCACACGAATCAACAGTTTGCCTATACAGAGGTGATAGAGCATTAATGTGTTGACGCAAAGCCAATTAATTGACACAGATGGGCAGACAGTTGGCTGCTTGGATAGACAATTTTAAATAGCTAGCTTTTGCCTGTTATGAAGTACCAGTTTGTATTCACTTTAATGTACGCATCGGAGTGATGGTGGTTTGCATCAACAGTGGGGAATGCCCCAGTCGCCCTTTGTTTTGCTGAAAATCCAACGTTAATATGATCATGTGCAGGGCAGCTATTCTTCAGCCTTCCTAGTTGCATTCATAATGGGTAATACGTAGGTATTATTAATAGATATCTCGGCTCACAGGAAAGGTAAAGAAAACTACCACGTAAATGTCGACAAACTGCCATGAGAGATTTTTAGTTTTAACTAAATTGTAGCCTGGGAAGTAAGGAAGGATGTTCAAAACAACGCATCATTTTTTAACATTTTTTTGCAAGGCGGATTTAAGTGATGAACCTCAACATTGCGTGAATTATGTTCTGGAGGACGATCTGCTCCTCATTGTAGATTTCAGCATAATCGAGTGTCACCTTTCACTACTACTTAAAGTAAGTAGTTCACTATTTCGTGTCCATCAAAATCAACTCGTGAGGGTATACTGATGAAGTCTCCGGTCAAATGGGCGCCGCTTGAGCTGTTCTGTCAGGGTTTACCTGAACACCTATCCCGTACTAACTCTACTGGACTTGAGGCTGTCACAAACCAGGGTGTAGGTAGGTTCAGCGCTCACATTCGCATCTTCAGCAACCCCTCCTTCCCTTATGGTCCTGCCTGTTGCTAACTGGATGTCCGGAGTGGTATGTATTTGGCATATCTCCGTTAGCCTGAGTGTTGACAAGTTTCATAAAGCTTTCTTTTATGGGTTTGAATAAAGTCAATGCCAACGTTTAGGCGACTGCACCTGCCATCACGGGCAGTGGAAAAGGAGTCCCACAATCAATTTGTGAAAATGGAATGATGAGAGTTGATACAAAGGTCTCAGAATGCTGAATGTGCGTATTGGGTTACTACAGGTTTGCAAACTCTTTAAAAGTGTGCAAAACTGTAAACAGCAAGCAAATGGAAATCTGAATTTGTAAGAAAAAACAAGATTGGTTATTCGTCAAAAAAGTAGCCTTCTCTTGCGATAGGCATGAAGAGCTTTGTGCTTTCAGAAACAGAACAGTTTAAACCTAGTCGGTTTGACAACTCTTTTCAAATCATGTCCCGTTATCAGTAAGTCACCGGTAACCGGATACGTTCGTGCAGTTTTTCAAGAATTTTTCTAGTTTTCATCGATTACAATCACTAGCATTACAATATGCAATCTTTTCTCGGCAGAGGGCAAACTTTTGGGCCGTAATTTTAAACAATGTTCCGTCTGGAGAATTCGAAAAACAAATCCACCTTTAGGAGCTTTCATTTTACCAGACATGTATTTCTCAATGAACCGTCTAATGCCATGAAGAGGAAACAATTACTTGGCGAAGCATCAGGAAGATGTGGAGATGAGTGTAGGAAAGGCTGAGGTGAGGCAGTATCACACTCTAATCCTTGAATGCAGTATAATTTTTCTTCATGGGTGTTAGCTTGAGATCCCTATTTCTGGCTCTCTCTGAAGAAGTTCTTCTTGTGCGACTTCGAGTTCTATCGTGTCGTATGGAGCAGATGGACGTCAGTCACTACCTGTATTTCGCCTTCAGAAAGCAAATAGTTGCATCTTGTGGGGTCGTAGTAGTGGGCGCATTAGAAGTGCGCATTGGATAGTGAATGAGTCGTCTGCAACATACTACCCGTCAGCACAGGTTAATGGATCTCAGCGTTGCCCATTTGACTGAGGGCGTCACCTATATTCCCTCACAAGTTGATTGAGATGCGCACGAACTACTGAGACAGCTGCCTTAAGTAGCAATGAGAGGTGGTACTGGATGACACCAAAATTTACAATGATGAATAGCCACTACCCCAGAACGCAAAGTATGCATTGATGGGTGAATGAGTACCAAATATACTAAGGATATCTCGAAACGTTTTGACCTAATCCACGGGCAGCAATTTCGTTGAATTTAAAAATCCCCCAGAGTAATTTATCGACAATTGTGTAGCATTTTTGTCTACTTTTCATGCAGACAAGGGCACCCATTAATGAAACCTACACATTACTTACCACTGATGCTAGAAAGCGGGCAAGAGGATTGTATTCCTGTACATGAACTGATTAGCGTTAAATTTTGGGTCGAAACAAAGAGTGATTGAGGAATTTCCTCCCTTTCACGCGCATCACCACTGCCCCAAAGTTCGCATTGGTTCGAATGCAAATTAGTGCTTCATAACAGGCAAAAGTTGACTATTTAAAGTAGCCTACCCGGGTCACTAGCTGTCAGCCTCTGTGAGTTGGCTGGGTTCGTAGTAGCGCCATCAGGATCCATCATCTTGGCAAAGGCGTGGCGTCTAAGTCCATGGCCTTCGCAGTCACCTGTGGTGGAATTGGGGCATGTCTTAAGGTATATTTGACCACAAGGGTTTTGGCCGTCTTCCAAGATATTCTCTACTTCATCGGCACGTCTATAAAGAACTTTTTTAAGTTTTTGAGGTTTCTTTACGGGTGAATCATTGGTCATCCTCTTGGCCTTCAAATTGCTTCGCTCTGGCGACTGATGTGCTGAATATATTGAAAGCCAAAAGCTAAATATCTAAATTCAGAGGAGTCTTGCTTGCTATCAACACGTAGGTCTTACCTCTGTGCATGCCAATGGTCTTACTGAGGGCGATGCGTCCACTACTGAGTGATTCATCATGAAAATCAAACGATTTCGTCGGTACTCCTCGGGACGGCACATTCTCCCCTCCCACATTCCTCACTTGCTTTGCAACCGACTTGATGAGAAGCTCCCACGGTTGTAGAATCGAATCAACCCCAATTCCGAAAGGAGACAAGTTTGAATCGCGTTGATCAGGTTACACCTGCATTTGATGCGATGAGGATTCACACGAAGAGGAAAGGAGTGGGGAGCACTACTGTACTGTAGTGGGGCACTATGATCCAACCTACCCCACTCTATCATGCTGCACCGTACCGTGGCGTGTCAACAGACTGCCTCACACCTACCTGTGCTTTAGGTTGCACACAAGCCGGTGCATGTGTTGTGCATGTCCTGTCATGTTGCCAGGATACAGTGTCGCCAGTTGGACTGAAAATGGCGCGAAATTGTTAGGTCATCTGACATGAACTGCAAGTTCCCTTTCCACTTCACATGTGACGATTTGTTGTGAGTAGTGGAGGTGGTTTCTGCAAAACGAGTGGCAGAACGGAGGCCTTCAAGTGGCCGACAAACCCGACTCTAACGTCCATGCTGGTGGCGTGTGCACGATTTCCACAAACAAAGCAGTCCACTAAGTGGTGCAACATGAGAGGCAATTCGAACAAGCCGTGGGAAGCAAATGAACCGGCAGTGTATGCGCGTGTGTGTGTGTGAGAGTGTACTTGGAGCATGTGGTCTGGACCTTGACCACCACGTTGTGTGTTTGCGCACACTCAATTGTGCGGTGTCGTTTGCCTAGAGGCACTTGACACAAGTCTTTACCCACCACTCAGAAGGATTGATCGCGGGGCACGACATTCAGGTACGTGGTGGCGACATGCCAGTCACTTACTTCACTCTGGCCACTCCCAACTTCTTTGGCCGCAGTGAGGCAGTGGCATTACGGCATCAAATTTGCATTGCGGTTGGGAACAGTGACGTTCTGATTGGACCCAGGGTTGCAGTGTGTATGTGTATGGCTGTTATTTGACAGCGACCAAAGTTGTTTATTTGTCAAACTTCACAGACGGAGTCCTGCTCTTTGTAAAACGTCGTCTTTCTAAATCAAAAATTGACATAGAAATTTCCGTTTGTGTTTGAATGTGATTTCATTTTGCAAAATTATGTATAATCACTTAGTTTTGTCATTTCATGTCAGCTCTGTTTCGGTGTCGTTGAACCCTTCACTATGTAATGATCATTTTTTTTTCGCTCAGCATCTCTGACTGCTTCAATTGGTTGTTGCAGTTGCCGATTCTGATCACTTTGGGGCGTGTTTTTGGGCTGAGCCGGAGGCATGTGAAAAGAAAATCCTTGTTTTTTTCCATCTCGCGTTTTGCTTTAGAGCGAAAGATTTATGCCCATGGGCTACAATAACTATCCATAAACAATACTTCTATGTGATCGCAAGTTATGGCTTGTGATGGCGTCGTACTGGACCCGTGCTCGATAATTTATTGTCTTTGTTAAAAAAAATTGAAGATCACTATTTAACAGTTGGTAGAATTTCAAATTTCGTTGTCTATGTTATTCCACTTTTCAGGCCAGGCGAGTTGTCGCCTGCATCGGAGGGATGGCTCGTCGAACTTCAACGCCTTCTGTGATGCCCGAGCTAAAAGCAGCCCCTGTGCTCTCCTCCGTACCAGCTGTATACAAAATTGGGTGTGTTTGCCTGTTATTTTTTTCCTATAAATTCTAATTTTTTGAATGCTATCTCTTAAAACCTAATATGTTCTTTTATTCGAATTTTATGTGAGCGACTATACTCCGAAGCTCTCCGGCTCTTTTAGTTTTCTAGTTTTGGTCTCTCCTGCCCTTAATTTGCTCCAATATGAGTGAAACTGGACTACTTATGTTTTGATTCCCAAATAACGATCGGCTGCTTGTTCAGTCTCAGTAAAAAATGTTTTCAATAGCGTAGGTGATACTACTGATTCTCGAGTTTTCTGAGGTAAATTTCATGGTGGTAGAATGAAAAGCTAATGATTTGCAAGAGAATTTTCATCGAAATAGGGTGAAATTCCCACCAAAGGCAATTAAAACCGCACTTTGTACAAGTTATTTGCCTATTCAAGCAGAAATTCATGCGTAAAGTTAATGACCCTCGTTTCATTTACTGGTCAGTTCAACTCATCTTTAAAGTCAGTGTCTCCATTTGTGGCTAATACTAAAAAAAGAAAACAGAGCTTCCACCCTTTTTGATTAAAAGCCGGAAAAAAGATGTTTTGTTATTTTCGGGAGGAAAATTTGTTTAAACGTATGCCATCATTGTTCCCTGAATGTACACAGAATGTTGCTATGGCAGCGATCGCAACGCTCTCGATTGTTGGCCAACTTGGTCGACCAAACTCAAGACCTGATGGAGAAAAGCTTTTTCCTCATTTACTTTTAAATGGGAATAAGGGTAAGAAAATGATGTTTTTAGAGGTTATCAAGTCTCCTCGGGCAAAATATAAGTTGGGCAGGTGAAAACTTAAGACATATTTTGCACATTGCCTTTGGAAGCCAAGGAAACCGCTAGCTCTAGCTACCTCTCGTTCTCATCTCACGCTTATTCCCGTTCGAACTGTTGCCAAATAAATGTGATCATCCTTTGAGAAATGTTAGAGGAATAATAACTGGTGAGGTGAGGTAGTATCACTCTTCCACTCCGATGTTCAGTAGAAGGTCTCCTCACAGACAGGTTCTGCTACCTTATATATAAGGGCGCATAGCAGGCAGCCTTTTATCCTCCTGGCTTACTGGTCCTGGTTTTTTTCTAAAGGCAACATTTTTCTTGCACACCTTTGAGTTGTATCGTATTGTGTTGAGCGACAAGATCTTAATTTCAATTTTTTTTACCTTCAGCACGTGAACCGTTGGGTTTGCAGTTAACCACATACACATACACACACACGTACCCACTTCTGAGGCACACATGTGTTAAGCTCGACTGATATTTGTTGACAGTTTCAAAATAAATGCAAAGTGGTAGAGAGCCTAATGTGGAGCACTATACCGATAGACTGGTACATATCTATTTAGACTTAAGTTATTATGGAGCCCGAGGGAAATATTTCGGTCATCTTACACTTCAACTCTCGTCCTTGGAGCTTGCTATTTCTTAGTGGTTGTGGCTCTTTAGCAGCACTGTGTGCTCTACCATGAGACTTCTGTATTGGCTATTACAACAGTAGGAGAGGGGAAAACGACGAAGGACCCACTTTCGCATAGTAATGAAACCCTTTACACATTTCCGTGGAATTCGCCTATCATAAACCATCTAGGGAATCAAAGGAGAGGACTTCACTCAATGTTGCCCAATTACTATTACAAGGCATAGCATCACTTTCACAAGGGTAATTTTTCACCTTTTTCATTGCAAGGTTTGTTCATTCCCCCCATCACGGGTCACCAACATCAGTACATCGCATGGACCAGGCTTTAAAGTACAGCTCCCCTTTGTTTCATAAACAACCAAGCGATTAGTAAAATTTTCCAAGTAAGTAATGGAAGGTTTTTTGTTCACTTCATCAGTAATGTAGCATGCGACACAAAATTCTTACGAGGGATCAAGTATTTTGTGCCCTGTTACTAATTCATTTTGGTTTACTTTCCATTCATAAGCCGACCAGCAGTATTTCCGCTAGCAGTTCTTTTTGCTTAAAGTATTAAATTAGTTCAACATATCGCTTCAAAAATAATGCATGATATGGTTGTCTGCAGTTATTCATCCTTTATTTGTCTTAAATTCTATGAGGGGAAACAATAGATGTACCTTCGAAGCGTATTTTAATTACGTCAATGAATCACTCTCAGCAGAATTTCCTTGTTTTGTTGAGAAACTTCTTAAGTAGATCTGAGTGGTTTACTTACAATTTTCTTATTCTACTGATTAGTGTCCATGTGGCCTGCCTTTCTTTCCATAGCTTTCGCCTCCACGTTGATATGCGCGAGATAGATACCAAGTCTTTACGCGGCAGCATCTCCGTGCAGAAGGAGAAGCCGAATGTCTTCAAATTTCATCAAAACCTTGATAAGATTCTGGTCATCGGAGTGAGTCAACTGGACGATAACGTCGACGTTCCGCCTCTACGTGTTGTCAAGTTGGTTCCTTCCTGCACCTGATTTATGCGTAGTTGATGTGTGGTCACCATTGCCTCAACCACTTGTCATGTTATGAGAGGGAATTAACCCCACAAATTTGTTATTCTCGTGTAATCACGCTTTGTTAGTCCATTTTTTTAAAAATTGCTAGTTCATATACTGTTGCGAATCATAAGTATAGGAACAAGGATCGGGGATATTTTTAAATCAAATTTCTGGTCCTTTTTTTCTTGATTTTCCGTCGAGTTTGTGAATAAGAACAATCGAGCTCGCAGCACTTTAGGCTTTTTTATTAAAGAGACCTTTCTGAGTCTAAAAGGCGATTTACAAAGCGACGGTTTTTTGTAGTGGGTGATTGAAGACCATGCATAGCTGCATTTCTTTTGATAATCAGGCAAAAATGTTAACATTTCTTGTTATCATCTCTCACCACTTCAGATGCCCCAGCATTGGATTGGCTTGTGGTCGGTACATCAATGCCTCCGATGTGACCCAGCTTGCCACTAATCTCGCACCATTACCTCCTGATGAGGCCACCGCACTCATTCCCGAGGCCTCTGTCTTTGTCGCCATGGCACCTTGGTCACCACAAGTACCTCAGTTTGAGATCCTAAACACCGTTACTGATCGTGGTATGTGTGCAGTCAAAGATTATGATTTGATACACCTGCTCAAGTCATTTAAGTAAACTCATGCTATGCTAAAGGTAGTGTGTGATGATTGTGCAGTGCTGGCTTATTTCATTTTAGCCGAAATCTCTCTTTGTAATAAAACGAAAGCATTGCCTAGTTTATTTTGTGATTTGCTAAATTTGTGGAGGATTTTGGAGATAGTAAAGCTACTGAAAAGTGCAGCTAATTTGCGATTAAACTCTACGCTTATTTGTACGTTTAGAACGCTTCGTATTCTTTACGGTGGTTTGCGACCTGGCACTGGAGTTTGTGACTAAACCAATTCGATTAAACTGCGTGTTTCGCGCCAAGATCCTTCAAAAGGACGCCATCTTTCGGCTCGCTACACCTCGAAATCCCTGTTGCGAGGACATTAGTCTTGTTCTCATTGAGGTCTGTCTTTTTGCCTTAATGTTCGTCTGGATCTTGAGCTGTTCCTCTTAATGCTACCTCAACCAAAGTATTATCAGGAATTTTGAATTAGGAGGGCTTGTGGGTTGCATGATCAATTTACTCCTGAAGTTATGCAAGATTTACGACGGGGAGTAGTCTTTCTGAAATCAGTAAGGTATTCTCTTCGTACCTCTCCTGATTCAGAGCTTAACAACCTGAATACAGACTTCTGCATCTATAGCAAGACCTTGCAGGGAAGGATGATATGACCTCCAAACTCCTTGGTTGTTACTCATTTTCATCTGCTGATAACATCATTTCGAGGATTTTTAAAGGGTTGTTTTTTTTTTTCAAAAACTCACGAGGTACTGAGAACAGTTGCATTGTTTCATCGTTCATGTCGCTTTCGAAGCGACAAGATGTTACTAAGGCTTGAACGACAATTAGTCTGCTCAATGCTTGGTAAAATTTGTTTCTTCCGGTAGGAAGTGGACAAGGAGAAAAACTGGATTAATATGAACCGTTTTGCCATTGTCAGCATGTCATCTCCCTCCTCAGAAAGCGTTCGCTCTGTCACCACCTCCGCACATGCTGACACTCCTAAGGGGTCACCCAGAACTGGATCCGGCTCGCCAGCCAATCAAGACTCGGGTAGGTCAGCAGTCAGTCTTTTTCTTTTTAACTCGTTCATGAAGCTGGCTCTGTTTAGAAGACCATACAATAGCTTCTCTTGGATTACAGCCGCGACCAGAGACGACACCACTCACGCCGCAGATGCCGAAAGTGTTTTAGACGATGTCGTCGATGATGACGAACCCCTGATGAGCGGTAATGGAGGCGAAGATCTAGGCATTATCACTGACGACGAATTGCTCGTTGCTTGGAGTGCTCTCGTCACCGAGTGGCGCTCTCGTATCCAGTCTTCTGCCCCTTCTGCGAATTCGTTGCCAGTACCGCCCTCTGCCGAGTCGGTAGTGCTGCGCACCGGCGCCGAAGCCTTACTCGATGGCGTTCTCGGTCGGAGAGTTGCCCAGCTCGTGCGACGAGGCATCCCCCATACTATGCGCAAGGAGATATGGCAAATGTTGGCTGGATTTCAAGGTGCCGATTCGGCACTAACTGAGGTCTATCGGATCCTGCTCACAAAGGTTCGTCCATCTGACAAATTCAAACATAATTCTACCTCTTTTCCTCTTTTTAGCCCTGTCGATTCGACGTAGAAATCCAGAGGGATTTACCACGCACCTTCCCAGCGCACGACTTCTTTAAGGACCGAGCTGGACAGGAGATACTCTTCCAGCTTACGCGGGCCTATGCGCTCTACGATGAGGCTGTGGGTTATTGCCAGGGTATCTCATTCATTGCAGCGGCTCTCCTTCTTCATGTGAGTTGGAGTCTGCACTGCTAGCATTACTGACTTGGTGGAGCAAGCAGCAATCAACTGATAGTTATGTCAACTTACAGTCACCTGCTATTTCATCCACGTTTTTATTATCATTTCTCTCTTTTCGAGTGCTATGCAACCTCCACATTTAGAGCGTTGTTTGTGCTTGGGATGATTAGACCACTTTACCTCCTCTCTACTGCTACTACTCGTAGTACTTTATTATTTCAAGCAATATTTGACCTCTTCTCTACTTGTCTACTATTTTGAGTTTAAAATCTTCAGTTCCTTCCTCTAATGTGCTTTCTGTCGTTGATACTAATGAGCACCTTCCGTTTCCAAATATTACACCGCTGTTTTACATTTGAAAGTTCCAGGTGCTCTGTATGGCTTAGTCATGCGACCCTAGCAACAATGACTTATTCTTTTTGAGTAGTATATAACCTTGTTCAGTTGGCTAATATGCTGGATTTGTGATATGATGTCTGCCCACAAACATTTTATGGACAAAACTGCTTACAGTGGTTATCTTCATTGAGTAATACACGATTATCTTCCGTCGGCTAATGCCAGGTACTTTGAGACTAGTTTCCTTTGGACACTCGTTTACTTCACGCTACAATCCACTCAAATGTGTCCCTTTCCCAACAGTCGGTTTCACATGGTCGTTTTTCACAACCATGGATTCATTTAAAAGCACTTTAAAAATTGAAATTGGACGAGAATTGAAGTTTTCTGCTCATATCATTGGACAATTTTCATTAAATGTACGTCAAGTTGCCCACATGACACCAGTCAACTGTGTGTTCAACTCTGTATAGTGGTTTGGCCTCAGGAAGTATTGAACTTTGCCAATTGTGAGGAAATCACCGTTCTAGGCCAAAATAGATTGTATCAGGTCTTATTTTTCTGCAAAATTAACTATGTTTGCTTGTTAGCCAAAAGGTAGAAGCTTGCAGACCTTAACGGGGAGGCCTACAACTGAGGCGTGATTTGTCACCAAAAACCAGTGGTCTTATTTTTACCCTCTCCTTCCTTGCTAGTTGCCGGAGGAGCAGGCCTTTTGCTTGTTGGTGAAGATAATGTTCAACTACGGCACACGTCTCCTCTTCTTGAAGAACTGTGAGGGCCTCTTCCGTTGTTTCTACCAATTTGAATGCCTTCTCCGGGTGAGTTGGGGATGAGTGAATGGCTATTTGTCTTATCGGACACTCGTGGGAATGACGTTATCTCATTATTTCATCACCTTATCCTGGCTTAAACACTTGATCTGTTTGTCAAAGTGTACGTGTTCCTATTTGATAGCTGTGATTTATCCCCCTATCACCTCATCTGACCAGTTGGTGGTATCTTGATGATGTTCACTGTAGTCATTTCTGAGATGGAGAAGGCACAGAACGGAACAATTGCAGGTTAACTGCAAAAATTGTTGCAACTGTCTTTCTTCTATGAAAAGAGGGGTTAGAGGTGCCTGGAATACTAGAAAACATTCATATTTCAGTTCTGAAAGCTAGAAGCTTCCGTTTTCATAGCTTTTTTTCGAATATGCTGCAAAGTCGCACTCCCGTCCACTCTCCCCTCCCCCTCTCCCTCCAAATGGCTAATATCCCGTATGGACGCACCTCAAATCTACCAGCAGTCACTACAGATCTAAGGCGAATCAGTTACCATGATCATGAACTACTAAAACCTCTGGGTGACTGAGGCGGTCTCCACAAGCCGGCAACCCCACACACGCCGCATTTCTCGTTGTTTACACACGCACGTCAGCAACAAAGATATCTGTACCGAGGTCTAGTTTACTGATTATCTGGTTGAGATCTCGGATAGATCTAGGCTCGCACCCTTAAACACCGGTCTACAATAATCGAGGACCCTGGTTGTAAACTGGGGTGTATGTGGGCCAATAGTTTTGATCCTATTACATCCCCCTCAAAACTGGTAATTAGCAAGCAGCGCCTTCAGAACGGATGTCTGTATTGTCGACACCCACAGCGGCTAGCTCGTCAAGACCGTCTGAGTTATGTGGTCTCAGTCACGCGTATTTACAGTAGCTGGTTGACCTAGGCCTTACAGTGGTCATTAGCACTCTTAGAGCACATCCATACCTGATATCAGCCAATCAGTAGAGAATGGACAGGAACGAGACCTTATGAATTGTTTGGAATCTAGGCATGAACGTAGGAACTTCTGGAAAATCAGAATGAAGCGTTTTTCTGGGGTCACAGGCATCCCCAACACGATTGTATGGTGACGAGAAAGTGTGATCACCACTATTAAGCTTTTGACATGTACTTCTTGGTGGTGCCTTTTGCTGTTACACTCTCCAACCGCTATGCGAAAAAATTGATGAAGAGCTATTGCAGCTTTGAAATGGCGTTGAACCTGGTTCGTGAAGCAGAAACGCTGGAATCGCATGTGCTATTCAGTGGTATGAGAGCTCAAAGGAGCAAATGGGTAGACTTTCTGACAGGTTCATGCATATCGCATACATTTTGTTCAGCTTCACAAATGTCAACTAGTAATTGGAATGAAATTGTTCAGTCATTCGAGAGGTGTGGCTACACAGGCCTTTCTCGTCTCCCTCGGTTCAGCCTTCGCACTGCTGGTGTGAAACTCCACCCATATCACTCACTTTACCATTTTCTCAGCTCTTTCACGCCTCCCTAATCAATCTGACTCTTATCTGCTAGCATCTTAAAATTGAAATGTCAAGGGAAATGCGCGCAGATCTTTGTTCATGCTCTACCTCTACTTTTCATTCCACCAGGACCAGTTACCTGACGTGGCAAAGGCCTTCGAGGATTTGGGCGTGAAGGTGCACATGTTCGCCAGCCAGTGGTTCCTCACCCTCTTCATGGCTAAATTCCCTCTCAACCTCGTCTTTCGCATTTTTGACATCTTTCTTGCCGAGGTTAGTCCACTACTAGTACTCTCATCACCCTTGCCATTTATAAACGTAAATGATGCCCTTGAACTAAGCTTTTTATGATCTCTATGAGACCAACTGCATAACTTATGTTAGTCAGCTAATCTCCCCACTGTTCTTTGTCAATTTTAGGGCCTCATCTTCATTTTCAAAGTTATGATATCCCTTCTGCGTACCTCTCGCAGCTGCCTGTTAAGCCTGGACTTCGAGGGCACTCTCAAGTACTTCCGTGTTACCCTACCCAAACGGTATCGGTCGCGAGAGGCCTGCGACCAGCTCATTGCCATGGCCTGTAGTGCCAAGGTGAGGCTACCTTTCTCTTGGTTTAGTTAGCTGATTTCGCTGGGCCTTGGCTCGAATACAGTAGTAGGAATAATACGTCACCTTATTCAAACTTATCACCCAAGTATGATAACCATGGGTAATACTGTTGACCTTAACGCCTTTGCTACAGATACCAATTTAGCCCAGACCGTGCCTTTCAGAAAGCCCTGTTGCCATTTTTTTATTGGAAATTCAGTAAATATGTCTGCAATACGATTCAGCACAACCAGTTACTATAAACCCTTGAATAACCCATGGCATACGCTTGTGACGACAGGCTCAGGTAGGAAGAACGGGCCGTCGCTTGTCGCTGGTAGCGAATGCTGCGCTAGCTTATTCTACAGTAGCAGATTGATAAGAGCTAAAAGTGTACGTTTCACCACGCATACCCTCTCAGTCTCCCACAGTTCGGTATATCCATAGCTTTGGTGTTAGGTTGTGGTAGCGACTTCTCGGTCCTTCCATTCTTTAATAGCAAGACTTTTTCCAAGTTTATACGTCTGTGAGTGAGTTCGCGGAAGCTTACAAATAAAGAACGATGGGAAATCCTCCCACTTTTGGCACTTGCAGCAATCTCACTTTCTAGACAAGATTAGTACCAATCAAATCCCTGGGCGTTGCCCACGGGCTATATAAGCTAAACATAAGATGACCCTTTACGTTGCACGAATCTGCTGAAAGAGCAGCCAGCTACGGGATAGAAATGGGTATTCCGTGTTTTGCTAAACGAGGTCGCTTTTAGGTGAAAATCCCTAGATAAGATGCTTAACTTACAGAATACCACCGCTGTAAAGGAAAGTGCGGCTTCAGAAAAAAAAAGAGGGAGGCGCGCCTTTCTTTTTGAAACCCAGGATCTACTCGCAGTGGCGGAAAATCAAGCAGTTAATTGTCAAGTCTGTTACTGGTCATAGCAAAGGAACGACAACAGTGACCATCGAAGAAGAGGCTCAAAGAGAGAGAAGATCTGCACACTAGAACGATATTTACAGGCCTCAAACTGTATCCAGGCACTGCTTCGATTCTACACTATTTGCGATTCGTTAGCCTCACCAGTAGCCGTTGTTATGTAGTCTGGGAGTCTTTAAATAACCAGCCGTCACTGGTGGGTGCGTTTTCAGGAACGGGGTCGTTTATTGCAGTTGCCAATGTCAACTCCGAGTTTTTTTTTTTTTTTTTTTCTGAAGAGGGTGCCAAATCTTACCAATCTGGTGGCAGGTGTATAACTATTGTTCAGAACGGCTGGGAATCTGGTACCATGGTCCCATGCCGTTGGCATGGAAGTGCCAATCCAGGATACCGGGAAAGCTCACGTAGTCAAGTATGCCACTGGGACTAACATCCTCTTGGCGCATTTGCATGTTTTTAGGACACATCCGACCGTCGTAATTGCAGTAGTGTTTTTATGCTCTACCGCCTAATCGCAGGTTTCGGGCAGTCGGCTGAACCGCTACGCACGCGAGTGGGAGCGGATTCGGGAGGCGGAGGCCAATGAGAACTCACCAGTGGTGGCTTTGCAACGCGAAGTGTGGCAACTGCGTGAGCATTGCGGTCGGTTGGAGAAGGAGAGCGAGAGCCTAGCTGACACTGTCCTCTCCAGCAAGACTGAAATGCAGAGTATCATAGACAAGGTGTGCTCCCCTCCCAAAAGTCGAGCTCTTTTCAATTCATGATCTCTTTGTTTCCATGTTATTTGGCACTCACTCCCAGAAGAGATGTTTTTTGCCCCCCTGGAAGTGGGGGAAGAGATGGAAAATTATTCATGTGCTATGCTGTTAAGGTTGTTTTAAGTGGATCCCCAACTGGAAATCACAATTCATAAAGAATATTGCTTCTTTAAAGATGCTCACGTGATGACGTCAAAAGCAAGTAAATTCAGTGGCTAATTAGGTTGCTATTGTTGATTGTTTTCATAATTACTTTTTTTGGTGGGTAAGTTGGCTTTTAAATGTTAAAGTAACTCCTTATAAAGGAGATAAATTCTTTTTCCCCTTAAATATTTAGCTGGAAGACAAGGTGGAGTTGTTGAATCAGGAGCTGCTGAGTGTGCGTCACGAGTTGGTGGAGAAACAGGAGGAGTGTACCCTTCTTGAAAGGGATTCGACGAAGGTGAGTACGTTTCTCATTTGTGTTAACGAATTGTCAAACCTGTCTTTGTCACCACTTCCTTTGTCTGAGAAATCGGCTCACTGATCTTCAATTCGATTCTTTGGACGTCTTCTTTGGCAACAAATTCCAGTAGGCATGAAGTTTCCAAGGTCCCTAAATGGTAAAGACGGGGGCCATTGTTTTCAATGCCCTCATCGTGGAATGCTTTTGGTCAGTAAAAGCAGGTTGAGTCCAAACCCATATTCTTTTCCCTTGAATGCGGTGTCGTTGGACCCGGGGGAAGTCATATGAATGTTGGCAAATAGTCTCACAAATTGTCTGCGAAGCGAACTCCGGTCCTGTCCCGTTTCTGGTGGTAGATGGGTGTCCACCTAATGTATAACTCTATTGTCATTAGTTTTCACAGGTTCAACCATCCGCAGCAGATGGTTTTCTTCCAGGACGTCTGTCCGCTGTACCCAATCTGTGAAGTCAGGACCGCCTTTCCCGTTCAGCGCATCTTTCTATTGCGTTAGATTCATACTTGAAGATTTTCTGGGGCATAAAATCTGGAAAGTAGCTCTATTGCTAGGGTGGAGGAGCTGGGCCTCTCGCGTTAGGGCTCCATCTTGCCAATGTGAACTTCCAATAACAGAGAACTGAGAACCCTCCTGTAGCCACACAGATGGCTAGAAGATCATTCGCCCACAATTTTATATCACTTCACACTCAGTACTTGAATTTTGGGTGATCAAAGAGTTCGTTCGGTTTCCGGCGTGACCTAATGCGGTGACTTGTCTGCTCTACGAACCCACAGTTGTCGGAGGGCCTCTCTTCAACTTCCTTTTGTGGCAATTAAAGGTTTGGTGTCGGAACTTAGATGGTGAACTACTTACGAAGGTTCTGTATTCTTGATCATAAATAATGAAGATTTGAACTTCGTTCTGAAACATTTAAATAACCAGAGATTTGCGTTTGGAGAAAGCTTAGTCCTGTGGAAGGTGAGTAATAAATCCATGGGTAACACTTATATCAACCGGAAAGAGGAAGTCGTGGTCGAAGTCAGGAAAACAGTTACCACATGCCAGTCATTAACACCCGCACTTCTAAGCCCTGCACAATCTTATTTCTTTGCGTGGTGTAGATATTCCAGGCAGAGGGGTTTATCGGCAATTGTCTGCATCTCGAAGGCAAGACAAAAAGTGGTCGGGTTTCGTCTACTTAATGCAAATCGAATCAGCTCAGAGATGGCTAGAACCAGTGGTGCAATGAGATGCCCATGGCGTCATGATCTTGGAAAAAAATGCCCTTGGGAAGGATTTTTACCTGAATTGAGCATGAGAGGACGATGCTGCCCCATTCTCATTTCTCCATATAGTGATAATGATGCCTATCTCGTCATTAGGTAATTGCGTACAGAAATGGAGGTGCGGTGGAAATGGGCGTTACTAGGAGTGAGTTTTTTTCTAATCTTTAGGGACAAAAGGATGTTTTAGGACTTTGTGGCTGGTTTGTGTCTCCTTGGAAAAAAAAGGATGAATTATAATAAGGATTATCTCAACAAATACATCGCTTTGAGAGGTGTTCTGAAATTGCGCAGGAACTGCACAGCCCTACTCAGTTGTTTTATTAGCATAAGTGCCATTAGGGGATAGTAAGGGCATCGGAATCCGATGTCCTTTCATACGGAACATCTAAACTCACGACAAACAACGCCCTGTCTCCTCACCCTCACTTTCCCTTACAAAGGTGAAAGAGATGTTTCGCGAAGCCTTGACCAAGCATGATGAGCAAATGGGCATCATCGCGGAGTACAAAACCATCACAGCCAACCTCTCGCGTCGCATTGAGGAGGAGGCCTCGCAGTCGTCGACACAACCTAAACTCTCCCAAGTCTTTGTGGATGTGGTGCTTGCTTGTAATGGCACCTGTCGACAGGCTCTCGATGAACGCGTGCCTGGATGGTCGTCAGACTCCCCGACATCCAATGGTGTTGTCGCATTGGAATCAAGGGAAGGCGGGGAGGTGGAGGCACTGCGACGACGTGTGAGTTGATTCATTAGTGTTTTCTGTGGCCATAGTTAAATACCTACTTAAACTATATGAGTAGAACCACTTTCAATGGAAGTTGAATTTGCAAAAAAGTGTGAGAACAGGTTAAACGCTCTTACAAATTTTCTAAAATTCCTACTTTACACCTTTTTAAAGCCACTATTTCCTTTGGCCGCTGTGGTCGAGCTTATGAAGTTGTTTAAAAAATGCGCTGAATGGGGGTTCTGCTATTCTCCTACTCGTATATTTTGATTTAGTTGTGCTGGCTCTTCAAGATCGAGCTCCATTCTTTTTCAGTGAGGACGCAATTAGTGGCAGTTATAAGGCTCTTGCTTAAGTCGCCTAAATTTCAATAAATCCATCTATCACGTTCTCTGTGGGAAATGTGTTAGAGGTGTTTTATCACGTGGTGATTCAGGTTGTTTTTTTTTTCTTAAAAGTACTTGCGTAGAATCAAAATCTTATTTTATATCTCTGACAAAACTACTCACTTAATTGACGAGAAAAGGAATGTTGTTTTTGTCACAGGTGAAGGAGTTGGAGTTAGAGTTGGCGAGAAGCAAGGTGAACCTTGTGGACGCGGAGTGCGCTCGGCAGGAGTTGAGTCACGATCTAATGATAAAAACGGCTGAGTTGGAGGAGCTTCGCAACCCCACGGATGTCCCATTTACGCATAACGCACGGCAGTGGCTCGCCAAGAAGTGGACCACCGCCACCTCGCGCGGCAACGGGAATGCCACCGTCACTGCTACCACCACCTCCTAGGTTCCGGTTCCCTCGACCCTCAACCGAGAGCCAGCGCGTCCTCAGATCGCCTTATTTGTTCATTCACTGAGCTGTGCTTTACAATTCCCTGTATCAATCGAATTTTTACCAAACTTTCTTGTGTGGTGTTATTCAACTCCCTCTATTCTGTCTCTTATCTGAATTATTCGCTTTTTTTCCTGGTGATACGCAGTAAAATTTGCGTTAACTTTCTTTGCGTCTGTTCTCTGAACAATTTTCGACGTAGCTTTGAGATGTAATAGGTTTTAAGTCAATATGAGATGAATCTCCCTGGGCTCACCCCAAAAGAGTTGATATAGCCCATCCTCCTGACCAATCTCCAACTTCTGCTAATGGAGGGAGGTAGTGGCTCGCCCAATTCCAAATTGCCTCCAAGAAAGTCCTACGGACCAGACGACGTAAATCATTGTCTAAGGGCTTAGCCTTCTCCTCCTCAGTGTTCTTCTCAAAATGTAACCACGAAAGGTGAACAAAGGAGAGGATGGTCGCTAGAGAGAATTGATTGCTCCTTATCACTGCCTCCCAAATGGTTTCTTCTAGCATGCAAAACAGACCTACGACATGTAGCATCGTTGAAATGTGCGCTCTCTACAAAGTGCCTGATGATCAAGTCGTCTTCAATGTCGCCTTGAGGTTGGTTGTGATTCACACGTGAACTCTTCACTCTACAAGAGGGAAGGAGTGGTTACGATAAGCTCAAGAGTAGATTGGACTCCTCAACCCCCCTGGATAAAAGCCTACAGAGGTCCCCATTAATCCTAACTGCCTTCTAGCCCTTTTGTGCTTCAACTAGGCATTCCCCTCAAAACTTTTAGGGCGTGTTACAACTTTAGAGATTTCTTTGGTATGGCTACCAAAGTGGCACTGTAAGGCAGAGGTTCCAAAAAAGGTCATATTTTTTATTTTGGGTATAACCCATTTAAAGTGACAAGATTTAAAGTACCACCGTTTGATTGCAGATACTTTCGCAGTCTCCCTTCTCTCGCCTGCTAAATCTGAACCAGAGATGGGGAGTTTATGACTTGGGAATGATTACGTTCTAGTTTTCAGGTGGAAGTTGACTTTTTATATCGATGCAGATAATTGTATGGGGTGTGACGATTCGATATGAAAAAAATTTCAGGTAATCAAAAGACAGGAAGACATTTAATATCGCAGCCCAAGTTAAACCACACTATTAAAGTCACTCCCCATATAAACATTATGGAGCTTGCATTGCACGAATTCGGAATGCAAAGTTCAACTTTGTTTTTAATCTAATGAGAAGGAGGTAAAGGGTCGAGTCATCCGATGGGACATGCGCCGTCAGCCACGTAGCGTCGGGGGAAAAGGCTCAGGAAGGAGGACAAAGGGAAGGAGGTAGAAGAGGGTTGGAGTATGAAGAGAAGGTAACTGAAAGGTCTTCGAACTGATCTACTTGCCCTCATTCACAGATGTCAGTTTATTAATAATCTCCGCACCCCCTTCTGTTCCAATAGTTGTCGAAGAGTCGGGAGACACCGTGATGACGCCAGAAGAGGGAGAGGAGGAGGTGTTAGTGTTAGTGATGGTAGTGGCAGTGGCGGCGGCGGAGGGAGAAGGGAGGAGGAATCCTGTGTTAGCAGTCAATGGCGGCACAAAAATGCGGTTTCCTGTGATGGGATCGAGGATGGAGATGGCGGATGTTGCATTGGCCAACTCCGTCGTCAGAGCATAGACGTCTGTTGGTCGTTCCGAGGATTGGTGGTGGTGGTGATGATGATGGTGGTGATTAAGGAGGAGGCAACCGGGTGGAGACACCTCTGTCTTTGGTGCCCTGGACGACATTTCAGCGGTTGTGGTGACACTAGGCTCCACGAAATGCACATTCTGTAGACAGCCATCCAATTGGTAGTAGGGTTTTAGGGTCACGTAAGCCTCCGATGATTTGGGATCGTTGGTCCAGATCTCGGTGTGGACCAGAGCCTCCGTGGAGATGGGGAGAGTGATCAACTCTGTTGTGTTGTGGTTCTTACCCACTGACGCCTGACATCCAACCAGCTGGTTGATGCACTACAGGAGAAGGAATGGGAATGAGATGCTGTGCCAATTGGTGAAGAACACAATCTGTATGGAATTCCCTATTCCCCATTTTCAAGGCTGTCTTGAATGCACTCGTGTGGAGAAGGTAGTAGCTACAAACGATATTAATTGCTCCATGCAGAAACGACGTCCCTGGGGCGTTTGGTCGTGTCAGTTGGCTCACGCATCGAATCAACCGCTTTCAAATAGAACTCAATGAATGGAAGGCATTCCTTCACAAGCCCATCACCGTGCAGCCATTTCCTACGGGAACCCACTTGTGAATTCGCCCAACAACACTCCGGTGGACCTCTCGCCACCATCTCCACCTCATTCCAGACAGCGTGAATGGACACCGGTTGAGGCGTCCTTCACCACACCACCTCTGCCTCTCCTTCATCCACCCGTGATATCCCCATTCCGCCCATTGATCGCATCTCCACCTGCTCAAGCACTAACATGGGTTGGAGGATTGGACGCTGACGCCTTGGAATGCGACGTGGGATTGTTGGACCCACCGAGGTGCCGATCAGACATGGGAGTGTTGCGTATGATTTAAGCCCACAGCTACCCCCTCTAATCTCACCACTCGACTGCACGCGGCTGATTTTGCGACGGCGGCAGCTAGCACACCTCCATTACTGCATTCGCGCGCCTACCAGTTGGATTTCCGACACGTCTCTCTCCACTCAATGAAGCGTAGAACCTGGCCGTAAGAGCGGTTAGGTCCAAGGTGGTGGTAATGGTGGTGCAGTGGACCTGAATACTTGGCAATCGGTGTAGAAGCCTTGCTTGAGTTCTCCATTTCGGGCCCCAATTCACCTGCTTCACTCACATCTCTCGAAGTCGACCACGTAGAAGTGATTGGCGCACGACCTTGAGTCAGGAAAGTGAGAGTTGACATTCCAACATCCACCCTTCATGCCAGTCAAAGGTTTACAACAAACGACCTGAAATTGTCTTCCTTAGTTTATTTCCATAAGCGAATCTCATCAACCACTTTGACCTCGTCACTCACCCTCTTGTTACCCACACAAATGGCGTCCATTCACTCAATCGGAGTACGTAAAAATCCATTGCAAAGCTGAGATGGCGATAAAGCTACCAGAAATCTTAGAATCGCACCTCCTTTGCCCGCGAAAGCTGCCAAATTTTTCCACATTCAAGTAGGCATCGAGTGTCAAGGATGGCAGTGACTGCGTGATTGGGATCAAGCGAATCATCTTCCAAAAGCCACTCCCAGTCGATCCCAGGAAAGTTCACTTTTACCTTCTTGTGGAGACCGCCAATGAATGACAAGGGTGAGCAGTGGTGCTGTAGTAGTGGGGACACAGCGTAGATGTGATGTCAACCCACCGTGTTTGCCCCTCCAAATCATCAGACACTTCCACGTCCACTTGACTGGTGCCATTGTAGCGAACCTTTCCATCCTTTATCCACCTTCTCCAACTTCTGGCGTTACCAAGGGGTGCATAAAGTGGGTGGAACAGACCATCTCTCACTTTGGTCCCACCACTCATCCCTGGGCAACTCCATTTTGGGGTGTCAGAAGTGAGGAAGTACTCTAAATGATACCCCCTCAATCGTGGAGCACCCAGGAGGTAGTGGAGTTGAATCAGGTCTACTGCTTGGAGTTTTACAGCTTCAACCTTGAGTGTTTCCTCTTTTCACATCCAGAAGTGTAAAATAGCTTGAATTCATTTGGCTGGAGGAAATAAAATATCCTTTCTACCAGTAGACAATCGAAATGGGAACCCAAAGTCATCGATTGCCCACTGTCAAGGAAAACATAAATAGTGCTTGCTTTTGCAATCCAATTCCACCTCTCCCTTGGATTTTACCATCGTTTTTCGCTAAATTCCTACCTCATGGTTAAAGGGGAACTTGGAGTGAAGTAACTCCTTTCTACCCAAGCAAGGGATGGAATTTAACAGAGAATATTTGATCATGACTTACTGTCCAGTCAGCTTTTTGCGTAATGTGGGCTTCCTTTCCTTAAATTATTTAGCATCTGGTAAATTTGCTCATCATTTACTCTTGGATGATCCCTCTAGAAATAAACATTTTGCTTTGAAGAGAACTCGCCCAAATGCGTTGAGTCGTGTTGGACAAAGGGTTTCGCAAGTCCACCTTGTCTGTCACTTGGAATTCATTGTTCAGTCAAGGAGGGCGTCAAGGTTGCACTGTTTTCCTTGATCCCTCCAGATTATCCATTCTGTTTAGGGTAAGCATCCAAAAAACCATAGTCATCTTTCCCTGAAGTTGTCGATTTGGATGCGAAATGCGAGTAACGGTTCCAGTCATTGCCCAGTGATCCACGCATCCCGGTGTGTGCCTTCTGGAAGAGACAAAAGTAGTGCCACTTGAGTAAAGCCACGACTTTTTGGTCCAAGCCAAAATCACCCGATTTACTGCTTTTAGCCGGGGAAGTTCCCTTATTCCTTATTCACTAGCATTTTTAGGAAATCCTTTCAAACAAAGATTTTTAAAAAATATTTATTTAGTCATTCCGAACTTGACAGTCACAAGTTTTTACAAATAGTAACCAAAACTGGAAGACATCCGCTACCTAATCTCAAAGACTATTCCAAGAGCTTCCTACCCAAAAATGCCTTTTTTATTACTGATAGTAACAGATCTGTCCCGAAGTGTAATCGAAAAAGAATATTTTGACTCATTTTCGGGTAGAAATAGGGAAATAGAAATGCAGGTTTATCGATCAAATGGTCAAAACGTGGTTTTGATCAGGCAGGCTCTTCATCTCTTCTCTCCCCAAGGAACTTGGCTTCACGATGCTCCCTTTCTTGGCGGTTATGTTAAAGCTAGCAATGCACCTAAAAAGATAACAAAACTTCTCCAATTTCGTTGCCTAGATACTATTTTTGAGCTGGACGGAAGGAAGACGTGATTTGTAGCTGACTGAATCTGTGTGGACTTATGACAGAAGGCTATTCACGGCCGGTCGACTTTAGGCAATCAACATTTCTTTATTTTGGGCCCTAAGCTATTGAGAGTATTTGCAACCTCGAATAAACTTTCCTTCTTTGGATATTCTAGAACATTTCTTAGAATGGAGCAGAATAGTCTCCAAGATCGGTCAAAATGGGCCCCCTCTGAACTCCGTCGCTGCGGCAAGCAGGTGTGTACGTTCCTACCGTACTTGGAGAGTGTCCAGATTGTCGACAGTAAAGATCTTTATTGTGACGCTGTTGTCTCTTGGATTATCTCCCCTGGAATTTGACTTCACTCCAACACAAGGCGATAGGCAAATAAGGTAAGACTAAAGTTAAAATGGTGGAGGAACTATGAGGAACTGTCATATTTGGATATGGTTTAATAGATTAGCCTCCAGGAACATCTAGCCAGTGAATTCTCATAACCTACCTCACAAAGAGGACACAATTAAAAATGCCCACTCTAAGCTATAAAAAAGGAAACCCGAATCCATCTTTGTTCCGTCCCGCATGGGTGGTTTCAAAACTTTAGGCCCAATTGTGACCGAGGCGACTATTTGGGAGGACGGCTGCACACTCAACCACGCGGACCTTAGTCTCTCGATTATTCAGTCATGCACTGATTTCGCGCTTTTTGGTCAGTCTGCAGAACTTTTCAAAATGACGAGTTGACATTTGGTTCGATGCCTCTTATTTGTGATTTCGCTCTCCCCCATTCGCATTTGTCCGGTGCGACTCAACATTTGTAAGGGTCTTTCTGGTGCCAACTAAGCTTTCTTACCTCTTCCCCCCTACTCTGAGGTAGCACGCAACCATAATGTTGTATTTCTATTATTTTATGCATTTGGGAAAAGAAAACAAAAGCGAAACAAGTTGATAAATTAAACTGCAAATTTTGCTCTTCCTTAATCTTTCCGAGATCGGGGGGCGCTCGAATAAGGTGGAGTTTAGCGTAATCGCGTGTGAGGCTGAAGCATTTGGTTGCGGGTGGGGCTGAGGTCGAAGCTAACAAAAACCAACAGTTTGACGGTCTTACCAACTTCTAAATCAGTCCAAAGAGGTTTCCGCTGAACTGGGTGGTTCAAGTCAAACAGAAGCTTTCCATTATTCGTCAGAGGGTAACATGGAGAAGGTATTAAAAGTGGTACGTCTGTCGTTTTAATAATAGATGATGCCAATGTTGTTGACCCCTCCAGAAGCCCACAAGGTTCTTTGGAAAGCAAAAGTGCAGAGCACATTAACACCTACACTCGGGGCAGATCCGAAGCCCAGTACAGCTTACCATGGGGAATGCTTAACCTTTCAACAGTAGGCCATTTTAATGGCATAGAAGTTCGAAAAATGGCCTATTGAGGCCATTCAGTATCCAGCTCTCCGTCACAGTAGCTATCTAGTACCGTGGACGCTCAGCCCTCACATTTCTACAAGACACATGCAAGAAGGGAAGAATAAGTTGCCAACTGATTTTGTGAATGCGTCTGAGTGGGAACTATTCATTTAGAGCCTACAACTTCCTTTGTTCGGTAGATTTAGTGGGGATTAAGTTTCGTTTTTATCGCTAAATACAAATGAGTGCTACCCTTGACAAGTAAATCTCCAAGCGTTCCAGTGTGTCAACAGCAACGCGCGATTCATCACCATTCATGACTGGTAACAGAGGATCTTCCTAAATGAGATGGATGTATCATTGAGTAGTTTTTCAGAATGTCAAAATAGAACATTCAGCTACCGCAGCACAACAAATGTGAAGAATAACCAGCTCCTGAAACTTTGGCGGTTAAGTATAGCCCACCTAGTGAAGGAGACAGCCTCAAATCAAGCCTGTCTAATTCATGTAGTATTGGACAGCATGAGGGCTTAAAGATGAGGAGAAAGTACTGGACGACAATGTGAAGGGTATGCCACTGACCGAGAGGCACGTATCTGTTCCTTGTGGTGTCCATAAACAATCCCTACAGGTCTTAGCGAGTCATTGCAGCCAGTACTGCCGAGAATCAAACCAACTTCTGACAAGGGTTTTTGGCTGTTTTGACTTAAGGAATGAATTAAGAAGCTGATGAGTTCATTCACACAAAGCCGGACGGGTAAATTATGGTAAACTCTCTCGGTCTCACAAGATAGAGCTCGAAGAATAAGTCGGTCAGCAGGTTAGATACACAAATAACAAGAAAGTTTGGCACTAAGAAGGCGCAAAGAGGGGAGTTGGCGCCATTCCGCTGAGGCGGTGCAGGCTGATGAATCCGATTGACAAACGACAACTTAAACAATTGTCCTTCACTAATTTAAACTTTTTTACTTCTTTCAAGCGTCATCCTTGACTCTCCTTATGGTCACTCTCCTGCTTCGGCCGTCGCTTAAATCGCACTCGAACTTCAGACAGGAACGTAGATGATGCCACTGATTTGCCTCTTAAGGGGAAAGATTCCCTAAGGTTTGACAGAGATCCACAGCGGCTGCATTTCGTGCACCAGTCGTCCTTGATTCGACCTAAAGCAGCAACGAGCAGGTGCATGTCGGATCCCCAGCCTATTAAAAAAATCTTTGCAAATACTAAGAAAAAGACCTTCTTGGTCCCCAAATCCCAATTTCGTGCCACTATTGGCCAGAACGCAGGTGGCTACTGGATGTCTACAAAATTTCAGTAACTCTTTATGGTGGGCATCTGCAAATTCAGGTCCTTCTAGAAAGTTCTGATGCGGACTCCAATTGATAAAACATGGATAATTGTTATATGGATGGGGTCCACTCACCAATTTTCTCAATTTGGAGCTTCAAATTACCTCCAATTCCTCGTGTAAGAAAAATTCTACTATTAACTAGCAGAAGTTTGCCTCTAAGGAATTTTGGGACTTCGTTAATAGTCATCCAATTACACAGTGGTTCATCGCTTTTCCCAATCCTTCTGATCGCGACTACATTACAGAAACGTCTTGAGTTCTCCAAAATAACTCCCCAATGAATGAATGTATCCGTTTTTAGATCGAGCATGCAATTCGAAGTGGATAATGTCGCACCTCAATTCAGCTGGCTTCTCTCCTACGTTGACCCTATTTCTCCAGTTGTCATTCTTCCAAGGTGCAAGCTTTAGGCCAACCTTTCCAGACTGAGGGAGGCGTATAAAATTCTCCAATATTACTCGTCAAACTCATTTCCAAGGCAAATTAATTACCTTAATGACATGAATTCGGGTGAATATTGTCGGTCCCGTCAACTATAAATCGGTAGATTAGAAAGGGACAGCCATTTCAATGATTTCGTCCCTTTTAATATGATCAACAAACCATGTCATGCGACTCTTCTAGAAGAACTATTAACTCCCTGAAAACGTCTTCAAGCAACCATGTTTATTATTTACTTCCCAAGCAGGCTTAAGCCCGCATGTGACTTGGAGAAATGCCAAGGGTGAGGATGAGATAACACTTTCCTTCAATCAAAAGCATGGGTTTCTTGTGAGGAGAAATGAATTTTTGATCATTCCCATACGAGTCCCAACTTTTTGGAGGAGAGTTTCCCTTTTGAATACCTCTGAATTGTGCCGTGTTGTGCGGGGAAGATTGACCTTCAGCAAGAGAACAAGTGATTTGTGATCCATCACAAAGGGGATGTCAAGTTGAACGTTCCCTTCCTCCACGCTTACCTCCACCTCCAACCCTAGCTCCTCGCAATGGGTCCTGCAAACAATGCAGGGCAGGAGCCATGTAAGCGGTCTCTCGATTTTAAGAAGAATATATCACGCAGGACAAGAGCTTCTGGGAAATCTATGGGGCCAACTTTTTTGAAAATACTCTCCGCAGCATCATTTTAGAACACCTTTAAAAAAGTATCGGGTCGTGCCGTATCGGCAGATGCTCTTGGTCACAAGTGAACAATTAGATCTGTGGCTCACCATTAACATGGTGGGTATATTTCCTCTTGAGGCTAGAGTTCCGTGCCTTAAAAGTAAGTGTGCATGGGTAGTTGCCAAACCGCATCCCACATACCATTTCGCCTAACAAATCAGTCAGTAGGCAAACACTCTAAAATGCATGCAGCATTTTTATGACGTGTGGGAAAAAAGCGAAGAACAACCTGTTGATCTTTGAAGTGCATTTACATTCGCTAATGAATGGCCTGTGGGTGTACCCCGCTTCCTCAGTGGCTTCAAGGACTTCCCTAGTTGAAGTAGATGTAAGCAAACTGTTCTTGGCACGCTAATCTTTAATTATAAATGATCAAGAAGGGATGGGCTTTGTCATAGTGGTGCACCCCGAGCAAGAGACGCCTCAACAACCTTGACACTGAATTAATCACAATAAAGCCAATGAGGTCAGAGCACATCCAACGGGTTCAGACGGCGTTTTATAATATAAAGGTGGATTTGAAGCAGTCGTGAGCTCCGTACCCTCGCCTGTGATTTAAAATGCGACCAGAAAGGCAAGAACGTGCTTTCGAGAAGTTCCTGCAATATGTGCCGATGGCAGGATTAACTTCCTCAGCCACCCGGTAACACCGGAACGACTGTTTAAAATGACTTTGCGTACAAGCTTTTCTATGTCGTAAACAAAAGCCCTGATCCCACAGAAATTGCCGCTTTTCTCCCATTTTCAGGAGACATAGCTGTCAGAATCGAGCAAAAATAGGTTAAACGATCCCCTAATGGCCCCTTTCATTTGTGCGTTTGATAGTTTTGTGGCTACAGGCGATTTTTACAATGCAAATTCAGCCTCCCTCTTGTTTTTCTTGTGTCCCCTAGGCTCTGTTTCTCGTCTTGACGTATTACATTAAAGCGTTACCTCAGGATGGATTTTTAAGGGCACAGAGCACCTTGACAAGGCAAATCATTTAAACCAGAGGGAGCACCGCTGTAGCCCATTTCGTTTCTCTTTTTTAACTATTTTTCATATCTTAGCAGTTCCTGAAAGATCACCTCAAAAACGTCTTACAGCATCAGAGTCTGGAGGTGGAATCGCTGTCATCCATGAGGAGGAGGGTTTTGGGGCAAGTAGCAGGATGGAGGTCAACGCGTGAGAGGCCGTGAACATCCAGATAAAAGTAAATGAAATTTAATTAACTCTTAAGTAGCAGTGGTTAGCTTAGAGGCATCGCCGCAGGAAACTTGAGTGATAAGATGACTAATACAAGGTGACCCAAACCTAAGGTCATACCAGGCGTGGCCAGATCATTACGACCACCGCGAAAACGTAAACACTTGCATTGAGTGTCGCCATCGCAATAATCAGCGAGATTGCGGTTTGGGACAGTCAAATTTAGGCAATCTTTTGATTAATCAGACACGCTGGTCTTTATGGTTCCATTTCCTCCGGAAGTTATTTAGTCGCTAAAGAATTCCACCTTGGAAAACTAAAAATAAGTTGACGGGTACAAATTGATGCCCTATCTCTGGAGAGAAAACAAATCCCCTCTCGCCTTTCCTATTCACCTCAATCATTTGATCAGTAAACATAACCAAGTCGCAGTCGCGTTTGATGTGTGACCAAAGACCTCTTTTTATGCCTTCATTTATTTGACAAGGGTGGTGAAGCGTGGCACCCGGAATCTTGAAGAACCTTTCCTCTTCTAGCCTCCTTCGTTGGAGGAGGAAATCACGGAGCGTACAATGATACAAATAGCGAATAAAACGCAAGACATCACTCCCCTTTCCTGGGCTCACCACGATTAGTCCTCCTCTCAAAACGAGTGGAGAGGGTGTGTAGTAGGTATAACAGTCCCCAAGGCCATTCCACATTTTGCGGTGATAATACCACCTCTGAGTAGTGTCACATGCTGTATATCTGCACCATATGTCTCAAACTCAAATATACAAACCTTCTATATCTGAGAAGAATCCATTTGGAAGACAGTGACAAGGACGGTGACCACTTCTCTCAAATGACCACATTCTCTTTGTCTGTCACTTTTTGTGGTTACATTTGGCGAAGACCAACATCAGATAGGATGACAAGGTCATATTCTTTGACAATGATTTTAGTCGTTTGATCCATGAACCTCTCTTGCGGGTCATTTGAAATTGGGTGGTGCTCGACCTTCTTCCATCACCAGAAGTTGGGAATTGACCAGCAGTGGGTCCTGTTTAGGTCCTTCACCGTAAGAATACCCTTCTCCTATCACACTTACGGTTGTGATCAACCGATTGAGTCGGCTTCCCAATGCTGTCATCACAGAAGTGCTAGAAGGCAAAGATACAGATCCACTGAGGCTGAAGAATCCTGCATTAAAACAAGGGTCAAATCACACTACTCATCTTCTGTTTTTTTCGTTCTTTAGTTAAAACAAATTTTTGCCGCCCAGAAGGGGGTGGACATATTACTTTCACTGTTTTAAAGCGTTCTGATAAGCTTTCCGGACGTATGGCCCTTTGAAGAGACACTGATAACTTTTGACGGTTTGTAGAACGGCTTCCTTTGTGAAGTGGAAGGAACGCTACAAAACCCTGACCCTGCATTGTGGCGGCCAATGTGTAAAAATTTTAATTTTTTTTTGGACAATTTAGACAACAGTAAATCGGTGGAAGGTAGCTACATCCCAAAAATTTCCAGGACTGACTTAATGTATGAAAGTAAATTTTTGCTATCCCCCTCTCCAGCCCTCTTCGAAGACACGATTTAAATCGACGACACTGACATTTATCAGCAGGGTGCAGACAACCTGGGAGTCCTTGGAGGTGGTCAAGGGTGCTGCATTCAGAAGGAAATTTTAGGCATTTCTTTAAGAAATATTTCATTGACTGCAGTTTACTTGTGCTAGCATGGAGGTTATCGAGATGCCAACCGGTGTAGTCAAGAGCTAAACCTAAGGAATGACAAGAAGCTTGTAGAGTGTTTGAAACCGGTAAAAGATTCGGAGGCCTGCAAGTAGCTCCAGCAGAAGACTGTAAAATGGTTCAAATCAGGTTCACCATTGTGGGGAGATTGAAAAGATTAATTCAAGTGAACAATTAATGCACTCAAATTTAATGTTGATCCACGTTGGATCCATCTTCGTTGACGTAATAAAATGCATCATTCTGGATCTTGAATGGTAATGACATAGACGAGACGGTGATGAATAAACAACAGAGTTGGATGCGCATACCATCGTTGGAGCTCTACGTGGCTATTCCTATGAGTCTATCCATTTAATTGCATTTTGCTAGAACAACGGATTCGAAAAAAGAGGCGAATCTCACCTACTTCACCTAGTGACAGTAAATCCTGTGGTTTTGGTTAGAATTCCTGAGTAGAGTACTTTCTGGATGACAGACTACCTCGGGGAAAGATTGATTCGGGAGATAGTGGGAAATACTGGAGGTCGCTTTTATTGCTAGCCCATTTCCTGTGCATCAATCGTTTACATTAGCGGACGGGAAACATGTCCGCTGACCACGAAATTATTCATTGCACTCATTTTCGAGTTAGAAGTGGCCCTCAAAAGGATATTATACAGTGATTAAAATATAACATCTCCTCATTATTGACCGGAATGCTGAACTGCAAGTTATGGCGAGTTCCCAATAGCTAGGGTACTGCTCTGTTCTCAGCTTTTTAAGTGCTTTAGCACCTCAGATATTGTCTCATACTCATAAAGTTTTTATTCGGTCATTTTATTTTAATTTATATGTTTTGTCTAAAGAAAAAGTGTTAATTTACAGTGGATGCACCTAGTGGATTAGCAGCAACCGTCTTGTCACACTTCAAATGCCCCAGGAGTGGAACTACCATCCTCCAGTGCATCTCAAGCGTAAAATGGAAAAGTAATTAGAGAAAACAATTTTTCTCACTTTTCACATATTTAAAAAGAACAAAAACGCATCTGTAGCTCACCCAAAAAAGGATTTTTATCCCTAAGCTGGATTTAAAGCGTTATTGATGGTCCGTTCTCGTCTCTTATTGGTCCATAATCAGTCACCACCGACCAATCAAATGCTAGGAAATCTCGCCTGAACCAATCAAATGCAAGAAATATAACCTGAAGAATTAATTGACTATCTAGGCAATGCTTTCATGAAGTGCTGACCGTTCAAGCATCTTGAGATAGATTATCAAAGGTTAAAGTTGTAGTAATCGCCATGACACTCCAGATGGACCAATTGCGTGGAAGACGCAAACCATGTCAGGAAGGCGAGACTGGTTGTTCAGGTGGTGTTCTATTCAGTACCAGTCACTGGGTGCTTAATCATTGACAGGTTGGGGTCACTTTCACACAGAAGAGCGAATTTATGGATGGGTAAATAAGTGTGTATATGTGTACTTGAGGTCCCAGCTACCTAAAACTGACGACGATTGGAGGTACTTCCATTTATGGAGCATCATAGATGTTTTTTCCGCTTACCTCTTTTACAACACGGTCTTTCTTGCATGCTTGTTTCCATAAGGCTTCCAGTTGTGAGTATTTCGACTTTTATAATCATCAGGGGAAGGAAATGCTTATTCCCCATGTAGGTCACTTTTAACGTAATTATAAAGTGGGAAACAGGGATAAGTTGTAGGATTTTTAAGAGGGAATTTACCATCTGTAATTGCGGTCTTTTGGCTCTTCGGTAACCTCTCAGTCTCAGAAGCCAACTTTTGGGAAAATAAGTCGTTTATTTCATCTTATTCTACCGAAAGAACGTCTCTTTTCCGCAGGACTACAAATCCTTCCGGTTCAGTCTACGCTGAGTTCAATACGATCTGTTTTATTTACCTGGGGGAATAGTTCTCCAATTTTTCTCTTAAAGGTGTCTGTTCTACTTTATCTTTGAAATCGGCGCGGGTGTGTGTGTCAATGGTAGCAGTGGTGGGAGAAACCAGCTACGTTTATGGAATTAATGGAAGTCAAATGTTTGAAGGCGTGCTACTGAAGAGTTATACATACTGCTGCATAGCAGTATGAAGATAGGAGAGGTCATTTTATTAAAGAACTTCTGACGATTTCTGGTATGGTGATCTGTTGATCTGAATTCATCTCCACTTCAAGTTGCCTTGAGGTAAACTTTACCACATAAAAGTTACTGGTTTACGAAACATGTATGCATCCGTTTCCAAGGTAGTCCACTTCATTAAAGAGGAGACTAGGGAGCCTTATTCGTAAGGTTCATTAATTTATTATTTCATAGTAAATGCCACATTAAAAGATTTCACCAAGAGAAGTGTAGAATGTTAGGATTTTTCCCAATATTTACCATCATCCCATCAACATTGGAAGCAGCTTCGTCATGGGCACTTTTGGTTCCTCCTTGACGGCTAGTGAACATGATGCAGGACTTGAGGTTGGCACGACTTCTCAGCGTCTCAGATGAACTTCTTTACCACGGTAGGCTCCAAATCAATTGTGAGGAATATCTCTCTGAAATCACCCACCGATCACTTTTGATTTACTTTAAACACTTTACAATCGCTTAAATTAACTTCAGATTGGTTTTCAAAAGCACAATTTGCGTGATGCCTTTGTGCTTGATGTGACATTTTAAGTTGGAAATTAAAAAGTAATTATTCCACCCCTTTCCCTTTCTCTCTACTTCCTCCTCACTCCTCCTCCTCTGCCGCCGCCGCTGCCGCCATCTCTCTCTCTCCCGATCTTCTAACACCGTCAATATGCAAAGGATCGCCTGACTGTATTCTTTCTCACAAAAGTAAATTAATCTAACTCTCTAGTTCGTTTAAATATATTTATCCATGGTAACAAAGCTTCAGGTTTGGTTAAACGTTAAAAAAGCTTTTAAATCTAGGTTTTGAGTTTTTTAAGTGTCATTTTGTTGTTTTTAGAAGGCAACTTATGGACTAACTTGATGTGGCGATTTCAAATAAGAAGACATGCCCAGGAAATACACAAGACTAATCAACCTTCTCTAGCGGACATGATCTCTTTGAAGGTGAAAAGTAGCTCTGCTCAAAGTAATCATGTCTTATCTGAAGAGGGTGAAGTTGTAGGAAGCATCACCAGGTTGATTCCGGTGATAAGTCATCTGACAATTTGTCAAGGTCAAGGAAATTCACTGTCGGCGGGGCTCCTGAAGAATTACGTAATGGTGTTGAAAATGTAAAGAGAATTGAAGACCAGAAACATTGGAAAAATTTCTCACTTCTATCAAAGCAGAAAATCAAGGAGGCTAGACAAATGGATCTCGCATACTGTCTATAAATAGATGACAGGAATCACCAAAGGTTATCAAGTGAATTGTTTGTTGACTGACTCAATCCTTGGCAGAATGAATGTTTTCTTGGCTGCACCCAAACAATCAACTCGATATCCATTACCTTCTTCTGAGGTCCAGCTGCCTCCTTACATCACCAGGCCTTCCCTTTGTGCATGTGGTGAAGTGAAGAAGCAATGTTCCACCTCCTAAAGGTCGGATGGAAAGTATTTTGCTGAGAAAAGTTATCTTTCCGAAACAGCCAGTACTGTTCATTCAGTGGAAGGAAAGCCGAAAATTCCATGAGGGATGAAATAGACAATTGGGGAACAAAAGTGCGGCATAAAAGGTGGCTTGATTTTTACGGAGTTGTCTCGATGAGAACAGCCGATGAATCACAGCGAATTCTCTTAGAGTCATAATTTTTCAAGAGATAAGGCAATCGCTCCACGAAAACTCTTTGTACTGATTAATCCGGGCTCTGAAGGCATTTTTAGAGGGCAATTGAGGGCCAACAACAGGCATTTAAGGTCATTGGAAAGGATAAAAATCCAAGCTAACAGGTAATATCTTGTAGTCGCCTGAAATAGAAAGCCTTACGATGACATCTACACCTCTAGTACAGATGTAAAGGAAAAATGTTAAGACCCCTGCTTAAAGAAGAGCTCCGTCTCCAGATGCATGGATGTCCCTCCACAATTTAGGGGAAACTCGGAATATAGATAGAATTTCGAGAAGATAATTGCCATAAATTGGGAAATTAAAGGAGAAACCTTCATGGGAGGGCCTTATAAGAGTGTGCTCTTTTCTACCTTTTATAGCCGTGCACAGGTCACTCGGATCTCATTTGGTCTGGTCTTGTTCACTCCGTTCGCTAAGTCGTTGTACACCGGTGATAGCATTCATGTGCATGGGGCATCAAGTGGTGATCAAAGCAGACATAAAACTTAGACCTCTGGATATTTACTTGCCCGAAAGACTTCAAACAGAGGAGAAAGCTCCGCTCAGAGTAAGATGGACGTTGTAAAAGCAGGCGTCAACTTGTTTCTGAGGTTCAATCATCATCCTGTTCATACCTTCATCCTCTCTGTCCTTCAATGGCTATGCTGGTTTGTAGAAAATAATGCTCGACATGTCAAGAGATGGCGACACCTTGAAGTTGTGGGGGAATTTTTAATTAAGTGACCTTGCAAATTTCAGCCGTTAATACCTCATTTCAAGGTCAAGGATAACTTTTAGAGGCAACTTCATTTTCATATGACCTCCAATAAGTCGTGGAATCTTCATCGTTATGCTAGAAAAGCTAATAGATGTGAATCTCCTCTAAACTCGGATGGGAGACTGTGCTACCAGACCGAAGTACGAGCCTCAGAGGTTGAAAGACCTGTGTAGTGGTCCCTCCTCCTCCTGAGTTAAAACGAATTTTTATAAGAACTGCAGATAACCACAAGACAGGATCGAAGGTGATTGGATGGCCACACGCAAAGATGAAGCACGAAATCCTGGAAAAGTCAAATATGCATCCCAAAGTTTTGGATGATTTTCCTCTTCTAAGCAGCTATCGTTTGTGTGCTTACTCCTTCTGCAGAGAGAGGAAAGCTACCTGCGAAGTACCCGTCCACATAACCTTTTTCAACTCCCTGTTTCGCCTGGCATGCAATTGAACAGCTGTCCGCTGTCAATAAAAGCTGTACCTACCTGATGATTGGTGAAATATAAGGATTATTCAAATGATAAGACAATCTCTTTCCAAATGTGTTATCAGCCCAGTAGACGGCTAATTTTTGCACCTCCCCCCCGCTAGGTGACTAGTCATGCCTAATTCTGTAGAAGTTGATTATGAACAAATTCGAATCATGCCAAATGAGTCAGCGGTCTGCCTCCTTTCTTACCCTCTTTTATTGTCCAATATACCCTCTTTGAATGTGAATGAATGAGGCTTGAATCCCAGCCGTCAGGTTGTACCGATATTAGATGATGTGGAGGGTTATCTGCGAGCTGATAGCCTGGATTCTGAGCGCTATTTCTTGCTATCGTATCTTCTCTAAAAGTCACAAAATCTAAAGTTTAATGGGCTCTATCAACCCTGAAGCCTGAGTCAGACTCGAATTGTAAGGTACGCAATGTGGAATCGCATCCATCAGGTATAACTGCCGGTTGAGAGGACGACAGAGGAAAGCATTACAAGAAGCATCGTTCCCTGCTGAACTGCAGCTTCTTCCAATAATGTACAACAAACTTGATGGAAATCCAACTTTCCCTCAATCCGCAAAGCTGACAAGCTCGAGTGATATCCATCCAGTCCACAGGAGTTCAAAATAAGGCAGAGAGGAGCACCACGGAGGGCGTGGAACCAGTGGTGGACTGACAGGCATCATTGCTTTAGATTGTTTGCACACAAACAGTTGGATGAAAGCTTGTTGTAACTTGTAGGAACTTGTCAGCCTACATTCGATGAGGTGTTGCTAATCCCCTTTACGATAATTCTCATCTCACTGCCAACCCTTACCTTATCCTATGATTCGAGTCCGCCTTCTTGGCGAATAGAGGTTTAGTTGGTGCCAAGGATGCAGAAGTCGCATTTCCCTCCATTTACAAATTATTGAAGTCGCTTTAATCTAGAGGGAAATCATGGAAAGTTGGATACTACTTCAGGGTAAGGGAGATTCAAAGTTCTTAACACTGAGGAATCAAGCGCCACAACTGAGGATGACGTGACAGGAAGACCTATCCGAGAAACTGAAAGTGAGCGATGCTGAAGCACCTCGTTTGCATCTACAGCGGGCGGAAAAGGAAATCTGAGGAAGGTAAGCTAACGGCCCTCACAGTGATCTCCATCAAAAGACTTGAAATCAATCCTTCACTTCTTGCAGGCTGAAAACATACCATTCGCTCACTCACTTGTGATGAGAAAGGGCGTTTTTGCGTTTTGTACCGCGTTGAGTGAACCAGAATTTTGTCAGCAGTCCCCTTGTATCCCTTTTTATCTCTACAAAACTCAACCCTTCATGCAGCAAAGTTAGAACTTTATTGTTCAGAAGGAATCATTCACTTAATGAATATTAGGCAATAATTACCACTGATTTCTGTCTACTCACTAAAAATGAGGAAGAAAACTTACTTCTACAGGAAGTCATCAAAATCAGAACTAGTCTTATAAGGCATTCTGGGCAAGATCTCTAACAACTGCGGAGGATACCTAGGAAAAGGTACTGCCCAGTCTTTCATTTTCATTAATTAGTCCTTCTTCAAGTGATAATAGCTACTTTCACCTGACATCAGGCAATCGCACAATGGCACAACCATTAAGAAGCAAGAGACAGACAGAAAGGGAGGTGGTTTCTTGAGGTAAAAATCCTTCGTTTTGGGCCTCTTTAAGATGGGGCAGTAAACACGAAGGGTGGTTGTTTTAGCAAGTAAGTCTTCCCTACTTCTCATCATTTCTTTCCATCCAACAGTGGTTGATGTAGTTTCTCCTCCTGTTCCGCCTCTTGGCCTTCCCTTGTAAATAAGCATGAACGGATTGACACTTCACGTAGGCATAAAATGATTTGACAGTCGTCCTACAGGTGTGACGTCTATGTGTTTTGCACTCTGTGACTTGGCATTTTGATGAACTTTAGTGCCATATTTTGTCTTTGGCCACAAATATCTATTATTTTGTAAGACTAAGGCATGTCGAAATTCGTTCCCATGCAAATTCATTTTCACCTTCCATCTCGCCAGTTCACCTGTTATCACCAAGCCAAATGTTTTCTACTTGATCGTGCCTCTAGGTGGTCGACTTGAACCTCTTGATAGGATCGAAGAGTTGTACTGAAATCAGGAGTGAAGCACACCTATGAGTTGACCACAGCCTTGACCTATTAGTGATATAAATCGGGCAAATACACTCCCCTTTACACACTCATCACAACTCAATCCATCTCTATCGGACTACCTGGTTAGTGGTGACACTTAAAGCTCCTTCAAGCTTTTACAGGTGCCCTTTGATAATGAAATAGATTTTGAAAAGTAATTTAGTAATTTTCTTAACAAGGTGGTGGATTGAAAACCTCCATTTTAGACGGGGACTTTTTGGCTTTCCTTTAGAATAAACGGTAAATTTACCCACTCTGTAGTAGGTCGGATAGTGGAAAAGTTGTCATTGAATAGTGTGACAAGTGCCACTTATGTGACATACCCGTTTGTCACATTGAAAGAGTGGGTTTGTCTTAAAAACTTTTCCTCAAATCGACCTGCGTATCGATGAAATGGAGACTTCCATGAGGCCTCGGCTCTTATATACTTCTAGACCTGTACTCTGCACTGCCTTGGGGAGGAAGGGGTGACTGCCCTGAACTAAAATGAAGACAAGGCATTTCAGAGATAGATGACATTTGTCCCTTTCGTCGGAAGCTGTAAAGACTCGCGTCGAGTCATTTCAAAGACCAGTTAGGATTAAATGAGTTGTGAATTCTCAGAAGTTTAGTGAAGATTGACGTACACTTGCAAATCATGAACTTATGCGTGTCAGAAGTTGACTATAACTCACCGGTAGTCAAATGTGTCAAGGAAGTCGATATTCTTCTAGAACCTGCTGCCACTGACCCTTCCTATGCAACGCAGAATTTCTGCCTTCAAAATGTGATCAATATCAGGATTGCAATCACTATAGAATAGGATAAATTCCACAGCCCTACTTTCCGAGTTAATCAAGTAAGTCAAACGTCAGTTTTCCTGTAGAGCTAATGCTCCTACGCAAAGTGATTTGCACACGGAATGTGCTCCACGAAAACAATCAAGAAGCATAAAAAAGGATTTAGCATTGAATGCTCATCCGCCTTATTTTTGTGGTTTATAAGCCCTCTGTGAACAGGAGGGCTCCAGCCCACTGATGTTACTTCATGTGTCCCTTTTTACAGGCCCTAACAAATCGGCTGCTGCAACGATTACAAGGAGTTGTTACAAGACATACTAGTCTGTAAGACCGGAAGAATGGTGGAAGCATAGACAAAAAGTGGAATTACTAGAGATGAAAAAAATTGTCAAACTTCATGAATTAAACCAACTTAATGGGCAGGATTCGAGTCGGAGGAGGTACGAAGTGACAGAACACGCAGTCCACAAATCTGTGATGTCACGGGAAGGTAGATGCGAATTCAGGGTTGGGGGGATTCAATAATCCTGCTGACAAAAGGAAATCAAGGTCCGAAATCACGGATGATGTGTCAAGATGGGCTTTCACCGTAATTGAAAGTGAGTAATGCTAAATCGGCTCATTTTTATATGCACTGAGTGTAAGGGAAAATTGTGGAAGCTTAGGCAGAGGATCCATCAAGAGATGGGAATTAGCAACAGAAACAGTCAAGTTATTCGCATTTCTTTCCCTTCCGATGGAAAAACAACACCGTTTTGCATTTTTGGTCGAGCAACACAAGGCTATAGCCATAAGGAACCACTTCAACGACCATCCCAGCTCTATGCAGTTGCGTGGTAGAATGCTGACTCAGCTGTTCACTCATTAAATACCAAACAAAACTCCGTCAGGGGTTTGCATATCCACTAAATACATTCACTGCTGTGCTACTCGAAGTCAGTCAAAAATACTACTTATTTAGAAATAGTCGATGGAAGTTACCTTCTTAACAAACAGATCAAATCTTCACAATTCAGGCCGCAAAACTTACCCAAAGATCAACTTTAACTTAGGAAAGGAAAAAGGGGTAGCCTCATGCTCCACTTCTTTAATGGTCTCTTAATAATAATTCTTCGAGTGATGATGTTTACTCTCCCACTACGCTGGACAATTACATGGGGGAATTGACCGTTCTTGTAGAAAAAAGGGGCAAACAGGAACAAAGTCGCTCAAGGCTAGGATGCATGCCTTTGAAGAAAAAACAGGAAATTTGCAGGGCCTTTGAGTTGCCTTGAGGAAGAATTAAATAACGACCTGTGATGGCACTTGTCTACACGACTAAGATGGCCACAACTCTCTATTCTTTGTTACAGCAAATCACACGAAGGCATATGATTACCTCGGACGACCCATTTTCTCTTCTAAGACCGAGTGCCCTCACTTTCGCAGCCGTAATCTGTCTCGTTGTGATTAGTTGACCTGAGTTACACAATCCCGCTCCATTTTGCATTCTCTTGCTGTTATGATCTGATGCTTATTTGTGCGATCATGGACGTTGTCATGACTTCAACTGGAGAAACCAGGAGAAAGGTCGCCATTCTTATGCAATTATCCTATCTTGGATGTGATTGCAAAGTTTGTCCCCACGTTACTTCATCCAATGGAGAGGATTCAACAAAAAAGCAGATTAAAAAATGTCCTAAGGCATTAAGACATGAAATGGGATCAAACTTTCATGCAAGAGCTTATAAAATGCTAAGAGAAGATTTAAGATACTCCAAACCCTCTTTCAAATCCCAAAAATGAAAAAGTAGGATCCGGAGTTTATCTCCTTTAAAAACTACCTGATTTGTTTTTTCCTCGCAAAAGCAGCGGCCTTTGCACACTGTAAAAAGGAAAATAAATCAATTTGTTGCTTTAAAATTGCAAATTTTCTGGCAAAATCTTCTCTCTACCTACTCACAAAGAAATTTGACATTCAATATTATTGCTCTGTTATCAGTTTGATGGTTGTGAAGTTACAAATTCATACTAAATAAATGAGATTTTCACAATATTTAATAAAACGCTTCTTGGAAATGCAAAATTTATTGACGGAGATTGAGCTAAGCAAAAAATATCAAGTTCTACAAAAGAAGGAAATAAACATCCTTTCCTCGGTGTTTTGGCTTTCATACTGTTTAGGTGGTATTGTTAACACAAAAGCCCACACAAAAGGCGTTAATTTAGGCAGACAGAGTTGGAATTTATAAATCTACCTGCCTGCTCAATGCCACAAAGACCTCAACAAAAGGAAGTTAGTTAATCCCGACGGTCGCCACTTCACATGAGTCCTGTGGCTATTTCACACCCCCTAAAATGTGTGCAATGCATGCAGAAAATCCCCACTTTTGTGTGTATATGTGCCTGTGAGTGTTTGTAATTTGTCAAAATAAAACCAAAATGCCGCAGGAAAACTAACCAAAGGCCCCTGTGGGTTGATTAAGGATGCACTAACTTAAACGCCACATCTCTCCAGCCAATGGTGTCTTACATATTGACTGATTGGCCACCTAATGGACCAATTGGAGAGCACAAGGGTGTCTGAAAGGCGGCGGCACTACCATGCCATTCTGAACATCATTCATGCACATGTCGGGTAGTCGTCTCGAATGCTGGCACTGATCGAGACTAACTGTTCATGGATCTACCGAACTCCTCTGTCGCCTTCCATCGTCTCCACCTAAGATGCTCATTCAGGCTTCTGGATTAGTGGTTTCCCTGCAGATGTTTCTGGTCCTATCAATGCGTTTCAGCTATTCCATGTCCTCTACATTTGACATTGCGCGGATTGAGCGCAGAGACCTTCCACAAGTTATGTTTCACGTAGAAGAAAATACAGAACAGGGTCAGATTATTGGAAGTATTTACGACAAAATTAGTTTACCACTAGACCAGAGATTTCAGTTCTCCCTTCCACAGAATCCCTTCTTTAAATTCGACTCCGAAGGATCCCTCTTGGTAGCTGGGATCTTGGATCGAGAGGGTAGTTCGGGGCTATGTAACGAGCCAGGCTTTCCAGAGACCTGTGAATGGAGCAGTTTTCTAGTCGATAATGGCGGCAATTACATCTCCCTTCGTGTACATATTGAGGATGTCAATGACAATGCTCCCTCCTGGTCCGTTCCCTTTGTAACAATAACAATTCCTGAGAATAGTGCTCCAAATTTTACCACGGAACTATCATCAGCTCATGATCCAGACTATGGTGTTAATGGCATTAAGGAGTACAAGTTGATTGCACCTCCAGTTTATGAGGATTTATTTATGCTGAAAATCAATCCATTCCATTCTCCCACACTCAAACGACGGCAGACACGGGATCAGCAACATCGGGTAAAATCTACACCCTCTCCAATCGGTAGTCCAATTTTAGTTCTGCTGAAACCTCTAGACAGAGAAAAATTACCATGGATAAATTTAACCCTTCTAGCCATGGATGGAAGTCCACCTTATTACACTGGTGCTTTGGAGATATATGTCAGAGTTAGTGATGACAATGATCACTCTCCTGCCTTCACATTCCAACGCTATGTGGCTCAACTACCAGAAGTTGCACCGGTTGGAAGTACTATCCAACTACGACCGATTTCTAGTTCTCGCCAGTCTGATGATAACGGAGTTACAGGACCGCTCGTGAATCACCTTCAAGCTATAGATCCAGATGAAGGTGCCAATGGAAGGGTGTACTACTCTTTTGCGCGTTCAACACCTTTAGAGACGCAGAAGACCTTCGCTATCGATAGCCATACTGGTCAACTTCGAGTAGCTCGTCCCCTGAGTTATGACGATGGTCCGATAGCGTGGAATTTCCAAGTGGTTGCCACAGACAGCGGAAGACCGCCACGCTCTTCATTCACGGATGTTTCCATTCAACTGAAAGACGCTAATAACCACCCGCCCAGCATTAGCATTCAATCTTCCATGTCGTATAGGTCTCAAGAAGATAATGAGGAACACTTAGACGTGACTGCAGTCCGAATTCGAGAGAACGTGAAGTTGATGAAGAAGCATTTAGCCACAGTGACTGTAAACGACAGGGACACGGGTGAAGGAGGGGAATTTGACTGTTTACTACGATCGGAAGACGCGGAGCACTTTTCTCTCGTTTTGAAAGGCCAGTTGCCTCAAGTAATGATCTACGACCTTTTTGTGAGTGGCACATTTGATCGAGAAGCGGAAAAAATTCGAAGTGCTGGAATATTCTGTGAGGATAAGGGGAGTCCACGCCTCTCCTCCAGTCACCAGATTCGACTTCTCATTGAGGATGAGAATGACAACAGCCCTGTTTTCGAGTTTCCCTTCTACCGCTTGACTGTGAGTTGGCATGTCTCGCTTTGCCTTCATTGCCAATTCCCTTTTTACACGCCCATTCATGTGCCCTCGAGGGTTTTTGAAAGGCCTTTTTTTCCGCCTATTTCATCCTACACCTATCGCAAAAAGAGATCTCTTTAGGAACCAAAAAATCCACGAATTTTTGAATAGCTAGACAGTTAAAACACTAATTACTAAGTCTTTCAACTACTTATGCGGAGAAAGTTTTGTGACGAGGTCGTGGCCTTCTGGAAGCACTCCAGTTTAGAGTGAATGTCGAACTTAGAGGAAAATTTGGTGAAACTAACCTCCGGTTGTGTTGACAGGAAATGTCAACTTAAAAGCCTCCTTTTTACCGCCAATTTGGTCAGATGAGTGAAAATCGTAGGTATCCGAAGTGAAGTAAAACAAAATTGCAGCTCTTTTGGCTAAAACCAGACATCAAAACTTTTTCTGCCAGATACTACTTATTGGCGGTATCTTAAAATGTTGAAATATGGCGCCAGTTTCCTTGCAATTAAGAAGGACCTTTAGCACTTGTCCATCTCTTTTTAGGCCCAAAAAAGCACGAATGTGGCGCCTCTAACTCCCTGCATTTAAATTTGTGGTGGAAAAGTAAATGGTTCACTTATTAGTTAATAGGTGCCTGTTTAAAAACCCCTTGGACTGGACGTTTTGAAAATCGAGAGGCTTTTCCACCGTAAAAACTATCCAACAGAAGTGCCCTTCTTCAAACACCCCTTTTCAGGGCCAATGAAGGAGGAAGTGCTCTCACCCTTTCTCCCTCATTCTTTGTCCTTTCATTGAGAAACCTGGCTTCACAGAAGGATGATTTGATTACCTTATTTTAGGTAGCAAGAAAAACTATCATTCGGGGAATTTTTCGCCCCTTTTTCTTAAAAGTCTATTCGTTTCTCTGAAATGCATACACACACACAGCCTAGGTGAGTTGCAGTGGGGGAGAATTAGGCAGGCATGACGTGATTTTTCCCTATTTTACGACAACGAAAACGCCAGTCCGTGGGGAGAGCAAAGTTGTGTTTTAAATTCCAACGTCACAATATACTTGAGCCGCCAACGAAGCGAGTGAATCAAAAATCGTAGCTTTTGTTGCCTAACTGCAGGTGTAATCGACTCGTCTGACATTTTAAAGTGATTCTTTGCCTCTGTGGTGCCTAAAAAGGTCTTCCCCTTTTACGAAAGTTGACGACATTTCGAGGTGGCAAAACACACTTTGGGTGGCTTAAAAGCACTGACTTCTCGTCTACTTTTCTGCAAATTTGTTTAAGCAATGCTAAATGCAACTCAAGCTAAATGAAATAAGGGCACTTTTGTTCAAGTTCAACGAAACTAAAGGGCTTTCCTTCCTCTGAAGTGGCATACTTACAATTTGACGCATACAAGAGGATCCGATAGTAAAATATGGTAAAAACGAAAGATGCATGAAGTTTTCAGTATTATTTATGCATATCAGGCCTTTCGGAATCAGGGTTGGTAGCAGAGTTTTGCAGCACTTTTTAGCGAAATAAAGAGGGAGAAAAGAATAGTCCTTTTGTCTTTCCTTTTACCGATTCAATTCTGAGGTTGCTTACACTTACCTCCAATGGCCAGGTGGGGCTCTTCTCCAAGCAACCCCCACGGCTGGAGGTAGTAAAATTGGCCAGTCTATTTACAGTTTTCGGTGATTTTGCCTTCTCATTGCATTGGACTCAAATGCACCATCAAAATCAGAAAGGTTTTCCTTTTTTGGAGAGCTGCGCCCCAAACTCTGCCTAATGTAATTGCTACTAGCACCTGTCACTCAAAATGCGCCCTCAGTCAGGCGATTTTCTTTTTCATGAGTTTTAAATAAAAAGCTGGACCAAATTGGCTTCAATTTTCACTTTAAATCTGTTTATTCTTTAGGCCTTGGGTTTTGGCTAAGGCAAACATCCTTACGTGAGCTTCGTGCATTCTTTAGATGCTTTGCAATCTGTGATTGTTTTAAAAATACATTATTTATCAGCTTGTATAATAAAATGGAAATTTATGCCAGTTTTTTCTCCGTTTGCTGCTGCCAATGTCATTGTAATTGTTTTTTTGGATCGTGGGACGTTAAATATGACTCTAGGGCGTGGGTGGCTTTGAAATCTGCCCTCATTTGAAGGGATGGACTATTTAAGCCGATGGATCTTTACTGAAGAGCTATTTCATCCCTTAGTTTTGTTCGATTCTAAAGAAAAAGTAACTGAATGGGCATCCATAGGTGTTCAAATGAAATCAAGGCACTTGTAATCTTTTTCTCCAAATTAGCATTTCTTTGAATCAAATCTCTCCCTCCTCAGTGCTTGTTTTCTTCTCCCTTCTCAAACAAATTGGATGATTTTCAATTTCTTTATTTCATATTTTTACACATATAAAGAATATAACAGCCTTTTGTCCTATTTTCGCTTCGATTCTAGAAGGAGCAGATTCTGAGATTCCCGGTTCACTGAATGATAATGCCTGTCAAATTACTTCAACTGTCGCCCCAATGGTCCCTCCAGTCAGGCTTAAAAACAACCGGTTTTGAAAACGAGGGAAGTGAATCGGGTTAAATTTTTCTTCTAACGATGGTGGTCTGCCAAAGTCGATTAACTCAGTCTCTGCTTATGCTCTAGGAAAAGATTTTCTTCTTAGCAAGGGGAACAAGAAGGGGGGTTTTCCGTACAAGTATATTTTGATAAGATAATATGGAGTCAAAGTTTTCTATCTTAAATGGTCGTATCACGGCAAGTCGGCTGCTCTGGCAGCTTGGCAGTAAGTTGGCTGCATCTATGAACTGAAGATTGATGCCTAACTCACGTGTGTATTGTTCCGGGGGAAAGGAACGGTTTCCTCTTCTCGTGTGTTCTGGCGGCACAATCTCACCACCGTGTGGAAGTTAAGTTCGCTCTCGTAGAGGATGAAAATGGTTAAAAGCCCACCAGGAAAAAAGACCGAATGGAGAGGAATGACGAGGGGAGAGATTACAGAAAAAGTTGATTTGCCCATGTGTCCCAACTCGTGATAGCTATTAGTTTGGTTAAGTGCTAACCTAGACCAACGCTGTTCCAGAAGTTCACACACAACTGTCAGGCTGTTGTTAATATTTGTTGAGTATTTCTTAAAATTCCTCTTTTTCTTCGAAAATTAGCCTGGAAGTGGAATTAGACATCTATCCACTGGAAAATATTTCCCCACACATAGACGTACGAAGTAAGAGCGCGGAGCGTTGTCGCAATAGGAAAAGTAATTTCTCCGCTAGAGCTGAATATGCATAGATATGTTTTCTTTCGTTTGTCATGATTTCGCGTACCACCCATTTTTTCTCCCACCGACCAAACTGCCACCAAATATATTCCTTATTTCCTACATGTATCGCTTTTGGGAAGAAAATTGCCAACAAAACAGTCGTTTCTAAAATTTTAAAGTATTTATTCCTATCATATTTAATCATTCTTGGAGGAAAGTGCGCATATCTGCTGTACCAATCCCATCAATTTTTTTCAAGTTGGCGTCTCGTGCTACTTAAATTCGATTTAAGTAACTTCAGAATTCTCTTCCCTTTCAGACAAAGGAGGCCCAGGTGAAAGGCAGTGTTGTGGGTCAGGTAAAGGCCTCAGACGCAGATGACGGGGAGGCGGCTAGACTCTCCTACGAGATACAATGGCCGAAAGGCACACGACCCGCCGACAGGGTACTTGCCATTGATCGGGACGGCAATTTAACCGCGAAAATCCCCCTGGATCGTGAAAGCTCACCCTTCGGATATAACCTCACAGTGAGTTTTACCCCTCTCCCCCTTTACTGCCATAACTTGCCTAATGGTGGCGAGTTAATGAGGTACTTTATGCTGGCACTTACTTGACGACCTTGGTCCTAGCAGTATTCATTTTATTGAGAAAAGGATCGGCATTAACTTATTCATTCTCCTAGTGTCTGTCGAGCAATTTTTTGGTTTCATTTTTTCCAATCCTTCTGGTCATTTGCGACTCATTTTAAAACTTTCACTGGCCTCTCTGATCTGTTTCACAGCCCTAGATGGTTGCTGTAAGCTGTAAGCACTTTTCCTCTTTTAGATGACTAATTTGAATGTCGGTTGAATAGTTAATTTGTTTAGCTTTAAAATGCCCAAAAACCTGTTAAAATTTTTGACATTCTTTTTAACTTTGTCTTGCAGTTTAGGAACTAACAAACCTCTACTCTGTGAAAAATGTTTTGTCAATTTTCATGTGGCTCGTCAAACCACCCAATTTTTTTCCTCATTTTTTCCATAGTTTTTTTACAGAGTCAATTTTCACTGGCATTTTGAACCTTGAGGCCGTGATGTGCAACAGCGTTTTAATAGGACGTGTGTGGGGAGGGGGGGAAGGGGGGAAGAAAGTCGTTTTCCGGTTTAGTTAATCCGTCAACCATGCGCAAAAGAAGGGATCTTCGCAATTTCTGTCACTCTATCCTCTCATTTATAAGCTCATTTGGGAGAAGCAAGTTATATCTTTTCGTAAACCGTCCTTTTTATCCTCTTTAGATTATTCAGTCGCTCCTATGACATTAAAATGTGAATATTCTTTGGCCAAATTGCGTGCCTAGTTGATCGGTAACAAACTGAGGTGTTTTGAAATCAACAACATTCCTATCCTCAAATTTGGCGTCTTTTGATGTGGCTGAATTTTTTGGTCATCATGTGCTTTGTTTACCTTTTGAGTCTACTACGTTTGAGGTATTTTTAGATAAAAGAAGGACAAAAAGCCATTATATTCTCCTCCATGAAGCCAAGTGGAGGGCTTGAAACACCAACGAAGTGATTAACTCGTGGTCTTTTAGTGGTTGACGTTGCAATGCATTTGTTAGTATGCTTAAACTTGTAGAGGCAAAACTTAGCTTAAAGTTAATCCACATTCCAGAAGTTTGCCCTATTACCATGACATAAGTGTGGACTTTTGAGCCGTCCTGACAATGGAAAAATAGTGGATAGTAAGCGCATCAAAGCACCAGTGGTCCTTATTCCTTCATAGAGATTAGTAGACATTGCAGGAATCGTCTCACCTCTCTCTAAGTGCGCTTGAAAATGCGCCAGTCACCCACAATACCCGTGTCTCATTTGTGCCTTTTGCCTTTAGCACCTACGCATAGATGTTCGAGAATCCTGGGCCCCCTAATGTAGATTTAGAAAAGGTCAGTTCCAATTTTTTGCCTTTCCTTACCTTCTAACGCGAAAAACTGGCAAAAGGAAGTGGTATTTGCTACAAACGAAAACCCTAAACGTTCAAGATCCTAAGAAAAGAAGAATCGCGTATTTACGTGGGTAATTAAAGCATGTAGGAATAAAAAACGGCGTATTTGAGACTGCTTACTTGTAAACTTGGTTCTAAAAATGTTATGGAATTTTTGCGCAGGCGAAAGAGCTCACCCTGACCTCCATAATTCCTTAATTAAATTATGCCTTGAATGTACTTTTTAGGGTATGAATTATTCCCCCTAATTTATTAAAGTACATCCGAGCTTCTTTCCCCTCAAAAATATCCTTAGCTGTGTTAATTTCAGGAAGAAACAGATTGGGTCACAACTCATAGCGTGTCACATTTCACCTCTATTTACTCGTTTCTGGCTAAAAAAAATTAATTATGTTTTAGGATAATCTACCCCTTTGCTCGCCTTTCCCTTTCCCCCCCCCCGCACTCGTTTTCCCCCCTCGCTCTCTCCTTTTCCTGGCCGATTGTTTACTTCATTGTTTTGCTTAAGCAAACCCAAAAAAATGGCACATGGTAAATCGTTAGCGTGACAAATCTTTTTTATTGAAAACTAAGGTCTGCAAGGCGTCATAAAATGGAAGGCTCCACCAACCACACCTTAAATTCTAACTACCGTGTCGAAAATGGGGTATTAAGTAACTCCTGAGTTAGAAAGGAGAGAAAGAGGGTCCTTTTGACGTGGAAATCCAATTTAGTTTTGAAAACTAATTTCGTAAAGACATTAATTTGTCTTACTAATTTTTTCGTGACGTTTGGTAAGCACTGTAGATTTCAAACAGCTCCAGATCATCCCCTAATAGTCACTAGATGTGTCGATGCATAAGGAGGTTAATTCCCATCTTCTGGAAGGGCTGGAGGGGTGTGCTTGTGGGCAGAGTGCTGTGACATCAAGACAGCAGTCGGACCGCGACGATAAAAGAGTTGTTCTCGTGGGCACTCTTTCATCTCAGCTGTCAGGATACTTCCTGTGAAATACAGTCAACTCCCGGGCAGAAACAAAGCGGTAGTATTACATGCTGTGCATTTAGTTCGGAGTTCTGGATATCAGATTTGAGGAGGCCGGTGTAAAGTACACCACCTAGTCTCCACTATTTCATGTCTGTGCAGTTTACTTCAGCACTGCGAGTCTTCATGGATTTAGCCATCACTAATGGATATCCTCCCTCTGTCTCTTCTAAGTACGGTGTCCATTCGTTGAAATCAAGACCTGTGGTTATTTGGATAGTCTACTGACTGTTACCACCAAGACGGTGTCACGAGCCACCCTTGATTAGGCAAACAGGCTACAAGAATAGATAAAACTTCGCGTTAAATAACTTTCATTTGCGGAAGACTACAAGAAACTACCAATAGACCCTTAAAACGAATTAATTTAGAACTACCGCCGAACTTGCCGCCAATTTGTTGGCTTGGACTTCTTTGGCGCGGAAGGTGTTATTCTTACGTGATTTTCGCCGAAAACTAAAGAAGAAATAATTTTAGGTAATGAAATGTGCCATGCAAACCGCCACTCCATGTGAGTTCTCTAAGTACTCCAGTAAGATCACTCCATGTGTTAAGGAAGCAGGGCTACTGACAACCCTGCCACTTAATGTTTTTGGGGTCGTTAATCCCCACCCTATTGTCTCCTCCGTATTTTCCACAGCCCTGATTTGACTGAACTTTGTCCAGAAAATGATTTCTTTGGAAAAAATACTGAACGTTGTAGTAATCTGATTAGTCAAAACAAGGTGCTTTACATTTAATTTTGGCTTTTAAAATTCCACTTTTTGCCCCACTGTGTACCTACTGGTTTGGTGATTGACACTAGCCGTAATTACTTCGATTTTATTGTCACTCAAGGACCTCCTGCGTTGTTTAAAGTGGTTAGGTCAAATATCCACCCTTGTCCAGTTAAACGGGTACCAAGCGCGCAAGTTACAAACTACAATTTATCATTGAAAGTAGAAATCGCTCCTATTATAAGGTGGTGGACCGGGAAAATAAACGTAAAAGTAAAATGCCTTTTTGCTAGTTAAGCTGGAACTAATTCATAAGTCATAAAATATTTCTTTTTGGCCCTTTAAAGGAATTCGCTGGACGTAATAAATCTCTTCCCCACCCACTTCCACTGTTACACTTCCGTCTTAGTTTCCGAAAGCGAAACTTTAATAGCCTTTTCAGTGTTCCCTCTTTTTATGAAGAAATTTTGTCAGTTAAGTCCTAGGAGAAGGCTTTTATTTGCACGAAGTAGGAGGTGGAAACAGGTACTTTAACGACTTTTTCTGCAAGATCTACTCCTCAGATTAGTTTATGGCGTTGTAGTTGTCACAACTGTCAATCACATGGTTCCCATCCCCGTTTTGACCCTGTCTGCCACCAATTTCCAACATCAGTCAGCACAGCGGTGAAGGAATGATGTTCCCATGTTTGGCCAGCACTTAGACGTCTAGCAGATTCCCTCATTTGAGCCAGTTTTACTGTCGTCAATTAATGCACCAACAAAAGCTAGTTCGGCTTCTCAAATGACTTTGTGCAAAGACGCCAATGATGCGGTTTGAGTCAGTCACGAACAAGCCCTTCAAAAGGACATTAACTGATTGGGAGGGGCAATTCTCACCAGCATTCACCGTGGAGTTATTGCTAAACAATGCCACTAGTGGAAACAAAAGCAGAGATTGAAGGAGACGGTTCAGGAGGAGAGGGAGGAAAAAACTGTTATTTTTTTACTCACTCTTTCTTCGCATCTTAAATACCAGTTAAGACCGCGAAAGTGAGGTCACAAAGTACCGAGCGTGTGGTGAAATCGTCTTTTATACGTCCTCAGTGGAGTCAAATAAACCGCATTTTATGCGTCGAAAATTATCTACAATATCATCGACATGTTTTCCGTAATTTGGAGACGAGTTTATGACTCTCTTATACACAAACATTAAAACCCTCATCAGCGTGACAATTTCTTGCCCCTTTTGATGCTGACAAATACATGCCCGCATTTTTGCGAGTCCACTGCTTATCCTACGCTCTTGACAGCAAAAGTCGTTTCTTCCAGTTGACAGGTTACAACAGAAGTTTTAGCCAAGGTAAAATATCATTTTAATTGTATTTGCTTCGGATTTGGACATTTTGTGCCCTTCTTTTGTCAAAATGTGATTGCAAAAGTGACGTGGAGTGAAAACTACTACGAGACCCGAAAACTTCAATGTCGTGAAGCGTCGCCTTGCGAGCCTCCTCCTATTCCCCCTCAATTGTGGGTCTCTGTACTATATGTGTCAGGGTCATACACTGGTTTTCCATAAGGGTGGGGAGACCTTGAAATTCCACAATCATTGGTGCAGCGGTTCCCCTCCCCCCCGTTCCTTTGTCATCTGGTGCACACTTTACAGCAAGCGTAAATCAAATGTCAGTCACTACTTGTCAGAACATTTGTCATATATTCTTTCCACCTCAATGCTAGTCATTTGTCTATTTCGACATCTTCGGGTAACAGACGGTGGAAGTAGCTCAAGTTGATTCTTACTTCAGTCGCTACGGGAGATGGTGAGGATTGTCAAATGTCATTCTAATTTCAATAGGCCTTTTGTTGGGCGTCAATGAATTATTCAACCACAACAATGGATGTCCTTTTCGTGTCACATTTGAGCTTTGGGCCTGGTACAGAGACAATAAAGTAACCCTAACTTACCACTCCCTAAGGACGTAAAAGAGCCTATGAGGATGCATAAAATTATATTGCAAATTTATACAAGGGCTGGTTTAATGGTAGCAGAGGAAGCAAGAATGGATTACTACGACAAAATGGCAGCAGTCGAAGCTCCGAGCGGTTGAAGACTCCGCGCAGTGAAAGCTACAGCTCAAGTAAATGTCAGAGGCGGAAGGGATTAGTGGCACATTAGGGGTTATTCAGGCACCATCCTATTCACAAGAAATCAAAGAAAAGGGTAATTTCCGACCTGACGTTTGATTGATTGACATCCAACTCAAAGCAAGTAGAGGTAAGAGTACTTTTGCCTTTGTCTTTTTGTCTTCATTGCCCTCGACAATTTGGTCGAGCTTAACGTTACTCTTAGGTCTCGATAGGAAGTCCCCATTAGAAGCATGTCAATGACAAATTTTTTGACGAGCAACTCAACTTACAAGACAAAAATAGCCTAACTTAAAGGCTTTTTGTCATGGTTCTCTATTTGACTGAGACTTTGCAGTGCATACTGATAAGTTTTTCCAAAGGTGGGAAAAGAGTCTAATTCAATGTAAGTCTGATTCTATCCTCTAACGTGTGGACAAAATTACTGGCCAAAATTGGCACAATTGTTTCCAGTGTCGACAGGAACATCTCAACATTAAAGATGCTTTCAAAAACTCCCACAAATCACTTTTATTGGCACGTCAAGGTCGTCTAAAGGGATTTCAGCTGCTCTTTTCACGCCTTTTAGAGCGGAGGGTTCTTTTAGCCGCCAAAGTTGATACCGCTTTTGTCGACTTTCGATACTTGTTTTAGGTAAACATGAGACTGTTATTTACCTACTTTGTAGAGAGAGAGACAAAAAAAATAAACAAAGAGCCCATGTCTTTGTCTGTAGTAAGGCAACCGAGTCTGTGTAGAAAGGTTCGATGGCTAATCACCTCCAAATTCTTCCTCCTCTTCTTCCCACCACAAGGTCATTTGTAGAGACAATGGAACTCCCAGTCGGAGTGCTTCAGCTGGTGTTCACTTGGCCCTTCTCGATGTGAACGACTGCATTCCGCTCTTCTTGCAAAGCGTCTACAACTTTACGCTGGTGGAGGACTATTCCACAGCCTTTCAAGGTCAGCGCTTTGTTGGCATTGTCCATGCCACCGACTGCGATGGTCCCGAATTCAATCGCGTCGTCTACCTCCTCCTGAATTCCTATCATCTCTTCAGTGTAAGTCCTTCTTGTTTAGCGGCTTTGCAAGCTAGACATTTAACACTGATGGGTGTTATGAGTTTGGAACTGCTGCTATTTTGCTACATTTTATGCCTACCTATGAGAGAAAAGTTATTTTTCGAGAAATTTATAGGAGTTTTTAATGTCCTATTTCACCACTACCGTTTTTATTATCTCTAGTAATATTAATGAAGCCGATTTAAATAAAAAATAAATAATCATTTAATGAGGTCTTCCCTCTCCGTGCATATATCGTTCATTCCTGTTGAATAATTTATGTTCCCTTATTTAAGAGAAGGTGGATTTCCTTTCTGGTTAATTTTGCACAAATAAGCAAATGAGTTTATGGGTTTGAGGCATTTAATAGCCCTTTCACATCACGAGGCTTACACGATCGTCCAAAAGTCTACCGACTGTCAAGGGGAGTTGAAGGTCCATCAATTAAAAGGACGTGGTTGAGAGTCGGATTGCCAAAGTGGGGGGCTAATCTAGGTTCCAGTTAAAAGTGTTTTGAGTGTACTGCACTATAATAACCCACCTTCGCAGACATTAAAACCACGGATGAAGCAATGGAAGTGATTAAATGGACTTGGGTGTGTCTAAAGTTCAAAACTTGCCTTAAGTGATAGCACACAGATGAAATAGAGACTTCAGCAAAAAAGATGCGATTTGCTCGAGCAGATTACTGTCTTAATTCGGAAAATGAAATTTTTTCTCTAGATTGACAGAGAGGGACGCATCTTCACGACGCGAAGTCTGGATCGAGAACAGGAGTCAGTCTATGAATTGCATGTGCTGGCAACCGACAGACCAGAAGGGATTGAGAATCCTGAGGATCGAGTATATACCTCAGAAGCTATGATCCTCTCCACGCCTTACAATACTGCCACGGCAACTGTAAGTGTCAGCATTCAAGACCTCAACGACAACCCTCCGCATTTCGTTCATCCAGCCAACACCAGTATTCCAGTAAGTGGTGGTAACCTGAAGTAGGAAAGGCCTTGAGTTCGGACACAACCTTCGGTGATCTTATGATTTTACAGATTCGAGTGTCATTTCAAGAGGATGTGGGATTCGTGCTCACCAGAATGGTGGCGATAGATCCGGACAATGGAAAGAATGGAACAGTCTCCTACCGCATTGTTCGAGGCAATCGTCATGGTGTATTTAAGCTGGGAGAGCATTCGGGCGACCTCTACATTGGCAAGAAGATGGTACCCGAACAGGTGGTGAGTATGAGGATTTTTTGTTATTCCTATATAGGTTATACACGAACAGCGGCTACATTAGCTCTCATCCTACCTTGAGGTTCCTCTCTGTTGGACAGCCTGTCAACTTCATTTCATGCCTAGAAAGTTCATACTCTTAAAATCTGCAATGAATTTCGTAAATTTCGAGAGGATCTTTTATGCCGCTTCCGGTAGATTTGATATTGTGACGATCCAATTCTTCCCTAAGGGACTGTACTGTTCCTGTATGCAGTTATGCATTGGAGGGCCGTGTTGCCGAGCATCGGAAGGCTTGGAGATATCAAACTATGGGATGAAGTTAGAGAGGGGATTAAACGATAACTCCTAATTACTGAGGCAAAAGATATTAAGACAATGAAACATGAGTTATCAAACGATCCGCAAATGTCCCCTGTCAATACTGATGTTGATGTCTGTGAAGAGATTAACGACCTGATAAAGTAGAAATGTCGCCTAGGGCGAACTTCTTCCCAATGTTATCATGAATGTCATTTTGCTTTGAAATTACGGTTAAGAGGAATGATTTTCCTCTCATGTTCGAACATGAGACTAATGTTAGGGGTTGGCTAGAAGCTATTTCATGGTCACAGACTGTCAGGAGTTGTAAAGGGGTTCGGGTGGTACTAAGGGGTCCTCCACAGCGCTTTAAAGGACGCCGACCGGTCTCTCAGCTCCAAAATTTTATGCCTCAAGCTTTTCTACGAAGTATTGCTTTTTGATTGCAAAAAACTTCAGTGAAACCTTTTTTGGAGATCTTTGTCTTATTTGATTGGCTCCACTTTGATGGGCGGAAATAAAAGGTGGAAAAATTTTGATCACACCACGAACCACCAGTATCCTACCTAAATTTTCCCACTTTTGAGTGAAGAGTTCCCCATTATTAGATTTTTTGGGAAATAAGAGCGATACTTCCTAGTAAAGGCGTTTTCCTGAAAGAGGTATCGCAAAAGACCTCTGTAGGTGGATCCAAAGAGGTGCGTTTGTTTAAATCAAGTAGGTTATTTTAAACAATTTGAACGATTTTAATCTCTCCTAGAATTTTGAAAGACCGTGAGAATTTACATACTAGTGAGGGAATGTAAGTTGTGTGCCATTCTGTACTTCTACCTTAAGGTCACAAATTGTGCGATGATCCATCAAACTTGTGCCACATTTGAAGGGAGAATGAATGCAAGCAGTGAATACAAAAGTGCCCGATTTATGCCAAAAGATGTAATTAACCATTGACGTGACATTGCACATCCACTTTGTGTCTTGTCTAGACATAATTAACCGTTTTAAGGAAAAGCTGTCACATTTCAGCCCTTCCATATTTGTACTTCCATCAAAACATGGGTCAAATATCCCGGTGGGACACAGACATGGCTGAAAGGTCATAAACTGCAAAGCCCGTCTTCATAGCAGTGGTATCCAGTTGACACCTACTAAAAGACTTGGTTGCAAGAACTGTCCACCCATTTTAAGGTGACAAAGAAATAAAAGGGTGCTGTTTGAGTGGTGATCAAATGCTTTACGAAAGTCGGTTGCCCTCTTGACACCTGACATCGGCGACATCGATGTTAATGGAGGTTTGCAGTTTTGCATGTCAAATGAGAGGAAAACGTAGAGTTTTCCTCTTAAATCTAAAAAGATAAGTTGCATTTGAAACTGTCGAGCGACTGACAGTTCTTGTTATGCTGGCCAATTTGGTGTCATTCAATTTTTTTCGCTAGGTCTGTTTTTTACTTCTTGGAATTAATAACTGCAATTAGAAACGCAATTAAAAGACACATTTGGCATTTATTACTAAAGAAAAGTTTTATCTAATGGCATACCACTTTTTTATCACCAATTGGAGAGGGGTCAGACGAAGGCATCGACGGTTGATTGGAATTTGAAGTCCGGGATCTGATCATTGTCACTAAAATCCACTTTATTTCATTCCGGATTTTCGCTTTGCTCCAAGAAAAGATATTTTAACTTCCTATTACTTTTTATAAAGCATTCGAGCCGAAATGAGTGTTTCCTCATTCCATTTTTTGTGCAGTAGGCATTCAACTGGAGCAGCAGTTTCCTCAATTCTAGGCACGATCTTGCAGAAGGAGCATGTTCAACCTGTGCACTTCGTTACTAACAGCAGAGACGAAGATAAGTTGGTGTTTGATATAAAAATTAATTAGAAAAAGCTCCATTCGGTCAAAAAGGGATTTAAAATTTGCCTCACGTCCATCTCACTTCTTTTTCCAAAGGAAGCACCTCTTTACATCGCATAGCATCTTGGAGTCTTCCCATGCCGAGCAAAGGCCTTAATCACCTCGCCCTCCTTCTCTTCCTCTCCCTTACTTCTAACTTTAGTTACAAACCTTCTCATGGAATAACTTTGCGCTGTGGGCTATGATGTTCAGGGGAGAAGAAGAAGTTTCTCATGCATTCTCAGCCCACCACACGTACAGCGACACACAAAGCAGGATTTGTTTTGTAGGGACGAAGTGTTGGGTGATATCGAAGTGCGAGGTTGGCCAACGATGCGTTTGTTGAGTTAACGCGCTTTACAACGCAAGTACCACTTTCCATCCCTTGACAGTCAGCCACCCGGTCGAGGTGTTGGCCAGTCGGCGAGAAAACGCTCCAAGATGAACAGCGTGCCTATACAACGTAGATGGAGGTGATAAAAATAAATTGGCGATCTTCGGTCTATCTGTCTGCCATTCGCCAATTCATGAGGCACCCGTTTGCTTCATCACCACATAATGATTAGCATGACGGGAAGTTGTTATTGACACTTCACTCTCCAGTTCTTGCAGCGCGTCATTATCAACGCCCAATTCTTCACTATTTTTGATCAAGAGTGGACCGTCTTCCTCAATGTAATTCACATTATTTTTTAGTAATTCACAACCATAATAAAATAGCTATCGTACCTTCCCCCAATGCCCTACAACCAATTTAGGGAGAAATAATCTTCTCCAACCCTGGAGCTACTAACAACTCATCACGCAAAGCACAGAGGCTTGCATCACGTCTAGCCGGTTTAACCCATATTCCATGATGCGAGGGTTCAAAATAACTGCAAAATATTCGACAGCGAAGCCAACGGTACCGTAGCGGTGCAGTCAGATGAACAGCCCCTAGAGGGCAGCGAGTCAAATTAAAAAAGCCGCCCCAACCTTTTTAACCACCTGATGTTTGTCCTCCTGTAAACAAGATTGTAACCTGTGGGACCTGTTTTTTTGTTCTTATTTCCTCTAAATTTTGCAAAAGAGCGTTTTTTGTCCTGTTCAACCTATTCCTCCTGGTGCTGGAGGTGCAAAATATGCCTCTTCTCTAGGTTGAACTGATCGCACCTTCACTATCTCTTATTTCCCCCCTTTTTGGAGAAAATCGCTTCGAAATAAGAGGAGTAAGAGAAATTAGGGATTCGCTTGTCACTGACTGATGAGCGGATTCCTCCTCCTTTCCTCCTTCGTCCACAGACTTGCAGGCAGCCGGGCACACCTCAACCACAGACTGACAGGCATTGTGATGAGAAATTTTCCTTTCCAGCAGCAGAGAGAATGAGTGGGGAGGATGTTTCATTCGGACGAACGTCGCCAGTAGCGCCACTGGCCACCTAACAATTGGATGGAGGGCAGCAACTGGATTGCTTCGCCTTCCTCTTCCCTTCTTTCTCTCTTAATGAGCCAAATTCTGATTATTTTTTTCCTTTGCTTGTTTGTGTGGCCTTTCATTTCCTTCCTATGGTGTGGTGGCGTCTGACTCAATTCTAGCCGTTCTTTTGCCCCTGCTTTTTCGTGTTTCCTTCAGTGGCTTTCACCTCACCACTCTGGGGACGACGACCGCCTTCACGCTTTACCGATCATTTCTTGCAGGGCTGGCTGACTGGTCGGACGAATGGATGGATGGTTAGAAATGGGGAATAATTTGACAATTTTCACATTAAAAATAACATAAATGTTAAAGAGAAGAAAGTATTTCGTGAAATTATCAAATTGTGCGTAGAATCCGCTCAGAATTCAGGTCAAGAAAAGATTTTCTTCCTAATTGTTTTTGCCATTCTTCACAAGAAACCGTCTGATTAGCAATAAAAGCAAAAAACATGAATTTTGTGAGTGTCATAGTTCTTTAAGCTGTCTTCTCTTGAAAGGTAAGGTAAGAGAAAAATATCTATCCGGTCATCAAATTAACGGTAGATTTATCCCGTCCAACTTTGGCTGTCACTATTTCCCGTGTCATTAATCTTTGCTCAAAAATCATCGGCTATAATCTTTTCTCATTCTTTTTTCAAGTAGACATCAGGCTTGTAAATTTACGCTGAATTTTTTTATCAACCTCATTGTCTTGGTAGTTTTTTGGGGTGAAATGGCTTGCCTTATTCGCCTCTCTAGAGCCGCTTTTTTTTGTGAGATTCCCTATTCATTTGGAACCGAAATCTGTTTCTCTTAACAAAAAAATTCACACCGAAGATTTGAGGAACCGTGATGTTTCACATTCTTGAACTCACGAGTATCAAAAATCCCGGAGCTACTGCGGCCTGATTTTCGGTATTTATGAGGCTTTCTCTCCCTCACACACACGCACACTGACTCCCGATTCAGCCTGAGGTGGAGTGCGGAGAGCTTGGTACTTCCGGTGGATTATATAAATCCAGGCTCTTACACCCTTCCTTCATTCCTCCCTGCAGGAAGTTGACATATAAAGTGTCTAACAGGGTGGGAATACATCATTGCTGCCGTTAAGTATGGAGAGGAGTGAAGCTAGGTGAACATTTAACCAAGGGGAATATTTTTGCCAAAGCGATTGTGCCCAAACTGTTTGAAATTAGGGGATTGCTATTAGAGGTGAGGAGGCCAAAAATCTCGATTGACCTTTGCTAATTGCTTCACCCATTTGTCTTCCCCCTAATGAGTCGTTTAAGCTTCTCTTCCTTTTTGGGGCTAAATCATAATTGGTGATTTGTAAATTCACTTAGAAAAAGGTCATATCGCGCTAAAATAAATCTTTTTGAATTAAGTGCTTCCAATAGCAGATAAAATTGCTCTTTATGTCCTTTATAGCACTGCAGACAGGCAATATGTCAGCTGTATTTGCAGCTCGACCTTCTAATGACCTTGAAGGTGATTTTAAAATATATATTTGATTCAATGACGCTTTGGGTCTTGTTTGTTTGACAGTTGTCGAATTACGTCTTATTCATCGCTGGATGCAGTTGAATGACTTCAAAAAGTACCCCCGCCTCCTTCGTTGAACATTCTATGGTCGACTTTCTCTTCTTCTGCAAAAGAAAAGCAAACCTATTTTTAGGCCGCAAAGATGCTTATTTTAGCATCCAGGCTTTTATTTTTGGTAGCTTTAAATCAAAAAGGGAGCGGACTTTTAGTATTTGTGGGTTACGTCCCCATGACGCCTCAGTCCCACGGGAAGCGTAACTTTGGGGATGTATTGGGTACTTACTTGTACTTCAGACCTACTAAATTTTCCCAGATTTTGTGCATTTTCTACATGTGATTTAGCACAATTTTTGTTTAAGAAGAAGCGTAATTCTCCCCCGAAATAAAAATAAGGGTAAATCTAAAATGACATCATGAATTCTTCGTATCGGTTACACTTTCTCTTCTTGGTAGGTTTTCCTGACGGTGCTCCGTGCGGCACTCCAGTAAGTTCAGGGTGAGATTGCATGAATGCAGTCTGATTGCACTACCCAAAGACTCGGAATTGAGGATAGCCGCCTCGGTGTAGACTGAGACGGCGTTACTTTATCTACCCCAACGGCAACCTGAGTTGGCCATTTGCAACATTATCTTATCTTTAAAGTGTTCCCTTCGGACTTTTTGGTTGATGAGGATGTTGCGGCTGACAGAAATGATAGGCCTAAGAGCCAATTTACAAATCAAACCAATAATGAACAATGTATTTTCAAAATCCACGCCAAGAGTCTAATCAACTTTTGCGGTTTTTAGATTGGTGGAAAGGTTAATATATGATGTGGTAAAATGTCATTTGACCACTCCCGAAACCATTTTTATTCGGTGAAATTGAAGACTCTTCTACACGTTCGCCCAATTTTTATACACCTTTTAGATGTCGGTACCACAAAAAGCACCCTTTCCAGATAAGTCAGAGCTTATTTATCTTTGGAAGGGTTTCCCCACCGGTCTATGCTCCAGAGACAGCATTCAGCTTCGCTGTACTTGAATCTCTTTCCGGCCTTTCTTTTTTCCCGCCTATTTCTACGCACCTTTCCGAGCTGGTCCCTTTACTCTCCTCTCTTTCGAGGATATTTGGGGCCTAAAAGAATTAGGTGATTTATTAACTGCCCTAGAGACCTCATTTTTTGCCCATCTTTGATGGATGCAAAATGCACTACATGACGGGAAATTTTACGCTTTTAGATCACCACTACTTGCGGAAGGTATAAAGGACGGAGTTATCTGATCTCATCGCATGCCTTATTCAGACGAACTTCTCCGAAGTAGTCTGAAAAAAAGAATGAGAAACCAATCATATAGGAGAATGATTGGAGGATTTTTTGTTTTTAGCTCTCCGAGTATCACCTGAAGTATTGATAGGCCAAATCAGTGTTGAGGATTCCCCATTAGCCCAAATATGTTTAGAAAAACGCCTCCACTGAGCATGCATTTAAACAAAGCCTAAAACAACTTTGAATATGTCTTGCAAGTCATTTTTGTCAATTTCGAGGTCAAGAGGTTTAAACTGGCGCAAAAACTCCCTGAACCACTGTTGATGTAAACAGAAGTCGAATAGTCATCCCAAATGTCATCCCTTGGTCACAAATTGTCACTTGGTCGAGCTTTATAAAAGTAATTTCTACTACCGTGACAGTCTTAAAATTTGGCTGTGATAGACAAAGATTAAGTGTATGTTTGTCGGTCCAATCTATGAGAGTGGACAAAGTGATTAGGACAATTTGCCAACCCTCTGTTTGCCATCAGGCTTTTTCAATCTTAGACCAGAAATCATCGGGGTTAAAAGACTAAATGAGTAAAGAAGATTTCGGTTATTAACTCCTGAACCATAGAGGTCTCAATATCTAGGGTTCTCCCTGAGAAATTGACACGATTCAGAGGCTTACTCGCATCTTTTTTTGCTTGGCTGTAAATTGGAAATATGCTGTAATCGTGTTGGTTTCCCATGAATAATATTCCTAACTTTTTTAGGTAAATGGAACAAAACTTAGCCGTTAAATTACTTCCTTAATATAGTGAAAAAGTTGCCTGCAGAAGCGCATGGAGGTTTCACCTAATCCTTCATTATTCTTCTGAGATCTTTGAATAGAAACCGCTAACCTTCAGGCTATTAAAACGCTCACGTGTGTGACGCTGCAATCTTCTTATCTGAGCTTGCACATCCCACACATACGGCACTCTTAAGTAGAGTGAGGGGATTAGGTTGAATCAAGAAGGGAACAATAGGAAAAATAGGCGCAGTGGGCAATTTATTTCGAAGACGCTAGCAGCAAACGCATTAAGCAAATTTTTGAAGCCTTTTCTTCCTCTTCCAGGGCACTCACACGCTTCGAATCGAAGCCAGAGATCATGGGATACGTCCACAGACCTCACAGACCGATGTCGTCGTTATTGTTGACGCTTCAGCACCTGTGGGTCTACACAACGACTTTTTGTTGGGTCTTGGACCAAACGACAGACTAATCGATGGTGTTGGTGGCGCTAGAAATAGCCTAGGAATGAGTCTCCTCGGCACAGAAACAATGGTGGTGGTCTATGTAATCGCTGGTGTGGTCTTTGTTACCCTCTCCCTCCTTATTGCTATCATTGTATTCTGTCGACGTCTGAGGACACGTCGGGACAGGCTTCAGAGGCATTGGCAGCGACGACAGCAGCAGGGACAGTGGCAGAGTAGTGAGTCAAAGGTGAATGGGTTTGTGGAGGTGAATGCCAACACGAGGGAGTGCTTCCAGAAGACCCTGAATGGCTACAAACCGACAGGTAAATAGTTTTCTACTTCTGTCATCTGTTTTCACTGACCACTCTATCAGATCACAGGGGATTTGAAAATAATAACTTGGTTTAACTAATGGCCTTAAAAGCACAAACCTCAAGAATACACCAATTTTGCCCTCGGCAACAGATATCAGAGTGTTCCTAGTATTGTTGGCATGCTTGTTTATAACGCCCTCGAAACGCGGTCATACATTAAGCCATACGCTTCTGAGTGGTTAAGGCTGATGCAGAATGAGCGGAGTCTTGCTGGAATCCAGCCCAGATCCTAACGCTCTTCTCCAAAGTCCAAGAAACAGTATAATTTTCACCGTTTTATGTTTCTTTTTGTCAACAATACCTTGATTTATTTTTGCCAGACAGCATTTATGCTTTTTTGGCAAACACTTAACTAATGTTGTCGAATTGCAAAAACCAAGAATTTGGTGATATTTACGGAACTCATTTCGCATGGTTACTATTTTTAACAGTTGAGGTAACGGGATTGACATCTCTGTTTGTCATGATTTTTTTTGGACCTAAAACCTTCACATTGCAGACGTGAGGAAAAATCGTGCACATTTGTTCAAAGCCCTTTGTTCTGGAGAATACCTTGTGTCCTAATTTTCTTGCACGGAATGCGTGGGGCATTTTAAGGCATTCCTTGTCAGGCACTTCCTAGGGAAACAACTCACCACCACTCTTCTACTGTTAAGACGTGTTGTCAGCGCTGACCACTTCAACTGCTGCTTTAGAACAGAAAAAGTTGGATTGCTTATTATGCTTAGGCAAAGGAAACTCCATATCCAGCATGCATTGCATTGCAGTCAGCTAAAGTAACCTGACCAAGCAGAAAAACCGGAGCGTCACATATATGTGTCACCAATGCCCCGCACACTACGTAGAGCTGAGATATAACTGGCCACAGTGACCTAAGACTACGTTGAAGTTGAACAGAAGGACCAAGGCACAGTTAATGAGGTAGTAATGTAAACTGCCATTACGTGAGAAGGTTAGGAACAAGATGATGGAAAGGTGAATAGAAGGAGATTTGAAGACTAGATTTACCCTCAATTTCCAACCTTGCTGAAATGATATAAGTTATTAAATTTGCCTATTTTAGCACCAAAAGGCACTGGTGCGTTCCTTTTCCTTTGCAAATCAAATTACCTGCCTTGTTTTAAAGCAGGAGATTTGGCTTTTTATGACCTTAAGCGTAAATGTGACTTTTACGATATCAAAAAATGAATTTGACTGAGCTGTCCAGGGCCAAGAGTAGCTTTTATCGAAACTTGTGAACTTCAATGAAGTGGTGTGTTAAGATATTTCATTTCTTTAAATTATTGGTAACAAGTGGATATTTTTGCATGGTGAAACATGCTTACTGTGTAGCATGAACTAACCCCTTTGAAGGACTTCTCTTATCAAGCAAAATTCGGGCGTAACATGATTGGCTCTACCATTCCCGACAGAAATATTCACACATGCACCATTTTCCAGCCCACTCTTGATAAAAAGTTTGCAATGACACAAATAATGATGGGGATGGTATTGCACTTTTCAGTTTTCAAACTGTGTGTCTGCATTTAGGGACATTGGCGGAGCAAGAATGGACCATTGCGGGGGGAGGGGTTTGGGCTGAAGGGGAGGAGAGAGTGACGCCTGAAATCCGATTTCGCCCCGCAACTGCTTAGGTGCTTCAATCGTTCACCTTCTGTCCAAACCAACTTGACCTAAAGCTGACGGTGTCCGCTTGAGAATTAGGCAGCAGCTGTGGTGTCGCACAATTGTTAGTAATCATGCGCCTATTTGCGTAAGGAGCTTGTGAGAGGGAATTCCTGTTACTGAGTCAGTAGTAACTCTTGTGACTCTTCTGTCATATCATTGCTGATTGTGTGAGATAGGTAGTGGATTGGATTAATAAACTGGGAAGCAAGGTCTTTTTAAGGGATTTGCCGTACCCCTCCAACCAGCCCTTGTTTTAAAAGAAGCTTGTTCCACCCCAATCATTATGGGATTGTAAGTGAGCACATAATTCGGCCGGAGGTTCTGCCTATCTATGAACCATTAAAATCTTTAAAGCGGGGATGACCAAGCTAAAATTCCACACGCGTATTTCACTGGGAATAGCGGGCTGAAGGAGTAGCAATTGGTCATGTCCATGGGGTATCACATGGTCATTTCTGTCTGGAAAGTTGGTAAAAGTACGCATTTATCTCCGTTTCTAAGTGCAGTAAGTAGGCGGATAAATTTCTCCTGGTGAAGTTAACTGCTGGAAAATGTCGCTACTGATCTGAAGTATGCAAGGCGCTCCGGACGTCAAACTAACTGTGGACGTGATGACGGGGCGCTAAGGCGGGTGGGAGGGAGATTCTGAAACTACTTTACAAATGACAGTTAGAGAATAAATTAAGAGGTAAAAAAATAGAATTGGATTCTCTTATGTTTTGTTCATAATAGGCTGAAATTTTAGGCTGGTGCTTTAATACCTCATAGGGGAAAATTAGCGTCAGGTTTTGAAAATAAGGTGACAGAAGAAGCTTATTGAGGTTCCTGGGTTAAACACCACCTAAGTGTAGGGAAGACCCTATCTCCAAGCTAGCACTTGATCGTTTTCCTAACCGCACATTTTCTAAATACTCTTTAACAAATTTTGTGAGAACCTCATGTAAATCAAATTACACTCGATTTCTAAATCAGTCAACTGAACCATGAAAGTTGGAAATGAACACAATAGCAGACACCGTGCTGGTAGACTAATCCACGTTTGCTCTTGCTTATGCATGCCTACAAACAGTTGTCTGCATTTGGCAACTCGTCTAAGGTAAATGTCATGGCAAAAAGCTAATATATCGATTGTAGTGTCATTTTTTTACTCACCCTAGATATTTCATGCTGCTGTAAATTTTCTGCTGCAAATTGACACCGGTTATTTAGCAAGAGAGTATGAATCGGGCCTACTCATTTGGGTTTCATTTACCAGTAGCCTGATGTCATTCTCTCCACTCTATACAATAGCCCAGTTCTTCATTCTAGGAGTCCATGTCGAAATATACTCTTTTGCAGACAAAACATTTGGAAGTTTGATATGAGGATGGATAAAATCCCAATCTTTCCGGAAGATTAGCCACTCCTCCCAAATTTTATCGCCCTCATTGCCCTCTCTGGGTGGAGGGTTAGTCATCATTGCAAAAGTAATTTTGCCAGCATAAAATATTCATATTCTGTAATCCCTCCCACCAACAACAGTTTCAGATGTTGCAGCCGCAACATAAAGAGGTAGCAGCAAATACCATTCTCTAATTGTAGCGGAAATACCTTGCCAACTGGGGATTTAGCTTTCAGTACTTAGCTCATGAATGACATCTTTTCCTGGTGATATTATTTTGACATCACAATGTCTGCCGGTGGACCTTTAAAGATGTGACCATCCTCGGTGTCGCTGGTAGCGTTGCCAAGCCCTTGACAACTTCTATTAGACGCATCAAAGAGGAAGAAGATTGATGATCGAGTTTTAGGCTACCTATATGAGCTTCAAAACTGCTGATATGGAAGGCATATTAAGAAGGACTGGAGATTGGGAATAAATTCTGTATTCTACCATTTAGTTTAGAGTTCCATTTTTGATCCACTTCGGTAGTTATTCCTCGTAAAAACATTCAAGCTAGTAAAGATCCGCTGAGAGAGAGGAAGGAGTACAGATTGAAAAGAAACTTTTTCTTTTCCTCAAGGCGGATACCCTTCAAAACTGGTGGATGGTGTGAATGAGTTCAGCTTGTACGTTTTGCTTGAAATATATACTACTTTAAACTGAAAGATATTCGACTGTGAGGTTATGGCGTTTTTCAACCGCCTCTCGTCTTTTAAGTCTCCTCAGTCCATAAACTTTTCAGGTCTAGTTCACTATTTTGCATCCACTCCTAAGTCATCCGTTTGGAGCCCTAATTGGAAAGGATTAAAAAGAGCAACGTTGAGATCTCTTAGGTCAAACGGTATCCTCAGTGAACACTACGCCCAGTAGGGGATGCTAAATGTGTCCTATCACGGATCTTCGGTGGTCCTGTGGTAAACCCGCTTAAGCACCTGTTGATTCCAGATGGGCAGCAACAACGGCATTGAGTGCGTGCTTTGGGGAATGCAGCTTTTAAGCTTGAAATTCCGTTTTTAAGGATTTCGCCTTAGCTCTTTGCATATTATTACATCGCAACTCAGGAAGCACTGTAACAGTACTTCTTTCTGCCTTTAGACTATGATAGTAGCAACTGCGATGGCTGTGAGACAGACAACTTCAAGACAGGAGGAAATAGACGAAAGGGGTCTCACCAGATCCCATCGCATCTTACCGATTCCTCCTGTTACACCATTCGTATGACTTCCCTCCCCAGACACCGCCCATTTACCAGCAACCCTACAGCCGTAGCAGCGACGACGACGTCTGCAGCACTGGGAGCAGCACCCACCGCTTTTGCCTACCTCCTCTCCTCCACCACCCCTGCCACTGTAAATACTGCTGTTACTGCTGCTTCCAGTGAGAGAGGTGGAGATTTCTACCTTCTACCGCAGTCTCCAATCTCCTCTGCAGATGCTTCCGTGGTCGGACATCCTGTGACGGCGGTAAGGGCTCAATAGAGAGCTTTCTTTACATCAGCCGACTATTGGTTCTTGCGTTTCTGGTTCACTAAATACCACGGACTAGAGCTCTGAATATTTCAAAGGTGGTACCTTAAAATATTTATTGAATCAAGTCTGCAAAACTAAGTGATCCCTAAAAAACCTTTATATGTGAAAGTGACAAGGTACTCTTTGAACAATCCGCTATACCTCGTCGTCATTGCAAAACTGCTGACCTCTGAGGTAAAAATCACTCTACACAGAATCTAGGCCATGGAAGAGGTACAACAATACTTTACAGCCAAGTTAATGTAATGCAGCTAGTGGTTTGAGCTTGTGTATTATCATAGTGAAGTGTGGCACGCTTATTAAGCAAATTCCTTTTGTGTCAATACAGAGGATCCTGGTTTCAGTTGAACGCCTCATGTGTCAGGTGTGTATGCCTACAGAAAAGCTAACGTTTTCGATGCCTCTGATCCCTAACTAACATCCGTCTTGGTTTTATCTCGGGTGGCAGTTCAAACCCCCATCTCTCTCACAAGATTTACTTTCAGGATTAAACTACTGCCAGGTATCAATTGCTGGTGCCTTTTTTAAGTTGTCCATGTACAAAGTGAATGTGTGCTCCTAATGAAGCGAAAGCTTGACTGGTGACAGGGAAGTAAAATGAGCGTCCAAATCAGATACAATGGCCCGCTGGAATGGCTTGGGGAACGGACTCGTCCCTTCATCGGTACTCATTAACACTCAATCTACTGTTTTCCTCTGATTTTTCGAACAATTATACCGTAAAAGTTAGCTGAACCCGATAAATGTGATTCGAGCTTGAGTGAGTCCCGAACAGATTTTAGTTGAGTTCTTAAACTGCGGAGGTGGCTGAAGGACCTACGGCACAAAAGTGGTACCGCTGGTAAATTATACGAAGATGGAGGCATTGAAATTACTTTTTGCCATTGATACCTTGTAATAAGTCGAGGGTGGAGTGTTAAGACCAACCTTCAGACATATTTAGTGGCGCTCGCATCTAACGGGATGGTAAAATTGTAGTGGATGCCGCAAGATAAATAAGTGCCTGATAAAATTAACACATGTCGGGCTGAAAGAACGTCAACAGGCCTACTGCACATCTTAAAGTGTTTTCATACCGACTGGCTCCTCGATTAGTTGACTTATCCGTGATGAAAAGTGGCTTTGATGCTGCTGTATCGCAACGCTCCTTAAGTCAACGAACGCGTCGTTGACCGTCTTCACACCTCAAGGTCATCCACCACACAAAAGCATTCCTGTGTCTCTTCGTCACTCTGTGTGTGTGTGGTGGGCTGTGGACTCATGTATTCACCAGGAATTGTTCACTCACTGAGTACCAAGCGCCAATGTCTCCTGTGATCCGTCTGCTCTACACAAACCAATGAAAGTCGAAGGTGTGCGTGAAAGTGCTGATCGTAGTCTCAAAAGACAAGGCGGGACAGGACCTCATAGCGCTAAACCCATAGATGAAAGGGTTGAAACTTGGGGATGGTAGCCTTTTCTTAAGAATAAATAATCCCAAAATAACGCACAAAGTTGGACAGGCTGTTCGTTCGGAGGGAAAAGGGATTTGAAAGTAATGGTGTTTCACAATATGTATTTTCTTAGAAGTGCACAGAAGTGGAGTTTGTAGCTAACTCTCGTTCCGTTGTATCCGTTGAGTACCTCAGCAGATAAAATACTTCGGGAGGCCTCCTGCGCCTACTTAATGTTTACCATACAAACCTCACTAAGCGTGTCATTGATAACTGATTTGTACAAGCAAGTGAAAAACGGTTTCATGTCAGCTTTGGTTGACAAGCTGTCACATTTCCAAAATATGATCTTAGAGCAAGCGCCTTCTTATTCCATTCCCTCTGCCATCTTATCCTCCTTTGGTGCCGTTCGACTCTCCCTCAAGCGCAGTCTCAGTTCTATGGAATGGAAAAGGGGAAGGGTTCTTCAGAATCTACGGACACTATGTTCCGATGATTGGCAAAGTTCGATGGGACTTCGATATTTCTTCCGCTGTGAGTTCGCTCGCACCCAGATATCAGTAGATCCCTTTCGTTCGTGTTTTTTGACATAATATCCAGGCTTGCAGCCGCCAGCTTCTAGCACCGTTTGAATAAGTCCTGAAGCGTAGGAATTGAGATTTGAAAGGTACGAAGTTCGCCAAAAGAATTTGGATGAACAGACTGAAAAGTTCACATTTCTAAGTCCGCAACTTAAAAAACGTCCTTCTTTTATGAAATGAACGACAGTATTCAGTTTGTAAAAAGCTCTTAGCTTCTTTGACGATGGGAAACATAAGTTTAGATTTCTTCCAATTAAAATCTAGTGAGGAAAAAAATATCGGATTGTGAGTAAACTATTCATAGACTAATTTACTACTTTTAGTCAAAAAAATTTCATTCAACTCAGGAAAATTCGTTATTCTAACTTTTAAATCATTCCAGCAAACCCATGGTTTAATGTTATTTCGAGGTGTCTTATCATCCCTAGTTCAGAGCTACCAGCAACGCATTTGATAGTAAAATAATTTGGGAGCAGTTGGTTTGCTTGTCAAAATTTCTCCTATATTAAAATTTCCCAAGGAATGAAGTCTTTGTCCTCTGGTAAAAATATCTACGGAATTGGGCATTTTTTCAGTCCGTCACCAAAACGGTTTTGGTAACCAGTCTGTGTACGCGCATGCGTATGTGGCTTCGACCAAAATGTCGTTATCTTTTTCAAGGAGCAGTGGCCCTCCCACCTTGGATCAGTTTTGACCTCTCCTGGAAAACACAAAGGGGGTTGTGCGTATCACTTGCGAATGATTGATGAAACACTGCGCGCTCTCCTCAGGCGAATCGACTGCTTCAGGAAAAGGCGATGAATGTTTTTCAGAAGCTTCCTCTAAGTAGCATTAATATGCAGTTGGAAGAGGGAATAGCAGAGAGGTCTACGTACTCTCCATAATTGAACAATGAAATCTAGGAGACAGACTAGGTGAACTTGCGAAACCCTTTGGCTGATGCGACTCACAACCTTTGGGTAATTTTTTCACCACCCCCCCCCCGCCTTATAATTTGAGCATTTTTTGTGGGTACAAACAAGCAAGATGGACACAATCAGAAATGAACGAAAATGAAATGTTACCTGCTGTATCATGGAAGAGAGGATACTTCACTCCAACTTCATCTTCAACAATGAGGCTGAGATTCTGCAGAAATGAGTGGTGAAATGTTCGGAGAAGGTAAAGTGGGACTGCAAAAAACAGCGTTACTCATGTTGGCCTTGACATGACGACTTTGGATTCGTTCTTCAAGTGTCTAATAGCGGAGAAAATATTTCATTTTCTCCCGGCAAATGAATTCAGGCTATTTTGAATCAATGGATTTGGTATACTTGCTTTTGACTGCGTGTCTACTGCATGACGGAGTAGATTGTTTAACCCTACCGCTCTGGCGACCCCAACATGACCCTTGTGACCTTGCTAAGTAAACAGACGCTGTGACGCTGCAAAACCCCAAGCAGTAGACCTGATTCAACTCCACTACCTCCTGGGTGCTCCACGATTGAGGGGGTATCATTTAGAGTACTTCCTCACTTCTGACACCCCAAAATGGAGTTGCCCAGGGATGAGTGGTGGGACCAAAGTGAGAGATGGTCTGTTCCACCCACTTTATGCACCCCTTGGTAACGCCAGAAGTTGGAGAAGGTGGATAAAGGATGGAAAGGTTCGCTACAATGGCACCAGTCAAGTGGACGTGGAAGTGTCTGATGATTTGGAGGGGCAAACACGGTGGGTTGACATCACATCTACGCTGTGTCCCCACTACTACAGCACCACTGCTCACCCTTGTCATTCATTGGCGGTCTCCACAAGAAGGTAAAAGTGAACTTTCCTGGGATCGACTGGGAGTGGCTTTTGGAAGATGATTCGCTTGATCCCAATCACGCAGTCACTGCCATCCTTGACACTCGATGCCTACTTGAATGTGGAAAAATTTGGCAGCTTTCGCGGGCAAAGGAGGTGCGATTCTAAGATTTCTGGTAGCTTTATCGCCATCTCAGCTTTGCAATGGATTTTTACGTACTCCGATTGAGTGAATGGACGCCATTTGTGTGGGTAACAAGAGGGTGAGTGACGAGGTCAAAGTGGTTGATGAGATTCGCTTATGGAAATAAACTAAGGAAGACAATTTCAGGTCGTTTGTTGTAAACCTTTGACTGGCATGAAGGGTGGATGTTGGAATGTCAACTCTCACTTTCCTGACTCAAGGTCGTGCGCCAATCACTTCTACGTGGTCGACTTCGAGAGATGTGAGTGAAGCAGGTGAATTGGGGCCCGAAATGGAGAACTCAAGCAAGGCTTCTACACCGATTGCCAAGTATTCAGGTCCACTGCACCACCATTACCACCACCTTGGACCTAACCGCTCTTACGGCCAGGTTCTACGCTTCATTGAGTGGAGAGAGACGTGTCGGAAATCCAACTGGTAGGCGCGCGAATGCAGTAATGGAGGTGTGCTAGCTGCCGCCGTCGCAAAATCAGCCGCGTGCAGTCGAGTGGTGAGATTAGAGGGGGTAGCTGTGGGCTTAAATCATACGCAACACTCCCATGTCTGATCGGCACCTCGGTGGGTCCAACAATCCCACGTCGCATTCCAAGGCGTCAGCGTCCAATCCTCCAACCCATGTTAGTGCTTGAGCAGGTGGAGATGCGATCAATGGGCGGAATGGGGATATCACGGGTGGATGAAGGAGAGGCAGAGGTGGTGTGGTGAAGGACGCCTCAACCGGTGTCCATTCACGCTGTCTGGAATGAGGTGGAGATGGTGGCGAGAGGTCCACCGGAGTGTTGTTGGGCGAATTCACAAGTGGGTTCCCGTAGGAAATGGCTGCACGGTGATGGGCTTGTGAAGGAATGCCTTCCATTCATTGAGTTCTATTTGAAAGCGGTTGATTCGATGCGTGAGCCAACTGACACGACCAAACGCCCCAGGGACGTCGTTTCTGCATGGAGCAATTAATATCGTTTGTAGCTACTACCTTCTCCACACGAGTGCATTCAAGACAGCCTTGAAAATGGGGAATAGGGAATTCCATACAGATTGTGTTCTTCACCAATTGGCACAGCATCTCATTCCCATTCCTTCTCCTGTAGTGCATCAACCAGCTGGTTGGATGTCAGGCGTCAGTGGGTAAGAACCACAACACAACAGAGTTGATCACTCTCCCCATCTCCACGGAGGCTCTGGTCCACACCGAGATCTGGACCAACGATCCCAAATCATCGGAGGCTTACGTGACCCTAAAACCCTACTACCAATTGGATGGCTGTCTACAGAATGTGCATTTCGTGGAGCCTAGTGTCACCACAACCGCTGAAATGTCGTCCAGGGCACCAAAGACAGAGGTGTCTCCACCCGGTTGCCTCCTCCTTAATCACCACCATCATCATCACCACCACCACCAATCCTCGGAACGACCAACAGACGTCTATGCTCTGACGACGGAGTTGGCCAATGCAACATCCGCCATCTCCATCCTCGATCCCATCACAGGAAACCGCATTTTTGTGCCGCCATTGACTGCTAACACAGGATTCCTCCTCCCTTCTCCCTCCGCCGCCGCCACTGCCACTACCATCACTAACACTAACACCTCCTCCTCTCCCTCTTCTGGCGTCATCACGGTGTCTCCCGACTCTTCGACAACTATTGGAACAGAAGGGGGTGCGGAGATTATTAATAAACTGACATCTGTGAATGAGGGTCCTTCTGGCACTGAGGAACCCACGTAGATCAGTCCATAAACCTATCGGTTAACTCCCTCTTCATACTTCCTTTTTTCCTCTCCTTTGACCTTCTTCCCAAGCTATTTCTGCCGACGGTATGTGGCCACCGTCGCGTGTCTCATCGTGTATATTGAAACGAAATAAACACGTATTTTGATCTACCTGCTTTCAGAAGCTAATCTTTAGGGGTTAACAATTTAAAATACTTTCTCCTACGCCTCCACTAAGGGAGACTCCCCAGTCTGCTTGTTTAAACCCAGTATTGAATGACTCCGAGTGAACACCGCCATGGGGTGGTGGTGGTAGGGTACAACACTCCGGCTGGCGACCCTCTAAAGGAAGTTAGCAGATTTACTAAGGCGAACGTGTGTTCTTTGTCTAGTGGGTGAGACCTGTGAAACTTAAGCTTACCTAACGATTTTAAGCAATTATTCTATAAATTATCTCCCATATTTACCCCGGTTTTCAGTTACTTCGGTGTGATGAACCTCAAGGTGTTGTTCAATTGCGTCTAAACTGATACGCGGCTAATTTGACGCTTTATGTTCTCATTAAAAATTTAAAAAGCAATGTTGACCTCCACTATTCGAACTTGTGCCACCTAAATTTCATGATGGTTACGCAGGGAAATGACTCTAATCACGATATTTAAATGTGGATGGGATGTCAAATGGCTTTCTGTCTTTTGATTATTCGGGTTTACTTCACTTCAAATCATCAGTCACTTTGAATCAGCTGCTAATTTACAAGTCAGTATGTCTTTTTAATGCAGACCACTTTCCATTCTTATTTGCTAATGGGAATTTTCATTCCTAATGCCTCTAATGAGCCTTTGTGAGTTTCAATGACATCAAAAGAAAGAATTTTAGCCACCATCAGCCTTGCACCCTGGAAAATGGCTTGATCGAGGAAAAAGAGATGACCGTCTTGGTTTGTTTAAAAGCTTTTTCCTTCACCCCCTTTCTAAAAAAGCAATCTGTTCTGTTCAACACAAAAGCTCGGGTCAGCCTTTAGCAAAAGGACAGTCTCTAGAAGAACCAAAATTTAACAATTATTTACAAAAAGAATTTAGCAATTGCAAAAATCCTGTAGACTGTAATAAATTCGCGCAAAAATGAATTACTTGAAGACGATAAGCACCCTTTTTCCTAATGACCATTTGTGATTAGCCCAAAGCGCCCTACGGGAGCGAAAATTAATTTTTTATCGATCCTGTCCATAATTGGCTTCTATTGAACCAATGGAACGCGAGTGGTGGCTTCTGAGTGCTGTTCACAGGGTTCTTCCCCTTAATTAGCATCGATTTGTGCGCTTGGGCTTGAGGCATCTACCCTTTTTTTAAATGGTATGAGCAAAGATCTCATTTAGCCCTCATTTTTGATACTTACTGGCCACTGGTGGTGGAATATCATAATTTCATCCCATTTTTCGGGGGAAATGTCCATCCATGGGAACAAAAGGAATGTCTTCGAAGGTGTCAAGGTAAGTTTTGGGTGATGTAAATGCCCTTTTTGGCTCAAAAGGCATAATCAGTTATCTGGGTTATAACTTGAATTGCAACTTAAGGTACTAATGTTCCTCTCCACCCTCGCATGCGTTAAAGTGCAAGCAACAAAGCAACGTTTATGAGAGATCCTTATGGGATTATATTGTGATCCAACAATTTCGTCAAAATGTGTTGACTAATGTGTGATTGTTGCTTCCGTAGCGAGATGGCAATTCAGAAAGCATATTTCCACTTTTAAATGGATATTATGAAACTAATGAATTTCACGAAAATTTGAAGGAGTGCTTTTGTACCAGAAAATCCAAAGACGTTTTTACAAAATGACTCATGTCAGTATGAATTTGGTTGGTTGCTAGATTATTTGCTTTACGACTATTGTCTTTTATATGTATGTAGGCGTGTGTACTTGATAGATAAATCCTCGATGGCTTGAAATTGGCTTGTGAGGTAGAGACCAGGCAGCCTAATGTATACCATTACACGAGTCGAACGAGCAAAAATCACCATTTAAGAGGCTAATCCATGGCATAGATGAGGTTAAGTATGCCTGATTAAGAACGTAGAGGAGAAAGACAATCGCCTATGGTTATTTCGTCTTCATCCCTAGTGGTCACAACTGCAATCGGCTAGGGGCTCAGGAGCGCTTTGCGTTCGCTGGTGTGATGGATGGCTAGTAAGGCATACTTTTTTGACTGTTACTTCCACATTCAAGAGGGAGAGAGAGTTTTGCCCCCCTTACTAAGAACCCACTCCGACGGAGGTTGATTTGGGCTCCTGGCGCATACACCAGGGTACCCAGTGCATAACGGAATGCGATTCCTCTCCCCACGGTGCAGCTTTCTTTACTCCAGACAGTCAGCTATTCTTCTAAGGCAATTGGCTTTCCTAAATGAAGAATTTAAATGGTACAAAGAGAAAATTTCGAATTCTACACCTCCTTTCGTTTTCAATCAAGCATTTATCCGTTTAAAATATGCATGCATGTTTTGTACGATACCTTAGAAGTGGTAAGTTAAAACGACTTACACTTGTCAAGTGTTGACTTACATTCATGTAATTTTCTATGCTAGTATGTTTATTACCAGTTGTGTGGATGTCTGGCTTACTAGAGAACAGGGAACCTTGTCTATCACCATCATTAACAGCCATTCATCTCTCTCCACCTGCAACCTACGTACTGGTGAGGGAACATATTATGCCTTTATGTATGTGTTATCACGATTACACTCCTTGCGGTGGTTAACATGAGGAATTAATTCCTTACCCTTTTGGGGATTAAGTAACTTAGTCCCCTGCTCCATACACATTAATCATGGGCAGAGGCTAAACCATGATTGTATTATCCAAACATAAGTCATAAGTTATGTAAATGGATGTGCGTATGACTGCATATTCCAGTGCCTTTTTATTACCCATTTAGAGACAGCTTCATTTGAGCTATTTCATGAACGGTATAATTACCGCAGATCTGTACAACCATCAAATGAGTGGGTCTCTAAATCTCTGCATTTTTGTTCTTTTCCCTTAAAAACCGAACTACATTGCGAATCACCACTGTTCACTGGAGCGAATGACACCCAAGCAGAAAGAAAAAAATGCATTTCAAACCTTGTTTATGAGATGCCTTAACTGCTTATGAAGGTAGCGTTACCAAAAAAGGAACATTTTTCTTCTTTGATGGCATGTTATTCCACCTACTGCAGTGAGTTTGAAATTGTCCACATCATTCTCATTTACCAGAATTAAAAAAGTCTCTCGAACCCTGCCAAATATTTTCCCTGTGGTAAGAAAAGCAAATGGAAGAGGAAGACCTTGTCAGAACAGTGGTGGAGCATTTCTTCACATCAATTAGACGATTCTTGTCATGTCATCATGATTTTTGCATCCCGTGACCTTGAGGTCAATGTGACAATCTACGTCTAAACATTGGAGACGACTGTCAAGCCTTAGGTCGATAAAACCATTCCCAGCAGACTTTCAGGCTTCAGCTTGACCTTTCCCTTTTCCCATCCAGCATGCCTGATTCAAGGGCTATTAATCTAACGTCTTGACTCCCAGTTTAAACACTTCGTACTACCATCTCAGGGACTTCAAAGAGGCATGATCACGACAGCAAGGACGTGTTAATTCCTCGTACTTTAAATCATCGTAACCGACATGAATGAAGACAGTCTAAGAGGGAGATGAAGCCATTTTGGTTTTGCTTATAAGTACCCTTTTCATAATTTTTTACACGCCTTGAATGCCAATGAGGCAAGACCAGTCGATCTGTACCCGTAGCTACTAAATTTTTCACTGAATCAGTATCCCTATCTCCACTGAAGGAAAATTATCAAAATGTGACCTTTAGCAGACCTTGATTTTGGGATATTTTCTTTCATGACAGAAATGAGAAAGATAAGTGGTCCTTGTAAACTACTGCATGAAATTCTTCCCCTGTGACCAGCGCCTATCTACTACACAGCTCTTGGGCTGCAGCTATTGCTATTTACTACCTTAGACTAAAAAATTTCATTCAGTACACCCATTGACACTTGATTTGAGGAGCCTCTACAAACTTAAGACCGCCGCCTACCTTTTTCGATTCCGCACTAAAGTTATGCATTGAAATAACATCATTACAATTCTATCAGCTAAGCAAAAGTTATTCTTTCAGAATGACTTAAATAATCCAGAAATTTCGGAACAATTGTTGCTTATAGAGCGGGAAATTCGTTTTTAATATTGAGCCTCGTAGCTTGTTTTTTTTGGCGCTAAAGTGGGTTGCATCATGTGGGGTCTGGTTAACACTTAAACATCACATGCAAAAAAACACACAAGCACTGCAGCAGTTGTACCATTTTTACAAAAAAATTAATAAATATAAGCTGGGAGATTGTAAATCTGTTAAAACCTTGAGTGGTTCTGCCCCTCCGAGAATGGACTGCAGATTCTATTCCTCCCTAGTACATGTTACAGTATGTTGCAGTAATGAGAGGTGCTCCGCCTCTTAGGCAGGGTTTTAACATAAACCCTCGGGCAAGTCTTGAATTTCCCCACTGTGGAGGATAATAACTCATTGAATATCCAGAGGCTTATTTCTTGACTATCTGCTATGCTAGTCTATCTCCTCCTTCAAGGCAGTGTGCCAAGAGTGTCAACAATGGGGATCCATGGGAGCAATTTTGGGGCCCCCCAATCAGTGGTTGATTAGACGTCCACATTTCAGAATTTACCATTTTCATCATTTGGACCATTGAGAGATCCAGCGATCCAGATCATCTTTTCGCAGTGAAGCTGTGCCTTTGCGACGCCAAAAGTGGTAATCTCGGACTTCCATATCACCCATAGAGGAATCTCTGGGGCGCATTTTTGCCTGTGCAGGGAATGCATGCCAAACGAGATAAACTTGTGCATTCAGCATACCTTCCACCCCACTTCCTTGCATATTAAGGAACACTGCTCTTTTTTCGGCTGTGCATTCTAAACTTCTCCAAACAGTCATTCGGGAACTCCTTAGGTGATAATAGAATATTCCTCAAGAATTACTGACAAGAGCCATCCCTCCATCTAACCTGCAATAAAAATCAAGACTGCTAAGCAGCCGAGGAAGACTCATTAAGGTGCGACTAAAATGCAGCCGCAGTCAATTCAACTGCTGCCTTAGCTTGGAAGTCTACATTTTACCCTATTCACTTCGCTGCTTCTAAGAAGGTGCTTACTGAAGCAAACTTCCTTTGTCAGAAGTGGCATTACACATCAAATCTATTCCTGTCGCTCAATTATGTATTCTCAAGGAGATTTTAGCCTCACACACACCCGTCGGGCTCTGACCTGTAAGTTTTTTTGTCAATATGCCATAGAGACAGAATTATTAGCAGCATTGAAGCACCAATGACCCCACGACTGTCGCACTTTTGTGATTGGACGACCACAAAAGAGGAGTCAAGCTAGATGGAACCCTCAAAAGTAAAATCAAGCCTTAATATGAGAGAAAAAAGCAAACGAAATGACGGTGCCTAGCTTTACGATCTCCGAACACATCTGAAAAGGACCTAGCGTGTGTGTGGAGTCACTCATGGCCATAGAATTACCTTGGCCGCTGCTTCACTCAAATAATTCCCCACTTTGGATTAATTGGCCGGTCAGAAGGGCGCAGAATGACCACATTGAACACGTAAGACTGGCCACGTACTTTCTAGATATAAGGGTTGTCAAATCAAGTTTGGACTTGGAACTTTAATGGCACTGGAGCTGAAATACTGTCTTCTTGAGTAGTCTGGCAGGCACAAACCTGGATCCAAGAAATGACCATTCAAATATCACATTAGTGAGCGGTTAAGGGTACTCGATGCAAGTAGATATCCAGCGGCTTGATGTCTTCGTACACAGCAAACCACTAAACGCTGACATCCGGGCCAGTGGTGCCTGGATTGGCGCATGACACATGCATCACCAAGTCAAACACTACTGGGTACAAAGCCGCTACGGCACCGTTACTTTCTCCACGTCTCAAATTGACCCCGGTGCAGACGTAGCCAGAACGGCACGAAACTGAGGGCACAAACTAAAGCAAATTGAAAGCTGCCTGTAGTTAAAGGCACAATTAAAACAAGTTCGTTTTGTTAAAGTACCGTAAATGTGAGATTTGTAATCTGATAAAGTTTTTCAATACGTTCCTCCTAAATGATTAAGGCGCTTTAGTCACCAAATAACGGTTCGTATTCTACCGTTAGAATCGGCGCGATCGCTTGTTGGAGTAGACAGTGGTGCCGAATTCGAAGCAAGAAATCAAACCATTCTTACGGACAAATCCCCCCTCGTTGTTATTAACATTCCATTTAAAAAACAAAAAAAAATAAAAACATTAATTATATTTTTCGGCCTCTTAGTATGGCTTAAGATTAACACAGAGCTAAGACAATTATCGCTTTTCTGGATACGAAACAGGGGTAGTGGCTGATTTTGCTGCTTGGGTCTTTTTCCCTCAGGCGCATGTTGTTGCTAGATACCTCGTTATCATTGCGCAAAATGTCCTAGAAATTCTGAAAATTCTCATACTGAACGCGCTAGTCTCTTACACTCCTCCCCCATTTGCTCTAATAACGAGTTTCACACGCAAATCTTCCTTCAAATGGAGTCCCCTTTCACTTCTGGTACTGTTGTTAATGCTGCCGTTGTTGACGATGGCATTGTTGCTGTTGAAACTACTACTTCTGTTCACGGAACAGCTGTTCTCATCCATCACTGCTGGTCAAACAGTTGCTTAGCCCTCTTCTCCCTTCTCCTCCCTCCCTCCCTCCCTGCGCCATCGCCCTCCCGTAACTTGTTGCATTTCGCCCAGCTGGCACTTGTCTTGGTGGCCCTGAAATCTGATTGGACAAGGCCTTCATCGACTGCTTATAATGCACATTTCATGCTTTGCTCAGCCAATCAAATAGGCGATCGATTAAGTGGCCCGAATTCGTGATTGGTTGGTACTGCTTAGGTTGATTTACTCTTAAAGACGAATAACACTCAAGTTGTTTAAGCCCATTTATTTTTCCAAAAAATAAAAAAAACAAACAGCTTGATTATGATTAAACCATAAATGTTCTCTTTTGCAAATGGAATACACGTCGAATTTGGTTGACGATAAATCCACTTTTTAAACGTAATTCGCGATGAAATCAGTTCTGCGCAACCAAAAGATGAAAACAAAATATTTTGAAATGAATTTGGACCTCTGAAGGTGAAAGTCAGTGACGGCAATCTACAATAGCTTACGACTTACATCACTTTCCTAGGTAAGAAGTTCCGGACTGGATTTTTGATTTCTACAATATTTTCGTCCCCAAATAGAGTCCCATATCACAGGCATTCTACTTGATTTTTGAGATAAATGGATTATTTTGTATATTCCTCTATTATTTGCAGATAACCTATTGACTAGTCATTATTTTTAAATAAACCCGTACATTGGGATTGGAGTGAGTTGGTTGGATAAATTAGCAGGTGTTAAGTGGACAGCCAATGGTGAATGCCGTGGAGCCATCAGCATGTACTTATTCCCAACGAATGACGTTTTTACACGTTGAAGGTCGATAAATCACTGACTGCAGCTTACCGGATAAAAAATCCCTCCGGCGGCCATACAAACTTCGCCGGAAAATGAAGGAAAAAGGAGGCACCTTTGTATTTTTAATCCTTGAAGCGATAACGTGCCACTCTGGTCAGCGGGGTAGTTTGGGGCGGTATGTCCGTTAGATGAATGGAGCAACCATAATGCAATCGGAAATGTGTAGCAGTAATAATAAAGTAAGTTTTTAGTTACTTGCCATTTCAGTTTCCCCAATGATACTGCTTGCAGTTACACCCGCAGAGGTGCATTTTGATGGGAAACACCTTAAATTGTTATTGCAACCTTTTTATTGTAGGTTTTTATATCCTAAATTTTCCTTACACGAATGTGTTGTAGTGCTCAAACGACGCTGGTGGCTGGATTTTGCCTAGACAGGAAACTTCTGTTAAGCACCTATAACTGTGTCCGGAAGTGGCCATAGCGGAAACCTTTCAATCATGCGTGAAATCCTCTCCTGTTTTGTTACACGTTTTAGTCTGGCAAACATTTGCAGACAGAAAAAAAATGGTGAAATTTTTATCCAATTTTCCTTATTTCAAAAGAGTGAACGTCTTCGAGATTCGCAAAGCATGCTTTCAAATTTTCTCTTCCTTGTGGGGATCATTCAAAAGAACTAGGTCGTCAAATGACCTCTTAAAGTATTTCCTAGTAGGCAGAATATTTGTAAACAATATCGTCTGGATAGGTCCTAACTACGAATTTGTTGTATTTACTTGGAAAAAGGTTTCTTTTTAATTTGAACTTGTTTAATTTAATTGGTCATTCAATTTACCTGTTTAATGTTGTGGAGTGCTTCGAGTCGTTCCTGAATTCTAGAGAAGTCTTAATACCAATACAGTACTTTAAATGTTTGCTTTAGCTGTCGATTTTAGTGACTAGTTACTTGGGGCCCTGCCTTTGTAGCCCTTACGAGTGGCCATCCCAGTGGCTCCCGAGCCCTTCTACACGTCAAAAATACATTGTGTTTAAGTATTGCGGCTTCTTTCGTCTTTAGAGGAGTCTCAAGCGCTATATTAGGACAGAAAATGTATTGTCAACGCAAAGGGGGGCTGAGGAGCCACGGGTATGGCCCAGAGGCCATGGCACCCAGCAGAAGAGCAATAGCGGAGCTTTCAGTGTCTGTGTGATCAAAATGTGGATTTAAAAACAATGCATTACATTTTGCATGCGTCAGTGACTCTCCCGTTGATAAGACTGAATCAACAAGAATTTAGCCTAATCTTAAACAGACCCTCGAATTTGCAACTTTATAGGTAGGTAAATGGTTTCTACTTTATGGCGTAAATCAAATCGCTACTTCTCTTTCCCTATCTAATCTATCAAGAAATGCGTTGATTCCTTATTTTTATTTGATCATACTCCTTTATGTTACTCAGTTAATCATTTCTGTACCCAGAAAGGAGGCACTTTAAAAATCCCATTGGTTTTAATAGGAATAGAAGCAAGAGCTTTACTGCAAATCCGATCTTTTACTTAAGCAACTTCAAATGCCCTAGAAGTGATTCCTTTAATGTTCACTCCCAATCTCAGAAAGGCGGTCGTAGACGTACCTTCTCTGCATCAATCAAAAATTATTATCTATAATTAGGGTTGTTTGGAGTGAAAATAAAGTAATGTTATTAAACTATGCTAAATTTGCTCTCCTCCATGAAGGGGTTAATAACAACGACTCCAAAAGCACTGCCACTTAGCCTTTCAATTCTCCCCTGAAGTCGTAGCAAGCCAAAATGGGATGGGAGAGCGTGTAACTGCTGGTGTGGAGGAGGCCTGGGAGACCATTACCAGGCGCAGAACGGAAGCACATCATGCGGAGGCTGAAGTGTCCGGACTGTTAAACACGCAGTTACACAAAATATAAAATGAACACACACACCCATCAATAAAAGTGGTGGATAGTTTTTTTTTTTATAGAAAAGGCGTCGTTGGCATTGATGAGAAAGCAGTCATTTATGATAGACGGCTTATCAATTTTCTAAGATCGTTTGTTGATTTCTTGATAATTTGACGTCTCTTGGTCTGCTTTTTGTCAGTCAACTGACCTGACATACAAAACTGTAATCGCGGTTATTCAATAATAAAGGGGAAGTTACCAATGCCCGTCGCAGATGAAAATAAGTAATCGAGCTGATTTAAAATAAAACAATCTTACTGGTTTCCTCTCTTTTGACTGAGACAAATAGAGAAAATTGAAGAGACTACCTTACCAAAGCAGCCAAATTGGAGGGTTTTGGTTTGTCGTTGACAGGGGCCTATCTGTTGAGTGTCAAGGAGTGATTTTATGTCAAAAGCAATTTTAGCGGAAACCTATAACAGCAGGCAACTATTTGGCCAAAACCTTTGCAACGGGTGAATTGCTAATAAGGCCGAATATTAAAAGATGCTATCAAGGATTCGGAGTTCGTAAAGAGACACTACTTTTCTGTCAATTTTCCAAACATTTTTAATGCGACAGCTCGAGACTCCCCTGAGGACAAAAGAAGTCGTAACACTTGGGCAAAATGTGTATTGCCAGCGTGGATTAAGGGGTGGGAGGGCTTCTGGCGCAACCTTGAGGCCATGCGGCCTTGCGAAAGCACAAAGGTGAGGTCCCAAGTGCCCACGAAATCAAAACGAAGGGTTTAAACCGGTAGGCAGAGTAATACATGTCCAAACTAGCTATCATTTTACCTCCCACTCGAGAGACTGTGTCGAAATTATGCTTTGACTTGAAGAACAATAATACATAAAACTGCTTCCTTTTTTGTCTAGTAGGTGAAAAATGGGAATCATGGTTCCATTCAATATAATACAATCCTTGTTTAAATAAACGCTACGTATCAATCATACGATTGGCGTTCTAGGCATAGTTTGATATTCAAACAACCTGGCAATCAATCGCACTGTCAAGAGCCGCAATTCTACCCTTCGTATCAAAATGTTATGGCAGGAGGTTGTTTTTAATCAGTATGTATGAAGGTTCATACTTAAATAAGTCCAACTTTTACCGATTTTTTGGGTCACCATCAAGGCAGCTCATTGTCACCATTGGCGTTTCAGGTCAACTCATTGAAGTGGAAAATGCTTAAATATTTATGGCATTCTCATTAACAAAACGAAGTTTTCAATGTTGAAGAAGTGGCTAATAAACGCATGTCTTCGTGCTTTAAACGTTCAGCAAGGTCCCGTTTTGACTGAAGGCTTTGATTTTGAGGTCGAATGGACTTTACGAGAGACTATTATCTAGCACCATTAATTAAGACCCAGTTTACCTATTTCCCGTCTCCACCTAAACAGTGTATTGTAGCACCCTGAGTCTTTCCTGAAGTCGAAAGGGGTCATAATACCACGACAGAAAATGCATTGCCAAAGTACAGAAAGACTGAGGAAGGAGGCGCTGGCATGTCCCTAGGGTCATGACACCCAGCGGAAGCGAAATGGCGGAGCGTTATGTGATCAAATAACCAGAACAGGAAGTTGATCAAAAAACCAAAGCAATGGAGCATGATCCCCCATTTTTACATGCGGCAAAAAACGCAAGACCTTTGACCGGTGGGAAAATGAGATGCGCACTTTTACTTGAATGTAGTTACCAAGGCAGATGTTATTAATGGGTTTCAAAGAAGATATTCAATGCAACCTAAATTTAAATGAATAAATACCCAGTAATACGACACTTCATATGCATTAGCTACGACTGTAAAGTGATCCAGTGGCTGATCTCAATGATTGACTGATTTGGCTTTGAATTTATTAACTACTGGAATCGACTACCGGTTGGGAGTCATGCTTTCAGGAACATTACTTTTGTTTTAGGTATTGAATACGAGCATTTTATGCAGCTTTTTATTCCAGTTTTCAGTTTAAAGTCTAAAAAATAATCTCACGTGGAACATGGAGGGGCCAGCTTACTAAAAGAGCAAAGAAAGGTGGGAATACACTTCATTGACTATTCCATATCTAATTATACCTCTCATTCTCTACAACAGGTGCTTTCAGATACCCAACATGGTTGCAATGGAAGGTTAGAATGAGATGGCGGCTGCTGAGAAGGGTACGTCACTTCAATTTCATTAGCTTCTCAGCTATACCACTCTCTATCCACAGACGAGGAGACAACGGCGAAGCCTGGGACACGTAAAAGATTAGGGACGCCTCAATTGGACAAAAATTTTGCATTTAAATTATACCGAGCATTGAAAAATCTTAGCTTAGAGCAATACCTCACCCAACTGACTACTGTTTTTGGTCAACAATGATAATTCCCGATGGGGCTAACTGATAGGAGGTCCGAAAATTGCTCCAATTTGGTTTAATAGAAGTGGTTTGAGGAATTATACTTAGTAACATACATCATATTTAATTTGTGAAGTCTCTATACATGTAATGCGAAATCGTTTCAGGATGCAACATTACAGCACTTGCCTCGCCAGAACAAACTTTGTTGATTAACGTCACCACCACCTGTTTCTCACACTTTAAAGAATGCACCTAACGAGTAAGAAACGGGAACGGAGGCGGCGACAAACACACCATACAGTTGTTTGGTCACTATTAATAACTAAATTTATTGAAAATGTGAAATTTTCAGCCGGACAACAACCAAAAATCCAGGTGTAAGCACTATTGCAGTGTTTACTTCCCTGGACCAGTTTGAAATTCTCCATTGTGAGGTGAACAGAGGCGTGGCAACCCAATTGCTCTTCACTGCTCAAAGTAGTCAATGATTAACAAAATTTCCTGCAATTTCATTGGTCAATCAAATTCTTTCTTGATTGGATCACCTTTTTGAAGATTCATCCCTTGCTTCAATAATTAAAATGGCTATCTATGACATTAACGTGAAAATTATGCAGCACTTCCAATTTACACATTACAAAGTGAAGCCAGGGTGGAATGGAAAAGAACCCAATCAAGGGGACAACTTCGCCTGCTATTTCCACCCATATCTGCGAGATCTTTCGCACGCAATACATTAAAGGAATGAATTCAACCACTGTGTCGGAGACATTAGGTTTTCTTTTCACAACAACGAAAAAGTGGTAGGCAAAAACATGTTTGAATTCAAAACTCATGGACTAAGTCTGTCCTAAATGAAATTAATAAACTATCGGTGCCTCTGACCATCCTTCAACAATTCAGGTGCTTAATGACTGACCGTGACCTTACTGGTCCCTAAAGTCGATTGCTGACTGATTGTGATCCCTTTGAGGAGCCTAACTTTTTCATCAACTGGTTTTATGGTCCATGATTTATTACAGCTGCTCTTTTCCATAAAAATGGGAAATTAGTCTAAGATAGCCCGACTTTGTGGAAAAATAGAACGATGTTGTTCCAGCCCATCCCGGTATCCATCTCCAAAATTTATGAAGACGTTAGATTTGACAACAAAGTGAGAGCTGAGGCGATAGTGCTACAAGACCACTATCGGTGCTCCTATCCGTCGCAAACCCCCAACTGAACAGCCGAGAATTATAGTATAAACATGGTCTGGAGCGAAGCCCCCGCCCAAAATCAAGTTTACAGATTAGATCCAACCGATACCATACGACCAAAGGTCCAGTTATTTAGTAATTTTTAAATATTTACTTAATTACTAATTTGACGGTTGTCCAACCGGACATTCAACCTGCTACTTCATTGGCCAATGAAAGCCGACACTGGCCGGCCTGTGTTTCCTCAATAAGCATCACCTTTTTTTGTTTCGATGAGATCAGTTAGAGTGACTCAAAACTTAAATTTATTTGTAACTTATTGGAATTCCCAATTACTTTTGAAGCAGACAAAATCAAGCTTGCCTGGAGTGGCACACAGATAACCCGATCCACTAGGAGAAAAGAATATGCCTTGTTTATCAGTCCCACCTATATCTATGTCTCTCTCTCTCGTTCTTTCCATAGAATGTACTAATAAAACAGGGAATAACGCAGTTGATGGATACACATCACGGGCAGCTGTTTGGCTACCATTCTTTCTACCTCTCCATTTCTCCTCTCTTCTTTGGGTAGGTTTTTTACAACATGTACAATCGGTAAGGTAGATGGGAAAGGAGAGGAAAGGGGAAGGAACGGAAGGCAAGAAGGTCCAATTCTTCGGATTTTTCGGTTCTAACTGAAGAAGTACGTTGAAGTAAGAACTTTGGAGAGGTCAAAGTTGCCTAAAAAGGAAGGAGGTGAATGAAATGTCAGCAGACACTTGAGAGTGAACAGGCATTTGAGTGATAAATAAAGGTGGGTGAATTTGTAGATCAGCAACAGGTGGGATTTTTGCGTCCTTTAAAGCTGCAGTAGCGGCTGAGAAAATGCACGGATGATATTTCCGTTCATTTAACGTTGCAATGCGGAAGCTAGTTTTTATTGCACGTCAGTCAGCAAATAATTACGAAAAAGGTGAAACTTGCTTCCTGTCATCATCAGTTAATGCATGTAGGACCTATTTTCTCACTCTCCATCTCGATTTTCCCCTCCCAGTTGGCGTAGGTGTGAACCAGTTGCTTCGCCATCCATGTCACGTTGAACATGAATGGAAGTTGGTCTTGAAACTCCAACACCTAGTTCTTCATTATCAAGAGCAGCGGTTCTTTCTGAACGAGATACCTACGACCAACTCATCAATACAACCAACGAGTTTTCTTAAAGCACTTTCAGGTGATGAGTTCTGCTATCACGGCCTCTGCCGATTTGGAAACGAGTCCAACTCAGTTCGAAGGGCAGGCAACCTTCAAATTGCATATACCAGCTTCATTCAATCGAGCCCTTTATTTAAGAGCTTGAAAAAGGGGAAGGTGATGGAGAGCACAACGGAGGGTGTCACACTGACAGATTGACGCAGGCAAGTGTATTGTAATGCGCATATTTGACAAGACCTTAAAGGTAACAGCAATTCATTGTAGCCAGCCATATTGAAAACCGTATAAACTTCCGGCTTCAGCTTTGAGTTTACTTCCCATTCGGGAGTAAGCAGGAGTCAATTCAACTGCTTTCAACGTCTTTGGAAAAAAAAAACCAATATTTTCGAACCTCAAACAACGAATCTTGGATAAAACATAAGCAAAAAAGGGTCGAGTTCTCTTGCCAAATATTTCACGGCTTGTCTGATAAAGACGCAAGGAAGAGCCAACTTGGCTTTTACCTACACCACCCGGGAATAATAAATCAGTTTTTCTCAAAAAGATGAATAAAACACGATAATATTAGCATTTAACACCCCTCAAAAAGGAAAACAACAAATTAAAACTTGCCTCTTTTGGGGAACTGTTTCAGGAGATTATTGAAGTTCACCGCCTCGTCTCGCTTCTTCTCGGGCAGTTTCTCGAGTTCCCTGCAAAGGGGGTTCAAGTGAATGTACTTTTGTTGGAACCAATTGAACACTTCCATTGAAATACCACATCAGCCCCAGCAACTTCCCTGTCTCCTGACCTACTTCCGCCCCAATGACCCATTCTTTGCCATTATTCCGAAGGCAGTATAACCGAAGCTTACAAGGTGTGAGTAAAGAGGTATAAAACGAAGTTTAAGCCTGTCTATCGACAGCAAGTGAAGTCCTCAGCCTAAGAGGATCGGCGAAATATACAATCACGGCGTCATCCAACAAAGCACTTCCACAAATTTAATTCAATTTTTTCTTTGTCCTTTAAAAGTACTACCTCTAAATAGTCCAAGAAAGTGATTTTCTGGGAGTGACAAGAAAAAGACAGCTTTGATACGGCTCGGATTCTTCTGCCCCCTAACAGATTGTTTGAAGGTGTATTGTATACGAAAATAATCCCTGATGGTGCCAAAAGATGTTACCATAATGCGGGTATTTCATCACCATCCCTATGACAACACTATCTCAATGAACTGCAGCAAGGTTTCACATCGGTCATCGGCTTTGTTTTTTGTTTACTTAAAACAAGAGGGAAAAAAATCAGCATTAATTCATGTCGAAACAATGCTGAAAAGTGGTTGCAGGGACATTCTGGCAGTAAAAGTTGATCTTTTGCCTCGTCACCTTCGCAGCGGGGTGATTGAAAGAACAGCCAACCCACGAAGAATGTTTCAGGGGGAGTTTTGACGGTTGTCAAAAAGAGGTGGAACCATAGAGAGTCTGTGTAAAGTTTGAAAGGGGGAGAGGAGAGTGGGTTCTTTCTCCCACATGGTTTGTGCGTGGAGGAAATGTGGTGTAGTACGAAGTAATTACGACGCCAGCCTCATCAAATCACCCCTTTTCGTCCTCTCGTACCTTTTCCTGCCCTTTCGTTCGCGCCTCCATTTAGTCATCCAACACAAACTCGTTAACGTACACATTCATTACTATATTGAGGAGAAATGCCCTTTTTGTAAAACAAGTTTCACAACGTGAAAAGGCCTAATCGGCTCCAAAGGAAGAGAATTTCTCTTGTTGTAGGCAATCCCCGAAAAATGAGGTGAAGCTTCGCTGATGTAGAGTTCAGACCTAGTAACTCCCACTGTCAACTTTACGACAAAGAAGATTTACGTTCGTTTTGGGACTTTTGCCAAGGAAATTTGAGCTGAAATGAGACATATCACTTACGCCTGAGAGTACTCGAACTTCTCACGAAGGTAATCAGAGAGGTTTTCCAAGACGTTTTCCGAGTGTAGAGCCACAAATTCCTCACGGCAGATCTGGAAGGAACATTCAAATGGTGGGTAAATTAAAGACTCACTAACAAACCACTTTGAGACAGTCAGATCCCCTACAACAGGGGAATGAGCATCGTGACCCTAGGGCGCTCATATTGGAATAACTTCCACTATGATGGGCGATTTTGGTCTTGTAAATGTGATATTCACGTGGGAGATCTAAACTAAGACTAGAGTAGCTAATAAGGTACGGTTAGAGTCACACCCGGAGGTGTAAAAGAGGCGAATCGGAAGGGCAGTCTTATCAGTAACGCATAAATGGAACGCGAAGTTAGTAGCGCGGATGGTAGACGTCGATGCTATCAGCGTGGGGTTTGGATCAAGGGAGGTTGGGAAGATCCAAGCAGGAATAATAGCATGTACCGCTATGCTACAACAAAGATGATGGACGGCAGCACCTTCATTGACAGAGACTTGCAATCACCCCGGATGAAAAAAGTTCTGTCGCTAGGGGCGAAGACATGCCCTTTTCTAAATCACCTCGATTTCTATGCCAATTTTGCCCTCCAACTGTTCATTCCATTTTTTGTGTGATCATGTGATTTTCAAATGCCAAGAAAGAAGATTGTAACCGCAGGGAGCTTGGAGAGATATCATTAGAGGAATGCGAGGGATGAGGCAGTATCTCCTATTCTCTTCACCTTAAAGTACAAATTCTCTCATGGTCAAAATGTTTGGCTCTAGGAGGCCATATACGACACGGTCTTGCAAATCTTCCTCTAACTGCGGCTATCCTGGCTACTTTGGAATTAAATAATCCCCTCCTACATGTCTTCAAGTAGTATCACAACTGATGCATTAATCTGGAGTAATTTGAATCGGTAGTGGGACCTGCCTCTTCATCATTCATGCTTACGAATGGAAGATCTTCCTAAATGTGGCGATTCATCACCAGAATCAAGCTAATTACGTCTTCGAAAAGAGGCTTCACCAACCCCGAAGCCAAGTTGCACACAATTCTTGGGGCAGCAGACCAGCTCGAATCGCATCCACCAGGTTCAGACAACATTTGCTGGCATGAAGGCTCATAAGTTCCTTCCGAGTTTAAAGGTATAGTACCTGGCTCTGACAAAGACAGCACAAAGCTTCTTCGGTTTTGTGAAAGAAAAAATCAGTCAAACGCACGCGCTCGCAGGCGCTGTGTGAACCAACAACTTACGCTTACACTTCCACACTTGTCAAATGTTTTGTCGCTGCGTGTGAATCGGATTGACCCCCTTTTTATACCAATTTTAAAAGCAAAAACTTAAATTAAAAGGTCAAATATACCGAGTTGATTTGGGTGAAATGACTTAACAATTGATCAAAAACCACTACCGGTGGTCCTTTTGAAAAGCGGGACCGCAGTCGGGATAAAAATAATATTTCAAAAGTTTGAACCGGGTGAAAGAAAGCCGTTGGTTGAGCAATGGTGAACAATAGTGGGTAAGGGAAACAGACTGCCCAATAAGAATAACAGCTACTAGGCAATGAAGTTATTGCAAATTGCCAATGAAAATTTAAAAGTGAGAATTGATTACTTTTAACAATTGAGGAACTTGTGGAAAAGAAAAAAAAACATACTTCAGAAAGTCTACTGCAAGTGTCAAAACGCAACACGAGCAATTTAGGTTAATGCAATCACACCACCTGTCCAAAAGAACTGAGATGCTGTCTACAAACAAATAAGCTCCAAATGGAAGTTTTTTGTTACCTCGGTAAAAAATTCTCTTAACCTAATTTTTTTCTGCTAGACGCCAGTCTAATTTTGATTTGTGTGCAGCAAAGAAGAGTACAGGAGAGAGAGGAAGAGGGAGGAGGCGGGGGGACAGTTGGCGACATTGAGGAAATGAATTCGTCCAAGTCCTAGGCGCCTGAACCACATATTTTGAACATTTTGTGTCCACAAAATCAGCTCGTATGTAGTCCAGGTGTAACGATTGCCCTACGACGACGAAAAAGAGTGCAAAATTGGAAATTTGGGCTATTGGACATGGACGAAAGTTGGTTTGGAGCTTTGAGAAAGACGGAGTTGGGACAGGAGCAAGAAAGTAAACCTAATCTTTCTTCTTGAATCGCAAGTGACAGAAGTATGGTAGATTTTGATAAGGGGAAGATACGTGGCATTTCAATTCTGGATCTACACATTCCATGTGCATCCATCCATCCATCCATCCATCCCTCTGTTCCAGACTCACCCGCCTATCCATGTCAAATCTGTCCATGCATTCACGTTCTATCCTAACGTCCCATTAACGCAGTTCTCTCAGGTCCATCCACCCAGCTCTGATCCACCTATTAGTCTCATTTTCATGCGTCGAGCTACTACCTCCCTCCAGCACAGAGGAATGAAGGCATAGAAAATACTCCCATACCAAACCGACTCCAAATTTGTGTTTGATCCGTTTTTCAAAAAGCAAACCCCCCTTCCAAATAACTATTTCCTGTAGAGACAGATTTGACGATAACAGTACTGATCGAAAAGGTACCACAGCATCTTGGTAGGATGTCAATTTACTTTTCCTCCTTCTTTCCTCCTCGCAAGGGCATTTGTGTGTGAATGGAAGAAAATGAAAGCCCCTCGCCCGCTCTTTCCTCAAACACTGATTGGATGAGGCGCTGATTTCGCGCGCCTGGAATAAAAGTGGACTTCAAAGAAGGCGACTGGAGAAGGGCACAAACGCCTCGAAACTTCGCTACACCCACCCAGCTCGAGTCAACAGTTACCACTACCAAGAGTATCACGGCTGACATTTCACCTGCCTAATTAGCTTTAATTTGTAATAACAGCTTTTTCCCGAATGCCTTTGATCTGATCAAAAAAAGCCGACTGAAGAGCGAATTGCAGTGCGGCGCCTCTGTGAATGATTGGTAGACCTGCATCGAGGGAAAAAGGTTCGAGCAAAAGGTGCCGAAAGCTGCGCAACAGACAAACTCGTACCGGAACATTCCCTTCCCTCCTCCTCTGCTGGTGCAGCGAAAAAAGGCAGAAATTCGAGCGATGAAGAATTGCAACATAGAGAGGGCTCGTGAGAGGGCACGACTTCAAATGATAGCCTGATGGAATTAGCCGACCCTATTTTTCCATGGTTATCATTTTACTTTGAGAAGAAATTCTCCCTACCGTTGCATGACGATAACAAACCAGGTGGCGTAAATGGAAAACTTTAAATGAAAACGTTTACGCTACACCGTGGGCATTTGCATAGGTATCCTAACTGCTGAATTAATGGCAGACATGATTCATGGTATGTGCAATTTTCAAGCGTTAGCTTCAACTATTAGCCGTGGAGGGGATCCGAGGTGCTCTCTTCATTCCCAATGTTCTCAACTATAGCAAACTAGACCAGAATGTCTATCCTTGAAATGACTACCTACTGATAGGCGATGACTCCACGAGAACCAACTTCAGACTCATGTTCCAGCATGTGCATCAACGAAGGTGAATTCGTGAACACCCATTTCCGTGATTAAGGTATAAGGTTTATAAATGATTACTTTTATGGTACTATGCAAGATCTTTCGGTTTTTAATCGCAAACCAATCACCTTAGAATCACGAAGGAGCAGTTGTTAATCCGTTACCAATGGATTAACACTCCATTTAGGGAGAATCAATCCAAGCAGCGGGAGAAAAATGGTTTTTCTTTCTGTCCGTCTCCACAAAGTTCGCACCTCACACCTTTAGGTAGTCACTAGGGCAACAAGAGGAAGGTGGAGGCGGGGAAAGACAGGCAGGAGGCCTGGTCGGTGGGCTGAAATTACTGTCGCACTCATCACTGACTCATCGTCTCCATGTCTGACCTACAAATCGGCACGTTTCGACCTTCTCCTACTCCTACTCCTTTCCTTTTCCTTCTTCTTATTCCTCGTCTCCCCCGCATCCTTCTACGTGTAAAAAGGTCTTTGTCGGAAGCCAAATGGAAAAAATCCAAGGTTAGACTTCACAGACTCCCCTTCCTCCTTACGGAGGAAAGGAATTTGACGGCAGTCTCTGCTGCTCGACAGCAGAATGACATTGCCTTATTTACCAACTGCGTCAATCTACTCGGTCTGCTTGCAGGCGGCGTGGTGCTTCGCTTATGCCACACTTCTGTCAGTAGGTCCTTTGGTTGGAAAGGGGAACACAACCCACATCCGGACACCTCTGCCGCCTGACGCGTACAACGAAAACTGGGACGTTACCGTGTAATGTGATGACTGAACGTTGAGGTGGTGTGAACAGTGGTGTCCCCTTCCAATGGAGCGTCAAGGATGATTATGTGGAAATACATTCCTATTCATATGCTCCAGTGATCAGAAAATAGCAAGAATACTTCGAGACTGATTCGGATAGTAGAATACTTGTTTCTTCTTCCTCTACAATAATTTTCCCTTAGTTATAACAAATTTCCGCTAAATTCGGTATCCTGTGAACGGGCTTTTGCGATATTGGCATTAAGCTTGTACTACTTTGTTGGTTACTTCTTTGGGAACAACTCGAACTCTGAAATAACACCAACAGCTACGCTTCAAGATGAAATTGTTGAAGCCTACCTTAATGCATCCTCAGCTATTCTGATGCAAAGAAGAGTATAAATGGGCATTTCGTCGGAATCATAATGCATCGGGAACGCTTTAAGGCCTGAATTTAGTTAACAGATAGTTGTGTATCCTATCCAGCCCCTAATAATAAATCGCTCTGATGAAGTTCACTTTGTTCCTTCCGGTGAAGCAAGCATAAAAATCACTTTGACCTTTAAATAAACAGTTCAGGCAGGACCTAAAGTTCAAGTTAAAAGGCATGAAAAAGCGAAGAAAGTAGTTGATTGGTTAATGAGGTTTCATAAACTCTCCTCGGATCAACATGCCACCCGTATCAGTACTGCCTCCTTCAGGAAGCGTCTAAGACTCCCCTCCCCCGCGGTCACTTTTAAAAATCGCTTTGATACAGACGGCCTTTGTATCAGATAAAAAACCTATACCGCTCTTTTCATAAACCTTGGACATTCAATGTACGACATTTTATTTCTACGTTGAGGACATTGCAGTTAAAAGGGGATGTGGGAAATTTGGCATTCAAAAGGCCCAAATGACCTTTTTACCATTTCTCAATGACGATATAGATATTAGCAACTGCCTACTAAAGGCGCAAAAGAGGTACCCCAGCATCACACTTGGTCGTTCTGAGTCCAGGAATCAGCACTTTTAACTGATTGCCAAAATCCATAAAACCACGTCCGTGAACATGAAGGAAATTAAGAAATACGGCCATGGAAGACAATTACTGCCTTCCATTAGAGGCTAGGACATTAAAAGTGCATCTGAACGCCTTATATTCCCTCACCAAGGGGGTGGTGGGCCATGACTACGCCTATTTGGCAAGCCGACGATTTTGCAGTTCATGAGAAAAATTTTTGCAACTCTGCAAAACTGGAACGCAATACTTTACTGGAGGCAGAGTCACTATCCTGTCAAACGGTAGAGAACGGGAATAGAATATGCGTACGTCGAGAGAGCCAATTCATATCCCATTATTGCATATATTCCTCCTTTCCTGGGCTGTCACCGAGTAGACTAAATGTGACCTACTGATGTGAGGTGCGTCCAAGGCATTCGGGAAGTCCGGCGGGCTGTATTCACATACGCAAGGTAAAGAGTAAGAATCCTCAAACTGGTTCATGACAAAAGAGTAATAACCGTTGAAGGGGTGTTTGGAAAGCTGAACGTGGGTGACGCATTGGCTCGAGAGGACCCAGGATAGGTCCCCTTCGTAGTGGGCGCAAATAAATGGGAGATAAATAAGTTAAAAATAGGCGAAATGGGTAAACCTAGGATCGAATGTTAATTCTTTGATCCAAAAAAATGAATAAAATCGGGCAGAGAAGTTAGTAGCCATATAAAAATTGAAGACAATAATAGGTGCATCATGATCATGAGTGTTTGCCCTCTGGAAAGCTCAAATACCCTGAACAGAAGGGAGACTTTTGGACACAAAGGGCAACAATGGTCAATTGGATTCAAACAGCAAGACATGAGCGAAATAAAATCAGTCGTAGGATATTTTCGACGGACAAACAACCTCGGTAGCTGGACAGTTTTAGAGGTTAGAAATGGGACAATTGCTATGCCCTCTTTCCTGTCATCCTTCCTCAAGTGGACGCCCTAGATTCATTATCTCGTCAGATCTCATCACAGTGCCGCATCGGAGCCGAGATGTGGCACGATGTGGTGTGCGTGCGCGGTTTATCTGATCCCCATCACGTTTCCGCTCGATTGCCCACAGCTTGGTTTGGCGGGGTGATTACAAAGTGCTAATTTATCTTTTCTCCCCGTGGCTTAAACAATGGAAATGAGATGGATAGAGAGTTTTCTTCTTGCTGTTAAGATGAAATAACAGGCAATAATAATAATAATCCAGCTCGGTATACATTACTTTTCACTATTAATCACCATGGCAACAGCGGCAATGTCCAGATTAAATAAACCTCCTAAGCGTCTTTTTTACTAAAGTGAGGGGAGCAGTTCCGATTAAATTGGTTGGTTATTATCTATCTAGGGTCTCAGTTCACATCGCATATGTGTGACTCCTGGTTGACAGGTTGTTCGCTGATACGAAACTCCTTAAATGTTGCAAAAACAAAGGACAATTCCCTTTCTCAGGCACAGACGGGAAGGGAGGATAAATGAAACGAAGTCGACACGGGAATGAGAGGTCAACAGGTAACAGGACAAAAAAGAAGACAGCTTATCCAGTTTGAAAAGGAGCTATGATATTTTTCACCACTTTAAGCAGACGATAAACCGCTAAAATGACGAGGGCCAAATAAATCCGGGCGACCTTTGCAAAAGTTAAGTGATTGCAGAAAACTAGGGAAAAGGGTTTACTTGTTGAGGAATCCAGCACTACAATCCTTCAACTAACAGCCCTTCTCAACGACGACAAATTGGCTGCGAATTCCACCTTTGTCCGACTCTTTGTCTTCAAAAGTCAAGACAATAACCCCGGCCTTAGCCACTTCCATTTCCATCTCATCTGGACTTCTCCAGTGAATCGTCTAGTCGATTTCGTATGTCACCACGCCATTGCCTAATGCTGCCGCTCATGCCCAGAAAAGATGATATTCAGGACTGAAGCTGATGATATTGAAGGGAAACATCACCTCCTTCTAATCCACTCAAAAGTGGTCTTACTGCTGCAACCAAGTTTAGCAGCACCACGAGGTCCCGCATCCTTTTGTCAAAATAGCCTCTCCTTCCGATTCCTTGACAAGTTCCTATTGTTTTCCGGGAGGAAGAGAAGAAAAAGAGGAAGAGGAGGGGAGAAATTATTTTGGGACAACTTTAAGTGGACAGACCTCAGGTGTGATGGCTGCTTAGTTTTCAGGTGAATAATTGACTCTGTAGCGTATCACACACATTACAAACATGTATTTACATTGGGGGGATTAAGGATGAAGAGGTCCGAGGCTTAGAAGTGTGGGAAACATGGTAGAGAGCCCAACGAAAAGTGTCATACTAATGGAATGACGCATATAGTTCATGCGCACGAGTAAACCCATGCATTCCACGGGTACCTACACCGAAGAAGGCGTGCACCTGCTGCATTACCTGATAGTTAGGTCCCTACACAGCAAAAATGATGTCTTTCAGGTGTGCATGTGATCGCGCACACCTTTTCCCTACTGATTCCCTACCGGTGACATTGAGTCCCATCTCTGGCCTCCCAACCTCTCTGTAAGTCCAGAATACACAACCTTCTAGACTCGTGTACCTTACAGAGCCTTCTGGGATAACCTGCCTAATCGCCATGTTTACAAACCAAGCATGAACATTTGATAAGCAGAGAGGCAATCCCAGAGTAGCAAAAGCTGTAGGCACTCTCAAAGTGATAGTCCCTTTTCTTGATACGATAAGTGACTCAGGAGGACGGAATGGCCGATCAGGAGAAGTAAAACAGGCTATTACAAATATTTGTGGTCCCAAATGCTAACATTACTACTTCGTCACGTCGGCAAAAGGTGACTACCAATTACTTTTGCTGACGCAGGTGAGGAACAAGTCATGTTCGAAATGGAATATGGTATGGGGGGAGGAGAGGAGAAGGCAAATGAAGCCGACGGACAGAAAGGCGAACACGACAGCAGGAACAAAGAAGCACGTTCACCGTTATCAGCACCGATGAGAGGCTGGAGGGGGGCAAGGAAACAAGTGGTGCCGAATTTCGAATGTGACTGGGGAACTCCGAAAAAATGGTCTTAACATATCGGTGTACTTCCAGTGGACTAAGGGGCTTCCATTGAAGGTGGCAACTGATCGTAAGTTGCAAATTCTTACTTCTTCACTATGCCAATGAATCAAATGACGGATGAGTTTTAACAGTTGAAGACAGACCATAATAATCAAGAAAAGACGTCTTTTACTGCTATTCCGTAAACGATCAATTGAATAGGGTAAATGGGAGGATTTTATAAGCCCGCTCCGCCGTTTCTGCAAGCGATACTTAACAGCTCAACCTTATTGACGGCCTTCAGCAACTTCGTCTGCGTCAAAGTAGCACTAAAGCCCCATCGACTCCTGGCGACAGCCATACAACGCGGACGGTAATGGAGCAAGACCTAGATTCAATGAATTCAAGTCGTCAGTAAAAGGAACGACGGAATCTGTGAAATGGGGAACAAATGGTACGACCTATAGAAGCTGAAATGAGCTCAGAATCAAAGTGGTAGCACAGAGTGGAAGAGGGAAAAGGAAGCGGAAAGCGCCCTGATAACGGTGCTTCGATGAACCAAACTTTAGTCCACGAAATGCACTCAGTACATGGGCATTCATGCCACAAATGCCGTGCAGTATTTGAAGAGGACACGGGAGAAAATACCACCGTCCAGAAAGACCTTCCATTCTTGACTGGAATGAAGGATTACATGCTGGTAATTACACATTAAACTAGCTAGAGATGTGTCCAAAACAGCCCTTAGTCAATAATCAGTTTACGCTGACGTCAACAGGCGAGGGAAAGTCGTCGTAGAAAGTAAACAAATGGATGCTGCATACCAGACATTAGTTGATGACAGAGAGTAAGCTTCAAAGACCAGCAATTAGCCGTTCCTCTCTTTCAGACAAATTGCGAAAGTGCCTCAATCCTAGACTGCCTGTCGACTAATTCGTGGTGGAGAATGACTTGGGTGCCCAGGCACTGAAACAATAAGCGAACCATTAAGTCTACGCTTCTTGGATAAACTTCTTTTTAAAATTGGGAAGCCACCTTACGGCCTCCCGCCTCCTTTGCGCACGGACAATAAGGCTTCATTCAAACCCGTGTGAGCTATTGTAATGCTTTAAATGTTTGTTTAACCCATTATTTTGGTTGTGCAGACAATTAAGGCTCTATCACTGTACTTCCGCTGGGCTGTGTGGTCTCCAGGCCATGCCAGTGGTTCCCCCGCGCTCCACCTCTTTTGAAAGACTTGGGGCGCTACATCAGTGGCAGTGGCAAACAAACCGGATCTGGATTTCTTTTACTAAATGCTAAACCTAAAAGTGATGGAAGAGGAGCACATGCTGCAATGAGGAATGTGTGACGAGCTCTACCAGAAGAGTTGAAAATGACATTTATCTTTGGCAACTACTGCAGTCCTGTAGTCTGCAGGAAAGTTATTAAAAATTGAGGAGACGCTAGCCGTGAACCATCTGGAAATGTTCGTCACGCAGCTTGATGATGTCAACAAAGTGAACACGCGATACTTCCTCCACCTCCCTACCAGCTGGATAGAACCCAAATAGAAATAGCTGGGCAGCACTGAAGTGATAACAAAGTGACAAGGAGGACCAGACGCAAAATCTTATCCCCATAAAACTATTTCAGCCCCTATCCCTTATTGAATAATCCCGCTTGTAGACCAATGTTCTTACGGCTGGAGATGAACATGCTTGATGGCCAGCACATTCCCCCTACCCCTAATATAGTACCCAAACAGGATGAAGTGAGAGATCCAGTAGAAATGCCGATTCAAATCAGTGAAGTCACATTTCCTCAGATGCACGCAGATTTTATGACTGGGGCGGTTGGTTTTTGAATGATTTCCTTACAGCACCAACCACGTTGGAATGGCCGACATGGGAGGTTGACCAAGGGCAGCGCCAGGAAGGACGCTCAAAAGGAGAGTTTGGGGGAGAGGAGGGGTAGTTAGTACTTTGATTATTTGCTCAGCTACTGAAGGCTCCGCAATTGTCCTTCAGCTGGATGGAATAGCCTTCGAGCTAGGCTAGTAGCTCTAGTCCCTCTGTGCGTCGGTAATAAGTTTTCTGTGGTGGCATTGTCTTCGGTCGAATTCACAAAAGACTAGAGGCACTACACTACAGCGTCTTTTGACATAAATTTAGCGCCAAAAAGCACCAGGAGAAAGTGGCAGACTCGGAAGATTACATCTACTTTGACAACTATCCATTCCATAATCTGATTACTCAATAAGCGAAAAAGAATCTTTCACAATCATTCTTAGTAAAAAAGTGAAAAAAATGGTAGATTTGGCATTTCCCCACACTGTACGAGGTGGGCAGCAACCAAAATAGGGAAGACCCTATTTTGTGCAAGCACTGCATTCAAAACATAATGGAAAAGTGCTTAATTCCTCTTTTCGGACACAAAAGAAATGCAATTGGCCTTAAACTTAGCCAGCTCATTTTTAACTTACGGAACAAAAATTATGAGGAGTAATTTGAATTATGGAATTTGAAAAACAAAGAGGAGACGGTGATTGGTGCTTTTACAGTTTTGACAAATGCAGACCACAACAATGCAGGGGAGAGGGAGAAAAGGTGGACACAAAGGACGCTCACTACATTTTAATTAACGTTTATGGGAGTATCAAATTCTCTTTTCTGAGACAAAAAATGGTCAGTGAAGCAAGACAATTACCTCAAAAGTCACAATTTTCCCACAAAAACAGGGGCCATCTTTTTTACTGAAACAAAGCAAAAAAGCTGAACAGCACGGGATGGAACTTGTGAAAAGAAAGTTATTTTATCGAAAAAATAGCGATATGCAAAAAAGGGGATTTAAAAACATCATTTTTAATTAATTAATTCAGGAGGCACACAGAGGAGAGCATGAACCTACTGTCTAATCGGTAAACAGGCAACATTGGAAGTAAGGAGCAAATTTATATTTATTTCAGCAGAAGGTACGTCAGAAATTTCATGTAATTAGTTTTGGCTTCAAAAAGAAAAATCCATTTCTTCTTTTACAAGAGCATGAGAGAAGAACTTTCGAATCCTCCGGTCACCCAGCCAGTCTTTGAGAGAAATGCTCGATAAAAAGGGGAAGGCGGTATTTAAGTAGAGTGGTTGAGTCCGATGGGGAGAACGAAAAGATAAAAGCGAAGATCAACACTTTGGGACGTTAGAATTACATCGGGCACCAACATTCCCTAGGAAGTGTGCTTGGGCGACATAAAAAAGGCACACAAATAAGCGAATGAAAAAAAAAAAAACAATCAAAATTTGGCTCAAGAGAGGAAGAAGAAAGGAAGGGAAGATGGAGCAGTCCAATTACTGCCCTCCGTCCATTTAATAAGTGGGCAGTGAAGCTACTGGCGATTCCTATCATGATAAAACACCACCATTCTCATTTTCATTACTGTGGGGATGAAAAATTCCCCCAACCTCTATATCTCCCGGCCTGTGGAACACGCTTCTACAAATCAGTACGCCAGAGACGGAGTGGGGAGAAGACTGACTCCAATGTCCACTCCCCCCATGTCCTTGAAATGAGTCACTGTCTTAGTTACGATGATATAATTTCAAAAAATTATAGAAGCTTGGCGAAGAATGGCATTAGGAGTTATAAGATATGAAGTGGAGAAAAGATTTTTCGTGGGACAAAGTCACTTCTTCCTCCTCTTTCCCTTTTCCTCCTCTCTATTTACTTTCTTCCCCTTGGAGAACAACAGGGACTAGCCAAGGGGTCGGAAGACAGGTCTATTTTGACAAGTCGCAGGACCCTGTGGTGCTGTTAAACCCAGTCGTACGAATCCGTTCACTTCGGAGTGGGTGGGAAGGCGGTACTGTCTTATCCCCAGCCCCAGCTTACCTTCCCTCACCAGTCCCAGGTCCAGGGCGTCGACGTTAGCGACAGAGTCAGACAATGACACGTTGACGTGAAATTGACCAGGCAGTTCGTTGGGAAGTCAAATTGTAATGGAAACGGAGGTTTATTGTCCTGGCTTCTGGAGACGAAGCATCAAACAAAGGTGGGATTCGCAGCCAATTTGTCCGTCGCTGGGAAGGGATGTTAGGTGAAGGATTGTAGCGCTAATTCCCTCAACAAATTGCACAGTCACCTGATTGCCTTACGTCCTTCGTCAGCTTATTTTCTCTTCTAATAATGAATAAAATTTTAAGGACCAACATTTACCATTCTATATTTAGCGACAAATTGAGTACTGTAGCCAGGCGCCATCGAAAGAAATGTCAAAGCAAATGTTTGATTAAAGCCTCATGCTCTACCTTTTAACAGTAGCACCTATCTTCAACCAGCTCCCTCTTTTTCCCTCAAAAATGATCCAAATCCGACAAGCAACTCGAACGCAGCGGTAAAAAAGAAGCACCTCTCTATGGACTCGACTGGAATTCGGCGTGACCACAAGGCTAATCGCTACAAGGTAAAAGTGCAGCAATGTCAAGCAGTTCATCCCACACCTTTTTGGCTCAAATTTTGAAATAAATTCACATGCACTTGTAAATCATACAAGTATTCCCACCAGTTGGTTCGACGCTGTCTTCAACGAAGGAATGTGGAACAAGACGTGCCCCTGACTGCGGCAGAGATGCAGAAGCAATTTCATGGAGCTCGGACATACAGTTCTTGCGTCGAAAAGAAATATTCAAGACGTAATGGTTAACTTTTTTTCGCTATAGAACCATCCATCTGGAGGTGATTTTGCTTCAAATTTGGCCTCGTCATGAATCCACCTCGTTCATCGTGCGATTCAATGCGGAATCGAGGATTCATAACGTAATGAAAGGCCCTCTACGAAATTCTACTGACAATGAATTAAATAGAAAAGCCACGAGGTTCAAAATTTCAGATCCAGTCAAAAAAATCCGTGATCTGTTGCGACTCGCTCCAATAAACTGTTCCGATCAAATAGAATCAATCAGTGAGCACATTCAGGAGACTGCGAAGTACACTACGAGCAACACCTATCGCCTTAAATAATTCTTCCAAGCAACGCTTAATTTGATATTGAATCAACAAATTATTTAACAATATTCTGAACCGAATCACCACAGACACGTAGAAGAAAAAAAGGAAGAGGATCTACTCGCATAAGTAATTTCATCCTGGACATTTACCCACTTCCCAAACTACGAAGCTTCCAAAGGTGAATCTGACGTCAATCTTGGCTAAGTTTGCCAATTTTGCATTACAACCAAAACAGGAAACGTTTCCAGCTTATTAGTCCAGCAATAGCTTACTTCCTTGTGTAAGAAACAAGCAGAAAAATATTGATGGTTGCACTGAACAAGATAAATGTGCCCCATTTATGTGGTAGCAAGAATTGCTGTAGAAGTCTTACTGTTTAGGTGGTACAGAATTCCTGTGAGATTCTACAAGACCTTGAAGGTCTATGGGCGTAGTGAAAATCGCCAGGCTTTTATGGACATAAATGGACGAAAAGAGATTAAAGGTAGTGAACTTTCAAGAAGTAGTCAGTTTAATTAGCTATTTTCCACCTTTAGCGGATTGCATCAAAAGCAGAACCGCGTAATTTAAACAGCCGTTTTCCGCAACAGGAGCTGGTTGATTCCTTCAATTTGAACAGAAAAGCTTCCAGATTCGAGGCGGAATACACAACTTACTTTCAGTAATTAATGAATTTCCTCAATTATCAGAACTATTTTTGCCTCTGACTTGCCCACTTTTATGGGTAGACTTCGAAATTTTCGGTGGATTTCTAAATTATTATGAGGTAGGGTAGGGCCGGGTTCCAAATTAACTGCCTTCCCCATACTTCCCCTTCCCCTCTTAAGGTCAGATTAGGTTGAAGGATGAGGGTAAGTGCAAAAATGCTACCTTATTAGCTATGGCAACGCAACCGAGGAGGTGACATGCAGACCCTGATTTGATTCTCGGATAGATGACTTTCTAGTGTGGAAGGGGAACGAGAGAATGCATCTTGACACACACACTGCTATTCAAACGGTCTTTTCGCGATTACGCAAATTCACCATGTCATCTTCTTTCTTGTCACATAGATGACTCTCTGGGAGCGGTTGAAACAGAAAAGCCACCACAAAGGGAGCTCAAGGGAAGACGGGAGGCGTATGGTATAGTGAGATTTAAATTGTGCGTGACTAACTGGGCTCTTCCGACCTCAAGCGAGGCCGTCTCCACGATGACGGCTATTTACCTCACATAGTGCTTTCAGAGATAACTCAAGTGCCTCACCGAGAACAACAATCATAACTCCGCTACAAGCGAATAACACATCTGACTTCCATGACCAGATAGGAAATCAAAAAGTTCCAAAAGATTCTATCATTGTGAATGGCTAATTCTATAGTACCAATCAAATTGTGCCAACTTTTGATAGCTCAAATTTCACGTAATGACTAATAGTGGGGTGAAAAAGTCGACATCATGAGAAAGAGCAACCGACAGTAGCACGCAGTGAGCTGGGAGTATGACATCATGTCTTCCTAAGTTGCAAGAAACTAGGAGTAATCAAATGGACGGCTTGAGTAGAAATGAAATAAAGTGTGACTCCAAAATGCAAAGCAGTAAGCTGTGCGCAAGATCTGATGCCCCAAATAGTGTGGTAATTAGATGTGTTATGTTTGGAGCATCCAACTCTGAGGATGATCAATAAAGGTAAGCCAAATTTCATTCCCTCTCCCAACTAACCCGATTGAGTTGATCCACCGATGCGGCATGGGTCCAAAAACAGTCATGCACCGAGGCGAACATCACGCCAGCACGGAGACAGTGCAGTGCCGTGAGCATCATGTGGCAGGAGTCGAGGGAGTGGATAAAGTTGGGCGGAAAGGCGTTCTGCTGTTTCACCGGGTCCGGCAGCGGCAGTCCAACTAGAGAGTCGCGAGCGCCGCCGCGGCGAAACTGCTGCTCCGCGCAACGAGCTGCTTTCGTCAGTGCAGTAGCCCACGCCGTAGTGGAGGCGGCGGCGTTGGTAAGCTCCCCGCTCCATAAATTGAGCTCGAAGTTTGCCTGTTTGACGTAGGGTTGCACGACAGGCAAACCCAAGGGGGTTATCCAACTGATGCGGCAACCACGACAGCGAGTAATGTGCCTAGCAAGCTGAAAGGAAGAGGAGACAACACTCAACCTTCCACATTCAATCGATTGAGCTAAATGCCCTACACCAGCGTTGTCTTGTGTAAGCTTTAGACATATCCCATTCGCCGATTTTAGTGGTGATTGTTTTAGCGAATAAAAGTAATTTGCGAGTCTCTCCGCAATTACTTCAATTTAATGACATAAAATGGCCAAAATTCATGTAGTTGTTTCATATAGAACCCCTAAAAAGTGGCTTTAACCGTGGACGCACAAGCTCCCAAACGAGGATATGGATTGAAGTATTCCAGCCAACATCAATGGGATGAACTGCTGGCGGAAGAAGTGGAAAATCGTCTGGCCATATTCAGTTCTAACTTCTGTATGTGTGTGTGTGATCGAAAAATGCGTTCCAAATAAACTGAATTGTAAAGTAGCGAAACTATGCTATAACTTTCCTAATTTTTTGCCCAGTCTTCCTATTTGATTGGGCTTTGCTGATAAAAACACTTCTCAAATGAACTCCACTAGTGGGAAGAGCAAGATTGGAGGAATTCCTGTTGAGATCAACGAGGTAAACGACTAGCAGAATGAGGAAACCTCCCCGATGTTCTCACTCCTTGTGGCTGATTTAAATGACCCTGGTATAGGGGGATAACCACCAGTGACGATGAGATGGAGGCTGTGCAGCAGTGTGATGTCTGCCTGAGTTATGTAGGCCGTTTCAATTGCTCGCAACACAACCTCCACGCAGGAGCCATGACCGCGTCATCTAAGCGGTCACATGCAAACAAAGCAGCAGAAAGTTCCGTCAAATTCCTTTCCTCTGTAAGGAGGTAAGGAGTCTGTAAAGTCTAGCCTTGGATTTTTTCTACCTGGCTTCCAACAAAGACCTTTTTACACGTAGAAGGGTGAGTAAAGGAAGAAGGAGGCGGTGGTGAAGAAGGTCGGACATGGAAACGATGAGTCAGTGATGAGTGTGGCGTGGTAATTTTGGCCCGTCTTTCCCCGCCTCCTCCACCACCCCACCACCTCCTCCTTCCTCTTGTTGTCATAGGGATTACCTGAAGGTGTGAGGTGCGACCTTTGGTGGGAAGGGCAGAAGGATGAAAACCACTCTCCCTTAATATGAAGCGTGGATTCACCTTCCAAAACGATTCTTAACGAAGAGAAATACATTTCCGTTAAAGACTGTACTGATTCGAAAATCAGCAAAAGTTATTCAATAGTAGAAGCATCGCAACTAATTCCTTATATCGTTTCTCTAGTCAAAGCCAAGTCACTACAGCTAATTATTTGCGACACAGAAAGCTGAAATGCCAGGTCCAGCGGAGACTATTAAACCTGACTCGGTGGATATCACGAAGTAGCAAGGCGACAGCCGCCATCTTTAAAGTCCGCCTTTTTCCAGGATCGCAAAACCAAAATTCCAACCAATCAGCAAACGAGGAGGGGATGGGCTGGAATGGGGGGGATTTTATCGCCTCAGACGCGTACGCACTCCAACATTTCGTAAGCCGGAGGAAAGGGGGCGAGAGAATAAGGCTAATGATGGCTACGTCTCGTCTGTAACGACACTGCAACAATTTTCTCGACTCGTTCATAAACAACTCTCTTAGTTGTGCAGACGCAAAGCCAGTTCAGACTTGATAATATCAGTAAATTTCGGAAAAAGTTCCATGAGAAAGTGGGCTATAAAAATACGCTTCACATGGAACGTGTTTTACTTTGAAGGAGGAAAAACGGATGTATTTCACCAGGATAGGCAAGTCATTGTTAAATTCCTCCAGAATCACTTGATAATGGACTTTTGACCACGTAATTAAAGGATAAACTAGGCTTATATGACCTTTTAACCCCCTAATTTTTGGGAAGCATAATGCGATTAGCGAAATCGTCGCTTTGTACACTCAAAATGGAATTCTTGGGAGGAAAATGCAACAAAATCACCGCCATTCTTTAGTGTGCTCGAGGCAAAACAACTACCCACCCATCCTTAACAGATGAACGGGAAAAATGGGATAATTTAATTCAAGAAAGACAATCTCAAAAGGAGACGAGGAGGCGGAGGTGAAGGTTAAATTGGGAAAGTGCCGTGGCACAATTAAATATTACGACCTCCCTCTCCGCCTCCCCTTTCACCTCCACCTTCACCGCCGTCACCAGCACCACCATCACCCATCCCAATTAGAGTTGATTTGAAAATATTGCGGAGCAATGTAGACAACGAAGACGACGACAACAGTTGTAAACAGCGGTGCTTGGTGTTTCATTTCAATGGCAAAAATTTAAAAAAAAAAATTATTTTGAAAGGAATTGAGACATCCGTCTACTCGGTGCAGCTGAAGGGTGCGCAAGGAGATTGTTTTCTCGAGAGACAGCCAGAACTAATGAACCAGTCCTCCTGCAGCCGCAAAAATGACCCATGACAAGACTACATAGGGTGGTATCACCTCACTTCCACCGTATTCATTCCCCTAATGATATGGCAATTCCTTTTAAACTTTCAAGATAGATACCTGGGAAATAGATGTGAGGTAGATGAATGAAGGTTTCCAGAATTGCATTCTTCTTGGCTCCTGTAAACGGAAAATTGCGTAAAAATTGGAGCCTCGAGCCCCCTGCCTCTTGTCGGAAAGGGATTAGACGGTTATACCAAAGGAATGAAGACAAGCCTCCATGTACACATAACATTGTTCCGGCTTAACACTACAGAAAAACAAACATTGTGGATGTACTTCGCCTCATGTTTGATTTAACATTTGCAAGAAGCCCACCAGCAGTGTTTGGACGGAACATTTGCACCTAAAAGAACAAGCAAGAACGACGATCCTCCGGTAGGACCAGTTGAAGAGTGTACAGTCTCATCTTCCGTGGCGTTCACGAGGCTAACATTCTCACCACCTCTGTACAGTAACGTAAGCAGACAATTTAGCCGCCATGAAAAGACAGAACATGAACGATATCGTCTATCACCCTCTCCAGTACATGGAAGAAATCTTTCCCCCTCTAAAGCAAGAAAGGGAAGTCTTTCAACAGCAAAATTTGGCTTTTCAAGCTGGGCACCACTTGTTTCAGAAGTTTAGGAGGTAGAGATTTGTTTTTACACATAAACAACTCTTAAGAAGGCTGAAAAATGGGAATATGAGGTAATGCAGCTAATGAGCAAATAAACATCCTAAAACCACACTGTCAATCGGGTGAAATCGCAGGGTAAGCACTTCTAGTCCGCATCTTTTCTTGTTTGGATGCCGTCAGATGAAACAAAAAGACATCAGAATGAGATGACAAAGTTTAAAGGAAATTTACCGTCCAAGAGGGTGGAAAATGATGAGTCAAACAGCGAAAGAGATGTTGTTAGGGTTTTTTCCAACTTTGGGAATCCGCTGGTAATTTTGCCCACATCGACCTACTTTTGACGCCATGTTTAAAATGGGCATGCCTGTGAATTTTCGTGAAATTTTGAGGCGAAAGCGGAGGACGAAGAGGAGTAGGAATAATGACGTGGGAAGGGGTGGGGTCGAAGGGAAGGACGAGAATCTACCAAAAGAGGACAGAGGATTTGCGAAATTCACACAACCAAAAAAGGGCAATTGAAAATGCCTCCACGCGAAGCCAAATCCTGATAAAAGAATCGGAGGTTGGATTATGAGTCTTTCGGGGATAAATAGGAGGATATGAGACCAAGATTTCTCATCAAATCACATTCTTGGAAGACAGAAAGACCAAATATTTTTGAGGAGAAAAGTTCACCTTTAGAAATAGACATATTACAAGGTAGTAAAAACGTTCGATGAGAGACCAGACAAAATCTCTACTATGAAATGGGAAAACTGCACCAAATCTGTAGCTGTTGATTTAACTCTTAGTGTTGATTTCGCGGGCACTTAAGGCCCCGTCCTTGTACTTCTGCTGGGCGGCATGGCCCTTGGGTCAGACTATTAGCCCCGAAGTCCTTCTGAAAGACTCGGAACACTACATTAGTGACAGTGGAAAGCGACTCCGATCCCAGTGGAAAACTACCCTAATTTCCACTGGTAAATGCTAAACCCCAATTGGACGGAAGAATGGCATATGCTGCGGACGTGAAAATGTGTGACCACCCCTGACAGAAGGGTTGAAACTGACGTCTATCCCCGACAACTACCGCAGTCCTGTGTTCTGCAGAAATGCTACTAACAGATGGATGGCCGACGCTAACCGTAAAGCATCCAAAAAATTCTTCACGGAGCTATTTACGGGACCCATATAAAGGCGTAAATCAAGTAGACTTGCGATACCTCTTCCACCTGCCTACTAGCTGGATAAAACCTAGGTACATACGCATGACTGGGCAACACTGAAGTAAGAACATAGTGGTAAGGAAAAATAAACGCAAAACTATTTTAAACACTGCACTTTATTAAGTAAATGCTTTTAGGGTAGTGTTTCTACGACTAGGGATGAACATACAAGGTGGCCAGCACATTACCCCTTCCTCTAGTACAGTTCCCAAAAAGGACAAAACTCCACATTCACAGGAGTCGCCAACCGCATGCAACTTCGGTAACCGGCGCGGTCGGTTCGTTTGTGCTTTTCTTAAGGGAACCAACTATGCTAAAGAAGGGGAGCGTCGAGGGTGACGCTGAAAATGAGAGAGTGACTATGCAATGCTTAAGGCACTACCGTGGTATCTCCGATGACTTCTGGGCCATGCCAGTAGCCCATCCCTAGCTACTCTGCACATTGGTAATACATATTCTGCCTTAGTATTGGCTTTTTTCGACATTGGGGAAGACTCGGGACACTATACACCTTGGTTTCTTACAAAATATGGGCCCAAAAAATTTAATAGAAATCTCTCTCAAATGTGGGGTATTGAAGGCTTCACAGGTGGATTCACTCAATAACCGAAGACGCAAAAGTGGTAACAAAAGTGAAGACAGAAAGCTAAAAGAGAAAGGTTTTCACATTAGCCAAAAAGCTTTTAATCAACCAAACGAATACCGTACGAAACTAGTCAAAATAGGGGCAGGTATTTCGCCAAGGTAAACTGCTGGAATTAAGAAGAAGCAGTAAAACCAAGTCTTAACAAACCAAGACGCTGCTATCGCAAATCATCCCCTTTCTTTTCTTCCTTTCTCAAAATCCCACTTCTTGCTTCAAAATCACATCACCTTTCCTAATCAAAAGAGAAGTATTATCTCCACTGAACGGAATGACGTGGATGAGCCAATAGACACGTTTTAGCTGCAATCGAGAATCCAATCAAACCACGAAGAAACTGCTGCAAACTAATCAAAAGTAGTAGTCACGCCCATTTTTGGCGATGAGGCAGGCACTTAGGTCACAAATTAAAAAGGAGCTTCACTCCAAATCGCAGAAAATAGGGAACGCTAACAACAGGCTTTCAGAGGCTAAAAAATTGACCGAGCTGCTAGACGGTCGTGAACGGACTCGTAGTTGGAATCATTTAGTTGGCATGATGACTTGAAGAAGCGCCTTCTGAAAACGGATAAAGTCGATAGATTGCAGATGGAATGGAAGCAAAATCCTTAACAAACCCCAAGGCAGCTGAAGTCACTTGCACAATGCCCAAGGTCCAATTTCACGCTGAGCTGACTACGAGGGTCACACTGTATAAGGCCCCTTTGACTCTAGAAGTGAGCAACTATTCTCAGCTCCAAACATCACCGATTCTACCCCACGTTTTATTATCTTAAGGCCTATCTCCTAAATGGTTTTTTAATCCCACGAAAAGGTGATAAAAATCACTGGAGCTTGAGGAGGTTGCCACTAAGAGAGGAGAATACAGTGGACGAGGATGAGATGAGGCAGTACTCCCCTTCCTTCCGCTTTAATCCTAAAGTGCGGTAGGAGATATTATCATGAGTCAGCCTTGCGGCGGCATGAGGTCATGCGTCGGCTTGTGGGAAAAGTACTTCCTTTCAACTGACTCAGTGGCCGCTGGAATAGTTGCTCTCACACACAATCGAGTTGCATCTTATCGGCTGGATAGATCGTCACCTCAATTACCCGCACAGCCCATAAAAATTTGGTGAACAATTTCATATACGCAAAGGAAGCGCAGTGAAACGAGGATAAAGTATGGAGCAGGGAGCAGTTTTTTGTGGGAAATAGCCAGTAATGGATGGATTCGCCTAACATTAAGCCACGAAACCCATCTCTAAAGAAAAACAGTCAGCAAACATATGTGACACCCGTATCCTTTTAGCCTCCAATACGGCTCTCTTTTCCTAACTGGCGTATGGGCTAGACAATTTCATCACACACGTCGAAGCCTAAGGATACTTTCAACACCAACGTATAATCCGCCATCACTACCAATGTTTGAGGACTATCCTGGAATGTTTTATCACCAGAACCGACTCATTTGCTTTAGGCTTTTGTAAGTGGTGCGTTCTACTGCCACACTTTCGCCAAATGCGATACGGTGAACGCTGCGAAAAGCTCCCACAGCTATGGAACCAAGTCTAAATTTGTCCGTAGGGCGGACAGTTTTGAGGCATGTCTACTAGGTCTAACCAACACTTCGTGATACGGGGCTTCAAAATAAAGGTTAAATAGTAAAGAACCCGATGAAGAGCGCCGAATGTAGGGACCAACACATTTAAATGCGTACGTACAAACAGTCACATGCGCAATCGGGCAACAATCGGGTGATAGATTGGACGAAAATTGCACTTTCTTAAACTATTCAGTTGTGAAAATGACAGTTCTAAAAAGAGTTCCTCTCGAATGGGATGAGGCCGAAAAATCGACAGACGGAACAGAAGATCTTCGACCGCATAAAAGTATACAAAAGTTAAAGATGAAAACAACGCACACAGTGAATCACCAACTCGCTGAAAAGTGAGCAGTAGATTTGGAACGGGTGAAGGATGTAAAAATTGGGAAATGAAGCCCAGATGGAAAAATTTAAAAGGTAAGCAATAAAGGTACTTGCCTTCGCAAACCAGGCCTGGGTTGCCGTAGAAGAAGAGAAGATAGCCCCAATGCTAGATAGCGTGAGTCTTGCCAGGTAGGCAGAGGCCGGTCCGAGGCGCCGATCGGCGTCGGCACCAGCGGGTGTCTGGAAAATTGGGAGCTCGCGCAGCTGCCGACGGATCTGTGCCGTTGCGCCGTACAACGTAACCCCATAGACCGTTGTCATGACCGACTGCTTTATTACGCGCCGTTGTACCGCGCCTTCCAGTGCAATCGCTGCCTCGTTACCTTCCGCGGCGTCTGCACGACGCCGTGCCTCTACCTATGATTGATTAACTAATTGGATCAGCGGGCATACACATACTACTTATAATGGCGTTTCAATAGATGTCAACTGATAAACACTTTTGGGGAGAAAATGAGGTTAAAATACAAACACCGGTGCTACTGAAAGGACCAGTTTAAGTAAAGGTCTGCTTGCAGCAAGAAGAAACAACCCATAGCTGGTACGATGCTAACGAAATTGCTGTTAAGTAGAAAAGGAAGAGGAAACGGTGATAGCGGATCCTGTTGCTACGCAGGTAAATCGCCCTGTCTGTGAACGTAATGCTTCTGATATAGCCTATCTAGGTAATATGTACCACTTCGGTGACGTCAGAGTAGACATCACGAGGACGTTCACAGTCCTCCAGACTGACTGACGCGGCGCCGCGTTCGTCGCGACCCATGGCAGCGTAGTGTTGAAGGCCGTTGCACGAGCCGTCCTGATGGACAGGAAAGTAACTGACGTAGGTGGAAGGCGAGGTAGGATGACGGAGCGCGGCTGTCAACTCTCGACAACACGCAAGTGTTTGCCACGGCTCCTCCTGCTCACGCCACCAGCCGCGCCCCTAAAAAGTGTGTTGGAAAAGAGAAAGCATGTAAGAACTACATTTGAAAAGACTTGCAGTCTTGAAAATGAGTCCATTCCAAAAGGGAGGAGGACCGAAATGAGATAGCACTCCAACAACACCGGGACCAGAGTAAAAGAAACAGCTGTATGTAACCGGAGTGAATGGGTTTGAACGCAGACTCAAAAGAACAGACAAACAAGGAAAAAAAATGGATGAAATTTCCGTCCACGTTCCTTGTTTTCATTCTATGCCTTCGGAAGTACTGTTTAAGTTGAACTCAAAAGTGTCCATTAACCCGACAGGTAGAGTAAGGTGAATTCAGGAGTTAAAAACCACTGGACGCAATTCTCTGCTAATAAAGTAAAAGGCCACTTGGCGTTTTGTCTACTGCTTACTCCCTCTCCTTCATTTAAGTCGAGAAAAATGACCCGAGGAAGGACAACTTCGCCCAATAAAATCCCCTTCGCGTCTAGTTCACCAAAAGATACAAAAAGGCTAAAAAGAGACGCATTTCTCGTGTTTTTGACTTTGATAAGTGGAAAATCTGCCCCAATCATTCATAATTTAAGGGGTGAAGGGGGGAATGCTTATTTGTGACCTTGTCAGAGGAAAGAGGGTGCAACGAAGGCATTTGTGAACAACTGAATGGTTTGCAATTTTGTCCGAATTGTACGAGCGATTTATAAGGCTCGAAGGGGAATTAGTCAAATGCTTGTGGAAAACTGGACAATGATATTTTTTGGAATCCAAAAAGCACTCTTTTTGAAGGTTCAAGGTCGTGCAGAAATAAGACTGCCTTGTTAGCTGTTATTTTGGATGAAAGGCATGCAATTTTTGTGAAAAAATAATTGTCAAAAAGAATACAATTTTGCCTCTTTTCTTCCAACAAACGGAAACAAATCTCCAAATTCCAATCCCTGCGCCCACCCCCAAGACGACACATCACCTACGCAAGAGTAAAACAAATAGCTTAATCCCCCATTAGATCTAATCGTTTTGTTTTCAACCCTCGCGAGGGGAGCTTCCGAGAAGGAGGCACGTCCCGAGGTTTCGTTTTTAGATGCCCACTACAGCAATTAGGAGATTGAATTGTCCACTTTTTCTTGTAATTCCGGATTTTCAAGAGCTGCTCAGAGGTGGCCTTTAGCATTTCAGAATGACGGCTCCTTCTACGGCCCACACGATCCGGTGGTGGATGAGCATACCAACCCCTAGCTCTGCTACTAATTTGAGTCTATGCTTGGAGCGCTGTTGAGAGGGTTACCAACAAAAACTCGCTTATGCCTTCTGATGTCAAGGACTTTAAAGACGAAAGAGGTGGTGAACTCACATCGAAGGGTCTATCTGCAGAATCGACAATTTCGTCCAAAATGCTGTCGGTATAGGCCTCTCGTTCGTCATTGGAGGAACTGCAACGGTAAAAAAGGTGAGAAAATTAAAAACAGGCAGATTTGACATTGAAACAATCAACGTTTAATGGTTCGCAAGGCTATGAAATATGGCATTGTGAAGATAACTTACGGAAGAATGTGGCTGTGCTAGATTTAGTGATAAGAAAGACATCTTTTAAAGGGAAAAAGTAACAGTGAGGTGCAGTAATTGACCGTATCCAAAAGACGCCATGTGCCTACTTCTGTCTGACAGGCCAGTTGGCCTTGTGATTTGTCTTGAGGTCTGGAGAGGAGATAATTGTCAAACTCATAGGGCATCTTTGACATTATGTCCTACAATGTGTGTGTGTTTCCATGGCTGAGTGAATTGGACAACTCGAAAGTGTCTCCCATTGACTGGAGCGTCTGGTGCGAGATAAAGAAGTGATAAGGTCGCTTACGCTTTAGTTCGTTACAACCTTAAATGCATTAGTGTCTGCCAGACGGGTATCTAAGATCCGAATCAAGGAGCACAAGTATTTATCCCCACACCTAAGACCGTGACAACCATAAAGTGAATAAGAAAGTTCGTGCGATTTCGGGTATGGTTTGCTGGAATTACTTCAATGGCAGATACTGCCTCCTCCCACTTCATTCAGCTTTGCCTATCATTTACCGCTTCTTTGCGAATCAATACCATGTCTGAAGTACTGAAAGCACCACCTCTTTTCCTACTGACTACGGTGAATTTGAAAACTCTTCCTCACACTCTTTTCTCGGCCGGAAGCGGTGTCCACGTCAGGCCTAGCATCAGGCGATAGATAAGTTTGTACCGCGATAAGCTGTTCCCTCCGTCCCTTTATCGGGACTATGGGAGCAGGAGTAATAAATATTCCCACAGAAGATGGCAACACAAGAGAGGAGCTGAAAATGATGCACCAGTGCGCCAGTAACTAGGCCGAGTTTGAAGTGGGAGGAGTTGAGATGGTCCCGGGGTGAGTCATCGGGTGAAGGTGTTGTCGCCTAGCCAGAGAGATGAATGGAAGGCAGTGAAATTGAAGTGGTTCAGCGACATGGCGATATCTTTTATTCTTTACGGCAATGCCGAACAAGTTAATGCGGTTTTGGGGGTAGAAAAAGGGGACTGCTGGACACGTGTTGGAGTAGTCACTGTTAGCCAAGCATCTAATCCTTTCCCGACGAGACTCTAACCATCTGTGAGTTCTGCTTTGAACGAAATTCTTGGCGCTCTAAGCAGGTAACCAAGCACAGCTCCAAACGTATTTGTTTTGCTTCCAGGGCTTCTATCTAGTAAGTAATCTTCTGATGCCAAGAAAAGGCGATGATCATCGCTTAGAGATTGGAGAAACGTCAGGGGAGTGTGGAGGAGGAGCCTACTCCCCATAACAAAGCACAGTACAAGATCCTCTCACAGATCAGTTTTTTGTGACTCCACGAGGTCTTGCACTGCTTTCGAAAAGCAGGAACTTCTTCCAACTTATTCACTGTCCTTGTACTTGTCTTGCAGCAAGTAGATAAGTCCCATTCATAATTGTTATTCGCCTTTCAACAAGTGAACAATAGTCCGCAGTCAAATATACACAAAACAGTCTTTTGGGGATGGCATGGTGTCTCCCTCAGAAGTATTAGGCCGGGTTGTGAACGGAACTATCGAGCACAATCAATGGTAGGTTCCTTCGTCTAAATTTTCAGCTCAAAAAGCATGTCGCATCATAAACCAGGGAAAAAAAAAACAACGCAAAAAGGTAGGCTTTTATAAAGTACGTGAAAGAGTAGGGACACCAGCTTGGTACTCTTGCAATCTCACCCTCCTATCGGTTAATGTGTGTGAGTGAACCCATTTGGCCAGCTTTCAAGACTCACTTCCACCCAGTGTAGGTGTAAACTGACAGTTTCGTTAGGCACGCCAAACATTTTTGAAAGTTCTTGACATAATGATACGAGAATTGGAAATAAGAAGGAAGTGGCAGAGACCCAGTTAAAAAAATCAGCGTCGCTGGTTAGGCATGAGGTCCTGATCGTGGGCGCTCTGTGCAATCAATCTCTGACCTTAGTTGTTTACTTTCCTCCAAACCGCCTCCAGCAGTCGTGACGCTTTCTACCAGAAAATCGGTAAGCTGTTAGTACACTGCTACCGGCGCATGACGATGATTCAAGTCAAGCCGGCACTTTCTGTTTTACTTGTTCAAACAAAAGAGGTTATTGCGACAGCAGCACAAGCGGTAATAGGTAGCAAATCTATTCGATGGCTAATAACCGGCACATAAGTAGTGGTTAAACCCAATCCAGGCATATCTAGCCGGACAGCGGCAAAAATATGCGGTGATGAGGTTATTTTGAAAGACACAAGGCCTTCAGACATCGACAGAAGACTTCGTACACGATTCCTACGGTGAATGAACGTTCGGTCATTGAGCCATCTGAATAGTGTCAGCACTTTATGTGCACTCACGTGCTTGCCGTTGATACTCCAGGTCATGATTGTCTCCGGTCCACAGCAGTCATTTCTGTGAACACTGCGTGTGTGAGGCGCCTTATCCTGAAGCACCTGATCCACGCATGACCTCCCCAGGGAGGCTAATCTTTCCAGACAACATTTCTAACTTCCCAAGGTGGTTGCATGATAGGTACTAAGACAGTCAGGCTAGCCTAGGATAGATTAGCCGTATTAGCCAATCCTTCTGCGCTGACGAGTTCTGTGTCTTAGTTAAACGCTGGAAAAGGTATGCAAATGGATAGAATTTCCTTTCCTTGACAAACTCGAAAGTCATGACCTCCGATTTAAGTGGACGCAGTCATTTTGTACCTACCGTTTGACATTGCCGGTGAGATTAGCCAGGTGAATCTTTAGCCATCGAAGACCTCTCTCCCCCAGCGGGAGTCCCTTAGCGAAGACTATGAGACCCCGTGCTACGTCGCTGCCTGTGGAGGAAGAGAAGAAATAGAAGTAAAAATTAATTTCTCCCCACGAAAAGTTAACAAAACACGTGCTGAGGATACCTGCAACCTCAGAAAAACTTTCTCGTTTTAATGTTCTGGAATTTACTACTTAGAGGGTTAATCCTTTTCTTCCGGGCTGTTTTCGAATATTTTAGGATATTTCTCGATTTGAACTCTCATTGAGTACTCCTCATTAACCAATTGACGGCGTCGCTGTAAGGTCAAGGCCATTCAAGACGACATAAGTTCGTGAGAATAGTGACTGTCACCTTTGATGACCAGTTCAGTCGCCAAGCCCGTCTGCAAACACTGTGCTCCCACTGAACCCACCTTGGTGGCATCGAAGGCCCCCATGCCGATGTTTCGATCTCTTGGCTATTCAGTGTTTGTGCCCACACGCGTGCATAGCATGTCGTAACAATATGGCACCAACGCTTCATTCAATTGGAAAAACTAGACAATCTCATTATTCTCTTCCTTCGTGGTAAAGGCGCCTCAAATCCTTACCATAAAGTCTTTAGCCTCATCCTGAGCAACTCCGGGTAATGAGGTACTCAAGAGGGGTCTTACGTATTTCACGGCTACTGTGCTCCTTCTCAAATAGCCTGCACGCTCCAAGAGTGAATATCTGAAAGTCTTCACGGCAATTGTATCCTCTGGTTCTTCTGGTTTGAGTACCTTGGACAGCTACACTTTATAGCTTTGATGGGAGGACTACAGATAAGGACTCGTTGATGTCTCCTCTTAAGAACACTATGACGAACACTAACAAAGGTCAGAAGGTGGCATTTCTGGCAAAAAAAAAACAAAAAACAAAAAAAAACAAAAAAAACTTCTGCCATAATTATGTGAAGATGGATCTCCAACCGGACACTGTTGGTATCTCTACCCCTCAGGGATTGCAACAATGAGCGACTTTAACACAAGAAAACATTTCACAGCGGAATAGCGATGCAAAGGGACTGGAGTAGGTAGTACTTTATACTTTGCAAACACAAAATTCCCGAATAATTAATACCATCAAAATAATGCCAAAAGGCGCCAAGGGCTTGCGTGACGGTGCGTCTAATCACTGCTGGACTATCACGCCCCCAACCCCCGCGGCCCCGGTCCCTTACACTTTCCGACCATCTGTCCTCCTGTCCGCCCCGCCCCGTGCCGTCCCGCCTCACCGCGTTCCTTCAGCACTGGCGGCGGATTTATTATCCGACCAAAGCAAAAAAAACAAAGGTGAGAGACGTGAGTTCAGCCGAACGACAGATGAAGCATAGGGAGGTTTTCCCTGCTCAAAAGATGGGAAAAAAGTAGATCGTTAGGTTCCGTTTTTGTGAAATAAAACACTCGTTGCAGAGGAATCGCCAACCAAACTAATATGAGGAATTAGAAATGAGAATTTTTTATTTGTCATCTCTTTGTTGGCCTGTGAGATGAAAGTTCAGTGACAGCTTTGATCTGCTTTGGAAGATTTCCAAAAAGATCGACACCCCTAATGCTACGATAGGAGACCTATCAGCTTGTCAGATTGACTTTTTCGTTCACTTGAAAAAAGGTGTCAGTCTCTCTAACAAGAGGAAGCCATACATCATTGCTGAGAGATGGAAGAACGGATATGCCAAGATATTTCCAGTCAGTAAATAATCTCAACTAGAGTAAACTTTTCAACCCTACATACCGCTAACATTCCCGGAGGGGTGACACTGGATTTGCGCCATGGATAGAATGTAAAGCCACAATTTGGCGAAGAAAAATAGAATGGATAAAGAATGGTTTTCAGTAGAATGGGTTCCAGAGGCATACTTCCACACCAGAATGACATCAATTTTTTCGGTAAAGTCGTCCAACGATAAAAATAGACGCTTGCGACTTGTGTTGAATAAACAACCAACGATTACTGACCATTCTTACACCAGATTCACAAGCTTTTCAACTGTTTTCGAAGCGAATACGAGATGCTGTTGGCTTTTGTTGAAGACTATCAGTTTGCGTCTCAAAGCACCAATTGATCACTCAGTCAACCAGGCGAAACGGTTCGTGGATCCCCGAGACATTTTTGACTAATCGGCGTCACTTTTAAGACAGTATTAAAAGAATGAACTTCGTTTCGAATCACAACTGAGAAAGCCTGTAGAATTACAAGGGTTTTATCCAGGATAATACAGATTTGCCTTCAAAAAAGACAACAGATTCGCGCTTTGGGTAAGATGCTGCACAGATCACAACCCGCCGAACTTGGGATAAAAGTGGTTCTTAAATGGGCCACCGGCTAAGGCAAAATGAGCAGCGACAGCCATGCTTGGCTAAATATGATGATAATTGTTGAAATTTTCACTGACTAAATAAGGATGCCCCGGTTACGCCCGTTCCTGTATGGGCAACCTCCTGCTGAATTTAAAATCGCGTCACTTTACCCTGAGTAAGGGCTATCCGCATTACAAAAAAATCAGCGCATCTGTTACAAACACCAACCAATCAAAGAAATTTCCAAGCGTGCATTTTAGCCATGAGTGTAACTAAACAATCCCAATATTTTAGCTAATAAGCACTGAAAAAATGAAGAGCAAACTCCTGACTACGAAAGACTGCTTAGGTGCCTACAAAACCGGGTCTCATAAATGATACGAACCCCCGAAAACGTTGAAATACATTGCACAGACGAGGTGACTCGCGCCCGTCAGCAAAGTAGTAATCGACAACTCACCCATGTGATGGAAGTGTGGTGGACAGGGGTATACACGACCACGAAAATCCATACTATGTGGAAACCAGAACACCTTATCGCGATACTAGAGGCAAGGAAGACAATCGTGCAGGTGAAACGCCTCTAAAACCTCCCACCTCCACCGCCACTTTTTTCAAACTCACGTGGTTGGCTATGGAGAGACGATACATTTCAGTGGCCCAAAGGGATCGAGTCTCGTCGTGGACTTTGCGAATATTGTGCGCCTGGCGGTAGGCGGCTATACGCTCTTCGCGCGTGAGAGTGCTGAAGGTGGAAAAAATGGGGCTACTTGTCTGACCAAAGCGGGAAATACCTGTCAAACTTTCTCGGAGGGATGGGGAAAAGGGATTTGGTCTCGGGTATGCTCAGACTTTTGTCGCCACCACCTCGTGCTACTTGAAGCATTGCATCTAGGATCTGAGAAAAATGAAAAAGGGATAAGTGAATTAGTTTTTATTCAAGGTTTGAAGAAAGTGACCAATTTTTTAACTACCTACCGGCTTATTGACCTTCCATGGACACGCGGAAAGGGCATTCAAGGAATCAAATACTGAGGGGATAGTTGAAATATCAAAATCCAGATCATCGTTGGCAGATGCATCACCACCAGGGAAGTAGTTGGGCTTACGGATGAAACGCGTTGCGGCACCTCAGGGAAATAGAAGAAACGTTCATAAGAGGTGGGCATTCCCAGTGATTTTATCCCCACGACGGTGGCGAGGGGCTCCACTCATACCGCTCCAGCACTACTCACCATACAGCTTTTTTGCAATTTGATAATAAAGCTACTTTATATTCACACGGCCGTAACGCTCTCCGATGAGCTCAAAGTATAGGCTCATTTTCTGTAACTAATAAGCAACTTTTGCTTACTCGATGAGAGCAAGTAGCCTGCGTGTTTGCTATCAATCCAGGGCAGAGGTGGGCAAAGCATTGGTAGTTCAGTGGGATTAAACATTAGAGGGGAGGAACGATCACTCGCGCTGTACCACTTCAGCAGGGTTGGGTGCACCTGGAATGCCGAAACGAAGGCCATAATCATAACAAAACGTTTGATTGCCCTTTAAAAATGATACTGTAAAAGTAGATCTCGACTTGGAGGCGTGCATGTAGAAGAGAAGAATTATGACAAACCCGAATTTCGTAGCGTGCCTCGCCAGGATTGTCGGAGGAAACCTCGAAAAGAACGTTAGCCTCCTGTCGCCCTACCTTTGAGGCGTCTCGAGAACGTAATGCGTTAATGTTGAAAGTCAGATTGTCGTAAAGAATGCGATAGAGTTCATGGCCTACCGTCAGGAGGATGTGACTGTTCCACTTAGGCCATTCTTGATCCTGAAGGGATTGGCACACGGAAGATAAAAAGAAGCATGTAGCAGCCTTAGAAAAATATGAGAACAATAGTTTTAAACTTGGACAAGCGCAAAATAGTTCATGATGGCGAACTTCTTCCCATCTACTCATGTTTATTTAAGTAGCATACCAAACTGGCGCCACTTTCGGCGTTAACCTGCAAAGCACGAAACCACATCTCACGAAAATGCTCAACATTACGCGTTGAAGACGTAAACATATCTGCATAGGTTTTGTACGCTTTGGCCATCTAAAAGAGATCAAACGTTTCAAATAAACCAAACCCTTGAGTATTCGGAAGTAGGTGTTATGAGTAATCGCCACTCGCCTCCTCAAGAATCCCAGCATTTTGTTTGCGCCACACTACGCATGCAGCTTCAACGCGTTCACCCAGTCGAAGCAGAAAAAGACTTCTACTGACGTGCTGCAGTGCAGTATCTGTCACGATGGTATTTATTGCCTAGAAAATAAAACAACTTGCCTACTTATACACGCATTAGTAGAAAGTACATATCGACGACCACTCCCGCCTAAAGAATGAAGGAATGCAAAATGATAAACAAGTAGGCGGATTTTATCACAAAAAACGGTCGCGAGTAAAGTGTGCCACGTAGTCGCCCGTTCGAGTCCTCATTCTGGGATGACGAGGGCAGAAAAAAACTTGTGTGTGGTTTTTTCCTACACTGGGTTACGTAGGGAGAAAGTGTCCAAAGCACAAACTTGTCTTCTCAGTATGGAAATAGAGTTCCTTCAAGCAGAGCTCTCTACGACCTCTAAGATACTAGACGACAAAATTTTCTAATCAGTCTCATGTGTAGTGAAGTTGTTTCCTTATGTACAAGAGTTTTCAATTGAACGACAGAATCCCTCACTGAAAAATATGGTTGGTCTTAGTGATCCAAACGTCTCAACGGACAAACATCAGAATTAAAAGGAATCATTTTAAAGTGGGGGAGACCCAAAGAGCCCAGTAGATACAAATAATTTAAGTCAAACGCTACCTGGATCATCAGGTCCACATAGGACTTTTTGGGTAGGATTTTCAAAAACGGATACGCCGTGATTTGCCCCCCTAAAAGATGAAAAAAACCCAGCTGCATCGAGACATCCCAGCCCATCAAGTTGCATCACCTTCAACAAATCGAGCTTACGCGCATGGGCAACTTTAAGGCGCTGTAAAGTCGCCTCAAAGGCCTCAGTGAGTTGACGTCGCCAATGCGTGTTCTGTTCAGCTTCCAGGGATTGCCGCTGAAAAAGTGTAATACCAGCTATCTAAGTAGCATTTGCTATAAAAAAAATACGCAGTGTTTGATTATCGTAAAAGGGGTTGTGGTAAGCTGATGCTAAAAGTTCTAAAACCACACCAAGCAACGCGGAATAAATCTCCAACATCTACGATAATGAAACCACACAAAGTGTACATTCTTTCCCAAATGTGGATGAGGATGTTGAAAAATATGGTCGTTACTGGAAAGACTTTCGCCGTCGAGGTCTTACATGCAGGTGAACGTTTTTGATATAAAATGGATATTCATTCTCGTTTGAGTGACTGAGAGTAAGCAGTAATGGAGGTTGTACAACAAAACATCAAATATGCCTGTCATTTACCAGCGGTACGGAAAGTTGCTAACTGCAAATCCGATTTAACTGTATTTCTTCGCAACTTACGAGTTCGGCAGAACGGAAGCGATGTCGAAGTTGGTGTGAGGAGTGAATAGCAGTTTTGGCGATTTCAGGTGCCTGCTTAAGCATTTCTTCAAAGAACGGTAACACAGGAGAAACTGGAACCTGTCCCATAATTTCCAAGTGCATTTGCTCCTGGAACGCTTCAACCATGGCTTGGGAACTTGGAAAAACATCGGCAAAGATATTCGCTGGTGACAACTGAAAGAGGTAGCGCAAGCACCAAGTCAAATCTAAGTCACATTTCTGCAATGTTTAGGACACCAATTAAACACTTAAAATAACAAAAAAAATTGTTTCAAGCAATACTGTTTTAGGCAGTAACAAGAGCGGTACATTTTCGGCTCTTGCCACAGTGATAAGAAATAGGGCGACTTTTTGAAAAATAGAGAGGAATAATTTGTTCATGCATTAAAACAGCAAAGTAAGCGTAAACTCGGATTTTAGGATTGATTTAACCGACAAGCCAGGTAACCAGGTAACAAGGGTATTTATTTAAGTATTAGTTGGAGGGAAATCAGAGAGAAACACATACTTCAGTCACGAAACTAGATTTCTGATGTCCCAATCAGAAAGAAAAACAAAAACTTTTAACAAAAATACTTTATCACTCTAAACAGCAAAAAATTTGGAATGTTATCCCGTTGTGGAGTAAAAAATGGATAAATAGAAGGGACTAGGAACTTACCGGGGTTTTATCTAACACAGATGAAACTCGCTTTGTAGTCTCCCGAGTTTTATAAGTCCGAAGTGTGGTAGACTGGGCAGCAAGGAAAGTTAGACTGGGCTCCCTATCCGGAGTCACAAAGAAGAGAGCCGTGAGGATCTTTTCAAGCGATTGCGTTTGACGTGGATACCTCAAAAGATCCTCATAGACATTGATACCCTACTTAGGAATAAATCAACTTCACTACCTTACATATTTGTCGGCTAAAGCGATAATTTCGAGGGCCTTTTCTTCAACGTAAGAGTGAATGTGGCGGTGCTCTGTAGTAAGTTTGTGATTCAGTGACTTTGGAAGGGACTTCCCGTGGATGGACCGATGAAGTAGTCCGCCGAGACATTCGAGAGAGGCGACGCAAATATTGAATGTCGGTGGAATTCCATCCTCTCGAAGCCATGTTAATGACCTTTCTAAAGCTAGCCAATCATCCTGTGGATACATGAAAAAAACCAGTGTTTCGGTATTAGGACTACAGGCACTTTATTCAAGTAAACGGCACAACTCACTCGAGATGCAAAATATCGACAGATAAGACTGTAGAGAGAGTCAGAGAGTATTACATTGCCCTTTTCCAGATTCTCCTCAATACGAGATTCCTTTCGGCGATTAATCAGGGACCTAAGCATTTGAAATTTCTGAAATGAGCAAAAATGGATTTGGGAAAAAAGTCAATTGTTGAGTAAAGACCAAGCAATATCTACAAACCTCCGCTGTTTGGAGACAAGCATCCGTGTAGGCAGCAAATGAATCGTTGTTAAAATAAATTCGACCAAGAATTGAATTCAGTTCTTTGCAATCTGTATCTGCCTCCGAGACTACAGTTTTACAAGACTCGAGAAAATTCAGGGAGAGAAAGGACTGATATTTCAAAATGAGTCTGAGCTGTGATGGAAAAAGACGAGCCCGAGGCACAGCATTAATTTGTTCCAACAGACTGGATGCCGTAACATATTTGCTTCTGTTTCTTTGCGAAGATTCAGGTACATCTTTCACCATGGCGTCAGGCATTGAGCCTTATAAATAACAATGGATTGTGATACATTACCATGAAGGCGGCGGGTCACAATAGGTATAGTAAATTTATACATCGGTCGTCGAATACACTCACATAAAAATTAAAGCGTGGGAATATGCAAATGGGTTACACACAGACCAAAGTGTCCTTGAGAAGTAAGCATTTAGGCTTCACGGCTGTTACTGGGTACGACCACGCCCAAAAGCAAATTTTGTAGCCAAAAAATCAGCTTAATTGCTTTAAAAGTTACCGTATTGAATAGTAATCATATTAAAAAAATGGCCAGCGCAGCATTTTACTTTACAACTAAAAGCTCTTATATACGCAAGATTTGGTTCTACAAAACTACAAAGCTAAGTTATTCTTTTAGTATGAAACAGTAAGCGCGTACTTAGCGTTTAAATATGCCTAAACTTGCCTTAAACTGTGAGATATACAAAACATAGGTGCAAATCTTGAGGCATTTATAGGGAGATGCTTTCCACGCAGAGGTCAGGAAACATGCAAATGCTCCTGTACACCTCACCATAAGTTACCAAAAACTGCACTTTACGAAGTGAACTGAAACCAACTAGTTCCCTCCACGGCCCGGCCACCCAAATCTTCCCTCAAGTCTAGCTAGGCTATGGAACACCGTCCACCCGACACAAATCTGACTTCCTGCCCTATGAAAGAGAAGACTAGGTGGAAACGGCTTCGTTTATTTGAAAAAACGGACAAAAGTTTGTTTGCAACTACAACGAAAATGAGATCAGGCATTGTACCTGTCGATGACATCCGCTCGGTTAAGTGGTTATCGTGTTCTAAACATGTGTTGCCTACATTGCATTTTCACACAAGCGTACTTTAACCTTCTCTGTAAAGCCATTGTTTACATTGTTTCAGTCACTTTAACGCTTTTTTAATAAAGATAATTTGACTAATGTAGAGGGAATTGGGGAGCTCCTGGAATGGTCACTTATGTGTTAGAGACAAGTGCCTATCGGAAAAATACACGAGCTTGCAAATTAGTTGACATCATAATAAGTGATTTAAAATAAATAAAAAGCATTGGATTCAGCTAAACGTTTTAATGCTCTTTGTTTAATTAAAGATTATGTTTTAATAAATCTATAGTCGGGCAGGCTTTGTTTAAATCCTCACTTCTCATTACGTTATAACTGCATGCAATATGGGGTAGGGTTCGGTTGGTGCCTTCTTTTTGTTTTTAGTGAGCCTGTACCGGAAGATGGCGAGATCGAGACTAACTACCACGAAACTGTGGAGAGGTTTGACCAATTGAGCTTGCGTGACGAAGTTTTGCGTGGTATTTATCAGTACGGCTTTGAGCGTCCTTCTGCTATCCAGCAGCGTGCGATTTTGCCCTGTTTACAGGGCAGAGACGTCATTGCCCAAGCCCAATCGGGTACAGGCAAAACCGCGACGTTTACTATTAGTATTTTACAAAAATTGGACACTAACTTGACAAAGTGTCAAGCTCTGGTTCTCGCACCTACAAGAGAATTGGCAAAACAAATTCAATCAGTAACTTGGCTGTTCTTTCATCTTATCTGTACTTTAGGTGATTCAAAAGATCGGTTACTTATTAAATGTGAAGTGCTATGCCTGCATTGGTGGCACGCGTCTGCAACAAGATCTTCAGGTTCTTCCTGAGGGGCAGCATGTCGTGGTCGGCACACCCGGTCGTGTTTTCGATATGATGGAACGCCAAGTTCTCTCGACGGACTACATTAAAATATTTGTCCTAGACGAAGCTGACGAGATGCTCTCTCGCGGTTTCGAGACGCAAATACAAAACATTTTTAGTTGTCTGCCAGATACGGCGCAAGTAATTCTTCTCTCGGCTACTATGCCGCCGGAGATCTTTGAAATCACGAAAAAAATGATCAAAGACCCAGTGAAGATTCTCGTCAAGAAGGAGGAGCTTACTTTGGATGGCATTCGTCAATTCTATATTCAAGTGAAGCTGGAGGATTACAAGTTGCCGACTTTGTTGGATTTGTACACCGTTTTGGATCTTGGTCAGGTTGTGATCTTCGTGAACACCGTCAAGAAGGCAATAAACCTCAAGGAGGAACTTGTACGTCGAAAGTTCCAAGTGTCGTGTATTGTAAGACTTCAATTGCTTTTCTAATGCTACTCGATTTAGCATAGTGACTTGACACAAGAGCAGCGTGATGCCATTATGAGCGATTTTCGTGGTGGCAGCTCAAGGGTGTTGCTGAGTACGGATATTTTGGCCCGAGGTATCGATGTGCAGCAAGTGTCTCTTGTTTTGAATTACGATCTTCCAAATCGTCGTGAGGTGTACATTCATAGGTGGGTTAGCTTTTGGGTTGTTTACGCGCTTCTAGAATTGGTCGTAGTGGCCGTTTTGGGCGTAAAGGTGTAGCTATTAATTTTGTTACTGAGGCGGACGTGCCGTTGCTGGACCAGCTGATGAACTACTACCATACTCAGATACTAGAAATGCCGGACAATATTATGGATCTTCTGTAATTAGACAACCTGGATATGATCAGATATTAAAGTGTACGTTTAAGGATTATCGGTTCAACGCTGCTTTTGATCTCCTTTTGTAAATATATGTTACGATTGAGATTTTTGAAGAACCCAATGCGGTCGGTTAGTGATTATTTTTATCACTATTAGGTCACCGTGCTTTGTCACTCCTGTAATTTGTACTAATATTTTTGGATTCGCCATTCTTGCGATAGTAGGCGCGATGCGATTTTCATCAAGGTGCAAGGGAAATTTGGCCTACAGCTGCACTGGAGGGGCACTTACTATCTCAACTAGGCGCCGGATTGTTTGAGCTTGATTGCGCTTTCTCATATGCTGCTATTCCGAGTTAAAGATGTACTTTGTTTTCCCAGGCTGTTTGGCTTCCAGCAACCCACTTAGCATATCGCTGTTTCAACGATTTTGCCGTCTGTCTGTTATCTAGTTAGAAATTGTCAATGTGGCCTATTGCCGGATACTACGTTGATCACCCCTCCCATCTCGCAAGTTATGCTGATTGTTTCATATGGGTTTGTGAGTGATGTGGCTTCCGCATGACGTGACATCTGATTAACACCACTTCTCACGTCACGAATACGGCTTCGCCGAAACTTGCAGGCGAGCGCGGATTACTTGTGTTGATGTTTTCGAAACTCAGGTTGTATCGTTTTTCAATTGGTCTTTCATCAAAGGTGCAGCTTGTTTGGTTTTTGTTTGCACCACATGATGCTGCAGGTAGAATAGGTGAGTTTCAATCTGGAAGTATAGGCAGGATGTTTCTAGTCTGAGATCCGCTTCGTTTGATTCCTGGGCGGAACAGCTTAGACTTGTGTCGTTTGAGCTTCAGTAGACAGGTGACGACCGTTTTGAGCTGGACTTCTGTTTTATCGCGAGTGTGCAATGGTGATGCCTTTTCTACGCTGCGACACACATTGAACTTGGCACTTACCCTTGCCAGCGCTCACAGTCGGAGGCAGGATCAAAGGCACCCATATCGGTTCTGCAAGTACTCCATGTTTGCCAGCAATGCCATACCTGTGGTGGGTCATTTTTACTGAATTCTCATGTTGCAAACGCTTAATAGCAGTGATCATTACGGTTCTAGCAGCAATTTTATCAATTAATGGTCTCGTCGTTGTTTACCGTGGCAAAAGCCCGTAGAAAGGCTACGTGAAAGCGGCGTTTCGAGGTCTGTGGTTTTGTGTAGTGCGAAATCATGCATTTGTGAGGAGTACACGTCATAACTACGCCTCTCGGGCAGGCCGTGTTCCACTCATAATGTGAAACGCCACTTTAGGAATACGATTCCATAACTTTGGACTCAATTCGGCGCTTTGTGACGCGATTCAGTGCGGGGATGTGGGGAAAAATTGGTAGGTGCCCTTCGATCGTAGGGATGTAGATGTAGTTGCAGAGGTGGTGGTCGCCTGGTTAAGACTGAGGAAGGCATTCCGGTCGACACGCAAATTTCACCTACTAAAATGCGAGGCATACTAAGAAAAGTCAGATGGGAGGTGTATCGGCTACGTAGGCTTCATCTCCTACCGACCGATGCTGGTAGCATTTGCTTTTTCCGCCATCGTCAAGGCCTTCATTTGGAGGGTTCTCGGAATCACCTCTGTGTTCGTGCTGTCGCCGTGGCAAGCATGCGTGTATGTATGACATTGTCACGCCTGGACACAGTCAAGCTTCGATTTGGCGAGGTGGTGGGAGGCGATCCACTGGTAGGACGTACTAGTCGTTTACTGTTCCTTGCTGCGGTTTTGGTGTTCCACTTAGGGGATGTGATCGAAACCGTCATGGGTGAAATTTTGCGCTCTACACTCCCGGTTTTTGTTTGCGAGTGGAGCTGTGGAGTAAGGGGGAGGAAATAGGTTTCATTTCTGCATGGATTCGATGAAGGGACTTATTGGTCTACTTAGTCTGATACGGATCTGCAATGTTGAAAGCTTGGCTTGCATCAGAGACGTACGTAGTCTTTCATGAAATCGAGACAGCATAGACAAGTCAGGTGTCATCTAAGTAATTACTGACTACACTTCCGACTCTAACCTCCCTTGAATCCGTCTAGACACTGACGTCACCTACAATTCATGCATTTTAATAGCTCGATTGTTGAATTGATCAAGCCAGTCCTCGCTGTGACTAGTTTTACCTCTTCCCAAAACGCGTTTTTGTGATTGTCTTTGCGATTCGAAAGCCCCACAGTAAATAACGAGGAGCAGTAGTGGGTAAACCGGTACTCCTGAGGCTAGTCGGGTTTCGGTGGAAATGTCCCTCAGGGCGCGGAAAAATCGGAACTAGACAGATTGGTTGTTTTTTGCTTTTTTAATGAAAGTACTACCTGCGAGACTTTCCCTTTCTTAAGTAGAGCTAAATTAATGATTGCTTAAATTGCAAGGTTACCAGGGCAATTAATGTATTTTCTCCTTTTTCTTCCTTTGCTTTTAATTACTCCTCATTATGCACTCCGTAATCCTTGAACAGTTTTGGGGGAGGAAAATAAATGAAAGTATTTCCGCGAGTCGTCACGATCCCACTGGCGGTGCTTACTGGGGTCTTGGTGTTGGAATCGTGCGGGCTGGCTATCTCCTCTATCCCGTTCAAGCGCTGTGGTGCACGAAGTTTGAACCAAGGGTGGTCAGTGTCAGGTTTGTCGTGGTAGCAACAATAGCTATGAGGTACTTTGGTAATATCCACAATTTTTGTCAATTAATTGTGCATTTCTAAGATCACCTGATGGTACTCACTTAAGTAGTAGCGGGTACCCTAGACTTGAAATTCCTTTTTTATCGGTGTAGTGCTACTAGAGCTTCGGTAATGAGAATGGAGTTAAAAAGCAGCGTGTCAACTTTAGCAATAATCCTCACTAACTGGGTGCCACAACCGTTGTATGAATGATGAATCGTATCCACTTTTTGTTTGCTGACTTAAAAACCATGACATTGATGCATTTCCTCCTCCTTTGTTTACGATACATGACTCACACCTTGAGTAAATACAGCGTTCCCCCACTTTCTCCCTTCCAAAGGAACAAAAAATGACTCATCCCGAGAAATGGAATGCTTTTTGTACAGAGGGTACCACCTAAACTACTGGACCCCAGGTTGGTTTTGCCGTCGCTCACCATCTTGGTGCCTCGGCGTCGCGTCCATGCGTATAACCTTCCAGTTCGTACATAAGCCGTCCTGCCTACTGCTGTGCTCCGCGCCCCCCAACTTCAGGATTGACTCAGGGAGGCTATGACGTACCGTGCGAGCAGTCGGTACAACCTCGTTGTTTGTGGGTTGGATGTTGGCTACAGCTTAAAAGTTACGAAGTCATCACAGGCGCGTACCTCAAACCTCTTTTTGAGGTCGATGCGTCAGTGCTCGTTGACCTTAATTAGGTCATCAGCGTTGCCAACGTCATCCTCATTCACTGAACCATTGGGTTAAGCAGTCAGCGTGGATCCTTAGTCTAATTATGAGTAACTAGGGCATTAAATATGCAATTTTCTGCTTGGGTGAAAACTGTCTAGTCTCAGAGTCAATGTTGCCGAAGTATGGGGAATCGTTGTCAAAATGGATGGGTCAAATTTAAGTCTCCTTCGGCTTGAAATGCCGCCCTTTCCGACTGTTTCATTTCTGTCACTGCTATGAATGAGTATCATGGCAACAAATCTTAGGACGAAGTTGGGGTGAGTGGTGGACAATTTTGTGAAAAGGTGAACTACTCGAGGATTGATAGATCTGTAATAGTGAACGACTGGGCGGGATGAGGGAATTATTGTCATCCGGGTCTGAATTAATGCATAAATTAAGTGCAGGCTGATGGGGGATGAATCAGTGTGCAAATTGGGTGGGTTGAGGACCGCCCTACTGACGAACATATCATTCGGAAGCAGAGGTGGGTGGATCAGATAGTCCACAATAAGTTCCACTAAAGACACACTAGATAGTGTTGCGACTAATCAAAATGTCAGTCAATCCATCCACTAAACATTGTAGAGTCCTTGGAATCCGGTAGAATGGTATGGCTTGCACATCAACATCGGGCCGCAACGAGTCGAGTCAACTAAAATCTCGGCCTATTGGCGCTTGTGCATGCACCTCTTCCGGTGTTCCAGTGAGTAGCTGAGTGACGTGGTAGTCACCACGCCTCCGCACAGTGCCACAAGGGCTCACATACCTGCTACGAGGCGACCCCTCCCCTCCGTCGAGGCAGGCAAATGGAATAAGTCATCACCTCTACCACTACCTATGCTGCCAGCTTAGGTGGTAAATCAGATATGGACTTTGACCCAAGATGGAGGATCACCGTTGTGAAGGCGTTTATAAAATTACCAGTGAATTAGTTCAGGGTGACTGATTCAATGACCAGACGTCTTGCATTGTGGTGTGCGCACAAGCAATGGAACAGGGGCCTGGTTTTGGCGTCAAATTTCACAAAACCCCATGGAATCACATTGCGCATCACTTTGACATCCAAAATTTGCTCGAAATCAAATAACTAATCAGGCTAATTTAAACCTATTTTTGTGTAAGCACATATGTGACGCATAGCATTTCAGACCTCAAAACAGCCTCGCAAATGTGTCACGCCTTTCAAAGCCTTCTCTTTGTCAAGTAAAAAGAAGTCTGCATTTCGATGGGAGGATTTCAATTCCTCTCTCGTCACGCAGGTCTCAAATCGCGAGAAGTCTGAGTCCCCGACCCCGAGGCAATGGGTGGCGGGCCGAATGGACAGGAATAACAGGGGCGACTAATGCGCGTTCGCATGATCACCAGATGCGTGACTGGGTCGCAGAATCACATGACCTTACACTCATGTTGCCTGCTTTGACCCATGGACAAGCGTGACCACGACAACGGACGTGTGACAATGGCTTATTTAATCACACCCATCCCCACCCCCCGCCTTGATGACGGCGCCTAGGGGTGACCCAATTTCACGTTAGAGCCCGACCAACAGCTCAGCCAAACTTTTTGTTCAATGTAGCAAAAAAAGTCGTCGAGTGAAATGGAGGAATTGAAGTAAAGGACATTAAAATGTGTAACTTTAGCTAAAAATTCCATGCGAAGTCATCCACGATGTCAAAAAAGTGCCAAAGGATCACCTTTGGTCACGCATTAGTGTCGCTGTCTTTGCTGCTGCCGCCAAGTTGTGGTTTATTTGAAGTAAAAATGCCGTCTTTGGATCAGCAGAATCAAAGGCCAACCGTTCCCAGGTGAATTTGCCACCTGCCTGTGTGCGGCCCTTCCTGCCACAAAAGTAAACCTGTCAGATGTCAGCCTATCAATAAGCAACTGACTTTGACAATAACTGGAAATTTTAGGCCTACGGAGCACCTTTGAGTATTAGGCCATGGTTTTTATTAGGTACCTTTTTCTAAAAAAACTGGTTTTGGAGGTACAGTTCTTTGAGGAGGGGATGCACCTTACCGACGAAATTGTTTCAATCTGTCACGCGCCCTTCTCTGCTGAACATTTTCTGGGAGCAGAATACCTCTCAGTCAATCTTGGCCCAGAACAAGGGTTAAGTAAAATTGAATAGAAAGCATTTTTTCTGTCAGTTTGCAAGGCTCCTCTCCTCCTAGGTCGATTTGTATGAGGTACAATATGGAAATAATTTTTTTATAAAGTAAACAGGAGGAGTGATAAGCTGTTGACAGACTTGACACCGAATGGAACGCCAAGAGGATAAAATTTTACGTCCATTCATTCTTTTAACTTTGCTCTCACTTCAGTGCTGCTCAGCCATGTCCATCCGCATGGGTTCTATTTAGCTAGTACCCTTTCACGGCTAGTGTCACTTCAGTTGTTAACAGCTTTCCTGCAAACATGACACTTAAGAAGTTGCCGAAGGCAGGCGTCACCGTCAACCTTTTCGTTAGGTGTCATCACGGATTTGCCTATCAGCGGCATGTGCCCCTAATTCTTCGCTTTTAAGTTTAGCATTTAGCAATGGGAAACAGATTAGCTGTGCCTTGGGATCTGCTACCAATGTAGAGCCCCGAGACTTCTCTGAAGTGGAGATAAGACAACATCGAAACAAAATGTGTATCATGATGTACAGAAGGTCATGGGGGAGAGGATAGCTACGGGCAAGGCCCGGGAGGCCATACCTACGGACGAAAGTACAACGACGGAGCCTCAAGGGCCTTCGTAACCAAAAGTGGGAGTTAATCAAAGCATCACAGTGGCGATTATACACTAACACTGGATTTTCTATTTCAATTTCATTTTTCAACCGTCAAAATGGCGAATACGGGGAGGAGAGGGTGAGCGAGGAGGCAGCACCTGTCACCTCCCAGGGGAAAAAGCTTTAGAACGTAAACTGGAGTAATATTAATATAATAATTGTGTCCAAAAATTGACAAGCATTAGGAATTAAACTTCAGAAGGGAATGAGGCAGTTTTTAGCATTCTATCTCTTTTATGGATTTGTTAAAATATCTTCTCAAACGAGTTCCAGCACACCTTTTTCTCATGTAAGTTTGCCTAATATTTTTGAATCTAAGGTAGCAATGTGGATCAAGTATCCAGTACCTTGAAGAAAGTACTTGTTTTCGCACCCAAAGCCGTGGCGTAAAAAAGAGGTATTTATGGGTGAACTGAAAAAGACAGAGAGGTTGTGGTAATCAAACAATTTGCAGTTGCGAGGGTCGTTTACGAGCTGCTAGGTCAAATTACAGCTGGAGAGAGAGGGTGGATGTGGTGCAATCGCCACTCACGCATCCAATCCGATGCCTGAACCGCGACCTTCAGTCAACACATTAGGTTCACGTTTATCAAGAAATCAAAAATAGGGTGGGCAATGTTTGGCCTACCTATGTTTCACTGACTTGGTACCAACCGAAAGAGGCTGCAAAAATGCATGCTATTGTTTACGCGAGGGAATGATAGCGCATGGACCTACAGCACTCGTTCGATATGCATCGCGTTGAATGTCGGTCGAACTAGGCGGGAAGGATTCAAGACCATCCACCTATCATGCCGAAATTGACTTCTCGTCCAATTTGTCTTTTTAAATCAAGAGGTGGATCCTTATGTAGGTAGGCGCTGCATTACGCTCGGGAAGTTCCTCTCTTCCATCGGAGCTGTCGCTTTGCCACTACATCAACCAATAGGGAAAAGCAGTGGTGTAAACTACGAAGTAAGAGTGAGTGCTACCCAAAGCTCAGGTCCACAAAGTTCATACTCACCATCGTAAGATTAGAGGAAGATGTGGTGTCGCGAATTTTAGCTTGTATGCTGATTACCTTGCGATTGGCTGACCCTTTGTGCCTTTGCAGCGAGAGAGTTTGTTAACCGGCCAAAGGGCGAATTTGTTATCTCCATTCCGTTCACTCTCAACCAGCTCAAAGCTCATGAAGCAGGCAACACATCAAACCCGAGACTACAACAGCTTGGTGTGTAGTGTAGAGATTCTTTATTCAGGAATGCTTATTCCCCAGAGACCAAGCAGCCTCCGTATGCCTTTGACGGTAGCCTTGTGAATGATATTTAGTAACTCGACTTGTTACTGGGCCTTCTTAGAGGCATAAGTGGAGCTGATGAGGGCAAGAGATTATGCTTCTCACCCCAGGGCGGCCTAATCAATGGTGAGGAAAAAGGAGTGCGCTTTAAACCCTTCGCCAGGTCAAAGGCCTAGTTCTCGCCATTCCAAGGTGTGACAGTTCTTCACCGATCCTTTGGCGATGTTATGGCAAACGTTACACCGCACCAATGCCATTCCGTAGCCCTTGCCGCAATTGAAACACCTGTCATGCCCTCCCATTCTATTCAAATGTTACTGTGATTTTTTTCAGTCATCAACGAGAACAGATGCCTAATGTGTAGGACTTTTTCCCCACTTGGCAACAATGTCGACATTTGACAGCCTCATCCAGTAAACTTGGGAACTTGCCTTATCACCAATCATGAAATGGCTCAAACTTAAGTCGTTATCGTTTTACTTCTTTCCGTTTCTTTGCTACATTAAGGTCTTTCCAAAGCTGCTTCCGACTTACCATCCATTTATCCACCCCCCTGACTACCTTAGAAGTCCTGGTGGTTGATAACAAGAAGAATTGAAAACATTATCAGAGCTGTACAAAAGACCAAGATTAAGCAAATTGAAGGTGAAAGATTAACAGGAAGAATACCTCTCTTCCTGGTGAAGATGTTCCAAATTAGTTTCAATGCTCCCTTGCCATGGATTGGTTCCATAAACCCGATTTTGGCACAGAGTGATATGATTGTCTTCTCCGAAGACCGCACAATACCCTAAAATTTCGAAGAGACACTTCCCGTGTCTGATGTAGCACATCGTCAACAACTACCCCTTTTCAGCAATTAGGTGGAAGGAGAATTTTTCAACCAGCTCTTACGCAACTCCGATGGGATTAATTTCATAAACCTTTTTATATGCTACTTAAAACTGCACTAAGGGAGTTTACATTCTACGACGCCCTCAAACAAACAAACCTCTTCTTCTTCTTCCTGTAACACCTGTACAAGTCAATATTTTAAAACGACTCCGTAGTCTACTTTGACATCTTTTTAAATCCCACCCACTTATACCTGCTTGTCGAGGTCGTTTAAAATTTGGTTGAAGCTATTATATCCGTGTTCAAGCACTCCTTCTTTAACGTTGCCAATCTCGGTCAAATTTGACACCGTGCCTTAGAAACCCAAAACAGTGAGACCGCAATGGCAGTGCGGGGATGCATCATTTGGGCTTCTGGTATAGAGCCCCAGCCAGTCCCCTTCGGCCCCCACTCCTCTCCCTTCGTTGCCCGAGGAAGCACGACGTGTAATTACGGTCGAGAAGGGTGGAGGTGATATTGCTGTGGCCTTAGAACTGCACTGCCGCAACTCAAAAGGCCGCGCCGGTAACTGTACTATTAAAACAAAGCACTCTTCTGTTACACCACCACTTTCTGCGACTTTAAGCGTGCTGAGGTAATGGGAGCACGCTTCAACCTTTCCATGGTCAATTTAACGCCAGCTAGAAGTCAAAGCTAAGTCACATGCAGCGCTTTAAAGGTGAGCGTCAAAGTTGGATTAAATAAAGGCAGTTTTACTTTTTCAATTTAATATATATTAGAAGACTAACTTTTAACATTGTTTAACGAATTATAGAATGTCAAAGCTATTGAAGGCGTACCACGAATCGACGCATCCGGTGCCCTTAGCTGAGGCTTCCTTATCCGGTGGGTGGGGATGAGACCGATTAGGCTGTTGAAGAGTGAAACTAACGCACTTTCGGTTTCTCCCTCTCCCAGTGTGACTTGTTTCCTAGTGGATCTGCTTTACCGATGGGTCAACTGTAACCCTTTTCTCAGCCTCAATTACACGACCACTGCTGGCTTTCAGTAGGGGAGTGAAGTCGCGCCTTGCCTCTACGTCTATACCGTTGCAATCAGTGGGCGTCCATCAATTCTGCCTTAGACATCCTCACCAACTGGCATTACAAAGAGGCGATGCTATCACAAATGGAACGCGACCGACCTGGGTGAATTAGCTGCATTTATGATGCGCGCTTCTCGCCTCCATGTATGGCTTCCCCCACCACGAGGCCTCATACCCCATGCTCTCCGTACTGCTGCTTTCTCTAAGGCGGCCTTTTGTGTAGCCAGGGTTCTTGCGCTTCCGTCAAAGCACTTGCCTTACGGCGCCGCCAGTGTGCGGCTGGTTTGCGGGTGGTTGCTTCGCCTGCTGAGGCGAGAGGACCGAGTTTACCGGCGGAGCGGCAGACACCGGGCTTGAGCGAATGAGGGTTGCCGGTGTATGAGAGCGCTGCACGGTGAGTCACTTAGACGACACGTCAGCAGTGTTTATCCGAAGTCAACAGCCAGACCTGCCACGACGGCATTAACAATCACAGAGGGAATGCAACCTCACATCAACTGAAAAGACGTTGGGTTTTTCAAATTCAGCGGAAAATTCTAAATATCAAATGTGGATTATAGACAGACAGATGCACAAACAAGCCTCCAAAGTTATTTCAAGTTTCATTTGTCTCTTATTTGGCCCAAAATTCTGTTAAGAAATGATTTGACGACTGTTTTAATGCATGCTTGACCACGCGAACTCTTTGATCGCTGCGAGTTGTGCAACCTCACTCTTGCCTCTTCTCCACACTAACTGCCAAACATGCTGATATCCTGGTTCTTTACACTGATATTTTCTCTATTTTAATGAAGACTTGAAGCACTCCGTCGATGGCGGTGATGGTGGCAGTGGTGAGGGAATCCCAATTAAGTAAAAAGTTTCCTTCATTTTGCTGACCACTTAACTAATCTCATCTTTGCCGATGGAAGTTACTGTCTACGGATGAGTCGCAGCAGAGGCGTTGATTCTACCTACTTCAAACGTTTGAACTACTGATGGGGTGTGATCAAGCCCTACTGGATTGTAATCAACTGCAGGAAAGGCCATCTTCAAGTTTGCACAAGAAACTGCATTGATATGCGTCATAAGCTGAAGGATACGATATTGCCCTCCAGCAAAACGCAACCTCGGAAACCGATTGACATGCAGGTGATGCCTGCCCCAGACTGATGGCTATCCTTTCGCATCATCTCCCAGAGTGACTCTTCCTCAGTACAGTTCGCCTTGCAACTCAGAAATTCCAACTGGAACTGCAGCATTTGCTACCACAGGAATTTGGCCGATGAGAGTGCTGGGGACGACGATAACAAACGAAAGGGATCTGTGAAGTGACTTGATGTCTCTTTTACTGTCCATTTCATGGGGAATGCGCTGCGACTTGCCTTACTCTCTGCCTTCAAAAAGTAGACCACTCACCTCTGCATTTTTGTGCCCCATTTCGGCATCAGAGGGGCCCGTCTTCATGACCAAACGATCATTCTTCATTTTTCTTTCTCGACCTCCAAATTAACAGGGGAGCTTTTTTAAATCAGATCAGACATGTTATAAAGTAGTGACTTTTATCTGTAAAGTAAAGCCAACTAAATGTTTGCCTAAATGTCAGCTTCGTGTTGTTCCAAATGTGGACCACCACCTAATCATGGCTGACCCGGGGACATGCATACCAGTTGGTATTGGGTCAGTGGTCTAAAAAAATTAGCGTCCAACTTGGAAGTTTGCTAATGTAGTCATTGAATTCGGTAAGAATGCACCCACTAAATCGTCACCACCGTGAATGATGGCTTCCTATCAGTAGACAAGCCTTCACAAAGAACATACTCACCTCTCAAATGCCTTATTTGGCTTAGTAAACAGGGTATTTTAAGGACTGGAGAAACATTGGGTCTAAGTAAATATATCGAATGAGAGTTTGCCATAAAACCGCAGTGCAGGAGACGAGACGCGCTCCGTTGGAAGTGGAGCAAAAGTCGTATGATGACACAGTGTGCCGCATGACCTTCAGGCCAACCAATCATGCACCAACTTTTGGAAACTTGATGCATTAATAAAAGACTTGGGTCAATAATTCCACAAAGTTTCTTGACTTTTTTCTCAGAACATTGTTAAAGTAGTTTGGTGGATAGAGCAGTTTTCACTTGGAGACCGAAAACTTTTTGCAGGAGAAAATTTACCTGGAAGACACCTAATCTACTAAAGGTTTCTCAATGTAATTCATCTGTTAGAGATCGGGATATCGAGTGGTTATAACCCCAGTGAGGCTCAAACTCATTATTTTAATGATAAATAGACTTAACTTGGAGTACCAAGGTCGGAATTTAGAGCAAGGCAGGAGTATGAATGTACCCCTCATGTCATTCACCCGTGGCAAGTTCTCTGAACCAATTGGATACAGCTTTACGCCCTCCCTTTTCACTCCGCAGTACATGAGTTAAGTTGTCGCCTTTTTTGACCGTATGATGCGTGACCAAAGGCGGCACACGTGGTCACACACACAAACGCTAACCATGACGCTGCACCCGCATACATGCGCTAATTCCTGCACAGAGTGTGGGTGCCGTGAATACGTGCCAAATGTGCCGAATGACTGATGCGGCGCATTCCCTCGAGTCTCATGTGGTTCGCACTTGCTCCTTAAGTTGTCCTGCTGTCTAGTAGTCAAAGCCACCGCATACATTTTTTGAGGCCCATTTTCTCTTCCCAAACCTAACTTACTCAAAGTGCTGAATGATTTGTAAAATGCCAGGTAGTTGTCATTATCTTTATGGCGATTTTATGGTTGCTTTAATGCATGCTTGATTGTGCGGCCTCCTTGATCGCAGTGAGTTATGTCCGCCTTACGGCATGGTGCTTCATTCCTGCTCACAACCTGTTACCTCTTCTCTGTGCTGTCTACCATCCCCGTCATCTTGGCTTCCATTGTACCAAACCATTGTAGGATGGAAGACTTACTATTGCTAAGCAGAAGGGCTAATACTACTACACACATGGCCAGAAGACAACATTATCAAGCGCATTCTTCTCGCTTGGCGCTTCCCATGGTACTACTCTTCTCCTTCAATAGTCTGAACATGGTCGGTGTCTTAAAAGCATGCAGCCAGTAAAGCTTCATAAGGGGAGAAAATTTGGTTTCCAAAGTGCGTAGAGGAAGATTCAATGACCTCTTATTGCTGAAGTGGAGGCTGAATTATCATCTACAAAAAGTGGACTTTATAAACCGATTCTCATTTAAAGGAATAATTACCAAAAACAGGTTTAAAAGTAATCTTCGGAGCTGAAACTCTACATCGGCTTCTCCTCCCTATTGAATTCTCATTCCGGTGCCGTTTTCCAGTCTGGCTGCTTTCTGCTTCGTCATTAGGGCAGTGACAAACAAGCGAAGTGAGCCGAGTAGCTCCATGTCTGATGTTACCTTGCGATTCACCGCATTGTTGAACGTTGGTTTTTCAATCCCCTTCTTGTGAATTTGTACCGATTTACCCATCCACGACAGACATCCTCTTCTGGAAATATAAGGCCTGACGGTCAGCCTCTCTGATCATGTTTACTTCAAGTGTTCTCTGATGTCCTGATAAGGTGGGGTAGTTGGTGAATTTACCATTGACGTAAAGGTGGATCGCAAGGACGGTGAATCGAAGGAAAGTATAAGATCACTACGGTATTGTACTTTCCGATGCAAGTTATGAGTTTTTTTGGGTTTCCTAACCCCAGTGACCAAAGCGCGAAGACTTCAATGCAAACTTCTTCATTTGGCGACGAGTATGGGTAAGCTGGAATCGAGATCTCTACGTGTGTGTCGAACGACCAGCTAATGAGGACGGAGTGGCTGCAGTCTCGCTTTACTATGGCTTTTAAGTCACGGTGAACTTTTAGTGTGTGCCAGCACGCGTCAAGCCCATCTGCACGCAAGAACGACCAGCCAAGAGAGAGTGAACGAGCCCGCAGCATTCTATTTTTCAGAATGCCTGGAGATTAACCACAAAAGCGACTCCTCTAGAAACGAAGCAGAAGGGTTTTCTGGGGTTAATGACAAAAATAAATCATAACACTGACAGCGATGACTCGGTGCGGACGGCCTAACACCAATACACGTATTCGGGTATGATTTACCACCACTGTTGCTGCTATAGCAACTGGTGGATGCAAAGGCAATGATGGAATAGCGAAAGCGATAGGAGAGATGTGTGATAGTGAGACATGAAGGTAATGAGAGACAAAACGCATGCTTAAGGTCGCAGACTCACATTTGACAATTCTTGAAACAATGTGATCCTGATATTGTTGAATGCCTTTAGTAAAAACACAAAAACCCTTTGGATAATTTACTTATCTCGATAAAAGTTAAGTGCAGCAACTTGACTATTTCATCTTCCCAAAGGAAGTTATTTGTAAAGGCAGCATCATGGTGGATTAACAGTGACTAAGGCCTTCTTTAGAGGAAATTTGGTGCGTATGGGAATTGTCAAGGGACCAAAGAAACTCACTCGCAACTCGATGGGAGATGCGAGGTCCCAATGGCTGTTTAATAAGCTGCCATTCCCGAAGCGAAGGGATTGTGTTGGTCTCTGCACGGTAAACCTTACTGAACACCACCACTTTTCTTTTCTAGGCCTTTATCATAAAGAGTCATGTAAACTAAGCTAAGGGATGTGAATGGAACTTGTAGTGATGAGATGAGTCCTCAAATTCGCAATGTAGCACTTGGAGGTGTGGTAAGGGAAGGTACGGCCCATTAGTGACTTGAAGAAAGAGGTCGGTTCTAGTGGTGAATCAAATCTCAAACGTAGGCGTTGCTTTACGTTGAAAAAGTTATTCTCTTGTGGGATCCCCGGAAACAACATATCGCCGTTGAAGCATATCCCGTGAGTCATGATCTGATCCGTTCAACCTGAGTGGTCTCTTCGCCACTACATCAACTGAAAGAAGTCATGGTGGAAACTACGAGGCAAGAGTGAGTGCTCCTCCAACGATTAAAAAGGAGCCTTACGGTACTCGGAACGTGTGAGAAAGGTCAGCTGACGTTCATTTTAGCTTGTTAGCATATTGACTTTTGATTGACTGACTCTTTGTACTTAAGTAGCGAAAAAGGTTATTAACTGACCAAACTTAGAGTTGATTGCCCCCATTCCATTTGCTCACCACCCACCCAACACTCTTGAGGCAAGCAGCACTTCATCATAAGAGACTGCATCTGCTTGGTGTGTGTTTCAGTGCAAATGCAATTATTTTTTAAGAAATGATCATTCTTATCTACCCGTCCAAAAAAAAAACATGTGGACTACTGAATCAGTCAGAAGGAAGGTCTAGTCGCATTCCTGCATGCACGGCATAACCTTAGACACAAAGCTTTAAAAGCCTACTTAAAAGAGGGCCTGATACCTCACTTTGGCGGGTGAGGCTGTGAGAGGGGCTGGAGACACTAGTCCAAGCCATTTACCTCTTCCCCATCCTCCTGATAATGCTTCTGTATGTGGCATTATGAGCCTTATCACAAAACAATCACGTGATCACGGCTGAAAGAGATTATACGGTTGGTTTGGAGCCAACCAACGCTCAGTCGGGGAAGATATCTTGGTTGTTTTGCTGACTATTTCAAAGTTCAACGTACTGGAGGGCTCTTCCCCGCCCCCATACTTATTTGTCCATCCCATGAAGGCGATTTGGGTGACCGAAAAGACAGCAAAGAAATCGCAAACGTCTGTTTCTGATCTCACTTTATTACAATTCTCCTGTCCACTTGACATCTTCCAAGGCCTCATGTGTCAGAAATTGTCAAAAAAAACATCAAAAGCGATCACTGACTCATCTCTCACCTAGGCTTGGCTTCGTTAGGAGGGCTATGCCAATTAAGTCTTTAAGGCGTCATACTTCAATCAGTTCCTCCTTTTCGCTAACAGAAAACTACAAGAATATTTGGGAATTGCTCATCTGATCAAGTACAAAATATCCACCGCAATCTTCCCATACCACGACGTGCTAGAGTGCTTCACTTTGCGCAATAAAACGTTTTCTCTTCATCTTCACATTTGGTGTAACTGGGCTGCCCTGGTCATTTAAAATTGGCCTTTAGCAGGTTCGAAAGGTCTGGTTAACCGTAAATCCATCTGGGGATTCGCAGGTAACCTTAGTATCTGGCACTTAACTGGACCACTTGACTGTTATGACGTTGACACTACTACGATCCCAGCTGGAACAACAGGTAGATATGACCCAAAAAAGGAGGTTTTTAGTCTTGATAATGTGAAAATCCAAGTTGCGTGGAGTGTAAGAGAGTGTCTGTTGCCTGGACTTCCAGACTGGTTGCCATCCCATCATTTTGAATGCCCTTGACCGCAGTGTAGCTATTATTACTGATTCAATTTATCTTCACATCATGGTTGTCAATGAGACGAACATGAAAAGGGAACAAATCTGAAATTGTTCTAAAATGCCTGCGATTTTAACTCCTGAGTAGAAGCTTCTAGAACGCCAAAATGGCGGTTTTATCCTGGAATTGTAGATAATCTGAACATTGGCCTTTTTAAAAGCCGCCCCGCAAATGAGTCCTGAGTGGGCCGAGGAACAAATGGCCAAATGACCGATACCCCAACACATATGGGGAAGGTGAGAGATTGCAACTTTTAGATTAAAAGTCCTTTGAACTTGCGGGAGAAGGAATGGTATCCAGCCATCAGCGAAGGAGCACCAGTTCCTTCTTCCGCCTAACTGCCCTAACATACCCGCATAAAATTCAGATTTGCAAAAAAAGCGTACTGTTTCATTTCTCACGATCACTCCTGTGGTAGGAGAGAAAATGACGGAAACTTGAACAATTTCTCGTCTTTAGCCATTACCACACCGCTTGCCTCCACCGTCTGGGTTCAGCCTCCAAGTCTACGGTTAGGCGTAAGTGGTGAGATGTATTTAATTTCCTCATCTAATGTCAAATTGGAACTCCTCAAGAGGGATAGAGGTACTCCCTCCTTAAAAGGGCAAAGAAACGTGAGAAGACGAATCCTGAACTCTTTTAAATGTCGGGTATATACCTGATTTTATCACTTCATACAACAACGTCAATTGGGGATAAAAGATGAGCATTGGTGCAAAGTAAATTGGAGGCTTGTCCTGAGGTGATCTGATGACCGATTTAAATACGGGGGCACCTTAGTTTCCACTGACTGCATATTCACTTTGTGACATGAAATTCGGTCATGCTAACAGTCTCCACATCATCTAAGCTAAAAAATGTCCCAATTTCTATGGCTGATTACCAAACTTTAACCCCACTGAAGAGGGACACCCGCCGCGAATGACCGAATTTGTGAGGACTTCAATAGAAGAGCTACAAATGACGTCTATTGTTGGTACTTACCCCAATCTTGTTTTCTACAAGAGGGGTATTGATAACTGAAGCGACACCAGACCTGAACAGTTCATTATAAGGGTGCCGATGACATCCACATGACGATGGTGATTAAATTTAACAAGCGATGCCTTCACCCCATAATTAGCTGCTGATATCAGAAATTGTTTATTTAATGGGCATTGTTTGGCATTGAGATGTATATATCTAGTGCATTCGCCCGCCCCCATACAGTTCAAGGATTTGGCGAAGCACTGGACACAGTGGAATTGTCGAATCGCGACATGGACGTTATAATCGAATGCTGGAAACTTCGATGACTGCCGTTTCTGGTTCGTAGATGGCTTTTAAACTACTAACTACGTTGTGTGCCCCGGATACGGAAGAATGGCCAAGGGGACTAGGGGGCAAAGCTCAAAAGAGGAGAGTGGCTACTAGTCCAACTACGCGTCTTCAAAGGCTGTACTTCCATCGCGTGGCACAGTACCCAAGCCATGCCTGCAGCCCCCGAGCTCTCCTGAAAGCTACGAGACACTACAATATAACCAAAATATTTGTGCTTAGAAGAATACGGCAACCCGGAACAAAAATGTTGAGGCAAAAGATTGGAGCGTCTTTCAAAAGAAATATACCTACTGCAGCGCTTAAGGAAAACTTGAATGGTTTAAGATGACTTTCCCTTGGTGCCACTTTCATTTCTCGCCCTTGGTATTCAGCATGTCAACGGTATAAACACAATGAGGGAGAGCCTATTATAAACAAAATTTTATACTTATCGCCGGTGGGTTCTCCACTGCCATCAAAAGTTGGACTTGAAATGCCTGATGCCCGCCTAGAACAACGCACCGGATACCTTTTCAATCCATCTGTTTACATACTGGTATAGGGGAAAAATGTGAAAAGGCATTCTAGCCCTAACATCTCCCTCCTTTCAATAGCGACATTTAGGGAACGTCTTCATTGAAAAGGGAACAAATTTCTAGCTAAGTACGAGTTAAAATGTCAAAGGGGAATACACATCTTTGCAGGAGGGGCCTGTTTAATTTTGCTTATCTTGGTGGTCCATTTTACAGCGCATCAGTAAAGAAGCAGGTGAACTAAATGGACCGCCACAATTGCCTTATTAAGGTGTCATACTTCCACCATTGGGGTGATTTTTTACACTGGTGGAGGTTGCAGTATCGCCGTTAGACTCCCACTTCGATGAGGGCGAGGTGCCAATGGGTGAAATCAAGTCGACCACTCTTCAATTTCCCCTTTTTAATGAATGGGAATCGGAGAAGTTGGTGCGAATGCAAGGAAAACGAATCGCCTCCAACAGTCAAGGCATCCCCGCATGAGCGTTCTGGTACATGCATACCCCATGGGCTCAGTGAGGGTCTGCTGTCACTCTGTTACTTCAACCGGATATTTACATAAAAATGGGTCTTCGGCGTTTTACGCGTGTTAATTGTTCTGCCGAGGGAACTTGCCATAAATTATCGCCACGAAACTATTCAAAACATCGTCCATAACTAAATGACCCCGCTTTTAAACGAGCGTTATTACGACTGGTAAGGTAAATTTGGGGTGGCCAGCACATTCCCCTTTCCCGTAATACATTTCCCAAACAGGACAAAACTCCAGATCCATGTGGAATTGCTGAGATCAGTGACGGGACGATCAAATACCTTCTTAATTGCACGCTAATTTGACGACCGGAGCAGTTGATTCGTAGGTGTTTTTTCCTTCAGCACCGACCACGTTGTGATGGCCGACAGGGGAGGTTGACGAAGGGGCGTGTCGGGACGATGCTCAAAGGTTCTGCCCTACAATGAATGTTTGCCTCGCGGAGGACATCAGACTTAGATAAGCTGACTAGTGCATCGTATAAACTCTTTTTGCATTATTATGCTGGAATATCCAACCAGGAATGAACCAAACGTAAAAATTTTTTGAATCGCACCTCGTCAAATGACAATAAAACAGGTGTTGCGATTGTTTGTAGTCACACAGTCACATAATCGTGATCATCCAGAATTGGAAAATCAGATGGAAAGTGAGAATATTTTTTGAGGTTCTTCAAAAGTGCAGCTCGAGTAAAAAAGGTTGAGCCATGAATTAATTAGTATTCAGGACAATTTACGGATGCTTATTGCTCCTGATATTTTTACATCTGCTCTTTGATATTAGCCAAGCAAGTGGTGGTCCTGGCCATTAGGTTTATAATTTCTCGTACCCATTGAGCGTTACACAACTGGTCCGCAGTTAAATGTAGCTTATCTACGTGTCCAGATTCATTGCCTAATTGGCGGTTTTATTGAATGAGTAAGGATGCTAACGATGATGCTGCCCTCACAAAAATTATTACTATATTGTCACTATATTGCCTTTTTGTTTGCTTTTCCACTAAGCAGCCTTAGATTTACCGCTGAGAACGTAACAAGGTACACCAGCTTGAAGAGTCTCATCACTAGAGTACAGAGGGTGCGAGTGGCTGCGGCTAAGGCTCGAATCCAATTGTACTAAGATGTCTACCTGATTGGCGAACGAGATTCTGCTTACAAAGGCTCGTTAAGCAGATACCAAGAGAGATGGTAATTGCTATTAATGTTTTCATATTGGAGGACAGAATACCAAGTAGAAGTTACTCCCTCCGAATAACAGAAGTCATGGTACTGCGTATTTTTGAGCTTTTAACGGGCAACATACATGTCAAAAATAAAAGTTAAAAACATGCAGAATTATTGTCAATGAAACACGGTTTTTGTAATTCCCTGGTGCATTGTTTAACTGCGTTTAATTGCGCAGGTACTTAAGACTCAATACGTAATACTTCTGCTTGGCGACATGCCCTCTGAAACATACAAATAAACCCGGTTTTTAAATACGTTAAAGTAATAAAATAGTGGTTTATCCCTCGCTATTGGTGAGGCGCCACTTTTGCACTTTAAATTAGCCCTCTTGTATCTCGCTGGGGTGGGCTGGCCTTTCAGGCCATGCCAATAGCCCAAACACCTTCTCTGCGCCAAATATATATTCTGCCCGAGTGTTGCGTCTTCTTTCGTCTTCAGGGAGTCTCCGAATGCTACATTAATCATATGTCTTCTCCCACTTTACCATGAACTGGTACCACCTCATAAAAGAATCGGGGCGGTAAATGTGTAATCATGGGTAGGAAGATTGGTCTCAGTCCTTATTAGCTTAACCTACATTAAGAGCAGGAATCCGCTAGTTAAAAACTTCCTAAGGCTTCGGTTTGAGCAAGGAAAACCCCTTGCTAAGGCCTTTTCCTAACCCGTTTATGTGCATTGATGAGACTGTAACCTTCAGATTAAATATGATGTTTTTTCTTGCCCTTCAAATATCAAGTGGATGGACAACTATAAATACTGAGCCAAGTACACTGACGCAACCTGTAATTAACTCGCCATAGCTCCAAAAATTTTGTTCAACCGTAACTAAAAATCGGCCAAAGTGCCTTGAATTTTTAAGACTATAGTTTTTGCAGAAATTATATGAAACTTTGAATAGGTCCAAAGGTTATCGTGGAATTGTTTTCGTGTGCACTTTTTTGGGGAGGTAGTGTGAGGGCATGAATGATGGAAGAGCATTGTGACGGTGTGAGGCAGTCATTCGAGTTTCTATTTTATGAAATTATTAAATATTTTACAAATCAGACCAAGCATGTATGACGTCTACTCTATCCTTATGTCAATAGCTTTCTGATGGACATACAACAGCTATGCATCTAATCGAGAACATGGGTTATCGTATTGGCCAACGTTCCATTGAAAGGTATTTTGTTGCAACATTAATAAGTCATCAGATTAACGAGGAATAGTCCTCGGTTTACATCGGAGATAGAAGTTGTCAAGTTTATTTGCAGGGGATACTGGTCTCACCTTTTCCAGAAGGATATTAGTACGTTGAAAACGAATAATGCCGTAAGATGATTAAGTTTAATTTATTTTCTAGGATGTGTATGTGCTCATTGATAGTGAATTTCCGTATCTCACTCGTATTGAGCCAAGTCAGTTATACAGCCCAAATGTTGAGATGGTATCTCCATGTTTTTCACCCAATTTTCTAGATTCTAGCTTTTGCTTGTGGGCTCCTAAGGGGTGGTCTGTCAAGTCTCGGCGTTAGTTGCATAGTGAATGCAGAAATACCAAGAATTCCAACTTGTAATTTGCTGTGTATTATTAACTAATCCTGCTTCCTGAATAGGTCATTTCACTGTCCGGGTGTCACCTCGTTCTAAAACGTCTTGACTGTGATATAAAAGGTGTTTTGCATTCTCCTTCTTTCATGTAATGTAAACATATTTCCCTGACCCAATATTCTGTTTCGGACTTTTGATTCACATTGGGTTTTTTTTCCCGAACGGCTTCGGAAGCTTACAGACATCGTAGAGATAACTGGTCAGGTAATTTGCTACCTGCAAGTATTCTTGCAACTATTGACGTCAGACTAATGAATGAGTTGTTTAAAGGGGCGTTTAGTTCACGTTTGTAGAGCCACACTACTCCGGCGTATTGAGGCCATTTTCGGTAGCCATTCGGAAACGTGCCTCTGTCAAATTAATGAGGATTTGATTCTCAGAGTATTAAAATGGGTGATTGGCGCGGTGATCTATCGACGATTCTTCCCAGTTAGTTTTCTCTGCAGAGCGGTTATTTGGAGGGCTAGTTGCGGAAAAGTTGGAAATCGATAAGGGCTCGAGATCCACTGGAAGATCTGCCTAGGTTGTAGGGTTTCCTGGCTGTTTGTGTGATTATCACATCTCAGTATCGCACATTCTCTCCGGAAATTTTCGATGGAATTAATCATTTTGTAGTAGTTTTATGGACCCGAAAAGTCGCATTAGTTTTCACACAATTGTAGTCGGCCGGTATTCAAAAAGCAGGGACAAATGGTAGACGAAATTAAAGGTAAGCACTGAAGAGACCCAAAGGATCACCACAGCGTACGAATATGGTAACTAGATTCATACGCTTTTGAGTTGCTCAATTTATGCCTAGGAGCGAATCAGTACAGCGATAAAACATTTTTTTCAATCGTCTCAATTCCGACTACCCATTTGTGCTTGTAGTCAGTAGGAGAGGTTTTTGTAGTGGATTTCAAGTACTTTATAGTTAACAAGTAGCGTCCCAATGGTCAAAGGTCATGGCGGCATCCGGTACCTCCATTCGTCTCTGAAAGCACTGAGACACGAGTTGCTTCAATCTACTTGGTGTGTGCGTAGAGCTCCAAGTCACCAAACTGCTAGACACTGAAAAGTTCCACATAGTTGGGAACCTGAAAATGGGAGCAAGTTTTCACATTGATCCTTCTTGGACATTTTGAGTCTCTTATATTGTGGATATGAGAATAGTCATGCAACCAACCCGTCAAGCTTAGTCCTTTGGGAAGTTAAATATTCCACTATTTTCGCAGCAACGATGAGAGCACAATTGCAAAATTCCAGAATGGTGGCCTTTAATAATCCTCTTACTTAACCTCAACCATAAAACGACAAAAAGGTCATGATTTTGTGACACACAGTAGTTGTTTCGACCGCACCCTTAACTACACGGATTATTGAGCTCTGCTGAGTTTTAACACATTGTCATAAGGGCATCTATGGCGTCTCAGGCCTTCGGCTTGTCAACGACGAATTGTTTCTCTACAGAGAATGATCTTGGCGCTTTATTAACCGAATAAAAATATCGAATTGATTACTGGAAACTCGGGATAAATGTTGCATAAGGATGTATGTGCTGTGGAAGGCTGCATTTGCGAAGACTCACAGCAGAAGGGTTATTGAAGCTACGCCCACCATTGACAATTATGCTAATCCTGTGCTCTCTAAGAAGGCTATCAATAAGTGAAGTCCCAACGGGTTTGAATGATCTAAAGTTACCTATCATGAGGCCATCATAATACTTGTGTAACGATGCAAGTATTAAACAAACAAATTTTGATTCCTCTACGTCTCCACTAACTGAATAGAACCCAAGTCGATGGCGGAGCAGATGTGAAAGGAGGTCAATCTAGCAAGGTGGAAAAGGTGCTAAATACTGTCCTCTCCTACTTTCGGGGCAATACTCCTCTGATGATGAGTGGCATGTGGAATGCACCCGTCACCAGGCATCGTTCACCCTTGAGCGGTACAAGGCAAGGAAATTCTTACGTTTCGGTTAACAAGAATGCCGGAAATGTGGATCCATCGAAGTTGACGAGCCACACTAATGACGTCAGGATCACTCGTTCTCCAGTTTAAAAAATCAACGAGTCATTTTTACGTCTAAACCGTGGTAGTTTTCACAGCGCCGATTGCATGGTAATCGCTGATGTTCAACAAGAGATGATGGATACGTAATGAGACAACTTTTGGACCGTACATCCTACCACTCGGATCCCTGAGTGGTGGCATCCCGTGTCAGCATACCCGAAGGACCATGTCTATGTCATCCTATCCCTCCTGTATTTTGACAACGAACTGTCTCTCTCTACTGGTGTGCCTACCTACATCTTCAGAATTGGCACTGCCACAGCAACAAAATTACCAGACATCTCCCGACTGTAGCAGAAATTTACAAAAGGGTAAATGTACTTAGTAGTCTATCCACTTCCAGCCTATTTACCAGGCAGAACAATATCATCCATATCTTGGAAAGTTTGTCTTCCTTAATGAGTTCACATGAGATATAAAATGTGTCGGATTTTACCCGACAGATTTGCCATAAGCTGGATTCTCGATTAATACAACACTTTAAAGCCTCCTGCCCAGAGGAATGTCGCTTTGTCAACACTGCTTGCCGCATCAAAACAAAGCTGTTTAAAGATAGCGCAATTAAGATGTCAAAGTGATTATTAAAACGCCTCACTGTAGTAATTTGTGGAAAAAGAACTTTTGAAAGAACAAATACATTTAGAGCCCAGGGATCTACAAGAATACCTCTTCTATGTTGATTGGCCTTTAGTGGAAAGCTGGAGAATAAAATAAGCTTTGCCGTTGATCGATAAAGAAGTTTGAAATCCTCATTCCTTGCAATTCATGAAATGGCGGGTCTAATTCACGCCTTAGGAGCATGGACTGTTTCTCTGGTGAGGATAAACGCCGCAACGACTACTTCCTCCGCATTATGCAACAACATGGCATTGAGAACCGCAGTGTACATCGCATCCTCCTCATTGGCACTGGTGAGTCGGGCAAATCGACCTTCGTGAAGCAACTTAAGCTGCTCAGTTCTCCCCACGGGACATTTCCCGAGGCCTATCGATCTAAATTCCTGACCGAGATTCAGCGGAACATCATCCAGGCTCTGGCCAACATCTGCACGTTTATGATCGCAGAGGACATCCCACTGGAGAATAGCCATTCCGAAGAGATGGTAGACCTCCAACGGAAAGTCATTAAGATCCATGAGGAAGTGAGGATTAATCCCGATGCAATTGCACGGTACACAGTGGACGCTGATAATGAGACCCGGGACAAATTCTTCGGCATGTGCGCGAGCCTCTGGTCTGATCGTGCTGTGCGGGCTACTCAGGAACGTGGAAACGAGTTTCAACAAATCGATAGTGCAAGTTACTTTCTGGAAAAACTGAATGACCTTCGACAACCAGACTACTTGCCTAGTGATAAGGATGTGCTCCAATGTCGAACGCGGACTCTTGGCATTCACACGGAGTCACTTGTCTACAATGGCATCCCTTTTGAGCTGGTGGATGTCGGTGGGCAAAGGGAACAGCGAGCAAAGTGGATCGAAGCGATGACAGATGGAGTGACAGCGGTGATCTTCCTGACTGATGCCTCGGCATATGACACGATGCTGGAGGAGGATCACAGTGTGAATCGTCTACGCGAATCCTATCAGCTGCTGGGTCAGGTTTGGACGAAAAGTCTATTGAGGGATAAATCCTTTATCCTCTTTCTCAACAAACAGGATAAGTTGGCCGACAAGGTGAGATCAGGAAAAAATCCGATTCTAAAATTCTTTCCCGAGTACAAAAAGGGACAGGTGAAGTTTACGATTACTTTTCTAAGTGAATTGCTAATGCAAAAAAAGAAAAAGAAAGGCGAAATGGAGGTGTGGAAGAAGCATTTTTCCTACTTTCTTCCAGCTGCCTCTAATGCCGTGTTAGGGAGGCAGGACGAGATGGGGGCTATGAGTATGGAAGAGGTTTCGATGGAGGAATATAATGAGGTGCAGACTACGTTAAATAAGGCGCTCCACGGAGAGGCTATAACAACCTGGCCTTTGACAGGGGATGTAAGGGAAAGCACAATTGACACCCTAATGAACGACATTGAGTTCATGCAACTGTTTCGGAAACTAATGAGCGTGGCCTTGTATCGTACCGTCACGGTGACCCACTTTATCAAAACTCTCTTTCTAGCCCAGTGCGAGGAAACAAAAACGCGAAAGATTTACCCTTTTCCCACGACAGCGATTGATAAACGAAATGTCATCCGAGTGTTTGACTCCTGTAAGGAGATTCTGCAGGGAAAGGCGCTCAGTGAATTGATTGTAAAATAAACTATATGCCGAAATCCACTTCCAAGGTTCAGTTATTTATGCAGTCAAAAATGGCAAAACAAAATATACCGCTGGTTATTTAGTCCAAAAAACCCCACGAATTGGAATTGACAAAATATAATTTGTCTATTTTTGCATCATGTAATGATAAAATGGAAAAGTTTTGCTTTTAACACTTACTATCATGTGTATAGGAGATAAAAGTTAATGATATCAAGACGGCTGTGTTGCGATAATTAGGAGAAATGTGCACTAAAAACTATTAAAAATCACAGTAAAAATTGTAGCAAACAAAGCTGACTTGAGCATTTATTTACAACTGCTTAATCTATGCTATCATTGTACCTGTTTGTGAAAGAATTAAGGTCTAAGTTAAATATCTAGAAATCACTGGTAGAAATTTTGACTAAGGCCACATAAAATATAACACTTTAGTGTATAGTAGTTTGCTTTTAATTTCTAAGCATCCTATGTTACTAATAAAGTCTTGGTCATAGTGATTTGTCTCCATCCTTATCGTGTTTGAGTAGGCAGTGAAAGAATGCGGCCAGTTCGAAATCAGGCCTGCCTTATGCGCGTCGGTGTACATAGTTCTGAGTGTCAAAAATGGTTTTACTTACATTATTAGTCCAAATATGCTGACGATTTTGATATTGCTGTATCAATTTTTGTCTCCTAATTTCACTGTATATAGCTTGTCTGCCTCCAATGACTCAAATACCAACAGCAGTGCTGCAATATGTAAGTTGTTTAATTGTATTAATGCTGGTAGCACATTTATTTCCCATTCATCACTCTGTACGCTCAGGATCCAACGTTTCACTTTCCTGTCCTTTAAGTGGACCGTTGGCTAGTCAAGGCTCTGTGCTTTGGCTGGGTCCTTTCAATCATACACTAAATTCAACAGACACCCCTCAATTGGATAATGTCGCCATATCTTCTGATCGTCTTGACATTTTCAATGTTTCAAGAAGTCATGAAGGAAATTATTCCTGTTTTCGGGACGGGGAGTCTACCGCTTTCTGGACACTCTTTGTTCTCGGTACGTTAACGGAACACTTTATTCTCTTTTAGACATTCCTACTCTTCCAAACAATTTACGACTATCTGCTCTTAATCAGTCCACAATATTTTTACGATGGAAGAATGACAGACGAGTGCCAAATTCTCTTATCTATGAGATTCAAGTTACGGGGTATGGTTGTCAACTTCTGCCCTTATTGCTTTCTCCTCCATTAAAGGCCTCAAAACAAAAGTTCAAGTGTGTCTGCAGCACAACAGAGGCTAGTTGTCAATGGTTTGAGTCCATACTCAAAATATTTTGTTCGTCTCACTCCTCGTGACCCGATTGGTCTCGGGCCAGTTAGCTTAAATGGCAGTGTCTGTACGAAACCCGGTACCCCCACAGCAGCGCCAAATATCACCCTTGCCTCTTTCACCAATACCTCTGCTACTTTTAACCTCTCAGCCGGCGATATTACTCCCCTTAGTGACAATTCCTTTTCCTGTCCGGGGTCCTACAAACCACCCGAGCGCCTTTTTGGCCCTTTCTTTGGTTTTCGACTAGCCTTGGAGATGCTGTTCTTTCGAAAAACTATCAATATCACACTAATCAATAACCAAACCGAGGTATTTATTCCATATCATTATTATTATCCCTTTCCTAAAGTCCTACACCGTGGAGCAACTGTTGCCATACACGTCTTATCGTGTAAACGTGTCTATTTATAACGGTCGAACGTTCGGACCTCCATCGGTCCTTAATTTCACAACGCGAGAGGGTCTACCCGACCCTCCTCTACTTCAAGTGGAATCTCGTTCCATAGACTCCCTTCGAGTCAGCCTCACTTCTTCCGACAACCGCGGTGTCGTGTTGGGCTATCTCATCAAGGTTTGGCTCGTTTTAGACTCCTCAGTCTTTTTTGTATACATAGTGGACAGAATGCAGCAACTCATCGGCAATGGCGTCAGCGGAGACGAAGGAGACGTACTTTGCCATACAGGGGCTTCGGAATGCCACTTGCTATCAAATGCAAGCTGCTGCGAGGACCAGTGTTGGGTTGGGTGATTTTAGCCTCCTTACACAGGACTTTACTTCTTGCCCCGGTGGGTTTATTCTCCTTTGTATCACTCCATTTGTAAGCTCGCAGAATAGCTGAGAAACTAGTAAAATAGGCAGCACAATCAGGTCTCCGTGTCACGCGCATGGAAATCAGATCACAATACATTGGAACCACTTGTAAGCCAGAATGAAGTCATTAAAATTTTACATCCACTTGATGGATTTACTTGCCATGAATTAGATTGCAAGGAGTTTATTTGCTGTCTTCTTTAAGTCTGAATGATGTTTTATGGGAGGCGTGTTCTGTATGCTTACTCTTTTTCATAAGAACTTTTTGCTCAATGGAGAAAACGCACAATATCAAGTACTTCCACGGGGTTGTGTTTCTCTTCATCCTGCTATCATTTTGATAGTGTTCAGCCCGACACCTTGGTTATTTCTAGTTTTTCGCCTTCAGTTTACTGTGTCCACATAAACATTGGGTGCAATTTTATGAAGGGCTCTGATTTTATCCAATTCCAGTCGTCATGCGGAACTCAAGATCGGATGTAGTCACGAAAATCCGATGCATTTTTGATGGACCTTCGGTTTTGCGCTTCTGGTTCACATTTTCACGGCAGCTTTTTTTTCTAGCATTGTGCTGGCGAAGTGGAAATCGTTATTCCTTTGGACTGGATTTTTTAAGGTTGCTATTGATGTAACATCTGGGTTACCTCTGAATACATTATAACTCATACGGGCCTGAAAGTTGGATTGAGGGTATAGAGTTTCGTGCCATCAGTGTGAGACTGATAACATCCTAGTAGTTAGGCGTACAAGTATGTTGTGTGTCTAGACTTCCCTCCGCCCATGTTGTTCAACATCTCGGCCACATCGGAAGGAATCAAGGTTTCCTGGGTATACGCCGACCCCCCATCTTCCCCGGATGGCAACCATTGCTTCCTGGCCTGCATGCAATCCACCATCTCAAGCATCTGTGAGGAAGTCACCTTCAATTCCACTTTCCGGGATAATGGAATTTTCTCGGTAAGTTAAATTCCAAAATCCGTTGCAACTCCTCATGCCTTTGTAGTACACCTTTCCCTTCCGTGGTGTGAATCTTCTTGGGGGTCAAGAAATCGTCCTCAAATTTACTGTGCGGTCGGTCTGTCGGCCCCGCGACTGTAAAATTGATTGGCCTTGTCAGGCTCTCGGTGCCACCTCCAATGTTCTCCAGCTCGATCTGGATCGTAAGTATCTTTAATTTAAATCTCATCCTTTCATTTTCTTACTTTTTTTCCCTCCCAGACCTAGCGGAAATGTTTTCTCGACCGGCCGAATTCGGTGAGTTGAGTGACAAAGCAATCGGTGGGATTATTGGTGCCGTCTTCGCAATTTTCCTCATGCTTTGCTGTGTTGGGGCGCTCTCCATTTTCTACTGGTGAGTCAATCAGTTAGTTGTTGAGAAATCCCTAGAGGAGTGAGATGGATCTTAGGTCCAAAAGACTTCAGTAAACGGCGCTATTTCAAATTCTATGGGATTTGTCTTACCTAAGGGTGATGGGATCAACAAAAGTTACGGTTCAAATTTGCTTTTGGGGTGTGGCTAGGAAAGAATAAATTGACATGTATCTCAGTTTAGAAAGGTTACCCGGCGACTCTTAAATTCAACGCTGAAGAGATTAGGTGGTGGTGGTTCATTCACTCTTGTACAATTTGAAATGCAATCGGCTGAATGTATCCAGGAGGGATCTGCTTTCCGCTGTACTTGAGTGGCTACGATATCCTTCATTCCCCAATTTAATTTTTTTGGAACACTGTAAACGGTTAATCTAACCCCTTTTACTGAAGATTTTGAAAAAAAAAGAGCCTCTCCCGACTTTAAAGGTAGAATTTATCCTACTTTTTGACTCAAGAAGGACTTCAGCATATTTTTATTGCAGCTTCACTTTATGTGTTTTTTACTCCTGCTCTTCAATTTAGTAGGATATAACCTAACAGGCGGCCTACTTTAAGTCATGCCTGATTGAAAGGTAGCTTCAAGATTCACAAAACTGAATCGAGGGGTCCGCTTTCTTTTTATGATGCGGTTTCAAGCAGCTCTTTGGGAAAAGTTTGCTATTTGTACAGTTCACAGTGAAGTAAAAATAAATTAGAATTTATTTAAATCGAACGGTTCAAAGCCACTGCAGCTTTTTCCCATTGAGTGCGTTTTTTCGTGAGTTTTGAATAGTGCACAGCAGAAACGGTGGAACTGCCTAATTACTCCAATTGGTCAGTTTGAGGTCTTGCAACAACTTTTTTAATAACTATGAGAATTTTGTTGTTGATGAAGAAAGTGAATTTCATCACAACAGGCACACTTCCAACTTGATCTACTGCCTGGTACTGTGGGAATCTCACTTTGTTTAGTCTTCTTCGGCGTTTCGGTTAAATCGGAAAGTGTAGAAGATGTGAAATTGCCTTAGAATTTATTCAGTAAGTAGCTTAGAGACTCTGTTCTCAAGAGTAAAACCGACATTGCTTCAATTGAACTATTTAGCTTATTCCAAAGTTTGCAGCCACAAGTGTTGAATTGACGCACAACGGTTTACCTCTTCATTTTTCCTATATACAAATACCTTCTCGATATAGTTGTGGTTCTTCTTGCTCATTTCTTCAGCCGATTGATTTTCATTTCAAATCTGCTTTTCCATGCCCCTAACGACTCTGTTTGACTTCATTTCCACCACGTCAATGTCGAGAGCATCTTTGCTGCATGCGCAATGAATGGTGGGATTCGCCGAGGCCAACCACCCAGTCCAGTCATTCTTGCGCAATCTAGTCGCATTGCAATTTGCCCTTACCTTCAGCGTCAGTTTTGCTGATTGTCTAAGAGATGGCCCACTTTCAGGATTATCCACGAGGAGGGCTTTCCAACATATCTGGATTTGGCCTAGCGTTACCAGGTCCACCTGTAAGAAAAGTAAGGGAGCCAATTGCACAACTCACCAGCAGTTTATTGAACCTTCGTTGTCAGTCTTGTCGATCCATTTTCATGATGGCAAACTTTTACCTACCTTTGATGACAGATTGGTTTTGATAGTTTAGGCTTTTTGTACTTTGCTTTACATTATTCAGCAAGTTGGGCACTATTCAGGCACTCTTAAGTGCATGCAAACTTTTGTTTACTGACTGACTTGGAGCTGGACGCCTATTCTCTTCTATGCGTGGTCTTCAGAACTTCATTATGTGAGCGAAGTCTCCCAGACGCGTCTTTTTTGCTCACATGACTACATCGTATGAGTTACATTACCATGGCCGCTTCCGAGACAAGGTCCTGCCTTTCAAAAGATGCCCCGCTACAGCTCTTGGAAGGCGTGTTCTACTTAAGGATATGCCACTCAAGAAATTGAAAACGTAATTATCAGGTAAACAAGATCTTGCATATTTTTTGACTAGCATCAACCAATTTGTTTGCGGCACGGTAAGTCTTGACCACAGCCATCGTAAATTAGCAAGCAACACGCCACACATCTGCAATGCTTGCAGTTACTGTGCTAAAGCTCATGGAGCAATATTAGCGCGGAAAACGACCAAGAATTGTCCGTATTTTAATACTTTCTTGAGAAATCTGGGGTTGGACGGAGGAGGAGGTGTTTTAATTGCCATTTCAAGCGGAGCATGCCACTGCCTCTCTCCAGCAAGCTGGATCTGAATTGTGCGCGTGAGGACATTTAAGCGTGCTTATATCTGTGCTTTTCCCAGTCCTGCCTCAATATTCGTTGTCGACAGAAAATAAATCAAAATAGTCCAATTTTTGAGTGTGCAGAATTGACGTTTAAAAGTCCAATACAGGGTTTGTCCACCTATCTAACGGTGATCATGGCCGGAGGTGTGAAAGATGCAACTACCTCAAGTTAGGTTTTTCAATTGAAATACCACCGAAATATAAGCAAATATCATTCAAAATCCTCCAACTTTGAGCTCTCAGTACTTGCGTGGTGCTTTTATAGGTTCCAACTTGCCCAGGTTGGCTACTAACCAGGAGAGCTGCTCGTTATAAAGTAGCTTATTCTCATTTAATTTGCAAAAATACTTGGTTTTCCCTGCTTTTCTTCCGCTTCTTCGCCCTTAAAAGCTGCCATATTTCCTATCAACGAAAAGCCACAATCGTTGTTGACGCCGTGGGATAAATTGCGTAGTTTGTTTTTTGGCTGATTTGAATAGATTAACTTTCATCTTCTATTCAGTCCTACATTTACCCGCCTACAAATCAGCTAATTCTACGTTTATTCCATTCGTCTATTCACTCATATCCATTTCCCATCGCATGTACCATTCATGCATTTAACTTGCGTTTTTGAAATGTGAAAGTGTCGTATTTTGTGGTATCAGTAGGGTTTGGCATTTACGTGATAAGTTCATCCATTCATTCACTCGTTTTGCCGTTATCATCATCCTTCTAGCATTTTTCCAGGTTAGCGCTGCAGCCATCCCAGACGACTATTCCCAGTCGATACGCGTTAGCATTGTTCCTCGTCTGTACCATGACCTGGTACGACCGAAATTCTATTTTTGCATTACTAGAAGAGTAATCACGAAAGGGGTCAACTGCCGTTTGCATGTATCAAGCAACTAAGACTTGCAGAAACTCATCGGTGTGTAACCGTCGGCGCAATACCTACCTCGATCGTGATTTGTGGAAACGACGTCATTACTCTATTAACCTGGGAATCTTGTCTCCAAGACCTTCGTTCAAGGGAGTCGATTCTCCCCAAAAGGGAGCATTAACTTCACTAGCCGAATTGTTTGCCTTCACCTTAGCGGTTGTCGTCGTATCAAGAACAATTTTGTTTGGACAAAGTTTATGTGGGCAACCTCACATTAACCAATTGGCGCGTCATTGTTAAATAAACCATCGTTTTTTATCAAAAGGTGAATAAATAGCGCTCCTAAACGCACAAAATAACTACACATAAGCCCTTTACCGCACTCATTTTGGTATTTCCGGGTATTTCGATTTTACTCTAGTGCCTAAATTATTCTTGAAGCTTTTGTAAGCCACAGGAGTCTGAAAGTAGCTTAATTATTGGCGTATAGAAAGGGCTGGAATTCTGGTAGCAGCGTGGAGGTTGATTCGTTGAGCATTGAATGTGACCTTGTTGTCGCTTGAACACTCAGTGCACATTATTCTCTTGTAAATGCATATTCCCCTGCTGCCATAGTATCAGCTTCAACTTTCTGTGAAGAAGTATCGAAAGCGGCTATCAACGTGTATGCAATGTATCCTGCTGCCAGTATAATGATCAGCTTAGCCCCTAAGACGTCGTTACGAGTTGTCGGTGGCATTGGTGTAAACAGTATGAAATTGCGTAGATGGCACGGACAGACCTCTACGTCGTCAGCATTAGGGTCGGATGGTGAGAACCAGAAAAGGTCGCGTGTTTGAATGCCGTTTAATCGGGTTTTACTTTGCTCCGAGTTTTTGTGACGTCAGAGGTAGTGAAATTACCATCTGGACAAGAACAGAGCTATTGAAGCAAATGCCATTCGTCTAAAGTCACTTCGGAGTTGCTTGGTTACAAGAGTATGAAAATAGAAGGGTCGATAGATAATCCTGCAGATATGACCTTGGCAGAGTTCCATCTCACCGGTATGGAGATCGGATCTCATTATTGTAGTTTAAATGCACGAGCTTTACATTTCCCATGGTTTTCGGTCACCGTCTTAGTTGTGAAGTACTTTGTCAACAGTCTGCAAGCCTTTATCCTGAACCAAACACCCTAGCATTTTTGAGAGACAGGGAGTTCGGGATACCTCAACGAGGGTTTGGCGTATTAACATTTTCTTGCTTTGAAATACTTCCAGTGTTTACCTCTGTCATCTGTTGGTAACCCTCCAGTCGTTCCTCGCGGGTCTACAAGCGTCGCGGCGGGGTTGGTGGCCTGGGAGACGACTTTGGTATGGGCTGCGGAGGTGGCGATCGGACGGACGATGCGCGCACCCCGCTTGTCACACCGAAGATGCGTAGCTTCGAGGACAGTCCGTACAAGCCCATTCCAGCCGAGCGACTGGCGCAACACGTGGCCAGCTATCATGTGGACGATGATGCAGGCTATCAGGCGGAGTTTGAGGCAAGCATTTCTCTGCTTTGCTGTCTGGATATGAATTCAATGCTTTCTTTTTCACTCAGCCCTGTTTTTTAAGCTTCAAGTACGTGTTTATTTATCGTCCAGTCCTATCATTAATTTATTCAACCATTTTTCAAGCTGTCATTTTAATTTTTTTCTTCTGCACCTCTGACTAGCTTCAGTAAATCTTGAACAATTTTAAGTCTATCGGGCTTGCGACTTTCTATTCATTTATCCCTCTGTCCATTCAGTTCTCCATTTCCGATTAATATTTTCCCATTCGCGCATTCAGCCATCGTTCACGCCAACTTGTTTAATCCGTCGTCGAACCGTCTGATCTTCTTAACAAGTATTAGCAAATGCTAGAAGTGAGCTATGGGCTATTTCCTCCACTTATTAATCCATTCGATTCCCAACGGTTCACAGTTTCTAGCTAGCTATCAGATCTGCTCAACAATTCGTCTAGTTATCCATTTAACTCTCAATTTACCAATTCACCAGTTTATTTATACGTATCCCCACTTATCTCTACTAAGTAAAAATTTGTTTGATCCGACACTCAATAACCCATCCATTTATTCGTTCAACGTCTCATCCATTGCTAAGTGCAGTCTTCTATTTATCCACCGATTTGTTGCTACTTCCAGCACTTCAATCCAGCAACTTTTTCTCCTGTCTAGGTGAGGTGAATCCACTTGTGCGCTTTTGACTTCCTACTTTCCGCTGATTCCCTCCAACTATCTCTACCTGTCTATCCACCTGCTTATCTCCGATTAAGTTATTGTCCAACTAGTATGTCCAGGGTCTCATCTGTCTATCGACGTAAACATTCGTTCATTCATTTTCCAATCATTGGCCCATCCAGCTATCTTTCTGTCTAACAACCAGATACTGTAAATGTTTGGCACAAGCCTTGATGCCATCAAGCGACTTGGTGCCATCAACGACTTATTAATTCATTTGTAAGTCCAACCAGCATCTAGCCTTTTATCATTTCATCTGCTGACATTTGTTCATCTCTTCATGCGCTTGTGCAATGCCTCATTCATCAATTCAAACCCCTCAACTCAACGCATACTTACCTACCCAACTGCCTTCAATGGTAGTCACGAGTATTTTGCATAAAATGCGCACGCAATTGGCATTGAAGTTGGAGTCTTATGTATGCGTTTTCCCACAGTATCAATCGTACCTAAACGTACCATTACTGAAGGCATAATGTCATCGTTAATTTAGTTTCCGGGATGTCCTGATTTCGTTTTATCAAGTTTTTATCCGTTGATTTTTCTCGGACATTTTATTTCCAAATTTAGGGCTTTTATCTCCCTTGAAAGTGGATTTACGTTGGTTGAAACACATAACAATTAGATATAAAAGTTATGGCCATGTTGATGCAGAAACATTGCAAGAGCTATTGGTCCCTATCGCTTTAACTTTTATTACATTAAGGACAAATGGTCTATTTCTGTTACACTCTTCCCATTCAATCCTCCAATGGCACTCAATTTCGAGCATTCCCAAGTGCCTTGCATGTTGGGTGAAAATCCAAATTAACTGCTAGAGCTTCCGACTAAAATATCCTTCTAGCTCGTTTCATGTGGTGGTCGAATTAATATTTATCAACCCGTCCATTCGTCGATCCTATTTATTCGTCCACTTGATTCATCCATCAAATTTTCTGACTAGATACAGTCATTTCTTGTTTTACTCCTTTACCGGCCTGTCATGCCTCCGATCGGCTATTCGCACATCCAAGCTCCCATTCAGTAGCATTCACCCATGTATCCATCCACTAATTCTTAATGGCCCAGCCACCCACCCAAAATGACATCCATTTTGCAGCCTGAGCTTCCTTTGGTTCCCTCATCTAGCTATTAATCCTATTCAACTACCAGTCTCTGTTCAATCTCCCGACTAGGTACTGACGTGAAATTGTATCGAACTATTTAGTTTCACCCCTTCTAGCTTTCATTCGGGTTATCCTTTTGGATTTACACTCACTCATCCGCCATTTACTACACAAGTTATCATTGGTTTTGATTCTCAAGCATCCATTCTTCCACCAAAGCGTTCGCTCACTTTGTTGTTCATCCATCTGATCATCGGCTTAGCTGCCATAATGCGGGAAATGGTATAAAAGTTTTGATAGTGGCATTAAATTATATACCTAAGACTAGCTAGCTACGTATCCACACTGTAGTGATGCGATGTCTTGATCTCATTTTACGGTATTATGATTTGTCTTGACAAATGTATGTCATCCATCCAAGTTACGATCTTTTAGCCTTTGGAACAAAAACAGGGCTTCCATTTTGCACTTTACTGACTGTCTACACCAATCAAAAAGACTCTCAAACTTTGCTATTATTTTCACTTACATATTCATTGGTAAAAGTTACCATTAATGAGACTGGAGGCAACAAACTCCATGCATCGATGTCCAGGTGAGTAGATGGAGTAAGTCCACGTGTAATTCCACTTTAATTGACTTGCAATTCAACAAATTGTAAACCCGTTAGTCCTCAACTTACCCCTATTGACTTACCTCGGATTTGAGAATAACATTACTTCTCAATACATTACTAGGTTGTCTTTCATTTCAAGCGATTTAATTGAAGACAAAAAAGTAGGTTTTGGAGGGAACTCGGTTATGTGCATTTAAACGTCAGTATTTTTACTGCTTTGCCAGTATTCTCACCGTCTTTCATTTCTAGGCGATTGAACAAAGTGTCCGCACCAGCTGGCCAACGTCGGTCGCTCGTCTGCCGGATAACATGGCCAAGAATCGCTACACCAACGTTTTCCCCTGTACGTTGTTCTTTATAGCCCTGCAGAAAACCAGCAGAAGAAGAATGAGGGGTATAATTAAGTCTAAGGGTAGGTATCGACCAGTAGCGCATCTTCTTTAAGCTCAAATTTCGTCCAGCATTGTCTTTCCAAGTCAGTGACTCATCCACCCTGAGAGGGTCTGATAAAATCTCTCTTGAGAGTGGTTGACTAACTTGTGCAAGCTGGTTGAATTTGGTCCGGAGGCTGCATCTTCTCTCTAAATTATGTAAAAACAGTGGTACAAGGCATCACAAATTTGTGGTTCATGAGTATTTTTACTGTTTGGGATGGATAGATGCACATCGGGTCACAAATTGATTCGTTTGCCATCACCCTAAAGACAGTTTTCAGCCTCCATTATTCGAAGTCGCCTAGAAATTGGTGCGATTTGGAACGTGAGAATTGTGAAAAGTAAATCATATCACCGGACGTTCCCCCTCTTACACACCTCCCCAGTTGTCGCTGTTTCTGCTTCTCTGACAATGAGTAATCATTTGTGACCTCGTTTGATCGTCGAAGTATATAAATCAGTAGTTTTATTACCTGATTGGAATCTAGCGATATACTCGTCGCTTTGACTGCAAATTCGTATGTGATTCACTTTGGCAGTTGTGAAGGTTCTGGGAGTTAATCTCACCTTGCTATCTACTTCTAACCAAGTTCTTATGATCATAGAACGTTTGATTAATGTGTAAGCAAACATTGGTGTCTCGACTAAACAGCGAATTTTAGTACCCTCTGAAGTGTGTCATGGTGTGTTCCATTGGTAGTAGCTACTTCGAAAATAGTCCCAGATGGGTCGGCCTGCTGGAAGTTTTTATTTTATCGCTGGTTCTTGAATATTCTAGTACGTCGTGCTCTCGCTCAGGCCCTCTTGATTACCTGATATCACGTATCGATAAGCTAACACAAAGGTCAATCAAGTGCCATGTCTATGCTAGACTGGGACCGTTCCTAGTCTTTTAGTGTCCCCTTTGCTTACTCGCACAAGTCAGCAGTAGAGACATTTGTACTGAGGTCATGTCCGTTGATCGTTTGGTCGGGAGGTCGATAGTACTCAAGTTCACGCGCACAAGCCTAGTTTATATCATGGATGGCGGATGCGTCTTTTGCATTCCCCGCTGCCTGATTCCAAATGAACTGGTGTCCCACCAGCGTTTATCTGCCTCATGAAGTTGATACCTTTAACTGTTTACTAAACTGAAAATTGTTAAGAATCCGAGACATAGTGAAATGCGGAAATCATATCTAACTTTTCTGCTATCCTCTCAACTGTTTCCATTGAAGTGATCCGGGAATTCTTCGCTCTCCTTATTCACGGCTATGGTCAGTTGGAATTCTCTGCTGCTTCCTTTGCCTTTCGCGCCCATCCCGAATTCGTGCGTCGATGGGGCTGAGCCTGCACTCCTTGCATACGCCTTACAAAAAGCGTGTGACGGGAGGCTACTTCTCTGGTACAGTTTATGTAGGTTTCATAATTATCTCCATCTGAGGGTGGCGGCTCTTATGCTTCATGACGAAAGGTGCTCGAGGTGAGCACCCACTTGACACTTTCCGGTGCAATCAATTACCACTTATAACAACCTCTCGAATGTATTCCTTTCGGTTACTCCTTAAGAGCTTGGCTGCATGCAATGTCAAATACTTCGATGTTGGGGGAAGGTGTTAAGTAGTATGTCGATCTTTCTTTATTTTCCATTTTGTTGGTATTTTTAGTGTTATCAGCTTTGAATGCTCCATGGAACGCAGTGAATGACATTTTGAAAGGATGGTGGCTAAGGCATGTATTGCGTCGCAAGCTTGGGTTTGAATTTAAGGTCGCTCAAAAAAGTAAGACAGTGGGTGTTCATTGACTTAGGTTATCATTGAATGCCTTGCTTGCACGAATTTTCCAGTGGAAGGACTTACTCTGGGCCAATGCATTTGATGTGCGTAGGCGATTGATTAGAAAGGTAAAGGCGGAGCTGCGATGGGCTGGTGACCTTGGGATGTCTGGATAAGTGGGTTGTTTGACTAATACTCCATTAATGGTGATCTTTTCTTTCCCCAGGAGTATCTTGCTAGCGTTGAAAATTACTGTGAGTAAGGGGTTCCTCCCTTTAAGTAATTTATTTTTGGCTGCATCACGCTTTTCGCTCGCCACTGTTTCATGCGGATTTCGTCTCCCCACTTCTGTAATTTGGTTGTTTTTCATGCACTTACCTCGCTATACCGTGATCGGGACTCGACTTTTGGGCGCTAAATGCATTTCCCATTCAAAGTCGTAATTTTTGTCCTTAATGCTTTAAAATCCCTAGATCTCGTCCGGTTTAATGGTGTGGTGTTTTGCCCTCCACCCTTGTCGATAGAGAGGAGATAGAGATGGTCGTAAATTACGTTACTGTATGTGAAGTGTACCTTAAAGGGGTTGTTAATTACCTCTAGAGGGAGGCTTTGGGCAATTTGCCCACCCTCTATTGCCTCTTCTTCCACGGGAATCACTGTTACTGTTATCGTTGATGCGAGCTTCCCATTCAGCAATTCATCAGGGACGTGTTCTGTACCCTCCAGAAATCGACGCCAGATGTCAGCAATCTATCATCCTCGCGGCTTGTATAGCATATTTTGATAGCATTTTCGACTTTCCGGTGTATTTTTGAGGCGTTAAATCGTACAATTCACTTCACTGAAATAAAGGAAAACTCGAACTGTTCTTTTATCAGTCCATGTCTTTATCCTCACCTCATCTTCGATGGTTTCAAACTTATATGTGAAGGCTTCTAGTTTTGAAGGTCCTGTCACGTCCAAAGTATAACAAAATCCCTCAAAGTCAATTCGGGTCACAACTCATAAATACTACGATTCATATTTCCTGACAGAGATAAGAGAAAGCAACCTCCAAGCCTTTCGCCTAAAATGGTGCTTAATACGGTGCCTAAATCACATGCGTTTTATCCATTGTTCCTTTGAGACTGGTAGAAATACTTAAAAAGTTAAGTTGTCTCATTCGTTTTCCCATTGTCTTGAACTTTGTCGAATGTAACGTAGTGACGCCACTTGGTGCGCGTACTGTTTTCCTTACAAACAAGTAGTTCCTTATGCATGGGGTCGACTTCAAGGTACACTTCATGACCGATGGGGTCAATCTCCGCGCTCAGAAATACGGTGTGTCCCAAAGGGCAAGCGGTATTGACCTCCGGACTCTGTTTTCCCTAATATGTTGAAAATAAACAGCATGAAATTAGGCTTCAGATGAACCAGTATACTTTTGTCCAAAACAATGAGACAACATTCCACATTCACCAAGGGAATAGTATACTTTTATGATATGTGCATGCAGGATTCACCTGCAGCAATAAAATTTACAACAAATTTGGCGATATTGTTACCTTCATACCTATCCGAGACCTCATCCCTTACTGAGTATCCATTCTATGAAAAAAAACTAGTGCTGTTAGAAATTGATAGACGTGCACCACATTAAGTTGGAATAAAACAGTTCATTTAGTCAAGAACTACTAGACTGCGCGTCCATTAGCAAAACCACAAAGTATGGCCAAGATGAAAGTAGGCTTTGAAAGTTAAACCTTTTAATTCATTGTACGCCTAAGTAACTCCTTCCTTTTTTTCCTCCTCCACGATGCACGCGCAGATGATCACACACGAGTGATTCTGAAGAACGGACGCAAATCGGACTACATCAACGCAAATTACGTCGACGTGAGTGACTCCCCCCCACCTCGGGCAGATGGTGGTTTGCGTTCTTATTTTTCACCCACCTGCCTTGCAACTGCACCACTTCTCTGCATGCCCATTCTCCGTCGCATCAATTGTGGATTTGACTCCTGTTGTATTCCCAAAATTTGTCACGGTTAAACTGGGAAAGCGAGCTGTCGGCGAATTCAGAGGCAGTGGATTGTTTTTCACTTGCAGTGAAATTATCAGAACTGCTTTATTTTAAGAGGCGTTAGGATGGTTGATGAGATTTCGATTCGTTTAATAAGGGACGGTGCCTCGTTGAGACTCAAGGTGCCTTTCAAGAACTATCGAGCTCTGAATGTCTCTCTCTCTTTGTAGAAATTACTGTTTGAGAGCAAAACCCATTTGAATCTTTTAACAGGGTGATTTTATTTTGGGCGATTTCCTTTATCGCTTTGATGCGTTTTGGGGTATTAAGAGATTTCAAGTCTTTTGATCTCACTTCTTAAATGTGCTTCTTATTTTGGTTCAATTTGGGTTTGTTTAATTGGATTTCCCCTCTAGTTTATGGTGTTTTTGCCTTACTTCATTCCCACTTTTCATCTGTTTTTTTGGTCTTTTGTAATCCTAATAAGCACCAGCTTTAACTTACCTTTTGCTGGTTCTATCCCCATATTATATCAGTTTTTGTGAACTGTTTTGATTTGTTCCGTCCCGATTTCACTCCACTGTTGACCAGGATTCAGAGGATCCCGAAGTAGCTGAATTCTGCCTTCCACAGTGGATCATGCATCTCGGCGTAAGCCTTCTTCAGCTTACCAATGTGCGCATTGAAGTGCCTTCTCATTTACGCGCACAAAGGGACGGTTGGGATAGTTTTTAAGGGCGCTGTGGAAGCCTGTTCATTTTCCACTTTGTAATCTAAAGCATGCTATATGATCTTCAGTGAAGGATGATTCTCCTGTTCAACCAGCTTAGGTTTTTTTGCTTCATGCGGGTTTATTAACATGCGATGTGGTGAATGGAGGCAGTATGGTCCATTTCCCGAACGTCTCTTCATCTGAGTTTATGCATAATGGTTTCGGCAAGCGCCCGCCCTTCTTTTCGTCTTGTTTTTCTAGATGAAGGAGCGAGAGAATGAACGAGTGAGATCCCCTATTCCCTAGCCATTCAATTAGCTCTGAGTCACAGCAAGCAGTGAAGACGGTGCATAAACAAACTCTTGACTACCAGACCGATCTGCTTTCTAACTTCTTCCTACCCAGTAAAAATGAACCTTGTTTGGGAAGGGTTCTGCCGCGTTGATGAACTATGTGCATTTGAGGTTTGCTATTTATTTTTGTTTCAATGCTGAACTCTTTTTCGTTAGAAACGAGACTTTTTGCCAGGACTTAACCGATCGGACCGTCAGAACCGTAGGTGGTTCAACTACTCATTCACCACAGTATTTATTTAGTCGATCTCGTTGATGCGTCAGTGTGTTCTAGATTTTTGATTAAAATAAACACAAACGCCAAGAACGCTGACCCTTAGGATGTCCTGGTTCGGTTACAGTGGTGCTGTCTGACACCTCACCCTTGTGCTAAGAAGGATGGTTGCAACTCCCAAAAACATACCTACTTCCATCTCCTGGAGGTTATCTTCCCCATGCCCAGTCCTAGAGCGCTTTGGGACTCGCGTCCTCGTCCAGCTCTCCTAGCTGCCTGGTATCACAAACTGATAGACTTTAAGTGTTTTAGCAATCCTCGTAAGTCCGAGGCCAATCAAAATGCAGTAACGATGCGAGAAAGGGACCATCGTGTGTCCCCTGGCTCCGCCACGTATGTCGGCAACGCGAATGTGCGCAGCAGCGTCTTTGTCTCTTTGGTATGATCCTTATGGACTCAAAACTTGAATTACTACTCGAGTATCAACTGAAATTAATGAGTTTATTAGCATAGACGGTTTTGACTTTGTCCATTCAATCATTCACAATGGCCCCAACATCAACTGATGCCATTGATGAGGTCATAGTGGAGTTCCACTATGACCCAGAAGACAATGTTTTATTCACCATTCAAATAGTATGAGGGCCCATTCAATATCGAACTCGTTGGAATGATGACTCGTAGAAGGTTTGTCTTCTTCTGAAACCCGATACCGTCGCGTAATCCATGCGAATGCTTTATTGATATGGCAGCAAAATCTCTGCAAAACTGCTTCAATAAAGGGTTACCGCTTTCCAGTGTACGTTACAAACACTTGAAGCTGGGTCTGCATGGGGCCGACGATCTCTTTACGTTGGAAATGTAAACTGAAATTCTTAACTGTCATTCAGTTTAAGGTCCCATTCTCTAGTCGCTCCAATTTGTAAATATTTGAGTGCACGTGGTGGGGCACCTGAAATAGAATCCAAATGTCACAATTAAGGCAGTTGCTGACGCGTACCAGTTCCTAAATAGTCTGCATCATGACAACACTTTGGTTTGGTATGAAAAGTAAGTTATTTTCCATTGTCCATCCCGTGTACCGGTCAGATCAGTCTGGCTCACTGAAGTCTGTTCTGTCACAATCTGGTCCATGTTGCAACAGTCAATGCCCTGGCGGTAAGCCCTAGGGCACCTACTTTTTCTTCCTCTGGCAGTGCAGACAACAAAGTTGGGTGTTGTTAATCGTATCCATCCAAATCCAATGCCGGCACCAACTAGCTAAGGTTTTGTGATCAAAGCAAGCCTGGCCTCCAGAATTACGTCATGTTCCGTTACAATGGCCATTCTGTGCGGCTACAGCAGGGCACCACCCCGGACATCATCATTATCTTGGGGGATTTATGGCGCCGATCGGTAAATCACGGGTCCGGTGGGTTGTTTAGATCACGGTTCAAATGTTGGTCAACCGAACCTTTCAAGACAATTCTAGCGTTGTGTCTTTTTGTGAAACATCACATCCTGGAACTTGCTGCACCACCAACGATGACTTCAATCTACTTGGCCTACGCCGGTTCGATTAGCTGAATCTGGACCTAGTACCAATCGGAACGAACTGGGATTAGCTGCACTCAGCTAGGATACCTCATAAACCACAAATGAAACTCCTCAAGGGGTTACATCAGCTTTCCACTTGATTCACGTTAGCCAAAACTATCCTCCTTCAATACCTTGGCCTCATCTAGAGGAGCTATGATCATGACTCCACGCCGGTTTCCTCAAACCAGTTGTTAGGGTGGATGCCTTTTTGAAGTGGCTGGTAGTAGCATCCATTATTCTTTCTACTGCCACCGGAGCCCTTTGTCAGAGGCAACGGAACAAGTTGATTCGTGAAATTGCCGCGGCTTGCGCTGTCAACACGCTGTTGGATAGGCCTTTTACCGTTCAACCCTCAATCCTATACATAGTCAAGCCGCGCGTCCTGTTAGAACATTCAAGCGAACACTACTGAGGGCATGAGGAGATGGGGTAGCTGATTTCTGCTGTCATCAGACAACTCGAAATTCTTCCTTGCGAAACTGTCAATCACCGGCCTAGTCGCTAATGTGGCTCAAGCTTCACCCGATCAATGCAGCCATGGTTACTAGGCCAAAAGACGGCTTTAAAGCGGGTTTAATGGAAGCTTCATCGGTTGCTAGTGTCTACACTCATGATTGCCAATCGAGACACGATTGGTGGGTCGCTTAAAAATTTTAGTAATTGCAAATGGGTCATACGGACGTCAGAATTTGGAATGACACTTGAACAAGGCATTGGAACTAGTTGCGCCTGCGGCACGCTGGGGAATCAGCAATCCGATGGAGTACTCTGCCGATGGGCACACCGTTGGACACCTACCAAATACCACTTCCCTATGTGGATTCTGCTCCACAGATTACCAAGGAGAAGGTCCCAACTGACCCGTCTTACCTATTGAGACGGCGTCCCAGTAAGCAAAAGCCCAGAACGGGAAACTTGCAGGTGGCCTCCAAAAGACGTCGCTACTAACGAGGAGTGATGTTGAAGATTTTTCTAGCCCCAGAGAACACTCTTACTTCGGTTTTACTTTCTGAAAACTTTCCATTGCTGTCCTGATTTCTGAACAGCCTGGAACATCTCGAAACTCCTACTCTCATTCGTTCTCTTTAGTTGGTTAATATCATGCACTGATGAATTTTAGATGTGCTACTGCAAGTTTATTCAAAATGTTATAAATACGTGAAAATGAAACTACCACTCTTCTTAGTTACTCAGCTAACAGGGACATACGCATATGTCGGACCTCTTGCTCACTCCTGTGGACTGTCTATAAGGGCCTCCGTGCTGAGATTGGCGCGTGTAGGAGTTAGTACGGCGGTATAGTTGGTGCCATCATATTATCCATTACCTGCATTCTAAGCCTCTTAAATTTTTTTGCATCCGAGTTAGGCTTAATCAGTTGAAGTGGAATTGAGTCTTCCACTAGAAGTTCTCGTAATTGCAGTGATTTAATTCTTCATTAAATTGCAAGCCTTGATTTTGGAGGAAGGGCTGTTCATTCCCTCCGGCGGTGAGGTTACATCCGCGTCCCCCCATGTATTGCCATCCATTCCAGCATCCGGTGATAGGATGACAAGGAATAAGTCAACTAAGTGGACATTTTGGCTCGGATGCGTAAATTGGGAAGTGTGTTTACCTGGATATTTCATCAATTCTGTCAAGCGACCTAATAGGTTTGTAGGACTTTCAGTATTGCTCGGTGCACTAGGTCTTGTAATCCGTCCCTAGTTCACTAGTGAGGCACTCTGTCGGCGTCAGTGATCTCGTATGGAAGGGCGGTTTTGTCCTAATCACCAGATTCGCCGATCTAGACGGCTGGACAGGAAGACGTCATGTTTTCGTCTGCACACTCAATGTTGCAGGCGGTCTGTCTACTGATGGCCGTGGGTTCACCACTGGCACTTGTGGCTGAACAAGGGGGTCGCAAATGGGAAGGGTGCTGCGAAATGCCCATTCTGAGGGAGTTAACCATGCCGAAGAGTTATAGTGTATATCTCCCAGGTCGTTGAGGTCTTTTGTTTCCATCTGAATGTAGCCGCCTTCTGAGAAATTATGTTCATCGACGTCTGCGTGACGTGCCGCAGCCTTGAGGCTGCCTTCCGGATTCTCATGAATTGGTGTTCCTTGCTTTCCTTTAAACACAGGATCTTTCATAAAATATAGCACATGTTCTTCGGCAAATAAAGTTGTCTTATTTATTAACACTTTTATTACGATTTGGCATTGATTAAGCTACAAAAATTGGTATTCGGTACTTTACGGTACTTGCTTGATGTTGGTAACACGAATTCCTGAATCTGCTATTAGGGCATTTTTAGGGTTCGTTTATGCCAATCAAATTCTATCTATTAAAGGTGGTATGGTAAGTCAAGCTTTTCTCTGTTGAAACGATTCAGCACGGAAGAATTAAGGGATTTGTATGTTGGACAGTCTTAGCCTTCTTCCTCTTCTTGACTTTCAGGGCTTCTGCCGTCCGCGGGCTTTTATCGCTGCTCAAGGTCCGAAGGACACCACATTCGACGACTTCTGGCAGATGGTTTGGGATGAGAACTCCAACATCATCGTTATGATCTCCAACTTTGTCGAACGTGGCCGAGTAAGCCTTTGCATGATTATTTTTTGGAGGAACACTCGCTTCTAGATACGCAGTGAATAAGTGTCATTTCTGACTACTGTGTTTCATTTAAGTTGGCCCACACCTAAACTGTGCTAGAACAGGCTTCGTGACCTCGCATAATTTAAGGCAATCGCTAATGCAAATAATATTTTTCCCAAGCAAAATCGCCCAATAAGATTCTAACTGTTCGTCCGGGAAAAGTGTGCACCAGATAGTGGCCGATATGTCTGTTGTAAAATAAAAGCAATTTCATGGACCAAAGCTGGTATGATGTAGAATTGCACGTTTGATTTAATCACTCCAGATGCTTTTTAATCACGATACTTATGTCACTTGGTTTCTCTTCCTTTGTGCGGATGCGGAAAGAAATATTGGCACTATTAAACCTTCCATTTGGTTTGACCGGTGTAATCAAACTTTTTCCCCTAAAGTAAATCGTCCATACAGCAGCATCATTTCGCTTCAAATTCCTAGTGAAATAAAGTAACAATTACCATCTTCAATTTCCAATTTCCGTTGTTTGGAAATTGCTGTGAGCCATTTATGCACTCACCCATAAAGTGTAACCAGTCTCCATACTTTTTGGTCCGGGTGAATGTACTCTCGGCGCTATTATTTCGAACAATCTACCCCTGCTGACATGAATTTTGACGAAATCATGGGCATTTGAAATCCCCATCTTCCGTACAGTAAGCTTTTTTTCTCAAAACCTGTTGTTGATCTTTGAATTGACCGAGAAAGTCCATTGTGCGATACGGACTTTTCTCATGAACTATTTGAGGTAACAGTTTGGCCGATTTTGTGATTGGGTTCTCTGCTGTCTAACTGTCATTGTTTTTGCAGCTGTTATTTGCCGATCAATCTGCATGTGGCACTCGTATTCCCCTTTCAGACATCTACTCTACTAACTTGGATTTGGAAAAATGGGTTTAATTTGTATCGTCTCGGTGTCATAAATGCGCATTTGCATTCCTCTCTGAATATAATATCGTCTCCACAATTCTTTTGAGGAAGAAAATCCAAAGTAATGTTTGAGGTTTTTTTTATTTTTTTACGAGTCACCGAGAAGGGGGACTTTTTTGTTTACTTATCTGAAGGCTTATCTGTCGCCAAGCCACCGTAATTTTTTTATGCCGAAATCGCTGACTGCTCAGGCGAAATTGGAGTGCGTAACCAGAGCTGCATGCGCATTGCTGTTTTTTTTCGCCAAAAGAAAGTACATCTTCTTCCTCCTCGTCTCGCCCTTTGATGACTGCTTTCGGTCGGTCTGCTACGATGCCTAACTGCAGACGCCAGTGGTGATGTTCTCTGCTTACACACTCCTGGAATTGGTCCAATTGGTGCCACTACTTTGGTGTGGGCAAAGGGGGTGATTTATTTCCTGCTTTCGTGGTTGAAGAAGAGTTGCCTTCCTCCTCGTCATCACAACCATTATTTGAGTGCAAGACAGATAAAGGCCGACCATTCCATTCCGCAGTCGAATTAAAGATTGCAACCCTTATCTTGTATGGAAATCTGTACAGGAATAGGCTTGGGCTATAAACGATTGTACTGTAGCGCCTCGAGACTTCCCTGAAGACGAAGGAAGACACGACACTCGGGCGCAATATGCATTGTCGACACACAGAGGGACTTAGGGACTACTGGCACGGTCCAAAGGCCAGTCCACTCCGTGAATGTACGATGGCAGAGCATCCAAGTGGGCCCTTTTTCAAAACTGAGAGCTAAAAAACAACTAGCGTATTGTGCTACAATTCAGGAACAGGGCTTGGTGAAGGCTCTAATCTGATTTTGGGACTTTTTCCCTTTTTTCCTTCAAAGTTGTCTGATTTTTGTGTAAAATTGGTGATTTGGAAGACAGGTTTTACAACTTGCACTGATGTGTTTGTGATTAAAATATTGCGCCTTATCGAATCTACACTCTTCTGACTGAAAAGAAAACTAAGTCCATAAATGAACTTTTGCTGATATTTAATGAATGATCACATTCGTCTGGACCTTTCCTAGGCGGATTTTAATATCCACAATGGAATTTTGCCCTGAGTATTAGTGTCTTTTCGAAAAGCTGTCTCACACGCCACAAATTCATTTGATCAGTCTTTCTCTTACCTGCCAAGAGAACGAATAACTTGGCACTCTGTTACAGAAAAATTTGGGTAGAGGGTAAAACTGGCGCGTTACTTGTTGAAGATTTGTGGATGGCAATTGAAAGACATCTCCGCTGCGTGCCTTTTTTTGAAACCATGAGGGCGGAACAAGGAGCACCTAAGTGTGTCACCTGAATGCTTCCTTGGTTAGGCCGGCTGCCTCTAGTAACTTTTATTGACTGGGATGACAACGACTGTGGAAGAGCTTTGGAAATTTTGCATGGTACAAAACTCTCTCGCAGGGTAGGCGTTAAGTAAACTAAAACTAAACTACATTGACTAGGCGAATACAGAGAGCTCTCGAGGAGTCCACGACCACGAGAAGTGGAAAAGGAAACCCGAATGGATTGAAGCATTGATGGATCAGTATCCAATTTAGCCAGTATCTACCTTACAGAGGCGCATATTCACGGTATTATGAAAAGGTGGAAATTCCTGGAATCAGACGATCACTACCCCACGACGACGGCGCAATGCGTCTTATAGTTGACACACAAACGACTCGCATGACGTAGCTTTCCTGTGGTGGAGGTTTTCTCTTATTAACATCTTTTAAGTCACATTTATCGCGGGGACTTCTATAAAGGTTGCACGTTGTCATGAGTTTGGGAAACAGAAAATCTCAATGAATTAACGAGGACGCCTCATGGTAAAATTATGCCCTTTGTGCCAACTGATTGTACAGAATCGTGTCACAGATTGGTCTGCTGAACTTTAAACGATAAGATAGATGTGAACTTTACCTAAAGATGAGGGTGTAATGAGTATGTTCCCCAAAAATTGAAGATTTTGTCATCAGGTTCATCAATTATCATCCGTGGCAATTGATGCTGTATTGGAACAATAAAGCAACTAGGGTGTGGTGGTTTGCTTGCTTTTGAGACCTTGGCGCTGGGGCCATTAAATTGAATCTCATGTACTCCTAGTTTAAGTCCCGAAGGGAATCAACCTGGGCGACAATAATAAGGCTTATGCTAATGAGGCACAAATGTTAGCTTACGCTGTAAGTGCGTGTGTTCGTGCGCGTGCCTCGTGCTTCATTGGTCAATAATGGCGCGTCCTTGAGCGGGCACACCACTCACCAGCCTCCGGGCCATTAAGCGCTGCCTGCTCGCCCGTTCGCTCATGCGTGGGTCCGTACCCCTGCCCGTCGCCGTGACATTCGCTCATTTGAGATTAATTATTGCCTTATGTAGGGGGCGGCGAGGGGGAGGGGGGATTGCGTCCGTCGCTCTTGGACTTATTTCAGGTGAAAATGGCCACTAGTGTATGCTCTGACGAGTTGTGGGTTGATATGTTGGTTATTGTTGGATGGGCACCTGCGCTGTTATGCTTTGCCTTAGAGTATTTCAAGCACAGGAGATCCGACACCCGATCTGATGAATCTTGGAATGCTGATCAATTCCAGAATTTTCAACCACTTTCTGTTGTTAGTAAGCAATTTGGGGAATGTTTGAATGTTTCTTTTGATTCAATAGCAGCTTTAACTGGTATTACGCTTCCAAATATTTTAGCAATTGTACAATTCAGTAGTAGATCCTTTGCCACCTCCGGATACATGGATGTCTTCCGGCCCAGCTAAACGAAATAAACCGGTGAAGTCTTTGGCTTCATTTAATCCGTTCCCTTGCTGACATTGAACAGCAACTTGTCTACGAAGTGGAGGCAGGGAAGTTTGTTTGGACAATTTAATTGTTTATGTTAAAATCAACCAAGGCCAAGAAAGCTGATGGTGCTTTAGGTAGAAATTCTCTTAAGATCATGAAATCAAATTGGATTGGTAAAGTGGCAGAGGGGTGAACCTCTTCCAACAGAAAATTGCAAATGACTGCTATCCAATTTGTCTTTTTCCCCAAAACTTTTAACTTAATGATGGGTTATTGGCTTCTCTTGGAACCCTAAATCAGTTTGTGCATGGTTTTATGGCCTTTCTCTTCGGATGCTATGGGAACGATTGCTTTGCATTCTTTTGAAGACTTAAAATTGACCTGCTCCCCTTAAGAGTTCACCAATGATTAAGGGCATTGACATTTGGTAGAAACTAAAACAAGTGCAGTCACCAGCATTAATTGGAATAAGTAAAAAGCGTGCTATTCATTTCATTGGCAGTTGGTTACGTTTTATGACAATCTGCTACGATTTTTATTAGCTCCTCCTGTTGCTAAAGGCCGAGTTCAGTCGAGTTAGCCTCTAACTACTCATTAGAAACTACGTATTTGTGGGAGACTCACTTTCTGCTCCTGCTATTCCGAGTTTAATCTATCGTTTTAAATTAAGAGAGCTTGTGAGAATTCTCCTGTGTTTGCACTTCTCCATATGGGAAGCGAAGTCATTTCTTTGTCATTCGTAAGGAGCTAATTAAAGGTGGCTTGTATAGGCATTTCCACCGTATCTCAATTCCTTTGATTTCTAGAAACACATCAGGTACTTTTTTGGACAACACGAACAGAGTAGATTTCATTTAAAAGTCCTTGGGATTTTGTTTCTTCATTTTTTAAGGATTTACAGTAACCGCTTCCGTAGTTTTTTTTCGGGTCGCCGACTTTTACCGTATCCACTAATAGAAAAAAACTTGTTGATCTGATTGTCGTAATGAAATTCACCTGAAACAATCCACGTAATGAGTGACACAAGCCGACGTGCTTTTTGCGAAAATAAGAAGGGTAATTTTTTTGGCAAAAAAAAACAAAAAGATGCGGAGGATTAAGTTGGTCTTGTAAGCGAGAGAGGGAACAAGATGCTGCCTTCCACAAAATCTCTTTTACTCTCCTTGGATCAAGAGTTGCTTAGACTTTTTTAGTTGGAAAGTTAGGACCAATCGATGCAGAAGGTGACAGTACCTTGGAAATTGCAGAAGTCCGATTGCTTCTTATTTTAGAAACAGTTTAACAGTGCACCTTGAAAATAATCTTCTCCTTTCAAATGTCAGTAGCCTAGGGGGGGGGCTAGACTTTTTTCCTTCTTTGACGACTGAAGTGTTTTAGTTTCACTTCTGACAAGTATGTAATTAGCCTTCATTTTTAACTTTTCACCCCTTTTTTTCAGATCTGCTTGGTTTACTGTTAGTGTTTAGCCTCAGTTTGGCCTCGACCTAATTAGAATTAAGCAAAATAACATTATTTTTACTTTTACCTTGTCAGAATTTAACTTGGAATTTGATTTTGAAAATTCACTGTACCGTTGATATGTATACGTGAAATTCAAAGTACATTTCTTGTCAAATCTCGTGATTGGCACAAGCACAAGTTCTATTTCAAAAAGTAAAATTTTGAGTTAATACAGCCCCCCAACTTATCCTGAGATAGCTTCATGGAAGAATAGAAAGGCGGGGCGGTTCTAGCCTAACCTTACACTACTGCCATGGGGCTAAAATTGCAAAAGACTGGCCGGATCCATGCGCCAATTGACCTCCACCTTATTTTGATATTCTTCCCTAGCACTTCCTATTACTGCTCCTCTGTGTCCGCTATCGGGACGGTAGCCAATTTAGGTAAAAACGCCTGTAGGGCAAGAAGGAATGTCGTTGTTTAGTTTCGGTTTCCGAATGACAACTCAAGACTTTTTAAAGTACCCATCCAAAAGTAGCACTGGTGACCCGGGCAGACTTCTGGCACGGGGATCGGATCACAATGACAAGTTCACATAGCTCCAACTACATAACCCTCCCCTTTCAGTTCCTTGTGATCGTACCTCTGTGCTAAGCCTCACGGCCGAATTCAAGCAGACTTAATTCAGCCGCACAACATCTACAGAGGTATGAAATCAAGTTTACTGTAGGTGGCCGAATTGTCTTTTTGAGGAGGTCTGGTTGTGGGAGACTAGAAAGGCTAGTGTGGTCACGCATACATCGAAGAGACGTATCATTCTCCTACAAGATCTGCTAAAAGTACAATCCCTTTCTAAAGCTCTTCATCTTTTTCCTTCAGCGCAAGTGCGATCAGTACTGGCCCTCAAGCGGACCGCAGACCTACGGTAATATCAGTGTTCAAATGCTCTCCGAGGACTACCTAGCCTGCTATGTGGCGAGGGTCTTTCTAGTGAAGAATGTCAAGTGCAAAAAGGTGAGCCTTCCCCATTTTTACTTCATTTTTAGTGCTTTCATGCACCCAATAAAATGATCATGTAAGCAGATATGGCGGTTCTGTTGAGTAAAAACCCCTTTTGAACCATCTGAAAGACGTTCGACCTGCCAAAAGTAAATGACGCAACCTCTGGTAGTGTGTTCACATTCGGTTACCAGGACCAAAACAGTCAAATTTGTTGACTCCCTTTATTCGGTTTTATACGGGATCTCTCAAGAGTTGGAAACATCGTGCATACAGGATGCAAATATCCCCTAGACAATCCCACTTTTCTGACGGCTAGTTTGCTGAGGAAAAAATACTTGGTAGTAATAATGTCTGTGAATATGAAACTGGCGGTTATGCATGAGTTCATCTTCGGTACTTTTTATGCACGTCGGTGTGCTTATCATTTAGCCCCAAGAGTTTTCCTCAACTCAACAGTGTAAGCGATTTGCTGGTAACATATGGAATGGCTAGGAGGCTATGGTTATGAGTGGAAGGCCATGCCTTTCACTAAAGGTACAATCTACGGAGGCTGGAGAGTCCCCGTAGTCGAGCATAAGGTTAAGCAAAGTATCAAGTTGCCACACAGGCTCTTTCTATTGAGCACCGTCTTAGGCATTCTGCCAGACAGTCCAAGATGACAAGATGAATTTGCGCCTTGGAGAAAATGACGCTTATTATTAGTAGCACATGCTGTTATCACGCCCTCTGCAAGGGGAAGTCCGTTGAAGGCCACAGCGAGAGAAATGTGAATATTGCGTTATCCGAGCATGGTGTAAATCATTTAGCTTAGGACACTATTGAAAGGCTTTTCCTGAGGTTGACTAAAATTCGTTGGACCTTAGTTGCCTCTCACCTTAGCCTCATTGAACTTTCAACAGATTTGCTTGGTTCGCCTTGTTTTATTGGTCTAATTTCCCTCATGCAATGCAAATTACCCAGGTGACATTGCATCGTATAAAGAAATGGAGTGCTAAAGTCTTTTGTCCGGGCGAAATTTGTTTCATTCGTATGGTTGGGGTCGCCTTTCTTTACCACATCTAATTACCTCGCACCATCATTTAGTCGCGCTTGACAAAGTCACCTTAGCGGCATTGGCGGTTTAATATCTGTGTGTCGCCTGGAGACTGTATTAACGTCTTCGCGTAAGCGACCAGATTTCGCTGCTCTTCACCTCAACTTTATCACCGCCTTTTTTGCCCAGTTTATGTGTCGTCCACTTCATCGGGGGCCGAAGTTCCTATGAGAGCTTCGTAATTACTAGATAGCCTGTGAGCTAGCTCTTCATCGAGGGATGTTTAAAACCTTCACATCGAATCGTACCAACTTGTTGCATGGCCATCGTTTCATTTCAGGACTTAGCTAGGCCAGCTTAGAAATTGTAAAGCCTAGAACTCGACCATTGGCTTGAGACAACACCGGCGATACAGAAAGCTGTGACTTGAAAAGGCGTCAAGTGTCTGGAAAAAGCATAAATACTGGTGCTTTTACCTCCTCTGTCAATGGCTTAGCCACCCGCTAAGCAGCATGTTGTTACCGAACCTAAGCCAGCCATAAATCGGCACGCTCGGCTTTCGTGCCTCCTTGTCATTTGTCACTTTGTTTTTCGCGAGCAAACTTCGAGGGTCGTTTTTCCCTCTCATGGGTGTATCCTGCTGAACGTATGGAGGGCTCCGTCTTCACCACACCAGTGCTCGATTGAGGCTGAAGGAAGATTTATGTGCCGGGCGTACGTATTTCCACAGTCGTGCTTGGTAAGGGGACAACGGTAACCCTCTTAGAATCATATTTAGGCTCTTTTAAAACGCCAAGTATGGCGGTACAAGTCCGATGGATGCCGTGCGCTGCGGATGAACCACCAGCCACGACTCTAACCATGGGGTTTGAAGTGGAAGAGGGGCTGTTTCTGGTCCGTGACAGTCCTTAATGCGTCAAAGTGTGTGCCAGGCGAGTGGCTAAGCAAATGACAGTGGAGCCACCTAATGAATTCATCACTACAAATTCGAAAGCAAGCGTCAGAGTCCTCAATAAGGCCATTTATCACAACATATCAGACAAACGCAATATTTGCAGTCTTTAGAAATAAATGAAAGTCACAGAATGTGAAATAGGCGCCATTGGCCTTGGAGAGAATCGAAGTCCACATTTTGCTCAGATGGGATGCAAAATCCGTCTAGGGAGGTCGCACACAGTCGTTTGAATGTTCGCAATTTCCATCGAACCACAAGGGATGGGAGTAGAACCATTTATCCAGCCTTCGAGCCCATAGAAAGAGCATCACTTGCTTTACCATTACTTTAATTTCTCGTCTAAGTCCCATCTGATGTCTGGAATGTCTATTGAACCGTAAGAAGGATTATTGATAGTACCATTGGTGCCCGGAATAGCATCGCACATGTTTCTCATAACGTTGTTTCAGGATCTAGATCTCTGGCTAAGAGATGTAAGCCACCTCTTCTGTCTTCCAGTTTGCCAAGGAGAGGATCGTCCGACATTACCAGTACACTGATTGGCGCGATTTTGACGTCCCTCCCTCACCACTGCCTGTGTTGGTCTTCGTCAAAACTACCATTAAGGAGTGGACCCCTTCTCGTGGGCCGATAATCGTCCATTGCAGGTCTGCTCCCTTTACCTCTTTATCCATTTCTGCGATTCTTGTAGCCTATGGTGGCAGGTTTGTGAGTTTATAGTGCTACACTGTGGCATCTCTGTTCCAGATGCTACTTTTCGGTTTTTTATCATTTATTAGTGCTTTCGTTTGTGGTGCCCTCGGATGCAGAACCAATGCTCAGGGCTAGCTAATTAATGCACAGCACAGCACATCGGTCCATGTCTTGTTTGGGCAAGCCACATAGCGAACTTTTGGAGGCTGAGTTCATTGAATTACGGTGGATCAAGCTAATAAGCCATTCAACTAACTGTGAAGATCTGCTTCAGTGCTTCATTTCGGTGCTAAAAATTGCCAAAGGGGTGGCTTAATTTGAATTAAAGAACTGTGGAGAGTTTGGTCATCGCGGCACCAAACGTCTTCCAAACAGGTAGATGTGGTTTCATCTTTTTCATCAGCGATCCGATTGCGTACAATAATTCATTTCTAACCTGGTGTTCCTTATTCATTCTTCCTAACCTCAAAAGCAGGTCTCATTTATAGGGTTGCGAAGAATGGCGCCATTTTTGAGCACTGCATAGAGCCAAGTGTCTGAATGCTTCGGCTCTTTGGCGACAAGAAGGGGGGTGGGAGTACAGGTTACACGCTGTCGGTATAAATGGGTTGCGGTTATTGTAATTTAAATATGTCCTTCCTTTGGTTCCAGAAAGGCCATGTCTCCTGATTTGAGATTACCATCTCAAGATGTTTTATCCTCCCAAAAGTTGCTTCTCCTTCTCCTTTCTTCATTTCGATGCGCCACATATCTAAAATAGTTTGCTCCTCAACCGCGCCATTTTGAAAACACGCGTTTTCTCACACTGACAGTCGAATGCCATTACAACGGCATAGCAACATGGTGGAAAATTCCAGTTGTCGTGGCTCGGAACATACTTGTGTCTATGTTCTTGTTTTGGTTGCCGTTTTTTCCGCGAAGGAAAAGTAGACTTCACTAATAGGTGCTGGTAATGGAGAGCGCCCACAAAAGGTCTGCTTTTCTTGCTATTAACTCCCCCTTTTATCGGTTTTGAACTTTTCATTAAAGAATATGAATTGACCATCTATTGAATGTCACCTCGCCTTGATTTACTCTCAAACTCCCTCATTTGCTTTATGGCTAATTAACCATTTGGTTTTGCCAGATAAACTGGGTGCAATCCCCGTGCCATTTCTGAAGACCTAATAAGACACATCAGTCTGGAAGTGTCCGACTGACGTAGAGACGTGAATAACTTTATGCGCCTATATTCAGTATTTCATACTTCTCCGCTTCCGATTTAATCCCACCTCTGTTAGTTTGAGGTACTTCTCAGTTTCTTGTGACCTAAGGTATTTTCATAAGCACCACCGTAGATTTCTTGAGGAACTTCTTTCAATCGTTATGGCTTGATGCTACCTCTTTCCCGCTCATTATGTGGCTGTTTGAGGCTGAGGTGATTTCTAAACATTTTCGTAAATTCAATCGCCCCTCTGTTGTGAGCCTCTCCTTATCCAGCGGACGCGGTAGCCTTCCTTCTTTGAAGTTTAGATATCCAATTAATGAAATCTCCACTAAGGTAGCGTTCTAGCCATCTCTAAAGACGTTATGAAACATTCGTTTGGAAGTAAGCTCATTATCGCCGTGCAGGGATAATTTGCTGGGCCAAAACCAGCGGGACTCCATCAAACCCAATGTGGTAGTCGAAGTTAGAGGCGAACTTCAAATAATTGTCGTTTTATCGTTTTTTTTGAGACTGGTCTTTTTAAAAATTGGCATCCTGTACCTACCTCTTCATAACTGCTTCGTTCAAGGGGCAATTTTCCTTTACCGTGATTGGTCAATGGGTGACCACCCGTATGTGTGTAATGACCCATTGATATCGAACACACTGACCGTTTGGCTTGCAATTAATACAATATTTCTCTACTTACTTTTCTCCAACCGTAATTTGGTGAATCATGGGCTATTTAAGATTGGTGTTCTTAAATGTCATTCCTGATGACTGTGTGTCCGTATGTGTTTACACGCCTGTTTTTTTCCCATGGAGATGTATGTGCAAAGCCTCTCTGCCCAGGCTTTGGGATTATTGATAGAACCGGGGAGAGAGTGCCCTTTTACCTATGTAAGGTGGGGGGCTATCAATTGCTAACAGACCTGTCGTCATTTGCACTGCGTGGATCTGGGTCGAAATGCCTTCTTAGTTAAACTGATTCATTTCCGGTCGTCTAGTTGTAATCATTCGAGAATTGTTGCACTGAGGTAATCTCTGGAGATACTAATAGGGACAGGTTTTCATAAATAGAGGCAAAAGGAAGCGGTGACTACAATGAATACAATAACTGGTAACAAAGCCCCTATTTTCACCGTGGACTTCCTCTATCGCTTCCAATTCCACTCACGAGAGTCCTTGAATGGTTGACAGCTTTACAATGAACGCATTTGGATTTTGAAAGAATCGTCTAGAGGTAAGGTTATCTTAAGCTAATTAAAGGCAGAAAAGATTATTGAGTGGCGTTGCTGATTTCCCGTCCTGAAGTCAATCATTTACACCAACTTTTTAACAATCTTGCGCTCTCACAGCTCAAAAGCACTCACTTGATCTGAATTTTGGCTTACATGCCTATGATCATCTTTTGTACACCGCTTTTTCCGGTACGGTTCCGCGGGATGCACCACCTGCTTTGAGGTAATACTACCATCATCGGCACCGTCCGACCTTTGCGACCACTGGGCCAGCCAAAGCGTTTTCTGTTTCTTGCATCACCGGCCCTAATCAGACGTGTACGTTCGCCTACGCGTCTGGAGTTGAGTCACATCAGCCTCCCCCCTGTTCCACCCTCATCTCGTCGCCCTTGCCTTTGTTCACTGTACACATGCCCAACAGACGCCACTTCACCCTACCTCATCTTCCCCCCTCTCTGTCCAGCCCATTTCGTGACTCATTCACATGTGTGTGCGCTCAGTGGTGCGGTTTCCAGCATGGAAAGGCGTATTTCTGCGTAGATAGGTCGTATGACCTGTTTAAAAACCATATCTTGGAGGTGGGATGGCTACTGATTAAATATGCATGTTCTGTTTATTCCTAGAAGTGTTTTTTTTAGGTGAATCGAGTTTACGAAATCGGCGCTAGATTTTGATGCAGCTTTAACCTGGGTTTGGTTGGTATTCCAAACTTCCATTGTACTTTTAATTTTGCCCATTAGATCTTGAAATCAAACATGATCTGAACCTACAGATCGGAATTTGTTTACCCTATCAAGAGGAATTATTCCGGTTGTGTCTCAATTTTTTTCTTTTTACGGGGCCGTCAAATCAACTTCCTGAAGGTTTTTTTCCAGTGGTTTTTGTGGCAAATTTGACTCGTGCAACTCTACTGACTTTTCACTAAATAGAAACAAGTGTTCAGATTCTTCGCCGAGGACGGTTTTAAAGGCCTGGATGGCAAAAAAGAACTTTTACTGTAGATGGATTCACCGTTGGCTGATTTCCCTAAATCCAGGTTTTCGTAGTGGCGAAAATGTTTCTACTTGATGACCGTTTCGTTGCGGGGGGTTTTTGTGGATTTTAGAGGATTTCGCTGTAGTCTTGATCTCTAGAAACGACGTGGAGTGGGAATATTTTGGGTTTTTCTGCTTGCTGTAAATAGCCGTTGAATGTCAATTCGCCCAACTACTCATTCTTCGATTCCACCTCTGTTGCTAAAACGCACCTTTTACGCTCATTTTGTGGATTTTGAGAAGTTGTATTCCTGGAAAAGGGATATTTTGTTTTTTTTTTAAACTTATCTGCATGGCTTTAATGGCTCTTTGGTCCCTATTAATGAGGACCAGGCATGTTCCCTATCGAGATTATCATGCTTTGGGCGGATGCACTAAATGGTTGATTCTGCCTTGGCTTCATCTGTCTAACCCTTTGGTTTGATAGAAGTAGCCGTGGAGTGAATATCCTTCCACCTTGATTCACACGCATGGTCGATGCCAACTAATAGATGATGGTCGAGATGGCATGAAAAGGAGGAGGAAGCTCATCCACTAGGTATATGAAATACGAGGTGCTTGTGCGTGTTAAGTTAGTTTTAATTCCCGCACCCAGTGGCGTTCCCTCCAACTATACACAGAATTTATGGGATTGTTTCCACGAGACGCGAATAAGTCTGGTTGTGGGATTGCTCGACACTAAGTAAGTAGGTCGAGGTGACATGTAAAATGTTCAGGGAAATCTTCCACAGAGGGTAGCACGAGACTTATTGCTTTGGCTTTCTTGCGTCCCTCAAGATCCGGCATTCTGTATTATTTCCTAAGGTGTATAATTGGATTGCCTCTTCTGCCCTTTTCTTCAGCGCTGGCGTGGGTCGAACGGGCACGTATATCTGCATTGAGAGCCTCATTCGCCAGCTGGAGGCGGAGAAACAAGTCAACATCCGCGGCTTCCTTGAGCACATTCGTCAACAACGCATGAAGCTGGTGCAAACTGAGGTATGACCAAATACTTCCTACTTTTTTAGCCTCCAGTCACTCTCTGTGCTTATTGGTGGAATTTGAACTGGGTTTGAGGGATGGGCTTGGTCACTTATTGACCGTCCTCTAGACTATATCTTTGAAGGGTGGGACTTTTGTTTTATCTAAGCTGGGATCAAGTTAATCTGTGTCAACCTTCATAGTGTTTTGCAATTACTTGATATCATTTGGAGAAGATGCTACAACCTACTTTTTTACACAAACACGCAAAACACGAAGTTACAAGTCAGAATAGTCTAGCATCAAATGGAACTGAACTGTTCAAGGAGCCGGCTGCAAGCCAATAACACAATGAATCTTATGCTTTTTTTCCTGAAGCCTAAAAGGTGGAGTTTTTTCTTACAATTCTACAAAATTTGAAATGGGAGCCGTTCGTCATAAGTCCCACTGAGAGTTTTTTCGTTGAAGCTGATGAATCATCAATTATACTCAAGAACGTGCCTATGAGAAGTGTTATTTAAGTTCAGAGCGACCTGGGATCAGAAAAGCTTCTCCAGATTTCATTTACCTTCTGTGTTTGCTGGTTTTCATTAAACTTCCAACAAGTAGCCGGAAATATGGACTATTCTATGGCTCAATTTGTTTGGGTGCTCGATGTGCACCCACCAATACTTGCCTCCAATCTAGCTTCGTTGACTGCTTTCTGCTCCACCTCCATTTTCCAAATTTGTGCCGTGCATGAACGCATGTTCCTCCTTTGGTAATTTCCTTTGAAAACTGCATGTTCTGAATAAAGGAGTATATAAGAAAAGGGAGGGGTGAATCCACTGGTAAGATTAAGTGACGCTCGAATGAGGATGCAGCATGGGGTTTTTCACCCTTGGATGGAGTAATGTAGCTTTTTTCCCGGGTTGTTTCAGGGTTTTAGCCATTAATGAAACGCGTATTCTAAGGGCAAAGTTTCGATACATGCCTGGTGCTACATGCGTTGCTGTGCGTATTTGTGTGTGAAAATTCGGCAATGCACATGCAATTTTCCATTTCACTCTCGGCAGTTATGCAGACTGTGTCTTGATTTCAGGCGATGCTAAGGATGGTTGGGATGTGGATTGCGGTTCAGGTCTGAAACCTTGACGTTGCCTGAGTTAGTTGTTTTCTTTCTTTTTTCCACAAAACGTTTTCAAATGCCTTCTCATTCACTGAATGCATCGAAAAAACAAACAGGTAAAAATTATCAGAAAAAAAATTTTTAACATTATTTGTCCATTAAAATGGTCACCGGTACATTTTATAATTCCACTGGTATAAGACGTTTCGTCTTTGAAAGTCGAGAAGAAACGTAGACCTCAGCCATCCTCGCTCCCAGCCAACTTTACTTTCGAAACCGTCAAAAGTTGATATCCGTTGCTTACTAAAATATCATCTAGGAAGCATGGAGATGAGGATGAGGTGAGACAGTGCCTTTTTCCCTTCCATCCTAAAGTCCAAGAAGCTAACTTTTCCCGTCGATTGACCGATCCTGGCACTGGTCCTGACCACTTTTGAGGCGGAGAATCCCCTTACGCATATTTGAATCCGGTTGTGCGGATAGACCCCGGGTGCAAGCGCTGGCTGTCTCCTCAGCAAGTCAACATTTGTGCCTCCTTCAGGCAAACGTAGTGATGCTTTGAGAGGATAAAGTAGTGTGTGCTTCGAAAATGTGCGCGAAATTGAGTGAATCGTATGGAACGGACCAATAAAACTGTTGTTCGTCTGACGAATGTTACAACACAAAAGCCAGTCATTAGAATTCGGTAGGTAAACAATGCAGCAGCGACGCGTTTTATGGCAAATGCGAAAGGATAAAGGACCACTTGATGGCATTTACGCTTAGGGTCTGCCATCCGTTAAGTTGTGACTTGTGAAAGCCATTCGCTTAGCAACTTTCATCACGACTTTCCCAGATATAACAAAGTCGTCTCATCGTCAATCAGGTTGCTTGCAATTTCTTGGGAAGTTGATGTCAAATTAACGCATCGATAGCGATTCATGTCTATTCACCATTTTTTGATGCAACTTTGAATGATTCGTCGTCAGAATCAAATGACTTGAACTTCTTTTTGGCGGCATACTCTTCCTTTCCACCTTTACCTCTACGATTTCTTTTGTGGGCTCGGAACGACGTTGAGGTTGCTTAATGAAACGAACTTAAATTACCTTCACTAGTTTCGTTAAACCGTTATTTTATCTTATGAGGATTGGAAATAGAGGAGAAGCATTGGCAAACACTACAACGAGCATCGTTGAGACAGGTCGCCTCATTTTCATCGATGCTTCATAAAACATCCATTCAAGATACCAAATGCATTATTACCTTGAGCTCGTTACAATTTCTGTGTGGTTCAAAGTTTGCCGCAAATTTGCCACTCCTGGCAGATTTACGTCTTCGTGAAGAATTGAATTTTGGAATGAGTCCGTTCAAAATTTTGTGTCTTCAAATATTTGCCTTTTAGATGAAAGTAAACTTGTTTAGTGCCCTGATCTGTAGTTACTGGAGGACAAATCATTTTCCACTGTACAAATTTGTGCATTTGCAACTCATTTGAGTGGCATCCGGTGAACCGCGGTTCATGTCTACTCTCTTGGTAGTGCTGGAAGTTTTCTCCTTTGCTGTTGATCAAATTTCAAATTAAAATCCACCTCCTTTACACTGCGTTTTCCACCTTTGTGGTAAATCGGACATGGTGGTAATTCGCTGAATGGGTTTTCTCCTCTCCTCCGTTTGCCAAAAAAGTTAGTGAACTCAGAGGCACTTAAGGAATCGCTGGTCTTGGATGGTGCGATCTTTGATAAACGGATAGTGTGGAAGTGAGTTTGCCCCCCAGCGTAATTACTTCTGCTGCTATTCACAATGTCTTCAGAAAGGGGTGAATTCAGCTATTTGTTCATGGTGTTCACTACGCATTTCAGACATTGTATACGATGTATAGAAGACACCTCTCTTCGAATCAAGTTATCGCTGCTAGGCCGGTAAAATAATGCTGCTATTAGTTTGGTCTATTTGAGATACGATGGAGCTTAAACTATGACGAGTGTTTATAGCCTACAAATGCAAGTTCACCTTCATAGGGCATTTGGAGAGGATTTGTATTTCTGTACCTGGTATAACACTTGGTTTTAACGAGTCTCCCAAGCTTTTTTTCACTCCTCTAGTCTATAACACACCTCATAGCATACTAATGGGTTGGCCACTAGTCCTTTAGCCATTTCATGACCTCTTAGAGGTCCGATGTGTATATTTTTTTTAAATCATGATTGGTACTTGAGATAATAAACTGAAATTCTTTTTTCTAATCCATCTTTTCTGCTTGCTTAAACCTTGGAATATTTAATGGCGCCATCTTTCTGTCATGCCTGCCAGCAACAATATGCCTTCATCCACGATGCACTGCGTGAGTATTTGCTCTGTCCGGAACACGAAATCTTGGCCATGTCTTTCCCCGCCTACGTCCAGTGTCTGCGCCTACCCGATGCCGCTGGGGTCACTGGGTTGCAGAAACAATTCGAGGCAAGTTTTTCTCATCCCTGGCTCTACGCATTCCTATTTCCGTAGCATTGAATCGACCACGTCTTCCGCATTCCTTATCCCCTACTACTAATAGCTTTGCTCCAGTGCTACATTCATAAAAAGTGCTTGGGCCGCCCCTTAATGGATTAATCCGACGTTTTTTAACAGTTCTAGTGGAATAGAAAGGTGCTATTCGAAACACGTTTCCTACATCCCCCCTATCTGTCCTTTGTAGTGTGGTTTCATAGTGCACCGACCTAATTCCACCATTTGGGCAGAAATATCCCAGTATTTACCCTAAAAGTCCACTGTCGATTGTTTACACACCCACCTGGGAAGCACACTTGACCTATGGGCAGCTCTAGTACTCTCATTCAGTAATCTTGCATTATCTTCAACCATTCATCGTAAAGTAGTTTCGGCTACCTATGGTAGTTCCTCATGGCTCCAGACGACTGAATGTCCGAGGCGCTTGGAGTTCGTTACACCAACAACGTCATTTTAGAATTTCAATTCTTCACAAACAACTCTTTGAGTGAGTAATTTACCCACAGTTTTAGTTTATGTGCTGACGGCTATGAATTTGTTTTCACAACACGCATATTTTCAGCGCCAAATGACCAGTGTGCTGTTTCCATTTCCCATGGTGAGCCGGCTTGTCAGGCAACTGTAATCACATTGTGCCTGCCGCATTCTTCCGCCTTCACCGTATACTATAAAACTACCACCTTGGCTTCTATTTCGCCCCTACCGCTTTAATCACAGCCAACTTTGTTACTCTCGAATTCATACCTTAATGGTTTTGCAGATGAAAAATTCCATCCTCCAAGCTTTTGACTTATCTATGATCACATCCGAGTTTTTAAAGAAATGTGTTCTTTTTAACGTCTTGTTGACGTTTCTGATTACCTACTGCTTCTGTGAGATGGTTAGATGGTTGAATCAGGGTTGCAATTCACTTTTTGCCTAAAATGTGCCAAATAGAGGTGTCGATTCCTGAAAAATGAAGCTAGCAGAGTACCTGTGTCTCCGAAATAGCTATTTCAAGTTTAATATACTGTTTATTTAAGAGGAATTAGTTGTTCATTTTTTGCTGTTTTTCCTTTTAACTTACAAAACCGGACATTACATAATTGCAATTTGATGTTGCCTCCTCACCTCATTCCCGTGATAGTCACCCAACGAGGAAGGCGGTACTGGATGCAGTATTTTTGCAGAGTGGGGGATTTTTTTATTCAAATCAGAATGATGTACCAGATCGTGACTGGAAATTCACGAATTTCCTAGTCTCCTCTTACCGTGAATGCGACGTTATCCAGCTCTTTTTTTTGGTGGCCTGTGGGCAAAAGATCGTGTTTTTCGACATGCCTTTCTCCGTTCTCCTGCTTCGCTTGACATCAGTCAGTTGTGAAGCTTTAGTTTTACTCCGTCACTAATGTTACTTCGCCCCTTTGATGTCTCCTTTCGGCATTCTGCCTGCTTAAAACTTTCCCACTTGTTTTACTTCTTTCCTATGACTTCAACAGTGACAGACGGCACCATACATGGGAACAAAAGTTTAGATTTATTTAGGACTTGTTGATATGCTTGGGATTCTTATAACAGCGGCATTTGACAGACTCAAGCATTCCACCGGGGGTTCTTATTCTATCTTTTGAGGTCTCCCTAAACCGCTAGAAGTGGTTGTTTCACAATCGCGTTATTGAGCCACTCCTCCTTCCGCTAATAAACATTTCATCCTTCCACCTTTTTCCCTGTCTTCTCTTTGACTAAATTTGAGGCATAGTTAATGAGCTTCCTGGGAATGTGTTAAAATGTTTTGAAGAAGTCTCTCTAACCTGACGAAGGAAGTGCTGCCTTCCTAGCTAAAAGTTTTAACTAGACCTACTGAAGTAGTATCTGCTTAGAGGGCATTAAAAATGTCTCAACGTAGCGTTACTTCCTTGGTATTATTTCTTCGCAGTAGTTGCAGTTTTGTTGTGGATAATGAAGTGTAAAATTAAGGGATGCAGTATCCCAAAATTTCACTTTGACTTTTATTACTTCAAGGGTAATCAAATAAGGTCGTGGAGTTTTAATGGCAGAAATTAAATAACTATTACTAGCATCATTGACCAGGGAAACATGAAGTTCCGAACTCCGTTTCCAAATGCCTATTCTATTCAGCACTGCTTGTGTGATGTGAATAGGAGGTGGTGATCATCCCTTGGTGAAATGCCATCAGGGAGGTATGGAAGATGAGCTGATGATGTGACTGTACCTTGTCCCCTTTTTCTATCCTAAAGAGTGGCATGCAATCTTTTCTCGAGTCAGCTTTGCGCTATAAGCTATGAGGTCTCGCGTTTTCTTAATTCACTAGTTCTGGTCGTTTTTCAAGTATACGTCATTATTGGGCGCGTTCAGCTAGCATCCTGTCAAGTAGATGGATTTTGTTCACAACTGTTGCGAATGATGGACGAAGCGGTATCTTAGACGTGTATCTGTTGAGTACTGAATCGGGAAAATACAAAAGCCATTTTCCATTGGAACTGTGAGCACGGTGAATTCCATAACTTACGTTGAAGAAGTAAAACAACTAAATTTTTTGGCATTTAAAGCTCCTTGTCTGTCATCTGGCGTGTGGTATCCATTTGATTGGCTGTTTTCGCCATGACTTCCCTTTCAAATTGATGTAGGCCCTTTTTGAGACGGTAACATCGAAGTTTATTCTTCACTTTTAAGACTAGAATTTGATCCACCTCTCCTTGAATGGCTTAACAAGAAGCAGGTTGTCCAAATTCTGGACGGTACATTCCACCACCCCACTTTCTAACTGCAACGTGGCTAATTTGATGAGAGGCTCCCTGCACCTTTGGAACCAACAAAGCTGGAGTCACATTCGGCAGATTCGACCAACACCTTTTGATTAGGATTGCAACTGGTAGGAAAATGTCAGACAACACAATAAAGATTACAATAATGTTAGAATGACGCAAATGAATGCGCTATAAGTACATACGCGTAGTCACCTGCATTTGACAGGTCGTCATGAGCTATGGCAAGTCATTGCACCGAGCCACATAGTAAATTTCATTAACTTTTTTGCTTCCCTGCTTCCATGGTGAAGTTGAATCATCCTCAGGAAGAATTATTTTCAGTTCCCCGTCCTACAGCTCGAAACCTGGATAGGTCCGCTTACGCCCCATTTAGGTGGTTGCTGACACCCGTTCGTGGATGGGGCTGCATGAGGCCTTGGCATTCAGCCCTGCTGCCAGTTCCGTAGCTCGCATAACCCCATGCCTTATTACATCTTGAGGAATAGTCGAGGTTTTACAAGAGTACAGTACAGAACTAAATATCTCACAGAATGCTTTTTGCCTGGTCGTGAATGACCTCTCAAATTGTGTGGTGCTCTATGTTATTGGGAACATAATCCTTTCCTCATCTAATAGTGACAAGGAAGAAATATCCTCTTTTAGACATAAGCAGATCTCTTTTGTTCAACTGGTCGAAATCAACCGCATAGAGGATTTACACGACTCGTTGCAGATGGTCGGATTACATATTTTTGCTCATTAAATGTATGGGGAGAGCAGCTAAGCTCTTCTAGCGATCTGGACTAGGTACGAACAGGTCTACGAGGCTCTGTAAGTAGTCGAAAGCAGTCCTAGGGTGGAAGATTAATGATGGTCTAAAAACTGCCAGATCGCCTGTTTTCACCGATTAAATGAAGAGGTAGACCTCCCACTGTGGATGCAAGATATGAGCGAGTAGAAAACCAACATTCTGATGCGTTAACTGCTATCTTCCTTCCATTCACAGATCTGCACGGACCACTTGCCCCGAGTGTACGAGTTTACCGAAGCCCGGAAGCCTGTAAACGTGACAAAGAATCGTCTTTCGCGTCGTCTTCTGCCCACCGACTCGCGTCGTGTCTTGCTGCCCAGCGAGGGTGGTGTGGAGGGCGCGAGTTACATCAACGCCTCAGTGGTGCAGGGCTACCACCGTCTGCAGGAGTTCATTGTCACCCAACATCCTATCCCCGGGACCACGGAGGCCGATTTCTGGCGCATGGTGTGGGACAAGAACTCATCCCTCGTCGTTGTCCTCTCTTCCGAGCAAGCAGACTTGTTTCCTGACTTTTGGCCAGTAGAAGTACATGATGTAGGTTGCTCTTGCGTACGCCTTTAGTGCCGTTTGGTAAGGGACTGCTTACGTATTTGGGATTCTATAAGGCAGATATAAGTAGAATGGCTGGTTGAAGAACCGTCTAAGTCTGTTTTCACTATTTCATTCTCGATCAGCTTATTTGGCATGGTTTTGACCCTCCACTGCCTCATTGTTTTGCTAGTAGGATGTAAGTAGGCTAAGCCAATCCACGAGTTTTGACATCATCTGTAATTATTTCTATTCACTTAGGTCCGACATAAGTCTTGCCCAAAAATGTTTAGCACAGCTCCCGAGTTATCTTCAAAGCTGTCATTTTATAGTACCCATCTAAAAGTGTTTTGGTTACTAGTTTGCATAATACCTGATACAGCCACTTGCGTGGAGATTGAAATATGTGGTCTTTATAAAGGGTCAGTGCAGGTACATAGCTGTGTATCCTCCAAAAAGTTGGCTCAGTCTCGACAACTTTTTGACGGCTTCAACCATCCTCAAAAGATGTCCCCTTCTTAGGTTTGTATGTAACCATATCCGGCTAAACCAGAAGTGTCCCCTCTTTTAGAGTTGGTTCACTAATGTAGCACTCAAGTTTTCTCCCAACGCTGTGAGGCACACAGTTCTGGAAGTAGCTTTATTATAAATACATGGGAAGCCTGAGACACTGTTGGCATGGATGATATCTCATCATCATGGAAGCTGAATGGTGGAAGATGGAATAGAGAGCGGATAACATTCCGTATACCACTGAAGTTATTGATAGTCTAATTTTCGTGTGGGTCCACGTATGGTTCGAATGATAGGCTGCATGGGAGTTGCTCATACCGGATAAGTAGTATGCAGTAGCCTAAGGGACCACTCAATCAACGCTCTCTACTAGTGGAAGACAAATGGGACTTTTCCTTTTTTGCTTTAGCCTCGAGAGATAGGCTGGCTGCGTGTGAGTTTCTGCAACAGCGAGGAGGTGAGCGAGGGTCTCACACGCTACGAGTTTTTGCTCTCCTCATCACGCGAGGACTACGCTCTCACCTGTCAGCTGTGGCGTCTCCACGCCTGGCCTACCACCGTCACCGAGGAGGCCTGCGGCGACTTCCTCAGGCTCCACTCCATTCTCGTTTCCAACCGCACCTCCGCCGCCAACGGGTCTACCATCGTTGTGGACGGGTAAGTGCTCTTGAACACACTTTTGTATCTTAATTTATGCCTTTGTTTTATCCCCTTTCGTCTTTTGTCCATCGGATGACATATGTTTATGTGGGAAGGTTTTGAACTGTTCTAGTCAAGGTGAGCGTAGAGCAATTCGCACTTTGTTAATAAACTATTCCCGACTTGTTTGTGTGTCTACATTTCTGTCTGGAGCAATCTTTAACCGTTCTGGTTGCTGCCGTGTCCATGTATTCCTAGATAGCATCCAGTAGATTTTCCAGATCCTTTTCTGTCTCCAACCTCCCTGACCATATCGAAGGTCTGACTACATCACTGACTTAGTTCATGAGCCAAACAAAAATGTCGTCTAGTTGAGCTTTCCTTTTTCCGTCTGACTAATGGAGTGGCTCGAAGACATCACCCATCTTTGCACATAAATATGTGTTCTCGTTTTTTTCCGTCCTTTTTTCGATTCGTGAAGGAGTCTTAACTAGTTCCGGCGAATGGAAAAATTGGCTAATACTGGTGTCTCATATATTTAAAACCTCCTGTCTATGTTTATCCCATATTGAATGTTCATGAATCAATTTCTTCATTCCGGAATCTCAGGCACATCAATTTCTTACCATCTTTAAGCAAGAATAATGTAAGCGTGGTCGTCCTTGCCTGGCTGTCTCGAAGTCTTAAAAGGCTCAGATGATCGCGAAGGGACTCAAGTACACAATTTCTGTAGTCCATTAAGAGACCGTGATAGCTTGTGCATTTTTCGTGCTCTCTTTACGTTGGTCCGCTTGAAGGCTCTAGAACGGTCCTGACTGACAAGAAGACTCGAAAACATCAGTTATTGTTGTTTTCAATAAATATTTTGACTTATTAATATCTCCAAGTGTGTAGACGGTAGATTGATATATAATGGACTTTCTTTGCATTGTTGTCAATCTCGGCTTCTTTTCCCCTTAAAGTGATATTTCAATGTGCTGCCAGTTCTGAGTAGCAGCGTACATAGTTCTGCTTTGTGAACAAAGTTGTACCGGAATTCGTTGGATCTTCTGGATTTTTGCATGACTGGCTTTCTGATGTTGCCTTGAAGCTTTCACCTAACCACAAACCTCGAGAATATCTATTTTCTATTACCCATGAGCAAATACTCAAGTAAACGATCTCTGCAGTGGACTTTTTTTGAGCTTCCATCTTTCTGTTTATGTTTCGTGAGACCTTGAAACATTTCAGCAGCAAAAAACGCAGAAACGTTACTTGTAACCGCTTGTAAGCGAAAGTATGCAGGTACCTTGTGTTTATGTCTACCTAAACAGTTTGAAACCATGACCATGCGTTAATTCTCACTTGTTTTGCAGCTACGGCGGAAATCGCGCTGGAATCTTCGTTGCCGTCAACTTCCTAATAAATCAACTCACTCTCTCTGGCTACATCGACGTCTACTACATCGTCAAGATGCTGCATCTTCAACGAACTGGCATTTTCGAGTCTCCTGTATGACTCATCTCTCCCCCATTTCTCCCTCTTCATTAGTTGGTTTTCTGACTAAGATTCTGTTTTTCATGTTCTTCTTCAGGCTGATCTCGACTTCATCTATTCGGTGATGGAACAGTTCCTCTTGGAGATGCGGCAGCAAGATGACAGCAGTTCGTTCTTAGGCAATGATACTAGCTCTTCCCCCGGCTACGCGAACCTGAGTCTCTTCAACGGAAAGCTTCTCTCCCCTGTCACCTACAACTCGAAACCCTCTAGCGCCAACGGGGACGCAATCCCTCCAAAATCCACCCTTTTTCCATTCAGTGCCACTTCTCTGGAGATGGGAGACGGTCTAAACCCAGTGGAAAAGGCAGGAAGACGGGAGGTAGATGTGGAGGAGACGGAATCCACCCTGGAACTGCACTCCCTCACCTCGGATACTAATGTTGGTGACATCTCAATCAGTCCCTCCCTGATCGGTGTGCTGACATCGGTCAAGCGACCCCTCAACAATGGTTTCGTAGTGAAGGCGATGGTTCTACCCCCTCCACTACCGCCACCGCCCAACCAATCACCCCCACCCTGGCCACCCCGTGGTAACCTTGAGATGGGGGTGGGAGAGGTTAATGAAGGAGAAGACCCTACACCTACCACCTCGTTAGTTGTGGAGGGTGGCAGCAACCTCAATCTGGACGACGTCGACATTATCGATGGCGTAAATGTGGATGATACAGAGTTGACTATGACTGTCTGACGTCTCTGCCCCTCTCTTCTCTATTCAAGCGCCAAGACTCGCTGAATTCGGGTTCGCTCTCTCCCATATCCATTTTCCCTTCCTATCTTGGCCAATCCCCTCTTCCCCTCCCTGCTTCACCTCATTTTGCCATTTTTGTGCCGCTTGATGTGTGCGCACATACTCTATCCCCTCCCTCAACGCATTCTACGCAAAACTGTAATAAAGACATACACGCATTGCCACTGCTTTTCTTGGTGCTTGCTTTGTCTCGTGTTACGTTTGACGTTTTTGTAGCTACCTCAACAAACTTGCTTAACGCTGCATGATTTGATTGGTAATTAAAATTGGTCTTTTAAAAACTTACTGAATCTCTGAACATAAATCTCCGATGCTTGAATTGTGTCTGGCAATTTCCCTTGAATAATTTAAATGCTTAAAATGTCCTTCTTCCGTCTGAATGGTTATAAGGTTTAGTTAACACCTATTCTCCTCTTTCACAGAAGAGCGATGTCCTCAATCTCACCAACATCCAACCGACCAGTCCTGGGTCCTCAGTCCTCCATCCCCTCCTCCTCCACTGGGGGAGGGGTACCGCGTCAACCACCCCCAGTGCGTCTTCCAGTGCCTAAGCGTCCCCCACTCACCCCCTCGGCCATTTTCACTCTCATCCAGACAATAAAGGAGACTGGTCGACGGTTGGGCATGAGTGACTGCGCAGTGGCCACTGCGTGCACTCTCTTTCACCGTATGGTCCGTGTGCTAACCGTCGGTGAGGAGACGGGACCATTCGCCGCCATGACAATGTCAGGGGATTCAGAGTTAGCCGCTGCTCAGCCGGCTACCTACTCGGTCACCAATGATAATCCTCTGCCCTCGGCCATTGACGGCTCGATCAGGTCGAGCTTGGGAGATGTTGATCCGTATGTGAGTGGAACACCACTTAGAAGGGTCCATGTCGGTCTCCTTCTTGTTAACAGTGGCGTTGGGTTGGTTAGTTCCTTGTCCAACACCTGGCAGTATTTAATAAAATGGAATTTTTTTCCCAATTGGTGACCCAATACCAGTTCTCACATGGTAAATTACTTCCACTAGGCATCCTTATTGAACTTTTCATCATGTATTTTGATCACAATTACTGGTCTATATTTTGCTGAGGATAGTAAACTCCCCTCTGCAATAATTTTCTACTTTTCTGCCCCTCAGACAATGGCGATGGCTTGCATCAGTCTGGGGGCTAAGGTTCAGGAGGAACACCAACGCCTTCGGGATGTCATCGTCGCTTACTACAGGTGGGTAGCCTTTTCTTTTACTATATTTTTATCCATTCTTTAGGAAAAATTGCCCTTATTCTTATCCTTTTGGTGTGTACGTCAGGGATTGTTGGATGATTCAGGAAGACATTAATAAATGAATTAGGAGGGTGGGTGGATTGAGATGAACTGTTGGTTGTCTGTGTTCTGGACGAGTGGAGAAGTAATGCATAGGCAAAATAAATAGACAGGAGCATTTGAGATGGGTGGATGGGCGGGTCGAATCAGGACGTATGGATGCCAGTCAAATGGATTAGAGTGGATCAGAGATTGGTGAATGAATAGAGGCAGGAGCAAACTAACTGCCAGGCGAATTCACACTTAAAGGATTGGCACATGAATAGGTGCAGAACAGGTGGATGAATCAAATATGTATAGATGCTGGCTAAATGAATTGGGTCGTGGTGTGTAAGTATGTCAGCGGTGAGTAAATCGTGCATGCATGGATCGGACCGAATAGATCGGAGGTGTACCTCAAAATCGGAAGTGGATAAATGGACAATTGCATCGAGAAGGGATGAATCAGAATGAATATGCAGATGTACTTTGTGGACGACAGAGTTGGTAGTGAAAGTGAGACGTTTTTTGGGCTTTCATTTTTCTATTTGTCTTCCCCAGGACCTTGCACAAGACAAAGCGCCCTCCGCTAGAGGTGGGCGAGGAGTACGACCGCCTGCGTGTCAGCCTTGTAAGTGCAGAGCTCTTCCTCATGCGCCTCCTTGGCTATGCGGTTCGCACGCGCGCTGACCTGCCCCACGCCTACCTCCTGCACTACCTCTCCGCCCTACTCCATTGGATCGGCAAGGGCATCGCCCACCCACCCGAGACTGGGGCCGGTGACGGCGACGTGGACACTGGTGGCGTGTACGCAAGCCACAGCGCACTGGCGTTGGCTCGCCTGCCCGGCTTGGCCTGGGCCATCTTAATGGACTCTTACCACGCACCGCTCTGTGTGGACTACGCACCAGAGTACATCGCAGCTTCGATTCTTCACCTGGCACTGCGCATTGCCGGCGTGGAGGTGCCAGGAAATAGGCACTCGGAGAGTGCGTGGTGGCAGGTAGGCTGAGTTTGCCTTTTAGACGATTCTCAGTTTCCTTGGAAAATAGATGGATGGGTGAGTGGATGCATGAATGAGCCAATTAATAAAGGATTCAGTTGATAGATATGTAGGTTAACAAGTAGACGAGTAAATGGCATCGAAATGATTCAAATGGGGGACGATTGAATGAACAGCTGGATTTATGAGATAGAAGCATCTTTTTTCATGTAATTTGAATAAAAAAGGTTTAATTATCTACTCTTCCGTCTGTCAGGCCATCTCGGATTCGCTCTCTCGCGAGACAGTAGAGCAAATCCAACTGAAGGTGATGGACATCTACGCGGTGGATGATCGCATCAACGCGATGGCAAACTACCGTCCGGATGAGGAGGATGACTACTGACGCTATTGCGTTCCCTTTTTACGTGTTGCATCCCCTTTTTGCATTTTAGAATAGTCTACATGACTCAACTTTTGCGTAATTTGTTAACATGCGTATCTCACCCCAGAATCAATCTCCCTTTCCCTTTTTGGGATTGAGCTGGGCTACTTTGGCATCAGAGCTTTGAGATTGCTTATTTTTAAGCTGGGAATGGATGTTGACCGGAGTAAGGGCTTAATTAAGGGGAATTCTTACGAAATTTTGCTGCCTTCGTAGGCTGGATTGAGGTGTGGAATTACTTCAGGCAGATGGCATGAAGCGTCCAATGCAGAAGGCGGCTTTAACACACAATTCATCCATAAAAACAGCGTCTTTTCTTTGAAGGCCTAAAAAAATCTCAGTAGCCTGCTTCTGCCTCATTTAGTATCAAAACAAATACCTACTTTACCTCACGTAACTCTATGAGGTGATTACAACTCAACTCAAACCCACCCACACACACGAGGCATGATTACTATTTGCCCGTGAAGTTGAAGTGATACAAGCATTGGGAGTGTGATGTAGGTAGAGGGTGGCGTGGTAGTCGGTAGCGGACAGCGGTCACTGCAAGTGACCAACGCATACATTCATTCGCTCCACGAGTGTTGCAACACATCAATCGTTTCTCACCACGAGTCAGTCCTCTAACACTCCAAAGTCGGTGTGCTTTACGCTGTGAAGGATGTGGAGACCAAAGTGACCATCCATCATGCTCATCGACTGTTGCCTGCCAATGCATGACACTTGACAGCCAACTGCTCAGCCTCTGCTACAAATTCTTTCGCGCAACTGAGGCAGACAGGAATGCTGGTGGCACGGCGCAGTTTTACCACACGCCAAGTGTTAAGAATTTGTCTGTTGTTCTCCCCACGAAGGTCTCCGAATTTTCTAATGTGTCTCAAGTGCAAGGTATCACGGGTAATTCCTCATTCGTCATCATCATCACCATCATCGAGAGTTGGAGGTCTTGGTGGACGTGATTCAGCCGTATACCGGCCGACCTACGCACTTTTGAGTGATTCACCACCACTAGAATCACATGTTTGGATGTTTGCAATCCTGTCTGAGTGGTACAATCTGGTGCTGTATCTTCGACTGCTCTACATTAAATGTTGGAGAGGCTGCTGCAGTTTGTAGGCCACGCAGGGTTGGCACACGTACATACTATTGAACAGGGGGCACTGTGCCGACACCGATGGTAGCCTGATGCATGCATGTCGATGTTTTACAATACATGTCTGCGAACAATCGCTTGCATCTGACAGGTGCGCACAATCTTCCAAGGTGTAATTGCAACAGACTACCCTGAAAACCATTCAAGCGTGTTGTGTACCTAATAATGACAAGGAATGATCACATGGACGCTCAATGTCATCAGTCTCGAAGCATAATAGTGGGGGACTGAGGATTTCCACGTAATGACATGTATAATCAAGGTAGCTATAAATTGTGCCTCAGCTGCGCTTCTTAACTCGTTTGTCATGTTCAAGGTGGGAGGTAATCCAACAACACCGGCTAGCAACAGGGGGTTGCCTTAATTTTTAGCTTGGTCATGACACGTTTTGACATGCAAACGGGTGCACGTAAGAGGCATTCGAAATTGCGTCAGCCAGATTATCGTACTACAACAAAATGTTTTCTGCCCTTCGTTGTCTTTGGAAGTTGATTAGATACCCATTTTACTGAAGGTAAGTCAGCCCTAAGCCTGACTATAAGTTTGTCCTCACATTTTAAGTACTTGACTCTAGGGGTTTCCTTCGATTTCTTGGTGTAGGTAATTGTATATGGGTGAGGAAGCTGCTCCCGACTTTTTCGATCCCAGCAAAGACGAGGGTGTAAGGAATCAAACCTCATCCACATTGTGGATAAGTATGCCGACGGAGATGATTTTGGTGCTCTCATTGCCCACGCGTCATCCACAATCCGTGAATAAAAGAACATTATCCCCTTGTGGTAACATTGATTCCGAAGGCTTGCAGTCATTTTACCTCGAAGGTGACAATTTCTGCCAAAAAACTTGAAAAATAGTCTGCTTGTCAGACAGAAATACTTGTCTGGTATGACCATATGTGACATTCTCCACACAAATACGGATATGTGGTGGGCCCCCATGAAAAGTTGATGGAGAAGGGTTAAAAGACCTAACCTTGTGCTGTAGATTCATGATTTATACTGGGCTCAGGTTACTGCTTCATGTTGTCCAAATAAAGTACGGACGGATGATATGATCCATGGACCTGGAGTTCCCACTGTCTTCCATAATTATGACAAACAATTAATTGCTTCAAACATTTGATGCTCAATTTTTGCAAAATCAAATACACCACGGATTCACTGTATGTTTCATCATACAAACTAGCAAAACAAGTTGAACAGCTCTTGACAAAAAAAACCCCTAAAATAAGTGAAAATCCGGATATTCAGCGTAAGAAGTAATTTTTAAACAAATTACTCCTTATTTCGCCCTCTTAAAGATTTTGCGCAGTTACTATATCCATACGAAACCCATCAATCCACCGAAAAATAAAATTAAACTGAGCTACAAGTTGAATTGGTAATTGATGATTTGGGCATTTTTTCATTTGCTTACACACTCCGATCGCCTGAAACGTAAGCTGACAAGGACCTGGGGCGATGACCAAGAAATAAAGTGGCACGGGCACTTTCCAAGTAGGACTGAGTTACTCGCTCATAAATCCAATCAGCAACTCGCCAATCAAATGGAAGATCGATCATCCCCTCACAATGAGTTATACGCGCATTGGGTGGAGCTAGAGGTGGTCGATAATTACTCACCCCCATGCACTTGATGCCTTATTCACTCGATTATTTAACCAGCGATTTTATTCCTACAATATTTCAATCGAATCATACTTACCAATTTTCCACAAAATTTAAATGTTTTCTAAAGAATGCAAAATTCGCACAGATACTTTGCGTGGCATGTACTATTCATTTACACTTAAAGAGGATGGAAAGTAGCAAAATGCCCCACAAAATTGTACCCCACCTTACACCTATCGATTACCGGTGGCCAGACCACGTGACTTCACGGGACTGGTGAAACGAGGTGGGTGGGAGACAAGCTTGGTTAGAAAATAGTATCTCCGATTTGATCCAACAATCATGCTTAATTCGGGCATCTGGCCAGACGAATTGAACAGGCTTAACGATTGCCGAGTTGGATCCACCGCCAGTTTGACCGGCAAGAGTGAGTTACTTTCCTTTCACCATGTTTTACTGGCACAGAAAGCTTTTTAGAATGGAATCTGTAGAAAATTTTACAATTTGAATGGATTTATTCACTACTAAAAAGGATAATAGAGTAAAATGCCTATTCGAAATGAGAAAAGATATGCTAAATCATTTGTTTTGGCATTATGAATGATTATGAAACAGGTCGTACACAAAGGAGAGCATATGAGATCGGAGTATTTTGTGATGCTATAATGTTACCGCTACAAGTAGTAGGATTTTTGAGTTGTTTTAATGCAACCATCTGAAACAACTTCTAGAGGCTAATTTCAAGCAAACAAAATTTAGAAGTCTTGATTTTTTTTTCTAATTGCTGTGTTTAGGAAAATATTGCTTGCATAACCCATTTTGCACCACTTTAGAACTTGGCTTAATACTACTTACTTGCGTCACCTTCGCTTCATTTGGAATGGGAGGTTGTTTTTCTATCAAAATGCTATAGGCTAATTCAACCAATGAAATTGCTGTAAGCATTCATAAAACACACAACTACATGCTAAACTATAAATACTAGCATAAATCGTGATTCCTCTCCCATTAAAAAGATTGCATTTATATAGTAGGCAGTGAAAATGCCTTCAGGCTCTTTTAATAATCCAGACGACATGATTATCTGCATTGACGAAAAGGACTCGGCTTTCTAGTCCATGGAATTTTGTTAAATTTGAATTAGACGTCTGCGTTGGAGTGCGACCTTGTTCACACCTGTCAGATGCATGCAATAGTTCATAGGCATGTAAAGCATGCACCGGTCTATCATCGGTGTAGGCACAGCGCCACCTATTGTGCCCTCCACAACTTTCCACTGCCTTTCAACCCTCACTTCATTCAAGCGTCTCTTCAATCGCATATGGGTGAATGGACTGCAAACCAACTTCGACTACATATTTAATGTAGAGCAGTCGAAGATACAGCACCAGATTGTACCACTCAGACAGGATTGCAAACATCCAAACATGTGATTCTAGTGGTGGTGAATCACTCAAAAGTGCGTAGGTCGGCCGGTATACGGCTGAATCACGTCCACCAAGACCTCCAACTCTCGATGATGGTGATGATGATGACGAATGAGGAATTACCCGTGATACCTTGCACTTGAGACACATTAGAAAATTCGGAGATCTTCGTGGGGAGAACAACAGACAAATTCTTAACACTTGGCGTGTGGTAAAACTGCGCCGTGCCACCAGCATTCCTGTCTGCCTCAGTTGCGCGAAAGAATTTGTAGCAGAGGCTGAGCAGTTGGCTGTCAAGTGTCATGCATTGGCAGGCAACAGTCGATGAGCATGATGGATGGTCACTTTGGTCTCCACATCCTTCACAGCGTAAAGCACACCGACTTTGGAGTGTTAGAGGACTGACTCGTGGTGAGAAACGATTGATGTGTTGCAACACTCGTGGAGCGAATGAATGTATGCGTTGGTCACTCGCAGTGACCGCTGTCCGCTACCGACTACCACGCCACCCTCTACCTACATCACACTCCCAATGCTTGTATCACTTCAACTTCACGGGCAAATAGTAATCATGCCTCGTGTGTAAGTGGTTGGGCGGGTGGATGTGAAACTTGCGATACGAGTTACGCAATCGTTTATTCCAAATCGCCAAGTACAACTGCTGCTGAAATCTACCCTCTTAATGCGGTTCAATACAATGCAATGCAACTGGATCGTGTGCCTGGACAACTTGTACATTGGGAGCAGAACAATGTCGTCTTTCTAATTAGTTGGAAGAGAGCCCCATTATTGTCAGGCGATTGGGGGAACGGAAGGGAGGAGTGTGAATAGTACTGACCACCCTTTATTTGCATCCCCATTCTGCGTAATCCTCGTTGATGTTTCTCGAAGTAATGATAATCACCTTCTCCTTGCTCTAGCATCAAACTCTCATAGAGCGAAAACGGCTAAATGCGATTCATATCTATCAAATGTCTCGTTACTACTAGAGTATTACAGATTTTAACAGTGGTTATTACATTAATACGGGTGCTAAGCAATGCCCTCCTGAAGTTGTTTGTTGATATCACTTGCTCAAATTAAATCCCTTTAAATAAAACTGGAAACTAAAGAGAAATTTTTGAAATCATTTAAACCTGGCTACAGTTTTTCCCAATTCCTTGCTATAATGGGTTGATTTGATTGTGAAGGGATATCAGCTTTGGGTTTTTGATTGTTTTTCAGCAAACTACACACAACGTTCCTGGAGTGTTCCACATCAACGCAACAGATCGGCATCCCTGATCGCCGCCCTAAACGCCCAATCCCGCGCCTCACCTGCCACTTCGGCCCGTCTGCTCCACCCACCACCACGACCCACTTCGTCGCTGCCTCGTCTCACTGCCCACTATCGAGGCCGAGTCAATCCACGCAACAGCTACAGACGCAGAAGCGGCAGTAGGGGTCGTTCCACCAACTACCATCGATACAACAGTCGCCCCTCATTTCTGGTTCCACGCAGATTGGAGTACGTCCATGCGCCTTTAGAGCCGCGGCTTCAGCGGGCGGTTAATAAGAGGTACACAAAGCTCATGGCAGACTCAGCTAAACGCCTGGTTTCTGCTCACCAACCCCTTGAATTTTGAGTTCTTTTATGTGTTACATATTTCATTCAATTTCCATTCTTTGATTGCTGCAATGATACAATCATTTAATTATTTTTCGCGTTAAGCCCAATCTTTTACCTTTTAAGTCCAATAGAAGGAAGGATGGGTATTTTCTTGGATGAAATTGCCCAGATTTACCAAACGGTAGCATAAAAATTTCCACAAAATGGCGCCTCTGCTTGTGTCACTATCTTATAACACAACGCGTCTTGGACCTAAGACCATGCAGCGTCAAATCTTTCCTCCAGATAAATTAAAGTCATCCGGCAAAAAATATTGACGCAATTTAGACTACAACATCATGCAACTTTCAAGCAGTCCGTGGCCTTCGCCATTTCACTTAATAGCCAAGACAAATCGAGGAAGCTACCGATGCCTGTTGAATACCCCATATTTCACTTTCACAATTCTTCCACTTTCCCCTATGAAACCTTCGTATTCATAGTCCACCACCGAATTTAGCTAGCACGACTCCCTTTGGCTTGTTTTGGATTTGTAAGTATTCCACTTAAAACATCGCAACGGTGTGCAGATGGGAACAACATCCATGCAGTCAGTAAATATCCAGCAATGCAGAAAAAAATACCTGCGAACTCTCTTTGAAAGCTTTTAATTGCATGTAATAGGTAGAAACGCGAATAGTTGTTAGTTAGGAGTAAAATCAGTGAGGACTTGAAGGCACATCAGCAATTCCCTCCGTGTTAGAAAAGGTTCTCGCCACTGGAGATTATCCATGCCCTAGTTCGTGCCATTAACCCCATTAACTTCTCTGGTCACTTTAGTCTTTGCTAGGCCGAATTAGCTGAATTACCCACAGATTTCTTACAGAATGACAGTAGGTGCTTGGAGCTTAACGACGAAGCCATCAAGACCCAACCTTTCTCAAAACCACCCCAAGGTAATTGACTTTCCTGACCTTGCGGTGAACTTACTCCTCGTCGACAGGTGCCTTAGAAGAAGCTGCTGAAAAAAGTTGCCAATAACTGACGGTCTTACAACATCTTCAGCCAACGTAAACAAGTTCAGGAGGTATGGGCGAAGCCGCTAAAAGCCCTCCTCGCGGTTAAGCACTTCAGGCGTCTGCTTGGGGGTGTCGCGATTTCAAGCTATATGCAAATTCATGAAGCGTCCATTCTAAATTGATAGAATGGCAATAGCGCCTGCCCATGAGGTTTTGCGAGTTACCTCTTCCAGGACGATAGTGCAAATAGGTGCCACATTGCTAACATTTTGATAATACTTCTATTGCATTATTTACGGAAGTTTCCATTACTGTAACACCCCAATGCTTATACCACATCAGAGCTCGTCTGCGACCGCTTTACCTGTTTGAATATGCAAAAGGGTGCACGACAATGGACAAAGTTATACGTACTTACCCGTTGACTTGCTTTTTTTGTTCCACACGATATTCACAAGCAATGTCCATAAAAGGTGCACCCATACTGACAGTGATCCGGGCACTAGTCCTATAAGCCCCTCTTTGGAGTACCAGCGACAATCGCCACGGGTCGCGACTCGCACGTAACGTCTGCCCGATTGTGGAAGCTGCAAAGTTTACTCGAATGCTACCACACGACAATTGCTTACCATCCTGTCACCAGTGGCCTTAACGAAACCTTTTAACACCAACTGAAAGCCGTTATTATTGGCCAACTCTGTGGTAGAGTTGCACCCATGCCTTGGCTCAGAGTCCCGTCCACCTTCGAAATTAGTGTTTGAGTGTTACAATCCGCCTTCTTGGAGAGAAGCTCATCAACTTTTCTACTTTGCATGAATCCTGGCTTAAAAATACATGTCCATACCAACTCCCAATCCTCCTTGAACGTCCATTTAGTTCCCACAGATCCACTGAGATCGAATTGTTTCACACTTTCTGCTTGTTAGATTTGACACTGCTCAAATCCCTTTACCTCCGTTCCATGACAGTCCCATAAAAAATTAAGGAATAAAGTGGGAAGTAATTCACCCATGACTTCTACGGTGCGAAGGATGTAGTTAGCATCGATTGACAGAAGGCGGGTTGCGCGGTGAGTTCCCAACTCTCACTTTCCGTACCATCCATAGTCATCCCACCTAGAACTCCCCTTTCATCTTCCACACAGATACAGGCCCTTCTGCACAACACAATGTGCTCCCACCTAGTTTAGCCCCTACCCGTACGTGTACCTCTTAGATGTGCCGTGGGACCTCCTGTACACATGCTGACTTTATACCATAGTCCGAGTGTCCATCGGACGCCTTAGAGGAGGAGGAGTTCTGGTGCTAGTACATCTACTGTATATATTGTCCACTGTTCTCCTGTGTTTCCTCCATATTTTTTTGAATAATCACATTGACTTGCAACCTGGTGCAGGAACAACAAATGCCACCCACATCTCCTGCTTGGGGAAAAAGATATTACAGAACCATTGTTGATAGGCCTAAATTAAGCGAAATTTAGTCATAGTCAGGCTACGAATTTTGATGTAGATGTAGGGAATTTTCCTCAATTTATCCATCATTCCATAACAACGGAATTAAATTAAAACATATCTGCTATTCGTTTGAGCTGAAAACGCCTGGAGCATCCAATGTTTAATCTTGCTCTTTGATTACGCAGAAGATTTCTCCTTGGAAAGTATTGTTCCTTAGATGCTGGACTAAAAACAGTGGCACAGTCATATTTCTAACTTGCAAATGTTTTACGGCTTGGGCACACAAGGATGCTAAGGAATAGCTTTTAACTTTATATTCCCATTGAAGCACATTTGTTGTAATTAATTGAGAACGGATAAATTCATTGTGATGCATTTCTGTATTTTGTGAGAGTATATTTTACAGTTCAGTGATGAACTCGGAATAACGTGAGAACGACACATCCAAAGCAAATAGCTAAAAATCGACATCGATTTTCTCGATGGCATGACTCACGCAGAAGTAAATTCGATTTATTTAACGTCAGAACGCCGCAACGCAAATTGTCAAAAGATCGATATCGATTGCGAGACTAGTGAGGGAGTAAACTTGACTTCTTTAAGAGAACGGGCTTAAGTTTGCTATATTCCAGAAACAATATATGCTCACTACTAAACTACATCTTAGGGTGACAAATTTACTCACAATGGCAATACAAACCGCCCTCCCTCAAAGTAAACGTTTGTCAATTACAATCCCTTTTTGGGAGGTAGTTACTCTTGCATGCACTATGGACTTCGGCTCTTGACCCCAGTACTTGGCATAGTACAGTCGACGGAGTTATGCTTGTACTCTTGGAATTAAGGAAAGTACACTTGCTATTTATATCTCTTTACACAATCGGCTTAGATAGCACCATCGAATGTTCTCGACACGGTGCATTTTGTACTCCGAAAGGCCGTGTAGATGAGGGGTATTGTAGTGCGGAACGACAAGGATGTCGAAGTCGGTGTTTCACGTTGAAAGGAATGTGATGCCAGTGATGTTTTGCTAGTGTTGTGTTTCTCTCGAAGACTTTGCGAGTAGGCCAGGCGGCGTTGAGTGGCAGAAACGGCAGGAGCCCCCTGCGATGGAGTTGGATTCTTAAAGTCCATCATCCGGCGTCGACTCTCTACGTGACTAGACACTGTGAGTGGTCCCGGTGTGATGGGACAAGCAATCGATTTGCTGCCGGTCTCAATCACACTGATTGGACGAGGTCGCGTGGATCGATTAGGACTCCTTTTTGTCACGTTAGTCCTGGACAAAAAATTGGGCTAATTCACAAATACTACTCTATGTTCATGCACAAAGTATAGGGATTCGGTGATAGATGAATAAACAATAAAATAAACAAGATGTTTACAAACTAACAGACTGTCAGAGTCAATCAAACACGCTTTGTAATAGGTGGTGCAATTTTGATTGGTTGAGTTTGCGCAATTTTTATTGGCTGAGCTTAACGCAATGAGGACCTTGCCTACAATTACGGCACTTAGGGGTTAAAACCCAGATTGACGTGCAGATCAAGAGTAGGATGCAACAGGATAACTAGTACAGCTTTTTAGCTTGCATTGATGGATTTCCAGCTATTATCTCTATTCGCCTCTCCAAAGTTTGTTGTCATCACTGTCTTCACTTATGTTTGGCGGCCAGCCATTCACAAGAAAGGTAATAAAGGGGACCTACGACGTTGTTTGAGGCCCTCCGCGATCCAACACCGCTTTAACTGCACTAATACGTTGACGACTGAGGGATTTCGATTGCACAGCTTTCAAGTTTTCCTCCAGCCACGCGGAGTGTTGTTGCAGACGTTTAATCTCTTGACAGAAAAAGGTGCACCGTTTTCCAACGAATTCGTCAATTTCCTCCTCCTCTTCGGGTTCCTGAATGTCTATACATAAGATAAAAGAATAAGTCTTATTTTTCTGGGAGGATTTGATCCTTTTTGCAAGTCAAGTAGAACTTAATCGGAGAAATTCCATTTGTTAGAGCAGAGTGAACTCGTCTGCTTTGTAGTAGGAGATGGCCTAATCGGCTCTTTTTGAAATGAAATAGCAAGTGATTGGAAAGACTGATATTAGCGAAAAATCTGAGCTATTGAAACGCTGAACCGTCGGAAGTGCAAACGCAACAGAGAATGAAGCACTTTGATTTACGAAAATAGCAGATGTTTGAACCAACACTGAGTGGTTAAATTCTTGATCGGAATAAAGTTCCACCACTCAGTTTTCACAAAGAACAATGATTTTGTGAAAATTAATAAAATATCAAAACCGAGGCTGGAAAGATCGAATTCCTGAAGTGAGGTGGTACCGACTTACCAAGCAGGAAATAAATATATCCCTTATGCTTCTGACAGCTCTAATAATAATCTAAAAGAGTTCCACCAGAAAGATGGAAGAGTTTTTTAAGGTTACCAGAACTTATTCGAATGAAATAAGTAATTGCCGAAGGCCTCCAATTATTCTGCACACAAAACTCACCTAGCTAAGCATGATACGCTACAAGGTTAGGTTGAAAATGACTACTACTCGTAATTCAGTAGCGCTTTCCTTGATTTGCTCACCAAAGCTTGCCATGAGCCATTTGTAGGCACCTTGAACACCTTTGAAGAGTTTTTGCCTGCCCAGTCGATCGAGTTTGCGATTAAGGCACATCAATTTTTCCATATACTCCTCCTTTTCCATCTCTAGTTCCTTCACGCGCCCCAATTGGGCGCGTTTTTCTTCAGAGTACTACAAAAATGAAAATATCTCCGTACATTTCAGAACATAACTTTAAGGAGTAACGTCACTCCCTTTCTTAAAAATTTCAAAATTATTGCCCTGTCTAGTAGTAAAAATAAGTCAAAACTAACGGACCACTGCGACTTTAACTGTAGCCTGAATCTGATTAACTAAAGCGATTAAGTCAAAATTAGTTCACAAATTTAAAAGGGAACTAGAAAAATGGGCCGTAAAAAAGTCTAGTACGCTTTATCCTCACCAATTCTTTCACTCGATTGAACTTCAACTTTGCATCCTCCACTCTCAACTCTTGCCGAGCTAGTGCCTCCTGTGTTTTTCGATTCAAATTTTCCGCGAATTCAAGCCTTACAAAAGAGGAGTTAGAAAAATGATTTTTGACATTTAAAATGCAATGCTGTTGATTAAATTGTGCGCTTTGATTAGTGAGGCAGTCAGTAGGAGTGGTGTGGCATACCGTTTACTAACAGCAGAAAAACGGTGATTCAAATCGTCCAGTTTTTGAAGTCGCTAAGAGAAACGGAGAGGTAGCAAAGTAGCTGATTAAAAAAGGGGAGGAAAGTGCATTATCATGGCTCTTTGAAAGTAATACTCTCATAAGTAGTAGCATTTGATAATTATTCCTACTAGATTACGTCATATGCCTGCTACTGTCAATCTTGTCACGCTGACACCATGGTGGCCGCAAAAATTGCATATAAAAAGCATTAAAAGGAGGGAACCGAGTTTTGGCTGATCTGGGTGCTGCAAGTTAAAGGACCCGCATGTGCTGCGAGACACGAGTTTCTCTCTATCGGTTTAGCGGCTTACAGGGTTAGCTACAACCATGACCTCTAGGAATAAAGAAGGGGCGTTGGAACTGAGGCACAGTGTTAGATTCAATTCTTGACAGCTTCCAGTGGATCTGGGAGTATGCAAAATTTGATAGAACAATTATACAAAAGCCGTATTTCATTGAGAAAAGGTAGAGGCCGGTAGCGAATCGTGCCAGATTATACTGGGTGCTCTGACCCTATTGCTGGTATTATGACCAGTAGTGGAACAGGAGTGTATTCGAATTACTTACAAGATTTTTTCATGAAAGAAGGGGGTTAAGAGCGTCCCCTTAAGCCTCAGTACCTCTCAACGTGACAAGAAACTCGGAATAGTTAAAATGGGGTAACTAGGCCGGCGGAGTAGAGGAGAGACAAAGGGAAGACTTACGGCGGATACTTCCACTTCCATAGGTCGAAGGCTCTTTAACATTTTGTATCTTTTCCGAATTTTCGACTTTATTCGGGTGCAAGTCTGCTTCGCCTCCAAGATTGCATTTTCCATTTCTTTTCTTAAAGAAACAAAGGTAACGCATAGTAAAACATCAAGTGCTTCGGTCTTGACCCTTTTAAACCATTAACTGATTTACTTATTTGTTTGCACTAACTTCATGCTTGTTTAAGTATATGCCCAATTACTCTCGCTCTTCCGTCCTCGTGTTTAGTAGAAAGTCGAGTTTTGAAGGCCATGTCTACAGTCTCCCAGACATTCTGTGCGACGACATCAAAGCTCCCTTCAAACGAATTAAGTGGGAAATCTCCCAAATGACCAATTAGCAGTTCTTTCCGGACCTTTTTGAAAGCACATCTAATTGTCAAACTAACCATTTGCAACTTCGGTCGAGATAAAAGGAAAAGCGCGGAAAGTAGAAGATGCGTCGAATTCACGGCCCATCTACGAAACCGAAGTCTTAATTCCTGTTGCACAGTGACCAGACACGTGGTCTGAGCAAGAACTTTCACTTGGCGGTCTGACCTGCTCGGGTGGTCGTGGCCACACAGCCTCCCAGCCTTTACGCTCACTAGCTGCGAACCCTCATGCTGCTCTAGTTAGCCTTTCAGTAAAGACTCGCAAATTAACTTTAAATTAAAGCAAATTAAATAAGTTTACAAGGATTTAGGAGCATGGTTTCTTTTTTGTTAATATGATTAAGGGTTCCAGATATACCGTAGAGGTAATAGTAATTTTAACCCAAAATTTAATCTCTTAAGTACACTATTGAAAACCCTCCCTACTTAAACTGGATTTCAGTAGACAACTCACTTAGTGGCATCTAGTTGCTGATATGCGAGAGCGGGTTGTGCATCCAATTGGCAGATCTCTGCTTTAACAGCACTAACTTTAGCTGTCAGAGCCCCGAGTTTCTGGTTTCTCTCCTCAATCGTCACCTCCGCACTCTCCTCCGAACTCACCTTCGTCTCATCCACTTCATGGCGCTAAAAATGACTCCGGTTAGAAATTCACAACAATACCTACCATTCTTTCGACTTGGTGTCTAAACTCTCGATAGCTCTTCTGTTGAACCTCTATTGAAGTTAAGAGATCAGCAAGCAATGAAAGCCCTTTCGTGTGAGCTTCCTGCTTCATGGAGTCAAGTTTTGCAGCGAGTGTTGCAGCCGTGTTTTCATAGTACTGCAGTTTCCTAAAATAAACCACAATAAACGCCAAATTAGCTCATGTAAGTCCTCCTTTACTCTCATCAGAAAGAGATACAAACCCGGATTTATTTTGTCAAAGTAAGGACTGACGTAAAAGGGCATTATATTATAATTGACTGATAGACATTCCAAGAGATTGGAAATGACCCCTTAAGTAAAAATGGGAAAAGCTGATAGAACCAAATTATAACGTGCCTCCTTAACAATAACTAGTTTTTAAAATGCATGAGCAGGATGTTGTTATTGCCTCTATCACGCATTTGCGCTGCCGTCAGAAGAGGTTAAGGCGGAAATAGAGGTGGCACTGAATCACTCCTGAACATGCCGTGGGACAACAGTTGTCCAATAAGATTAGCTACTCTGACAGTTTAGTACAAGAATTACCATCCTGGAAGAAAGGTAGTTGCAAAATTATTCACATTAATTGCTCTATAAGAGTGTCTTGTGTAGTAAAAGCGCAAAGCCGTCTCCGCTGGTACGATCCAAGTTTGGAAACAAAGTCTTTAGTTAGAACGGATGTCGCAACCTTAGAAGAAATTCCTCATTCAATCCTACAGAAGTTTCCTTTTTTACGTCCAGTTGCTAAACATTCCAAAGTGTCTTGGAACTGGCGCCCTACTTCACTTCGCTCTGAGTGGTCTATACCATTTACAAGTAGTATAAGGCAAAGACCACTCAAAGTGACGTGAATCAATGAGATTGGGACACCACCCTGGGTCTCCACTACCAAATGTCGCCCACGCAACAGTTTAATGGCCATCATCAAGGCATGATTTGGATGGCCTCCTAAGTTCAAAGGTTTAATGTGTTGGGATGTTTTTGCCCGATACTTCACCTTTCATCATAAACGAGGTGACAAGTTGCAATGAAGTGACGAATGACGGAGGGTGGGAGAGCAGACTAGGAGAGCAGTATACTTTGCCATCTAGGAAGTTCATTGAAACAACCCTTGTATTTGGACCATGCGAAGGTAGTAGCCCTCTCGCTTAAGGCAGGATCATCTCTTTAATCGAAAGCTACTTACTTTCTAATCGGCACCGGGTAGAAGTAAAGCTTTGACGTGTTTATTTTGCAAATGAGTGTCTGCTTGAGGAACCGTGACGGTGGGGGAGGGGGGGCATTACTGAGGGTGAGGTGAGGCGGTATCCCCCTTCTCCTCTCTCCCTTCTCTTGAGCCTAAAGCGGTCAGCAGGCTCTCCTTATAGACCCTTCTTTGAGGCGATAAGAGGTGAAGCTTAGTGTTGCGTTACCTTTCGACTGATTCATTAGTCTAGGCAGTTTCTCTACGAGAAGGAGAAGCATTTCTCGAGCATTTTGAAGTTTTTTCGTTATAGCAGCCAGATAGATAGATAGCAAGTGAGCAATCGCGTCTACGGTGCTCCACCAGGCAGGCATAGTCTTCCTTTTTAGGGCTAAAGTGTCTTGGAAGTGTAGGTTTAGTCGTGAGGGGATCAAGCAGGACTAATTAATGCCATCTTTTTCCTCTTCATAGCAATACAAGAGCTATTTCTCCTTACGGGCCAGTCAGCGCACAGTCTAAAAGTTGCACGTTTCATTGCAAACGTGGCAGAAATGAAGTGATCCGCAGAGTCAGAGACTCACACTGTGCTCTAAGTCTTTCTCGGAAATGTCATTCGCAACTCTGTCACGTAGATTAAGCACGCGAAACGCAAGACCGCCACTGCGATTGACGTGATCTATGCCCTCAAACGTTAGGGTGGCAGCCCCTACGGCTTTGACGCCAAGGTTGCTTCTCAGCCAATGGGTGAACAAATGGATACATTTCGACGATGTTGTGTGAGCGTCCCAAGAGCGCTCATTGAAAATTATTGTCTGTCATTTGTCAATACACATGGGTGGCTTTTACTACGACTTCCTCCTCCTGGGTGATGCAGGTATGCAATGACCTTTTGGCAGCCACTCACGTTGAGCAGTACTCACACCTAATCTTGACACCTTCAATTCAAATGATTTAATTGTGGCAATAGTAACACGTAATTTGTCATTTTCAAAACAAGAAGGCATTTTTGAATAGGATGCGTCTTCCCTTGAGAGCCTCGTAGCCTGAATCAGCTTTCTGAACGGTTAGTTCGCCAGTCTTTGCCACGCACCATGCAGCGAATTCGGCACAGGACTTCTGCGGCTTCGGAACTGGCTTTGTGAAGGGGACAAACCTGAACCATGCACGCCAGTTTAGCTCAATTGATAAGAGGCTTGTAAATAAGTGAAAGGTGGTGGATGACTATATCAAGAGCAGAACAGAAGCCAGTGTAGCGAGATATGCCAACAACGCAATGAATTTTTCTCCAAACCAGCTTCGTTTAATCACTCTCATTTCGGTGAACAACTTACGTATCTTCTTAAACGACAAAGGCAATTAAGGAGATTGTGCCTGTTAATGACGACTGCCTGTGTTCGTGAGCCTGGATCTCACTGAGCTACAAGCCCGAGTGATCAGCAGACGAAAGTTTTTGAGTCCCGACGAGTATGCGCACTCAATGGATAGGGCTTGAGCTTCCATGAGGGTCAAGTGGCCAGTGGATGATGTTGGACACATCTAATGCTCTCCATTTCGCAGACCCGCAGTACTTGGTTGACCACGCTCTCCATAACAAGTCGCAGTGGAATTACAGTCCATATGTGCTCAATGTCAGTTGGTCCGGAGGGGAGAGTGAAAGCGCTACTTTCTAGAACGTTCCATAGTTAACAAGAAATGTGGGAACCTCTGGAAAACATAATCAGGAATGTTTTCTGAGGTTGCAGACATCTCCACCAAATTCGGACTTTGGAGGGACACTCGCATGATACATGAATGGCATAAAACTCTCCATATGAGTCACGCAAAAAAAGTTCATGCTTACTTCCTCCGTTCCTCCAGCCCAAAACGTAAAATTTTTAGACGGATTTTTCGATTCGCCTCATTTGTAGGTGGGACTTCCACTTCCGGTAGCTAAAAGGACAGACAACTAGTTTAGAAGACTAGCACCGGTATGCCAATCAGGAGGTACTTGATCAGTCTCTCTACCTTTATTCCAGTCTTCTCTTCTAAAAGGGTAGCTTTTCGAGAAAGTTCAGCACTCAAGAAGGTGCAGAGACGATTCTTTGATTCCAGTAGCCTTTGCTGTAGATGCACTGATTTTGACGGATTTTCACCGGTCTATTAACAGAGGAAGAAGAGGAATTTTTCGATTAGGTTCATTGTTAATCTGAGGAGCTAAATAAATTTCCTCAGAGGAAATCCCTTCCTCTTAAAAACAAGTTATTTAATGGCTGAGGCAAGTTGATACAACCAAAAAACCCGAAAGTTTCACGGAAAAAGGCTTGATAAATCGTTAAGAATGAGGGGGCTTCTGCAGTCTGCCTGTGCAAAGCGGTGTCGCAGTTCAACTTGCTACCATTTGTTTACGTAGTTTTACCTTGGCAGTGGATGAACGCATTCCATCACATCACCGATTCAGTGAGGTGATTTGGCGCTCGCTTCAGCGTTTGGTTCAATTTTGCGCTTTGGTGGCAGGGCCTATGACTTTCCAGCCCTCTTGGAAGGTTGGAACCTCTTTTCTTTCATAAAGGCATGGCTTAAAACGGCTGTGGGAGGGACTCATGGCACTATTTGGGTGGCAACATTAGGCTACCACCACCTCAGCGGCTAGCAAGTGCTAAAAAGATGAGAGAATCTGCGCTGGATGGCCAAACTCCAGCTGACAGATCTTCAAATTTGAGTTGTCTACACCAACTCCTGACGGAGGGAGGTCAAGTTCTATGCTACAGTTGAAGGACACGAGATTTCACCACTTTTCATTGCTTTCGGGCAAATATTTCTATGATGGACGATCAACGCACATAATATGCTCAGTGTAGAACATCGTCCAGTCTTTGGAGCTACTTCTCAGCAAATTCTTTTTCGAAAGATAATCAGAGGCACCAGCCACATCAGCATCACATTCCACCGCTAATAAGTAGTATTTTCCGCAAAACGCGAACCCACCTCATCGTCCTTGTTGATGATCTGTGGTTAGTAGCACTTGGCAGCCGCTTAACTTGCGGCACAACTTCAGCGCATGGTTGAAGGGTCATGCTCGGATTCATCCAGTCTGTTTGTAGGTTAGCAAATAATCTTCCTCCCCGCTAGATTGGCTTATCACGACTTCAGGGAGAAATCGACACGGCTCATTAGTGTGGAATAGTGCTATAAAGTTTTCTATTTCTTATTTGGTAAAAAAAGAAAAAAATAAAAGAACTTTGAGGTCCATTATCCTTCAACTTTACTGAGAGGCTGAATTTCACAAAAAATAAGTAAATGAAGTATCAAAACTGAGAGTGAGTGACAGGTCCATTCAAAAATTTATTGGATCCTGGGGAATGACGCGTTATTGTCAATCGCCACAACATACTTTTTTGACCAAAACGAAATCCCACCACAATAATGTCTGTTTACCAAAGGGAAAGATGGTGAGGGATTCGTTTTCTCCTGTCAGAAGGAAATGTCTACAGATGAGATGTGGAACGGAGTACACATTTACGTCAAACCCTACATCTGGAAGTGGATTAAATGTGAAGCTTCTGACAAGGAAGTCATGAAAATGCATTGGAATAAATTTGCTCGAAAAGAATATTTATCACCGGTCGAGATAAACGAAGGTAGAACTTTTCAAGTGTTCTTTACAAACGTATAAGAAATATGTGGTGCAACTTATACGTTTCCACGAACAGGACAAAGTGGCTAAAAGCGAGGTAAAAGTGGTAGGCTCACTTAAATAAGTGGTATAGATGTAGGGAGTGGATATGCTGCTTAACGCTGTATGTATATGTTTAATGACGAGGGCACTTCAGTCACTACAAGTTACAACTCCGCTCTGCAGTAGGACCTCCGAGGCAGATCAGTAGCCCCTCCACTCTTCCACAAGTTAGCAATATATGTACCTTCACGGTACTTTGGCTTGTTACAACCTCAGGGAAAACTTGGGACGCTACATTCATGGCTAAAGTTTACCAGCCTCCTCTTCATGGTGCATTAAGAAGGCAGATCTCTTTTTTTCAAGTTCCATTCACTGGTTACATAAAAACGTCGAAAGTAGTAGGATTAGCTGTTAAAGTCTAACTAGAGGCGTTAGCATCGTCAAGATCAAGTCTACCTAATTTTGCACAACAGAATTAAAAAGATACTTCTTTACAAATTAATGTTCTTTTCTCCCAACAACCGTTTACGCATCTCTCAACTAAATGAAAATGGGTACTTAGAAGGAGTGGAGATAACCAGAAATGAAGGTATGAAATTTGACACCGATTTTGGCTAATCTTTCCACAAGGGCTTGCTGCAACCTGTTGGATTTTATTAAGCACATACAATTTCTTACATGCAAAGCACAGATAAACGTCACTTTATCGGTTCGGTTTGCTTCGCCTGATTGTGCTCTCCATCACCCTTTTGCCTACTTTTAAGCCGCGTATTATCAAATGTCAATTGCACGAAACTGATGAATGTGATTCGGGCATGTCTGCCTCATCAACGGAAGTTAACTCGATCCCGAGACTGCCAAATTTGTCAAAAAAGATGGCGTCACAGGACCGACTAGTCAGAACCTGGTTACGAGTCATCCAAGGGGAGGCGCATCATGGTCAGGAAGACTCCCCAGTCTTGATTGTTGTCACCATTGAGACACTAGGAAAGGGAAGCCTTGATAAAAGTTGCACACCAAATGGGCGCAATACATCAGACAATAAGCTTCAAGTGCCATAAATTTGTTCTTTATCCTATTCGCGCACGCTACAAAACGCTTCTTTTCCGCATTGTTTACTGAACAACTTTTAATGGGGACTGGCTTCTGTATTGTAACATTCGTTTGCTCCTTCCGTACGACATACTCAATTTCCCACACTATGTACACACTTTCAAAGCACCACATTCCTGTTTGAGGGAGGCAGTGGCACTGCAGATGCAACTGCTCACTCACTGAGGGGCCAAGCAGCAATTGCGCCCGAGATCTATCCACTTAACAAACTTTAGATGTTGTAGGAAGATTTTCTTTCTCAGAAATGGTCATGTCTAAGACCAGTCAAAAGGCAGGGATAAAACGCGTCAGGATAGAAGAAAACCATGTTTCACCTCACCCTTCGCCTAATTTTAATGGTACCACGATGATACCGTTGCAAGTGCTAAAAATCGCCTTTTATTGGCAACTGACAGTTAAGAAAGTAAAATGGACTAATTATGGAGGCAATGAGCCCTGTTTGTGGAGTAAATTGTAGCCTGGCTAGGGTCTCTTAATGCTGTCACATTCGTCAAACCCCCAGAGCGAGGTGGTGATGGAATGCACCAAAACAATTCATTAGATTGCGATTGACGTAAAAAATCTTGATGGTGTAATTCAAGAGACAAGTCTGGGGAGCCTGAAATGCCAATAAACGTTTTTGTTTATTCTCTACAAAACTCGTTTTCTATATCAGTTGACAAAGAAAGTGTCCCTTTTGAATGTGGACTCTTCCGACTCGGCTAAGTCTCTAGAGTTTAGTGGCGCCTTACACAGATGGAAGAGCATCTGGTGTGATTGGAATATAATGAGCGTTTAAGGCAAGAGGGACATCGTAGAGAACACAATGGAGGATGCTGTACCTATATAATGGCTCATATCCATGCTATACAGTGCATCTATTGCACGAGTTCCTGGATTTCACGTTGCCAAGAACAAGACCGAAAACCGCGCAGTCTCTGGTCATCGAATGAGTTAGGGGTGAGTGGAAGAATAAATGGACTGATCAGTGGCGAATAAAAAAATGAACCAGAGGCGGGTAATTTGATCCACCGCTTCCACAACCGTCGCCTTCAACACCTCATTATCCAATACTCGGGTTGAGCTAATTTGGATCGCCTTCGAGAATACATTCTCGTCAGCGGAACACTGCGCCTGATAACTTTTCAAGCCCAGATTTTCGGCATATTCCTTCCACGACGCAGTTTTACTATCTACTGATAAGACGACGAATGGAAGGAGGGCCACGCTTCATAGTGCAAAAAAGAAGTCAAAAAATTAGGCATTATGGTCCATAGAAGGAAGTCAGAAGAAATTTTGCTTTTTTAAAGATTCCATGCTAAAAATATGTTCATCGTAAGAGTAGTCACTGTCTTTTAGGCTTCGATACAATTGCCGATTCACAACATGTAAAGGATCGGTCTGAGTTCGGGCAATATTTGCTTCTTAACGCAACTGACATTCTCGTGGATCTCGAGATTCCCTTAATGCCCCTACCTTCTCTGTCTCCTCCATGGAGGCAGCACTAATTGTGTTATCAGAAGGCTGGAGGGGCGACGCTGAGAACCGATTTGTAAATAGAATTACTGCACCGTAAAATTCATTCACACAGAAAGAATTACGCAATGCTGAGACGCTCCAAACCAAGGAGACGTCGTTCTGTTCATTGAGGAAAAAAATTGTCCGGATATGTTTACCAGTCCGAGTTCCGTTTCGGTATTCCTCCTTTTTGCATTAGCATTCAGGACTGTTGCATTTCTCGTGAAGTTTGCGGGGAATGTTCCAGACTGCGCACCTCCCATCCAAGACTTAATCAACGGCAGTTGAGAGCAATTGTGGCAGTTTCCCACTTTTCGCCACTCATATTGACAACAACAGAACGACGACTTTCGGTCAGCCCTAATTTAAGTGGTATGCTTAAGTCTTTACAAAAAAGTAAACAAGACCACCTCAATGTGGTACAAGAATTGCAGAATTTTCCCAAAACATCAAACAAATTTGAATCTTACGGATTGCTTGAACCCTTGTAATCTTTGGAGATTTTCGAAAAAAACGGTTCTTTATCAATGTTGTTGTTATTATTGTGAATTTTCGACAGATTTGGATTAAAAATCACCCAACCTTTCAAAAGTTTAAGGCGTTTTGACTTTCTACAATTATTTCCAAATCCTGAATCAGGGGAAATTTCCCAAGCATTTGTGAAAATTTTGCTTCGGTTTTGGTACTCCTCGCAGCCTGGTTGGTTCATTTGAAGTCGCGCCAACTCACCGCACCAGCTGTAGGAGGTGGGGAGACAGGAGGGTACTTTGTGCGCATAGGCAACGCTTCAAACCCAGTTTCACATCTCATCTGCAAATTTTTCACTACACTTGATGTGGCATCAAGAATAGACCGCACATGTGCCGAGAAAACCTATGCGAGAGTAGGCGGTGTCGGAGACTTTTTTCTCGCGAGAACTTTCCACTCAGATAGGCGTAAATGAAAGCGGAGGTGCTGCACTCCATCCGGCGTTAATTGACAACTAGGAGATATCTCACGAATGAGTGCGTCTTTAAGAATACTTAGAGGATGTCTGAGTTCGTTACGAGGTGGGGTTACTTATTCACCCTACTGTGCTGTAGTGAGACATTTTGAATAGGAAGAGCCTCATTGAGTAGTTGAGATGCCTGATTTAATTCTGTGGGAGTGATGATGATGAGATTGTGGCAAATTCGAGGCCAAGAGTGCAACGCGAGGTTCTTACGCTCCACCGTCCGCTCCGCATTCACATCGCTAACCAAATGAAGCGCGTTTTTCCGCCATGGCAGAGACTTCCAATCACAAAAATATGGCTTCACTCAACGTCCATCTGCCACTTATCAAATTACTATCATGTCATTTGTGTTGCCAACCCACCTGTCTTCCTTTGCACTGGCAGCAAGGCCTTTTGCAGGCTCATAAGTTCTGGTGACGCAATATTTTGCTTAACTGTGCTTTGGGGTACGCAGGAACGTCAATCCTCCCGGGCTTCATTTCCGCTAGGTGAAATGGCCTTCCGACCGTGCTCAAAGCCTTTCAGCCTCTCAGAACATTAAAAATAAGCCATTCCCGCACACTGCTCTATACCTCACCGGGCCATCTGAGGAAACACTGGGAACTGCAACAAGAGAAACCCGAACTGGTAGCAATGAACTTTAAGCATGTTTAGGTGGAAGGGGCGACAACATTCAATTGTGTCTCCGCTCACGGTGTCCCGATGTTTCTGTATATTTATGGGCAACCATTCAAATGTTTTCCACCAAAGCAAATTAAATATCAGCTACGTGAGCATTGTTTAAAGATTTGAAAGTGGGATCGTTTTAATCTGCCGACACTAAATGCCGCTGCATTCAATTCCTTTCTAGTTTCTTTTCATCCGAAGTGTGTCCAACGGTTAAAACAAGTAGCTGTATTTATTGATATGAAAAATGTCTTTTAACGCGCCAAACCTCTTGCGAGTAGTTTCACTGAGAAAATGTCCGGATTCTATTAAGCATATCCATGCATTTATTTCATTTACTACTGCACCAAAATGATAGATTTTTAACTTATTTTGTGTAGCCCAGCAAAAGATCGTGCAGGTTAGGTAAAAAAAATGATCCACTCTAATGTGTTCTACCGATTAAGAGATTTTTATGAAATGAAATGATTAGGCTCTCGTGGGATTATTAGAGCACAGGCTTATAAGTCAACACAGATAAAAAAACGGACTTACACTGTCCTCATACTGCTTCAGAAGGTCTATCTGTTCTTCCAATGCTTTCAACTGGTGATTGACGATGTTCTGACGCTCTTTCCGGTGTTCCCTAACAAGGTTATTAATCAACTCTAGTGAATCTGGATCCAGGACACTGTGTTTGGCCTGGATGGCAGCATCGAGCAGTCTGGCAGTTCTCTCGGACTCCTGGACCAAGCTTTGTCGAAGTTCAAGAAGACGCTGCTTATTTGGCGGCTTGAATTTACAAAAGATTTAAGAGGCGCATATATTAGGCTGGAGAATATGTCAAACCATCCTTAATGGATCCTAATCAGTTTATTTCCCTGACTATCCGAGTTGAGTTTGCTGGTGTTATTTGTATGAGGACTAACCCATCACAGAGATAGAAAAACACGCCTCTTCCAAACCCAGTGTACCAATATTCGCATACGCACGTGATCCACACTATACCGCTGCAGTTTACCCAGCAAAGCTGTGCCAACTCTCTTGCAACCTGCACCCATGTAAAATCCAAAGCCTCGGATTTGGCGATCTTTACGGGGATGGAAAGACTGGGAACACTTTTACTTACTGTAGATGATTGAGCATTTTGAAGATCTTGATGCTCCGCAAGGAGATTTTCACGACGCCTAAAATCGCAAAAGAAAATGCGCTAAAATTACCAGAGATCAAAAATGAAAGAATTGAAGGCGCGTGATGTAAAATGCCTTTTTGTAGAAGACACTGGACGCTCTGTTTACGGAGTCAAAAATAAACTTGGCAAGGGCATCGATGAAGGAATGGGTTGGTCCCGGAATCAGGCAACAAACTTAAAAAATAACTAACTCAATACAAAGACAACGAGTTTTTTATCAGAATAGTTTGTATGGGTAATGAAAAGGATATATAATTATCAAAATACCGACAAATTTCATTACCCTCATTAGTGGCTAGCATTCATGGAGATTGGAAGATATGGCATAAGAATTGCACCAAAAACCTCTTTTTTAGATCTTTCGAAATCAAAAAATTAGACACTCCCAAGTTTTCGCAACTCTAAAAAAGTGACTAAATGTCTTCAGTCTGACCACACACTGACATTAACTACACCTTGATAGGACTGAAGGCGAGGAAAGAAAAGCCTACATGAGTATCCCATCAAGTTCTTTCTGGAGTTGAAAACGTTCTGTATAGAGCAAGTTCATAGAAAGCCGTAAAGTTAGCAGATTTTGATGGAGCTCGGCAGCTTTTAGAATTGATGCTGTGGTTTCCAAGGCAAAGCGACATTTTGTATGAGTAGGAGTAGTATCAACGCAAGAGGTCATTCGTTCCGCGGCCACAAAAACTGAATCCTTAAATAAAAAAATAATAAAGTAAAAACACTTCGTTATGATGTAAAAAACTGCGGTGGAGCATAAATTACACCATGGGATTGTAGATGCAAGCCCTCTGTTGATGCATTGGTGAAAAGTTTTATCGAGGGTGCCGATTTCGGCTCTGCCGACAACCTAGATAAGAGTAGGAATATCTTTTAGGTACACGTAGTGAAAAAGAGGGTATCTTACAAACAAGAGGCAATAAAGCACACAAAAATCCTTTTTGCATAAAAATCACGAACAAAGGCATAAAAATCAAGGAACGTTAATGAAAAAGTGCAACAAATTAACATACTTTGTAATTACAACATCACCTAAAAGCAAAATCGCATTTTTACATTTCAAAAGTTAAGCCCATATAAAGCTATTTGAAAAATTTTGTATTGTAACAATGCTAGCAGCAACAGTCCAACGACGTTAACTCAGTACAATTGGAAAAGTGATTAATGAAAAGATGCCAAAATTGTAGCCACAAACCATTGGTGAGATGTTCACTAACATCAGATGTAATGCCGGAGAAGTAGGTAGAATCCGGTGAAACCATTCCTGAGTGACTGTCTTCTTGATCTATCTCGGCTTCTTTCATTCCAAGGTAAAATACATCATCTGATATCCTAACAGTTTTGCTATACGAGTTCTCTTCTGACTCGTATGATGAACTTTTTACTTTGGCCTTGGAAATATGATCATCAGTGCCTTTTTTCTTATGCTTGAGCATTACAAACGTGGGCGCATGCTATTTTATTTCATACAATTCACCGCTAAACAGTTGGCCACGTATTGAAATACCTATTTGTGCACTAAAACGATCAGGGTCAGAAAAAATTAGAACACTTAAAATATTGCCTTAACGTGTTCCGGTTATGCAACTTATTATTAAAAGCTACAAAAATCATGCCGCGGAGTTCTCGCTTTAGTTTTAGTAAAAAGCCTTTTTGTTAAAATATATGAAAAACAATTAAGAAACATCATTTTGGGTGCAACAACTTGATTTAAAACTGCTGTGTTTTGAAAGAATAATTTGATTTGCTGTAGAATATGGTTTTTTTATTTATGTATCTACCCTCATTTCGCAGTTTTAGTAAGTGTAATATCGGCACAGACGCTTTTGTTGCATGCAAATATTCCTGAATTACCTCGTTATCGTCAATGCTGCTTGAAAGCTCATCTGTAAATGTTGATAACAATGTTTTTTTACCTTTGATGAAGTGCCGACCCTGCATAATGTATTATTTTACTGATTCACATTATAATTTTCTTATAGGTCGCTTTTGCACAACTGACTGATTTAAGTCGGTGTCCTTCGTGTGGCACGCCGCACACCGTGGTTGACTGTTGTTCTATTTTCTTTGATTAATTCCACTGCCTGCTGTGCTACTACCAGCACATTTCATATTGCATCAGGCTTAATTGTTTCTTTCTCTATTCAGTAATCCAGCTAGAGACTGACTTGTTTTTTTGACCTTGAGTCTTTTTTGAAAGAATTGTATGGCCTTGCATGTTAGGTCTCAGAGTTATTTCGTATATTCTCGTTTTTTGGATCTCTTTAATGTTCAGTAGGATGTTAAAGTAAAACAACATAAAATTGATTCAAAGTACAAAGTGGTCTACATCTAATGATTACTGAGTTGCCACGTTCTACCTTACCATTGCTTTATCCTTAGGTCCTCCTTATGTGGGTTTGATGGCCTATTTCCCCGAAATCAGTTTATCCTCTGCTTTTTAGGACGATTTATTCTCTTTCATTAGGACAATTTATTCTCTTTCATTAGGACTTTCTTCCTGTTGCTTGCATGGCCTTTCACGTTTTGCTTTTCACCCACTACCTATTGCATTACATCATTCGGCCGATTTGATGACTGATAATTGAGCGCCTATAGTCACGGCAATACTTTACTATTTGGGTGATATTGGAATTTTTGAACATTAAGGTATTTTTCTCAGCAAAAACCGCCATGTTCTTATCTATCATTCTCTGACCTTATATATTGACAGTTCTCATGTTCTTATCCGCTTAACTCTATTTCCGATTGAGCTATTCACAAGTTTAATAGTCATTCGTGCGTAGTTACACCATGGGCATACTATGCCTCTGGTATTATCATATTCAGTCCACATCCTTTCTGTTTTCAGCAGCTTTTCCCGTCGCAACCTCTTCCTTTGTAAATGTTTGGTACTTTTCCGATCTACAGCGTTTATAATGTCTTCTTACGGCAGCCGAGTGCACAAGGTGGCCAGCATTTTCAGAAGGTAGGCGCGTCATCCTCCTTTCTCACCACTTCGCACTTTGATAGAGTTACTGGTTTAATGGAGAATGGAGCAATGGAACCTAAGGAGAGGCCGCTATGGTACGACGTTTACAAGGCTTTTCCCCCTAAGGTGGAGCCCACTTTGGAGCGATCACTACCAACTGATCTCCGCGTTCGGGAGATACTCTATGCAGAGGATATTGGACGAGTGTGAGTTCCTCTGGCTTCCCTCATTAATTGCAAGAAACAGGGCTGCCTTTTGTTTTTGATTTGGGCAAGACTTTGGACATCTAGCCGAACCTGCCCTATCATCAAATATCTTATTTCTTGGCTCCGGTAGCCCTTCCGTGAGACTTTACAGATTCGTTCATTCGTCATGAACACCTTCCTTCTAAGATGCTGCTTCTTGCTTATGTTGCTTCCTTGACTTTTGTCTATTTCGATGCAGATTACTGTCAGTATTCACTGTCTAATTTGCTGTATCACTGGCAACCCCTTCATACAAAACTTTGGCTCTTCACTCGAGAATCCAAAGTCAGAGCAGATATTTCCGTTCTTTCATGTTTCTGCTTAATGTCAGGCTAACAAAAACCTACATTGTTTGTTAGTCGGTATGGATTTGTCAGCGCTGTCATTTTTGTAATGTCTGAGTTGTCCCTGAGGTTATTATACGACAGACGAATAAAATGCTGAGAGACCCGTAGAATAGATTGCGTGAGGTGAGGGGTGCCCCTTGTAGTGTGTGAAGATTTAGCCACGAAAAATAAGGAATTGACTGATGTATTTTTTATGTATCAGATGACCAAAGTAGCCCGTTACAGTGACTCATCATAACATGTACGGACTTGTCAGACACTTACTCATGTGCATTGGTTCTCCTCCTGGTGTTTCGTATTGCTTTTCGCTTTTCCTGAACCCTCATTTCATCTGATATCAGGTAAACAAGATGCAGAGGTTGTCTTCTTTTCGACCCGAATTTAACGCGTTTGCACAGCTGCGGAAGCTAGCCCCTTTCCTAATTTAGAAAAGTAGGGAATCGTTGGTTCACGGGTTCTGAATAATAAACCTTCCATGAAAGTTCCCCGTATTTTTGTGTTACGTTTCCCTTTGCAACCGTAACATCAGTATAAGCTTGTTTGCTGAAAAACGTGACGCAACTCTCCTCCTCTTAGAATACACCAGCTTTGCTGCTTTCATTCCAAACTACATGGACTCCCGACTTATTGCGTAGAGGACGTCATCCTTGGAGTTGGTGTATTGCTGCTTCTACTCCTACCTTCGTCGTTTTCGACTAGAATATCAGGTGTGAAAAGTACCTAGACATTCCTTGTAAATGACTGAGGCTACGTTAAAATCCCAGCGTTTAGTGAGTAGGCGGTAAATGATTGATCTATGTACTCTGGATGACTGACGATGTCTCTACTACTTTTATGACTTCTTACTAATCCTTCATCCCAAATTGACAAGTCCACTTAAATTGAAGGTGATCAAAACTTTTTAGTTGGCTAAGTATTTTTAGGAGTGAATCTGAGACCTAAATTGGCAAACTTTGGAGGGGTATCACTGAGGTTCTTTAAAAGTGGCAATGCTATTACTTATAATAGTCAAGAAACAATCCTTCACGTTTTGCCCATTCAAGCTGTAGTGTCGAATTCCATTGATAGTATTTCACATAGCTTGCCTTTGCCTTTTGTTCTGCAGAACCTTCCTTCAAAAGTACGAAAACGCTGATGAGGACCTTCACAACCTCTTCGCACCAAGCGATAAAGGCACCTGCATGGCCAAGTAAGGCGCTTCTACTATTTCTCTCCTGAAAGCCCTGATTAGGAAATTCTATAATGCGGTGGTTAAGCGCCAAAGGGTTCCCCAGTTTTGCTCTTGTAAACTATCCTTATCTGTGAATTATGATCCACCAAGATGCATTAACTGTGAGGTGTCGGTGGTCAGAATGTGACTTCTTTAGTAATCACACCGTTTATTGTTTTAAAAGCACAATTTTCTGAACACAATATCCTTTTTTCCCGTCGTAGAATTTGAGATTGATTTCCACTTTTGTCGTCTTCCAGATTCATCACGAAGGCGCGTGCAATGGGCGCGGATGATGATCATGCCTTGTGGACGGACGAAGCTTTTCTGGAGAAAGTTCGGGAGGCCCTCCAAAGGGACGGCATTATCTTACGAGCGAAGAAGAAACCACCTTCTTGAAACTCTACTCCCCTCTTCTTTACCTTTTGTAATACCTTTTTGTGAAAAAAATACATTTAATTGACAGTGTTCTGACCTTTACAATCGCTTCATCAACACTTGACGAAGGTGTGTATGCATCTCACGTATTGAGGATAAGATTTTCCTATCTTTGCGTACAGAGTGGGATCCTGTTGTAAACTTGTAGCTGTTTGATTCTCCGACTGCCTAGGATTTCGTATTCTTGGGGACGGGTTCGGCCTACCCCTCGCCTCACAGGGCAGCCTCGGGTCTGGTTCTGCGTCATACCAACGGAACTCAGTGGCTTTTCGATTGCAGTGAGGGAACACAGGTACAATTGCAGAGATGTACAGCCGTAAAAGCCCAGCGGATTTCGCGTATCTTCATCACTCATCTCCATGGTGATCACATCTTTGGATTACCGGGCCTTCTGGCCACTATTTCGGGAATGAGGGAACATGTGGTGGATCCAAGATGGGTTCTTACAATGGAGGTGGAGGAGGACTCTGGTCCACCGGATTTGGAAATCTATGGACCCCGTGGATTGAGACGGTTTTTGAGAACCACTACTGCCATCTCCTGGTGAGTCATAATCACTTCTAGATTACCTCCTTTCTGCTTGGTTGCAAAGATAGGAAGGTTCAAGAGTACCGTCGCAACACACTTGCCTTTATTTGAAGGTCTCTACTACGAATGACCTATGTGGTCCATGAATTACATCCCCGACCCGACCAGGTGGCCAACTGTTTACCATACTGGACTGCCACTGACCTTGATCCCGTGCGGGATAGAATGCTACCCTTTGAGAGGAAGGGCAGGGACATTCACCCCGATCCTGATGGTGAGTGATCATCATTTTCTAGCTACCAGGTCTTTAGAAGACCGACATGCTCTCGTCCTTTTGAATATTTGTGATTGTATTTGTTCGTATTTGGCGAAGCTATTTTTGGAAGGACGATTCTTGTAATGCCGCGCTTCAAAGGCTATCAGTTGAGATATTGCGTTTTGTAAACGTTCAGAATTCCTCTTTCAAATACAGGATTCTTCCGTAACATCTTTGGAGCTAGAGAGGTTGGTGTGAAGGATGGAAGGGAGGACTTTGTGGTTCATGCTTTCATGCTCGATCACCGCGTTCCCTGTGTGGGCTACCTCCTGCTCGAGCCAGCACCTCTGCCCCACCTTCGGGCAGATAAGGCCATCGCACTCGGTGTCAAACCGGGTCCTCTCATGGGCAAGTTGAAGCGGGTCAGTTTTTCAATGTGAACCATCATCGGCTTCATGTATTATGGATTTGGCGAGCTAACATTTTGGCACAATAGCACTTCTATTGCAACTGATACGTTCACTCGACACCCCAACGCAGGGTGAATCAGTGACCTTTGAACGCGACGGCAAAGAGGTGACAGTTAACCCTACCGATGTGCTGGATATCGCTCTCCGTGGGCGACGGGTGGCGATCCTCGGCGATAGTTGCGACTCCTCCGAACTGCGCCGTCTCCTCATCTGTCTCTTCGGCACTCCCTCTGATGACGCCGAAATCAACAATTGTGGCGATGGAGGTGATGGTTGTCGGTGGCGATTAGACTGTCTGGTGCACGAAGCCACGGGGCATTCGGTGGAGCAAGGCGACGAATCGATGCACGCGAAGAGTCACTCCACCGCTCGCTCTGCTGCTGCTTTCGCTGCTACCGTGGGTGCGAGACAGTTGGTACTGAACCACTTTAGCCAGCGATTCCTTGAAGACGAAGTCTATGCTCAGGGTGGGTTGTTGGCTAAACCGCTTTGTATATGAGTTTACTGGGATTTTAGGTGGCAGAATCTGTCTCGGAGGAAAGTTGACCGCCAAACCTCTGATGTTTTACCGTCTTAATACAACGCCAACTATCATTCATTGATGTAGAACGTACTTATAATGCTTTAAAGCTAAAAATGTGGGCTGCTCTCGGTCTGAGACTAATTGTGTCTATTTAGTTCCATTAAGCTCCGTTAGTCTCTATGTATTCAATAATTTGACATAATCACAGTTGCCACATACTGATGGAGTATATGGCGTACATTTGTGATGGAGCGTCACATATACGCGGCGCTGATAGTGAATATGACACCTGGTTTTCTTTATCGTTTTAGAACGCAGGGATCCCACTAAATACTCCAAGGTGTCTTCATTGTTGGAAGATGCGCAAAGCTGTGAAGCGTTCAAGGGAAGGATTAATTTGGCGGCTGATTTGAAGATCATTCCCATCGTTGGCAACGTGGAGTATGAGGAAGAGGTAGTGAAGAAGAAGGCTAAGGGGATAAATGATCCATGTTTATGATGGCTTTAAATACTGCACAAGTCCTGGAAAGATAATGCAGCTTGTGGCACTTTTGTCGTGGTCCGCGGTGGCCTCCGAGTGGTGTGGGTTGCGTAGCCCGTAGCGGTGTCAGGTTGCTCTGAGTTGGGGGCTATTCTGCTGCTCATCTCTTGTCCTCTCGATTGTATCGTGTTAGTCAAGTGTAAAAACCCAGGGTCGGTTTTTCACCATTGGCCTTGGGAACTGATGGTGAATTTGTTTTAGGTGGTCAGCGGAGTAGTCACTTACCTGGGCGACCTAGACTGCTGCAGCGATTAGGTGTATGCTGGGGATCTGATTGTCTGTCCAGATTCCCAAAACTTTGTAATTTGTTGAAATACTTACGCACAACAAGGATAAACTTCATTTTGTACAGATTTTCTCCGATATTAATGGGTTGGGTTTCGAAACCAAATCACAACTTTTAAGCAAGTGCTACCTGTTTCAGTTCCCTTTGGAACCCTCACAAAAACTAAGGATAATGATATTCTGGGTACTTTTTTGTAAATTTTTGTGCGACTCAAGAGAAATAAGGTGGATCTTTTATTAACCTCTAAGGTTAAATCTGAGGTCACGCCCTTGATTTAGATGTTTGCGTATGGTAGCAGTGTGAAAATTATGTGCTCAGGAGGATGGTTTCGAACCTTTTTATAAAGCTGTTTAAACTCGAATACTACTTTGAAAAACCACTAGGAATATTTGAGTTGCCATATTCAGAATTAATAGGACGGACGTACTCGAGATTACCTGTTATCCGGTGCTTTGGTTCTTCTCCATCAGGTTTGTTAGGTATTTCGTTTCCTCATGTGGTGTTTGAGTAAAGTGATCATGCTTTCTTGAACTTCATTTGACACTGAAAGCTTGCAATTCCTTTGTTTTATGCCAGTGCTTGGATTTTTTAATAATTTGGAAGTAATTTGGTAGGTGCAAATGAGTTTCCTGTATTGATTTAGGGTATATTATTTATTAATTTATCGACCTTGTTGGCACACAGATCCTCCCTATACTGCTTAATGATGTCACTAATTTTTTCACTAATGATTTTAGGCCAAAAAATATGTGCTCATATTCATGGAGTGTTGCCATACCTTTTTATCGAAGATCACTCAATCGCTTCTTGTGTGGACGGAGCCGAACTACGAAACAACTTAAGAACCCTTGTTAGGCGGATTGAAATGGTTCTCTCCTCTAGGTCTGGCAATTCTTGTGATGACAAAGACTTTGTCTATGACGTTCAGCCTCTATCAGCTAGGCAAGTTGACATTTCATCCACAAACACTATCTAGGTCTATTTATGGCTTTCGTGACAGCGACTCCACCTTTCTAAAGATTTACCTAACGGATCCAGCAGATGTTCCAATTCTTGCTGAGTTACTTCTTTCTGGGGCTGCCCTAGGTTTCCCGGTTCAGCCTCTTGAAGTTCACATTCCCTATCTCCTTCAAGTAGGCAGTTTACTAGTATCAAATTTGCCCTAGTTTTGCGCGGATTACAACCTTCAAGGCATGAATTATCTAGAGGCAACTGCTTTTCAAGTACGAGGTATGTTTATCAGGTGCAATTCATCGATAATCTGTGTGCGCATGCCTCTACTAAAGATTTTTTTTGCTTCCTAATTATTAAGGCATCAAAACTCGAAAGACCTTATCCAACAACGATTCTAGCAATCCACTGACGTTCATCATGTCTCAGGACGGGTAAGAAGATATTGTTTTTGCCTCCTTATCTCGGAATAGATTGCTTGGTCGGCGCTCTAGTGCCCAACGGCAAACCAGTACTGATGTGGAAGTTGATATTTCTGCTTGCGACATTCTTAATCGGTTGGAGCTGCGAGAAGGTAAGAATTTACTTGTTGAGAGGATTGCTCTCTTTTTATGTTACCTAAAGATGCGGAGAGTCTGAACGCGGGATTGGATTTTCTCTGGACTGAAGAGCGCATGCGAAGGGAGGCGTTGATGAAGACCGGAATCATCAATGAAACCTTTATGGAGATGCCCACTGTGGATGAGCTTCTTCCATTATCCAGTGAGTCTACCGTCCGTGATAGTGTCATTGATAATAGGACGAATCATTTACGGTATGTAACTGCAAAGCGTACAGCCTTTTTTTCCAAAGAAATACAAACATAATCTAGTGTTCTTGAAGGTTTGCATTTCCTAAATTCAGACAGACCAGGTGCGGTTCCAGTGGCCAACGAATTGGATCAAATAGGATATTTTAACCGTCTAGTTCAAGGTATGTTTCTATTTGTTCGACTACACTTTATTGGCCGTCGTCTTTCACAAATCAGTTGCTTGCCCTACTTGTTGCAGAACTCTCTTCCAGCCAACTGGAGAGCGGTCAGCATATTGAGAACACTCAGAGACAGTCACTTGGACTCTCTCAACGGACGCTTAATGACCTCTGTAAATTGGCGGAAGCGTCGGAAGAATATGATGCTCGCCTTCCTTCCTCCTTCGCTTCTTCGCTTTCTGCTTTCCTAAATGCCAGTCACTCAGTCTCAAAGGTTCGAATATTATATCAGAGCGTCTGAATCATCTCTGAAGTAACATTATTGTAAGTAACATGAGCAGAATCCAAGTGGCATTTCGCCTCAAAGTCTGTCATCAACACACTCTGTGAGTACTCTCCTTCGTCAAGCATCATAATACCTATCGGGCGAATTGAGATTGACTGCTATGAAGGCAGGAAGAGTGTTTGGCGATTTCCTCATAGATTCCATTAGGTCAACAACGCTTTACAGCGAATGATTTTATGCAGAAGTCACTGTTTTTGAGAACACTTACTGAAAAGTAGAGTTATTCGCCGCTGTAATACTGTTGGACTTCTCATTTAAGTTATTCCCAGCTTTCTACGGCGTAGAGGGGGTTTTAGTCCTCAAATCGTTTCCATAATTTACTACTAATCTATCTTTCGAGATCAGATTTGGTTGTATTAAATCGTATTTCCGTCAGTTACTATGCAGTTTACAAAACACAAGATTGACTTAGTTGTCATAATTCAAATTGACTTTAATAATCTCTTGGTTGTGGTTCCTCGCAGGTTCAGCTATCCTCCATGACATTTTGCGATTAATGCTCTTTTGGAGTGGTGCCCCCACGTCCTCATTCAGCTCAGCACCCAGTTTCTCTCTAAAGACGTTGAAGTGCATGCAAATTTAAAAGTAGTTTTGCCTTAAATGGACGGAGATGTCGGAAGACGGCCGGCCCAGATCAAATGGGCAAAACCCTCTGCCATCTGTGTGGAGGTTAATTCGCAGCAGGTTCTAATGACGACAAAAGGGCTACAATTTGGCTCAAGATGCTGGAAAGGGTTTAGTGTAGTAACTGTGACTATCATACCTGAAAATGTTAAAGTTCACTTAGTAGCAATCTTTGTCTTCCCTAGGCAACATCCGAGTGGTTACCTTCGGCGCACCAATCGCAATCCGAGGATGACTCAGGGGCAGCGCTTTTGGATAGCGCAAAGGCCTCTGTCTCAACCTTGCTCTATCCTGATGAGGTCAATGGAATTGATGGGAATGGTATGGTTGAAAACGCGGAAGAACAACAGGATGACGACCTCTTCTCGGTAGGTTACCTTGCGAGTCAAATTTAGCTTACCCAAATCTTGTTTCGCTTTGCGTTTCTTCACTTCTGGATGATTGTGGTTTGGAATATCGTCTGCCCTTGTTATACAGTATTAGAAATTCCACCATGAGGTCTTGTGGTTTTCGTCTGTCAATCACATAAAGGGAAAAGTGGTAATTGTCTGCCATAAGTTTGGTGTTGTAGGTGGAAGGTGTACTCAAGAAACGCGCTTTTACCTCTTAGTAATGTGGACTCGTCTGTGAGTGAACACATAAGTTCAAAAATGGCTAAACCAAGATAATGGATGGAAACCGCTTTGGACGCTCAATCAACTACAGCCATGACCACACGGAGTGAAAAAAAGTGTACTGAAATTGATTCGTCTAGGTTAAAGAGGACTCTTCCAAGAGATTACTTTAACTCTTTTTTTACCCCTTTTAGTCCATTCTTGAGTCTTCCGTCACCTCGGAGCCCGAGAACGGGAAAGAGGGGCACAGTGAAAATGAGGATCTTTTTCCATCCTTTATCGAGAATCTGGTAGAAAACTCCACTGAATCTGAATCGACTTTGGCAACGTCGCAAGCGTTAGTTACCGTTATTCTTATTAGTAGGCTCGTCAGTCGAAGGAGTTGTTAAATTACCTTTCACTTTGTAGATCTACCTCCTTTCACCTGCCCCAAGTGGATGGTGTTGATGACCTACGGGACGAACAAGGTTTGTGTGCTGTGATTTGATTAATTTGTTCCGTCCGATTTTCTAATCAGTTAGTTCTCTGCTTTCAATAGCGTCGATATTTCATTTGATCATCTTTTCTGATGTACTATCGCACTCATCTGGGTTCTTTATTTTCCATTATATGCTGTAAAGCAAGTTCTCCGGAGGTGATGATATTATAGGTGTACAAAAGGGACTTGGTCATTGGAAGTGTAGCGGGTGTGACCAGAGTTCCATGGGGAAGACTGGAACGGCTAAACGCATCTCCATGTTTAGATCACAAACTAATGATCCGAGATCCATGTATCATCAAATAGGCGATGATGATGCAACTTGGGCCGTACTTCGCAAAACTTCACACTTGCCCGCTATTTAATCTCTACACTGGGGGTGTGGGGCTCCACTCATGCCACCAATCAATCAGGGTATTCATACTGGCACCTTTTTTGTGCCTTTAAGATTGGCCACTACAAACAGTAGATAATGCTGCACAACTCCTACATTTAATAGAAAAGAGATGGTTAGATTAATTCTGATTGACCAATATCTCGTCTGTGCCTTTAAGTGTGTGAAGCCATTGCAGTATAAGGCAAATCTTGCCAAGGGCTAGACGAAGCTCTCCACAGGGGCACATTTTGATATGGGGAAGAGGTGTCGTGGTCACGAACTAGTGAGATATTTAATGAACGATTTTGATCTACCAGAACAGCATCCCATTTCATTACTGGTCATTGTACATAACTTTAGATCAAGTAATTCCCAATGTAGGTATCATCTTCCACAGCCTTCAATTCTGGAAGTGACCTCATCACCAACGTACCCAGGGGCTGGAGGACTAGCAGTACAGATGGAGCAAATACAGCTTCACGCCAACGGCGTGCATTTCAAGTCATGAAAGAAATATCCACTGAGTGAATTACAAAATTTCATCAGATATCATCTTACTTCGTCTGCTTTCTCTTCAGTCCACCAGAGACCTCGCAAACGGCGTCTAGGACTTCGTTTGACACCTGGACATCTAGCCACTCCCGAAACTACATACTCATCATTTGGTGCAGGCAGCACCGCTTTGAGCGCTCCTCTTTCTGCATCTATCGCTAATACTCCCGAAGTAAACTTGAGTACTCCACCTTCTCCTCTTCTGCCTCCAAAATTTTCCACTCCTCTTCGCGAACGACGCGGTGACATGACTTACATCTTCGATAACGACGATTCCAAGACAGAAGAGGATATTGACTCCTCTTTAGTGTTAAGGTTTCCTCCTGAAGCGACGCAAGTCTTGGAGGAAGAGGAAGAAAAAGGAGAAGAGGTAATCAAACCTCTTCCCTGTCATCTGGGCAATACTGACTTCGCCCTTCATTCCTCCGTTTATCTCACCCTTCGAGATCCACCTGCCCCACCCTCTTACTCCCAAGTGGAGGCAGAAATGAGGCTACGTGATGCAGATCCTCCTCAACCAGCTACAGTATCTCCTCCGTTGGTTGATAAGCGCGAAATCGATCTGTCGACCTCGTTGAGTATTATCTGGTCTCAGGAGCAACAGCAGAAGAGGATGGGGTCGTGTTCCAGCAATGCAAGAGTACTGTCGCCTTTATCTTCCTCGTCATCCAACCCAATTAGTAGGAGAGCATTTCTTCCTGTTCAGGTGAGGAAGCATTCTTATATTGACTTCTCTGTCACAGTAATTTCGTTATTATTGTCGACTTGCGGAAGAACTGGGAAATTAGTAGCAATGGTGGTATGGGAGACTAAAGGGTCGCTATTCTGTTACACAATCTGTTGAGCGTCATCCACAGTGTCCTCCACAGGTAATCTTCTGATTTGGCCGCCAGAGTTCTCGTAGTAGCTAGTAATTAATCACGAGACGATAGAGAATAATTTAAAATGAATGCTTTTTACTTCGTCACCAGTGGTGGTTCATTATCATGAATGAATATGAAAACTCGAAGCATTACATTTTTCTGTTAAGTGAACTATACGGAAATAATTCGTTTAAAGAACAACGGAAATGACTAAAAGAGGTCCTGTTGTTGGTATATCTTGCTTATTGAATGTTTTTATTTAAAATGGCTTATAGTTCTTTCAGATTGAAGGGCACTGATTGGTTCAATGTTGCTCTTGGTTTTGCAGATTTCGCTTGTTTCCATGATAACTTTTTACAGTCATTAGGCTGAGAGCTTTATACATCGGCCACCTGACCGCTACTTTAGGAGAACCATTGCACTCTGGCGTCCCTAGAAGTCCTTTGCCACACCCGTCGTCAAACTGGCGCCCCCACCACCATTCAACGCACCAGTCATGCTATTTCAATCTCTAGCCTGGGTGGATTCTTTGCTCCTGACCCTCAATTTGACCGCATTGTGGCGGCCTCGCTCGCATTCTCGTCATTCTCTGCCTCCCCAACTTTCCTTCTTGTTGTCGTGGAGCCTCAAAAGCCCTCACTCCCTCCTCCCATTCCTCACCAGCGGTCAACACCTCCGGCACTGATTATCTGCAACACTGAGATCGACCTATTCAACTGGATTGTCTACTTAGTCCAGAGGTGAGTGAATGGGAAACATGAATGGCAGCCACCTTATACCTCTTTTCAATAATGCCTGCGCTTCTGGTAGTTTCGACCCAGATATCTTGCTTGGTTACGATGTGGAACGCTGGTCGTGGAACTATGCAGTTCAACGAGCTGCAAGAATTGGACGTGTAGGATTTCTTCGTGACATCTCGCGGCTTGCTCCGGGTTGGTTGTTTTCCAAATTATTGATTATGTTGTAAATTGTTGTCTCAATTGGCCAATTAGATGGTCGAATAGAGGTCTAGCTAGTTTACCATTGGCTAATCAGTCCAACTATTAAAATTAATAGCTTCTTAACACCAAGTCGATTTGTTGGTTGTTCAGTCTCAGTGATCTGATTAGTTGATTTTTAATTCCTAAGACAAATAAACTTGAGATTTTGCGATCAGCTTCAGTGTCGGCATTGTCGTATTTTGTCATAAATAAGCTCACATCAAACTTCTTTTTGATCCTTTTTAATAACATTGTTGAAATATCTCTTTTAATTTTACGTAGACAGCTCCATTCATTTTAAAGTAATTATTTTTGACACCTAGTACGCTTATTGTGCATGTTTTACCACTATTGAGTCGAAGAAGCCTCTATTAGTGCTGAACAAGTGGACTTGTGGGCTGATGAATCGAAGCAACTTAAGCACAAACGAACGGGTACTTGAAGCAGAGGCCAGAGGATCGATCAAGCTTAGACTGCACGGGGTGATGAGGAGGAGCATGAACCTCCACCGAAGTGATAGTTTGATTATGATGTTATGGACAGTTCGGGTTAAATATGAATGAATTAGCCAATCAGGTGAAGATCGATAAGTCCGGAATAGAAGGATAATTGAATAGATGCATTATGCTAGGATGGGGGCGTCGGGAGTGATCAATTGCCTCGAGCTGCGTCGGAATATCGAAGATCAGTGAACGTTTGAAGGATAGCATCGATAAGAGAATGTAGTGAATTTTTGCATGGATGAATAAACACGCGTTTGTTATGTGCAATCGGGCAAATGGGCGGATGGACCCATGCCGAACGGGCAGATGTGCTTGGGACAAATAGATCAGAGATGGATCCATATTGAATGGGCGGATCATGGATAGATAGGCGAGTGAATAGATTACTCAGGAGTATGTTAATGGCTCCATCATGGATGCTTGGATTCGGTTCCGATGGGCTTCTTTGAGAAGAATTAAAAGATAACTCCAGGAACTGCTCACTGACCCACTCACATATGTTAATGCTCCTTCATATTTTCTTATTCCTTCCTTTCAGAGCGCTTAAATTGCCCGTCTTGTCTTGACTGCATGTCGAAATGTTCGGGCCTCCTGCCTGGCGATCGTCTCGTCACCTCGAGTGTCTCCTCTTCATGCTCTTGTGACTCGCGCACCCGAAGCTTCTTTTCCGCATGGCCCTGCGAGCCGGGCCGCGGGCGCTCCGATGCTCCTTTCGCCTGCCCTGGCCGCCTAGTTTTTTCTCTCTGGCATCTCCTCAAATATGAGGTGTGTCTCTTCCCTTTACTGTCCTGAGATTTTCGTTTTTGACCACTTATTGATGCGCTCCTCTACTTCATAGATTGCTTTCAACCGACCCAACATTGTTATAATTGTTCTGTTTTTGGTCCATAAATGTCCACGTAACCAAAATTGGTTGCTATGACTGAATCTTCCAAAAATTCCGTATGTTTTCCGGTCTTTCCGTTACTCATCTCCTGCTAAATGTCAAATGAATGTCCAACGTGTTCGTGATGTCACCTAGAGTTGAAACACTGTTGAAACCACACCTTCGCAATGTTCGAAAAATCAAACTTAGCACTGGCTAAGGTTAGCATTCCATCAGTGTGCGTGGATATTGTCAAGATCTGCGTGTCCTGAATGCCTCCTCATTCTATTATTGACTCCAAGAGCGGTTTGATGGATATCAGGCGCCCAGAATAATTATTGTGGTTTTCGGCGTAGCTTGCTATGGTGACACGCAACTTGAGAGACTAGTCAAGTGCATTTGCTTGTTTACACTACAAGCATCGGTATGGTTCTCTCTCTATTCTACTTCTGTTCGTTTGAACCCTCACGTCGCCTAATGTAATTACAGCATGTCTGCTTTACAGAGCGAGCCTAACCCGCTTTCAAAGCTACAGGATCCTCTCGGTAGCATAATGTACCTCCTAGGTAAATATATCACCTTCAGGAATACTCCATATTCTTGAAGGTGCTGGAAACAACGTATTAGCCATATCTAGCCTGAGTGATGATGAAACAATTGGTTTACATCTGCATCATCTGAAAATGGAAAGCTGTGGTTGAAGCTAGCCAAGTGGGTGCTACATGCATTACCTGATGACAGCCAATAGACTCAAAGGACTGACGATTTATTTTTCTCATCTTTTGCGCGCGTTGTAAACAAACACTCTTGCCATAGGATAGTCCGCTCACCGATTGACTAACTTTTGATGGAATCTAGCTTTCGTGCTTTTGTGCCGCAACGGTTGCTCAGCGGAAGAGCCACTAGGCGAAACGATTGTTGCAGCCTTTTCTTGACATGAGGCATTGAAGAGGCAGTTGGAGAATAAATGCAAGCCAGAAGTGGTGTCTGTGGCTGTGCTTCTCCTTGACTTCGAGTGGCAAAACTTTTGTCTTACTTGGGTGCCGTTGAGAGGGGATGATAGATGATATGATTATATGCATTAAGGTGTGGACATGGACCATCTCTTTGTCTCCTCGTCAGCATCAATCGGACACCAAAAATGCAGTCTTTAGGTCAGAGGGTTATTGTGCTTCACTTCAGAGCAGTCTCGAATGCAAGTATTTGCAAGCATAGGGTGAATCACCGCAGAAGACTGACCAATTGGAAGAAGAAAAACGAGGGTGCCAGCTCTAAATGTGGTGGATTGGGTGTGAAATATGGGATTTCAAGTTTTAAGGAATGCGAATCCCCAAAACCTTGAAATAGAAACGCTTCCGCTATTCTAAACCGCCTTAGTAGCAGGTGGTAATAGTGAAGATTTTCGCGAATAAAATAATTCGGAATGCTTTCTGAAGGTGATGAATCCAAATAACTTAGTTTGTTGCTTTATCGCCTTATATTTGAATCCGGATTTTTTTGTTTGCTGTCGACATTTTGTTAGTTTTGTAACCATGCTTTTGCTGCGGTTCGAAAACTCTTCTCAAACAGGTGCTACTTGTCAAACATCAGTAGCAAAACTATTATGCCTTTCTCATTTATAGGTCAGTCTTCATGAGTACTCCTTCGAAACGGTGGTTCTTCACGTTCTCAAGAAGCGCATGCCAAAGTTCACCCAAGGTCAGCTCTCCGATTGGATGGACGACGTGCGCAGCACCACTAGGTGAGGTCTTGAGTTCTTTTTAAAAGCCACCCTACTCTCTTCCCCCCATTTACTTGTTAAGAGGGGCTTGTGAGTCACTCATTTTGCAAGGAATTGACGACCAAGCATCCGTTTATTGTTCTGTTTAGATGGCAGGCTCTGTTGCACGTGAATATGCGTTCCGAGACTAACTTGACTCTTCTTAAACGTCTTGACTTCATCGCTCGCACCAGCGAGTTCGCTCGTGTCTTTGGTATTGAGTTCTTTCATGTCCTCTCCCGTGGCTCCCAGGTTGGTTCCTTTTTATTTTTCCATCCCCTTTATTTAAACCCTCATAAGCATCTAGAATATTGGAATGGTTGCGCACCCCTCATTGATTCATTCATATCTAGTGCAACGATTCAGCGTCCTAAAGAGTGACTATCTTCGTCATCTATCATTCTTCTTATTTGCCCTTGCCAAATATAGATAGTATTGCACCACCCATCACTGATAAGTGTGATAAATTACTTATTTTCTAGGTAATGAAACGTGCTATTGTTTTACTAATTGGCTGTGGTTACTCGTAGGTTTTGTTATAATGTTTGCTCAATCTACCAATGGCTGCTTAGAGCCATTTTAAGTAGCGTCTCCTTCTCCACCTTCAGTATCGAGTAGAGTCACTACTACTACGCACCGCGCGTCGCCTCAACTTCCTCCTGCCCTCACCCAGTCCTCCTCAGCGGGCCCACCAAAGGGCACCCCAGGCCATCCCTCTCACCTTGGAGCCGTATAGCGGTCTCCATGCCGACGCACCGGTCGTGGTGCTTGACTTTCAGTCTCTCTACCCCTCTGTCGCCATTGCGCACAACTATTGCTTCTCCACGGCGGTGGGACGTCTACGTGTTCTTCAGTGAGTGTAATTTTGTGGATGGAATCATGACTGCTTATTTGATTTGAGTATCCTTATCCTCTAGGCTGTACCGTACGAATTAGCTCCGGAGACACTGCGTGGTTGAAGACTAAATGTGGTTTGATGGCGCTCACATTTCTTATACCAGTCACCTTTTGTGGAACCGTTCGCCTACAACCTTGAAAACCTCACTTAGAATCACAAGAGAAATAGCTTTACAGGCTTTTTCCCTTTGTCGCGATCTCTCTGAGTTCTCCCTTGCTCTTATCGATGGTGGGCATGACCTGCTCTTCGAGTAATTTCACTTTTATCTTACTGCAAAGCCGATCTCTGTGCAGAATTCAAAAAGTCAGCACAGTTTCATTGTCACCTCTGTCTTAAGTTGCCGCAGCTTCAGTCGTTCACAGCAAATGCTGGATTTGACGGAGCTTCCTCTAACAAATGTTGTTTTTGCTCATCACTATTTAAGCAGCATCGAAATAAAACTTTAATATTTGACTATTGCAGGCCTGATGAAACATTCGAATTTGGCTGTCTCACTCATTCCATCTCAGCGAAAACATTAAAGGTAGGTTTCCAGGCGGCTCATTTTCCTCCCGAATAGAAAAGCAATTAATAAACCGTTTGAATTCAGGGCAGAACTTGAAACCTAGGTGTGTAGACTGCAGGCTTGAAGCTGTATAGCTCCCTGCACTTGAATGCTCCATGATTGAATCAGAGGCGCAGAACACTCTGGAAAGAGCGAAACAATGATCCTTTATTTGATTTGTAAAAGGCAGTTGGAGTTTCGGGTTTATCCTAATCCAGTTGGAGTTTTTTTCGATGAATACTTAAGCATCTGTTAACAACGAAGCATAAGTGCAACTACTTGGTGATGTATCCTTGACGCTTGATTCCGTATTGTGGGGAAAGTGGCAGTTTTTGGCACTAGATGGTGAGTGATGAAATTTGGGTTCTTCTTTATGAGTTTTATGAAAATTGGGCGAATCTGTTATCTCCTGTGGCAGATTAATTCAAATCGTAGCCTTCAGCAGACAGATTTGGTGTTGACCATCCTCCAAAACGTAGTCTCTCAACCCTCCAAAAGCGTAGAATGTCTATTACAAGACCGACGGGTTCCTGTATTCTTCAGAGGGAATTATGCGGTTACAAGAAAGTACCTTTGAGCATTCTGGCCAGTTATAAAAGCCCTACCCCATCATTTAGACCATTCTTTGTCAAACTCCCATCTTCGATGTTAAGGAAACCGTTATGAGATGATGGTGTATTGGGTGAAGGTTAAACACAGCTTTGGGATGCACACCATTCATTTGATCCATTAAAAACAAGTTTTTTGAATTGTTCTAGAAACTAGCCAATCGGGTGACAGTATCGCCCAACGGGGTGGTTTTCGTGCGACCGGAGGTCTATCGTGGCGTGTTGCCTCGACTTTGGCGGGGTCTGCTCTCCTCCCGATTGATGGTGAAGGACTCCCTCAAAATCTACGCCCAACACTCCGAGGTGACGCTTATTTTTGCAGTAGATTTTTCCAACACTTTTTGCTTCTACGTCATTCAGGTTACTTCTGAAGGCGGCTAAAGACGTGGTAGCCTGAAAATAGACGTACTAGCAGAGACCAAAAGGACTGGGCGACTAGTATTACAGGGGTGACAGGAGCAAGTATCCATGCCTGCTGTCGTATTTCTATCGTTAATTTTCAGGTACAGATTTTGAACCTGAACGTCGGCTATGTAACACCCGAGGTGTGCCCAAGTTGCCGCACGATATGGGTGCCTGACATTGGAAATCGAATAAGAATTCAGCAATAAATTCCACTTGTCGTGCTCTTTGTTTGTCACCTGATGCTGAAAAGAATCGTTTAGGAGGCGTTGCCTCAGGTTTGATGATGCTCGACGATACGTACGTTCCATATGTCGGTTGCTTTTTCATGGAAAAATTTGCTTCACAGTGAAATGCATCACCCTACCTCCATTTTCAGCTCATTATTGTCAAATCACCCATCTTGCTTGTTATCAGGTCCACGCAGTGTGGGGAAATGTCTTGTTTTTTGATGCCACAGAATCACACATCTCACTCTTTCACTAGTCATCGTAGTGGGGGTCAAAATGGCAGTGCAGACTCCGAGTCACTTTTAAGGATGTGAGACATTTGTATCTGATGTACAGAAGGACTGGGAGACTGGAGGCACAGGTGGCATGGGCAGAACCCCACGCCTCCAGAGTGGAGGCCGAATTGCGAGAGGCGGGTCAGACTTATATAAACATTTATATGTTATCAACGTAACACATTTAGTTAAAATGAATTGGTAGATGTTTTCCTTGCTTAAGCAATCTCGCTTAACTCCGAGTTGCTGTTGTCACGTCCTTCTTGCATATGCATCAGTAACGTACAGCAAATCATTTTGCGGCACTTTCTCTAGTCCCTGAAACAACTGTTGGACGCTCGTCAACTGGGCCTTAAACTCATCGCCAACGTGATGTACGGCTACACCGCAGCCAGCTTCTCCGGTCGAATGCCGTGTGTAGAGGTGAGTTCTGACTACGCCTACTGAGATGAATATCAGTAGACCACTTTAGCAGCTCATGGCAACATCCCGATGCTTTCAGCATTTGAAACGTTGAGAGGAGCTGAGATTCATGCATACACCACGATGCTTGTTTTAAGGACCCTTCACCTGATGCTATACTGAAAGTAACTCTAATTAATAAAAGTGTCATACGAAGCAGGAAACGCAGCTGATAGGTAAATGAATTTCATTTGTACTATTTGGCTATTACGCTATTTGAAATAAACATTACAAATAGTTATATTTTCTTCCTATATCTGCAAAAATCACCCCCCCCCCCCCCACCTGTCTGGACACTTCTCTTTACCACATCTGTTGTTTGATGCTCTTTTACTTAAATTTTTATCAGTAAATGTTATTTTGCAGGTTGGTGACAGCATCGTACATAAGGGGAGGGAGTGCTTGGAGCGCGCGATTCGATTGGTTGAGGGTGATGCAGCTTGTCAAATGCCCTGGACGGGGTCAAAAGTCATCTACGGTGACACCGATAGCCTCTTTGTCAAGTTGCCGCCTTCCGTTGACAAGGAAACTGCTTTTAAACTAGGCCAACAGATTGCTGACGCTGTCACTGCGTCCAATCCCGCACCGATTAGATTAAAGTTGGAGAAGGTGCTTTTCTTCCCCTAATTTCAGAAGGAAAAGTTTAGATTATTTGAAAATTTCACCAAATTTTCCCGATTTTTTTGAAACCTAATCACAAAGAGTCAATTTGGAATTGTCTTGTTATCAAATCCGAGTGCTTAACTCAGATAAAAATTAGAGCATTAAATAAAGTGTAGTTGCTTATTTTGCCATCCTAAAGCCATTGCCAACACCCTTTTTAGGTATACTATCCATGTGTATTGGAAACCAAGAAACGCTATGTTGGCTATGCCTACGAATCACCAAGTCAAACCGAGCCCAAATTCGATGCTAAAGGCATTGAAACAGTACGCCGCGATCACGCACCCTTTGTTGGAACGGTAAGATATTACTCACTTCTTTTTAGCCGCATATCACCTACTCGCTGAGGCCTTATTCTGAGAGCTACTGACCGTATGATACACCTGTTTTGCCCCAAGTCTCCTGAAGGCACGACTGGAACGCTTATTGAAAGATACTAGAAATTTACCATCGTTGGGTTTTTTGGGGTTCTCCTCCATTCTCTTCTTATTGTCTAGATTCTGGAATCAGCAATTCGTCAAATCTTTGATGCCTTTCAATGGAACAATGACCCCTCGGGTGCGTCAATGGCCCTTACGGTCGCCGATTAAAAAAACTTTTTCCCTCATTTGGGACAATCACACCTGTGCAGCCCCACACCTTCGAATGAGTTGATTCGGAATGCGGTGTGGTAGTTAATTTTAATTAAGCAGCTATTCAAAATACTTCATTGTAAAGCCTCTATCTAAAAGTCCATTTTGCATCCAATTAAATACAATTCAGCAACACCCCTTTGCAATGTCAACCCCAAATGCAATTGTACTCAAACCTAATTAAGTAGCACATCCCCACCCTTGCAGATGTGTTGCCCAAAGTGGAGCCAAAAGTGCGGGAATGCGTGCGCACGCTAGCGCGTGATTTGAACGCAGGGAAGGTGCCTCTCTCCGCGTGCCTTCTGACCCGTCCGTACCGCGGTCCTGAGGCTTATCGACCTGGGGTTTGCGCACCCGCCCTTCAGGTTGCCAGGTTTGCCCACCCATCTCTTCTGTTTGTCTCTAGAAATTTGCTATTGCCTCTCTGACGAACTTTCCTCCTTGTTCTATCACCGCCACAGACGCCTAAAGTCCGTTGACCCAGCCCGAGAGCCCAGTATCGGTGAACGCGTCGCCTACTACCTCACCTCAGCCCCCACTCCCAACTCTCCTTTGATTGGCTGCGTCAAAGCCGCAGAGGAAGCCCAACACTACGATATTCAGCCACCGCTCCATCTGGTCTTCTACCTCGACCATCAACTTCTTCCACCCCTTCGTCGAGTCGGTGACCTCCTTGGTTGGCGAGTTGACTCGTGGTTGTCCGATATTCCACGCCGCGTAGTCCGTTTCAAAGAGATTGAGAAAGTGGACGGTTTAATACAACATGAATCTCCAGGTTCACGACGTGGACGTAGGCAATGGTTTGGCCAACAAGGCGCGTCTGCCATGATGCACGAGTTTCTGAGCCTGCGACGCTGTTGCCTTGCGTGCGGTGGGGATAGCAAAGTGGCTAAAGGCTCGATTTGCTGTGCTTCATGTCTATCCCTGGACCCGCTTATCTCTACGAAGGTACTCGTGCGACATGGCATCGGGGTGAGCAAAATTGATGTGACTGGGCCAATTGATGGAAGGAAAGTTCTCCACAATCGTTCGTTCTTTGCCTCTCTCTTCAGCTGAAGATGGTCCAGGTAAACCTGCAACAGTCCATGGACTTGTGCGACGCCTGTGTGAAGGTCTCCAACTGCAGTGATCGGCGTCAACCATGTGGAATACGTTCTACACCCTCACCTTCACAGACGTGCGTCAACATTGCCTGTCCGAACCTCCAATCTCGGCAGAGATTGCTCGTCCACCTTCGGCGTTTGCAACGCGCCATCACTGAAGTCTTCCATGATTGAGGAGTGCAATAATCTAACTTGTCTTTTTGACTTTAAAATCCTTTTCTTGTTTAATTTTGTTAGTTGATTAGGAATCGAAAAATGTGGGATTTTGAATAAAGCAAATTGAGTTTATTTCTCCACCTTTGAGGGCTTTCAGTGTGTCCGATTGAAGTGAATTTCAGCCACGCGGATTGGCAGACTATGCACTAGCGGAGGCCAAACAGGAACTTGTCGTTTTTATCCCAAAGCAAACCGCGGAGAGCTGTTAAGAGTAAACTTGCAACTAGACTAGGGAGTAAGGGTGCGATCTTGGAGGAATCCGAAAACCGCAACAACCACTAAGCATGATCGAAACGCAGAAAGACAGCACAGCATCGATGTAATCACTACGAGAAGTGACTATTTACAAAGATCGGAAGTAGACAAAAAGAGCACCCAACACGTATATACACGATTAGGAAAGGAATGTGGCGCACTACTTCGTGTTCTTCCTCGAGGTGGGTTTCTCGAAGACCTCCTTGAAGCCACCACCGTGGGACATCTGGAATTTTGTCGCCAAGGGATCGTTGGAGGTCCACGCAGCGTCGAAAGCCGTCGTGTCCTGGTCCACCAAGTGCGTGTACTTTGTCCGACCTGCTCGTCCAAAGTTCTTCACCTTTAATTCCAAAAGCAAAGGAGGGACGGTTATACTCACCTCGAAGGGGATTTCAAATCTGAATAGTCCCTAGAGGTAAACAGAATAGCAGAATTAACTCTGTTAGAGTTCTCTGAAGGCCCAATCTCCTACTGATCGGCCGAAGCAACTTGCAAATACGGATGGCTGTTGAATGGAACAAAGGACAAATAGATGTGGGAAGAATGGGCTTGAGAGGGACGAATATATTGACACGAAGGGGATGAAAAAAAAGATGAATGGGGACATACGCGAAGGACCGGAGGCAGCTTGGTCTTGTCGAAGTGATCTTCCAAAGTGGGCTTGGAGAAGTCACGCTGATAGAGCTTCTCCTCCTCTGTCTGCACAAAAAAGGCGCCACGGTGGTAGTACTTCTGAAGGAACTTGTACTTTCCCTTCACTGCCTTGTTCGTCACCTCCTTGGGATTCTTGCGGAACTCAGCTTGCCTCTCCGCCTCTGTCATGGCACGCACCCGCTCCACCTGAAGAGTAATTAAATCACACAGAGTGAGAAAACGCTGCTACTTCAAAGGAACTGAATGGCAAGTTTCATGTGAATAAAGGAAGAACGTACTTCCGCTTTTTCACGCTCTATGGCCTCGCGAGCCTCACGATCGCGACGTATGCGCTTGAGTTCGCGAACTTTCCAAAGCTCGTACTCTTCCTGCTCCTGTGGATCGCCGGCTGCGTCATCTGAGTCCAAAGCCTCCAGCTCGTCTTGCATTAGTCGTGCCTCTTCAGCCTCCCGACGAATCTCCGCTTCCAGGAGCTACAATGTAGACACAATTTGTCAGAGACCGAAAGTACAAAAAATATAGAGAAGTGAAGAGAGACACCACCTTCAAAGTGTCTCTGCGTCTCTCATCTGCAAGGCGTTTGGCTTCTGCAGCTGCCTCAGCAGCAATTTGATCGGCACGCTGCTTAGCCTGCAGAGTGATACGTTCCTGACGACGTACGAAGACAGGTTTGAGTTTAGATGCACCCATCTCGTCCTCAGATCCACTAGAAGTGTACTCTTCCTCTTCTTCCTCCTCCTCCTCATATTCCTCTTCCTTTTCTGCTTCCTCCACCTCTGCTGTGCGTCGCCCATCTGCAGCGCTTGCTCGCTCTAGGTCCGCCTCCTCCGCCGCACGGCGTTTGCGTGCTCGTTGACGAATCAACTACACGAAGGAAACGGAGACACTCAGAAAGACTATGTATCCGATTCAAGTTCAGGTCAAAAATAGTTCTACTTGCTACTACAGTCAAAGTGTATCCAGATAACAAAATGACATTTTACGGCCAAAACTCTTGGTTCTCAAGCATTTCACAGATAGAACCGTTTAAAAAGACTGAAAAAAAAACAGAAAGCCGACATCTGAAAGAATGCATAAAAAGAGGGGACAAAAACTAAGTCCCATTAGGACAATTAACAAGTCGAAAAGCAATTATCGATAAAAAGGGAAAACTGCATACCTCTCGCCGACGAGCGAGCTCCTCCTCATCCACCTCCTCCTCCTCTTCCTCTTCGTTAATGCCATCTTTCATCTCGTCTTCTGATGAGGAGGCGCCATCGCCACTGCCACGGAAACGCTTGTGGCGTATCACTCGGTCCTCCGCGTCCTCATCCCCCGCCGCCACCGTCTCCCGCGTGTGCTATAAACCGATTAACAAAAAGAAGAGGCGGCTAGTTTACACTTTGCTTCTGAGTTACATTAGGACCAAAAAAAACTTAACATGCACGAAGAGACACAAATTATACGAATTCATCAGAAAATCAGATCAACCCATCAATCGAAAGGTAACGCAAGAACTCAGTTTAACGAGAGTACTCATTTCATTCACCGAAAATCGGACGCTAAATGACTCAGCGCGCCTGACGCCTCTTTTCAATGAACTTCGGCATGGCAGTGAAACCCTCTACCCAAAAGTTTTACCACCGGATCAAGAAATTACAGATGATAGGTATGGCGAACCGTATGCTTCAAATAATCAAGAAAGGTGAAGTATGTAAGACCTAGAAAGCAAGGAGAATAACAGCAACTACCTTTAGGAGCATTAGACGGCGAAATCGCGGATCACTGAGCTCCTCAGCCGTGGGCTCCTGCTCGATGACGGAGATGCTCTCACGTTTCCCAACTTCCTCTGAGGCACCAACTCTCCGGTGGTGTTTCTGTTGATGAGCATCGTCCCCAGCCTCAACTTCAAAATCAGAGATGTCAGATCCCTCAGAATCGGAGGCGAAATCTGGACGCTTCCCAGCGATGTAGCGGTGCACCTTCACTTTCTGCATGTACGTCTGGCCTTTCTCATTCTTGACAGGGATCGCACCAGCAGTACACTGAATCGTCTCATTTTTCAACGCGATATCCGTCATCTTCGATAGTAATTGAAATAATCCGTCAAAAACAAAACGACATAGATTGCAACTCAAGCATTGTTAATCAGTTCAAAGCCGTGTATTTCCACTATGCGTGGGTTCAAATGCCGGATTTTAAAACGAATAAATGCCAATTCTGTCAAAAAAATGTAAAACTGGGACAATGATCGAAATGTTTCTAATGAGTCAATGGAATTTGCGGAATGAGACATATTCAAAAATCATTACTGGAAATGCATGCTGTGCTACCTTTTAGGACCAAAGAGGGCAAAAAAGTGGCGCAAAACCTTGCTAGTATGATAAAAATGGTTCCAGCAATAAAGGAGATGCCAAGATAAAACAAGCAAACAAGCAGTCTAAGCAGGACCCGAGAACCCCGCAACTTGTACTGGTTATTGTAAACAAATCTATCATTGACAATGGGATAACAATCAAGATATACGCTTGTTAAATGAAATTTTGCTTTTTAATAAACTGAAAAGCGCTTAGGCTTTAAAAGCTGAGTGCGTTCTTCTCACTACTGGCAATACGATAAGGAGATGTATTTAATTTGTGTATCATGGCTAACTACGCAGCAAACTGAAATCTTTTTTATTGATTTAAAAATAAATGCAATGAGCTATATTAGTTTTTCTAGTGTTTTGCGGTCTGTATGGCACAATGTATCTAAAAAATATGTGCCCTTCTGTTACTGCCTTTTGATTAAAAGGTCTTTAGCAACAAACTCTATGTAAGAATATTAAAAATTTTTGGTCCTATTTTTTAAACAATTGAGAGCTGAATAACAATATAATAGCTCACACGGATTACTGTTATGTCCCTCTCCTTTCATGCGCTGTTCTTGAATTTCCCTTTCAACCAATAACGTAGTTAATCTTCTGTGGATACGTGTCCTTTTCTGTATTAATGCTCTCCCCTGTTTATCACCTCTGATTTATCCTTTTCCATCGTTCCTGTCGCCTTTTTTAATTTTTATCTCAGATTCGGTACAGAGATGCGAAAAGGATTGGTTGGATGCCTCATAAGAGCTCCTCTATTTCCCTCCTCACCAACTTATCCAATTTTCTGCTTACCTATTCGGATGATTTAACCTCATATTTTACTCACTTTTTGTTGTTCTTGATATTTTTCATACGTTTTTGACGATGGAATTACTATTCTTGGCAGTTTAGCACTTGGATTGCCTTTGGTGATGTAGAAGCAATTGATTTCTTATGTGATTTTTTGCAGGCGTGCAGACATTTGTAAGTGGCGTAAATAAGTCTCGTACCACCATTGTATGGAACGCACATCGGATGGCTAAACTGGCTTGCATCATGGAAAATAATGGGAGAGCATTTGCTGTTTATCGTAACTCTACTCTAGTTTGATCGTCATCTCTGGTTTTTTCACATTAGCACTATTAGGCCATGATTGTCACAAGGGATTGTATGGATATAAATAGATTGCTAAACTGGAGTGAAAATGATGTCGTGATACAATAGAAGCCTTTTTTACTCTCTTATGACGCGTGTCACTGATCTTGGTGAGATTCCTAAACTTCACGTTCTCTGTTAGGCAAACAGCTACCATTAAAGGGTGGATGATGTCTACTCGACACTTTCCGCTTTTGAACAACCTGGGGAAGGGTTTATGTTCTTAGATTATGCTCATGTATCGCTATTCATAGCGATATTGTAAGAGGTTCATTAATGGGGATTTCAATTCGTGCAAGTCTATCCTTTGGACCTTGGAATTTAAGCATTTGCTGCGATTCGATACTACCTTGATAGCTCTGTTGTTGTATCTCTATGGATTCAGTTATCCACAGTAGATGTCCTCTTTAGATGTTCTACCGGATTCAATATTTAATTGTCGACTTACTAGTCCTTCTGATGTGAGATGTCGTAGCTTCGCTTATTCAATCTGTAAAAGGCGTGGCTACCCTTTTTGGCGGATTTTTTGCACTGCCGCTAATGTGCAGTTTCAGCTAACTTGAAGTACGCCATATGATAAGGGATTATGGGGACACTTATTTAATCTGAGAAGGTGCTGAGCGACACGAGTACGTCGTCTAGTTATTGGCGTGGTAGTCCACTCAGTTGACGATCAAATAAAATACAAATCAAACGAAGTATATTCCAGTTCCATAATCTAGGCTGAGAGCTTAAGGGTACACAGAGCTTGTTTACCTAATCTTGTAGGCTGTAACAATGAAATCAGATCAATGAAGGTTGTTTCTCTATCATCTTTTAGGTGAAAAGTCAACATTAGTGCCTTAGACGGCGTCATGTAGTAACTTGTTAACTCAAAGCCTCTTATTCCTCCACCCAGCCCAATGGTCGATTCTGACTACGAGTCCGTGCTCTTGGTGAAGCGCGAAGTCTTCCTGTACACCCTGCCTCCGCGCCAATCTACTCGGGGTTACCGTGCCGCTGATTGGTCTCTCGACTCACCCAGCTGGACCGGGCGCCTGCGCGTGGTGAGTCGCAGCGGCAGCACCGACAAGACGCTCTACATCCGTCTGGAGGACGCTGTATCGGGCCGGCTCTATGCGCAGTGCCCGGTGGAGGCCTTTCCCAGTGTGGCGGTGGAACAGGTGCTCGACTCCTCGCGCTACTTTGTCATCCGACTGGTCGCCGATGATGGGCGCACAGTCTTTGTGGGCATTGGTTTTGCTGAGCGAAGTGACGCCTTTGATCTCAATGTGGCCATTCAGGACCACTTTAAGTAAGTGAACTGAAAGGTGGATGCGTTAATCAATGAAGGGGCCTACGGATAGGTGGATGGCTAGTCCGGTTTTTAAATAAATAAACGAATTGATGGAAGGACGGATGAATGTGCTAACTATCGTCTGTTTAGCTTTTTGTTCCACCAACTTGTTTCAAGCTTAATTTTAGGTACGATTCTAGCTTCCTGCTCATCTGCTTTTACGTAATCTCCATCTTTGGCTATGATCAAGTTTAGTAAAATCTGTAAAAGCCGTCGACCAAACCACTACACTATGCGGTGAATTCAATAGATAGACAAACGCTGTATTTTCGCTGTGCCCCAGTGGTTTGGCTCCGCGGAACAATTAATGTCGCGAATCTTTCAGTGAATTGTCCATGATTTCATTGAAATAACTTGCACATTTTTCCATTTCCTCTGTCGAGATCAATCCTCCATTGTGGATTACTCCGACTTGTTCTTACTCTCGTGAATGACAATGAAACGGCCTTGTCTAATGTGTTGGGTGAAACTCACCTATCTACTCCGTTACATATCAGTTTTTGCTCAAAAGCCCACTATTTCTGTCAGGAAAGTCGCCAGCGATCAAAAAAGGCTCTTTTGTTAATTTATGCACACATGGAAATGATGAATACGTCCACTTCCGTCTTGGACTCAGGTCAGATCTCCCAGTGTGGAGCTTCTAAACGTTTAAAGCAATTGGTGGAATTCATTCAACGTCTTCGGTCTGTGTCTGATCTGTTGTTGGGTTAATTTCGCCTCATTCATTCACCCCGGACTCAGCTCAGCTCTTGCCTTCAATTTACTTGACCCAGCGTGCTCAAAACTAGATCCTTTTTTGGAACTAAACATGTCAGACACATCACCTTCCTTGACACCTAGAACTGTTCTACGCACTGTTGTGAGGTGATCTAACGGTGATAATAAGGTTTTCTATCTTTACTTCACTTTGGTACTTCCAGCGTTTTTGATTGTTAGATCTATACTACATCGCGTGGTGTATCCATTTTAACTGCAGCTAGCTCAATTTAGGTCTGTCCTCCCAGCGCCAACGCCTCATTTCGGAGTTGAAATCGCTTGAGGTCAAGTTTCTCTTCGTACTCGGTCCTCGATTGAGGTGCTACATGAATGACATCGTTCTTGTCGTTCCTCTCCCTACTCCAGAAGTGGTCTTGAAGAGCTGGCCATTCAAGGGAAGCATGCGTGCTTCATCAACTAGACTCAACCGCTTGTGAAAGCGACTTGAAAATTTCATGTGGTTTTCGGAATAGCTCGTCGCATTGATGTGATGAGACCTGTCGGGGGCTTGTAAAACACTTGCTATCATTCACCGGTGTGGCATTCTATTTGTGCTCTTCACTACCCTCTTATTTTGAGTCCTCGACTCATAAAATGCCGGTTGAACCTGGCAGATGTGTTTCAAGCTCCTTTACCTTATGATGCGTATTTAACTCCGTTATAAATCTGCCAAAGCAAATTTTTGTATGGCATTTGGACAAGCTGTGGTAGCAGAAAGTGATGCCTAAAAGTTATGTATATAAGCTCCTCGATTGTGGTAGTGTATCACCTTTAGAAGAATCTTCTAGTCTTGACTGTACCGAGGAAAAAGGCATTGCTACCGACCCCCTGAAAACGATTGAAGAATGGTGTCAAGGCCATGTTCCAGTAATGCCCGCTCTGTGTGACAAGGAAATTTTTTTGGCTGAAAAAGGTAGTGGTGATGAAAGCTTCTCTGTAAGTGGTTTTTACTTACACTGAATGTGTAATGACAGCCGGTGGACTTGAAAGACTGAAAAACGATTTGTTGACCACCTCTTTGGTGCGCTTAGCAAGAGGACACCAGTGAGAAAGAGTTATCTTCTCACCGATGAGAAAGCACTTTTGCACTCTCGTGTTGAAGCAACCACATTGCGAGCGAACGTATTCTTGGTCATTCCCAAACCACCCGTCCATCAAGTCTAGCTACTCATTTACAAGGCACCACTTCGTTGAGAGAAGACCATTTCGGTAGCCCTTTTGTTGTCATTCTCTGCAAATTCAGTCACTCACAGCAGATTCCTCTCTTTCGTAGCATTTAGTATCATCAAGACCAGAATCAAGTTCGCTTATCGCTTCTATTAGCCTAGGGTCAATGTTATCCCTGAGGGCGTCGCTGTTTATACTAGGACCCGGAGGAGGTGCTGCGTTTTTGATTCTTAGGTGGTGTTGAGTCTCCGAATCCAGTTTTGAACGATTGTACAGAACCCAAAAGTCAACCCAGTTCCACTAGTTCCTCTGACGTAAGCATTTACAGATCCATCCATCTGCATCAGATGCCTTTCTTCTGTAACGTGTAAGTGTGACCGGAGTTGTTTATTTGTTTAAGATTACTATCGCAAGATTCGTGTATAGGACATCATGCCGTCAGCATGATAACCGAATCATGGAATATAGGCAACTATCGCCCTATCAAAGCGGCATACTTAGTTACCCTGTTCAGTAGCACATCGCCTTGCTTTCCCCCTCTTAAAGGCACTGCAAGCGGGCTGCAGAAGCAGAAAAATTCCAGGCGGAATCGGAGTCGAATCAGAGCCTGCCAAAGTTGGATTTGGGTCTAAAGGAGGGGCAACGGCTTCGACTGAACCTCAATACGCGTCGTTCCGGCGATACCGACGAGGGTTCCGGTGGAGGACGTGCACGCCCCCTGCCCAGTCTCAAATTGGGTACGCCCACTGGAGTCCCTGGTCTTCTTCCCCCGCCTCCCCCTGCTGGTGGTGGCGTCAGAAATCGTCAGAATCTGCGAGGCACCGTTGCTGATGCACCTGTGCCCCCGTCAGTATCACAACCTACTTCCCAGCCGACATCGAATGTGGATCTGCTGGCAGGACTCTTCCAATCTGCCCCGGCAACAGCAGCGGCGGTGCCAGTAAATGTGCAGAATCCGAACGACTTCAGTCTGATATAAGGCGAATTCCGATATACCATCGTAAATGGTGGCGATAATAATTATTTTTCTCCTTTCTGATGCTGCAATGTCGGCGAAATTCCATCGTGTGTGTGTGTGTGGTTTAATCGAGAGAGATTTGCTTGATGCTTAGATTTCTGATGCAGTTTCCTTCTTCTTCTTCTTCTTCTTCTTCTTCTTCTTCATCATCATCTTCTTCTTCTTCTTCTTCATCTGTCAGAAATAAAGCCTCAGTTTTCTTCAGCCCAATCGTTCTGAACGGCGAGAGGGGAGGGTGCAAATTTTAACTTTTTTTGGAGGAGTTTACGGTCCTATTCATGGCATCCCCCTCTACGTGCGAATGAATAACGCTAAGGTGCATTCAGCAGTCGTGCCTGTGGCAAATGGACAATCATATTGACGCCATCGAATGGACACCAAGTGTAGACGGAGAAAAGACAACCTCTATGGCACAACACACCCACAACGGAAGGTAGGTCGAAGCTATGTCTACCTTTGACTGTCTTTTTCATCGGCTATACTGCATTATGAACGAGAAGGATATAACAAAACCATACTAAAAATATAAAAAGCCTCCAACTAAGAAACTGCCTACAAAGTTTACACGAAGCCAAAAGTAACAGACATCATTAAAATGGAAGCATAGTGACAAAAAGACACCATTGAGAGGAGACCTGTAAAGTCAATTTAAACTATACATCAGGCAAAGTGGTTAGGAACGCTTCTGAGTATCGAGAAGGCTAGAGCAAACCGTGGTATATATCATAATTTTCACTATGGATTACAAGCGCTAAAATCTAGCATTATATCAGCGAAGCAGAGGATAGGTCCTTACTACAAAGGTAACCTTATAGCTGAAGTGGGAGATTGACGACAAAAACACCCTCAAAGTAGCGAATAAATTGCTTTATCACTCACTCAGTTGCGCGGAATGTTCAGCTCTTAAGATTCTTTCAGCAATTCCGTATACTAACATTCTTTTTATGTTTTTAACTTCCCAGTCACTTCAGCAATTTGTTTATGATAGACATTGGCCGGAGGGATCAGAGATGACTCAAACGCACCAAGTTGGTAAGCTTTTAGGTAAACAAATGTCATCGATGAGTTTTTCGTGGGCCTAAGGTATTCAAATCGGGTGATTTTATAATTTTTTAGAGGTTGGTTTTTAAAATAGTTTACGTTTTGGTTGTTTAAATGGACTAAACTAAGACCCGCGCCCGGAGACGGATTTCAAAGTCGTGTGCCCGTATTCTCGGTTTACACGTTTGAGAATGGTAAATGTGGGCACTTTTCTCCAAAATGTTTTTTGTCTAAATGTTCCTAGTTTGGGCTTCAAACGCACATAGAGCTCCACACTTCACCTGGTTTGGAATTTTAATGCCTATTTTGCGCTTTATTTGTTTTTAATACAAAGGCACAGTAAATTTTTCCCTTCCCTGGCTCTGTTTTAATTCTGTCTAAATATTTCGTTTTGAGCGATGACTTTGTCAGACATTACTCCTTATTCTCCTTTGTTTTGTTTCCTTTATGAATATTCAATTTAGCCACCTCACTACTTTGTTCTTTTTTGCAGTTCATTTCATTTTAAAACGGATTAAGTCTTGGATGTACCTTACAGGTCTCAGTGTACCAAACCGTCGACACTGGTCATGAAGACATAATCGCAAGTCATTATTTCTCTCATTCTGTTTATTCAGCATGACGCTCAAATGAACTATTATGGGACAACTCTAGCAACCTGTTCCTCCGACGAAGTTATAAAGCTCTTTAATGTCAAAGACAAGAAGCAGAAACTTATCGCCGAACTCAGAGGGTCAGTGAATCGTGAGCTTACAGCCCAGAAAATTGTTCCAATGTGTAGCAGTTCTTTTTTTATGCAGGCACCAGGGACCAGTTTGGGGCTTGAGTTGGTCTCACCCTATTCATGGCAATCTACTGGCCTCCTGCAGCTATGATCGCAGCGTTATTGTGTGGATGGAACACGAGGGGAAGTGGGAGAAGTTCTATGAGTACAAAGACCACAAGAGTTCAGTCAACACTGTGGCTTGGGCTCCCCACGAATATGGGCTTGTTTTAGCCTGTGGCAGTTCCGATGGCATAATTTCAATCCTGACTTACACTTCAGCTGGCAATTGGGATAGCACCAAGATACCTGGTGCTCATGCGGTAAGTATGGAAGAGGTTTCTATGGAATTCTGATCTTTCCTTGTTATCCTTGTGCCTCCTTTGTGGGATGAATTACCCATAGAGGTGATATGCAAAAAGGGGGTCTAGTTTTAAAATTGTGCTCACCCCCCTTAAATGTCCACTTCCACTTCTGTTAGGACTGGATCTATGAAATCATTGCCTTATTCCTTACCCTCCACGCTCTTAGCTGACATGGTTGCTTTTAGTGCTTCTTGTTCTAAAGTCCTGTTCCAACAATTGGGGTAATGTTCTTTGAGTTCTTTTTTTATCCTCTTCAACATCTTTCTTTCCCGTCAAAAATAGATAGCTATGTGCATAAGAACCCTCTCTGTATTTCTTTTGACCATTTTTGCCGCCGATAAATAGTATTTATGAGAATAAGTAATATCATTTATGTTAGAAGGTTGAGTAGAATGGTTACGGTGTTCCTTTCTGTAATGTCTCTTTCATCTCCATCTACTGCACCGATTGTAAAAAATTATAGCCGTCACTACTATGGAAAGACCCCCTTCGAGAATAAGAAGTTAAGGTTATTTTAAGCCTACTGGGGTGTCCAGTGGCTTTTTACTCTTAGAAAGGCGTTTTGAAGTGAATATATCGACTGTCTACATTACAAGTAGCTATTTATGCACTCTGGCCTTAGCTCTGGTTTCTCTCGTGACATTTAGCTCTTGTCTGGAACCGCAATTATCCCTTTGATGTTTTTATTAGCCCTCATATTTCAGCAGGTCTTGGGAGAATTATAGTATTAGACGCAATTCTAATGGTGGAATAACGGAGTCAAATCTATGACTCATATGTGGTGTGTTGTGTAGCCGAATGCCAAAAACCCGATTTTTCACTCTATTGCTACATAAGCATACTTCTTTTGGTCTTAACGGTTGGCCCCAGAATAAAATAAGTCAGTAATGGTAAGAGTTTGGTGCTAAATTTATTCCTTGTTCTTCAGTTCTATGCTTCTGGAGGAGCTAAATAGGGACCGAAGGTCATCAGGAGGGTCTTGTTTTATTTCTGCTTTCTTGGAGGAAACAAAGTGTCTCACAGACGAGATTTTAGTGTTTGCGCCTAGGTGTGCTTGCTATTATGAGTCACAAGTGTGTTTTTTTTCACATACATGTATACAAGTAAATTAAGGCATTTTTGTGAGTCGTTATTTGCTTTGGTAGAGGTCCTTGTAGTCACATAAATTGTACTGTTCAGTGATTATAAGCTTTTACTCTCTCAAATGAAAAAACATCGGAACTGCCCACTCCTTTTTTAGCTTTCTGCTGCGTGCTTAATCCCAATTTCAGGGAGATATAAGAGAAAATAACTATGAAATAATTTTGGGATCTGCTTTTTATTTGTCATGCCTTATTTCAAACAAATACAACTTGTACTATCAGAAATCTGTGGATTTAAATCAGGGAGCCTCTTCATACTACTAATTATCCTCACATGACTTTAGTAACCTCGTCAATTGTCTATTTAAACTGTAGTCTGGCGTGAACGCGGTCTCATGGGCTCCAGCCATCAACGCGGACTTCATACTGAACCCTTCGTTGAGCCAAACGGCCTGTGGTCTCCTTAAGCGTATCGTTTCCGGGGGCTGCGACTGCCTCGTCAAGATTTGGCGGTGAGTTTTTACTCTACTACTCATTTTTTGCCAGTAGAACTGCGGCTTCTTCCTTTTCTGCGCCCTGTCCTGTTGAGTGACTCGGAGGATTGTGTAGGAGTACACCAAGGATGGTGCTCACAGCAATGTTTCCTTTACCAATATGTACGATTACGCAGGCCCTTTTACCCTCCTATGGCTCGGTCTTTGTGAATGTGGCGTAGAGGTCGACGCTACCTAAGCTACCAGTCCGCTAGGTCTTTCATATGTTTAGAATAGAGGTTCCGTACTTGCCGTACTGTGAATGTGGAAGACCTTCAGAGGTTGCTTGAGTGGTAGTCTTGCAGTGGGGGCATCTCTGATACTTTTTGCCTCTAACGGAGGACAAGTCTCTTTACTGCTGCTCCAAAAGGGACTCGTGTCCAAGTGTAGGTGGATATTCGCCGTGGAGAGAAGTATCAGAGTCAGCAAATGAACTAGACCTTATGGAAACCCCCTATCCTTTCTCCTAATTTAGCATTACATCGCAATCTCCTATTGGTTTAACCGAAGTTTTTCATGGGCTAATTTTTAAGTCTTTAAAACTTGTTAGTGGTAGGTTTACTTTGTTTGCACTCCAAGATTGCTTATAGCAACCATAACTGGACTAGATTCTAGTGAAGCTGGGAGCCACTTTACTATCTTTCAAATTGGCATAATGCATCTTCCTGTTCTCCCTTTAGGGAGGATCCAAGCTCCGGGGGCTGGGTGAAGGAGGCCCAACTCGAAGGTGGTCATACCGAATGGGTGCGCGATGTCGCCTGGTGCCCCTCCCTCTCTCTCGCCCGTCAGCAGATCGCCAGCTGTGGACAGGATGGCTGTGTCATCGTCTGGCAGAGTCTGCGACGTCGTGTTGGCTCTGACATCAATGCCACAGGTCTCCTCGGCACTGCTGTAGAGGGTGCGGCAGAGGAGGTCTGGAAACCTGTGGTACTGGCCACATACCCTGATGTGGTGTGGCATGTCTCCTGGTCCCTCACAGGCAACATCCTTGCCGTGTCTGGAGGTGACAACAAGGTCAGTGACCTCGTATGGCTACCCACCAATACATCCTTTCCGCTCTCCATCCCTCCATTCAGTACTCTTAACTTGTTGGGTTTTATGTCTCGCAACCAAGCATTTCTGGCTGTAACAGCACGATCAGTGACTGCTTCTAGTCTATTTTCTGGATTCCAATCCCACATCCGGTGTGTGGGAAGTCCCTATTTTTATCCTGACAGATGTACAGGTGGTGTTTTTGGGATAACGCCGCGAAATTTTTTCCTTCAAGTTTGAAACCTAATGTGACATTTCCTGTTATTTCTCCCATTCCGCTGCCAAATCATGTTAAAGTGATATTTTTCACAGTGGCCAAAAGGTTTGTGTATTTTTTGGCATTCTAGCAATTTTATTACATCAGAAAAGGCATTTTAAGTTCGCCTTTAATTACTTTTACATTGATTTACGTGGTCAGTGCAAATCTCTTTCAACTTTGTTTCCACCAGCGTCCCTCTTTGATTTGTGGAATTTATTCACGAAAGCGGTGGAATTCGGGTCTTTCTCTCGAAGAGCTGGACTTGACTCCGAGTACTCGAGTGAAGTTTCCGTTTCGAGACTCTTCCTTGAAGCGTTTCATATCCAAGAAGGGATCTTCATTGTACTTAAACGCCTGTCACTATTCGAGCTATCAATCATTTGACTTGTTTTTGAGCGTTCAGATAGTGCTCCTATTGGCCAGTCTTCAAGTCTGCCGCGGTTTCTAACTTGACGGAATGACAAGAATGGGTTTGGGGGCTCTTATTTTGAAGGCTTGTCTGTTAGCTCGTGCCATATAACTGAACAACTCAAAAGCTGTTTTATTTGTGATGGGACGTTAAATTTCGTCCCTCTATGGCATTATTGTGTTGAGCTAAGCTGTCCATAATCTTATTGGTTAACGCTCAGATGGCATCCTCCTCGTCTCCCCTTTTAGTCAGTCAGGTCTGTATCATAGGTGTTTGCAAGTACTTATTTTTTGGTCCGGATTATCTTCATTAAGATGCAGGCAGTTATGCCTAATCGCTCACCTTCCGGTAGAGTGGTGACCACATGCGTGATTTACTTTTGAAGGCGTATGCGATCTTAAGAGCGGTTTTGGCTCATTCCATCTTAATTGGCCACCATGGTCCTCATGGAGGCTTGCAATCGGTTAATTCCGGTTTAAGCTGATTATAGGAGAAGTGTTTCCTATATATCTTAACTTTTTCGGTGCTTCCCAATCCTGTAACAAGGTGTTTAAAGGACCATCTCTTCCTGCAATTAAACGGTTCAAGCTCGACTATGCATGTCACATTCCCTTATTTGGTTGCTACATGGTGCTACTGTTCTCCCTCTTTCTTAGTAGACTTTCGATCGAACTGGCCAGGTAACTGTGTATTTATGTGTGGGTTTTTTATCTCCCAGACGGTGTGTCGCGGCACATTCCATCCGATGGAATGTGTGATACCAGAATTAGCCATTTGCCCCAATTGGCTGTCAGCATCAAGGGCTCTATTCTGTCCCTCTCTCACACAGTCCTCTAATGGCCCATTAGTGTCATATTTGTCATCCTCTTGTTCCCTCCCCTAGCGAGGCTGATGGAATGTGTCGCAAGGTCTAAACTTACCACCGAGCCAGCTGGCTAGTCAGTAAACTAGGTGTGGACGAATTATGTAAAGTCAAGGCGATGTACCATCTTCATTCTCTCAATTTTCAAATTTTTATGAGGCCTCACTAAATGACTTTATAGAATTCTCTTTATTTTTCCCAGGAAAGTACTTTGCCTTCTAGCTATTTTCAGCCACTCATCCAACTTCTGCCCTGTCTTAGTTTATGATCCATTGGACCTGCCTTTTATTGCTTCTGTGTCTTTATAAAAAGGGAATTTTTCCGAAAAAATGAGAATAAAATTCGTTTTACAGACGATTAAGAATTGTAAGGGTTACTTAAAACTACCTACTTCCGTTACTTTTTGATCCTTAATGATATACGCCTGGACAAAGCTTGACGGATTGCCGTCTCAACAATAGAACTACGGCCTTCCTTTTGGGTGTCACACGGCTAACCTGGCTTCCTGCCAAGACTCCGAAAGTTGTGTTTATAAACAAAGCTCTGACTTAGGAGTGTCTCTCCTGCTGGATGAAGGGTACTGCAAGTTGTAAACGCTTTGGGCTTTAGAGGCTTAGCCCATTTAATGTGGTTGTCATACCAACGAGTGACTCTTAAACATCACCTCCTCCCCTTGGTTTGTGCCCTTAAGGATCCTCCTGCTTGGATTCAAGCCAAGTGTTCCGTACTCCAACTATGAAACAGCCAGCCTGATGCGCTTTAGAGGACGGGAATTGGTATTTCCGTTGCCAAAGCCCCCCCCCCCTTTGGGTGTACTTTAAATAGCGTTGCATGATGTGAAAAATGAAAATTTATCTTTTTTGCCCGAAAATGTGCTCTTAAAGTACTCCTGGTGCTCTGTTGCCATTTCTGGTTAAATTCGTGATATTTGCACGAGATGCGGCGAAGGAGTAGTAGTTGTACCTGTTTTTTTTGCCTTCATTTTTTTGGCAAAGTGAATTGCTGAAACAGTAAGGAGGGGTTTTGTTTTTCGTATCGAGCGCTCTGTACTCTTCATCCGTCCCGAGATGACGCTTGAGCGATTTTAATGTAGAGGCTGAACGGCGCTTCTTTTTTTCCTCCTCCAAAATGCCCTCGATGAACGCGCCTGCGCCAGTCTGCCCACCGAATAGCGTAGGGATGAGAATGGTTTGCGCACCAACGCAAATCTCATTACCTTAACAATGTCTTGCCGGCGGAAGTAAAGTGGAGGACGAAAAGAGAGAGTGGGCAATTCTTTCACCTTATCCGTTCTCCCTTTGCCCCGTACCTGAACTCTGCTATAAATCAAAATAGATCAACCAATCTGACAAATGGTTGGTTGATAGAGTGAGAGAATGCTACGTTGTTGAGGAAGGCTTAGTTGAAGCCTTGCGTGGGGACTCATCGAAATAAACCATCCTACTGGGTCCTGTAGAGCCAAAACTACTTTTGAAAACAGGAAAATTCTACTATGCCAGCAGAGAAGCGGTGAAAGCCAAGAAAGGCAGATCTCTGAGCAGGAGAAATGATGAATGTCCCAAAGAATTGCCGGACCTTGAGCTAAATCAAGGTTAACCAGTTCTTTTCGAAATTATTGTAAGGATGCTAACCAACAAGTGCCATGTTCTCCCAACTGTGAGTCCTGGCGTCAGTTTCCGGTTTATGGCTCTTCCCAGAGATATTACCTGGTCAAGGAACTGGATGCCTTTCAAAAATAGTGGATACGTTTAGTTTTACCAGGCTGCACGGACGAGTTTCCTTCTTTCCTCCTGATTTATTACTTTCATTGCGTCCAGCGTTAGATTGCGAACTGTATCAAGCGACCGAGAAGAAGTTTTATCGTATGACGTGCGGAGTAACTTGTTGAATGCCCCCAACTGTTTATATGCGTGCTGTATAAAACATCGGTGCAGTACTCCTTATTGTGTTCTCTGCCACCTTCCCCTCAATTTGGACCGCATGAATGCGATTTCAATCTAGTTTGGGCTTTGTTCCAAAGCTGTAGGAATGGGTTTCTCGCCAATGTTAACTGGGGAGAGGAAGTAACGCTGGCATATTCTAAGCCAATGTCTTTCACCCACTAGCAATGACAGTGGGATGACAGACAGCGGGCTTGGAAGACTGCAAATTTGGGGACCACTTCTTTGGTGTCTGCTCACCGACTTGCTTTTTATGTTCTGGGGTTATTCTCAAACGATCCTCTCGCCAGTCCATAGACTCTCCTATAGGACATCAATTTATCTTCACAAGACTATACTGTGATTTCTGTTCAGTATGAGGTGTTCATCTGTTGATGACCAAACAAATTGTACTTGGAAAACTTTCCCACTTGAGAGGTGAGTCGGTGACGAGCAGATCCTTTTCTTTTACAAGGTAACACAGAGCTTATATTACTCTCCTTAACTCTCTCTCGCCTGTGCAACTGACGACATTGTATCGACGAGGTGGAGGAATTTTCGATCTCATCCCGTGCTAAATTTTGTCCAAGAAATTCAAGCACCTAAAGGCGAGCGGTTTTTCCCCTGGAACAAACTCAAGGGATTATTTGATGAACCTTTTTTCTTTGACCTTTACAACTTCACAGTCGTTAGGCCCAGACGACCGATAGCACAGGTAGGGAAGCAGAGTTTCATGACTGATTTGCAGTCGACTTCAAAGATCCCCACGAGGGAGGTGATTATTGCTATTTTGGGGGACGTTCTCAACGTGTCTCACAATCTTCTGTGTTTGTCATCCAAGCAGCTTTAAAGTGGACAAAAAGTGCCTAAGAACTAAACAATGCTGATGCACCTCGCATATTCCCGTGGAGTCGCTTGTGAACTGTGTAGCATCTCGTTTCGAAGCTCCTCCACTGCTTCGCCACGTTAGCGCTCACCAGTCACCTATCACGATCTTACGGTTACGTACCAATGCTGTAGCCAGATTTTGAACTTGTTCAACCCCCATTTCTTTTCATTACTAGTCTATGCAAAACTGGAATTTGGGGCGCAGATGAGATAAATGTCTTGATCTTCCCCTGCAAGTCTTGCCAAATCATCCACACACAACACATCCATTTCTCCCATAGCAACTACCCGAACCATTTGGCCTGCCATATTCTTTGCTAAGGGGAGCTAATGGCAGTGAGTGCAGCCCAAAGCACAGCTACAAATGCAGTGTTTGATTTGTCTCTAAAGGCGTTTTACGGTACTCCACTCTAGAGGTGACTTTATTATCGGTGTGATGATGGACTGGAAGACTGGTAGCATGGGTGTGGCACCGAGTCAAGTCTGCACTGGTGATGGTTCTCTTTGCCTGTGTATTCCTGTACGATCTGCCGAGGTCTTGAAAACGCCGCTTTTCCGTTCTAGTTTGTCAGTGACCCGATTTACGACACTCGTAGACATTCACTCGGCCGACTCATGGCCGGAAATCAGGTCTGCCATCGTTGCTGTTTTTCCTGCTCCGTCATTCTTGTTATTTGTTTATCTGGTGAGGTATTCTCTCTCTCTCGGTCTTTCTGTGCACTTCCACATGATTGATGTCGTCGCGAGGGCATGCACGTACCCACACACTTGCACGCGTACACATCGAGGTTGCGAAGAAGAGAGTCCTTTTTATTACCTTAGGGTCAATCTCGGGTCGACCACTCACTCACTCGCTCACTCACTCAATCGGCCGGTCGTTTTATTGCTCACCTTCCGTTAGCCGAAGTGTTCAAAGTCGGCAGTAATCGGGAAGTTGATCAAAAAGTCGAAAAGGAGTCAAGTTTAGGGACTTGATGCTGGTAGAGCTCCCAATGACCCTCCAAATGTGGCAGTCCAAGGAGTTCAAGGGGACATGATTCTGAAAGATGACTTGTGCAGTGTGTGTGGGACGAAAGTACCCAAGATCTTTGGAAAACTTGATCCTGGGCTTGACAGCCTCTTTGGATGCCCAAATGCAGGCTATTGTATTGATTCTAAGGCTTTATGAAAATAAGTACGGAAGTATAATGGAGCCTTTGTTGATTCAACCCAGGTCAGCTAAACAAATTCTGATACTATCTGACCATTGAGAGCATCCGCCTCCTTGAATACCAGGATTAGGAAGGGGGTACATGACCCAAAGAGTCGTTCTTTTTCACGGAGCCGAATTAGGGAAGGATCAAGTTAATTTGACATTTCATTTCTGTTTCTTCCGTTTTATTACCTTAAGTTCAATCTGAGGTTACTTGCTCACTCATCCAATTTCTCCATCATTGCATTGCTCCTCCTCTGCTCTCTCTGTCCTGTGTGCGCGTGTCCTTCGGGCAAGCTGTAGTTATTTCTTCGGATTTTAAAGGCGCATCCAGAGGCCAAAAATAGATCAACTGAGTCGAAAAGTTGAAACAAAAGCCGCATTTCCTCGTCTGATAACGATGGACGTGGCACTCAATTCCCTCTTCCCCAGGTAGTTTTGAGCCATGCTTGGTTCTCCACTTTTCCTGTCCCTTCAATTGATGTCTTTGGAACGTTTCATTCCCAACCTCTAAGATTCCGGAAACTTTTAAATTGGCTTCCAGTTCTCTAGGATTCAATCACCGCTCATCTTCTCCCGTGTCGTTCTTGTCGTTCCCCATGATCGCCTTCGGTCGCTACAAGTCTTCTAAAAAATTTAATTTAAAAGTGGAATATAAGCTCATCCGTTAGCCTAGAACACCCGCTACTAGTATTTAATGAAAAATGGGGAATCTGCAATGAGAATGACCTGTAAATTTGGCTTGACAAATTTTTCCCTCTGCAATGCAGGCTCCATGACAGTGGGGCGGGGTTTGACCTTCAGGCTGTCTGCAATTTTGGGGTCTTAGTCGCCGTCATGGTGGCAGAATGGGTACGCTCTCTCCAAAAGAACTGCAGTTTGGAGTTCACCGTCTAGAAACAACAAACTAGCCGCAATAAAAAGATTATTTGCTTAATGTCTGCTTCTGTCTGGTAATGGCACGAGACTAGACCTGGGTGATTTGGAGTGCCGATGCGTAAACATGGTGTAAGCCACTTTGAATAACTCAGAGAGGCAACTGGAAAGCACGAAAACAAAAGGTGGTATTTTCGGTGTGTAGTTCTGGTTTTGGAAAATATTTCTACCAAAAGAAAATGGGCGGGAGAATGAACTTACGGTGGAACATTACCCATCACCTAACCCTACGTTTCAGACGAATCTCCCTCTTTCCTCTTCTCCTGCCTTATACAAAACTTTGCCATGGCAGACTGTGATGTTCAGACATTGTATGCCTGCCACGATTCCAACTCGTGGTTGACTGTAATTCATTTGAGGGCTTGTGGCGGCCGCAGGTGTTTTGACCTCCACCATCATACGTCCTCATCCGAGCATTCATTATGCTGTGATCGAAGGCAGGAGGGCTCGGTGATAATCTCTCTTTGATGGCAAATTCGACGTCTGCATCTCCCACCTCCCTCCCGTTAGGAGTTTAGATCAGAATTTTTCTCACTCAGTGTCACTTTATACCCATGTGGTAAACATTGGTACGGTTCGTTAATCAGTCCCCCTTTTCTAAATCAAAACGGTCTCGAGACACCGCCTTGGTTCGTTAACTTGGTAATAAAAAAGCTAGACAACACTGGCCGATGTGCGCTGTCGTGCCACCTTGTCCGCCTTCCTTTCTTGTATCTATCCGGTTGAGGCTTCAAATGCCTCGGTTGAGGCCTTTTTGGTAGCTTGGGCAGTCGTGTGATGAGGGTAAGGCAGGGTATACGCACAACCATTGCTTGGGGGCGGGGTTTTTCCTTTACCCTTGTGTCTGGAGATCAGGCGTGTTATCGCTTGTCACCAATCGCAGTTCGCATCTGAAGGGCGCGACTTTGATCTCATATCTGCCTGCTGGAGGCTTCTTCGGGTTTTTTTAGTGACCTCTGAAGCGTTTTTTCGTGTCCTTTCAGGGGATATTAATGCATGGAATTCTTTGACAGTTCAAATTGTGCAGATTTCATGTCAAAAAATCTATAAGTGAGTCCTTGAACCTCGTCTATGCGGTTGATTAAGCCGCTTCCATCTTTACTGAGTTGTTCCCGTAGACTGAATGAAAGATCTCGTGTCTGCCTGGTTGCCAACAAGGGATGGAAGCAGTTGAAGTTCTCTTCTGCCTCGAATTGTTTGGAACCTCAAAGACATCGAACAATTGAACGTTGAACTTCACACCATTGAAATTTCTTTGTCGTTGATTTGTTGGGCTCTTTGGGACCTCGAAGTGCTAATAAATGAATGCCGCAATGAATAGCAGTGCCCGTGTGTAACTCCTCCCTAGTGAGTAGAAATGTTTAAACCTGAATTTTAAGGCCTTCATTCAATTCCTAATCTTGGATATGGTTCTGGGGATAAGTTAGGGTTCAAAGAGTCCAAACAAACCATCTAGCTCCTCAACTTTGGCTGACACTATGCTTCTGGAACAAACACGTAACTCAAGAATTTGTTGAGATAGTCACCATTGCGACTCGCCGCCCTTTCCCAACGGAAAACAAGGCATCTGCCAGTCTTAATTCTGTAAAAAATGTTTCTGCTTTCTTTTGTTTCCCAACCGTCTGCTCCATTTCCCGCGTGATGGTCGAACGTTGAGATAAGGTGATGATCATGACCTTGAGAAGTGCCATCAAGGGAACTAAGAAGGGACAGTATTTCCCCATATCCAATCTCAAAATACAGTATTGGGTCTTCTCACGGCTAAGCGGGGTTTCAAGTCATCTTGTAAAGCTACTTTCTTCCTAGCTACTTCTGAAAAAAACCTCTTCTGCACACCGAGTGGTACTATGTGATCTAGATTAATCTCACCCGCAATTGCTAGGCCGTCGTCATCAACCAGACCTTTGTATCCGCAGCCTATCGCACTCAAAGCGTGCATAGCCCTCTAAGGATGGAGTGGCACCTGCCTAGGCAAGTTGATTTGATGGAGATAGTGATATATTCCTTAGCTTAGTGTTGAAATACACATCTGCCATCTGTCAATGCCTGCTGGTGAAATTTATTTGTCTTGCAGCCCCCATCACTTCAATTCCTTCCCAGTAGACATTAGCTGCGAGCAAATTGCTTCATTACTGTTCGCGTCACGCCAATCATGACTGAAAGTTATTACTGCCATGTAGCTCTCCATCTATTCAATCCTATTAATAACAACGCCTAATTCATCGTCATCATCAGGGAATGAAGAGAGAGAGGACCTTCGTGAGTGATTCATCGCCACAACCGAATTGTTTACTTGAAGCACTTTCGGGTGGCGCGTTCTACTGCCGCATCTTCTGTCTTCTGCACCTGCAACTTTGGAGCCGGGATAGACTAAGCAAACTGGAATCACGCCTACCAACTGATTCAGTCAACACTTGATGGTGTGGATTTCGGTTCAAAGTAGTTGGGAGGCGGCAGAGACCACGACAAATGGCGACATCACCGATGATGTGCCGACACTGACGCGCACACAGTCGTGTGGATGTTGACAAGTCCCTACAAGTTACACCAAGCCGTCTCAGTGAACCATCCGCCTAAGATTGCACAACCTTTTTTGGTCACTCAATAATAGGCGGACACCGCCCCTTGTTGTCCGACTGGCGCGAGGACCTATTTTTCATTTACAACGCCCAAACATTGAAATGTAAACCATGGCCAAGACTAGAATTCACGACTTTGTTTTTCGACACAATTTAACACTTAACAATGTCAAACTGTCCAGCTGCCCCGTGGCCTTGGGAACGATCTTTAGTGGTGTGATTCGGCACTTTTTTGGATCATGTCTGCCACTTTGACCGGCGCAGATTCATCACCTAGTCTTTCGAGCCATCCCATCTAAGCAAATTACGGGAAATCAAAATTACCCACTTTTTTTAGCAACTTTAATAGCGATTTCAAAAAGTACCAGTGCTTTCTTCGTTTTCACTTCTCAGAGCTGATTTTATTTGTTTCTTTTTGTCTCGGCAAATGCAGGCTCTCTACATTAAATTGACGTTAATTATTTTTCGTGGAAGATGAATAGCGATCCTCCTACAGGGTTTTCAAGGCCTCCCTTCTTAGCGCACTTCTATTTGGGAGTGTTTCTTGCAACTGATCCGGCACATTTAATTTCACACCGTTTGAGCAATTAACAATATCGGGGGTTTTCAAGCTCCTTTTCCAATCCACTTGAAGGCGGTGGGGCTTAGCGGTAATAAATTGTGTTAATGTACCGGCTTGACACGAGGAGACAATAATTTATGGTGGTTACTGTAGCCTGTAGTTACTCTCCGCTGTGGAAAAGCGCAGTCTCCTTCGCTGTAACGAACCACGGTGTTTTGGAACCGGAGATCGGAGCTCTCTTGCCACAGGACCGAACCACCTCTTAGGCACATATTTTACAAAATTTAAAGGCTGGCCGATCCAACAATCTCACCGGCTGTTATTTGCAAGACAACCCCCTCCTCCCCGGCTTTTCATTCCTCACGACCATGACTGTGTCTGACTGAACGTTTGGCGCATCTGCCACTCTGGTTCAGTCCACCCATAGCCGAGGGGCCGAGAGCAATGAATTTGTGCCCCTCCCCTCTGCTCCCACGACATACGCTTAAGCGAAACTCTTCACTTCAGGGCATCGAGTCTGCAAAAATTGAATTGCCCTGGGGAGTTATCCATTAATTTAGTCAAAAGAGATGCCCATTGCTCCCCTGATCGAGGTGCCTATCCTTAGCCCCCTTTATGCATTCCTCCATCCAGCTTTTCGAGCGTTGACTGGAATGTGAGGTCCTAGTTGAATTTTGGAGTCTCGTTCCCACATGAAATCAGCGCACCTGGCACAACAACTGGTTGGTTGGCTGGCAGAGTCCGCTCATCCCATCTCATTTCGTTTCAGGGTCATCACACAGTGTAATGTTTTCCTGTAAATTTCACCCTTCCTACCCCCAGGCCAGCCTTGTTGTTTTTTGTTTTTGTTTTTCTCTCTTTTCAGTGTCTGCAAAAACACTCGGACAGGTTTTGGCTTACTTGCTTCCTTGCTTTGTTGCAATTTTTTATTCTTCTATTTCATCTTTCTGCTGTCTAGTTTGCTAGATATGCGAAAGAAGAGTTGAAGGAGTTGGAATTACGTCTCACCATCTTGCATATTCCAGTCAGTCTGGGGCTTTTAGGTATCCAGGCATGGCTAAAAGGGTTGGTAATGTGGTCTTGCTACATGACCTCCTGCTCCCGATGTGCATACTGTGAACTTGTCACACACCATCCATCACGATGGCAAGTAATGGGGATATGGAGTGTGGGCATGGATTATTGTGCGGTGATAAACAGTCTCTGGTGTACAAAGACGCAAGACCTGCAGTTATCCACTTGTACAGAAGACCTCCAGCACAGTGTGCTGCGATGGTGGGATGCTCAACAGCGACGATCCCCACCGTGGTGGCTACCAACGTGCAGCACGGTAGCCATTCCTGCACGTATTCAACAAGTGGAATGCTCGATTAAAACTCGGGTTGAATCCTTCTGTGAGAATGAAGGATGCACTCATTGACGGGTTTTCATAGCCTCGGAAGGTGTCGAGTACCTTCCCCTTATTATTTTGGAATACCCAAAGAGGAATAAGAGGGACGGCGGTGTAGAAGATCGGAGTTATGTTTGGCTAATGAAATGACCGAGCCTTGTCGGTTGGAAATCGCTAATGATACGTTTTGAATAACGATTCACTCTGTCCTTGTAGTAGAAGGAAACACCGTCCTCTCAAAATTTTTTTGTCTCATCGAAGAATCGCAGGTGGGATGCTACCTGCTTCCGGTTAAAATGTTCGAGAGGCATAATAATTGTTTTTTTTCCGCTTTGCGGTGAAAAGGTATTTTCAAAAAGGGGAAGAAAGCGTCGGTCGTATTTGGGCATGTCGTGTGTCCACCTATGTTCGGTAGGGCCGGTTGACCCTGAGGTTCATTGTTTCTTCATAATGTAGAGGACCACGAGACTCAGTCGTGAGTCGCAGCCAAGTGGAAGGTCCACCATAATGCAAAAAGTCGATGCTAGACCCATAATGTGAGGCTCCACATTTTCACCCACTTCCAGTGAGTCTGCCAACGCTGTCCGAGTTGTCTGTGCAGACGCTACAAGGATTTGTTTGTCTAGTTGTAGCCATTTAGTCTTTTGTCGAAGATTGATGGCTTGGGTGAAGTGGGTGTGTAAACCCTCACGGGTAATGTGTAAAATTAGCACAAATTTCTTCCTTAATTCTTCATTGTCAGCATTTAGGCGAATGGGTGATGTCTGACTACAAAATTCTGCACTGCAGAAACTGTTTTTCTTACTGCCCAGGTAGTTCCTTTACCTTGCCGAATTGCCTTCTTGCGTGGGACCGGTTTTGAGGTGGTTACGCCCACCACTTCCACCTCAGTTTTGTCCATCGTCTTGGTCTTGATTCCAAGTTGGAAACCGGCTGACAAATCCTTGGCCAATGTTCTGCTTTCCTCTACCGTCGTTTCGAGCCTAAAAAAGGCGTCAGTCAGACTTAAACGTGTAGTTGAGGTAGTCGATGAAGGTGATATATCAGAACGATTAAGAATGAGCCCACGTAACTGGTGCCCTGGAGTTCATTTCGTCTTTCCTATTGATGCTGCAGGTCACATTATGGAAGGAGAACTTGGAAGGTGCGTGGGTGATTCTTAGCGAGGTTGCCCGAGGTCGACAGACCAACACAACCACCACTAGCACCACCATCGCTGCCGCAAGGGAACCCGCCTCCTCCACGCTTGATTCAATGGGTGGAGTAGGTGTGTCCTACAACCGTACTTCCATGGACTCGCCTTCTCTCCAACCTCATTCTGGTGCTGCTGCTCCTCAAGCACCGATGGCATTCTATGATCATTCCACTGCCCCTGTAGTCACCACCTCTGCTCCTATGGCCCCTTGAGTGCTTCTTTTTTGTGTTGGAGTACTGAATCATCTGTCTCTTGGTGGCCCGAATATATATTATATTCTTTGACGGCGATATGGCCTTGTTGGATGTGGGTGTAAGCGAACTTAAATTCTGCCCCATCGGTGGCCTTTCAATGCACTGGTTTGGTCTTTACCTAGAAGACTGAGGTAGGTCCTGCACAGGTGAAGGGTTTATTGCCTTCACTTGTGGCATTAAATTCATTTCAGCATTAAAGCAAAATCACATAATATTAATTCTAGTTTTCATTAAATAGTCTTGCTTTTGTACTTTCGATGGAATGTTTTAAAGGGACATCTTATTAGGAGATTGTGTCCAGTTATTTTTTGGAGTATTTTTGTAATTGAATCTCGGGGCGTCATTCAACGTGCTTTTGAACTTACCTCAGCCCCTGATGGGCTTTTGTGAGCATCCCACCCTTAATACTACCTCACTAGCTCCTTAAATGTTTTGTGTTGACCAAGATCGTCATATAGTGCTCCACGACTGATGTTGACGCCGTTTTATTGCCTTCTGTGAGATGTGGGTAGAAATGGCATTTAGTTCCAGGGCGTCAGTCACATTTGAATGCGTTGGAACACCTGGCCTTTGCTTAGAACTACCTGAGGTAATTACTGGACAGGTGGTTGGTGTGGTGCTTTTAGATTGGATGGAGTTTGGTGAAATGTTGTGCTGTGGAAGTGTTTGATCTGGTTTAATCCTTGAGCGTCCACGTATGGGTGCTCGGCGTCCCTATTGTTAGGTCATTTGATTTTTGTTTGGAAGCATCTGTAGCAAATGCTGAATGAAATCCTCATTTTAACTTAAGTGGCTTCTACAATGCCTCACCCATCCTTTGTCGTGATGAGAAATGACTGCCTCCTGGAAACATGTCGTATTTCCACCTCTGGATATTGGTGAACATGCATTCAACAGCAAATTATTCATGGGATGTCTTTCCTGCAATCTTTTTACGGAGATTTGGTTGCCCCGCTAATGGGCTTGTAGTAGATCAGTCGAAATTTGCTTCAAGTCAACTTTATTGCTCCCAAGAAATAAAGTCGTGTATTGTTCTGACGACGTGACACTTGGCGGAAGGTTTAAATTTTGCATTTTCGTAATGTTTCCTTACTCTACCTTAAGATTTCTTGGCGTGTATAAAATCTGTAAAACTGGCATTATAGGCGGTAGGAACAGGACTCCACGCCATTGGCGTAGAAGCCAAAACACGAAGAACTGGAGGACGGCTCGTTTTGCTCTATAGTCTTCATCCTGCGTGGGGTGTTCTATCTAACCCTTTCTCTCCATGCCTTCTTGCAAAGATTTGCCATCACCATGAGAAACCTCCTGAATCCAACGAACTTGACACCCAGTTGGTAAACTGTTCTTGAGAGTACCGTTAGGGAAGTAGCACTGAAGACCGGACGACATTCTACGATCATCATATTTATCTAAAAACAAAAACAATCCCTTTGCTCCTTTCTCGTGCTTGCGAATGTTTCCGACATTCCGGTTTTACTAACTTTTTCCACATTTAATCTACCCTCTAGCAGTTTATCCGTCTCTCTTCCACAGTAACCAGGCTACGCATTAGCAGCATCCTTATTCTCCGCAGTTTAGCACCGGCGTTACCACTAAGGGTGTTATAAGGCATTGGTTTTGAAAATAGCTTGATCGTAGACGCACAGATGGGCTGCGTGATCACGAGCGCAGGTGGTATGCGTGGAGCTCCATGCCATCCTCATGGAGAACGAATTGCGCAATGCAGAATAGACTCACTTTGTTGCCTGGATAACCAAAAGTCGCTTTAGTAGCAGTGATGTGGCGTGAGAGATGTCGATTAGATTACCCGGTTGCCATGCCACAGTCATACACTTTATTAACTCTTCCTGACCTCATACTCGAAAATCATGCCTTTTAATTAATCACCACTTAAAACTCTATCCTAGTTGGCCTTTGCACCTTGTTCTAGTCCTGAATTTTGGTTTGCATGTGCTATCGTCACATTAAGGCATCAAGACGTGCCTTTGGGCTGTAGATAACGCAGCTCATTGTCGGTGTAATGCTTTCATGATCTATCTAATTCGGTGTTTGATTTCTTCCCTTACTGCTTCAGGCAGGACTTGGGATGCCACAGGGGACCCTCTTTTGCCTTTCCATGGAGGCTATTCCTGAAGCATTTCTAAAGCCATTTTAGCAATTAAATTGACCAATAAAAATGAGGGACTGTAAAATGACCGCCTTTTTATTGGCCAACATCAATCAATCAATTTTGTGCCTGCTATGATTGACAGTAAAACTTTTGTGAGCGTCAGTAAAAAAGCCGTAACGTCATTCTAGATAAAACTTACATTCCTTCACTCTTTTTTAGTTGGTAAAAATAAAAAGTATTCATTAATGGCGTTTCGTGGATGTGTGAGAGCTAAATGCAGGCTCCACTCATATCTCCCTCACCCTCGCCTCCTTTTGGCTCATCGTCATAGCTTTTCTCTCACGAAGTACTCGCAAATGCACGCACGAAAAATGCATCATGAAAATGTTTATGCCTGTGCACTTCCGAGATTGCACTGTAAATAATCTGGCCTGTACGAATGCAGTGCACGCACGCACGCACGCATGCGTACACAGTTGAGAGAGCGAGGGAGAGAGCTGGTAGGCAGCAAAAGTACACTTGGTTCTCATGCCGTTTTCATAAGGATGCTGTACTACAGCAGTGCTCAACATCTCCGTTTTACTGCTTAACCTAAAAGGAGTACGCGGGTGGCTTTATACCTCACCACGACCACTAAGAACCGACAAAAGGACCGGAACGCTTAGGGTCACTAAATTAGCTAGCTGGGTAGATAACGTCGGTGCCAAATGCCAGTCATTTTTAAAGGCATCATTACTCGGATGGGAGTGAATTGGAATGGGAGTAAATTGGGAATAAAATACCTTAGGGTACACAGATAAAAACGCTGAGGATTAAAAGAAGCAATTTCGTGATTGAAAGATATGAAAGGATTGAAGTACGTTAGATTTTTAGAAAACACAAAAAAAGGAAGATGATTTGGGGATAGTAGTCTAGTTCCGTCGGATGGTTCGTTGTAGATAGGATTCCACGTCTATTAGAACTGCATTTCCACCTGCCTATGCAGCATAATCAATAGTAGAGAATGAAAATTGCTGGCTTGAGGGATTGATACAGGATGGACGTATAAATGACTGAATGAATGAATGGATGTATGAATGCATGGATGGATGGATACAGGATGGATGGACGGATGGACACAGAATGGATGGGTGGATGGGTGGATGTATGGATGGATACAGGACAGATGGATTGATGGACGGATACAGGATGGGTGGATGGATGGATGGATGGATGCATACAAGATTGATGGATGGATACTAGATGGATCGGTGAATGGATGGATGTATGGATACAGGATGGATGGGTGGATGCATGGATGGGTGGATGGATACAGGATGGAGGGATGCATAAAGGATGTAGGGGGGATGGATGGACGGATAGAGTATGGATAAGTGGATGGATACAGGATGGATGGGTAGATGGATGGATGGGGGGATGGATAGAGCATGGATGGGGGAATGGACGGATGGATACAGGATGGATGGGTGGATGCATGGATGGGTGGATGTATACAGGATGGATGGGTGGATGGATGGATGGATACGGAATGGATGGATTGATAAATGAATGGATGGATGGATGGTTGAATGGATACAGGATGGATGGACGCATAGAGGATGGATGGGTGGATGGATACAGGATGTATGGATGGATAAAGGTTGTATGGGAAGATGTATGGATACAGGATGCATGGGTGGATGGTTGGATGAATGGATGGACGAATAGAGGATGGATGGGTGGATGGATAGATGGATACAGAATCGATGGGTGGATGGATGTATGGATACAGGATGGATGGGTGGATGGATGGATACAGGATTGATGGGTGGATGGGTGGATGGATGGGAGGATGGATGGATGAATGATTGGATGGATGGATTAATGGGTGGATGGATGGATACAGGATGGAAGGATGGATACAGGATGGATGGATTGATGGGTGGATGGATGGATGGACGAATAGAGGATGGATGGGTGGATGAATGGATGGATACAAGATGGATGGGTGTATGGTTGGATGGATGAATGGATATTTGGATGGATGGTTGAATGGATAGATGGATTGATGGACGGATACAAGATGGATGTTTGAATGCAGGATTGATGGATGGATGGATGGATGGGTGGATGGGAAGGTTGAATAGGCGTTTACGACATGGGTGAATTCTGGGTAAATGAATGAGTCATGTGTAAAGTACCTGGAGTTTTCACTTTATAAAATCATCTAAACAAAACTTTCGCCCAAAGTATAAACGACTTCGCCGAGTTTTTAGTTTTGTCCACTCACTCTGCCTGTTTGTTGGTCCCCCTAAAATCGCAAAGTGTATCAAAGTGAAAAATTAGGGGTATGCATGCGGTAACATTTTTGTCAATGCTGGTTGTTGTTTCGACTTATCGGAGTAAATGTTATTGATGGTGACCTTGAAACGCTGAAATTGTACAAGTCGAGCATTTGCAGTGACTCTTCAAGTGAACAACAAAAAGCCAAGCCGCACTTGATTTGAAAATTTTTCTGAAGAATCAGCAGCCTCAGTCAGAGGCAGCATAAAAGGATCTCAACGCTGTTTGGCTGTGCCTCTTTCCTTTGGGGATGACATGGTGGTAGGCCGCACCCAAAGCATTTAACGCATAGATAAGACTATTGCTAAGGAGGATTGAGTCCACCTAACTCGTCATGGAAGGAAGGGCACCGCTTTGGGTTGCTGAATATGCAGTGACATGCAGAAAATCGTTTTGTACCGGGAACAGTAACGAAGGGGAAATTGCATTGGACGGATCAAAGTTGTGCGTAAGGCATACCTGCAACTCGGGTCTTCTCTAAAGTCCAGCCAGTAAGGACAAACTGAAGCGCTACTGGCACGATCTGAGGGTCATAGCTGCCAGGTGGGTATGAAAACCTGCGGAGACCAAAGAGCTCCAGTAGTCCATCCCTCCCCAATACATCTCTCCCCGTTGCAACCATGACGAGCGTTGAGCGAAGACCTTTCTTGAAAACTACCCTCACTGGTGAAAGTCTCTGTTTACTGACCTTCACCTCCCAATTGACCCTCCTCCATGCAGTTGGCCGGAACTCAGCGATGTTCAATCGCTATTCAACTCAAATACAAATTTACCAGAGATGGTGAAGTCATCTATTCAAGAGAAAAATATTCTTTAGGAGGAATTGCATTTTTTGGTTCTTAAACCAAAAGAGGCTGTCAATTTGTCTAATCAACTTTCAACTTTATAGGACTTTGTCAAGAGCAAAGACGCACACTCACCTTCGCTTCCCTTCCCTCCCTTTCCGCATCTGTGGAGGAATCACTCCACTGGGTTAAAGCATCACGCTTCGTATATATGCCACCCCCTTCTCTCCTTCCTCTTCCCCGCCCCACCCCTCCTCACAGTCTGCCACGCAACGTATTTCACTTGACTCAATTCAAACATCACCCAGTCATTGCACCCTCCTTCCATTCACCGTCACAAAGCCAACAGGGCTCTTGCACAATCCTCTGCCACCGTTGCCACTCTCCACTCCTTGCCTCACCTGTCACACCCTCAACAAATGCAGACTTTTCCCCTTTCTTGCAGACTCACCATTGAGCGCTCATCCGAGCACTGCTGCATATATTCGCCTTTCGGTGGTGTGTGGTCCCACCACAGTGCCTCAGTCGAACGGACCGCCGAAAGGCAAATGTAGTCCACCATGAGGCTTGAATGTGCACGGTGGTGGTGGAGCTGTTCTGTGACAGAGTGCAATTCGGCTTATTCAGCCGTCTAGCCTGTGCTCACATCCCCTAAGCTAAGCATGTCAAGCTTAGAGTGATGAGCCTGAGAACGTCCTCGGAGGTGAGTGAGACGGCACTACATGGTTGGCAGCATGATGGGCTGTGTTGTCTACACAGTTTACTCCTTGCTGAAAGTGCTGCCAATTTGACCGGAAAATAGGGGTGAGCTTAGGTCCTCAATGAAGTAAGCAGCTAAACTTGAAGGCACTCAAGGCAGTTTGCAAACTCCTACAGTCAGAAGTTCTGGTACTTTCCCATAATGCAACAAGCTGAGAATATTCGTGATGGATGATTTATCGATACTAGGAAGTAAGTGCAGAATACATTTCTCAAACCCATCCTACTTTTGTCATGAAAATAAATTGACCACTGAGTTCTGCTTCGGGAAAAGCACTCATAAGTTTGGCAGTTGTGTCTGTCCGAAGGACCTTTAGAGTAAGACGACATTTTTACTACGAAATGTAACCCAAAATCTTCCTTCAATATTCTCTCTGCTGCCTGCTGGGCACAGCGCTTTAGTCTCTAGAAGTAGAAACAAATCCTTGGCCCTGGCAACTCGAATTCTAGCTGCCTTCTGTCCACCAACTGCATATTCCATTTCACGCAAGATTGTCTGTTGCAAAGGAAAGCCGCTAATCGCCTGAAAGCTAGCCAATGCTGTCAACTGGAAAGGGAGAACGGAGAGTGGTCGTGTCTTCTCTTCTATCCAGAAGTGGACAACAAAGCCCCCTCCCACCAAGGGTGAACGGACTTCTATTTGAACGACACCCATTTGTTCCATACCTTCCACTGCAACATTCTCCTTCCAGATGAAAATTCAATCAACCCTCAGATTAAAACACTCGGGGTTAGTCGCGATTACTTCACCTTTCCCACAGCGAGACGCAATTCTTTCTGTTTGAATGCAGAGGACCTTCCAGAATGCGCTGCACCTGCAAGTGGTTCACTGACACAATTACTTTTCCCCGGCCTATTCTGACTGGTGTGTTCTACGACCGCAGCTCCTCCAATTGCTGTGCAACAAATGCTAGGAAGTAATCTTTATCCTTGGGACCGCGTTAAAACCGTCTCCCCCAACATCCAAACCCAGACTTGCATGGGACAGGTTTAACTGCTATCTTGTAAAACCAAGTTTAAAGGGAGGATGAAAGCAGTTGAGGGCACAATGAAGAGTACCAAAATAAAGTATCATTACACACTTTAAAGTATTTTTTCAAGGTTCCAGATAAGCACCGCCTCCCCCTCTGATCAAACCACCGCATAATGAAGTACAACATTGAATCGCATGAAATCTGCACTTGTAGAAGACTAAAAAGTGACTAGCTTTTGCGCCTAGAGATAAAACGTTTTGTAAAATTTAATGCAGCAGTTGGCTTGCACCCTCGTGGCAGGGATAATGACGAAACAATGCGATGTTGATCAATTCCAACATCAAATTACCTACGGAATCATTTTTCACGTACTTCGTTGGCAGGGAACTGTACGAATTTATTTGCCTACGTTGTGTCAGAACCTCAGCCTTCACTGCCTTTTATGTTGCAAGGAGGAATTGTGATGATCCACTTGAATTCATTCAATTCACGTATTTTCTCGTTACGTCTTGCCTCTTTTAGCCTTACCTTGCCTCGTTCCAGGATTTAATGAGGAACCTGGGCCAATTCAGAAGTTGGACAAGTCTCCAAACAAACAAAAATGTGCTTTGAATTTTCTGCCCTGAGCCGCCATTACCTCTCACGAATATGACGTCCATCCACCTTATCCCCGACAGTGACCTCACGAGTCACGCAGCACTTCCATTGTTGCCACGATTGCCATGAACACTCAGAAGCGCCGTGAGACAGAGACTCGTAGCATCGGATTGGCACGAGCTCGGCTCTGTACTACTGGCGCGAATGCTATTTAGTGCAAGACTGTATGGCCGCCTGACCGACTGACTTCAAAGACTCACGTAAAAGTGCGTCCACCAGAAACATGTGCAAGTCGTCTCGTTTTGACACACCACTTCCTCTTCCAGCTTTGCAGTCTCTCTCCACTTCGGCCAGCACCGCAGACCACTTAAAACGAATCAGCCATGCCAACAACAACCATGCCAGACAAGTATTCCGATCCAAATGAATGCCATTGTTGTCCTGCTAAATTAACTCCTTCGGCCAAAGTGAGTCATAGAAGTTTATGATAAATTACCTTCTACAACTAGATCAAGTCTACTGCTTCATCTCAAAATGGCCCTCTCCTTTGTGTGTTTTCGGCCAAACTCACTGCATGGATGAACTGCAATTCCAGTCCTTAGACCAAACGAAGCAACAGCTTCACAGGCTTGGATGGTGAAATCTGCAGACTTCGTGTGGCACCTCTAACCTCTTGCATTTCGCCTCAACCAAGGTCACATGTACGCCGGTCCATTACCTCTCAGCACTTTCATCCACACCTGTTCCACCTTCTCTGTGGTTTTGGTGGCAAGGAGAAGGAGAAGAAGAAGTGGACTCTAAACATGCTCGGCTAAGAAATGAGGTGATGTTACTGACACCAGAAGGTGTCTTGAAGCGTCGAAAGGACGATTCCATCACCCACTGTTTCAGCACCCAAAGTAAATTGATTAAGCAGAGGAGGCGTGTCATGGGTCCCCACTTTGTCGTCGTCTGACTACCGCCAGTGTCATGTTGAGCAGTGACTTGCAGAAGGGACTGTATAACAAAATGAAGCTTGTTTTAAATCTACGTGGCATGATATGAGCCTCTTCAAACACCCACCCGTTGTCCTCCACGTCGATGGCATTAAGCCCCGCCAACGCAACATCTATGTCATAAACACACTCCAATATTATTTTGATCTTTGGGTCTTTTTATTTTCCGTGGTTCCACCTATCACACCAACAACATGAAGCTCTGCTTCACCCACTTATACGCATGGATAAGCCATTTATCTTCATACTAACGCCACCCTTATGAAGGTAAGGGCGAGCGATTTTAAGGGTAAATTGGGTGCCAAAATAGTAATATTGCGATGGGTAATGCCAGGCATTTACCTACTGCGAAGAATTGGGGAGCATTGTAAATAATTTTGATGTCTCTTACAGAACTGTAATGATAAATGATGGGAATACCAAGAACTTCTGTCTCTCCACCTTTAGAGGTTAAGTACATTTCACATGGCAAAACTTCCTAATCGTATAAATCTGTGTCAATTTTATAAGTTATCGGATGAAAGGGACTCATGAGTGAAAAGCACTCCTCACTGTTAGCCAAACAATTAGTAATATAACACCCATACCTACTTAAGGAATACCAGCCGGAAACCGCCGTCCAAATAATTAAGCTGATTTTCAAAAATATTTTCAAATACCTGGCGACACTCCAACGATATCCCACTCAAACTGTAAGCTAAGAAACGATGCCTTCTGAACTCTATATTTATTTTGTTTTTCAAATTTCTCACAATTTTGTAGTGGCCATCTTAGGAGTATGCCCTGCTCCGTGCCCACAACCCCCTTGCTACTTCCATACTGACAGATCCCATGCCTTCATGGAGGCCTCGAGGCGCTACGGTTATTAAATATGCCCAAGCTGTAGATACACATAACCCCTATTTAAAGCTGAACTAAATAGGAAACATCCATTAATAAATTTTTAAATAGCATTGTCTGACAAGCGTCCGAGTCATGCATGCCTAATTTATATTTTATAAAATTCCAAAAAAGATTTTGCGAAATCTATCTATCTTTTTTAAGAACAAATAGAATAGTCCTGTTAGCAATCAAAATTGGATTACAATTCAATGAATTTTTCAATGCACTATTGATTATCAATGATGCAGTTCGGGGATGCGATGAGTACATGCTAGCCCCTAAAAAATCGATAAACCTCACACTTACATAGCAATCGACAGTAAAAATGAAATAAAAAACAGAAACAAATCTTTAAAATAGGTTAATTATGATCATTTCAGCTATTAAATGTAATATAGGTTTCTGATATGAGAAACTAACACTGTTTAAAAAGGGGGCAATGGGTGAAATTTATACACATTTCTATTCATAAGGTCAGTGTGCCTATTTACGTAAGCTACTATTAGCTTTTTTTCCTCTAATGCCAAAATTCATATTCAAAATTTTGAATCAAAAGTATGAATATGAGTAACTGCCGTATGTTTTTCTTTTAAAACAAAAACGATTACGAGCACTGGATTGGCAATTAGGTGTGTTGACGGCAGTCTCACTCGGGTGGGGGTGGGGAGGAAGAGACGCACAATACCGGATGGATTTGGGGAGCAAAAAAATCGATATTGGCCTCTGGCCTGCACTGCCAGCGTAGCATAGTCAGTGGAGCGGGTGCAGCGCTGTTTCGCAGTCCTCTACATACATACACCCGCCCACACCAAAGATGAGTCATCCAGAGCAGCAATAAAGGAGACGAGGGAGGTATATACACACACACACACACTGTGACTGCTATTGTTACACTAACCGCACTGCCATGGCATTACGAGCTATCGGCGGTGTACTTCACCGCGTGTGTGTATGTGTGTGTGTTTATTTACGCCTGGTAGAAGTTTTGCTCTACCCAGGTTAAACGGTGTCCATACTAAGCGATTAGTTTCACTACTATAGGTATGCAGAATTTGGGTACCACAGCTGTGAAGACGCCTTTACTAGGAAGTACTTCCATGTGAGAGATATTTTTAGTTCATTTGTTAACTATTTTAGCATTATTTAGGCCTATTCAATGCAATTCTCTTCAGTTCCGTCCATTATTTCCTCCCTATATGGAGGGATAGAGTAGTTACTGGTGTGTTTTAGTTGTTAAAAAGACAAATTAGCCTCATTACTGTAAAACGAAAGATTTCCATTTGAAGTATAACAATGCTTAAAAAAAGTCGAATCATGACTTTTTTAATTAAGCGTTGAGAATTTTTAAAAATGCAATGAGTAAACTGTAGCTTTTTTTCAAGATGTGTTGCATAATCCTTACTCACCGGTTAGGGTACCACATCTGACGCCCACCAAGTGAATCACACATTTGCATTAATCACAAAAATCGATACCATCTTCTTATTGGTGAATGGGGCTCACGGGCAGAGTTGACAAATCGATAATCGCGGGTTAAAAATTGATGCCGGCATCCGGTTTCGGGATCTCAGCTTGCAGGTGAGTGAAACCTAGTAAAATTCGGAGATCATTTCCTGAACAATCATTCTCTTTTATAGGAAATAGGCCTTAATTTTAGTGAAGTCTGCCTAATACAGTGAAAAACTGACAAGAAAGGAGAAGGATGCGAACATGATGTATTGATTCTTAGTAGCCATAGCCGAGAAAAAAGTAAAAAATCTCCTCAAGAAAATGGAGTTATTCATTCATTCAAACGCCGTCGATATTCTCTAGGGCGGAAGAGTATGCTATGAAGTTACGATATCTGATAATTAACTAAGTACATAAAAGTGGCAAGAAGGAATAAAAGAACATCTTACCTTTTAGGTACCGCCCTGTCCTCGGAAGTCCATGCTACCTTCGCACTTGATGCGCCAGAGGCGCAACTGCTCTCTTGGCAAAAAACAAACACCAATTATTAGTAAGGTATGAACTCGAATAAGTGCAAGAAAATCCAATTGCAAAGTCGCACACCGCATACCTCCTCACCCTCCATATTCCTATTAGGCCGTTTCTGGCCATTCTACGTGATGGTTATCACATTTTCCTGCTGTTAAGATATCACCCGGTCACACACACACACACATGAAACAGACTAGCCAGGTGAGAAATAGACATAAAATAGAAATAGAGATGGACTAGAGATAGGCTTTCGGCTTCTAGCGACAAAGCGTTTGGTTAGGAAGGGCTCAAAAATTATGGCGGTGACTAATTCAAGGATTATTTCATTCAAAGTTGTAGTTGTTGAGCTTTTATTCAAAACTCCGCACAAACTTGGTTGGTCACCGTATGCGTATATCTTACAGGGTATAACGTGTTTCATGCCAAAGAAGTGGATCCGAGGTGAATGACTTGCCTCCCACCATCCGGGTAGGCCACATTAGTCATGTTTTATGGGACCACCATTACTGATGAAACGCCGTTGGCGTGTAGAATGCACCCATTATGGAACATAAATCAACCTTCACCACTAATTCACACACAATTCCTGGAAATTCACTTAGACATTCAGTAGATTGTCTCCCATGGAGATCCACCGACCTAAAAAGATGGTAGTCCTCTCTTCTTGGTACCAGCTTGTCACTCTACCTCCACTTTGGTCTCACGGATCTACAACACTGGAAAAACATCTGGATCATGTGTAATAGATGACACAGTCATGTGCAGACTATTTCAATTTCCTTCCCATCGCTTGCCAATTACCCTAATCTAATGCAGACTGGGGAACTGGCGATGAAGGGGGTGCGAATGTAGCTCCGTGACTCCGTCTTGGAGGCCAAAACTTAGGGAACCAGAGAAAATTCCATCATTTATGAAGGTCATTCTCGAGGCTCTCTCTGTAGGTCGTCACAATGGCATTCCGACAACCGTTAATGGCTGTGCTGGACAATGTCCTCTTCGTTTCCGTTTTAAGACTATCCCATAGCCTACATGGACTATTTTTAGCTTCTTCCAACAAGCGGGGACACCATAAGTCACATTTTTATTAAAAGACCCCAAAACTTCTGTGGTTAGAAAATATCGACTCGTTTAGTTTTTGTTGAGCTCCATCACAGTTGCATCTACAGATTTCCGATGATCCCTCTATCTCGCATCTCTGGTGATTCGACCATCTATAGTATTTACCTTCCTCCCGTAGTAAATGGCCGACCCATATAAATGTAATTCCTTTTGAAGCATCTTTGGGGGAATTGAAGGCGTCAGGCAAATCCTAACTTCTGCAGGTTGCCTCTGAAGACATTAGTAGGTCGCTTTGTTATCACAGCGTCAAATGGAGCGGTGAACTGGCATCGTAGGTGGTGCAGAGCCCCAAACGTGGGAGACTAAAGAACCCCGTATAATTAAGCATTCTAGCAGGTGTACTGGCTAATTACTTTGTTTTGTCCACCCTCGACTAAAGTACAAATCTTGAAGTGCCATGTAAATAAATGGGAGTCTACTCGAAAGCAGGCCAAGGACGGTTAGCACCTTTCGCCACAATAATTTATGGAGGAGAGTGGCTCTGTCCACCCTCCTATCCACCCCACTTTGCACGCATGCTCGGAGGTACACACACACCCCTTTTGGGAGTGCGTCACCATCCTCCTCTTAGTCCTCCGCCTTCTCCTCCAAGTCTCTTCGTCACTACGACATAGAAACAGCTGATTTGTAACGGTGACTGTACGTGTGTCCGTCCGCCCACCAGTCTATCTGTCACCCCTCACGGACTCCAAGGCTTGCATAAACAAAGTACACGTCTGTTTTTCCCGATATCACCCGATTCACATATTAATTTTACCTGTCACAGAGGCAATCAATCTGCGCAGTAGACGATGAAGGTGTAGCTCATCAAGTCGTAATGGATTATGGGCTCTAGGATCCCGTCATTGATATTCGATGTCATTGGTCATTTCCAGGATCCGAAAACTGTATAATCCTTTATGGAAAGAAGACAAAATATTATCGAATGAGATTGCTCATCGATTTCGGTATCGCTGTCGATGGAAGTACGTCCCCGCGACCGTCTGCTCGTTTGCTCGCGTTGCTGCAAATGCAAAATCCAACAGCGTGAAGTAATTATTAATATCTACGCGGGCAAAATAGTGCGAAAGTTTGTCTAGAAGAAAACAGTTTTACAGGGTTTTACAAAATGTCTCTAGGCCGGACACAAATCATACGACCTTATCCAAGGATTTGACCGATTTCAGCTTCTTTGCCAGCCACTCAAGGTTACAGCTTATTTGTGCATTCAAAAGAAGGATATTTGCATGGTATAAAATCTACTATCCACCTAAAAAAATTATTTTACCCATTGCGGCGCACTAGCCGCCTCGTATCGATCGTGATCAGCGGACGCAGAGGATGGTGACTCCTTGACTGCCTATTGGTTCCTGCTGCAAAAGGGTATGACTCACCTCATGCAGGTCACAGCAACGGGGAAAAAAGCTTCATTTGTCCTCTATCTTCTCCCCTTCGCCAATGAAAATGAGAGTACACAACAAGGAAGAAAGTGAAAACACACAAGATGCTAATTTGCTTACACATACATTCTCTTTTGCTCGGGATAGATGGCCTTCATTATTAGACAAGGTCACACACCCTCTTGAGTCAAATTACCGGGTTAGCGGACATCGATGTTTCCGTTTGTGGACATTTGCACGTGTATTTGTTGCCGAGTTTGTCCGTTCGCCGTATGTGCTCGCTCGGGCTTTCAAATGACAGCCACGTGGGTGATAGGGCTAAATGGCGGTACAATTATTCCTCTCATTTCAACCTCTATCTCCCGCCTTCCTCTTCCACGCATTTGAAACAGCACGCTGTTTACTTGTGCCTTCTCCTTCCTACCAGAATGTACACACTCATACACGTACACGTCAACACGACAATTTGCGTGGCATTTAAAAAAAATCGCAAATGGATACCGGCGTAAATTTTACGAGTCACAAGCTGTTATTTTAGATTGCTTTTTGAATCAGTCTGGCTAGATCCGGTCAGATTCCCATCAAGGTTAAAAAAAGTTAAGCGCCTTGTCTCCGCGCGAAATCTGTTCCCCTGTTTTTAGACAGGATGACAATGTTTTCCATTTGACAGTAAGAACAGTAAACTTGTTGGCACAGTGTTTAAGAAAAAAAAACAGTAGGAAGCTTGTCTGTGTTGTCCACACGCCGTATCAGGTCTTTTTGATAACTGAAGGAGACTCAATCATTATCAAAATCCCGGCAGATGATAAGGTTCAGAATATTTAGAGTAGTTATGAATGGGCTGGCACTTTCAATCCTAATTTCGACATCAGCTCACGTTTGAGTGACTGCAAAAAAGGTAAATCAATCCTTTTTCTCGTATTCATTCAAAATTCTAATAACTGCGATCTTATTAACTGGGAAATAAAATCGGCTTGCGGGGGGATGGGGAGGAAGGGAGGGAGGGCGAGGAGGCACGTGGTAAAGTCGTGGGCTCTCTTGGCATAACTAATGTCTGTGACTGTTTATGACCGATTAGTATCCATCCACTAGGGGTGTCATGCGGTTGAGACGCCTCAATATTATTTTATGGGAGAAAAGTCCATACCTTCGGGAAACCAGCACTCGTGGAACAACTGCAACTTGCAGATGATGCGCATCCCCTGTAGCCAAATGTTGGGGTTGTGAGAACGGAGCTCGAAAAGTGGTACCTCATTTAATGTGTATTAGTCTATCAGGCAGGTGATTAGGGTGCCTCAGTAGACTACGTAGTAGCTTCGTAGCTTTTGCCACCATTTTACTAGCCTCGCCTTCCGTCCATCCCTATGGCCATGGCGGAAAGTAAAACAAAGTAACTGGAAGATTCCCCGATAAACTTAGCACAGTCATTCCAATTTGAAGTTGCCTCGGCTTTCCTGATTCTGTTCCCAAGGCCTGGTATTATGATACGCAGTTTGCTCAGCTAAAAGCTCCCAAGCCTTTCCGTGCACTTATAATAGACTTATTTTAAGACTGGTTTGCTTTATGCCATCTAAACAGGGCATCTAAACGTTACAGAGGGATGTTATCCCCCAGTGGATGGGTGATTCTGGGGAGGTCCATAAAAAAAGGGCTATTAAAATTACCTTGATTCTTAAAAACCACCCCGATTACGTGTTCTCCACTGTAGCGAGTAACGACCTGTAAATAAGTGTATCTCTCATTTATAAAAAAAACTTTTAAATTTTGCTAATCATAAACACGTTTCAAGAGGCTGAGATGGTTCCAAATAGGTGGCTAAGTAGTATTAAAACCATATCAAATGGTAAGAATGGATGGGTGTTTGATTAGCGTCCGCTGCATAATATCCTCCTGTCTCGGTGGTGTGGCATAACATTGGTTCACAAAGTGGACGTGACCGGATGCTCTATGGAAAACAACATGCTGTACAATTGCTTTTGAAATCGGGAGTCCTACTAACGTGGTACTAATGCAGTAAAGGAGTGTAGACAAAGAGCATCGAGGAGGGCTTTTGGAGGGCGAGAAAACTAATCAAGAGAAAAACAGGCGTTTGCATTTTATTACAAAGTCATTTTGATGGTCTCGTTCTAACTCCTCTGGAGACCCATAATAAATCGCCTTACAGACTGGTGTGGCACAGACATACCTTGTAGACTAAAAGTTAACTTAAGCCCAGTGACTCACAGCTCAGAGAAAAAACAGCTAGTACCTATTTGACCTTCACAAGTTGACTGACACTGGATAAAAGTTCTTGGAATTACTTGTTTAGGACCCCGTTTGCGACTACTGGTGCCAGACGGAGACGAAGCTTGGTAAACACAACGTCACAGACATGTCTGTACTCGCAAATAACGCTCTGAGCGGAGTAAATAACTGATCCCAACTCGCACATTTTGCACATCTAGACAGTCATTTTTGTTCCTAAAGGCCTACAACTGTGCATAAAGCGATATCGTTTAATGTCCCTGAGTGAATTGTGGGGATTAGCAGTCAACAAATAGCCGGGCTAGAGAGTGAAAACGGCGGATCTGTGTTGGCGGGAACGATGAAATCCTGTACCAATGCCATCAGAGACAAAAGGGCGGGTGAAGTTGAGATTGTGCATTCCCAGACTCCAACACAGCGGTATTTATGCTCATTGGCTCCGCCACCAACTACAAAACCGTTTTGATCACAAACGTGTTTCCACTTTACCCATCTCGTCCCGTTCACAGAGGAGAAGGCCCTCCAGCTTCCCTAGTTTTTTAACTATTCACTAATTGATGGACTCTCAAGTGGAGTAAACAGCAGTTCAAAATTCGGTGACGTAAAAGCTTCTCCGTAAATGACATTTGATCAATTAATTACTTTCACATAGACATCTAATTCTCTGCTTATTCGTAGCGTTGTGAAGGCGAAGTCGCTGGTGCAGAATTTGTGGGTGAAACCGTAGGAGAGATACTGACATCATTGGAACAATGTGATGTACTGTCCGACAGTTCATGATACTTCACATGTTTACCCATTCATCCACCAATCGTGAGCAGCCTAGTGTAAAGGTTCAACAGGCATAACGTCGATTGAAAAAGGCAACATTGTGTTCACAGTTTAAGGCCATTTAGTAAGGCTGTTTCTTATCAACATTTTCAGCAAATAAAGTATCTGTTTTAACACAAAGTGGGTTGTCAGCTACATCGAACGCGCTAGGAGGCGACGCCAGATCTGTTGAATTAGTCGGCGATTTAAGGGAGGCCAATTGCGTGATTTTTATGTACGTTGTAAATTTTGGAAATGCACCTATCATGTAATTCCATTTTCCCTTTCAGACTTTACACGCTGGTGTGCGAAGGTATTCAGAGAGGTGATGCGAGGACCACTGGGGTATTGTGTTTGAATGTCGTGAAAGTAGGTCTGCACCTGAACTCCCAAGGTTATTGCAGAGACTTCGTTTTAAGTGTGCGTTAGATCAAAGTTTTTGTCGCTGATTCCGTGACGCTTGTGTTTCTTGGAGTAGTCGCGCTTTGCCTACACCTTGCAACTAGGTCGAGAAACTCGTGATGCTCGAGGAGGTGAGGAATCTTGTGAGCTGGTATTTTTCAAGTTGAAGATACACAAAAAGTGCATCGACAGTAAAGGTCGTAATCACAACAAGAGCGTGTGTAAAGGAGATATGCAAAAGTGGTTGCCCCTGCGATCACCTTCAGGCGACCTTGATTAACCATTACTATTGGAGAAAATTCGAGACATTGAAACGAGGATTTTCGTGTATATTGTCATCTGTGAACTTGTCTACTGCTTGGAGGCATCGGTTCCGGATTTCACTGGGCTAGGGGCAAAATTCTATTCTGTACATTTCCTCAGGAACCTACCATTTTATGATCAAAAGTAGATTACTAATTAAAGAGACATTTAAGATGCTTTGTTTAAAACATGCGGCACCTTCTACTAAATTTAATTGACCAGCTTCGTAGTTCCGTTAATTTTTAAATGTCCTGACAATGAGGTCAAATTGGCTTGATTAATAGTAATTTCTGACCCACTAAACTACTAACTCATTTGATCAACCTCAAAACGGGCTTTTGGATTAATCTGGTGATACCTTTCATGCCTTTTCCAGCCTCCAAACCCGTCTACATCATCAGAGTATAGGTAGCAGTTTGGGCTCTTCAGGGCTCAGTAGGCCGAAGTCTATCGCACGGGCATTTACAACTTTGACGAAGCCTTCAGAGAATAAAAAGGTACTCTTCAACAATGTCATTCTTATTTGATGCAAAGAAAATATGCTATATCTTCCTGTAGCGGTTGTTTTTTTATATTTGCTCACTTTACCACCCGACGGTTTGATAGGCTGATTGATTTGTTCTGAATGAACCCAGTACCCAGTCAAGGGGGAAATGAACGAACGAGGTAACATGTTTGTCCACGTAGCCTTTTCCTTCCTTTAGTAGTGCTTTGCTGGCATAATGAGATTTGTGTTGGTTGGGAACAAGCTTCTCTTCTCATTTTACTGCGGCGGATTGACAAGCGAGTCCGTTTTGCACAAAAAAGAGAGGAGTACCTCAAGCTCTCCCCACTACTTCTCTTAAGCATTATTTTGGGATGAGATGAATTAAATGCGGTCATCTACGTCCTCTTAGTGTCCGGTCTCCATCGAGTTTGAAGAGTCAAGACATTTGCGTTAGTGTCGTCAGTTTAGCTCCGAAACATCTTCCAGTGTCAGCCCAATCCACTTAAACTTTTTTCTTCTGACGGATTTTTAATTGAAAGACATTCCAAAGACCCATCACAGCTGAGAAAGCAACCAAGTAGGTTCATTTATCATGGACTTACCTCCTCCCCCATACATTTGTCCAGTGTAATTGCAGGTATCCTTCAATGAGGCGTGACAACAATAGAAGGTAATGCGTTGAGGGAGGTTATATGAAAGGGTGGAGACTACGTAGGGGACCGTCTTGCTTTATTCACCTCACAAATTCAAGAGTACACCAAACAATGGAGCTAGCGATAATTCCCCTCCAATTAACATTAAGAGATGTCGGCATGGAAGTCCTGTGAAGGAAATTTGGAGAATCAAGCCCCTTAGCTAGGGGGAAACAAGTGCCTGGGATGGAAAAAATCCATTCAGGATGACTTTTTGTCAGATTAAGCCAGAGTGGAGGGTGGACTTTCTGAGAGCTCTCAGGTTGTAACTCTGATACTGAAAAGAAATTTGGCAGCAAGCCAACCTTGCCACACGACCAGCCTCAGTACCAGATGGTCGTGGTTAATGTCGTGGCGTTGCTTGCCTTCTCCTTTGCACTATTCCAACCTAAAAAGTCCATCTAGAAAAGTAGCAAAGCATTTATTATCAAAAAGTAAAAGAACTTATTAATTTAAATGCTCTGAGTTTATCCGTCGAAAAGAAATTTTGTGAGTCTCATTTCACCACAATGATAGATCAGAGTCGCCTGAATAACTTTTGCAGAAACCAAGAATGGGTCTACTTATGAGAAGGTAAAAAATCTGAAATACCAAAGTTCGGCCTAGACAGGTTGTTTAAAACCAAATTTTACTGGCTATAGAGATTACAAATTGCTATAGGACTAACCAATCACATTCAAGATAAATTTACACCGGACAGATCGTCAACCAACAAGCCCCCCTTATTGAAGAACATAAATTTACATTAGTATGAGTGTAACACTTATCCATTGCGACAACAGTCTCTAGAAATGTGTGTAGCGAAGCCTCTGGCCGTGACTACTTATCGAGCAATGACTCATAAGACCTCGTTGAAGCCGTTTTGAACATGGATGGGCAAGTGAAAAAGTCTTCGTGCATTTTTTCGTGTCGGACTTGTGTTGGCTACACAACGGGTGGCCGAGAAACATATGCCAGCCAAAAACTCCACTCCAATATCATAACCAAGGCGATGGGGGAAACCTTGCAAGGGCCAGGAGTATTTGAGGCTTACCCCCAGGCCATGCGCGATTCCACTCCTCCCTTCGCCCACAAGAAGGGACTGCACTGCATCCTCACTGTTGGGTGTTTTTTGAGAGTCCTTTGATGTCTTGTTTTTACTCCTTGATGTTTTTCTTGTGCTCGAGGAGGATGCCATTAGTACTGCATCAAATGCCTAGTGCTTGCATGCCTGAAATCAGCACCAAATTCCATGGAGAAATTGTCCCAACCAAATTCGGTACATTATGGATCCACCTCAAATCCTTGCTCGGCTAAGTGGCTCTTATTCCTCCTGGATCTGAAAAATTAGATCTTGATAATTATCTTGAATTATTCTTAGTGAATTTCATTGTTTAGTGGGTTAGTTTGAGTCATCACAAGTAACCTGGTAACGCTTTCAAGTGTTGCCAATGCACGACTACCAACCGATGTTGGATTCAATGAATGCTGTTAGGTTGTCAGTTTGCTTAAATTAATTGCGATGCATTTCAACCTTTTGGTCAATTAACTGCAAGTAAATTACGTTGGAAATGTCAAATTGCTTTCGACTGTAATCGCCGCGGAGCAACCGCAAATATCGGTCCGGACCAATGACAAAAGAAAGCAAGGAAAAATGGGTAAATCTGAGCGATCTTATGACCGTTAAATAGCGGTTGTTCCTCTTACACGATATCTGCTTTTTTGATCTGGTCTTGACAATTTAGCAATCCTTTGGGATTTTGTTTAACTCTGCATTTTGGTTTCACAGGCATTTAAGGCTCCGGCTTTGTACTTCCCCCTCTCCATGCCAGCAGTCCTTGCCTCTACCCCTTCCCTACGTCCGTAATATATGCTCTGCTGTAGTATTATGGCTTCTTTTGTCCTCAGGGAGGCCTCGGGGTGTCATAAATATTCAAAAAATGCCCCTACAAATTAGCTAAATTCATATTTTGCGAATTTATACGTTTTGAAGTTAGGTTAATTAAAAAGTAAATCCCGAACTATTTAAAGATGTACCACTGAAAGAATTTATGTTAGTTTAATGTTATCAACAAATTGGAGTCGGCAGATTTCCATGAAAGTTTTGTACAAAGAAAGGAAGCAATTGACTGCCAGGTGCTGTTCCCCCTCCCCAAACACTACTTCTTATTTGCCTTTATTATTAGAAGTTAAAGCTAATTTTATACACATTTGCACCCTAAACAAACACATTCAAATTATGTTTTGGGCGGGGCAGCGAGGCATGTAAAATAAGGTCATTAAAATATTGTTTGTGCCATGGCAACCACCTGTACTATTCCTCATGCAAATGGTACATTAGTGCTCCTAGACCATAACGACCGTAATAGGTAGAAGAAAAATTAACTCAAGGTGAATTAAGGAAGTTAATAAACTTGTCGCCTAAATGAGTGAGTTTATCCGGGTGCTAATTTAGTTTCTGCTTTCGCCATTCATCGAAGAAAATTGGTGGGGTTTAAATCAGACAGAAACACCTAAAATAGTAATGAAAAAGTCTACGCAGTCGGCGCTGTCTTTGATCTAACAACAAAGGCCATGGAAGTGAAGACACTGGGGCGGCTGGTCCAAAGTTCCAATTTGGGGGCTTAATAAAGTGCAGTTGGAAGTATTAATTAACCTGAGAGGGGGAAAGACATCAGATGACCGGTCTGAGGAGGTGATTTATGCAATGACCTTTGTAACTTAAAGGTTCTTGTAAGAGGCATTCGGTTGTTTTTACCAATGTACTTCAAAGAGTTGGCATGCGTCAGCGTGTCACCGGTACGGTATTCCCGTTTTTCCTAAACCTGGCCTCGCACCGTCAAGGTCGATTGAGACCGACGGATGTGTGTCTACTTCTCAAATCCAGTTTGACCCCGGTCCCAAGTTGTGGCCTCAGAGGCTGGATCCTCGTATTTGAAGAGGGAGCGTGGTAGCAAAAGCACCACTCAAAATGGCTTTGTAAACAAAAATGATTGTGCCGATGAATCACTCAAGGATGGGTACATCTTGTTCAGGAAGACCTTCTCTCTATGCTCTGATGGTGACGAAGAATTACGTGTCACTGCTAACGGGGCTTGTCACTATTGCCTCTCAGCCAGACTCAAGGTAACTTGAGTCATAGTGAAAAAATGCGCTTCTGCCCACATAAACTAGGTGGAAGAAGCCCTGATGGAAACTGGGAACCAAGTGAGTTCCCCTGATACGCATTAAAGCATTACGATATAAAGTGTCATTAAAGAAGGAGCTGTCTGCTGACTGGCAGCGTGACTTGTGATGAGAAATGGATTTTGTGCTCTTGTATTACAGCACCGTTTAAGCAAGATTCTATCACAAGCCGCAAGCAACCGCCCTCGTCCTCGTTCTCATTCTCATCCTCCTTATTCCCAAGACGATGCTTCTCCGAGTGGTTAACTACATGGTTACTCGCAAAATTGAACCAACGGTTGGGCGAGTAAAAGTGAGACGCAAGCGGAGGTGGCTACAACACAGCAACGAATTTAACCTCTTTGAGAAAGGATGGGAAGTTTTGGTGGTGAATAGAGCACTTAAAGAAGTTACTTAACATGGAAAATCAAGTGGACTTGCTTGGTTTCCCTATAACTGCCAAATCTCATATATCTAGCTATCCATACAGTTACCTTTAAAACTCTCTTGATTATTACTTCGATAAAAAGTGACCGCTTTTTGAGATCAACCTCTTTTTTACTCAAAAATCAAGAACTTAGCTAAATTTAGGATTTGTGGATGGCTGGCAATTTGATTGGTAGATTTGTTTGTGTAAGAGGTGAAAATGGGTTTGTTAGCGGTGTGTCCCTGAAGGGAAAACCTGCGACAAAGCCGACTCTTTTTTCCCGTTGTTGTTTTGATGGGTCAAACAAACTGTTTTTATCTTACCTTTTCTCTTCTAATCAGGCTAATTTCATTCTAGCTGGATGTGTCACATATGGATGACGTAGTTCGTCATATAAGAAAGTGAAACCTTGGAAGTTTCTCACTTCATCATCGCTCATAAAAGCGAAATAATGAGAAACTCTTCCATTTCCCTGCCGATGGTCATAAAAAAAATCTTCCATAACCTCTGATTAGGGGTGGATGAACAAATTAGGAGGCAGTAATTGGTAATAAATCGCACTGATTGGAACTTGTTTGAAGATTTTTACGAGCTGCAGGATTGATTTAGGCTAAAGTACAATGATGCTCCACTCGAGGCAACTTTTTTCATCCAAGAACATATGGCAAGGTCAATTCCAAGCCTACCTGTGGTTTGTGTTCAAGTGGCCAGACTTTGTGCAAGACTGGGTACTTTAACTGTACAACAGGAGACTCGAGAAGTGCGCAATCTTCAGCACAATGATGAAATTGACAATAAATGAGCCTTAATTTGACCTCTTGTCTTTTGAGAAATCAACATTTGGATTATTGTGCATCCAGTTACAGGTCACCCTACCGCGTGCTCTTCGTCTTCATGGCGTTGCCAGCTGCTCTTTTAGAAGTTGTTCTGCATTGAATACTGCAACGGTATCCAAGTGTCTCGAAACGACGATTAACCGAGGCGATTTTTTATTCTACTCAATTTTGATAAAGTTCTTGAGGAAATAGGCCTAATTAGGATTGTCATACGACATCTCCTCATTGTGGAATCTCTTCCAGCCTTACGTTTTTCGCTTGTGAACTGGATCAAGGAGAAACATTTGATAAGTGTTAATTAAGGCTTGACGTTGCTTTCCAACGACCGAATTTTCGCACGATAATTCCTCTCCTCCTTCACCTTACCAAAAGGTGGATGATAAGGCGTGGAACCTCAACATTCCATCCTGGTTTAAACTTTCCTTTTCATTTTTCTGCTACCTTGGAACTGTCCATTCGTTCGTCAAGATTATTCACTGCTCATGACCCCTTGAATGGAAAACTCTCTTTGTTACCACCTCGTTGCAGGTCTCAACAATGAGGCAGTTATAATGTGGCTGATATTACCTTTTATGGTCCTTCTACAGCTATTTACAGCAGATGCCCGTCTATACTAGAAGCCAACCTATTACCTTGGGAAATCACTACAAAGTGCCATATTTTTTGGAGGTGGCTAAAGCTGACTCTTGAGAGGCTAGAAGGCCTATCAGTCTGGAAGTAACATCGTTTAAAACAAGTGGGGACGATTGCAAAACCCCGAGTGCAGCTCTGCAAGAGCAGAGCTGCATGCAACCGTCTTGGAGACCGACTGGAGAGAGGAGGAAAAGGCCTGTATGATGATAAAGCAGTGATAGCTGAAAACCAAGTTGTTTGCTCATGAGACAAAAAGGTGGATTACTAACCAATACACGAGAAAGATGATCATACATTGGTAAGCCCTTCTTTTTCCCCTCTTAAAACAATTTCTCAGGTTTTATCCTCCAAAAGTGGTGAGACGGCTTTTGAGTTAGAAAGATATTGAAAGGGAATAGGTAAGAAGCAGGCGCCTCATGTGAATTTGATAAAGTGTAGAGTCATTTACTGTAGGTCACACGCTAATTAAAATTAGAGCTCGATTGTTGGTATAAACGCGACCTCGTGATAGCTCTCCTCCTCTCCCCCTCTCTCCCTCTTAATTAGGTGGATGGCTACGATATATCAGACATTAATTTGCCACTGCAAAAGATAGCCTTTACATCAACAACGCCACATGACACGGGTATTACACAGCTTCACCTATTCGGGGTAAGGGGAGAAGGCAATGTCTGCGCCTCACAGGTTATCTGGTGGCACTTGCCTGGACACCCTTGTGATCACCCCCTTTGAAATCATGTGCCCTCTAGGTCCTTTGAGAGGTGAAGAAGGCCAATTTTAACCATAAAATCTTTATATACTACTTATTACCACCGGAATCAACCAGACGCAAACATGCTGCTAGGTCTACCTTTCTACAATGTTTTGTTTTTAAAACTCAAGAAAAAGCCCAGTCCTAGCAACTCCCTTTTGTATCTGATTTGGGTTCACCCAAATGTCTACTTTGAAAGTGGATACCATCTGGATGGGGATGAGAATGAGAACCAGGACCTACGTTCCTCGTTTGCTCCCCTCCTCAAGTGCCACATGAAGTTCTCTTAAGGGCCTTTTTTAAGCTACGAGGTATGAGGTCACATCTCGGGTTGCCCTCCTTGTTTAGGGATAGAACCTACCTCCCTTTTTGAGGGAAGATTTTACATGCCCACCTTCTAGCTCCAGCGCATTGAGAATATCGAGAAGGTAGATCAGGACCGAAATCTCTGTTTGGCCTGCAGCGAATGATTAATTACGCCTGCAGTTTATCACCATCCAAACAAAGGAAGCCCGGTCCTGCTTTGTGTGCGTGAATGAAGGATGCGATGCCTTAGGACTTTGTGTGGGTGGATGTGTTCGGAGAGGTACTGGGTGAATCCTTTAGAAGATTCTTTTTCTTAACGGATGTTGAATTACAGGAGCACAAAAAACCATTTTTTTATCACAAGTCACGCAGTCACCAGTCCTATCCTTCTTCAAACACGCTTTTTATACCTCGTGAAATGAAGCCAAAATGGGCAGTAAATCGGATGCATTGTCTGCAATCTGTTAATGGATGTAGCCGAAACTCATTAACTTTCCTTTTCAGTTGATATAGGTATAAGTAGACTGCTTCACTGCTGTTTAAGTTATGGGAAACATGAGTGAAAGTCGTAGGTGATAAGTTACCCTTCAACCAATCCTTCGTTATCAACAGGGAATGGAGAGATCTTCCTGTTGGACATTTACTCCTCTTCGACTGATGCATCACCGCAATCGAAGCGTAAACTTAAAGCCTTTTTTGCCGTTCATTTTTCCGTAACACCTATTTCGAATGCTGTAAGGGAATTTTGGGTCACAACTTGGGACCAAGGTAGGGCTAATTCGCAAACCGGATGAGCTCGACTTTTGCCCATCAGAATTTGCAAACAATTCATGTGTTTACTGTGGTTTACAGAGAATTTAACAACCTGGATTTGTTTACTGGTTGTTAGCCTGACTAAAAGATTACCATTTTTACCTATTGGGATTGCTATGGAGGAACTGGGGCATTTTTCCCTACCCTGTGAATCGGTCCATAGGTTGATGGCATGTTGATCTGCTCCTCCTCCTCTTCTCAAGCTTCCCATTTGTCCATACCAAAACCATAGTCATGCGTGCCATTGGAAAAGAAGAATTTCAAGGATAATTCACAATTCTTGATGGTATAGCTCAAGCTCCTTACTTACTTCAGCTTCCTTTCCACCACTGGGAGTTCTGCAATTGCGTTCCCCTTCATACTTCTCGTGCTTCAAAATGAGTTCACAGAAACTAAAATGAAGGGAAAATTTTTAATACGAATTCTGGATAATAAGTCTATTTTATCACAGGTTCTCGTGATTGGGTCACTTAAAATACCTTCAAAAAAGAAGGCTTAATTTTCTTGGACAATGTGATTCATGGGCAGTACTAGAGGAGCTGATGTCCAAACTCATCACTTTGACCCCAAAGGATTCTACATCCAGAGCAGTTATTGAGTGCTCTCTTGTGGTTCGACATGACTCGTCCAACTCCATCACAGCCTATACAAAATTGAGAGGGAAAGATCAAAAATTCCCATGGGGTCCCGACATGGACCACTTGAACAACTGCTCAGTTCATTAGAGAAAGGGTTACCAGCAGGAATACCCCCAACGCAGAGGACCAAAGCCTTGACTTTTGTAATTAGGGCCATTACGACCAGTGCAAGTAATTGCCATATAAAAGTGGTATACAGTCGTTGTATTCAAAGTTAAGTGTCTGGCAAGTTGGCGGTCTCATTATGACTTCCTAAGGGGAATTCTTCAGTAGGCTGGAAACAGAATCCCACAATAGTTAGTTGTTGATGTTGTTTACACTCCCCGAAGAAGTTACTTGAATCTACTAATCGCAAAGGGGTTGATTTCATTCCCCATAGTTGCTGAATTCGGACGCGATTTTAAAGCAAATTCAAAACAGATTACAAATTAGTGTATACTACGGCTAAATATGAAATAAATTTATGGAAAAGTTGATTCTTCCTAAACCTCAAATTCGCGGAGGATTGCAAAGGGGGTGGTAGTACCCGCCCACGCAAACCGGGCATGTCACATGGCTGCGGGTCTTGTGTCGTGCGGTTTCTAACCAGCTAAGACAAAAGGACGTAAAAAAGTAGCAGCACCAGTAGCAACAACAATAACAATAAACCACTCCACCGAGTGTCATATGACCGACAGACACGTGCTCTAGCGATATCGCGCATAGACGGCACGAGAGAGGGTAGAATGGACACCCCAAGGCGTCGGTTTTGTGGCAAGGTGATCACTTTGAAGACGTAAGGAGGCGTGTCAGTATAAAGAGAGTTGGATAATGACGCACAGAAGGACAGGAATAACCTGACACCACATCACCCCTTCATTTAGAATAGTTTACTCGACGTTTCCCTTGGCTACTTTCCTACTCCTAACACAAAGAGTCTTCCCCTAATTTCAAACTCTCAAAAAGAGAAGCAATGCATTTTGGCTCGTAAACTTGCTTGGGACAGATTTGAAAAGTGACACCAGAGGTGGGAAAGTCCTCCTTTCCAGTTGCTTTTCGGAATCGCGGTACTTGCTAAGAAGTTGATGTTACTTTAGTTCCTACTCTGTAATGGGTTTGTGTCGCTTCAGTTGGCCATAGCAGGCGTCCTCCTGCTGTGACGTCGTGCTTTTGGATTGGCCTCGCCTGCCTGAGTCAGTCTTGTAAAAACAACGAACAGGAGGACTTCGGGGCTATTGGCCTAGATGGACAACCATGATACAGAGGTGACGACCAAAATTTGCGGAAAAGAGAAGAGTTGGTGAAGTTGAGTACATTTCGTTGCATTATACTGACAGTAGTAAGGCTGTCGGGAGGGCACACTGGAGAGACAGTAGGATGCACACGCAAACCTGCTTCTGAACCCATTGTTTTAACTACTGCCGTGTCTCATTTTTACCCCAGATGCCTCCTCTCCTCACCTCACCACCAACCTTTCATTTAAGGAGTGTACTTTTGGAGAGCATAAAACTACACTTCTGATGACCACCTCATTATCTCTTTTAATGACATTCCGTCTCGACGAATGTGCTAATGGGATGATACGTTAAATGGCTAACTCTCGCTTTTGGTAAAGGATCACATAGGGGCTTCGCCGGTGTACATCCGCCAGGTGACATGACCTCCGAGCCATGCCAGCAGCCCCAAGCCCATCTCTCCGTCGGCAATACATGTTCCGCCGAAGTATGATTGCTTCTTTTGTTTTCAGGGCTGCCTTGCAGGGCTACACTAGTCCTCCAGCCCTGAAGTTAAAGACGCCCTATGCCATCTTTGGAAACTATTAGATCGGTTATTGCATTTTCGGTTGAAATTTAATGAGAACGTGGGAGCTTTCTTAATTCATTGGGGATTTTTTTATGCCAAGCGCCAAAATAAACAGCTACACTATCTTTTTCTCTCTCTAAGGTGGATAAAATACAACGCCAAATTTCTGCACTACTCAAGTAAAGAATCTCATAACATTCTTCATCGGACAGTGTGTGACGTGGAGTTGGGTCATTCAGATACAGGACAATAAATCTGAAGGAAGACATTGAAAAGGGAGTATTTTTCCAGGTGAATTTTTGGGATTCGACAACAATTTTGAAAATTAGGAGAGAAATCAGCGTTGTAATTAAGGTTTTTTGAACTAAACCTACTTGGCTATTAAGAAGAATGGTTTTGTAGCCCATTGGATTTCGGTTGATAGTGGGCAACAGTCCATGGAATGTGGGTTCCCTAAGTCTTCTCTAAGGTCACAAAAGGCTACCTTAGAATAGAAGAGCCATAACTAAACTGTAGAAAGTAGGGGTCGCCATGGTAACTCGAGATATTACATGGATGGTGGTGTCTTGCGGACCCAATCCAAATGAGCAACAGTCAGATGTCATTTGGCTAGATGGCGACCTCAAATGTCACAGAAGGAGTACGCACATTCTTGATGGCTGCATCTGTGGAAACTTCTTAGGGAAGACGTAGCCAAACCCAGTTGACTTTGGATCTTCGAATTCGCAGATGTTCTTAAAGAACTAAACGCCATTTTTGGCTCCAAATGCAGCGACTTTTGGCATGATCTAAAGACGTGAAAATTTTCCGCCTCATGTTCCTCTTTGCTTACTAGACATGGTTGATGTAGGAATACAAAACACAGCTAGGCTGTCCGTTCACCCTTGGTGGGAGGGGGCTTTGTTGTCCACTTCTGGATAGAAGAGAAGACACGACCACTCTCCGTTCTCCCTTTCCAGTTGACAGCATTGGCTAGCTTTCAGGCGATTAGCGGCTTTCCTTTGCAACAGACAATCTTGCGTGAAATGGAATATGCAGTTGGTGGACAGAAGGCAGCTAGAATTCGAGTTGCCAGGGCCAAGGATTTGTTTCTACTTCTAGAGACTAAAGCGCTGTGCACAGCAGGCAGCAGAGAGAATATTGAAGGAAGATTTTGGGTTACATTTCGTAGTAAAAATGTCGTCTTACTCTAAAGGTCCTTCGGACAGACACAACTGCCAAACTTATGAGTGCTTTTCCCGAAGCAGAACTCAGTGGTCAATTTATTTTCATGACAAAAGTAGGATGGGTTTGAGAAATGTATTCTGCACTTACTTCCTAGTATCGATAAATCATCCATCACGAATATTCTCAGCTTGTTGCATTATGGGAAAGTACCAGAACTTCTGACTGTAGGAGTTTGCAAACTGCCTTGAGTGCCTTCAAGTTTAGCTGCTTACTTCATTGAGGACCTAAGCTCACCCCTATTTTCCGGTCAAATTGGCAGCACTTTCAGCAAGGAGTAAACTGTGTAGACAACACAGCCCATCATGCTGCCAACCATGTAGTGCCGTCTCACTCACCTCCGAGGACGTTTTCAGGCTCATCACTCTAAGCTTGACATGCTTAGCTTAGGGGATGTGAGCACAGGCTAGACGGCTGAATAAGCCGAATTGCACTCTGTCACAGAACAGCTCCACCACCACCGTGCACATTCAAGCCTCATGGTGGACTACATTTGCCTTTCGGCGGTCCGTTCGACTGAGGCACTGTGGTGGGACCACACACCACCGAAAGGCGAATATATGCAGCAGTGCTCGGATGAGCGCTCAATGGTGAGTCTGCAAGAAAGGGGAAAAGTCTGCATTTGTTGAGGGTGTGACAGGTGAGGCAAGGAGTGGAGAGTGGCAACGGTGGCAGAGGATTGTGCAAGAGCCCTGTTGGCTTTGTGACGGTGAATGGAAGGAGGGTGCAATGACTGGGTGATGTTTGAATTGAGTCAAGTGAAATACGTTGCGTGGCAGACTGTGAGGAGGGGTGGGGCGATATATATACAAAGCAAGATGCTTTGATCCAGTGGAGTGATTCCTCCACAGATGCGGAAAGAGTGGGAAGTAAACTACTGGAAAGGAGGAAGATGTTAGTATGTGATTATGCCCTTGTTAAGGCCGTAAAAAATTAATGAAAATTTGAAATCTGAATAGATGGACGGGCAACCTCTTCTGACCTACAAATGAGGAAAATGCAGACATGCTTTTGAAATTTTGGAATGACCTCAGACAGTCTGGGGTTCTGATTTCCAAAATTGGGTATATTTTTAATAAGGCTAAAAGCATTATTGAAAAATTTAAATATTCGGAAATATTTCTTCCCTCAAAAGTATATTGACCAACTTTAGACCCTAGAAGATGGTCTCCCAAAAGACCAATGTTGTTTGCTTGAGTGGAACTATTTTTTCTGACATGTGATTGCCGTGTGGTGTGCTGACATGTTATAAGTGGTATGTGTTGATGACAGAAGTGGAAGGAGAATGTAGAGTTCGGTTAAAAGGACGCGGACTGCCACAATGAGGCGATGATTCCAGCCCTTACTAATCTCGTTCCACTAATTTACTTGCTAGGCAACTTTCTGTTGTGTCGTCAAACATGCGGCCTTCCTTCTGAGACATTTAGAATAAAGGATTTTCCAAAGCTTCTATCAGTTTTGTGCTTAAAATCTTTAAAAGGGTACTATGAGGCGCACCAGCTTGTAAGTAGCCTACTTATGAGCCTACAGAATAGCTACCAGATTAGTGGCATAGATGTTGCGTTGGCGGGGCTTAATGCCATCGACGTGGAGGACAACGGGTGGGTGTTTGAAGAGGCTCATATCATGCCACGTAGATTTAAAACAAGCTTCATTTTGTTATACAGTCCCTTCTGCAAGTCACTGCTCAACATGACACTGGCGGTAGTCAGACGACGACAAAGTGGGGACCCATGACACGCCTCCTCTGCTTAATCAATTTACTTTGGGTGCTGAAACAGTGGGTGATGGAATCGTCCTTTCGACGCTTCAAGACACCTTCTGGTGTCAGTAACATCACCTCATTTCTTAGCCGAGCATGTTTAGAGTCCACTTCTTCTTCTCCTTCTCCTTGCCACCAAAACCACAGAGAAGGTGGAACAGGTGTGGATGAAAGTGCTGAGAGGTAATGGACCGGCGTACATGTGACCTTGGTTGAGGCGAAATGCAAGAGGTTAGAGGTGCCACACGAAGTCTGCAGATTTCACCATCCAAGCCTGTGAAGCTGTTGCTTCGTTTGGTCTAAGGACTGGAATTGCAGTTCATCCATGCAGTGAGTTTGGCCGAAAACACACAAAGGAGAGGGCCATTTTGAGATGAAGCAGTAGACTTGATCTAGTTGTAGAAGGTAATTTATCATAAACTTCTATGACTCACTTTGGCCGAAGGAGTTAATTTAGCAGGACAACAATGGCATTCATTTGGATCGGAATACTTGTCTGGCATGGTTGTTGTTGGCATGGCTGATTCGTTTTAAGTGGTCTGCGGTGCTGGCCGAAGTGGAGAGAGACTGCAAAGCTGGAAGAGGAAGTGGTGTGTCAAAACGAGACGACTTGCACATGTTTCTGGTGGACGCACTTTTACGTGAGTCTTTGAAGTCAGTCGGTCAGGCGGCCATACAGTCTTGCACTAAATTGCAAGTTGGATGGACTTTATCTTCGTGAGCAGTGGGTGGGATGGAGTGGCCAAACAGATGGCGGCTCAGAGCGATAGATGCAAAGCACTCTTTTCAGTTGGTCGGCATCTTGCCCAATTCCTGAGTTTGACTAAGCTCTCCACAGAATCCTGGACCGAGGCAGGACGAGACGAGGCGTTTTGGGGCAATATATGGATTTGATAAAAATTCAGATGGATCACCATAAACTAACCTTTCAACACAAAAGGTAGTGAAGGTTGGAGTTCTGACGCAAGGCAGACGGATAAGTTCCTGTGGTTTTATGGCAACGAAACACGTGGAGAACGATTCTCCAGAGATTTTGTTTGTGGATCCATCCACCATGGCATTGCGTCACCCCTTCTCAAGCTAGAGCACGCAAGCTAGCTGCCTCATAAGACTTTACTGTTAACACCAACTCGTAATTCCTTATCATCAGAAGGGGATGGAGAGAGAGAGGACCTTCGTGACTGAGATGCCCCCACCTTTGAGTGATTCATCACTACAACCAAATTGTTTACTTGAAGCACTTCTGCACTACCGCACCTTCTTTAAATACCACACAGCAAATTCCACGCGCCGAGCATCCGCCTTCCCCACCTGCAACTTTGAAGCCGGGATAGACTAAGCAAACTCGAATCACGCCCACCAACTGATTCTGTCGACATTTGATGGGGTGGGTTTGACTCGAAGTAGTCATGGTCGAAAGACGGCAGAGATCACGGTAAATGGCGCCGTGGGGATGAAATGGTGATGTGTGTCAATTTTTTGCAATGCCCTTATCCAAACAATCGCATGTAGGTTTCAGCCAGACAAATCGGAATGGCACAGATTTCTTTTTTTGATCACCTGATGTGATAGGCCACCTACATCTATCTCAGCTAAATGAGCTCTGCCAAATTGATGCTTTCAACATCCGCCGTCTATGCTTTCGTCTTTAAAGTGGTTTCTATGTACATACTGACATGTTTACCAGCCATCTTGACGTTTGTTTTGTTTTTGCGCAAGGTTTACTTGACCACTTAGTCTGCGGGTTGTGTGGAGCCCTTTCATGTCAATTTACACCTCCAGCCACATCATAGATGCACAATTTAAACAAACAGGATTCCGCGACACTGACTCCATTTGGTCTCCTGTAATAATTAGTGATGAATAGCTCGTAAAGTCAAAAAACCCCAGTTTTGTTTACTTTCGGAGGCACTCCTAATTGTGAATCCCCACAACACATGCAGTCGCATTAATTTAACCAAGGCGGCTACTTCTACTCCCTCTCCACCAGACCACCATTACTTAGTCGTCTGAGACGCAGGCGCTGTCGTAAATAGTCGCAGCCACCGCCATATCGTTATCTGATTTTCCGAAGAGTTTTTAATCTCATTTTCAACTAGCTCTAGCACATTTTTCGACTATTTACAAACTACTTCTCCACGGACGTTAAGTGAAGCTGCTGTTGTGTCCTTTTTGTTGACAAAAAAACATAACAAGTGAAGATGTATAGCCTCGGACAGATCAGCGGTAGGGGGTTGGGTATGGACATACCCAACCGCCTTTTGCATCATGGCAATCTCTCTAGGGCATCACGTGTTTTCCTCAAAAAAAGTTTGACGAGAAGATAATAACATCCCAATCTGTGTTTGAGCTCAAGCAGAGGGCAAAATTTCGAAAAAGGATTTGTGACATAGGCGGTTACTTAAATAATGAGGCCATCACCCTCAAAGATTGTACATGGCCCAAGAGAGGGGAAGAAGCCCTCTCACAGAGAGGAGTTGAGAGACCTTTGACGTAGTCGGTAGGACCAAAAAGCCTTGTGTTTGAAATATACGTAGGCGCTCTTTTGAATAGATCGGCAGAACAGCATCCAGGTGTTTTAAAACTCCCCGAGAGACGGAAAACGAATTTAACGATGGTAGTACCAAGTCCATCTGCCATCTTGCTGGCTTGATGTGATCCATGTGTTCCGCAGCGCTTGAAACTGGTGGCAGTTGTAGCGTAGCTTTCCTGAAGTTATCATAAGCCAACGTTCAAGTGGGCGAAGGAGGGTGTTCAATATGGGGAGATTGAGGAGCCCATACGGTTAAATGCACACTTAAACAAAGATAAAACTTGATGCAGTTTTAACAGACCCTTGACCAGTAAACCTTTACGGCCAGTGAAGCGTAGGGAAGACAGAGATAGGGTCACTTACAGGCCATGGCTACCGTCTCGATAGCTAGATTACAAAAAAGCCGATTTCCCGAGGGTGGCATTTTACATTAATTATGGCATCTGTTCAGTTAACGGATTATGTCAGGATGGATCGTACCGTCTGGGGTCCAGAGCTGTCTTAGCGCTGGTCCTTTGACCTCAAAAGTCACCTTAAAATCTTGATAAATATGAGAACGTGGAATGGAGCGGAGCGGGGGAGGTGGAACCGAACGGGTGACTAGGGTCCCGCATGACCTGACCATTCAACTGCATCTGGCTTGGTGCCATCTGCCATAAACAAAGTGTAATTAAACTTGGGCGCTGGTGAACACTTAAATCACCTTCTAAATGATGGTGTGTAGTCGACTCTGAAACGGGGTTCCTGTCCGAGCGACACCCTAGTGTGTTAAGGCGATATTTAGAAGGCCAGGAGGGACAACTTCTAAACACCAGATTGTTGGAATGGAGAGGTTAGCTAGTTGATTGACCTGAAATGGGAGGCGGCGAAGTTGAGTGATTGAAGTGATGGAGCAATTCACTTCAACGCAGTATGGCCGAATTTCGATCGTCATAACCCAGACCCTAACCATCATCAGGCTTAAAATTTTAGAAAGCGTTTTTACCGGGAAGGCTCTAACTATAGTGGCTGATGTTTGGTAAGGGTCCTACTTAACTTCTCGGGGTGTTTAATATCCGCAGTTCTGAAGGAAACTCGGACAAACGGCTAGGCGACGCTGAAGTGAGAACGCCGCGGCAGGGAAAAATTAAAACTGTAATTTTAGGTCCAAGAAACCAATTTAAGTTGTGGTCTGCGAAATGACTCTGATTGAAGGCAAATGTTCCACCACTAAACGACTGGCATGTGAAATTCCCACCCTGTAGTGCCTCGTCCAACATTGAGCGCTACGAAGACAGCTCAGTTCGCAAACAATGGAATCGGCGAATAGCGTCACTGTTTCAAGAGAAGGGTGGGTGTTAAAGCGCTGAAAAATAGTGGCGGTGGAAGCGAATGAGTTAACATGGGGAACGCAGGGGAAGGGCAGACACCCGAAGAAGGAGCGGCTACGTGGTAATTCGATATTCTTTAACGATTGCTTTAATACTTGCTCCGCAGCCTCGTCTACAGCCATCTAGCCCCACTGAAAGCTGAAAAGAAGTCTCCATACAAACAGTCACAACTCTAGTACGGCTTCAGGGAGGACTCCAATTAGACTGATAGATCTCCAACGGCAATCAGAAGGACCTCTGCAAAGGCCAAGGTAAAGGTGTAACGTGGACATTAATCTCACTGGTTCAAGAAGGGTAGCGAATAAAGAAAGCTGATTGGTGGAGTTGAGGAAAAATTGACTTTGACAGGAGAGTGTGCTAGAAACCCTCCGAACCACTAGGTGTGTGTGACACTGACTGATTGGCAGTGATTCTAACCTCCGGTAATTAAGGTAACTGTTTAGTTCTGCTTTCCACATAATCTTCCTAACCGGGAGTGGTATCCACGGGTAAGCTCAGCATCCTAAAGTCCACCTTTGACGGAATGCTTATTCCCAATGCCAAAGTAGACATGATTCATCGTTCCAATAGGGTGAGACAAAAAATTGGAATACAACGCAAGTTATTTGATTTACATGCTATGAGCGTGTACAAGCGGCAATACGAAGCATCGCCGAAAGAAGTGCTTGAGAAGCCCGATTCTGGCAAGCAAAATGTCGCCTTCTGATAGACGATTTAACTTTTGGTGATAAATGTGAGGTGTCGCTTTTACCCTTCCATCCCATTGCCAAATCAACTACATTCAGCTGTCCAGGTGCAAGCCGAAGTAAACGTTTCAGTAAGATGGCGTCCGGAAAACAATCGCCTCTGCAAAGTTTGCCTCCTTTCTCACTTAATTACGATAAGGAGGCCAACCAGATCAGCACATCATTGTGTTTTTCTAGTTTGACAAGTGCCTGACACAATGAAGAACTACGGGAACTGCATCTGTCTAAAGAGGACAGCGCATGTTTGACGATCTGGCGCTGGTACTGTCTACATGCCACAAGCCCAAACAACACTGTTGTTCATGGAATCAACATGAGATGAAGGTAAAAACTAGTTGTTACTCATCAAGTGGTGTTTCACTTGGCCCCTCAAGCTATCACTGCCGGCAATGCGGCGGTAAAAGTGCAGGACGAACAAGTTCTACAACTCATTTCGATGTTTCCCATATAAGTGATTAAGTGAACACGCCTGGTTGCTCAAGCTGGGACTATTCATGCCCAAGGACAACATTTGACAGGCATAAAAATTAGGATCAGGAGTTTTCTGCCCAAACTTTGCCTTATATCTATCAGGCTGAAGTTACTTCTGATGGCTTAAATGGAAAAGTCGCCTTCGGAGAGAAGGCTCATAGTCACCTCTTTTGTGTGAGGGAGTGGACATGTTGGTGGTAACGACCAGCATGTCATGAGTCATCGGCATTTTGTGTGTGCGTGTGGGTATGTAATGGACTGACCTAGACCCACTTTCCATCGCGCTCTGCTGACCAGACCACCCAAAGGCCACAACAGCACCCACACACAAGCACCAGTAGAAGTAAAGCGGACCACAAGGACAGGTAGGCAGGCAAGTGTACACCACTCACCACTGCGGGGTGTCTCCCATCCCCAGCGAAGTTCGTGCACTCTGCCACACTTACCTCTTGAGGATCACTAGAGGAAATGCATGAAGCGATGCCTAGTAGTCGTTGTACGTCGTACGAGTTCGCAGGTAATGTCAAATGATAGGGCTTCAAACCACTGTTGAGAGGGAGGGGTGGCTGGAGTAAAATCGCTCAGGCGATAAAAATGTGGAAAATACAACACATATGGATCACCGGAGGATCATCAAATGGTGGTAGAACACCAGGAAATCTCATATGACGTCAGGAATAGTCGGTGTTAGGTGAGAGAGTAGCTTTCGGGGATGTTATGTGGTCAGTTGACAGAAGGACTAACACCTTTCAAGAGAACTCTCCGCGCTGTCGTTGGGGCCGCAGAACGAAGGCTGGCAGGGCAACTGATGCCTCATTAATTTTTGGGATGCCTTGTCTACTGCAATTGTCGGTTCGTATTACTCGCTACCGGTAGCTGTTCCATGGGTAGCTCATTTCCTGTGCTAATCGCTCAGGTATGCTTTACGTAAACATTTTGATTGTGGTGGTGAAGCGCTCAAAGGTGGGTGCATCTCGTTCAGAAAGTTCCTCTTTTTCTCTCTCCAATTTCTGATGGTGATGAAGAATTACGTATTACTATTAGCTGAGTAAAGTGGTTGGAAAGTAACTTGTTAATAAAACCTTTTGCAAAATTTAGCATATCGTGAGTGAAAGTCGGAGCTACTCTCGATCCCGATTTCAACCACATGCAGAAAACGGATGGCAGACAATGTGTTTTAAGGCCTATCAGTCTGCGAATCCATGTTCCTCCCTATACAGTTTGAAAAGTACAATTGTCTTAGACCACCTTTTCGCCTTTTCCACTTTTTACGCCAACAATATTAAAGATGGGGACTCTGCTGGGTCACAGGACCTCGTGATCCAGTTCCATGAGCTCAGTATATTATATAAGTACATTCTTGCCTCTGTCTTCTCCATCATCTGACTGCAATGAAGGCCTCCTCAAATTTATTATTTATTCTTCCAAGTAGGTGACAGTACCAGGGGTTGATGCCAACAACGGACCATTGAAGGACAACCGACCCACTTCTCGAGGATATGCATACACTACTGTTCTTTGACTTTGACAGAATGATTGCTTTCCTATTCTCTCGCTAGTTGGTTTAAATTGGCCTGGCACATCCACTCTTGGAATGTACGCTCAACCGATACGGTTGAAGCCGGTGCCAACTGGTGTCACCACTGCCATCTCAGTTTGTGTCTGTTTACCACATCGCTGATTCTTAATGTCAAGGCTAAAATAGCCCACAAGACCAAAACATCTCGCTCAGTACACCCTTGGCAGTCAACTTCTTTTTTTGTAAGAAATAGCCATGTAGCTAGAGATTAATGTGATACTTATATATGCTTCTGGTTTCCAGAAACTCTGCTGCAATGGCCATCCAAAAAGTGATGAAGATTTACCGTTGCAATTAGCTTTAAATATGCCGCTGGGGACCCACAACTAGCCTTTACCCATGTCGTTGTAGTGTCAAACAAACATGAACCCTTCCGACGGTGCTGATGCTGCTTCTGGTGCTGGTGATTACAATGATTGTTCCTGTCCTAGCAACTGACTCACCACCCTCATCAAGGAGGCAGAGATGCGTCAGCTATTCGAGAAATAATCAGATGACACGAAAAAAGGCCATAAAAAGCTAGCTATGGCGGAGGAGGAGGAAGGGGCAGAGGAGAATGCATTGTCCAGCTTCTCATCTGTCTGTCACCTTCTCTTCTTAAGAAAAATTTTTGCAGAATTGGATATCCACAGCCTAAATCTTCGCTTAGGCGCCAGTGAGTGCGGTCATAATAGAGGAAAGAGGCATAGGGTGTTGGGTTAATTTCATCGAACAAAAACCTTGTGCAGAGCACGACTTTGCCCTAAAACCTGGGAGATTGGTGACCTGGAGCTCCATGTTTGCCTATGGGAAGGCTGTAAAAAACTCCCTTACTTCTATACATAGTTAAAGGCGCCCTCATCGGCTTCAGGGCCTCCGTTTTCTTCCTCCGAGCTCCAGGGGGTTATCCCTCCCACATTGATAATTTTTTGAAAGAGAATGGAACTGATTGCTACAGGCTAAACTTCTTAGTCTAGGGAAATTTGTCATCCCCTCGTTTTTTCTGCTAAAAAACCACAGGAAAATTGAGTTACCTTGGAAGTTTCGTAGAAAACCTGGGCTAGAGTGGAAGAAGTTTTTATGCCATTGGATAAGACCATAAATTGTTGCGGTCATAGGAACGGCGTAAACCTTTATTTAAGGGATGCTTCTAACTCCTTCGAGTCCGGTCTAGTCTGACTACCCCCGTAAGGCAAATATGGAAGCTCATAAACGGTGTAGTTTTGGTCGACCCCTCTGAGGTGAATCTCTGAACATTCAGCCATCTACCACGGAAGGCTTCCTTCTGAGACGCCTAAGCTTGGTTCAGATTTGCCACCACTGTAGCCACCCGTGTCAAAATAGGGGCTTGGGAAAGTTCCATTGTTGTGAATATATGCTAGTTGCTTCTTCGATAAACATTTACTGGGGCTCGGTTTACCTTCCAATTATTCGTTGCCATTTCAATTCCACCCAAGTCATCTAGTTGGGTTATTCCCTTATCCTTATTTTATGAAAGAGTTCAGCTTAGTTAGTAAACAATTTGAAGAATTGATATGTGGGCAACATTCCGGAAGGCGATAGACCCGAAAGAGTGGGAACTGCGTCTTCTTTTCCACATAATCCTCTACTGTTCTTATAACTCTGTTCCAACCTAGACAATGAGAATTTTTAGTACGCCTGAACCATTTCAGAGTAACTTAGGTATCCAACGAAATTGTAAAAGCTGGCAAATGACTCTCTTTAGCGTGTCCACCGAAAGACTCTTCTTCCCCCATTCGTAGGATATATAAAATTAGGCGCCCCACCTGGTTGCGATTCATGCGAGCGAGGGCTGTGGAGCAGGAAAGGCCACTGATGCGGTCCTAACTGTCAGCCGAGAGAATGTCTTTTGAGTGGTCTCATTGAACAAAATCTGACCATTTCATCACCATGTAGTGCTCGACATCAGCATATGCCATTTGCTGTTCATGAAACGGTGTTTTTTGAATAATACTCCAAATGGACAAGCTTTTCGAGTCCCCCACAATTCGTCAAGCAGGTTAGTGGCATGGAGCTGAGCCATTGGTCTCCATGTTCACCGCTACGCCAATAAAAAGGTGTTTTCAGACACGCATGCTTTGTGATACCTTCAGGGATAAAGGAAGTGTTTAAATGGATGCGGCAGAGAGCTAAGCCCTCCTCAGAAGGCCAAAAAATTCCGAGTCGGCTGGCTGGATACCTAGTTAAAACTTCATAGGAGGAGAGGTGTCTATTTTCGAGGGTTGAATCTGTGACCTCCTCCAACAGAAGCGTTATCAAAGTTCTTGAGTTCTGTACAGTGACCGATAGCAAAACGGAACTAGCGTCAAATGCGTTGACAATATCAGTAAAGGGCCTGGACGCAATCCTTACCTGGAGGTTAGTTCCAACCCTCGGTTACAGATGCCTCGAAATAACCAAGATAAGCGACCTGTTAAGGTAGGGAATCTATTTTACTACTAGGCCACTTCTTTAATGCATGGGAACTGACGTATCATCCACTCCTGAGGTGAAAAGTGGTACGAAAAGAATTTATCGTAAGGCACCACCTTCGCATCAGTTCTGGTGAAAGATCTTTGATGCACCCAACTGCCTCTTGACGCATGAAGTGAAGTGACTATGGAGGACGTCAAAGATGAAGACTCAGATTCGTCTGCGCCATGGATGGTTTTGCGACAGTGGAAAACCAAATACCATTAAAGTATTTAAGGGAGGACCACCAGGGGCTGATGTTTCCGTTTAACTTGAATAGTGTGGAAGTCGAGAAACGGAGATCATGCAGACACTGCATGACTAAGGACTGACGTCTTCTTTTCCTCCTTTTCATCCACTCCCCTAAGGCCTCACCTTTCCATTTCTAGAAGAAAGAACTGTCAGGTAATCTAGTCAAGACGTCACTGTTGCTTAACTGCCGTACATCTGTCCAAAGGTAAGTTTTTAAAGTCAGTCCGGACACTAACAAAAAATAAGTCACATGATGGAATCAGTGTGATGCTTTCACCTCTCTTAAACTTATATCCCACAGCTCTGCTCCTGGGTGATGGGAGAAATGACAAGTGATACTTTTCTTTGCGTAAATTTATAACATTGTGCAATGTGATGAAACAAAAGAATAAAGAAATCGCAAAGGCGAAATTGAACAAGACTTGTTTGCTGAATAAAGGCTTATTTATTGAAACCCGATTAGTTTAACACAGTGGAGGCCCAGAGCCAAGTCGAGAGCCCATTCTACATTGCTATTGGCGAAAATCCCGGCGACCGCTTAAATAAAATATTACCCTAGGGATCCGGACTTATCGGCATGACTTGTAGCGAGGTCATTGAAACCAAGCACCGTTAACGCGATCAGGAGAGATGACATAGAGGTCTAACTTAATCACCACCGCTCCTTCTTACTGGGGGCTCTAAATGAATCGGCTGACTTGGAGTGATTTCACCTACCCTAAGCCTACCTGGTGGTGAGGGCATGTTATACGGGCGGTAGCCGCATTTCGGTCTACGGCATGAAATGGCCTCCCAGGGACACCGCTGCTGACCTCGCCGATGAGTCATTGTGACTGCGGGCGCACTGGGGGATGGATGGGGGGGAGGATCATGTGACCTCGGTGAGGCGATGATTAATGCATGAGGGCACAAAGTGACCTGAGAAAGAGAGTACGTGTATGTATATGTGAGTGTTGTGGCGTAAATGAGGTAGCTAGGGTCAAAACACCCGTACGGGCTTAGCGAAAAGGCGTTAATGCGGTGCCTTGAGATCACCTTGGTTTGTGAATAAATCAGTGGTCTCAGAAGGTTAGAATTATGCAGGAAATCTTGGACTTTGTACACCCTTCCTCAAAGAGAGGTATTTTTGCTCAAAATGGTTGGCACCCAACTTATGGAGGACAAATTTCAGAGCCTTCAGAATACTTTCCAGATGAACCCCTCCTTGATGTAGCCCACCTTGAGGTGAATCCTCTATTGAGAGATCCCAACTAGAGTGACAGCGTGTACTACCACCAATGCAATCAGTAGCGTTCTCTCCATGATGTAGATCTAGCCTAAGTCTCGTCTTGTGTTTAATTACGATGCACAAGAGGACTCCTGACATTCTGAAAAGAAGTAAACTCAGAAATCACTTAAGATGTTGCCCAACAATAAGGGAAATTACGCAGGCTAACGACGTGTTTTAGCATTACAAACCGTTCATTCTCCGGGGTTCGAACGCCACCTTGGTGTCAAGGTGCCTCTTCCGCACGTGCGGGCTCTCATATCTTCTGTACGCTTAAAATGAGGCTTCATGATGTCTTACGAGATAACACAAGGTACTACGTTAAATTGGCAACTTTGAATTCTTCTGATAGATGAATACTTTGTGCTAAGTGAACGCGGTGAAAACGAACTGACGGATAAAAGTCGTATACACTTGGCACAACTGATTGGGTAAAAGGATTCGCAGCTCAAGTATCAAGACTCGAGGAGAGAGGGGGAAGGGGTGAAATCCTCTATTCTTTTTTTATCGCTGTTAAATTAAACTTACATCAGGAAACATAATGGACCGTCTTGAGAAACAACCAAACATGGCAATCTTTGATTATTTTATCATCGTATGCTGAAAGTTGTGTGTTTGCATGTGATTTCATCCTATAAAATGGAATTCCATCGGGGCGTATAGCAACCACCCACCTCTCTTCACCCCCAGGTGTTATCCCTTCCTCGGCCAGAATCAGTGTGCATTTCTACCCACTCAGGGAACACTTGTGGCGCCACATTGGTGACAGTGGTGAGCGATTGCTATGTTAGTGCAGAGCAAGTTCCACTGAAGTAGCTATTTCCCAACTTGCCACGTCAAGGACCAATGCAGTCTAGTGTGGATGCTTACAATATGAGGAGATTTAATGAAGACGGGGTAGACTGATATCGGGTCAGATGTTGCCAAAATTTGACTCTCCATCTCCACACAACTGTCGCTGGTCCAGTGAAATCATGTTCCAACCAATCACATTTGACCTTTGGAAAAGCCGCACTATAACTCGACTTCCCATAATCCACAAACCTCGAATTCTCCATCTCCAGGTGGTTTTGAGGCAAATACAACCACGAGGAGCACCTGATGAACGGAAATCGCTCATCGTAGAAAATGGTCAGACTTGAGCACCATCGCCCAAATGGATACTTTCAGATGCAGTTCGCCTCACATAGGACGCAGCATACACTAGTGCCGACCGCACCCACAACAGGCATAATCACAAATAAGTTGCGCTGTCAAACTACCGTCATCGTCTTCGTCTCCTATGCCTTCTTGTGAATGATTGCAGTTTGTAGGAATGCGTATTTCCTGTAGAAGCAGAGGAGCGGCCACGGGGAGCTTCGGTGACGAAGCTTGAGAGAAGAAGGAGGTCATTTGGTGACCTAATAATTGTATTTGGTGGTGCAGCCTTCAGCTCTCCTTGTGCACTAATAACCAAACATCCTTCCATATCGGTATGCCTTATCGCGGCTTCGGGGAGGACTCCACGTCTACAATTTTATTGAACCGCCTGTTTACTTAGCATTCCCAGCATTTAATTTTCTATTCTTCAGTCATCTTTTTTCTTCCACGAAGACCAGTTTGATTGACAATCCAACTTCTGTAAGACGCCAATTTCCACTCTGTTTGTTGAACCAAATTCCGCAATGCTGATGCTTCAAAAGTTCTGATTTAATTTCCTTTAATCAAAAGGTATTGAAGTGGTTCTACCTCAGAATCCTCAAGGGAGGAAAAAACTTTTGCCTCATTTTAGCCAACAGATTAGCCAAAATAGGGCAGAAGGATTGAATGACAAGTGATGCCTCATGCGCTTATTTGATTACATGAAATAACAAAACAGACTACAAAAAACTCTCCCAACTAATAGTTACATTTCGTCTATTTTCTCGTTTATTTTCCACAAATCCATTGCTGGCGGTCTTCAAACGGTCCACCCGCAACCTCACTCCGTACTTTTAAGGCACGCACCAATTCATGTCTGTTTGTGTGTGGTGGACTGCAGAGGCAATTTTTCACCTAATGAAGTCTAAACACAACCAATACCTCAAAGATGGGCAAAACCAACTTCTTCCGGTGAAACGACCAGGACTAATGAGCCAGTGGGAAAAAAATTTCTCCTCGTAGTCTTGCAAACCGAAGCAAGACAAAACCACCATGCGGAATACTATAAAACTGGCACGTGAGTCGATTTGTACTTTAGTCCATACCTAAGGGAGGGAGAGAGAGGCCTATTAATTTTTATTCCCCTGAGGATATTTTTCATAACGCTGGTTATCATCCTTTCTCGGCATTCGGCCTTCTCGAGATTGCACTTTGAAAGCAATTGAGTTACAAAAGGAGGCGGTTGAGCAAGCCATTATCTCAGCGGAGGATGAGGAGGAGGAGACAAATTACGGTTTCCTAAAAAAGCTTTGATTTTCCATACAATCCCACATTATCACAGCAAAATGATGCCTTTTACTGGCCAGTCCTCTCGATTTAGGGGATTGAAATCGGAGGCAGAGGGAAAAAAAGTTAAAATATCACACCGATTTGTTTTCCTTATAAATAGCCAGTCAGTACATTTTATCTTTAATAAATGCAGTGAAAAGCATCTTGACGAGCTATTTAATGACGAAGAAGTTACGCGCTGGCCAAGCTCTACCATTTGTCGACTTCTTTTATTTGCTACTGCTTTTCAGAATTAAGTAAAGCAAAACCTCAACTTTTTCGCCTAAGAGATCTAGCCCTATTCCTCATATCAGAAATGGAGAAGGCTGCGGTGCTTACCACTCTGTACATTTCACCCAACCGTTCATATAATCCTCTCACGGTTCACCCCAGCTGAGCTAAAGGTGTCACTTCTCCACCCATCTGTCTACCTAGTACGCATACTCTCGCATGCAAAGGAGGGCTCAAGGTCGCAAAGGCAGAAAAAAAGAGGGAGGGTATGGAAGACGCAAAGTACACGCAGCCAATGTGCAAAAGTCCAAGCCTCCCGGCAGCCTATGACTGTTGGCCGGCCGGGAGGGAAAAAGGCGTAGCAAGGGTACTGCCTGTCCGGAAGCTAGGGCAACGGACCCTGGTAGCGTGATTCACCACTGCAACACTTTCGCTAATGCACTTCTTCTACCTCCTCCGAGGCTGCTCCAACGCTCAAGATTGGCCTTGCGCTGCGCTGCACCAGTGACCTTCACTTCGCTGGCAAAAAATCGATATCGCCTTTTGATCCGGCGAAATTTGGCCGTCTTGACCGGGAAAACTACGGGCCAGGGTAGCAACAGTCAGTTTCTTATCCTCCTACCTATTTTTATAGAAAATCTGAGCTGTACTAAAAGAAGAAAGCAACGAATGGATGTCGCTGTGATTACCCTCTATCGTTATTTGTATGCGGTTGAGTAGTCAATCAGGACCGATTTGATGCGTGGTAGCAGTTATTTTTTTTTCTGGAATTAGGTATTCATACTTTTCGAAAAAAATGGGAAGGCTCTATTGTAAGCTTCGTCGGAAGCCATAAATCTACCCAGAGGATAAACTAGCATGTGTAGCAGCGCTAACGGAACGGCTAGACGCCAAAGTATTAACATGGAATATTCTCGTCCAATTTGAAAAAGATTTATTTAAGCTGAAGACGAAAATGTTTATTCTGGAATCCAGAGCAGTTTTGGATGTATAAGAAGACCAGCATCACCTGTGGACGTTGAAGTAGAAAAGTCACCACTTACACTTCCAACAACACTTTCTCTTCTTCCTCTTTCCATTCAGCCGGTAATTTGTAAGTTCCCTCACGCTTAGGCAGGGAAAAGTTGCGTTTTTAATGCTAAACTCTCAGTAGATCTGCAGAAGTGCTCTGAGTCGCCTTTTGAAGACGTAACAAGGCACACTGAACAGAAGGGCTAAGTGGCTATAAGCACGACCGGAAGCCACATTGCCAAGACAAAAATACAGATTGCGGAGAATGAAGAACCCGCGCCTTTAAAAGTGCATTAAAATATATACCTAATCACTGCATTGGTACAGCTTTTGAGTTCTTTGAACAAAAGGCTCCTCGCACAGCGACTGGACGTGATCGTCGCAAGATGGCTAGCTTCTGAGTGCCAAGTGCGACCTCATAGGCCCCACGGATCCAAGGAATTTTAAAAACAGTAAAAAAATTTTGGTTTATTAAATGGGGTTCTTAGGATTTGGTAAAGGAAACTCCTTTGAACAGTCGAAGGACAGCAAATTTGCACCCTTCAAAGAGCTTTCTATACTACCTCGATATCAAGTAGTTTTTTGTTCTTGGATAGCTTGAACTGCCATTCTTATTTTCTGTACACTCATTTGGTTTTGTTTCATAAAATTGTTAAACAATGTTCTGCATTAAATAACAATTTTTAACCAACTGGCTAAATTTTATCTCATTTGTAAAAATTTTGCAAAAATATTTTCATTTGGACGCCAATTTGTCAGCGTTAATAAAATCTTAAATAAATTAGGTGAAAACTATTTCTACAAATGTTTGTTCACTAAAACAATTACGGGATGCTTTCAGTAGCGATCAGCACCACTACAAAGTCAAAAATATATTCCAGAAAGTAGTTATGACATTTTAAACAAATTCTAGTAATTTTTAGACTACAGAATAACTTCTCGAAACCAATTTATTTCTAAAAGCGGTTGAATTGGGGTGCATCCTTGCAATGGATATAGAGAAGGGATGCGGATCCTGGTATCCGAGCTAACCACCATCAGCGTTGATACCGGTTCGGGGCCTCCATATTCCAATCTTGGAAACGGCAAAAGTATCCCATCAAAAAGCAAGATGTGTGAGCACGTCGTCGGGTTGGAGAAGAGGGCGTACTCTTGCGCTGATGACCGGAAGGACACGGCAGCTCTAACGGTTGAGGCCATTAAAACAGCATCACCGAAGGGGGCGATGATGGCAGTGGTAGTGGTTGTGGTGGTGGTGGTAGAAGTGGCGAGGACATTCATGCAGCCACGACGGTTTAACCTGAGAAAAAGGAAGAGATGGTAAAATTATTGCCTCCAGCTAAGTGAAGATGGAACTGTGAGGGGTGATTTGATCTGACTTGAGACCTGAGTCGCAATCCCTATGAAGGAGTGCGATAGACACGTGAAGAGGGTCAAATAGTTATTGCATCGGTCACAGGTAACATTGAATGCGGAGAAATGAGGAGGCGAAAATTAAACTCCTAACTTATAATTTTGAATTTCTTTGCACAAATGGGGGCCAAAAATTGGAAAAGGGCGGCTTGTGAATACTTTGATTTGTCGTCGGCAAAAAATGGCAAAAAATCCGACGTTTTTCTTCATCAGTTCACCCTTGCAGTTGCATTTGCCTTAAAGCCACTTTGGGAAAGAGAATACGAGGTTCGAAGACTATGTTGTGAGCCGCTTCTTTTGGAGAGTGGAGTTATGATGAGGTCTTTTTCAAGATCAATCATGATTAGTTGGAACTGGATCGCCTTACATTAGCGGCAATGATTGTGTGGAGGTGGGAAGTGGAAGGTTGACAAAACTAGATTAGAAGGCTTTCTGACCCATTTGTAGTGAATCTCTTACAGATTTTTAGCGTTCATGTGAGATATCGTCTGTCCCTGATATAGAGACCTGTAAAGTGACCACTTTAGTGATGGTTTGTTCCTCCCTTGCGTAGGATCCGCTCTCCACTGTCACCACTATGGCGTTACGGGGGCTCCTTGAGTGAGTGCCGGCAGAAGAAGGGACAACTCTTAGAGTAGAGATGGGGTAAAGGGCTGCTTCATGTCATGGTGAAAGTCCATTCCACAGAATGGAGTCACATGTATGCATTGGCGGAGGCTGGGAGCCCCACACAGTCAACAGTCAAATCACTGATTCGGCTGGAAGACCTTGCGATCTAAAAGGTATTTCCTCCAAGTGCAAATAACTCCTTTGTGAGTTCACGCAAAAAAGGAGTAAATTGGCCCGTTATATGATCACTCATAAAAAGTGTAACCTTTTGTTTTTTGTACTCAAAATTTGTTGATCAAAGGGTGGCAGGATAAGTTACACTAATTTTGCTCTTCACAAAAGGCGCATGGCATAGCTGGTTATTATTCTTCTCTGCTTTTGCCTAAAGTGAGCCATAAAAAGTGCTCCCCTGCCGCCTGTTCTGCAATAACGCTCCACCTTCTAGAAGTTGATCTTTCAAATAGCGTGGACAGCCGTTTGCTGCCTATTTTCGGGTCTATTCAAACACACCCCCTCAAAATGCAGAACATTTCACCTTCGTGCCTTAGTTTTTCACTGAAGACACAGACAGAGATTAGAAGTGGGGTAGAAGGTGGGTCGTCGTATCATGTCACCCAGACTGAGACTGAAATTCACGAAGTCTGAAGAGCGCACACAATTTCACATTGGAGCCAAGGCAAACATCATTCTCTTGTCTCACAATCACATGTCAAGGTCAATTCCCATTGACTGGCACATTTGGCCTTCTGCAACAGGATTGCCTTCACTGCAGCCGTGTGGTTTGGAGTTCTGTTTCAAAATAAACAGAAAAGAAGACAAGGATATAGCATAGCTGTAAACATTCTAGCACTTTTAATTTAAAAGTGTATAAAATCACTTTTGCCTAGTTGTTAATGACAACCTGCTCAAGAAAACTACTAAACATTCAAGTTCCCAGGATATGAAACTTAATATTGCCTAGGCTTGGAACATAAGCAGAACCTTCATTTCTATCTCGTTTTTCTGCAGCCTCTTTGGAGGGCATTATCCAGACGTTGACCAGTTGGAGGCACTTCTTCGAAGTCATCATGTTCACGCTTGTGGGTGACCGGACTTCTGGAGCACTCTGCCCTCCTCACATCCGGTAAAGCCACTCTTTAGCCTTCCAATTAACTCGTAGAGGCAACGACTGTATCAGAAGAGTACCTGCGCTAACAAAGAAGGCGTTTCTAGACCTGTAGCACACATACACACCCTCCGCTCACTAACGGACCCTGATATATGCTGCTACTCTGTGGCTCCATTTCCTTAAGTTTCTCAACCTGCCAACACCTGGCTGCCGACACACTCTGGTGCCTGATTTACTGCATCCAATGAAAAGGCAGAAAAAATTGCCACATTTTAAAATAAAAAATTTGTTAGAATAAATGTGAACTTGTCGTTGTTATCTAATCTTCAGTCCAAACGCCGGCATTTTCAAAGAGGTTCCATGGTCTACCCTAAATCCCCAAAAAATCTACTATGTGAATGCGAAAGGACTGGTAGGCCACAAGCAAGGTAGAAGAATAAAATCACAGTGACTGAAGAGCCCGCTTATTTAGGCTTACATTTTAAGCAAATAGGTAGTCACTACAAAGCCGTATTTTTCGCTCGTATGTAGCCACTAAGATTTCCTGTGGTCACCACTCTGCTTCAACTGGGAATAAGTTCTCCAGTAAAAGCATTGAAGAGGAAGAAGAAGATGGTGAATGGTCATCAGCGCAACAGTGCTATTTATTAGTAATTGTGCCTGTTGTGGATATGCTCGGCATTATTGTATGCTGAGTTTAATAAATGGCAAAATGCTGCCAAAAAAATCCATTCGGCAGATGCCGCTCAAGAGTGAACCATCTCCTACAATGAGCCTTCTCTCCCCACCAGGTACTCCTCTTGGTTACATTTACCTTAAAGCCACATGAAGACGGAAAATTCCAAGTTTTTTTTATAAAATATGATACAAGCTGTTCCTCCTAAGGAATGAAGTTATTAGCGGGGTCTATCTCAAGGTCAGTTGTATTGGTAGTGGCTAAATCTCACTGCCTTAGCAGTGGTTACGTGGAGGTGAATAGTGGACGTTTGCCAACACCGCACCAGACCTCATTCCGGCCCATCTGTAGTGAATCTCTAAATATCCAGACATCCACATGGGCTATCGTCCATCCGTGGCGGCTTGACTTGGGAAGTAGACACTTAAGTGAGAACTGTTATTCTGGTATATAGGATCCGCCTTCCACTACTACCAGTGTAGCGTCACGAGAGTTCTTTGAATTCGTTTCAACACATGCCGAGAAAGAAGACCAATCTATTATATGCGTAAAGATTGGTCGGCGTGCTGTCACAAGACAGGAACCTGTTGACTTCCCTCCGGAGCCACGATCACAGAAGACTCCAGTGGTATCGAAAAAAAAGGAAATGGGGCACACTACCATTACAATACCTCTTCCCTGATAGGAAGTATGTCATCATTATGCTTTTGGTTTAATACCCCCCCCCCTTCAAACTTAAAGTAAACACTTCTGTAAGCTGGATTTCGTTTCTCTCAGTGAAGTAAGCTCGATTTTAGCATAAAGGTCTTTGAGCATTGGTCTGTCAGCCCCTGACTTGATGATACACGGGCGTGAAGGTTTGTGATGACCTTGGTGCAGTCAGACAACCATTCAAAATCCCTCACTCACTCTGCTCACTTGAAAATATCCCTTTTTTCTTTCCCAAAAATGCCAGTTTAAACGCAAAATAGGGTTTTAGCAAAGTTATAGCAAGTTCTTTTGAGGTGTATTTGATGGTGGATTTGATAGCCGCCCTTTGCAATCGAATAGGCTAACAGAGCATGCAAAACCCACCCCCTGAACCCCGGTAAACAATACATTTTGCGCTCAAAACAAGCTATTTCAAATCTTTCCAAAGAGATCAGATTATTTTCTTGAGTAAAACTCTTCATAAAATGACTTTTAAATTCTCATTTGGTTGATTTGGGGTTCCGTAGTAGTGAATGCATCATGCCAATCTGATGGGCCAGCGTGCAGTCAGTTTCACAGTCAGAACGGAAGATGTGGAGAACGATCATGTCTGAGCTTGATCTATGCCTGCTTCTCACAGTCTAATTCACTATCCTTACAACTTGGCAATAAGAGCTGTCACTCCGAATCGGAGGAGGCTGCGCAACTCATGCGCAATTTGCGCCAGAGAGGAGAAGACAGCGTTCTGTCATTCTCATACTAGTGCAAGTGGATGTGTGCACCACGGGCACAAATTCGTCTTCAACGGTATCCCGCGCCCTGTCGAAGAGTCATCTCCCTAAGGCAGAGTGAGCCGAGAACTAGGCGGTCCACGGCAGAAGTCACGATGGATCAAAAACGAACTCTGGAGTTTATTCTCAATGCACCATTTAAGCCATTTTCCTCTTGATTGGAAGAGGAAGTGGTGTGGCTCGTTTTGAAACAACGAATTCGTAAGGATGAGGGAACAATTCAAGTAAACTAAGATACCGTTTCCACTGGGTTATATTAGTGTCCAATCAAGACAAGTAGGGAAGTAGACAGGAGAAAATCTGACTTAGTTTCATTTTACAAACATCGAAAGGTGAAGCAAACAACTTCTTTGTATTTTTGACCAATAAAAAGCTAGAAATTTCGAATTTTTTTGCTGAATCAACTTTGCTTTTGCGCCGCTACTAAAGTGGTAATTGAGGAGAAATACACGAGATCTACTTTGGGTTCGCCATTCTCTAATGCTAAAACCTGTTTGTCGACTGCGTTGGATGTTCACTTGCCACAAGAAAGACAAAAAATACCCAGATTGCATGTGGTACAATAAAATTGTTGACAGGTGTAAATCCTACGATCATCTACATTGTCGCTCTCACTGTATTGACTAAAAAAACAGTCTATGCTCTAACTTTCGCTGTCATAAACAAACCTGAAAGCCAAGTCAACCTCTTTCTGGAAAAAATAATATCGCACCCTCATATTGACTAGTTTTTTGTTCCTCCCCATTTGTTTTTGCAATGGAAATGGTAAAATAAACCTGACACTTTACGCAATAAGACTCTGAGTCATGTATAATTTAACCAATGGCGAATATAGACACAATCCCTACACCCCCTCACCCGTAGGAAGCAAGTCAAGCGAAAAAGAACTGATTGAACCAAAAGCCAGCCCCGGTCGCCGATATCATTGTCAGTAGTATGTTACCTGTACTATCGAATTTCATTGAAAACACTAATATTTGTAGCAAATTTTACACCAACAATGACGCATTCAACCAAATCCACACCTTAGAGAATATCTGCATCATTGGGGAACTTTTCGCTAAAGAGGGAGATTCACCTGGTGGCAAGCGTTTGATTTCGTGTAGGCCTACATTTAAACGAAGTCGCTATCCCATCAACCAGCCTGCTCGCACATCTACCTGGAATAGATTCTGCCCCTTCAAGCTGCTTCCGTGCATTACATATTAAACCACCCACAAAAGTGGGTCATTTGAGTCAAAACGGCGTTACATGAGGAAACAGTGCAACTAATGCCTCCGTCTGCAAAGAGGAGTGAATCACAATAGCTGGTAGCTCAGCCACTTCATTTATGCCTCTGCTTGGGGCCAAGAGTGATTATGCGAGTGATAAATGCTTTTGAGGCTCAGAGCCAAAAAGGCATGGAAGAAATTTTCACTAGAAGGTGCAAAAAAATGCAAATGCTATCCAAACTAGTCGCTTGCAAATCTTTTAGGGCTTTAAAATTTGGAGACTTAATTGCTTGTAAACCCTACGCTCCCCTTCAAGTTCTCGGAGCGTTGGGTAAAAATAAGAATTTTACACTTTCTAAGGAGGTATATTGATTGGACCGGTCCAAACACCCACCGATTAACTCTTTTCCATATACAAATGTACTTAACTCTGTAGGTGGAGCAAAACTGCATTGGGCTGGCTTTCTCTACGACTCGAAAGAAAACGGCTTTGAAAACTGATTTTCAAATAGATTCATAAAAATCGGTTAGATTTAGTAGCCTTTAATCAAATGGTCTGGAAAGAAGTAGTTTTGCTGACTGCCTTTTATTTCATTCTGGGGTTTTTGTTTACAAATCGCTTTGCCTGGGACAATGGTTTTGGGCTACATACCATTCCAACCTCATGAATCAATCAATGATAAGTTCCGTCCTCATACTACTGATTACGAGGTTATCAGTAGTGTTTAGTCGGGAATGACTGCAGAAACTGCAGAAGCACCTGTGTGTAAGCGTTAAGCCTGACCTCATCATGTCCTCACTGTTCAGTTAATCTTGTTAACCCAATTATCATATAATTTGCTGCAAGTTTCATGCCTGTGGACTTATTTTACTCTTTTCCAAAACTAACCAACATGAAGAGGCATAGTCTACCCTCACCCACCTAATGCAATGATTAGGAAAAAAAGCCACCATTTTGCAGCAGGGTAAGGGTTCAAGCAAATGTTGTTTTTTTCCCCCCATCAAAGTACACAGTCTTCCACCTCCCCTGGAAGTGAATTGGGCCTAAGCTTGAGTTAGGGGCAGGAAAAAGCACATCCCAGCTAGACTTCTAATAGATGCAACATGGAGATATCTCCTTGATTCATTTCCTGGTTTAAACCACGTAACTAATGGCCCCATTGACCTCTAGCTATCATCAATCCATACCACCCGGATATAATATGCACTAGGATTGCTACGCTTATTTGGAGTGAGGGATGAAGGGGAGTCACAGCTCCCTACGTAGACAACCCACGAATTGTCCAAAAATTCCAAAGTGGAAAAAAATACTTGTCTATTTCTGAGGATGGAGTGGACTGATAATAGCACCACGAAATATTCCCTCCATGCTGCTTTCGGCGTGTTCATTACAAAGTTTCCTACCTAAAACCATCCCTTTTGTGGACTTTGGAGGAGAAAAGGTGAGGGTTACTAATAGAAACGTTTACTTGGAAGTTGGCTCAATAAGGAGATTTGTAGGATGAGCATGTAGATTAAAGGGGTTTTAGCCGACACTCTGAAAGGCACTCTCTTGAAGGTATCACCATGTAGTCTTGTCATTCGGCGCCGATGAAATCACTAATGGCCTTTTAGGTAGGGAGCCCTCTTGTCAACTCTTACACAAAGCACTTTAGTACCACAGTACAAGATTAACTAAAAATTCGTCTTGGCATTAGATTTGACCGATTTTTATAATCTTCCTCAATGTACTGTCCAAAATCTCTACAATCTGGCTGAACATTTGCTGGCGCCGTGGTGGCGGCCGGCTGTTAATTTCCCATCCATCCGAGGGTCCATATAAATCGACCATTGGCAATGCCTCTTGGTCCAAATAATGGTGAAAAGAGGAAAAAAAGCACGGTAGAAACTAACCCGTTTCTCATATTGCAAAGAAATTGGGACTACAAGTGAGATTCGTTACAAAATTTCATTTTGACATGAAATTTGGAGATAATCAAGGCGCCGTGGAATCGTTACTAGGCTTGGATGAATTGAAGGCAGGGTAATAGTGAAATCTAACCAAAAAGGAGAACAGAGTGGAGGCTCCGTATATCGCCTAAATTCTGGAAAAAACACTTGCACAAGCACACACACGCCCTTACCGATTAGCCGAGATAGTGGAAAACTTGGAGTTGCTCTGGTGTGATCAATCACGAAGGCGTAGGAAAGTTGCTAAGACCAGGAGGACAATCACCAGAAGAAATCACCAACTCTATACAGTAAGGGGTGGTGTCTAGTCGGTCAGAGTCCACGCTATCCTTGTGTCGCCCGCGCACACCCCTGTTAGTATAAGCCAGAAAGAAAATAAGAAGCGATTATGCAAAAGGACCGTTCTACATAGGTAACACTTTCTCACCTTAGGAATGCAAGTTATCCTCCCAAAGGAAGGGCGTTTGGTATCCATCTGGCACGGACCCCTCCGGAACTTCAACCACCATAAACTATTCGCGCATGTTTTACTTCAGGCGCGTAGGATTCGGAACAGGACAAAACCACATGGCTAGGAAATGTCAGGTAGCAATAAAAAGCTGCAAATAACAGGGGGAGGGGTGGAGAGGGGGCACCGCATTAATCGTTTCAAGAGTGAAATCTAGGAGCACGAAACCTCTACAAGGAGTAAAATATGACGGCAAAATATATACCCCATTACCATCACATCAGGTGGATAAAAGCAAGCACTGATTCACGCCGTAACTTTCAGGGCTGTACTAAGCACAGGCGTAACGTCTCTTGTCGCGTCGCGGCGTGTCTACAATCCATGAACTCAAAAAGTGCACAAATGTGCGCAGCACTCCTGCCCCTTTTGGCTCTCTTAGCCTGTGGAGGTGTGCGATCGTATGGTATACAAACGTGATCCGGTCTAGCCGATACGTTACTCAACCACCGCTCCAACTACGCAGATTGATGAGTGTGCGTGTGACCGATGACGCAAACATAAAAAATGTTAGTTGTCGTGGGAAGAAAATTGTCATTTATATCAGCGTTATTATTACCTCTCAGAATCGAGTATTTCAGATACAAAAGAAAAACTCAGAAAAAAAAGGAATTCGCTTGGTGGACAGCCGCTCTAGAAGCGCAATTCGCGTGATGGTGCGGAGGTATGTGTGGCACCCACCAATGGCGTTTGACCAAACTAGCTATTGGCTCAACATAAAAGGTGAATGGTATATAACTGACGAGTAGAAATTCGCATTTACAAGGCTTTCCTACAATTGGTTGGTTGGAGGCACAGTGTGCCAGCAGTGCTTTACACACTCCACCACACACATACGCGCCCTACGGTAGAGACAAGAGGTACTCGTTGATCGCAGCTGTCTTCCCCCTCGCCTTTTTTTTGTTTGACGTCGTTGAGGCTGTTTCCGACATGGCAGTCGACCATTCAAGAGACGTGAACAAGTGGTTCCCCGAGCCTCGCAAGTTGAATCCGCATATGCGCTATGTGGAAAAGACATCGGCAGAACTGGATATCAGTAAGTGGTGTTTTTTTTGTGTTTATACTTTTTTATGTTTTTACTTCCCCGTTCATGTGTATCTTGTGTGTTATTTTATCAATCGAAGAGCTCAATGTGATAAGGGATCCAGATGTCTTTGATCAAACCTACTCCCTGTGCACCCAGGTGGGAAAGGGTGGTTTTGGGAAGGTTTTTCAAGCTAGACATAATGGAAACGGTGCAAAGGTTGTTATAAAGCAGGTGGATTCTGATCGTGTGCCGTGCTGGTGTCGAGTAAGTCACATACATTCTACTCTTGTGCTTTGTTGGCTACCACAAGAGTAGAAACTGAGCCCCTTTTTGCCCCTCCCTTAGTTGGATGACGATATGCTTCCATTGGAGGTGGTTCTGCTGAAAAAGCTTTCACATATCGATGGGATTTCCAGAATGTTAGAAGTCTACGACCTCCACGGAACGTGGCACATTGTGATGGCCGGCAATACACCCGCTGTTCAAGACCTATTCGACTACATTTGCAAGCGCGGCTATTTAAGCGAATGCGAGTCCGCCTTCATAATGTATCAACTTATTGGCATACTGCTGAAATGCCACGAAGCTGGAGTTCTACACCGCGACCTGAAGGATGAAAACCTTCTCATCGACTCGGATAATCATGAAATCCAACTCATTGACTTCGGATCGGGCGCCTTCTTGCACGATGGGATCTACAATGATTTCGATGGTAATTACTTAGCCTGTCTGTCTGGCTTTCTGTTTTGCGTAATTTAAGCTATTTCAACGCTTCGTTTCTACAACAGGTACACGAGTTTATTCTCCGCCGGAGTGGATAAAAACTAATGGATATCGCGGCAAATCTGCTGAAATTTGGACGGTGGGAATTCTTCTTTTTGACATGATTAACGGGGATATTCCCTTCATGAGTGACCATGAAATCCTCTCTGGTGCAGTACAATTCCGTCGAACCCTCGTCAGCCACGAGGCTATGGACCTTATACAGTAGGCCTTCTCTCAGTCCAAATTCTCTTTCCACTGCCCTCCTGAGCGGGCTCGTTTACCCTTGTCCATACCTTCTTGTAGTTGTTGTTGCCGTCTGGATCCACGTGAGCGTCCTACGCTAATGGAAATCCTTCTCCATCCATGGATGCGGCTTTTCCGAAACACAATTTCTAGGCTCGAGTGCGAACCCTCTCAGTACGCCCTGGATGAGTCGGCCAAGTATATGCCATCGCCCCTGACTTCTTCCATTACTGTTCGTTCGGGACTTTGCGATCTTGCAAACTTGTGCATTGCACAGGGCACCATCCCGTTGAGTCAGTCGGAGTTGAAGAAGAGGATGGAAGAGGAGGAGATCCTGGAACAAAAGTCCGGACCAGAAAAGGTGGGGAATGATGCAGGAGAAGGAGAACGGATTACAATCCAAACTCAGGAAAACTGTGAAGTTTCACCCGATCTCCTGCCAATTCAATCCCCTGAATCCGTTAGCTCAACCTATAACGGCCACGTCCACAGTGGCTACCTTAGAAGACGGGGACCTTTTCCACCCGCTAATAATGTGGATAGCAGCATTAATTCTGTATTTCGTAGAAACTCAATCTATATCAACCCCACCGCTCCCGGTCGTCTCCATCGCTATGACGCACGACATCCACAACCGGATGGACATCCGTTTTTTCGTCAACAGCAGCAGCAACAGTTTAGCTGGGACATCTTGCACGACTTCGAATTTCAGGAGGAGTCATCACGACCCAACTCCAACGAGTCCCACAACAGCTCAGGGTATTTCACCCGTTCGAACTCAATGGAGGGGGAGGATGATCAGGCTCCAGCATTTCAAAACCTGGCCACTCTCGCGCAAGCCAGTCAACAATTTTTATCACCGGCTTCCGCATACCCCTTGCTGAGACGAGGAGCGCTGATGGACAGCTCCCTGACGGTCCCCAATACTGGTGCTGCTGCTGCTGCTGCTGCTGATAGAAGTGATGATGACGATGTTCCAGAACCGGATGTGCTTTCCACTTATTCGTGCCTTAAACGCAATCTCAAGACGGCCTGGACGCCGACTCTTTGGACCTATGAAGGCATCAGGAAGAGAGATAGTTGTAGCAAGTGCCAAGCTATACCGACGACCTCAAGCGGCAGCAGTGCCAGTGATGGCGGGGAGGACAAGGATGCTCACGCACAATCTCGTAGCTCTAAACCGCGTAAATTTTAGTTTTTGTAAATGTAATGGAGCTATTATTAGTATTTACATCCCATGTCCTCTCTTCATCCCTCCGCCTCCTGCTTCCTCCGCTCTCCTTCCTAGTACTACCTCAGTCCGGAGGCGATTGTCTTCAAAAAGCGAAAGTAATAAAATAAAGAAAGTGTTAATGATCTCTGTTGAAAGTGTAAAAAGTAATGAGCCGACATCGAGTGAACATCCCCTTGGTACGTCGATTGTGTAGGTCTACTTTCACGCTCTGACTGACTTTAGCATACCCAGACTGTTTTTACTTACTTTCTTTTTGCATTATGAAACCAATAAATGTTTGCTATTGTGTTATCAGCCACATTTTCTCTCCTCACTGGTGGTGGAAGGCGATTGTAGAGCGGGGGCATAGTAATAGCTGACTGGCTTTGTCTGTCCGTGTTTGGAGGAGTGTACCTTCTAGCTGAGAGTTGTGTGTATTGATGTAGAGATGGGCGGGAAATGTTGCAAAGCGGTTCTTCTGCCTCAGCGTGCGGTTTTGTGGTGCTTATATCGGCTACACAAATACCCTCAAGTAAAGGGGCCTTTGAAACCGCAATCTGCCGACTCTAGGTAGAAAATTGTTTTAGAGCAAAAGGTCATAGTATTTTGCTTTGGAAATCAACCAACCAATACGATGAAACTTTAGATTCAGTGTTTGCTATCGAAGTTGCTTCCAAAATTCTTCGCTAATATGTGGACCAAATAGAGGGTGTTTGGCAATCTAGAACTAAGCTAACCGAATACTCTCTCCTGGACATGGGGCTCTGAACTGAAGTGGCTTTTCCAGTCTGTCCTAGTGTTCTAGTTTCGTCCACTTCTAAATCCAGCTGCCTTCGATCCACTCATCTGTCCATCGATACGATCACGCAAATTCAGTCTATTCCACATCTATCCAGGGGCAATTCTTTCGAACTCTATTTACCCATCCCCGTACCCATCCATCCAATCGCACAGCCGCGTTCCACAAGGCATCAAAAGCGCATCTAATTAGAGACGAGAGCTTAGCGTCCACCTCGGTGTAGTGCGATGGTGGTGTGAGGTGTGATGTGGTATGATGTACCAGGATGTGGAGCGTGCAGACTTAGCCGGTCGTGATTACTCGTGCAATCCTCCATCTTCGCTGCAGTGTATGTGTGCATGTGTGTGTGCGAGAGTGTATTTTTATTTGTTTGCGTAAACAAGCTATTCGGCGACGGGTTTCAATTTTCGTGCCCTTCCTCTCCACCTCCTACACATTTTTTTCACCTTCACTGTCTGCCCGTCTGGCTGCCTCTCTTATTGTAAATCATAACCAAGCGTGATTAAAAAAGTAGAATCTCCGCCACAGTGAGTGACTGCGGCAGTTCTGGCTACACCACGAGCCTCCGGACTTTATCTTTCTCTCTCTCTCCTCTGGTTAAAGGCTCTCGTAGGAGCCTCTACGCAGAGATGTTTGTAGTTCTTGTGAGACTGAAAGTGCTCTCAAGCTGGAATGATTACAGTCAAAGCGCTTTTCTCTTCACCTCAATGAAATTCTATCCTAAAAAGCTACCCTATTTTAGCATCAGAGAAGGTTCCACAGGGAGGAACCTACCTCGACTTCCTGTTGTATGCCTCACAATTACGAATGAGGAGGCTGTATATCAAATTTTGATGGATAGCAAGTAAATCATAAAGTTCGGATTATGCACCTACCCAGCCGTCCGCCCACCAAGTTCGCACGGTTTCTCATGAGAATAATCAGGCCAAGTAACATTGGGTTGGCACCACGATCATGGCACTTCAAAAAGGCTAGCTAGACGATGAAACTGCGGCTGCTCTTTCCTCTTTAATAAAACCGAACTGTTTATCTTATCGCAATGACGGCTGCCAATGAAGGTTCTGAATTCTGGAAACCAAAGGCCTTTCTAATTATGACGGTTATAAGAAATGTGGAGTTATTTCGCATCAAATAGATCTACTCGGTAGACGCTTGAAGCCCATTGGTTGGAATGAGCTGCTGGAATCAGTTCGAAAGTAGATACTGAATGTAAGTGGAATGCCAGAGAAAAGGCTAATTTCGTCATTTTTTGACTAGACTATGAATAGGGGGATCGCTTACTGGATTTGCTAAAACTGTGTGTTTCTGTTCTCAGCTTAAAGCTTAGCGACTGTCAACGAGAGAAACTATCCACGCCCAAAACATGACACCTTTCTACCTCAGTTACTTTCGGCTTCACGTCGTCTAGTGCCTTTTCCTGGATAAACCCTGACGTAAAAGGCTTGTTTGAAACGCCTCTGATTTTAGTCCACTTGAAGTAGAACTGGCAGATTTGGATTAATTAGGACCAAAAATCTTGCTGAATGCTTTAGATATCAGAGGGTGGTTAATCCAGACTTTAGTGGATGGAAATGAAGCCCCCTAACAGTGATATAACCGTTTTCTAGGTCAGGACCATTTCCCCCTGCAGATTCAATAGCCCTCCATGTAGCCATTGCGGTGATGGACGGGGGACGAGGCGAGGCAAGGCGAGGAAAGGCGAGAAACAGCCGCCAAGACCGTGATGAGGATGACTAAAAATCATCCCCTTTGCCCAACACACAAAATGCCACAATTCCCATAGAGGAGTGCGTGTACCTAGATACCGATTCTTGCCTCCTTTGGCGGGACGATGATTAAGTGTTGAGGGCTGTTCTGACGGATTGCAGATTACTACCTGTCTCTTGAGGCTCTTTACCCAAACCTGAAATCCTCCATTTCGACTCTTGGGATGAAGCGTGTTCCCGAGTGGCATCCTCTTTTAAAATCATCCGATGCTTCCAGAATCCCACCTTCTCAGCCGGAGATTTGGGACTATCTGCAGTAGCAATGATTCCACCTATGAAAGTATTAAACGGTTTGTTTAAGTGTAATCACCCTTAAAAATCATCTAGAGAAGTTGAAGTTGGTTTATCAATGTCGTTAAGCCTCATCTACGAGATTAGGGGAGGTACTGTGTCCAAAGAAGCCACAATGTGGACACAGATTAGGTTAACCAATGCCTTGAAGATACATTTCACTTTGTGGAAGAAAGAGTCAGCCTATTCATTGAAGGCCTTACTATCCGGATGATGGAGCCTACGATGTTCAGACATTCAAAGGTCAGGAGATTCACCTCTTATATTCATAGATTGGCATTATAGGTTAATCCAGCTTTTGCAGGACTGGCAATGAGAGGAGCACTATGAAATCCCGCTAAATCTTAAAGCGGCCTCTCACTAGGGAAGGTGGGTAGGGGGGAAAGGAAGGATAGAAGAAAGTGGATAAAGCGTGGATTTCAAACTACGCAGAAACGTCTGACGAAGTGAGAAGCAGGGTGTTTCGCTTCAACCCTACCTATTTTGGTAGGGGATAATAAATGGGGAAAATTCTTCAAGATTTCGTGAATTGCAAAATATTTTGGGAAATTTACGTTCCACCATCTCCGTCGCTTGTAGAATGCGCCACTTTGTGCTTACACAAGAGCTTGCATGTTCACATACATTCTGTCAATGGGGCAAATATCCGCCCATCCATTTTGCATTCCTCTATCCATCCTACTGTCCATCTGTTTAGCAAATGAAACAACTTCTTCCTTTATTAGCACTAGTAGTTATTACAATGATAGTTTATTCACGAAGAACACCGTTAGAATGACTGCAAGCTGGCCAAAGAGGAGCTGCGAAAGTTGTCTTTTGATCCTCATATAAAATACACCTCATTACGTACGGCTTGCTACTTGCTAAATCGCAATACTAAATATACAGTCATGTGAATGTGGTCATGGGAGGGAATAGTAATTACAGGAGCTATTAAGCCACCTCGAGGGTGGAGAACTTTGCATCCTAACTAGTGAGACACTGCAGACTACTTAGACTTAAAATGCCGGTTGTGGACTAAAACATTGCGGTTATTGGAACCGCTGAATTTCCGTTGTAGTATGTTTTATCTGATCCTGTGGGAGCTCCTCTCCCTATCGTCACACTAGAATAGAAGGCTTTCTTTCAAGCTGTCTGCCCTTCTCAATTTTGGCGGTACCTCTACTTCAGCTAGTGTTCTGATATGGTGCAAGCTCTAGAGTGGATTACGGAAATGCGCAACTTTATAGCACGTCACCAGTGACCCTCGATGATTTCAAAAAGGCGACACCTCAAATGATATGACGACTGATTAAACAAAATCGCGTGGATTTGATTGATATTTCATAGTTACGTGCTATATATCAAGAAGGCTACTGGTCACTACCTTTCCTAGAAAATCTATTAAATAAAATTCATCCTCACTTTTAATCGAAGTAATTCTCCCAAGCTTTCTAACCGAAATATGCCACAAATTGTCAAAAAATTAAAGTTATTAGAGCATCATCATCTGACGGTGCTACCCAATCTCCATTCACTGCCTCATCCACGCTTTCACATAGATTTTGCAACTTTAATTGCGTACAAACTTTTTCCCGCCTCGTGAAAAGGTGAAAGCATAAGATACAAAAGTACAACAATGTGCACTTAAAGTGCTTAAGCAACTGCGTTTCTGCTATTGGTCCGATTAAGACACCACGAGCAGCTGGCTTATTGATATCGACTTTTCCCTGTACACAATCAATACGACCTTGAATTACTCATCTGAGCAGTCCCAGTGAAGAAAACGATGACTCGAGAAGAGGAAATTTAATGCAGAAGCTGGAGGTTTGAGAGTTTGAGATGGAGGTGAACAAGGAGGACTTGACAGGCAGCGAAAACAGGGACCGGTGAATCACATCCGTCTGACGATGGTGTTTACCCTGGTGGGAATCTCTACTCTGCGTCAACAACAGCATCAACATCGACGGCAGAAGCGCGGGCCACCCCCGCCCCGACTCCACCCCACCTCCCCCCTCCCCTTCTGGCTGGTTCGTTGGCCACCTCACAGTAAATAGAATTGCAGAAAATCAACAGGTTTGAAAAAAACAAGACATCCTGGTTTTAGGAAACTTTGCACCTCCAGTGACCTTGCTCGATCGAGGTGGAATCCTTTCTAGGGTATCCTAGAGGAATGAACCTCTCCATCCTTTCTGTAACAGACACAAAGAATCCCCTATTCCAGATGAAAGATTTGAAATCCCAATGTCTAAGTACTGACCAGTTTGGAATTAGATGGACACAAGTTATTTCCTTTCCCCCTCATTTTCCCCATTTTAAATTTTTCTGTCATCTGTAACGACTGGCCATGGGGGAGCAACTTTAATACAGGAAAGGCTAAACCATTCTTTCCTTTTTTTTCTCTTATTCATTGTTAACTTTAATTTACCCTTCCCCCAAGCGTGCCTTTTTATTCCTTCAGTTATTTGACCCGCTTCCGACTTAATACAACACTTTCTTCGCCGTAGATTAGAATCCGCGTATTCCATCAAGGTGATGTGGCATTGTTGGGGGGCCAAAAAGGAGAAATTACGAACAGTGAGTTCGCCTGGTTGGAAGGACTCGGTACAACCCGCTACTGATTGCCAGAACCTCAGTGATTGGTTTGGCAGCAATCCATGCATGCCTTTTATTTCGACAACCACGATGACAACCCTGCCTGCATTGGTGGGCTTTGGAGGGACAGAGAGGATGAGAAGTTTTATTGCGTCTTTCAGACGCGACATACCTCAAAGCGCCGACAGGACACGTCATCGGTTGTAGCCCAGTCGCGGACTTAACTGCTCCTCTCTCCTCCCCTCTCCCCTCTACCTTTTAATCATTGTGCGGAATTTTTTTCATGCCAAAATGTAGTAAAACGGGCAAATTTTAATTGAAATCCCACTAAATTTGTAACCCCTAAATCTTTTCACCACTTATATTGATGGCTGTGTTGAGGCCCCATTTTCAAGTGGCTGGCCAATCGCTCCTGTCACTGGATGAATTACTGGGATTTTAGTTGTCTAAACTACTCAATTTTGTCATTCTGGATTACTGGTAGGAAAATATTGGCGCCAACAACTTTATATCCTCCAAGTGAGCTTTTACATCATCTTCTCCAATCCAAATCGGTAATTAGGAGGGCTGTACTTCCCCAAGAAGAAATACAAGCCAAGGTTGCGTTGTTTAGCCGTTTTTGTTTGGAGCTAAGCAGATCGGTAATTTTGACCAAGTCGAGGTGGCGGCTCATCTCTTGATGATGCCCAAAGGGAAATGTACTACCGGAAGTGAGTTTCAAAATGACCCTCGGCAAAAAAAATTTAATTTATTTTCTTCTGTCTGGAAAAAGAAGGGATTATTCGTACGAATGAATGAATAATGAATTTGCAGGCAGAAAAAATTCCCATGAGCTCAAAAACACCTCCGTGAATGCAAGAGTTAATTTAGATTTATTTGTAAAGAAAAATATAAATGGAATCTGTAACGAAAAAATTGAGGGGTAGCGAGGCTTTTTTCGACTGCATTTTACTTAGGATTTACTGTTTGAACGAAGGCAATTTTCTGATTGGCCCACCGTATTTATTACTTTAAAATCAATAACCAATAGAAAAATAGGACTAAAGGGTCGATTAACTTAGGAATTTTCCCATTGGTTGGCAGCAAAGTTACAGTATTTCCTCGATGTATATCCCATATTTTTTATAAAAGTATTTGCACATTTTTTCTATATTCTCTCAACATCAGAACAGAATGTCGGTGCTGTCGTGTTAGCTCCAAAATTGGCCTTAGATAAACTTGTCTGACTATTTTTTTTTGAAAACAGTCTTAAAAGATTAAAAGTCCACAGCAGTTGACACAAAACTCAACTGTTGCGAAGGAAGACTCATCTACCTTGTGTCAAGATTCCCCACCTTTACCACCTTTGTTTACCGAGTAAATACTTGATTAGTAAACCTATAGATGATGAGGGTGGGCTTTTTTAATTAGTTGAGAGCCTTGATCTTGCAGCAGGTGGAAGATCAAGTCACAGCTTTCGAATCCACGTTTGCCAAGTTTGGCACACAATGACTAGGGGAAGAGGTCTTTTTCCCTAAACTCATATTCGCCCACACAAAGAAGGGTTGGAGCTATTTTTGGGGTCTACTAAATTTAACTCCTCTCCCAAGAGCTGGCTATCTTTAATGCTGCCATTATCACCTTTCATAGATAATTCAGGACTTGATTTAAGTAAGCGCTCTCCATTTCTCGTCAAGGAATTGTCTTTCTTATTAGCTGAGAGGAAATCTCGATTTACAAGAAGATAAGGATTAAAAAATGGGATAAATTCCTACCACATGGTATAATTGTTGCACTCCACTTAGCCAGAAGGTTTAACTGTCTTCACCTCTGAATGTATTTTGAATAGTGACCTTAAGAAACGAACCATGCCATTTCCTTAAAATCACGCGTGACGATTGACAGGTAGTATCAGTGGCCTTCCTTAATATGATCTTGAAGCCCTACTTTTAAAGGCAGGAAGTGGCTCATAGAAATGGGTGGTAAGCACAACTGATAGCATCTGAAACATCTATACATAGAGGACCTGTAGTCTAGCAGCTAGTTCCCATTGGGTATTTGATGCCGAGTCACATCTCCTCACTAAATTCATGTTTGTCGTCTGTTTTTTGGGTGTGCACCTCTCTGAGAGTTCCCCAAGCCCCAACCTTGAGAAATAGAATTAAAAGCGAAATTCGTCAAATGGCACCAACAAAAGCCAGAAGGACTCCTACATGCGTATGGATGTACGTACACAAAACGCCATTCTTTGTTTAACGTCCCACACATACGCACACACCAAAATCTCTTCGTCTCCAGCCTGTGTTCTTGACTTAATGCTAGCCGGTGCCATACATCTTCTCGTCATCACCACCACGTAGTACCTTAACAATAGGCTCCCCCTCTCCATCACCCATTTTTTATTGATGTTAAAGCTGGATGGCTTCCATCTCAAGACCCAAGGAAATACCCTTATTAGGAAGCCTGACTGTCTTTGTTTCCTCGAGACAACTTTTTTATCACATTTTTTGGGATAATTATAACCTAAGTCCAATCGTTCCCGGTAGTATTTGATTGCCGCATTACCGTAAGCTTGTCGGCTAAATATGGCCTTATTTTGCCCATTTTTTTAAGATTGTGATTTAGTTATTCTTCCATTCACTCAACAAATAGAATTTTGACTTGTTTGATAGAGGAGAAAGGGGGATTCAGGAAATAAAAAGGCACCTCTACATCATAAGTCCCGTTTGACTGGCTTTAAGTAATGGTTTCAGAAGTGCGGTTTATTCTTCACTGTTCAATAGGGTACGAAGATGGAGGGATTGAGAGCTTGAAACTGAGGAAATGCTCTAAATGTACTACTACCAGAACTCTTGTCCTCTTCCCCTAAAACTATCTGGCCCGATTACTTAATGGCGGCTTGTTTATTAAGGGTGCATTTATGTTGTCATTTAGGATCTGTGAGATATTTTTAGCAAAAGAGACAGCAGTATGCCTCAGGTAGCCATCTCCACCTTGTCCATTCCTTACCGTCACTTAAGACCATCTTTGCCTCTTTTCCAACTGTTCACCTCAAGAGCCGATATGAATTTAGACATTTTAGAAAAGCTGGTGAACAAATACTTTTTGATGGAATTTGATTATTTAGGTTGCTGGACTGCAAGAACAAAAAGGGAGGCTTCGCATCAAAAACCGTTTACTTTTTACCCCTTCTCTTGGGGGCTTCAAAGCACTCCAGATACGGCAAGATGGCGAATCCTCGCCAGATTAAGCCCTTTTTGGAGCAGAAAATTTAATTTGAAATATTCCTTTTCCAAGAAATAAAAAACAAATTAAATCTCCAGGGACACAACAAAGCTTAAGAGATGCGGCTGCACAGGTGGCCAGCCAAGTAGGCGCGTAATAAGGATTCTGAAGGGGCGTAGAGTTGAGCATGGAAGTACCATTAGAAATCTTTATTTAGGCATTTTATGTTAAATTTTGAGTAAAGGAATGCATTTTACTGCATTGTAGCGCAGTTTTAGCCTTAAAAGGCGCTTGCGCCCTGCATGGATGACGGGTGCGCGCTAACGCATTATCGATCGTTACTGGATTATCGATTTCTCCTCGCCTAAGGCGAATGACACGATTTTATTGGCTTGAGGTGCACTCTTAAATGGCTCTTCGCTGCATGCATCAAAGTACAGCGTGAGACCTAAGGTTGGCAGGACCACCAGGAGGAAGAGAACAAAGGAAAAGCCCATTAGGTGTAGGAGGTGGCTTGCACCATGCACATGGCGGCGTGTGATCTGTAAGGCCTATCTCCAGACTTCGTCAGGGAGAAAAAGTACCGCAGCATTTTTTTGACAACTTTCGACGAAAACAGGACGTGACCTTGGGAGGCAGCCACAAGGGTCTGGGTCACACGACGCAGTCCTTGTTGTTTACGTCAATTGTATGGCATACTTGTCATCACCAGCACTGGTCTGTGAGAGTTTCGCTTCCTTAAATTGGAAGCCCCGGCACCCAGGTGGTATGTTTTTTTGTGTTATTGTAAACGCTTAAGCTTGGACCCTTGATGTGAAATCATGAATTTTATTAGTTAGGAGTAAGTAGAACTCGTTTGTCTACTCCCCCTACATGGATAAAGATAAAATCGTGTCAAACGCATGCAAGTCAATATAATTTGTGTACCTTAAATTAAGTCAACAAGCACAATTGTGTCCGAAAGGGATGCTTAAAATCATGTGGTACTATCAAATCTCTTTCGATCTCTAGCTGTATTTCAGTTATTACTAAAAGAAAAAGAAGAGCCACACAACATGTTGGTGCATTTAGGAAGCTACCTTTTACACTTTTTAGCAAGTATCACACGAACATTTACAAACTTCTCTCCACTCGACACAAAGTATGGGGTGAGGAAAACGGCTTTCAGTTACAACAATAACAACAATGACATTGATCTGCCTGCTTGTACTAAGGAATGTTGAATTTGCCTTCAGTGCTGACTGCTCATATTTAACTACTCCAATTTGAAACTGATTCAAAACCATTCATTCCTCTAGCTTTAAAATAAGTGCTAGAATAACGCAGTCGTCAATGTTTCCCTGATTGATTATTTTTGAATTTAAAAAGAACGTTTAGATTTCATTTAGTCCCCTCACAGGTTGGTATTTTTGCGAGTACAAAGTTTATGATAAAATGGCGGAAATGCTATTCTCTCTTTTAATGGAAACTGGGACTCATCCGCCTCCCGTGATGACTTAAGGGTTTTAAGGGTAAAATTTATGCTTTTATGTCAAGTTTGAGCTTACAACAGTTTACAACGCCTCTCTTGTTTAAAATTCGAAAGAAATTCGGGCAATTTTTCCAAAGAATTTTTAACGTACAAATGAATTTTCTCTATTGCTCTTGCTTCCGATCTGACTGTTAGATATGCTTTTTAGAGGGACAAATTGAAAAATTGTAGTGGATTAGACATATTTCAATCAAGTCTCTTTAACATGTCTGCAGCTTCCCGAGTCTTTTCTGAAACCGAAAGGAAACCTAATTTTATGGTAGAACATGCATTGTAGACCTAGAGAAGGACTGGGGAGCTTTTGGCATGGCCCGGAGGCCATTCCTCCCAGCGGAAGTACAAAGGCGTGGCCTTAAGTGCTCGCAAAACCAAAACGAAGGGTTAAACAAACAGTTAAAGTAGTACATTGTCATCGAAAAGTGTTAATTATAGATGGTTTGTTTTGAGTTAAGTGAGGGTCGTGCACATACCAACCTTAAGACGATCCAGGCTCCATTACGCTCTTTATCCTCCTAAGGCCAAAGGAATGAAGTGGGATGAATAAAGGGAGTAATGAAACTGGAATCTTTTCTTTTTTAATAATAAAACACCATGAATAGTACTAAACCGGATTCGATTTTGCCACAGTACTCCATCAAAGAAACACGTTCCCATAAATATTTTCTACAACCTTCCCTTTTTTTCATTGAAATTTGGTGTTCAAATAAGTTGCGCAACATTTATTACTTGCCAAATGATTTGCAAGGTTGTTTCAGGGGTGGAAACAATGATTTCTAATACTTTGCATTCAATGGTAAACGCAATGCATGAATATTTTTTCAAAAAAATTTACACTTGTTGGCGGTGGTAGCACATTTATTACAAGTTGTCAGATGGGCTTAAAATACATTTCCCCCATATTTTGTCTAGAATATTCCTGAAATGTTATTGTAAAGTCCCAAAATCTTCAGTTTTTAAACTCCGACTATTAGGTTGTGCCTCAAAAGGATAAGAATTAGCCAAGTTTTGTTAAACTGGATCCTGGAAATGTTATGATTATTTTTAAACTAGTTCCTACCCATCGTTCTTTGATGTCATTGACCAACTCGTCATTTCCGAATCTCATAGCTGGCCACGAAGATTTAAAGAGCATGGATCTCTGGCTCAAAAGACACCGGGAATCAGGAATTTCAAGCAAGGTAAATTTTTTTTCGAAGGTGGGTGATTACCATCCCCAAGGAAACGTGGTTTCTTCACTTCGATCATGATGCAAAATCTCCATTTAAATGTACTTGTTTGAGTATTTTTATGGGCTGCTTGTGATTTCGCCTATTTTTGGTTGATGGAGGGCGCATTCAGTAGATTTAAATTGGTGCATGCTTTGTGCACCCTGAAGCCAAATGACCGAATCTTCCAGGTATCATGGTCCAAAGTCATTGTCAATTTGATCCACATAAAGAAACAATGTTGTTTAGCAATTTGTCAACCCTGGTTTTCATTTTCTTATGAAGTCCAGATCTTGGAGGCCCAAGCGATGAGCAACTAAAATACACCTCCCAGGTGAATGAAACTGACGAGGTGCTCCACACTCCTCTGTTCTTCTATCCATTGGGTTCCCTATTTCTGGTATTGGCGTAGAATCTAGAATTGGGCATATTACCTACGGTTACAGTTCCATGGCTTCAATGTACTTACATTACTTCTACTCTTAATTAATTTGCATAGCTTATCAGCCAGTAACTTTGTGAACATTTTCCCTCTGGTCAGAATCAAGAAAAAGTGAATTCTCATGCTTTTTCATCTGAGTATTAAGGAAGTTAAAAAGTGACTAGTTTTTAAAGGGCTTTGCTAATTACAGAAAGGAATCCTATTTCCAGAAGGAGAAAAAATTCCACGCAAAAAAATTTGGCACCAAGGCTGAAAAATTCGCAGAAAGTACTGTAGAATTAGGGCAAAAATTGGTTTGGCACTTTTATTAAAAAAGTGGCAAGAACTATTGACCAGAATTGACTTTAAAGGTCTGCGGGTGCGCAGGACCGAAGAATGCAATCCTTGAATATCTTGAGCTCATGATGGAAAAATTTTTTCCAGAATTTCCCTCCCAAAGACGTGATAACACACTACTGCGGGAAAACTCCACAAATTAGTTTACTTCCTTACTCTATTTTTTTTATTGAACAATCCAACAGTCGCAATTTTTCAAGTGTCAGCTGTCATGCTAACAATTTGAAAAATGCCTCATTGATCGGCAAGTTTAAAGTGCACAAATCGATAGTGCCGACCCTCACCACCCACACAAAATGCGCTTTTTCCATTGATAGAACCAATGACATTTCCGCTAATATGTAATTCATTTTAGTAAATGTTTGTTATTTTAGCATCCACATTTTAAGGAGAATGGATGCTCACAAATTTGTACACATGTTGGATGGGCCAGGATCTTATCTGTGCCTGTTCCACGCTTAACCCAAAAATTTTTTTCATCAATCTGTTCAAAGAAAGACCCCTCTCTTAAATATTTCAGTCATATCAAGCTTATCTGATTTCCGAGGACAAGTTTGGAATCTGCCGTTCAACACTTCTTGATCTTGGGAAATCTTGAGGAATCCCAATGTTGAAATCTTTAAACCTATCGAAGTTGAGTGGAACTCAATTAAAATAGTGGTTATTTCACTACCCCAATGTTTTATTTTAAAATCATTAATCGTAATTTTTCCTTCCCCCCCCCCCCACGCATACTCGGGTACGTATTAGAGGACTAAGCAGCTCCACGAATAAAGCTCTCTTCCACACAGTGCCTGATACAAAGTTGTATCGTAGAACTTTTCATCATTCAGCCAGAATCAAAGAAAGGAGCGCACACCCGCATTTGAACCTCCCATGATGAACACCCAGGAGCATAGCCATTTAGATTAAAGGAGCCCAAACACATTTGTTCCTTAAGGGATCGCAAAATTATGGTGAGAAGTATCCCAAAATACCACTTTTTATTAAAACCTACAAAATACAGGCCTCCGTATCAGAACACAGATTTCCCAAAAATCAAACCATTTTTAATGATCTCTAGGCTCACCTCCATGGTGGAATACAAGTCTATCCATAAGCCTTTTTTAGCGAAAACGCCCTTAAGGAAAAAAATGATCGTAATTAAAGCCACAAAATACTTTATTGTTAATCCGAAATTAAAAAAATCACGAAAAATATTTTAAAAAGTGGGAATACTCATATAGATGCAATGATTCCTCTTCTCCACTTACACCAAATCCGTTGTTGCAACTTGAGTTGCTGGACACGCCTCAGCACAGTCCTGGAGAGAAAAATTAAATTGCGGCCAAAAAACGTGCCCGGTTGTTGCCTTCCAAATTCATCTGATTTGGACTGCCTGCAGTGGATCACGTCTAAGGGTTGAAAATTCAGTGTCTCTTTTGATCGTTTTTGAAACTAAAAAAAGACAATTGCAAAATCAAGAAAAAATTGGGAGGCGCTTCCTTGCTACTAAAAACTAAGAATATTCTACACAGAACCCAAATACGCGTCGACTTCCTGTCTGTAAGCTGATTTCCACATCATTTTGACTTTGGACTACCTGAGCAACTGCAAAAAAAGGTAGCCGCATAAACTGCTTCAACTTCATCACAACAGCAAATCAACAAAAGCATAGGTTTGTGCATCCGCATTTCGTTAGGCGTTGTGATAATAAAAATGATATCAAAATTATTATTTTTACAAGGAAATCAAGAAGTTAAACATCAGAGATTAATCCAGCCAGATCCGCTGTGGACAGAAATAGCATATGAATGCTAGAGACAATCAACCTTTGAGGTTGAAGCCTCTTTAACACCGATGTCTCGATTGAAAAGTAGAAGGATTGCAGTGTGGAAGAATCTCATCCTGGAAAATCACTAGGAACCGCTTCAGAAGGGCACGCTTCCACTGCTGAAAGAAATGTTGAGACGAATGATGACGTACCTTCACTTAAATTCACCAATACAATTATAGGAGCATGGTTTACTAATACAATCTTTAGTTTCTGCAAGGTGTTACAAAATCTTTCCGCAGAGATGTCAGAGCATCTTCAGAAGGCGATCCGTCCACATCCTCTACAGCATTAGTGGGCCAGAAAAACCTTGCACGTCCCTGTATTTAGGCTGAGATCCGTCAATCCCACGTCATGCCAAGACCCGTCCAGGGGGAACCTAAGAATCAAGATGCTTTAAGTCCCCTGCCTTACTTGGGAAATGACAGTAATTTTGATTTAAACGCGCTCCTTGAACTCGATTACTGATCAAAACCGGCCTATAGGGAGGGGTGAAATGCCCCATGGGTGTTTCAAACACGTAAGACTTGCAACCCAAAGCACCACATGCATTGTCGACCCATTAAAACTTGCCTCTATGACTGATAACATTGAACTGAAGAAGAGGGGATACAATCATGGGAGGTCTGGTGCCATCATAGACTTCTACAAAATATAATATTTGTCATTTGAAAAATATAATGTTTTCCTGTGCCGGTAGCCCGAGTGGTGAAGAACTTAGATGCGATCAATTTTGAAGGTATTTGCAAACTGGTTCTGCAACCGTTTTTTCCTATCCGAATGTGCACCTCCTAGTAAGATTTACTTGTTGAATGAATTGATACAATGCCGGGACTAACGTATTTACACCTGTCTGAGTGACGGGGGGTACTGCTTCGACTTTATCAGCAGCCTTCTACCAGACTTTAAATTATGATTTTGCATTTTTTAATGTTTTTTGCATAGATAAAACGCTTTTACGTGCGGATTTGCTGAAACAGGACCAGTGTCCCTCCCAGAAATGCTAGTCTTTTGGGACAAATACATCGTTAATCGGACATTTTAACTAAAAATATTCGCTTTCTGTAGGAATTAATCCAAAGCATGCATATTACTTGCATCTTTGCAAATATACTACGTATGAGACAGCTATTCTTCAAATGCACTCCATGGGCAGTGACATATAATACCCAAACACGAGCCCGGCAGATCCATTAACCAGGTATGTGGGTCGCCGAATACGCACGGTTTATGGGTTTTCGGATGATTAGTAATTTGCCACCGCCCTCACGATAGCTAATTTTACTCGGGACAGGTACCAGCTTGACTCAAGAGTCATAGCTATTACTACTATGTTGCCCTTTGCCTCTTCTAGAGAGCTGCGGTTGCACCTATACGTATTTCCTACACGAGATTAATACATTTTCCCAAAATTTTGCTGGACTATCAATGTTTTTCTTCTTTATGGGACCAAAATCATGTCTGATCTGGTAATGGGTCCTCTGAGGGCATCAACAGTTGCCTTCATTTGCAGCTGCAGTGCGTGTATAAACTCGATGGTATAATTCGTAAGATGAGGAATCGACCGACAGTGTTTTTACCTTATGCAGGGTATACGCCTCTCGAAACAGTAAAAATCGCTCAAAAAACCGTCGCAACAAATGCGAGGAAGTGTCAAATGCTGGAGTATTTGTCAATTCCGGCTTCGGGGAAAAGAGGGAATGGCCAATGCGGTACTCTTGCGCAGTCGTTGGAGTGGCTACTTTTGGATCGTCTCCCATAGATTTGGGAAGATCGGCCTACTTTGGGATGTTTGTGAGGCTGCATAACACAAGAAGGGTCCATAGTGAGTCCGTTTTGATTTTTTCCAGCAAAGGGCACTAAGCCCAACTGGTCTCTGCCAGCGTCAACTGTATTTTTATACGAATATCGCCTTCTCTCATTATTTTCGCAAAAGCAATAATTTTGTGAAAAATATGAACAGGACTAGGATACATTTTTTTGCAAAGCGACTCTCATGTCACTAATCCCCAATCCAATTTTGATTGTTGATTTTTATTAATCACTTCTTTGACTTATGAATTGAAAATTCAAAAACAGGAGTTTACGCGTTTTGGCATAGGTTTTGGGTTCAAATGAACCCCATTCTGCAAAAGCTAGAACTATGCCTTCCTCCCTAAAGGTTTGATACTTACCCCTTCTCCTATCCCTTAATTACTGTTTGCCTTTTCCCTGTTGAAAATATGGGCCTCCTGGAATGAATTTGTATACACATTCGACATGGTTGATGAGGGGAACATCCCATGGGTGCCACATTGTTATTTGCCCTAGCGGCAAAACCTCCTTAATAAGTCCTCTTTTTGGAGGCGTTGATCTCTAAAGCAAAAATAGGGACGCTTCAGACCCTAAATTACACACAAATTGGAACGATTTCTAGTCTAAAATCCAAGAAAGGAGTTCCGCCAAAGCATCGTTTTATTTCTTAAATATAGTGACGCAGTCAGCCTGATACCCTGGCCGGAAGGCACAGACCCAACGCCACTTTATCAGAGGTAGAGCGATCATGTAACGAGATGTTTCTCCCTCGTGTAGGTGGTGAACTCAACTTATTTTCGATCCCTCTTACTTGGAATTCAGATTGGAAAAAATTTACTCAAACCAAATTTGTATTTGAAGTTAGTTCACTGTTACTAACACAATTTCTTTTTGAGTAAAATGAACCTCTAGCTGACTGGCTACAGCACAATTAGGATTGGAATAGGAGAACGATTCCTGGCATTGCGGTTGTTCGTTTCTCAAGTGCGTCTTACTTCTTCCGGTTTATGGCACTTGTTGTCTTGGTCTGATCCCATGCTTGTTGTTGCTTCAGCTCCACGAAAGTTGGTTCTATTGTTGCTGTAGACAACTAGGACATCCTCGCTCTCCAAGGAACCTTGAGAATACTGTCAAGGAGTGGTCGGTATCTAAGGCATGGGCTTTCTCCTAACGAACTGCCCTCATACACGACTAAGCAAAGATACATCCATGGTGTTTCTGCGATCCTCTTCCACGATCCATCAGCAGGTGTCCAAAGTAGTCCACACCAGCATCAATGAAGGAGTGTTCAGTGGACAGCACCCGGTTCTCAGAAAATGATGCCCTATTCGGACCACTGTACTGGGAGTGCTAACGTCTGTACTGCAAACACCCTTTCAGTACACAACTGTTGCTACAAGCCCCGAATGCAAAATGCGATTTGCCTTTAGTGGTGCCACGCATGACATGACCTGGAGTAATGAACAAGTGGATCTCCCACGACCATCAACGAGTCGTATATAGAATCCAGCACTATACCAACTTTTGGTGCAACACTAAGTGCATGAAGTTCGGTTGTCACTAATGGCTTCCAATCCCTAGCTCTTTGGCAACTCACAACGTAGTTCTCAAGGGCAATCGTGGCAACAGATGATCTCACCACGCGCCATCTCATCATCTCAATTGATTTCACCCGAGACAGATCTTATGAAAGCACACTCGAGGCTAATGGTCCCAAAGGGTCCCTTCCCCATTGTGGACAGGTAAGGCGAAAGTTATCAGCTCCATACCTGAAGTTCATTGGGTTCCCAAAGTCTTCCTTTCTCCTTAAGGGGGGCTACTGTTGCCTGCTAGATAGGTTGAAACAAATGTGCTTCTCTTAGGGCTTTGCCTACCTATTCGACCTCTAACAGAGCACAAGTCCATGTCACAATCAAAAAAATAGAAGTCTCGTTTTGCTGGGTTGATCACCCTGCTACCACGCTCAGACGCTTAATGTTTTGTTTTAAGGCCAAGCTTGGGACTGAAGCGCAAATATCGATGTAGACGATACTGGGATCCAAAGTCTCTGTTCTAGCGGATCTTTTGCTAGTTAGAGATCATCTGGTCCACCTCGTAGCTGTTCTAGCATCCAATGGTTGCTTGGAATGTCAGAACAAATTGGAATGGAAATCTCACTTGCCCTCATGAGTGGTTATGCAGTTTGAAATGTGGGTGGGTCATCAATTTTTGCTTTGGTGGGGCGTTAGTAGATCGAGGCCGACCCACTGCAATGCTTACCTTCATGTTTTAGGGCATCAAGTTGAATCTCAGATGGGCTTACATGGTGGCTCCATCAAGGAATACACTAGCGGTGAGTGGCGCGTCAACGGTATGGAGACCTAACTTTACTGCTGATGGAACATCGAACACCTTTTAGTAGGGGTCACTCTCCTTGGAGGCGCTGGCTACCACAACACCAAGCATAACACAAACGCGAATCAGTAGGGTTGTTAAGGCCATTTAGCAAATGAAGGTTTAGGCCCAGAAAGGTGTTACCCATGCGACGCCGTTAGAGGAATTAGGGATTTGAGGGTCTCCATTGAGCAGTTGTTCCGATATGGGATGGTGAGGTGCTGTCTAATATAAAGAAGGTCGAATTGCGCGGTAATCTTTTACTTCATTGTCGGGTCATGGGGAGGGGTAGCGCAGTAAGGATGTTCCGACGCCCTCGTACTTCGAGAGAGTCGCCACTTGGAAGCTTGGACATCAACCGAGATGGTGAAATTTTTGCGACAAAGTCTGGGGCGGAGGTGAGCTTTGTCTGGATCCGTGTGATGGAATCTATCAGGCTACTGGAGCCGGGGGCGGCCGCTGCTTTCTTGGGGTTGGGTAGATCCCGTTCTTGACCCTTAGTTGTGCAGTGCAAGCTGAATTGACAACGGTGCCAAAGGAAGTAGGTTTGCACCTGTTCGAAACGTCTACTCCGAGGTTGATGTGGTGGTCTCCGGCTGGTGACGCTTATGATCCTATACGCCTCTTGATCAGACTGGTGTTTGGAGTTATTTGAAGGTGGTCAGTTGAGCTTCATTTCATCGTGTCAGGGGAGTTAGGGATCAATTCATCTAGCATCCCCTCAATCCAGATTTTAATAATGGTGTGGTACTTCGAAGCGGGGTTTTAGAGTCCGAGGCGTTTTTGCAAACTTTTTAAGGGTCTGTTTTGAGACATCTTGTAAAGAGTTAGGTGTCGTTGGGGACAGCAAGCTTAAGTGGTTTTGGACAGTATCGAGCTGATCACAGTCGTGGAGGCTTTGGAGAGCTAGTTCGTATCATTGGATTTATCCAAATTCCCTTCTCCTCCTCCCAATTCTTAAATTTACCGCAACGTCGCCCTGTGTGGTGCGTTTCATAGCATCGGCCTCTAACCAGTGGTTGCTCCTTATCAGAGTTCGCCTTTTGAGTTCTAGCGTTTCTTTTAGAATTAGAGCAGCGAATTTAGCGGTTTTGGATTTTGAAATTTTTCCCTTACCGTTTGTAATGCAGAGGTGCTGGGGACGAAGGTAATGGGCCACAATATTATTAAACCAATTGACAGTTGTGGTACTGCCTCAATCTTGCTAGCTTAAATGCATGAGGGAGGAATACGGAACCGGTACAGCGAAACAAGTCAAGTGTGGAACCCTGTTTGATTTGTCTCGTTTAGTCAGGTGAACGACCGGTCCCACAGAGGAGTGGCAGCAACAGCAATGTTGGGGTGGGTGAGTGCTGTTCGGTGACTCAAAACGGAAGCCGTGGAGACCCTGTGCGTGAAACCTGGCAACGGATTCAACCACCGCTTAGATAAGGGTCGTAAAACTTAAAAAAGGCGAACTCCGGCAGGGAAGACAAAGCAACACCACGATTTGTATCTAAGCGTGCCATGGCGGTGCAGCACGACACCGGGCACTCCCCGTGGAGTTGGCAAAGACCGCAGTAACCAACAACGGTAAACAATCCCAAAAGCACGTCTCAAGCGCAAATATCTGCTACTTTCGAGCCGTACTACTACCATTACCACCATGTCGGATGGTGTTCCACGAATCGGATATGCCGACATCTTTCGTTTGTTGGTGATGGCGGTCTGACGCCCACCAATACTCCATGTCGCCACAGTGGCATGGTTTTCGGACGCCCAACCGCTCTGCAAGGCCGCCTTTCCATTTTGGATCTTGGCTTTCTTTACTTTAAGTAGACCACTATTGCTAGTCACGTTGCAGAATAGGCCTTCAAAAGTGGTAACATAATGTATCAGGTGGAGTGGTACTTTTGACCTATTGTACTGTAGCTTCCTGAAACCTTTCTGAAGACGAAAGAAAACATAATGGTTAGGCAAAAATGCATTTCCGACATATGGTGGGGCTGAAAGGGGGCTACTGACTAGTTGGAGGCCATGCCACTAAACGGGGGTAAAAAAGCGGAGCCTTAATTGCCCGTGAAACCAAAATAAGGAGGTAAACAAAGTATATCATAGCTCCCCTCTTCTTTTGAGCGTTGCCCTAGCACTACCCTTGGGTATTTTTCCGTGTCGGCCATCATAAAGTGGTCTGTGTTGTGAGAAAAAAACATTCGCCATCCAACTGTGCCAGTCATCAAATTTGTGCGCAGTGGAGAGGCTACTTGGCTGTGACATCACTGATACCTCGTGGCAACCCATTTGGATCCGGAGTTTCGGCCCATTTTGGAACTGCATTGGGGGAGGGGGGGGGGGTGCTGACCGCCTTGCGCATCCATCGCTAGTCGTAATAAACCCATATTAAAAGTCATTTGATGAGAGATGAGGTTTAAAAGGGGCTAACATGGATAGTGCTCTGCATCTATCCCTCATTGCGACTTTGTCTCTACTTCACTGCTCTCCAGTCATACTATCTGGGCTCTATCCACATAGTAGGGAGGTGGAGGAGGTACCGCGTGTTCACCTCCCTTACATCTTTTCCTGGTACTTCAGGCGACTCCGTAACAAAATTATCCAGATCGATCACGGACAAGGCCAGCGCAATTTCAATTATTAATAGCGGCCCCGTAGAATAGGGGATCGGCGCAATCGCTTTAGTAGACGTCATTTTCACACCTTCCTTTAGGGAAGTCGATACAGATTCTCTCCTCCGCGGCCTATGCTCTTCTGCCACGTGAAGGTTTAGCATTGAGTGATGAAAATCAAGATTGCTCCTCTTTGGGATCGGGTTTGCCTTCCGAGGCCACCGGTGTAGCCCCTTCGGTTCTTCCCTGAAGACGAAAGAAGCCATAATACTAGGGTAGAATATGTGTTGCTGACATACAGGAGGGCTGGGGGAGGCTACTGGTACGGCCCAAAGGCCATTCTGCCCAGCAAAAGTACAAAGGCGGAGCTTTAAGCACCCTCGAAGCATAAACTGAGAGTCAAGCAAACAAAGAATTTCAGTACAGCAACGGGTTTAGTGATTTACACTTTTTGAGCCCCCATTTTAATCTGCCCGCTGCCCTATCCCGGTAACCACACCGGCATTTTATCTCCAGCCAGCATAAATGATTTGTACTAACGTAGCCTTGATTGTAAAGTGAAAAAGAATTTAAGGTGGCTGGCTGTCCCCGATAGGCCGTGAATTTGGGTGAGAACAAACTGTTGCTCTTTCCCACATTGCGAAGAGGCATCAGTTCACATACTTTGCCGAAAGGAAGCAATTAATTCGTGCTTTGAATTCTCCTCTCCCCTCAATCTAATCCAAGTGCAAGTGTGACCGCATTGGGATGGTGGTGGGGCAAGGTTTCATAAAATCACTTTCATCCACATAAAAGCCTCCCTTGTTTTTTGCCAGAACCCCTACTCCGGCTGCGCTGAAGACAATCTAGGCGAGGTAGAAAACAGCACTCGAAAGTATGCATGTGACAGGGTTGAGGAGGTTTGGATAAGAAGGCTGAGGCGAAACTTGTGGTTTGATTCAAGTGGTGGATCGTGTGACAGTTGTACAACCGTGGATACTGGCGTTCCAGATTTCGTCAAAGTGCGGAACAAAAGTGGAATTTAGATTTAGCCATACGTATTTTATTCTCGGATTAAATTCTACCGGTGGAGGTTGTATTTAGTGCACAAGGTAAGGCCTGCACAGAAAAACGAAGTTGCACTACAAACATAAAATCAGGTCACTTAAGGGGCCTAAAAGTACACCTATTACAGCCTCGCGAATTAGTTGGGCTATCAGGGGATGTTATCAGCAGAGTGGACATGCCTAATTCGATTAACAGAATCCACGTGACCCCGGTCTGAACAACGCAATCGAGCTTAATTAAGATGGCAAGATGCCCACACATGCGCCTCGGAGTATCTATTGCCCCATTCGCCCCACCTCCCGTCATCCGCAGTGGAAGGTGTTCGTGCTCCGCCAGTCCAAGTTTGCGTCCGCTTTGACTCCATGCCAAGTCCATGTCACAAAGCATTGAATATACAGAGATTCGAAAATATTGCCATTTCGGTTTATGCGTCTTGCAAATTCACGACGAGCTTTTAATTGGAAAAGAAAGTCACAAGTGAGACGGGACCCGGTTGCGCTTAGAGGTTTTCTCGGCTGGCAAATGCTGAGACAGCATCAGTGGTAACCAATGGGTGGATTAGAAGTATCCACCAGGAAGCTTCGCATTATCATCTGCCTTTTGTGGATTTCTGCCTGCAGACTCGCCTCCCGTGCACTCCGAATCCACGGACGCCTCCTTTTTTTTGACACCACCTTGTGACGACAACAAGGTTTGTTAACTATTAGAGCTCGCAATTGAACACATCAACTTGGTTGGATTTCTGAGTCTGAACAGCAGGCTACTCACCTATTCTCTCTCGCAGCACATGACTTGCTCAAAATTGGAGCATTGGCTAGGCCTCCTGCCAAGATCGCTTGTGGAGGGGGGAGGGGGCGGGGAGGGAGAGAGAAGAGGGCAGAGGACCAAATGACTGACGCTAGGCTCACATAGACCTTTAGTTGTGGCCAGCGCCAGCCATGACGTGGTGGTCTCCAGGCCGTGTTGTTTACACTGTGCGCCTGCTTTCACCTCCGTCGCCACCTTTGTCGTCGTTGTTGCGACGACCCCATGATAGTCTCTAACCGCTCGCACAGGGGAGATGATAGTAACAAGCGGTTTGTTTCATCATGCATCACCGGGTGGCGGGCTTGTTGATACATGAATGTGCGACCTCTCATCGTACTAGTATTGGTAATAACTTCTTTCTCAGGGGGCCTTACTTGAGTGGTGGTATTTGGCGAGGCACGGATGCAGATACCTGAGGTAGCGGTTTCGACCTACCCCAGCCTTGGCATTGAAGATTCGAATTAATTTTCTCTCTGTAGTACTAGATGAAAACATTCGAACTCTCATCACTTTTGCCATATTAAACAGACAACAGTATTATCGCCTCTTAAATTGAGGTGTTGGACACAGGTGCTAGGTATCGGATTGATGATGGAGGAATCAACGGTGCAGAATGAGGCGGATTTGTGAGTTGCGCAAAGTGAAACCAGAGTTCAGCAGCTTCATTACTTCTATAGACCCTACAATGCCAGTAAAGTCGATTCGTGGCGATGTGGGTGATGGGATGTTGTTTTTTTGGGTAGATTCTACGGCCTTAAAAATGCCCTGATAGATCAGATACTTAATGGATCCCATCAAATTAAAACCCATGATGAGGTCACAAAGGATGGACTTATGAATGAAGTGATCCGAAAGTCGTGATAACGACTTTGTCAGTTGGGAGAAGCGTGGAGTGCGCTCGGTGGAAACCAAATTTACGAGAGTAAGGCATCAACTATGGACAGTCATCCCCCCATAGGATATGCTCGGTGTTGCCTACACCCAGGAAGAATGCCTTACCCCAGCTTTTGGTTGAGCACAGTATGCTTTCAGCGTAGGAAACCCATCTTATGTAGATATTCAATTCAACGCGTTTCATCATGCCGCAGGAGGCACGCCTGTTTAAACTTGAGAAGACGACCTCTCTATACTTGTGGTGATGCTAGCACGAGACAATGAAACCAGGCTCATAGCTGTAGGCATTAGGCACGTATTTTAGAGACTTAAAAGCGGTAGTCTACCTTTGTGATAAGACCAACTTTGTGTTGAATCAAAGGGCATTACATTGCACATACATTGACAGCAGTGATACGTTTAATTTATGCGTTGGATGAATAAATTAAGAGTACATCTGGTAGTTGAAATAGCTACTCTAATGTACTGGAAAGTGGCTACCACCACTTAAACTGATCTCCCATCCCCAGGAGCGGGCCAAACGAATTTAAATGGACGGCCAGGACTAATCATGCGTGACATTGCGGTGGGCTTAGTGACATTTGACTTGGCAACCTCTTGATATGCCACTAGCGGTCTTGCCGACTACACAAAAGGCTCTAGGTTGGGTTGCCTGCAAGGTGAAGTCAAACCCGTAATAATATCACTCTCCTCATCAAGTTTCACATCTTGCCATTGCTGTAAACGGTACCAATGTCTCCACAAGAGACTACTTTTGAGGTAAGTAGAATGTCGGTTGGCAAATTGCATTTGTCACATATGAGGTATGTCCATGCCTTCGAATGGGTGTCTCTACGGCATTACCAAAGGTATGAAAGCCGTCACCTACAGGAAGGAAGTGTAGAGACATTTCAGAATACATGAATGAAGAGAGTAGAACTAATCTGAATTCTAGAAGGTGCTGGTGATTGGACTATTACTTGTGTTCTACGTGTTGGGACCTGCATTGGAAGGGTTGGGGAGGCGGGTGGGGGGCAACTGCGGAGGTGAGTATATCAAAGTCTTGGCAAAGTCGACAGATGAGACTCCAACATTTAGATCATGAGCTACGTGGATGATTTATGCAGTGGGTTGAAACAGGCTGAATTCTGGAAACTATCGTTTGTCGGACAAATTTGTTTGATGTTGGTGTCTGGTTGCCTTTCCTCACTGCCTCCAAGCGACGAAAATAAGTTGGCAATTTACCAAACAACTCATAAAGGTATTCAATTTTGGATACCAGTTTACCGGACGAATCAGAGGGTGAATACTGGGAGAAAAATTCTTATCAAGTCCATCGCTTGGTTGTCGGTGAGACAGCAAATTTGTTTGCCCTGTCGACCCTATGCATAGCATAATTTGGTTTCATTCAAAAAGATGCATATTTCCACAGCTCAGCGATCAAGTTCACTTGAACACATCTAGATATTGATGCATTTTGAAGTTTTAACTCAGCAGTGTTGGAGTATTCCAAAAGTAACAAATTCATGTGTCGATTAAATGGCGGCAGAGCTTCCCGAATTCACTGCATTATCAAATTTGCTTTGCGTCTTCGTCCAGCTTTAGAAGGAACGATTAAATTCTTAGCTTTATAAATTGTTTTGAACGAATGATTCGGAGCAATATTAGGTGTAAACAGTTAACAATTAAACGGGTGCTTCTTGCCTAAATTACCGATTTCCGAGGTGCCGTTTTATTTACAAATTGAGAACGCCCAAATCGGCAACATTTTTAATAACAGGTGATTATGTCACTAAATGAACTCAAATTAGCACATGTAATAGGCTGCGGTGACGGTGGATTTTGCACCGATTTTGGTCATGTGCCGTTGATCGAATAGAGTGTACATCAGGATTGTACCCGGGGTCACATCAACCGCGGTCAGGCCAAAATGCACAGAGGCTATAGTTACATGGGTCCAGCACTTTTGCACACAAACAAGAGCTAATTTTGAAAAAAAGTATTTATTTATTCTGTACAAGAGTTATATGAATTTACAGCCAAGTGAGTTTCATCACTGTGGCAGAGGATTTGCTGTTAGCGGCCCAACATATTAGTACATCACTAATAAAAGTGACTTCGGACTCTCCCTCCTTTACACTTATTTCGCGATGACTTTGTTAGTTAATTTAGGTGTTTTCATCAAGGAGCTTAAACACGTCTAACATGACATTAGAATTGTGAGATGCTACAGAAAGAGGAGATGTAGTGAGTCGGTTGGAAATTGGATCCAACAAATTTGTGCCGGAGTAAATTAGGTACACATTACGGCCCCAAAGCAAATAAACAGTTTCGGTGAAATTGAAACTGCTAAATCCCTTAATTGTTAGACCTGGACGTTAATATAATCGGATGTAAAAATAAGGTCGTGCGGATTACTGTATTATGTGCTGCACCGAATTGTTGGTATTGCTGTGTATGTAATGGTGTGATACGACATGGCACTGCATGACTCGACATGACACGGTACACCTTGTTGTGCTCCGCCCCTCACTTTTAACCCGCACATCGAATTAAAAGGGTGCAGGTGGTGTGAGTTGGTTAACTCCAATGTTTCGCTGTTGTTTAAGTTGCTGAGGTATCTTGGCAAATCGGTTGTATAGTATCTGGAGGGGGGAAGGAATGCGCCAGCAAAGCGGGTCTCAGACCAATGATTTAGCTCATTACTAGTTAATTCAGGCCGAAAATAACTTACTTGCCTGCGCAGGTGAATGGATGGATAGGTGGATCGGTGGTTGGATGGGAGGTCAAAAATGGAGAAACAGTTTGGCGTATCACGTTCAGAAGGATTCTTCTTCCCTAACTGCAAATAATTACGCACCACAAGGAGCTTAGAGGACTACGGATTCACTCCCCTCTTCTCTTCCAACCGCTTGGAATCGAGGAGTAACTTTCAGATTGTTAGTTAACTGATTGACTGACTGAACAACTGAATGGTGATGAGAAATGTCTGCAGGGCTTTTGTATTCCGCGGTTCATCAGATTAGCCAACACGTTAATGTTTTTTCCCATAGGATCCACATACCGCCACACAGCACTCCATTCCACTCCACCTCAACATAACCCATCCAAACCCATCCAATCGCATATTGATAATATTCACTCTAATACACTTCACTGCACTATACTTCACAATTCTAAGACACATGTGCGTGTAGGTGGATGGGTACGAGATGGATGGTGGATAGAAGACACAAGTATTGGTCATGAGTTCTTCCTCCACTGGAATCCACCCCTCAAACAGCAATGAGATCGGTCCACTTACTGTGGTGCAAATGGGATTGCGAATGCAAGTGTAACAGCAACAAATGTGGGGAAACGATAGACCAATCCGTTCCGATGATGTGCCAATCTAACTCCCAGTTATATGCGACAACGCAAAAGGTTTCCTGTTACCCATTCCTCATTACGCTAACGTCACGGCACTGCCCCAGACTTCGCACCTTCGCGTAGAACTACTTCAAATAACATGCCGAAGTGCTCCAGTCTGGAAGTCGCTTTTTTAAGCAATCAATGAATCAGGTGTTGGAATCGCTAAAGTAAAAGGGAAGGTAAAAATGCGTTTGAGTCTTCTTACGCATAGGTAAACAGCCCATTAGTATGGCGGTTTGAAAGAGATGGGCTTCTGTCAGGAGGTGCTATTGAAGGAAAAGCAGATTGCTTTAACGACAGGTGAGAGTGGAATCTTTTCTGAGGTAGTCTGTACACTGGAGATGTGGGGACACGAACTTGTGGCATCAAGTTGAGCATTTTAATAGCCGCCACGAGTCGTTTCGTCTGAAGTAGAGATTACTGCGCCAGGATAGGCCAAATCATAGGCAGGTAATTGTCCATCTACTTGATACCTGCATTCCATTTAACTTGAATGGGTAAAAGTGCGGCGAATAAAGGTGTGAACTTTGTATCCTTCCCTATGAATCTGTTTACACTGGCTGGGACTATCATCTAATAAGTTCTTGTATTTTCCTGAAATGAAGAGGTAGGCCGATAGCAAGTAAACACTTGGGAACCATGAAGGTGTTTTTTTGCGTGTAAATGTAAATTTACACTTTAGCCCACTGCCGAACAAGTAGTCATTTACTACTTCTGAGAGATGCGCAAAATTTACGCAAATTCTTGCAAAGTACCTTAATAAATGCGACAATTGTCGTGCTACTTATTTTTTTATAAGTAAAATAAGATGTGCCCCTGGATTCGTAGTTGTACTGGGAACTGATTACCGAATTTGTGATTAAATTATCATTCAATTGTTTAATCCAAAAATGAATTTTTGGGTAATTTTTACTTGTATTATAGTTTAATCACAGGTTTACGTGAAACCACTAAAATCGTTCCACTAAGAGCCTCTTCTATCATATACGGGTCAGTCGGGTTCATCATAGGCGGGACCATTTCTGTTTCAGTTGCAATAGGCAAATACAATCGCAGCTACAGTCACTTCACACCTTACGAGTTGCCTCATATTCAGCTAATACAAATTTATCTATGGTCATTGGTGAGTAAAAGTACCTAATCTGTGATTAATACTGAAGACTTCCTATTGGGCAAGATTCGTTAGCTATTTTACAAAAGACGAGGCCAAAAGACGATATTGAAGGCTTGAAAGGGTTTTTAAATCGTTTGAAAACGATAATTTGGACTAGAATAGAGGCGTTCAATATTTAGAGTGATTTGAAGGCTTAGAGCAGGTCAAAGAAGAGATGAAATTGGCTTGGAGAAGTCTTAGAGAATTCTCCCATTACATAATTTGAGTTGAACTTATGACCTCGCTGCTGAGATTAATGCAATAACTCCTGAGATAGTTTCATATATATGCTTGTCATTTTGTGTGTAATGGGAATTGTATGGGATTTGGAAAAGGTAAAATTAACTTTTTCTAATGCAGTTGCATTCACACCGTTTATTTACGAAAAAAATGCAAAAACTGCCTCATGTTTTTAAATCATAGCTACCTTCGGCACAGCCCGACGTAGTACGTTGGAAAGTATTAGAAAATAATCTGTTACTAAGAAGTGAGATAACGTTTGCACCTCTTTGTGCAGCAGTGTCAGGGAGTGACACGATGGAGGTGATTTTGGCATAAGTGACAACAATTTGGCCGAGGAGAAGGGTATACAATCCTTCATATGACCTGTTAATTAAAAACTCAATTTCAGCCAATCCAGGGCTATAACTGGCCACCATTTCTGCCCTCAATCCACTTCAAAGCTGTCTATTCCTGTGTGTGATTGTGAAATGCCAAGAAAAATTGCTAATTGTCAACTGAAAAATGCGGGTAGTGGTGTACAGAGGCTGAAGTGGTATCTCTCCCCCCACAACTACTTCTCCTCTTTGTTACCATCGTTATTATCACTGTCTGTAGTCACTTCATTCTTAGTAAGACGCATTTTTAGGAATTCATCCACGGAACGCCTTGTCTCTCTCTCTCTCCTCTTCAAGTTGTCTTGAGGTAACCAAGCTGGCAATAGCAACCTGGGTTTTCTCCTTACCGCTACCTATTAATTGTCTGCTTCACATACATTTTAATTACCCAATGTCAGAAGAGTTTGCAGTACAATCACATATATTGTGGGGAAAGACAATTATTGGTGTACAATAGAGAAGGGTTGAAGTATAGATGAGGTGAAGCGTGGTGAGACAAGGCCAGGCAAAAAACATTCTTGCCCTCTCTGCATTTCTGCCTATCTGTCATCCCTCCTTCTTCGTAATCGCAATGTGTGGGCGGTTTTGCTGCCCTAACTTTACGAGGCATCAGGTGGCCTTTCATCTTGGCACATTAGACTGTGCGTGGGAGCAGCAATTCACTGCAAATGAATAGCTAACTCAGAGCTGCCTGTGCTTTCCCCACGCATTGCGGTTGCAGTAGCAGTATCACTCCTAGTGAGTGGGCAGATGTCAGTGCATCTTGGTGCTTAAATTCCTGTGGAGGAAGAATTTATGACAAATACGGGTGTCAGCTACCCATCATTGATCCTATCATCTACACGGTGAAATGTCGTGCACTGGAGCGGGGTGGGTGAATAGAGCCTCCTGGATCGGTGACTACCTCCACGGTTGGGATAATTGCCAGCAGTGAAGTATGATGCCTCTAGTGAAATAGTGCAAAGGCCTCCGGTCCTGGCAATAACATCGGCAAGGACAGTATCTGCGCCTAAACGTATCTGGTGAAGGTGGAACCTACCCAGTTTATCGTCAGCATCAAGCTTTTTGCTTCCAATGCACAAATGATTTATTGCCCATTGCTTCTTTCCTCATGCTTTGATCGTCCTTGGGGAGTTTGGATGCATGGATGCAGTCTCACTGTACCTGTGCAAAAGCCATCTCACATGGAATTTAATCCAATCGGAAGCACTTTCTTGTATGCCCACGGAATACTCAGCCAATTACACTGCGGGACAGTTGGAATGTGACCGCGCGACACAGGCATGAATTGGCTCCTTTTGCTGACGAAGATGTCGTAGTGCACTGATACCTTTCCAATTCGAAGTGCCTTCTCTCTCCTCACACCGTTTCACTCAACCTTTGATTATTCCCTTAACTCACTCATGCGTAATTTATATTTGGAATTGAGGCGCTGGGGGAGGCGGGTAGGTAGGGAGAACGATCAAAGCAACTTCAAATAGTAACATAACTAAGAAGCTTTGTTGAGCAGTGAGTGAGTAGCAACGTAAGTCATGACAAATCTTTAGCGTTGGGAAATCACAGATGGGAGATGGGAGATAAAAGCGGTGGTTTCTTCTCCAGATACAACAGTCAAAGGCTGTCGAATTAAGTGAAGGTGGATCACATCGCGTAGTTATGGGAGCAGTTGAACTACTTCAGTTCTTCAAATCACGCCAGTCTGAAAGAAGAAGGATGGGAAACTATGGGCACTACTTCAAGGTCATGACCTTGGGGGCATGTACAAACTGTGATGATGAAGTGGACCGTGAGATTAAGCGTACGCAAAGATCACTGTTGAGATATTACGCAGCCTCCTCATTTTCAATGAGCAATTTCCAACAAAAAAACTGAAAATGCAGGCAGCGATGTCCCAGACGGTGATATATGAAACTGATCCGGAAGCGGAAGCATTAAATTGATTGGTGCAGTCAATAGACTTCCAAATTTTAGTTTGGAAAGTGACTGGATCGCTGAATCCCAAGGCAGAAAATTAAGCGCACTATTGTTTGCAGTGAGTAGTCAGGGTATTTTATCTGTTTTCAAGCAGTATATGTGAGCCAAAACGAGGACGAAAGGGCATTTGAACATTACTGCAAACAATCGTGGAGTTGTTTTTTGATCTCTCACTCCATTTGTCTCCGAATGCCGACACAATTTGTGCCAAAAGTCATCGCACTAGCTAAGCTTGTAGTGGTGCTGATGGCTGCAGAGAGGACAACAAACACCTTCACATTTCAGGCGTGAATATTTGCCACCTTCGAAACACTGTCACACATCGCTTCATACCCACAAGTCGGGCGTGCCGAAAACTTCTGTTTAATGGTAGAATTAGCAGACATCTGGTGACTATTACTGATGTTCTACGGCGTTGCAAGGAATGATTTGGGGGCAGGCAGCAGTTCTACAATCACCTTACCGATTAAGGTCGGGCATTCCTTTACCGGCCGACTACAGCCGTCAAACATCATTAAAGGAGGAGCAGGTACGCACGTGTTGATAATGAGACATTGTTCAAAGGTTCAACTGAATGTCATTTCAAATGATGCTTTTTCATTTTCCTTTTTCATTTTCCCATTTTCATTTTCATTTTCCTCTTTATGCTTCACCTTCAGGACGAGACACAACGGCAGTGATTTGGGCATAAATGACAATAAGTTGCCAAACGTTTATTTGAGCCTGTAAGTTCAAAGTCATTTTCAACAAATTAGGAGTTCTCACTGGCCACCATTTCTGTCTCATCCTACTTCTGAACTGTCGAATCCAAATATGAAGGTGCGGTGTGAGGAACTGATGGTAATCATCACCTAGAGAACGAAAAATTAGGCATTAATTGCCTCTCTCTCCCCTCTTTCCATTATTGCTGCAATTAATCTTCCATTCTTTCCCCTTGAAATATGGTTAGTCTCCGGCCCTCTACCTCTTTCCCTCCTTTATGCTTTCTCGCTGCTTTTCTCTCCCCCTCTTAAGTATGCAATCAGGTTGTAGCAACTTAGGTTTCCTCTTCACTGCTACCTACCGACTGTCTGTTTCGAAAATTGCGATTGTCCGGTGTCGGAAAATGTAACATTACCGTCAAGTATAGTGGGGAGTAAGACAAGCTGATACATAGAGAGTAGAGGGATAGGAACGAGGATGAAGCAAGACGAGATAAGGTGGTGCGAGAAAAAAAAAGTCAAAATTACTCTTCCTCGCCACTCTCTCGCCCCGTCTTTGTAATCCCTACGCGGGTGTCAGTTTTGTGGGTTTGGAGCTATGAGGTATGGATGAAGAAGTGTTCCTTTTTGACTGCCTTTTGCCGCCCCATACATATTTATCCATTCATTAAATCATATACCCACCCTTCAATCCATCCATCTGTCAATCCACACATAAATTAATCCGTCCGTATCCAAATATCGACACGTCCATCCTGCAATCCTTTCATCCAACTATCCTATATCCATCCATCTACTGTCCGTCCATTCGCCAGTTACGGATCCATTCATCTATCCATACATTCAGCACGCATTCATTCATTCATCCACTTTGTATTCGGCTACGCCGTATCCATTCATCAGGTATCCACTCATCTATCCTGTTTTATCAAATTATCTAACCCTTCATCCATCCATTTGTCCACGAGTCTCTCCACCCATGCAATCACTTATTTATTCATCTATAAACCTATTCAATCATCCTCATACACTCTTTTATCCATGCATCCATGCCGTATCCAACTATCCGACAATCTAGTAACTATCCATCCAATGGATTCATCCATTCATCTATCCTATATTTACCCCTCAAGCCATCCACGCACCCATCCATCCATTGTTTCTTCCACTCTTTAATCCATGCATTCATCAGTGCATTTTTAACTACCTGCATTCATCTACTCGTTCATCCATTTATCCATCTATCTCTCCACTCCGTATCCATCCATCCATTCTCCAATCGATTCCGCACCCACTCCGCACTCCGTCCTCTATCCATTCATTCAGTACCTATCCATCCTGTATCCTTCCATCCCTTATTCATTCATCCCGTATCCATCCATCCAACGTCAGTATATTCACAACTTCAGTTGGGATCAGTCTCACTTCCAAGTGAAAGGTATAAGTTGCTCGCTGTCAATTTGCTGAGCGTTAAGACAAAAGCATAAAGAAATATGAATTATCAGGAGAAGTCAATCTCCATTCGCCATGTTAACGGCTTATGCAACCGTTCCGTGCGCCTTAAGCAAGGAAGAAAGAAACTAGTCAATTTTATATTAAGTACATAATCAAAAACCTGATGCTATTGCATTCAATGGTGTCAGGTTTACTGGCAATGTAGAAGCCCATTGTCTAAAAATTATTCTGTGTAATTTATTTGTGATAATTTCCTAACCTTTACTTAAAAAATTCCCATTCAGGTACATTGTTTTTCTCCCACTCGGTGACAAGCGTAATTTCCTGCATTGGGTTGAGTTTTTGGAATCCACCATGTAAGAGGGTGGAATCTGCAGAATTTGGGGAGAGAAAGCGAGAAGAGAATGACGTTCCATAAAAGCAATTTCTATTTGTGCTTGCCTGCTGTTCAAATTACACCGCTACAAGTCACATTTCATTGTAGCATCAGTCAAATCGCAGGACTACCATATGACAAGGAAGGCTTGCTACCTATGTGTTATTTATAAAAGGTGATGACCCACCGGATAACAAGGTGAAGCGTTAGGAGCAAAAAACGTGTCCATAGGGTCAGAATCAATGTGACAAGAGAGTGTGCGAGGGTCACTGCATGGCGTACTGAAACAACCTGTTGATGTTGTCGATGACGCTGATGTGAATGCGAGGCTATGATATGGCACCGTACAGGAGGGCACGACACGGTGCAACTTGTTACGCTCTCCACCACTACCTCCCCACTTTCAACCTGCATATCGTCAGAACTTCACGTGAACAAAACCGAGGCAGGCAGTGTGATGTGGTCTACTCCACTCATTGAAGGTAGCTTCAATGTTCCAATGTTGCAAGGTTTCCTGAAGTACGTCGTCAAATCGGTTGCATAGTCTTTGAAAGGGGGAGGGCATGTGGCAGTAAAACGCGCTCTTTTACCAATGGTATATACCAACTACTGCTGGAATCAGGTAAGAATTCACTCACCCATTCATTCAGCCACGAGTAGGCATGTAGGTAGGTGGGTAGGTAGAAATGGAGAAGGATTCTCTTTTCTTCAATGAAGATATTTGCGTGTCACAGGGAGCTTGTATAACTACGAGTTAATTCCCCTCTTCTTTGTTAACCTCTCAGAATCATGCAGTATATCCTAGATTGCTTGTTGACTGGCCGGCTGAATGACTGGCTGAGAGAGTGAATGATAATGAGGAAAGGCCACTGTGCTTTTGTATTTGACACCAACTCAACCCAACCCATTCAACTGCACACCGCACTGATTTTCGTTGTGAGTTCTTCCTCCCCTGAAATCCACACATCAACTGGCAATGGGATCAATCCACTCACTATGATGCAAATGTGACTGCAACCACAGCAAAGCTTACTGTCAAGCTAATCTAACTCTGAGTATTATATGCTGACATAAAAGCGCACACGATGCGCAGCACCTCACAATGCCAACTTTGCAACACTGACTTGCACACAGGGATTACAGAGAAGAAGGGAGGGCAGAGGCAGGAGTGTAAAGAGTGATTCTGCATCGTCCAAACGCGTCTCATCTCGTCTGACTTCACCACACCACATCTTGTCCCCATCCTTATACCAATCACCCTTCTTCATATGTCCCTCATCATGTTTCCTCACACCGTGCGCGATTGTACTGTAATCTTTCCCTGACACTAAATAATCTTAATATCTGGGACACAGACAGTGGGTAGATAGCATTGAGGAGAACAATAATGTGGCTCTAACCATTTTATTCACTTTAAAATAACTTTGAGAGGGAGAGAGAGGCAGCCTATATGGTGAGGGGAGAACCCTCAAACTTGCATTTTGTTAAGAAAGGCGCCAGTTTGCAATAATTGTGATGTGGATGCTGAGAGGAAAAGAGAAGAAAGAGGGGGAGAGAAATACTGCTACAGCCTTTCCTTTACGTCTGTACTCCCTCCCTCCTCCGTAAATATGAAATAAAATAGTTAATTTTAAGGTTTCATGCTTCTCTTGAAAAAGATTAGCTATTGAGGTGGAGGCTCCGAAGACGAGACAAGTGGCAGACATTAAAATGTGTTTCTCTCAAAGCGATGTCAATTCTTAAATATTCATTTAACAATTACATAAGTTTTGGTGGTGTTTATGCCTGACAGCAAGGTTATTTAAACCCACTCTGTTTTTAACAATAATACTATTTTAATCCTTTGTATGTTTTCATGTCCATGTTTTTTACATTGTGAGCTGGTTAGGTAGAGAGCAGTGGCGATGGGTACAACAACTACCAGATTCACTACTTAATCAAGTCACTTAGGCAGGATTAGATAAGAGAAAATGCAAACATGAGTCATCATCCAAGGGGAGTGATTTAAAACCCACATTTTAATAGAAAATTCGTATAATGCAATTGCGAAATATTTGCTACTTAAATATATTAAGCAAACATTATTCAACGTCACCAGGAGAACAGAATTTTTGATCTTAAAAGAAATTTTAAAGCTGCTGATTCTTTCCAAGATTACAGATAAATTTCTAAACACTATTATTTATTAACTAGGTTTTCCTAGAAACTGGTAGGATTTTGGCCTTAGAGATGGTCATTTAACAAAAAAATGGAGATCGTCAAAAATGTATCTTTCTCTATGCACATAAGTCCTCTTTTAACGTCAGGGCATAATTGAGGCGCTACATTGGTGATAGCAGAAAGCAAATCAATCCCAAAGGATGCCTATCGTGGTTTCAACTGCCCGATGACAAACCTTGGCGTAATGAAAGGACATTTGCCTAGTCTGGGAGAACCTGTGACGACACTCTAACAGACGTCTGCCTCCTGCATCTCTTGCAGTTCGGCGTTCTGCAAGAATACTATCAATAAACAAATAGCCGCTAGCAGTAAACTACTCCGAAAAATTAGTTACAAGACTGTCCACAACACCTGTGAAAAGGTATCAATGAAGTGAAGGTGCAGTGCCTCCTATTCCACTTCTCTACTAGCTCAATAGAACTCAGATAGGTATGTGAATGGACAACAGTGGAGTAAGAAACGACGAGAAGCGATACCATCCAGCATCAAATGGCTCTACTTCTGGGGCCAGTGTTTATCCGAATTGTGAATTGGGACATCCAGCATAATCCCCTTTCCCTCGAAACACTTCCTGAACAGAATGGAACCCCAGATCCAGTGAAATTGCCAGGAGGGATTAATGGCATTTCAGTCGGATATCTTGTCATTTGGGTACAAATTTACTGGCTGGCCCGGTTGATTGGCGGTTGTATTTTTTACAGCATTAAAAACGTTGTGGTGGCCGACGCAGGAGATTACTCAAGGAGAGTGGCGTGGAGGGCGCTCAGAGTGGGAGGAAGCTATGCGATACTTTAACTGTTTGCTCAACTCTTTGTCTCGATTTCACGAACACTTGGGGCACCGCCTTGGTACCTACAGTTGGGGGCATGGCCTCCATGCTATGCCAGTAGCCGCCAGTCCTGTACTTCGTTAGTACACTTTCTTCCCTCGTATTATATACAAATTCGTTTTTAGGAGAGTCTTCGAATGCTATAACAACATACATACAAGATGTCAACGTAAATTTAAGACACTTTAAAATACATCTTTGAATGAAGCAATCTCATGTCTGCTGGATACTTTGAAACTTGGTGGCAAATCCTAAGGGAATAGCTAAATAAAATAGGGAAAACAGTCCAACTCCATATAGTTAAGCTGTTAAAGTATAGTGTGGAAAGAGCAGAAATATTTGACAACTAAGGAATAAACAAAAGAAGTTGATTATCTTCGGAGCCGCACTACAATACAATAGCCTGCCAACCTTATGAATTATTAAAGACCGGTGTGTTTACTAATCGACTGCAATCACAAAGGAGCGGACCATCAACCACTCCTTCAGGCTAACGGTGACCCTTATGGTAGTTTCGTTAGTGGAAAGGTTTACACACACCAAAGAGGATTTGTGGAACAAGAAAAAACAAGTTTACCATCACCTATCACCCAGAAAGTCATGTATCATCACATGTGTAACGACCTGTAGCCCATAACTGTGCGCCTTTCCGTAGTCTCTTCATCTCCGGGTCGCGAGGGCACAGTAAAGACTTGGCTGCCACTTTGTCACTCCCAGTTACTTTGCAATGCGTCGCAGGTAATTCATCATGGAAGTAGATTCTCTGGTCACTAGTCAGAGGTCGAAGGAAACAACAATCCCGCACTGCTTTCCGCGTAATGCTTAAACAATGATTCGCCTTTGGAATTCAGGCGCAATCGCCCATTCTCTCAGGCTAGGTGGGTTCAGCAGTTCCTCGAGGCCATTACATTTAACAACTTGGATCCCCAACCATTGAGGGTACCCATCTGTCATGGTGAAAGAACTGAAAGGATATGCAGCAAGTACAACCATTGCAAGTGACACGACTCATAAACTTAACAAATTTCGTTCGACTTCTTCCATCCAGCCAAGCAGAAGGTGGTCCTTCAGAATCGCATTGTAAAAAAAACAGCAATCGCTCAGAGAACTTCCACTTTTAGACAAGAAAATTGATGACAATAAAGGTGGACGGTAATTTAAAACTAGTCAATTTTCTGGTCTTTTAACCCTTCAGTCTTAAATATTACTTTCGATGTCTCAAAGTTACCTCTGATCCCCTGATCTTACTTTTATTTTATTCCGGGGTTCACCATTTCTTGATCGCGTGTCAGATTCTCAGTGCCATGCTGCGATATCAGTGGGCTTTCCCACTGATGTTTGCTTTCGGTCTAGTCGGAACTCAGCTACTTACGAGCAGCTAATGGGCGAAGGCAAGTGATGTCCAGCGGACCGAGGCGTATTGAAAGGGAGGAACTTGAGACGCTCACCAACACGTCACAAACAGCATTGGCGTGGGGGTAGTGTTACGTACTTTCTTGTGAACAGTTTGGTTGCCTTTCCTCCTGTCGGTATATGCACGTCACAACAGTTTCACGGTAAGAAAAACGAGAATAAAAACTGCTTTGTAAACTAACTCAGTAAGAATTAGATTGCTGATTTCCTACTGTAGACATATGTTCGACGGGGGACAGTACCCCACGTCTGCCGAGTCAACCTACATTTAAATTGCGTGGAGAAGTAAGGTGCCCATGGACCCCCTGAACAAAACGTTTCACCTTTTTCAGGGAAGTGAGGCACTTGAAGTCCTCTAATAAAGTGAATTCATCAGCAGTACATTCATTTATACACGTCCAACTTCGAGATCCGGTCACTGAATCAAAAGTTCGGTTTCCCCTTTGATGCAATTTAGTGAACAAATTTTTTGACTGGTAGTTGATCCTTCAGCCTGGTTAAATGGTATCCCCTTATGATATTGCATCGCAATGCCCTTGGACTGTCTCACCAAAGTCATTACTTGTCCTCGTTTAATCACAAAAGTTCAATGCGGGATATCTTGAAAGTGTAAAAGAAAAAATGGTTACCTATTCTCCTCATCGCTTTTTTGCTACCTCCAAAGCAGGCGTTAACAATGACGAAGAGGCTGATAGAGAAGCAGTGAAGTGGACTTCTTATTTCTCATGCCTCCTCTTGCATCTCATACAGCCTTTAACCTCCACAGGACTTTATGATGGTCCCCTGCTTACCCAGCTTCGTTTGCAGTTTCCTCATTTTCAATGCAAAATAAAGCCATGATCTAACAAAACCACTCCTGTCATTATCAGCACCAAGGTCAGAGTGTGCAACGCCTCAAGGCGAGGTTGTAAGTTCCAGGACAGTAGTGGAGGCTGCGATGTTAAGTAATTAACTTAATACAGCTAGAAGGATGAGCCTGGTGGTTAGTTCACGTACCGCAACAGTAGAGATGTAAATAAGGATCAAGAGAGAGAACTTACAGATGTAATTCTAATCAGTTTGACTGGTGGATGATTTCAGGGTTGAAGTAGGAGAAGTGGTTCTTGCTCTCCAAGCAGTCTACCGACCCCTCCCCCTGTTAACGATGATGCAATCTCTCGGCTATTGTTGCCTCAACGTCTCAATGGGTGACTTTAAGGCTACGAAGAATTAATGACCTAAAGTAATCCTTGAAAACGGTAAAAAACTCGTGCATGTCTGCCTGCTTATGAATTTAAACTTGTTTTCAAAGTTGTGGGAGCTCCTCACTACCTTTGCAAACGATTTGGCGCAGGTGCTGTCAAAGAATAAACTGCTCAGAGATGATGGGTGGTGGACTCCAAATTCTGGATGACAGTGCGGACGACAACGCCTAGTTGATTAATCTTACTGCTGCATCAACTGGGAGGGAAGTTGTAGGCAAGACCGAGGGGCGGATCACATTAGAAGATGAGACATGACTTTAAGGCATGAAAAAGGTGTCTCCAAGATGGAATTGTATTCTTTTTGACGTCCACTTTTCACAATTAAATAAATCATTTTGGGAAGCTGTCAGATGGTGTCGAGTGTTTAGTTCCAAAATAAATTACGAGACCTATCTCGATCACTCCGTACGATTGAATAAGAAGTGCGGTGCAGTAGCATTGACAGTTTAAAACAATGGAATGGAAAACAAGTGGCTAACAAATGGTTGGAATAAGGAGTTTCATTCCAATGGATGAATAGTATCCTTGAAATGCATGGATCTAGAGGCGAGTGCATAATAGATGCTTGAATTGCCGATTTCTGTCGAGAAAATTTCCCCTGCAAAATAAAGGAAGCATGGTAACACTATTGTTCAAATTATCTCAAGGTCCAGCACCAATTTCATTCCTAAGATTTCTGGCAAAAAGCTTGAATTTTTTTAGTGATTTAGGGATCCAATTATAGCCTGCAGCACGACGTTGACTGGTTAAAATCGTTGCTTAAAATAGTACAAGGTGGCAAGAGACCTATTTTTCAACAGTCATTTTCACAAATGGTAAGTCTTTTTCCATCTCCCTATCTGGTCAGGGATTAAACTCAATGGGCTTTCTACGTTGGAACAACTTCTTCGTTTTTTGAAGCAGGGATCTGAAGGTGTCGAAGCTCTAAGTTTATCTACTTTTCCTCTCTCAAGCAGCAGATTCAGCGGCTCTAAAAATTATCAACAAGCAAACATTAAGCGTGAAATAAGAAAATCAGAAAATTTTCCAGTTTAAACGTATTTGGAGTTTGTTTAAAGGCACAAGGAAACAAAGAAAAGCACAAAGAAATAATGGTGGGTGTGTATAAGTCATTATATGACAGGTGACATTGCAGCACGTCATGAAACAGAGAGTTAATCCATTTAACTCATGGGATTACCTCATCAAACAGGGTTTCAGGCTTAAGAAACAGGCCAAACAACAACAATTTACTATAATCTCTCTCCAAAGTCGATATATGTCTTGAATGTATTTTAATACCTTGGTTGCTTGTTTAACTCTTCATTATGATCTCGCCGTCCGTTAAGTCCCCACCATTGTACTTCCACTGGACAGCGTGACCTTCAGGCCACGCCCGTAGTACCCAGCTCTTCCGCACGTCTGCAATGCATTTTCTGCTTCTTTTGTCTTCAGAGGTGTCGCAGTACGCTTCAGAATGACTTGACGCGGATCCCCCCAAAGCCCACGAAATGTGAATGCAGCACCAAAGCCATCTGGTCAATACAAGCAAAACTGTGGAGTCTCTGACAAACGACTTTATCTTGTCGACCACTTGACAGGCTAACTTTTGAACGCCTGCGGATTAGGTGTGACTAACCGACACTTTGATACCATCACATTTGCTAGCAAAGGATTGTCATACCTTATTGAGGTAGTCAAGATGATTCCTCCAATTCACATGTCCCTCTCCTTCGCTATGCGAATATACAAGGGAAATTCGTCCCTTTTTGAATAAGATGAGAGTAGAGATTCAAAAAGAACTCGTACTTGACATCCCACGAAGTTGTGAGGAAAGAAGTTGGAGGTGTGCTCGGTGCATTCAGATGTACACCCTTCCGCATAGTTTCTTGAGATGGGAGGAGAGGGGCGACATCATAGGACATTCAGCACAGTGAGGCAGTGGTGTCTTTCCAACCAGAAATGTGTTTCCCGTCTCGCCTTCTCTTCACAACTTCTTACTCGATTTTCAACAAGTCCGCAACTCATTCGTACAAAGTCCACATTTGGAATTGGGGTGTTGATGTAGCATTAGAGGGTGTTCCGTCTGCCTCACAATCTGGCGATAGGCAAATTAGTATGATAAGTAGGAAGGCGGATGGTTGGGTAACAAAGCTGAGATGCATTGTTGAGTAGAAAGTGAATGGGATAGGAGTCGTGCCATTTCCTCAGCTGCTCTAAGGCGTAGAGAGATGGGAGTAAGCGATAAGAAATAGGGAACGGTTGTTTCTTCTTCATCTGTAGTAGTCAAAGGTTTTAAAATAAAGAGTAAATGAAGAAAAAGTAAGGAAGGAGGTAAGAAGACCCTTGGAAAATGCAGATTTTGCCACGTAGTTATGTATGTAGTTGCACAACCTCAGATCTCTGAAGTTACGTCAACATGGAAGAAGAGAAAGGCTGATTAATAATTTGCAGAAGAGGTGAAAAGCTATAGACACGACTTTAAGGCCATGACCTGGGTCGCGCTTGCAAAGTATGGCTGCAAAAGCGGTTGTGGAGTGAGGTGCTCATTGAAACCAACATCGAAACGCTGTTTAGTCTCCATCCTCTTCTTCATCTACTTTTCTTCCGCTTCATTTAGGCATCGTGTGAAAGCTGAAAAAAGCTGGACATTGGGGTCAAAAATGGATTTGCAAACTTGTTTCCATTGACGGTACCATTTGATGAAAGTCTGGTGGGTATTTTCGAATATTGTGGGATGGGAAAGAATCCAATTGATCTCTTTCTGCCAGCCTGAAAATTAAGGTGGGGTAAGAGTTGGCATCTCTTTAGGCACTCGGTTAGTAGATCCCAAAAGATCCACCCATCTGCCCGCGACGAGTCTTTTCTTTCCGCAATCTGAAATTTCTAGATGATATAGGAGAGAAGGAAGGAAATCAACTTGATGTCTTCCACTTGTCGATGTGACATCTAGAGATACAAGACCATTTTTTTCCAAGAGTGAAACACCTCATGCTGAGTAAAAATCCTCATTGGGGAAGCTCACGGCCTCGACTAGCGAGAGGAGGGGTGGAAGAAAACCCATGACACCGAGATTGTCACCTGTTTCCATCTACATGCCCAAAGTCAACACAAGGAAATGGGCCATCGAAATCGTCGCCTTGTCAATTGAGGTAGAGCAGGTCAACAACCGGTGTTTGTACACCCCACTGAACAGAGCCAGAATTACATTGACATAGATGGGGAGGCGGAATGGACTTCGCACCCTCTGCCATTTGGGAATGTCACTCGGATCTCCGGATTACAAGTGTGGTGAGGTTGGAAGGAGAAGTCGGCAGAAAGAGTAAAATCATAGGGCCAACAAGTCGTTTGCGTTTCTCTTTTCATTTTCATTCCTTCAGATGCTGATGTACAGTGACGATTCGACTAGTTGTTGCATCAAATTCTCCATCTGTCCTACCATCTGTGACAGCTCAAGTAGTCAGCTATCGCTACTATTGGGTAGCCGAATGGGGTTGGAAAGATGTGGGTAAATAACCACTCAAGGTTTCTTCAGGAATCTTTATCAACAGATGAAACGTTTTCACTCTAGAAACTGAGATAGAAACCAAGCCTTAACCACTTCCCAGTTTCATTTTTAACTGTCTTCCTGACATGTGAGTGTCCGATGCCAAGAAAAAGAGATGGGTGTAACTAAGACATGTACGAAGGTTAGAGAATGCTGGTTGAGGAATTCTTGTAGCTGCGGAACAGATTTAAACTTGCTTTGTAAATCAATCAATTTTGAAGTGCACCCCTCAGGTTCAATCATCACCTCATGGAATAACAGTTTGGAGTGAGAAAGAAGCAGCTGAGAGCACAGCAAAGAGTGCCATGTCGGTGAATGGCGGCACAGCAAGGCTTCAATCAGTCCCATACCTCTTGCAAGTGGAGACAAGCTGCAATAATATACTTCTATTTCCAACTTTTATTCCGACAAATTAGCATTAACTTAATCACTATCATGCTTTTAAAAGTAGATTACTAACTAGGGTGTGTGCAACACTAATTCAAAAAGGGAACATTCAAAAGCCTGTTTTTTTTGGTGTCATTTGCTCCAGAATATCGTCCAGAAGCGCCCCACCCACACTATCCTCTAGTCATTTCTGAAATTTATTAGCTGGTGATAAAAAAATGAAATCAAACTAATGTAGGAGGGAGTGTAGAGTTGCCGTTGGAATGCCAACAAGAGACATCGGTCATCGTTCATTTTACGGGGCACCAATGCCGGTATCTGCAGGTTAGCGGATTCACTCACTCTACGTCTGTGTGGACGTCTAGCATTGCCAATTTGTAAAGCTCTACTGCATTGGAAGACAGCATTTCCCGTTTTCTGGACTTAACTTTTGCGAAAAGGAATGACAAAAATTTTAAACCGTTGTGAATTTTATCTTCAGCTTGTGTGGGTGACGTAGCACCTCGAGGCTTTCCTGAGGTCGTGGGAAGTCATAGTACTGACATACAGGAGGACTAAGGGGCTACTGGTATGGCCAGGAGACAATTCCACCTAACGGAAGTACAATTCGCGGAGCCTTAAGTACCCGTCGCAAAACCAAAATAAAGAGTCAAACAAACAGTTCAACTATTATATAGCCCCATTCCCCTTTTGAGCGTCGTTTCTGGTGCTCCCCTTAGCAAACCTCCCGCGTTGGTATTCCAAACGCAGTCGATGTTGTAAAAAGATCGTCAGTCATCGAATTTGCAAGCAATCGGTAACTTTGTTAGGTTGGAGGGTTTAATTAGTTATCGAAATGCATTGGAGGAAGTGGAACTGTGCCAGCCATCGCGAGTGTTCTCCACTAGTCAGTTATTTGAACACTAGCCTAAAAGGAGGGAGATAAAGTTTTCATATTCCTCCTTGCCACTTTTTTCTCAGTGCTGCCCAGTCATATCTATCTAGGTTCTACTCAGTTAGCAGAGAGGTGAAGGAGGTGTCGCATGTCCACTCCATTAACAACTCCATGCAGGTGTCAGAGACAGCCTCGTAAGGAAACTTTTTCAGGTGGTTCATGGCTATTGCTGCTTCGTTTGTTAATAGCTTTCCTGCGGATCACAAGACTGGGATAATTGCCGGAAAACGTGTCATTTTCAACCCTTCTATTAGGGTCGTTACGAATTATTCCATCTGTAGTACATACCTTTATGGCATCACGTTAATGTTTAGAGCCGAGGGATGGAAATCGGGGTATTTGTCCTCTACGATCGGGATTGCTTTCCACAGCCATCGACATTGCACCCTGGGTCATCCATGAAGGCGAAACAAATCATATTAACAGGAAAGTAAATGTAATGCCGACGCACAGTGGAGCTGCGAAGCCATTGACATGACCCAGAGGTCATTTCGGCCATTGAAAGTAAAATCCACGAGGGCCCGACTGCCCGTGTAATCAAAACGCAGGGTTAAACAAACTATCGAGGCATTAAAAATGAAATGACCTCCATTTGTATACCTAGCAAATTCTTTCCGTTTTAATTGCTTCAACTAAGAAATTGTGACATCGCAAATCAAAACCATTAAAAGCCAAGGTATCCACTCCCACCACTTTCTCTGTACTCTGTATCCCAATAAAATTGGTTCATTTTGAGGGAAGGATAAAGAGTTTATTTACTCCTGTAATACTCTTACTCAACCCAAAGTTTGGTAGCCTGGATCCGACAAGAACTCAAAAGGGAGAAAGGCAGACAGGCACACGAAGAAATGGGCGATTTGTTATGCCCTTCCATGTCCTCCAACTCTCCATCCTGGGCTAAAAATTGACACTTTGGTGAGCATGCTTTGGAGAATCTTCTTTAATCCCAGCTGCGGCTTGTGGCCTGAAATCACACCGTTCTTGTCATTTGGGCTATTCCTGTCTGCATGATTTTGTAATTTCCTTGCCTAGACTTTAAATTAAGTAATTCAATCAGTGGGAATCTAAAAGGATTTGTAAATTACTTATTGTCTCCAAGCTGCTGAAATTCAGATAGTGATCATCCGCTAGTAAACTACCGTTACGCTTTTCTCTGACAGGCACTAAGTTGTACATATTCTCCGTGGTCACCCACTTGTCTAGAACCGCTTTCTGGACCTTAGCATTACAGGTTCAGCCAAAAGCGGAGACTAGGCTTTCATGTGGATCCAATTCATTTCTTCCAATCGTTCTCCAATGTCATCACCTGCTCACGATTTGATCGGTTAGAAGGGACATTCCAATTGCCCTCCACCAAAGCTACTACCTTCCTTTTCCCGTCAACAGATGGGAAACGGTGCTGTAATACCTATGTTGTTTTAATGTACCTTTCAGGGAGGAGGCCAGCGGGAAATTCGAATCTCTTTGACCGGATTGTCCTCTTCCGTACTTAGTGACTGCGGTTCTCCTCCTTCTTGAACATTGTATTTCCCCTCTCCATCTTGTCATCTTTAATAAAGATGTCCAAGGCAAATCAACCGAGCTTGTCTACAAACGCTAGGAATAAAGAAGCGGAAACCGATGAGTTTAGCTCCACACTAGTTTTGCAATAATCACCATCGCATACAGTAACTCAAAATTTGACTTGGGGGGAAAGATTATGGAAGCTAAGGCTGGGGAAATGCGTGTCTGCAGCTAGTATATATTAGTAACAAGAAGTAAAAAGATTGGCATAAATGAATGGCAAATGCTGATATCCAGAAATCAAATACCGTACCAGCAATGAAATGCATTTATCGCAATAAATGCTTGCCTCGAAGCAAGCACATCTGTACAGCTAGAATCAGTGCTTTTAAACCGTGGATAAATAAATCAAACAATATACCCTTTTGAAATTTTTTGGCAATAATGATGTAAAATCATTTTATCTGAAATATCAAATTTGTTGGGAATGACCGACTGGCGCGCCGATTTTTCAAACGCAAGCTATTTTATTGGCTTGTTGCGCCTTCTCGAGGTAGCTGTGTAGACATTCCTATGTCGGATAGCCTATGCACTTTAAATTCTTACCTGTGTTTATAACATAATGGCCACCTCAATAATCAAGCTGCACACATTCTCAGGTGCTGGTGATAGCTACCCGCCATGTTTTATACTCCAAGTTGATGATTTTTACTGCCTGCTCGATTGCGGGTGGTCAGAAAATCTACCAAGGTCTCGCATCGCCGAGGTGGGCAAATGGGCGAAGAGGATTGGCGCAGTTCTAATCAGTCATCCAAGCATGAGGCATCTAGGTCTCCTTCCCATCCTTGTTGGAAAATACGGCCTAAAATGTCCTGTTTATTCTACCACACCAATTTTCAGGCTTGGTCAACTCTTTTGTTACGATGAGTTTCAATCGCGGTTTCTATGTGAGGACTTTTCACTCTTCTCTCTGGATGACGTTGATGACGCTTTTGAACTGTTTGTTCAGGTCAAGTACTCACAGACAATTAATCTCCAAGGCAAGGGCCGTGGACTTAGTGTCACGCCACTACCTTCCGGTAATCTTTTCTGAGCTAATGATGCTGTAGGTCATATGTTGGGTGGTACTATTTGGAAAGCGGTTAAGGATGAGACGGATATCATCTATGCAATAGACTTTAACAATGAAAAGAGTCGTCATCTGAACGGGGCCGCCTTTGACGCTTGCATTCGTCCGCGATTGCTCATTATTGATGTCTCAAATGCGCTATACACTCATGTGAGCTCAGCTATTGTCATAATCGCTAAATTGTAGGTCGGACGTAAAGATCGCAACGAGGCCTTGCGCCAGTTGCTCCTTAAGACGTTGCGTCGCGGTGGGAATGTCTTAGTCGCTGTAGACACTGCAGGGTACTGCTTGGAGATTGCATATATGCTGGAGAGTCTTTGGCACAGTCCAGTAGGGTCTTTTATCCCTTTCCCCCCGCTGACGCGCCTCATTGTAGGAGTCGGGATTCATGGCCTACGGATTGGCGATGCTCTCACACGTGGGATATAGTGTCTTCGATTTCACCAAATCTCTGGTCGAGTGGATGTCAGAAAGGATTTTGCGATCATTTGAGGATCAACGTTGCAATCCGTTTCATTTGAGACATATGCAACTCTGCCACACGGCTGATCAACTGGACTGTGTATCTAACCCAAGGGTGAGTTCTCTGTTTCCCTGTCAGCATTTGCAACATTTTGTTATTGAATATAGGAGAAATTTCCGGTAAAAACTGAGGCCACTTTTATTTATTACCGTGCAATTGCGGATTGTTCCACTCTTTGTTATCCTCGAGTCAGGTTTTCAATCCTCAAACGAATCTGTGCAGGACTTATAATTTAACAATCTTTATCAAACTATGTTTTCGAACATTCCTCTTCCCATTTGTTGCTAGTAATGGACTGTTATGGTGTTCCACTCATCACCGGGCCAGGTGAATTGTTTTTTGGATCGTGTAGTAAACATGCCATCAAATGAAATTGGCGGATCGCATTTATTTGCGTACATGTATAGTTAAACTGTTGGAAGTTCCAAATGAATAAACCGTTGCCCATCAGAGTTCTAGTTCATCTGTTTTATGAACTAACTTTAACCTAATTTTGAGGCTGCAGAAACTTCTAATGGCATTTGTTCTACGTCACTTAGAAGCGTGAGGGCAGAATGTACGACTTAGTACCTGCTTCATTCTAGTGATGTGCTACTTAAAGGCATATGCATCACGTTTAGGAAGAGCTTCCATTCTTGGTATCCTTGGCACGCCATTTCGAGATTACTATATCGGGAATTTTAGTAATGAAATAATCGGTTTATGCTCTCTACTGGGAAGGGAAGCGATGGCAGGAGCTACTAAGCCCTTGGACGCTGCGTGCATCAGCAGGTGCCATTAGGCTTGTGAGGTCATCAGTTTGTTCTCCACTGCCTGTATGAGCCTCACTAAAACGCACCTTTTTCAATTTGTTTGCTGAATGACTAGCTGAGTAAGTCATGATGGGAATTCGCTTCTGTGCTTTTGTATTGTAAAGTTGGATTAGACGGGCGTAACATTGGTTACCATCGAACGGTCCACTCTATATGTGGTGCACTGTAGATGGAATCGTTCACTTGGCGAAGGGTCAGTGGCTACACTTGAGACTTTTCCACTTGATGCGTTGCAACATTAACGTGTGTAAGTGATTACCATATTTTCTCGGCACTACATAATCGCATGCGGAATAGTCGGTTGGGAAATAAGTGTGATGGAAATGGAGGTGAATAGGGCTCTTTTTTCTTGGATTCTAGGACCAACAATTTTTGTACGAGTGGACTTGGCAGTCAGTTCTTGTCTTATTAAGAATGGCTAGCAAATTATTATCGCATTGTTACTGGCGAAAGTGATTTGAGAGACTTTCTGCAGTCGCTCAATCGTTATTTCGAGAGCCTCACAAAATTCTTTGGTTACGTCATAGTTATGAGTGATTTTAAATATTTGATTACTCCTTCATACCAGAATATAATTTTGTCACATCGAAGTGCTAAAACCACCTTGGATTTAGATCGAGCCAAAACGCGTTGTTACCCTCTGGGCATTATTTCAATGATATAGTTGCCGGTGACTTCATCTTCACGTCTTTACTTTCCCCAATTTTGCAGTGTATTCTTCCTTCCTTCGCCTGATTTTGACTTACTGGTTGTTGGCCTGGTTCGGCGCCGTAGTCATTCCTCTGCGTCTCATCATCCTAGTGACGCGATGGATTTAACTGATAGTTTTTAGCAATCAACCTACACTGCCCTTTTTTTCGCTGCCTACTAGCGAAAAACCGTTTGCATCTCCCCGTTGCTTACTGGCTGTTTTTGTTCGCCACGGTTGCTTGGATCATCTTCATTTAGGTCGATTTGGATAGGTTAGTTGGATTTCGTGTACTATTTTTACTATTCCACGAATCCTGGGTTTTTTTCATCAATTCTTCCTCCCTCCATCTCTCGCTGATCTTCTATGGAACCGTTGGATACCTTAGCCCCTCTTATGCATTACACAGTTAAACTTGTTTCACAATTAGGACTCTGTTCACAGCGTAGTATTTGGTTGTGAGTTTTCCTTGTATCTTCATCACTCGAAGCATTCTTTCATTTTTCTTCTTGTTTTTTTTTATTCGGATTGAACGGTCTGCCACTTTTTATGCGTTAATACGTAGTAAGTAGCCGAGAGCCTAGCTACTCTTTCTCCCTTATTTAGCTACTTGACGGCTTCCTCCCATACCGTAATCCGTTTTTCATTGTCAGACGATGCGTGTATTCACAGCTAGAAAAGGTGCTTGATTATACATAAAGTTTGCTCGGTCAAACCATACACGAGTTCTACAAGGGTACGATTAGCGGTTGAGGGCCTGGCTAAACACGGATTAACGTAGCCCTGACTCAACTCTCCCTTTTCCATAGCTAAGTGACACTTTTCTCATTAACATCTGTCCGATTTTCAAACGTCTGGTTAAAATATCCCCCTAAACTATCTGATTAGGAAGTTTAGTGCTAAATGCTCCAAATTCGTACTATAAATGTTAGTCCATAAGGAATCCTGATTCCAGTCAATTTTAACGACCATTTGCTTTTTTGGCGTCATTGTCAAAGTGGCGATCGCATGAATCCACCAAATTTCCCAATTTCCATCCCACAACCCTTTTATTCTACCTGATGGTACACCTTCATTCAGCTGAAGAGACGAATCGTAATAAATATAGTGGTTAGTTAGTTTGGCAATTAAAGGCAAAAGTGAACGCCTACTTGTTTACTCATATTGTCGGAGGACAGCAATTATAACTATCCGAGCCCATCCAATTTCCCACAATTTCAGGTTATTTTGGCCACTGACGCCGGTCTGCGAACTGGGTTTTCTCGTCTCCTCTTTGTTGACTGGGCGGACAACGAATTGAACACCGTGGTGATCACATCAAGGGACGGCGACTTTCGTGAAGCAAAGGATCTTTCTCTCCTTCTTCAGCAGCAGCAACCAAATCAACCGGATGTGTCCTTGGCCCGGCGTCTCATCGGTCTGAGTCGGGGGGAGGAATGGGCACATGAAGGGCTTGCCACCGCGTCCGCTAACACCCTCCTCATCCCCTTCGACTTCTCCCAACGCGTGCTTGTCTCCGAGGAGAGCGATACAGGAGAGGGAGAAGGGGAAAAAAGGAACTCTGAGGCGGGTGCAGGACGGTCCTCCGTGGTGGAGACGACCTTGGTGCATTCAAAGGGCACCGATGCCGGAGCAGGTAACCAGTTCCGGAACTGTAAGTGTTAAAACCAAATCTAAATTTTAATAGCATTGGTGCCAGTGGCTTGTTTATGTTGTCTTGATGATGAACTGGCGAAGGGTTCAGCTTTTTAGCTGTTTGATTGGTCTCATTGATCGTTATATTCTCGGATAAAACAACCTCATCTCGTAAGTTTGCCAGTGAAAAGACTTGATTAGATGGTTCCTCGTGAATATTTAGTTTCAAGTCTGTACTCTTTCATGATTTACGAGGAGTATTCAAGTTAAACGGGGGCTTTTAATTGCAAAGGCCTGATACAGTGGTGGCATTGCAGTGGCAAGTGCCAAGTGTGCACTATTCGTTACAGCCGGAGCACTTGTCGTGAAGCGGTTCAGACACCGCTAATTAAGATGGAAAGCCTCAGCGCCAGTGAACAGAGGCGTTAAACCACATCTGTGGATAGATGCCAAGGTCATCAAATTCACCACGCTGTTGGAGCGCTCATCCACTTAGCAGCCGGGCATCTGAATGGTGTACGCCTATCAATTACGATCTAGATCTTGACGGCTTCAAGTCCACTGTTGTGGTACTAGCCCACGTGAACACTCAGGGCACGAGATGCCTGATCCTGCCGTGAACATGCCCAAGTGACAAAGCTTTTTTACTAAAGATGAACACGAGTAAATGTTTGTAATTTTGAATAGCTACGATACAACGGGTACTAACATTGATGAAGAAGTGAAGTAGGAAGTTTTGTGCGGCGTGTTTCAACAGTATTAACTGATCTTTCTGTGTTGAGGATTACCAGATAGCAATTGAACGCTTGAATAGGTGAATAGATGTAGTGGAAGACGTTTTGCACATATGCTACTTCCTTTCCCTCCCGTCAGTTGGTAACTCGGATGTTTTTGACGCGATTGACGACCTTGATAACAACGAAGATGACACCGAGGACGATGGTGACGAAATCGGCACTGGTCAGGCACATGCTTCCTCTGCCACGTCTGGTGGTGGCACTGGCGGAAGTGTTTTCTTCAACCAACCCTATAGTCTCCTCCCAAGCAATAGTGGAACGCTCACTCACGGTCGTCACATGGCCTGCTATGACATCTTCCCGGGTGCCCAAGTCCACTCTGGGGGACAATTTTTTCGTTCCACCAAGCGGACCCAACCCGTCTTTCCTACCACTGAGCGGGTTGTACGTTCTCTGCTCCCCTACAATATTTCGCAAACTCGTATTTCCGTCCTACTTAGTGTCGGTGTCTTCATCGTGGTAGGTTCAATGGGACGAGTACGGGGAGAAAATTGATACGAACGTCTACCGTATGTCCGCCGAGGTTGGTGGGCCTGAGGGTGTCAAGAAACGACATCAGAGTTCAGCCACTTCTGGTGGTGGTAGAAGTAAGTAATTTCACTACCATCTTCCCCCTTTCTGGCTACTCCATTATTACTTCATTCCACCTCGGACTTTTTGGCTGATGTGAGCGTGTCATGTTTGCTGTTGCCTTACATTGTCAAATGTGAGTCCCTACCTGAAGTCGGTAACCGAGGCTTGGGCGACCAAGAGCTTGGATAGATGAAGTATTCAGTGAGACGGCGTAGGATAGTAAAAGGCGAAGTCTTGCTGCCTTCATATTTCTCTTCCATGATGTTTCTTTCTGATTGTTGCTTTTCTGTCCAATTTCGTAGTGTCTTTCTGATTACTGGGACGATATGTCAGCTTCACTGGTGTTTCTTGGTCATAAATGAAAGTGCAACTACTGATGGATCATAATTAAGGTGAACAAAGTATTTTGTGATGCTGGAGCGAGACCAATGAACTGAAATTGGGCCAAAACTTGAGTTGATTAGAAGAATCAGGCATTGTTTGACATGGCTGTTGTTTTAGCACCACGGGACCACCTCAAATAGCACCTCCACATAATGAGATTTTACTCTCGAAAGCACAGAGTCATCGAGTGTCGACCGAGTTCAAGACTAAGGTTAGGTGTTGATGGGTATTTGAGAGGAAAGGTTAACCAAAGTGGTGGTATAGGCCGGTTCGATTACTATTCCCATCAACAGTGGATTACTAAACCTTTCGATGGAGTGCATTCAGTTCCCTAAGAAGTATGGATAAGAGATTCCAATTGCACGGATGAGTCGGCTATAAGGCGATCTGAGGTGATTATGGAGATACTTTGGGCCGAAATGTGGTCAAATCCTGCGTGGGTACTATTTCTAATGACACGCTTCCATAGTGTTCTGGGCATGCCTATTGACGCTCCTTAACTTGCTCTCTTCTACGTAAAAGACAAATTGCCGGTCAATGCATAAGGGAGGGATATTGTTTGTGGAGAACAAAATCTAACATTTGAAGTTTTTCCATCTCAAACACTACCCGCCTACCTACAGCGCAGGATTTTTAGAAGGTTACCGAAACTGCACTTTCCATTTCCTTTGTTTCTGCCACCGAAGACGTCGGGTCGCGTGCTTTTTCCACATCCTCAAGAGTGGAAAAGACCACGTCAACGCGAGGTGAGAAGAAGTCGCGTTTCGACATCCACTCGGCCTCCTCAGATCAGCTACTGAACTTGCTGGTGCTGCAGAACATCTCCAGTAGCAGTCTCACTACCCCTGGCTTCCAGATGCCCACTAACATCGCCACAAAATGTATGACGGTGAAAATGGAGATCCCTCTGCGTTGTGATGTTAGCTTCATCGACTATGAAGTGGGTTTCTGTTTTTTTTACTTACAATCTGGATAAGTGTTACCTTTTTTAGCCTTACCAGATCACTAGATCAGGGTATAGGAATGGTGTTTGATAGCGAGAAACAAGCCTAAGTACAGGTGTGTTCCATAGGTGATCCCATCCTAGAGCTCCAACCATGTGTCACCGCGATCGATGCGAATGTGATTTGCCATTGCTAATTGCGCACTTTTCTCTAACTCAAATGCGCTATTGATGGCATTGGGGGTTATTTAAAAAGCCTCCGACTCGGCTCAGACACATTATGTCTATTCACGTGATATCTCCCCGGTTCATTGCACCAGGCTTATTACAATTTTAGTGCCTTGCCCTTAAAAATGAGTTGGCAACTTGCGTCTGAGGTTTATTTACAATTTTGGGCAATATTTTGTTTAAAACACTGGCAAATGCTCTTTTGGTCCATTCAAATGCTGTCCAACATTGAGTAGCAAATAAGAACGGTGTGCTATGCTGTTGCATGTGCAGCAAAAGTCCAAATTCGTCGTATTTACAGGGTAATGGAAGTTAAGCAATTCCCGAGATCTTTTTAAATAATTTTATCTGTGAAAATTATCAACCATGCCATCAGGACACAAGCTTGTGAATGCCACTCTTCTAATATTTTATCACCTTCGTTTACATTTTTTGTTTACTTCCAAAACTTCTCTTTTATTTCGCATTTGATCATGTGATGGTCAAGTGGTTAAGCCAGGACACGGTGATACTAAGCCCTTGGGAAAGCGACACTAAGGCGGGGATAAAGTGAGTCAGTGACGCCCTTCCATTCTCCAAGCGCGGTATGAGGTCTTCTCAGGGGTGAATTCTGCTACCGTATGGGGTGTTTTTTTGTCTTTCGTGGCTAAAAACAGGACTTACTAGATGGCCAGCCCTGAATGTCGCTGAGCTAGAAGTTTTTCATCCGCACATGCTTGAACTGTATCGCATCGAGTGGATGAATCTCAACCGTAATTGCTGGCCTGCATCTGCACTAACTTATTTAGTCACACTTTGCCAACATGTTTATCCTTTTCTTTACAATCCACTCCTCTTGCGGTGTTGCCTTTGACATTAAAATCATGGGAACTTTTTTTGGCAGAGTGCTTCAAGGATGTAGTAGTGAATTTCCTGTTATTCGTGAACCGGAAGGCGGTAGTTTAAGCCTCTGTGCATCACTGTACGCTTTCTTTGGCCTTGCCGTCCCGTGCACCTAGGGGCACGTTAAGGGATAGCAATGGCGAAGGGAAGTCACCGTTAAAACCGAAATGTTAAATCAGAACGGAAGGAGCCTTAATCTTGTAATTCATGAGTTAAGAGCGTCTACTGCGGTGAGAATCCAAAAAAGATGGTGTTTTAGTTTTGTTGCATTCACTGCAAATCTATTCAAATGTTATTTCTCGGTTTCCGAAACATTCTTTGAAATGATTTTTTGTTAAGTCTCCTTAAAGACTTGTTGATATTTCTTCTGTCTCAATGTCCTGACGTCATCGCGAGGCCCTCTTCTTTTAACTTGAACCAAGACTTGTTGGAACTTTTGCGTCAATGTCTATTTTTTGCATTGGTCAAATTGCACTTGTTTCTTATGTGATAAACACCACCGCTGGTGGCGCTGGTGGAATAAAAACGGCTCAATACCATCCTCTCGATTTTTCCCAATAAGCCCTCTTTGAAAGTGACCTCATAATCTTCCAGACATAGTTCAACTTTGTTTTCATGAATTCTTGGTGGAGTTGTGGTGTTAAAATGGACTCAAAGGCGTTTGTTGTTTTTTTAGTAGAAAAATACCGCTCAGTTCTTTATCTGTCATGCGTAGATTAAGATGAGGTAATATTGGAAGGGAACCTCGGTTAACGGCCGAAGTTTACAACCGGTATGGAGGAGGCCTTAAAATGGAGGAATATCACACAATAGGCGTGTGCATGCGCCATGTCGACTAGAAAGTACCTGGTTAGCTTGTCGTCATGTGCTCCTTCAGATTTTCTTCAATTTGCGGCGTTTTTTCGTTTTATAATACCACTGTCCGTGCCCTGGGCCACAGTTAGGATTCGCAAATGGGGAAAGGGATGGGAGAAATTAGAGACTACCATAGATTTCAAGAAGGTACTCATTCCCCCTTCCTTCTACAGAGTCGTTCGGATGGAAAGGCGTTGCGGAAGATCATCACTGGCCTACGACCACATGAAGTCATTTTGGTAGGCGCCACGAGGTCTGCCATCGACGCAATGGTGGAGCACTGTCGTTCTGACCTCCAACTCAAGGACGAGGTCATTCACACGCCCTTGGGATTGGATGTTGTCAACTGCACCAAGGAGGGGGATATTTATCAGGTAAACCAACTTCATCCTATCTCTCATTGCTGGCGCAGCGTCCGTTGGAAGTTCAATGGCATAAGTAGCACGAGCTGAGCTCTGTATCTAATTTCGTTGTAAGATATGGGAAGGAGGGTTCTTGCTCCTCTTTTTTTGACCTCGCCCTCTGCGTCACCTGTAGTCGCTACTCTTCTTCCTCCATCATAAAGTTTTTGGAGTTGTTAAAACTATCTGTCACGTCTTCTTTGCGTACTTCATTGTGAGGTTTTTCGGCGCCTGGTAAGCCAATCACTTTTGTGGGAGCTTTTTAATTGTTTCAGTGTTTCCCACCAGCTTAAGCCATTTTTGCAATGTTGAGGGCATGTCTTCAGGCTCTTCAATATTTTCGTGGAAATAACATAAATATCATTGGCCATCCTCAAATCGGTCAAGTCTAGCATTCCTTTGTTACTGGTAATTGTACAAAGTCATGCTTGTTGCATTTTCCAATGCTTTGTCAGATTTAGATAGTTCCTTTTTGTGGATCCCTATTCTACAGCGTTTTTCGTATAATTCGGTTTGAAAGATTGGAGTTGTTTTGAAAATGAGTTCGCTTACCACTGCTGCTGATATAGTACCTGAGTCATCTATAAAGACGTGATAATTCATGTCAGAGTGTGAGAGTAGCATTATCATCGATCTTCTGAAGGACCGATAGACTATTAACTGGAGTGGTGGATGACTAGAAGATTAGAAGGGCCTGCTCGATTAAACGACACATTATTCTGCTGTAATGTGGAAGGACATATGTGTGAATTTGCTTTAGATCACGTCCGGATTGGCGAAAAAGGGGTAATGAGTTGGACTGCGTTGCTAGATTTCAAGAGGAAGAGGTTTAAGCTAGCGCTCTTGCTCCCCTTACAATAGGCACGAATGAAGGACAGCTTGGTGACGGGTCTGCGCTTCACCAAGATCCGCGAATACGAGTTGGCCTGGGTGGACGCAGACATTCTGGAGGCGGAGGAGAATGCGAACCCCACGAACGGGCTGGAGGCAGGGGCCGACGGAGAAGCCTCGCTAGTCACCATTCTCGCCTCCGATGCTTTGCCCGTTCTTGCTCCACCCTCTGGTCCTGTTGTCGACCACCCCACTGTCTTTGTAAATGAGCCGAAGCTCTCCGACGTGAGTCTTTTTTGCTAACATGGTCATTTACTCTTGATTCTTTTACTTTTTGCCACAGTACGTGTGTGTAGGAGGAGAATTACTAACTGACTAGGTCAGTGCGTGTTTTTTATGCACGAAATGCATAAAATTCTCTATCGTGGGGTCTGCTATAATCGGATGGCAATATATATGCTTATTAGAAAACCTAGTGATCACAATGCCATCCTTCTCATCGGCGCAAGATGATGCCATCCGCCTTATCTCCCACTTTTTCTCCTCTTCTCTTCCCCCTCGTCGATAGATGAAGCAACTGCTACTGAATCAGGGCCTCCAGGCAGAGTTTGTGAGCGGTGTGTTGGTGGTGGACAACTGCGTGTCCATTAAACGCACAGAGACTGGCCGAATGACCCTGGAGGGGGTGATATCGCCTACCTACTTCGTTGTTCGGGATATTCTCTATCGTCAATTCGCCATTCTCTGAGTGTGTAATTCCATTCCTCTTTGTGTACAGAAAGTGGAACCCCGTTTGAAAATAAATATGCGCCAATGAGTCGAAACTGAGTTTTCGCTATTGTGTGAGTGTCTGTGTGCATGTGTTTGTGTGTGTACGTGTTTTCCTGCTAACACTGTATTTTTAAGCACTGTTTCGTTTATAAAGCACAATCTGGAGGTTCCCCATCTTCCTATATGGCAATTTGTGATAATTTTCTAGACGAATTTTCTATTGGTTGTTAGCTTGAGTAAAAAGTCCACTTTTGTGCAAACTTTTAATCACGAAAGCGAATCCCTCACCGTGCGGGGTGCAGATCTGATCCGAGGCCAAGTTTTCACAACTGCACCATCTTAACCACTTTCGGTGACTCGAGTTGGTAAAGCTGATCGGGGTCACTTTAGCCTCATATCTGGGTTTTGATTAATCGCTCCATGTCACAAGTCGGTCATGGTTCATGGGGCAACAGTTTCATCAAACAATGTATCACAGCATGACGGACTTCCACTTTTTTGCTTGTTCATGCAAAATTTAGCCTTTTGACTTAGCCATTTGTGAGGACCGAACAGTTGCTGCTGTTTTGGTTTCCATTTAAAATAACCTACAGTTTGTTCTCTTTCTCAGTTCAGCTCTACTTTGAGGAATGGCATAGCAATAGAAAGACTTAATATCATCTGTCAAACTTTGGCGGTTGTCACTGGCCACTGTGCACACAGTCTTTGGTTGAAAAACGCATTTGCTTTTATTTCCCCTCCTTGCTTCATGCCTTCCAAGTTGACCGATTTTTAGCGTAGCAAAGTACTTCAAGAGGAAGATGATTCTGCAGAAGCCTACTAATGTGGATGAAACTGTTATCTGGAATCCATTTCGGCCATTAGGGTCCATCTCTTCCGCGAAAGCTAGCCTTTCACTCTACTGTCTCGTGAATGTAGATATTCCCACGGACATTCGTCGCATCCGAAAGTGATGTTGAGTGGAAAGTAAGTGGGGAATTGTGCGGCATTTTTTCGCTACTTTCTAGAAATAGGTCTCTGTTTCAAAAAATGATCAATGCGGAACTTCTTAAAGAGGAATAAATCTACCGGTTGACACCTTGAAGAATTCCTCTCCTTTTTGGAATCCCTGAGCTTTTCATCAACTATTTTTTTTGTATCCAATTCGCTATAGTAGTGGTGTTCGTGGCGATACTGTGTTCTCCCCTTGAACTCTCGAATCTTCTGCTTGAAGGGTTATGGTCACGAATAGAATCTAGTCCACCCATTTCTGATCGTTACAACGCATGCAGTTTTGCTGTCTCGAAGTGTTAAGGGTAAAAGTAGCCTTCAGCTGAACGGGATGCACTCATGAGAGGAATTCGAGATCATCATCGCGGTATAGGCTAGTTGGCTTCAAGTGAAGTGCCTCCATTTTTCGTTTGATTGGCTGAAGTTTGATTCTTTCTATTGATGCTGTACTTCCTTGTGTCGATGACTCTTTTTTTCCCAACTTTATGATGATTGATCCTACCTGCTTTTTTAGCAGTTCAGACTCCGGGTGGGATGATGAAACCAACAGTAGACAAGGTATTGAAGGACGTCCAACTCCTCTCCAAGCGCATGCGCACGAGAGAGGCCTTTGCGGACGAGTTGCTGAACAAGGTGGGCGCGTTGCAATCCCAACTGGAGTCAATGCGAGTCGTAAGTTGGTCATTCGCCGTATTTATTCACTGGAAATAGGCAGATGCGACGTTACACCTTATCCATTTGTCATGGCCAGTTAGATGAACAAGCCGATCTTGTAGACCGATGGTAGTGACGGTGCGACCGTTCCGTTGTAATGTAGGTGTCGATAAATTAAGCAACAATAATGCGAAAGCGGTGAGAGTAAGAAAGAAAAAACTGCACAAAAATTAGCATCAACTGCTTCTAGTAATTCATGCCCTCTCTGGAGTCGAGAGAGAGTAGCAGTCTGGCTAGCATTAGTCAGTGGTAGTAAACGGTCGGCTCTTCCGCGACCTTGGAAGAGGCTTGGATAAACTATGACGCTATTAGCAGTTTCCTCTTGTGGAGTTGGGGCTTCATTTCTGGCTCTTAATCTCCGGGGCACAGACAATGCGTCACCTGGATACTCGTTATTGCTTGCGTCTTTTAAAGACGGTTATTTCAACGGATGAAGGAGTTTCGCTTCATCTCTTCGTCTCACTTAATTCCTCTTCGAGGGAGGCTTTGCATAAGCACTTTTGCGAAACACACTCCAAGAGTAATTGCCCCCAAAAGGTCGTTCAGCAAAGCAGCATAAAATATAAGCTCTCTTTCATTAGGCTATCCCCCTCAGATTGCGACGATAAAAACTAGGTTGTCTGACCTGCCGTTCTGTTCAACGCTCAGGGTTTGTTTGGTTTTTAGAGTCTGACGATTTAGGTACATTAGTGGTAGGTCTACTATCGCATCCAACACATTACTGAAGAACCTCGTCAAGTTGAAATCACCATGGGGCAGTACTTCTCGTAGGGCTTCGTCCATATGTTCAACTCCTTTGGTTGCGGGTAAACTGAGTAACCGAAATTATGATCGTTCAGACGCGAGCCACCTAAAGACTCCAACTGCGTGACCATGCTTGATGCATCAGAATGACTACCACAATTTGAGGACATCAAGCTGGATCAAATTGTAAATCCTCCATGAATCATCTTATCAGTGAGTGGAGTATCAGTTCCTTGGAGGCTTAGCTTTGGTGCCGGTAAAGTATCGGTCAATATCGTATCAGAGCAGCTGCTCAGGAAGGTGATGGTATCGGTCTGGCCGAGTGGACCACGAATGGAAACTGTTATTCGAGCAAATGGGACTTCATGGGTAGGAAGGTGCTATGTCAAAGGCAGTCTTTGGGGGAAATGCCCTCCTGACTGGGTCTGCATAATTTTGGGCATTTGCGATGTAGGTGGCCAAAGTACATTCCCGGGTATAATGGACTTTTTTCCCCTTCCAAATCTTGAATTTTCTTCAGCATCCTATTCTTTATAACCGCAATACGTTTAAAGTATCAATTTCTAACTTCAGCTTTTGTATCCTGATTTAATTTAGCTTCAGCTCGTTTTCTATTTGTATTTTCGATATCTTGGTGGCAGAAAGGGTGGACTTGCAACTTCAGAATGCAAACATGGGGAAAGCAAAGTCATCATTTAGTGGACTGACTATTGAACCATCTGGTGATTTGGCTAACTTTGAAGATCTTATGACTCAGACCTGGTTTATGTGCTAAACAGGAGAATAACAGAGGTGTGATGGACGAGAAATTTAAGGAGGAAAATGCCTCCTGGATGTGCAGGTGCCTCTTCTGGAGTAGATAACAAAAGTAATTTGAACAAGCGTAGCAAGAAAAAACTAGGGAAAGGGAAATGAATGGTAAATGGTGTGTGGTTCTACTGATGTCAGTCTTTGCAAATTTAGAAGGTGTAGTCCTTTCGTTGACGTTCTTACTCCTTCAATGCATCAGTGACATTCAAACTGTGGCGGACATGCGCTTGAGGTAATTTTGTCAATGTAACACGTGGGGGTTTGAAAGTGTTTTACCTAAGGACGCCCCGAAGGGCTGGGAAGGAAAGATTCTTGCTACTAGTTTAAAAGCTGATTCGATCCGCATATTCTTGTATGACAAGTAAATCGATGCTCTTCTTCTTCGTCTGTCAGAAAGGACTTTCGAATTCAAGGGTGCGTGCAATTGTCAAAGATTCTGATAAATTTCTCCACCTTCAAGACGTTGCCTAACCACCCATCAGAATTAATCTCTGCTTTTTGCAAAGCGGGACCAGGCACTACTTCCACTTAGATATTTTTGTCCTGCTTTGGTAATTTTGGTTTGCCTAAATTAGGACTGTCATCATGACTACTCATTGTGCGGAATACAAAATTGAGATAATTGTCAAGGGTGGACACGATTTGCGTACACTGTGTACTGTGTTTCTGCAAACTCGGACGTTCGACTTACCCAACTTTCTTTTGTTGCATTTTGGTGTATCATTTCCTCGGTAAAACCAAAACTTCCATTCTTTTGGGAGGGACCCGACAACCCCTTTGCTGATGTGACATCTGGGCTCTCTATAAAGGCGTTGTGAAGCTTATGAGGCTGGAAATAGCTTTATCACAGACACATCGGCAGTGTTGTGGGCCTGTTATCGGAGCACCTGGGCACCGCCTCAAGCTAGTCCGTGTTAGTTGTACATCTAATCCTATTTCGGGAAGATGCAATGTAGACAATTACACATATTGGACAAGAAGATGCAAAATACTGGGTTTGTGTGAAAACGGGTCATATGTTCTATTCATACTACTGATAACAACTGTTTGGTCCTTTTATAACCTAAGTATCTTCTTTCCATTTAGGGAAAATCCACAGGTTCGCTGACCATAGTGCAAAAAAACACTTGTATCTTTATCGTCCTAGTTCACCTAAAGATATAGCATGATTAGTCCAGCCGAAAAGGTGATGACGGCGCATATTTTGCATCCCAGCGACGCCGGTTTCGTACACTTGTTGTATCGAAATGAATTGTGTAAAGAGATAATGCATTTTGTGTCCAATTCGTGTCAAATCAAAGTGGCGAGGACAATTTTGCTCTCTGGAGATTATTGCAGAACGCAGGCAAACAAAAGACTTCACGCAGACGAAGAGCTTGGGGTAAGGATCTTTACTGTCCTTAGCCTGGAGCACCACTTGGCCTGCAGCGGGTGTCGCCCCTCTAGGTGTATGCGAGGAGTTCCTACTCTTGCGTAGCTACCTTTCCTCAAGCGCCCCTGAAGGTGAGGGAGGACGAGATGCGCATGTTTAGAGAGCGTTGCTGCAAATGGCGCACGAAAAGTGGGGATTTAAATTTCCAGATCGAGAACTTTTGGGGCTATAAATTAGGAACCTCTTCTAGGGTGTGTAAACGTCTTCAGCAGAAAATAAATAGTGTTTCTTAAGTGAAAATTTGGTTCACCTACATGGCATTTAGTTGGGTTTGAATTACTCTTTGAAATTGCGGTTTTTCAGCGTCACTAGGCTGTTAGAAGGCAGGCAAGTCATTTCCAGAGCAATTTCGCCCTCCCTTTATTCTTACGGACGAACTTGCTACGTATATGGTCTCAAGTAATATTGAAGTGCGGTATCATTCAGTAGTGGTACGTGACTTACGGTGGTACGTAGAAGCTATACTTATTTATCTGTGGTTAGCTGAGCGTCCTTGAGTTTTATGCGAACATTGTTGCATTAACGAGCAGCACTTTCACAAGTAACGAGGAAGCTTTCCTGTCTGGAACATAGGCCGCACACGCTGCTTCACTGCCCTTTTATCGCCTTCCTCCTCTTTCCTGTAATCCGTAAGACTTAAAAAAGGCGTGTTACAGTGTTTTTTATGTAACCTGAACGAACTGAGGCCTTATTTTAGACCTGTTGGTGTTCGAAATTTGATGCCTTCTTGCTTTTTGAATGCTTTTACTGAATTGTACTGCCCTTTTGTCGTTTTCACCATCTACCCATGAAACATTCGTTGAGTAGATTAATTTCGTTTCCTTTAGTGCATTTTTCATTTTATCAGGCGGAGAAATAGCTTTAAGAATTGGGTAGCATACTTTACCTCTTGGTGAACCTTTTGTATCCGAACTATCCCTGGTAACGTCCAGGTTGTTGTGGATTTTCTGTAAGACTAGAAGTACAGTTAGGGTGGTGGTGGAGGTCTAGCTGCAATAATTTAGACAAATGCTGCCAGAATACAATCACGTGGCATCTTTAAATAGCTTTGCACCTCGCTTATTACCGTGTCTTTAACTCCGATGAGTTTCGGAATGATTACATTTTACAGATTGGGTCATGAAATCGAGCTTAGATTGCTGCATTAGACTCCCATTCGATGGAATAAATATGGGGAACTTTCTCGTTATTTTCTTTATAGCAATTGATTAAGGGCAAATACAGCCTGTATGGAGTATCTCCTGCTGGTGCTGACTTGTGTAAACTCTGTCTGAGAATTTCTCCTCTTATCTCTACTTCTTTCTTCTTCCTACCTAATGTTCTTTTTAGCCCAGAATTTTTATGGCTCGAACGAACGAATTCGGAGCGTCTATGCGAATTTGGTGGCAATTTTGCGGTTTGGATTCCAACTCTTTTTAACTCTGAATTAGTACGGACTAAATAAGTGTGATCGTGCCTCGATACTGTTGGGAGATCCTTGTATGCTTTTTTTCGCTTTGCAGTTCCAAGAAGAGACTTTGGAGTATGAGGACATTGCGAAACGGGCGGAGAAGAACCCTCGGAAGCAGCTGATTCTCTGTCTGGCTGCGGAAAACAAGCAGCTGGAGCAATTAAAAATGCAGAATCGCACTCTGGAGACATCTCTTGAGGAGCACGAACTCACTCTGGAGATGATCATGTCCAAGTACCGTGAACAGGTGTGTAGATTACTACTCCGTTTATCTAGTTAGAGATAGCTTCGGTCGGGCGAATTCAGGGATGTCTCTCTGGGTAGGCAGCTCCTCCTTCCTCAAGCTTGTTTTGCCACTAACGAAGTCAAAAGTAGCCTACAGTTCTTTTTCCCTCTCTTCCCAACTTACCAGCTGTTCTCGGTGCTGTTTTCACTTTTCTGCATTCAAACTCTCTTGAATTTCGGGATCATGGTTCCGAATTCGAGTCTTGCCTTAAGTTTGTGCCTGATGGGGAGAAGTTTAGCCTCTTTTAGCGTCTTGTTTTTTGATTCATTTAAGGACTAGTCATTGATATTTATTCTCCCCCTGCTTCCGACTAGTTCTTCAATGATAAACCCGCTATGGCCCTCATTCCAAGTTTGTCGGGAATCAGAAAACGCTTTTCTCAATCCCTTTTACCATTTAACTAGTTATGACCTGCAGATGCCATGATGGTATAAGAATTGCTTGCTACCCCGATTTAAACCTAGAAGAGATAAATTTAAATTTTAATTTCTCCTCGGAATCTGGAAGAAATAAATAACCCTATTTTTATTTCTCCTCCAATTAGATTTGATTTTCCTACTCTTTTGCCCAGTTTTATTTTGGAAATTACTTTTGTAAATTTGGATTGTCTTACTTGATGCTAGGGTCCTCTCGGATTTTAAACCATTGTAGAACGACAAGCTATCTAGATGTTTTCCTAATTCTAAAGTTAGTAGTGTGAATTCAGGATCCATATTTATGTGCCTAAAAATGGAAAATCTAGTGATTTTGGTCGTTTAAAACACCGAAGGATTCTACTCAGCCTCTTCCGACATTTCCGATTTTACCAGACATCCCTACTGTTGTCTTATCATGTCCACTGGATCATGAAGGTTAAATTAAGGTTTAAATTCCAACCTTGCGCAAAAGTGGACCTCTCAAGATTAGTGCTTAGTGTTCACCTTGCAGATCTCCAATCTGATGCGGACAAACGAGACCGAGAGACAGATGGATCATCGTAACGCCAGTAGCAACGGCGTTGCCTCACAGACTGACGGTGAACGGAATCAAGTCGACGCGGATACATCAGGGACACCAGTAGCCACAGACGAACGACTAGCAGTGATGGCAGCTATCGCGAAGGAGGTGGCGGAGCAGTCAGAGGCTTACTCCGCCGAGCTGGAGGCTGAACTGCATCGACTGAATGCGGAGAATCAGGCACTTCGGGAACTGCTTGCCATTGAAACTGCCAACTCTGTTTCCTCTTCCCCCGCTGGCGCTGGCGTCAGTACTGTCAATTCCAACACCGCAATATCCTCCACGGCTGCGAGGGAGACGAATGGAAGTGCTACATCGAAGCCTGGGGAGGAGTGGGCTGGTGTACCAATTGTCTTCAAGTGATGTGCTGAAGGATATTTTATTTTTCTTTCTCACTCAGTGTGTTTATCTCTACTTCTATGGAACTGTACTCTTTTACAATGTATTTAGCATGTGAGGTTCACTCCGGGTTGTGGGGGTGATTGGCAAGGTTGGGGCATAGGTCGTCTGTGTGTGGCACCTAACAGCGGCGAGGGATGTTTGGGTCTCGTGGTGCTTGATCATCCTGGCTGGAACGGCATGGGTTTGGTAGCTTCGCTCCCTCATCGAATATTTCGGTTGGTAATTATCGTGGAGTGAGAACTTTTTACACTTTATAGCAATGTGCCAAGGCAATATTTTAGTCGACTGAAATAAAAAAATATTATTTGTTTATATCTACCGATTTTTTTGCACCTTATGAAGCCAGTATTCGACCAATAGGCTTCTGGTGCATGGTGTGTTTGCTGTTGCGAATATTTATGCTGCCGGTGTATTGCCTTTTATTAAATATAGGTGCCTACTTGTTTAACATATTTATTTGAATAATGAGATGGCACTGGGAATTTTTATTACTTGAGTGGTTTCCTTTCTATTTAGTTTTACCTGTTGCCAATTTAAGAAGCATGAGGACCTTAAAACAACTCATTATTCTTACCTAGTTTTATCGAGAAATGTGGGTACCATTTAACTATTGTGACGGCGATAGGCAGTCATGAGAGTTCTTGGGTGTCACGCTGCTCAGTAATGGTAGCAATAGGCTCTGCGAGTCTTGCATCAAGGCAGGCAGTCGGAGTTCCAATTATTAGATTTATGCTCTACCCATCTCAACTGTTTTAAGGTAAACTCTGACGATCTGTGAACTAGAAATAGGGTAATATTTTGGACGCACAATGGTGCGGATCTTCTGGGCTAGTGCCCACTGTTCACTTTTCAATTTCTTGTGAGATTACATCTTCTTTCTATTCAAAATTCTAAACCACAAGTGGGAGGCATTGTTTGATATTTTTATTCCACCTAAATTTGTATCTTAGTGTGAACTTTTTCAGGTGGTTTGAAGAACCTTTTGATCCCTGAGGCACGCTTTCTCTAGTTACACTTCTTTTTTGACTCGTTTAAAAACTTGATTGCATATCAGCCATCTCGCTATCGCAATTTGTTCCAGCAGAAATTTTTGGTGTATTTGTTTTGTGGTTTAATATTTGCTCAATGTGGAATGGAGATTTTCTATCCCGCATCTTGCTTTAATGCTACAAATATTGCCTAGTGATTACTAAGCATTTCTCGACTGCTTTATGTGGTAGTCTAATAATCAACTTTGTCACTACCTTTATTTAAAGCGGTGTTAAAGCTCAATGGGTCTAAGTTGTTGTCAGATTTATTAAAGTTATGAGATAATAGAAGTCTTTGCGATGAAGATCGTCGGTATTTACACTTTATATTCATCTTCTGTAATGGTATTCAGGATTGGTAAGTTTTTATAACAAGAGTGAGATCGGTATCGTGCTATTGCAACTCAATAAGAAGATTCTTTTCTACACAACAATCTTCATCCCATTCCTCCCAACCATTCTGAATTTGATTCCTTATGACGATGGACAGAGCGATACATTCACTTGGCTTACTCATTCTGCTAAAATTGGGAGACTTCTTGTTAGTTAATCTGCCACACGTTTTCTAAGTTGGGAGCGCTGAATGATGGTTTTCCATCCCCTCATACCAGTCCGACCCCGATTTTCCCAGCCTTGCTCGTCTCGCCGACGCTGTTCAAGACAATACATCTTCCCCTATCCCTTCCGAGACGCGGCCCTCGGGCGTCTCTTTAACCCATCTCTCCACCGCCTTTGCCGCCGGGTTCGCTCTAGGTGCAGTGGTAGGTCTGCTCAGTGCAGATGCGCTCTTTTCCTCCTACCGCCTTCGTAGTCGAAATCGCAACGACCATCTGGAAGAGCAGGTTGAGATAATTCGACGTGATCTGGATCAACTGCGCTCCGTTGGGCGCCCTAGTCCCGTAGGTTTTTGATTAAGTTACGGTGGAACTATTTAACCGCCAATTTTTCTGTGTAGGTCGCCTTCAAAGTTTATGTAGATGATGACGAGGGTGCCGGGGAAGACGATGATGAATTCTTCGACGTGACTAGTGGAATGAGTGGGTGAGCTTTCTTGCTCATTATCGGTATCTGCTGAGTTATCCCTCTAAAAACATTACGAGGCATACCAATTTGGAAGTAGAATTTATTATTGACGCACAGAAGGGTCATTAACGGCTATCGTGGCTTTGCGCTACCAAACTGATTGCCAAATCCGGAAGAACTGTCAGATGTGCACGTTGCTATACTTTCGACTGAATAAGCGTGGTTATGCTACGTAGTTTCGTCATGGAGTAGAGATTTTCGATCTCAACTATAGTTAACCAGCTTACAAGGAAAGGGTTGGCCCAAGGCAAACCTCATCTTTTCCACAATTGTACCACTAATTCTACTTAACCGCTTATCTTAATTCGCTTTGACTTCCTGTAAAGTCTAGAGGCATCATATCGTTAGGTGTTTCAGTGTTTTGGTGCAGTTATTGTAAATGATTCTATCAAGGCAAAAACGAATGAAGATGGAGTGGGATAGCATTCCTCTCTTTCTCCCCCTACTTTCTATCCTCAAGTCCAATCTGAGGTCGTATTACGGGTCACTTTCGCGGAGGTATGAGGTCTTGTCCCTTATTGTCCTGCAATACAGAATATGGCTTTCTTCCCATGGGTTAACTATTCACGTGTGGTTCCTAAGACCTCTAAGAAAGGCGGAAAGAAACGCATTTTAAGGGGCAGAAATTTCACCCATTTTTTTTGACATAGACCTCCATCACTGTATTTATTCACTTCTCTCAGTGTTTAAATGCTACCCACAAAGCTTCGGTATGGATGGAGTGTATTAGGGCGGCATGTTTGCTTCATATTGTCATCGGTATCATGAGATGATCATTGTGCGATGGCATTTTGAACTGGTAGAATCTCGTGAGTGGTTGTGTGCACAGTTTGTGTGTGAAGAATGATTTTTTGTGTGATTTCATCACACGACAAGCCGTCGGTTTGGGCGTTGATCAGATGACTGACTGGCTGGCCATCTGGCTGCCTGGGCGAGTGAGAGGAATCTACGAATTATGCGTACCGTTGACCATGCTTGAATGGTTAATAGGATTCATGTACTGTACCGGGGAATGGATGAAGGGCTGAATGGCAGAGCGTACGAACATCCAAGCGTGGCGTGGTCTGGTGTGCGTATTACGCTTGGGGTCAGTTGTGGGTACAATTAGGTAACTGGGGTTGCAAACAAAAAAGTGTGGATTGGGAAGATCTTTTACCGCCACAGGTTTTTGCATGGAGGTCATGGGTAGAATAACTTGCGTGTCGTCCGACTGAGGATGTCTGCAGTGGATTAGTCGAGGCAGATTTGCAGTGTGTAATGGTACTGTCACCACACCGTGGTTTTTATACGTGGGTTTCGTGAGTAGGTGGAGGATTAAATTGTCGATTTGACATAAACGCTTCTTGTGTCACCCCTGTGACTGTTAGCATAACTTTTACTTCATTTTAGCGAAATGAGTTCCGAAATCTCTGCCCGCTTCTCTTCCACCATGTCGCTTTTCTCTGTGCCACCGCCGCCAGATCAACCGTTTCCCTGTGCAGTGGCAGAGGAGTTGGACGCGTTGGCGGCTGCCGTTCGTCTCGCCAGTTCCTCTTCGGCCGTTGATGCGGCTAATGGAGCTTTCAATCGCTGTTTGGAATACAAAAAGCAGGTGGGCTCGCTTCCCCTCCTCCCTTCACGATACGTTAAAGTGGAGCCACTAATTGGATCTGTTTTTGTCTTAGGACATGATGTATACCATTTTTGTCCGCATTCTTCTTGCAGTACAAACAATACCCGGGCTTCCTCTGGCGTTTTGCGCGCGCCACTCATCTCATGTGGATGACATCGACGCTAGTGGGGCATACCGCGGGCTCCAGCAGCAATAGCACCGGCAATGGTAATTTGGCAGACAACCACTGGATTGATGCGGGTCTGTCGATAGCGCGCAGCGCCGTGCGTCAGGTGGAAGCAGCGAATGCGGTGGTAGAGCAGGAAGCGGTGGGTGATGCCGCTCGTTCCTACCAATGGCTTGCCATCTTTTTGGGTCTCTCCGCCACCTCCTCTTCCACTTCTGTCTCCCAGCGCATCCAATTGGGCTATGAATTCTTGGTAATTAGTGGCATTGTGATTCAATTTATTTACTGTGGGCCATTTGGACTAGGGGCTTTATCACGTTAGCAACCTCCTGTGACTTGCAAAATGCAGATGCGTAAATGCATGCATGCTCTGTTATTGAAAACTTGTCACCCCATTGGTACGTTACTGCTCACTGTGCCCTCCACTATTTTCCTCCTCTTTCCAATCCACGCTGTATGGGGTAGGTGCTGGCTGGACGTAACGGATGTGATTGGAGTGCGTCTGCTTTACCAGCTCATTTAGGGAGGGTGTAATGTGCGGTAGCAGAAGGTACTATTGAGAAACATTTCAAGTATCTATTTTTTTGTTGGTGAAACACTCAAAGATGCAGCGTATTCGGGAGAACCTTCCATATTTTGGTATTGAGATGCTTCACGTTGCGATTAGTTAAGATCACTGGGTGAGTGATGGCTAAGGTGAGTGGTGAAACAAGTTGCTTGCAGTTGCGTTAGCTTGCAAGGAAAAGTCGTGAATCTGCTAGGCAAATGAATCTCACCTACCTGTTGCGACAGATATGTTGCCGATTTGTGCTCTACTCCCTTCGCATGCTTTACAGATTGTTGACCAACAGACCGAATAATTTGTGATGAGAAGTGGCTTTTCTGTTGGAAATTTTGTCATGTAAACGACCATATCACTGGTTATCTTCAAGCAGTTCGCTCCATACTCACCTCACTCCTAATGCACGCAGTGATTCATTCGCAGAAGACCATTTCCTTTGTGCCTGCCGCCCTTCAGATGCAACTACTCACTTTCGGAAGGCCAAACGGCAATCGCAGCTGAAGTTTGTCGACTCGATACAGCTATAAGGTATGCAAGAAAGGCTTCGTCTTGATATGGTTCAAGATCAGTGGATCGGTGAGAATGAAGCCTAGATGAGGCCTTAAGCCCTCCACGATGTCGGTCCATGAAATGTCCTCACACCACACTTAAGGGCAGAAAGTGGAACGGGCGAGAAAGGGGAAATACTGCTTTACCTCATTTTTCCCCCTCTTTCCTCCATTTGCTTTAGCATATTTCTCTAAACTTAAAGTGATTGTCGCTTTTTTTTGACATCACTATTAGACAATCACATGATAGAAGGGAGTAGGCCACCTACATGCGAAAATGTAGGAATTGGTGAACCGTGCACACGTAAAGTCCCATGCAAATTGTTCTTGAAGCTTGCGATTTTTGTTAACTCATCGTTGGTTGCTTACCTCCCTTTATCGACTATCAGTCGTCAGAGGAGGAAGTATTTTGAAGTACTCAGCTATTTCCTTTACTTAATACCTGTGTTGAAAGTGAAAACACCTCTCTCTTCTCCTTCTATAATTTTGTAAGGGAAAGGATTGCTTCCTCCTTTTCGTTCGTAATCCTGCTTCAATAACTACAAAAACATTTCCAATTTTAGTAGTGGAAGTTTTTTGTGCCCAGCCACACCTTGCTTTGTTTGAATCCAAAACTTAAATGCTTTTGTGCATTGATTTGCTGTAGAAGAACATCAACACCGCGATTGAATTGGATCCAAACCATGCCTACTGTCACATCCTGAAGGGTCGCTGGTGCTTTGAGGTGAGTTTCAGTCTGTTTCACCATTCTTGTTATTTGGGAACTAGCAGCACTTTTACCATCGGGATCTCGGCTCCATTCATGTACCAAAAGAGTCTGATTATTCTCAGACCAAACCATTTCACGTCTTTTCTGTTGTCTCCAACTCAATTAGTCTGTTTGCAGCACAATTTTGTGCAACCACAGTTATTTTTATTGAATAAAGAGCTTATGTCACATATACGTGACGCTGGTGGCGAAAGTGTTGAGTGCCTTAGTGTAGAGTTAGGTGCGAATACATTTTCATAAAGAAAACAAAAGGGCAAAACTATATGACCCTTAAGATGACCAACTAGCCTTGCTTTTGTCATCCGAGAGCTCTCTTGTAGACGTTAGCTAGTCCTTAACGGAAGAGATGCGTTGTAACACGATCATGCAAGCTTCCGACCACCCTTCATTCGATAATTGGCTAGGCTTCTTCATGTCTTATTGATTAGTTGTGCGTTGACCCTAAGGTCACTTGTTTTTTTTTCCAATCATCATTGGTAGTGCTCCTAAACGCGCAATAAAGATCAAGTACTCGAGTTAAACTCCAAAATACGAAGTTATCGCCACACATTACCAGAAAACCTTCTTTTTTTTTGAGACCTCTCCAATACCCGCACACAAAAGCGTTTTTTTTCTTTTCCATTCAGTTGTTCTTGAAGGCTCGTGAATATAGCTTGCCAGAGTCGACATAGTAGGCAAGAATAAGATGTGAATCCTTGTTGTTCGGTAACGCTGGTAGGGATGAAGTAAAATCGGACTTTTGAAGCGGCAAAAGACTGTGGAAAGAAACATTTCAAAGATAGAAAACTCCACCCAGCTTTTGGCATGGGCCTTCGCCGCTGTATTTACTCACTTTTCTCGATGTTTCAATGGTATCCTCAGAACTCTGATATGGATGAATTGCGTTAGGATGGCCTACTTGCCTCATATTGTCATCGATGTCATGTGGTAGTCAGTGTGCGGATGGCATTTTGAGACGGTAGAAGCTCGTGGATGACTGTGTGCTCAGTTTGCATGGGGAGAATGATTTCTTCTGTGATTTTATCATACGACATATTGTCAGCTTGTGTGTGTTGATCAAGTGACCGATTGATTGCCTGGCTAGATGGTTGGCTAGCTAGCTAGCTGGCTGTGTGGATGGCTGGACGGGTGAGAGGTGGAAATGGATAATGCGTACTGGAGGCCGTATTTGAAAGGTTGACAGGATTTGAATATCATTCTCCTAAGTGAACTAGTGATTTACCATCAAAAATAGTCATTTGAAATATTTTAGATGGTATTTTCTGCCATCGCATACTAGACCTTCTCTAACTAACATAACACACTGTACAAGATGCCTCTACAGCTTTACGGCCGAGTTAAACGGGTCTCGTAAAGCAAATACACTGCGATCACATTCATCGCGTCCAAACGACCAGCACTTTATCACATGAGAGGTGGACCAAAATGAAGAGGAAAGTAGTAGAAGGCACAAGGAGGAGTAGCATATCTTTTCATCCGCGCTCTATGACACATGCATTCAAGAAAATGCACTTGACAAGTCACTGGAAGTTGTGTGGAGTCATTGGGGAAGACCGTATGGAAAACCGTACGTGTGTTCTTCGTTTTGGTCATTTGTAGGTCCTCCACCCCCATCCTCTGGCTACAAATTTTGTCCGACTTAGATGAGATGTTCAAAGTAGAATAGGCAAAGCGGACATTTAGATGACATTGGAATTCGACTTAATGAGGTCCGATTTCCGTTCTCGACCGGTTTTGATTTAAACATTTCCACAAAGTCTTTTGCATGGATCCAGCTTCACCGGCCCAATTCTTGAAAATCCTGCATTGAAGGTGATATTGGGGAAGGTGTCAAGTTCTATACAACCAGGGAAAGTCATACGATGAGTTAATGGAAATGGATACTTCAACTATTTAGTCATCTGAATGGTTTACACTTGATGACGTGCTTATGTCGAGACCAGAAAATGTGGGGGAATTGGAGAAATGGCCTTTATTTTTGCTACTTACTGACACTTTAAAGTACTCTATGGAACGAAGAAGTCGTAGATTGCCTTACCTTTATTGAAATTAATGATAAAAGCGAGGACTCCAAACTACCCTAACACCTTCAGCATTCTGGTAGTCCCTTAACTTGGTTCATATTTTCCATTTCTCTGTCATGATTCAGCCAAGGTGACACCCCCGAGTTCATTTCCCCAAGTGTTGACACTCCTAGGGTGTGTGCCACTGGGTTGGAGTGAAAGGGCAAAGGAGATGAAGACGCTGGCGAAAGTGTAGCAAGATCTCTCAAAGTCTTTCTAGACTAATCTCAAGGTTAAAAATGATAACTATCACTGCCTTCAAGGTTTACAATCTCTCCTGGCTTGAGCGTCAATTCGCCTCGCGTCTCTTCGCGGCTCCACCCACAACCACCCTTGAGGAAGCCATGGCTGAGTTCCTGGAGGTACGCACTCTTTCATTTCCATGTAGCATCACTCCTACTTATTGCATCTTGGCGGAGGTAAGCCACTCGGATAATAAGTCTATAACGCCACTTTGAGTTCGTTGTGTGAGTGCTCTTGTTTTATTTTCCATTAAGAAACGTCACCGAAATGATGAGCGATTTCGACAATTCTTGGTTTTGTCAATAAATTTGCTATCAGTGCACCGGATTGTGCATTACAAACAGACTTGATAGTTTTAAACCCTCAAAGTAGCCAATAAAACTGGTCGCTTCAATAGAGTAAGTGTTGATGTCATGCTGGAACCATGAAACACCTCCGGGCTCCAGCGGTTAAGCTTTCCCTGAAAGCCCGGTAGCGAGTGTGTGAGTCCTTCATCTCTCACTAGAAGTGGGAAGATTAACACTTTAAATTGTGATCTAAAAATAGCCACTTGATAGGCGCCAGAACTACTCGTGCGGCATGTGACTTGAATACTAGGAAGTAAGGTTCGCCCCTTTGGTCATCATTTCTGAACTATGATGTACCAAAAATTACTCCTGGAAAACCTTGTTACAAGATGGTATTCAAAGACGGACATGATGACCACGAAGAATGGTAAAATGTCAGAGAGTTGTTAAAATCCGACGTTTTTTGTCTTGGGTTCTGAAATTTGTCTCATTTTTTCCTTAATTAGTAGGCAGAGGGGCTGGGAGTATGGAGAAGCTCGAACGCTTAAAGCAAATGCAGCTACACAGCCGTTGTGTCAAGTGGTTGCAAGACGTATTTGCAATGGATTTTTTCTCGCTGTAACGCATATCCACCACGACTTCTCCTCGTCTTGTATCTACTTCATCAAGCGGGATAAAATGCAAACTCGCAATAGTGGTGATCCGCCTTCGTGAAGTATCGCATCATTCAAAATCCTAGTGGTTTAGGGCTAAGGGCCTATCATTGGGATTTGGTCAGGATACCATCTGTCTTTCTAGTCCTTCATTACATCATTCGGGACTGGGCTCGGAACATAAAGTACGTAATGGCGTGCAAACCGGTTTCGTTTTTAATAGGCCGAACGTCTGGAGCCCAATCATTGGGCAATAAACTCCATCTTCTTGGCCAAATGCGAGTATGCAGGGTCGCACTATGCTGAGGCGATGAGATGGCTGGAGACGGCTGAAAATCTTCTTCGTTGTGAAGATTGCAGCAACGAAGGCGATCATGATGCTGAAAGTGATGATAGGGAGGAGGAGAGAGCACTGACGACGTCAAGTATCGGAGACGCGGTGGTGGAAAGACCAGCACTACTGGCGGAGATCCAGGCGTTGAAACCGCGTTATCGTGCCTATCTGCCCAGTTAATGATCCTTTGCCATTCCCCTTAAATGGATGTAGTTTTTGCTGTTGGGGTTTTTGGCATGATTGATGCAAAGGATTGCTTGAGCTTTCCAACCCCTAACCATCAGGCTATGCTTTTTGTAGTTTTTTTTCTTGCATTTGTATGAAAATATATCCGCTTTAGAGTCGTGAAGGATGGCATTCTTTTGATTTGTATAAATGTTTTCAAGTGGATCGTTTAAGAGCTCCCGGAGTGGCTTTACTCTTTAGCAGTGGGGTTTTGCTAGGAGTTAGATCCCGATTAGGTTGTCGTCTTGTTCAACTGTTTTAACTATGGTTAACATTCGGTAGGAAAGACCCAGTGTGGTTGTTCCAGAGAAGGAATGTCAAATGGTTTTGTGATAGTGTTAAGCTTACTTGCTTGGTGTCCTCACACAGGCGTTTGTTCATGTAGTGATAAACCCATATGTGTGCTTAGTTGGGTAGGTACTCGCGTTTCCACTGGTTGTACGATGCCCATGTCATAGTATAATGACTATGACAGTAGCCCCTAAACTTCCTGCAGGTTGTTTATGTCTTTTCTTTATTATTTTGGGTCACTACGGCTTCATCGAAGACTCATTTTGTTACACTGAGAACTGGGCTCAGTCAATCTTTGCCCTAGCGCTTTTAAATTGTTTTCATCCCAATTTTCACAATTTGTAATTCCATGCATCTACCTTAAACAGGTTTGTGGGGCTAATGTGCTACAGTGACACGGGAAATGGACGGTCAGTGAGTCGTGCAAATGAATTTTAAAGCACAAACGCCATGCTAAATTTAGTAAAACAAGCTATTTTTCTTGCAAGAACCCTTCGATTTTTATTGAAGTTGCATTAATTTACTGCATAGCACAATTTTAGTATATTGCACATTTTTGCAACAAGAAGTGGAACTAGTAAGGCAAAAAATGCGTACAAATCTTGTCGAAATTTTTGGAAGTAGCATTGACGTTTAAATACATAACGATTGTGTGATGTTATGGTGACACAACTGTGCCCTGCATGAACCCTTTATTGTTCAATCGAGTTAGCGTACCGTTTAGACTAGAATAAATGTTTATCCGATCTGTAGTTATAGTAAGTTGAGTTAAGTTACTATCCGACTCTGTAATATAATATTTCCTCTTCGGGGATGTCTTTGGAAAGGTTAAAGGGCCCTCATTATTTATTTAGTTGCGTTTATTTTGCTAATTATATATTCGGCCCTCCAGCCTTTGCATAGGATGAGTGCTCATATAATTACGTTTCGTTTTCTTTGAACATTAAAAACAATATTCATAAACACAAGTCTGCCTTTGCATCTAGATCTTCAAATTTAATCGATTCTGAAAGCACGTGGTCTGTCGAAGTTTGCGTGAAGTGTCACGTGTGCTTTTTTGGACTTTTGCACCCCTTGTATATCGACTCTACAATTTTTAAAACATTTGAAGTCTCATATTTAGCAGACCCCTTTCGTCCCGCCATAACTAGTTGAAACAATGCTACCGAATCAAAGGATCATCCAATCCTAAATTTCCCCCTGCAGTTTCTACCAAGACTGGTTCAAAAAAGACACGTGATGGTGCTACAAATTCTTTAAAACGTAGATTTTGAAAACGTTAAAAGTGTGTTTTAGCAAACAAATAAGTTATTATAGGCCAGCTCCTTATTTGACATTTGTCATCAAGCTTTTTGAACCAAATAATTATTGCGAATGAACAAAAATTGCTTATTTTGTGACACTGATTGTCTCACTAAGTCATTCATTTTACATCACTTTCAATTTTTGAATTTTTGGAGGACTGAAAATGAATACAAATGACCGGGAATCTCTGCACCCAACTGTTAAGCTTCTTCGAGGTAAGACTTTCCCACTTACTGTCCTAATTATGCCGCAGCATATTTGCATGACATTAGGACTAAATAAAATGAACTATTTTACAAGTAATTGAATGCATTAATGTAGTTCATAGTTGAGGATCTAATTCGTTGCATTTTTTTTCCACTTCTCTTTCAAAGGAATCTAATTCCTTTTTAGCATTGCCAAAAAAATTTATAATTCTTTGATGATATATACAAGCCAACTATTAACGCCGTCCTTATTCTGTTGTGCAATAAGTGTTGTCAGTGATTCTGTGAATTCCTCATTTCAGTGACCATGATGTAAAGATATATTGAATGTTTTCATTTAGTAACAGGAGAATTTGTTAGAAGAAGCCAGTCAACAGGGGGCTTCTATCAGAATCACAGCGATCTTCCACCCCGATATCATCAAAACCGCCGAAGTCGCTCAGCCAATTCCGTGTTACATCTCCCACTCCAGGCTCCTCCTCACAATGCCTCTTCCTTTAAACCAAATTCGGATTTGTTGCAGAAGGTGAAGTAAAGATTGTTTAGTTGAATTAGTAGTATATGTATCCAGGATTGAGCAACCTTGTTGTCTGTAGCAGAATTACTCAGCTCAGGATGGCGGAAGTGAAGTCTACGGCGTGCGACTTCTACGAGTTAGTTTTTCTGTTTTGTTCCCACAATTTTATTCCATAATCTGACGCACAAAGGGTACAATTTAAACGGCGAAGTTTTTGCTTCAAATATGTAGATAGTTAAACTCTCATCCGCAGACTAGTTGCAGTGCAGCATTTTGAGTCGCTTCTGAAGTCCTAATGGTACTGATAATTTGCAGAAGGACTGAGTAGCTTCAGGGATGACCAGAGGGCTACACGTTTGCTGAAACTATTCAATGATATGGAGTATTCTGATTGTGGCAATTTCCCGCTTTGAGGCTGACAAAGTTTTAGTTTACCTGGCGAGTAATTGTTACTTCATAATGCTAATTTTTTCACTTTTCGATGTCACTGAGAATGCAAGTGACAAGTTAACATCCAAGCTTTCTTCAGGAAGCGCTAGGGACAAAGAAGCAGAGTGCCATTAATTGGCATGTCAAATATATCAAGTGGTGGTCACTACTGCCCTTTTTGATAAGTCAGAACTTTGGCCTTCTTGTGGGATGACTGAGTGGACAATTATTCGTGTATTTAGGTAATCCCCGAATCGGAGTTTCCAATGACTTTTCGAGGTTCTGAGGTCACTCCACGGCAATCGCCGCTCTTGCAACTCGAGCCTCCACAAAGGCTTGACCCACCAAACTTTCACCTGGTAAGATCTGTGCCACTCGAAAGGATTCCACATTGCACTCCCATTTAGAGACGAATGGAGCAGCTGTACAAGGCAAAGATCGCACGCGTGAATGAGGAGCTACGTTTTTTCAGGTAATTATTCTGGTTAAGGAAGTACCTTTTTTCATCCAATAATAAAGTAATTTAATTTTCATCGATATCTTTGCACCGACTTTAATAAAGGTTTTAATTAAGGCAAAATGTTTTAAAGTTGACAGTTGACAGTCTACCCTGAAATCTAATGAAGGCATAATACTAGGGCAGAATGTGTATTACCAATGTAAGGAAGAGCTGAGGGGCTACTGCCGTGACTCGAAGGCCATACCACCCATCGCGATTACGATGGTGGAGTCTTATATGCCCACGAAACCAAAATAAACAGTTGAGCTGATTAACAGAGTATTACACAGGTCCCTTTCTCCTTTTAAACGTCGTCTTTGACGCTCCTCTCGGTCAGTCTTCGTGTTGGCTATCACAACGTAGTCGATGCTGTGATGCTAACACCTACGAACCAACTGCACCAGTTATAGAATTTGCGTTCAGCCGAAGAGGTGTCTGACCACAACGTCACTAGTGTCTCTTGACAATTCCACTGGATCTTCAGTTTCGTCCTATTTGGAAACTGCTGGCCTTTATGCATGTCCATCGCTAGGCATAAGGACACTGATCTGAAAACAGTCAGTTGATAAAGGGTAGAGTTGGGGATATTTTTTGGGGGATTAGATTTCACGCCCAGTCATCCTTGTCAATTTGTTCTCACTTCAGTGACGTCCAGCCATATCCATCCATCTGGGCCCTACCCAGCCAGCGGAGAGGTGGAGGAGGTATCGCATGATTGCTCAACTGACATCCCCACAGAGGTACCTTAGACGACTCTCTAACAAACTCTTCCAGATGGTTCACGGCCATAGCTAGTTTTGTTTCAGTTCTTAACGAGACTCCGGTAGTCCACGGAACTGGGGTATTTGCCGAAGACAGGCATCATTTTCAGACCTTCTGTTAGGGGCCGTCACTGATTCCCCCATTTGCAGCATATACCCCTCTCTCGTCATGCTAAGATTTAGAAATCAAGGTGGTTGTCCTTTAGGACCGGGTTCACTTTCCACTGCCACAAACATATCATCCCAAGACTTCCCTGAAGACGTGAGATGAAGTGGTACTAGAGCAGAATATGTACTGTCGATCCACAGAAAGGCTGGAAGGAGGTGGCCATGGTATGGTTTAGAGACTATGTGCCTCGTGGAAGTGCATAGGCAGAGTGCTGAATGCCTGCTAGGGCTTGAAGAACAGTTAAACAGATAATTAGCATAGCATTCACTAGCCATAGGGGTTTACAATGCAACAGGTAATGAGATGCTGGCGATTCTAGTTATTTATCACAATAAAACTGTGCATCACGGATGAGTATTCTTTACACAAAAGGCCTTGTTGCCTTTCATATCGGCAACATGGCATAGTGGTGTTGGTCCATATCAGTCTGGAAGCAAAATGCCTAAGGGAACATTCGTGTAGGTAGTGACATGATCAGGGCATCGTGCTATCGTAGTGGAGGTCACTTCGACGTTGGGAATCCACATATGGTCCTTCTTTTCAATTCTCTGCTAGTGATAGATGGCTTCTCGTCAAACTGTAAAACATACAATTATTTACGAAACGGCTGATTCCCAATCTAATTTCAAAGATTTGTTCCTAAGAGGTCCATTTTTATTGCCCGAATTCATCCCTCCCTAAAATGTTAAATTAACAAGTGGTGCAGAACGAGAGTTTGTCACAATTCATTGTAATGACATGTATGCACGAAGGAATCCCTACTCCTACTCTATCCTTATTTGTGTGCACATTTCAGAGCATCTGCGAAGAGGCAAGGCCACTATGAGTTGTCAAAATCCCTTCCTGATGTCTCAATGACTGGCGAGGTCTCAACTCTCAAACTCACTATTGCTCAGTTGGAAAGGTGAGAGGTCATGAGGTAGAAAACAAGTTTATTCTCCTTCCTCAACGAGTCGATCTAAGACTGAATTGTCCACCCTCACCAAACGTCTGAGAGGTGTGGGTTGGATTGTGGGCATTTTATTTGCAACATCAAACTATAAAATGCCAGTTTTAAAGAACCTACTTTGACCTGCTGACAAATGGATGGCATACAAGGAGAACTCGTTTACTCGGTAGCTTACACCACTACTTTTCCTTCTCATTTGGAGAAAATGCAAACAAACTGTTTCATGACTGTCTATCTCGAATCGTCAATGGGAATAGGCAATTTTCTTACTATTGGTATTTAAAGATGGGAAACCTTTGTGAATTCGGTATTAATCGTCTTTAAGTGACCCATTGTTGGAATAGTTATTCATTCAAGCCATTTCCCCGTGGGTTGCGCCCTGATCTCGTATTCTTCTACTATTCCTTCTTTAAATGCTAAACAACAGATTTGACGTGAGGCTTCTGTAGCTCCCAAATCAACTTAAACTCGGTTCGTACAGTAGAAAGGTTCAAAATCAAATCAGTCGAGTTCAAGTGATATTCTGTTCAATGAAATGAGGCTACAAAGTAGTGGAAAAAGTGGCAGAGAGCACAAGTGAGGACTGCCGTGTCAATGCGATGGACTGATGCGCACCCATCAATGGAGCAGTGCAGTGACCTCCACTGAAAGCTATAGGAATGTCTTAGGCCGATCAAGTCGAAGTGTTTCAAAATTTACTATAAACCGAGTTTTTTATTTGGTGTTATAATGACTTTAATCTATTCACTAAACGCTAAGCACTTTTTAAGTATTTCTTGCCTATTCTACAGAGAGCAAATAGATCTTCTACGACTAGCCCTCCACTTGCGTGATCGCTTGAAGCAGGTTTCCAAGGAGAATGTTGAATTGGCCTCCAAGGCGGTTGAGGCGAGTGAAGCTGCGGAAACAGCAAAACGTCAACTGGCAATGGTGTGTAAATTATTCGGAAAATTCATACTCTCAGATTTTTAAAACCGGGATTATCGCCTACCTTCTAGAAATCGTCGTTTGATAAAATTCATTTTCAAGTTATTTGACAAAATCTGGTCAGTTTAGTCTTGCTGTTTATTCACCTAATTTGAGTGGTGAATGGAGAGGCTCAGACTTTGTGCAACCTTTTATCCAAAAGATAATCAAATTTTCGAGCATTTAAATGTTATTGGCTCAGGAAAGTACATCCCAAAGCCTAAAATGTGTGGAGAGATGCCTGCCACCTAATGAAGTTTGCAAGGGGATCGATAGGGATCGGTAATCCCCATTTCTCCGACATCTACTTTTCACCTTTCATCCACAAATAATGCAATTCTGATCAGTCACGTCGTTTCTTTGACTCTGGACCAAGTAATAGCAGAATATTTTACTACTACCAGTTCACCTATTGGAAGTGAGACTAGTGGATCGACTTCGATTAAACATCTTAGTGATCCTTCTCAGTCCTAGTCCATATCTCCCATACGATATGACTCACTAAGCACTTCAGTTCATCGGTTCATCCTTAATCCATTCCTCACAAAACACTCATAGGCAGATGCGGCCCGCGTCAGAGCTGTAGAGGAGATGGAATCACTAAAAACCCGCTTTGCAGACGCTCTACGAGATCATGAGCTTCAGCAAAGAGCAGCTCTGAGTAACACCCTCAACAAATCAGATACGCGTTTGGAAGTCATCAAGGCCAGTCTCCTGTTGGCCGAAAAGAAGACGGCTGAGGAGAGTGCCAGAGCCTCCCATATGGAAGCACAGTTGACAGATCTTACGAATAGATTGCAAGCTTCAGAGGTAGAGAATAAGTGTCTTCGGGAGGAGAATAGGAGGCTCACAGAGGAATCAAAAAAATCCCTTGCGATCGCGAATATCCAATCGTAAGATTTTGACTATGCTATGAATTTCTATTGAGCACATTTAGGGAAAGGGCGTTGAAAAAGTTGACACATTTCCAAGAACAGGCCAATCTTGATGAAGATGCGATGAGAAACTCGATCAGCATGCTCAGGTCCCAACTGCATGAAGCTTTAGAGCGGGCGGAAAAGTCGCAGACCGAACTGATATTAGCCAATGAGGCCCAGGTCCGTCTGTTGTCACGAAGCAACGCCCTAGAACAGAGGGTATGTCGTTTCAAAATCACGGCGAGAGGTCGTGAGTTTGGAACCTCTTGCAATGTTAAAATCCGTTTAATGTGTCTTAGAAGCAGGATGAATAACTCTAATCGAAATAAATTTATTTCACTTCAAATCCACTAGTCGCCTCCCCTTGTAGTTGCAACAGGTAGAGAGTGACCTTGCAACTGCAAATGCCTGCCACGAAGCGGAGATGAGGGAAGTCAAGGACACGGCAGAGGCAGGAGAGGCCCGCCTCAGGTCAGCACTGGAACAATTGACTCACCTCTACGAGACAAGGATGAGCCGCGCTGAGGACCTATTCAATCAGCAGCATCGACTACTCAAAAAACTACGCGAGGAGTGTAGACACAATGTAGAGGTGAGGTTGGTAGTTTAGTCTGAAGTTAAAGCCTCGGGCCTGAGGGGTAACAGGGGATAAAAGTAGGATTTTTTGAAAATCCGGCTAACTGAAGATAGTTAAAGTGGCAATTCTGATAAATTTCATTATTTACCGAGGCCGTGAACTACGTAACTTTCTTTAGTTTGGTCGGGGACCAACAAAAATTAAGTTTTGAATGCTTGCTTACTACCAAGATGGTAACAGGGGTGTAGGTCGTGTGCGATATGGCTGATTTGCACAAACAACCGCTCATTCCACTTAGGCATTTGATTTGACGGCATCGCAGATGGAAAGGACGCAGCAGCTTCTCCTAAATGAAGCTCAAGCAGCGAGGGAAATTGCAGCGTTGAATGAAGAAGAGCGTGATCGTCTTCACAATGAAACAGTGGAACATCTTACGCAAGCCGATTGTCTGGCTAGACAAGTCTCACAGCTGGAACAGACGCTGTCCGATAAAAACAGCGAGGTAAGCAGACAATCTCATGCCGTTAATCTTGCTTTGTGGTGTTTTAGATAGGCCAACTTAATGATAAACATCAGAAGCTTGTGAAGGATGCCAGAGTGTTGGTGAAGGAAGTTAAGTACCTCCAAAATCAACTGTCACAATATGTCCCGGAGAAGGAAAAAAGTCCTTTTGACAGGTGCATTATCGGTTCCTATGAGGTGCAGAAAGTGATTGCAAGAGTCGAGGAATTTCCTACCCGAATGAATGTGTAAATAGCAAAACGATCCCTTCTATTTTGTAGTAAATAAACTACAAAAGCAATTTGTGCATTTTTGAGTTATTAAGGCAATGTGTGGAGTGACGTACCAATTCCCCCTCCTAACACTGACAGGGAATATCCGCCATGCAGACGGGTGACCAAAGCTTTGGCTACCTTGTATTGTGTCGCAACACCAGTTTCTAAGATGAGAACGAACAGTTGCGATGGGATGATCTACCTATTACGAAATATGACATAATCTTAACTCATTCTTGTACAATTAGGGATAAGCAACTGCAAATTACTTTCTGAAATCCGGCCAAAATAACTTTTTGAATAATACTGTAGCACCCTGAGACTTTCTTGAAGACGAAAGAAGACATAACTCTGGGCAGAATATGCATATTCGACGTACAGAAGTGAGGAGAGAGGTTCCTCGGTCTCCGCTTCCCGTGTCCTAGCTTCCGTAGATAAGCCCGGTTGATTTGCTTTGGACATCTTTATTAAAGACAACAAGATGGATAGGGAAAATACAATATTCAAGAGGGAGGGGAACTGCAGTCACAAGGTAAGGGAAAGGAGAATCCAGTTACCAGGTTTGAATTTCTCGATTGCCTCCTCCCTGAAAGGCACATTAAAACAACATAAGTATTACAGAAGATACTTGGGCTACTGGCATGTCTCAAATGCCGGCCCACTCGACGAGATACGATATCCAAGTCAATAATACCTTTTTACCAAAACTGACCAACGTATTGCAATACCGCTAATAAAAGGGTAATTTGTGTTTTCAATAAGAGTGCGTGATTATCAATGCGTGAAAATTTTCTGCACACAATATTGATAAGTACATAGGCTTCAGATGCAAAAGGAAAAACTGGTGCTCCATAAACCCACAAATTTATTATTATGCAAGAGACGCTACAGTCTAACTAGAATTCCTTATTAACCTCAAATCGTTGTGGGATCTTTTGTTTTAACGTGTCACGTGCCGTTGCTCATCCCTCTAATTGGTCCGTTCTTTGGCCGTACTTTTGAGTTTGTCTCGCTACTGACATCTGAGGTGTTATTTTTTGGATTCTTCCTCATATCGTGGTGTTTAATCCGTTTTGTTTCTAGCATTTTTCCAAGCCGGATGTGCTCAAATGGGGTTCTTCTACTTCTTTAATTGTATGGCTCTCGCTGGTGGACCTCATGTCCTTGCTTACAGAGCTGCTGGATTGTATGCTTCAATTTTACCCAAATTAATGCTCCCTTCAGAAAAGAGCACGATGCATTTTGGCGATGCATCCAGGTCATACTCATATACGGGGTTTTTCAACTGGCAAGGATGTTCCTGGCAACATTGGTATATTTCAACTTTGATACGCTGTCACCCGCTGGCCTATTTAATTACGTAAGCGTATAGCTATAGGATAAATCCATAGCTCTTTTAGGAACTGTTGGGAGTTTTGATTAATTTGCTTGCGGTTCGTTTCACGTATTCTCGTATGTTTGGTCGAAGCAAAATCGCTGTTTTCCTCGGATGCATTGGCTGGTCATATGGAGACTTGATTTTCACAAAGTAGGTTTTCTTTATCAAATGGAGCTTTTTTTATAGGTTTGTTCCTATCTGGACTGGAACCCGTCTTCTGGAGTTCGATTGGGCTTATATTGCCTTGAGTCTGGACGCCAATTTCGAGCTGGTAGGATAGAATCGCTGCAATACAATCTGTAACCTAGATTTTCAACTTTGTCATTTTTCTGACACCGTGGTTACTGATGCGCAAGGGGCGAAATGTTCTAGCCACTTGCGTCTCAGTTCTTATCTTCATCGTCGCTTGCTTTCATCTCTCCATTTTTGGGTAGGATTCTCGCCTTTCTTGCATAATTCTCTCAGGCTCATCGAACAACAGATCGAAAACATTTTCTACGTTATCGTAGCAAAGTCGCTTTTTACGCTCTCGGTGGGTTTCGTTGGTCTCCTGTTGAAGATCACCTGGACCACTGAAGCCTCGTACGAATCAAAAAAGCAGTCGGACGACTGTCTATCTCTATTCAAGCACATCAATAAATGGGGCACCCTCCGTCTACAAAGTCTTCGCAACGCACTGACGAATGCAGGTACTCCGCGCACCACACCGGGACGCAGAAATGGCTAAGTACCTATGTAGAATCGTCTCAGGCTTGGTGCATTCCGCATCACCCCTTCTTTCACGAAGACCTAATCTTTTATGATGTGTATGGAATTCGCAGAAATATATCCCCTGGTTCGAATTAAGTGACACTTCAAGGATCTTGGACAATATTTGAAAACCTGAGGAAAACAAGCCATTTCACTTTTGAGAATGGGCTATATGATATCCTTTCTAATGAGAGCAAATGGGATAGAATCAGATGAGCAGGATAGCGGAGCTCCTCCAATTCCCCATTGTTGTCTGACATTTCACGGCTTGATCGAATTTTCAGCCAAATTTTAGAAATCGCATTCCTTCTCGATATAATGCATCTGTTACTAATCTTGCCCCCTGGATACCTCTAGAACAAGGATTCCACAGTGGTACACATAAACATCAAATGAGCTGAAATCCTCCAAAACGTTGCTAAGCTGTTCCTTGCTTAGTAGTTTGTAAGCCTCGGATTTCTTTAACCTCCGGTGGAAGTAGTCGTAAGTATGCATTACACGACCAACACGTTGGCTAACATCTCTTAATTTTTCCTGAAAGTTGGCTAAGCGTCTGAAGGACTTGACTACTAATTCAAGCGATAGCTACTTAAAGGATGTCTAATACTAACCTGCTTTTCCGATTTCATAAGGAGGAGGCAGCATGACTGCTTTCAATTTAGTGACTATCCTTCCAATATAGCTAGGCATTCCCGTCCCAGATACCATGATCTCTTAAAAGGCTTTTGATTCGTTTGCTGTATGTTCAGAAAAGTGGGATTAAAAATCAAGTCAAAGTTACAAAAAATTAAACGCCAAGGTATCGCAATGCTGCTCAGTTCCGGGGCACGTACTGCACCCATTGGTTTGTCTAAATGAAGGGAGAGGCGAGGATGAAGAATGTGCACCAACCTACCGGCTTGCCTAAGTATGTTTGACCGATCTTAAACTCCTCTTTACTACTCGGAGTTCGCGAAAGCAGGATTCGTAGCCCTGAAACATCACGTCGATGAATGAAGTGCTGGGAAGGCAGAAAAAAAGGTGTAATTGGGGCTATGCTCAGGAAGAAGGGAGTTGGAATAATTTTTGTTTTTGCTATGTAGTCTTCTGATACTGAGCTCTTTGTGTGTTTCTATTGAGGCACATTGCAGGGAAGTCCAGCACAATAACTTACCTCTAGACCAAGATCATAGAGACCAAGACGCACGACCAGATCAATCAGGCTCTCCGAATCTGGCACGTACTGCAGGAATCTGCGTGTGACCTTTAAGTGGGGAGAGGAAAAGAAGACAACTTACTTTTGGTGCAAATTGAAACTAGGCTGTCAGAGAGGGATGTACGTACGTCTTTGGGTGCCTTTGTCGAATGGAGAAAGAGAATAAGACGATCAATTGGCAGCGACAGTGACGGCTTTCGCGTTAGCCATTTCTGGAAGGGCAAGAGAACAGGTAATGAATTTGTACGAAAAACGTTGCGGACTTCGCTTCAAAAGTTCACGACGTTGTCTGTTTATGATCGTATTTCAAGCTACCTCTATAAATCCGTGGGATGAGGCGTTTTGTCTTTGAGTATGAGTTGCGTCGTGCAAGAACCAACCCGTCACTACAAATGTTTCAACACATAAGCCAAGTAAGTCTTAAAAATTTGATGCATCGTTTTTTGTCAAACTTAGGAAAAAATACTTTGAAATGAGCTGAGACTGACTTAGATGGTATTGAGCCGGAATGACCTCCAGCAAAGGCGTCTGGATTTGAGCAACGTTGGTAATGCAGCGATATCAGACCACCTATATGCAGGTAACCCGAGTAAACCACGGTGAATGAGTTGGAGGTGTCGTTTTTACATCAACACGCCATTTGAAATTGAGTGCAAATCCTTTTCGAGGGCCATTCGACCAAGATTATTGCGATGATTTAAGGTACTTTTGTCAGTCAAGTTGCAAAAAAACTTCGAAACGGGGTGAATGGTTAAGAACTGAAACCAGCTATACCACAATCATTGTGTAATTGGGTGATACAACACTGGTTCTTTGTGCAAATTTTTCGACTAATTCAGTTGAGTTAGGCCGACTTAAGGCCTACTTGGAGGTCAGATTCTCAACTAACTTCACACATTAAAGCCTCATGAACTCCAGGCGGTCGGATATCATGGCCAAACGTCCATTGCAACCAACTAATTGGATGTGAAATCTACCCCCAAGGAAATTCGCAATTCCTGTCTAGGGTTCACTGTTAAGCGGAAATTCAGCTAATTAGCTGATACAAAAATTAGGCGAAAATGAACAAACCTTTTCCAGCAGCAGCAGGTCGATCTGCATCCACAGTTCCATGCGAATGAGGGGTTCAAGAACCAACCACCGAAAGTGTTCATCTGACATCTGAGAGGACAAAAATGGGGAGCCAGGCTTTTACCAAAACTTCATTCATGACCATCACCCTGTTCCCATAATTCCCAATATGAATGAGAATTCCTCTTCTGAAGAACGGTTAGGTCGTGTTTTTCGTTTTTCTTAATTTACGAAAAGTACCCTAAATTGCCTGATTATGGATTTTATATATGAAATGTTTTTAGATCCAAGCACATCAATGAAAATATGGAAACATTTCGTCCTATTTGGTTAGCGAAGAATGAGGAAGCGAGATGGAATTGTAAAGGAACAGGAAATGGACCACGACCGGAATGAGGCAGTGATTATGAGAATTCAGTGTCTGATTACATCAAGGTAAGGGAATAAGCTCGTGCAGTGGTTGCAGAAGGTTTCTTGACATAGCTTCTTTATTGAATTAATAACCATTATAGTCTGTTACTCCCTCCCTGGCTTTGAATGTTTCTAAAAGTTTTTATTCGCACACCTAGTCGTAGGAAAGACTCAGCCTTAACTGTTTGACTTTCAGCAAAAAATTCCGACTGAACAGGTGATCCTGCTGTGTATCACACACGAAATAAGTATGAACTTGAAGGGATGGAGTGGCACTTGTCTGAGAATCAAGACGTATTCCGTGAGTGGATTTTGTGGAAACAGCCAGTAACGTTTTCGCTAGCTTAATGCTGCACTGCGAAGGCCATTTCACAACACAAGTCAGCTAACAACCAGAAACGGACGATGCATTCGCATAAGGTACGTGAAATAAGTCAAAGACAAGTTGATAATATTTTCAACTTATTATCATCTGTGAATGAATGGCATTTCTGGGGGACCCATTGGCTTAGTAGCTTCCACTGAAGCTTTTCCTCTCGCGGTCGAAGTACAAACGAATCATTTCGTCACTTGTGCTAAACATAGCTGAATTCGTTTAAGAATCTAGTCTTGGATCATTTGAATATCTCGATAGCGATAAGTAATTCCTCATTAACTATGATGAAAAGGAGAGGACGTCCCTGAATATGATGCATCTGACGTTGAGTAATTCGTCACCAGAATTAAATGCTTTATTCGAACTACTTCTGGGTGGTATGCTCTGCTACCGCACCTTCTTCAGATGCTATGCAAGGGTACCAGACGATATGTTCAAAGTACATCCATCAGGTCTGATTGACATTTGATGGGCCAAGACACCATTAACGAAGTCTAATCAAGCCATCTTAATGAAAACTCAAAACTTAACCTCAAGCTTCTCGGCCCTCTAATGTTTACAGAATTTAAAGAACTGGAGCTCCTTGAAGACTCACCTTGTGTGTTGTTTTAAGCTGCTCAGCACGACTACCTTTGGACACATTTTTGTCCATCAAAACGCAGGCGAGAATCGTGTTTGCCAGGTTCTGTCCCACAATTGATCCCTCCAGCTCACTCAGCATCGATTTCCCCGGTCCTTCTGGCGGCTGACCGAGAAATGCAGCCCATTCCAACCTCTAAAATTGTGATGATGACAGGAGAAAATCATACGATTTTCAACTGAAATTTCAACAACTCTGCGGCGTTTGTAATCGACTCGTGCATGAGAGCGAGAGAAGGCGCAGATTTTAGTTCAGTCCTGCCAAGAGGGGTAAACTAACTACCAGGTCCTACGCAGCAAAGAGATGCAACTGATGCATGGCTTTTTCCGCCTCTTCGGCGCTTCCTGTTTGAATGGCTTCCATACGGCTTTTAAAAGTGGAGATCTGAAAGATGATTCGGAAATTACCACAGAAACGTGTACTTTTGAATCCTCCAAAGCACCATGAGCACTAGATAGAAATAAATTAGGTGAAAAACAATCAGACTTACAGCATCAGTTCATCCGCCTCCGACGTCTGGGAAGCTTCGGTAAGGAAATGCAAGTAATGCTTGTAGCCGAGTTCGTTTTCGAGAAGAAGGGAAAAGAAAAGATCTCGATCAAGTCGTGATCGTACGATTAGGATCACCTTTATTAGGAAATCTCCATCTAATGTTTCTGCGGCTAGTTGGATGAGCATACGTTTAGCTCCTAAGGAAACAAACATATCGATTGGCCAAGAGCTTATTCCACCACTTCTCAGATCAGACAAGGAGGAGCGCAAGCAGTCAATCCAACAGCCCTGTTTGATAAAAGTTTTAAAACGAAACTAAAAAGCCGTTTACTTCTGAGCAAAATGCAGACTTGTCCTCATATTTAACAACATTACTGAGGCGTTGGTTGCAGAATGAACAATCCTCACTAGCAAGGCCTATAACAGTGTTGACTGCAGCTTTAATTACTTGGAACAAAAGTTGATTCTACAGCGTTTCCACTGATGTTCTTTGCAAGGGCATCTTTAGAATAAGGTTAAAATAAACCACATTGTCTTACCAGAGTATATTTGACTGTCTTTCGTTTCTATATCCTAATAAGCCTCAATCATGCCACGAAAAAAAACTGTTACATCAAAACTGAAACCCTGGACGTCGCTTTCGTCCCAAATGTTGGACTCGGTATCATCCAATGAGCCCATTTAGCCGTGACTGCTGGGGTCGGCTCGACAAATTATCAGGTTTAACTTGGCTAAACACCATTAATAGAAATGTGAAGGCTGCAAATGGGGGTATGTCTCCTTGGGAAAAAACAATCTGGTAAATACAAAGTATTCAGGCATAAGTTTATTGGCTCACAAACACTTTTGCTTTTGGGTATGTGCTCATTAATAATGCTCTGAATCTGTGAATAACTCAGTGATTTAAAAAAGCAGACTTCCTTGCATGAGTTACACCTAGGGTGCTTGTGATACAGTTTTTTAGTGATTTTTTTCACCTACAAAAGGTACATAACATTACTATATTTAGTGCTTTAATAAGACGCGAATGGTATACGATGAAACTGATCATAATACAGCGATTTAACGGTGAGTAATACAAATCTTGATCCAACGTATGTTTTCAGTGCAGAGCTTTTGTAATAAACGAGTAGTCCTACTGCTCCAAAGTAGAGTGGAGGTCGAATCGCATACATTTCTTAGCCGATCCCTCAATATAATAATAATTATTGACAAATATTCCCTTATCACACTATTCTGTAAGTTCAAAGAGGATAAAGAACGGATTCGCTTGACTTCGTTTGTTGTTGATTGCCTGTTCGCTTCCTGACATGATCCTAGGCCCGTGTTCCTCGGTAATGCTTTGGCTTGTTATGACCTCGGGAACACTCAAGACACTGCAATCAAATAGCATTAGGAAGGTGGCTGTGCAACTTTTGACATTCTTCTCGTCTGACTTGGGCTTCAGACATTTTGATGGTGAAGTTTCCGTAGTGTAGAGCTTATTATGCGCAAGTAGCATGAGGAGGGATTACAAATTATCCAAGCTTGCTGACCACCAAATTCTGTTTCACCCATGAGAATCAAATATATCCTTTAGTCTGCGAGGTGGTCGTAGATAAAACGTTATGCGCTGACTATATTTTTAACCCTCAATCCTGGTAAAGTTACGCCGCCATTGGCATTGGGCCATGGCATCAACTGTAAGGCGATTCTGAACATATAACAACTCTCAGTGTTTTGGCTTCTTGGATATAGTAACTTTCACACCGTTTCTTCTCCTACTATCGTCTCCTTTCCTTTTTTGAGCTCAGTTTTACAGACGATTAAGCGATCCGAATCGGAAGGCAAAGGATTGTGAAAAGCCTGCTTATTACAAATCTAACTGTGTTGGAGGCAAAGGAGAGTTGGACTGACGTTTCAGGGTTGTTGGAATTAATAGGAGCTGTATGAGAGCACAGAGGATAGGTAAAGAGAGGATGGACCTGATTATAGGGTATTGCGTAGTAGGTCACGATATAAGCTGAGATCATTAGCCTGTTGCGGCTGTTGTAGCGCAAGGCCGAAGCAGCTTTCAAGGTTTCCTGGTTGCGGACTTTACCACTTTTCCAAAAGAGATGGTACTCGAGCAGTGTAGTTTCTAGAACATATTGAGCAGGGCATTTCCAGTAATAAAACTTAAAGTATGGAACGAGGTCAAGAGTGTGCACATTTTAGACTGTCATTTATCTTCAGAGCTTGAATGACTCTACCGTTGCAAGATATGTACTTGCCGAACGATTTCCAACCCAAAATATTTGTAAACACACACAATACAGAAAATGTATATATGCATAAAACTGTGTAAAGTGCAGCATAAAACAAAATAGTGGTAAAGTGATGGTGCTTAAATTTTCTTTGCTCTGGGGAATTGCTTTTGGTGTAAGGTCGACGGTAAGGCTACCTGTATAGATAGTAATTCCCAATTTTGTGCACAATTTTTCCATAAGTTTATGTTAAAAATTATCCAATGAGAATTTTATTTCATTTTTGCTTTTCGTACTAAATTATCCTGCGAAACTATGGAATCTGTTAAATGCAAAATACGAAAGCCATTGCATCACTGTTAAATTTAAGGGACCGCTATTGGTAGAACTAGCCCTAAGTATATGCTATCAATGTTTGTTTAGGACTGAGCTTAAGTAATAGTGCATATATAACGCGACTAGGTCTGAAATGTGGATTTATATGCTTGAGCCGTTTAGGAGCATATTATTGCCGTTGAATCATCATTTAAAAACACATACAACAATAATTGCGCACAAAATTTTTTAGTTACGTCTTTTGTGTTTTGCTTATTCAAAAATATGGTAAGATCTTACGTCCCCTGCACTTGTTTTAGTTTGTTACTTGTTATCAAGTACAGCCAGCCAAAAACATTTTGCGTAATTGAGATGACTTTGAATTCCCGAGGAGCATCGTGTTAGGTGGGTAAGAAGTATCCCATCATTATTCCATTTGTGCCATCGCTTTTTAATTCTATGTCGGATTGCGTTCTCCGTTGAACGCATTTGATTTAATTTTACGGTTTCTTGGCTTCATGTCATTATTAGTGCATTCATCATTTTACTTCAAGTCATTCATATCTTACAACCCACACAACAAAAACTCGTTTAACTCTTTTTAACCTGAAGTCTGCAATTCTTGTGCTTGGAACTAAAGTATAAAAAGTTTTTTCATAACCGACGTTGCCAAATTTATTCTTATTGGTGGTTTAATTATCTGGTTGTTATTTTACTTCTTTTTTTGAAAAGAGTACTTAAATCTACGACATTCATTAGAGTAATTTAAAATGCATTTGCTATAGCGTTGGTCTTAAATTCACTTCTTTGTAATTGAATTCTTGATCATGAACAATGTTTTTGTCTAGTTTATCTCCGGGAATAAAACAAATAAGGCTGACACTTAATCCGTCAGCTTCCATGTAGTGTATGGCTCATGTCTGAACGGAATCCCTGGAAGCTCTTACATTACAGACTTAAAAGTACACGGTTAAATTACTCAGGTATTTACCACTCCTACCTATCTTTAGTTGCCGTAGTAGATCCCCCCATACTCACTAACCTCTCCCTCAAAAAACGTTTTACCGGCAAATCAGACGTCAGAGCAGAGTTAATCTTGTGCACTCTCTGCAACTCAATCATCTTTCTAAGTCGGCTTACTGAACACTTCCGTAAGTTACTTTTCCTTTTTTTTCAACTTAATTCATGTCCTCTCTCAAGGTGTGCGTCACAAGAAGATCAGTACACCTTCGGCGGATTTATGTCCTGCAGTCTTTACGTCGAATTCGGATTTAGAGTGCAGTCTTTCATCTAAACACTCCGAAGACCTCTGCTCTTACTCCTCAAGCTCTACAAATCTGGGACCCTCTGACACCTATCGACAAGACATGCTGCAAGAGTGCTTTCCACAAAGCTGGAATCACGATGATGATCGTGAACAAACACCAAGACTCTTCAACGTCTCCGATTCTTTTAAATCCGTCAATAATGTTTCGAATGTTGAGATTCCAGTAAATGTTCCGCCTTCCATTGACGAGGTTGATAATGTCAAAATAGAGGACGAAAATAATACCTCCACAGCACCAGACTTTTTTGACTTCTACGACATTTTTCCTGACGCCTCAGAGCTCTATGATGACACAAATGCCAGTAACAGTGGTGTCTCTACCACCATTACCAACAACAATGGCATCAACTTCTCTGACCTAAAGAATTCAAACGTCTACTTTAATGATCCTTTGCATTCCACTCAAGGCGGTGAAATCGGTAAGACCTCTACAGTGGTCCCACACCACGATCAGACAGTCACACAACCGATGAACACTTACCTCTCAACCCTGAACGAGTCGGAGTCATACCTAAACGTGGGTCGTTCAGAAACTTTTGACTGTCACTCACACACTCTGGAGACTCCATCGCCCGATTTTTTTACCCTTCCTTCCGCTTCCTCCTCCTCTACCTATTCAGTGGATTCTAGTGTCTTCAACAACACGGATGCTGCGTCTTCTCAATGTTTAAATACCTGCTTCCCTGACCAGTCTGTATACGCTAAAAACTATGAGATAAAGTCGCCACCTACTGTTATGCCAATCTTGGTGCGGTTTAGCAATACAACTCCTGCACGTATGCATGGTGAAAATGACGTGGAGGTGGAACAGGCCGTCGCATCCATTGTCAATCTAGACGAGCAACCGACAGACAAGAAGATCAGCGAAAATAAGTCAGCACCTGGACAGCCCACGGACGAACAAAAAGTGGATGAAAAGTTGCCAGTTCTCTCTCCGATGGACACTGTAGCCAACGGTGTCCCCGATCATTCTGCTTCTAATGCCTGGGTAGAGAACACAGCTGTAGGTGGTGGGACGGCTGATATTGACTGGGAGATATGGGATTCGTTGGAGCTGCCCGCTTGTGACTACATCGAGGGAGATACTAGTGAAAGTCTACCATTACTCAAACCGAATGATCTAGTTTCCAGTTTAGAACCTTATCTCCCCGAATCCAACGACTCGCAGACACCTTTTGAAATGTCCGTGCCTTTGGAGGCCTGTCAACTTCATCAACAACAACAGCAACAGCGGGAACATCAACGGGAGCAAACACAGGTCACACAGACGGTTTTCCCTGTCAAACAATCCGTTGTAGTGGCCGTGACTACTAGCGAGCAGCAGATAGTCAAACCCACATCCTTAGCAACCGATTCAAAGTCTACGAAGGGCGAGAACAGTTCTCGGTCCAGGCGATCTATGGATTGTCTGAATGGCTCCCTTCCGCTGCACTTGTGTAAGTGGGGTGTATTGTTTTTTTATACGCGCGTATATTTCCCTACATCCCCTGTCCCTCTACTTGGATGTCACTAAGGCTTTTGGGTGTGCTTAAATCGACTAAATAACAAAACATCTACTACTTGATACCAGTGCTTCTTCTCCAAGTAACATCAGAATACTGTGTTAGATGAGCACGATATGACCCCTTAGTTGAGGTGATTACTGGGCTAGAAACCGGTTGTGTGAAAGAGAAGGAGAACGCAGAATTTGCCTCGATGACTCATCTTATGTGCCGGAGTGGGGGTTAGAGGAAGGGGGAAAGGAGTACAGCGGTCACGTTAGAAGCAACGGCGCCATAACTTTTGGCTTCATTAACCTTTTCCCTGGAAATACCACCTTTACTCCGCTATAAAACCACCCTTTTGCCTTGCTATCTGTTGTTCCCTCCCTTAATGATGTCAACAATAATACTATCAACCACAGAAACAGTGGCAGTTGTCAGAAAGTGGATGTTCACTCTGCTGGACCTGTGAATCTCCCAATGTGGGTTTGAGCTGGACCGGTTTACAGACAAGAGAGGCACAAAACGCATTAATCACTAGCTGCGCAGATGGATTATACATTCTCAGTATCTGCCCTTTTCTGCCTCTGGGCCAAAAATAACCATTCTGTGGATGCATTTTTAGCGTTACTACCTTGTCTGGGCAGTTTGCAGACTTCTCAACTTGGAGTGGGGATGGGGTTGTAAACAACGAGATTGCAATTTTATTGCGTCAGAACGGGATGCATGCCCAGAAATATGACCGAAAAGTGCACATTCCACTTGACAATTTTTGCGTTTGTGTGACCTCGAAGAAAGAGGCTGTGGTTTTTCCGGGTTATATGAGCAAAAAACACTCCCTTCTTTTATTCATCACACCCTGAAGCTTTCTTTTCGTAAATGAAAGCCTCCAGTTGAGATTTTGAGGTAAGCGCTTCTAGTAGATTGGCGGCATACTATAGTAAATGAGCCAATAATTGCCGCGCTTAGGGGAGACAGAGGAGAGCAAAAGAATGAGAGAAAGAAAGAGAAATTAAACGAACCGCATTATCGTAGATTTATTTTCATGGGCAACACCCATTTTGGGAGTCTATGCATTTATACGGGTGGATGCATCTCAAGTAGCTTCTATAGTGGCTCTACGGTTCCCACAAACACACGCACACAGAGAGACTGAAGACCGGACTCTTTACGAATTATTTATGGAAATTTCTCATTCTTACGCCTTCTCTGGAGACACGGGTAAACGCAGAAGCCTCATTTTCTCCCCTTTTGGCAAATTTGCCCCTGTGTTTTAGTTATCATTTTCTAAGCAAGATTTTTTCCCACATATAGACAAATATTCTTTCATGAAATGTGATGGGGGGCGGAGAGGGACAAAAAGACTTCCAGTGCAAATTTCACTGCTGCAAAGTTTTCCACCCTTGGTGGTAGTTTTGACGCCCAACACAAATAAAAATTGCACTTATCATGGCAAAACGTAAACCACATAACTCCACTTGCTCTTGATCGAAAGTTAATTAAGTGTGAATTCAGTGTGCCATTACACTTTTTAACTAAACAAAATAACTTTATCCTGTCCACAAATCTTCAAACAACATTTGGGTAGCGTTTAAAGATTGAAAGTATGGAGATAATGTAAAGGATGAAGGAGATTGAGGAAGGGCTTTACGATCAAGGCTATCAAGCGAATAGCCCATAGGGTAAAAGTAATTAGGAGAAAAGTTCGTTCAAGGAGCTACTTCTATCAGTCATAGTTCGTTTCCTTTTAATCAAACGTTCTGATCTGACTGATTTGGGGAATTGTTTTAGGGCCCTTCGATCCGCGTCTACATTGTGGTGTTCAGCGTGATGGAACGGTGTGTCGACGAAGCCTTCTCTGTAAGGTGAGTTGCGTCCTCTCCCCTTTCAGCCTACATTACCCAATCCTTGACCTGGAAGTCGGCGCAAGCAAACATTAGTTACTGTATCAACATAAATCATTCACGTGTACCCCAAATAGGTGCTCCGCGTCTAGACAGACATCCTTTCACTCTCTCCTTCGACATTCAGAATCGGCGAGACCTTAAGGGTTAGCCGTGTGACTCATTATTTTCACCCTGAAACAAAAACAAAAAGGGCTACTAAAACTTTTTGTCCGATGGTTCTTTAAGAATGCTAAACATCCTGCCCCCTTGGTCTGTTTAAACTCGGGAGGAAATAATAGCGTTTGTTATAATGCGATGCGGAGTCTTTTCACATTAAAAGCGTGAAGGTAATGCTTAATTTGCAAAGAAGGAGTTGCTTTAAATATTTTTAGGGAATAGCAAAATATTATGCAAGATTTAATTGAAGAGAAAGATTTTACTGATGAGACAGGATTGAAAGCTCTCGTGGTAGCCATCGTGATTGGGCAAATCATGAATGCGCTATACTGATTCTCTGTGAAGAATGAAATGTGGAAAACAGTTGTGTTTATGTAATAAAATCTACATGACGGGAAGCTATTTTAAGCTAGACCATGGCGAGGAGAATATAGTTGTTCCCTTCCTCCCCTCCCTTCTCCTTCTCCTCCTCTTCCCATCCTGCTCCTGCTCCTCCTCCTCATCATCATCATCAATTATAATTAAATTGCAACTACATGAATGGAAAGACGAGGAGAGAGGAGAGAAGAGTAAAGGAATGGAGACAGGGGTGAGGTAGTGGGGTGGGAAGGGAAGAGAAGAGGAAGACGAATTGAACACTAATTCCCTTCTAATGAATTGCACCTTCTGCAATAGGAAAAATGAATCACAGTTTGCCTTTTGCAAGTCTATCTACGTGTGTGTGTTACAGGAAGCCGAATGATTTTTAGTCAATCCTTCGAGTGATTCACTGTACCGCGATATTAGTTGTTGGGTTGGTTGGTGCAGAGCAGGTATGGTCAAATTTTCCCTCCTTCGTCACCGCTCCGCCCCATATTTCACGCATTTGCAAGCCAGTTGGCGAAGCGTCACGTTTATGGTTGGGGAAAGTAATAATTACCCTAAAGGCATTCCCCCTCAAAGGATCTGTGGAGCGAATTTTTTCCCCTCTCTCCAGTACAAACCTGATCCTTTGGACGTCTGCCCAACTATGATTAGCTCCGCCTAAGACCTGTGTTGCTTCCTCTTCCATTCATATTTACTGTATCCTATAGATGTTAGTTTTTTTACAAGCTTGGGTGAATCACTCCATTTCATAATCCCTAAATTCTTCTCAAAGGTTAAATTCATTTGTCTAGTAGACAAACTTTGGCCTTTAAATCATACTACCAATAAAGTTTCAAATGCTTGCTCCACAAGTTCTCACTTAGACGGTCTCTTCCAAGATGGGACAGTACTCAATTTATCCCGTAAGACACCTCAGAGACAGACGGTCTTCATGTGCTCAAAAAGAGGGATTAGAGCTGAATTCAGATTAATAACACCGGGGAAATGATAAAGGAAAAAACTATTTATATATCATTTCTTAAAAACTTCCCTTCCATACACCCTTGTAATTATCGACATAAAGCTGATGAGTCCTTTTTCAGCAGCCGACTCAGGCAAGTTTAGCGATTTTTCAAAAAAAGATTTTAAATTGCAGCGCCCTGGGACTTTCTTGAAGATGAATGAGAACATACTGATAGGACAGAATATGTAGTCGACGTAGAGAAGGGCCCGGAGGTCAGATCGCCCGATGGCGGTACATTGGCAAAGCCCTCAGTGGACTGTTACCAGAACCGAGAGTTAAAGACGCAATTAAAATATTACAAAATCTTTATTTTAAATAGGAATGTTTACCCCTTTGTTTTCCTCAAATGGCACAGGTGGGACGCATTTGCGTGGCAGCCTGAGATCGAGAGACTTTTTCAGGCATAGTAAAAGAAGAAGGTCAGTCTCAGAATTTTCCTTTTACAATCAGTTAAGGTAGGGACTGCTGTTGCTATTTTTCCTCTTGATGTTGCATTATTTTTTCCCGCACTTTTTCGTCTACATTCATATCTTTATTCTCAAGTCGACCCTAATGCATTAACACCTTGAGATAGACATCTGGTCTTCCCCTCTACATCCTCATCCCTTTTCCCCTGCATCCACTTTTATCGTGGCTACAATTTTAAGCTAGATTATACCAGTGAGGGGAATAAATATATAGCAATTTTTTGGGAAAGAAAAAAAAAACGGAGCAGTCACCGACCATGAGCTAAGGCAGGTAGTCTATACTACTTACAAATGCATAAGCCTCATAAGCATTACTTATTAATGTAATGTGAAGAACTTTATAATCCCAGTTGAATAAAAAAATTAAAAGTTTTTAAGAATTACCCAAAACAGTGATTTTATCATCAGAAAATTGAAAACTTAAAATACTCTTTGATTTGTTTATTAAAACAGGAGATTTAACGAATAAACAGGACCTTTCTTTGTGTCCCGATTCAAACAGCTTTAAGTCCATGGTTAAAATAGCTGCTCGTGGGAAACGTGTAACATTTTAGTTAAAAGAATAAGGAGAGGGAGGAGTTCTAAATGCCATATTCACCGAAATCCCATATGCGATCCTTAGAACACATGGTCGAATTAACGTGGGAAAGCGATAATCCCCCTCTCTTTTATTCTCCTCGATTAAGCAACTTTTTTGCCTGCAAAATTTGTCAAACTCCCTGTCAATTCACAGATTCAATTGGATCCATTCAGGAGTAAATTCGTTCTGCCCTTCCTCTTTCATCCGACAAGATTTGCCGAGTTTCCGGCACATTACCTTCAAAAGGTGTTTAATCAAGGGCTGATCGGTTGCTCAAAAAACCGAAGTATTTAAAACCAGAAATGAACAGCGGGCATTCATAAGTAATGACATTATAAAGATTTCAAATTTTGTTTGATCCCAAGGTCTATTTTTAGGACTTCCACAAATTACATCCTTCAATGGACGAATGTTTCCGCCCCGATTGAAGCAACGGTAGATTAGCTTTGGAAAAATCTTGAATTTTAATGTTTTTTAAGGAGTGCCAATTATAAGTTAACCAAAAGGAAGTTTACATTACGTGCACTTGATTTATCCATAATTTTCCTACGATAATAGGGTACATTAGACATAGGACCGGCGGTGCATGGCTGGTGTTTTTAAACTTCCACTTGTAACTGAGTCCCTATAAGTAGTACATTCACAGACAAATAAGCTCAGACTTGTTAAGTATGCAATGCCTTGGTTACTTGTTTAACTCTTGGTTTTGGTAACAGACCACTAAGGGGCCCTGCCATTGTACCTCGGCTGCCTGACAGTCTGACCCCCAGGCCACGACAGCAGCCCCGAAGCGCCCTCCTCTGTGTCGAAACTACGTGTTCTACCTTAGTGTTATGTCTCGGTTCAGTTGATAAAAAAAGTAGAGAGGGGTTACCTGGACATTCGTTAAAAACTTTCGGATTTTTGTTTCTTTTTAAGTACTACAAGAGACTTGTTTGTTGTCATAAGTGTTAATAATAGATTTCGGTGAAAAATGCGAAGAAGGCAAACATGAAATATGGAATGTGGAAGGATAGCCCCTTAATTTACCACCTTCATAGTAGCTAAATATGGTGAAACCGAAGAAAGTTCCTCTGCCTATATTAGCTGGAGTTTACTGACATGAATTTATGGCATTGGAGGAGGAATTTTAATGTACCGAAGACATTCAAAGGGTGTGGTTCTCTCAATTTTTAGGACCTTTTCCATCGCTTAAAAATGCAAATGCTATCTTTTTTCTTACATTTTTTGGAGAAAAAAATGACCGGAAGATACATTTTACCTATTCAGGGAAGGCGAGAGGGGGCCAGAATAACAACCCGAATTTTATTTAATGCGAACACATTGAGTTACCCCTACTTTTTAGTAAAAAATAAACGGGCTTTTTAAGAGGAGCTAAAAACACTAGCTGCTGAAATAAAAGAAATTGAATGCACAGAAGTTAGCTAAAAACTGAGAATAACACTTTTATTGCGGGCATAGACATATAAATACTACTTTATGGAGTGCCATTCATTCATTCAAAGCATTGTTTAACAACTTTCGCTAATTATCCTCTCCTCAGTTTAAAGGGCCTTTTAAAGGTGGAGTCAACTTCCTCCTGTAATCATACCTTTTTATGGATTAAAATAATTTTCAACCAATCCCGCCTTCCCCTATTCACACATTTCAACACTTTTCCTCCTTACATCTCCCATTTCGGAAACAAAAGGTAGGTTGTGAAAATTACAATTTAATGTGAATTTCCATCTTTCTCCCTACCCTTCTTAAAAAGGGATCATTCCTTGTAAAAACACCATTGCTTAAGCAAGTCAGCTTCATCGAATTTTGATGGCAGTGTAAACAGTAGAACCTGCTGTTGTTCCATTTTGAGAAGATAGTTAACGAACCGCAGCACTCCGAGTGATACCCACGAAGTTAGAATGGAAGGTTGATTCCTCATTAGTGCACCAAAAGGCCCGCAGGGCCGTGGGTACAAATGGAGGAGCGCGTTACTAATGCGGTAGTGGAAACTGTGAAGACGGCGTCCCCGAATATATCACCAAAATAAATACCTGCTAAAACCTTAAGTCTCAATCGACGATAAAAGACTTTCTTTTGATGCTTGAAAATAACAAAGGGGTTTTTTTTTAAAAAAATTAAACTATTATTTTCTAACTGAAAGCTTAATTGTATAGGAGCGGAGGAAAAGCGGAGCTAGCGTTCCACAAACTGACAACGGAAGAAAGACATGAAATTTTACACTCTCCGAATCTAGTAGAAATGAATAATTTCCCTCCTCCACAATGAATAAATATATGTACAAATGCGTGCTTACAAATATAGCCCCTCTCGTGTAGCATAGAACAGGAGGGAGAAGCAGATAGGGAGGAAGGAAGGGTTGAAGCGAGGACGAGGTATGAAAAAATGTCATGCAGGCGATGATCACAGATGCGTGTGTGCGTGTGTGTGTGCTTCTCCTCTCCGTGTCAAGGAAAGAAGGAAAAAGTAGACGGAGCTCCTGTCTTCCTCCCTGTGTGTTCAAGTGTATGCGTGTGTTTTCTTGGCAGGTGCCAAAAAAAGACATATATATACACACTCTTGGGGGTTGGTCTGAAGGTATCACGAGACGTGATACCGACAAAATTTTATTGTGGTGGGATTAAAATGTCACTTTTGCATTTCATGCTGGTGGTAGTTTACCAGAAAGGGAGTCTTAAAAAGGGAGAATTGTATTTTATTTGTAATTTGAAATCTGTCCTGGAGTCATCCATGAGGCCCTCTTAAGGAACGTCAGTATGGAAGAAGACTCACCATTGACCTACAGAAGCATAACAAGGCGGATTGCAATGGCACTGGGATGGCAACGAAAGAGCCTAAGCAGATAAATTGGGAACTAAAATAATTACCTTATTTACCTCTTCTTATATCATTGTGATTCTACTGTGAATGTAAAGGGGACTGATGGCTTAATAACAGAAAATTTGTCAAATTTCAGTCTTAAAAAGCTGGAAATTCACAATCTAAGTAGTTTGACATTTCTACACCCAAATACATTGCTGCAGTGGAAGTCTCAGGCATTACGCTTCTACTGCAAGGGTTACACTGCTACTTCATTTACTGGCATTCGTTTCATTTAGCGTACGATACATGTAGGTCCAGAAAGCCATCAAATGGAGGGCCTTTAAAGAGCCATCAACTATCCTAACCAACTTGCTAACTCTGTTTACCTTCAGCTGCATTCAATGGGGCTAAAACGACAAGTTGAAAGACCACAAGATATCGGTCTCCTCGTCAAACAACTACGCGAGGCAAAGCGACTCAAGAAACTGTAAGTTCATCCTCCCATGACTCTATCTTATTAAGACAAAGCAAAGTACTTCCAGCTTGTGCTTTTGAAATACAGTATATGCAAGGGAGAGCAGAAATTCCATGCCCTTTCTAACCGACATGATAAAAATGTACCGGTGATGCCATATCGTTCCTGCAGTTAATCATTTTCTGTACCAAAAGTTGGATCTTTTTCTTCTTACATCAACTCCATACGCCATAAAATACTCACAGATATTGGAAGGTAAGTAAACAAGATGATAAGGTACTTATATTAAGAAGGAAATAATAATTATCGCCTGCAGTCTTTTTACATTATGACATGGGCTTGCGAATAAAGCGTTTTACCCGGAGAAGTCTAGACATAACCTGGTGCTAGGCACTTTCATTCCCAAACAAATTGTCAGGATAAGACAATAAAATAGGGAAATATCGTCAAGGGAATGCCAAAAGCTGAGGTGCGGGTGAAACATCTTCTCTTTTCTCATGGCAGAATATGAGTTTCGTAGGTGCGTGATGTTCTCGCTTATCGTGTTAGCATAAAAATAGAATTTCCTTCACACTGATTGAGCAGTCTTGACTATTTCTAGGGTAGTATTTTCTGTTATTTAGCATTCAGCTAGTGAACGCTTCACTGCGCACTAGACACAAAGCCAGCATGGTAATTTGAGGACGGCGAAAGAAGTCGTGACTTGGAAGTGTGTTTAGGAGATGGTGAATAGTTTCATCATTCTCAATAAACATGAAGGAAAGGCCTTCTTGACACACCAATCCCAACCGCCCTAATCAACAAAGACACGTGATTCCTCATTCTTACCAAGAATTGAGGATCTTCCTAATCTAGACGCATCTCTGGATGATTCACCACCGGAAGCTGGTGGACCATTTGGAACATAACTAGGCAATATGGTCTGCTGCCGCAGCCTCTCCAAATGCAATACAACAAATGTTACGAGAACCTTCTGCGGCTTTGGGATCGGGTTTAACTCAGGTCACTTGGGAAGCCAGCTTAAATCACATTCATAAGGTTTAATTGGCATTTTATGGAACGAAATGTAAGTGCAAAGTAGGGCGAAAGCGGTTGACAGCCTACGCTTATAACACAGGCCTATAAACAACTGCATGCCTTACACAAGTCCCTACTGAGCTCTACCGAAAACCGCAATAACTTTTTGGTCTAGAAATTACAATAGGAGGGATGTCTGCTTTGATAATCAAAGTTAGTCATCAAATAACGAAGAGAAGTGAATTTAAGAGCTTAATAACAATAAAGGGCAACTAATGATGCATTTCAGCTTCATAATGGCCCTTTCTTTTGCGAAAGATCCTTCCCAAAGCCAGAGAATTCAGAAGCGATTACAGTTGAACGAAAGTCGGGCTCGTCAGCATTTATTTTGCCCAATACCTCGCTTGCCGCGTCGGTCCACCCGTCGGATGCCCTGCGAAGCAAGGCAGACCACCATTCGGTAGGAAAAATATTTGACTACATCAAGTCCACATGTTTCATTTCCCCCCACCCGAAACCAATCATTAGCTTCTCTTTTACTTGTCCGCCTTTATACCAAACCAGCTGCCATAGGTTTGGACCGAAAAACAGTATACTAAATTCCCAATTTAATCGGGTTAAAAAGGGGTGTTATTTGGAGATTGGACAGCTTAAAATGAACCAACGCGCTGTCACATCGATCGGTCTTTTAATGGAGAGCATTAAAAATAGCCTGTTTACTCTGCCCGCGCTCAGTCATTCATTTCCTCCCCACCCCATTCCTCCTTCCTCCTGCTCCTCTGTCCCTCTCTCCCATGCTAATTTCGTTTCCTTTCCCTCCCATGTTAAACTGTCACCGGTTAATTTTGACCAATTGCAGAAAAAAACTTATTAGTTTCCCATCTGACAACGCAATCTCACGTAATCAACCCGTTTTCCCATTTCAAAAGGCCTCTAAATGTTTGTGGACATTTGATTCTTGAGTGATCGTGGGCGACTCTGTGAGACAAATTACATGCCAAAATACATTTATCCTAAAAAGGCGTTGCCATTTTTACGATTGCTACACTTCTAAATCTCAAGCGCTAAGATGAGGAGGGGTGTGCCAAGGCAAAGAAGACTTGTCAAGCAATTGATGTTGCCAAAAAAAATGGACAAAACAAAGCTAAAAATGGATCTCTCCATTTGCATTGAGGGTTAAACATTCAGTTTATTTTTATGGGGGATAAAAGCTACTCGAGGTCGTTCATTGGCTGAAGTGGATAGTCATTTTTTCGTCTCCACCTTATGGGTGCCATTAGTTATTAAAACAAATATTCACAAGTAAACTATGCACCCAAAACAGTCTAAAATTTGAGGATGAAATGGAATCCAAAAATTTGGCTCTTGAAAAATAGAAGCAACCATTTCGTATTCTTAGTGAAAACATGATCCACCAACTGTTATTTCGTTTAACTAATGATAACTTCATCAGCTGATGCACAATTGTATCAGAAAATTGCAAGCGATTTCCATCTAAAAATTTTTGTGACAGCGCCATTGGTGAAATTCTAGCCCTTAGTTTTCTATAATAGAGGGAAGATACTCGAAAATCCCACTAACCCCATAATTAATGACTATTCCCTCCTAAACATTTGCGAAACACACAAAATTACAGACAAATATTAGTTAAAATAAGTATACGCAAGACATGATGCTGCTATTTGAGACTTTACAGTGGAATTAATCAGCATCAAGTGATGCACCACATTAGATTTTCCTTCATTAATTTATGGAAGAAAAGTAGATGATCACTCTTAAAAGTTCCCCCAAAGTCCGCCACATAAGGCGAGCGCTCTTCCCTTCATTAGGTGGCAGATAGTGGCTTCAAGTACATCTCGAGTGCAACACCGATTAAGCCCGCCATCGAAGTGGCCCAGCCACAAACCCTAGGCGGCATCAGCACGAATGCCACGACGGTGGGAGCAGCAGCTGCAGCTACTCCTGCTCTCCTGCGGTGTGCCTACACTGGAAACCAGTTGCAAATCTCTACGGGCCTTCTCTCTAACCATGGGGGACTGCAGATTGTTGAGAAATCACTGCAACTCCAATCTGCTGCATTTCCTCAAGCAACGGCCGGTGTGCCTGCTCACCCTGGCTTGACTGTAATCTCAGATGGCATTCAAACCTCCTCGCGTATGCTCCAATTTCAATTATTTTAGCCTCTGTGTTCAGTTAATTCCTCACATCTCTTTTTCTAACTTCAAGTTCATTGCAAACAAAGTAAATTAGCGCATCGTACGACTGAAACAGCTACACCCTACCTCCACTTTGATCAGGCAGCTGCTGGGAATCGCACAGCTACTTTTCTTCATAATCGTCAACTCTGTGCAGTTATTGGGGTGGCCCAGAAAGCATTGACTCAATTTGAGTCTGGAATGACGACGGCGACAGCGGGAGGTGCGACAGTGACAACCTCAACTACTCCAACAGCCAGCTATTTGGCTCCAAGTGCTCAGGCTGCAACCATAATTGTGGGCCACCCGGAAGGCACTTCCGGCACCGTTCAGTACGCCAATGATAAGGTGGATTCCATTAATTTACTCTCACCAAACGCTGGTCCTGGTTGTATCTCCCTTCCACCAAGATCGGCTAGAGTCTTTCAGCTCATTCTGCCTCAGTCGGCGACGGCATTGTCTCTGCGTCCGCATCCTGGATCTATGGGGTCTGCCTCAGTAATTCAGCTAACTACCACAGGGTCCGCTGACCTTGGAACCACCACAATCCCACTAAAACAGACCCCAGTAGTCTTGGAAACGGGTCTGGAAGCCCAGACGGCAGCTACAGCGATGGCAGCAACAATGGAGGAGGCACATCTCCAGGATTCTACCATGGGAGAGTTGCAGACGTCTGGAGAGTTAATGGATCCACACAAAACGCCACAATCAGATGCATCGCCGTTGCTGACTCTCGCGGAGTGGGATCAGGTAATATAATGCGCTTTGCGAAATTGAATCAATACTGCTTTCAAGGTTATTTGTTCCTTCCATCCCATTGAATTTGCGCCTGACTCAGCAATGACGACCTTCAGTAGTGCACTCTCCCGTCAAGTTCCTCGTCATTTAATAATTGCCGCGCCATTGCCATTAGAGTTTTATTTTTTTTTTAAATGAAATGGTTGAACGGCAAATTATTTGGAACTTTTTTCTCTCAAATATGCCGCTAAAGCAAACTAATCTTAACGAATTGTTACTTTTCAGCAAGAAACGTTCTTTAAATTTACGACCTGATGCCTATCATCATTTCCGGGACCAGAATGTCAGATCTAAGTCCCCCTTTTTATATGTCAAAAATCAAGAGCTTCCGCAAGCCCTGATTATCGCTTTGACAGGGGCTGGTGAATAAGTAAGACAGCAAGTGCCGTATTCACAGCTCTGCCAGTTGATGCAGCCCCAATGAGTGGGTGATGCAATGTAGGTAAGATATCTTTTCTTGTTCCGCCCTTAAGGAAAGATGAAATCGGTGACATTCACTTGCGCTCTAAATATGGGGAAAAAAACCCAATTGTGCGTTCAAATGTTTCACTAGCCATTAGGTGTTGGGGTGGCTTCTATGTTAAATGGCATGATTGTCATCTAAATGTCATGATACTCATCAACCCATCAGTCAGTCATACATTTGAAGCAGGGCTGTAGATTCTTTGAAAGGGGTGTATTGGTTAATAAGAAAATACTGATGATTTCAGAGACAAACTAAAGAGGAGATTAAAGGACAAAAAATTACATCCGTTCAGTGAACCAAAATTTTAAAGTTAAGTGGAACCGCCCTTCCTCAAATAATTTCCACCACGGACACTGCATGATGAGCGCTGATTGTCAAATGGATTTGTCATCGCTAATCGCAACTCATTTATGTTAAAATCTTTTGCTCATTTCGGTTATGCTCTCCCACTACCTTTCAGAAACAAATAGATCGCGAGAGAAAAGATTTTTTGATTGGCTTTTTCGACTAAAACAAGTTTATGAAATCGGTGTAAATCCCAGCCTTCACTAAACTTGTTTTATTTCTCCAACTTGGCTGTGATAATGGCTGGAGAGCCACTTATTCCAACCCCGACAATTTGCATGCCATGAATAGTTTATCCCTCTCAGATTTTCCTCCCCACTGCCCTCCGCCTAAATTTAACCGGGTCACGCTAATTTGTTTTTAATGCTAACCCCCGCGGTAACGTTCCCCGAAGTTGTTGCCACCATGACATCGCATCGGCTGGACACGATGCTGCTACTGTTGGTTGCTTGCTTTTTCCCTTATCAAATTCGCCCTCTACACGGTGCATCCTCTATCCCCAACCCTCCTTTCCAGGTGTGACTAAGCTGGACGTTTGTTTGTTTGTTGGTTAGCCCATACCCGAGGCAAGATTTGCGCCACACCGAACACCCTAACAGCTGCTGCGCCTAGTACTGCTCCTATTGCATTGGGGGGTAGAAATAAAATTAAATTATTTTAAAAGCCGAAGGAGAAAACGAGCTGCTTTCTCCTTCTCTCCTCCATTTTCTATTGCTCACACTTTTTTCGATATACGTGTACCAGTTTACTAGAACAAAATCGGGATTCTAGTTCACTCCGACTGGTTGTAGCAAAGTAGAAATTAGATCGGTTCAATTTTGTTCTGCCTCATTTATTCATATAATTCACTATAAATTGTTTTAAAACAGCAACACTGTTCTAACTTATCTATTAAAATCCTAATTTTGCCTTTTACGTCAAATATTACAAAGGGAATTCGAGGTTTTTGCTACGTAATTGGGCCGAATTGTTAAAACATTTCAAAAAGACAATGCCTATACCATTTAAAAATTAAGGAAAAGAAATTGGTAAAACGTTTTAGGTTGGCTTTACTAAAACTAGGATATTTAAAAAAGGCTTGGTCCTCTTTAATTCACCAGCTGCACAAGACTGGAAGCATTGTTCTCCCAACATCCGGTAGTCTTAGCTATTCAGAAGTCCCAACATCAGTACCAGCGGCAGCAACAACAACAGCCACGAATACGGGTGATAGTTCTACAGAAGTGGGTCAAATCTCCACTGCTACTGCAACTACAAACTTCTACGACACAGCACCTCCAGTGCTTCAACAGGACCAAAAAGTCGAAGAAGAGACCTCAAAATGGCTTGATTTCTGCCCCACGCCTTCCACAAAAGATGTTGCCACCACCAACACCACAACCAATGGTGGATCCTTCATAAAATCTCTTCCACTAAGTCAACCACCATCTTCGGGAGACTTGGAGTCGGGCGAAAAAAGGTCCGCCTCCTCCACCTCCTCAAACCAACACAGCAAGCTTCGAGTCCTTCTCTTCGACATGGAAGACGAGGATGAAGAGGAAGAGGTTACGCCAGAGACCCAGAGGGTAGCAGTGGGAGAAGAGGATCTCGAATCCACAGGCATAGAACCTCGAGTGAACCCAAGTGAGGTTGTCCAGTTAGATAAATCCATGGAGGGCCGACTGTTCAAAGGGTGTTCTGTGGCTGGAACTACCGCCAGCCTTCCAACCGCCATTGTGGCTCCAACCGCATTTTCAATTGCAATGACGCCGTCCACAATTGTTACAAATAACATCAACAACGGCAACAGCTGTGATGGTAGCAACAGTAACTTTGGGAGCCCTCGGACATGCTGCACTGCAGATGAAGGAACGAAGGACTCCTTAAAGGAGAAGCCCATGACACCACTATCAGCTGCCAAGAGAAAACGTCTCTCGCCGGTCAGTGGACATGGCCAACAGACAAACGGTCTCCATTCTCCCACCTCTGCCTCTGCTTCTGTAGGTTTCTATTCTACCTAAACTTAGACAAGTTTACCGTTGCATCTAAGCACGGCATTGCAGCAGCGTATTAAGTCAAAAGAGGAACGATTTAGTTTCTGTCCTAAAAGAGCGATTCTCAGTGCTCCACTTGGGGAGCGGAGGAGGAGCGGTGACAATGTAGTGGATTTTATGTCTAGTTTTATAAATCGTAAAAGTTTACACCCTAACTTTAAATATGCCTGCCCCGAGTAGACGGACTTAATAAGTTAAGCGTTTAGCTTCATAAAATTAGTGAAGCCGGTTTACTTGCCATCATTTATAATTAAAAGCGAAAACAGCTTTGGTTAATCTACTTCAGTTGGAATTGAAGACTGTCAAAATGTTGGAAAAACTTTGTTAGGACCGTAAAAAACATTCCCTTCGTTTTTGTCTTAATCCAAGTGCTATTTAATATTCTACTGAGGGATTTAAATGTCTGCTTCAAGATGAGACATCCAATGGGCTTTGGGCTGAGACAGGAAACAGGGATTACCATCCCCTTCAGGGCCTAAAATTTGCCTACTCAAGTTTGATGCATTATTAAAAGGTGTTCATCTACCTCAAATAAAATCTAACACTTTGGAGTTGCTCTCGCGCGTTCAAACTGGTTTATTTACTGCCAGTTGCTTGCAGTGTGCCAGATGGAGGGGATAATATACTTGAGAAGGAGGGGGAATAAGATCTACATTTTTAAACTAGCAGTGAAGTAACAGGAATTTTCCATTTAGCTACGGAGAAGTGGCCTAAGTACCACTATGTCACAATCTCTTCCCGATCATTGGTGCAACCTTTCTCCAAAGTTCCATTTTTTCACCTTATAAATGGGAATTTGTTTGCGTCGAGGCAGGCGATAGCGCAGGTAGCAATGGCGTACCAGAAGGGAGGAAATGTGACCACGCACACAAATATTGCCAGCGCGAGGTATTTAACAATGAATAGAGTGGTTGAAAGGATTGCAGAGGAGGAGAGAGGGGCTGAAGAGGAGACAGAGGAGGTAGAGGTAGAGAGGGAGGAGATATTAAGGAGATTTCCTATATTTGGAACGCATACACCAGTACATTCGGATGCATTTGAGAGCAAAATCCAAGCTAATTTTCTCAAGCTATGGAGGGGCTACTGCTACGGTTGTAATGAAAGTGCAACCACTGACTTGTTTCTTAATCTATTCGGCTAAGTCGTAGGCTTGAAATTGGTGGTTGTTAAGAATTAGAGGACTGTGTAAAGGTTTCGTAGATGTTAAAAATGCTTTTTCTACCTTGGCTCAGTTGATCACAGAAGGGAAAATTTCCATTAATTTAAGCGACAGCTGTGTCACCAAGAGTAAACGTAATTTAGAAGAGATATTTTACTGATTTATGATCCTTTCCTTGTCACTACATTAGAAAAACTTCCACTGAAGTTATCTATTACGATCCCCATCAGTGCCACATGCATGTGTCCCCACGCCACGAATATACGACGTGTGATCTTTGTTGACCCATGACAACTAGTTGCACCCAATTCTGTGGTAAACATAAAAGAGAAGATAAGGGATCTCCTTTGTTTCAATAGAATAAATGCATTTTGTCCAGCTTTTAGTCCGCAATTGAGTGGATCAGTTCGGTAGCACTGGCGTTTATACTACTCCAGAGCGAATAGAGCTGTGATAACCGATTCCCCGCATGATGTAAAGACGAATTAGAAACGTTTTGCTCAAAAAATCCTTTAAAATTGGGAGCACAATCAGCTAACTGAACATTATAAATGAATAGTGAGTGTTCGACATCGGGCCTCGACTTACCGGAAAAGCGCTGATTTGCCTGCTGAATTGTCACATACTAAGTGAGAAGGCAATTTTCTTCGAGTTATTAACGTATCCGGTGGGGCAGCTCCCCTGATTGTCTTCTATACAAAAAGGGAGGTGATTCAGCTAGGGTGAATCAGCTTCGAGTAGGGATAGGCGACCCGCTTTCCGAAAACAATTAATCCCCTCGATAGCTTCTCTCCTGAAACTCCCGTCTGCGCTTAATTGTCCAGATCCTACCGTATGCTTTTTCCTCCCTCCTTTAAGTTAAAATATCTCACCTTCAAACGTCCTTTAAATGGATAGCGTTTTCTAAATAGTCCGCGGGGTATTGCTGTGGACTTTCTCCATTACGGTGCAACTTCCGTAAGGTTAAGTTCTGACCGTGCAAATCCCCACAACGAGGATCGGTGAGGATGTAATTCACGAGGTCAAGTCGTGCTTCTTCCCCCTCTCTTCCCTTGCCTCCTCTCTCCTGGGGGATTCTAAAACTTGACCTCACTGTAACCTCGCCTACCAATGTGTCATCCCCAGCGTGTGGGTTCGAGCACAGATACACTGATGATTGAGGTCATTGGTCTTCTCTGACCTCGCATTCTGTCTTCATTTTTTCTAAAACGTCTTGCTACCCCCTAAATGATCTCGGTTGCATAGAGGACAATAAGTAAAATAATTACAAAGTAAATAAGGAATTTCGAATCTAAGAATATCAAATTTGGCTGGTAGGTAAAAGAAGGAAGGCTAGATTTCGATTGGAGCCTACTTCTTTATCAAACGTATTTGATCTCTTTAGCCACTAAAACAGAAAAAGTCCGAAGACTCGACAATTCTGCTTGCCTCGTCAGATACAACTGCCACCACCAACACCACAAGCGCTCCAACCGTAGCCACAGGATCCTCAACGAATGCACGATTTTCCGCTGCTACGGCTGCCGCCAATGTTAATAATGGGATAGAGATCTCAGCTCCCCTCAATGGTGGAACCATTCTTAGTCTACAGCCACCCAACGCTGGGGCTAATCGCTTCTCTCTGGGCACGACTCAGCCGATAGAGGGCATTACTCTGCCAGTCTCTTCTGGTGTCAACTGCGGTGGAAACATCATCATCTGTTCCAGTGCTCCTGCTACTGCTATTCAACATCATCAGCAGCAGTCAGCTTCCATTGGAGCGTGGAATTGCCAAGTTAGTTCCATGTTTCCTTTTCTAGAATGTCAAGTGTCGTAAACTGGGAGCAAAAGTGAGGAGACTGGGTAATGCAAACGGCCCACATTCCTCCCCGTAACGGTGGCCGTTTTTTTCCCACATAGTTTTAAATGATTCGTTTGAAAGAGCAAATTCTGTCTCTGTGCTTTTTTTTTTCATTATAACCCTACCCTTCAAAGGAACAGCCAGATCAACTGCTAGTTTACGCGTTCAAACTCTCTGTCTCTCTCCAAACAGTGAGTTTGGTAGCTTACTTGCTTTTTTGTAGCTTAACTCTAATCTCCAATCAAAATTAATCGCTTTCATTCTCAAGGTCGTCCCATCCAATGTGGGCATGAGAGAAAGAGGCGGGTAGGAGTAACAGGGGAGAAATAAAAGGAAGAACGGTGTTAAGAGCAAAAGCACCAGATTTTGAGTGACAGGACTCCCTCTTGCTTAGTTGACAAAATTAGACTTTTATACATTCCCACATTTTTTCAGTGTCAGGGGAAAATTGGCCAGTGCGACTCAGGAGTTTTACGGTTCAAATATGGGAACCAGTCAGCCACCGCTCAAATATCCTCAGATGGCGAACAATCTATGCCTCTTTTACTGTTTTAAACTCAACTTGTCCACTCGCAACACCCAATCTAGCGTAAAGATGGAGACCCGTCACGTATTTGACACCTGCCGTCTCAGACAAAATACTGCTCAAGGGCACATGAAACCAAGCCTTTATCTCTTTTGTTTCACTTAATTTAACGTGTAAAGTAGATGTATTTTCTTTTACGAAATTACATCTTTCCCACCCTAAAAACCGCCCAATGAATCACTACGTCGCACTGCTCTCTGCTTCCTCTTCTCGCCCTTCCCCTTAAATAGCCTCATATTCACACCGTAAAAATTTTATTTTCCTTGCATTTTTGATGGTCTATTTCAGATCACCTCCTATAAAATACCCAAAAATGAAGGGATTTCTACCAAATAAATCCTGTGATAGCCAAGTTTTGCTGGAATATTGTAGTCAGCAGGAGGTAGAACTCCGTTTGGTCCGCCAATTTCCCAATACTACTCCATAGTTATCCCGAAATCTTTAAAGAAAAGTGCAGATTTAACGTCCCGTCTCATTCCAAAGTAAATAGGGAAGATGATTTATAATTGACCAATTATCAGCCTTTTGATGAAAACTGAGTCCTCCTTTTCCTTTTTAGACTTTTTTTTGCATCAATTTGAAAGCTCTCAAGTCCTTTTTAATTAAAAGAAAAACTGGTTTGAACTAGAAGGGCACGTAGGACTTTATTGTTGTTTCATAAAATAAAAGTACCACTAACGTGAAAGTGTTACAGCGCTTTATTTCCTGTCCCCTCTCCTTACGGGTACTTCAATCGCCGCTCCCGGAGCAATACATTGCCTCCGTAACTAATCACACCACTAAAATACTAATACAGTCCAGTTTTTCGCTCTAAATAACATCCATAAATTATATTGTCCAATTCTTTATTGGCGATATCATTAGACATGGTTGTCCATAAACATCTTTGGCATTAATGTCCCTACGGTGTGAACCGAGTCTGCTCACCGTGCCACCATGTTTGACTGTACAGAGGAGACAGCAAATGCTCCCAAGTAGTTGCCAGATCTGATAGGTGGAGAATGGAGGGTTGAAAAAAATCTGTCGTTCATTTGTAAACGTTAAAAAAGGTAGTAAGCGCCACTCAGCCAATTGTCGTCGTTTGCCATATGATTTTATTTTGGGAAATAAAGTTAACACACGGAAGGGGAAGAAAGAGGAGTGTATTAGTCACCAGAAGGTCTAACCTTTACCACAAATTTCCAGACCATTGGACTTGCCCACTCCTGTATGGGCGTTTACTCACTCCCCAGGGTCAATAAACCAACCAACCATCCAGCCAACCGTCCAACCGTCACCCTCTTCAGCATCTCCCGAATGCACCCTAAATGAGCTGCATGGAATGTCAAATTCTATGGTTTGTACTTTAATCCCCTTCCTGTTTCTCTCTCCCCCCTTTCTCCAGTAATTTTATGGTGTTGAGTGCATTTGGCCATTACCACGGGAATGGGGTAACTAGGTGCAGGAAAACACGTCCATTTTACCGGACAAGAAATAAGGTGGACCAAAAGTGCCAGCATTCCACGGTGATTAGTCGCCCATTTATTTGGTGGAAACTTAAATTGATATCAATTGAATCGTCAAAATTGGCTTTTCCCAAATGTGGTGTATGGCGTGCCCGTCTGAAAGCGGCTTTGTTAGCTAAGAACGGAAGTTTTGGAAGGTTATTAGCACAGTGATATAAACTTTAATCCACTTTGTTAGTGTGACAGCGGAATCGCAATGTCAGATTTGCATTTAAGGTAAGCAACATAACTCCTTTCTCTTACTGTCAGCTGTCTTTGGAGCTCTACACATACATCCATGCATCTCTCCATTTCTTAAGTTCAAAAATCTTTTTGGAGCTGGTTTTGACACTCAGGAAACACTATTTGCAGTATGAGCATGGTGTCATGCTGTCAAGTCTCATTCTCTTACAGAATAACTTTCAATATTGCGCATAACTGAAGCTTTCCTTTTCTTAATGTTATTAGGTAAAAACTCTGGATGCAAGATCTTCTCCATTGACTCTAATTCGACTGCCAAACGGTCAGTTGGCAGCAGTGCCAAGCACCGTCTTCGGTGGAACTCAGGTGACTCTAGCTGCGGCACCACCGCCTCCACCACTGCCACCACCACCACCTCTACAACAGCCAGTTCTGCAAAGTCACGGTGCTACCCTAGTGTTGCGCTACCCCCAACACCACCCAGGTCTTCAAAAGGCAGGTGATCAATTTGATTCCAGCCAGGGAGTTGTGGATCCCACCAATGCCACCACTACCAATCTCACCATTGTCAACGGGAACTATCAGTATCAACAGACCCCGCATTTCCAACACCAGGTTGGTTCGGTCATGAAAATAACCGCAAGAGAATTGGTGCACTTATTTCTTTACTGGTAGTCGAAAACCGGTGCTTCAGTCTGTTTATTAGGGTCCTCTTTTGCAAACAAAAGGTCAACTGGATTAAATGATTTAATTAATTTTGAAGTCTACTCGATATAATTCAGCAAAGTTGTCTCCCAAGATTCCAGAAACGACAACATCGAAATATTTAATTTCTAGTCACATGATTACAAGCCTGTGAAAAGCGGTCTCCCTTGATGTCAAAACTTGTTTCAATGAAATGCTTGATTTTTCATAGCCAAACTCATCCAGATGTTGGAGATTTTTCGTAAAGATTTGTTTGAATTCCTTTTATGATTCCATACTTTCCTACGTCTACATTTGGCTAATTAGATTTCTCCACTAACCCTGTCCCGTGCCTCCTTACTATGTGGCTGTACCACAAGTGAATCAATGCAAGATAAAAAAAGATTTTAACGGAAAAAAATTTTAGAATCGTAGATTTGAAGACAAGTGTCCAGAAAGTGTTCAATTTAGCTGCTAAATTTTCCGTCTTAACGTTTTGAACCGATTTCAAAAAGTGGAAGTCAAAGCCAAAACTTGACACCTTGTTAAATTACTTTTTCTGAAATAACATTACCCTGTGAATAATTTCTGAGCTAGTTCAGATTACAAGTGAGCCTTCCTTCACTATGTCTTACACAAATTCCTCCACAATTTCAAGCTCTCTGGGTCCTCATGTCTCCATTTTAAATGATACATTTCCGAGGCTTGACTAAAAGAAAGCGGAAATCAAATAACTCCGAAGCGCCATTTTCACTCTTCCACTTTTTCTTTTAGCAACGATTAGTGATGGTCTCTTCCGGCAGCAAGAACACCTGCTACACCACGGCCTGTGACCACCCAAACGACCTAGGCTCGAGCTCTGCCAGTGGCAACACGGTGGCGACAGGAGGCAGCACCTGTGTAGGTGGTAGCGGGGCAAGTGGGGATCAGGTGAACATCCCTCCACTCTCGCAGACACCAACGATGACGACCACCTTCCAACAGACATCTGTGGCGGCACAACCACCACAGTTACAGTCACCTGCCGGAGCTCTGACCGTTCTCGTGCGTGGCGCTAACTCACAGAACTCATTACAAGTGAGTTGAATGCCTTATTTGACCTTGACACTTAAGACAAAAAGGAGACGCGTGAGTGTGCAACTTTTAAACTGTAAACTTGAAGAGCGTTACTATTTTATGACCACTTACTGAATCAGAGTGACCTTAATTGCCATTTAAGGTCATTTCTGGGGGCTTTTGGTAATAAGGGACACGAAGGGTCATTCCTAGATTAGTGTTTCCATCCGAGCGGATAAAGGATGCAAAATCACCTTTGTGGAATTGACAAAGACCGGCAAAAACGCAAGTACTTACAATGTTCTTTTTAAAGATGATTTTCCCTCACACATTCATTAGAATTATCCTTAGAAATTTCCATATCCATGGTGTGGTGGCAAAATAATTTACCCTCCATCCAAAGCTAAACCGAGGGATAGAAGGTAAACCCTGTCATAAGTCCGAGGACGTGGAAACTGAATCTTTGCCATGATGGTGAAAATATTGCTCTTTTTTATTTCCACCAATTTTCAAGATTTATTTTTTAGACATTCGTAGACTTGACAGTTGGCCTAACCGAACTTTTTTACATCTGCAAATGAAATTTTAGCTCCCCAAAACTCTTAAACTGACGAGGTGTTCCCCTCCTCTGATAGTTTAACCATAAAGGTAGTTAATCATAGTTTTTCACTAAATCCTTAACCACTGATTGCGTCTGGACGTTATCATTTTCTAGATTATACGTCTGATCATTTATCATCAAGGAAACATTCTTGGACATTTTAAAAAATGAAATCGCCCTCGTGCAATTCATTGAAATAGGGTGCAGGAGTGTAAGATATGACTGCGTAGGGACCAAGACTACCCCGAAGGCGAAGGATGACACTGTACTCGGTCAGCAGGGCGTGGGGCTACTGGCGTGACCCGGAGACCATGCCGCCCGGCATGGGCCCATTGGCAAAACCCTGAATGGCTTGTTACAACTGTTTTTAAGTGTCCATAGGCAAGGGTCAGTCCCTTAGTAGAACTTATTTCTTTAGGTGCTATTTACTCTTTATTTTGAGTCCTCATATCACAACATTTCGGTGTTTCAAACTCGTCTTCTTTGCAAACCGTACCTAACTCAGTAGTGATGCTTTCATGGCTTGTCAGCAAATTGGCACATCATTTGGAAAAGATGAGGCAGGAGACTGTTCCGCTCCGACTGATTCGAGAGGATAAGTGGTGAATCACCTAATGTTAAGTGTATCATACTGAGGAACCTCTCTCTGGATAACAATGAGGAATGGCAAGTTGCTGTTGGGTAACATGATTGGGGAACATTGCAAAAAGAATGACTTTGGGGCGTATATGCCATAAATGACAACACAATTAGCTTCCACATACACACTAGATAGAAAGGTTGTAACTGCTAAGTCCTATGCCATGCATTACCAGATGACAATAAGCTTCAAGGACAACCCACTTTCCTGTTCCTGTATTTTACATTTTGCATTGTAGAACGCCTATTAGCTGACTCACCTGTTCTGAAAGATGGCTTTGCATCGCCATATTGGGAAAATGAATGGGTTATTAGTTGCTCCCAAACGTCCCACTACCATGCATGGTTTGGGTATGACAAGCTGCTGACGTAAATATTCGCTTGCTGAAGGACAAACAACAATTACGGTGGATATCTATTTACCTGTGAGAGCCTAATCAGTGGAAAGCACGGTACTTTATGAATCTACAAGACAACGCACTGCATGACCTCGTGCCTCACTGCCTCTGACCTCATACTGTACTTTGGAACTGGAGGGATGAACGATAATTCCGCTAGTGATGATTGTCATCCATTACTTAGCATTAGACAACCACATGGGACCTAAAAATGTGGTAGAAACGGAGATGAAGGGCTAGGCCTTTTCTGGGCTACTGGAAATAAACTGTTTTACAATAGTGGATTTTTCTGCTAAAAAGGGATAGTTGAATACGAGAGATAACTTAAACGAATATAACATTTTAAAAGACAGTCTAGGGGTATTTACTCCTCAATTTTATAGAAGTCCAGTTCAGTGAAACCTTTTACGAGAAAACAAACAGCCTAATCACTAATAGCTTTGTCATTCATCATTCGTTCCACTGGGATTATCACCTTTCACTCAATCGAGAACCAAAATTGCACTAATAAGCCCCAACATTAGCATCGCCTTACCTTTGAACCCAGCAGGAGATCAACATTTGCCACAAAAATACAACTTGTGTAGTGCTTTTATCGGTCGCTAACAGCAGACAGCGGACAAACAATTCCGTCCCCCATGACAGCGCGGTATGGGTTGATAGTGTTATCTCGTCCTCATTTATTTGCTTCGAACCGTAACTACTTATTTTAGCGCAAAAAAGGGAGTTTAACGTCTTTACTCCTCCAGCTAAGGCGTCATTGAAAGTGAAACCTACTGCTTAATTACTTGTGACGTGAAGCCACTGGGTTTGTAGGAGGCAGTACTGGCGAATCTTGTCTGCTTGATACCCTGTGTCATGAAGAAAATGTTATGGTGACGTGTTGGTGTGTTACACCCCAATTTTGACCAAACACCAAAAGAGTAATGAACGACTCATTTGGAGAGTTCTTTGTGGTACTTGGCTTCTCTCCTTGTTGTTTGGGGTGTCTGTATTTCCCTCCTCAGACGTTGTCATTTGCCTCATCATTCATTATTACTGGTTTGTCATGTGATTCTTTCTATCAAGTCACAATAAAGAAAAGTGATCCTTTTAGGGATGACTCAGCTGACAACTTTGCCAACTCTATTTCCCGCTGTAGCTGGAAGGTCAAATTAAATTATTCATGGCTATGAAAACTTTCACAAGAATGCAGAAGAATAAATAAATGGAAATATGGAGATTCAAAGTTGAAAATCAGATATCTCAATATACCACCACTTTGCAATTAAAAAGACAATAGCATTTTTAATTGATGGTCTAGCACTTATAATTGAAAGCTACATAAGTGACAAAGCTCATGAAAGTTATTTCTATTAACTCCTTTGCTGCATGCGTCACATGTGTGTGACGCGCCGATTTTCCTACTTAAGTTCACACGCCATGGATATGTGACGCGAATCGGTTTATGATGGTTATGGCCGAACCAAAGCGTATGTATTAAATAGGTGGATTAGGTTTAAAAAGATGATTTAGGTGTTATTTGTCGGCGGGAATGTTAAATCATTCAGTGTTTCAACAGCAATTAAACTGGCATAATAGTAAAACAAAAAATGCATCTTTACGGTGATAACCAAGTTTCCTTCAAGATCCTAATAGTGAATATTTTTTAAGCAAATCCATTTTGAAGCTGAGAAGAAGACGAGAATGGCATCAATGTCACCTCCAGACTGAGTAATCTTAGATAACAACATCACAAGGAGATATATTCAACATTTTAAAATCAAATTCTTGCTGAATTCAGTTGCTGATCCCTCAACCCGACGGCACAATGGTTCTTCAGCCGGCCACAATGCAGAACCAATTTTGTGGTCGTGTAGCATCAGTGCCAACATCCGGTGTGTCTCTGCTGCCTCCACCACCACCGGTGCCACAACCACAACAGCAGCGACAGCAGAACAGCACAACCGGGGAGTTCACTCAGCCAATTATCCAGACTGGCTACATCTCCGTTCCCCGAGGAGATGAAACGACTTCGCTTTTCCACGCACCTACAACTGGTATTTGTGCCAACGGCCAGTTTGCCGCGGCTGACGACGCTACTACCGGCACCACCGCGACCACAGCGGTAAATTCTGGATTCATTGAATTCGTCTCTACCACCGGGGTGGATGGATCCAGATCTATTTTGTCTACAGGTGAGCCAGCATTTAGTGAAACCGTCTTTAGAATCCACTAAACGATAAATATTTTATTAATAAGTCGAGGCATACTATTAAAGCCTCTGATTTAAATACCTGCTAAAAATTCGCAAAAGGTGAGTTCGAAGACTAAAATAAAAGCTAGGCAATTAGCTTACGCAAAGTAGATTTGAGCTTGTGGGGGGAGTAACTGAAGGGGGCGGAAAAGTTGCAAACCAACTGCAGACTTCCAGACCGCTTTTAACTAGTTTTAGTGATACTTAGGGTTGGGGTTAAAAAGAACAGGGTTTATCAATGATTAGCATCTCAAACGGGGATATCAGTCGTATATTAGGCATTCGTTCCTAAAAACTGCCGACTTCTATATCGTAAGGGGTGACATTGAATGCTGGTTTCCCATTAGTCGTCATGGCATTACAATGATTGCCATAAGTTAACATTCCCATCCTTTAAGTGAGAGGGTTCCCACAACCGGGATCTCCATCACATTGTACACATTCTCTTCCAAAAGTTGAAGTTTAATTGGGGGTCTGCGAAGGCGGAGTTTAAAAAGGCCTCATTTTCGTCTAACATGAGGCTGAGGGATTTTTCCACCAATTTGACCACAATTTAGGTGTCTAAGCTCCTTTTTTGGATGAGTAATCACCGCGGCAAAAAAGAACGATGTTGGTAAATAAGCTTCAAAGAAGATGGCCAGGAAGGCCCGAACAAAATGTGTTAGGTGTAAAGACAATGACGACCCTATACGGCAATTACATGATCGCAACACTGCTAAATATGGCAGCTAGCGTGATGGTGATGGTGTGGAGTATTTTTGGCCCAGTAGCGCAGATCACGCGCTCCTTTAGACACACAACCCATCTTGCCATAAATGGCAGATTCCAGAAAATAACGGTGACGGGGCCGATGATTATGGGACGCATTTTCTTTCCTCTCCTCTCGCCTATAACGCAAAGAAAGGTTCCGCTGCTTCTCTTTCGCTCTTTATGTATCGTGTAAAAATAATCACAGATGGTGGTAAAAAGACTGGACGAGTGGGTTCATTGCTTTCGAGACCTTATACAAGGAAAGTAAATTAAAGCTTACATTTAAAGTAATTTAAATATACGTTATAAAATCACAATCTTAAGTGACAAGCACGATTTAGTAGTACAAAAGCGAGGAAAATGTACTTTTTCCATTAGCAAAAAGCAGTTAAAGCAAAGTAATTACCATTGCTGAACATCTGCAACCATAACAAGCTCACAATGAAAGCAACTAAAGGACATTGTTTATATCCACCAAAAGGTTCGTATTTCAGCCTCATCCTTGTGATGCCTTTGACGGCCCACAAAGTACACGCCTGTGTGACTCACGGCTGTGGTTAGCTAATAAATTTAACTTGAATTTGGGGAATGGAGCGAAACCCTACATTTTTGTTCCTACCCTCATGCGTAGAGAAGAAATAAGTCTGCGCGACTGCTTCGCCGACCGTTATAACACGCCAAATAACTCATCGATTTCCATTAATCGATTTCACCTTTTGGAATGGCATGTGGATTAGTCATGGTCTAATGCAATTAGAACTTATGTGAGGGCGATCGATAAAAAAATTTGGTACGTCCTATTTGCACTGCTGCTACGAACCGCTTTGAAAAATTCGAATGAGGAGTGTCGAATCCCAGTTATTGGTGATGGTCTTTTGACGGCTCAAACACTGAACATGCAATTGTTTGTGATACGATTGTTTTGCATTAGTATTTTTTATATTTTACAATCGGAATTTTTTAAAACAGGTGATCTTTCTAAGTGGATTCGGGGTGGAACCAGCACTGCCAAAGTTATTGGAGGAAGAGTAAGCACAAACCAACAAATATTCCATCAGCAGGCCTGTCTGGACTCGACTAATTCCGCAATCATTCGGCTTCCACAAGCTGCCAGTAGGGCACCAGTTAGTCACCATCATCATCATCAGCAGCAGCAACAACAACAACAGCAGCAGCTTCTGTTCCTCACACCCTCAAACGGTACCACCACGGCTGCTTCAACAAACCCGCATACATCCTTTAGTAATGTTGCCACGATAGTTCAACAAACCACGGGTCTTGAGCACAATCGAGGTGTGTGGGCGGCAAATTCGACCACAACTGGAACCGCGGCGACAGCTTTACCCAATCTGACTCCAAATTCTTAGATGGCGCGACATCAGTAATACTGACACCGAGCTACGGCATTCTAGAGCATCTACGCGTACATTTCAGAGAGCTTCTTGCATTTGCTACATCCTGGCTGTATTTCTTGCCTCTTTAGAAAACGAAAAAGATATAAAAAAAAAACAAAAAAAGAACTAAACGCAAAGAAAGGTGCACTTCCGTTACTATATTGCCCGCGTCTCTATCTCTCAAAAAATCCAGTCCCTCTTTCAAGTCCTTCTTTATTCACAGTCGGCCTTCCATTCTATCTGGGCTGTTACTAAACCTCAAATGAGTAAATTGCACACACACAAACATATTTACAAGGAGAGAAAGCAAGAGTAAATTACTGTCTTCCAGGCCTGGTACCACTGCTTATCAGGCATCCCAGTGATTCCTATCCATTGATGATGTTTACACCCGAGCACGCGTGTTACTATTCCATCCACCTTCTCTTATTTTCACAAATAAAACTATACTTAATATACACGCATATATATCTATCTCTACCAACCAACATACCTACCTATCTATACACACGCGTACATATATATCTATATAGCGATATCTTATGAACCCCACCTCCCCATCCCATCCCTCTCTTTGCTCGCACAAGTACAGACCCCAATATATTTATGATTGGCAGCCTTTATCACCAGAGCAACGAAAATACCAACGGCTTGATGGTAGCGCTTTGTTTGTGTCATTCCTGCAGTGTCAAAGGGTGGAGAGGACAGAAAAGACGAGGAGAAGGAAGCAGAGTGAATGCATTTTTAGGAAGGTACAGTGAGCAAGTTCAAGAAGCGCCATCAGCTAACACACACAATATCACATGAACAATTCCAAGGCTTGCTACAATCAGATCGTCCTGATTCTCCCTAGCCTTCTTACTTGCTCGATCTCTTAATCCGCTTATTCAGATCCGTATTTTCTCCCCCCTAGTCCGAACCCCTACCTCCCTTACGCTCACCCACAAAAAAGCTTGCAATACATTCTCAATATTTACATCTATTTATTGACTGCTCGACAATATATAGTCAGAGAGACTGGCTACACAGAACTCTTCTTCTTTTACTTTCTTCTTAAACCTCCTAGTTCTGCATCGAATTCCCCTTCCCTCCCTCCCTTCCTCACTTCCCTTCGTCTTGTCGACTTTTCGTCGTCCCTACCAGTGGAGGGATAGAGCGACAACAGCGAACAGCGTTGTGACAATATATTTTGCAAGTCTCCGTATACCAGCCTCTTACCCCCCCCCTCCTACGCCACCCGCTCCCTTTCTTCAAAAGTTCCAAACACACTCACAAATTGCACCCACACACACATACTTATATTTCCATCTGCGCTTGCTTAGTGCTGCTTTGTAGGATTTTTAATTTTTTACATTAAATAATATATGCATCTTCCTCTCACCCTGGTCCTTCATCATTTACCTAAAAGTACTGGGATGGGAGCTTCGGAATCGTGGTCCATATGTCCTCTTAGTCCATTCAGGGATGAAAAATTGAGCTGCTTATTTAAGTTTGGGGTAATACGTTTTTGTGCTCCAGCCTTATAGATAGATTAGACAATTAAAGGCGATATTTTGTGATGGAATGATTAACAGGAGGGCTCAGAAGTAGTGCAATATTTGTCAGACCTTGAATTAATCGAGAGGCACCAGTTTGTCAATCAAGGAAAGACCTTCCAAAGAGAGAAATTTTCATTTCATATGATTTTGTCCGCAGCGGCAACAGGAGCAGCCGACACTAACGTTCTAAACTTAGGGCCTCCAAGTGTGACTTGTTCGCCACAATGGTGACAGTGGAATAAGATAGGACCATCGGCAACAATACAACACAGAAAGGGAGATTTTTATCCAGGGAGAAGAAATTACACATCTGCGGCACATATGCAAAAATCCAGTGACTGGTGGCAACTTTTTAAATTCACGTCAAATTTTAGTATTTGATTCAATTTTGATCATTAATGGAAAACAAAACAAATGGTATAACTACTTAAAAGGGAATTGTCTAAGATATAAAACAGTGAATATTTTCTAAAAATGCAAAAGTTAATGAAAGAATATTGCGGTCAGTGGTTTTGACAAACTCCAGGTAGAAAAATAAGCGATCGCCACGCAACAAACACGGTCACAACACTACGTGTGGCACCTCGTCAACAATTAAACAATTGCAACACTGGCTCCAAAAACCCACGAAACACAACAGTCTGTTGCCGTTCTCTACAAACTAGCATGTCCTTCACCAGCACTTTTACACTCAGTGCTTACTCCATCTGCCGACCACCAACTCTCACAAAGTCGATTCTCCTCACCCACCGCCGCATGGATTCTCTCCTGTGGTTTCAACTACCAACAAGCAGTACCGCTCGTCTGTCATGAGAGACTACAATTTCAAAGCACGTGTATGAGATTCCAGGATGCAGAACTGAGTGCTACTGCAGTGCAGGGCTAAGGAACTTCCTGCGTGACTGCAGCGAGGACTGAGTTTACCACAGATCTCGAGAAACGGCGCCTTCACTCAACCATAGTCCTCGTACCACACACACAGGTGTATAAAAGACACCAGTACTTAGGGAGGGAAAACCAACACGAAGGTCCACGTCTGCGCAAATGCTCCACCTTCAAACAACAGACGTCAGAAGCTTGCTTCTTTACTCACTTATTCAATAGTTCAACTGCTGAAGTGAAGTCAGAGGAGTGCGCACTGGACACGGTGTTCGCAATGAGGATTAAAAAGAATTTGCTCTGTGTGAGGCAAAAATAAAGCATTGGAGGTGAAATCTGACTGCTGTCAGATTAGACTGCATTAGCTAGCACGGCGAGGTGGCGAGATGGCAAGGTGGCAAGTTGGCAAGGTGGGAGAATGCGGAGCAGAAAGCACTTTACGCCACGCCTCTGCAATTTCCTGCCACTCACACACATTAAAGTCCGACGCTTTTATGCTCTGCTCAGAGGTTTCACTTCAGCAATTGAGTGCTTCTACTGAGTGAAGCAACTTTTCCTCTGGCCACTCAGCTCATTCCTTGAGATGCGGAGGATCGAAGAAGCGCCATGCCGAGGTGCGGCACCTCTTCGCGTCGCATGTGCACATGTGCGGATGCACGTGAAGGCCATCGTGGCGTTAGCAGCTACGAGGGATTCTGACGACCTCCTACCCTTAACAAGACTTTCAACATGGAACGACTGACAGTCAACTCGTCAGCAGGACATGATCCCATGAACCGACTTGCCATGTGATCTCACTGGGAGCAACACGAATTACACACCTCCGCTCGACGGCTTCCACATTCTTCCTAGAAACGCAAAGCAAGTAGTATGTACTGTGGCAAAGAAGGGGACACAGATTAAGGAGGCACTGTGCCAAGATATCGAGAGCTCAACTCCATCGACCATGACACAGAGGGTCACTTGGTGCGATGTGGGGATTCATGGTATCAGAAAACCCGGGGGAGGCGAGCATCACAGAATGCTCGATTTCCACTCTCCTTCTTCCTCCCATTCGTCTCACACCTCCTATGTCGTCTGGCGTGGAGAGATTTTGCAATTGCACAAGCGAGTTGTGCGGTTTCATTGAAATCTCTCCACCCCTGTGTAAAGACGGCTCGGGTGTCCACGCAGCAGGGGCACACGATGTCGTGGAATTAAAGATCGTCTATGAGAAGGCCACGAAATAGGCAACAGGGAGTGGAGTGCTGTGTCACCTTATCCATTTGTCAACCAATTCGCCAGGCCTCCTCCCATATCGACGATGCAGGCCCTTCCACCTGACCACTTAACACTCGGTCAATGGACGGTGATTTCAGGTCTCCTCACTTCTCCTCAAGTGGTCACACTCCTAGTCATCAAATCACAGCGACGCCAATTTGCGTTGACTGCATCTCTCCCTACTTCCATCGGTGGGGTGCATTCTCCACACCGACTCTAGCGATCGCCCAATTCGTTGGAATACAAATGCATCCTCCATTCACTGTGCCCTCCTCACTTCGATAAAAGCTGTTCAAGTGGCTATGTGCCAGTCCCCACTGAACTGAACCCACGTCAAACAGATCAGTCCAGCTTCCAGCCTCCAGCCTACGTTCCCCACCATCAGTTGTCTATTGGCCATTAAATTGTCCTTCACCCAACTCAAACCACCTCAACTATATTTTTGACTCGGCACACGTGAGTGCTTCAATCATCCAACACAAATGCCACCGAAATTAACAACATTTTGCTCCGTGCTACGCTACATGGAAGGGAGGAGGAATCGTCCTCCACGTACACGCTTGCTGCAACTAGGAGTGAGGATGCGCCACTTCCTCGTGCACGCATCGGATGGTGCATGCATGTCATTAGCAGCAGACACATGGTTTGGCTTTCTCCCAACAGATCTCACCTCCCAATGTCCTCGATTTCATTGTGACAGGAAGAGGTGGTTCCCATTCCCAAGGGAAATCTCATCTGATTTGACCTGGTCTGATCTACCTTAATGAAGCATCCGATTGGGCAAAAAAGGTGCTCCGGGAATCCAGCAAACACGAATGTGGACATTGTGATACAAGTCGGTTCATTCGGTCACATTCAGTTACTCTCCTCATTCATCGCCTACAACACCATCGTCAGTTGAATTGCATGAACTTTAGCTAGAGAGGATAACAGACATCCATGTTCTGGTAGCAATACTCCCTCCTTCATTCCTTCATTGCTTCCCACATCACATAAATGATTAAATTAATAAACAACAATAAATTTTGCATCTAGTTTACATGACGACACTGAGCACACAACGAGGCCTCGTTCTTGTTTGGGGTACCATGAAGGGCATGTGTCTATGCACCAGCTGGATAGCCTGATGATGACGCCTGACAATGGTGGTCATCATGAGCATCCTAACAAGAGACGAAACAACAGCAACGAACAGCCACTCCACTACCGACATCAATATCCACTCCTTTCTCCCATCCTCACCAAACTTGCACTCCTTTTGGATTTGGCTCAGTCGGAGTCACTCGATCCCTCACTTACAGTCACTCGCCGTTGCAGTTACAATCACGAGCTCCATTTGTTCTCTCTCCCTCCACCTCCCCCTCTTACACCACTCCCTGCCCCTCAACGAATAACATCTCTCTCCTCTACTGCTCAAATATAAATGGCACCTCCCCCACTATTTCAGCCATCAACTCGGCTCCTCACTCACCACAAACAGCAGCACTTGACAGCCCATCACTGCATCCATTCACTTGCCATGACAAGTGAATGGAGAGAAAAATCTGCCCTGTCAACCCACCTTCGCACGTCTCACTCCATCCACCAATCACGCCTCACATCGAAGTCAGCTTCTCTAATTGCCACAGCCATGGATGCATCAGCCTTCCTCCACTAACACACTATTCAGCCACTGCCATTCGCCACTCGTTGGTGGTGTAGGCGCAGGGTGGTGGAACAATCGGTGTGTGTGGACACCAATTAGCACGATGTCCATAGAAGGAGGACTGAGGAGTGAGGAGAGGTGTGGTGGAGACATCGACATTCGTGGTGAATACCACTGACTCAATCCAACATCTCCACTGGTTATGATCACACACCATCACGAAGGTGAAGTGTCATTAGCAGCCCTTTTTCTCTGTGTGGAGCAATTTCCTTCCACTACCGTGGTGGAACGGATGTGGCAGTGCGGGATTTATGCTCCTGTCATAAAGGAAGGAGATGGTTTGATTGGTCGTTAATAGAGTTGTTGAGGCAAAATGTTTATTTGGTTTTAAAGAGGGAACTATTTCCCTGTGTCTAAGAAGTTCTCGCAGGTATGATACAGTGTGAGCCTTTCTCCAGGTCTACAAGGGAAAAATTGCGAGATGTCTGTTGTACAAGTAATAAAATGGCCTTTTTTTCGCCCAAAACATCTTCAGCGTTGAAGCCATTGAAAAATAGCATTTGGAATCGCTTAAAATTAAATCAGTGGCAGCGTTAGTGAAATTGCCTTTAACTCAATCTGTGCTGAAGACAAATCGAAGTCAGACTTTTTTAGTGCTAAAAGTATTTATTTTGTTCACCTCGGAAAAAGAGCTTTAAATGCTCCTTCTTCCAGCAGAGTTGGCACCGCTCTTCAATTCGCATTTTTTTCACACTTTGAAAATGGGCATTAAGAGCTTTCAGAGGCTAGATGAAACTTACAATTATTGGCTTTTACTCTACTTACCGACTAGAAGTCAGACTTTTTACATGTGTGATTTTCTTATCTTACTACGAATAGGCGGAAATACTACTTATTACCTGTCGATGAGCACACCAGTTTGAGCTGACTATTGGTGCCAGCCCATTTTGGGACGGAAAGGCATTTCAAAGAAGGATTTGCATAGCTTTTACTGTTTACTTGTTAGTCATCCTTTAAATGGTTTTGCAAATTTTTAAGCTAATTACTTTAGTAGCGCTTTACAGACCCAGTGATATCCGAAGATGTTTCCTGCAAGGTAGTTTTATGCGTAAACTTGTAGCTCTTTTAGAAAGGCAATGTGAATTATCCCAAATTAACCCGTAGTATTGACCAAAAATCCTTCTATATATACTAATGAGACGGTGAATAAGGTTTTTTTCTGGGATAAACACATTCACCTCATGGACTTAGGCTTTTAACCCTGGCCGTCAATTGAAATAAAAGATGGCAGGGCAAAAACAGGTAATTGGGGGGAAAAGTTGGCAAAAGTAAGGATGTGTAAGTATATAAAGCTAAGAAAATTTAAATGCACCCATACATTCTATCAGAGTTAGCTTGTTTTGGCGCGTTGACCTTCTGAGCCAGACGTCACAAATACGTGACGACAAATTTATCCTTTTACTAAAACGGTCGATGCAAGATGTTCTAGACCTAAAAATGACTTCCTTAGAAAGGGTTTTTAAGTAGCACTTAAATTGGTCTGCATTTGTCAGTGCATGTGTTGGTGTTATCTTGGAAGACTACAGCATCTGAGTTGTGGTGATTGACTTTTCTCAACCAAAAAGTCGTTAGTCTTAGAAAAGATTTGTAAATATTTTGAAAGGAAAATTAGTACTTTAATCCACTCGCAATCAGAACAATTGAGCTGTTTATTCACTTCACTTGTCCCTATCGCGAAGGCAGTCGTATTGAAATCCATTCCTTTACCAATTGCAGCATTGGCGTAGTAATGATTCTGCTGTAGAACAAAAAACACTTTAAAAAGTCTCATATTTCCTTGGATGTTCAAGAAACTACCTTCACATCAATGAACTAGTTTCTCAACTGTTTTAAGTTTCCCACAATAGACAAAAAATAAAATGCTAGTTCCCTATGAAGCCATGACGTCAACTAGAAAAGTTCCTGTACTTTTGTCCTAGATTGCTATATCCCATTAAACTTTGGTTGTCATGACAACTACTAACACTATGAGTGAACGAAATAGAGTAAAAATACTCCATCGCTCCCAATGGAAGCAACAGTGGCGCGCCTCTTTGACTCACTGGGTAAGTCAGCCAAAATTCCACCTTCCTAGTGCAGGACGAGAGTAAATTGTACGTCATTTCTTCCACTCTCGGAGTCTTTGTAATTTGCTGGGAAATTGAACTGTTCACTGCCACGTTATGGAAGGGGTAAAGGTTAAGGGGGTCGCTACGGGCGGACAACTAAATTGATGCGACTATTTAACTGGCCAAATAGCTCCAGACTTGGCTTCTTTTGACTTATCCACGTACCCGTAATAATAATTTTAACAAAGCGTAAAACCTGAGAAGAAACTATTAAAAAAATTGATAGCTGGAGAGAAATTAAATTCTTTCTCAGAGATTAATGCCACAAATACGTAAACCCATAGTTTTCCCATCCTAGCCCACAAGTCACACATTCTTGACGTGTGTTTCTTATCCGTCTTTGGTGCCAATGCCTGCACCAAATAGATTAATTGGGCAATCAAATAATAAATTAGATGTAGCCTCCTCATGATCCGTGGATTATGGCACGGAATTTCCGGTTTTTAAGCAGTGGTCTCAAATCCAAACAACTGAGCTATTATGGACGATTTTCCCCTGATGTTCTAACAATGAAAGTGCTGGGATAAGTCAAGCCATAATCAAACTTATAACATTTAAGAATAAATTCGGGGCAAAATTATTTCTTAAATATTTTATTTGCCAAATGGGTTCATAAATGAACAACAACAAATCGGATTTGATGTGAATCTCCTCGACAGTTGGACATGTCAGACGCGTTATTATCATAACTTCAAATTAGACTTGATTTTTTAAGGGGGAAAAATGCGTCCTTACAGAATCAAATTTAAGCACCTATTGCAGTATTCCAAGACTAAATTACAGAAAGACAAAAGTCTCGTGATATTTCCCTTTTCTTATTCCACTTCAGAATAATTGTTCTTAGTTATTTGATGTCATTTTCCCCTACATCTGTCTTGCTCCCCAGATGCATATTTTGCTTCTCAGGTCAGCTGTCAAGAGGTGGGGAGATTCATCTATCTGTCAAATCCTAAGGAGAGTGATGAAGAAATGCTCCCTTTTAAGATCAAAATATCAAAGACTATCTCCCCCTCCTCCTCGCCCCTACCTCACATTTCGGACTATATGACCACTAAATCCAATCAAATTCACGTAGAAAGAACAATGGGAGAAGAGGGTTTATTAAAGTGGTTAAAGTTAGCCTACGATTGACAGACAAGGATGTTCTATTAGTGGTGATCTGAATACCTAGGCGTAAATTCAAATCATTGGGGAATAGTTTTCAACGAGACAGAGAAGGATGGTGAGGTATTCTATTTCTTACAAGGGTTCTAGGCTATGTGCATGAAAGCAGCAGTCCTCTTGTACTGTTCACGTACCACGGGTCTCCATTAGGAGAGCGCGGGGCAAAAACACATACCCACACACACTTACACGCTGCTGTTGCATTCCGATCCTACGCAGAAGGCGCTAAAACCCGAGCCTGCCTTCGGTGTAAATTACACCCAAGCTGTTTTAACATGGTAATCCCCGAGGTTCGCTCTAGTAAACAAATGCTGGAACCCCGCGGGGCATTCTACATGAGTTCGTTTGTCATCTTTACATTCCAATATGGCTATTAAGCTATGTGTACTGCCAAATATGGTTTGATTGTATTTCACTGAAAAAAATGGATTTTTTATATATTTACTAATTTCATTAATTTTACTTAAAAAGATCTTTTTTGCCTTTCGAATGAAAAGAAGTTACACTTAAGGAAACTTTAGTCTTCTCGAAACTACTTATTTTCGACTTAGAAGGTATTAAGTAGCATGTCAATGCCGCTAAAAGATTTTATTTTAAACAATATTCTAAAGGCTGTTTCATGTTATCTTGTAAATTACTCATAGCTTTGAGCTATCAAACCGTCAAATGCTATGACGTCAGGTATCTTAATGTGCAACAATTTGGTTTTCTCAACCTAAATAAAAATTACAAAATTCAATGTCTCCTTCCAAACTCCTTTGTCTAGTCGTCTGTGGGCGAATTGGAGGGCGAAAACTGCCCCATTGGCTTACCGAGTTCAGAGCGCTTTGAATGCGCGGTAGTCCACGAAAGTGAAGATGGGAACTGAAAGCAGTCATTACAGAAAGTGAGGCAACTAATTTTGATATGGAAGTTTAAAAGAGCCCTTGTCCGAGCAGCTGATTGGTTTACAAAGACAGGAAAACGTCGGGCTGAAATTTTAGTTATGATTGATGGCCATGGATTTGAAGTGGTACGCAATCTATGTGCTTCAGCATGAGTCCAAGTAGCGTTTTTCTTCATTCTTGAGTTAATCTATTTGTCCACCTTCCATCCTTTTATTCATCTATTCTGAATTTATTTATTCATCCATCCCATATCCATCTATTTATTCTGCATCTATCACTAGTTAGAGATCGCTAAAATTCCAAAAAAAATATTCCCATTTTGACCTTCTAAAGTTTGTTTTCGGAAGTATAATTCCTTATAATTTAGGCCAGATCCATATTTTTTAACTGATACGCAGCAGAGGTACACCCTACAAATAATACAAAGTAGTACAAATACATGAGAATGATGACCGGCAATTATGGTGGTCGATCTAGTCAGCAATCTCGAATGCAATCGCCGTGCTGCCAGTGTACCCACCTTGTTGGCATTAATGATCTCCACACTGAAGTCTTCACCTCCTAGCTCCTCTGGTTGGGATCTTGACCAGTGACCGTGCTCATGCACACACATAACAGGTAATGACACCATCTATTCATCAACGATCCTTTCGAAGAAGATAATAAAATTGCTTCCTAAAAACAGCTGCTGCTGACAATCAAAATGTCAAATGTATTTATATCCTTCTTTAACGCGTTCCTTCGAGCCATCACTGGACAATAATCTAAAAACATTTGTGTAGGCTATCATAATTTATTAATTACACGTCTATTAGACCACTAGCATTATTGTACAAAGTTTTGGAGTTATTTTACCCATTTTACCATCTCTTCCGGCTTTGTTCACCCATGATGAGGTACTTAATTGGAGGTAAATGCAGAGCAATACGGTTGAGAAATGCAGGAAGTTGGCATGGTTCGTCCAATGCGAGGATTTTAATTGATAAGTGGATTGGAAATTAAACTTACTCTCCTAGTGGAAATTTACATCCGATTTGAGAGAGCCAAAAGTACTGCTGGAGAAATGAGCTGCTGCAATAAGTGAAAGTGGACTCTATTTAGGAGAATTATGAGTTGGGCGCTAATTTATTGTATTAAGTGAGAGTTAATTGGCCATTTTAGTAGTGAAACGATATTTTTTTCAATGCATATGTCACCATAACTTTTTTGCTCTTTCAAGTACTCCTACCATCAAGCCCTTCTGACTGCTCCTAGTGGTGGTGATAGTATCAGTAGTAGCAGTAGTAATAGTAGAAGTACTGGTTGTAGTAGTAGTAAATGGATCCAATTTAATCTAGCCACACTCTTGATGCCCTCGCTTTGTTGCTGGAGTGGATGTCAGAAATTGCAAACACTATAGGGGGATGGATTGGAGGCCGATCTTTAGCGAAACCTCAATTTGGAGGTCAGTAGAATGATCACTAAAGAAGTGAGATCACTTTCCAAAAATTTGAAATCAAAATTTAAAGTACAGCCTACCGAATGCTCCTCAATGATGTCATTGATGTCGTAGTCTGAAAACCTAAAACCTCTTTCCTCGTAGCAAACTTTTCCGCAAAAAGTGATTGGCATGCCAGACGTGCATGCCATGAAACATATTCCAGATTATGGCGCTCTCTCAACAATTAGCCCTATCCCACAAAGTTTATTTTACAAAACATTCGGCAATCAGGAATTTCAAGGATGGCTACAGAAGCCACAACCATAAAAGGGTATGAACTGGAAATAAAAAGGCCATTTTATTACTTGTACAACAGACATCTCGCAATTTTTCCCTTGTAGACCTGGAGAAAGGCTCACACTGTATCATACCTGCGAGAACTTCTTAGACACAGGGAAATAGTTCCCTCTTTAAAACCAAATAAACATTTTGCCTCAACAACTCTATTAACGACCAATCAAACCATCTCCTTCCTTTATGACAGGAGCATAAATCCCGCACTGCCACATCCGTTCCACCACGGTAGTGGAAGGAAATTGCTCCACACAGAGAAAAAGGGCTGCTAATGACACTTCACCTTCGTGATGGTGTGTGATCATAACCAGTGGAGATGTTGGATTGAGTCAGTGGTATTCACCACGAATGTCGATGTCTCCACCACACCTCTCCTCACTCCTCAGTCCTCCTTCTATGGACATCGTGCTAATTGGTGTCCACACACACCGATTGTTCCACCACCCTGCGCCTACACCACCAACGAGTGGCGAATGGCAGTGGCTGAATAGTGTGTTAGTGGAGGAAGGCTGATGCATCCATGGCTGTGGCAATTAGAGAAGCTGACTTCGATGTGAGGCGTGATTGGTGGATGGAGTGAGACGTGCGAAGGTGGGTTGACAGGGCAGATTTTTCTCTCCATTCACTTGTCATGGCAAGTGAATGGATGCAGTGATGGGCTGTCAAGTGCTGCTGTTTGTGGTGAGTGAGGAGCCGAGTTGATGGCTGAAATAGTGGGGGAGGTGCCATTTATATTTGAGCAGTAGAGGAGAGAGATGTTATTCGTTGAGGGGCAGGGAGTGGTGTAAGAGGGGGAGGTGGAGGGAGAGAGAACAAATGGAGCTCGTGATTGTAACTGCAACGGCGAGTGACTGTAAGTGAGGGATCGAGTGACTCCGACTGAGCCAAATCCAAAAGGAGTGCAAGTTTGGTGAGGATGGGAGAAAGGAGTGGATATTGATGTCGGTAGTGGAGTGGCTGTTCGTTGCTGTTGTTTCGTCTCTTGTTAGGATGCTCATGATGACCACCATTGTCAGGCGTCATCATCAGGCTATCCAGCTGGTGCATAGACACATGCCCTTCATGGTACCCCAAACAAGAACGAGGCCTCGTTGTGTGCTCAGTGTCGTCATGTAAACTAGATGCAAAATTTATTGTTGTTTATTAATTTAATCATTTATGTGATGTGGGAAGCAATGAAGGAATGAAGGAGGGAGTATTGCTACCAGAACATGGATGTCTGTTATCCTCTCTAGCTAAAGTTCATGCAATTCAACTGACGATGGTGTTGTAGGCGATGAATGAGGAGAGTAACTGAATGTGACCGAATGAACCGACTTGTATCACAATGTCCACATTCGTGTTTGCTGGATTCCCGGAGCACCTTTTTTGCCCAATCGGATGCTTCATTAAGGTAGATCAGACCAGGTCAAATCAGATGAGATTTCCCTTGGGAATGGGAACCACCTCTTCCTGTCACAATGAAATCGAGGACATTGGGAGGTGAGATCTGTTGGGAGAAAGCCAAACCATGTGTCTGCTGCTAATGACATGCATGCACCATCCGATGCGTGCACGAGGAAGTGGCGCATCCTCACTCCTAGTTGCAGCAAGCGTGTACGTGGAGGACGATTCCTCCTCCCTTCCATGTAGCGTAGCACGGAGCAAAATGTTGTTAATTTCGGTGGCATTTGTGTTGGATGATTGAAGCACTCACGTGTGCCGAGTCAAAAATATAGTTGAGGTGGTTTGAGTTGGGTGAAGGACAATTTAATGGCCAATAGACAACTGATGGTGGGGAACGTAGGCTGGAGGCTGGAAGCTGGACTGATCTGTTTGACGTGGGTTCAGTTCAGTGGGGACTGGCACATAGCCACTTGAACAGCTTTTATCGAAGTGAGGAGGGCACAGTGAATGGAGGATGCATTTGTATTCCAACGAATTGGGCGATCGCTAGAGTCGGTGTGGAGAATGCACCCCACCGATGGAAGTAGGGAGAGATGCAGTCAACGCAAATTGGCGTCGCTGTGATTTGATGACTAGGAGTGTGACCACTTGAGGAGAAGTGAGGAGACCTGAAATCACCGTCCATTGACCGAGTGTTAAGTGGTCAGGTGGAAGGGCCTGCATCGTCGATATGGGAGGAGGCCTGGCGAATTGGTTGACAAATGGATAAGGTGACACAGCACTCCACTCCCTGTTGCCTATTTCGTGGCCTTCTCATAGACGATCTTTAATTCCACGACATCGTGTGCCCCTGCTGCGTGGACACCCGAGCCGTCTTTACACAGGGGTGGAGAGATTTCAATGAAACCGCACAACTCGCTTGTGCAATTGCAAAATCTCTCCACGCCAGACGACATAGGAGGTGTGAGACGAATGGGAGGAAGAAGGAGAGTGGAAATCGAGCATTCTGTGATGCTCGCCTCCCCCGGGTTTTCTGATACCATGAATCCCCACATCGCACCAAGTGACCCTCTGTGTCATGGTCGATGGAGTTGAGCTCTCGATATCTTGGCACAGTGCCTCCTTAATCTGTGTCCCCTTCTTTGCCACAGTACATACTACTTGCTTTGCGTTTCTAGGAAGAATGTGGAAGCCGTCGAGCGGAGGTGTGTAATTCGTGTTGCTCCCAGTGAGATCACATGGCAAGTCGGTTCATGGGATCATGTCCTGCTGACGAGTTGACTGTCAGTCGTTCCATGTTGAAAGTCTTGTTAAGGGTAGGAGGTCGTCAGAATCCCTCGTAGCTGCTAACGCCACGATGGCCTTCACGTGCATCCGCACATGTGCACATGCGACGCGAAGAGGTGCCGCACCTCGGCATGGCGCTTCTTCGATCCTCCGCATCTCAAGGAATGAGCTGAGTGGCCAGAGGAAAAGTTGCTTCACTCAGTAGAAGCACTCAATTGCTGAAGTGAAACCTCTGAGCAGAGCATAAAAGCGTCGGACTTTAATGTGTGTGAGTGGCAGGAAATTGCAGAGGCGTGGCGTAAAGTGCTTTCTGCTCCGCATTCTCCCACCTTGCCAACTTGCCACCTTGCCATCTCGCCACCTCGCCGTGCTAGCTAATGCAGTCTAATCTGACAGCAGTCAGATTTCACCTCCAATGCTTTATTTTTGCCTCACACAGAGCAAATTCTTTTTAATCCTCATTGCGAACACCGTGTCCAGTGCGCACTCCTCTGACTTCACTTCAGCAGTTGAACTATTGAATAAGTGAGTAAAGAAGCAAGCTTCTGACGTCTGTTGTTTGAAGGTGGAGCATTTGCGCAGACGTGGACCTTCGTGTTGGTTTTCCCTCCCTAAGTACTGGTGTCTTTTATACACCTGTGTGTGTGGTACGAGGACTATGGTTGAGTGAAGGCGCCGTTTCTCGAGATCTGTGGTAAACTCAGTCCTCGCTGCAGTCACGCAGGAAGTTCCTTAGCCCTGCACTGCAGTAGCACTCAGTTCTGCATCCTGGAATCTCATACACGTGCTTTGAAATTGTAGTCTCTCATGACAGACGAGCGGTACTGCTTGTTGGTAGTTGAAACCACAGGAGAGAATCCATGCGGCGGTGGGTGAGGAGAATCGACTTTGTGAGAGTTGGTGGTCGGCAGATGGAGTAAGCACTGAGTGTAAAAGTGCTGGTGAAGGACATGCTAGTTTGTAGAGAACGGCAACAGACTGTTGCCTTTGATAGGTTTAGTGATTGACGAGGTGGTACGAGAGTAGTGCCGTGGCCGGGTTTGTGGTCTTTCAATCCCTTATGTTCCCACCTGGAGATTATTCAAACCGCTCTCCATTAAAATTTTATTGGTATCAACAGTGGCTCAACATTTACAATTTTTATATTGTCTCTTGTCCGGTTGTCTACTAGACCACTTTAACTTTCAGTCCCAATTGTTCTCAACGACATCTGTGTAGCTATAGCCTAATATCTAACACTCTACGTTCAATCATTTATACATTTGCATTCCTCTATGAGTCGGCGTAAACTTTGTGTAATTTTTAAAAATAGCTTTGGTAAATGCAATTATTTTATCCTGTTGTCTTTAATATGTCAAAATCCTTGATGCGTGTCTTTGTTTATTCCTCAGTGGACGCATGAGATCGGGGCGATAGTAATTGCCCTGCGAATGTTTATTTCTCTTTCATGGGCTCCTTCCAATTGTACCTCTCTCGAATTCCCAACTCTGTAAAGCGCGAGTTCCATAATAGCCCTGACAATCACCACCCTTTGACCGTCACTGGAATTTCAGTCATCGAGTGGAGGAGATATTACCAACATACCAGTCTCACACGAAAGCCTTCTTCGAGGTGCAGGGGTGTAGGCCGCCTTGATTTTTTCAAGGAGTAAATAGTGTTGGATGTAGTTCATCGCCTCACTGCTCTGCAGCCACTAAGTCATTAATTTCGACCCTGTTTTGGACCTACCCAAGGCTTAATAATCTGAAAGCAATGATTTCATTTTAAATGCTACAAACCCTTTAAACTTTTAGCTGCTAATATTCTTAAAATTTTTCTCTCAAATCTACACATCATGATCAAAGCAGGAAAATTGTTTCATGTCATGAGTTGGCATAAATTAAGTCTTACCTAATTTTTCCACACTTTGAGTTAAGATATATGACAATAAAATATTTATTTATTTTACGATTCCCCTTCAAACGTCGAATTTCCAACTATCATTTTATTAGGAGTTCCTTTTTAATTTGCATTTTATGATCTGCGCAAATAAATATAATAAATAATTTTTTCTCATCCTGGCCTGGAAACCGTCGAGTGAATTTGCCCTCTGAGTACCATAAAGGTGAGCTTAACTGGAACTCTGTGCGGCTCCGCAGTATTGATTACTCCGATCTGGTATCGATTGGGCAAGCGGTGAGTCATGCTTGCAACACTATTTAAGCCGCTTTTGTGCTTGATTTCGCTAGGCAGGCAATTAATTGCCAAAATTTTAGCGATGTGTATGATGCTCTAGCTTTAAACGAATACCTTATTTTTTTTCCTAGTTTAGGATGATGCCCTGCACTGGTAGTAACAGTCGTCAAGAAGGCGGCAGACCCGAGTGGGCTCATGATCGTAAATCTGCAGGCGCAGTAGACCAGTCATAGGCTCGATGGTGGAATTCCGTTTCTGGAGCAATAAATCTCAGAACGACTTGCTTCATGGTCATGGCTGAAGTGGGCGGATGGCTGACTGGTTGGGCGGGGCAAGCCATGTGCAGCAGAAAGGGGGAGTGGAAAATTAATCACACATACATACACTCACAAAATGTAGACTCCCCTTCTCTCCCTCTTCCTCCCCCTCTCTTCTTCTTCCACCTCCACCATCTTTGCATATTAATATCGCTTCGTACCACCTATCTCTACCACTGCCTTAAAGTTGAGGAGGTAAAAATGGTCCCAATAATACTTGCTAGCCCTAAAATTTACAAATTCCTAAGGGAGAGTTCACAAATCTTGAAAATTACTAAGCGTTTAAAATTGCCGCGTCGTTAATTTTGCCAATTTATGCATCAATCTCAAAGCAGTCTGAAAAGGAACTCAACATTTTGAAGGCGGAGGCACAAATCGCACCCTTGCGAAAAGTTCGCCTTCAAATGTTTCAAAAAGACAGTCTCATCATAAGTTTTGCTATCTAAAAGTCAAAAATTTGTGTAGGCCTCAGAACAATCTCACCTTAAATGATATAAACATGCCTCCCGTCGAGAAGCCGTAGAAATTTTGGCCGATTAAGTGCCCTTCAGGCAACTTAAAACAAAATGAGTATCACTACTATTGGCCTAAAAATTCAACCTGTAGGCTCCTCTAGACATACCAACAGCTGCCTTAAACAACAAAAAGCTGTCATTCATGCTGATGCAAAGATCGCAGTCTTCTTTCCCATACTTCAGACCTATGCGGGGTTAATAGACCTACTGATTGATGCCTGAGAAAAACACATTAGGCCCTGTCCATGATTCTCCCTCGTTATCGTCCATTTTAACTGATTTCTTTCAGGCAACTCTGCGATGCATTTGCCTCTTCGATCGATGTGACACTTAAATCTAGCTAAGTAATAAACCGCTTTCCACTTCGTGCGGTTTTGACTGTGAGGCTATAAACAAGCCATCACAGTTATTGAGAGAGGAGGGCACTTAGATTAGAATGGACACGTGAGCCACTCTCCTACTTTAAATAATGAAAAATGAACATTTGGGCTATTTAACGTCTGGGAAGTGCAACTTCCGCCTGCCTCGTAAAAACAATTTTTTTCAATTAACTTTTTAACCATCCCACCGGAAATTCATGGTCTGGATTCTAAGATCAAATTTTTAGGCGAAAGCTCGTATTTTTCATTTCATCATATGACTAGCTTCAGAAAAAGCATAGACTGTTAATTTTGCTGCAAAAAAAATTGGGCGCAACGTCAAAATCATTGACGTCAAAGCACATGCAACCCTATAACAAGCGAAAACAAGGGTGGTTTTGTGTCTTAGTTCAATTTGTTACTAAAGATATAACGCTTTTGCTGCCATCAATTACGCAGTGGACGAAGATAGATGCCGACACACTCTTCGTTCGTCATAAAAGACATGAATATAATTTCCCAATTTTTTTACATAAGTGGTTATCTAACTTTAAATCCGTTTCTAATTTTTGAAGTTTAAGCCAAATCAAATGAAGTCTTCTCAAATTACCTACTTTAGAGTGTTTTATGTTGACCAATAGCATTCCTCAAATTATTAAGTGAAAAATCAATGGTCACATTTTATTGGCCTCTATTAAGGTTAAAGTTAGAAATTGAAAAACATTTAGGAAAATTTCCCCATATTATTATGTGTTCACTTTGTATTCTCTATCCTTGCAGGAAAATTTTTTGGCTTTTTGTAGCCTTTTCTTGACTCACTTTCTCGAAAAAAGGTTTAAACTCTGTGATAATGAGTGAAGTCTAAAATATTTAAGCAATAATCAGGCAATCAGAGCATTGTAAGCTTGCAGGTCCGTGGAGTTGCGTGACTGCGGTTGATGTGCTACGTGGAGTCAAATGGAAGGTGATGAAGCCATTAAAATAGAAAATGCCTACATTTTTGAGGAAGACAAGGAAACACACCCTCATTTGCTCGTAAACACGCGTGCAGAAGACGTAAATGGTGGTGGTGATGATAATGAAGGCAAAGAATGATGTAATCTGCAGCTTTTTGCGCTCATAAATGGCAGTCATGGTGGTGATAGAGTAGCAGGAGTCAAAGGATTACTGTGATGCTTGTTAAGCCCTTTCAAAACATCTCACCCTCCTTCCATTGGCCTGTTTCGCTATCTAACACATTTGTCACGTTGATCAATCACAGGAAATTAATTTCATAGGATCCTTTCTGAACTCCTGGCTGTCGTAGTAACCCTGAGCAAAACGGATTTTGGTTTACTACAAGTAAATTTTGGATGCACATCTTATTTGTTGGATCAAAGCTGTCAATATTTCCACGGATTTGTCCCAAGAACTGCGTTTTCATTCTAAAGTTAAAAAATACCACCTGTTTTTTACAAAAACCTCTATTTGTTTGATTTAACCAGACAGAAAACAGAATAATTGAACTTAAGACCATAAAGGCGATACAGTTCCCCCTGGGTTCTAAAATATTTATATTTTTAGGCTTTGAGCTACCCAGTGCGTGGTGCTTCAAGTAGTGGCGTCGCTTTTGGACAATGAAACATCTCGACAGTGGTGGTTGATGTGACTCTGGAACCGTACTAACGGACGTGCTAAATGAAGTCTTGAGCCGGTCACTTTGTCAGACGCGATCCAAAAGCTGATAGAGATGAGACATTTTCAACATTATTTGAAACTAAATGCTTCTCAAAGGAACAGCATATTGATGCGCTTTAAAAAGTTATGGGGGCAACCTTTGTTCTAGTTCAGGGAGGCTAGAAAGAAACAAGTTCAGTGCTTGGTATTGTCAAAAATGGCAGGGGATGCCTGGTATTTGTTTGTTTATGAATTAATAATGATTCCTCTGTCAGAAGTGCATTTACATCTCCTCATTAAGTAAAAAGTGCACAAAAATAAGGGTATAAAATTGTTAGCACAGTTAGTTTGTCCTTTCTCAAACCACCTTAATCTCGTGCAAAATGGCAGCACACTAGATTTAATATTTGAGTGGTCATTGATACCTATAGGCAAAGTGCTTATTTCCCAGACGGTTTTATACTTTTTACCTAGAAAAAAATTGATTTTTTTGACTTAGTACGAACCCATTATCAAAAGAATTCATAAATAGCAACTACAAGAGCTCTGCTAGTACGAACGGCCTTTCTCATTTAAAATTTCTGCCGCTCTATATGGAGTGCAATGGGATTCAATGAATGAGGAGGAGGAGGACAGTTTTGGGTAAATAGTAAAACATAAACAGGCAACTTTCTCGGTACCTGTTCACCTTCGGTGCGATAAAACAAATTATCTCCACAACTTTGCCTGCATTTGCTCCAGTCAAATTCAATGGTGATTATTTTGGAGTTCAATGGGAGTACACTGGACTAGTGGAGAGACAGGCTTTAGCACCTAGTATTACCGAACTCGAGTTAGATAATTGGAATACTTTGAAGATTTGGGTAACTGTAAGCTTTAATTACATGGGCACTGAAGGGCACGACAATTGTACTTCCGCTTGGAAGCATGGTCTGCAGACCATGGCGGTAGCCCCTTAGCCTGTTTGCACGTCGGCAGTACATATTCTTCCCGACAATTATATCCCCGTTAGTATTCATGGGAGTCTTAAAGGACTGCGCTGGCCACGGAGTAAGGCCAACATTTTCGTAAAGCACAAGAACCATGACGGAAGAAAGGCATGGGCTGCAAGTTGGAGAATCCGTGGTGAGCCCGACTAGAAGGGTTAAAAATGACGTCATTCATTGGCAAGTACCCAAACTCCCCTGTCCTGAAGGAATGTCATTCACAACCTTAGCGACACTAGCCATAAACCATCTGAAAAAGTTCGTTTTGAGTTGTCTACAGTGCTGGTATGAAGATGTCAATCAAGTGAGCTTGTCATACCTTCACCACTTCTCTGCTAGCCGAATAATGCTCAGACAGACATTTGGCTGGGTAGCACTGAAGTGAGAATAAAGTAACGAGGGGGAATAGGGGGGAAATCTTAACTCTACTAAACGATTTTCAACCCCGTCCTTGGTCAAATGACCGCTTTTGGACCAGTGCAATTACGACTTACGCTGGACATGCCTGATGGCAAACACATTCCCCCTTCCCTCCATACACTTCCCAAATAGGAAGAAACTCCAGATTCAGTGAAATTACCAGGAGGGATCGGTGACGCGGCGGCAGTGAGATATGCTTCAAGTTACACGAAGATTTGATGACTGGAGGGATTGGTCTATGGATGTTCTGCCTCACAGCACTGAACACATCGTGATGACTGACGCAGGATGTTAACAGTGACGAGCGCCATGGACGACGCTCAAAGGAGGAGAGGGGCTATGCAATGCTTTCATCGTTTGTTTAACGCCTAGTTTTGGTAACGGGACCCTGTAGGCTTTGTTACTTTCCTCACACTGGACGGTATGGCCTTCAAGCCATGTCAGAAGCCCAAGCCCTTCTGCATGTTGGCAACACATTTTCTGCCTGAGGGTAAGGTCTTCTTTCGTGTTCAAGAAAGTGGTGGGGTGGTGTGCAATATCTTATTTTTAGTGGAGAAAATGAAAAAAACTTTTGAATTATAAGCAAAAACTAGCTTTTATTCTGTAACTGCTCATTTTCAGGTGCAACTTCACCCACTGTACAGCCATCATGCCTTGTGCTTGTCAAAATTTCCTGCTCTTCCAATACCGCATAGCAATGCAATGAAGTATTTATGGATTTTAATATCAAAAAATTTAGTTTGTTCCTGAAAGTTAAACAATAGAACAGATGAACTCCCATATATTTTTAATGTGCTTGCATACTGATGAAGCTTCCTACAAGGCAATTACAGGCTGCCATAAAAGCCGAGCTTCTCTTTAAAATGGCTGAAAATTGTAGCAAAACCTGTTTTATGTCTGCATTAAAAGCAATTTTATCCTTAAAAATATGTGCGAGAACTATAAAGTTGCTCAACTTGACAATTTTGAAAGATAAAAAGCAGATTTAAAATTCGCCAATCGGCAGTTCCTAGGTAACTGATTGACAATTTACCTCAACTAGATGGGTGGTGCCAAGAGGGCAACACTTCCTCGGTTATTCGCATGCTAGCTAAATTCGAACTGTTCTCTGCCAAAACACCCACTCAATTTTTTAATTTTACGCAACCACTCTATTTTCTTTTCTTCCACGAAAAAGTGCCAATTTTTCATGAGACGAAACACCTTGGAATTGACCACGGTAATAATGCTTTATATTTCATTTCATATTACAGCTTTTTGTACGATCCCCTAAACAACAAAATTACGAGGGTCTCACTTGGCGGCGTGGTATACATATATACTTGCCTTAGCAAAATAGGGGATTTTTTAAAATCTAGACGATGTGTTTGAATTTTTATTGAGCCATTTCCGTGTAATAGCCTGCTTTTTCCCCCCACAGCAGTTGTTTTTATGCCTAACAATTGTTATTTTCAATGGCAAACTCTTCATCATTGCGTCACGACTAGGGTGAAATAAAGAGGTTACAATCTTATGCAAAATGGGGGCTGGGACAGTACATTCAACTGCCTTCATTCGAAATGATTTACCTGCACAAGTTCTCCTCGCACACGATTTTAGACGTCTAAGTAGAGCTTTTTGCAGATTAAAAGTTTTTCTTCTCAAGGCTACAAAAAGGGCAGGCAAAGATTCGCGTTTTTACATTACAGATTCTCTAAAGGTCGTTTCGCTCTTCCGTTGTCTGATTCGAGTTGGTTTTTTATTGCGAGGAATTCTTGATCAATTTTAACTGTTGTAAAGTTACTTTGGTGATAAGAAGGAAGATAAGGTGTTGATTTACAAAGCAGAAAATAGTTTTAGCATCTATGATGAATAGAATTTGCTCAACGTGTTGGGAGAACTTTACAAATCTAACTTTGAGAGAAAAATAGGAGTTTTGTAGTTTAAAAGAACATTTTTGAATTCCCATTTATTTTATTTGTTAGATTCCAGTTATTGTTTCCTTAATGGATGAATATTTAAAAAAAGATTCTTTTGATTGCTTGAAAGAGTCTTGACAAAATGATTTGATGCGGTCCTACAACACGCGCAGCTACCTCTCATACTTTCGTCTCTTTTTTTCTGCTAATTATAGTTCGAACAAAATGTAAACATAGTGCACCTAGGATGCAGGAAAAAACAAGAATTACGGTGCATATTTGAGATACTTTTGTCTCCCAATACAACGAGAGATGGTTGGCCAAAGTTTGGAATAATTACGGTTGAGTTTTAATTGGTTATAAAACGATGCCATGTAATTATAACTACTAACCCAAATTCTCGGACAGACAACTAGCAAAATAATAGCAGTGTGACATTTTAAGGCTAGGAAATACGAAACTTCCACAAATTTGCAAGAAATTCCTTTCAAAAACCGTTTGAAGGAGATTAATTTTCGTTCCCAAAATGAAATTGCCCATTGACGTAGAAAAGGGGGAAGGTTTGTTTATTAACTTGTGCAAATTACGTGATCAGAAAAGTTGTGCGTCAGGCGAAGCAAATTATAGTGACTTGAAAAATGCATGCAAAAGTTGGTGCCAGTCTAGCAGCAGAACGGCACCGGTCTAACTTCTCTACTTCCCACCTACTTTAATCCTTAATCTCATTCACACTAAGGTTAAACTCCTGCGTTCATTACAGTATCGCAGTTCATACAGAAGCCTGTGTAATAGTACAAAGGCACTAGTCGGTTGCGTCTAAGCAAGCAAATACCTTACCAATGACCTCATATACACATTGCTGAGAAACATCCTCCTCTCCAGTTTTATAATGAGGCACCTGCTGACATTGCGAACGTGCATTACGTCTCCAGAATCAATGTGTCCCAAAGACTTCTCCATCATGTCCAACATGAGCAATGGCGAGACACATGGCAAGCGAAAGTCGTGGAATTCACTAAGATACGAGGCAACTGCATACCACGCACGTGTACAAATGGCAGACCACCAGCTACGCTTCCACAACCACCACTTCGTTCTCCACTTCCCCTTTCGACCATATGACAACACGACACCAATCTCAACTTCCTCCCTGACTGACCTCTCACCTGTGACGTGATGCAATGTGACGAGTGATGAGACGTGGCTTTTGCATCACCATATTGGCTGGATGACACAGCATGGATTCCGCCGAGGTAATGCATCCACCGCTCCTCAGACAGACACCTCTGAGGCACCGCTGCCTCCCTCATCAGCAGAACACCATGCTTCCCCGCGTGAGGACCGCTGCGGACACAGCTTTTCGCAATGGACTTCCATCCTCCCCATAACAATCCTCTCACAGTTATCCATTCATCTCACATTCCTTCAAAATGCTTCCTCCCACCACATGCATGCTATTTGCCTCTGGCACTTCGTAAATTACTCCCAGACTTCATTCCAATAATACCCGCCACCCACCTCTTCCCACCCAATCACTCCCTTCATTACTGCTTCGCAACCTCCCGGCAATTCAAATACTACAGTCATGAAATTCCGTTTTGGTGCTTAATTGCTCTGCTAGGAGGGACACCTGTTCCACAATACTTCGTCCACCCTCTATTCCTGCTCCAAAACCATTGTCCACTTGGCACTACGTTATGTTGTGTAACCACTGCCAAATACAGAAACATGTACACCAATTTCGTGGGTCCTTATGCATACCGTGCTGTTGCTATTCAGAGGATCCACAAACCCACTTTCCGACACGTTCCACCTCCCTCCCACCCTTATGCGTCATTCAATACCGAAGTTATTGTGACTTCACCGCCATCGTCGCAGTTCTTCTGATAGCAGGTAGAAGTCTCCACCCACCAAACCTCCATTTCTTGTGCAGTGAACATGGGTATCTAGGAGTGAATGCCGTAACACAAGCTCTTTCTGGAGGTTCCATTAGTTAAACAATGTGGGTCAGGATAAATTAGCCTGCACCACACTTTGATCATTTTTTGCCATTTTATTTGCTGTAGGTGTGGGCAATGTTAGGGAGGGCAGTAACCGCCGATTTTTGGAATGTAAAGGAAATGTTGGCCTCGAAGCCAGGAGAATTAAGTGCTCTTCCCGTGGTGTCATCGAATTCCTCAATAAACTGCTGTGGTGGTTCAAAGAGCAATGCTACGGCGTCTGGTTGTGTGGTGCAGCAGTATCTCGTGACAGGAGTCCATATAATTGTTGTCTGGAAGCAGGACTTAGGAAGTGAGTACTGCTCAAGGTCGCGTTATTTTTAGACCTGCTATTACTAAACTGCTTTTTAATAGTTTGGCATCATAGTTTATCTTACAAAAAATCCTATGGTGATTATTTGAATGATAGAGTTCTAAGGAGCAATAAAAAGCTACTTCCATCACTTGTTGCCATCGAAGATAAACTATCCAATGATGCAAATCACGTTATGCCAAGTTGACAGGTATGCACTCGTTTCTGACACTTCAACTTACAAATTATCACAAATTCTACTTTTGCGATAATCGCATAGTATTGCAGTGCTTCTAGACTTCCTTGAAGGCGAATGATTACCCTATATCTGAATAGACTATGTATCTTCCACACACAGAAGAAATTGGATCTACTGGCATGGTCAGAAGGCCAGATTGCTCGTAGGGAGTACATCGGAGGAGTTCTTAAGTGTCCCGTTGCCAAAACTGAGAGTTAAAGAAACAACAAAATGTTGTAGAATTATGTAAAACTTTTAAGACTGCTTGATGCGAAAGCATGAGATCACTGGAGATCATTGCAGAAATCATAAAAGGTGCAAATAATAAGTAAAAGTTAGTTAACTTTAGGCTTTTTTAATCACTTTCGCTAAATAACTTCCCTACCGAGAATAATTAATAAGTAACTGATTTATTTCCTTATAATATAGTAAAAAGTGTATTTTTTTTATTAAAAGGGGGCATTTGACCTTCGAATGGTAATTAATTGCCTCACAGGGAAGGTATGAATGCAGCCCCGAGAGGTCACATGGAGACAGGGGAGATGGTAAAAGTAGCCCACCTACTTAGGTGGAGGAGAGGCGTGTTGAAGTGACCTCTGCAGAGGAAAGTGGCGGAGGAATTGATGAATGGGCCAAATGTTGAAGCCTTTACTTTTGTTTAAAGTTGTGGTGAAACGAAAAAGGCCAATAATTGTCCCTTTTCTTTTGTCTCCTATTGTCGCATTGCCACATATTAGATTATAATTACACTCCTGAATGAACCATATACTTTATTTGTTGTATGGTGCATAAAAACTGTTAGATAATATAATAATGCAATAATAGTGGCATACGGGAAAGACGTAGAGAACCATGAAGTGCTTTCAAACACTGCGTCTTATCAGGGGGTCTTGCATGCTTCGTGCAGAGATTAAGTAGAAGAGATTAGAAAAAAAATTTTAGCGAATCTACCAGACTTGTTGTTGAGTGCCTTTATTGGGATAGCAGGCTTGGCTGACAGGAAGGGCTCGTTAAAGCTTTCAGGGATATTTCGTTAAAAACACTTTGGTAATTTTGGTTTCTTTTGTCCCAGTGGTATACCTTTGAGCCAAAATTGTCTATTAAGAAACTTTCACAAGCAGCAATCCGAATATTCGGGAGGTAGTTGAGTTACGTGATGCAGATGTGCAACACCAAGTAAATGTCAAGGTTAATCCAGGTTGACAGGTGATGCACAAGGAACTAATGTACGGTGATGTAAATATCACAATCATGAGCTGTAAAAATTGCAGTACTCACTTCCTAAGTCCTGCTTCCAGACAACAATTATATGGACTCCTGTCACGAGATACTGCTGCACCACACAACCAGACGCCGTAGCATTGCTCTTTGAACCACCACAGCAGTTTATTGAGGAATTCGATGACACCACGGGAAGAGCACTTAATTCTCCTGGCTTCGAGGCCAACATTTCCTTTACATTCCAAAAATCGGCGGTTACTGCCCTCCCTAACATTGCCCACACCTACAGCAAATAAAATGGCAAAAAATGATCAAAGTGTGGTGCAGGCTAATTTATCCTGACCCACATTGTTTAACTAATGGAACCTCCAGAAAGAGCTTGTGTTACGGCATTCACTCCTAGATACCCATATTCACTGCACAAGAAATGGAGGTTTGGTGGGTGGAGACTTCTACCTGCTATCAGAAGAACTGCGACGATGGCGGTGAAGTCACAATAACTTCGGTATTGAATGACGCATAAGGGTGGGAGGGAGGTGGAACGTGTCGGAAAGTGGGTTTGTGGATCCTCTGAATAGCAACAGCACGGTATGCATAAGGACCCACGAAATTGGTGTACATGTTTCTGTATTTGGCAGTGGTTACACAACATAACGTAGTGCCAAGTGGACAATGGTTTTGGAGCAGGAATAGAGGGTGGACGAAGTATTGTGGAACAGGTGTCCCTCCTAGCAGAGCAATTAAGCACCAAAACGGAATTTCATGACTGTAGTATTTGAATTGCCGGGAGGTTGCGAAGCAGTAATGAAGGGAGTGATTGGGTGGGAAGAGGTGGGTGGCGGGTATTATTGGAATGAAGTCTGGGAGTAATTTACGAAGTGCCAGAGGCAAATAGCATGCATGTGGTGGGAGGAAGCATTTTGAAGGAATGTGAGATGAATGGATAACTGTGAGAGGATTGTTATGGGGAGGATGGAAGTCCATTGCGAAAAGCTGTGTCCGCAGCGGTCCTCACGCGGGGAAGCATGGTGTTCTGCTGATGAGGGAGGCAGCGGTGCCTCAGAGGTGTCTGTCTGAGGAGCGGTGGATGCATTACCTCGGCGGAATCCATGCTGTGTCATCCAGCCAATATGGTGATGCAAAAGCCACGTCTCATCACTCGTCACATTGCATCACGTCACAGGTGAGAGGTCAGTCAGGGAGGAAGTTGAGATTGGTGTCGTGTTGTCATATGGTCGAAAGGGGAAGTGGAGAACGAAGTGGTGGTTGTGGAAGCGTAGCTGGTGGTCTGCCATTTGTACACGTGCGTGGTATGCAGTTGCCTCGTATCTTAGTGAATTCCACGACTTTCGCTTGCCATGTGTCTCGCCATTGCTCATGTTGGACATGATGGAGAAGTCTTTGGGACACATTGATTCTGGAGACGTAATGCACGTTCGCAATGTCAGCAGGTGCCTCATTATAAAACTGGAGAGGAGGATGTTTCTCAGCAATGCATCATTGATTTTTCGGATGAGAGAATGGCATCACTAGACTTAGCTGGATATTTTTATTTTTCTATCTCACCTTCTCAGGATTTTGCAGAGGTTTCTGGAGGAAATAGTGAATCTTTTTAATGACAAGTTGGATTTAGACTTGAGATGGTGAAGCAGGCAAAGTAGAATGACAATCATTAGGTTAGACTCACATGTCAATGACACCAGGGTCGAAAGATGGTGGGAAGTTGGATAGAGAAAGCCATGGAGTATAGTGGCTACACTGATGCCCACGTCCACCCTTCATCTGCGTAATTAGTTATAGTCGTATACATTCCATGAATGTCACCGTGTTACAAGAAATTATTGCAGTAGACCGTATCAAAAAGTGCACAAACATTGAAAGCCAGCTACAATAATTTATGATTTTGTATACAAGAAATCAAAATTAAATGGCTAAATTTTTTGCCCTTTTTCCCAATAAATTGTCTGTTCAACCGGAGTGATGGGATGACATATTAACTCCCACTCTAATGCATATAGCAAATCACCGTTCATAATGCTGAGATTAAATGTCTTTTTTTCCAGAAAAACCTTTACAGCACCTGAAAATAAGCCCTTTTGACAATTGCTAAATTGGAGAATTTGTTGTCTGCAATCGTGCATTTACTGGAAGTTGATGGTCTCAACCCAAGGTCATAAACAATGCTGAAAGATACGGAAAGGCGATTTATTGCGAGAAATGCCCAATTTAAATAGAACAATTTTGGCTTTAAAATAATAACTTATCAAGTTTTCTATATTACCCTACAAGAGGCAAAAATAAAATCAGTTTCTGTAGCTAGAAGGCTCTAATTCGGTAGTGTAGGGCCCGAAGAATGCCTTAAAGACGGAAGAAAACATTACTAGGGCGGAACATTAATTTCTGAAGTACAGAAGAGCTGGAAGGGGAATCCTGGCATGGCTGGAGGGCCATGCCACCCAGAAAAAGTACAAAATGCGTAGCCTTAAGTGCTTGTTGCGTAATTATAATGAAGAGTTAAACAGCAACCCGTTGTTCGCGGTGCACCCCAGTGGTCAACCTTCCACGTAGGTGCTGTAAAGCAGAAAACCCACAAATCAAACGCTCTAGTCATCAAGTGTGCGTAAAACTGAGAAGGCATTTAAAAACGACGTTGGCGATCTTTCTTGGCAATTCCACTGAATCTATAGTTTCGTCCTCTTAGGTATGTGAACTGTAGTGTGCAGGCCATCGCGCACGCCCATCGCTAGTTCAAAGAACACTATTTCAAAAGCAGCCATTTAGCCAAGGATGGGATTTAAAATAATTTGCTTTAGTACTTAAGGCACATTTATATTTGGGTTCCTTGCAGCAAGTAGAGAGGTGAAGGCGGCTCACCTAATTGACATAGTCAAACAGGTACTGTGGACAGCTCCCTGCAGAACACTGTACTCGGGTAGTAGCTGAGACAAGACGTTATTTTCAACCCTTTCGTTGGGGTCCTCACAGATTATTACATCCATAGTATATGTTCTACTTCCTTCACATTAAATTTTAACATTCAGGGATAAAAATTGAGTTTGCTTTCCGATGCCATTAATGTTGCCTTCCGGGTCCTTCCTGAAGGTGTAAGTAGTCATACCTCTAGGTCGTAATATGTACTAGCGATAAACAGAAGAGCTAAGGAGCTACTAGCATTGCCCGAAGGCTTCGTCGCCCCACCAGCATCGCATCCTTAACTTCCAGCCAAACTAAAACGAAGAGTTATAGTTCTACAATGGGAAACTACGGAGCGTTCAAATAATAGGAGGTGCGAAGCTGACCACTAAAAGATGTTTGGAAATCTTCTGTAATAAATACATAGCACATCGTATATTTTTACTCACTTAAAGGTAAGTGCCAAAAAATAGTAAGAAAAATCACGCAGTTGGTCAATACTCCTTCATATTCCAGCAGATCAACATGATTGCTATTTCAAGAGCACCTGTGAGGGAACCAAAACTCCAAAGAGTACAAGAAATGCAAATCCAAGGAGAACTTCGTCTACGCACGTTTTCTTAAATCACCATTGTAAAGATGATAAATGTTTATGCGCGTGTATGCAATCGTTATCTTCCCATATTCAACTCCAAAGGCATACTTTGGGAAAAAAGAATCATTTCATGGCCACCATTCTCCCCATTTCAGGTTTGCGAAAAGGAGCTAATTTGACTGGTTGTTTGAAATCCCCCTAAATAATCGCTACGGGATAGAACAGTTAACAAAAATACATGCATTGGTTGTTTTTATATGCGTTTGATAACGCAGAGACCATTTTTATTATACAGGCAGTATTTTCGCCTAGAGGCATTGTCTTCTAAACATACCCATAGTCTCTCAGTCTCTCTTTGCATTACTGAAAAATGTTACTCCTTTCTGGCCTGGCTTATTACAACCTAAGGTAAGGCCTAAAGTGCTACACCGCTGGGAGCATTGAGTAAACTTAAATTGAATCCTAATTTTGCTGGCTTATAATCAAATTTGAATATCAGGACGGGCGGAGACTCGCTACAGAAGGGCGAAAACCTGAGAATGCGTCGCAGTGATTCGCAGACAACATCAAAGAAAACCTTGCTATAAATTCCTTACACAAAACTGGCCTATCGTAACCTGAGAACATGGCCTTTTACAAGACTGTCCAGCCTTCAGTTCAGTTGTCCAAACGGTCTCGTCCGCAGCACGGTTTGCCCTGCACAGGACAATATATTTGGTAATTTCAATTAGGCCTACAGCATGTACTACCGCTATTTTGAGAAGCTTTCCTCCTAAGATGGAATTTTTTATTATTATCTGAGAACCTGTCTCACTATTCTTCTTACGATCGGAGCAGATTTCCCCACTCTCCACAATTTTAGCCTCTGACATAATAACCATCCAAAGTGTCTGTAGACCCTCTCTCTTGCACTGCGTAACTCCAGCCACGCTCTGAGGTATTCCACATGGCTTTTGTGCCCACATAACCCATATCTGTCAAATTAAGGCCAACTAGTTTACAAACATTAAGATGAGCTATGGTTTTGGAATGTAGGGATTGCATATTACCACTTCAAAGATGTAAACTTTACGTCAGAAAACATAATAAGTGATACTAACGGTAGCGGTCCTTCACCTTAAGAAAGGAGGTGCAAAATGCCCACTACACGAGAGGTAAAACCCTTGGCTCGAATATTCAAGAGCACACCACCCCAATAAGGGTCTCCGTCAAATAAGGGGCAGTCATTATCCCGTTTGAATAACTCAGTGCATGCGTTTTCGCACTCAACTTGAGGCTAAAATTAAGGGAAGATGAGTTAAAGTTTCAAAAAACGACAAATTTTTAGAGTTTAATGGACCAAATTCGGGTTTTTACGAGCCAAAACTAGCATACATTAGAAGTAAAAAGGGGGTTGGAAATCCCTCCCAATTCCATAAGGCACTCAAGTAAAATAATCGCGACTTGCTTCCACAAAGGGGCAACCATTTGGATAAGTTTTTACACTTTTGTGAAGTTTATCTCATGATAAAGTATATCCGATGGTTAAATTTATAATTCCTTTGCCGCTTGATAAACAGATTTTTAGACCTTCTTGGTATAAAGACTTAGCCACCTCGGTAATACTTATCAATTTATGTGATAGACTCGTGAGTTGATCGGTGCTTCTCGAGGTGCCAATATATTCACCGTACTTAGCGCCCGTATACCCTCTGAATCCTTCCCTTGCAAGGCTTTGCTGACCTCTTCAAGGTTTAACAAACGCACGGGGGCGATTGTTGGTCCGGGAGCCTTACGCTCCCACTGACTTCCGTGTTTGAGACAAATTACCCCTCGGAACTCGTGTTGCCTTTTTCAAATGCTTGGAGCAATGCTGCCATCATGGGCAGAATACCCTCTAATATCGAATGTTGTCCTTGTCTGACGTAATCGTACAGTCTAGACTGGGTGAAGCTCTGCTAAATGTGGGTTTAAAATGGTTGTCTAGATATTTCTTCTAATAAGCCTCTGTAGTGCCGCACTTAGTTCGCACTTCATTTTTGAATTATGACAAATGAACAAAATGCTTTGTTTGAAGTTTTTAAACAGGAAAGTGTAACAATTTGTAGTAATTATATCTAATTAGCCAACTTTTGAGCTAAATACTCCCAATCAACTGCTGATTCTGGGGCGCATTGTAAGTCTGAAATGATTAGTCCTGACAGTACTCGCCTTTTTTTTCCAAAAAATTCAATATGCTCACTTATGAACCCTGACCCTTTGCAAATTGATACACGTGTGAGGCCACAACCCGACCCAGGATCCGAAATAACCTCTCATTAGAAATCCAGCCTAACTTTATCTCAACAAAAAACGCCAAAGTTGAGGATAAATGACAAACAATTCCTTCCACCTCATTATTTTCAAAGCAATAATAGCGAGAGCAAGTTGTTTTTCCCCATCAAGCGAATTTGATCATTTGCGACTGGATGAAGTGTGCAAGGTTGGGAGTAGTTCCCCAGGGAAATGTCTCGTTTGGGCAGGAGGGAAGGAAGAAAGGAGGAGCATTTAATGCTTAAAGTACTTCATCCGTTATGGCTGCCAATTTTGAGCTCTGAACAGTAAAATGCCCAAATGGGTAAACATTTACTTGGCCTCTGCCTTTGGTGGAGCCGTTACAGGGTAGGATTAAAACCCACCTTCCTGAAACTCTCTAATCCAAGAAAAGTATTCCAAACACACATAAGTATAAAAAAATCTAAATGAGCTTCTTAAAATTTGATAAAAAAGTTTCCTTTGTATTAATCTGCCCTCTTGAAAGCCATTCAGCCCGGGTCTGATTTTTGCAAAACAAAAAATTCCTTTATGATTAAAACCAAATTGAGGGAGAAAAGTTATAAAAAATGGTTGTACAAGTCTCGAGTGTCGATTCAAGAGGTTTGCCATACAAGTAGAACCTAGGCAGAGGTGGAATCAGGATATTCGTTGCCTGACTCGGAGAAGATTTGCCAATTATAGCCCATGAAAGCCATGCAGCCCCTCAGTCCCTGTTCATAACACACACCTGTTTTGATTTAGAGCAAAACATTCTGCCTGTAAATACTACATGATGTAACCTGGTAAAGGCAATGTCACGTATACGTGACGCTTGTGTTTATGCTGTTAAAAGGATGGATTAAAATTGTGGCTACCCTGTAGATTTACCACCTGATTCTTTTTTGATGAGGGTTTTCATCAAGAGATTTTCAATCTATATCAAACCTAGGCTGGGATAGAATTGAGACGTCAGATGCCTGGCCTAGAGAAGACCTGCCAGTTACAGTCTGCGAGTAGTATAGTGCTCAAAAATGCAAAAAGAAACTAATTTTCCTCAAACTGTAAACGTTTAACGTTTAATTTGTTCTCTTAGAATAAACAAATCCGGCCTCAAATACTATCAGATTAAATTTCAGCCACCTAGAAGTTGACAAGGTCAATATTTCACATATACGCGACGTTCACAGTAAGAGTATTAAAGAACATGGATTAAAACCTTAAATATTTCGAGGAATTTGCCATATAAGCCAAACCTAGGGTGAGATGGAATTAGGGCACTCTTTGCATAACCCAGGGAAGACTTGTTAACCACAGCCTGTGAAAGACATGCTGCTCGAAAACAAAGAGAAAGCATAAGTATTCACAGACCTCAAAAATTTCACATTTGCCTACTGTTATAGATCAAACCAATCTGTCGTCAAATACTACCTGATTTAATATCAGTTACCTAGATATTGATAAGACAATATGTCACATGCGTTTCACGATGGAGGTGATGTGCTAAAGACTGATTAAAATCCTAAATTGCCCATAGATTTGCTTTTAAATCTTTATTGAAATGAATATTACTTACAAAAGATTGCTGTGTCATTCAGATTGAAGCTGAGGTGGCATTAAAGCTCTCGTTGGTCAGCCCAGAGAAATGCCAACTACAGTCTGAGGATGATTTGAATTGAATCAAGTAATACTGCTTAGAAAGGAAATATCATTACTCTCAGACTGCAAACATTCTATATCTACCTTGTTGTTCTAGACTAAATCAATCCTTTGGAAAATACCATCTGATGTAGTCTCAGTCATCTAGAATCTGATAATAGACGTGTCACATTTATGTGACGCTGGTGGTGAAGGTGTTTAAGAGGATGAACAGTTTAATTTTGACTAATTTTAGGTAAGAGTCCTTTGCAAACGATTTACTACTTAGGACAAGCCATCATTGAGGTGGTATTAGGATGTTTTTTGCCCAACTCAGAGAAGGATTTCTAGCCATAGCCTGCGGAAGCCATGCAGCTCAGAAACAAAGAGAAAATGCTATAATTCTCAGCCCTTAAACAATTCACTTCTATATTATTGTTACGAGCTAAGTTTAGTCCCTGTGCAAATGCTATCTGATGTTGTCTTAGTAACCTCGAAGCTGATAACTACCATGTCACGTATGTGTGACGCTGGGGGTGAGGGTGTTAGAGAGGATGTATTAAAACATTGAACGCCATGTAGGCTTGATTTTCGATTTTCATCGCTGCAATTAGTAATAAAATCTCGATTATTGCAAAATTTGTTTTAAATAATTCATTTTTTACGTCATTTATGCGATAAAAACTGGGGATTTTTTTGACGTCTCTAATCTTACATATCAATTGGAACAAGGGATTGCACCAAAGTGGTCTGCCTGTCACGTTGACTTGGCATAGTCACGTCAAAGCTGTCAGATAATGATGCTGAGTTTACGGCCTTATTTAGTAAATAAAGATAAGAAATAAATCCCGTGATTTACCCACTTTAGTTGGATTTAATTCATCCCTCCACAATTAATCACTGTCAATGTGTCGCTGCGATTTGAGTCTACATGATAAACACCTATTGAATGGTTGTTTACTACTAGTCCACAGAGGGGAAAATCGCTTGGACAGCGGACCGAACATGTAAAAGGCCATCAGCCCACCGCATAGTAGTTCTCTCCTTTTGGGAGCCCTCTACGGCATTTTCGATGATTTTCACTTCCCTTTGGACCACATTGAGCATTCAAGTGACACGTTTGACAGTGCCATGACAAATTTGTGCTACGGAAGAAATTTCGTGGACCAAGTTAGGATTCCAAAATGTATCAAGCCCTCTGTATGGAGAAATTTAGGGGAAATAATTTATTGCGGAGAGTGTACCAAAGTCCGCATGTCATATCTCAACCCCTTTTTTGTGGTCAAGGAAAGGAAGTGTCATGTTCTCCGATCCTGATAATAAATTATCGCCTACAAAAAAAGCAGTCGTGACATTTCATTCCTTATCAACAATTCCCATTCCGACCCTTGCATGCACCAACTTAACTTTGCTACGTTAGGTTATCCTTTGAAACATGCCCTGCTTTAGCCTTTGAATTTGGTTCCATTGTTTAAAATTTACTCTAATATGGAGTCTGGGACGCAAAGGTCAATAAAAGAATCGGATGCAGAATAGTATATTCCATTGTTGAAAACTTGCCAATTTCTGTCTTGAGGTATGCTATTTTGACAACCTTGGAGAAAAGTGACTAAAAAGCTAGAGAATTGCACTAACTAGTGTTAAAAGAGCGAGGTCATTAAGCATTAAGGAAGAAGTAAATGTTGCAATTATTTTTAACTTCTTTTTCCCCATCTTTAAGTAAACAGTGGAATTCCTCGCACAGTTACTATGGAAACTCTTACGAAAAAAGAATACTCTCCTTTCTAGAAGGTATCTGATTCATCTAGTCTCCATTCCGATTGTATAATCTGCTGCGATGTTCTAATTGTTCATTCAACTTTCTGTTTTGGTAACGAACCAATGAGGAATGCGCCATTGTACTTCTGCCGAACCGCCTAATCTCCGGACCATACAAGGAACCCCCAAGCAATTCTGTAGGTCGATGATACATTCTGCCCGAGCAATATGCCTTTATTCGTCTTCAAGGAAGTTTCAGGGCACCACACTACAAAGCAAAGCCGGTAGAACCCCCTTATTAGGTCGATTAACGGCGGTGAAGGAGACAGTTACATTCCTTCTCCTTCGTCTTTCACTCAGATCACGGGCTCAGACTATGCTGGAATCCAGATTGCAGTATGACCTTTTACCTTCTTCCTCGTTGAAGTAATTCTTGCATTTTCTTTGCGGGATAGTTGCTGACCTTCTCTACTCAAACTCGTTGAAGTCTTAGATTCCCTGCTGCAGAAAAAAGCCAGATTGCCATCAAAGAGACCAAACAAGTCTGCTGCTGGTGCGGGCTGTTTAAGTAGGTTGGTAAACATCTCCGCGTATTCTATTCATTCGATTTCCCTCCAGCTGTCAACCCTGCCAATCAATTGCAAGGCCAAAGTCAATCAGGCAGCTCTCATTACCTGCATCATGTTATATCCACCACCAAGGGAGTTACTAACAGAAATCGGGGCCTGTCAGTTAATTGTGCTGCACCAAACAAAAGGCTCACAAACGCAAAAGAAGAAAGTGACCGACTCCTCTACGTATCAAATTAAAAAGAGCAAAAAAATTTCAATTTAGAAAATTTGTAGGAAGTAAAATGGAATCATTAAATCTTTAAATAAATAAAGGAAATACGATGACGTTTCTGCGCATTTGGCATATCAAAGTTAGTATATAACACTGTCAATGTGCCTATACCTCATCTGGGCATAAATAATTTAGGGCAAATGAATTGTCATGCCTCCTTACTCAACTCCTACAACAATCCTTTTGGAATACGCATTTGTTTGAATGCATTCTTAATCTTTGTTTGTTTTTCTAAATTACCCTAACGAAACATCAGATGACCAAGGAGGTTCATGGTGGGTTTCGTAATCATCAGGGACTTGTAAAATACGTGCTGTTATTTATATGCCTGTGTTGGAGAGCATCGAGATGTGATGGTTCCTATAGCCTCCGTGTTGCTCTGAACTCTCAGACCACAAACTGTGGGTCTAGTCTAATAGATGTGACCACAGGTGGTGTGCATTTGCGAACCCAGTTTAGACCGAGACCAGAGGTGGAGGAGATTATTCTCAAGAAACGTTTTCACTCGTGAGGTAAATTGAGATACCAGAGCGATGCCTCTACTTTCTTCCTACTCCCATTTTCATCCTTTGTACTCATGGCATTTCTCCAGGTTCCATATCATTGCCACCATCTCAGTGGCAGCCAAACCTGATAAAACCATGGTTGCAAGCATAAGAGAATGGATGGTTGGGAAGTAAAGGTGAGACGATGGAGAGAAAGGACGTAAGATGCTTAGGGGTGAAAGTCTTCTAGGTCTTAACAGACAGCTGTTGGATAAAGTGGAATTCACAGCTGGATTTTCTTTTAGGTGGAAAAAGATGAGAAGAAGTGATGATGAAGAAGAAGCTGTCAAGAAGTATTTTTCTTAAATTTTTTTCTACCTGATCTTTCAGCTTCAAATATCGTGAAACGATGGCGAAACGATTTTGCAGTGTAGAATTTGTGGCCATCGTACTTTCCTCAGGTGGGATGGAGGAGAAAAGAATTTTATTTATGTAAAGGAAGAACCGTGCGACCTTTTGGCTTCCAGTCCACAGCCCTGTGATTTATTTCCCTACCGCAACGGAGACAAGTAAATCTCCATTCAAACTGCATTGGCCCGATAAAATGTAAACACAATGACTTGACTTACAGTAGAGAAAAATAAGTCAGACATCTCGCCAAATCCGGTGCTTTAAGAAATTTTCCAGCCAATATGGAGCAATTTGAATTTGTAAAACCAAATTTAAGAACCAGAAAATCGGCGTCACTAAATTATTAAATTAATGATAGTAATGCATAAAAATCAGCTTCGTAGCATCAAACTCTTCACTAATACTGCTGTTTTTAGTAGTATCTATTGTTGATAGGTGACAACAATAAACCTACTTGAGTCACCGCCACTTCAAAGTCGGCTAGAGATAAAACAGTCAATAAATGCAATGCATTTGAGGTCTACTGCTTCAGAAAAGACAATAAAAATGGCAGAGAAAATAAGGATTAATAAAAGGAAAAACGAAGCATTAAAGCATCGACAATCAGCAATCCGAATCGAATGCAAAATGCCTAATAAACAGACATATTTCAATCTCCCACTCCAAATCAACTCCGTATGTCGCTAAAATTGCTCAATTGCCTACTACCTACTCACAAAGTCAAAGAACTCATTTTGGTTCCACTCTCCTCAACGACTCACCATGACGCGGTTAACAAAAAAACTCGTTAATTCGGTCCCCAACGACAACATCCCAGCCTTCCTTCCAATCTCATGTCATGGAAAAGCATGCCTCATTCAGAGACCATCAATTCAAACCAAAAGAAGGCCATGAATCAGCCACAAATACAAGGCAAACACGATGAGGCATTTCGCAAGCGGAAAAAGAGGTTGCTGCGGTTACTGCAAGGTACCTCGGCTATAACACAACAATGCATTGCAAGTTGCGGAGGGGAAGAAGAGGAGGAGAAGAAGAAGAAGAAGCAGAAGAGGTAAGCTGGAGGAAAGAAGGGGACAAGGGAGGAGAGCAAGATGAGAAGAAGTCCATCAATCGAAGTCATCCGCTTCCACCACTCAAACCTGACGCAGAACACAGTCCCCTGCTACACAATCCAACGCCATCTGCTAAGTGCAATTCAAACAGCGCTTATTTGAAAGGGACAATCAGCCTGTCTCCGCCCATCGGTAGAGCAACGCCAATACACGATTTGAGGTGAATCCACACGCCAGTCAAGGAGAACGCGGCATCCCAAATGCCATACCACTTGATTGTACTACTGCGATTAGCACTAGTTGTGCACAGGTACTACTGAAATACCACTAATGAAATGGCCCCCTCCGATGGAAATTCACAAATGCCTCAGGAAGTGGTGGAACCAGGACTTTGTTCCCCTCTTACTTTAGCCCCATGAAGCCACCAATTGGAAGTTGGTTTGCACCACCTACCAAAGAACCGCAACACGAGGTGCATGGGTGCCTATACACCTGGGAATGACGGCTACTCGACACACGATATGCGCTGATCAAATGTCCTCGAAAGTGGTCCGTGTGGGATCACAACCAGAAAAACATACCACTACAAATTACGCGCAGTTTGCGTTGGGGCAATTCACATGCTAGATCTGCAACCCCTCTCTCTAGGCCACAAGTTCAAAAACAAAACTGTTTACCTCGCTTCAGTTCGGTTCGGTCCAGTTCAGTTTGGTGTGGTGTGGTCTAGTTTGGACTAATCCGATCTCGTCTAGTCTGGTCTAGTTCGGTTCAGTCTAACGCATTCCACCTCTACCCACCTCAGTTGAGGAAGGAATGCAGACACAGTGTTCTTGCTCGCCGTACCGCATCCACTTCACCCCAAGTCACACAACACCATGCAACAACACACCACACCATACCACACCACACTACCCCTCAATACAACACAACACAACACAACTTAGCCCAGAAACATGTAGTTCCGGTGCAACAACACATCCTGCTGCTTCGAGCTGCCTCGTAACACGGTGCAGTGCAGCACACCGCATAACACGAGCCAAGAAAGCAACAAGAAAAGACGTGACTGTGCCACGCTACCCACCACTGGTCGTGCTTGTGCTGCTTTATTCCTCCACTCACGCTCCGACGCCTCCGTGCCGGGAGGGCACACACTACCAACAACTCTCATCTCACCAATCCCATATCTCCATCCATAAATCTTGAGTCGCTTGCAAAGATGCTGTCCAACAAGTGTGAAATAGAGAGAGAGAGAGAAAATGAAGGAGACGGCAAGAGAGAAGAGGCATAGATAAAGGGAATGGGAGGGAGAAGGCGAGTAAGGAGCGGCACTTTTGATTCACCTCACTTTCTGTCCACTTCCTATCCCACATACGGGGTAACCTCAGTGAACACACGCGAAGGCAACAATGGCACCACACAATTACTACCTCGTGTCCAGCACTGCACCCTCAATTCCTCCATCCCTTTCTTCTTTTCACCTCCACTAACTCAATCACTCGCCCCCTGCGACAAGATCACGTTGCTCGTGGTTCCATGCAGTAGCAAACTCTCTTCAGGATGTCCCTCTCTACTCACCACTCAACACCTCATTACTCGCCTCTTCAACGACCATGTCCTCCTGCTCTCACCACAACATTGGCTTCACGTAAGAGTAGGAAATACTCTCCATCCTCTCTTCGTTCACACCTTCATCACCACACGCATCTTCCAGCTCCTCCCCTACATTCGTCATTCGCGCTCCTCCACCTGTCACGTGGATTAGAGTCGTCAAAACGCCTTCCAAATCTCCAATCAAACCACCCACGGATCCTCCTTCTTCCCACCACATGTGACCTCACCCCTTCACAACCCAAACTGAGTGGTTTTCATATCGCCAGCAACAGCCTCATGCTCTCCTCTTCCTCCTCCTCCTACACGCCTTCAAACAAGTCAACCACCACCAGATGATACGATGGTCGATGGGTGAGTGACACACGAGCACACAACTTCGCCTTCACTACACACACAGCACACACACACCTGTGGTGGTGGTGATGGTGGTGGCAGCAGCGGCACCAGCAATAGTCATGAAGGAAATCGTGCATCGTTGAATATTTCTGCGTCACCTTTGCACTCGTGAACTCAGCAGCTACACTCGCTACTTGTCCGCTACCCTCCCCCCTCACCCCCACCCGTAAACCATACGGTCACACAAACCACTCGTCCAACTCATGGTGCCAACGTGAAGACGTGGTCAATTTTGGCCACCACACCCAATCCACATATCACTCCAACTGTCTCCTCCACAGTTTCTCCCACAAATATCATCACACATTAACGCTCAAGCTGATGCCAAGCTGCGCCACTATCCCAGAGGAAATGTCTCATTCCTCAGCCATGAAAGAGGTGCCAGTTGATGCATGAGCTACTTAAAATGGCAGCGGGTTTTTGTTTCCAGCACATCCACAGAGCATGAGGATGAGCACGTGAATGAGGAGGTGGGTGAACAAGTTATTTAAGGCGGAGGGAAAGACGAACGGTGTGTGTGCGTGTATGAATGGAAGAGGTGATGGGAATTCGTGAGCAGCAGAATATCCACTCAGGGTGGTGGTGAGTCAAGTCCATTTGTCAGCATGCAACATGCGCCCACCTCGTGCATTGTGAGTCACGCAGGAAATCAACCTCTCTCCCACTCCACTGCAGCCCCACCTCCACAGAGCGTTGCCAGTTAAAGAGCCACACACTCACTTGCATCTCCGGTCTAACTCGTGATGTCGACTCCATTCTCCTGAATCCACCATCTCGGACAGGTTCCACACACTTGCCTTCTGTAGAGGGCCACCACAACACCAACTTCAAGTTGTACGGTACACACCCAACATCACCCAACTTCGCTTCCAACTAATGTTTCGAATGAAAGCCCATTCAGTGAGGTGGTGGTGAGGCAAGTAAGCCCCTATCAAAACTCTGTGTCGACATCACTGCCAATGCTACAGTGGGCACAAATCGTGCCCTCACATTCCTTTCCAAACACACATGGCGGCCCCATTTGCAGGTGGGTGCTGCAGTCACCAAGTTGAAAGCTCTGCCTCCCACCTCCATGCGCGCGTCATTAACAATATGGTTAGTTTGCAGTCTGCATTGCTCTCTCTCGTCGAGGTGAGAAGGAAGTGTCCAAACCAGCTGCGTTTATTGGGTGACACAGGGGTAGATGAGGTGGGTGCGATTACGCCACTCACCTGTCACCCACACTGAATCACCACCCCAGCATCATGAGATAGGAATCATCTCGCCTCCCACCTATTAACCAGTCAATGCGGAAATCTAAACTTTGCCTGACTGGATTACTTTTTATGCCACCTACACTACTGATTGCCATCAATGGAACCCTCACAACTCCACCTGGCCATTTATGTTCTTGCATCTATTGTCAGATATTGTATATGCAGAGTGAGCTCGTTTTTACAATGTGATGAAAAGAAATCATTACTCTTTGGCTTGTTTTTGAGTCGGCATATTTGCAATGGTCGGCCTGTAGAGAGTGATTATTCTGAACTGTCAAAATTTACAATTCTATTCCTGCAGAAAAATTTTTCTTATCGATCATTTATTTCTCAATTTCGAAATTGGAATTGATAAGAAAAGGACATCTCGTATCTGCTCTTTGAAGCTGAAAAAGGGATAGTGAGTAACATAGAATGATGCATAGTAGATCTGCCGTCTCTAGAATTTTGGGCAAATGAAATTCTCTAAAGGCATGGAAACTAGGTATCATCGAAGCTGATATAAACCTTAAGCCAGAAAGTAAATATATTTTCAATCAGTGCAGATGGATATTCTACCTACGGATGACGTTTTCATTTGCCAACATCACCACCCTGTCTTATTTACCTCCGCATCATCTGCACCTGAAGCGGGTACTTTTTTCCTCCTTCAGCCAGTGCAAATAGAGCCAGCCAATCTGCCACTACAGAACCGTCGTATAGCGATACATTTAGTTGTAGCCACAGCAACACATCAGTGTAGATTAGAGACAGCGAGAAACGCAAAAACGCAGTGCTTAAGCAGTCTGCTTTATTTCCCAGTCTGCATGCATAATGGGTTTAGGCCATGGTGACGGTTTGAACCCTGGAATTCATAAATAAAATCCGTGGTCTTTATCAAAATTCTTAATGACGTGGCCTCAGCTTAACGAGATAACCATGTTTGATGGCATTGGAGGGCTACTTAAAACATACGTCCTCGTAGGGAGTTGAAATTCCTCTTCTTGATGTGCCAGGACCTACAACTGTGCCTTGTCATGCAATGCTGCTAAATGTCCACCCAATCTTTGTCTTTTTTTGCCTCTTTGTTGACAACTGATTAGATGTTACGCTCTTTACTGGGTGTGTGACACCTCCCCCTTTCACCCTTCCCTCTCCCTCACCGATTTGGTTTGACAACAGGGAAGAGGAGGAATGTGGGTAACCATCATTCCCTATCGTGTGCAGTTATGACAACTACATATTAAATAATGCCTCACCAACGCACAAACTACTCTACACAGTCTGTAGGACTAAGAAGAGCATTAAAATACGGAATTGGTCTACCGGGTTTCCCACCAGCAGCCTTACCTTTATCCTTCATGACTGTGTCGCAGTCATTGGGCAACTCAGTGACATTTTAGAGCCTTAATGAAGGGTTCATCCTAAAGTCTGTTTATATGCACATCATGTTCCAGCAATTTCATCAAACACGACGCTCAACTACTGACCATTGTCAAGCCCCCAATTCCGGATGAGAAACGAGAGCATGTGAGAATGGACTCTCTGATTCTGGGGCTGGGCGGCGTGGGACAGTCACTCCTGAATCGGGCACACTGCAAGCTCAAACACATTAACAGCAATTTTTTTCTGTGAATTCAAAAGGGTTGAGGAGATATCCACTTTTGGCCACGCATGGAATGTGGAGGGCTAGATGCTCTGTAACTTCGGCATTGGGACATTTTACTGGTGAATGCCTCTACGCTGGGCAATGATTTCACACAACACTTATGTGACTGCCACCCTTTAAACTAAACCTTGAAAGCACCACCACATGCACCTCTTTATCATTCAAGGAAAATCCCTATTTAAAAACTGTACCGAAGAATTGCAATTTTTTGTCTGTGCGTGGGTACAAATGCACAACCTCCGAGATCTGCCTCAGTGAATACATGAAATATTAAACAGGTTTGTGTGCGTGTTTGTCTGTGAGACGGTAATAAAGGCTTAGTTTGGCCACAATTGCAGGTATGGAGAAGCTGCATTTACTTACCCGCGAATCCCATTTACGCCTCAATTGACCTGCGTACTTTCATCAACATATTAATTTATTTACCTTAATCCCCAGTTAAGTAACTTTGGATCAACACCTCTGACTACCAGGTAAAATTTCTGGCTGAGTTAGCTTGGGCACTAGTTTGTCCACCGAGAGGCAAAAAGACCGACATTTGTAGGCCCCATTAAAAAGATTAAATTATTTTAACTCATGAGTAGTGATAAAGTTAACTTCGTTAGCCGTTTTGGTCGCCATCTACGATTGTTTCTTCTTCACTTGCCTTTTTTCGATTTTAAGGAAGTTAAATTGCAAAGGGATGCAGCTAAGAAAAAGTTCAAATTCAACCCTTTCTTACAAAGACTTTAAATTGAATAATTCCACTTCGAAACTGTCATTGCATAAGTTACCAAAATAGCCAATTCTGGTAATTTTTTTGCTTTACAAGGCCCTCCATGTCATTGACTAGAATTTAATCGCCTTGACATTTTCTTCCCACCCTGACTGGGAGGCGAGGGGGGAGAGGGGGGGGCAAAAACAAGTCATTCGATTAACTTGTTTTTCTTCTCTCTCCTCCCCATTTTTCGACTACTATTTGCTGAAGCAAATGGAAAGTATTATATTTTGCAACTGTAATGCTAAAAGACGAAGAAGGCTTCTTGAAGGGCGAACTTATTTTTACCCAAATCTGTATTTGGGGTAGCCTTGTATTTCACTCGAGGGTAAAACTTCCTCTTAATTGTGCCACCTTGTTAAAAATCTTGCAACTTGTTCACCCGATTTCACCTTCTCGATCTTCATCTACTTCACCTCTCCATCGCATCGAGGAGGCAGGGTATGTACTTTGTGGCGGTAGTGACACAACTTGAAAGTTAGTTATCAGGCCACGGGTAATAAATGGTCCCCTATATCTGGTTATTCCCTACTTACCACGATATCAAAAAGTACAGATTCAGACTGTCCATTTGCTTTAGGTCATTTTAGGCTACTAATTGTTAGCTCAGATAAAGCGGACTATAGAGAAAGAGGAGCAAAATGACAAGCAGCTTAAAATGATTCAAGATAGACTTGAGAGATGCATCAGCTGCAATGAGCAGCTCAGAATGGACCAGAAATAACCGTGGCGTTGTTTGGTTAATAGGTGGGAGGCGAGATGATTCCTATCTCATGATGCTGGGGTGGTGATTCAGTGTGGGTGACAGGTGAGTGGCGTAATCGCACCCACCTCATCTACCCCTGTGTCACCCAATAAACGCAGCTGGTTTGGACACTTCCTTCTCACCTCGACGAGAGAGAGCAATGCAGACTGCAAACTAACCATATTGTTAATGACGCGCGCATGGAGGTGGGAGGCAGAGCTTTCAACTTGGTGACTGCAGCACCCACCTGCAAATGGGGCCGCCATGTGTGTTTGGAAAGGAATGTGAGGGCACGATTTGTGCCCACTGTAGCATTGGCAGTGATGTCGACACAGAGTTTTGATAGGGGCTTACTTGCCTCACCACCACCTCACTGAATGGGCTTTCATTCGAAACATTAGTTGGAAGCGAAGTTGGGTGATGTTGGGTGTGTACCGTACAACTTGAAGTTGGTGTTGTGGTGGCCCTCTACAGAAGGCAAGTGTGTGGAACCTGTCCGAGATGGTGGATTCAGGAGAATGGAGTCGACATCACGAGTTAGACCGGAGATGCAAGTGAGTGTGTGGCTCTTTAACTGGCAACGCTCTGTGGAGGTGGGGCTGCAGTGGAGTGGGAGAGAGGTTGATTTCCTGCGTGACTCACAATGCACGAGGTGGGCGCATGTTGCATGCTGACAAATGGACTTGACTCACCACCACCCTGAGTGGATATTCTGCTGCTCACGAATTCCCATCACCTCTTCCATTCATACACGCACACACACCGTTCGTCTTTCCCTCCGCCTTAAATAACTTGTTCACCCACCTCCTCATTCACGTGCTCATCCTCATGCTCTGTGGATGTGCTGGAAACAAAAACCCGCTGCCATTTTAAGTAGCTCATGCATCAACTGGCACCTCTTTCATGGCTGAGGAATGAGACATTTCCTCTGGGATAGTGGCGCAGCTTGGCATCAGCTTGAGCGTTAATGTGTGATGATATTTGTGGGAGAAACTGTGGAGGAGACAGTTGGAGTGATATGTGGATTGGGTGTGGTGGCCAAAATTGACCACGTCTTCACGTTGGCACCATGAGTTGGACGAGTGGTTTGTGTGACCGTATGGTTTACGGGTGGGGGGGAGGGGGGAGGGTAGCGGACAAGTAGCGAGTGTAGCTGCTGAGTTCACGAGTGCAAAGGTGACGCAGAAATATTCAACGATGCACGATTTCCTTCATGACTATTGCTGGTGCCGCTGCTGCCACCACCATCACCACCACCACAGGTGTGTGTGTGCTGTGTGTGTAGTGAAGGCGAAGTTGTGTGCTCGTGTGTCACTCACCCATCGACCATCGTATCATCTGGTGGTGGTTGACTTGTTTGAAGGCGTGTAGGAGGAGGAGGAAGAGGAGAGCATGAGGCTGTTGCTGGCGATATGAAAACCACTCAGTTTGGGTTGTGAAGGGGTGAGGTCACATGTGGTGGGAAGAAGGAGGATCCGTGGGTGGTTTGATTGGAGATTTGGAAGGCGTTTTGACGACTCTAATCCACGTGACAGGTGGAGGAGCGCGAATGACGAATGTAGGGGAGGAGCTGGAAGATGCGTGTGGTGATGAAGGTGTGAACGAAGAGAGGATGGAGAGTATTTCCTACTCTTACGTGAAGCCAATGTTGTGGTGAGAGCAGGAGGACATGGTCGTTGAAGAGGCGAGTAATGAGGTGTTGAGTGGTGAGTAGAGAGGGACATCCTGAAGAGAGTTTGCTACTGCATGGAACCACGAGCAACGTGATCTTGTCGCAGGGGGCGAGTGATTGAGTTAGTGGAGGTGAAAAGAAGAAAGGGATGGAGGAATTGAGGGTGCAGTGCTGGACACGAGGTAGTAATTGTGTGGTGCCATTGTTGCCTTCGCGTGTGTTCACTGAGGTTACCCCGTATGTGGGATAGGAAGTGGACAGAAAGTGAGGTGAATCAAAAGTGCCGCTCCTTACTCGCCTTCTCCCTCCCATTCCCTTTATCTATGCCTCTTCTCTCTTGCCGTCTCCTTCATTTTCTCTCTCTCTCTCTATTTCACACTTGTTGGACAGCATCTTTGCAAGCGACTCAAGATTTATGGATGGAGATATGGGATTGGTGAGATGAGAGTTGTTGGTAGTGTGTGCCCTCCCGGCACGGAGGCGTCGGAGCGTGAGTGGAGGAATAAAGCAGCACAAGCACGACCAGTGGTGGGTAGCGTGGCACAGTCACGTCTTTTCTTGTTGCTTTCTTGGCTCGTGTTATGCGGTGTGCTGCACTGCACCGTGTTACGAGGCAGCTCGAAGCAGCAGGATGTGTTGTTGCACCGGAACTACATGTTTCTGGGCTAAGTTGTGTTGTGTTGTGTTGTATTGAGGGGTAGTGTGGTGTGGTATGGTGTGGTGTGTTGTTGCATGGTGTTGTGTGACTTGGGGTGAAGTGGATGCGGTACGGCGAGCAAGAACACTGTGTCTGCATTCCTTCCTCAACTGAGGTGGGTAGAGGTGGAATGCGTTAGACTGAACCGAACTAGACCAGACTAGACGAGATCGGATTAGTCCAAACTAGACCACACCACACCAAACTGAACTGGACCGAACCGAACTGAAGCGAGGTAAACAGTTTTGTTTTTGAACTTGTGGCCTAGAGAGAGGGGTTGCAGATCTAGCATGTGAATTGCCCCAACGCAAACTGCGCGTAATTTGTAGTGGTATGTTTTTCTGGTTGTGATCCCACACGGACCACTTTCGAGGACATTTGATCAGCGCATATCGTGTGTCGAGTAGCCGTCATTCCCAGGTGTATAGGCACCCATGCACCTCGTGTTGCGGTTCTTTGGTAGGTGGTGCAAACCAACTTCCAATTGGTGGCTTCATGGGGCTAAAGTAAGAGGGGAACAAAGTCCTGGTTCCACCACTTCCTGAGGCATTTGTGAATTTCCATCGGAGGGGGCCATTTCATTAGTGGTATTTCAGTAGTACCTGTGCACAACTAGTGCTAATCGCAGTAGTACAATCAAGTGGTATGGCATTTGGGATGCCGCGTTCTCCTTGACTGGCGTGTGGATTCACCTCAAATCGTGTATTGGCGTTGCTCTACCGATGGGCGGAGACAGGCTGATTGTCCCTTTCAAATAAGCGCTGTTTGAATTGCACTTAGCAGATGGCGTTGGATTGTGTAGCAGGGGACTGTGTTCTGCGTCAGGTTTGAGTGGTGGAAGCGGATGACTTCGATTGATGGACTTCTTCTCATCTTGCTCTCCTCCCTTGTCCCCTTCTTTCCTCCAGCTTACCTCTTCTGCTTCTTCTTCTTCTTCTCCTCCTCTTCTTCCCCTCCGCAACTTGCAATGCATTGTTGTGTTATAGCCGAGGTACCTTGCAGTAACCGCAGCAACCTCTTTTTCCGCTTGCGAAATGCCTCATCGTGTTTGCCTTGTATTTGTGGCTGATTCATGGCCTTCTTTTGGTTTGAATTGATGGTCTCTGAATGAGGCATGCTTTTCCATGACATGAGATTGGAAGGAAGGCTGGGATGTTGTCGTTGGGGACCGAATTAACGAGTTTTTTTGTTAACCGCGTCATGGTGAGTCGTTGAGGAGAGTGGAACCAAAATGAGTTCTTTGACTTTGTGAGTAGGTAGTAGGCAATTGAGCAATTTTAGCGACATACGGAGTTGATTTGGAGTGGGAGATTGAAAAATGTTTTTTTATTCAGCATTATTGGTTAGTTCCGGATCGCTGATGGCAGACGCTATGCTCCATTGTTATTCCATTGTCCCCCTCTGAAGCAGTAGGCACAGAACATAATTTTAATTCATATTTCCTTAGATCTGTTGGAACCACTCATTCGGGTTGCTGAAAGCTGATTTCAAATTATTAAGCTTTCAGGCATTAACGGCATGCAGATTACAGCTTTCAGCATCTAGAATTAATGAAGAGTTCTTTTACTCTTGCACAATTTGAGCTTTCATTAGTTTAGTCCCTGTGCTCGTCATCAAGTCACATTTGGATAACTTGTTCCTTATTAAGTATACATTAGTGGGCTCACTTCTTTTAGTTAAGATGTTTGCTCCCGGGTGTAAATACTCTCTTTTCCTGTTAAACTCTCTACATTTATAATTTAGTCCGTATGAGCTCGTAACTCAGCAAGTTTCTTCTTTCTGCTACCGATCGCAAAGATTGCGAACTACATTTGCCTCTTCATAGTTATGCGATCGGAGCGATAGCGTATTAGGCCGCAATGCGATAGGGAAATGCATAAATTTTGTGGGGGCGCCCATGCATACACAACCAGGGGTCATCAAAGGTCACCATCTGTTTGAACCAATTCTCCCGTCTCAACTAGATTCGCCTTCTGACTTCATCTGGAATGAACTTTCCCTGTCTTTTTTTCTATTCTCCTTTGTGTTGATTTGACGGTTGAGGAGAGTTTGTTTTGCATGAATTAATTAGTGCAGCTGCCACGAGATCCATGTTGTGGGACGCCACGCAGAAAAGGGTTTTTAATCAGGCTAAGTTGGGAAATCAATTGTTTTTATTATCCTCTAGCAATTCCACTGACTTGTGGCGCTTCTTCTGCATCCAAACTATGTAAAATACGAGCTATTGCCGCAGGATGAAGTCAGAGATGTTCGTGAATACCTCAACGGCTTTTCCAGCAGCAAGAGCACTCAGTGAATAAAGCTAAGGATAAGTCGGAATTTCTGAGGATTTACTGTCCACATTACTGGATAAATGTAGAGTCGGTGGCTTAATTTTATGCTTTTTGTTTCGAGCTAGACTGTCAGAACGGTGGTGAGGTTGAGTTCAAATGAAATTTCACTACATCACAATTTAACTCCTAAAAAAATGTACTCGGAGATTATCAACCAAAATCAACCGCACGTAAGTTGAAATCGTTTGCTTATTATTGCTTACCACTTTCCCCTACCACTGTGGAAGAGTTGTCTGAAGATTATTTGCTGAAATAGAAAGAAAGTACTACCGATCTCATCAGGGGTGCTTATATATTTCAGAGTGCCTAAATAATCACGAACATCTCCCAAATCGTGACAACTTCCAAGTATGCACTTCTGTGAGATACGTTGACATCTGCACGAATTGTTCCGTCCGATCAAGTTAAAGTTCAATAACCCAGAAGACAATAAGTCACTTTGCCTCTCGTCATCATCGAGTGTTAAACAGAATCATGTCACAAAGTCCTCTTATCTACTAGTCGTCCACAATAGCTGTCTTTGGCATTTGTTTTGCTAACACTTGATAATTTTTTGTTTGGTTAGAGTATTGTCAAGCAAATGACCGAAAACTCTCCTCTTCTTACTACCAATTTTAAAGTACTGGCAAGTCTGCGCCATAGAACAGTGGACAGATCTGGTGTAAACTGTTATATAGCAACGCATAGTTGTTGGAATATACCTTAGAGATGAAAATTGATCAATTTACATCAAACTCACGGTTGAGTTGACGCCAAAGTTACCGAGGCGTAGAAGAACACAAATCCTCCAGAAAGGCTTGACATTTTATGAATCTCTCCTGCCAAACAGAATAAGATATTTTCTCCGATCCCACCTCCTTGATCCAAGGATCTGAAACTGAAGGTAGGGAGGAGAACCTATGAAAATGCCACAATATTTAAAGCCTTGAAGGGGACTTATTGCTGCCTATTCATAAAATGACGTCATACTGGGTCTTCTTAGCCAATTCGACCTTTTTCCTCGTTACTAGTTAGTTTCGTAGCTTTAAGTCGTACCACACTGACATTTTACGGTGCATCAATTGAGGTTTAATTAGTTGAAGTGGATCTATTTCAAAAAAAGGGCCCAAAAACTTGTTAAAATTCCTGAAATTTTTAACTATCGAAGAAACTCTGCCTAAAACCACCCTTTTCCCCTTTTTTTCAGCATAGATGCTCGAATACGATTGCATTTTGCCCAGAATGGCATTATCAGTAGTCAGTGTGTAGCAGATGAAACTCCAGTCAGATTACTATCCATTTAAAATACCAATGGTTTTTGGGAAAGAGTAGTAGGGGCTTGGGGCTGCTGGAGTGGCCCGGAGTTCATGCCGCCCAGTCAGGGTAAAATGGCGAAACCCCAGGGGTCTGTTACCAAACTAGGGAGATGCATAGGCTAAAGTATTGCGGAATATTTTAATAGAAATCACGGCATTTAGAAAATTTTAAAATCTTTCTATTGTGTCCGCAACAACAACATGAATGAGTATATTGCGTCTGAGGCTGAAGACATCCCAGTTTTATTGAGCCCTCAATTAAAAGAGGCTTGTTACAATCCCCTACTTAACTACGTGGATTTTTGGGGTCTCACTTTACTGAGAAACTCGACTGGCCCACCGTTTATATTGTGAAAACGCGATTTGTACTAGTCACTTTGTGTAGGGAATATAGGTACATCAACAGGTAAAAGGTGGCCGCGACCGGATTTTTCCTTTTTTAGCTCAGATAGATCATAGTATCATAATTTCATAATTTTTTTCAAATATGTAGAAATACAGGCACTAACAGACTAAAGTGAAGCAGAAAACTGCTTAGAATAAATCTTATTTACTATTAAAACAGCTAAAAATACACGAAGCTATTATTTAGGCGTGGGCTGAGGGGCTAACGGCGTGACCAAGAGGCCAGCTCACCTGTCGGAAGTACAGGCGTGGAGAAATGGGTACCAGGGAAAGCGAAACGAAGCCATAATCAAACAATCCAAGCATTAAATGTCCCATCTTTTTCGGGAGTCCTCCAAGGCGCTCTCCTTGGTCAAACTCCCGTGTCCGTCACCACAATGTGGTCAGTGATGTGAGGAAAAACAACCACAAAACAACTGCATCAGTCACTAATTTGTGTGATTAAGAAGACATTAGACCACGACGTCACTTATCCACCTAAGCAATTCCACTGGGATCTACGCTGCGGAAAGGGGAATGTGGTATCCATCACGGATGTCTATCGCGAGTGCTAAGAACGCTAGCCTAAAAGCGGAGTCACCCAACAAAGGATGGGACTTGACATACTTTATGGGAAATGAAATTTTGCGCCTATATTTCCTTGATAATTTTCCCTCACTTCAAAGCTGCTCAGATCTATCTATCCGGGATCTGTCCAGCTAGAAAAGTGGTGGAGAAAGAGGAGTCGCGCTTTCACTTCATTGACATCACACAGATACGGGCAGAAAGCGCCGTAACGAACCTTCCAGATAGTTCCAGGGTAGTGCCACTTCAGCTGTTAATGGCATTCCTGTGGGACATGGGATTTGTCTACTTGTTGAATAAAAATATCAATTGCAACCCTTCTGTTGAGAGTCGTTTCAGATTCCCCCATCCGCAGCCTGTGCCCTTACTCCAACACGTTATATTCCAGTATTTAGTTATAGAAACCGTAGCAATTGACCTTTGAAATTTAATTCACTTTTCGCTGCCACCAATGCGACTCCTGTGACTTTTTTGAAGACAAAGGAAGGCATAACACTCAGAAAGTATACATATTGCTGAATTGCAGATGGGCCAGGGCTGCTGGTATGGCGCAAAGGCCATAGCGTCGAGCCTTAAGCGTCCACCTAACTAAACGAAGAATTGAGCATTCAAAGAGCTAAAAAATTTACTCGTAAGGTTACAAAGGATCCATATCTAACAGCTTTGCCTACTTGGTAAGTTTTAAAATCTGTCATCGAAGGAGAACCAAGCCGTCATTTTTTCTCTCCTCTTCCTAAAAAAACTACAAAGCTTTAGTTAACCTGTCACGTGAAAATAAGATTTCCATAAGTCCGCTTGTTTCGCTTATCAGTGCCCTTTGATTACAAAACTTGCTTTATCCAGAAGGAATTAAAATAGCAGACACGTGGGATGGATTAGGGCCTGAAACAACTGTTACCAAGGTGAGAAATTTCTTTCTGTTTTAGATTTATGACTTAGCCAAGGTAAAATTGGATGGTGAAAGAGTTTAGGCAGCATACATTTAGCAATACTTAAGAAACGCTTAGGATGCAGTTAGTAAATTGGCACGAATAGCTGCACTTAGGTAGGAAAGAATGTCTTCCCAGGTGCCATATACCCCCACCTCACGGCTTGAATACTATAAAAACAAGTCATGAAAGAGCATACCAAAATGCCAAGAAAATCTGACCCGAAAGTTTCTTCTTTCGGCCTCTAAAGACTCGAGGGGTTACAGCAGTAAGAGAGCTAAGAGGCTATAGACGTGGTGGAAGGCTCTATCTATCAGTGATACGACCGGAATGGGACATCTCTTAATAAGATCTTATTAAAAAATTAAAGACCCTAATATTTTTGTTTTGGACGGAATTTAAAAAGTTCTTTTAACATCTCGTCAAAAGCCCCTTGTTGAAATTGACTTCGAATTGTTGGAAGTATAGAAGGCACTGCTTTCTCCCACTTGTCAGAATGCGCTCACGATGAATGGTGTAAAAATACAACACAACTGAATCTGCCCCTTTTTTCCCCTCAAAAATGCTGCCCTCCTTCCCAGAAAATGCAAAAATTCTATTTTGATTTAATTTCCCAAAAAAAAGATAGCAAGAAATCACTGCCAAAATTAGGGCAGATCGGTTGTTTGATCGACAATTTGTTTTGGGGAAGGGAAAACAGACTTTGGTGAATGCTGCTAGACAACATACTTCATGGTTATTTCCAGCAACCTTGGCTAACCAACATTCAACAACAATTGCCAATGTTACAAAATGTTGTGGGGAAAAATGTAACGGAAAAATTCAATCTGGTGAACAGTTGGTGCAAGGCGTTGAAAATTAATCGTTCCCCCAACTCCTCTATTCTCTTTAGACATTAGCTGGGTGTCCTAGATTTTGCTACTTGAAAAAAGTTATTTGATTCAACAAGCTTGGTGAGTTAATATTAAAATTGGAGTATCGAAGCAGCTTGGCATTTTATTTGTTGATAAGAATGTGCTTCAAGTAATGGGACTTGGATCTTCGCCACTTTCACCCACAACATTAGCTTACTAGGTTAGAGATATGAGGTAACTTTTTTGCTCCTAAATGGGGAAGCAAATAATTTTTGGGTGTCACTCCCCTAACCCTAACCCTAAGCCTTCAGTCAACCCACCCATCTCACTTTTTTGAGGTATTCATGTCTTTGTCCTTAGAAGGCTGTGGAGACACAATAATTCACCTGTTGAACGCCACGAACACGCCCTAGACATACTTCTTCTTCGGAAACTGTCAGGACTCTTGGATCTGCCAAAAGAATGCCCTATGTTTCGACCCGAAAGACAGTGCTAGAGATTGCTACAAGGCTTGTACGTGTAAAAATATAAATTTCAAAGAGCTAAGGTAATGTGGCTTCAGTATAATGCTTTAAGTGTAGTTTTAGCTTTCGGTTTTGGTAACGGGTCACTCAGGGCTTCTCTCTTGTACTTTCATCGGATGACATGGCAATCGGACTACGCCTGTAGTCCCCCAATCAGAGTATTATGCCTTCTTTCCTTTTCTGAGTATTCTCAGGGCGCTACAATTGTAGCAATAAAAAGTAAAACTGATCTCAACGGACAACCATCTTCAAGTCCATTTCTGATTACTAAAATAAACTGAAGGAGTTGTGCTGTGGTTAAGAAAATCTGTGACGAACCCAAACAGAGGTGTTACAAATAATGTCTACTTTCGGCAACTACCACCACCATAAGCAATTGCGGCGCAAGTCGCCGTATACCACCTGGAATTGTTCGTTACGGAGCTGTCTGCAATACCTGTAGGAAGATATCAATTAAGTGAATACGCGATACCTCCTCTTCTACATGGACAAATCCCAAAAAGTTATGGCTGGGTAGCATTGAAGTAAGGAAAATTGTTAAGGGGGAATAGACGTTAAGCATTATTCCCCATTGAAATATGTTAAGTCCCGCCTTTTGTTACGCGACTTTGCTTTCAGGCCATGGGTGATGCCATGCCTCTTACTCCTTCCTATAATACAGACCCCAAACGGGACGAGCCTCCACTTCCAGTGGAATTTTTAAGAGGGCTTAGTAATAGTACACTCAGCTTCATCTAAGTTGCACGTAATATTCGATGACTAATGCGATTGGTTGGTGGAGGTTTTCTTTTCAGTACCAAATGCGTTGTAATGGCCTGCGTGGGAGGTTGACCAAGCAGAGTGACAGGAATGAAGTACAAACGAAGAGAGCTGCTGTGTAATGCCAAAAATGTTTATTTATTTCTTCTTTTTAGCTTCACGGGACCTGAAGACTCTGACAATGTACTTCCTCTGGCGCCACAGCCTCTGGGCCATGGCAGTTGCCCCATGTTTATCCCGTCCATGTGTTGGGTTTTCTTTCTACTACAGAGAAGACTTGTGGTGCTATATTACCCAACCCATTCTCCCTATTCGATTGAATACGTCTTCAAATAACACTCATCACCTTTTGTAGGTAGAATCCCCAGACGATCACAGGGTAGCATACAAAAGTAAGGCAGAATTGAAAGGCGGAGAGAGGGCTAAATCTTCAACTCCTCTTTTAGGGACAAAAATCTTTTAAAGATGGAATTCGCAGCAAATTTGTTTGTCATTTGGGAGAGTTAGGGGTACGAAATCTGTGATTTCTACAGGCTTGCACTAGGTTGCATCAAATACACAAATTGGGCAACTCGCTGTCATAAAAGGGGCTTTTAGTGGGCTCTCTGCTTTTTTTAATTTTGACAAATGAATCCTCACAAAACTAAATTAAATTAGGCACTAATTGCCATTGGACAATTTTTAAAGTTCTGGACGAGATTTTTCCCATCATCCGCCTCGCCTATCAGATCGTCGAAGCCACCGCACTGGAAAAGGGAGGGGATACCAATTACTGGTCCTCCCTCTCTCCGCCCCCCCTCCCGTCCGGTTTACCGGTCAGGACAGGCAAGTTCACGCTTGGTGACCGTATATCGTGGCCAAATGGTTTAATTTGGTTAAGCTTCTTCCCATTTGCTGCCCTTTCTCCGTTGCTTACCGAATTGCCATCACAGTTGATCTGTAATTAGATGAAATGACGGACACACAACTCCCTATTTTAAGCAATGCAGAAGTCTTTATTTTGTGGAAATACCTTGCAGTTACTTGAGCCATCTAGATTTAATAGTCCATTTTACCATTCCTATTTTGAATGTCTCCTTTGGTTCTTTTGGCTCTAGCGGGTGTTCATTCATCAAATCAAAAGGAAAGGCACTTCAGACATCTCGCAACATCAGGAAGCGTGTACTGCACACTGGTCTGTTGTTTGAGGAATTCCATATTAAGCTGGCGGGACCAGATAACCAAAAGGTTCGTGATGTTTTTGATAAGAAGCATAAGTATGCGGCTGTCTCGCCATACCCCTGTTGTTTTCTGTACTATTTTCGGGTTATTTTATGCCCTCGTACCATCAAGAGTGTAGGTTGAACCTGATGATAAGTAAGTTTTCAGGGCTGCAAACTCATCTAGCAAAACTTGTGCTAAAGAAAAGAGTGCGGTGGCACAGCGTTCTGTCTAATTGGTGACTATTTACTTCCACCACTTGTAGAATGTGGAGTCTTTGTATAGGATTTGTGTCCCCTCTTTACTTTCAGCCTCAAGTATCTCAGTTACTGCTGGATTGCTTGAGGTGAGGAAGATATAATCACAGAAGACTCTATGGTGGATGTCTCCAGTTTCTCACGACATGATGTAAGGCTCCACTTACAGCACCTAGGCTGCTGGTGCTACAGTTCTTTTGAAGGTATTCGGTAATAAAACCCCCTCGAGATTGGCAATATTTGGTAACGTCCTCAAAATTAACTTTAGCGAGACTGGATGTAGGCCTACACATTTACCCTAGGGAAAGAACGCGCCACCCTAACCGATACTTCAAAGAAGTCTTGATTACAACCCAAAAAGCCGTGAAAGAAGAGCCGACTTTACTAAGGCTCACTAGAGAAGGGGCGTAGACTCGTGTAATCTGTAACGAAGTGTGATCTGCAAGGAGTGGCTGTTGAAAGGGGGGAAGAATTCCCTCAAGATTAAAATGGTGTCGAAAGGTGGACAAGGAATGAAATCATGGGCGAGTACCACTTCACTTCATTACTTCTGTGGAGTGACCCTGGTTAATTAAAATAGCTGACTTAAATAGCTTCTAGTCGCCACAATGGGCTGACTCAGCCGAGCTTGATCATATTTGAGCTCCAAGATAAAACATTGGTGCTCAGCAATGGTGAAAGCGAAAATTTGTAAGGTTATCGACATCTCTTATATTAACTTAACTGTAATGCTTTGACCTTTTGTTTATCTCTTCGTTTTGAGTCGCGGGCATTTAAGGCTCTGCTTTTGTACTTTCGCTGAGTGGCGTGGCCTTCGGACCGGGTCAGTAGTTCTCCCCAGCCCTTCTATACGTAGACGGTAGATATTCTACACTAGTATTACGCCTTCCTTCGGTTTCAGGGAAGTCCTCCAGACTCTACAGCAGTGGCAGCAGAAAGTAAACCCAACCCTAAAAGGCAGGCACCCAAATTTTTATTCAAGGATGCTAAATCTTAAAGTGATATAGGAATGGCATCTGCTACAGATGGGCGAATCTGTGTAGATCTCCAACAGAAGGGTTAAGGATGACTTACGTCTTTCATCAACTGCTTCAGTTTCGTGTTCTGCAAGAATCCTATTAGTAATTGGGTCGGCATTAGCCGTAAACTATCTGGAAATGTCCGTTACGGAGATGTTTACGGTACCTTCAGAAAGATGTCAATTAAGTGAACACGATATATTCCCTCCTCTATCTTCCTACTAGCTTTACAGAGCCAGGATAGATAGACGGGTGGCTGGGCAGTACAGTGGAGGGAACAACGTGGCACCGGAAAACTATTTTAAATTTCATTCTTCATTAAATGACTCTGGTTTTAAGTCGATGTGCTTGCGACGAGTGGTGGAAGTGGGTGATAGCCGGCGCATTCTTCTCCTCCCAATGCAGTTGCCGAACAGGGCGATGCACCAGATGCAGCAAAATTGTGAAGAGGGTTCGGTGACGTTGCAGTCAAATGTTGTCTCGGTTGTACGCAAATTCAATGACTTGCTAAATTAATTCGTGGGCGTTTTGTTTTAGCACCGACTGCGTTGTGATCGTGGTTGTGGGAGATTAACCTTGGGGAGCGCCTGAGACGATGCACTTAAGCCTTCGCGGATTGTACTTCCTCCCTTCTGCACATCAGAAATGTGACTTCCGCAATGCTCTTTTGGCTTAACCGACGTCAGGGGAGAGTTGGATGGCTGCAAAAGTGTGAATAATATTTTTGTTGACGTTATTGTTGAAATTTGGCTAAAACTCCCCTATTGTATATTTCTGTCCAATCTGTTTAAAGAGGCTAAATTTGTGGGAAAAATGAATGTTTCTTTTTCTGAAATGGCGAATACCAACATCTGGCACTAGTAGTGATTAGAGCGATTCCAGTCTTGTGACATTTGAAGAAAAATTTTGACTAAATTAAGTGAGTTTCCAAACCCTGATGGTTTCACAATACAATGAATTACTGATTATTCGGTCCAATCAGATTGCAGAACCTCAACCTTAAAGTATAGGAGAGAAGCTACAAAGGCATTTTGGGGTTTTCCCCTGTAGCTCGTCAAGACTCCCCTGAGGAAGAAAGAAGACATAATATTGGAGCAGAATATATGTTGTCGACACACGGAAGGGCTTGGGGGCACTAGAGCTGCCCGGAGGCCATGCTGGCCAGCAGAGGTACATAGGCGGCTACCTAAAGCGGCCCGATACCAAAATCGAGCATTAAACACACAATCAAAGCTATGCTCTCTAATTTATAAATATTCAATCTTCTCCAAATGAACCACTCAGCGGATAAAAAGATAAGAAATATTATGTGGGAATTAATATCTACTAGATTGAGTTTAAAAAAAGCGGAATGATCTTTCAGTTAGTTAGTCTGTTTGAAAGTACCAACTTTAGTCTGAAGGATCGACTCTACTCCGAAGCAATGCACATCCAAGGCATGAAAACAAATCTTCCGAGGTGATACTACGACTGTGATTAAAGAGCTAGTAAATTATCACCTTCATTTTTGTAAACAGCAATTACATGATTATTTACGATGACTAGTATACCACAGATCATGAAAACTGTGTTGTAAAATTATGCTTCAGCCTCCACAAATAGCCCTTTCACCCCGGTGGCGTGGCCTTGAGGTCATTGTCAGGGACTCTGGGTTCCACTGTACAGCAATCGTAACCACGTATTCTATGAAGACTTTCTTATATGGTCTCAATGTAGATTCAGAGCACCACGCTGGTTTCATCAGTAGGCGAACCTGCTCCCAAGTAAGACCAATTCCGAGTTGCTTGACTGGTTACCAACCTGAAACGTGAAGAGGAAAGTCATCCACTATGGGTGGGTAAAATTGGCTCAGTTTAGGGCCTATTTCTCGCAAATATTCGATTTCGGACACGATTAGGTTCCGATAATTTATATTCGTCTTCAAAACAAATGCATCCGGCTTAATTCCGAGTGCAATAATTAACGTCTTAGACGAGAAATAACAGCATTTGTTCTCATTACAGATTTCAAAGAAACTCTCCCAGTCTCCACCACAATCTACCAAACGAATTTTTCTCCATTAAATTTCGTCCTTCAGAGGAAAAGATATTCAGCAATGCTAAAACCGATCTGTAGCATTCCTCCAATAGTGCAAGTTCCTTGTGCCAAGAGTGTTCTACCTCACGATTACTTGCGCTTCATGGCTAAAATAAAAGGGGAATCAACGTGAGTACCATCCACGGTGCTCAAATGGATGTTGGCAATACATGTATTGCCATGCTACTTTGGCTTACATCGACTTCGGGTAAGACAAGGGACGTTACACCAACGCTTGGCAGCTTTCAAATCAGCAAGCCCAATAACAGTCGTGAAAATGGCCAAGCAAAGTAAGCAAAACTAGCGATTACCGTGTCTCTGGGGGAACTAAAACACTAAACCACTCCAAAAAACACACTGATAATAATAAAAAACAAGAAGACGTTTCTCTGCTACATGAACGACGAAACCATATGCCAGTGAGGAAATTATAGGAGTAGATAAAAATCGACGATACTGGAAAACGACTCAGTGAAGGATTGCTAGACATTTGCTAGGGGTTTCTGGAATAGCTTTTCTAACACAGACCATTGAGCTTATTTAATATGCTTCGTTAAACTCTGCGCAAAAAGCGTTTCGATTGCATTACAGGGTACTTCCAGGCGTCCATCCATTGAAGGTTGAGACTTGGGTAGTTTTATTGACTACTACGTGTCTTCTCACGACTTCTAGGAAGAGTTGATACGCTACAAAAATAAAATTGGAGTGCAACTCCTAGATATGAGTTAGTTAAGCCTCATGGTCAGAGACAAAAAAGCCTTCGAAACCACGTTATATGCTCCACTCATTCACACGGGCAGCCAAATCAAGCAATTAAATTGTGATATCAAAACAACTGACAGAGATATTGACTAGAGAAAAGGATTAATTTAGACGCTGTGAATAACAGCGAATGGAAAATGGGTAACAGATTCTCAATGATAATTTTCTGTTTCTCTAAAATAAACCAGGATGTTATTGTAAACTTGGGAAGAGTCCATTTGGGTTAGTTTAAACTATTTAATAAATTAGCACTTAGTATTGCAACTTGTGCGAGTAAATTTCAAACAAATTGAATGAAACTTTTCAGTGGGAATGTTGGTACCCATCGTATGCTTCAGTGAGATAGTAAGTCGTTACTGTAAATGTATTCCAGTGAAATAGTAACGAACCTGGAGCAGTGAAACAGCCATTTTGTCAAAAGATTGTAAGAAAAGTGCGGTAATCGTGTAAATTGCAAAGTTTACAGTCTTTTGGCCTTTAAACTAAACGTGAATATATTCCTTGTTTAATTATACGCCCCGACAGGCGACGCTCTTAAAATGGCAGAGCCAACCGATGGTCAACTAAACGCCGCCATAAAGGGTATGCTTTCTTCCCAAATATTTTGTACTTTTTATTTACAGAAATCCTTAAGGATGCCGACTTATCTGTTGTTACTGCCAAAACGGTCCGGAAGACTCTAGAAGACCGGTTCAACATTGATCTGTTTGACCGAAAGGCCAGTATTGATAAGATGATAATGAAGGTTTTGGAGTCTCGTGAGGGCAAATCAACTGGTTCTATTAGTAATTCCATTACTCTCGCAATTAATTGATAGGTGGGTCTGAATCTGGTAACGAAAGTGAAAGCTCTCTTGATGGATCAGTTTCTCCTAAGCGCCGGAAAACCTCTGATGACAAATATGCTCGTGCCGTCCATGCTGAGGAAAATGGGATGAGACGCCGCAAAGCTGCTCGTATGTACTGATTTCTCCATCACATACTCTTTCCAGCGAAGCCGAAGCAGGAACGTACATCTAAAAGCGGTGGTAAAGGTGGCGGTGGTGGTTTTACAAAACCTGTCACACTTTCTGATGAACTGGCCGCGCACCTTGGTGAAACCGCTCTCTCTAGGGCCGAGCTTGTGAAGCGGTTCTGGCAGGAGGCTAGAGAAAAACAACTTTTTGTACGCTTTTTATGAAAAGCTGTCTTATCTCATTCTTCTTTAGGATCCTGAAAATAAGCAATTCGTCATCTGCGACGAGAGCTGGAAGAAACTGTTCGGAAAGAGTCGGTTTAAGATGTTTGGCATATCGAAGTTGTTGAACCAACACATTGTTAAATGAGATTTTTATTGCAGTAATAAATTTTTTGTGCGTCTTCATGTAATTTTTTTTTTGCTGGTGGTTGATTAGCCTAGATTTTTTAGTGCAGCATTTGAGGGAATTTGGGGCGGTTTCTTCCCTAATTTGCAGTTGGGCCCCTCGTACCCTTGCTCGCCCGTGGCTTATCTCGTGTCTTCGCTGTGGCTGTCATCCGGTGAAACGTGAAGTTATTCCGTCTCATTGGGAAACGGAGCTCTTCGTCGAGGTGATGGGACTTTCCAATCCCAAGGAGGAGTTTGGGATCTTTGTGCCTGTGAATAATCCACGTAGGTAGTACTTAGTGTTGTCATTTCGCCATTGGAGAATGTGAACTTTTTTCGGCTAATTCAGTGCCTATTTCGAAGCTTGATTGCGTTCATTCGGTGTTCGCCTACTACGAATGCGAAATTTCAGACAGTCTATACAGTCCGTGATTTTAACCTCACACATTAAGTTCGACTATTAACATTATTAAAAGTAGAACCTACGGTCAGCCGAAGGTCATCTACATAGATTAGTCAGGTTATATCTGAACGGTTTGGCGATGCTACTTCCCTCAGGGTTTCGTCATTTTCCTAATCGGGCGGGCTTGTACATACTTTCCGTAGCGTTACAGACGGTTCAAGCACCACGATGGTGGGTGAGTTAGCAGAACTAACGTGTAGTCAGCCGAAAGGAGTTATGGGGTAAATTAAATTTCGAGGTGGTTTTTTTTCCCGAAAAGTGATACATCATAGCACTTTTATGCTGATGGTCTGCACTACAAATCGGTCATTTAGATTGGGGAATCGGAAAATATCGAACAGAATATATCCAAGCCCCCAACAGTAGGGAAGAGGAAGTCGATCAGGGCTAAAATTTTGTAGAAAAAATTTGACATTTAAAGCATGTCAAATTGGATTGGCTTATCTTCCTAGAAAATTTTGCGTGACTCATCATTCACCAGCTTTGTCACTCTTGAAAGGCAAATTACGACCGTCGTGTCAGTTTGAAAGATCTCGCTACTTTTTGCATAAGTCCGAAACTTATTTTAAGCTGCAAAAGAACGGCAACTACCCTAATTATTTCTGCATCTACGAAAGCGATCTCTCTAGCTTCCATAACATATCCTTCTGTCTCGGCCTCTCTCTGTCCGGCAGCAATCCGCCTCCTCGCATACTGGTACAGCTTGTAACAACTTCACGGCACACTCGAGATGCCACAAAGTAATCGGAGACGCCTAAGGCAAACTTCCTTCTTACTCGGTGTGAACAAGTACAATCGTTCCATGTGAGGTCAAAAAAAGCATTGAGTCAAAGAAGTGCTGATGAAGCTCGAATTTGCTCCACTTACAGCGCTCATTGCTGTCCGCACATCAAATCCCAACCAATGCTGTCCCGAGATAACCGCCCCAATTTTCATTTTGTAGACCAACACCTGCAGGCTCCATTTATTTTCAAAGTCATTTTTGGCTTGAAAACACCGAAACTGAAACTATAGGGCATAAATCATGATCCCAAATCAATAGCGCTTCCGAAGGTCGAAGGAGCTATGCCCACACATGGCACCCAGAGCCTTCCAGTGGATGGCAATAAGTCATACTACTGCAGGCGATTTGTAATTAGCGCACAGAATGGCGGAAAGACTAGGGGCAGGACTTTCTGACCAGGCTCCCGAAATGGAAGCACACTGCGAGGGGGCCAAGGAGCCCACGCAGTTGGAACTTGCACTAAAACAACTACCAAGGCATCACAAATGAGTGCGAGATAAAAGTAGGAGGTAGATGGTGGCGAATCCCCCACCAGAACGGACCTCGGCACGCCATATACACCAAGTAAAATTTACCTTAAATGAATTAATGAACTCTACTGTTTGGCCGAAAAAGTCCCTCAAAGTAAAACTTTTGTAGGTTTCTGAAGAATTGAAAGACTTGCCGAAAATCCCAAATGAACCTGGTAATTTGTTGATAACCTGACAGTTGAGGTCACAGGGGGTGTATGAAGCACACCCTCTAATACTGAGAGCAGGCTATATAGAATCGCTAAAAAGGGAACCCAACTTACAGTCCACACTTACGAAGTTTCTGACCAGGACGGCTTCAACTATTGCTGACAGAAAGGTTTGGTGCTTGTTTACCCCCACATTGATGCAAAAATGCAAACTCGATGAACACGCCGTGGACGCCTACATACGCACTTGACTCGCCGACCTGGATGAGGTCAAACAACCGGATGTTTAACTCCGAAGTAGACAGGATTAGATTGACAACCCAAAGCGATACCCAATTCGTTAGAAGCTTACAAAAGTGTACATTCTGGCAGGGTAAAAATACACAGGCTGCAGGAGAATAATTCGGCATAGTTTATCCACTAGACACAGAGGGTGCATCGTGGTCTCGGAATTTGCGTCTAATTGCGGTAACCACTTGAAGACGCAGAGGGGACGGCGAGGCCTCCGCACTGCAACTGTTTGTGGACGTCTCGGGGGTCAAGGAGGCTTCAGCAGCGTCAAGAAGACGCCCGAAAGAACCGTCCTTCACGAAAACGTGCTGAACGCATTGTTCACTGACGTGCTTCAGTCCGGCCAGGTACTCCAACAGATTCCATATACGCTCGCTGAAGGGTAAAAGTAATTCTTTCCCAAATGGCTGTCTCCATTCTCCATGCGTCAGTGTCCAGACCGACAATAAGAGCCTCTTCCGCTTCCTAGTCCTTACTTACGCTTGTAATGAAACTCTTTCTCGAGTATTTTATGCCGTCTTCAGTGATAACGAATGCACTCTGGGAAAAAATTCCAAATTCAATAACCAAAACTTGGCCCGAAATGTCACGCAAGAAAAGCATCTTTTATGTATGGCTGTCTACATAGACCCACGGTTGAAAAGTTATAAAAGCCGTATTGTCACCATTTGAGAGAACCAGGTTTGAACAAACGAAGTCGTCAAAAGAAGAGAAAGATCATGACCAGGACCTGTAGGCCCAATGTTTCCCGGTTTTCACTGAGGGCAATAAAATGGAAAGAAGGGAACTGCTTATGGAACTTGAGAGGCAATAAAGTGCAAAGGAGAGTTTATAATGAAACTTAGTTCCGTAAAAACCCCTTCATATTGTGTGCTTTACCGATTTGTATTGGTTTCATGCAGAATATACGATAAAATAAATTAGCGTATGGAGTGAGTTCGCCACGAAAAGCTTCATAGCCTTAGGCGTCGCTTTCCAAATAACCCCACCCTTTAACATTAACCATATTATCGAAATATACAACCACAAAGGGAAAGGGTATTGTCACTGTAAAGCCAATTTAGTGCACCACCTCATTTCCATCTTTTAGCTAATTCTAATTCAGCTGAAGGCGCGTGATAGCAAAATTAGAAGTGATCACGCCTTGCGCCTAGTGAGGCCCAAGAATATGATGAGAGCTGTGCAATAGAATCGTTTTGGTTTTGGTGCCATATCTGACTACGCAAGTCTTTGTAAGCTCTTGTCAATCAATCACCATGCCGCCACTAGTCTCTCAGTTCCTCTCTGTGTCGATAACGAAACCGTTCCCGGACCTATATGCCTCGCACAGTCCTCGGCCATAACTTGGATACTGCATGATACATGAATGATGAAAGTGACGTGACTCCGATAGCGACCAAAAAAACGGGCAGGCACAGCCAGTTAGTGTGAAGAAGTTCATATTTAAACCGAAAAATCAAAAAACCTTCCCGAGAAATTGTAGCGACAACAGCAACTAGCACAGGTGCAATTCTAAATGCATGTTTCTGAACAGAGGGGCCATCATCTACTTATAACAGTATAAGTAAAAGTAATTTTTAATCACAAAACTCACGTCATCACTTCGGGATCAGTGCGCCAGCATGCGCGCAGCACCTCCACCGCGCCCACATCAGAGACACACACTCCAGAGTTAGCCACAGGTCCACGAGAGATCATCAACAAATCGGTAGCGCATGCAAGAGCACGTTCGTTTGCCTCCCTCTGTGCCACAGTTAGTTGCCCATCTGCCCCAGTGTTGAAGGCAGTAGGATGGAGGGCCATGCGAACCAGAGCAGTAAGCTCGGCGGTGGAGAGAGGAGCGATGAAAATGGTCGAGGAGGTAGCAGCAATACGCGCCTCCTCGCAACGCAATAGTTCCATGAATACTGCCGCTGCCCGGTGCGCAGCCCGACTGCCCGCCTCGGGAATAGCTCGCAGCGCGGGACGGCTATGCAAGGGGGATAAGCGCACTTCACACCAGGGATCTGTTAGGATAAAAACACTGCTGACGATAGCTTTAGTACACACGCCAAGAACGATTTGCATCATTTTGAAAGCCTAGTACACGATGTCCCCACGAATTCTTCACGAAATGTGTTGGCGCTTGGAACGCTAAAGACGAGAAAAGAGGTGTCAATTATCCCCCCTTGTCAGGCAAGCCAGAAAGCCTTGTGATCCAGTAAAAGTTATTGCCTTGGCGCGAGGATAGCTGCGAAGGCCATACGCATATTATATCGAAGAGGCAAAAAACAACGTTCCACGATACTGGGCACCGTGGTTCGGTGTTTTAGCACTAGGGGGCGGCCATTCGACCACAACAACGACATGAGTGTTGGAAATATCTATTCTCTGGTAAAGCGTAGCCCAGGATGAGAAATATCATGATCTGGGGGAACGCGAGTATAAGAAAAAAAGAGTCGACCGCTTTACCCTATAAGATGGTTCAACGGCGTCAAACATTAGCTCGCAATAATAACCACCCCAAAGCAATGGCTCATACCGACAAAAGAGAATGCTGTTAGACTGTCGGAGACGTGCACAGGCAGTCGTCGCGGCAGTCTCGTAGTGATCGCCACAAAATCAAAAATCATCTCTCCCAGCACCTCATAGGCCAGTGAAGCCGAGGCCTCAAGAACCTCCAACGTCTCCCTATCAACTTCCTTTGCTTCCGCCCCGCCTTGTTTCAGCCTTTCAAACGTCTCCTCCCATCTCGCTGTCACACTCTTCAATCGACGAATGAGTGCCTTGTAGACGCCCTGATCGGCGTGAAAAATCTGTCGGTGGTGGCGGTAAAGATCACGTAACTCATTGACCTCACCACTTCCATGTAATAACTTCGTCAAGAGGTATCGCGAGTAGAAGTTCCTTTCCTCCAAACTATTTCGCAGTAGAAAGCGTCGATCACCACACCGAGTATGTAGAAGGTCATAGACTCGTTGAACCAACTGGAGGGAGGAAGAAGACGAAGAGTCCACACTGGCACAGGTCATGGCAGTGTTGACAAAATCGTAGTCTTCTGTGCTAGCAAAGATGTCCGCTCGACTTATCTCCTCCCAACAGCGGGTCTCAAGATCGGCTAGGACGTCTGCCAGCAGTTCGGTCAGGCGGTAGCCTCTTCCGGATTGTGCAAGGCGTGATGTGAGCACGGTACGAAGTAGATTGGCGTAGAGACCCAGAGTGGGTTGAATACCTAGACAACGAGCCTCACATAGTAGTCCAAGCGCCTTGTCTACATAGTCCAGAGATTTACCGCCTCTTAATGCATTGGTATTACTCTTGTAGAGAGAAAAAAGGGCGAACGTGAAAGTAGTGGCGTTGGGGGGTAACTTTGCGTTCCGAAGAAGTTCAAAACCTCGGCAGAGACGGAGCCACACATCATCACTGTTGGAGCATTCATGCGCGCAGCGTAGGAGGTCATTGTACACGAGAAGAGGAAGTTTGTGGGACGCGGCAACAGCTTCTTCAGCTAATTCCCAGGCCCTGTCAGCCGCACCGAAACGAGCCGCGCCGCGGATCATGGCCGCATAGGCGGCAGAAGAGCGAAGAACGTTGCTGTGAGCCGCCCAGAGCTGTTCAGCCCGACAGCCTTTGTGCCAAGAAGAAGGTTCAGCTGATAACACCTCTTCTGCGTCGAATTTCGTCTTTTCCGAATCATCTTTTTCCGGCTCTTCCTCATTTTCAACCTCCTCTTCGGTTTCCAATTCTTCCAAACTGGCGATAGATTTCGAAATTTTGGAAACTCTCTGAGCTTCCAGCACACGATTCTCCGCCGCATAGAATAGTTCCTCCGGCTCAGGGAGAGATCCACGATCAGTAAAAGGGAGATTTTCGAAGAAGCCAGGACCCCCCAGACCGCTGTTCGTGGCGCATTGCAAATCAAGGAGTCGATGAAGCGTATTCGCGTCCCACTTCTAAATGCACAAATCAGAGGGCTTTGCTCAGACCTTTTGTTATAGAGGTCAAGTTAAGGTCAGTTTGGGTTAGTTCAGGTCAGGGGTGTATTCACGTCGATGACGATTTATGGTTGGGGATTTAACAACGGCATCAGCACTCGCATGTTCAATTTGAAAAAAAACCTGGGCGTTATCCCATTATTTCGTATAATCCAATCATAAAATGTCAGTTGAGTTGGATATATGGAGTTAGAGGTTCTCTACCCCACAAACCGAGTTCAACTTGGGTCAAAATTCAAAAGGGTTTCGTGTATAAATCTGAGTGGCACTTGGAGGAGGAGCCGTGGCACAGTAGTTCCAACAGTTTGATTTTGGCGAGGAATCACCCAAAAATAGATAAAACATGATTCTTAGAGGATCACATTAAAATAGATCTAGACAAATGTGTCAAAACTTCCGGCTAACTTTTACGCGAGTGATGGAACGATTCGTTTACACTTACACAAGTAGAATGATCGCAATGGAGGTTAAGCAGGTGACCCGCCGTTCACAGACATCAAATCGATGGCAAAAGACTTCAAAGACCATCATTTTGTTCTGCACTTTTTGCACGCACTTTGTTTGCCGGCCTTATTATGATAAGACATGACTTTTGCATTGCAACGCTAAGCTAAGAAACGGACCATTTACCAGGCCCAAATGATTCATTCCCCGACCCACACTTCTGAGGCACAACTTTATGCCTCGGTAGTTATGCTTGTGTGGTGCACCGGAGGTGGAACTGTTGGCGTACTGGAGACTAAACAGCAACTATGATGGGTATCTATCTACCCGATGCAATACAGCTCGAATGAATGCAAGAAAAACTTTGGAGGCAGATATAGGTAGCCAAACATTTGAGAGAATGTCATAATAAACACCACCGAGAAGTTTACCTGAGCTAATACAAGGGGGAGGAAGAGAGATGCTGCCTCTCCGCATTTACCTGACGCTGTCGGCCTAAGCTCGGGGTGTTCATTACCCCTCTCCTGGCATGTGAAATAGAGGATGCCCTCGAAAGGAACCACTTTTGCAATGTGCAGAGAATTTTGCTAGATAACGGGAGCCTCAAGCACAAACTCCCAATGTGAACGAAAGGCTTATTAAAAGCACAAATTCATTTCCATCAGAGGATGCTTCAGCATAAAAGCATTAATGACTGAACTTTCAAGTTTCACAATGACTGAGTGACGGCCGGAGCGCGCCCCCCACCCCTGCCTGGCCAAGTGCCATCCTAACTGCAAGAAAGTAAAAGAAAAATGAAAACCACGAGGTGAAGTCAAAAGGATACCGCTTAAAGGTGTAAAAGAAACAAGTTGACTGTGGGTTTGAAAATCGCCCATGGTCCGGTACAAACTAGAATGGGTAATGTAATACAAATCTACGTTTTATCACACCAAACCTTTCCCTTTCTCATAAATTGCAAGGATGCAACAGTTCTAAAACAGGTCACGACCTCGTTTCTTTGATGGTAGATGCTAGCCCACTTCCTGACTACAGAAACACCGCTAAGCTCACCGTATCCCCAGCGTCTTTGTAGAGCTCCCAGGCGTCCTTGGGAGCAAGGAGGAGGAGGAGACGCTCCATCGCCTCCTGTTGGGAGATGGCACCTTCCGCAAATTCTTTGCGAATCGACTCACCCGTCTGCAGCGGCATGAGACAGTCTATTCGCGGTACCTATAACAAGTCACAAGCGTCTAAACAACTTTTGTAAGGAGGGGCTATTTTGGAAAAGAAATGCGTCATTACGACTAAGCCACTGGACAGCGGCAAGCTAGTTCTGCGTTCAGAATTTTGCAAAACAGTAATACTCGGCGACAGAGACTTGTTCCTACCAATTCAAATTCACGCCTTTGAATAACAATTCTTGTTGAACTGGAATTTCATGCTGCGACTTTGGGTCAAACATAGTGCTTTAATTTCAGAGGCATTTTTGTGGTGGCACTACCCTCCGTAGTGGGCGCCGGGTTTCATATTACTGGTAACCAATTCGGATACCGTTAATCCAAGCGACAGGTCGCAGTGATGGTATGTGTCTGCACTAAGTGCCACGTGGTGATGAAGCTCTTATCTCCCGTCTTGAATAGCAATATTTACAGAGAACCTCAAGCACGCTGCAATAAGGTGATAAAACACTCATCAAATTGGTGGTAAGATGTCCGAATGATCCAAGCCTTTCAAAGACGCCTGTGAGCACCTCTGTACATTAGTAACGAGTCTAATGGTGGTGGTGGTACCATGGGAGGCATTTCTTTGAACATGCAGCCAGCGTGTGAAGAGTCTGATCGGGGCATAACCAATCAATGTACTGCGTGTATCATAGCGCAAAGGATAGGCTAACTTGGGATGGTTTTTTCCCACCAACAGATTGCCCCGCGCAGAAACTACCTTTGATGCATGAGAACATATGGCTGGAAAAAATAAATGGAGTTCACATTCCTTGAAATACACACTTTTCCCAGGCAAACGTTAATGTTCCGGTTTGATTTGAACGTGTTTTGTAAATCCAGCCATGATACAAGAAGGTTTAAACTGTGAAAAAGAGTGTTTTTAGACTACAATGAGAGCCTAAAGGGGAGAGGATGATGTATCAGAGAACTCAAACTCACTTTTTGTATCTAAACCATCAAATACAGAATGTTATACTTTACCAAGTGGTACAGCCCGCTGGAGATTTCGCACCAGCTCTGTGACATTCTTGTGATTACTGCAATGGAGCCTTGTTAACCCTACTCCAAACTGCTTTTACCTCTTCAATCAACGCATCATAAAGCTGCGTATTGAAGGATCCCTTCACGAGGTAATCAATCATCGCGTACATTACGTTGAAGCCCCATTACTTTAGGTGTTTTTTAATGCTCATATAAGCTACAGGTGACATACCAACGAGAGCGACAGACTTGAGATGTAGTTCCAACAAAAAAGGTTCAAAAAGTGAATGCTTGGGTGGGTCCCAATATAGGAATGGAATAAGGAACTGCCAGGGAAGAAACGACCTTTTCAACACTTGCTGTCAAAACACGCAGTTCTTTTCGTCAAATCAGATTGTCACATGGAAAATCGTTAGGGTGGTTGAGATTTCTCAACAGTCCAAAAACCAAACGCTCAACTTTGAAATTAGCATTGCTCGTTACAACCTTGCGGAGAATGTATTTGACAATATTTATCCCACAATGATAAAGCCTGGAAAGACATCAAAGTCTCACAGTCATTGAATTACCCTCTATGAATCGCGAACACCATCACCCACCGCTCACGTACTCTCTCAACTTTTTTTCAAGGAGTAAGCAAAACCGAAGCCGACACTTTTTTATGTGGATTGGTAGTACTTGACGCGATATTGACATTGAAGAGGAAGGGTTGAGAATTTGACAGAGACACCTACAAAATGACACACCTGAAATGTCAAAATCTTTTTCTTCTGAGAAAAATAACCATACACGTGATAAACGTGCAGAACAACTTATAAGCAGATCAAATAAGGACTGCAATGTCTGATGAGATGTTAAAATGTGTCTTCCATAAGACTGTAGGAATGCAATATGATATGCTAACTACGGACTCCCCAGTCTTCACCCATTTCGATAACCTTAGAGCACCATTGAACTCTGAGGACATGCCATTTCCCCTAAACGACTTTTGAAAGTGCTACCACGAAAGCCAGTTGACACCTCCTGAACCAGTCTTCGTATGATACAGTTCGCCATGCAGAGGATGCAATACTCAGGAAACCTAATCACTGCACGCACCGTCACTACTGCCTCAAGACCGATTACAATCCACAGGAAGGCTTATTCAGGTGAGTTGGAAGTGACCATGAAGAGCATTGAGGTCCACTCAATCTCTACGTCGTTGCCTATCATTGCCGGGCGATAATAGAAATCTACTTCCCCACTGGCACGCCTCATTAAACCCGCAGAGATGACCCGGGGGACTACAAGTAGGCGTTTTCCTTTTCCTTGCTCACGCGTGTCGAGCATATTAAGTATGATGCTATTTCGTTCTGGATGTTCACTGAATTTGGGTATGGTTGAAAGTAATCATGAATCACCAACCGATAGGACCCTACTGAGCACCAAATGTTCGGCAAGTTTAAACGGCTTTGGTTGCTGACCGTCCTTCCTAGGCCTGACCTTTAGACGTAATTCTTACGAAACTGGAGGTAAGTAAGTGCTCGAATAGGCGGAAGTTTAGAGATTTAGCGATTTTGTGCTTCCATTGGAAAAGCCGAGAGCAAGAAAAAAAGCAATACACAGCCTTGTCTAAGTATAAGACCATTTCTAAATGACAAATGATTGTTTTGCCATACGCTTGATATTGTGGATAGGAGATGACCCCTGAGAGCACAAATTTGTTGCCATATGTATCGAGTTCTACCGTTCAAAATCTCTTATGAGTCAGGAAAAATTATGCCAATGTACCACAGGCATAGCGCTCCAACATTCAAATGGCTGCAGTAGATTCAACCACGAAAAACAACGAAAGCACCTCTGCTTCGACTTTAGTAAAGTGCAAATGAGATGAAAATGTAAACTTACATTTCAAACGGTTGTACTTGGCGCTAAAGATGGAACTGGATAGCTGAATGGGAATAAACAAAAGTACAAAGTTTGGTCAGTGTCCATCCCACCACACAGCGCTAGATATTCAGTGAAGATACAGGGAGATGCAAGTGTTGAAGTAGCCCCTTTGCAGTAAAAGAGCTTCAAAATTTGGAAGGCTTGCCACCCAACACCCATTATACTCAGAATTGACACTCGATGAAATGAAAGCGCACTGACTTAACCGCATTCCTGCTTAAGTCACCAACAAAACCAGGTAGGAGCATTAACAAGCAAGACAGAATCAATAAACTAGAAGAGGTTACGGAAATGCAAAGAAAATGGAAAAGATCCGTTGACGTACCAAATGGAAACCAAAATCCAGAATTAACCCGAAAAGCTTATAACAACGCAAAATTTGGCATTCGGAAAAGTATGAAATACAGTGAGGTGAAAGTACACTTCTATCTCGATAAAAGAGTCCTGAAATCCCTATTTTAGTACATCCCCAGTCGAGTCCTCAGTACAACTAAGTAGAAGTATTATCGCACAGCCCAGAACCAAAACGAGGAATGGAGAAGAGGACCTTATGCTTCTACAGGACATTCATCCCAGACATACAAAAAGCAACCAAATGCTTAGTGAAAGGCTGAAGTAAAAGGCAACCGCAATTCACCCCTTACACGTCCTCGGCTCACCCATCGACACGGAACACAGTAACCCACCTCCGTGGCTAAAGCCGTAAGATCATTAGCAAGGTATCTGCGAGCCACATGGCGGGCGGCATTGCGCCCCGCAGAGAGGGCCAAGCGATTTGATCGTTGGCGCAGGCCGGGGGCACCGAGCCAAGGCTCGAGGGCACAGCCGTAGGCGGGCAGACCGAGGTGGGGAGTAACACAGCTTGCCAGCGCGCGCAGCACCGACACCGCATCTCGATGGCGCCGACGCGGTGGGGCGACCATCTCCACCGCCACTGATTGTACAGTCCTTGGCGTCTCTGCTACCGACGCTGTGGTGCGAAATGTGAGAAGAGCGAGGGTTTTGACTCGTGGCAGCACCTAATAGAGAAAGAGCGCGTAAAACAAGGTCTTAAATGGGAAAGAAGGTGAGGAAGGAGATTCCGGTCCTTATCAATTAGTCAAAAGGCATAAGCCATGCGCCGAGGCAGAACGTTAAACCATCTTCTGCCACTGGTCATAAATTGTGGCAGTGAAACTAGTAAATATAAAAGGGGTACTCTCAACTCATTAAGGTTTCATTTTCCAACAGAACAGCCCTTTCAAACTATCAGTCAAGACCGTTACCTCAATGCTTTTAACTCGGAAAACCCATGCATCACGAGATAATGACGGATTCCTACCTTTTAACTCCTATGCAATCTTCAAATTATCACACGATCGGATCCTTCAATGTGAGCAGAAAGAGAAGTGATTGTTAGTTCAGTTGTTTTGTCTGAGTTGGTTGGGGCCAAAGAAGAAAAAATAATCTCTCGTTGAAAGCGAGAACTTTGCATCACCAGAGCACAATGAGCAATAGACATTCGAGATGAGTAGACACCTCGAGTTAACTTCGAAATTGACCCACAACAGTGATCCGTAAGGACATGAATAGAGCATTTCAAGGAGTAGTGTAAACGCTGACCTGCCTACCACGATAAGTAAAAGCGCAATTCAAGTATGCGATATTCCCATCTTGAGAGCAAAATAGACCAAAATTCCTCTCCCACTTTCATTGTGGCGTCGCGGGTAGCTTCCCCTCAGTTTCTACTGAAAGAAGAAAACGTTTTGGAACAATCTCCGACCTCGATCAAGTTATGGGTTGTGAGGCCTAGGAGATACATTAAATTCACTCTGATACCGCAGGAGCATAACCCTAATTGATTTCACCAAACACATTAAACAACGTTGGGAGGACCATCAGCCCTCAGATCCCCTTGGTGCCTCAAAACATGTACGAACCCATCAGTCAGCCAAGCCCGACGTCTTGTCAGTGAATAAAACCCACGAAAAGGGTGAGATAAAGCGCCAAGTCTAACCGATTCCGTAACTTCATGAGTGCGCATCCCATGCAACACCACATAAAGGCACTTACACGACCATCACATAAAGAGGGGTCGATCCGTTGGTTTAGAATTAAAGGGAGTGATCGTAGTTAAGTACCAAGCTTAGCTACTTCGATTCGCAGATAAGCAGTCATTTTATGTTACAGCTGTCAAGTTTTTTAGACTTCTAGCGGTTTTAAATTCGTCTCGTAAAGTAACCCAAAGGCCACAGGATTAATCTGTTCTTTCCCGGATTATGCTAAACAGAAGACTATTATTCTGCTGTGAAGAGCGGAAAACGTGATGATCCATAACAGAAGGGCTTACCTATTCCGTGGTCAATAATAAAATGAGGGAACAGCGAATAACACATGACGAAGTGGCGATAAACTTCTGGGTGGTACCAAAGTAGGCGGATATCAGAAAAAATATGGGCGTTTTTTTCAGAAAGTGATCTCACAAACTATGATGGGCATGCAGATCGCCTCCGCGGAATCATGCTGCAATGCAGCCCATCTAACAGGTAAGGTGATAGACGAGCCCCATCCAAAGCCCGTGAGACATACCGCCACCAGGCATATCAGGAACCCTTTCTCTGCGGCGCAAGTACATTATATCACCTCCCTCCTATCTCCATGAGGGGATAAATAAAATGTTTCATATCCTCTTCAATTAATACGGCAGGAAAAAGGCGGGTAAAAGTCGACTGCGCCCAAATCGTGACATCTATTCAAGCATTTCAAATCAGTGACGCCGTTATGTCAAGCATGAAACAAGTTAAAGATGCCTAGTGAAACCAAAACTAAGCGAGGGGACGTCTGTGTACTTAATTGCGACGAAAACAGTCCAACCAAAAAGCAGACACTCGTCCAAACAACATAAGGAATTAGCTCTTCGAACATGAAACCTCACACGATGAATAGGGTAGGTCTACGTACTCAGCGAAGAGGTTCAACCAAAGGGGTTTAAAACAAACCATTCAAATAGAAGACCCGATATTCAGGTGGAAAAGTCTTTAGTAACGGGCTAATTAAGGGAAGACAACAAGTCAGTCTGGAGCAGATAACTCATCAAAACGAATTAGGCGGACAACTGCCCTAATTGGTCAGAAAAATAAGCTACGAGTCATGCAAACCTTTAAAGTAAGAGGACGTATGAAATGGAATCGAATTGGACCAAACCAATTGGAGGCATAAATATCAAAACTCTCAAACTAAGCAGCAGAAACTGCGCAATCAAACTTCCAGTGCAAAAAAATACAAAGAACGACCGGATCAATGCAGTAGTCTACATCTGCACACTACAGACCCCAGAGGTGCTTGGCATGCCTCAGCAAGACCTTGCACCCTCTCACATAGGTTGCACGCCCCAGAAATGAATGGTCAAAAGCCCACACAATCGTGTTATGCCTTGGTTTTCATCATTTTGACTTTAAGACGTGAGTGAGAGGATCACCGACAGGCATATCCACGATACCAAAGACAAACGATGAATAAAGAAAAATACACTCTTAAATTCAAGCAAGCGCTTAAGTCGTGCCTCAGCACGTAAACAGACACCACAGACAAAAGATGAGGTCCCTTGTACATCTACTTCATTTGGCATTTTTGACTAATTTAAAAGGAGCACACACAGCAGGAAAAGAGTAGGACATGGAGGGATTAGATCGGGTCAAGAGAGACATCCAAATAAAGTTAAAGGGATGGTCAAGGCAAAGAGCTAAACACAGAAATATGGAAGGGAGAGGGAGGGTTAGTTGAGAGGGACCACAAGGGCAAGAGCATGATGGAAAAAATGCTGCAATTTGAAGACTATGGGGGGATATGTAGACGTCTTCAAAGCCGAGCACTGCGCAGGATCATTGAAGTGACAGAAGCGCGGTTAAAGCGTCGTTGGGACCTCTCCGACAAGGTCGTGGAGGAGAGTGTACGATGCCGTGGAAGAGACTGACGCAACGACTTGACGGAGGTAGTAGCTTTGGTGTTTCGGTTACGGGTAGAAGACGAAGGACTGGTGTTGGTGGCGGTGGTCGCTAGAATGGGTGAACCGCGCGAACGCAGGCTTCGAAGCCCTATGGGGGAGGTGCGCCGCTGGCTCGGCGCCGATTTGCGATCTGCAAGAAGGTAGACATTGACGTTGCAACTCCAGACACCGACTGTATATGACACTGATAAGCCTTCTAGCTTTCCTACAGAACCCGTATAAGTGTAGCAAAATGAACTTGTTCACCTCTTACAATAAATGTCACTCTCAAGCTCGTACCTCTTCAGGGACAGCCCAAACGCTGAAATTATGGTAGCGCCATCAAAAATGCTCCAAGACAGAAAAATTTGATTGTGCTGGCTGGATAAGGTGGAGAACGCTAATATGAGCTTTTAGTTGCAGATGACTGAGCCTATGCAGATTCAAAACGGGAGAGGTGCTGAAAACGCACTGACCTTTGGCGACCACCTCGACCTCGAGCTCTGCATAGTGGTCGAGAATGGAGTGAAACTACACTTAAACAACTTGAAATCCAAAGTAAAAGGACTCGATACTTCTCTACCTTGTCAGAACCTGGAAATAAACCAAGTAGACTGTTGGACATCATTGAAGCGGCTGCGCAGTGAACACACCATGATCCGTTGGAAACGATCCATGTGTCGAGCACTGCTCAGCAAATGAGGATGTAACATAACTAGTAAGGACCACGAATCTGAGCCCACAGAAATAAATTGGAAGTATGACTTTCAATGTGAATTTAAAGTCAATTCATATTGAAAAACCATCAAAAGTTTTCACTTCGGTCTTACAGAAAACTCAATAGCTGTTACGAAGTTCGACGCACCGAGAACGAGGCCCAAAATAGGAAAGATTGAATAGCGGAATGAATCGGCTTCCACAGAGTCACTAGACTCTTATCCGTCCGTTTGCTGATAATAAAGCTGCTTGTGAACGTGTACACCTTCCACGGCCTCTGCGTTAGGACAGTAGCGCAGCAAAACAGTTTTCACAGGCAGCATTACACTGTGTTGGTTTTATGCGGGGTGAAAAACTGGGCCCCAAAAACACTCTTTTCTCACACCATATTACGTTGCGCATGAAAATCCAACCCATTTAATTACTTGTAAAGTGTGTGCTAAAGCCTCAATGAAGACGGGTACGCTAATCTAAAACAGACACAACGCCGTGTAATAAAAAGCACTTATAAGTGGAAGACGGGAGCTACTTGATCGAATAAATTTTTTGACAAAGCCAGACTGAAGTTTTGGACCTAAGACAGACGACAAAAGAGGCATACAACTTTCTCTCGATTTTTTCATCATATCGGAACTGAAATGGCAAACTGACTAAATGTCACCACATCCACCATTGTCACAATCAGCTCTCGACCACTTCCAAGTCAAATCAAGACTGGTATCATTTACGGCTGTAAAAAAGATGTGCTATCGTGACGCCACAAAATGCTGCGGCAAGCATCAAGCGTGCCAGCCAGGTCACCGTCATTCAAGGTAGCAAACAACAATGAGTGAGTACGTGCATGGAGTACGGTGTGATGAAATCTCATGTCGTGAACACCAATATTTGCAGAAGACCTCAAGCACATTGCGGTACACTTCTAGGATACTCAGCAGTTGCATTGAAATGATGCAGTCGTTTCAAAGGCGCTCGTAAGTACTTATGTAAACCGGCTACAATCCCGGTGGTGGTGGTGGTGGTGGTGAGCCATTCCTCTGAACACTCATCACACGAAATGACTGATCTGAGGCGCTTGCCGCGAGACGAAACTGCGCAAAACCTTGCATGCTCTGCACCAACGCCGAACACAATCTTTCACGAACAATTACAAAGTCAAAAATAGGGCAAACACCGAGTACCATGGCAGGCAAGCTATCCTAGGGTGTTTTAGCCATGCCGAAAAATCATTTTATTCGATGGACACAATTCGAATGCCCTTCTCGCTTCAGCTCAAACACTTGGATAGCCCTCGTGATCGGTCACTCAAGCCCAATAATGCCCCATCAAGAGGGGAACCCAAGAGGAACAACCATTAGTCATCATGCGAGCGATTTAGGGTATGGGTATTTTAGTTTGGGCGTGAGGGCATAAAGTAGCACATTCAAGGTGAGCTGTAGGCCAGAAAAGGGTAGCACAAGTACTTTTAAAGTACAAGTAAAAATAGCATTTCAAGGTCATATATAAGAGTACACGAACACTGCAAAAACGTGTACAGTTACAACTATCGCTGAAAAATGGCAAAAATAAACGATTGGGGGAGTCCAATTGAACGAGGACCATGAATACCCAAAACTCGAACTGGAAATGCGATACCGACACCGATTGCATCTAACCCACAAATTTCTGGAAAAAAAGTAGAAAATTCCTTTTGACAGAATGCAGAAGATTTGAAACGGGAAATTGCGTTACCCATTACACGTGAAACCCAATACCTCACATGTCTCATGCAAATATTCTCATATTTCGGAATATCTTAGAGGTGCATCAGTAACCTTTTATTTACTGACTTGAGGAGAAAAACAAATTCCATGTAATTTTCGGTGACCAATCAAGTCAATGCAGTTTTCGGTTTACAAGGCTGCAATTATTTTTCGTAGAATACAGATATCACGCTCCTCTGTTTCCCTGCTCCTTTTAACATCCATCTCATAACAATTTTGGCTGAATGTCATGGGTGTGATTCGAGACAGTGGAACTCGGCCCCAGAACTGCAGAAACTTCTCATGCAATTCACACAGTACTTGGAGACGTTGTGGTGGCAGAAGGTGACCGCCCAGGACTGTATTGCTTGAGCAAGTTAACCCGAGTTATCTAGCACCAGATGATGCTGCATCACATTAACGATGACTCCCCATCTTCAACACAAACCAATGTGCATCCCTGTTGACACACTTAAGTAGATCGAGGTGAATCTGTCGCAGGCTTTCATTCCTTTTTACCGTAACGTGAGTGAGATGGAATTGAAAAAAAAATGTATAACCTTAAAGTTTGACTTTTGTTATTTAAAAGGTAGTTTAAAGTGTTTGAGACGGTTACCAGATCTGGATTCGAGAGGCCGGACCCCCTCCTCCTACAGCCTGCACGATTCAAGTAGTGAATAGTCAAAGTACAGTAATAATGCTATCCCTAACTCGCCTTCTTTGAGTCCTCTTTCCCCCCCCCCTTCTTCGCCTGGACGACAAGGCATGGAGAGACGTTGATGTTGGCTTCAGGTGTTAGGACGATAAAAAAAAAATAGGCCTTTCATTATATTCTCACGCTTTGTGCATCAAATATTGCTTACTTGAAGGACAGACAGAAATTCTACGCATGACGCATAAGGCTTGCGCAAACAACCTAAAAATAACAATCATTCTTGCGTGCTTTCCATGATCTGTCTCTCAGATCAAATATTAAGTGCCACTCCCTAATCTCACGGCTTAGTGACGATAATGCCATCTCACGGAGATAAGAGCGAGTTGAGGATGAGACACTTACAAACCCGAAAACGGATTAAGCGTCGGGAAATCCAGTTTACGCAACCGCACAGCTGAATAAGAGCTAACAGTCCATTTCGGCGTTCACCGATGCAAAATAGAATATGCTTTGTGAGTGACCGATGACAATATATTTCAACAATTAGGAAATCGTCAAGGTAGTGAAAAAACCACCACCTCATTTGTTGCCTTATTATTATAAAAGTTCAAAAGACCGCAAATAAGTGGTCCATATAGAGTGATCCCATGATCCACGGCGTAAAGACAACCTTGCATTCAGAGTGGGTTCCAGTGGAACAACTTATCCGATTTTAAAAGCCTCCAGATAGTGGAGGAATAAATGCTTCAAAAAATGAGCGCAGCAGGGACAATTGCATAGGTCAAGGTGAGTGCGATCAGAGAAAATGCCAATTTCGCTCAATGAGTAAGACTTTTCCAATCTGAAAATAGTCCCAACCTTTCTGGAAGGAATTAGAGATCAAACAAACCGTTGCCCAAATTAAGGTGAGTTGCAACGAGAAAAAAATTGGCGGAGTATAACCAAAGCCATTTATTTCGGGATTTCATCGGCATTTAGGTGTGATAAAGCTTCGTAAAATCGAGGCGTTTGAACGTTTGCATGAGGTGGAAGGGAAGGTTACGTGGATTGCCATTTTTAAGTCTACATTCATGGCTTTAAGTAACCTTCCGAAATGCTTCAACTACGCGTGATGCTTATACAACGTGAATTTTCAGCCAGGAATCCAAACTTGTGATCGTCTGATGTCACGGCAATAACAGCAAGCGATCGGCTCTTTTAAAAGAACATTTGTCTCAAGATCACTGCCTTTCAAGTGGCTTACGACATTGGACAACATTTGCATTTGAAGGCGAAAAAGGAGGCCCCATCAAAGAGTTCCCAGATGTTCACTAGCCATTTCAAAAACATTTACGTAATTTTACTATGCGCACCTGACGCATAATCCGATGTACTTAAAACTGGTACATCAGAGAACAGATGGATTCAACACTCACATTCACTTTCTCAGGAATTCCTACAACTAGGAGCCATTTGTTTCGTGATGAATCCATCTCACACTTTTATGCGTTTTAATCGTGGCTACAGCTAACCAGACGTCCGAAGCATTCAGCACTCATCATAGAAATAGGTATTTTTAATTAACCATGAATGACGCTATGAAATAGAGCCCTATCTTTGAAGAGGATATCCATTCAGATTGAGATACCCAACAATAACAAATTGCGCAGCCACTACAACGAGGCACCAGAAAAAAATCAAGCTATCCTAGATAAAAGCAGTCAAATTACACGCTTGACCAATAAATGCTCTCCTCACCGTCATTGCGTCTAGTGAAAAGGAGAAAGATTACGGGGACTTTCTCAACGCTATTTGTATTTGTACAGGTACGAGCAACACAGACGCTTCACCTAAATCGCTTAAATCACAGCAGTATGCATTATTGAACTCGAGCATAGAAAAGGCCTGTAAGAAGTGTAATTGAAATGCGGAATGAGTACCTAACTAGGGTTTGAATTTCTGATAAAGGGAAAAACCAGAAAGTGTCAAAAGGTCATCCCAAAACACCTGACAGTGACCAGTAAAATACTAGATGCAAGAGCTTGGGCAACAATGGCAAACCGAAGCATGCGTGCTCGTCACTAGTCTAATGTTCCAATGAAAAGATAGTAGAACACTAATGGTTAATTAAGGCGAGCGGATAAATACCCTTTTACGGTGCATCAGCCATCCAAAGATAACTCACTCGAAGTGACTGATGACAATGAAGGAGGAGGAGGTGACGGTACTAACGTCTTGGATGTAGCCCCGGAGCTCATGGTCCGGCGTCGCCTCTTGGGCATACTGCTGGTGGTCGGAGGAGTGACTCCACCAGAGATGGCATTATTGGTAGAGGGCCCGGTGTGCAGTTCGGTACGCTTCGCACCGTTGGGAGTGGTGGAAGCATCAACAGAGGTGGAGACGGAGGAGGAGGGAAGGACGGGAGCGGCCAGGGCGGGTCGTGTGGCGGTGAACCAGAAGTCGCGTGTTGCGTCGAGGTAGGCAATGAAGAGGTACAGATGGCGCAGCACTATTGATCGGCGGCACTTAGTCAGTGACATCTGGCCGATGAGGGCGGGTAGGCGAACTGAAAGACAATGACGACGAAGAATCAACACTGTTTCAGTCCCTCACAACTCGACTTACTCTCTGTCGTCCTCCATCTACATCTGGACTTGAACATTCATGATGGTCAAATGCGAGGCTCACAAGGAGATGCTAGATAGAAGAACGACAATTGACCATGGAGACGTTTTTAGTTCCGCAGATTTACTACATGCTCTACTCATCTTCTACCCCTCTTTGCACTTATAATAAATCTACTTCTGACGTTGTCGGAGGTAGCTTATGATGCATTGGTGACTGTGCAATGACGACGATGAGAAGTTGGTTCTGTGTTTCAACCCCCAAGATGGGGCTTATACTTCCTGGTCCCTCCAATAACTAGGCTGAATACCTTTGGATTCGTACATACTCCAACACTTAAGAGGGAGTGAGGCCATGTAAAAGAATATTATTTAGCCATATAGACCTTTTCAATATCTCACAATCCAGCCTTCACGCCAGCTCTATGCTGTCCTACAGCTCTCATCTGCTTATAGTAAAACCGCTTCCCCATTCGAGAAATTGAGGCACACCAAATATCTTTAATCCTTTTAATGAATGTAACTGCACTCATCGAGGCTTGAAGGAAGGCTAACACACCTAAATGAAATTAAAGACGACCTGTACTCACAACAGAAGGGCTATTAAAATAACACCGGGTGTTGACAACCACAGCAATTACATGTTCTGGGTCAAGACCAGTAGTGGAGCGAAGCTAAAGCGTCCACAAAAGAGCCGTGCATGTTAAAATAAAACAAATAACGAGAATCTGAAGATCCCCAGAGTGAAATCTGATCCTTTTGAGATATAAAAGTAGTTCACGTGGTCAAGTAGCAGTGAGAGAAAACGGAGATTGGAATCAGGATGAAACCATAAGGAGCTATTCCATTCCACACAAAACATTAACTCAATTCCGCCTTTAGAAAAACATAACTGGTATGTCAAGTATGCTTGCTGCAAAAAAGACTTGAAATCTACGAGGTCCATTGTGATAGCTGGAATGGATGGGCAAGGGGTGATATCTGGCATTTAATTTTGCTTGTGATTCTTCATTTAGCCATCTAGAAGGTTCCTCATCGCTGTATTTTGATCTGCGATTGCCACCTTAAGGAAATGCTTCGAGACAATTTGCTCCACATTTCGGTATGAGTTGCATAGTCCAACCAAAACAGCAGCAGGCATCTAGCGGCAAGCTAGTCATACGACCGATAGGACATTAGCCTAAGGACAACACCTCCATTGGTGGGCGTGTTAGCTCGCAGCACAAAAGCTCTAGGCGGCTACAGGTGTGGCAGAACCGGACTACTTAAAACAAGGGTACAGCCCAGCGTAAATGGAGCCATGGATTAAACAAACGGTCAGAAAGTCGACTCATATTTGCATACAGGATGTAGAGGTGAGCTGAGGATCATCGTTCATTCACTTATATCAAAAGTACGTTCAGAAACGAATAGAAATTCCCATTCAATTAAGGAAAAGGTGAAACCGCATCTGGTAAACCGCAAGATATTATCACCTATCCTCACAACAAAACATGCTGTAACAGGCGAGATGGCTAACCCAGGAGTAAAGGATTTGAAGTCGGCACAAGACAGACCACTGAATGAGAGCAGAGGTCATGTCGAAAAAATGGAACAAGACGTCATATCAGCCTAGCCAAAGAAGGTTATCATGTAAAATGAGTTAAATTGAGATTTGTTTTAGCATGTTCCAGCCAATTAGCATTACAACTACCATCAAAAAAGTAAAATTCCAAACCCAATGAGATCGTTAGCCGTGCTTGCATATCTTTTTAATGAGTCGTAAAACGGGTATCATCATTATGCAAATAAATTTTAGGATGTTGTCTGGAGTAATTCAGGTGATGTGTTAACTGAAACAAATGTCGCCAACTAGCGGTAAAGTATGTCTTTTCACATGCACTGATAATACATTCAAAAAAACATCCACAGCATTGTCAGTTTCAAACGGATGTCTTTATCAATCCCTATGTAATAGACCGAATAAAATGATACCATTAATGTTAAAGCCAGTAAAGATAATGAAGTACACCCAGATCTTGAACTTAGCAGAGTAAATGGAGGATGAGAAGGAAAGTATTAGTAGAATTATGCCAGCATTCCTAAAGGCTCATGTAATTCGAATTCGGTCATCATCGACACAAATAAAAACTTATAAAGTTTAAGAATACCACGCACATGGGGCAATTGCCTACCGGGGCACATAAAAAACCATAAAGACAGCGCTATGTGCATCTTAAGTGGACAGCAGTACTCCCATGGCATTTCTAATTTCGACGCAAGGCAGCACAATACCTCAAATCATAGAATATCAGGAACAAAAGACTCACCAATCAACCGGAGAATGTAGGTTGCGTCGTAGACGAGGCACGGCAAGAGAGGATTCTTGGCTATCTCCTCGCTGGGCAAAATATTGTATTGGCTCTTCGGCGGTAGGTTCAACCCGTTTCTGAGTGAAGTCCTGTTTACATCGAATGACCTAAACTGACAAAAATGGTGTAAGATCAAGACAGAATTAAAGCTTTTGATAGACCATTACAATTTGCATCAAGTGAACAAAAATATCTTCAACTAAGCCATAGAAGTGATCCCAACGAAGAGGTACAGAGAGCATTCCATCAGCAATGCAAGCCTACAACAATTGCAGATATTATTGCGAAAAATCAGGCAATTTTTCTCAACGGAGTTTAAGAGGACTAGATTCACAGACAAGGAGTGTACGTATGACAATTGAATAAGTTCCTGCACTTTTCTCATTGATAAATTAAATTGGCATGGAAAGTTAAAGCTGAACTGCAAGTTCACATTTGCAGTCTACCCAACCTTTGTCGACGAGACATGCCAGGTGCAAACACCACTGAAATTTACCGTTTTGTCCCCTAAAAGTCTATGTAGGGTTTAACCCTCACTTTTTTTCATGCTCAACTATCTATTCTACTTCGCATTCGATCGTGTGACGGCTGCCTGATGCAAGTGACAAAGATTGTGGCGATCACATGAGGCTTGGCGAAACACCATGGGGGCAATATGGAAGGAGAGGAGACCAATGACGTTGGGCAGTACCTCCTTGTGCCGGTACGAGGTCATATCTTGCGTGACCTTGACGACTTTTCCCACTAATTGACTAGTTCCAGGTCCATTCAAGGAGGCCTTTCTGCTTGCACGCGTTCGAGCTGTATCGTATCAAGCAGGCAGACATCAGGCATGATTGATTTTTGACCTCCAGCAAGTGAACAACTCCTGATGGGCGATTGCGTGCACAATGCAGCACACACAGACAAACATACACACATGCAAAGCAGGCATGGCCTTGCGGGGATGATGGATGGATGGGTGGACTGGTGCCGCGGAAGTGTGTGTAGGTGTGCTGTGTGGATCAGTGAGTAATACATTTGTTAGCTTAACGAAAGTTGCAATATAAGACACTTCTCACTACGCGTTGAACAGCCTTCCCTAAAGTCAGTCAGTTGGTAGGTCAGCAGACGATCCCAAACGGTGTAGCTTTATGACATGATACATGGAAATGACCTCAAACTGGACAGTTTTAGAGGCCTACCGTTGTTTGGCATCTGCTAGTGCATATCATGTAGGTGGGATCGGACCCGCCTGCCTAGCTACGTAGCTTCTACTACTTTCTCTTCACAGCTGGTGTAGGTGCAAACCTATTGCCATCTCACTCACATTACGCTAAACAGGAATGAAAGCTTTCGACAGATTCACCTCGATCTACTTAAGTGTGTCAACAGGGATGCACAATGGTTTGTGGTTGAGGATGGGGAGTCATCGTTAATGTGATGCAGCATCATCTGGTGCTAGATAACTCGGGTTAACTGCTCAAAGCAATACAGTCGTGGACAGTACCTTCTGCCACCACAACGTCTCCAAGTACTGTGTGAATTGCATGAGAAGTTTCTGCAGTTCTGGGGCCGAGTTCCACTGTCTCGAATCACACCCATGACATTCAGCCAAAATTGTTATGAGATGGATGTTAAAAAGAGCAGGAAAATAGAGGGGCATGATGTGCTCTACAATGCATGCAAGCAACCGGATGCACTATATATTCCAAAATACACTGGAAGCCACGCAGTTAACTGAGCCAGAAACTACATTAACTTTATGGCCACCTGACAACCAGAGGATTGATGTACATATGTTGCCGGTTAACCTGTAATATATTGCTGGACCCACAAAGTAACATATCGTTTCAGTTCACAAGTCCTGATAACTTCAACCACATGCGTCTTACCATAATACCAGCAAATTTGACCTTGATGAGAAAATCGCCTTAACATAGGGAACCGAAAGGACTAGTAGTTATTCACGAAATAATTTCGTGACTGGCTTAAACCCAGTACCAACGGGAACGCGTAGCCCTCTAGAAATATACTTGCCTTCACTGAGGATCCTTATCACATGTTACTAATCTGATGCAATTATTAGAACAAAATTTTTCTACCAAAGAAGACCTAGTGAACACAAAGAATGAACCACCGCAAAGTACTCACGAGTGATTTTTCTCCTCATTGGGATAGAGGAGGTACTCCTCCAGCAGTGCATCAAAGAGAATCCGAACACTGCAGCAAAACTCAGCACACAGACGCCTACTCCTATCTGTCCTCATGTACGCCGCAGCAGCTGCCTTAGAGAAACGCTCCCGGAAAACAGCTAGGAGAGGTCAGGCAAATGAAGATGAATCTTACTTGAGGGAAAGAGGACACTGTTACTCCTATTTAGTCCCATCGTATTGTTCAAAGATATGAAGTACGGAAAGCCACTAAGATAGGTTTGGAGGAGATGCAAAACAGAAGACCATGAAGGCATTGGGGTAAGCGGTCTCACTGTTGAGCTCCGAGGCGTCTCATAGGGACGGCAATGGCTCTCCAAGATGGCGTACAATGTGTCAGGAAGTTTGATTTTGGGTGCGAAATTCGCATGGGCCTCTAGGGACTCGAAATTGGATTGTGCGAGGGAATCTGCGTCTAGTTCTGTCTCCTCGAAGGATTCAGATTGAGGCTGGGATTGTGGGGGTTCCAAAGGGAGGGCGGACTACAAGGAGGATTTAGTCACAAAACAAGGCAAACCTACAGCACGAGCTTTGGAGAATTGTTCGTCCTTTTGCCACGTACCTGGGAGGGTGTCCCAATCAACATCGTCACGAGCTTTTGCTGCACTCATCAGGACAGTGTCAATCCTCTCCTTACGTTTTTCCTTGCCCTTTATCTAGAGATAGCAAAGTTATATCAAGGTGACATAGTGAGGTACTTTAGTTGCAAGCTCATCGATCTTCTGCTTTAGCATCCTAGTAAAATTATTAATATCCATAAGAAGGTCCTCTGAAACCTCTCTGTCCCATTTTTGTTTCCAACCAAGAAAGTGAACAAAATAGAGCGGAACACGCGAGCGCCCATTACTTGTGAATCCGCACAGTTGTGTGACCTAAAGAACTGTTGACAAATAAGCAATAGGAACTTTGGCCTGGTAAATAAGCTTGGCTTTAGAAGGATCAGGTTCAAAGCAAAAAAGTCTATCTCCAACTTCGTACTTATGTGTTACAGGGGGCATGGCTTAATAGAAAATATAATCACAGCAAAAAACCTATGCGCCGCTTCTGCACCAACGCGCACAGAAAATGTGACCTTGGTAAGTATTAATAGTCATGATTGTGAAAAGAAAAATTTTAAGCATTATTGCTGTTAAAAGGAGTCGTGTATACGAATCAGGGTACTCGACTGTACGAAAGATTAAAAATGCGTCCATACAACCCTAACAACCAAGCATTGTAGAACCTACAATGAATGTTAAAATCAAGTGAAAATTAAAGGTAACCTTGTTAGTAGGTCAACTCAAATAAAGTTTTAAAAAAGCTTATCCAGGTTTATATGCTTAAGCTAAGTTAGAGGAACCCGAGTATATCACACTGAACAAGTAACAACTGTCGGTTGTAACTGGTAACAAGAAGTCAGGTTGCACTAAGTACAAACAACCTCTGTGAGTTCTAGCCCAGCATGCGCAGCTAAAAAAACTGTTTAGTTAAAAGGTGTTATTTTGTCAAGGGACGTGCAAATTAACGGCCGTGGTGACCCTATGTAGCCTAACACTATTAACATTTAAGAACCTTAAATTAAAAAATAGATTTTTTAAGGCAAAGTACATAAGGATCCTCTTGAACAGCTCCAACGCCAGCCTGTTCTAAATTTCTGTGCCGTCTGTGGTAGCTTAAGGTGCAATTTTATGGTAACAATAATTTCATTTAAATGCGTCTTTTTAATCATTAGAATAGTGCCTAATAATGTGAATAACTGGTATTGATTGTTTGAAATCTCCGAACTACAACGGAACGTTTTTGGCTCCCCCATCAAACACCCTTTTTGAAAATGGCTGTCTCTGACAAAGTAACTGTGGCAGTCCGGTAGTCACACTATTTACTATTAATTTTCTTAGTGTCCGTCCACTTGGTGAACATGGTGTTGGAGATGTTGTTGTACATGATTCGGCTTCCTCTTCTCTTATAATTGGGGTTGATCGTTCTTTCACTTTCGATCACATTTTCCCACCAGAATCAGAGCAAACCTCGGTTTATGACGTCTTAGTTGCACCCCTTATCAATGAGTATGCTATCTTTTGTGTGTAAATTCAATCTTTAGCTGTCTTATTGGAATAAATGCCACAGTGCTAGCTTACGGGCAGGTTCGTGCGCACCGATACTCTTCAGTTGTGTTTAGACTGGCTCGGGAAAAACCTATACCATGGGAACATCTTATGAAGTCGATGATTTTTCAATGACAGATGGTGTGGGAATAATCCCACGTGCCATTGTGAATCTCTTTGAGCAGATTGAAGGTGTTACAGACAGTGAATTCGCGGTGGATGCTCAGTTTATCGAAGTTAGTCCTCATTGTGAGTTATTTCTTCCTAGTTGTACAATGAAGAGCTAAGGGATTTGCTCACTCCCAGAAAGGTAAGATCGCAAACGCATTTTTGTAGTACATCTGTAGAATCCCGTTAAAATACAAGAAAAGATCGGTGGTGGGATCTACCTCTCTGGTGCAACGTCAGTTCGAATAAATTCGGTGTATGATGTAGGTATTTGAGCATTGTTTCCCTTTTATTTATCCGAAGGCTTTGCATCTTATAAGAGCAGGAGGTGAATCTCGATCTACCGGATCAACCAAAATGAATGCCCATAGTTCTCGGTCACATGCTATTTTAACTTTGCATATCAGTCAACGCAAAAAAGTTGATGTAAGTGTTTCAGGATATGCCTTTAATCCAAATACACCAATTTTAGGGCGATTCTCGTGTCGAATTAATTTCTTCAAAGTTTCATTTTGTTGACCTTGCTGGGAGTGAGAGGTTGGGCCGCACAGGCGCGGAGGGCGAGCGAGCGAAGGAGGGAATAAAAATCAATTACGGATTGCTTGCTCTAGGCAACGTTATTAATGCGCTTTCGGAGAACCAGAAACATATTCCATACCGCGACTCCAAGCTCACTCGTCTCCTCTGCGATTCTCTGGGTGGAAACTCTCGCACTGTACTTATTGCCTGCATTTCTCCCGCCGAGATTGATATGAGTGAATCTATCAACACCCTACAGGTAATAAAATTCTCATTTTGTCCACCAATCCTGCCAGTATGCCACTCGTGCCAAAAAGATCCGCAACGCAATATCTGTCAATGTGGCGAACATGACTTCAGCTGACGCAGAGACGCTGAAGAAACTACTGGCTGAAAATCGTCGTCTGCGGCAGCAGCTGAAGCTATTCACTTCTCAATCGGTAAGGAGGTTTGTATTTACGCTCTTATTTTCCCTTGATTAACGTAGAGATTGGGAATGCGCTCTAAACCGTACTCACGCTCACCGAGTCGCTTGACAGCAGCGAAGCCTATATTGCCTCTCCGGGCCAAGGAGAACCTTGCGCAAATTGCGAGTTCTTTTGACAAGATTATAGCCCTTCGGATGAAGCAAATGAGTGAAATTACGAGTGTAGGTGCTGCGCGGTTTCAGAGAATTTTGCAACTAGCGAACCTGAAAATGCAACACGCTGTTTTCGAGGGATGCGGTGATTTACAGGTTAGTTCTGTGCTGTTTTCACTGCCTTTTCTTGTGAGTGCTTGAGTTATTGTTCCCACAGCTCTTGACCTCATTGGGCTTGTAATAGTGTTCCTGTTGTGGAATTTTTTCGTGGTCTAGGTTTCTTACCGCAGGACATATTTAGTTTGCCAAATATGAGGGCAGTGAGTTTACTTTGGCAAATTTCTTTGCATATCTCAGGTTCTAACCGTCTTCTGTGCTAGAACTAACGCTAAAAAGCTTTCATAAGTGCAAAAAGGGTATTTTTAATACCTATGACTTGTGCCTGCATTCGCGACTAAGCTGACTGTACTTTCATTTATCCTCAAGTCGAGACAAATTTGCAGCAACGTAACTCGAAGTTGTATGTAATCGAAGCCTTTTGCCGCAGGTTCTACCCTACTATTCTGTTTATTTTATCGAATTCGGCTTCCCATATCACCTTCGCAGTGTTTGTCTGCTTCCCGGTTTTGTGTATTAATATTCCAACTATTAATTAATTTAGTCTGACCTCGTAACAGATGTGTGCAGCTTACGTGATTTACGATGCTTCATGCAGCGTGCGCTATATTAAATTGTGGGGGACCTAATTAGGACTGTTCCAAGTGCCTAGAATTAGGCGTTTTGCAAGACACCTTCACTCATGTATCATATTTTCCCACAAGAAAAAAAGACAAGAATCCTGTGAGCACAGGAAATTCTCAGAGAAAAACTGGCATCTTAGCTTTTCTCCATACCGACACTGCTAACTTTATTTTCTAGCCAGACTTGGAAGCATAATGTTATTGAGGAATGCTTAAAAGCACAAAGGTTATGGGAGAGTGAGGGGATAGACCTTGTGGTGGTTAGAGAGATGGCTTGATCAAGTACGCATTCGACTGTATATCTTTTTTGCGGTTATTCTGGCTGTCTTAAGGCCAATCAGTTGATTGGGCACATGCGAACCTTGGAGAAGGAGATTGATGACGCAGCAACGCGAGTGACCAACCTAGCGGAGGCCCTGCGTAAGTCCGCCGCGGCCACTCACGATCTGCTGAGCAAGGTTGAGCGTGCCATCCACTCCTTTCCGCCCTCATATCAGTATATACCACAGGTGAGTGAGTGCTGGCAGTTTTGGGCAGGTGTCTTGATTTTTCACTGCTTAGAAACCTGAACTGCTTATCGAAAATCAATGCTATTATTTTATTCTAATAGAGAGTTGTTTATTCACTTAGAAACGGAAGACCAGCAGTTTTTTCCTGGTTTGTGACTTCGAAACCCCAGATGTTTCTATTCTTGCTATTTGGTTTACGCTTTGAGGAACTTAAAAACTTGATTAAGGGTTTAATCTGACAGAAGGACAGTGGGGACTATTATTCACGGCTTTAAAACAACGCTTACCATTCCAGTAAATTTAGATTGAAGCCAATATGATGGTTTCGGGTTAAAATCAAGAGGCTTGAATCCAGGCTGCCATGACCTCTATGCCTTCTTGTCTTCTGGACATTATCCTAGTTAGTTTTATTGTTTGAGAGTAGCTTTGGGACGTCCCATGCTTTGCCGAACACCTTTCCCAAACTAACTCACCGAATTCCACAAACTTCGTTTAGAAATCCATTCTGGTATGCCTGAATCGATGATTCTACTGGTTTTGAATCTTGTGAGCTCGAGCTCTTCATTTTCATTTTACCAAAATCGCCTCTTGTAAATTGCATAGGCCAGAGTTGCCACTTGTAGCCTGCACTTTGAACGAATATTATTTTAACCGTTTAGGACACAAAAGATTGTGCCATTTCATGTCATTGGAAAGATGAACAAAATGGCTAATTTCTTATTTTAGCGACGGTGTCTTGTCAACGCGGTTGATTAGCTTTTGCGGGCTTTAACATTGTAGTAAAGGTTGTTTTTTGCAGTCTTTATTCTCGTAAGCTTGAAAGCTTCATTTCTGCGCTACCTATGTTGGACTTGCAAGAGCATAAATAGGGCACAATTTTTATCAACGCTTTTTCACTGTGGTCAGAATATTGTTGATGAAATTCGAGTTAGTGGATTAAAGCGCCATTTTTAGATTTTTTCGTTTCATCCTAGTCTATCCGTTCGGCCATGTCTACCCGCCTCTCGAACTCGGATTTGGCGGGTTTACAATGCTACAATAGTAACCTCATTAACGTCCTGCAATTCTCACAGGCCGAGCACACGCGCAGCCTGGCTGTGGTACAGCAGCTCAATCAAATCGCCGGACCCTCTCTCCTCCGCCGCTACCTTCCCACTCTTATTGGCAAAGTCACTGAAGGTGCGTTACTGCACTGTTTCCTAATCTTTCTAAGTAGCACCTTTGGCTCAGTCTGTTGATACTCATCAACAGTATATCTGTGTTTTCCTATTTTTATTTGCTAAGTGATCCATATTTGTCGTCACTGAATGGAGAGCCTCTAAGTTCTCATTTTTGCACCTGCCATTCTCATTCTTGAAGTGCCTTCCTGCACATTTTGCCACTGTACATTACAGGATTTCCACGTAGCTGGATTTAACACCTCAAGCATGCTATCAATGTTAGATTTCACTCAGTTTTAAAAGATGCAGGCTTCTGGTGGAAGCCCGGTAATGGTACATTTAATCCATGGTACTCTAAGTAAACCCTGTTGCCAACCGGGTCAGCATCCAGTAAATGGTGGAGACTAAATGCTTAAATTTTGCTTTAGTCTAACTTTTACTTATTATGCCTATAAGAGATCCAGTAACCTTTTCCAGCGTCATGACCTTAAATCTTTTGATGCGTCTGCCGTACGCTTTCATCGAATTTGACCCGAAGGATGTCACCTTTCGGCATTTGCGTCACAGATAAATTGCATACCGTGCCCCACTTTTCCTCTCCCGAAAAGTTCGCGTACGCATGACCTCGGGTATATTTTATTGCTATAATGTTGTGTACTACGATCCTACTTCTCCAATGGAAATTTGGTTTTCACAGCGAAACGCAATTATCTGAGACTCCTTTTACGATACTTGGAATATTTTATTGTTAGAGTTCCCTGTCTTGCTGTTCCGCAGTTTCATTAGTGAACATGAACGGATTTTTCTGCTTAAGCTTGAAGTTTTTTTGGCGTTGCAGGCGCTGGAATGCGTTTAGAACTGTTTGACGATGGAAAGGGTATTCAGCAGGACGGACCTTCTATTTCTTCCCTCCTTCCCGGTCTCTTGGAGGGATCCGTCAAACGCAAACCAGGCGCCCTGCGATCGGACCCGTCAAGTAAATTTTGGAACCTCTTGGTCACTCCGCTCCTTTTGTGAAAATTACAGCAAGTATTCGATCTCCATAGCTTTACTCTCTCAATTCATTTCAAGTGATGGAGTGGGTGCACCTCAACCGTAATTGAAATTTACTTCTATCCAACTACCTCTCTACAGCCTCTGGTAGTAAACGAATGTTGCGTACATGCGGAAGTGCTTCATGTTTTAAAAAATGGGGAATAGTGGAACTGTTTTTATTAGGTTGCAAAGGTACAATCTAGGTCAGGCTATGCGGGCCCCTATTGCTGATACTGCGATATTTTTATTCTGCCCCAAATCGATTTATTTATCTAATCACCAGCTTCGGCGGTTGAATCGCGACGCGGCTTAGGTGTAAAAAAGCCCGTATCACGAGTTCGCCAGGCACCAGCCGCCACCTTCCATCAGCAGCAACATCGGCAACAGTCGACCTCCAGACCAATCGGATTGTCCTCAAAGAACCCGAGAATGAGCTACGTTGCCGCGATGGGATGTAGCCACGTCCCAGAGGAATACCTCTCTATGCTCGAGACGGCGGCACCGCAAGTCACCGCTACTCTCACCTCGGTGGAGGTGGCTGATCCCTCTTGCCCCACTTTCCCTGCCGCTGGCAATACTGACGTCGGCGGCTCCAGTTCCCCCTCCGCCACCGGCTGCGCCAATCATTATGCCATCGCTCAACGCACCGTCACTCGGCCCACGCGCGCCTCTCCTCGTCTTCACGGCCAAGTGCCTCCCCTGCCAAACATGGATGTTGGAGATGAGGAAATGCCTCCTTGCCATAGCCAACCCCCTGTCCGACATCACCACGTTCCCGTTTCCTCCAGGGGTGTGTTCATCTTGACCTTTTGGAATTTATTTAGTGATACAGTTTAAGTTTGTCATTTGCAGGTACTTTTGATTGTTGCCACGGATTTTATGCACGTTAGTATACATTTTTGTTTTTCGAGGGGACTTGTCTGTTTTTAGATTTATTCCACCAGTCATTCCGATGCCTCCGCTGTGTACGTTTTTGAGTAAAATGTAATTTTACTTGTTTTTTTTTCCAAAAACTCGAGTCTTTGTTGAAACCAATGTCCACTGAGGATTAGCATTGAGAAATCTGGTGCACAGCTGCTACGGTATTAAAGTGACATGAGGTGGAATTTCCCCAGCTCGTTCAGAGTTTCAGTTTAACAAACCACACGGATTCCACAGTGCTGGAATTGGAAACGGTTTTGACCTCGTTTCCCGGTGCTTTTCGGTTTGGTTCTGCTCACCTCCATTCAACACTAAATGCTTGAAAAGACAATTGCCTTTTCGTTTTTTTCCCAAATTTATTATTTTTTTGAAGCAAAATGAATTTTTTTGATTTTATGGGGTGTTTCTTAGACCGAACAGCCGATAGTGACGTTCGGTCTATCGATACTCTTTTTATTATACCCGACTAAATAGGCACCGCCGATGCTTGGTGTCTAGTACTGAAAGCGTGGTGTATTTCAGTTGTTTATAAGAAAACACTAAGAAAGTGATATCCTATTCAGAACTACAAGTCTGCATCACCGCATTTTCGCACATTTGTTTGTAGTGATTGGCTAGTTGCCAGTCCGTTTTGCGATTTGTTCTTACTGACTCCCCAAAATCTGGACAAGTGTTCTTTTTCTCCTTTCGTGCCTTTAGTGGTGTGGCGCAACGGTCTGCCACTTCCAGTCGTGGACAGTCCAGAACAGGAGAATTGCCCACCTCCTGACCTTCCAGTGCACGAGGCTGCACGAAACTCTCGCCTGGATGCTGGTCAAGACTGCAAGCCAGCAACAAGTGGTGAAGTTTTGCGTACTCTACCTTGCCACGCCTCCTCCCACGTTTCTAAACGCACTCTCGCTGAAGTGGGCCTAAGCGACGAGGACGACGCCAATGTCAACGGTATTGGTGGTGGTAGTCGTGGCAACGCTGGCAGCGGTGGTCCTACCTGTTCCGGGATAAATGTGGGCGGTGGTGATGACAGTCCCAACGAGGAGGACGACGATGATGGTGCACAATCCGAGGGTACCACAATTGCCGCGGTTGGATCGCGGGAGACCGGCAAGCGGTCTAAGTTTACTCTCCGTCGCAGCATCTTGGAGCGCTTTCAACGCTGCGGGATCGATTTTTCCACCTTCGCGCCGCCTTGAGAGAAGCAACAGGGATATAGCAAAGGCCGGTGTTTTTGTACAGTTCCAGCAGGCAGGAATGAAGGAGGAATAAGCAGCCCGTTGTGTAACCTTTCCCCCTCCGTCCTCTTCCTCCCTATCTCCCTCTTTTTGGTCTAAATCCCAACTTTTTGTCACCGTATATGCGTAAGTCTTATTTTGATGGCTGATTAGTAAGGTATGTAACAGGGCTATAATCGTAACACGTTTGTTACTCTCTCCCCCCAACTCTGACGTTCTGCCCAGCATTTGCCGAAAGTGCACCTCTTTGGATGTTGCTCTATAGCCTCTACTGCTGCGTAAATTTTTATTTTTCTAAGTGAATATCAGCCACTGTACTCAGCGCATGACTTTGATCAATCTGCGTTCTTGGGCGTGTGACTCTCTGTCAATGCTAATCGTGGTCTTGGTGTGTTCGTAGTGGCCTTTTTCGTGGAAACAGGCTAAGTGATGACTGTGTTGTGCTCATTTTTCGTTCCCCACCGGTGGGATTCGGTGCTCTGTACGATCTCTAAGTAGAACATGGGGTGTGTGTGGGATGGTTGCCTTTGCGGCCACACACCAACCTTATTAAGTAAGGGTGTGAGTCGACCCCATTCAGGCCAAAAGGTGTAGGTACGCCATTGGGCAAAATCAAAATTCCAAGTACCGGTTTTGTGACGAGTGTACCATTGCTGTCTCATGAGAACTAACAACCCATCCCAGTTAGGTCAGTATCCGTGTGGAGAGGAAGTGAAGCGTTTTTCCCGATGTTTTTCCCCTTATGGGGTTTTTTTTCATCTATATTGTGGTATCGGCGACACAGCAGAATTCGGATTTGGGGGTATGATCACCTCACTTCATCAAGTTGTTTCAGTTCGTATTTATGCCGTGATCATCTCGGGCCCCCACGTGGGTTTTTCGCCTTTGACATTACGGTCCTGCGCTGACCGCCCGCTCAGGCGTGCTTGTTCTAACTGGTATTATTTTACCCACCGCTCCCCCCCCCCCTCCTAATAATCCCTGAATTGGGCAGCCACCGGGGTGAGTCACAAAGGCTCATGCGCCCTTTTGTACTGCGTGGCTTTGGCAGTAAAGCATGACCAGCAACTGGTTTGCGTTGTTTAAGCTCCCCTATCCATAATTAGAATGCCTTTCCGTTTGCAGTAGCCGCCTTTTTTGATGATTCCAAAGAAAATGGCTAATTTAAAGTGGCTCTTAAACCTCCCCACTCCTTCGTGTGGAGCGTGCACTGACGAATGTGTGTTCCTCCGCAAACTCACTGTGTGCCAAATTCCCGATGTGATTTTTAGGTTTCTGCTTTGCTAAGCCGAAAACGTGTACCCTGATATGGTGCCCGCAACTCACTGAGAGGGCAGGTTGACGCACCGTTGAATGTGCGGAGTCTGGTTTGCTAATCATCGCCGTGTTTCGTCCCAGTTTCAGCTTCCTACGTGTCTCAATGTGGAACAGCCATCTTCCATGGACTTTTTGACAATCTTTGGAACGGTAAAGAGGTCCCAGATCCTCAAACTTTGTTTGCACTTCACTACTCATGTCCATAGATGGCCTTGACGTGCTCCTCTTCTGTCTTCTTGATTTGGTGCAAAACTTGAGGTTTGGGTGTTCCCATAAATCAAAATAGGTTTTTTATGGTTGATGTACCATGCATGCCCGTCTACTCCTTCTAGGGCGATTTGACTTGGAGGACTCATTGCTCTTCTAGATGGGCGTTCTTAAGGTTACCGCCCATTTAGACTTTTACTCCGAAAGAAACCTTGTTAAAATTTCATGAGAGAGTCGACAGCACAACTTGCCCCTTGTAAAGATTCAGGGATTTGTGCTGTTCAAGGCTCCCCAAGGCTTTCCAGTGATCCATTTGTCGTTTAGTCATCCATCTCGGTCCAGGTTGCAGAACTTCAGATTGGGGGTACTTTCCAAGCATTGTCCTCACTTTGACAATCCTTCTGGTTTGAATTTCCTCACATTCACCTTTCCACAGTAAGATTCCTTCCCCAAGCTACTTAGTTGAGGTTTTTATTGTCATCATTCTCCGAACACCCCAAAAAATGTGCAGATTTGCCTGTAGTTTGGTCGCAAATTTATCGAAGGGCTGTTGAGCCAATCCGGCGCAGAATATTACGGTAACGGAATCGGCGGAGAGTGTAGAACGGAGGTGGGCGTGCATGCATTCAAAGTAATTACGGTTGTCATGATCTGCCAATCCTATGGCGTTTTGCAAGGTTGCTCTGTGGTCCTGAAGTTTGTTGCGAAGCCTTGAGTGTGGGGCTTAATCAAACCATCCTTTGAGAAAGAAAAGTCATTATCGTGCGACTACATGGGGTATTCACTTCAGGTGTACTGGCAGAGGGAGCCCCTGTTGCCTTAGAGTTCCTTTAAAGGTGTAAACCTCTTCACAGCGTTCTACGTGTCTATTCAGGAAAGTTTTTTCTTTAAAATGTTTTGCTTTTGAAAATGCCCTTTGAATTTTAATCGTGGGGGTCGTGCTGTTGAAGTTCTGTACTCCATCATAGAACCCAGTAACCATTGGTCGGGTCAATCACCGCGGTCATTAACTGATGCATTTGACCTCACCTCCACCCACCTGTCATTTGCTCTGGCCCACTTCATTACAGGCAACAAAGGTGCTGCCGCCTCCCGTTTTCCTTTAGAAGTAGAGGGCGGAGCGGATTATGCTCCTCTGCCATCCTTGGGCAAAATTGCTTTGTTGGAGTAAGGATTTGACACGGAACTGTGGTTGTTGGAGGCAAACCATGACCACCGGTCTTTAAGCGTAAACCTTTTGGGGGAATAAAAGGAGCATTTACAGACTTTCAATGCTATTGCTCACCAAAATAAGCCCTGAAAAGAGACTTCCCATGACCAAGAAGGCACGACTGAGTTAAAAGGTAATTCAGAAATGCGGTGAAAATTTGGCATTTTACGATGAATGCTAAAATTGTCGGATCCGGTCACTCCGATCTTTGCAATTAGGCAATTAGGTTTTTTCAATTTTGGCAGTAACATCTACGTGACCGTAAGTAACTTCTGGAGCCGTTATTGCCACTAGCTATTGCAATTTGTCATGGAGGCCATTGTCATTGTCATTTCTGTTTCACATTTATTTCCCACTTGAATGTCTTCTCTCCTTAATCGTGGGATTGAAGGGGACAAGGTCAGGCAGCGTGCCCCTTCTCCCCAATCCTAATGTGTGATATGAAGTCTTCGTGAGGTCTTGTCATTTAAAAGAGCAAGAAAGTTTTAGTCGCTCCTTGAAGGTGCGTTTTTATTTTGCACACGCCTTGAGGGTGCGTAGAGAAGATGCCTCTCTGTCGTAATTGCGGCTTGACCTTGAATACGTGAAAAAAATTTCGTCTTTAGTGCACCATACGCACACACACACAAGAGCTTAATCTTCTGAAGATGAGGCGTTGCTCGCTTCCGAGGTGCGGGGTGGGCAGGGTGTGAATCGCTTGAGGGTTCCTAATGATGGCATGGTTGATAGCTCAGCGAGCAGGTGAAAGAAGTGATAGAGAGATTGACGGTCTAGGCAACTGATTTTTACCTCTTAATGTGTGTGGTCACTTCTACTTGCACCTGTTGTAATGTTCGCCCTATCCGCAGTGACCTTCCATCGCAAGTTGATGCATGCGTTGTGGCGCCTTGCGACTTGTCTGAAGGCGAAAGAAGACATAGTACTCGGACAGGCCACGCATTGCCGATGTACGTCCAGTGAAAGAACAATCACGAAGCTCTTCGGTGGTCGCCGGAAAATCAAAACGCAGTCAAACGAACAGCCAAGGTGTTGCATTGTCCTTCCTTCTACTGGGCCTTTTTTCCCGGCAGTCTTCTTGGCCAGCCTTTTGCGCTGGCTGCCACAACGTAGTCAGTGCTTCAAAAAACAAAGGTTCCGCAAACGAACTGCGGAAAAACAGTCATATAACTAAGGACGGAGTTAAAAATAGCTTGGTTACGTTAAAGTTTCGCGTCTGTTTCTCCTTGCTACTTTATTCTCACTTCAGCACTGTCCAGCCACATGTTGATCGGAGCTTTATCCAGCTAGCAGAGAGGCGGTGGAGGTATGACAAGTTCACTTGCTTTACACCTTCATACCAACACTGTAGGCAGCTCTATAACCAACTTTTCCAAATAATTCACACGTAGTGACGCTTCCGTTGTTGACATCTTTCCTGCAGAGCATGGGACTGGAGTGGTTGTCGAAGGTTGATGTCATTTTCATCCCTCCTGTTACGGGTCGTCACCGATCCCCCCATCCGTAGCAATGTGTACTTCTTCTGCCAGCTAAGGTTTATCACGCAACAGTAGAAATCAGAAAATAATGCCCCTTACGTTCAATTTACTTTCCGCTACCATCAATGCATTGCTCCAAGACTTCCCCGAAGACGATCGAAGTCACTACTATCGTGGAACATGCATCGTCGCGGTATGGAAGGGATAAGAGGCTATCGGCATGGGGTGGATGCCATGTCGCCTAGTGGAATTACGGAAGCGGAGCCTCAGATGTTCAATACAACGGGTGCCCTATTTTTCATTTACCTTAATTAGTCTGATGCGTCTTTCCTACGGACCCACTATCCTCCTACCCCTTACGCAGGACACATACTTTTTCCAGGCTTCATGGCATAAGCGACTACCGGATGACGCCTATCTATCCACGTCTTCATTGTTCATACGCAAGACCAATCGCGTGTATTTTATCACTTCCTACGCTTTTTTTCCACCACAGGGAATTTTTGACCACCTAATACTTCATTTCACTTTGGCGCCAGGAGGCGAATTGTGGTACCAGGAGAGGAGGGTAAATAATTCTGACATTGTGAAATTTTGTCATAGTGTCGCGCCGACATAAAATTTGTTCGCACACTGTCTGCGGTTCCTTTTATGGACCGAAACTGTGTTGATTTGAGAGGATTAGGTTGGAGACAGATTACCTCGTCTATTTTGACTTGACTGGAAGTTGGGTGTACCATCACCTCGGAATGAGTGGCCTCTTTCCCCTACACTTCCAAGGAGAATGTGGACGATGCCTGGAACTTCAACCGTATGTAGGCCTTTAAAGTGCTCTTTTCAAGCTCCATCGGTTGCACTTCCACCCGACAGCATGAATGCCCAGACTCGCTTGTTCCTTCCCAGATTTTCCGTGCTTGAAGTCTTCTCCCACACTGGAATGGGAGAAGGAGAATCTGAGCGCCAGTGAAAGCAGTAAATGAGATTGACCCCTGTAACAAGAACAATCCCGATTTCGGTGGGACGGTATCGGGTCGGTGTGCGTTGTTATCTACTGAAAGAGTGGAAACTAATCACAGAGGAATTAAAACGGCTTCCGCTTTGGAATAACCCGTAGTCTTAATTTTTAAACAATGGTCCCAAAGGAAGGCCTAGTGTGACTCCTTAAAGAGTTTGATTCATTTTATGGTCTAAGAACATGGTGTTCCCCTTTCTAATGACACATTTAGGTAAGTTACTAAGAAAAGTGCTTGACACAGAATGTCATCACTGTAGTGCATTATCTAGCCCTCAGCACAACCGCCTAGATGGATTCTTTTGGACGTGTCTCGACTCATAGACCACCCCTAGTAGGGAGAATTTTACATATCACCGAGTTTGTTGCAGACATCAACCAAATGAGGTCAGCCTAGTGATTTATAAACGTTCTCAGTGTACTTTGGACTACGCCGTCTCATCACACTCCACAGGATCGTCTCTGGGTCACGCCGATCTTCGTTTCTCTCGGTGTAGCTGTTCATTAATCCTCAACCTTATTCCATTCTGGGATGGGTTATCAAAAATTTAGGAAAGCTTTGAGACGCCACATCAAGACTAATCTAGCCAGACAGCTGAGCACTTCTGAAGTTGTATGAAGCGGATGCAATTAATGAGACGAAGCTCTCAGACATGCATTCCCTGTTACTGAACTCTCAAGCAAAATTACTTCTTGGGTGCAAAAAGGGATATCCACTTTATTCATCTCCCAATAGAGGATAGAATACGAAAGCCTAGACAGGAATGCCTTAACTCAGCCTGTACCATTGACCTTTGAGGCAGACCACCTCATCGATCGACTGGATGCAACAGCTGTGCAATCAGCTGGTTGCAATGACAGCGCGGCGAATTGGTTGAGGCGGTGCCGCCATCATTACCTGCGACGTAGCCACAAACTTGAACTGCAGAAATGGCGTCTGACTTGGCATCCTCGGCTGTGTGGGAGCACCTACCACCGATCAGCGGTCGCGTGGGGCTCATGCAGTTGGAGGACACCTCCAAGGTGGACCAATCACCACACTTGGCAATGCTGAAACCGGCGCAGAAGCATATGCAGACGATTGAGGGCAAACGCGCAATGCTAATCATGAACACGTGCGTCTCTAAGGTGCTGCTAGTCGCTGCTTTTCCGCAGATCGTCGCCAATATTAAGCACTATGAGCTACTTCTTGGAAGGGAGGTTAAAGTACTGTTTAGAGAGTATGAGAGGATTTCGACTGAATACGAAATAGCGGTGAATGCCTCGTCCACGCAACCAACTGTCAGTTGTCAGAAACTGCGTGAAGTAAGTCACATGCCTTGGATTAGAGATTGTGCACAGATCTAAGTAGGTAGACTTACTCAAATCTTACCTAGTATTTCATGGCTCCACATATCCCGTATCCATCTATCCACCTCATATCCACCCATCAATTCTGCATTCATCCATCCACCCCTTATCCGTTCATTCATCCCTCAAATTTAAATTTAAACATAACTTCAGCTAATGTAAAGGAAGAAGAATAGTTATGGTCACTTGTCTTGTTTTAAAAATCGAGTCAAATCTCTGCTCGTCCTGCCTTATTTCCTTGATGAAAAGAGCTTTCCTGATCCATCCTTGCTGTTTTATTTTTCAGGCAAACAGAACTAATAAAATCTGTTTTTAAAATAAACTAAGTATTAAAATTGAAACTTTGTGTTTCAAAAGTGGGTTCTCATAATATTCTTAAAGGGATTAGCCAAAGCTAATTTTCAGTCGCAGTTCAACCTTATTAAGAACCAGTTTAAATGCCCAAACCTCCGACTACAACAAACGTAATTATAAAAGCAATTATCCATGGGGTTGAGGGTCCCCGTTTGAATCGTTGAGATGACATTGAATTCACTGCCAAGTGTTCGGAGTATTCCAAACTAAAACGCCTTTAAAAACTGGATGTCATTTCTCCTCGTCGGATTATTTCCTTCCAGCTTGAGATGGTGCCTGAAGCGGCCTCCTCGGATCAAATCAAAATATTCCATGGAATTTGCTTTTATTCCCATTTGTTGTCGAAGTTTTGAACAAAGAAAGTGAAATTATAGTTGTGGCTACTCTTAAATTGGGGTCTGCTTCCTTAAAGGAGGCTTTAAAAATAATGGCCAAAGAATCCTACTTCCTGTTTTCCGAGAGGAAATTTCATGAATTAATGGTGAATTTCCTTTAAAATGGGGGCAGAGGAGGAAAGACTGCGTGTCTTTTGCTTTCAAGTTCTTCCCCTTCCCTTCCTTTTTTGCCAATGCCTTTAAAATATCATAGGGGAGAGAGGCGTGCAAAATTCTGATTTCCACAGGTTGCATGCACCAGCCTCCAAAGGCTCCAATGGGATTCGGCAAAGTCTCGGTGTCTTTTTCAAGTGAACCTAATAAAGACTATAGACACTTGTAGTCTCCTTTTTGCAGAAAAAGAGACCCTCTGCTTGACATGCCGTTGCCTTCACGTCACATCTGTTCTCAGCTCTACTTCTGGTGAAGAGTCTGAAGTCTTGCCAAGGTGTTGGTCAACATGGAAAGAGACTTATGGGATGTATACTACTCTCATCCCAATTAAAAGCTCTGAAGAGGTATATTGGATCAGAATTTTGAAGCCCCTTTTCTCACCTGAAATCTCACAATATTTCCGGACCAGCGTGTTCCACTTTTAACTAACCTTCAAAATACGAAAATTACTTTGCCATGCGATTGCTATCCAATCACCAATTCGAAGAAAGGGCTAAAATTTGCTCTTGATGTGGCCTAAAGTTCTGCAATCTTCGGACAAGTTTCGGCCGGTTTCTTTGGAGATGCTTTGGGAAAGTAAAATCGGGTGGTGAATGTTTTCACCAGTTTTTGTTTACAACTGAAGAATTCAGGATTTCTTGATCAACATATTCTTATTTCCCTTCCTCAAGTAAATTTAAAACATCAAGGGGTTTACTTAAGGCCTTGCCTAACCAGTATCTCAGTTCTCATAGTAAACCGAGACTTCTCCAAAGATAAAGACACCTCCCAATTCATGGCTTTCAGTTCCTCCCCCCTTACTTTTCTTCCAGAGTCCCATCAGGTCACCGAATTAAGGGTTCCCATTGGCGTACACTGGGGCGGGGAGACCGCTTTGCAACCAGTGTTGGTCACATTACAAGTCCAACTTGCAGAACTGTTTATAGCTCAGTGCTATCCATAAGTACTTCCAGGCGTCGATCCTTTCCTAGTAAGCCTGAGGAGCTACAATTTGTTTGCACATTTTCCAGATCTTTGTAGAAGCATTGTCAGCACCTCCACAATGAAGATGTTTAGGTTGAAGAAGTGTTGTGTCACTTAATTTTTTAATTGCCTTCCTCATACTGCTGTTCGACAAACATCCATCCCTAGTAGTTTGCTATTGGATCGGCTTTCAATATTCGAGTGACCTGAATCCTATCGAGCTTGGAACCAGACATTCACCAATGTAGACTTCGGAGCGAAAAGATGTACGATGAATGCGTTCTCGTCTGATATCAGACTGGCGAAGACGACCTGAAAACTGAGTTAAAGTACCTGTGTGACCTTAAGATTCTTGGTGTACTCCTCTGCTTGAAATGAGCCAATCAGGTGGGACTGGTGGAGATCACCACTCCCCAGAATGTTATAAGATGAGCTATCAACTGGAACTTCGAGAAGGTCAAACAGGGATGCTTTTGTCACTTTGAGACTAGTTATCCGTCAAGAGGATCGGGTAGCTGGCGGTGGTTGTTCAGTTGCTACCAATGTAACAACAGGTGTCTTCTCTGAGCCCATACTATGACATGAGAATATAGAAGAACGGTTTGATATTCCCTTATGGAAGGGTTATAAGGCTACAGGCAGGACCGAAGTGCCATTCAGCCGAAGGAAGTAAAAACCGCGGATATCGAAGTGCAAATAAATACCTTCATGGTTATCCTTTTTCCTTCCCACACGTGGGAAATTCCCCTTCACCTTTCCTATCTCACCTCTCTCACACCTTAACCCCCGCTTTAACTAATCCTGATGAGGCGCTGTATTTGGACTTGATTAATCTCGACTGCTATTCCCCTTCCTTTGCCTTGCCTTGCCTACCCGGTACAAATAAGTTTTCGGGTGGCCTAAGGCGAGAGAGTGACTTTTTTCCCTCGAAAGGGACTTGGACATTTGAGAGACAGGCGCGACTGGTGGCTTTAAAAATAGACCACTAAAAATGTCCGTACCTCCTGGCAGACAGAAGTTGTGTTTAAGACACAAGCTGCACTAACAAGTAAATGGAGGAATCCGAGTCTCCTAAGGACGCAATAATCGTCTCTTGGTAACTTTTTTAAATGATTAATAAGCTCGAGTCGTTTAAGATGGTGAGTAAGGAAGACAATTTTTTGCGGAAATCTGCAGACTCGAAGGAGATTACGCGAGTTAAAGTGCTTATAGAACCACAGAAGACGGGGGAGCCCATGTACCTCATCCCTGTGGTCATTCGGCTTTTTCTTAAAAAGTTACAAGTCTTCCTCAAGCGAGACGTCGGAACCGAAGAGGATGTGGTGAAATGGCACCACAGGAAAACTTCCATTTTGTAACTTTCATAAACTTTGTCAGAAAAAAGTATCAGCCGACAGATACTACTAAATTGAACACCACGCAAACTCGGCACCTCAGTATCTTTTAAGGGGTGCCTTCCATTTCTTGTGATTTTGGACGGATTTGGTAGTCCGATGCCATTCCCCCGTGGCACTTAAATGGGGTTTCCAGCAGATGAGATCAGGGTTATTTGTTACTTGAATCGGCTCTGCTTACTGCTACCGCTGTTGCAACCTTTTTGGTGGCCTCAAAAACGCCAGAAGGCATACCACTTAGGTAAAAGTTTATTTTATCGGGAGGCTCCAGGCAGAGAGGGTGCGCCATAGCATCAGGATGGTGACTATATCATGATAGCTGAAGGGTCCACTTGGGCGAACATGCCAGCAAGGTAAATATTGTTTTATCATAGAACAAGGCTACCATTCAAATGTGGGGAACCTTTACCAAGCTTAAGACAAAAATTTGGTCCATTAAATCACACAATCCTTTGCTAAGTGAAATAATAAATTTAAAGAGGCTATTTTGGTGCTTGCAGAAGAAACTAAAAGTTTTCTAATGCTTGCTAAATTCGCTTTTACTGCTGTCTAGATTCTCACCCCTTCTGAAGCCTCGGTAAAACACAAGAGGCCCATGGGATGTCACTCACTGGGTGGCACGTCTCGTGTTACCCAGAAAAACTCAGTTCGTGTCAGTTATTACAGCTGCAAGGCTCAGGTGATGATACTCTACTTCTGACGGTTCCCATCAGTCCCTTCTTGTGAAAACAAAAAATTTGAATCACATTTGGGAAACAAATTCTCTGTACATTCAACAAGGATGGCTTAGACTTGACATGTTCTGTGCTGTCATCCGGATGATCTTGTCGTCGTTTACTACGGGACATGTTTTTTAATGTCACTTTCAGCTAAAAGACCGCCTTTTCGATGTGACCCGTCAAATCACCCGATGCATCGTGGCGGAGCCCGTGGTGACAGCAGCCCTGATTCGGCATTACCGCGAGTGGCGAGTCGAACCGAGCGCGCCGATACGTGAGTTGGCCAGTCAGTTGGTGCAACTGCGTTTCATTCTGCGTCAGGTGCTCCTCGTGAGCTCCCACGAGACCGCTGCGCGAGACGAGTACATCAAGAGAGCGGAGAAACAGGATGCCAAACAGGGCGCTACACTTCAACGACTAATAGATCGACTAGAGGTCATGACCCAGGAGCACAACAAAGTGGTAAGTGTGTCCGAGAGAGAGAGAGAGAGAGAGGGGAAGAGTGAAATCGCGTATTAAAGTAAGCGATCAGCATGAATACCAGTCCGTGCCAAGTGTGCTACCACGTTACACTGACCGATTAGAAACTACTCAACGAGATCCCGGATCGTGATACGCTCTAAAATATTCGGAAATCGGGCGTAAAGGGAGGATTTTAAAAAGCTAGCTAAAGCTATTAAAGTTTCCAAGTAGGATTGTTTTTCTTTCCGGATTGCAAGCATCCTAATCAAGGTCTTGAGTAGTAATTGCGATCCCGGTGGGAGAATTACCCACCTCGCTTTTTCTCGTTCAAGGTGTAAATTCATCAAGTGAATTAATTGAGCTCTAAGTGGATCAACAAGGTAGACAAATAAATGTAATGCAAAATAGGGTGGTGCGTGGTCCAACTCAGCTAATTTAGCTGCAATTTCTCGTCCTTACATTAATCCTCTTTAGTGTAATCGTACCTATACCGAGGGTTTCCCAGAAGAAAACCAAAGATAATTGAAGAGATTGGGGAAGTTTTCTTTGAAGCACAGTTGCAAACGGCTGTAATATATAGGGAGAGGGTTTATCAGGTAATAAGCTTCTGTAATCATCGCAAAAAGGAGATCACAATGTACCACCGAGGCAGATGCAACACAATAGGCGTCGAATGACGTTGCTGTGGAAGTGTAACAGCGAACCTGACCGTGTGAGAGCGGGATGCGGAAATGGGCAATTTCATTTGATGCGCGAAGAGGGACGTTTCGCTGTCGACTCAATTAACTTACGCACTCTCAACCAAAGTTCGGTGATGTTTTCTACCAATATTCAAATGTTTTGCTATTCGAAAGTCTTAATACAATACGTTACCGCAGCGCCTACAGTCGTCCCTGGGATGGAAAGTAGAAGAATGTGTTCTACTGACGTAAAGAAGAGCCGAGAGGCTAGTGGCGGAAGTACAGAGGTGGAGTCTTGACTGGACAGGTAACCAAAACGCAAAGTTAAACAGCTAATCAGAGCACTGCATAGCCCCTCTCTCCCGCTTTGAGTGTCGTCCCCATCGCTGCTGTTGGTCAACCTCCCGCGTCATGCACCATCACGTATTCGGCGCTGTAAAAGCAACTACTAGCCAAACGCGCCAGCCATCGAACCTGCATACAACTGAGACGATAACCGACTGCAGTGTCGCTGGCTCCTCTTGGCACTTCTACTAATTTTGAAACTACATTGGGGAAGGGGAAATGTGCAGTCCGTCCACTTTGCCCATCGCTAGTCGCAAAGACAATGACCTAAAAGCAGAGTCATTTTATAAGAGACGGGGTGTAAAACAAGTTTCATGGGGATGGTATCTTGCGCCTCTTCGGCCATGCCACTGTGTGCTCACTTCAGTGCTGTCCGGCCATGTCTGTCTGGGTTCCATCCAGCTTGTGAAGGGATGAAGGAGGCATCCTGTTTACATCTTTACACATGGAACGTAGATGGCTCCGGAAAGAAATTTTTCAGATATCCATGGCTAGTGCTGCTTTATTTGTTATTAGCTTTCGTGCTGAGCAGTTGACTAAAGCAGTTGCTAAGGCTCGAAGTCAATATTAGCCTATTCGTTAGGCTACACCACAGATTTTCTCCATCCTCGGCATTTTTCCTTATTCCATCACATAAAGCATTTAACGTTTAGTAAAAGGAGTTAGTTCAGACATCTTCTAGGATCGAGTTTGCTTTCTGCTGCTATGAATGTATCACCCCGAGTCTTCCATAAAGTCGAACAAAGTCAAAATGCTGGCACAGAAGGGCTGAGGAGCCACTGGCATGGACTGGAGACCATGCCACTCAAAAGGTATTCTCACCATCTCTCACACGTTTCCAGGGTGCCTTTTTATCCGTCATCCCAGAAAACTATGCTTTCTTTGTGTGAGTGAATGCACCTCTGATTTTTTCACTTGTAGATCTATGCAACACCTTCAGAAACAGCCAGGTTGGTGAAATCACTCGAAAGTCTCATTTTCTGGTCTCACAGGACATAGCATAGCCTCATAGTTCATTCTCGCTCTTACCCACCACATTGTTCCAGACTCAGAGTGATTACCACCTTCTACTCCCACTGCTTCATTTGTAAAGTGAAATAGACGGCTGGGAAATAGAAACGTGAGATAGAAACGGAAGTAGCTGGTGCTAGGCCTTGGTGCAAAACAGACCAAAGAAATGTAATTGCCAGCCACCTTTTGCCGGGTTGATAAAGAATGACTGGCTATAAGGGTGATTATAACAACTACGATTTACCGGCCTTTTATTTAGGAAAGGGTCGTACAAACATATTTAGTCAACCCATCTAATCTCTCCGCTTGCATTTCTATTAAACAGGAAGCACGAGCTAGCGGTGTCAATGCCACTACATCGAAGTTATCACAGTTTCCTCCAAATCCATCTATCCTACTTCCCGCTATAAAGAAATTCTCCTTAATCCCAAGGTTAAATATGGATAATATAAAAATCTCTTTGGAATGTTATCTTACAAAAAAGGTGTACACACTGTATTCTTAAATGCAAGAAGGAAAGTACGACACAAGATTAATGAATAGCTCTGATAGTGTATAATCTGAATGGCAAGAAAGACTGATAAGTCGGGATGATGTAAAGATTAAACACTGCTGCTGATAATTGATAAGTAAACGCTTCATGTGTCCCTGAGGCTGTTATTGGATTTGCATTTCTAGTCGTTGATTTACTGCGCATATGCTCCACTTTAAGAAGCACTTTTAACTTCACCTAAGTAAAAAATATTTACGTCATTGCCACTCATTCAAAATTGCTTAGTGGAATGTTACCTCACGCGCTGTCAGAAAAGGTCTTCAAGGCTGACAAGGTACGAGCCTGCGAATTAACTGCACCTATTTTTGCCCTCTCTTCAAATAGTCGTCCCTCATGACTCATGCCATACTTCTCATGGCAATGGCTGTAGCCGGCTAGATTATGGGAGCGCTCCCTTTCCGTCACACCAATGTGACCATTTTTCATCCTTCCAATCCACTGGATGAGAAGAAAACTTTTCTTTCATCTAAGCATACACCCCAATAGAGATGGTTTTGCGCTGCCAGCACGTGTATTTTAGATAAAATACATAAAACCTTATGTCAAACTTAAATGCACGTCAACATCTGCCATTTCGCCGCTTTTAACGAAATCCCAAGGGCAGAAAACTTTTTGAGAGACCTTTCATATGGAGTGACTTCACAGCGTGCACCACTGTAATGTAACAATTGCGCAAAATTTTGTCTATTTTGCATACTTTAGTCAGAGGAAAAGATTCGTGAAATTGAACGCCTGAACGCTTGTCTTTTGACAACTGAGGAAAGGGCCATGGAAACGATTGCAGAGATGCAAGAAAAATTTGTAAAGGAGCACAAGGAGGCTCGAAAAAAACACAAGAGTATGAAAAATCATTCCTTTTCCTGTGACTTTTTCCCGCCTATGACAAAGGAAAAGATTAATTACTTTTTTATTTGATGCTTGAATTGCTACTAAACAAATAATAGTAGAAATATGAAATGACAGATAGTGAAATGAACCGGTTGATCTTTTAAGGGCATAACTCCGACATGAACACGGTTGCGAACCTCAGATTATTTTATTTTAATGCATCTATTTTTCCGCAGAAACAATGCAAATATTGTCAGAGGATTCTGCTGCTGCAAAGAAAATGTACGAAGAGGAGTCAGCCTCCTTTCGCAAACGTGAGCTGGCCATTCGTCGGCAAAAGTGGCGACTTGAAGACCAGCTAGAAAGCATTGTAAAGAAAATGGATGACCAACTCTTTGAACTGCAGACTAAGTACGATGAAGCTAAACGTCAATATGACGAAGAATTGAAGGCCTATGAGTTTCTAACTGCCAAATTCGAAGTGTGTGATTATTTAAGACACTTGAAAAGTAGCTAACAGAAAGAGCGCTTCATTGTCTTGTGTGGTTGAATTGCAGCCTCTGAAGGCGGAATATGACGCCATAATGGAGGCAAGGGCAAAGGAAGAAGAGGCGCGATTGCAGGCTATTAAGGAGCAGGATGAAATGATCAAATCGGCAACATTCATCACGTCGCTCTACAGGGCCTTCAAGGCCCGCAAGCGCATCAAAGCGGAAAGAAAGGGTCGCAAGTTCTAGCCGATATTATGTGATACCATAACTTCAACTTTACTCAGACAGCAATGCTTAATTTGTTGGGCACTATTAAGATGTACGCCTTGTCTTTTTAGTGCTAAATAAGGTTCCTCGTTTCGACCAGATATTTGCTATGTGTGTTCGTGTCGTCTCCTGAGCAAGGAGATGGAACGCTTGCGATAAGATTTAATGACGGAATATAATTGAATAAATAAAGGAGGCGTGCTTGATTTTGAAGTAAGTAAATGCACACACTATTTCACAGCAAGGTGTAAAAGACATCTACGCCTTGGTAGAAAAGCCTAAATATGCAATTCTGTGGGCAGTTTTTGGAAAAAATTACCAACATTTACTAACGAGCTGCAAGTTGCAAAAAGGGTTAAGGTGATTTTTACCATTAACTGATTAGAGGATAAATTATGAGGTAATCATCTTTTAGAAACCTAATTATCGCACCTCTAAATATGATCGTCAATTTTCGGGAGTGTAAAAGTAGAAATAATGGGAGATTTAACGTCATTTTCTTCACGAAATTATTTATTTAAGAAGAAAAATTTGAGCATTAGCCCATGCACCGATGGTTGAGATCACAAACCAAATGGCAGAAACAGTGTAGTTGGAATAAAATATTTATAGACTGAAGCATTTCCTGAGTTCCTACAAGGCATATCATGATATTGCATCTAGCAGTGACAAAAAGGCATCGGCATTTTGCCTGTCTAATTTTTCCCAATAGTTTTTTGCAGGCCTAAACCCTTTTTGTGTTATAAAAACATGCTCTCCATATTTAATATCCTTAAAAAATTTTCATTATGATGCAGTGAAGGATGACTGATATTAGGTACTAGTGATCAGATCTTATTATTGGATGCGGGAAAATTAGTATTCTTTAGTAATCATACACATTTCCTAGTCTAGCTTTTCCTAACTCGATTACCCCCAAAGGATGTTAAAATGTGCTATAAGTAATTGACAAGGAGGCCAATCGATTAGTTTGACACTTTTGAAGGAGTAAAATTAGGTGCAAAACGTTAAGCATTTAAAAACAAATATTACGCAACACTTTTTAACAGTGTATATGCGTTTTAAGAGAAATGCTTCACCATGACGCGGGCAATTTCTATTAGGTGAGGACTTTTTGTAAGGAGTGAAATACTACGAAATACCGTGTTCTACTTAAAGAAAATAGGATGCTTCCTAAATTTTGTTAGTCACCTAAAGGCTGGAGAAAAAGTCACATTAAATACGTCACATGTGTAACACACATAATGGGAAACCGAAGACAACGTATGTTGTAAGGAAGTGGCGTTTCACGTCAAAAAACTAGTTAATTAATAAATAGATAATGTGTACATGGTCTTTTGCAAAGGTAAAGGAGCTTTAAAGAGGGTAATTACGCGAACACTTCTACAAGTGCTGAATGCTAATTTCGCAGTGTGCAAACCTAAGCTTTTACAGTGTGCTTTTGTATTAAAGTTTTTTTTAAAGATGTCACCCCTTCAAATCTTTTTAGAAATGCAATGTGACAACTCTTCTCCTCGATCATTACATACTTCACTATAAAACACAAGCACTCGAGTTCTAAACTCTTTAAGCGATTTTACGTGAGAATGCAAGCAGAGTACTTTTGCGCTGGGCAGGTAAAGGTCGGGCACAAATTCCCCTTAAGCCGCCTCAGAGCTTAGTGGCAAGCACCAAAATTAAATAGGGAAAAAGTTCGACACAGAGGCTCACAAGGCCATCAGCTGCCTCACGAGTTCAGTCGAAGTCACCATAGACGTAATGCGCACAAGGAAGAGGCACGTTGCTGTTTGTTGAAAATACATTTTAAAGATATATTTTAATGACTTACACTGAGATCTAATGACCTGTCATAGAATTGGCACATATTTGCAAAAAAGGTATTTATAGGTCCATTTCCTTTAAAGTGGTAGGTATTCCAAGCAGGATAAGTCAGAATGTAAATGTAACCTTTACTAAATTACCTGTAGAATAATTAATTTTCATGCATTAGACATGAGTTCTTATGCGTAGTGCCACTACTGTATTTTAAGTAATATTGTTTAAATGTAAAAATGCTTTTACTGTGGAGACTTTATGGTAGTAGAAGATTGGAGTTTAAGGAGTTGATGTAGCTTAGTTCTGTTTCCAAATTCATAATATCTGATCACAACTTAAGGGACTAAATGTATGGTCGAAAATACAGCCTACGCCTTCATTTTTTGTCATATTCATCACTCCACCTCTAAAAGGTAGTTAAATTGTCACAAAACAAATCAGAGACGGATGCAATCTCTAATTTCTATGCGTTTGTTTTTATAGGACCTCTGCAAGCCGATTTACACGCAGTTTGCAGGGCGGTTTACCTCAAATCACCATAACACTTCGTTAGCGTTTCGTGATGCGAGGTTTTAGGCAAACTGACACACTTCTATGCTCCAAGTCATTGAGAGTCATCAAGACGTGTTCTTTAGAATTCAGCAACCCCATTGGTAGGTATTAAAACCCCGTATACCTCCAGGTGACATAACAAAGTTGTGGCTCAGTTGGGGAGCTACACTGATAGTCACTCTTTCTTTAGAGATTGCAGTCTTCAAAACAGGTGATTTAATTTCTTAGCTTGTGTTGATGGCTAGGAAAAAGAACGGCAACCCATAGTTGGTGCCGGATGCAAATAATCAAAATTGCCTTCTCTACATATAATACCTTTTTAAACAAAATTTAACGACACAAAGTGATCAGACGTGTGAGAATTGCAGTGGGATTTTTTCATTACGATTAAATTTAAGCTTTGGAGAATTGTTCTAACGCAGGTACGACCAACAAAATTTAATAGCGGCAGGTTGATATCATCGTTGTATTTTGCTCCCTTTTATCGGAATTCTAGAGAACAGTGACTGCCACAGTCCAGAGCTGTTATAACATCAGCACCTGCCACATGAAACATTGGCCCAAAATTATCAATGTTGCTCTTATTATTTAAAAATAATTCAGGTCCACTGAAGCTATTATAAAGTTCGCCGGATTCGTCAGATCAGAAAACGTGAACGCCACACATATGTGACACTGGAGGCGAATGTGCAAGGATGTGTAACATGTCATCATTAATAGTCCCAAAAACAAGTCTGGAAATGCTCCACGCTGTCTTCATGACGATTACACTATTCCAAGGGTCGGTAAACAATTAAACTAATTCTAGGTGCATGCTGATGAAGCTTTCAGCAAATCATTCCTTCGGGTTCAAACAAGGAAGTACGTAAAGTAAGAAGGTCTGAAAATTTTGAGGTCATCCGCTCTTGCATTTGTTTGGTCTGAATAAGAAGGAGGAAATCTAACCGGAACGTACACCAATCCGAAAATGAAAAAATCTGCATCCTTTTTGGCATCGTTCAACTTATAGCGATTCTTGAAAGGCCTACGATGGATAGGTAGGGGTGCATCAATTTAATCTCAAGGCAATCCACATTGCTCTCGCCACTACTTTTCTTCTACTTGGAACCTTTTATCATAAGACGTGGAGGCAGAAGTTTGGTAGATGTGGCCCCAGTTCCTCGCCCACGCTATTTAATTCAGGCTCAGGAGGTGTAACGACAGAATGCGGTAGCAGAACGTACCATTTTGAATTAATTGACTGTTACCTCGAATGGGAGGGAATCTCCAAGGAATTGCTGAGGAATATGGTACAGCTTGCCAATTAGTGACATTTTTACCCCATAAAACTCGTCATTTCTGCATTTTTTACAATCCAACTCGCAATTAGAAAACTTCTCTCATGTCAAGGTTGTTTACCCCCAATCCTCCACGTACCACCCAGCCCACTTTTCTAAGGAAAGTATTACTTCGTCCTAGAAGACTATGTCTGCTTCGCGTGGTGCATCGCAGATGCAGTCATTTGCCAGGGACAAGTAGGCACGTAACCTTTCCACTCCACAAAATACACTCGAAGCTGTGCAAACATTTTTTTACAGAAATAGCCAACTAATCATCCCCACGCCCTGACATTAGTACCCCACATGATCACATGATCAAGTGAGAGGTGGAATACACATTTCCCACGGGGATAAAGGTCAACTACCCTGGCTGCGAGGGAGGGGAAACGTTACATAGAAGCGGAACTTTAGGAAAGCACTTGATGCAAGGCTCACAAAGCGCCTAAAGAGGTTTTATGCTTTCATTTCCTCAATTAAAGAAATCGGAAGAACGCAGGTACAAGGTGTAAGGCATGTAATTCGATCACTACTTGAGGGAAGGCTTTTATGGCTAAAGATGGTTTGGGAATTCATGTTTTAGTGCACCTAAATGTGGGACCTACAATAGCCCATGCCTGCATTACCAGTGCCTGTAGACTAGCCTCGCAGACGTGCATTCCATCCCCATTAATAAACAACGCAACCAGCGAACCGTTGTAATGCCCGTCTGATGGCTAGAGAGCAACTGCTCCTTCACTAAATAGTTTTTTTGAGGGGGTCGGGCACAAAAAAAAACGTACAAACACGTTGTCTATCGAGTGGGGGTATTTAGAGGGCCTATTTTTAATGCCCAAGCAAAATGGTGAAAAAAAATGATTGGAGGCCTAAAAAATTTATTCCAGCGCCTTGACGGCTACTTTTTTAAGATAAGGTGAGAAGACCTCCATGTTTCGGTTGTCATAATGTCTTGCGGAACCGCAAAATTGGCTTGTTTTTGTTGTTCAATTAGGAACTGTATCTAAAAAAGTCAACAGCCACAATCCAGAGGCTTTTATTTGACCTACTCTTACTAATCAACTTTACTGTAACTTGACTTAAGTATGCCATGAATGCTTTAAGAGGCGGTTTAGGTAAGACAGCTGTGGCGTCACATATGCGTGACGCCATTTGCAAATGTGTTAAGCATTAAATCTTTCCTTCATGTTGGTTTGCTGGTAATACAATTAAAATACAAGAAGAAGAAGATTACATAATAATTGTTTGGATGGCTTCTTTGTTTACTTGATGGCTGCAGATTTTGGGCTTACTGAAAGCTCTCTCAATGCCTCTCCGTATGTTTCCTTTTAAGAAGCTTCGGTCTAAAAATTTAGAAGCATGTGCTTATGCAAAGTTTGAATATTAACTTCTGGGTCAAGTAGACATTATGAGGTGGAGGAAAGTGTGTCCCGAACACTTGGAGCCTTCTCTAAACAACCCTCTCAATCTAGGGCTTAACTGCCATTCCAGGGCCGGCTATGGACTGTCACACTGAATTAAAGGCCTAATAATGCAGTTTTTATAGATTTCATTAATCATTTCTGGTAGAATGATACCTCATCTATGTCTATTACCTCTCAGCCCTTCACTTACTAAGAATTTCTATGACCTATGACGTCTTCAATAGTATCGTCTGGCGAAGTAGTCAGCGTTTTGTGACCGGCATAAGGTCGCAGAAATGGCTCTGCTTTGAATGACTAAATTTGTGGAGACTTACAGCCAAATGTTTATAAAAATTTTTCACTTAAGCTCTCAATCTAGCGTTTTTTAACTGGGGCTTTTACAAATGAGGTGGCACTAGGCTTAAACTATCTGAAATAACCTCCGCAAAAAATTTGTTTATGCGGTACCTACTGCAACGCACAGAGCTATCCTAGGACATACAACGATACATACCAGTATGGAGGAAGACTTATAATTTACCAACAAATGGGAAGAGAGACGGAACTATGGGTGATTACAGCGCTAGAATAGTCAAATATACATTGGACAAATTTTTTTCCCCTACACACTCCCAGCCCCCCCTTAGCTCCCATTTCTGTAACCTTAGTAACGACTCTTCTTCTGAGGGACAAAAGTGAAGGTGAAACGGTGAAGGCGTACCAAGGAAAGAACACTACCTCTTTGATTAATGGTGACACATGACTCAACTAAAATTTTGCGTCATTCTTACCATGAACTGCATAGGGATGGAATCGGTTGGGAGGTACTGCTAATAACTCGACGATGTTCTTACAAGAACGCCCAAATCACATGCAAAGTGAGAAGTGAAGATATTATCCTCTCCTGGCCAGATCGTAAGCTGTTTCAACTATGACTCTGTCAAGTCCTTGTACTCTGCTCTCGCTTTATTTACTTTTGTCCAGTTATGCAGAACATGATGGGGTTGAGACAATCCCCAGAAGTCGACGCCGCCTCAAGGACCCCTCTTTAAGCATTCGGAGCATTTTTGCTCTCCACTGCCAAAGCCTTTTCCCTGTAATAATGGGTTATATTCAGTCACCCTAATTTACCACAGATTTTATTCCCCTTTTCGAATATGACATCGACAGGCAGCAATAACATGACCGAAGACTGCATTCACACGTCCGATAATAATGTTGCATATATGTGACGCTCCGATTTCCTTATCAAAGACTGTTGTCACGCATATTTGACGCATATGCATCACCACCTCATAATAACTAGTTACAAAGTGTTATGCCGCAAATAAATTTGCATTGTTTATAATAACAACGCACTGATTTGGTATTATGAATCTGAAAAGACAAAACTGTTGATGTTGGATGAGGGAAATGAAACTGACACCAAGTCGCAGTGATTTGTTTGCATCAAAGATTCTAGCACTAGCCGTTTTAAGGGCCTATTTCTCATAGCTGCGCAGCCGTCAAATCTGCTACTAAAACATTAGTCACCTAAAAATCGTAAATTTTTACTAATTCGCAGGGAAATAAGGTTTGACATGTGCCAGAGAAGGGACACGATCACAGAACTTTTAATTCTGTTCGTTTTAAGACTTCCTTTTTGCGGTTCGGAAGCCTTTTTTGCATTTGTGCGACATGGATTTTGATTAGGAGGTATCTGATCTCATCATCGAGGGGATTTTTCACTCATCTTTGACTAGTTTTCGGCCACCGTTTCTACAGCAAAAGTTGATGAGAAAATAAACCACCCTCCATCAGTGTGATTAGTTCGTTTTCAGAGCAAAAATCTTCAGAGATACCAATTTGACAAAGTGTATTCCTTGGAGCCAATAAATAATTATTCTCCTAATATGACTAAATCAAATTATCTTGGAGGAATAAATACAGATTTAAAATGTGTTGGCGAATGATTAGTGAAAAAAACCCCTTGAGAATCCCAGATTCGCCCCTATTAGCAGGCAATTTTAAAGACAAAATAATCACTCGCATTCATTTTCCAAGCCATCAGGAAAGCATCATACGAAACCCAGTTAAACTTTTCCAACTTGTCATAATTGTATGCAGGACGGAGAATCAACTCTGCTGGGACTACGTCCAAATTAGGCGGACTGATCAGTTTATATCTACTGTTTGACAGCCACTTCTTAGATGCCAAGACTGTCAGTATTTTATTTTTGTTACCTCCAGAATTAAAAAATTCTGCGAAAATTCTTCTCGATTTCAGCAAAAAGTCATTAATGGCCTTCGAAAATTTTTTCTATTTTACATAGCCCATGGAGTGCTATTCAAATGTGCGCCGTAACCAGATGATTTTGGACAAGGAATTATGAAGGTCACTGCTAATCTAACTTTTTCGAATAAGTTATTGGAATGTCGAAATATTACTATTTTATTTATTTATTACACCCTTTGTAGATAAAGCTGTGGAGCGAGGCTCCTCGGTCTCCGCTTCCCGATTCCTAGCCTTCCTAGACAAGCCCGGTTGATTTGCTTTGGACATCTTTATTAAAGACAACAAGATGGATACGGAAAATACAATATTTAAGAAGGAGGGGAGCCGCAGTCACTAGGTAAGGGAGAGGACGATCCAGTTACAAGGTTCTAATTTCCTGATTGCCTCCTCCCTGAAAGACACATTAAAACAACATAAGTACTACGAAGCTCTCCGTCGTTTGTCGTTTTTTCTTCCTAGGGATGCACTACTTAAAAACGGTGGCTTTTTCATCAAATTAATTTTGGCAGGTAAAATTAAGTGACTTTTTAAACTTCTTACTTGCTAGTTTGATTCTTTAGAGCCACTTATTACTTTCAAATAAAAACCCTTTCACCAAAAATGTGTTAACTCAACTCTTATCACAGCGCCTACAAATTGCTAAATTGTTTAGCTGCCAGCGTACCATGTAAAAGGCCTAATGAGTTTTGCATGACATGAAGGAAAAAAATGCTTTCTGGGTCTGTTTTTGAGACATCACCTCCTTGGCAGTGCACCAAAGGAAGGGGAAAGTTCGGAAGTGCAGGCAAAATAAGCCTGACTGTTGTTGATGACTTTTGTGAGAAAGTGCTTTTACCTGTGTGCTAGGGGATAGCCGCAATGTTATGCAGCTCCAATTTTATATTCTTGAGGATTCACCCAACACCTGTTTTATGCAGAATCGCTCTCACTCATCACTGATGCCAGACTTGAAGGAGAAATTTCCAGTTATTTAAGTATACCTTTTTCAGCGAATACGTAGGACTTAAACCTCATTTGCGTGATTATGTTTTAGACCATTTTAATAGGTAGGAAGGTAATCCACTCATAAAGAATGAACGGTTGATACTTTAGTCACTATAAAATAATTCAATACTTTGGTTGTTTGTTTAACTCAAAATTCAATTACGTAAAACATTTTATTCTCTGCAGATTGTACTTCCACAAAGGGCATGGCCTCTGGACCAAGCCAGAGGTCCCTTAACTCTTCTGAACGACGTGGGACGCTACATTGGTGACAGGGTAAAGTGAACCTCATCCTAAAGGACCACTGTTGTGATTCCCAGTTCTAAGGAAGTTGGAGGGCATACGCTGTGGATGGACGAATCAGCAATAATTCCTAAAGAACGTCCAAAAGCGACGTCTGCCTTCGGCGACTACCCTAGTCTCTTGTTTTGCAGGAATGCTATTACCAACTGAAGCAGCACCATTCGTGGCGTGGACTATCTGAAAAGTTTATTACGGAGCTGCCTACGTTAGTTGTGCAAAGGTGTCAATTAAATGAATACGTGATGCCCCCTCCTCCGCCTCCTAAATAGCTCCATAGAACCCTGATGGATAGTTGGCTGGGTAGCACTGAAGTGAAAAAAGGGAAAGTGGAGTAGACGCCAAGACTTATTCACACAAAAATACTTAAAACTCCGCCCCTTACTAAACGATTCTGCTTTTGAACCAGTATTCTTACTTCTAGCTATGGACGCGCGTGATAGCCAGTACATTGTCCTCTTCCTCGAATGGAGTTTCAAAATAGGCCGTAACTCCAGATCCAGTGGGATTACCGAGGGGATCAGCGACGTTGTGGTGAAATATCCTCTCAGTGAACACTATTGGCTCGCAAGGGAAGTGGTAGCTTGACCAAGAGGAACGCTGGAAAAGACGCCCAAAAGATTCGAGGGGCTACGTGATGCTTTGATAGTTTGTTTAACTTGCCTCTGATTGCGCAGCCATTCAATCCTCCGCTGATTGTACTTTCGTTGGGTGGCATGGCCTAGCCATGTCAGTAGCACCCTAACTCTTCTAACAGTCTCAAGGCGCCACAGTGTAAAGTGATACTCATTCTATTTTTAAACAAGAAGACAATGCTGCTGCCATTAAATGGCTTTTGCAAAAGTTTTAGTAACAAAACCTGGGATTCATGAATTGTAGAATGAATAAGTCCTCCAAGATTTCGAAAGAAATTATCAAGACCGAGGTACCCACATCGCTGAGCGTGTGTTTGCAACAGACATCGTTTAAAAACCCTCTCAGTTGCTATTCTTCCCTATCAGTTATAAAACGTAGTCTAAGAAAGAATGACAAAAGTCGGCTTTTGCAAAAATTTTCGATTACAAATTCGTACCCTCTTTTAAAACGGTGCTTTGATAATTCACTGATTCGAAATTTCAGTCTGTATGCGCCGTCCATTCGTTAATAGTAATCTGTAGGACCTTTTAATTCTGAAGAATTTAAGGGTTAGACAGAGCTTCCTTTTCGGCACCGAAATCACGCAGCTTGAAGTGTTGTTTAGCTAAACTAACCCCGCTCTGTTGCATAAATGTCGGATAAACAAATCCGGGGATAGCGCTTTCTAGGTCATGTGACAAAATTTACCGAAAAAATCGTGACAAACTCCGGTCATATAAAAGTGTTTTTGCTACACCTAGAAACTGAAATTCCACCAACTCTATTTCTTTTAATAACTGCGAACATCTCCGAGTCCCCTAGAGGCGAATTCGCATCCGCCTCCGTCCCTCATTAAAGTTGTGTAATGGCACGTCCCTACCTTGTGAACGGTTCAGGTTGCAGTAAATTTAAAAAATATTATAGTCCTTTACAAAAAGGGAAAATTTTAGAAGTTTGCCTTCAAGTATGATATGGCGGATTTTCTGTTTTGGAACTAGCAATTAATCAAGATGCAAATGTACCCATTTCTTCCAACTCTCCGTGTGTGTGGGTGTGTGCATTCTTTGTTTTTTTTTGGACCCATTGTGAAGATCCACTGCTACTTTCTTCTTCCCATGAAACTGACAGGAATGACATTTTAAGGCCCTCTCTTTTCCAGATGCGGTCTTGTCCTTCAAATGTGTATCGAGAATTTCCCAAGTGATACATTTCTGGCAAATTATCTTTGCATTTCCGGTGGTGTAACTCCTTCATTACCTACTATGATTGAGCTGCTTCGCACTTTCCCCACCCTTTGCCTCTTAAATGTCTTTCAATCAAGGGTTCCATACCTTTCAATCATTCATTGCTGACTTTGCATAATATAGTGGATGCGATAAGTAAGACCTCTTTATCAAAACTTGTGACCTTTCCCGAGGTCTCATTACGGGGCCGACAACGGTACTGGTGGGAAGAGGTCAATTGAACGAACTCACGGAACTTCCTTTACTTCTCTACTAGCTGGATAGAACCGAGGAAGATACAAATGGACGAACAGCACTGAAGGGAGAAAAAAAATGGGAGAGTGCGATAGGTGCGGAACCCTGACCCACAAACTTACTTTACATCCCGTTCTTTACTAAATGAATGCTTTTAGACCAGTATTACTACTACTATTGATAGACATGCTCGGTAGCTTGCACATTCCTCCATCATCCGATACAGTTCCCATACAAGATGAAACTCCAGATCCTGTGAAATTGCCAAGAGGAATTACTGACGTGGTGGTGAGACACCTCAGTTGCATGCAAATTCGATGACTGGCGCAGCTGGCTCGTGGGTGTTAGTCCATGGAGCACGGACTGTGATGTGATGTTCGACGTGGGAGTTTGACCAAGGAGAGCGCTGGGGACGACGTTCAAAAGGGAAGGGAGACTGTACAATGCTGTAGTCATTTGTTTGTCTTCGTTTCGGTTTCGGAGAGAATGAAGGCGTCTGGGCTGTCATTAGCCCCCCTCCCCATGACCTTTCGTACTTCGGCAATATATTCTACCTAGTATTACTCATTTCTTCTTCAGGAATGTCTCGGGGTACTGCATTACAAAGTAAATTTTTTGTACATGAATTCTCTGATTAAAAGCATCTTCTGTTATAAACCATTTATTGTGCTGAAGGCTGTATTACTTTTTAAGAAAAAATACTAAAAACAGGAAAGAGGTGCAAAAACTCAAATTAATAAAATTACACTTTGTTATCTTAATAATAATAATAATACTTGCACGGAAAAACCGTCTCACATTTAATTACTAAATAACTGTCCACAATTATTTGAATTCTTCCTTTCTAAGGTAACTTAATTCATTCTTGCAGTTATATATTTAAAGACTGAAAAAGCGGAGTGGTTATTGGAATATTTTTTTACCGAAATAATCTCCATCGCAACGAGATACCAAATTTCACGGACAAAAAATTTCTTCATTTTAGACGCTGAGCAAAAATCCAGTCCAAGCCTCCCCCTTTTTGAGGAAACTTTTATTTCTTCCCCTCTCATTTTTGCATGAGATTGCCCAATGCTGACGCTAGGTAACGGTGATAACCATCGCTGGGAAAATACCAAGAAAAAATACGCAGGATGAGATGGGGCGGCACTGCCATGCAATCCCAAAGGGAACATTTTTACGGACTTACCGTTCCTAGTTGTTTCTAAGGGCGAAGATCTCCTTGGATCACATCGAGTTTTTATTCGAGGAAGCGGATCTCAGTCTCAGCCTTCTGTTAGTGAGTGCCTCGTGGATAAGATCCATCGTTCTTGTACCTTCTGGGCGTTTCACTTTTCGGCTGATCAAAGCACTCACATCAAGCATCCTTGAAATTCTTTAACACGTTCCCTTTGAGGGATTTCAGTCAACTATGTCATAAATTTCCTCACCACCAGAAAGACAGTGGATAGCAAAGCATAGAATACATCCTACTAGTGGAACGACACATATCTGTCCATCCTCTATTAGGCACTTGGTTAAGTAATCACATGCAGTTTACAAACCGCTCCAAATTCTTCACTTTCTGACAACTTAAACATGGGTGAAACTGACCGTCAAGCAGGAGGCAGTTAACTCTTTTCAGTAATGTTTGGAAACTAATGTCCATCTGTGAGCTTCATAAATACGCCCGTAGTAATTGGGATGTGTATTGCGTTGATTGTTTGTTACACCCCTAATTTTGAGTACAAGCCACTTAGAAGTTCCGCCATTGTACTATCACTAGATTGAGTGGTTCTTCAGCCATGACAGTATCCTCTTTCCGGCAACACCTATTTGGCCCCACTTTTATTACTTCTTTTCTCTTCAGGGAAGACTTTTGACATCACATAATTGACAGCGCCGTGAAAACCAAATCCTAAAGGAAAACTACACTATTTTGTACCACTGGGCGCCAAACCTTAACACGGCCAAAGAGGGGCTTAGGCTGAGGTTGGGAGAACTTGTAGTGACTTTTAAAATCTTCCTGAGTCCCCTGTTCTAAAGGAATGCTATCAACATTTAAAGCGATTTGAGTTATGAACCATCTGGAAATGTTCATTATGGAGGCGCCTACTGTGCTCCTATGAAGAAGTAAATAAAATAAACATGCAGTATTTCCTTCACCTCTCTTCTCTTTGGATAGAACCCAAAGAGGTACATGGCTTGACAGTGCTAGAGTATGGAGAAAGAAACAAGGAGGAAAAACCAAGAAATATTATCCTCAAGGAATCCTAAGTCGCCCCTTTTTAAATGACCGCTTCTATGGCAGTATTGTCACAACTAGCGATGAACACAGGAGATGGCGTGTACATTCCGCCTTCCCCAATACAGTTTTCGAGCAGGACCAAAATCCTAGATCCGGGATCAGCGACGCGTCCTTCAACTATCTTCTCAGTTGCACACAAATTCAGTGACTGACACAGTTGGTTGGTGAGTGGGTATTTTTCTCATGGCATTGACTATACTGTGATGCCTGACGCCAGGGGGAGATTAAGGCTAGCGTTCGAGACGGTGCTCAAAAGAGAAGAGAGGCTATGCAATACGTTAACTGTTTAACTCTCGGTTTTGGTATCGGGTAACTTAGGGGCTCCGATATTACGTCTTTGCCGGGTGTGCTGGTCTGCGAACCATGTCAGTAGCCCCAAGCCCTAGCCGTAGATCAGCAGTACATAATCTGCGAGAGTATTATGGCTTATTTCGCTTTCAGAGAGCCTCATAGCGCTACAGATGCTCTGTAAAGTTTGTGCTGTAGCTGCTTTTACTTCATAAACTTCTCTTTAGCTTCAACCGGAGCCAACTCACTTCACATGCCAAATTCTCTAACACAAACGAACCTCATTAAAAACTGTTGTTAGTGTTTTCACAGTAAAAATGTTCTTACTTAAAGTTTAGATTGGCCGTTCTGTTTTGCTTGGTCAAGGATAAACAATTAGAAGTTAGAATTTTTTACACATATCATTCTAATTCTATTAAAATAGGCAGCGGAAGGCCAGAACACTTGCCTAAGGTGGTGGTGACCTCTTACCCTGATCTGACAAAATTGGGCCCGGAAGCATAAACAATCAAAATGGAAATTTTACAGGGGTGATATTTTCCTCTGAACGCGGGATGAGTGACAAAGTTCCATCCAACTAAGCAAAAATTTGGTGGTTACAGAACCGCCGCAAATGGTCACTTTATTGTACCAAAATTTGAAAGATGAATTTGACATTATTTTACTTAGAATGTGAATATGCTGTGAATACCAACTCAGTATTCCTCCAAAACCTGGAAGCTTCTTCTTTACTCCAATTGTAGAATCTTGAGTCAAACCTGAAGCTTAATTTATGCATACCTGTGGAGAAGAAGGGGCCCGAAGGTTTCTAAGAGTCTCCAAGCAACATCAGAGAGCTTGTTTTTTAAAGCACATTTCCCATGGTCGCTCTCCTGCTTGATCTGCTACGGTCATTCCTGTCAACTGGAATCAAACCTCAAAGTAGGAGTGAAGACTTTGTGTTGCAGTAAAAAGTTGCCTTATTTCAAATGGAGACACGCTGCCTACTTAGCTTTGCACTTCTGTTTGACAATTTGCAGAGAGAGAGGGAGATTCATTTTTAAAGGATGAATAAAGATACAGTGAATGTCAAATGCTTTTGTTAAAGCGATGGCTTTAACTTGTGATCTCGTTTCACTACTCGTTAATTGAAGAGTTCTAAGATTTCAAAATGACTGTTATAATTGGACGTGACTTTGGTAATTCTTGTACTCTGAGTCGCCGCAGACTTCGCCGTTTTCCTTCTATGACATTAAGTGTCTTTAATCAGCCAAAGATGATCAGAATCGCCGTTTATTGGGTCGGATCGCTTGTCACCGTTATTAATGCAGCGAAGTAGTTTGGCCGAAGATTCATTGCTGATGTCATGGAAGACTGAAGGTTGCCGTGCTCATTAATTTGAAATGCGGGGGAAAGCCTATTTTTAACAATAATAATAAGTTGTATTTTTAGCTACATTCCAGGAAATTAAGCCTCGTCAAATCTGCGTACCTGGTATTCAAGACTACTAATTATAGCCCCCATCATCTGACCACAAACTCTTCATACATATGACTTGAGAGGCGCAAAACATGATAGGGCAGTGATATTACGTGCCTCATTAGTTCTAGCACTTCTTTCCCACCCAAATACCGAGCCTAAGGTTGGCCCTTATTTTATTTTTGGAGGGAATGGGATCTTTTTGCCTGTAAGTGCATCTTATTTGGAAGGGGAGGGATAGCTATTTCCGCCATTCGGATTCAATTGTAATAAATCGCCGGTCAAGTGAAAAGTCTAGGGCTTAATCATTCATGAAAATATTGTCAAAATGGGACGACTTTAAAAAAATACAGCTATTTATTCCCCGTTAATGCAAGAAATTATTTTTTGGTAACTTCTAAACAATGTCTAAATGGCACCGAAAACTTACTGAGGCACTCTGAGTAAACTTGTGAGCCAAATAAATTTTTTCCCTGCAATATACAAAAAATCGGCCATTTGTGGACGCGATCTCAGCCTTGTGTACGTTTGTGCTGACAAAATCGAGGCAGGACATTTTTACCACCGCCAACGCGCCATCCATGCAGGCAATTTCGTGGGGCATAAAATCTATCAGTTATACATGGGTAATATTTTTGCGTTAGTGCCACCGTAAAAGTAAATACCCCAGCGACTTAACCAAAAATGCGGAGAGAGAGAAAAGACCACCGATGAGGTAAATGGGCAGTTTTTTAGCAATGATGATATTTCGTTGATTAAATTATTTTAAGCCTTGATCTCTTGGTTGAATCATTGAAGGTGAAAAAATAAGATTGTTTCTTGTATTCCTGCTGCACTTTTACACTGGAATGCCTAATTACAACCTTAGGAATGAAGTAGAGTGGTTTAAGAAGTCCAGTTGAAAGGCGACAACCTCCATCTGTCCATGGCTGGACGTAAGGTTGAGGTCGCTTCGCCTTCAGATGACTTAGGCAGTGGAAGTCCACAGGGGAAGGGCTACCAAATTTCAAACGATCAGTCAAATATCAGGCTCCACATAATGAGCTAGTAGCTGAAAGAGACCAGAGTCGTGCCATTTAAAAACACCCCTTGAAGAAAAGACAAAGACTTGAAGATATGGACAGTGGCTCACGTTCTGAACTGAGGGCAAGGTATTTCCATTCATCATGGTACTTTTGGGCAGATGTCTTTGCTAAAGGAGACTGCTAGGTGAAATAATCTCTTCAAGAAAGATTGTAGAGACTTTGGTATGGCTTCACCAATAAGCATTTCACCTTCTGGAGAATTCAATACTCATAGAAAATTGGTCATCCTCTGGACAAAAATATTTCAATGACTTATTAGTAGCATAAATATAAACAGCTACTATTTTACTCTTTTTACTTTTCCACCTTCGAAGGCTTTAAGTAATTAAGCAATATACACCGGTCTTTCATATTTTTTCATGGATAGCCCATAAGTACAATTTATAAATCATTTTATTTTCCGGAAATTCTTCCGTTCCTTTGGCATTAGGAAGTTAAGAAAGAAGAAATCACAAAAAATATCTTCGGTTGCCATGGCATCTTTAGATAATACAAGCGACAAAACTATTGTTATTGGGGGTTAGAGAGTGACCAAGACCTCTCTTTTATTTGCACGGATCTCTTCCAGCTGTGGGTGCAGAATGTCAGCTGCCTTGTAGGCAGATGTTCCCAAGGCTAACGTTAGACATATAAAATGCACTCCTTGTGGCGAATCACGAAGTGGTGATTCACCCAGTAGACAGCGGTGATTTGACCCGTTCGTTTAATTTTGCTTTTAACTCTGTATCTTGTCAGGCTTCATATGTTGAACTTACGCTTAATCTCATGACCCCATGGCTAGGCTCATGGTCTCCTCGGCCTTCTGCGAGCCTCTTCTGCAAATGGGTGGATGGGGTTACGGCTTAGGAGAGGAGTGGAGATTCCTCAACATAAACTGATTTAATATTATCCAATAATAAAGCTTTTAGATTTGTTTCGGCACTTCTCATGCAAATGACATAGCAAAATCTATAGTCCTCAAAGTTATACCGAGTTGGAATGATAGTGTACTACCCTAACCCGATGTGGGATTGACCGTTAGTGTTCTTCTATTGCGATTAAAAAGCGGTTGAAGATGACAAGGAGTACCCAAAAAACCTCCAACTCCTAGCAAAACGTGCCTTCCTTGGCTCACCCCTAATCAGGTACTCTGTGGATGGACAACCATCCAGAAGAGACACTGAGTATGTCCACCCATTGTGGCCGAGACGCTCACCTGAACGGATACCAAATACCTCGGCTAGTTGGTTAAGTTCGCAGATAATAAGCTCCAAGAGCTGCTTGCGATCCCTTGCCAAAACAATTACATCAGACTACAGTTATTAATAATGTCTATTTAAAAAAGAATTTTTAAAAAACCAAGATTATATATCACTTTGATTATTCATTTAACACTTCGTTTCGGTTTAGCGGGCACTTAGGGCTTGGCCATTGTATATCTGCTGGGCGACCCCGTCTCCGAGATATGTCAGTAGCCCCTCAGCTCTTCCGTGCATCAACTCCATATTTTGGTCCAGAATTGCGTCTCCTTTCTTCATCAGGGGAGCTTAGGGGCTCAACAAATACCCCTTGTTGTAGAATGGGATTTACAAGTAAGGAGTAGAAAGTGTATGAGACAATTTTTGTTTGTTTATATCTAACGGCAAACATTCCTCCAGTTAAGAACGTGAATCATTTATTTTTTAGGTTGCCAAATCAGTTGTTTATAACTCCAGAAAGTTTATTAACACAATCGCCATTACAGTCTACCATAGTCAAATTGCAAATTCTTCTTCAGATACAGCATCTTACCCCTGGAGGCAAAAATTCCAGACTTATCCAGCAGTATGCCCGGATACACTTCAATTTAGGTAGAGAGGCAGTAATGTCCCCTCCTTGCTACACTCTCCAAAGACCTCTGAGGCCACTTTTCTAAGCTCAAGGCATTTTTATCCTTTCTCGAAATCCAAATAACATGGGTGGCTGATTGAAAAATAAGGGGTAGAAACAAAGGTGAGCGAGTTTATGCTTGACGTTTAGAAAAAGAAAATGCGGTGCAAGGGTGGATTTTCGCAGCCGGATTATGTCAGGTTGGGAAGGTTTGAGCCGGTGTGGAGCAATGACGATTACCTCAAGAATTAAGACCATCAAGAGGCTCCCTAAAGTTGCTCAAATTTTCCCATGAGCACATCCACTAACCCATCGGGTGAGCGAATTTAGCCCTCCAGTCGCATTATTTAGCATGCATTAGATTCACCTGGATTTGTCACTACACTGGCCAAACGGCAAAGATCGCATAAATGCAGATCGAGAGACACGCAAGACTGCTTTTTACCATCCAAACGACCATTGCCCAAGAGGGGGATAGGAAATCGCCAAATGCCTCAGGACAAAGAGTGGATAACATTTAAGCTTATAGAAGTAGAAGTAGAATCAAAATTGATTAAAGAGAGCGCAAAACAATACAGTACGTGAAGAATTTCCCTGTCACATGTACGGCATGAGGTGACAGCTTCGTTAAGGTTTAATATTCTCCTTAAATAGAGGAGATCTGAAAAGACAAATAAAGAAATCCGCAGAAAATATAATAATTCTTGTTTAGACTACAAAGCCTTTCAGTTGCCATGGTCTCGATCTCCCTATTGGACGGCCCCCTCAACCCTCCCATGAATCGGTAATTAATCATTTTTTAACGCCGATAGGACTTTTTATGACTTCAGCGGCATTTAACAATTCTAAACCGATTAAGTAACTTTAAGCTAACTGCAAGAGAATACACATAACACAGAAAATACCACCTGCATTACTTTTTGGAAAGTGAAGAGAAAGTGCTTTACTCTAACAAAAATTACTTTTAGGAGAGAAGTTGCTTTATAACAAGTCCGATGAATAACAGTTTTCGACTTATGAATGATCAGTGATTTGAACAATTAGAACTAGTCAATTCTTAAGGATTTTCCGTAATCAGATGGTTTTTCAATTCCACTTTTGATAATGTGGACATTTAGGTCTCTGTAGGTCATAAGTCTGCTTGGTGGCATGGCTCCTGGACCTTTTTGGCAGTCTCTCAATGCTTCTGGAAGTCCCAGAGCGCTGCATTGGTAGCAGAAGCGTGTGACAACCGATCCTAAAGACAACTACCGTCATGTCTATTGCTGCATGCTCAGTCTTAACATGACAGAAAGGCAGATGCTGCTGGTGGGAGAATTCGTGACCACCCGTGACAGAGGGGTTATAAATGACGTCCACTTTTGTCAACTACCCCAGTCCCAAGTTCTGCAGGAATGCCGTCAAAAATTGAAGTGTCGCTAGTCGTAACCGTGAATTACCTAAGAAAGCTTGTCACGGATCTTTCCACGGTACCGGCTTGAAGATGTCATTTCCGTGAATACGTGTTACCTCCCCTCTATAGCATTGCTGGCTGGATAGATTCCAGATTGATATGTAGTTTGACAGCACTGGGAGTGAGAACAAGCTGACAAGGATGACTAGACGCGGAACCATATTCCCAGGAAACTTTTTTCATCCCATTATTAAATGGCTCTGTTTTTGGGCCAGAAATAATTTTAGATCTAATGGAATCGGTGGGAGGGATTAGTGATGTCGAAGTTAAACATTTTTTTTCAATTACACCCAAATTCGTTGGCGGGCGCGGTTTGTTCGTGGGTGATTACTTTGTGAAGGCCGACGCCAGAGGTTATTCATGGGGACAGACGGGAATGACGATCAAGAAGAGTGGGACACTGTGTTGGACTTTGTTTTAATTTCGCGTTCACTTAAGGCATCACTTCTGTACTTCCTACAGGAGTCAAAGCCTCCGAGATGTAGCAGTAGCTGCCATCCCTTCTAAAAGACTAGAAACGCTGCGGTTTGAAGTGCGGAAATGATGTATTTGCAGTATCATTACGTTAAAAAACAATTTCTTACCTTTTAGTAATTTCCTTCATAGTTGATTTTGTTTCTGATTCAAGTTCCAGTGACTTTGCTAAAAATCCCATCTACAAGCTAATGGAGGTGGAAGAAATATAAAGTTTTTAAAGAGCCGTGAGAAGTTGCTCAAGTTTATTTCCGTTGTTCACTTTTGCATCAGTTCATTTTGAAAAAACAGAAGAGGTAAGGCAATTAAGCTTTGGTGTTCACTTTAACCTTGAGATCGGGGCTCTTTATGGAGGGTCATGTGTAGCACCTACAAAGTCGCCATCTTCGTTGTGCACCAATCTCTCCACATACTCTTCCCCAATTATTCGAAGCGCATAATATGGTAGGAGGGCCTCGCGATCTCACTCACTTCTGTGATTGTGGCAGCTGACAACCTGAACTTCCAAAACTTTGTTCCCCTTAAGATAAGGCATTGTAAGGACCCAAAAGAATTCGCTCACCACTACAGTCGCTCTTTTCCATCAGATCAAGGCCTAGAGAAGCTTGTGAATATTAAGTAATAAGGCCACTTCCGTCGCATAAATTTTTCTTTTTTACTTAAGAAGCTTAGCATTACTTTAAAGTCCAGGATATTTCCTGAATTCTAAATAACGCCTCAAAGCCGCCGACTTGGTTGAAAGCAGCATTGCATAAAATGTAGACAAGTCGCAACTTTCGCTCAAAATAAAATACGTAAGAGAATTTGCCTTTTTTGGGCTAGCATTGACACTGGAACTAAAGCAAGGACTTACGACTTTAAAAGGTAGGCAAATTTTAATCCAAACATTAGCCGAACTTTTCTTTTTGACACCTGCATGCATTATCTGACGGACTTGGCAAGTGACATCGTATGACAGAGAAAAGGCAAAAATTCCCGCTGAAAACGGGTTCACATTTTCTGACGAATCAGGCTTGAGAAGCCAAGCTTCCATGCCGAATTAACGGCCACGTAGTGGTCAGTCATGAGTCCCATTTCGATCACATTGATGCTTCCGCCTACGACTGCCCCGAATGAACCGATTTTTGTTGTCGACGCCGATGAGCCTTCAAACTGCAGCACGTCCTGTACACTTGAGTCCAAACAGTTTTACGCCCACCAATATCGCCCATAACAGGATACGCTCCCAATGGGGGCACCCCATTGAAGGAGGACAAATCACTGCTTATGCAATTTGCGAGAAGAATATAATACTTTAATGGTGCTAGCAATAGCCTTTCCTCTCTTCTAAAACACAATTTATGCAAGAAGATCCAAATCTGCTAGTGGAGAGAGAAACCCATCCAAAAATCAAGTGATTTGGAGAGACGAAAACAGACAGACAGAACCGGTGCACTACTTGGCTGACAAAACAAACTTAGAAATTCGGGCCTGTATAGTGTGTGGTTAGCCAATTATCGTTGACCATTGGTCAGAAATTGCTCAGAGTACTGCTCTGGATCGGTTAACCATTTTCGATCAATTTGTTGTCCTGGATCCTCTAAGCGGTCAACGCGTGCGTACCTCCAATCTGGTAGCATCCCATAAAAGTTGAGCATTCAAAAGTACTTTTAAAGTGCCGAATTTTAAGATATTCTTACTTCATGCTTGCCCCAGAAGCACGAGACACCCAGTGCAAAATCACGTCCCGCGCCCCTAGAATGAATGCATTGACAATTGCTGATAGGTTATTGGTCAAAACCGCTCAGAGTACTTATCTAGATCGATTGACCAGCTGCAATCGATTGGCTGCCTTAACTCCTGCGCACACTGCACACACGCTCGCGTGCGTTCGTGCTACCGCTCCCACCGCACGCCTGCCTTCCCAACTGGCGCCACAGTGGTAAACTTTACAAAGATCTTAAAAGAACCGAATCCTTCACACTTCTGTCAGCAACACGAAACATCAAGTGCAAAATCACGTCTTGAGAAGATGCCAGTCTTTGTAACACAACAAATTGTGATAGAAAAAATCTTTTCTAGCCAAAAAATTGTACCAACGAAAGGGGAGAATTTGGTGAATGTGTTGTTGTTTTGCCATCACCTAACGACTCCCACTACCCACCCCTACACCATGAAAGCACACATCACTTATTCTGCAGAAGACTAGACTCCTGTTTGATGTGGTACATTGGATACCAATTCTAGATGAAGTCTACCTATTTCACCAGTCGGAAGATAGTTCTACCCCCAGCCATGTGAAGACAAAGCAGGAAGACGCTTCATACCTCACGACTAACACCTCTATGAAGTACTAATGTGTGAGAAGGGACACAGAAGGCTAATGCCCACAGATGCTCGGCTGCAATGATAAAGGCTTTAGAGTAGAGGTCTTTGATGTCCCACTTCGGCGTAGAGTGGATGAGTCCCCGGGGTACGTGAGCACACTCAACCTTCGTGTGCCTATCTGTTCCCTAATAACCCTGAGGATAGCAGATACGAAATCAGGGGGAGAGGAATGATGGGTCACCAACTGCAAATCCTTCAACGTGAACAGGGAAATCCCACTTCCCAAAGTAGAAACTATGAGCTTTCTGCAAATGTAGGTATTCTCACTACACGCTGACACGGAGATTTGTGTTTTAATTTAGACGTGAGGAAGGAAAGGAAAAAACACCTCTCCTTGCTCTCCTCCCTTAGGGATTTTTCTCTAAGTTGAGGGTTCCTGTCAACTCGTCTTGACAGCAGATAACTGCATGAAAATTAAGATTGACAGTTTGGAAGCAAACGGGTGGTAGAAGCGCGGGGCTTTTCATAGTTCTGTAAAAACCCATGAGGATTATTTCCAAGTTTTATCGCTGCCACACAATTGAACCGTTTCAAGACGTGTCGGAGGCAAGATTTAAGCATCTGATTAGCTTATATCTTTTATCGTGGAATTAAATAACCTTACACAAACGAAGCTGAGGTTCGTTTCTTGAAAACGAAGTAAACACGACTTGAGCAAATCCTCCTCCCTCTGTGGAGCAGTGGCATAGCAAGGTTCAAGGAAGTTTGGATCTTCTGAGAGACATACTTTGGGGTGTAGCAATCAAAGTGTTATATAGGCATTTGAAGGATGAAAAATAATTTCTTTGGTTGGATGATTCAAAATAAACGCAGTTTTTCCCAATCTGGGTGCTCGGATGTGTCACTAATGTATCTACAACATTGGAAGGAACTACTAAGGCCACTTTAAAGGGTTCGGGGATAGTCGACTCCGCAGAAGAAGTCACTGTTAAATCAACAAATGCTCTGGTTTCAGCAAGGCCTTTTGGGAGTGCATTCTTTGTAGCCTTCATAGTTAACTGCTACGTTAAAAGAAGCCACACTAGCGTGGAGGTGGCTGCAACAGAAGACGCGGACTTTCGATCATGTAGCAAAGATGGAAATACGAATCCCATGGACTGAAGGTCCCAGGTACTCGGATGGACGATAAAACAAGCATTGTTGTGTCAGGCCCCTTCGACATTCAAGCGGCATCTCCGGGGTTTCCGTGGTTGTGACGTCGCTGAACCTTAAAAGGTGCCAGCGGACGAGAAAAGGTTGACGTTGAGCTTTTGTGGAAGAGGGAAGACACATGACCCCACTGTCAGTGACGCATTTCCTCGCTTCCATTAAAACGTGAAACGGCTTGAAGGATGCTTTGCACTGTCCAAGTCGGGATAAAAGTGCGCTTCGGATGCCAAACCTTACTTATGGGAGTGTTTGCCCCAAGTCAGAGCCATTTCATCAAGATCATAGTTTAAATTACCTTTACAGAGTCTACGTTCAACACCCATTCCTCCCTGACGCTGTGGCCAAAGCCTGTTTGAGTTCCCCTAACACGTACGTATGTAGGTACGCAGCGCAGGAGCAACTCCATCCGGGGTGTTTTCGAGTAACTTTACGGGTTAATTACCCTCTTGTATAAAGCGATTTTGAGATGACTGACGGAAGTAGACTTGGCTTCGAGATTCCTTCTGCTGTGCACCTCCGCAGATGCCTTTCTTTCACAACTTGAAGAATTCGTAGCCGATCAGAGAAATTGTGATGGCCGCACTTTTGGTTTGGGCGATTTGGGCCTCGGCTGGGATCGTTGTAAGCTGTATGGGTAATAAAAGAGGACGGCATTAACGCATAGGAATAGGAGGACATAGGTGTTGCGGGAAGTTCAAATTAAGGAGACTGAAGAGTCGGCGTCGTTAACTACGCAATACATCAAGCATCAAATCACTTCAGTAGTGTGATGTCCCTCAATAAAAAGGGCAAAAACTGGTTTCAAATGTAGACAACTTCTCTATGCGAATTTTAAAAAATCTTGGGACTTCTTTTGAAAACAGCATTATACGTCTGAAAAGTGAGTACCAATTGTTGCAATCCTTATTTTATTCGTGGGTCTTGTTTTGGAGAATTTCCCACAAATATGGTCTTATTTTACTAAGAATCCTTTACAAAATCATGTGTTTAAATTGCTTCGATCAGATTTTTGCCCGAAGAAGAGGATTTACTTCACTCCACCCCTCCCCCTCCAAACTCTGAGTGCAGACTAGCCGCGGAATTCCAATTATCGCGCATTTAAGTGGCACCGTTTCAAACAAATCACCGGCTCCTATAAGGTACGTATTAAGTATACTCACACCTTTTCATGATAATAATAAAATCTCTCAACACAATTTATAAAACTGGTTTATCTTACTTATATCAAGTATTCGAAATATTTTTAATATATTCTGCAAAAAATGCAACTATTTATTTGCATTTTGAGGTTTTATAGCTGTTTTGAGCAAGAATTTTTGCTTTCGACTCAAAAATACCTCATTCAGCTTATCCGTTATGGAAATTAAGACACCTGCCGGTTTATATCACCACTCAGTAGGTGGAATGCATATTTGACTTGGTTCACTTTTCTTCTCCCCTGAAATATTCGAATTTGTTCATTATTTCAACAAAAAATTATTTGTTTAAAAGGTTTACTCTAACACCGACTTTAATGCCAAAAACAGAACCCATCCCTAATAACCTTACTTCCTACCTCGCTTTTGTTCCCAAAACCACTGTCTGCTCGATTTTGCATGTAAGCATTTAGTTGCCTCTTGCTATTACCGAGATTAGATAAAAATCTTCACTGCGAATCACTAGCAGCAATTACCACCCTGTTGGATGGTACATTTTTCATGAGATCACGTGATGTGCTTAAGTAGTATCTCCCCACCCCCTCCTTCCAACCCTCGTATCCAGACTGAAAGTCAAACCTTCTCACAACAAAATTTTATGATGGCATGTGATTCAAGGGCTGAGGTGTTTCCTGGGTAAGCTTCCTTCCCACCAAGCCGCAAGCCGCTACTACGTTCAGGGAAAAGACGTTTTCCTGCTACATCTACAACTTGCATATTTTTATGTCTTACGGTGTCTGGTGGAGTGACTGTACGGTCTTCCGATGGCTAGCGCTTTGGAGTGAATTAATGCGTCTGCATTCCACCACACACTCAGAGCGAGCATAGTTGTCTAGGTATGAAGTGGTGCCTCAGAAGCATTAACGTGTGTATGTGTGGAGTGGAGCGGAAAGGTAATCGTTTGGGCCTAGCTAATCGTCCAAATGCAAAAGTCGCTTTCCATCCCAATCCGAAACCCTGTGTTTGGGTTGTGTACTGAAACGGTTCATAAGAATTGTAAAACAGCATACATATCTATATTCGTGTGCTACAACACCAAAATCACATTTTTATTTTAACCGTCTCTAGCCAATAGTGCAAGCTAATACACCCGCTCCGGATGCTTTTGTCAAAAAAATGACGGGAAGTACCTTTACTGCCCCTTTGGAATTGTGTAATGCTTCCAACCTAGATTAGAGTGTATAATTCCTGTTGAAGCGGAGTTTTATGATATTCAAGCTGGAGGTGGAGGGAGATAGCGGCAGGCGATCAGCTGGAGGTGGAGGGAGATAGCGGCAGGCGCAATGAAGGAGAGGACAGCACCAGTGAGACACATATCCCCGCTCATAAGTAGCGAAATAACTTTTACATGTCCCCATGGGTTACACCGAAGTATTGTAGCAAAACTATGGTGGAAGCCACACGACGCGCTTTTATTCAGACATTTTAAGTACCTTAAAGGCAACTGAACAGTGTCATTTTCCATCAGCTGAATATCAGGAATGAAATATTTTTAGAATAACTTTTAGGTTTAGTGGGTTGACGTCAAGAATTTTTTGGCAATCCAAATGCTTTTATTTGCTCCTTAATGATTCCTTTTCCCAGTTTAAACTAATTGCTAATCCATTGAAATTCAGTAATTCAGCCACGAATACTATTAACCTCCACTGCTCATTATTTGGTAAATTTATACTACTGATAAGAAAATTAGCGAATCGCCTGCATAAGTAGCCCATTTTTACATTCTCGTTGGAGTTAATTGCCACTGCGCATATCTGCTATTACGACTGTAGTCTTTCGTTTCACTATAAAAGTCCCCCAAGAATTAAAAATCGGTGCATTTTTTCAGTGCCGCCTACCTTTGAATGTTTTTTTTTTTCAAATAAAAGTTCTAATCTACTCTCAACCAGCTAAGCTCATCAAATTGGTGTAAGAAGGCACATGTGAAAAAGCTCTAAGCGACTGCTTTAATAATTGCAATTGTTATTCACTTCTCCTTTTAAGTAGATAAGAGCGCGGGTTGGGGAGGGGATAATCGGGGTCTAGCCAGCTCTCTCGCGCCAGATCTTAGGGGTATTCAGCTAGAAGAGAGAGGAATAGGACCCAAGTTGCATGCGAAAACTAGAAAGATGTGGGTGAGGTAAGGCAGAATATGGTGATGGAGTGGGACTCAAGAATGCTGATTCTGGGTCAGGTTAAGTCAGGTCCGCAAGCCTATTGCACATGCTCGGGGCACAGATACTGGCCGTTGACAATGCAGAACTGCTTTCCATTGAGGGGGGTTTGACACTGACTGCACCTGAAGCAGCCCTTGTGATAGGCCTTGTCGTCGTACAGCACGTATTGCTCCGAAGGGTCAATGATCACGCCGCAACTCTACAAGTAACCAATCAGAGTTTGCGAATGAAATAAAGGCTTCTACTGTTCAACTGTGAAATTAAGTAATCGCCACGCTTGCTAATTGGGTCATTTTTATTTTCCATAATTAACAAAAGCCATTTATTGTATATTTTATAAGACTTTCTAGATTTTAATTATGAAGCCGGTTTTTTTGTTAAAAAGTGACTAGCATAATAGTGAATAAGTCTTAAAGCAGAGTTTGGAGAAGTCGTTAAAATAATGCAAGCATTTGACAATAGAATTCACCAACGAATTCAAATGGCCAAAATTTAGGAAAAAATAAATCTTGTGATTTGCTTAGACGATAAAAAATGTAATTTTGTTGAAGGAAGTCAGTTAAGGAGTGGGCATTAACCTTGAGGTGGTTCGGAGAGTTTGGAACGACTTTTTGAACAGAATATTTTGAATTGCGCCTGTTATTTATTTGTAGAGACAGTACCTGATTCCCTCCTTCACATCAGTAAGAATACACTTTAAGTTGGCAACAAACGCACTTTGCTCTTAGTTGCTTGTTTTGAAATCGCTATTTTAAACGAGTGAATTGCTGCTTAATCATATTTGAAGGCTCAGATATGTCGCATTCATTCAACATAAAAAGTAGTAAGAAAATCAGAGCATGCAACTTTTGGTTTTTGTTCAAAACTTATCGGACAATCTCTTTGGACCACATGCTGATGTTCCTTTTTGTTTAGTGCAAAAGTACAGATGGTTAAATTTTTCTGGGATGCCGAAATCCACATTTTAAATTACTTTGCAAGCAGTGTCTCGTTTTGACCTCTTACAAATTGTTAATCCGCCCTGCAGAAAATTCGACTAATGCAGTCAAATAACAGAATAAAGTAATCCGGTCAGTAAGGGCACAATTTCATTCACTCCTGCGGTTCACTTTCCATGTCCTTAACTTAACTGCAACCGAATGGTTTCTGTAAAAAGGGGATTTGTGGATATTTTGTAAAAGCAAATTTTCCGAATTCGCCTGAATTTGGACCTCTTTGATGGAATACCTCACGCAAGAATGTACTTTATTGAGATATTTATTCTGTATATTTAATGCTTTCATAAAACGCGCTGGGAGTAGAGAACTACTACCCATCTCACCCTCCATGTAATGCATCAAGATTTGTATCATCCTGTACAGACAGGTTATCCCACATTGTTGCGGCAGCGCCTAGAATTGGTAACGCCACCTTTTGTTGCAAAATAAAAATTATGGTATGTTGATTTCTATCAAATCATTTTAGATGTCTTAGAAGACCCAATGGTTGCTTGAAGGACCCACTGAAAAAAACAGATGGCCAAAATTTACAACAGGCCAACTTTTTTTGCCTATCTTCAGATATATATACGCCTTCTGTTACGTTTTAACTCCAAAAACGCAAAGCTATTAAACACAGTTGTTTAGTGTTTAAAAAATGTGGGGAATTAAAATGGCAACTAGCAGATTAACCTACTGAGCATCGTGGCTGGAACTTTTCCTTCCAGCAGTTGACGCAGTAGGGCACCTCGTCCTTGCAGTGGAAAGATTGGTTGGCCAGTTGGTGCTTGCACCCCGCGCATACAAAACACTCCGGATGCCATCGCTTATCCAAGGCGTTCAAAATCGAACCAGCTGAGAAAGGTTTTGCACATTTTGCACAAATTCCACTCGACATTGCTCTGCGTTTCTTTTAACCTCCTAGTTAAGAATAAGGTAGCAGTTAGAAGTTGATTAATTTGACAGCCGCGATTGCTGATCTGGGAAAAAAGTGAGGACTAGGCTTTTTGTCTTCAAGCGGAAGTAGAGTAGGCTTGGGGCATTCTCGACCCATCAGCTGTTGGAATGACATGCAATGTCTTTTACAGACAACTTGGTTAAGTGTCAAAAGGCATCGATTTTTTCGCCGGCCAATAGAAATGCTCTCTTTTTAAGCAGCAAGATAAAAAATATGAATACCTTTTTTGCCGCACAGAAACATGATAAAAAAAACATCTAAAGCATGAATTTCCAGAAACGCTAATTTTATATTGACAGGAATGGCCTGGGAACAACCATATACCCTTTTCCGTTTACTTGTCTATCGAAAACAAAAGACCTCGTTTAATATCCTATTTGATTTGTGATGGTAAATGTGGAAGATATGTGCGTAGTTGACCAAACAGACAGGAAATTTGTCGAAAATCCCGGCAAGCATGTGTTGAGGAATGAACTGCGCTTTTATGATCACATTTAATGTTGCAGACTTTTAATTTACGTATTGAGTTTGGACGGATTAAACTAACTTTTACGTCTGAGTTGAAAATAATAAATGAACATTTGCGCGCGAAGATTTTGTTGTTTACAAAGTGCGCCAGAATCACTCCGACCTTCAGATGTAAATGCCAGATGGAGAGGCGCGAAGTGTAAGATCAATGGCTTCAGTGAAAATCTGAGGAATTTGAAAATGAGGTGCTGTTAGGTGGGTAATCACAACCCAGCAGTGCGAATTTCATGCTGAGGTGAAGCAATTCCGAAACATGAAATCGAGGTCACCGTGGCCAAGGTCAAGAATTACCAAAGGGCATGCCGACTGTTGCAAAACTTGTATCTCTTTTATTTCAAAACCGGTTTTGGGAACTTTGGAAAGTCTGCGACTTTTTGCACGATTGGATTACTTAAAGGATAACTTTTGCAATGATTTTCTACTGGTCAGAAAGATTGTGTAAACGGATGGGTCAAATGTTACAAAATTTTAAACAAGATTGCATATTCATGAAGACAGTGTACTGATGATGGTGTTTGTCACATAGGGAGACATCACTCACTCTCCATAAGTGGATGAATTTAACGAAATTCATATGATGGGACTGTTTTACTCTCTGCTACAACTATTGAGGCGACAATAAACCTAAATCGCGCGAATTGTGATAACTCTCGGAATGTAAACAAGTTTATTGTGAGGTGAAAACCTACCAGAGTAGTTAGCTTTCTTCACTCGATTTTGCTGATAAGATTGGATTTAGGAGAGAATGTTACCAAAATACTAATTCTCTACAGTCGGACAATAATTTCGTTTCTACATCTGCTAATCACTAACTTTGAAGTCCTTTCTTAGTTTTTTGCTTACCCCATTACGATTAAAGAAATAAGATTAGAAATATCCAGACAGAATGAAGAATTCTCCGATAGCTAACCACAATCCAGGCACTCAGAAAACTGCTCCTCTTTAAGCTCGGACAGTTTTCCAATTGCAGAAACACAGGTCAGTTCAAACTGACCTACCGCCCTATTTTTTTAGCCGAGTTGCCAGGCAAAACATGATCGCATAAATGATTTATTCGTGACACACTTTAGCCCCGACATTGGCCTCCGGATCTGACAGGGGCAGGCAACGCTTATGGCCATATTTGGTGCTGCTAATGCAGTGATTGACCAGATAGCCATCATAGTCACTTTGGTTATACATTATTTTGGTTTTTAGAAGAACCATCGACTTAAGGATCCGTGAAAAAAATGAGGCAACGAGTGTTTGAAATTGCTTAGTTTTACATAGATTTTGGGGAGGAATTGAAAAAACAACATCCCTTTCATTCTGCGAACTAATTACGAATTTCAGAACAAGCAAATCAACCCGTTTTTCGTAATATTGTTTCATTTTTGAGAATAAACATAATTTTATTTGCGCATTAGAATGTGAAAGCAACTTCACTGAAATTAAGGCCTAATATTTAGAAAGATTAGTAAACATGTGTTTCGCCTCCTTAGATATACGAGAAACTTGTGTTCACAAAGGAAAATAACCGAGTCTTTAAAGGGTACAATTCATACCAACTGCGCTTTTTAGGGGGGCGAGTCGTGTTTTAAGTAAGTGCGGTGAACAAAAACAAAATGTGGAAGCCGAAACTATTGTCAGGTGATAACGCTTAGTGAGACCTAGCTTACCACCAATAAATCCAAAGCCAAGGAAGAATTTATTCAACCGAATCACCCGAAATTGCGTGCCTTAAAACCTTGAGGTCGCTCCTAATGCGCCACCATCGCCCCTTTCGCCAGGGCCAATCAGGTGACCGGGTGTTCGACCAATAGCACTGCAGCCCTGAAGTGTGCGAATGGGCGACTTCATTGCGGGCCAAATGTCTGACGCTGATCAATAATTCAGGTAGATGACAGGCAATAACAATAGTGTAAACGCACTTTGTCGTTACCCCAGCCCTGACGTGTGTAATGTGCGCGTTTGCAGGGTAGACGGTCGTGTTCTCCGGACTTCTCTTTGGTCGCCTTGCCAAGCGCCGCACGACCGGTTGAAGTGGCAGTGCCTTGAAAGTCTACTTTGATTTCTGCAAATAAACTCTGTTTAAAATCAAAAATAACCCGATCGTTGGAAGACAATCAGAAACACCTAAAATACACTGAATGACACTCGTCCATGTCAACTCAGGATCATTTTTGACAGAAGTTCTTGCTTCTATTGTATTATAAGTAATGGAAATGCTCTGTCCTTTTGTTGTATTTGAGGTTGACGTGTCCTATACAATCGTGAGTTACTAAATCAAGTTTGGGTCCTTCTATTTTTTGCTCATTAGAAGTGGCCAAAGAGATGGATGAATTTGTCAATGGTCATGGCGCTTTTGACAAGTTCACTTCCTTCTAATTTTCGTAAAACGACTGTTTAGTTGCTAAGTGCCAAATTTTACCTCCATTTTCATGCACTCTGCCTCCATGTAAGTTTATTTCCGTTAATCGCCGGATTATCAACCCCCTATTGAGATAGAGCAAATTTAATTAAAACCCTTCCCTGATTCTGTGCTACTTCAGTCCATCATATTTACGAAACTTATATATAATAGGAGCATTTGACAGGTACAGTGGCATCTCAAGGGGAAAAATATCGAATATTATGTTTTGCTGTAAATGTAAAGTCTGATCCAAGTAGCCGACTGCAGTGATGGAAGAAGCAGGACATTCTATTCCATTTCAGACTCCTCTCGGGGGTAGTGCGATGTGCAATAAAAGGATTATGCAACTGCTTTGTTGGATCAGTCATCATGGGGAGTATGACTGTACAGTGATTTGAGATTTTGTTTAGCTGCGTGGGGGCTGCGGTGTCTGTAGGCCGTACTTTAGCTCCCCGGCATGGCCTTTGGGTCATGCCGGTAGCCCCCAGCCCTCCTGCAGGCTAATAAGAAACAAATGTTCATGCATAATACTTAGGCCTGCAACTGTTCATGCCTATAAGTTGTTCCGGCAACAGTTAAAGCGGAAGGTAGGTTCACTTTTAAAAGATTGTATAAAGCAACGGTCTTGAAGTAAAGAGTTAGTGGCATAACATAGCCCAGCAACAAAACAACAGAAGCCGAGAAAAGTTGGTGAAGTAGAATGGATAGTTAATACGAACATGGGATGTTAAAACTAAGCAATGTGATCAAATGATTGGATCAGATGATTGAGTTAGGGAGCTCTTCATTACAAAATTTAGGCAAATAAAAACCAAAAAATTAAGTTGGAAAATCCTATCATATCGTCCGACTCTTTCTCTACGGAATGAAGCTAGCCACGAATCCCACTTTTGACGCACTGATTTGTCTTCGGACTACAAAACATTGTGTAAACCTAATCAGCTTCCATCGAAACTGAACCTCATTTCCCAACTATAAATTTCGCAAGTGATTGCCGAAAATGACAATCACCTGAATCTTAGAGAATTGCCATTAGGAGTATACAGAGAACGGGAGTTGACGATGGACGTAGGGATAGAGGTGAGAAATTAGGTAACGCCTTGCGGTGTTTCGTCCCCCAATGGCTGGGAATAGGATATTCTTCTCCCCTAATCTAGTAATCTCAACTGCCACCGCAAATTTCAGCACAGGAGGAGGAGGAGGAGGAGGAGAGGGCGAAGTCAAAGTAAGAGAAGAAAAGAAAGATGGAGATGAAGAGGCTTTACTTATACATCTTCGACATCTCCCAAGTTACATTGAGCAGGCAGGTCCCAGTCATAACTCCGGCTTGACCATCAGTGGATAAGGCTCCGCATCTACTGGTCGCCACATACAAAGAAGAAATTGCCTTCTGCAGAGTGGAGTGGTGCGTGTCTCTGAAGTGTAGATTGGTGAGTGTAGTGAATTGTGAATAGTGGGCTGTGGGTGGGCAGTGGATGGCATTGGGCGCTAACAAGGGACATGCCTCCATTCTCCCAACGAACGTGAACAATCACAGACGAGTTGTCATCACAGATCAGTCAGTAGACATCTTCGGAAAGACGCCTGTTGCAACGCGGAGTGAAGGAAAACTGGTAGTGGTTGAAGACCATTGTCACTGGCGTGTGCGTGGTGCCCATTGGATTGGCTTTCTTGGCATTTCCCTACCGAACGATGCCGGTGTAGACGACTTGTCTCCTTCTGCGCATTAAACAGTTTTCGGAACCCTAAGTAATAGTATTCAACTAAGTTCGTATATTCGGAAAACCCCATTAATACCCCTCAGTTTAACTTGGAAGCAGTTTTGTGAGATGAGGAAACTGGAAATTTAAGGGGAATATATAGGCGTGTAATAAATATTATCGTGCCGATAAAAAGAGCCACGCCCCGGATTGATAATGCCTGCATGTCACAGGCATTCCACAGGCCTCTGCTAGCTGCAATAGGCCGTTGCTAGGAGCCATACCTTAAATTAAATAACATTTTTCCTTTTAATGAAAATATAACCCAAGCATATTCTTGAATTGGAGAAAGATTTAATTAATTTTTTTAGTTTGTGTAGGATTCAACTCTACGTGGCTCCAAATGCAAGTGATGATGGTATCAAGGAGCGGGTAAGCGTCATAGATGCATGAGGGTAGAGTTTTACTGAATAGTAAGAAAGAAGAGCTTCTTCACGACTACTGTAAACTTTTGCCTTCTTAAATTATTTCTTTCCGCATTCCTCTTTTCCATTCAGAAACTGAACTGTTTTTAATTAATAAATCTTTTATGCTTTGAGATTGAATGTAAAAGCTTTACGTTGTCCTAATTTTAAAAATTAGATTTGGGCTTAACACGGCATTGAAGAACAGAATTTCCATCTTACGCCGTTACTCAGGTGTTTGGAATCTCCCTTAGTTCAGCCTACCCGGTGATGGACTGCAATCCTCCTCATGTCAAGTGCGTTACTAGGCTCTCAACACAGCTTCGAGACTAAGCTGTGGTGTCATTTCTCTAGGTGTAGGGCTGCGGGTTATTTCCGACACTTTGCACCGCCATGTGAAGTATACGCCCGCTCCAAAAGCAGTTAGGCAAATTGGTTGGGTGGAAGAATGAAGGCGTCTGATATAAGGCCCCATAAAACTATACTAAGACCAGAGGCATAAAAATTTTTACATTTTGGATCGGTACGATAATATTTATTACACGCCTATATATTCCCCTTAAATTTCCAGTTTCCTCATCTCACAAAACTGCTTCCAAGTTAAACTGAGGGGTATTGATGGGGTTTTCCGAATATACGAACTTAGTTGAATACTATTACTTAGGGTTCCGAAAACTGTTTAATGCGCAGAAGGAGACAAGTCGTCTACACCGGCATCGTTCGGTAGGGAAATGCCAAGAAAGCCAATCCTCTTCCTCCTGTGCTGAAATTTGCGGTAACAGTCGAGATTACCGACGGGAATTCCTTAAGTTCAAGATGACTTTCACCTTTTAATGATCCTACCATCCGACAATCATGGGCAAAAATACCGGACCTTTCGGTAACGGGAACTGGTGAACTTTCCACATATCTTTTATTCCTTAGTGATGGGATTAGATAGGAGTAGTTAAAGAAAGAAAGAAACTTTCGGTTGTTATTCACATTTTATTATGGAAAAATGTTCCTGACTGCCAAGCTAATTGAGACAATTCCAATTCGAGACTTCTCTTATCGTAGCAGAGAATTGCGACGTTATTTTGTTCCTTTATCACTGCACGCTGTTTCTTGCTGGCTGCACTACCACCACTAGCTAAGCTTTTGATTTACGATTTCTCAACTGACCCATTCAAGACATGAATACTCGCCACCCCCACTAGCAACGGAACATACTTGCCATTTACTGTTGCCTGTGGTACAGCCATGACGCTATTCCTGTTGAAAGCGTACCTTCAGTTTGGTTCCTCCTCCTTTATCTGCCAAGCTTGTGTCGTACTTTGTTTGCAGGTCTGGATCTACGCAGCAGGTCATATTAAACCAATCCTAAGTTATCCTTCGGCGGCTTAGCAATATAAAATAACCTTCCCCTGAGGGCGAACAAAACTAGACAAAGGCATTACCATCCCTCCTATCACTCGCAGTTGTACTTCCCTGTAATACCCATACATTAAAAACTATCTCTTAAATCCCTAAATAGGCTGTTTTCCACATGTCACGAGCAGAAACGGTACTTAAAACTCCTACTCTCTTGTCTATCGTATTGTGATTTCATCACTCACTTAAGAAGCATCACCTCCACCCTTGCCACCTCCTCTCTAAAGATCCTGAATGACTCACTTCCATGACCTGAAAAGGAGAACACGTTTCCCATCGGAGGTGCGGAATGGCATTAGATTTCATTAAGACAGAAGAGAATGAGCTGTTCCTCGAAGCATGTTGGTAATTTGGGGTCTAATGTCGCCTTCAAATTCCTAATTTGTCTCCGTGGGTTTATTGGCTCGTGAAGACTCGGAGAATGTTCTAACAGATGGCACACGTAGATGGGGGAATGGCTATTCCATTTTGTGTGATAAGAAGGAATGCCCCACCCACTGTTTAATCTTAAAGCTCGTAAGCAAATGTCGCTGTCATTTCGCCATTTGCTTCCACCCAGGAGGATCCGTTTTCTCTCATAAGTACTTGCATGAATGATCGGAAGATGGAATGCGTAAACTCTCCTTAGTGGTACAAATAGGCATTATCAAAAAATGGAAATTTGTAGAAAAATTTGACATCTTGGTGTGAACTCTGTACCAATCGCTGACATTCTTCGTAAGTTTGAATGCATTTTGGTCAATGGAACTTAAAAATGGGAGCATTATGAAGTAAGAATGCTCATTTTTGGTGGTTATGCCAACGACGCCCCAAAAAGTATTTCAAGGAATTCAAACCAGTCGAGGAACGTCGTCTTCATGATGCTGTAGAAGAAGGTCGAGAACCTTGCGTCAGCTTGTAGAACCTCCTCTGAGCAATTCTTTTGATCTTGAGCTTGACAACTATCTCCGCTGTTCGAATGTAGGCGACTAAGTTGATCCCCGGATTTGCGGGCGGAAGGTAGAAAGGCCTGAGCTGTCAACATCCGTCGACGACAACCAAAATTTTCTCTCACTGTCTAGTCTCCATGACCTTTCCTTTTACCACAGAGAGAACTATTTAGGCAGAAATGAGTCTCACTATCACCATGATCAGCTGTATGTCAACAAAAATTTTATATCTTTATCGCCTGCATTAAATACAACGCCTTCATTTCAAAGTTATAAAGTGAAATAAAATTAAAGTTCGTCTTCACGGAAAGATGGGTTTGCAAGTGTCTTAGCCTTTCTACTTTTCTTTTCAAGCCAAATGTTCCTTCATGCATGTAAACTGCACAGGCTTCCCCACTTCTTTTCGTGCCTTTCTGGCATGAAACACGGCGAATATAAACTGCCAGCTCCTTTAGTCTCGTCCGTTTCGGAATAAAAACCATTGATTTGTTAAAAGCATTATCTACTGTTTGCTTATAAAAGATTTCTTAAGCTTTAGCCCTGTGCATGCATCAGCAAATTTATGTACCTAAATGCGTCTCTTTAAGTTAGCCTAAAATTTGTGAAAGCGGAGGAAATTTACTGATTTTTTTCATTCTCTCCTAAATATAATTTAATCAGTATGCCGAAGCGGCCACTTAAAGCCATCCTTTTCCCAGCTCTCTACATTCATGTGCGCGAACAGCTTCAACATGGCGTTTGCATTAACTTGACTGACACGGGGAGAATGATTGGAAAAAATTTGGAACGAAAATAGTATTTTGCAATTTTAAATGAAAACCAAGGACTCTCATTTGCATTTAAAATATTGTTTTAGTCGACCTATTTCAATTCTTGAGCTCTTAGGCACGTATCGACTGTCTGAACTAGCCAATCAAATTTGGGGTGCCATCGGATGGTCTTCCCAGAGCTCACGGGTGTACTAAAAACCTCCCAACTCCTTCCTTTCTATGGAATTTGTTTAACAGAATGTAAAGGCATGCAGTGAATGCACTCGTGGCATTTCGCTTACGAAAGGGCAGTATTCCATTTCCAAGCGGAATCTTCATAGTTTTCTGGCATTTGGTGGAGCACAAAAATCTAATGAAGGTTAATAGCATTGCAACAGTCGTAATCTGTCTAATTCTCGTGCGTGTTCGTACTTTTGGTCAGAAGCACACCTTCATGGTGTGCAAGTGCATTGAGGCCGGGAGGAAGGAAAGGTTAGGCCAATTGTGAGGTTTTTTGGCCCAGAGGAAATTAATTGTGTAGCATTAGAATTGGTAAGTAATATTTGGGGAAGAGGAGATTACTGAATGATTGCAATCCAGTGTACTATTTTTTAAGGGCCAGCCAATGAGCGCTCTGCTGGTGCTGAAATGTGCTGTTCTCGGCGGTGGTTCCACCTTCAACAGGCGGACTGGGAACAGTACAATGGTCAGCTTCTGATGAAATTCGTTTTAAATACGGAGAAGTTATCCCTCGAATGATATGAAACCACTTGGAGTCGTCGAAGAGCAATTCCAAATTTATTTGGCGTTCAGCTAGTTTCATATTTCAGTCTTTAGTAGGAGCAAAATTTAGGAGTGGAAAATGCCTCTTCTGGCTTTCTTGAGGTTTAACAGGTTAATCGTCTCGCATGAAACTTCATAAAAGCTGAACTTTTGTATCAAGGAGATATCAGAATGTCTTCTTAGAGGCGGAAAAAATATGCTTTCATGCTTACAAGGTTGTAATAAAAACCCCAACAGCGCTCCCTCTCTGCCACCGTCACATTCCAGACCTTTTTTTCTGCTAAATCACCCCTACTCTCCCTTCTTATGTGACGGGCTTATTGTTGGCAAATTAGATGTTTGCACAGTCTTGGAAGGAAATTGGCCACCATTCTCCTAGACTTGTAAGGCGTAAGCCTGCTCAAGCCTAGAAAATTCTGAAGACATTTTACTCTCTTAAGCCCAAAATGTTTGGTTTCCAAAGCAACTTATTGCAGCCAGACAAAGACAATAGTTTTGGGTAGGGTCAGGTCGTCATATATATGTGACGGTGGTCGCGAACGTGTTAATACTCAATTTAATTCATTGTTATCTACTTGTGTCCATCTGTTAAACCCCGATTAATTATTTGAGCTGCCGGAGTGATTAATAATCCCTGCCTCTGTTGTGACGTTCAGGGAGAAAGCTAGATGAGGCATTAGTGCTACTGGTAACGTTGAGTGGAGTCGAAATGATTAGCCTTAACCAATGAACCTTCTCTCCCCATCCAACCCACCCCAAGGTTGTCTCGCTGTCTAATCAGCCTCTAAAATTTCCATATTATTTTGCGGTTGGATTTAAATGCAGGATTTTAATATCTTTCGCCCAAAAATGCTACTTCTGATGTTTCAAAACTTGCACGCCGAATAAAGGAGTAATTCGGAGCATCAACAGGTGTATTTTTCAGCTGGTAAGGGTGTGGCTAATGGGTTTACCTATCCCGTCAATTTTAGGTCATTTAAACCCCTAAAACAGGAGGTCAGGGAAGCGCTTACTGGTGGACCGAAAGAGGCTCAATGAAATTTGGAATTGCTACTCAATTAATGTAGGTCAGTTTGAAATAGTCAGAGTGGTTGAGGGAACGAACTCAAGGGACGATCGGTACAGACCACCTTTTAAATTTGACATGATTTGAAGGGTAAGTTGAATAAATCCCCTTGGCAGTAGGGATAAGTTGGCGGTAGACAATTTGCCAGTTTATCATAGTTTGGGCTACAAGACGGATGAAATGATGGACTGTACAACAAACAGGCGATGGCCCTACTCTGAAGATCACTTCTTGGCAGAGCTTAAAGTAGACCACAAATTTCGGGATCTCTGGTGACCACCTTCCCATGAAGGATTGACAGCGAGAAGTGCAATCAGGAAGATGTGCAGGGCAGATAGCTTTAATAAGGTGTCAAAAGGTCAACTATGCCATCGAAAATAAATGTCCGAAGCTTGTCACGACTGCTAAAATGCATTCTGGGACAGTGATATCCTTAACTTCACTGGTGATGTACTCTGCGTGCGAATCCCAAGTACTTTCCCCTTATTTCCCATCCTCTGCTTCTACAATTTTCGTGCAAACTGATGGATGCGACCTGGGCTTGTCTGTGTTCTAAAACGCGAATATGGTATTGAAAAATCTTTCCATTTATAGTGGTGGGCGGTATCACCTAGGAATAATCAAAACCTTTCAGTCTGGCCAGAGAAGTATCACAAACAGGAAAACACGATTGCACCAGCAATTCACTGACACTTATATCAAATGGAAGGGGAAATTAATTAAGCTGGCAAGCGTGTAGGTCTCGCATTTCATTCGCTGGCAAGTGAAACTGAGTCTCAAAACCCTCGAACATAGTAATTCGTTTTTTTGATGGCCTGTGATGAGAAGCTGCTTTTACGGCCCAATGATCGTTGAATGGGCTCAGACGAATCATCCACACTTTTAAGACACTTATCCACCCTTTCCCAGATGTCTTTTCCCGTCTCGTGTTAGCAAGGCGAAAATCAGACGTGCTCCGTGAGATAGTCCCCATTCACTGAAGACCAAAAAAGCTGAAACCAATCCACTTCACACAACTTGATGGAGCTCCAGTGTGTGAAAGTACTACTTCCTCTTCTCTTTTTTCGCCATCGTCATTGTTATCTTTTTCCTGTTCCTCTTCTTCAGAAACCGTCAGAATTATTCGGTCGATGGAAGAAAACTCCCACTCATCTTTTTTTGCATAGAATGCAAAAAGCGACCATAATCCCCACGCCCCCAACCTCCACCCAACTTGTTTGTGAGAGTTGGTCTGCATTCAAGATGAGATTGAGGGAGGAAGAGAGAGGAGGAGGGAAGAAAGGGAAGGGGGAGGGAAATATTGCTTTCCTTTCAGTCGCATTGGACAATGACATGATCGTGCAGAGTGTAGAGCGGACAATTGGGTAAGGAATGGGGGCCAGGCGCAAACGGAGGTGGTTTGAGCTAGCTTTATTTCCCCACCTTTTATGAACAAAACATTGCTGAGGGATAAAGTTGTGTCTGGTTTGTGTCTTGCTGGGAAAGGTCGACATTTTGTAGAAGTGATTAGTTCTGCTAACAGTACAGATAAATCATGGACTACTCCGCCAACTTATTTGGCTACTTTATATGAGGTAAAATCAGGATTTCTTGGGAAAATCGTTGAGCTACAAATTGCGTTCGCTGTAGACTATCATTCATTGCCTTCCAAATAAACAGTCTCTCCATACAGTTTGCCAAACAGAAGCAGTGACATTTCCCGGTTTTGCATTTAGCCCCGGGGAACGCATTACCCCTAATGAAGCTAATTCATCATATCCTGAAAAATGATAGCCATTCTTTGGAGGACTCGGAATAAATGGGACACAACGAGGCGTATTCTATAAGGTCACCAAATTAGTTCGTAAGATTTGTCACCAAAAAAGCATAGATGTAGCACAGGTAGCTATTTAAATTAGTTACTTTGAAAAATAAACCCTTCTTGATGGGACACATGTCAAATGCATAATTTACATCCTTGAAAAGGTCTCTTTGTATAAGCTGCCTCTGTCTCCATTCCTACTCTTTACAAGATCATTTTATTGTCCAGTAAAGTCATCAAGCCATATCCCTGCCCGCCCTTATCCTCCTCCTCTTGATTCCTCCCCCTGTCTCATCTAAAATGCAGACCAACTCTCACAAACCAGTTGGATGGAGGTAAGGGGCATGAGGCGTGTGGTCGCCCCTTATGTTCCACGTAAGAAGAGTAACACTTTCCTTCCATTGGCTGACTATTTCGGACTGTTTCTAAAGAAGAAGAAGAAAAGAAAGGAGTCCTTCATGTACACACCGGAGTTGTAACGAGTTGTGTGGAGTGGATCACCTTCAGCAGTTTTGTCTTCAGTAAGTGAGGACCAAATCGCAGTGTATAACTGAATCTGTCACGTACACATGCGGTGAGAATAGGCTTCTGGAAACGAATCGGTGTGTGCCCTGGAAGCGTGCATCGCAAGTTGGTTGGCAAACGAATGGTCAAAAATACAAACGGTGTTGCATTGAGGTGAGCAACCAACTGGTCATTTTTGATATCTCCTACAATCTGTAAATGTATTCAACCAATAAAATCGCCGTTTTTCTTCCTTCTTAGTGGGTTTGTCAATGCCGTCACTGTGACAGTAACCGCGTAATCCCCGAAAGCGACACGGTTGGCGCAAAAGGGGTAAGTACCTTTGCCCAAAGTCTAGATGCGATGTGAGAGCTTCACAGCAGACCCTCATTGCCGCCGACTTCGAAGTCGAATTGCAGAAGGCTGAACCCAATCGTGTAGGCACGCATTCGCCTAAAACAGGTGTCGTTCACATTTCAAGGTAGTGTTTAAGTAGGAAGTCAGAATATTTATTCCATTGATTCCTTCTCCTAAATTCTACTGCATCTAAATGCTAGGGATAGAGCTAGTTATTTCGTTTTCCGGGGCGGAGAAAGGGTTGGAATTAGATACAGGTATGAGCATAAAACCCTGAGAGGTAAATACCAAACAGTACTAGCACAAGGACAAAAAGTTTAATAAGGTTAAGGGTAGGAGGTAGGTTTGCACTTTTGTTTCGGCTTAAGTCATAAAATACGGACCATGCTGGGTTGAATAACATCAAGCAATCGCACCTCCCCACCACCATATCACATCAGTTCCAATTCCCATTTCTTGATACCTTTAATTGCCAATTTCATTTCCTACAAATTCTTGCCTCTAATGTTGTAACGATTCTGTCAACCTTTTAAGCTCCGCTTTATTACTACCTTATCCGGAAAATGATGCTTAAAAGTGCCCACTATCCCAAGTGCTGTGTGGAGAGAAATTCATCATAGCTACAAATCCTACTCATTGCAAGGCTAGGCTCTACTTTTAAATGGTTTAAAATTAAAGATTCCGTTATTGATTTAGCGTTGCAGTAAGGTTGAATGGCCTGTATAAAGCATTTTGGCTTAGTCGTGTATTCAGAATAGAAAATACCCCTGGGTTCACAAGGGCAATATAAGCTTGTTTGTTTAATAAAGCATCTAATAAGTCGTCAAATAAAACATTCCCCACCCCTTCCTTAAATATTTACGTATTGTAGGTTAATGAATCCATCGCAAACGTTTGCCTTTTCATTAAGTGAACAAAGAGCAAATGGTTTTCTTAGCGGAGAATGATAGGTCCTACTAACTAAACACGAGTAGAATGATTCGATCGCTTCTCCAAATGCAAACCTAAAGATACGGTGATATCGACATTAAAATTAGAGTAGTGATAAAGCTAAATGAGTATTTAAAAGCACTCTCACATCCGGTACAGAAGATGCCTCCATAGTTCACAGGGATAAAACAACTTAATTTTGATTGATGAGGCCCTTTAAAAACCATATAATTAGGCGCTATTACATCCTCTGTTGTTTGTATGTTCGTCTTTACGTGAGTTAATGATTTCATGGCATATGTTTAGCTGTTTTCAGTGAGTAAACAAGGTATAATGTCTTTTTCTGAAGACGAACGACAAATACTACTGACCAGATCCGAGTAGCACTTTACGGATATTATTAAATAAACTACCCTTAAAATACACGGCGATCTGTGGCAATTTTGCAATAAGCATTTAATGCATCTGCATTTGATGGCAACAAAGTTAAACACTTCTAAAAACTAATTTTCTGAGGGTTGTTTTTATTTGGAACGGCACTGAGTCCGGTCTTATCTATGGCGGTCAAAATTTTATAACACTACTGAAAAGGTTTCTGCAGTTTACTGTATGACTTGATGATGTGACCTCATGCGACGTCTCCAAGTAGCTGCGGTTAATACAATCCTTTTAATGACTTTCTCCTTGTACGAAGTCTTCCTCAATTTAAAAATGAAAATAAAGTTACAACAGGGCATTCCCTAATGAGAGTCCGACAGCCCCTACACAAGATTGTACTTATTTTAAATCAGTAGCAGTGCCACTACACACGCGATTTAGCCTTTTTAAAAAGGTCAGTCGGGGTAACCGGGAAAACACGCACGCAGCAAACACCGCGAGGCGTTCGTGTTGCTGCAGCCACACCGATGGTCTCGGATTGGTCAAAAGCGGATGGTATGGTGAGGGGAAGAGGTGGAGGGCAGGAATATTGACGAGGCGAAGTTAACCTCAGTCATCGGCCGTCGCACAAACACTGGCAAAGGCGTGGGCACGCAGGCACGCAGTGTCGAATAGTGCAGAACCTGGTCCAAGTAGTGGAGTGTTAGAGACGTTGAAAGGGGATGCCAGAAACGGGAAAATCAGGAGGTACCACTATCAGCAGCGTAAGTTACATTAATATCTTGCCATAAACACTACAACCTCTTCATTCTTGCTCGCTAATTAACACAATAACATTGCCAGGGGCTAGCTAATATTTCTCTAATTTCAAAATATACCGTAGTTCAGAAATGATCTCCTTGTACTAAAAACTTGCATCCACTATTGTGATGGATTTACTTTACATATTATTTCAAAGATTCTGCTTTAATATATTAGAAATTAGGGGTTTTCTTCTAAATAAAAAAAAAAAACATTATGGCCGATCTATCAAAACAAACAAGATGTGCCATTTACTAAGTTCTTTACCATTTCTTGAGTCGAATTATCCAAAAAATTATGGATTTGACTTATAGACTTTATTCTACTGTCTAGCAACTAGTTTAAGTACTTTCTGGTTATTTCTCTCCACTTTTAATTAGCAGGGTATTTTATAATTTAAAACCATAGGTGTTTTATGGGGTCAAAGTTCTATCAATCTAAAATGACATTTATGTGACCAAATCATGAAGGCGAAATACGTCGAGAGCAATATAGCAACTTAAGTCCTTCTAAAATCCTACCAGAATGGGTGACTGAATTATTACTGGCCCAGAAGAGGGCTTGGAGTCCATGGGCATACCTGCGACATGCGTAGACTGAAAAGCCCAGGTACTTGTTTTTACGGTAAAGTAAGTACTAAGTAGCTTTAGTAACTCCAGTTCTGACTAAAATTGGTACTTACAATTTGTTTGGGAGGGATTTGACTAACACGTAGTTGGTGCTCATTGTCAGTTTGATATAAACATTTTAAAAACTGTATAGTTAATTATCACTGTCCAAAAAGTGGGGGAAATTTTTTTGCTAAGAGGATTTTCGCCTAGCCAGATTGACAAGATGTCCTTCACCAACTTACCGATGACCCTTTCAAGGGCTCTTCAGAAGCTTTAAATTAGGAGAATTGCAACATCAAGTTGTTGATAAATCATTTTAAAAGTGGGTCTCTCTCATTTGATAAAACTGAAAGTATCAAATAGCGCTTGGGATTTTGTATATAATTACGAATCTCTTTCTTCTTGGATCACCTCCACAAAATTAGCATCCCCTAGTTCAAGAAGGGAGGAATTGTTGGTTAAATAATTTAATAACATCGTGAATGCATTTGCAGATTAAGACTGCAATGAACAGGAGAAGTGAACCGCTGGTAAGACCTGTTATTGCGCCTTACTTATCCCACTGCGTTTGTGACCATCACGCCTTTGAGTTTGTGTTGTCTCATTCCCCATTTATAGCATAAATGGTAACGAAGCCCTCCTTTACTTTCTGAAACATAAAATGCCATTTCTTCCTATTAAAAAGAGGAAGTTGACTTGTTGATGTTGGGGAAATCTCGGTTGGTCAGGGGAGTGTCACCTGACTTGCTGATTATTCTGTGGGTGGTGTCAGCCTTGCATCCGCACTTTTGATTTGTTCCAATTAAAAAAATGTGTTATTTCACATTCTTTCTAACATTGCGCTTCATTTATGCATGTTTTGACTTGGCAATGGGTTTAAAACAGTCATTTGTCATTTCAACTTGTCAAAACAGTTTCTTCTTTGTCAATTGCCGCCTATCATAGACTCATCGTTAGTATCTTCCGTCCCTTACATTCGAGCATTTCTCTCATTCAGCATGATCCATCTGTCCATCCGCTGAGTGCGCCGTTAATATTGCATGTCTTGTTTGACGCCTACTCCCAACCGGAATTTACATCAAATTGTGTTTTTGATACCTATAACCTATAGACCATTTTGAAATTTCTTAAAATATTTGGCACTGAGTTAATCTTAAAGCCCATATGGATGGCCTTCAAACTAACTATTCGTATTTTATTTTAATCAGAGTTGGTGTGAGTAGATTTTGAACACCTCGTGAACTTTGAGATAGCTGAAGTCTTCCAGATTTCCCAGTCTACTTATATTGTGTCCGCCACACAAGCACACTCCGTAGAGACTCTTCAATCTTACTCAGTAATGCTCAGAGAGCGCTAACAACTAAGCTTACTAAAAATATCGTTGTTTATTTCTCCAAAGATTAAAGATCTCGACGAGAGAGATTTCCCCCTGATTATCTGATTAGCCTACCATCCAACTATTTGCAGTACAGAGGCGCTCAAGGCCACACTCACCATTCCGACACCGCCATTGGCCAGTGCGTCACTGGAGCTCATGCAAGTAGGATCTGTTATATCATTTATTTTCAACATGGGGAATGAAAAGATACGGTCAAAGATAACTGGTGCAAATAAGCCACGACCACGTGACATTGATTTGAATCCTCAACCCTTCATCCAAAGTCATAGACGCCGAGTCGTTCCACAACCTGAGATCCACAGGCTTCCACAGATAGAGCGCACTCAATCGTGGGAATGGAAGGAGGCGCAAAGAGAAAGACCGTCGAGAGAAAGCCTGTACAGGGGTCTTCCCGAAGTTGTAACCCTTTCAACTTCCTATTTTGGCAAAAAGAATTCGATTAAACCTCGCAGATCGTTGAAATCTCCCCAACCAGTAGTGCTTCACAAAAAACCTTTTTATCCAGCTGGTGTGGTGCATTCACAAATCAGAGAGGAGAATAGGCCGCAGGTTGCCGTTGCCAGGCTGGCTTATCGACTGCCTGAGACGAGACAGGTTATGAGGGCTCGAACCCTCTCAGAGCCTTCCAGAACACCGAATTTCCATGTCGATAACTCACACCAGCACATTTATAGGCGAGGCTCTCTTCCCTCTGTAAGACTTTCTTTTGGATTTTGGTTTCCTCCCTGACCATTGTTAATATGGTTTTTTTAATTAAGACCCTGAGTATACGGATGAAAGCTGTTTTAAAAGGGCAATGCTTAAAGTGCTCTTGCGTAAAACCAAGGCAACACTATGTTGCAGGGTTCAGCGCCACGGTAGTTTGGGCATAAACACTGCTAGTAGTACTTTTCTTACGTGATTTTCTACCTGTTTATTTACGCACTTTAAAGTGGCTATTTGTACTTTCTAGTCAAGATTTGGTAAAATAATATCAGTTTTTTTTCGCTCAAATTCGGTTACTTTTCTGTGAAACTGTCTAACCAATAGGCAAAGAAGCCAATAAATCGTGGGGCTCACTTTCCACAAGTGATTTCTCGATTTAACTTGATGTTGGAATCATGACAAGACCGTAATTGATTTTGGGCAGTACACGGGCGGGTGCCTTTTTCTAGAAATACTTTTCAATGCCGGTAAACAGACCATACTTCCACTCACAGTCGTTGCCCTGCCTAGTCATCGGTGGAGTTGGCGTTTCGCGTTTCGATTGAGGACAAAAAGTAATAATATGTTCCACTGTGCACAAGGGGTCGCATTCCGGCGGGTGGTCAAAAGCTGGTGACTCATCTGACAACCGGCTCTCCCCATGCACACACTTTTAAAAGCACTAACTTTTTTAGATGAAAATGCCCAACTTACATACTCGATATTCCATCAAACATGAAGTAGGATAAACAGTTGGTTGGTTTGTTTCGAATGGCACTCAGCTCTCAAGTGATAGATTTAGATCTTGTAAGGAAACCCCTTAAACATTTTGGCCTCAATTGTTCTAAATATTTCAGGAATGTTTGAATATCAACCATCTCAAATCATATTCTTAGGGATAGGGGTGATTATCAAAATAACTACTTTGTGCACATTTCTGGTAGTTTTTTACCGAATTTCGTCAGCGATTTCAGACGACATTGTTTCACAATTCATTGCGCTCATTTGATCAAAGGCCTCGAACGCACCGCCTCCTCGACCAATGGAATCACGCTAATCTTCGCATAATTATCCAATCAGACGGCGAGGAGAGGACTAACTTTGGCTATTGCAAAACATTCCAAATTTTGCATGATTGTTACCTTAAATTGATAGATGCCTTTATAGGGGATATAGCTTTTTGATTTCTCGCTATTTCAGCTTATACGACGGCCACGTATTGCCCTTCTAAGTCATGTAATTTTTCTCGTTGTCAACTTGTCGTACACCTATTATTAATTATGCCTAAAGTAGATCTCTTATTTTAATCTTCCAGTCTCCACGAAGACGAGAATTTAGTTGCCTTCTAAATAAAGTAAATTCAGTGTTTGTTTGCTTGGCTGTTGTCACCCTGTCAATTGTTGCAGCCATAGAACTTTCACTAAGCCCTTTCTGTTCTCCCTTTTTAGAAAATCAAGTCAGCCGCTGTATCTTCAGGTAGGAGTGATTTGGCTACCCCTAACCCTTTACTAATCTATCCTCCTCGGCTTAATCTTGACTTTTTGCTGACCATAAATGATTTAATCATGGCTAAGGGATGCAGGCGGGTCGATGCTAATGTTCGCATGTAATTGCGGTCGCAGATAGCCTGTTGAATGACAAAGTAGAAGCAGAAGATCCACCTGAATGCCTTAATTTAGAATATATTGCATGGAACTGATTGCTTTTCTGCTGCATGAACTGCATGCTATTACTTCTTATCCTAGGTACACCTGTCAAACCAATGAAATCTGAGTCTTGTCGTCTAGTCAGTGGAGAGAGTCCCACTACAGTAGTTATTTTGAAACCAGCATGGGCATCTTTCGTCACCCCGTTCCCCCTGGTAGGTATTTGTCGATAAAAACTGATTTGTTTGCTTACACAAACTTAAAAGCGGGATAGACAATAGCGAGCCCAGTGACCAACCACAAGCAGGCAATTTATCGATCAATGATACACGTGCATGTGCGTTAGTGGGCGGGTGGGTTAAAACGGCGGACTCGCACAGGTGTTTGTAATTGGCTTCGCCCACAGATATTGTGCAGATAATGCGCAGAAATGCCATAAAAACGGGTACAGTGGCCCAAAATTAGATTTTTAATGCCTTTTCTACCCTTTGTTTCACGAGAGAAAATTTCTTAGGTTAGATAACCATTTGTGGGGTTTGAACAATTGGTTGCAGTGTTTTGTATCTCCTTGATTCATTTCCGAAATTGAAAGAATAATACTAGGGTTAAAAATGCATTTCCGACGTGCAGAAGGGCTGAGCACTATTGGTATGGACGGGAGGCTCTGCCTTCTAGTGGAATTGCAAAGACTGAGTCTTACGCGCATTCGTAACTAAACTGAAGTGTTGAGCAAATGATCAAAGGAATACACAGTGCCTCTCTCCTTTTGAGTTTCGTCCCCTTAGTCAACCCCCTACGTTTGCCATCACGGCGCGGCCCATGCTGTAAGGGAATCGCCCACAAACCAGCCTTGCCGGTCATTGAATTTAAGGGGGGCTGAGAAGATAGTTGATTGCAGCGTCACTGATCTCTCCTGGCAGTTCTGCCAAATCCGCACCTCTGTTCTGTTTCGAAACAGTGTTAGGGGAAAGAAAAATGTGCTGCTCAACACTGGCCATTGGAAAACTAGCCTAAAAGCAGTCACTTAATAATGGACGGTGTTTGAAACAGTTTTGTGGAAATAAGGTTTCACGCTTACTCCTTCCTACCACTGTGTTCTCACTTTGGTGCTATACAACCGTATCTCTCTATCCGGGCTCTATCCATCCATCAGAGAGATGGAGGATGTGGAGGTACCGGGTGATCACTTAATTGACATCTTCATGCTTATATCGTAGACAGCTCTGTAACAAACTTTCCCGGTGACTCACTACTAGTGGCTCTTCATTTGCAATTAACACTTTTGAAGAATATGTACTACCGACGTACAGAAGGGCTGAGGGCTATCGGCATGTGGAACTACAATCGAAAACATTTGTTTTGGAAGTAATGTAATAAAATGGACCTATTATTCACCACATGGCTTGGGGTTTTGAAGAAAGCTGGAAAATGACTGGCTAGTCCAACTTTAGAGGTGTTTCTCACTCCGTTTGTATTTTCCCTACCTAAGGTACAAGAAAAGTGCTGCAAATGTAAACAATTAGTGAAATTCTCGGATCGCATTGAACTCCTGGGAAAAGTATTTCATGAATCCTGCTTTCGGTGTGCAGTTTGCAACCGTCCACTATCGTGAGTTCTCCCCGTGTTGTGTCGATACTTTATATAATTTAAACGCCTTTGGAGTGAAGAAATTTTTTCCAACATTTTAAGCGGTTCATGAAGTATAAACCCTCTTTCGTCTAGATATTATCAGGTTTAATAAAGGCAGTGTTTATAGTGAAAGGTTAATTTTACGTTCTTTTAATAGATTTAGACTCTTCTGTTAAGGTAAAAATATTTAACTTTCTTTTTAGAAATTCTGAAGCCATTTTTCACTCGAATGCGTGGAATTGCAAAGCTCACACCTCATCCTATCCTCGCTTATACGCCTCTTAGATAAAAATGTCACCAAAAGCATGCTTTCTTTTTCTACCTTCTTGCCATTTGTTCACTGCACGTGATTGATTAAAGCTGAGGTTAGATTTTAAACGAAAAGCATTAACTTTTAGGCAAAGACTCGGTCTCTTCGAAAGTCGGTAAGTTGCATGAGCGGTCTACTACGCAAGGGTTGGGCAAAAAACTTTTTCTTAAGCTTAATGTAGAAGCATCCTAATTTCTTCCTAGTACTTTGTAAATGGGAAACTAAAAGGCCTTTGTGCTCATGGACGCATGCGGTAATTAACTAGTAGTCTAGGATAGACTGAGTTTCAGTGTAAAAGGTATCAATCATTTTAAATGACATATTCAAAATTAACTCTAAAATCCAGAAAAGATCCTTCATAAAAATGGCCAGAAAAACAGGAATGGCATGTTTGGGCTGTAAACAGCACCGTTTACAAAACCAATCCTGCTCCAGACTTTATGTTTTAGGCAAAATATGCGAGAAATTATCAGACTCAGCAGCTTTGGGTTGAAGCCGGCCAGATTTCGAACTAAAACAACAGCTGCTTATTTCTTTCTCATGTGTTTTGGAATGAGTAGGGGAATTACCAATAAATATGGCATGTTCTATGCCAAATTAGAATAAATAAATTAAGGTGTACAATTTGCAAGCAGAACAGACTGGCTTCTTATTGGTTGAATTTAGTGTTTAGGCATTTGATTGGCTGATAGCCGAGCGTGACCTTGCCTCGGCAATTTCACACCAATCAACGTGCGGATGTACGAAAGAACAAATAATTGATAGCGCCAGCCGCCCGGAAAAGACCCTAAAAAAATACCACGACATGTGCTTGCATTCCATTGGCAAGAAGTTATTTTTGTGCTGCCATTCCTCTCCAATGTAGCCCGTGGTCTTGTCCTTTAAGTGATTGAAAGTTGGCACTGAACGTTTGAGCCAATTTGTGTACAGTTTTCATATTAGCGGAAAAAAATACCTCATTTGTAAATGCGTTGAGCAAAAAAGACATTTCTTAGGAATTTCTACCATAAGAATCAGTCATTAATGCTCGACTACGTGCCGCAGTCATCCTAAAGCACACAAAACCAAAAGTTAGCCTGCATTGGTAGTTAGAAATGCACATGATTTCATTTCTCCACCTCATGGGATCTGGAGTGGAACAAAGCCGCAAAATTGACATTAAAGCAGTTGACCTTTTGACCCACAGTCGTATAAACTGATTTCAAATGAAAAATCGACCATACTCTTCCGTACTCCCTCTAAATCTCAATTTTTAAAGACTTATTTGCAATGAACCGCCTCAAGTTTGGCATGAAATTCAGTTGATTTGTCTTGACACTGACTGATTGTCCATACGTTACTAACAGCGTATACCTGTATACCCTATAAAGGAGGCACGGTCAAATTTGGTCTCGTAGATGAGGTTAATATTTGTAGATCACCTATTTTCAGGCCGAGTCATAAGTGAACAAAAATTTTTTATTTGTAACTATAATAAACCCATTTGCAAAGTCTCCACAACAAACAGACGGTCTCGTATTTTTCATTGGGTGAAGACAACTGCCACATCTAGCATGTCAAATTCTTGTCTGATGCTCAGTGATGCTGTTCGACATCTTTGAGGCGAGGAACATGCATCTCCATGCCATTAACGACTGAGAAAGAATTTAATTGAGGCCATGGGTAAATAAGTTGTAACATTTATCGTAATTTTTGAAGGTGATTTGGGATTTTTTGTTTGAATGGTCTTTATAGGTCTTAATTAATCCTGACATTTCTTTCATAGAAAATGTCGCTTCAGTTGAACTTCCGAGTTGATTCAGATAAGCCTCACATCTTATGCTCGGTTACTTTGAAATTTACAGGAAAATTAGGTGCTTTTTTTGCCAAATTTGTAATAAAAATTGGGACACTAAAAAAAAATTGTAGGCATAACCAGGATTACAACATATCATCCTTTTCCCTAATAGCACAATCAAACTGCAAATTCCACCTTTATCCGACACTTGTTGTCCGTAAATGACAGCTGCGTGGCTACCCACTTCTGTCTAGCGTATGATCATGTGATTGGCCAAGGGCGATGTCACAAAAACTTTGAAATTGGTTAAATATAGGCAAAAGAATGTGGAGGATAAAAATGGAGTGCCACCTTCCTTCACATCCTTAAGTGCTGTTCATTTTGTGCACAAGTTGCGTGAGTACCTAGGAGATAATTGTCCTCTCATCAAAGGAAGCTCTAAAAATAACCGGTGGCAGATCTTTAGCCCATCGTCCCTATAAAGTGTGCCCCTTCCACGACTTTTCCCTGTTCCTAGTTGATGCTGATGTGGGCGAACTGACATGCAGTTGGCAACGTCAATCCTCATCATCAAGATGAGTGCGTTGTATCCACCCTGGAGGTGATTTACCATCCATCGACATTTCTGGACGGTGGGTTCTGCTACTGTATGTTGTACCTTCACTAGATGCCGCACAAGAACTGTTGGAAGAGTCGCATATAACTTTTAGCAAGTTCAACCAACATTTTGTAAATATGAGGACTTGAAGTAAGAGAAAGGGGGCAGAAGCCGCAAGCAATGGCACCGTATTGACAGATTGACGCGGTGTCAATGCCCTGCAAAGCGCAAAATAAAAAAATTGGCTTGGAATGCAAGAAGTCAGTGTGGTGAGCCACGTGAGCATTTCGGTCCCCCAGTGTAAAGCGAATACACACCCGAAAGTAATGATGCATACAGTACCACTGAAAAATTTTAGTACCTGACTTAAAACACAAATCTTTCATGTTTTAGAGACCCCTCACTTGACTAAGGTGGTGTTTCGTAAGGAAAGAGAAAAGTTGTGCACCACTTTAGCAGAAGTCAAATTCACCCTCGAAGTAGAATTGTCCCCTACAAAAACTTCAAACAGATTTGCATCCAAAGTGGCTTTTCAATGTCTTTTCTTAAAATTTGATGAATTTGCAGAAATTCATTAACCACATGTCAGTAGTGAAGTAGAAATTGTCTGGTAGAGGGTCCATCAAGGAAAAGGTGTTGACTGAATCAGCACTGTCAAATTAAGACTCCATCCCGTTGTGGCCAGTATGATACCTTCTTCGTTAGAATCCCTCGAAATACAACAGTTTATCAGTTATCTACTTATTGGTGTAGGGATTTGGAAAGACTCCATCTTGCAACTGTATTGAATGATGGTGATTGCCCCAGCCTGGATTAAGCAGAGGAGCTGATGAACCGTCTACAGAGATTACATGTCCGACGTCTAATGACATTCCAATGATTTAAGAACCCACCTATTCAACCAGTTCATTAAAACTAACATCGCTTCTGTAAGTTAGTGCTCGCAGTCATCAACATTGTTTTCACAAAGCAGGATGCCTCCCTAATCGACTCAAAACTTCTGAGGTCTAATGATAATATTTTATCTTCTGGAAGGCAACATGCCTGTTAAAAACATTTAATTTTTTGCATTTTTATAAGCTCACCTGCTTTTGATTGACAGATGTACACATGCCCTGGTGATATTGTACAATTGTGCGCTCGAGTTTGACAGTTACCCCGTGTCATTGCGCCGAGAAAAGAAAAATACAGAATTTTTTGCAGGAGAGAGAACCCGAAAAAGCATCCTTTTCCATCAACCTTTAATTCGGCTTGTTCGCGATGAATCAAATTGCTAGTGCATACGTACCTTTGAGACGCAGCCCTTCCAGACATCGAGGTAGTGAACATACTTTCAGAACCTCTTCTCTTAAAAAGTAATGCCTCATTGGTGAAATCGTGTAATACCTCAGGGCTGCTTCCTTTAAAAACTAAGTGGGTGGACAAATGCTGTTAGCCGCCAAATTGCCTTATATTGATGCTGCCTTTCAAAGATTCCTCCTGGTTTTGGCATACCCATTCATGTTCATGTCCAATCGTAAAGGTCTTCCAGTTGGAAACGGTCTATAACAGCTCACTTTTTGTTACTAAAATAAGGCATGATTATTGGACTATTAATGCGATAAATCGTAGGTGCTTACACACCCTAGGTCATCTGTTTTACTTTCTTGAATAAATTATTGCCCAAACCTAGTCCTTAGACAACCGTCTTTTGGAAATAGGACTACATCCAATCAACTTGAGTTGAAGGAACTTCACGAATATTGTCTCCTTGTTCACCTAAATCTCCTTTATCAACAAGTCCACTAAATTTACCTAAAAGTTTCTTTGATACGAATCAATGCCTCATCAAGTGTCGTTTGACATCTAGAAAATCCTCTTCATTTTACCAGCACAGACTGTCAATGATAGACCTGTTATCATTCATAAGTTTTGCTTATGCTGGCGTTGCTCTTTTACAGTCTGCCATTTCAATTGCGTCCACGGATTTGTTAATTTATCTGCCTGAATAGTTTTTGTAACAGTTAGACAGCGTTTTCTTTCAGCCAATTTGGACTCTTCGTGGACAGGTCAATTTGTATGCGCATATGCCTAATGTAGCGTCCAGGGTCTATTACTGAGGTCAAAAGAAGAAGTCATGGGAGCATGACGAATGAGTCTTGTGCAGAAGTGCTGAGGTTATTGGTATGACCTGTAAGTACAGTGGCGGAGCCTCAAAGTGCTCGCATAACTGAAACTGGGGCTTACTTGGGCATCAGCCCTCAGAAAAGAGCCCGCACTTTAAGATACCACTTCGGCCCGCATTCCATTTTCAAACAAGTCATGTTGTTTGAATACAGACCCAGCATTGAACTCTATGACACCGATCCGCACTGGAGGGTTAAGCCTCCATAAATGCTCACTTTTTCTCGCCCTCTGTGTACAGGCAATCCATTTTGCCCGACAAATGCTTTCACTTAACTCCACTTTATGACAAGGTCGTTTGGTAAATGCCTCAGTGCCAGTTTTCCCCTAACTACAAAAATTTTTCACCTTGCAAGAAACACATCTTAAAAAGTTGTGCAAACACTCGCGTTTTGAAATAACAAATGCAAGCCAAAAAACGTGGATGAACTACTGACCTTTACAAATTCATGGCAGTGTTTACTCTCCCCCGTTTCATCCTCATAGGTGTCTGGCTGTCAAAACTTATACCGCGCGCCAAAAACCCACCTAATCATCTTCGCTAAGGGGTTAAATAATCCATAACATCTTCCTTGAGGAACAAAGTATAAAGAAAAATTGGTTTGGGTAGTAAATATTTTAGCTTGCAATCCTTATTTGTAATTTACTCTTGAAAAAGTGTCTTAACCTTTAACTCTGTACTTTTACAGGAAATACCGTAGACGATGACAAAAAGAAGGCTCCAAAGGAATCCGAGGCCCTGAAAGCGGCCAAAGAGGTGACTAAGGTGAGTCAAAACGTCGCCGATGCCGCCTCCGTGGCTGGGGGTTCTGGCGCGCGCGCCTCCGACATCCGCAACCGCTTTGAAAGGGGCGAGAATTTTCAGGAGGCTGACAAATCAAAGGAGGTACGCAAACGCAAGACAAAGCTGAAGTACGCCGGTGTGGGAAGCATGAAGGATAAGTTTATGCAAGAGGCAGCACGTGCGGTGAATGGATCGCAGGATGGACAACCACGCAAGTTGAAGGAAATCACACCGCCCAGGGAGGGTGTCGCTGTGGGGGTGTTGGAGAGTCAACCGGCAGCGAGACCGGAAGGTGTGGAGGGCGCAGACACTGGGGAGAGCACAGTGACGGACTACATTGGCATCGGAAAGAAGACAAAGGATATGCGAGAGAGATTCAAACGACTTGAGCAGACCGGCGGCATGGTGAGTGATCAAAAAGTATCGGGAATTGGGGGTCACAATAAATTCTCACCTGAATTGTTAAGCTAGTATTTCATTATCAGTATGTTTGCTCAGTGAAACATTTTTAGCATCCCTACTCAATGGTGAGTACCATTTTAAGTTCCAATAAAGCTTTCAAGAGTTTCAGACCAGAAGAGTTATATGATGATGTAACCGAGGGAATTTTGCTACTCTTCACTTCTGATTGTGTTGAAGGGGCGGAGCTGCTGAAACAGGCAAAGACGCATTTGACCGATATAAGCACGTTGTTATTACTTTTTACGTCAAAATAAAAACACTCGAGAAGTATTATTACATTTTTTGCCTTAAGCATGAAGATCCCGTTAACACCTGAAAAGGCATTTGGCAGCTAAGAGGATGTGAATGATTGCCACATTTAAAGTTGTTCCACCTTGCTATTTTGACAACTATATTAGAACACATTGTTGCACTCCGCAGACATCTATGCCGCCTGTTTTTTGGCCTATTATGACTTAAAGCACCTGTTTAGACATTCGAATGGCACCCATTTTTGCATAGTAGAGTGGCAATTAAAGAAAGTAGTGCTTGAATCGCCTAATACAAATGTTCGGAGGCAAAATTATCATACCGTCGAATTGCTTTGTCATCTTTTTTTAAAAAAATACAGCTGGTCCTTAGGTGTGTTAACTATTAAGACATGGCAGTTCCCGAATGGAATCATGCCTTGCACCAGTCGGTAAGCAATTGCGGTTCTATTGGAAAATCAAATTGACATTCCTGCAGGATTGGATGGTTAAGAAATGCTTATAAAGAGGAGGAAGAAAGACGGAAGAAGTGAAGCTCCTGTGGGAAGTATCCCAAACCTAATTGCCACATTAACCCCAGACAGCCCTCCAAATCGCATTAGTCAGGCCCAGGCGCACAAAATTCTCTAAATCCCATGACTAAATTTAAATATCCTTTTTCAGCCACTGATGCAAAGCTTCCCTTCTTGGAATTTTGTTTTCTCAGTTTCTGATTTTCACTGCAGATAGAGGAAGAAAATGGGGAGAAAAAACCCGTAGAATCCGAGGAGCTCCGTCAAGTTGCAACCGAGGCTACTCGCTCTGCAAAAGCGCGGTGGAAGGACATTGAATCGGGCAAAGTGGAAACAAAGATAGAAAAGACAAAGATCGATCTGGGCAACAGCGTGAGTTGTGTCCACAATTCTGATTGGCTATTGGTTTTGCCTCGTTCTTCCTCATTCGATGGATGGAAAATGCAGATAGGTAAGGAAAAGCAGAACCCGAGTAAGGAGGAGATGAGAAGAAGCCAGTTGATGGTATAGGTTTAAAAACCTAGATAATAAGGCAAACAATGCAGCGAGCCTTTCGTGGGTAGCTTAAGCCTAATGAACCTGACCTTAAAGTACTCCCTTCTTATTCTCTCGGAATTGTAGCAATCTTGGAAGCATGTAAATTAGGATCAAAATCGGTCACCACATTCCCGAGGGTTTATAATTCTGATATGATGCAAATTGTTAAGCAGCCTGCTTTTTGTTGAATGTCACATGTATGTGATATACGGGATCAGGTGGGAACTAGAAGCATCAAATTATCACATTTGCGTAACTTGTTTGACAAATGTGATTGTCTCATTTTGCAGCGAATGTTGGATTTAAATCTCCCCTCAAATCTTGACAGTATTACTGGTAGGCCTTCTGCATTCTCTTAAATCATTACGTCTCTGCTTTTGCAAGTCAAGTTCTGGGCTCATTCTTCACCACTTGCTTGCATAGCCCTGGCCAGGCGGTCATGCAGATCGCTTCACGGCCGCCTATTTTTGGACCTTAGTCCCAAACTGGACACGCTCCGATACAGGTCGACACACACATACGCACTGGTCAGACTTTCTTCCTTTCTGATCCCATTCACAAACTCGTTTCAGAGTCGTTTTCATTCCATAATGATGACTGATACAAATAACAAGGGTAGAGTTAATTGGATGGCATGTCCAGTCACGATCAACCTATTCTATCTAGGGAAATGTGAAGGCAAGGCAATTCTCTAAAGGTCCATCGGAGATTTAATCACACTTTGCTTTGCTTCGGGAAGATTTAGTAAGTTGGAGCGGTTATCATTGAACAAGAGTGTCAATTTACGCAATTCCCCATAGAGTATAATTTTACTCCACTTTTTAAATTACTATGCTATACCATACATATAGGTTAAAACAGGCTACAATAAATCAATGAACAAAGGCAGGTAAAATTAATCTCTTTGTCGGCTGCCGAATAATGGGAACTAACGTTTTACTTCATAGCTAATGACTACGCCATCTATTCTTTTCATTTCGTTTTTTGTACTTTAATCAAAGCGAATGCTTATTAGAGATTACATGATTTATGAATCAAGTGGTTCCAATTTTTTCGGTAATTTGTGTTTATCAAAAGATGGAAAAAACTAGTATGACAGATTTGATGCAGAGCATCTTTTGTTTGACCAGATTAAAGTGAGAAATTCACAGGTGCGTTTTTTGCATCCTGCATCGGTTGTGATAGTGCGTCCGACTCTTGTATGCACACATTGTGGTGCCGGCGATGCTGATAAGCCTGCAGCGTCCAGCTCTGATTTGTTATCCAAATCTCCCAAACTTCAAGTCTCATCCTCATGTGGAGCTTATGTTTCGACTCGCTGCTGAAAGGAATTCCATATTTCCATTCATTGCTTCCTTTTTTTCAAGGAGCTCTCTTCAAATTGCACGAAAGGGAAATTTTTGATTTCATGTCTTACTGCATGTCGATGCTGCCAATAACGCTCTTACGTTGATTGGTTACTGTGTCTCTGCCTTCTCCTTTCTTTCTCCTTTGATTGGTCCATTGGATGTATTGACCAATCTAAACTCGCCTTAATATGACTACAGAAAAATTCGTTTTTAACACATCATTTATTTCTTTTGTGTAGTCTCAAGGTGGAGTCTACGAGAATGAGCCAGACAGTCTGCTGGACATTGCGCGAAGTGAAGAGAGGGATGACGCAGCCCATCTAGTTGTTACAACAAGTGCGGCTGAGAGAAAAAATGCCTTCCTCAAGAAGGCCACCGAGGAGAGCAAAGTTCAGCGTCTCGATCCTAAGGTTGGCCTTTTTGAAAGATTATGTTATAAATTTTGGGGTCCCAAACTTGTCGTTTTTCAACACTTAATGAATAAAATGTTTTAACAAAGGTGAATTAAATGGGGGTCAAAGTATTTTGCGCTCGAATATCAAACGATGTATGTGATTCTATCGAAAAGTACATCCCTTTTGTACTACAAGCTGTTTACACAGCATTTGGTAGTTCGCGACTGCAATTCACATAATCTGATACATTAAGAGAAAGTTGCACTAGTGCTTCCTTTCAATTACATTTCAATATGTCAGTTTTAAAGAGTGACGAAAATGTCACTTTGCTTCGCAGAGATTCCAAAAACAGTCTCTGTGAAATATTGGGGATGGTATAGACCTCCAAGATTGTTGATGTGTATACAGCAGTACTCGATGGACAAGACAGGAATGGGACCACTTTCCCACTTCTTACTAGCTGTGTCCGTTTCTCCAGAAGAAAACATTTTCGCGTACACATCCCACTGACACCACATCTATACAGTACAAGAACGGATTTTTAAGGGTGAAGTGTTGAGCAGCTCTGAAGCGTGAGGTGTTGGGTGAGTGGATCAGCTGCAAACAGCCGTCGACATTTACGTCCGTTTAACCATCGCTGTAATCTAAAAGCCATTTTTACTGTACATCGGTTGGTCGGTCGTTTAGTCGGTTCGCAGTCTACAATGCATGATTTTCAAGCATCTACACTAAGTAAAATTCACTTCGAAAAAGCAACTTAAGGGGTGAATTTTTTTGACGGCGACCACTTGCTAATTTATTTTTGCAATGAGTTACTCGAAAATTAATAACCTTGGATGAAAGCTATGCAATACCAGGTGGCCTGTGATGAATGTACAGAGACCTGTAAAGTTCAGGGTGTTTTTTCTATGCATGCATTAATAAACATGGCTAAAAAATGTCCTTCAATCACCCAATTATGTGCTTTGTGGTATTGTTTTGACACTGTATGAAATCCTGGGTCGTATCCACAAAGCAAATATGACTCTGTATTTTATGCTTTACGAACCACCTTTACACAAATTCCAAAGGTGCAGAAACTTTTCGCAGAACTTTTTGCATTTAGGGAAAGTGGAACCTGCAATGGCAGAACACAGTGACCATTTGTGATGGTGAATTATTGAAGGCGGGTGATGTGCTGTTGTAAAATTGCACGGCTTAGCGGCAGCAACTGGGCCTTACTAGGTTAGACCCACGACGAGGGTGGAATACGAAATTCATCTTGCATGGAAGCAGTCGTGACAACATCAGTGAAACAAACATCAGATTCAGTCTAATGTCATGTGCACTGGAGCATATTTTACCAAATGTAAGAGCTCAAAATGTTATGTATTGTGGACTGTTTGCTGATCGACTGACCGACGTCCAATGACTAATGACTTTTGTAGTCCATCGTTGTCAAGCAAACGAAAATGTCATTGTTTATTTGCAAACAATCCACCCACCAACCCCTCCAACCTTCGATGCTGCTCAACACCTCATCACCTGAAATCTGTGTTTGCACTGTGTGCATGTGATGGACTTGGAGAATCGTTAGTTCACCACGTGATGTTTATCTGCTGCAGACCAACACTCGCTGATTTCCAGCCGAGATCTGGACACTCGATATGGCTAGGATTTGTGCAAGAATAGGAGCAGACAGGGCTGATAAACCTGTTTTTACAGGCTAATGCAATATCACATGTTGCGTAAGAGATCGTACCTTACTTTGGAATAGCAGTGAGGTGCGTAGATCCTACCTCATGTTCACCTCATCCATCTCATTTTCCTAGCGATATTGCTCCAAGTGATGATTCCTGGAATAAGATAGGTTGAGGTTATTCGCAGCTTCTAGAGTCAGAATGCTTGTTTCACTGGTACAGAGCGATAGATTACTGGTGGTAATTTCAGTAAGGCCTTCTGAAGGTGTTCAATTCCTCTTAAAATACAAAAGGCATGATCACATCTAGGACTCAGGTAGGAAAACAGTTTAAAACTACTTCCTGAAGAATAAAAATTTCTTAGCATATATCTATTCTTGCTCTGAAATTCTACGTTGATTGAGGCTTTGAAGGATGATTAATTCATAAATCTCCTTGACAACTAAGTACTGTTATCAGATGAGAACGAGCAGTTCCAGTTTACTTTTACTTAAGTGCGTGCTCTTAAACCAAAAATAGTTCAACAGTTAATCAGTTATCCTTTTCTAAAAATTTATTAGCTGTGAGGTTTGTCAAGTTAAGACGGAAGTTAGAATAATACTTTTGGATTAATGAACATTTCTAAACTGCATGATAGAAAAGCTAGCCACCGGTTTTTTCCGTAGCGTTTGCCAAATCGTAGAATCCAATATCTTAATCGGGAGGTTAGTCTGATAAAAGTGGAAAGCTGCAGAATCTTTTCAGGTGAAGGATTAGCTGATGAATAAAAATAACCCATTTTCGAGTCACATGCATTTATTTAAGCAATGCGGCCAGTTCTAGACTCCCTTTTGCCGAATGAGCGCCTCAAACTTAGACCGCTTTCAAAGCAGAAGCAAATTACGCGTTTTTTTGCACCTTTAGGCTGAATTGCAAGAACTGGCGAGTAGAGAGAGGAATTCGATCTACGAGAGCACACCAGCAGCCCGGCCAGAGGACGTAGTCACAGCAGACTCCGGTGTAGATGACTACCTGAATCTCTCGGGTGCGAAATCCATTCGGGAGAAGTTCCAGGACCCCAGTAAACTACAGCGTGAAGTGAAGAAAACAGTGAGTTCTGCTGCTACAAGAGTCATTATGCCATCCTCAGTTGCATGTGTGTTCAGGTCAACTGGAACTTTTGAGGTCATCCAATAATTAACCCCAATTAATGATCCCATCTCAGCATTAAATAATGTCTGAAAAGGCCTTCTAGACAAGGATTTATTAGTGTGGTTTAGTTATCCTAATGCACCCTGCTTCACCTTCCCTGCCATGATGCCCAGCTTGAGGTAATTATTTACAAACTTGACTGTTTGTAAGTGATTATGTTCATTATTTCCATGGGATGACTAGTCTTTGGTGTGATTCCAGGACGAATGTTGTGTTTATCAGGTGTCCAGAACCAGTCAAACGTTTTGCGAATTAAGTGATTGCAGAGATGGCCGCTTTAGACCGCAAACCATTACAGTCAAGATCATCATTGACAAACGTCAGGTCATACTTGAAATGTTGACACTACGTAGTAGTGAGAGAATATGTAAGATTCAAGCCTTTACTGGCTAGAGGGTTTCATACATATGCTCATTAACGCTTTTTTCTACCACCTTGGTTAGCAGCTTAAGAATTGGTCAGTTACTGCCCTCATATAGCTGTGAAATTGAAAGCTCCGTTTTGACTTGAACGTATTTGTTTTACCCCTGCTCTTTTTCTTACTTTCCTCTTATACGCATTAGACAATTGAGCTTCGAGGAGAAGGTGGAGTTTACGAGAATGAGCCCCGGCAGCGCGATGATGTCATTCGAAGTGGTGATGTGGATGATACACCTACTCCTGGAGATGTGAAATGGGCTTCTGCGGCTAAAGAACGCTTCATGAAGGACGCTGAGGAACGAGCAAAAGCGGTGAAGCGAACTGAGGTGAGTTAACCGTAGCCAAAGGAAGGATGAACCATTCACTAGTGGTAGTTAGCAGAGTAGTTGAGATGTGCCTTTGTGGCAGTTTAGAGCCCTTGAACTGACATTTGGGGTTGGTGAACTCTAGCTGCATAAAAGACACCTAGTTAGATCCGAAATGAAGGGGATAATTGATGAAGGAATTAAAAAGATTTACGGAGAGCAATCATTTCCCGCGTTTTTTTCAATGTCCCTGTAGAAAATTGTCTTGGTGGAGGGCGCGGTGGGACCGACAGTGTTCGAGAGTCAACCCACCAATTCTGCTGCAGACGCGAAGGCGGATCAGGATGAAGATGAGCAGTTGGTGGGCGCATTTGCCTCCAACGCCAAACAGCGCTTTCTCGAGAGGCAGAAGGAGGCCGAAGAGGCTAGCAAAAAGAAGGCCACTCCAGGCATGGTGAGTCAACTCCACTATCGTCTTGTTGTGTTGTTCCATTTTCTCCTACAGTTGTCATAAGGCCTACGAAACAAGAGGGAGCAGTAACATCAAAGTACAGAAGGACTGAGGGACTAGCAGCATAGGTACTGCATAAGCAGGAATTTATACCACCTATCTGGATAAATCACAGTGTGCACGGTAGTTCGGTGTCGAGTCTCCAGGTAATGGCAATTAATTGATAATAATTTTCTTCTGACTATTTCAGAAGTACTTTTACAGCCCTTTTTTATTCGTTAGAGTATGGCGACAGTTTGATAGGTCTCAAAATGGAGGTTATGGTCTATAGTAGACGAAATTTGGTAAGCTCAAATGCCCCACTTCTAATGACGTCTTTACGGAATCTACAGAGAAGGGAAGGCAAAGTTGTTGTCCCACCGAAGTTGATGCCATAATTCTGCCACCACTATCATGTCTGAGGTCAAGCAGATAGGTTTTGAGGTGTAGGAGTTTGAAAGCATCTTCACCAAAAACTCACCAAAGAGCGGAATAACTGGTAGCACAGGCACCTGTGAGTTACCCTCTGGGTTTCAACACTTAAACAATCGAGATTGTTTCATAATTCGTGTTGGTCCCACACCTATAATACCCTGCTGTTTTAGAAAAAAACTTTAGAAAGCAAACCTTTTATTTTAATTTTAACCAATTTTCTAGGATTAAGTTGTACGTCATTTTTCCTTCAGCAGCGTAGGTCACTTGTCAGAGTCCACATTGCTGTAAACACGCATTAGCGGTAAGCGTTATGGAGCCCTCAACCTCTCATAACGTTTTTCATAAAACCATAAGGATCATTTATCAAGATGGAGGAAAGTGCATTCCTGGTTCCATTTTCGCCAACCTTTGAGAAGCCGAAATATCAAAGCATTCGGTGGGTGACGTTGAGTTCCAGTTGTCCAGTTGTCGAATTCATCTAAAAGGCACAAACTAATCGGAATATTTTTTTCAAAAACGTCACTTTTACTAGCATCTAATAAATGCACCATCAGTAGTATTCAATATTCCCCATATTTCATATTAGTGGCTAGAAAAGAATGACTAGAGGAAGATATCTCGTAGTGTATAATGTTGGGACTCACAAATAACCCTAGTTTCATTAACGATTACGGTTTGCCGCTCTTCTGGGACTCTACAACTTCTGTCCAGTCACGGGGTTCACCCAGCCTGACCCCCTGTCGCCTTGAAAGGTACATTCAAGCAAAAAACTTCTAAAATTACTACGTCCAGCATTTGCCGAAGGAAAACCTTTATTTTTGTAGCTATCTTGGCAAGCAAAACGTTTCGTCGAATTCCTAGGCATTTTACGGAGAGACTTGGTTTTTTACAATTCACTGAATTTTACGTTTTCTCTGCCCATTTCCACCATTTATCTACGGAAATGTCTGCTATACTGCGATCGCATAAAATTCACTATTATGAACAAACTTGCCTATTCAAAGTCATAGGTCAAATTGCTTTCAGGTGGAGGGGACGGCATAAATTACCCGCTTTATTTATTGGCTCGCCTTATCCATCAAATACCTTTGTTAAGCGAAGCAACACGTCAAACCTTGTTCTGGCACTTTTAAGATGATCAATAGAAATGAACGAAAAAGGAATGGAATAGTTATTGCGACTGTAAATAAATAAATGAATAGATTTGGCGTGCATTTTTATGGAAATGTCTGCGAAAATGTGCTGTAGCACTTTCAATCCGCCCTGGAGTGGCGACAAGCCATGGCAGGATACAGAAAGATTTGTTGCTAAAGTGCGCAAAATCCGGACTTACAACTGAGCCACTAAGTGGGAATAAAAACTGGAATAGTATGGGTGAATATGAGCAATTATGCATCTGAGTAGATTTTAAGTTACTATTGAACCATTTACCAAATTTGCCCCATTTCTTACTGTTGTTTTGTGGATAATGCCTCTTTATTTCGTGAGGAGGATGTTGTCATTTCTGCTACATCCTGATCAAATATGTATATTATGCCGTGCCATCACCATGAAACTTATTTAATTTCTACATAACCAACTAAAAACGCAGTTGGAGAAGGTGGCAAGCAATACGTTTTGATAAGATTTGTGGAATAGAGGCTTTCACTTTTGATAAAACTTATGCCCTTTGCCATCTTTCTTTGTACTTCCAGAGCCCAATAATTACTTTGCAACAAGTATTGCAACGTATGAGTCCTTCCTTAACTTGTAAGAAGTCATAGTAGCATGGCAGAAAATGGGTTGCCGAAGTAGAGAAATGTCGCGGGTTACTGGCCTGGCTACCGTGCGGATGTACAATGCACGGGAACTTAAGTGCTCGCGCAATCAAACCAAGAGTTAAGCAGAATTATAAAAACTTCTTTACAAGCAAGAAATGGGTTTGTCCAAATCTGAGTATAACCTGTTTTCGGTCGAGCGAATACCATTAATTTCGATGTTGATTATCCAACTCAATGTCACCTCACAGTGAAAGCTCATCATTCACATTTTAAAATTACAAAAATGATGACATGAAAACTAATATCGGTACTGATGCTTTGATTCCTACTTACTTCACTCTTTAACAGATCGACATTTGGAGTGAAATGCCGAAAGAAAGTGGAGTATTTGAGAACGTGCCTGCTGCACGCCAGGAGGGTATCATTGTCTCTGGGATGCACTCAGACGATGAGGAGGATGAAGAGGATGAAGAAGACTAAAACGGCCAGTCCCATCCTCTGTGTATATGCAAGTGCGTGCGGATGCGTGTTCATGCATGGTAGCATTGCTCGTATCGGAAAAAAGTACGCTGCTCTTATTTTCGCCAGCCAGATATGAGCCACTTTCCCACAGATGAGGCTTCCCTTATTTCCTCTTTTTGACACTTTCTCTCTTTTTCTTTGTCTGCCTGTATTTCATTGTGTCATGGGGTTTCTGTCAAAGTGAGTCAAGAGAAGTGACGGCTTTGCCTTTTATATCCCAAGTAGGCTGCGAGTTGCTTTCATGGTGGTGTAACGCTCGGAATTGAGGGCCTTTGGTGTAGGCAACTGTAGCGGCCCCAGACTTCCCTGAAGACGAAAGAAGACAATACTTGGGTGGAATCTATATTTAGTACAAGAAAGATATTTGGGCTATTAGCATGGATTTAAGTCCACCCCACCCAGAGAGGTACAAGAAGGCTAATTCATAGTACAAAGTGGCGCCTCACCAGTACCGAGGGACAAACCACTATCTTATTGCACAACTTACTAGTAAACACCATTGCAATGCAATGACAAGCCAATTCCTTTGCGGATGCAAAGGGTTAGGGTTGTTTTCATTGCAATTATTTATAAACTCAGAAGCATTCAGTTTACAATTTATGTTTACCTTGGAAAAAGCTCATATAGAGCTACCTTGCTATAAGTTTAAAAACAAAATTATTAAAATTCGGCGTTACACAGTGTTAACAGAATTAGATCCTATGTTTTTAGAATTAGGGTTACATCTGGGTTCTATTTTACAAGTGCTGGGACTGTCATTAATAATGCTGGTGACCTTGAACGAAGTAATGCAACGTGTGTGAAGCAGTGAGCTTTCTGAGCGCGGGGTGTGAAATAACCTTGGGTAAATTACGGAAACATGTCATGACTTCAGGGGCCTGTATTATTATGAGGGGCTGTGAAATAATACAGTATTTTCACTAGTTGAAAACTCGGGGCCGTATTACGTAGGAAACGTACGAGGTCATTTAGTTGCAGCATAGCTATGTGGATGACGATTAACCGCCTACTTGTTTTCATCCTAGCTCAACTATGCTTGTCCAGCACAAGTCTTATAAACCAGGGGATTTGATTTGGTCGGAAGAGGCTCTCGTTTGTGCACTTCATGTTGACTCAAGCCCACAATACTGTGCATACTGTTTGCTTTCAGTCAGTCAGCAACCACTCTTACGCTGTTCCAGATGTAAACACGTTTTCTACTGTAGCAGAATCTGTCAGAAATCCCATTGGTCCTCACACAAGCAGGAGTGTGCTTGCATTGTCTCCAGTGGTGCTTTTCCCGGTGCCACTATCAGACTTCTCTTCAACATTATCGTTTCTAAGGTGAGATAATCCCTAGTGTGCCATTAACTTCTCTTTAGGTTTATGAGAATTATCCGTTTTTTGAATTGCTTGTCTCTCGTAAGTCCAACCTACTTAGCCTCTATGTATCCCTAGATGTTGAGGAGTTAAACGCCAACGATAAGACCAGACTAATGATGGAACAAGCTTACGCCATGCTAATGGTGTTTTCGAACCAAAACATAGGTGTTTCTAAATCATGTTTTTTCCGTCTTTTCGGGAGAGTTAAAATAAACGCCTTCCATTTAACAAGTGAGTGTGGAGATGAGATTGGTGTCGCCTTGTTTGAGAGGTTCGTATTTCTGCCCTTTTATTCCTAAAATCGGATTCGCAGATCTTCCAAACTGGACCACTCCTGTTTGCCCAATGCGGATTTCGCTTTTGTTGGGAAACGGATAAAAGTCATTGCAACTGACGAGATACTTGATGCATCGCAGGTTAGTCCCACATCAGCCATAAGCCGTCTGCCTTTCCTATAGATACGAATATCTTATGTGGACCTTTTGATGTCAATGAAAAGACGTCAAGAAGAACTCTTCAACGGGTACCTTTTCCATTGCAATTGTCCTCGCTGTTCTGACCTTGAACAGGTAGGGGATTTCGAAACCAGATTGGACTTGTGATAGGACTTCGACACTCGAATTCCTCCGTGCTGTGGGCGGCGTATGAGAGTTTTAAAGGCCGATGCACTAGAGGATCAGGAGCCTGTTTCCTGGCCATCGGAGGCAAATGCTTTTCTGCCTAACCTGACCAAGTACTCAACCGTTGCACCAGAGGAGGTCTACGTCTGTGGGAAGTGTCACAGATGTTACAGCGCCGCCGTCTTTGACGCATTGGAGTGTCGGTGCTATGAGATTAACACACTTAAAGGTATTGATTTTTGGAATTTTCACACATTCTTCTAAAAAGTGTGGATGTGGGAAGAGAAATCTGTCCGATCTTGGTGCGCCGTACGATAAATTCTGCTCGGCAAACTGACCGATTGATAGTTTAGTGAATAGGTGTGCAGTTGTACTAGGAAAAAAAATAGAGGCACGCTTCTATGACTCAATCTCGGTTTCCTTTACAGACGCCGTTGGGCTCTACAGAGCTTGTGCTGCAGCTGCTAACACGGGTAACAATGAATACCTGCATCTTGTTTACAATCACCAAGGTAGCCTTCCCCTTCTGCGTCTCTGCCGTACCATAGTAATGACCTACAGGGTGGACGAAGACAATTTGAATGGTATGTTATGAGGCATATGAATCTAGAAGCAATTTTTTTGCCGAAACGTGGAAGAGTTCCTGGACTGGTAACTTAGAATTGAGGTAAACAGGCTCGTGCCTTTAGAATGGAGGTGGAAATGTGGACTCCAGAGACCTTCGTTCTATTCCTAACGGTCCCTGTCATGGAAAGTGAAATCAACTGTTAGGCGTGAATAAAAATCGAGCAAAAATTCAACATACTTTAGTGAACATCATATTACGAGCATGTTTACTGGTTTTCTTTGGATATTTTTATGTGTGAACGTGGACATTGTTGTGATCATGACCGGAAGCACCAAGAAGACAAGGACTGCAGAGCAGAAGTCTTTACTGTCGACGACCTGCGTGATCGGGTGTTCACTATTCGTGCAACTATCTTTTCCAATGGCCCTGACCTTAACGTGAATATTAGTATATCTATACTGCATCCCCCAAGTCATATTGATGTGTCAGGAGAAAGTCAGCGAATGTGTGAATTTAGGAGTCCTTTTAAGTATTTGGAAATGAGGTGCGAAACATCTGAGTTTTTAAAGCGTTGTGAATAGGTATTCAATTTATTACGTCCGGCTATCCTCAACGTGGTGTCATTTTTTCCAAATTTGTCAACGATTTTTGGAGTCTGACGGCTGTTTTACGCAAGTACTAAAGGCTAGTGGCGTAGGCCATATAAACAATGTTTTATGTGACCGTGATGAAGACCGAATAGCGAGAGGCTAAAAAGTTGGAACATCTGCATTTTATTTTTCTCATCGCGATGGAATCTCTATGCTATAAGACGCAGAAATTAGGCTGAAGGCGTGAAGGATTTGAGTTGTTTCACACGTTATCTTCAGGTGAAGGGCTGGACCCGGGCTAGCACAAAGTAGTAGAACTCGTAAGCACTTTCGTTTTAACCATAAACCATTTAAGATTCCGTTATCTACGAATGGGGCTGCAACAAATGAGAGATCGCTACCAGTCTTACATAATCTCTCCAGGTGAAGAACTCGATTTGATGCTGGAAGCGGGTCTCAGACTCGCCAGATGCTTTGATTCCGTGGCTGCAAAGTACCACAGCTTCCGTGGCCATCTATTTGTCTGCAGTCTGGTCTGTGCGCTTCTCGGCCTTTTCGGATCCGTCGTTTCCGCAATGGAGGTTCACCTTTCGCTGAGTGGTGGTGGCGGAGACGATATCAGTGGCGTCACGCTGGAGCGATTAGAGCACTTCTCGGAGGCATTTGTCCGCACCGCAGTGGCCTTCGCACCCTGTATCAAACGTTTTGCACCTCACCTGCCAGGTGTGTCGGAGCAGTTGCAGCGGTTGAGGTGCTTTGCAAACAACTTGAATGTACAGATTTAGACATAGGAGGAAGTAGGCAACCAATTCGGTTTTTTTTTATTTTCGTGAAGTCAAAGTAGTGTTATAGATAGTTTTATTCACTTAAAAGGGTTTAAAAGTTGGCAGGTGAAACAGGGTAATATCCAGCTTCGTAGATCCCAACTCAGTGTTGTTGTTTTGTATGACATTTGAAGGGGGTATGTTAAGTGCTTTCTCGCTGGTGGTTAATGTTATGCTCGGTGATTTGCCCAGGCTATCGAAGTATATAGGTGGTTAATTCCTTAGAGGCGGATTGAGTCCTATGGCCGTACATCATCATCATAGCTTTGGGGATGATGACAGGAAAGCGGGGTTGGGACTCAGTAACACTGGGGGTGGGGGGTGTCGCCTGCTTGACTACTTGGGCTGGAGGTTTAATGGTGTGGTCCCCGGCAGTTCAGGGTGTGGGTTGAATTATTGTAAAAAAGTTGTTTGGGGAGCTGGGTTCAGTATGTTGATGAGACGACAAAGGAGTTCGTGTTCGGGAGAGTAACGACGCAACTATGCTTTAACGTGCTAAATAATCCCAAAGAGCAAGTAGACTTGACTTTCCTGCTTCATTTTATTGTAAGTGCTAGGTAAAATTCTAAAAATTGCTATACTAACAAATGTTTAAATAAATCTAGCCTAAATATGTGATGCTACTCGTTCTAAACATTTTATAAAGTGCACGTTGCTTAATTTTGATGTGCTGCTAAGGATTTCTTTAGAATCTGGTCACTTAGTGTCGCATTGTTTTAATCGATCTGTCTGCTCGGAGGCGAGCTAGAAAATGGACTCAGGTGCGTACTTGTGCTCCTTGATCTGGTCATCGTTTATATGCAAGACTTTTTACTGAACATTATTATTTGCATTGCTTCTTGTCCATAATTAGCCACTTTACGCCTTGCGTCCTTTTGTAATGAGAGTTATTGGTAGGGTTTCTTGCACAAACCGACTTGCTAATTTATCGTCAATAAAGAAAAAAACCTCAAACCTTTTCATCCTTTGGCCTATTTGGCAACTTCCTTTTTGCTAATTGCTTCATAATTAACCCCTGGTCTTGTACTGACCAGTCCTGTTTTCTCCCTTACCTAAATGTTATAATAGCTTCAGCAATTGTTTGCTCAAGTTTTCAATTCACAGATCATAGCCTCTTCCTAATGCACTATTTTTGGTGGGAAAATTTGTGGTCTACTTATTGAGTGTTAAATTAAGTGTCTGTCATGGAATGCTGCTTGAATCCCTAAAGATGTGCATTTTCTGCTCCAGATTAATGCAGTGGTGCAAATTTAACGTGGCTAGAATAATAATCTAGCCCGTATGGTTGATTTCGTCGTGCAATTACTGAAAAAGACCTTTAGGCACAACTAATGAGCATGTGGTTATTTTTGTAGCACTAATTCACTATTATTTTTTGCTAGAAATCCCCCCCACTGACCGCAAAACGAAAAAACGAAGGTCCCGGCCTTTAAGTTCGGAGGCTCAGCGCCGAAGGAATAAGATGCGTCGAAGAAACGTAAGCTTCTGTATTCAACACTTCTTCACAAACCCTTTCCTTCCATTTCAGATCGACATCGGCGATGATTCATCAGGGAGTGCCACTAAGCGACGAACTGCCCGTGCCGTCAAGGTGAGTTTTTGTCTTTTCCAGTTTATCGTAATAAATTCTTTCAGGAAAAGACTTTGGAGCAGCTTTGTGAGGAGCTAGGTGTGGAGGATGTGGAGTTGACATACTCCACTGATGACTTCGAAAATTGGACGGTTCAGAAGCTTTTTAATCAGTACGTGCAGCCTCTAATCGTGGAGAAAAACCCGCATGTGCCAAAGGAGCACATTGTACAGATTTTGGACGCAAAATGGAAGGAGTTTGCCATAATGAACCCCTACATTCCAAAGGGAGAAGAGGGTACGTTCTCCACTCGTGCGAACGTTTTAGTGACTTGATTTAATCTCTCGTTTGTTCATCTGTATGTAGAACCTTTGATGAATTGCCCCGCGTCAACTGTAGTCAAAAAAGGTCAGCAGTAGCAGCAGTATCAACATCTCTGGTTAGCTCTCTTAACCTTCCCCTCCAACTGTTTCGCTTTTCCTTCTCATAACTCGCGTTCCATGTTTCCGCTTCGGTATTTGTTGGCTTGTTTGTGTAACTTTGGTACATAACTCATCACCTCTTTTCCACCATTTCACTCTGTTCCAATATCTTCCTTTTTCATCGTAGATCTCCCAGATGATGAGGAAGAAAGTAGCACTCTGGTAGTTCCAAGCGGCAGTTTCGGGGTGGAGGACGAGGCTGAGGCCGAGGATACGGAGAGTACAGTGGTAGTGACTCCCGTCGCCCCTGCTGTACCGCGCCGTGCCTCCTCCCGCCATCTTAGAGCTGCAGCGGCGGCGGCGGCGGCGGTGGTGGCGACCGCAACGGCGGCTTCAGTGGGTGGTGGCGGAGGGCCGGGAGTGGTATCGCCAGTGGCGCCGACAGAGCTCCCGGGCGAAGGCGGTGAGATCAGTCAGTCTTCGCCCGCCTCCTCAGCTGCAGCCACTCCCGCCTCCTCACAAGCTGCACCGTTAAGGATTAAAATAAGCAAGAAGAAGAAGCGCAAGGCTCCTGGAGGTAGAAGCGGTGGTCGTCGTAGAGAGGTGAATAGTGGTTGTAAGGGGATCCGGAATGTGTCATTTGCCTCATCTGATGCGGTTTGCTTTTGTTACCTTCGTGTCCCGACAGGGTGGTCGATTGGTGGGTGATAACACGAGTGACGAAGAATTTGAACGCCAGCTGGAGGAAGCAGAGGCTTTTCAGGAGGAGGAACAGAAGCGACGCAAGCAGCAGCGCAGCCTAAATGCCCGTAGAGCTGCAGCCGCGGCTCGGGTCTCTGCCACGGCAGCAACGGGGCAGATGCATGTTAGCACCTCGGCACCGAATCTTGCTGCCAGTTCTAGTGGAGTAAAACGTAGCATCATTACGCGTGTGCCACTTATGGGCGGAAATAGACAGGCAGAGGATGGATATGAGACGGATCACCAGGATTACTGTGATGTTTGCCAACAGGTGAGTCTCCTTTTTTGGTATCGAGGTCGTCGTATCATTCCGTCTGCGAAAGTAGCGATAAGCATACTAGCATACTCGAAGCTCATTTAATTAAATGGACTGGAATACTAATGCCTAGTTTCAGTGGCTATCGTCGGCGAAACTGGTACAAGCATGACAACTCAAAGATGTCTTCATTGGGAGATTCATCTGCACGACTTCTAGAGACTTTTTGAACACATCTAGCTCCCAGTCTCATCATATTTGCGTGTAATCAAAAACGGCATAGGGTTTTGCCTCGTTTTTGAAGTAACACATTAAAATATATTATGGGATGTCCTCTTTACGCTGTCGTTTTTGCAATAAGTTGGTCGTATCCGACTTTGGTTTCTGCGCTCTTATTTATTATTTTCGTTTATATTTTTGTTCGATTAGATTTCGCATCTTTATTCTGCTGTCACGTTCATGTGGATCCATTAATACATTCATATCATTCATTTTATGATCGTATTTCCTCAGGAAGCGTTTACGTGACAAATCTAATATTGGCGGTGACCTTAAATGATAGGGGCAAAGGTAGCTCCCACGTCACTATTGTGTCAATGGCGGGACGAGGCATAACTGGTTTACCCATCCAAATTTTAAAGAACCACAAAGAGGTATTTGGAAGCGCCCTTGATTGTGCTCCAGTGTCTGTGTCTGGCATAAAAGATCGTGGCAAAAGTAGCAATTAGTCAAATATTTGTGCCTTCTGATTTTGATGGATGGATTGCAAGGCTGGCATCTGCAGCCATTCTTCGAGACTCTGAATTTCCGGTTTTCGCTGGCATTTTTTGATTAGCCACTGCATTGGGAGAAGCGAGGACGGATTCTTAAGCCTGTAAAATATGTAACCCACTTTTGTATGGCTCTTAGTTTTATCACCTGCCTGTCTCTGATTTTCCAGCATAGAAGTACATTTGACGTTTTATCTAGAGAATCTGTTTCATTGCGTACTCGTACAACAAGCTAACACAGCGATTGAGCCTACTTTACAGAACCATTTTTTGGATTAATACTCTGGGATCATTGTTATGTGGTTTGTAGCACCACATTGCTGCTTACTGAGCTGCTTGATTTAGAGGTGTATCTGCACTTATTGATAATAGCACTTGCCCGTCACTTCGTATTCTTCTAGTCTGACACTCCATCCCAGGGTTGGATTATACCCTACAGGGCGCAAGTAGGCCTTATCAGGTTTCTTACTCAAATTGTGTCGACACTAATTTTGCAGGCAATATTACTGATCATCGATTCAAACGCAGTCATATAAGCGAAAACTTTTCCATATTTCCGCACTCACTAAAAAAGCACTTGTCATCGAGCAAGTTGAGGCCGTAATTGGGCCGTCTTTTGATGGTTTGCTTTAAATTCGTCTTAACAATCACTGTTTTCACTACTCATCTCTTGATTCATGTTTTTACTTCTTCTAGTCTACTGCCTAATTTAGTGGATGGATTGATTGCTTGAACTCGATGCATTATCAATTGAACCGAACAACTACGGGTTTTGTATTGTTTTTCTGCAGGGTGGGAATATCATGCTCTGTGACACCTGTCCTCGTGCCTACCACCTCGTCTGCCTAGACCCCGAGCTGGAAGAGGTCCCCGAAGGTGTGTGGTCTTGTCCGCATTGCGAGAAGCAGGGCATTACCGTAGCGCATCGCAGCACTGCCGACCCCGCTGCCGCTGGCGACGAAGGTGCCTCCACTGCCAGCGAGGGTCCTGTTCACGTCTCCCGCAAGGCAGCTACGGCAGGTGGCGTTGAAGAAGAGGGCGAACGGGACGAGCACCAGGAGTACTGCTCTGAGTGTCGTGATGGCGGCGATCTCATCTGCTGTGAGAATTGTCCTGCTAGCTACCATCTGGGCTGTCTGGATCCACCGCTCTCGCAAATTCCAGAGGGTGTATGGCTGTGTCCTCGATGCGGTTGCAAACCACTCAAGGCTCGAGTCTCGAAAATTCTCTTCTGGAGGTGGCGTGAACCCCCAAAAACTGCCATTTCTGTGATGGAAGATGTGGAGAAAATAGAAGTGGACAGAGAGGAGATGGATGGTACCGTTCCTCCGACTCCAGCTACCGCTTTAGACCCACAGATAGGGGAGGTTGAGCAAGCGTCGTGTGTTGGTCCCCATGCGGTGACCGCACCTCATCCGCCGGCGAGAAGGAAACCCACGAGGGAGTTCTTTGTGAAGTTCCATGAGATGTCCTACTGGGCTTGTGAGTGGGTGACGGAGTTGCAGTTGGAAGTCTTCCATTCCCTTATGTTGCGAGTTTTTTCGAAGAAGTATGATATGGAAGAACCACCACTGCCAGAAGATGGTAGCTCCTATCGGTCAGTATTCATCTATATTTTTTGCTACTTTTTGTTCGTCATAAATTGACAGGAGACAAATTACTAGTTTTTCTTCCTTCTCGCTTTTTAATACTTCTACTGGAAGCAGTAAGTTGTCGTGTCTGCGAGTAACCTGGCTACTTCCGTCTAGCAAACTGGCCTGTCTTCGGAATTTAATAATTGCCTGCGCTAAAAAGGAGGAAATAGTGTTCATTCATTTTTTAAATACAATTAGAAGGTATTTGTGTGCTGGAAGCCTATGAATGAGTAGGGAGTTTTAAAGATATGCCTATGCTGGGGTCGATGGATGCAGAACTTTCCAAACTCCCCGTCAAGAGGCTACCGAGGATTCAACTCAAAAATTAAAGGACTTGAGTGTTCCTGGTGGCTTTGCCTGTGACTTGATTTATTACGGAGAAATATGGTCTCATTGTTTTTGGCTTACCTCAGCCTTTCAGTCTCCTGGGTTTTTTTCCAGCGGAAGACATTTTTGATAATCAAACACCGTCCTTGTTTGAACTGCTGTACGAAGATAGCTCTCTGGCCATGTAAGAAATCCCCTTCGACTCCGTTTGGGTTTTTAGTTCCCCTCTGCGGAAGAGGAGTCGTTCGTAATCTTTAAGCCCGGGGCCAGCATTTCTTCTCTGATAACGATTGTCAAAACTTAAGCTCTTTTAACCGACCGGCTTCTTCCTTTGTGTTTTACGGTCTCATGCTAGTCGAGGTTCACCCCTACTAATTCATGCGTTATCTACCGCTCCTGCCAGAGTCCATCATTGTTCACCAACTTGGTCCCAACCCAAGTCTCTGACTTGGCTAATTTGCGAATTAGGTGAATGTCGAATTCCTTGTGGATCTGCGTTCACCGTGAGGGCAATCATGTCTAGGATCATTCTTCTAAGCAGAACAAACCGAAAGACTCCGATCACGAGTCGAAACATCTTTTTAATCCAAAATACTTCAATTTCTGAATGTTAGTGCTAGGTGAGGTCGTGGGCCCAGTAATTATAGTCCAACTCCTGCATTGTATGCAAATTCTGGAGATCTTTCATGGCGATATGATTAGAGTATTGGCCAAAGTGGTTTCTGGGTTCCGTCAACGATCTTGCAATTTGTTCTGGATCATGCGGATTGCTAGCCACGACCCAACGCTTTTCTCCAAAACTGTACCAAACCTGGAAGTAATCATCCATCAGGCGGTACATGCCATTGAGTTACTTTTATCACGTATTCCGATGGTATTTTAACCCCCTGAACTTGCATCGGTGATTTCGGGGATCAAAAAAATCTGTCCCCTCTCCATATTGACGAAGCGCCACAGCTTGAGTGCCCCAGAGGTTTGAGGCTCAGGTGTGGTGCGCGGCATTTTGTGTGTATGTGATGTCAGAAAGTGCCTCGACTGCATAGTCGTCATACATGCACGCACGCACATACCCAAGCACGCAGTTGCAATTTGCTGTGGTTTTATTGATCGGCCTTTCGACAATGCACACACTACCGCACACGCGTGCGTGCGTGTGGGGGCTTGCCATCATCTCCGTCCTAAAGACGATGGTGGTGAGTGAGTTTAGTCACCCCATTACCTCCTCCCCTTGCTACATTGATATCTTGCTGTCTAATCACTTCTGCCCCATACCCTCACGACCTCTCCTCATCGAGAGGGGCAGTGTGACCGCTCACTACACTACGGGTACTCATACTGTGAAGTAGAGCGCGCCCACCATTTTTGCCTCTCCTTTCGTGTTTTCTTCCCACTCAGAGTGTGGCGAGGATGATTTTTTTTCGGAAACTAACGGAATTAAGGCCCATCTCAGCTTGTCAGCTCTCTCATGCTCATCATGGCGATAGGGATACGTTCACTCGACTGTGCTGATCCGATCCCGATGACTAACTGTTTTGGCGCATTATTCGTCTTCGATGGAACCACCGGTCCGAGAGTTTTTCAGACCATGCTTTATTTCTTCTTATTTGTCTTGATTCATTCCAAGTGATTCGGTGATTGGTCAGTACTAAGAATGCTTCTCCTATAGTCAACAAAATTGGAAGTATCTTCTGGGGTTAGAAACTAGCCCCATGATAGAGTTGCTCACTGGAATTTATTGACCATGTCTCGCAAGTTGGGCAACAATTTTTGCATGGGTCACTCTCGTGCCACAACGGACGGACAAGCCATGAAAGGCGGGTATTTTCATCATAGTCTTTACCTTACCTATCTGTCCCGGTACTTCAAATGTCAACACGGTTTACGCGAAAGTTTGAAATGCTTCTTAGAAGCTGCAAACCCAAATCTGATGGTCTTTTGCTAGCTCTTTCGCGTTTCATCGTCCCAGTAGAAATGGGATTACTGTAGTCAACTATGGACTGTTTAGATCTTGCATCCAACTTGAATGGTACTGCTGTGCCAACAGAATTTCGAAGAACTTTCCATCACATCGATGCGGTTCGTCTTCATTCATGGTTTTATACGGAAGGCTCTTTGCCTTGGTTTTATGATTATTGGTGCGACACCATGAACTTTGACCTATGTCAACCCGATTCAGTGTGACGATGAAACACCAAATGAATATTGTCTCCTGTGCGTTTTGGTACCGTAAGTTAACTGCTTCAAACCTGACAGTTCGGAACCATGTGACATTCGCAATGCAATTTAACACCGTAAGATTCTATTTTTCTTTGTGGAAGGGGATATTTGGTTACTTGACCACTTCCCTCATTCACAATTCTGATGTTTTTCTTACCTGATTTCAACTCCATCTTTGATCTCGCCTTAGACTCTCTGGTCTTCCGGGTCATCTTCATTTTAAAATATAAAACAGATGGAGCCGTGGATTTGTTCCACTACATTACATCGCTCTACTGAAAACGAAGGGATCATGTGTGAAATCGTTCAGCAGTCAGTGGCTTGGATCTTGTAACAGGTTGAGGAATTGCACATTGCAGTGTGGGTACAGATGACTCATCCATATTACCTTGTGACCTACTTCCCCATACCTTGACATGACCTCTGTGGTTTGCTTCACTCAATTTTCTGCTTTTAGCCACCTTCCATACATTCTGAGATCCATTCTCCTATTCCAATCGCCATGGTATTCAAAGGACGTCTCAATCTGCCACATTTGGAAGTGGGTCTACTTCCCCCAATAAATTTGTTCAATCATTACAGAGGAAAAAGCGTTTTCAATAGATCGAGGGGCTATTTGAGCTGCTTTGTGCACGGGCTAGGTGACAGTGCTGTTTCTGAAGTTATTTTGCTTATTCAGGTTCGGTTGATTCTAAAGTATCCTATGACGCTTGAATTATCCACAAAAACCTCATGGACAGCAGTTTTGTTCAAAAAGGGCGAGGGGCTTGTAGTACGGAACTGGTATGGGCAGGTCCCCATCATGCCATCATGTAGGCCGCATTGTCAAACCCACGGCCTAAACGAGCACCCTTTATCACAATATGGTGCTCAACCCACATCCCTATATATTTTTAGTCGATGCGTATTTCGTTTCACAAGTGTCATCGTGACTCTTCATTGTCCCCGACCCCATATTTTCGTTCTATCTTAATTTCTTGTTGAAAAATTACAATTTGTCTACTTTAGGAAGTATTTTTTTAAATCGTAGCTCCATCACAACATCGGTTGATTGTTTGTTGCTGCTGTTAAGGCTATCCGGAATCACTTTTGATGAGAACACCTTGACTTTCCACCAGTGTTTCGAATACGAGGCAAATAAGTCACATGAGAGGGACTTTCGTTGTTCTTTAAACTGGAGAACAATCCCCTCCAGTGTCAAATGAAAAACTCCTAATTTGTCTAAGAGTGTCAAACGCTTTTCTCCGCTGATAGCACTAGACGCTTTCCTTGTTGATGGTGATTTGGAGTGTTTGAACCTCCCCTTTTGAGTGGTGCGGTTCTCAGCTAGCTTTTATTCAGCACTAGTCATTTCTGAACCCAGCAACGGTCTAATAACCTCTTGCTTTAATAACTTCTGACTTGATTGTAAAAACATTAGTGTACTGATTCGTTTAACCTGTGAATAAGCTATAGGTGGATAGTTCCGAAGTGAAGATTCATCAACTTTTTACTGAAGGGATGCCAACTTCGTTCTACTTTCCCCATTAATCCGCTCAGTCATAGACAGTTCTACAAGGAGAAACTTTATCTTCATGTATCTTCTGCTAATAATTTGTCCTCTTTCAAAGTTCAGGCTTGCTCATGGACGACTAGTGGTGCAAATTCCGCTCCTACTTCCGACATTCACGTTCTGCTCACGAATTGGCGATCGTTTATCGAAATCTTATTCTTGTTTTTTCACCACTTAGCCTTACGCCATGACGACAAATTATGCCAACCTGCAAGGCCGCTTCATTTTGACAGACAGGGGTAACCTCATGATACTCATCAATAACGACTGATTACTGCCCTTCCTCCTTTACCTCGATTTCAGCATTTTTGAGGGAAATATTCCCAAATGTTGATTACAATAGGAGGGAGACAAACTAGACGCAAATTGACCGATGTCAAAATAAATATTCTTCCAAATCAAGTAGTCCTTTTTCGCTCTGCCTGTCTACACAGGGGACGCGCCAGGGAGAAGGCGCCCGACCCACAGAACCTAGAAGAGCGGTTCTACAAGTGGGGTGTCCGTCCCGAGTGGCTCCAGCCCCAACGTATCATCGACAGCCGGGTGACACGTCAGAAGGAATGGTTCCTAGTGAAGTGGCGTGACTTGCCGTACGACGAGTGCACGTGGGAGGACGTGGCCATTACCGAGGTTCCCGAGTTCGAGCGCTTTGTGGAGGAGTTTCGTCTCATGCGGGGTCTCTTTAAGGGTGAAACGAGTTCCGTCACAACGGGCAAGAAGAAAGGGAGCTCCTCTTCTACAGCTACCGCTACCGCTGCCGCTATTGCTTCGGCGAAAAAAACAAGCATTAGTGCCAGTTTGTTAAAGAAAATCCCTCCTGAGAAACCGATTACGGATTTGAGGAAACAGTTGACCAAACAGCCGGAGTATATGGATGAGACGGGTGGGGAACTGCATCCCTATCAATTGGAGGGATTGAATTGGTTGCGATTCTCCTATGGCAATAAAGTGGATACTATTTTGGCGGATGAAATGGGTCTGGGAAAGACAATCCAAACTATTGCTTTCTTGTACTCCCTCTACAAGGATGTAAGTTACTTTTGTTTATTATCTCGATTTTCAACCTATGGTTTATGGTGCTTTATTATCAAGACAATAGTTTATGTTTATCAATGAAGTGGTAAGATGAATGTATGGATGAGGTTGCTGGGGTTGGCTGAAAGCAAACTTATTTCTGCCACACAAGACGTCGAAGACTGTTGGCACAGTTCCGTGAAGGTCAAAGCTCGGAGAACTAAAAAGGCCCGCATAGTTATGCATGCATTTTTATTTACATTTTGCTGTATTGCCTCTGTCTTCTTTTGAGCACCCTCACTTAGCGCTTTTTTGTAGTTTCAATGGTCATCTAAGTGACCTGAGCATCATGTTGATACTGAATTATTTAAAAATGTAGGTGATATAATAAATTTGTGTCGTGGCGGGAATGCTTCTTATGCATTTATGGATGTACGTGGGATCCCTTAATATCAAGAATTGGTTTGAAAAGTGATACTAAAGCCTGGTCGATGACCTAGGGCGTGGAGGTTTAATGACTGGGGATTGAAAAGGTCTCCATTTGTTATTTTCCCTATAATCGCTCTTCTGTTTACTATGAAGCAGGAAAAAATGTCCTATATCACAGCTCAAAGGTTATTTCAATGGAGGTCGTATGTCATATGACTAGATGAGAGTTCTTAGTTGAGTCGTTTTCATCGGGCAAACCGCATCGGAGGAGATTCCTTTGCGAAATAGTGGTAACGGCTGATTTGCAGAAGCATGAAGAGAATGGTTTACTTGGCATGCGTAGTCAGATTCAGGGATGTCATTTTAGTACAAATTGACGTTTCTCCTTTTTCTCTAACAGCAAAGCAGGCTTAGGAGTAAAGTTTACTCCATGAAACTTTGAGGCGATGGGGTACTCCTCGGCCATGACCACGGATCTCCGGGTGTTTATCTTGTCACATAGTTAACTCATACTGTATAATGATTGGCTCTCGAAGCTTGAGATCTAGAGCCCAATTCTGTCACGCGATGTGTATTACGGCTTTGAGTAAATAACATGCAAGCCCATGATCTCACAAAGCCTGTCAGTGAATAGAGCTTGTAGGTGTCATTGCAAGGGGAAGCATTCCACTTTGACACCAATTAACGTGGAAGCAAAGCATTTACTTACTTACAGTGTTTTTAGATCAAAGGTAATTGCATGACAGCAGTATTGGAAGATGGTTATCACTTACTCACTATATCATTCTACACTATAGGTCCTTTCCCCGCTTTGTCAAATCATTTTGTGCTAGTTTTCGTTTGCGTTTCGCCGGAAAGTGATATCCGACTGATGTGTTCTTACTCCACTCCTCTATGATAGAGGCGATAACAAGGGGATTTTAAAGATCCAGCTATGTAATGGATGGAACATAAGTTGTTTACAATGTTTGACATCATTGAACTACTAGCAATCCGCAAATTCCAGGGCATCGAAATGGATTTTTATCAACTTGGCATGTAATCACTCGCTTTTATGTAAGCCATTCAAAACATCCGGGCGCTGGTAGACTGGTCTGGATGCGTTAAGATTCATTTAAGTGGTCTCCTTATCTGTGAGGACGTTGGTCACATAAGAAGGAATCGTTATTTTCTGGACACATCCTTTAAAACGGCAACTACTTCATGAATATTGGGTCTCTCCTTATTTGCAGATAGCAGTAGTTTTCTCTGTATCATGAGCATGCTTGTTGTCGCTCCTCTCAACTATGCCCCGAAGCGCCTATGTTAGGGGAGCGAAGGATAACTTGATCGTGAAAGATGTCTCCCGTTCTCTTCTCCATCTCGTAAGTCGTACTCAGTGCATTCCTGCTGAAACACAAGGTCTTCACTAAGCAGCTCTCTCGACCGATTCCGAATTCTGGCAACCAACATTAGAATGCTATGATATGCTTTGACTAGAATCACCCAATCAATATGTCAACGAACAACTGTTTATGAACTAACAAATATTCACTTTACTGAAGCTGAAGTGTTTTTATCTGCACTGGTCCAGGAGGTTCCATTCAGGAGTGAGCTAGAGTCAAATTATTATGGAACTTCTAGATTATTCAGTCCTTGGTCATGAACGCCGTAGAAGAAGAAGTGGACTCATGTTCTCTGAAGGCCTGGAAGGTATCTTAAATGTCCCATTTTAAGACACTACACTCTATCCTTGATCAATCAACAATGCATCCACTTATAAAGGCCTTTTAGACGCCTCATCCCCCAGTCGAAGAAAAAGTAGTCCAATGTTCTTAATTCCGAAGGAAACTAGTAGGTCAACTGTCAGAGGTGACGTGATAAAGGCAATTCACCATCATCTACCCCTGGGTCATGCAAGCTGTAGGAAAATAAACAGGTTTTCCTTGAGTAATTCTCTTTACCTAGTACTCTGCAACCGTCTCTACTGCCTAGATGTAGGCTGTTACAGCGATTCTCGGATAATTTAGAATACATATGAGTGTTCATTGGAACTTTTGCTCTTGGGTAGTTGTCGTACTTGTGTTGCCTCAAGCATAGTCGTCCAAACGTTTAGGCGAGAGCGAAGCGCTCAGCACTCATCTCCATGATCCTCCTTCCAGGGTCACAGTCGAGGTCCCTTCTTGGTAGCTGCCCCCCTCTCCACCATCATCAACTGGGAGCGTGAGTTCGAGTTATGGGCCCCCGACTTCTACGTGGTCACCTACGTTGGGGACAAGGACTCTCGGACGGTGATCCGCGAGCACGAGTTTACCTTTGAGGAGGGCGGAGTGCGTGGCGGCTCTCGAGTAGTGAAAATGCGCTCGGGCGCCCAGGTTCGCTTCCATGTCCTTCTCACTTCCTACGAGCTCATCTCCATTGATCAGGCTCTACTCTCTTCCATCGACTGGGAGGTGCTGGTTGTGGATGAGGCGCATCGGTTAAAGAACAACCAATCCAAGTTCTTCCGCATGCTTAGCACCTACAAGATCGCCTACAAGCTGCTCCTCACCGGAACACCGCTGCAGAATAACCTGGAAGAGTTGTTTCATCTGCTTCACTTTATGTCACCTGCAAAGTTCTATGATATGCAGGGCTTCCTGGACGAGTTTGCGGACATCTCGAAGGAGGACCAAGTGAAGAAGCTTCATGAAATGCTGGGAAAACACCTACTTAGGCGGCTTAAAGCGGATGTGCTCAAAAATATGCCATCGAAGGGGGAATTTATTGTCCGCGTCGAATTGAGTCCTATGCAGAAGTGAGTTTATTATTCTTGCTTTTTATGGTCTACCATTGGGGAGTTAGAAATTTCGTAACTCATCAAGAAGGATTGGTCTGTTTTTTTTTCTCGAAACATGCTAACAGCGCCCCTATTTGGATCAGGAAGGTCAGGGCTTTTCCTCGTGAGCGGGGAGGACAATCAGATTTTTGCTGAAACACGTCAGCAGCAACCTTGGTCCAGATCTTGGCAACCGTTTTCACCGTTTCGATGCTGACTGTCTCGTTGATTCTATGATCTTGCAGAAGAATAAATTAGAATGGACGGCATGCAGTTGATGGCACACGGAGCCTATTGAATGAACTCATCATTTCTGAAATTCTGTCGTCAATGGATGTTCTCTACTCTGTCCTGAGGGCTCCTTCCCGTCGGAGGCCGATGGACCGTATTTAGATCATAATGCCGCTGTTTATACTTCAAAATATCTCAAAATTCCGTGGAAGTTTTTACTTAGATTTTTGTACGCACTCATACTGGTCTAGGCGTAACCAATGGGGTCAGCTTTGATTTCAGCCACCGATGACCCTTTGGAAGGTGATGTACAAGTTTATAGTGATATGCGGATGGTCGGCAATTCGGGACGCATTAAATTTCACTGTACTTCTTTTCAAGTTTTAATCCCTTGATTTTCTGGAAAATCAAATACATTCCAGGTGTTATATTGTGCCAAACAGTCGAAAAATGAATTTACCGTCTAGCTAACAACATCTAACATGTTTTTAGCGCTTTGAACTCAAAAAATCCGTTTGTGAACTGATAACATACATGTGTCGCATGGGTGTGAAATGCGGGTTTAAATAAGAAAATCGGTAAATCATAAGTGCCGTTGGTACCAAACCTGTTGACCATTTGTATTACCATATTGTAGGAAGTTCTACAAGTTTATCCTAACGAAAAACTTTGATGCACTGAGCTGCCGAAGTGGTGGCGCCCAGCCATCCCTCATTAACGTGATGATGGACCTTAAGAAGTGTTGCAACCATCCCTACCTCTTTCCTTCCGCCGCTGAGGATGCGCCTCGCTTACCCAACGGAGCCTTCGAGGGTTTGGCGCTGCGTAAGGCCTGTGGCAAACTCGAGCTCCTCTCCGCCATGTTGCAGAAGCTGAAGGCTGGTGGCCATCGGGTACTCATCTTCTCCCAAATGACCAAGATGCTGGACCTGTTGGAGGACTTTCTCGAAGCGGAGGGGTATAAATTTGAGCGCATTGATGGCAATGTGACTGGTCAGCAGAGGCAGGATGCCATTGACCGGTTCAATGCAATTGATTCAACGTCATTTGTGTTTTTGTTATCAACGAGGGCTGGCGGCTTGGGCATTAATTTGGCCACGGCAGATACAGTGATCATCTATGACTCTGATTGGAATCCTCACAATGATATACAGGCGTTCTCGCGAGCACATCGAATTGGCCAAGCGAATAAGGCAATTTGGTGTTTTTTTCTCATTTTTTTCTGTGGTACTTAATTTCCAATTCCGTTAAATATGGAATGTGCAATGTTTGATTTTAATTGGTTTGTTTGGTTTTGTTCCAAAAAGCTGGATTTTGGGATTGATTCAGTAGGATAGAGGTGGCTGAGGTGCTAGCTTGACAGGTTCGATTCCCATCAAAGCGAAGAGTCCTTAAGCTAGATGATACGTTAAGTTAAACTTACTTATATGAGAGATCTAAAGTTTGTGCTTATAATGTGTTAGCGTGTTGCGTAGGATTTTGTGCGAGAGTGGTGTACAATCTATCCCAGGACCAAATATTTTACTTCTTTATGTCGATTTTTCTCATATCGTTTGGTATTTTTCGTCCGTGGCTTTTATTCCATTGATATCGCTTGCCAGGAGGGGACTTCTCGTTCAAACCGACAAAGAATGTGTTGTGCTGTGTGTTTACTGGTCACGCCCTTTCGAGTCAGATATTCCTGCTTATTGATATCTCAGACCGTCCGAAAAATAAATGACAGCTAAGGTTGAGCTGCAAAGGGGATATTGGTTACCAAACTTGTTACTACGAGCTAAAGGAATCTGTCGAATTTTACCAGAACTCATTTTCTGTCGATGGTACTAACAAGATGTGTGGTGGAGCACTATCTTCCCTCCTTCCGTGACATCGACCTATCTTCATTTTCAGCTAAACGCTCCGAAGCTGAAAAGGTCTTTGGCACGTTACTTTGAATCAATTGAAGAGCGAGCTTGGGGATGACGAAGCACTTGAACTCATGATAAATTAATCACGAAATTTACTCATCCGGCACTTTTATTGTAAAGGTGTTCGACATAAATGATCCCGGAACCACGGTCAGGAGATTAACATGAGAGTTGAATCTCCCGAAATTTTGCTTGCACGTAGACATTACCCTCATTTTTGCTATGCTATATAAACTTTTTGTCGACTTGTGTATTAACTATCGTGACTATTTGTCATCAGTTAAGTAACTAATGCCACACCAGTAGCCATTGGCAAATGAGCACTGGCACTGGGGGATAGATGGGGTCATCCGCCTCAAAATCCCTCCATTTAATTTTTATCCAGGGCTTATTCTGCATCCGTCCATACACTTAAATTTTTTCCCATTGAGAATCACATGCTCATTCATGATGAACTTATTCACTTAATATTTTCGACTTAATGATGTATTAGTTGTTGCAATTCAAAACGAGGATGTGCTTGCATATGAGCAAGCTTGACGATGCGATGTCGTTTCCCTCATCAGGCGAATAATCAACATATGGGTTGGGTATCCATGTGTCTTTGCCTTTTACCCCTCTCAATTGTGTCCATTCATGCATCCATCCTGGAACCGTCCATCTACTCACTCGTCAGTCCTGGGCCCGTCAATTTATTTACCTTTCTTTCCAACATTTTCCGTACAGGTGATGATCTACCGCTTCGTAACACGCGCCACAGTGGAGGAGCGAGTAACACAAGTAGCAAAGAAGAAGATGATGCTCACTCACCTCGTGGTGCGACCGGGTCTGGGCGGCAAGGGTGCCAGTCAGATGTCCAAGAAGGAGCTCGACGATATCCTCAAGTTTGGCACGGAGGATCTCTTCAAACACGAAGACAACGACGGTAATAGCGACTTATATTCCTTCTCTACTTGTCATAGAAAGCGATGCTAGTTGAGAAACTGCTATTAACTGGTCGTGTCTTGACGTGCCATGCGGAAATTTTTTTCATTCTGGTAGCAAAATGACTGCGGAACTTGTCTGTGAATTGGAATGATGTGGAGGGAAGGTCGTTTTGTCATGTACAAGAGTGCTGCGAGCTAATGCACGTCATAGGCGCACATTTGTCTCCTTCGCCACATATTCACTCAGTATAAAAGCAAAGGTCTGTCTAGTAGGGCTTTTTATAAGTTAGTAGTGGTTCGTACTGGCCTGATGCGGGACGAAATTCCCAGTCCGACATGAACGCGGTGACCAGGAACGAAGTATGAACCCCAAGGCTGATTAATGTACATGAGCGGTCTTTTGGCGCTCACACCTGCTGGGACAATTAGTATGGTCGATGCTATCAAGCCCAAAACAACCTTGTATAAATGTCCATTCTAGTTGCTGTCAACTCCATTGTAAACAGTACCATACTACAAAAGATGGGATTTCGCTGAGATTATATGTTTTGAGGTGCTTTTGTGTTCCTCAACTGGAAACAAGTGTTATACCATCTGAAGAATGGTATTGTGAGCTCACTGGCATTTCTGACACTCGACTCTAACCCCCTTTAAAATCTCTGGTTTTAGTGTTTAAGGTGGGGAGGTGGGTGGTGGGGAAGAAGTTAAGAAGGCTTGGTATTCATCGTCGTAAACAAATGGCCAAAATCCCATAAGGCATTACAGGAAAATCTTGGCATTATTAAATGTGAAAAAGCTTAAGTAAATGTTTTTAAGTAATTAAAACCCGTGACAGGTGTTCGAGTCAAACTGAAATTTTGAGGATACTAGGAATTGGGACTGCATTTAGCTGTTCAAGCACTATTCCTTGCCCCATTTACAAACCCACTAGAGCGCTCAGCAAACAGCTGGAAGGCTTCAACATAAAAAGGTTTGCTAGTGTGGATAAACCATTCCAAGACAACCTACTTCGTCTGTTCCGAAAGATATCCTAGTACCCTATTTCTGCTGACTTTTCAGATGTGGAAGTGATCAAAATGTGTTGTGTTTATCGCTCCCACGGAAAGATTCGTCTCCCGTCCAGTGTTGTTAGCCATTTATTAGGAGTTCCACGATCTGAATAAATGCTCATAGGAATGAATTTCAAGACTGTGGTTTGAATTCGGAATCACTGCGGCCAGGATCGCTGTTGACAGACGGACTGTCGTCTTTGAAAAGTTTACTGTTGCCATATTTCCAGCTGTTGAAATTGAGTATCTCATATTGCCTCAGGCCTCCCGTAAATGCCAGTGTCCGCGATCTTGACGCTTTCGTTCACAAGACACTACCACCAAACGCTGTGCACGCACGTGTGGTATCACTGCTACCTGTTAGCTTGATTAACGATGTCTGGACTGGCCTGTCACATGCTTGTTGGCTGTCAGTGCATAATTAGCAACGTTTTTGACTCTGCTAGGGTAATGCCTTGCAAAACAACTGTTCCTGCTCGACTTGAATTTCACTTTTATTCTCGGTTTTGGTCGCCGGCGTTCCTTGAGGAAGCAATTTGCTGTACGCCTAGATCTTTTCTATTCATGATTTTGCCGCTAATCAACCTAAAAGGAGACCTAATATTCTCTCAAGCTCTTAAATCTACATTGAAATCCTTTGCGTGCTTTCGCATATGCAGCCACAGACGAACACTGTATAGTCTACGATGACGCCGCATTGGATCGTCTGTTGGATCGTAGTCAGCAAGGCATGGAGGAGAAGCAGATGGAGATGAACGACTACCTCAGCTCCTTCAAAGTGGCGCACTACGAGAAACGTGAGATCCAGGATGGCGACAGCGAGGAGCCCGGAGATGAGGACTCCAATGTTGAGGTAAGGGGTCATTTTTAACTTCTTGGTGTGAGTTACTCCTGAGTTGGTGAATCTACGGCGGAACAGATAGTTTAAATGCTATAATATTGCAAAGATTAGCGGCATTTTCGGGGCTACCCAGTGGTTAAGCTGAACTGGCAATTACAACAGCAACGGTGGTTGGATGTATTTAAATTGCAAGATGATGCGGTGCACTTGTGTAGCGTTTGAGTTACTCTTGATGACTTTACCACTTTGTTTTGAGCTTCATCCTCGGTGTTTCGCGTGACCGAAAACTGACTTGACTATTCGTCGCGTATATTTTTGTTTAACCATTGATATAGGTGATCAAGCAGGAGTCGGATACCAACGACCCAGCATACTGGGAGAAGCTGTTGCGTCATCACTTTGAACAGGCGCAGGAGGATCAGGCGAAACTTTTGGGCAAGGGCAAACGCCATCGCAAGCCTGTCAACTACTGGGCAAATCAGCAGGAGGACGAGGAGGAATGGAATGACAATGCCAGTGATCATGACAGCAACTTTTCTACTAAGGTGAGTCATCTCACCCCACGTCTGTCCTCTCTGCGTCCTGGGGGGGGGGGGTGCTATTTCTTATTTCCTTCGGAATTGATGCTCTTCTTAATCGAGGTTCGGTAGAGGAAAGCCCTTATTTTCTCACGATCTCAACTGACTACGATAGAAAAAAGGACTTCAGACCAGAAGGCTTTTCTTCCTCTGCTTCAAAGTTCCAAAAATGGTCAAAACTCTCACGTATTCATAACTCGTGAATGATTTATGGGAAAGAGAGAATTGGTACTTTTAGCTAATAGTGGAGAGCTTCTTCGAAACGTTGGTGACACTTGAGGCATTGTCCAGATCGGGTCGCAGTGAATAGCTATTGGGTCGACTGGTTATGTACTTTTGGCAATCAAGTGAATTGGCTTGGTAAAATATCACTGAGTTATGTGCACAAATAACTTTTTTGGCTTTCTTTGACCTTGTTTGCTCGTTTGTGCTGGGCTTGGAATTGGGCAAGCGGATCTGACACTACCCATAATCGTGGCCAAAGATGCTACGCTGGTGACACTGGTGCTGGTTATAACGTCAGTTCTTGGCGTCAGGATGCGGGTGTCTTGGGGTCAGGGTTGCGTGGAATAGGTAGGACGAATTTATGCATCTTATGGACTTTGAGACTTCCTTGGTTCCCGGATTAACCATGCCAGCGTCATGCTGAAGGTTGATTAAACATTTGTGCACTTTATTGGACGTGATTCCCGGCGCCTATTTTAGAAGCAGTCAAATATTTGCAAATTTTGATGACTGAGGACTTAGATGAAAGTATTTAACTTGAACTGTTCGTCAGTCAAAAGACTTCCTATTGAAATGTTCGTTTTTTACGGTTTATAATTTCAATACGTTTCAAGAAATCGTCTGTCCCATTCATGAATAATTTTGAGCACTTTTATCACCCACCGAGAAATAAATTATTTTGCCATTCCGCCATCGCGAATCATTTCGTATTACGAAAGACCGGAGTTTAACGGGCGTGTTGCGTTGCCTAAGTCACTGCTCCCGAGATCACATCGCCAGTTTCACGCCAGGCGCCCTGGCGTCAACCACATGAAGTCCATTAATCGGAAGTTTTACGAGCGGCTGAAGAGATAACAGACGTTTTCAGGATCTATCGGAAATACCAGCAAGCAGTGGGGAACCCTCAAGTTCCTTCTCACTAGACGCCATGGTCTCAGTCAGAGAAACTATTGTCACGATTTTATCTCCATATTATTTCTTATTCTGATAGCTACAGTTCACATTGTGATACTTAGGTCACCTGCTGTCACTCATACTCGCTCTCCATTGCATCATTTTTAATTCAATGGGCAGTTGGGGTACTTTCTCGACACTAAAACTGTCACCACTGAAGTCATGAGGAAGGGGGACAAAGCAATCGGCGACATCTTACAGAGATTCTTACTAGCTTATCGGAGGGTTTCAAGCCATTTGATACTAAACCATCAGGCAAAGCTTTGCTCAGTCAACACAGAGCCGATTCTAAGACCACAAAACTAACATCTGTGCTCTTAATTGTCACCCATCACGCAACTGATGAGTCGGTGAGGGCACCTGGATGAGACTTGGGAGTCAGTTGCGTCTACGGCACGCTGAAGTACCAGCAACTCAACATCTTCCAAATACTACACCTACCTGATCACTCTATTCCGCAGACACGGGACACAGCAACCTCAAGTTGACTCAAGAAGACCTCTACACTAGTTTTCTTTTGTGAAGGAAGATGCTGGAGATGTTTAAAACCCTAGGAACACTCCCACTTCGAAGTTTTGGGTATCCATGTTTTTAAAAAATTTGAGATTTTCTTTTCGAGACAAACTTGCTGCGTTTGGACAAATTTCAATTTCTTTTTTTAAAATAATAATGTAAAAAATATTGCGGTGGAAATGGTTTTAGGTTTATAAGCATCGCCTCACAGTTCTGTAATGTTCTCCGATTATTTTGTACCCCCGTGAGATATGTTGGTGGAACCCGGTGGAAGGGATTTAGGATTGCCTGCCTTACGAGTTGAATTGCAATTTTAAAACAAATCCCTTGTCAATTTTTTGTTCGGGTAACAGTCAGAAGGGGTGCAGTAGCAGAAACTGTTGCCCGAAATTAAGTGATGGAAGGAGTCGGATCAGAGGGGTGAATCAATCAAGGCCGGATGCGACACCGCCACCAATATCCCCTACTTTTGGTGACAATGAAGAAGCACGCGTCACTATCAATTAGCATCACTCGAAATTTACGCGCCCAGAACAACCTTTGATCATGCTTAAATTTAGTGATAAAACAATTGTCCTGTACTTACACCAACTGGGAGGCGAAAGTCGTGGAAACCTCTAAGCAATGATTGCTGTAAGCATTAACGGATGGTAATAAGCTTGAAAGTATCGATTCATGTTATAAACACTTGTCGTGCACTTTAGGTTGCTTGCTGACAATTGACCTTCGATGAGAAATGACTTCCGCAATCCATCGTGAAGCAAGGTATCCCCAACCGGTTCAGCCACTGCCCCATACACGCACTACCAAGGCATTTGTGTGCGTGTGTTCACTTACTGATGGTTCAGCAGCACGTAGGGATGAGCTCTGTCTAATTAATACGATACAGTTTGAGCGTTTGCTTTGGAAACTGCTTTGGAAACATCCGGGACTGGTGAATCGGTCGGAACACAATTCCGTTCGCGAATGACCTTATACCCTGCACAACGTAACCGTGAGAAGATTTTAATACTGCGCTCACCTCATCCTCTGGTGGTATCTTTTCAAGCTCCAAGTGATATTACCACCTCTTTCATGGCGTTAGCATTGAACATTGCATGATCGCTTACGGAATAGCGTCACCAGTTCGTTTGTAAATAAAGGTGGCTCATGCCATTTTTTTTGGCTTCAAGCGACAAAACGCTGTGCGAAGGTGGAATTTGCAGCAGGTTTATATCGCGCCTGGAAAGCAGTTAGTGGCAAATGATAATCGTGTTTATTATCTTACGGTAATTTAAGGTTATTTCTTTATAAAAGTCGCACAAAGCCCACTTAATTTTCGTCGATCTCTGCAGGCGTTTGTAGGACCTATCTCAAAAAAACGCAATCGCCTTCTTTCTCCCACGAGTCTCTTGGAAGTAATAGGTGCGCCATAACCTTCGCGTCTTCTGCTCATTTATGTTTATTTCAGGTTTCGTAACTTGATGAGTGCAAAGTGTATGCCTTCAAAGGTCACCGAGGTTAACCCCTATCTTGTCCTGACGGTTCCCCCAATAAGCAATGATCTTAATAAATCTAATTTCCAAAGTCCTACTTTGCTATCTTGGGCATTTTTACCCTCCGGCTGTAAGGGATTTCGTTATTAACTTCCATTGACCGCGAGGCAGGATTGATCATAAATATTCATTCCTTTGCAGGGCGATTTGGATCTTTAAAGAATTTTTCCTGAGAGTAGTACTAACGGCTGGACGATATTTTACAGTTGCCATATTCTGAATGTGTATATATATTTTTGTGGTAACGTTGCCGAAATATATCAATAGGGGGAACAATCCTGTGGCCTTGGGTTAATGCAAACCGTTTGTTCTGATGAAGCATAGTGCGCCTTGCCCTGTGTTTAGTAACATCTTAGTAAAAAGCAGTTTCTACTCATGGGCAGTTATTATGCAAGGAATCTTCCTAGATTCAGCCACACAACAGATTTTTGCCTTCCATAGCCAGTTAATGGAATCAGGGTTGGAGTGCATTTAAATCATACTGGCCCGCTACCGCTACCATGTCGCTCCATATCGTTACTACCACTATACAAGATTGATCATTAACCTTCAGGAGGACTCGTTATTGACATTCCAGTCCTCTGTAGATCAGAAGGTCAAGTTTTCCTCTTCTGAATGACTCTTTGGGGTTTGGCAGCTATGATTAGATGGATCCGCTTCTAAATTGCTCGAAAATATTCTGTCGCAGCTGTTTTTGAGACTCCATAGCCAGTGGTTTGAAATCGTACATTCTGTTTGTGTTGCTATCGCAGGACGAAGACGACGACGAGTATGACGAGAAAGCTGGTGGCAGTGGCGAGGGTATGGGCTCTCAGATTGGCCGCCGAGTGCGGCGAGAGCGTGAGGGCAAAATGCCTCCTTTGCTGTCCCGCGTGAACGGCCAAATCGAGGTGCTTGGCTTCAACATCCGCCAGCGTCGCGCCTTCGTTAACTCAGTTCTACGCTATGGGCTGCCACCACCGCCTTCCTCGTTTTCCGTGGCCGGCGTACCTGTAGCATCAGCTACCGCCTCCACGGCTTGGCATTCTCGTGACTTGAAGGGCAAACCGGAGCGCGTGTTCCGCGCCTACGTGGCTCTCTTCATGCGCCACCTGTGTGAGCCGGAGAGCATGAATCAGGAGAATAATGCCACGTACTCCGATGGCACCCCGAGGGATGGAATCTCTCATCAACCTATCCTCTCGCGCATTGGTATTATGGCCTTGGTGCGTAAAAAGGTGAGCGCAGATGCCGAAACGATTCAAGTCAAATTTTCAAATTGTAAACATAACTCTGAGGTTGTAATTTTAACGAGAATTATGTAAGACTTCTTTTTCTTTCACTTTCGAGGATCTTTTGGGAATTGTATGACTCCGAAATTTCAATCCTGCATGGTTACTTTCAATAAAATGTCAGCATTCTTGAAAATGACCTGGTTTAGGTCTGAAAACTTGAGCTGTTGAATTGCCTCTAAGGCGTTCACGTTTCTGAATTGCTTTCGAACGGAGCCGTGATCTAGTGATGCAGCTTCAGGACTTCAACCGTGCAGGACTTCATTGAATTCTCTCTCATTCAAGTTGCGAGAGTTTGAGCCGACAAATAATCTTCACAGCTATCAAAAGTCCCCAACTAGCTTAAACTAGGATTGGAAAAATTAACAGTTCAATCTCATGCGATTATGCTATACGGAACGTCAGCAGCTCTCGACAGAATGCCATGGGATTGTCTTCTCCGCTGTAGGTGCAGGAGTTTGAGCAAATCAACGGCCTCTACAGCATTCCAGACTCCACCACTACCTCAGACACCGCGTTGGCAGCAATGGCAGCTACAACAACGTCAACTGCCGCAGCTGCTGGTGAAGGCAACAGTGGTGATGGACCGGATGGCGCATCCACTCCGCTGACTCAACCCCTCTGCGTTGCTGTGGCCACCTCCCACGCTAATGGTAATGGGGGTGCAAGTTGCTCTGATGACGCATCCAAAGCCAGCGATAAGACTGAACCAATGGACATTAGCACTGTCGACGAAGTTACCGTTCCCGTCACGACAGTTTCATCTTCCAAGAACGGGGAAGCTGATGCGGCGACAGCAATGATGACATTGGCAGTAGAGGAGGGAGAGGTGAGTTGTTGCGTCGGCTTTTTGTTCCTAGCAAAATATGGTACAAAGCTTACACGAATAGGGAATGAAATTGATTGTGAGGCAGACAGAAGATCGAAAAGATTGGTAGCACAGAACTTCATGCCTCCAGTGTGAGCGCTGATTCGCGAGAGGCTGAAAGGGCTTCGTGCTTGGCGCTTTCTGTGATCGCTCTTCTGCCTCAGCCGTCACTAGCCCCCAAGTGAGGTACCATCAAACGCAAGGCAGAGGCGGAGTTGATGCAATGAATGCTCCTCGTTTCAGTGGTTGGGACTGTTCTTGTGAATTTAAACGGGATTCTGCCTGAGAAGTAGCCGGTTACTGTTCTGTATCGAGCGAGATTTTTATGTCAAATCGTCAGTCGTATCAATGTTTATCCATGCCGCAGTACCCTGTCTTCACCTCACGATCACAAATTAAATTTGTGTTTATGATCTTGATTCTTCAATTTCGGTTTAGTCAGAATTGTTGTCTGCCGAAAGTTGATGCGGTTCTAGCAGGTTGTCCGTTGAAAGTCTGTGTAGATTTGGCTATTCGGAACCATTGTCTTCGTTTGTGGGCGTTAGAGCGGTGTCCATTCAGCCAAAGTGGGACTTGTGCTTTCGAAGTGTTGCCCACATTTCACTCGTGTCATCCTGATGACATTGATATGGGGGTAGAGAAGAGCTGAAGATGATGACATGAGTTGATCTCGGAGGTTGCACCACGGGAAAGCGTACAGTTAAGGGGATACATCATCCCTTTACCACGCCTTTTGAATGTGTATTTTGTAATGATTGCTTTGTTCATTTCATTCTTATCTTCGGTAGGCAGTGGAGCCCGAGGGCAGACTGAAAATTGATGAGACTAATGCTGGTACTTCTTGTGACTCCATGGATGTGGATGAAAAGGTGAGGAAGTCTTTCTTCAATTCATCCATTAGTCCTAGCATGCTTCTGCCACCACGGATTCTATCCATTTCCAGCAGTAAACGAACGTTTGTTACGGGGGACTAGATGATGAGATGGTAGCACAGGTGCTTCTTGAAGTCGAGAGGAATTATGAGGACAAAAGTGGACTTTTGGATTCGGCGAAACTAAGATATTTCACTCCTAAGTTAGTTATTTACGCATCGTCTTTGGAGAATATCGTACAGAAAGCGATACGGCGGAGGGTGCGGATTAACTGGATGTATTCATGTTCCCTATTGGACCGTCTGTAGTGGTTTGTCTTCTTTAATACCCAGTGAATTAAAGTGTCTTAGAAACGTAAAAATGCATAGTGCAATAAAAACAATTAGGCAATTCAAAAGTACCTTTAATTCTGGGTAGAAATGATTTTTTCCTGGAAAACATATCTGAAGAGATGGGGATGGCTGAATGGGTTCATATTGCAAATGTTAAAGTTCCCAAATCATTTGTCGAATATGTCTAAGATATACCTTCTGGTCCGTTGATAGAAATGCGAAAACCGCTTATGAGATTCTTGTTAAGCATTCAAAGTGGCATTGGTGATTCTTTTTAAGTCAGAGTTAACGCATCAGAAGTTGTTTCAGATTCGAATTAAGTAATCTCTAAGACGACAAATAAATCCACCCCCCAAATTGCTTCCTGTCCCCGTTTTTTATTCAAATATGCTTTTATTGGCCCTTAAAAATACGAATTTGGCTATCCAGTACTGTTTTGTTTCATCCTGCCAGCCCAAGGCCGAAACATTGGAGGCGGAGACAGTAGATGAGGGTGCCGTGAAGCTGGAGACAGACGTGGAAAGCAGGCTGGATCATCGGCGTTCCTCCTTCATGTTCAACATCGCTGATGGCGGTTTCACTGAGCTGCACACCATCTGGTTGAATGAGCAGCGCGCACTGGAGGAGAACACGGAGGGCTATGAAATTTGGCATCGCAAACACGACTACTGGCTTCTAGCCGGTGTGGTGCAACATGGCTATGGACGCTGGCAGGTGGGTACTGGTGGAGGGACTATTCTCTTACGGACTAGAGCGTTTCATATTTGATGCCTCAATACTCCTCTACAAGCCAACTTCTCGACCTTATTATTCCCGAAGACGTTATGATGCGTACGTGGATGCGATAGCTTTATCATTGCTGTATAAAGGGGCTGTTAGACAAGGAACAGCGCCCATTAATGGCCTACGTGGCGAATTTTGTTTCTGCATCTAACTTTTCTTCAGCCCTCCCTTGGCCACTTATCAGCTTCGTGGTATTCAATCTGCCGCGGAACGGGGGACACTCATACTATTGAATCCGCGTTACCTCATCGGTATTAAAAAAGTCATGTAGTTAGATTGAGCTCCTGTCACGTCTTCTGTTGAGTGAGTTTCATCGGAGGGAGGGGTTTGTTTGGATAGTTATGCCTTAGGGAGGATGATATTCCATAGCCTGGTCCGTGTACTAACCACATTTCAAGCTATCTGTGTCTAGACGTAGCTTTGTTCTCGACACAAAAAGGTCGAATGACCCTTGACGGGAATTATTGCAACTGTCGGGTTTTCGCAGCTAACTTGACACACCTTTCAACCGTCGAATTCATCGTTCTTAGACATTTGCAGTAGAAACCATTCTTGCCTTTTTTAAACAAAAATAGGACATCCACAACGATCCACGGTTCGCTCTGGTAAACGAACCCTTCCGCGCGGATCAGGGGAAGCCTAACTACCTAGAAATGAAGAATCGCTTCCTTGCACGACGCTTTAAGCTGTTGGAGCAGGCGCTCATTATCGAGGAGCAATTGCGGCGCGCGGCACACCAGAATATCGTTTGCGACCCCAAGGATACCGTCCAGAGTCTCAACCGGCGTTTCAATGAGCTAGAGTGCTTGGCAGTGGCGCAACAACAGGTCTATGCGGAAGCGCTGGCTGGCAACAAGTCGCTCGTCCAATTGATTCATCGTGGTAGGCGCTGGCTGACTTGTGAAGCGGCACTAGGCCTTGTTCGAGTCCCAGTTATGCGAATCTACTAAGTAGTTGAGTCTACCTTTGCCATATAAGTAGAAAGTTTTTCCTTCTCAGCTTTGACCATGATGGAGGACTACTTGGCAGAGATGAAGCAGGACGTGTCTCGCCTCCTCACCCTTGTTCCGCGAATGCCTCCAGTGTCGGATAGGCTAAATCTCAGTCACACAGGCCTCCTTACCAAGCTGACCCAACACCTTACCGCTGCGAAGCAGGCTAAACTGGCACTTCAGCAGCAACAGCAACAACAGCAAGCGGTCAGTAATCCGGCTACTCCGATAGACACAGCCACCGGTGGGATGGAAGAGAAGACTTGAAGTTCTACACCGTCCCACCCTTTCCTCTCCTTTTCTTGTGTGTTTATACGTTCGTGTGCCTGTCCCCGATCCCCTACTCTCCTCTTGTATGCGTGCGTCCCACCCTTATCACTTTTGTTTGCATGTACACAAGGGTCTCTATATCTGCACTGTTATACATCCTATTCATATACATCATCTAGGTAGAAACTGAACCCTTCTTCATTGTGCCGTCATGCACATGGGACTGATAAAACACAGTTGCACGCTGGGCTATCCAGTTTCTAAATTTAGTAACCCATCCTTGCTTTGGGTGCACGTATGCCTCTGTATGGATGATGTGCGTGCAGATATAGGTGAAGTCCGGCACGCAAACAAAAGTGATAAGGGTGGGACGCACGCATACAAGAGGAGAGTAGGGGATCGGGGATGATGATGAATCTAGTCGACTTCTGTGGAAGTGTAGTGTGGTCTTCTTTCGGTTTTAGGATTCATTCAGTTGATACGACTCAAGACTGGTTGATGACTCCGTGCATGCATTGCCCAAAAACTAAGCAGTTCAGTAAGTATATGACGGCTCTGCAGAATCAGCAGAATCCTTGTCATCTTGTTCTCGCTCAAACTGTCTAGCTGTCTGCATCTCATCCGGTTTGTGCGCACTAAATGACAACGGGAGTGAATACGACATGGCTGATGAACAGGATCGGCCAGTATGGTGTAGGGGAATCTACATTTCTGCAAGCTAGGTGCTAATTTTGTATTTTTTGGTATTTTTGTAGGTCCCCATGACTTCCTTGAAGACCATGCATTTAGTAGTTTTTTGGGCAGAATTTGCATTGCAGATGCACGGAAGGGCTGCAGGCGTAGCCCGAACGCCATACCGCCCAGCAGAAGTACAAAAGTGGAGCTTTTAGTGCCTTCCGAAAAAACAAAACGAAGAAGTAAACAAAAAATCAAACCACTACGTGACCTTTCCCCTCCTTTTGAGCGTCGTCCCCGGTGCTCTTTTTGGTCAGCCAGCTGTACCAGATATCGCAACGTATTCGGTGCTGTAAGGAAATCATCCCCGAACCATCCACGTCCGGTAATTCTACTAGATCTGGAGTTCTGTCCTGTTTAGGAATCGCATTAGAGGAAGGAAAATGTGCAGGTCATCAAGTATGTTTATCACTAGCCGTAGGAATACTGGGCTAAAGGCAAAGTCCTTTAAAGAAAAACTGTGCTTGAACTTAGTTTCGCGGAGATTCGGCTTTGTGTCTGTTTCGCCTCACCACGTTGTTCTCACATCTGTGCTGCCCAGTCGTATAGCTATCAGGGTGCCATCCAGCCAGTGCAGGGGTGGAGGAGCTTTCGCATGTCGGCTTCAATAACATCTTCATACGGATATCGTGAACAGCTCTATAACGATTTTTCCAGACAGTTCATGGCCACGGCTAGTGACGCTTCAGTTAATAGCACCATTTCTGCAGAACCCAGAATTGGGGCAGTTGTTGAAGGAAGATGTCATTTTTAATACTTCTGTTAGGAGCGGTCACAGGTTCTCCCACCTGCAACATATGCCCCACTTCCGTCCCAGCAGTAGGAAATGTGGTGTTTTTCCCTTCGGATCGGATTCGCTTTCCAGTGCCACAAATGGAACACCTCAAGTCTTTCCTGAAGAAGGAGGGCATAACACTCGGGTAGAATGTGTAATGCCAATTTGCAAAAGTGCTGGCCCGATGACCCTGCCACCCACCAGAAGCACAAAGGTGGAGCCAAAATGACCTGGAGCCACAGTATGATGACCCCTTTTTTAGCTTGAAAATCTTTTGTTCCCTCTCTCCACTACTTGAATGTTCTCGTATTTGGTTGGGAAGGTATTGCATTACCGAGGACTGATTTAGTCTGCAAATCAAATATATAAGCGAAGGTTAGTCAAAAATTTAATAAAATGAAGTGGTTTTAGCTATTGAGATTGCGGATGGAGTCGGGTACAGCCCAGTCTTGGAGAGATATTTTGCAAGTTATCTCGAGTGTTCAACGGTCAATAGAACCATAGATTAATGCAGTTGGCTCGAAATTTATTCGTAACTTTTTCAAAAACAGTAAACACAAAAAGAATTGTTTGCAGCAAAATCAGAGAGTCGTTTTAACCGTTTACCACCGGAGAAGCGTTTCCACATACATATTGGTGGATGAGAAATCGCCCGTTTTATCAGCCACAACGAGGTTGTAAATGCTTGGTAAAGCCTTCACATGAATGAGGCAGACACCTAACTTAAGTGAGCGCATTTTCGGGTTTTAGGTACCTAAAGATGGGAAATGATTTAGAGTTTGAAAGCCTAATACGGTGGCGACTGTTAGCTCATTCACTCCCAAGGCATTCTGCTTCACTTTCAAAGTCGCTCTCTATTTCCTATCTCGAGCTGCAAATTCTTTTGGTGTTTTATGTATATTTATTTACGAATTTACTTTCTTTCACGGGTTGTGCACTTTCTACGATCGGCTCAAATATTTTTAGTAATATAATGCCTAGGAACTTCTATTGGTGGAGAATGGTTTGCTTTTTGGTAAAATTAGTACTGAAGGTCTTGTTTTATCCATTTAAAGCAGATTAGTCGTTGCAACTCATTACTGGAAACCGAACTTGAAATGAGTTTTGCATTTCATTTCGCTTCGGCATTAATCAAACATCTTTCAACGCAAAGCTGAAGGATGCTTAGACATCATCTTCAAACCGGATCCTGAATCCATAGAAAAAGTGCATTTATTACACTCTTAGATTTCGCATAACAATGTTTCAAGCTGAAGAAGACTTCCCTTCTTTAGGCTGTAATAACAGAAAAACGTTTGCAAGTTAAATGATATGCCAAACGCAAAAGTTGGGCTCCCATAAACAGGCTTGAATGACATCCATGATTGCTACGTCAGTCTAAGGGTGTGGTGGCATGGCTTTCTGCAAGTTGAAAATTGGATAATTGTCTCCCTGCAAATCTCGTCTCCACCACCACCGCCGCCGCCGCCGACACGAGTCACTGCGTGCGCGTGGGAATGCAAGACATTCACCTTCCATGAATTCACGATCATTAGCGTGGATTTGGCTTCAATCAGACCTCAAATCTATCTGAAAAGGCGAGAAGCTAATCAGGAGTATCTAGTGGACACAGCAAACATTCGACTTTCGCCTGTAGAAACTCAGAATGTGACAATTTGAGATTTTATTAAACTGTGCGTATAATGATGCCGAATTGTCAGAGGACAAAGTCTGCAGGTGTCCACCTCTTTCAGGGGGTAATAGCATCCCTTTTTTTCTACACCGGCAAGCATTATCGCGTCCTAAAGAATAACTGGACAGTCAGTTTGGTCCTAAATGGACAAACATCATGCCAAAGCCTGATCACTCCTGTGAAAGGGTAAAGGGAGTTAAGCCATAAATGCTGTTCACAGTCACCAACTTTTGACAGCTGAAACTGCAGCACACCTGAATGATTCAAAAACAGTCGTTAAGGCACTACCTTCGGTTCTCAGATGAAGGCAAGAGATAGGTACAAACAAGTAACATCTTCATGTCTCTAGTGTCTAGATGGAAACCAGAAAGGCGTCTGGGTAGTACTGAGGTGGGAACAACGTGACATGTAGGCACAGATATGGAGATAAGTATCGGCCCCATGAAGATATTTAAAAGACCATGCATTTAGTTGCCTGTTGCCAGAGATAGCGATTTGTGTCTAAGTAACGCTTTGTGGAGCATTATGTATTCCCAATCACTGCAAAATCTGTGGATCCATCCCCACCAGTGCATTTCACAAAGGGACTGGATTTGCGCCTTTAGTTGAGCTAAAGTGGCTTGGTAAGATCAAAGGACATCCTAACTACACATTTCACCCTCCAACCCCAACGAAAACTTGATGACGACGTCAATACAAAATATTCTTTCGTCCCAACAGAGCTTGTGACAACCTTGCGAAGGCACAATACACCCCAGATGATGGGAGTCTATTCCAAACCAAACACAGCACCGCCTGACACGACCTGTGGTTGACGGATTCCGCAAGTCGCAAGACCTCGTCGAAGATGCCAATTTCACTGCCTTTCAATAAGAGCATGGCTCTGATCTTGCAAGTTAGGCCTTAACCAATTAGTTGAATTCCATCTCTGGACTGAAATGCTTCTTTTAACAAAGTTTCTAGACAAAAATGCACTGAATATGAATGCCCTTGTAGCTGCTGCCGATTCATTGTGCAATTAACAAACTCAGTGTGCAACTGTTGTCGATGCCTCCTAAGGCGTCTTAAACAATCATTTAGGGTAAGGAATCTACTTGACTTTAGTTTTTATCAAATTGTAAGACTTATGCCTATATTTAGAACTTAAGGCATTTCCGATGCTTCATTTTATTGCCTGAGCCGATTTTTTTCACCCCTACTTCATATGAGTGGCATCTGAAGCACAGGATAACTGCATAATGGGTGGTTTGCAAACCACCGCATAAAGTTGATAAATGGATAATGCCATCATTGACCTTCAAAATCATACTGGAAGTGTATGCGATAGAGAGAGATTGTTTGTCGTGACATGACTTGAGCACAATGCAGAAAGACGAAATGGAGGAGATGTTCACCCACACAAGTTGTGCACAAGAGTGGTTAATCACACACGTGATTGCTTAGCGCAACCTGAGTTCTGTCACAGTTGGAGAAAGAGATTATTTGACAATTCGGTCGATGGCGCAGTCGCTTACTTCCCTCATTTGTGCCTTTGACATTTTCCAGTAGTAGGTGATGGCAGTCATTTTTGGAATGGGGTTTAAGTAAAACCTCTAACGACTTTCTTATGTCCAGAAAATCATCCTTTGCAGAATTTCCGTCCAGATGTAGTTAAGCAAAACTAACCAAACAACTGTTATCATGATGGAATGGGGACAAGTGGAAATGTACTTTTAAAGTACCTTAAATGTAGGGCGTCAGGCTCATCGATTCACTTCTAAGGGCTCTTTCAAAAGAACGGCAATTGTGTAGCCAAAAGTCAAACCATTGGCACAAGATTGCAAACATGGAGACGAGGCATTCCATATTTAGCAACCTGGTGCTCGCAGGTATTTAATTTGTTTACTTGACAATAAAGTGGTGATATCTTCAGGGGGCAACCATTTTCTGTGTGTTTTCTTAAATCGCAGCACTGAATCACATTTCACTCCGAAGACAGCAGTTCAGCTGATCTGCAGACGTCGGATTTGTAAGAACGAAGCCATGTTCGTATGGAAATGTGGTCACATTGGCAAATACTAACGAGGAATGTGAATATTTAGGAAGATCCTAAGATCTCAGTACACTCTCTGCAAAAGTCCTCAACAATGTCATTGAAGTAGTTATGTTTTTGAGGGACTTCCTCCATTCAATAGCGTTAACTTTTAGCCAGTCGAGCTGTTCTGACTTTGGGGGTGATGAAATCGTCAGCGAGATTGTTCTGAAGACAGTGTAGCTATGTCGCGTCCTAGGGGGAATGCTACCTACTTGCGGCAGTGCGTGATGTAGGTCTGGTCAATATTGCTTCCTCTGCAAAGCAGATTGCATCAGGGAAGCATCTATCTGGAGGAGGGTGCTCATGCCTGGGCAGCGCTCCTTTGCAGTAAAAATGCAAAGAAACAAGATGGGAAAAATCATGGTCAAGGACTTTTTGAAGTCGTTATGTTTGAAAAATTGTTGTAAGCCTTTCCTTGTGGTAAACTTGATTAATCGGAACTTGATTTGCTGCATGGGAGCATAACACGGGAGGTTACAAGGGTAGACGTCGTTTTATTCATTCTGTCATAGATGTCCCCAGATTTTAGCCATTCTCAGGCGATATCTTCCTTCGACAACCAGCTGATGAAATCAGGATTGGGCTTCATTTGGGTCAGGCTGGTCTATCGTTGCTACCAACGTTGGTCTTTAAGTCTAACCGAAAGTCATAGTAAACGCTTAGAAGGAGTGAGAGGCTATAGAAATTCCTGGAGGGCCCCGTCGTCAGAATAAAAGTCCAAACCGCAAAGATTGAAGAGGCAGCGTTGCTAGATGTGTAAATGAACAAGGGCCAAATCACCTCACATTTGATGGTCATTCTAAACATCAAAATTGGGCACTAGTTGTGTTATTTCGACCGTTTCCTAAATTCTTCGTTTTGATTTCGCGGGATCTTATCGCCTCTCGACTTCACTTGCGCTAAGATGTCCCCCTAATCATGCCGGCGCCCCACCTCCCCCCGAATAGACATTCTGCCCAGGAATTAGCCCTTCTTTCGACTTTGCGAAAGCCTCAGGACACTATATTGTTGGCAGCGGATAGCGAGCCCGATCCCAAAGGTCAAGCACCATGATTCCTACTGCTGGGGGATAAGACACCGTGACAGAAGAAGTGCATATGCCACAGATAGGAGAATCTCTGATGACGTGTAACAGAAGGGTTGAAAGTGACGTCCATGTCCTGCAGCCACCCCGGTCCTGTGTTCTACAGGAATTTTGTTAACAACCGTAAACTATCTAGGAAAGTTCGCCACGGAGGTGTCTACGGCACCTGTTTGAAGATTTTAATAAAAATGAACACGAGATACCTTCTCCACCTTTCTACCAGCTGGATAAATCCTAGAAAGATGGGGCTAGACAGCGCTGAAACGAGGTTAAATTGCCAAGGAGAAACTGAGGCTAAATAATATCCTCACGAAACTAGATTTAACCCCATTCCTTATTAATCTACTCTGCTTTTGTTCCAGCGATGGACATGCGTGATAGTCAGCACATTCACTCTTTCCCCAATGCAGTTCCCAAGCAGGGCAAGACTGTAGAACCCTTGGAACTGCCAGGAGGGATCAGTGATGTAGCAGTCAGATATCTCCTAAGTTGCACGCAACTTCCATGGCTGGCGAGGCTGGTTTGTGGGTGTTTCCTTGCAGCAGCGATTACGTGATGGCTGGTGCAGGTGGTTGACCAAGGAAGGCGCGTTTCGTTTTCGTTTTTTGTTTTCTTTTGGTGGTAGGCACTGAAGGCTCCGGGCTGCGCCAATAGCCCCCAGGTCCTTCCGTAAGTTGGCGATACAAATCCTGCCTCGGGATTGTGACTTCAATCGTCTTTAGGGAAGTCTCAGGGAGGTGCAGTATTCACTGCCACTGTTTAAATGCAGAAGAATCGCAGAAAATGAGCCACACAGAAGTGCACCGATTGCCATCTTCAACATTCAAGCACTTTGCGTGGGACGGATCATTGAAAGGCATGAATCTTCGAGAGGCTCACTGTGAGAGCTAGAAGTGTTTCTGAAAATGGTGTGTTTCCAGAACATGGTTCGAAGGCGTGGTTTTCAAGGTGGAGATTAGCCCCAACTGTGATTGTATAATACCAGTAAAATAATGCCCACGTCTGGTGTTACAATCCTCATCACCTCTCAGCAAAAAAAGAGCAAATCAACCCTCTTCGATGGATAATTTGGTCAACAAAAAGCTAAGCACCGCGAAGCCATTAATGTGAGGGCTAAAATGCACACGCGGTTCCTACCACCACAGCCTGGATGTCGCGATGTTCTTCAATGACACCAGCTGTTAGTAGTTTTCTGTTGAGCTAGTCTACTGCTGCTTAACAGCCAAAAGATGTAATCACCCACAGACCAGTAACACCCTGCAGCGCGTCGCGCCACCTAATGGAGTCAGTTGTTTGACGTCACATTTGGATAACCTGCCAACCAAATCATGAAATTCTCATCGCACCTACCTCAAGTAGCATGACTTCAAGCCACCACTGCAACGTCAAAGTAAAGCCGACAAGAGGCTCCTTTAATGTGCAATAATGGGTTGTGCCTTAGTTCAGGACTGAACGAAATGTCGGCACCTGTTTGGTGCCAGACAGTTGAATGGAGTAACTGACACCACATCGATGGGTGGAATCGAAGTCAGACGCCCGCTCGTCGCGGCTGAAGTTCACCAATTTGGCGGTAATTTGCCGCTTTATCAAACCTCGGAAATGGCGTTGTCCTGGTGCTAGGCAGTTGATCCGCTTCAAGTCTCCCAGACAGAGTGATTTCGAAAAGCAAATTTCCGATGCATCCACGGAGAACTTGAGTAGGAAATATGTCACTTTATTTCATATCAAATCTAGAGTGAACTTACTGTTCCGTCTACATCTACAACAAATACTGCACTCTCGAATTAAAACACTTTGATGCCCAATTCAAACAATGTGACACTGTCAATAATCCTTTCCATCTGAAACAGTTGATTCAAAGTCGGCGAGTGCTAGCTAATCCCAAACGACACCACCCCTTCCACAACCCACAAGAAGAAAGGGAGATGCCAAATCTATCAAAATAGGTGTGGCTTTTTTGACTTGCTCCAACTTGTACACGTACGCGCACACATCATGAATGATGAGCGTGCAATGCCATCTTACTTTCAAAACGACTCCAGAAACGCAAAGGTAACTAAGGAGGGAGAACTTGGCTGCCCTCCCTCCCCAGAAAAAGAAAAAGCACACACAGGTAGGTGAGCAGACGGTAAAAGAAGTAAAATTTACAGGAAGTTCCGCGAATAAAGCGTGCGGCAGAACGAGAACAGGAGGTAAAATAGGGTAACATTGCTGTACATGTCTCACTTAGTCCGAGGGCCCGATGAGCTCAGCTGCTCCTCTGGGGCGGAGTAGGGGAACAGAGGCTCATAGAGAACCTACATGAGGCAAAAAGGTAACCAGTGGGCATAAGGTCAACTAGGCAGCTGGTTAAAAATTGAGGCTGATCTCAAGTAGGCGAAAAGAGGTAATAGCACGCGGCAGGCAATTCCACCTTACTCATAATCGAAACTCCATTGAAGTAGAGGAAGAGGGATTCTGATGCTGCGTTTCACTTGAGAGATGCCGCTTTGAACGCTGAATGAAGAAAGCGAGAGAAAGTAAGGCGAATCAGATGCTGAAGCTTCCTCCAGGATTTCCTACCTCCCCCAACCTTTCCCTCTGTTTAATTCCTGCTTAGGTCATTAGACATGAAATTTCGGTCGAGAGTGCTATCGACAACAAGGAGCGTTTTGACAGCAGAATTCTTAACAAGGTGGCATAATAAGTAGACAGAGGTGAATGAATGGGTGTTAGAGATAACTCTTCGTTTCAATTGTAATGGGAAGCCACCAACAGTGATCGATTTACTCGGTGCCATAATCAAAGCCGTCATGCATGATGCCAGTTAGTGGTGGAAAAATGAAAAAAGCATTAGCAGATTCTGGGTCTTTTGACACCCGAGTCACCAAATCTTTGAAAGTGGATTGAGTGAAACTTTACTTGTATGCAAATGAATAAGCTGCTCAAGAGGATTTTCATACTACTCTTCGATCCGAAGTCCAACATTTCCTCGTTCCGCAAGAAGGTTCCGAAAAAGCAATGTAAATTCCCATTCTAGACAGATACGCATCTCTAACTTCTTTCACAAAACGACTTTATCGTATCAATCAAGGCTGACGATAACTAGAAGAAAAATAGCCAAATCACGTACCTTATTGAGAGAGCCCCTCCGATGCGGGCGATGTCGGTGGGCTTTAACCACAGCCACCACCGGATCCGCATCCTCACCTCCGACCCCTTCCTCCTCCACATTTTCTGCCCTTTCTACCTGCAACATCGCCGGGACGCTCGCCCATCTTGCCCTACTATCCGACGATGACTGTGGCACTGACTGCGACGGCAGAACCATCGGTGAGGCTGGCAACCGGCCCTCTGAGTTGAATCGGAGGGAGGAAAGCTCAGGGTCGGATGCAGTGACGAGGAAATCGTCATCAAAGCTAGTCCCACCGACGCGATTACTGTGACGACTGTGACTGCGACCACCGCCGCCGGCCTTGCGCCGATTCTCAGCACCAGAGCCGGAAGGGGAGGGAGGAGGAGTGTCTTTAGGCGAGTGATGACAATGAGGTTTCATCACACCATCGAGTGTCGCCGACTTGACCAAGTCAGCGCCGAATGGATGACCAATATGGAGTTTCGTGGACACAAGCTGCTGCTGCTGGTGCTGCCGGTAACGCTGATGCAGTTGCTGACGCTTATCTTTAAATCTCGCGGTCGGTGCATAAAGCCATTGTTCAGCCATCGAGAGGACTTTAGTGTCGTCAGGCTTGTCGAAGGCCGTAGAACCCATGGCGAGGTGGGAAATGCGCTCGGGATGGAGGTGAAGCCAGGTCTTGCACCATTCCCCATCAAAGTCTGAAAAGCAATCCCATAAGGTAAGGCAAAAGCTAGCATAGAGCTAAATAATTAGTTGAATGAAATAGGAAGATCTGCACACAAAACAGTTAGAAGCTTACCGGGACGGGTATGGGTCTCGCCAGACGTTGAATGCTTGGGGGAGACGTTTTCCATGCTGCCAAGTCGCTGAAAGAGGAACAAGTAAAAGCCAACCCAAGGGTTATCTCGTATTTTCAATAACTGCCACTATCAATGCGTCACAAAACGTATAGGGTTAACTTTAAAGGTTCATTGATAACCGGAAGTAAATGTAATGCTTAGGGTAGTATTTTTGAGAGAAGGTATTCAACTTCGGCATTGATGACCAACTGCATCTTTTCAATATTACACAAAAAACCACCATTTCTGGAGGGCGAAAACCGATAACGAAGCGAAAACAGTAACTTGAAGATCCACGCAAATAAAACTCCGTTCAAGTTCATTCAGTGAAACTCCACTTTTTGACAACGAACCTAGACTCTCGTATTACAGGAAGGGGAATGTCCAGCTCGACAGCCCAGAACACTAGTTATCCTTACAGTTCCAAATGAGTGAGGAGAACATCGCGGCCTCCACCATTGAAAAGTTGAGTAAATTAAAAAAATATATTAATGGTGTGTTCAGAGCATCCTACCCTACGAATAAGCTTAAAATCCAGTCGGGTAGAGGCTGACGTACACGTTTGATGGGAGTTTCAAAGACGCCTGAATCATCTCGAGAGGAGTTCTGCTCGGCATTGTCATCGGCCGTTGCTGCAGTGCCAGAATTGGACCCAGCCGCTGTCACACCAATGGAGATGGAGCGCGTCTTTCGATGGGTGCCGCTTATACCACTGCTGCTGCTGCCAGAGCGAGCACGCTTGTAGAGCGCAGGGACCATCTGCTGATAGGCGCCGGTCTCCTGCCACATAGCTAGTGTCTCCTTAGCGTACTTGTAGCCCACCGACTGTGAGGAAAAAGAAGAAGATACAGGTAATGAAGCAACTGCCTAGGCAAAATCGCATTTAGACAGGTTCAGGTATGAGGCAGCCTCAATAACCTCATTCTCTAATTCATTTCGAGCTGACAGATATGATCAGTGTTCTAACCGTAAAATCTTTTAGTTTCGGTTTTACGTGCAATGACATTTAATTCATTTACACACATAACGGCCTATAATCTTTCGCTCTGCTAATGACATCCATCCAGCCTTTTTTCAAAACAAAAACACGACTTACGAATGGTCTTTTAGTCGTCTACACTTCTAGACTGATTCGACCGGGGCTGAAGGTTCACGAAACTTGCTCAAAAAAACTAAATCAAGTTATTAGGTGATCTCTGGGCAAAATCCATGTCTGCACAAAAAGAAGACTAAAAACAACGGTCAAATGTAGATGACCGAGAGTATGGACGATAATACAGATCCTAACAAGCATGAAATCGAGCTACTTCCGATTCGCAAAGCTGTGTTGCGACATCACCTACTCAGATTAGTAAAGAATTATGGGGGTGGAATAGGCCAAAGCTTTTCTTCCTACACTCCTCTGTCAAATATTTCGCAAAACCATCGCCTGACGTCAGGTCTAGCTATTCCGTTTGCCTTAAAATGGCTCAAATTAACTCAAAATGAGGGGGCACATCCTGCAGTTTCCATTCAACTGAGTAGTTCACAGCTTGGACTACATCAACGGAGCTATAATTTTCTCTGGCTGCTAAAAAATTGCAACATCTCATCTCAATCGTGATGCAAAATGATGCCATTAGGCCCAATCGACCCAATATTTTGGCTAAAGATCAAAATTTAAGCAGATATTATAGTTTACGGCGAGGAAATTCCATATTTAAAATGTGAACTTGGTGATAGCAAATGCTAGTATTCCACCTTAAATGTTTTCAACTGAGAAGAACATACCATAATCTCTTCGAAGGCTGCGAATTGGAGGGTCATGAAACGATCGATTGGAGGGCGGAGGTAGTGACAAATACCACTCGCCTTCACTTCCTCCAACTGGCGAATGCAGGAGATGTAGGCTAGGCGCGATTGAATCTCTGTGAAGTTAGGTACCTGTAGAGACAAGGGTGAAGGAAGGGGGACATAAACTCGGCTACAAGCAAACCATAAAAATGCTTCACCAGCTTCTGCATTTGCATTTACCCAAATTTGGTGTCTGGTGAGGTTACCGTAAAGAAAACACTAGAGTCAAGTGGTCAGTACAATTGATGTGAGGCAAAAATATCCGCACGACACTAATTCGACCCATGCGTGGAACAGCCAAACATTTCTCCCATTGTCGGAGAAACAGTCACAAGAATCATTATGGAAGGTAGCTGATCGAGCTAAATTTTATTGGCACTAATTCGTTTTTACCGAGTGACTGACCTACTATAAGAGAAAGACAAGTCAATCACGTTCAAACCCGTCCAAGCTTGACCTTGCAAAGGAGTGCTACTGACCAAGACAAATGTCAGTTATATATATGCAGTTGCTTTGAGAATTACGGAAGCATGGAAGGAAAGAAGGTCATCAACAGATCTGTGCGACCTTAAACTGCAGTGACGTTAGGCAAAACATTAACCTTGTGCCCACATAAATAAGGCAAAATTTCAACATCAAAACTTCAAAACCACTTCACCGTCAGGCAAATCAATTACCTGGAGCGTATCATCGTTCTATCAGAGGCATTTGTTTAACTTAACTGGACACTTACTTGGGGAAAACAGCTAACACCCTTCAAAGCGGAAGCTCAGTGCAACTTAGGATGTTTCACATCTCATTGCCACACCAATACCTTTTCAACCAGACTAGGCCACATTCAACAACCACGGTGTCTACTGCAAAGTAAGGCTCCAATTCAAGTAGAGAGGGTTAACAGTTCACAGTCACTCTGTTCCAGGTTAAAAATTACCCCGAAAAACTTATTACGCGGTGGACCAAAGAAAGAATTATGGAAAGGATTATCATTAGGCAAGCAATTACAGCCTTTAATCGCAGGGACTGGAGGATTTCAAAATCACAGTTTCAATGGTAAAGGACTAGAAAACAGCTTTCTGTGTTGGAAATTGGCTCACTTTAAAGACAGGAGAGCCATCGCTATCACTAAAATAGGCAAAGTCTAACACTCTTCTCTAAATAGAATATCAATTTCAAATTCGAAAGTTAGTCTTCAGCTACATGGATTAATAATGATAACAACGATTCACTTAATAATGGCAGGAAACAGCAAATGAACTGCAGTGATAGGGGTCAAATCGTGGCGCTAGCCTTTAGATTAAGGATAGAAGTGACTCACCCTGATGGGAGGACCCCACCAACGAAAGAAGCGTTGATAGATGAGCCACCAGCCTGAGAGCCAATCGCCATAGTTTGTCAGATTGGTGTCATAGACGGAGCCCACATCCACGGCATAGACTGTCTTTGCACCAAATGAAACCATGACGTCGGCTGGAGAATAAATGAGGAAAAGACTGATTTTAGAGGCGGTGGAAATGGGCAGGACACAACAAAACCAGGGCGGGAAGGGGGAGGGGAAAGCGGGGAGTTGGGAAGGGGTGAGTGCACCTGGAAGCCATGACAAGCAGTAAGAATGGAATGAGGATCGATCCAAGGGTCTATAGGGTTAGCAGTAAATAGCAGTCCTAAAAAACCTACTGAATCGCAGCTTGAAAGTGACATACTCATTGTAAGCAAACCCCAAACATTTGATATTCACCTTCGGGGTCGATGGTGCAGGTAATACAAAAGTAGTGGAATCGCGCTTAATCAACAGGGAACTTTTGAAATCTCATCACGCAACAATATTATGCAAATCGTGAAATTTTGACAATTCCGGAGATACAACAACCAACCTTGAAGTGGATAACACGAAATTAGACCAACGCTGGCTCGTCGTCGCCATTACTCGAAATAGGCCAGCAGCCATTTGAAGTTGATATGCGAATTCGCAGGGGATGTTGATAGTATCATTTCCCTCCCAATGCATGATAAATGGCAAAGTGGGTTTCAGAACCCCTTACATAGCGATGAAAGTCAAGACGTATTGCGTGGGGAACTGGAACACGGAAAAACTTTCTACAAAACGTCCAAAACCAATGAAATCATTCATAAACAAATTAATCTGAAATACCTTCGTTGATTTTTCACTCTGAACACAGATGGCCACATTTCGGCTTTGTGTCAACAATTTCCTCAAGGGGGATCATTTTTCCCCCATTTCTTTAACGAAGAACCATTTAGAATAGCGAATAAATCCGACCAATGAAATAAACGCTGGAGCGTGGCGAAATAGAAGTCAACATATCTATACCCACAGGAGGATTATGGAGTTCATAAATCATCAGTAAGGTTGTCAGATCTGTGCAATCATCCACAAGTGTAGGTGCAACGGGATGAATAAAGTGGCTGGATCAAATCCGGAAGTATAAAATGAATAAACGGACAATTCAACTGCGATGCTCGGTTAAGGTCAAATTTTTGTTTTGCCAAAAGTGCAGTGACAATTTATTTGCCATTTCATGGAAGCTGGTATAATGTTTGGGAAGGCAAAGAATCTTCTTCGGCAGGCAAATCTGCCAGTGCGAGCTAACGATCGCAATAGCAGTCTTCCAAAAAAGGGTAGAAATACTCTTGATGTAGCTAGCAAGCTGTCATTGGATAAGAGATCTAATCCCAAAAATGAGTCAGTTACAAGGGAGCGTGATGGGACAAAAGCAGTCGTAGTAGAGGAAAATACATTCTCCCACCCCAAGCAAACAGCAAATTGAAAGCGGGGTTCTGTTAGTGTGGTAATTGCAAGAACACATCAAAAGCACTAAATATGAGCAAAGAGAAGTCCATTTTAATCGGCAACGCCAAGGAGTCGACACAGACTGCGATCTGTCATGTAGGGAATTTTCTCGTTTACATTCTCAGTTGACAACACGAAAGACAATACCCTATGGATAACGAACCTATTAAATATTTAGAAAAACAAATTGTTACACTGTCTCTCCAATTAAGCTAATTTTCAGTGGGAATTCAGCAGAACAGAAAATACCAATCAAATGCGATGATATATTTTGGGAACTTTCACTGCAAAATTGCAACTTCTGCGCACCAAAACTGACACAAGTTTAGAGAAAAACACCGTTCGCTGCAAAAACCGGGTAAGTTTCAAAAATGTGTGTTGATTAGGCAGACAATTGACTAGGCGAAACAAAACCTACTTCGTCCAAGCAGACCACCTAGCACAAGAGCCCGGTAAAAGCACACCACGAACGTGAACGTAAGAGGAAAGGAAAGTTGGCGAAAACCCCATGAAACACACCAAGTAAATGCAGGAATAAGTTAGTGCAGTTGAGTGTGGTATCAAAAGAACAGAAAGTGAGAAAGAAGCATGCACGAATTGCAGAGAGGGAGGAGATGAATGAATGAAAAGAGCACGGGAGGAACAGCAATAACTCACCGGGCACATTGTTGACGTAGCCTCCATCAAGGAGGTAGCTACCATCCACCGGATCACACAGCGGCGGCATGTAGCCCGACAGAGACATACTGGCTCGCACGTAGCGCCATAGTGAGCCTGATTGCATTTGCGGATGCATGGATGGATAGATCGATGTGGCAGCAGATATGAAGCGAATCAAAGGGGAGGGTAAAAACGAAAAACGCTCAGATTGAGGCGGCAGCATGCAAGCTGCGACAGCATAAAAGGAATGCCGTGTGGCCCAATAACCCTCTCTCCTACTTGTTTGACCAGTGAATGCATCTCAACCCCACCCAGGAGGAAGGGAGGGGAGGGGAAGGAGAGGAGAGGGGGGAATCAGAATGGGGATGAGTGAAGACAGGGGGCTACCTGGAAGGATATTGACGAAGACGCCGTCGATGAGGTAGTGGCCATCAGAGGGGTCGCAGAGAGGCGGCAAGAGCAGAGGGTAGGTCATGCTCGAGCGCACATATCGCCACAGCCAGCCTTTTTCGACGTTGGAACCAATGCATGCACACATTAAAAACCGGGTTATTCTGAGCCCATGACCTCAGAGTGTGAGAGAAAACTCAAAAGTGGTCACCGATGTGTGTTTAAGCAAAACTGGAACTTTATTTTTGCAGGTGTAAAAATGATGCCACTGTGATAGTAATTCATGCAGTAGAGAGTGTCAAACCTGTCCTACTTGAACATGTTGAGTCAATTCTGGCACTTTTACTCAAGTGCGCACATGAGCAGGATGTGGCGAAAGCGCAAAATCCGAGGATGTCCACTCAAACAAAAGATAACGATGGGACGCTCAACAATTAGTAGTCAAGACGGTGAAAACTCCAAATTTCGACGGTTCTTGGACCATCATTCAACTTAGCTCGTGGAACGCTAACACGTGGATAGCCGATCTGTTGCTTAAAGATGCTCCACAAGGGATGAAACCCGCTGTGAGAAGGGTAAATCCATCATAGCCATTCACGTGTATCCGCCATTTGGGAAATTTGACGCAATCCGATACTAAGACAGAATATTCCAACACTGCTGACAAATCATTCTATGCCGAAATTTCCCGTATATTGGTTAGACGTAGGAACAAGTGCATAAGTAGGGCAGAGAATCGTGTGGAAAAATAAATGCAGCTAAAAGTCCCTTTTGACATCAACGGCCCTCTTGCCTTCGTAGAGGTGGCTAGCTGTCTTCTAATATGAAATTCTAATGTGGAAGCGAATGAGGAAAACATGAAAGAGGGAAGAGAAGGGAGAAGTGATTGGTTCTGGACAGAAAACTTATTGGAGTGATGCTAAATCTTGACCCAAAAATGACTGGACGGTAGCCCATGACTTGACAAAATTAGGTTATTTCAAAGTTCCCTCGCCTTCCCCCTCTCCTTACTCTCCTCTTCCTCCTCCCCTCTCCTCCCATTCCAAACTCTAAAATTTGAAATCATGAATTTAGCTACCAAAACTCCGTCTATAAAGAGCCATACCAAAAGAAGCGAAATGTAGGGGAGACTTACCGCTTGTATGGACTCGCATCTTACAGTTACTGATATCCGTAGTAACACAGAAGTAAGGCACCCATAAATCCTCAATTTGGCGATCCTTGAAAATGGACTCTATGTGAGAATTGAACTCGTAGCCTAAGAGAGGGAAAACCGATCAAATGGCAACTCGGGGAGACAGACACCGATCCGGCGTGCTTTCACTCACCAGAAAAGAGAGAAACAGTGGGATACGTGATGTCCCGCAGTTTGGGCCAAATGGACTTGAAGACACGAGCAAAGTCGCGCGAGCGTTGGGATAGCTGCGCCACTCGTGTCTCCTCGGACCACATCGCGCCTATTAGTGCCCCAATACTTGTCCCACCGACCATGTCGATTGGGATTCCTGCCTCCTGTAAGGTGAAGTGGAAAAAAAGCCTTAGCGGGGTGAGGCATCCCTTCCACAAAGAAGCTAGCTGAAATGGTCCCATTAACGATTCCAAATCTCTCAGCAGCCGCATCATCATCATCAAGATCAAAACACTACGACGTTTTCTAATAACTAGAATAGACCGGGTAGCATTATCACGGGGCTGAAATTTAAAAAAAGAAAATCCCACAGAGAACACATTTTTCCCTAAAGCGAGAGGGTATAAGGAAAAGAAAACAACACAATTGGGCAAATAGGATTGCCGCTAAAATGGAGGCGAAATAAACGATGATAGGGATATTAATTACAATATTGTGGATTTCAAGTTGACTTGAAAGATTTGAAAGCAACAATAAAACTACCCTCCCCTCAAAAACAAACCGAATTGAATAACAGGGGAATTAGTGTAGCTCCAGTATTTATCATCGTCGAGATGACTGTGGATATAATGCCTAAAAAGCCAGGCATGCTGACAGAAGAGTCAAAAAACGACTTCATGAGAATGGGTCTGAGGGGATTTTATTCACTTTGCACAGGAAATCAAACAGAAATCGAGGTCAGGAGCTACCCATAAGCCGTCGATACGAGAACCGAAAATAAGAGCTTAATTACCAGCCTTGCTGCAATCATACTAAACAGCAGCAATAGACAGGCAGGCAAATGTTGCACCAGCTTCCGTTGTACTCTTACCCTCTTATCGCTACCCATCTTTACGTGAGTGGGAAGACATATTAAATGGTTATCTTAATGACGGATCATCTATCAGGCACTCTCAGAATGCTCGGTTGGCTATAAATCACACCGAAAAATGTGCTCACACCACAAAATCAACTCTCTCACTTACCCACGCAATCATCCATCCACAGATTCGATTGAAAAAGCCTTTAAAATTTGCGATCAATCGAAGGAGTCAAGAAACTTCTAGAACTGTTGACAAAGTATAGAAGGGCAGTAGTTTCTTCAATGTATGTAATGACGCATACATTCAGTCTTCTGCGGTTCGGCTCTTAGGGCGACAACATAGAACTCGGCTTTCATTACCCGTGCTAGTTGGTCTCACCCTGTTTGCATGCTTGTAAAAAGTTAATTCCAAAATGGCATGCATTGCAAAACTGTTCTTAAAAGTTTCGTTTACAACACATGTAGAAGAATCCACATGTAGTAGAATCCATGGACCTGATACCTTCCCATGTAATAAACTGATCAAATGATTCAAACTGACAGTTTCGCGGCACTAAAATGGCAGTCCAAGGGAATGAAGTAAATTGAAAAGCAGATCTGAGAAACTGAGTCTTTAGAAAAGGCCCCGCTTTTAAGCTACGAAAAGCGAGTGATGCAAGAAACGCACACGCTGTAGATTATCATTTAGCCTTAAGCAAAACTTAATTCGCCAATATGACGGAATGGATAAACCCTCCTAATTCAGTCGTCCTGCAATGATTATCTGTGAGGTTAACTCAGACATCACAGTTACGCCAGGGAATTGGGTGACTTATTACGACAGATACACTGGTGACAGGAAATCTGTAAGCTTCCTTCCTTACAACAGCGTCTTTACCATCGGAAGTCATTAAGACATTAATTATGCGCAAAATAGGTCTGGGATAAATAATAAAAGTGAGCCAACCCACCTGGAGCACACGAATGACTCCCACATGGGCAGCGCCTTTAGCTCCTCCCCCACCAAGCACCAGTCCCACCGCCTGTCCAGTGAGATATCTCGCTAGTCGTGACATATCTGAGTGTTGATTCGGCTCTTCCAAAAGGAAAACTTGACTGTAAAATGTAATGAGATCCTTCACTGTGGGATTGAGCACACGGGGAGGACAACGGATGTGGTAGTGTTGTGTAACCCAGGGTCGGGTATTAAGCCAAGCCGCGGTGCGTTTCGCAGGCGGGTACTCGGTCTCTAGGGGATAGAGGAGAACAAGGATCTTTGTCACCTTGGTGGTGAGGCAACTCATCGCCTGTTCAATGGGCGAGAGCTTCGTGGGATCATCAGCAGAGGCAAGAGCGAGGAGGACAACGCAGTCTGCTTGTCGCAGGCAACGCCGAGTCCATGCAGAGGGACTGCAATGGCTGTCAGCGATGTAGAAGACCATTCGGTGGACATCCTCTTGGTGACTGAGCCATGAGCAGAGGCGGTAGTCATTGATGGATTCTAAGGCATTCTCGCCGAGGCGCTTTTTCACTATGTCTGTGGGAGAGGAGGGAAGAGGAAAAAAGTATGTTAAAGCATGTGTCTACAGCAGTTGTTCGAGAGGAGGGATTAACTTGGACTTATTCCTTACTTGGCTAACTTAGGAGTGGATTACAGTAAATTTGAATTTGCTATGAACAATTTAAGCATTGATTCGGGCATGTACAATGCGACTCTTCAGTCGCACGAAAGTGGAGAATAAATGATAAGCAAATGAAGACATCAATGAATTGTGATGGATTTCACTTGCAACACTGATCAAAGAAAATGTTAAATGGTTAAAAAGACCTCGAGGACTAGTCAGCTGGAAGGAGAATAAAGATTTTGAGTTTTAGTTAATCTCCTCACAAAGTTGTTATCTAGCGCAAAAAAGCATACGGTTATTGAATTAGGACTTGCAAAAGAATCCAAAACAAAAGATCAGCAACTCAGGATCATCTTTGAGATTTTGCAAAGAAAGCTAGTGATTATTTGCTTCCAAATGCAACGTCAAAAAATTCCAGTCTATCCCCCAGCAAAGGTTGAAAGGCAAAAAGTGAAAAGGATTCTCACTTACTATCTGAAGGATAGATTTCAACAATGTTTTTGATGCTAATAGAGCGCATAAATCGAAAAGTTGTTGAATTTTAGTACTACACTTTTCAACAAGGAAGCGTGAGAGAATATGAAAAAGAGTTACTAAATCAATATATCTGTAAGTGAAAGTTCCTGAAGACCATTTTCTACCATCTGGTAATGGACAGCGTGTGACATTCATTAGCTCTGAAGCGTCTATTACGACTTTGCCTCTCCAATTAAGATAGGTGTAAACCAACGGTTTCATCATCCAAGAAGCTAAACATGACTTAAAGGCAAGTTAAACGCTAATCTTGAGTTTTTTTTAACCATTCATATTAAGATAAAGGATAGTGGTGAGCGCGATGCGCCTCTATCTTCGAGTGATTCATTACCACATCGACTAATGGAGTGGCCCCACATTTACATTCTATAATGTACTGGATGTAAACAATCACGTGCGTTTTGAAAGTCCCCACAATTTGCAACATGTCACTGAAGCGAGGCATACCGACAACCACACGAACTGGTCATCTGAGAAACACATGAACGTGTAATCAAATGAATCCAAATAAAAAACAGAAGTGCAACCATTTGTAAAAAGGTGTTTCCTTGTTGTCCTTTAATTCTTGAATAAAATGAGTTGGCAGCATCAAGAGTGGGGGGGGGGGGGATTTCTGGAAAGAGAACGGCTCAGAGAAATGTCGGCATTACTTGCTGTTTTTGTGGTGCCAAAAGTACAGAGTTTTCCAGATAATTAGGCGTAGAACAACGCCGGTAACGCATCCACAAATGGTAAAAGAGAAGAGGCATACAAGCTCGCAAAAAAAGCGGCAAAACACACCCACTCTACAACGCATACAGTACGTGGAGTGAGGCATCACATCTGACTGTGAAATCGTTAGTCATCAAACAAATCACAGGTGAAGTTGAGGACCCTCCACATAAGTAATGCTTTTGACGAAGCATGGATCAGGGTTCGAAAAGGGGGATAGAGGGATGGATGCTTAAACATGGCATTAAGACATTTCTATGAGCCGAGCAAGCAACGACCAGAGGTCAGGAAAGGAAGTATACATACCGGAGGTGAGTCGAACCGATGAGCCGAAGACTGACATTGCGTGTTGCAGCTCAAGCGTGAAGGCCTCTGTGTTGATATCAGGTGAAGTAGCTAGAATCGCAATGGCGCGCAGATTCGTCATGGCACCTCCACTGCCGGCGGCGTTGAGACGTGACTGTTGCGGAACACCACCGCTGCTAGCACCTTCGGTGTACGATCCAGCTACGAAGGGACCAAAGGAGGAGGTTTGACCTCCCTCCAAGATACCGTAGACAGTAGGTTGCATCAGCCGGTCGGAGAGGAGTTGGATGAATCGACTCACAGGATGCGGAGTAAGGCGCTTTAACCAGTTTAGCAGGATGGATGGCACCTTCACTACCTCTGAGTCGCTGTAAAAGAAATGCACATGGATATTTGACAATCTAACTGACTTCAAAGACTGCCTGATCTAGACACTGAATTTCTAATAACGAAGTAGACAGGCTCATTTCTTAGAGAGGATTCAGTACAAAAAGCATCGACATCTACGCGTACCTGTTTGGGTTACATGAAATCTGTCAGACTTTCATTAAAAAAGGATAATGGGAGTCCCTAAAAAAATACCCAGTAGGCCTAAAACCAAATGCGAGAATTCAGAATTTGGTGGTTATAAAATCAAAGCCATGAGGGAGGCCCAATCACAAAATTTCAGTATAAAAAGGAGTCAAGCGCAACTATTCAGATCGACTTGGTTAAGGAAAAGGAGAATCCCTTTTGACTAAAAAAGAGGGTAACTTACCGGATGGCGAGAACTGTGTTCATGCGAGGTTTAGCACTAGTGACCTCCACATAGCCCAGAAAAGCACCACGACCAGATTCAGTAATCACATTGCGACTGCCATCGGAATTCGTGTGAACCTCTCGAAAACGGCCATTTAGCACAACATAAACGTAGTTCGAGCTGTCGCCTTGTCTTGAAAGAAAATGAGAGGGAAGGTTGATGAATTGAATTCACTATTCGCGCTGCAGACAGGTCAACCAGTCTGTGATAGACACCGGTCAAACCAAAGGGGATCAGTACTTTCTGGAAGACACACACGCACGCCAATAACCGCTATGCTAATGGCTAAGATGTGAGGTGGACTAGACGATGATTGCGCATGGGAGATCAAGTGGTACGTCAAGGTGGATTTCTTGGCGGTTGTAAATTATGGAATATGCTCGAGGGTGTATTAGTAACAACTAACAAGAAAAGGTCTTTGAAGTATTTTCAACTACAGGGCAAATCATTAGAAACTTGTAAGATTTTGCCACATTTAACGTCAGCAGAGAGGTTTTGATGAGATTGAACCTAGTGCCAAACCTAAGGTGCAGGAACTCAAATTTACAGAATAGCAACAAAAAGTGGCCGACTTTTCCGATTCGCAAGTCGATTATTCAAAATTGAATCTACAGACCCTTGATCACGAGTAACACAGCACGTTGGAGACAAAAAAAAATGGATCAAGGATGCGGTTGAAGCTGTGGACGTATCTCAAGCTGTACGCAACATCCAGGCACGTTGCCACTCTTTTGTAGCCGGCAAAAGAGAACGAAGAAACCTACTTGTGGAAATTGAACACTCAAAGTAGTCCTTTGCAAACATACGACCAATGAGGGGAAAGAGCGACGAGGAGTGCCCAATGCTTGCAAAGCACAATGACTGTTTCATAGTTAAATACCTAAGAGTTTTTACCTCAAAGCAATGAACTATGGGAATAGAAGAGAAACACAGGATATCTTTCAAGCCATGTGAGATGCCCAGCCAATCAAGATTGCCCAACCCAAACAACCGAGGTATAGGAAAGACAGGGAAACGCTTACTTATAGAGTGCCTTGCCCGCATCTACTCCATGCCACTCAACCGCGAAATCGGCCAGTCGAAGGAGACGTGACAGTCGCAGACTCACAAGATTTGCAGCATTGATAAGGACCTGTGGATAAGAACGCACCAGCCGGAAGAAGTCGTCCCGAGATAGCACCGCCACCAGTGAAGCAACGGAGGCCTGTGCGCTGCAGTTGTTCGCCTCCCCCGTGATCACGCACATCAAACCGATCAATTCGCCGGGCGTACAGCGCAGCACTGGCACCGACTTCGTCACTCCCTAGGAGAAATAATAGAAATAGAAATGGGAACTTCCTGACATTTCGATTCGATCACAAGAAAGTTCGACTATTCAAATATGCAGGGGTGTTTGTCAGTGGCAGTGGAGCTGTCTACCGTAGGTTTACGAACCACGCTTCTTACTGGGCCTCGACTCTCCTAATTTTCAATTCGACGTTCGAATTCCTAGTCAAACCCTTTCAATTAGGCGATTCCTACTTCAATATACTGATTTGTCAAGTAGACCAGTTGGATTGAAACTTGAATCCGGGAAAAGTTATGAGTCCTTAGGATTCTGAGTCTCGCTGTCTTTTGGCCTCTGATTTCACTCCTACCACCTTTTAAAGGACCAAGCAATTTGAACTAACCCCTTCTCTAAAGATTTGAATTCTGGGTCCTCCTTCCTATATGACGAGACCTGCACATAAATCAAAGTAGCTAAGTTATCTAATTCAACCTATTCAACTAGTAAATTGGTTTAACTACTACTGATGCTACAAAACAAGCTCGAACATTTTCAAAATGCCGTCACATTAATAATCAGATTTGAATAGCAAAAAATATACCGAAGGATGAAATCCACTGCAAACCTGAGGCTATTCCAAAGTCGAACCGACAATCGGTTGATAGGGGAAAAAGCTTCCGTCACCTTCAAAAGGTTAAAATGAAGCACAAAAATATCATTGAATCTTTGGAATAACACTGCATTAAGATCCAACTTATTGAACTGCACAATTATGCACGCTTTCAGAAAACTTGGTTATGGTTGGTAAAGGTGGAGAAAAGAGGAGTAGTTGATCGCCACGTGTGAGGTAACTAGCTCCGTCTTCTAAACTAACAATCCTTGTAGTTTAATGTGAAATGGCTGCGGAACCTATACTTAAGTCGCGCCAAAGTGGAAATAATGGGATTCTGGGGCACCATAGGCCTTGGGGATAATCCCAAAGTCGACACCTGCCAAGTGGGGGGGAAATTCATGAAAAGGTACGAAAAGCATTCAACTGCAGAAACCCCTCTCAGTGTCATACAATTCATCAATGGCGAATCATAAAAACAAAAATCAACAGAATTGCGTGAATTTTCGAACCATCGGATCGTAAAGCATCTAAGTAAGGTCTAAAGAACAGCCCAAAGGTAACAAAGACAAGGCTAACCCATAAACAAAAGCCCAGAACTCAGTTAGAACCAGACCGATAAAAGGACATGGCACCTATCAAGATGTCGCGGTAAAGCCTAAACGCAGATCAATAAGGAACTGTAAAAACTGTAAATAAGTTGGCAGATTAAGCATTCATACCAGCAACATCTTAGTCCCTCATATGTTCCCGCAATTCCCCCAAACCAATCCGATTAAGCGAATTTCAAAATCATTGCTACAAAAGAATCACTAATGTACCGGTCCAGCGACAGTGGAGAGCTGCGTGATCACAAATCCTCCCGAGAGTATGTAGTAGAGTGCCAGTTGAGGTTCCGTCTCCTTAGAGATCAGCTCGCCGGGATTGACTTCTACCACGCTGATCATGTTCTTTCCGAAGGCCGTGGCACCCTCAGAAATGCCGAAGAGGCGTGCAAGGTCCTCCTGTGCCGCATGTATTAATTCCACCTGCTCCTTGGCGGCAATTGCAGGGGTGGAGGATGCAGCGCAATTCGACGCGTTGTCCGCCACCTCACCGAGTTCAAGAAGCTTGGAAACAGACGAGGTGGAGACGAGAGGCCCCACCTCATCAAGACTTCCGGTTCCTTGAGCTACCACTGCTGGCCCTGTCTCTGCAGTTTTCGCAGAGGTGGAAGAATGTTTCGCTGTTGACTTCTGAGTTGGAACCAAATGGTTGGCTGTGACCGAGCCCTCGGGCATTAACCTGGCCGTCTTGGACTTGCGTCGTTTGCGTGCACGAGCTGCGGTGGAGGAAAGGTATTTTCCAGTACTCACGTTAATAGTAAAGCTACTTTCCTACCCTCATATTAGATTACTGAAGGGTGTTCCATCAAATAAAAAACCGGTAGCTGGATCAAAATTGGCCTACTCAATGATGTAAATGCAAAAAGCATGTCCATAGCTTAGGCATAAGGTTAGCCATTATAGATAACCGAAAAATCAAGTACGTAAAATCCCCAACTATTAAGCTTGGAATGGATTCAGTGGCACCAGGAAAATAGAATAGTACTTGATATCAAGCTAACCTTGCAGTGCAACTAAGTTTTTGAGTAGACAGCAGAGTTGAGAAGTCAAATTAGTCATTAAAGGTGAAATAGAAAAAACCCAAAGTTTTAGCGTAATATAAATACACATATAGGGACAGGAAACTATTCAAAATTATAAATACATAAGCAGAGGTTAAAAAGTTAAATATATTTTCCACCGATACAACATTACAGCCCAATGCGGCCTTTTGAGAGAAAAAGTATTCATAAAAAATAATGTTGAATTATCTAAATGTGCAATCTTCAAAAGCTAATGTCATCAGATATTCGGTTAAAACTATAGCATATGCTGGTAGGACTAGGCACCAGGTAACACCACAGAGACAAAACAGCAGAGAGCATTTTCGCAGAAACGGAAGCAAATTAAATGTGCGATATGGTTACCCTTTGGTGTCAAAATTACGGTTTACTGGATAATAAAAAAAATGTTCTTTCAGGATTACCCAAATATCCATGACCCAAAAAAACGCAGTGAAACAGGGTGGTGGTACCATAATGTTTATTGATACGATACTAGGTGAAAAAACTGTAATAAGGCAGTTGAGAAAATATGCAACCAAGCAAAAAAGTGCTGAAAGCATGTAAAATCATGATACAGAAAAAAGAAGAGTAGCACCTACAGTCGCTGTTTGATGCATTTTTGCTCCTTTCATCAAAACGCTTTAGAAACGACTCAACAGCTGAATCTTTGAGGAATGTTTGCCGTTCCTAGAAGAATAATGAGTAAAAGTAAGGGACATTTTCATTAGAGAAATAGAGAATCCAATATATTGCACCTGAGAGAAGAGCTCCTTGTCCAGACCAAAAAAATTGTGCAGAGCTGCGAATGTGACGCGATGAAGACGAATGATGGTCATCTGTGCAAGTCGAAGGTTTGCTGGTGGATAGTCCCGACAAATTTTGATCAGATCCGAAATCGCTAGACAGACAACCTTACTGCGTATCACAGCCACCGCTTCAATGTTGTGGTACCTCGGTTTGTTGTTGTTCATCACGTCCACAATCGCTAGAAGGCTATAGGGATTCCCTCCCGCTGTAACCTCGTGGATCACTGTCGAGGAACCATCCTAAAGAGGCACACAAACTTGTTCAAGGTCCCGATAAAGGTAAAAATAAAAAAGGACAAAGCGAAGAAGCTTCTCATACCGTGTCAGTGACTTTTAGATCCAAACGACCACTTTTGACAACGTATATCTTATCCTCAGGATCCCCATCACGAAAAAGATGACTTTTAGGGCGCAAATCAATGGTACTAATGACACCGGACAGGGCTTGGACAACATCACGACCGAGGTAGGAGAGCATTCGAACGTGGTTAACCATTAACTTTAGGTCCTCGGGCATGTCACCAGATTCATCTCCTGATTCCGGCTCAAAGAAGGACTCGGGTAGTTGCTATAGGTCGAATAGGAGCTCGGTACCCGCGGATCGCCACTGAAGAGCCTATAATTCGTATGTTGAATGAAGTGAGAATGGGTAACCTTTTGACATAACCGATAATTAGTTTTCGCTGTTCATCGCGGGATTTGGAAGCGATTGCATTAAAATTGCGGCTCAAACGGATAGCATAGTAGCGGATTTTATCTCGATTTCGGAAACGGAAACGAGTAACTTTGTGTTCTTGCTGAAAGGGTACTAAGATTGCATCGAATCAATGGTAACACCACTGTACCTTTGTACCGCAAACGCTGAGCCAACTTCCAAATAACAATTGCAATTAAGGGTAAAATAATAAACAGAAGGAGCGTGGATAACTAAGGATAATAATTACGCAGAACTAAGAGCGTACTATCAGTTTGGACAGCAGATCCGACGAATCAGCGCCACCAGTGATGGAATCAAACGACTCATCAGACAGGTAAGGGGAAAAGCACGTACTATCACCTAAGCAAGCATCTTCTGGCATGACCAATTCGTCGGCGACACCTTTAGTGAGAAGAAAAAGTGCCTCTAAAACTGCCATCAGATTAAAAAATACTAAGCGGACAGCCATAGTTTCCACCAGGGCGCCCGCAGCCGAGCGAACTTAAACAAAGCAATGGAAATACTGCCTAGTCCTTAAGAAAATCAAACGTCAACAAAGTTAAGTTACTCACGTAAATTGCTCATCATCATCATCCAAATTTGCAGCACCTCCTCTTAAAAGAAGACAAATTTTGGGACACGAACAACAAAATCGGCACATTCAGGCGCCCAGGATTTAAATCGTGTACGGGACGAATAATAGCAGTTCCTTCAAGCGATTTTCTGCAGGAAGAGGCGAAATGACCCCGTTTGTGCACCGCCTTAGAGTCAGTTGCATCCTATCCTCTTCAGCTTTAAGAATACCTGCATCATTGTGAGTGAACCAATAGATGGCGAGCGAATCATTGCGTGGGCCTGTCTTGAAAATTTCGGTTCTATGAGTAACTGTCAGTCGGTACAGTAAAATAATATGCCTTGTGGATGGGTGGAATTTGGCCATAAATCCTAGCCAAATCATTTCCACAATGTAAATAAAGGGTTTTGCAAAGCAAATTCTCGGGTTTGTTTTGTCAACCTTGTGTTTGGGGCATGATTTTCTCACTTGGGTGATATTTATGTAAAGACAATAATCTAATTTGGTCTATTGTTGGAAAGCCATAAGGATAAAAAGACCCCACGTGGAGCGAGGCTCCTCGGTCTCCGCTTTCCGATCCCTAGACAAGTCCGGTTGATTTGCTTTGGACATCTTTATTAAAGACGGCAAGATGGATAGGGAAAATACAGCAATCAAGAGGGAGGGGAGCCATAGTCACTAGGTAAGGGGGAGGACGATCCAGTTACCAGGTTCGAATTTCCTGATTGCCCCCTCCCTGAAATGCACATTAAAACAACATAAGTATTACACCCAACACTGGAAATGAATACTTTGATCGCCTTGATGACGAAAGACGATATGATACCTGTGCAAAATATATTTCGTCGATGCACAGTAAGGGGCGGGGCTACTGGTTTGGCCTGGAAGCCAGACTGCCCAGTAGCGATCCAAAGGCGGAGTCCCTAAATAGCCTATTACAAAAACTGACATTTAACAAAACAAATAATGTGTTCCAAGTGTATCGGCAAAGCGCTCATATTCATCAGTATTGATGAGGGCACTAGCCTTCCGGTGGCGATAGTCACCGAAGTTATCATACTTCTCCAACAAGGCTGTTGTTCGTATTCTTTCCCTCAAATCTAAAGGCATTTGCAAATCTGGTCGGGTTTGTAGCACCACCCGCTGGCTTCGATTTGAGGATATGCTACCTGCGGGATCTCAGCGAGCTCCGCCATTAAATCTGTGTTGCCACGGGCGCGACGGGTCTTGACCCCCTGCCGTCTCCATGCTGACCTCCTAAATGACTCAGCCACCTTGACAATTTTAAACAGCCTCGAATTTGCTGAGGTGGCGAGATCCCACAGCCAAGTGGTGGGCTCTTCATCAGCTCACTTGCTCCTTATATCAAATCACTGGACCTACAATCGACCCTCACTCGATCAGAATGAAACTCAGTGAGTTCCAGCCCCAGCACCAAACCAACATTAGAAGTACCCAAAGGGTTCAAAAGTGCAACATTGAAGAAATGTACAATGAGCAGGAGAGGGAAAGGGAATGTATTCAGTTTCTTCTACTCCTGCGCACATAGGTTGTGGTCTCAGCCTTCTTTCCGAGGGTCTTTCGAGCTCGCGGCAGCTTGTTGCGCTTGAATTCCACCTCCCTCATCCAAGCTTCATCCGTCTGAGGGGAAGAGAGTAAAAGACAGAATTAAAATAAAGTCATGTCATGCACATTCTTGTCGTAGTACTAAAGCTTGATCGAATCGTATACCCTGCTAGACGATATCTCCAAAGCAGATGAATGGAACGATTCCAACCATGCTTTCTACCTCGAATCGTCTAGACAATTGGCTACCATTACGCCATTTGATATGAAAGAGTTTGGTCTCCTTAGGTAGCATTTCAAAGCCAATTTGAAGGAGGGGGGTGAATCAAATATCGACAAGCAGAGAATGTGGAATAGGCGATAGCTGAATCTTTACAAAAAAAGGCATATGCACATTCAAGGATGAAAGTAAATGAATAAGCAATGCTGCAGTTTAGACACAAGAACAGGTTGCTTCGTTAGGATAGTTGTTTACTTGTTCGGGATTTTACGCAGTCAAATGTGGAAAAAAAAACCAGAAGGCTGTCAATTTCTCTGTCCCCACCTACGTGATCGTGACGTTGTCACAAAAATCAGTTTAGACACTTACGTACAGCCTAAATCATCGCCATGCTACTTCGCAAACAAAAGGCCTGTTATACTTACGCCTTCAACAATAGATCAGCAAGAACGACAATGAAAGTCACAATGAGCATAATGCGAAAGCTCCCCAATTTACTGCCACACTGTTTCGCCCTGGCCAAGAAATTCGCATACTTGAACAGGACACGGGGGTACAGATGGTGACGATGTTATGAATCCAACAACGCGCCATAACGTGATATTCCAAATAATTTAAACACTTTTAAACTGTTTCATCCTCAGGATACGATACAGCAGCATACTTATGTGAGTAAAAGCGAGATGAGGACGTACCTTAAGTTGACGCAACGACGGGGCCAGTTCACCAGGCAGTTGGAAGGAAGTGGGGAACTTGGGCGTCTTCTCGTACTTGCGTATGGCTGCCCTCAATTGGCGCCGCTGGCGTCGTACCTCCTGCTGCCGGACCTCCCTGCGAATCTCCTTCACCAGTTTTGGGATGCTAAAAACAGATGCCCGTTTAATACAAATTACAAACTACCTGATATCTGTTAACACCAGAAGATGTTCGAAACATGAAAATAGGGAGTCACATATACCACTACGGAATTTTAAAGTACTAGAAGGAATTATCAGGGAGACAGTGAACTCCCTTTGAACAGTTTCACGAATGGGAGTAGCCTGAAACCTATCTGGCTGAAGGCACACGGAGCGCCTTAAGATTCGTAAGGAAGCCAAGCCTGATTTGGAACAATCATAAATTACAGAGCTAAGAAAAGGAACTCGATTAAATCAGCATTTATCTGTCTTGAACTGTGAATGAGCATTAAGGGTCTTCTAACGGGAGATCCTCCAGTAGGCTTAGTTCAAACTGGCTGCATGAAATGGGTGCGAAATGGGGACTATGTTCTGTCAACGATGCCAACGCCTCGTCTGATATCACCGTGCACTACCTTCAGTAGCTAGTTTATTCGAATAAGAGGTTGGGAACATTATCGAAACACGCGCGATGGATATTCAAGCCCAATTTTCGCAATATCCGGATAGCATGAACTGAACGAACTATCAAATTTAAGCTACTTGTATTTTCAATAATCATAGGCTATAGGTTTCCCAGTTCTTCCACATTCTTGAAACTGCAACTACACTTCAGACGCAAATACCAAAAAACGAAACAACTAACCCAGTTTTAACTATCGAAAATGACGTTTTAACTAGCTAGGCTGTCAAGCGAATTAGAGCAACCTGTAAACACCAAACCTCTGAGTACTACAAAAACAAAAGATCAACTCACTTCTCCAAATCTGTCTGCATCTGCTTTGCCAGCTCCTTAGCAGTGGGTTTCCTACCCTTTGCCTTGGCCTTAATCCGCAGCGCCTCAAGCTGAGCTTGGGTCAGCTTCCGTCGTTTTTTCTTCTGCTTCCTGGCGGTGCGTGGGTTGGCGGCAGCCTCTGCCTTCACCTCCTCCTTAGCCACGTGAAGCAGTAGCACCTGGTGGTCCACTGCGCTGGGATTGTACGACTGGCCAGCCGGACAGATGAGCTCTGGGTGCTATGACACCCAAAACAAGTACGCATATGAAAAAAACAATCAGCCGAGATCTTCAACTAGAGTTCAACCAAGAAACAAGGGTAAACTTGGCTGACGTACAGGAGGTAATTTCTGGGCAATTTCGGTAGATTTGATAGAATCGTTACCATTTTTGGTCTGTTCATCACTCCAAACGTCAACGTAACGTTGGAATAAGGAACGCCTCCTTGGTCGATAAACACTTCTGAGGGAAATTACGTGCGATTTTCAAAGTAATGTACCTTTCAACAAAACTGCTAGCGGTTGGAATTTCTGGATGATCCTTGGCAGCCTCCTTGTCGCCTTTGACGATTTTAACTTCGTCCCCCTTCTTAACAACAAAACCTGCGGCTCTAAAAAAGGTTACCTAAAACCTCGTAGCCTACGTTAGTTCCCTACGCTTAGCAGCATCGTGTAGTTCTGTGGAAATATTGTTCAAAATACGTTTCCACTGTTTCTTCTTATTTTTACCACGATTTTTCATTCCAAATCTACAAATGAATGCGAAAGTATGTAAAGAGGGATAGAACTCGGTGGCTACATCGGGAAAACGAATATCCAAGCAGGCGAAGCAAGAATATGAAGGCAAGCAGTTAAATCGCATGAGTCACGAACTAAACAGAAACAGACTTTGTAAACCTTACAAAACGTGCAAGGGGCAACTAGGAAAGTCCGCCCCCGTTGAAAACAATTAAAACGAATAGATTTCGCAACAAATTCCACTCTGCTAAAATTTTTCCAAGGCTGTAGTGCATGAATTAAATTTTATGCCTTGTTTGTAAATACGCTTTTAAGTTGCCTTAATTTGAAAATAATATGCGTCCTTAAGTATTTTACAAGAACGATGGCAACTTATTATAATTAAACCAACATCCAAAGGGCTTGGTTCTCCGCTACCTAGTGGTTTGAGGAAGTAATAGATTTGACATACAATTATTGTTAAGTGTTTTAAATGTCACCACAACCCTGCAAATGACCAATTATCGGAGAAAGCCATTTAGTCCAGGACTCACTAATGCGTCTTGCAGTTTTAGTTGCAAAGAAATATTTATAGCTGAGCACGCATAAAGACTTGCTATCTAGTTAGACAAACGAAGCCAAATGCAGGGGACCTCTGGCCATCATGAATGCATGTACGCCCATTTACCTTAAGAAACTTGTATGTATTTCCCAACACTCATTTCATTTGAGCGCAGGAAACCTGGTGCAGTGCACAGACCTGACAATGGTCGCTCTGTTGCATTTGGATAATTGGTATGGCGAGCTACGCGGTCACCCTGACCTCCGCATTTTGTAATTCTGCTCCCTATCATGGTTTTTGAGTCACACCCATAGTCCGTCATCACCTGCGCACGTTAGTAGCATGCAATCCTCAACAGGGCTCTCACTTCCTAAAGGACTCAGGTGACAGTTTTCTCAGTGTAACAAATCCAGGATGACCACCAGTCCTTACAATCAACATGGATTTCAAACTCTTGACAGGTAGATTAGTAGGAGCATTATCAAGATGGGTATTACAGACAAAGGTATTTTACTTCATAGAGTGCCAAAAGCTTATTTTTGATGTGTGAAAGCACTCAAAACACGTTTTATTCTTGTCTTAATATGTCCCCAGCTTCTTAGGTAACTTTAATGACCTGATAAACTTTTTTTTCTTATTAATTTTGCCATCGCTATGGGCGACCAATGCGGCTATTCGACCGCCTATCTTACAATATGAAAGATGCGGGTTGACAAATTATACGATGTTCGCTTTTATTAAGTGAACTCACAAATCACTTTTTCAGGTTAAGCGTTCTTTGGGTTCCTCTTTGCATTCTCAGTCAGAAATAGTGGAACACAGGTTCTCTGGCGAGATATTGATTCTAAAAAGAGTATTGATGTGGTCTTCCTTTTGTAACTTGAGCTAAGATGGAATGTGTAGACGAACAACATGCAAATAAGGCTTTTGACGAAGTACCTCGTTTTGTTTATGGTCACTGATAGTACACTGCTTTAAAAGAATTTCATCACGAGATGCATGTCAATGTTAGAAGCATTTTCATTCAATGGGATCCAGACGTATGTCCGGTTACATGTAAAAGCCATATCTAGATTTTAACATTTTACATATATATTGTTAAAGAATACGTGAGAATGCCAAACTTGGCTGCCGTAATGAGCAAATATCAGGGGGCAGAACCGATGCCGTTGGATGTAAGAATGATAGTGCCAATTGACTTACACCTAGCTCATTGAATTAATCCTATGTTCAACTCTTCATGTTCTTAATGATTTAGAAGAAAAGGGTCTTGTTCACAGGTTTGCCGCCTCAGTTAAAAGTAATCAATCTAGAGCAATACATCCCAGAAATATTTTTACCGACGGTACAAAGGTGCGGATTAATGATGCTGCAGTTGAAGCCATCGTTAGCTATTTATGGGCAATTTCTCAAAAGAACATAGGTACTTTGGATGGTTCCTTTCTGTTTATTAAAAGTGAACAATACCCCGATTTTTTCATAGTCGCATTATCCATTGTTTGGCACTTACATTTGTTTGCCGATTTAAGTGTTAAAACGCTAAGCGCCTCTTGCTGATATGCATTTTAGGTTTATAGCAAAATTTGGTTTCTCAAATACGGAATTCCTGTGTAATTTGCGATGAACTTTGTAACATTGCTTATTGGAGCTATTTTTAGTCTTTGTTTTTTGTCTTAGAATTTAAGACTTACCGGTGAAGCATATCTTATTTTAGTCGTGTGCAACCAAGTTCATGTCGAGGAACTTTAATTCGTAGACTTTTGCCACAAAAAAGGATAAAGTTATGGAACTAGTTAGGTAATTAATGCAAAAATACACAAAGATTTTTCTAAGCGATGTTATTTGCTGTACTAGTTGATGGGATGACAAAGAGTTAAGTTGATAAACCTTTAAATCAGACATCTTAAACAACATCCAGCGATCATTTATTTTGCTAGAAATTCCCCTTTAGGCGGGGTACGTCTATCGATTTAGCCTTAGGCGTATCTACTTTTTTTGCGTTTTCCTTCTTTAGATGAAAATTTTAAGTGGCTTCCACCAGAGGCCAAAGACTGCGGCCATGTTATGGACAAGAGCGATGCCTGGTCGTTAGGCTGTCTCATCACCAAACTAATGTACTGTGGTTTCAGCAATGAACCTGATATCACCACCGTTATGAACACGGTTCGAGGAAGTGGAGAAATATCCCGTGAAATGATGGAAGTACTTAAAAAGGTAGTCGTAACAAAAAGTACTTCACTCCTCCCTACCCATAGGTGTATCCCGAGACTTTGATCGAGTTGGTCAAGGGCATGATATTGAAAGATGTAAATAATCGCACTGGTATAAGGTAACTCATTGACGCTTCCCTTGCTCTTATCGGTTCTTAGAGAGGCGTTTCAGAGTGACTATGTACAATCCCTTATGGACCGATATGATGCCCATCGGAAGCTGAGACGGCAGCGCCTAGAGAAGCAGCTGTGCGAATGTCAGTCAGGGATAACACAGTTGGTTGTTTATGCCTTTGATGGGTAGCTGTTTTTAAATAGCCCTTATTTCGTGCCACGGGCTTCCATTTTTTGCAACAAAACTCAATGAGACTCCCAACACTGATCAAACTACCGTAAATAAATGCAGCGAGAATTGGAGTAAATTTGGAAGGAAATTACACGTGTATCCGGAAGTAGAAATTAAATTGAGTCTACAAAGTTACGAATCATTGGACTTCTAAGGTATAAGAGGGAAAAGTAAGTCGACTAGATATATAAGAACTGCCACGGTTGTACATTCTCGCTCTGTCTGTCAGGTATCACATCAGTCATGCTGTCATATTCAAACGCTTGAACTTGTTATCTTTTAGGTTACAAATGAGAGTATATATTCTGTGGAAAAGTATCCTTTAAGACTTATTAATTAGTTGGCGCAATTTTGATGCGTATAAATGCTTGCAGAATACTCCAGACAGAGATTTCATGCTTCAGGCAACATTCCCTACGAACACGGACTGTCCGCGATGCTTCACTACCTCGTCGATCAACTGGAACACGAGAACTGTGTGGAAGGAGTGTTATCCTGGATTGCTGAAACACAGTGCCGTAATGAGGCCTCCACGAACCCTCTCCTACCCCTCCACGTGTGGCGGATCTTCCTCGTGCACCAAGAGAACCCCGCAATCGTTCAGCACGGTCTTGCCATCCTTGCGCACTGCACCAGTGTTGGAGAGATGCGTCTTCAAGCAGCAAGCCCTATCGCTGCTGACGGTGGTGTTGTAGATCCAACATCCGCGGAGTTCTACGACACTCTGATCGATAACAGCACTTGCTGGAATGAGACTAGTTTGGCTCTCATCTCTAAGCTCGCCAAGCGTCATATGGATAGTGTCCAGGTCCATGTAAATGTATTAGTTCTTTTAGAGGCCATTCTCTGTCCTCTTCAACTTACCAACCTGGAGCTGGAGTCGCAGTTGGCCTATTGGTCAAAGTGTGGAGCTATTATTCGTAAGATCTGTGAGATGGAATACCCGGAGGTGATCACTAAGGCTCTAATGCGTGTCCATATGGGTTATGCGAACATCTTACGAATCGCTCTGGCGGTGCTATGGAAACTTAGCATTGATCGTAAGTTGGAGACCATACTGCTTTACCTCTGTAGATGTGAACGCGAGACGTTTCATTGCAATGGACGCCTTCAAACTGATCTATGATGCAATGTTCTATTTCCCTAAGCATCCGGGTATTATTAATCAGGGTGCTCTGTGTCTCGCTGCTCTTGCCTCACAAAGTAAGGCTTGAAAGTCTTTGAATAACGAATTTCTAAATGTCAGTAAGAATGGTTTCATAATATTTCTGAAGCTACTGATTTAACGCTGGAAAAATGGACTTTTGAGTTTATGGAATGGGACGGCACATCTTAAGGATTGAAGAACGCAGGCATTTTCCTGCTCAGCCCCCTACTGCCATAATTGTATTCCCATCTTAGCATTTGACAAGCACCAGAAGGTTTGACAGTACTAATGAAAAGTCTAGGATGAGCTGGCTTCACTTCGATACAGATGTGGAATTCCGACCTTCATATGCTTTCACTGCTTCGGTACACATTTCAACGTTCACTTAAAGTCGTGCAGCTAGGTTTCGTCACAGGCGGTGATAAAATTCTACTCTTTTCTGCCACCTCAGTGTGGCATTCGACCCTCTCTCTCAAGGGTCATGAATAGTTTTGTGTGTGGCTTCTCGATAGGTCGACACCACATCCACTGAGCCTTTTCTGCATTGATTTGAATGCTCATCGGAATTGGTTTTGTCGCAATAGGCTGAAAACAGTCAGGCTTGCCCTTGTAAAGGTTACACCTCTTGGGGGTGTCACCATCCCCAAGTCCCCTATCACTGTAAGTAGGAGTACCCGAGGATTTAACGCTTTGGCTCTTGTGTACAAGAAAAATTTTACATCAAGCTGTTGCATACACATGTCCACTGCCACAGTTGCCTACCGTTTCAACTACCGGGGCTTAGGCTGGATCATAATGTGCGTTGTGTACTTGGGTGTAAGGGGCCACAATTGCTACTTACTACAAGGCGTATTGTAGTATCATTCTTGAGACAAGCCTTTCAGTCGCGCGTGCCATCAGCTATTCCTCTTCTGATAGCCTTGCGAGCTTCCTCGACGCTACTACTACAGCATTTACCAACCAGTATGCCTTGTGACATCTTCTAGAGAAACTTGGGGAATAAAAGTAGCTCCTTCTCGTAACTTTTTAAATATACGTGAAAATGAATAACAAAACCATTTTTAATTAGAAATTGGAAAAAACCCATTGGACGGATGTGAGAGACATTCTCCATTGAATGGAATTCCTTTTAATCCTTTTTAGGGTCAATGAGAGAGGAGAAGGTCACGAGTATTGACGTTCTACCCCTTCTACTCGACTCTATCTACGCATTCTGCTTCTTCAGTGACATTTGCTATAACCTCTTCTACACAGTCAGTGCAATAATTAACAGATCAGGTAGGAAATCTCTTCTGCTTTTTCCGTCTACTTTTTGTGAATAAAGTAGCTCACGAGCTCGGAGTCGTGACCAGGAGGTGCGCAGTTGCCTCGCAAAACGACGAATTTAGACCACCTTCATGACCACATTTTTGGCTTTGGTAATAAATTTGGTGGGGTGAGGCTAGGAATGCCTGTGAACATTCTCCATGGATTTACACGGTGCAAGCTTTTTATGCAGTTTTGCCGCACTTTGCATGTGGACGGTAGACACACAATGTGGTCGATCGGTCCCCGCAACGATGCTAGTGTTAATGGTGTCTAGCTGCACGCAGAACTGTTTCTGTGAACATTATGACAGGAAGAATTGCCTTCGGGATTCGTACTTCACAAGATACTACCTCTCCCATGAACGAACAGACGGAAATGGCTGTGCTGATTCCGCTCAAAGACGATTCAAAGGGACCGATGTTATCCTCGATTTCCAGACAACCGTATCCCAAATCCAGATTTAAATCACTGCAGTGGTCTTAAGACTTTGAGGGAGAAAGGCGACCTACATTTGTCGTATAGGACACCATGCCACCAATATGAAAGTTAAGTCACGAGGCAATGCGAAAACCAGCCAATTTTCACCGCTAGCATTCGAATCAAGGCGAAAGTTTCTTAGCTTCACGGAAGGAACCAACGATTATAAGGAGCGGAAACGCCATTTTTGTTTTAGATGCTACCTTCTGACACATTTATGCGGCTATCGGGACTTTAGGACGGTTTTTTAATAGGACCTAGCCAATCTTGAGCAGCCTGATGAGTCGGTTAAAGGTTGAAGGCTACGTGAGTATCCAAAGCTTGCTGCTATATTAAAATACAAGCGGGCCTTGTAGAAAGTTCTCTCTCTTGAGTGATTCCAAATTCAGTGTTCCACGAGCTGAGTGCTCTCCATAACGACCACTTGGCTCCGGAATAAATAACACCTATAACTGAAACTGTCACTGACATTAAGGTGTGCTGCCTTCCCTAAAACGTTTGGACATCTCAAATGTCTGCCTTTTGGATTTTGGTACGATGTATTCGTTTAAATGGTGCTTCAATCATCATCACACGTTGTTCTGCATACATGCGCGCACTAAAATTGTAGCTTGTCGCCTCAATTAATGACGTCTGAACAACACTACCATACCGAACGGTAGCAACAGGACACATACGTCACTCATTTTTTCGAGTAGCACCGCCACTGTAGTATTCTATCGTAACAACACAACCAGCGAAACTGCAACTCCTCCTTTGTTCTCAACCCGCCTCGTATGCACACGCATGCATATGCGTCTACGTAAAGACACACCCCCACCTCCACCCCACTCCCACACCAAAACCACATTCTCTTCTGCTCACTGCAACCACACAGAACACAAAGACACACCACCTGTACCTGCTCCTCCACCTCTGTCTAATCCATCACTTTTGCTATGTTGGTGCCAAGCCGAGCAGGTGCTGCGCTTCGTGCGACCGCGTCTCAAGGACTGTCGACGTGGCTTGGTGGCTCTCATCTCCAAGGCCTACGGTGTGCATCGAGACGACGACAGGGTATTGAGCATTCTCGTCAGCATTCTGAAAGTCGTCATGGCTAATGGTTAGTGTAACATTCCTCACTCTCTGCCTTCTCTCCCCACTCTTTCCATCTCATCCCATGACGACATGCCACCCTAAACGAGGCGAGGCGAGGCGAGGTGAGGCGAGGTCAGACGAGACACGAGACCCTCTTATCGGTACGGCGACCAACGCTCCATGTCTGATTGGGTGAGGATGGGATGCGCTTTAGCATGACAAGATTGTCTTTTCAAGGTCTGCTTTCCGGCGAGGAGCTATGCAGGATATTAGAGCGAAATGGATTTCTTAAAATGATGTTGCGGCCACTTATAGGTGGTGTATCACACTTCTCCATTCAACATTGGTAATCCAAGGCCGAAACTGATGAATGTGCCCGATTTCAGCGGACGTTTCCTGCTCGGCTGCTTTGCAATAAGTTTTGAAACCACAGTGTGCAGATTGGCGTTGACATTAGATTGCTTTTCAGCGTCGTAAAGTGGTACTAAGTAGCTGCCAAGTTGGCAGACTCTTTGAGATGTCTCACTGCAATGTCTGCCCGTGACTTGCAATGCAGTTGTTTGTCTATATGCATGCACCAAGAGGCAGAGCGATGTCAGCCCATTGATGCAATGCTCTTGATTTTGCTGTCTTCCCATATACAGATGCCAATGCATTCTCCAAACAGACTGTCCACTTTTGGGTAGCTAATTTTACGCCTACTGTGGGAGCACATCATGCCATTTCAGATCGCTTCCTGACTCACTCCCTGTCTGGCTGGTTGTATATCATCTCGATGGCAAGCGAATGAACGATACACCCGATGCCCAACCCGCACTTATTAGGCTCTTAACACTTCCTCTCTAAAAGTTTACCTTCGCCCCGTGTGTGTGTGGTAGATTGCAGACGAAGTTGCTCATCCGCTGAGGGCCAACTAGTGCCGACAGACGGTGCCTATCTATTCTGTCCAAATCGAGACAATTGGAAGTGTTGCAAGTGCAGCTTCTGCTTCAGAGACGATCAGAAGTGGTCAGTTGGTGAGAAGGTTCCCTTCTTGGGCAACGCCAAACAAGGGGATCGCAGATCACAATTTCAATCATTCAAGCCAGTAAAGCACCAAATGATGTTTTACCACAAATACGGAACAAACTTGGCCACTATTTTATAGCAGGGAATTGGTCCTATTTTGGACAAACTTAGTAACAACTGAAACGCCTATTCCGCAGTTTTAGGAACCTGGTCCAAGAAAGGAAATATCTATTGTATTTCAGAGATTGCCCCTGCGTTATTCGCTAGTTCCCATGGTAGTTAGGCCTAACTTTTTGCGCCATTCTCCTTAAATATTTCACTGAAGTGATGGAATAATTTTCTACCTTCTAGATGGTGTTTTGGAAGCCATCATAAATGATCTACCGGCGTTGAAGTTACTCCTGGTGGAGGTTTGTGAACGCTTCCCGAATGTAGAGGTAACTCAAATCAGGTGACATTTTGCTTACAAGATGATTAGTTTCTCGAGTTAATGAACTCCTTTCTACTAATAATCGGAGTCTGAGGCACTTAGGGTGGAGACGAATAAGGTAATCACAGGCTCTTACATTTTCATAAACAAAATCTACCAAATTGTGGGTGATGCAATCACGTTGTCATCAGTTCAACCACCAGCGTTGGAACATGATTGGTCGCGGCAGCATGAATGAAATTTATCGCAGTTAATTTACCATTAAAGGGGGCTGGGGTTTCACAACCTTTTGAGCTGCCGGAGGTGCCAGGAGTATGTTACCTTTAAAGAAACGCTAACAGTTGAGATTTACGCCACTTCTGGAAAGACGATGAAAAATTGCTAATAGCTATGACGCACTCCAGATGCATTTCAAAACTTCCCGTTGTTTGAATATTAGCACTTAGGGAGGCGAAATACACTTTTACCCACAGTAAGTGAAGTTGACTTCACGCATGCACGAATGCGAACTGCGCGTGACAAGTCGAGTCACTCTTATTTGTTAAATTAAAACTGAAGTAGTGATCTGGAAACCGTAAATTCTTCCGCCACTTCTTCTTTTAGGAACTTGGAGGTATTGCAAGACAGACGCTGGAGAGGATTCCGGAAGCCTTCAACACTCTTGTCGAAGAGGAGGAAATTCCACCTACAACTGATTCTACTTTTCTCACTAAGACTTAATTTCGCTCATTCGCAGTCTACTTAAAAGTATTTAAGCGTCTCACATCATCAATTTCAGAGATGTAAAAATAAGGCTTTGCCATAACTGGCGTGTTTGACTAATCTCATTCAGTCACTTAACAAGGGATAGCAGATAGTATCTTCGGTGGGTTAGAAGGGTAGATATTCGTCCACCAAACCACTACAGTTGGCATCAAGTCATCAACTACACTGGACGCCGTACTACTTGAAAGAAGAATAAACACAGATGTGTTTGTAGAAGAGCTGTGGTTAATTGAGGGATACTTTTAATAAACTGGTACTAGAATGTAGGAAAAAATTTATTTTGTCATTTACGCATGAGTCATTTACTGCATACATGTAATGTAAACAGTTAGGTCACTCAGTGGACTCTTGATAGCGTTCGACTTCATTACCTATGTGTAAAAGAAGTTAGGTTTAGAAGTGGGTATTTTTAGTTCCCACTGAATAATTGCGCAGTTCAGAGCACCTTTTCTTCCCATGATTCAATTAATTGTCCAAATAGATTCTAGTTTAAAAGCGAATTTGGCGTTGGTGTACATGTTGACGACTGAAAGAACTAAAAATAAGGAATTTCCATCGTGATGAAAATATGGTCGATCGTGGCGCTTTTTATTCTAAAGTCCATTCGATATAACGTAACCGAATAGGTTTTTGTGATGTTTTGTGAGAAATAAACTTGTCAAATAAACTTCTCAAAGTATCTTCTTGTTTAAAACAGGCGTAATTACAAGCTGTCATCTACTCTTCCCGAATCAAGATGCAAGCAGGTTTCTCCCAACTAAGGGTCTTTCCACGAGTAAGTGGCAGGTAGTAGATGGTGAGTGGCTTGTTTTTGCATTGCGTGATGGAACTAAGATTAGAAAATTCCTCCCACTGAATGATCCGTCCTTACCGCCTCCAGGACAGTTGTACTTGCAGCACTTCGAGTTGTCTCGAGATACATGGAGCAGAGAGACACCACCTGTCGCGGTTAGGCGCTCTCCAGTAGACAAACAATGTCATCAGCAGTCTACCACACACACACAAAGCAAGTACGGACTTTTGAGGAGGAAGTGACGGGTGACCTAGAAGTGAGGATCGAATATTGAGTAGGTCGTTCAAAATGGCTGTTGAGTGATACATTCCTTCACTTGACTTTGTAATAGCCCACAAATGACACTTCTCGAGTTATTCGGTTGACAGGCGTCAAAAATAGCACGTTGTTAACATCATTTTAAGAAATCCATTTCGCTCTAATATCCTGCATAGCTCCTCGCCGGAAAGCAGACCTTGAAAAGACAATCTTGTCATGCTAAAGCGCATCCCATCCTCACCCAATCAGACATGGAGCGTTGGTCGCCGTACCGATAAGAGGGTCTCGTGTCTCGTCTGACCTCGCCTCACCTCGCCTCGCCTCGCCTCGTTTAGGGTGGCATGTCGTCATGGGATGAGATGGAAAGAGTGGGGAGAGAAGGCAGAGAGTGAGGAATGTTACACTAACCATTAGCCATGACGACTTTCAGAATGCTGACGAGAATGCTCAATACCCTGTCGTCGTCTCGATGCACACCGTAGGCCTTGGAGATGAGAGCCACCAAGCCACGTCGACAGTCCTTGAGACGCGGTCGCACGAAGCGCAGCACCTGCTCGGCTTGGCACCAACATAGCAAAAGTGATGGATTAGACAGAGGTGGAGGAGCAGGTACAGGTGGTGTGTCTTTGTGTTCTGTGTGGTTGCAGTGAGCAGAAGAGAATGTGGTTTTGGTGTGGGAGTGGGGTGGAGGTGGGGGTGTGTCTTTACGTAGACGCATATGCATGCGTGTGCATACGAGGCGGGTTGAGAACAAAGGAGGAGTTGCAGTTTCGCTGGTAGTACTGGTAAGAAAGGGTGCTGCAGTGTCTGCGACAGGGGCAAAAATATATGTCTTGCGCATTCTTTTATTGTTTTTAAAGTTGCTTGAATGATTACAGCATTGGACTAATACATCGGGGCAAAATACTCCATAGCTTTTGATTTGTACTTGGTGATATTTCTAGACAGGCTGACTTTAACCGATGTTGTACAAATTAGGAATAGCGTTCAGTTGATGCCACCTCACAGTTAGGTCTTCATAACAAGAAATACTTACTGAGAAACTTTTATGCCACGAAGACTAGAATTTGCCTAATAAGCTTCCCGAATCGCGTAAAACCGAAAAGAGGTTCCTTGTGAGCGGAAAGGCTACGCCTCTGCAATCATGAGAGTGGGCCTGTTTAGAGCCAAACAATTTGATCTGATTCTATCCGGATCAAGTTCCGTTCAACGTGAAACTGACCCATAAATGTCTCCAATTGCGATGCAGCCACATCAAGCTCCTCTTAGCCGCTGTTCACTTACATAAGTACCTGTAGGCATTGATTCGCTACAATCACTAAGCTGGGATTCTCAAATGAAGTTGGAATGGGAAATACTGATGCAGGACTTAACCTTTTTTCTGGAAAAAAATATTCTATTCCACATAAAACTGGCTATTGTAATAAGCTATCTTAAAAACTCAAGACAAGTTTTGAGAAGGCTCTTTTTTTGATACCCCTCCACACTGGTTAACACGACGTCCAGTCGCCTGCTATTTCAAATGGTTCGGCATTTGTGGGATTTTCCATCTTATTTTGCCTTTTGGAGTATCCTTAACTGTACCTAGTTACAGATAAGGATCAGCTTCCCCTTGATCATCACCCCGTTTCTAGGGCTAATTGCAGCCACGCTTGCCTGATTGGCTTCAATTGGCTAGATTGTCAACGCTCATATTCAACAGTATCCAGAAACGTCTTTGAGTCGTAGCAGCACCAAAGGGAAGGGCATTATTAACATCCAGAGGGACTTGGTGACTGTAGGTAGGAAAAGACGCCACGACACAGAAATTATGATCGAAACTGCACACTGTAAAGTCCACATTCAGGTACACTATTAAGGCGTTGCTTTACTAAGTAGAAAATCTTCTTTTGAACTCCGCCTCGTACGCTCTCTGTGGCCAACTTTTTCTTCCTCCGACACTGCTAGTAATTGTAGGTGAAGTGCCACCAACCGTGAGGCGGGAAAGAAGTCGTCTGATGCATTGAGGGTATATGGAAAATGCTACCCACCACAATGGTAATGCAGTTAGGATCCCAAAATAGTGCAGCCGCAGCCAAATAAATTGGGGATCGGGGAGGGGGCTAGTTAGGATGTGGTGGTGTTACAGGTTCAATGGTGTTCTCCCGAGAGCATATTAAGTACACCAATCGCAGTTCTTAAGGGTACTTGCCTAAAGGGGATATGCGGGAGGAGGGTGGCATAACTTCAAATCACAATAACATCACAAGCAACTCTTCAATGTAATTAGCATCCCAAAGACTGTATTTATGCCCGAGTGCTCTAAGATAATTGACAGGTTTGACATAATCTGAAGCCATAACGTACAACAGAAGCAGCGATAAGAATAACGAACGAAATTCAATCAAAGCCTGAAGTAAACATCTAAATTAAAAAAGCAAAAGAGTACTTATTACTTTTTTTACAAATCTTACAAAGTTCTCCTTTTTGGATATGAGTAACGTTCTGGAAACAGATGATCAACTATTCCACAAGGAAATCCATGAATAGCTTTGTGCATTAACGCCAGAGTGAGATGGCATTTCATTCTGAAGGGATCCAAGTGGCCTAACCTTTGTACAAGTAGCCACTTCGAGAATTTACGATAAATTGCACCTTCATGCTCGATGCTTTAGGCGTGTGTGTATGTGTGAACAACCAGCATTACAGCAGCGGTGCCTGAAAGTGCCATGCCACAAGAGTTACGGACATCATTTTAGCGAGGCGGCAGCCCATTTTTACGATCTACTAACATTATTCAGAGCCTGAAAATTCATTTCTGGTACAGCCCGGTGGAAAAATCGATATTTTAGAGGGCGGTTTCACACGAGCAGTAAAATTGATAATCGATTTCAAGGGCTCTGGACATCATTTGAAGCCAACAGCACTGAGCGGGGCGCTTGTTTGCTTTCACAGTCTACCACCACTATTCAGGGCCTGAAAAGTCATTCTCAAAATCTTCTGGTGGAAAAATAAATACCTCGGGGGAAAGGAGGGGAGGGGGAGGCTCCCACACAGCAAAATCAACTGTAATTTATTAATCCGAGGCTACAGTAAATTGTAGCTTGCTCTCCAATTTGTCGCAAGTCTTGGTGTTTTAAAGGGGGCCATAATTTATGCGCCTTTTCTCATCACCACCCTGAGCAAATATTTCCTGATTTTAATTACATCCAGGAGAGGTTGGGTGCTGAAAACCGCCTTCAAAAAGCGGTGCATTTGAGAATTTCGACGTCCTGTATCCACTCCTGAAAAGCAGCTTCAGAGGAGACGATGTCGGCACAACGGGACCATCCCAGAATGGCCTGCACATCTTAGAGTATCCAACTTGCACTGCCTCCTCGATTTCGGAAGCCTTCTTCGTAGACTCGTATGCTGCGATCACTATTTCCGCAAAAGGATTAGCCTATGCGCACTTTTTGGACACCGTAATGGCATCCTCACTGATAACAGACAGCCAAAGTCTAGTCTGCAAACCCAACTTGGTATGGCAGGAGCAGGGACGCGTATTTAATAACATGAGAGACGTCCTCTCGACCAAAAAGTTTACCGTCTGAAGTTCTGGGCGTCGCAAGAGTACTCCCATGCCCAACCACAGGGTTCAAAATTCGCCTAGTTTCGAATTCAAACGGGTTTTTAGCTGCTCGGTTCACTTTTTTGCGCTAGATGCAAACGATAGCACCAATTTTCAAATATACGCATGCAAACCGCCACACGCATTGTGTGAGACTGCCGATTTCGTGGCGGGTTGCACCGGAAATAGCACCAACCCCTCTGGACGCCTGAAAACTAGACGCAATTTTACATGGTTTCAATCAATGGAAATAAGCAGTTTTATTGTTTCCGGACATAATTCACAGCTTTCAGCTCATGCGGCTACTTTCCTCAAAAATCGACCAAATGGGAACACGACTGACTAGAACACAACGACACTAAGACTGCTATCTTGGAGGTTCAATCATATTTAGGTAGCAAGGACGAGAACCAACCAAAAAACAAACAAACAGTGCTAACATAGTACTCAAATCTTCCCGCAACATCAGCACATTACAAGGTCAGAAGGGGAGGCAGGACAAGGAGGTTGGATGGAACAACAGTACAGAGCATAAGTTCCCCACCGCAATCGTCACAACACGATGGCTGCCATCACTACTGTCTCGCATGACGCGACCGCTTACCAAAGACCTCTTTAGCCGCGGGGTGTCGCTGTGCTTCAAAGTCGGGGTCGGTGGCGATACGACGTGAGAGCTGCTCGCACACGTAGGCCCTGAACGCCTCGGAGACGTGTTGTGGTGGTGGCTGCCTCAATTCTGGCCCCTCGCTGTCACCCACCATTGCTGCTGCCGTTGAAGGCGTCGTTGTCGCCGCAGCCATCTCAGCTGTCGATGTTGCCGGGGCTGCTGGAGGTGGTGTAAGCGACATCGCCTCCTTGAGGAGGGTCATGAAGAGCTGATTGGCTGGACACGCCAAGCTCTGCTTCCTTTCCAACATCACCTGAAGTCATCAACCGTGTGTAAAGGCGACAATCTCAAAGCGCTCTACTGACGCAGCACTTACATTGCCACCATCATAAATACTAAACATGTTTTATCAGTTAAATGCAACTGAGTGACAGCAACAAATATGTGGCACAGCTATGCGCAGTCACATATTCTTGGTCAAAAGCACTACCGTAAACACCATAAACAATTCCAAGATTTAAATTCTCCTTGGGCGGGAGATTTTTCCGGGGGCGCTATTTATTGAAATGGCAATGCTTTTACACTCAACTCCTTTAAAACGCCACATTTTAGAGGCATCACAAGGACTAGATAACCGAATGAATAAAAAACGTGGAGGGAGTTGCTGCAGATTCTGTGAATAAAAGTTTAAATTTACAAAATTTGTTAGCCACATGAGGGCAATGGTGTCACCCAACATGGACAATAAAGGCTTGAAATTAAAGCACTTCCACGTTCAACCTAGGGGTCGTTAGCCCCAAGCAAGATCCAAACACAATTTTCGCATCGACTGATCGGTAACTGGGACCTGCCGATTTCTCAAACAGCGACGAATCTCGCATAAATACGGAATCAGGATGGCTTGGGTGTTTCAAACGATGCACCGTTAATGTATGGCGCCATATCTACACGGGTTGCTAAGACTGGTCAAGTGTTTTCAGGAACTGAGGGAACCGCAAGCAAGTTAAGCGGTTGGGATTTAAAGCTGGGTCTGATACAAAATCACCCAATTAGCATTGCGAAACACAGACTGCGATCTTCAAAATTGTAACTTTACAGTAGACCTTTTTGCGGAAAAAATAGTAACGAAACAAAAATCCCACTGAACTGGAGTGGATTAACTTAGCTTTGGTTCGCGAAAGTATTCACAATGGCCGTCAGCATGGTGGAGTTTTCAATTATACGGAGGGTTCAAAAACAAATCTGAAATGCTTGAATGATGGCAACTGAAAACGTCTCGGTATTGAGGTTAGCATTTTGTTATAAAACGAAAAAAATTAAAACCACTAGGGAGCCTGACTGAAATGGGAGAACCCTCGCTGCAGAAAAATTAGACTGTAGGTGTTCAACCTCATCTCTTCGATAAAATCAGGTGTTTCGCTTTTAGCAAGCCCCGATTCTTAGGTAACAATAGCAAAACTCACAAGCGAGTAAACCATATTTTGATGCAAAACATTTCAAGTGAGACCGACACAGTTGGAGAAATCAAAGGGCAATCAAATCTTGCAGATATTCCTGACCCTCACCTGTGTTTTAAACTGGGAGTGCACGAGAAATGCCAAGTGGACAGATGGCGTTCAACTGATGGCCTAGACCAAAAAGCTTTATTATTGCAAGTAAAACCTGGTTATGGAATTTATTCATATCTAACGATGCGAGAAGTTGGTTTTACATGAGAAAGAGTGAATACTCAGCGACGCGTAAGAACTGAACGAAGAACTGTGGCTGTAATGGTAAAAATCACATCAGATGACCACCGCTCCATTGAGCCTATTTGTTATAAAACAGGTAAAATCCTTAGCCACGGTCAACAATCACCACGAATATGAAAGTGCACAGAAAAGGCGACCTTTCGTTGCTGTAATTTCCTACTAATGCCGAAGATAAATCAAACTTTTGTTCTAGACCCACTGCTAAATGCTTGGAGTAGTGCCAGAAAGGGGTAGTTGAGGGTCCGGGTAACGTAAAGGTGATGTTGGGTTTCTTCAAATTTGTATTCATTGAGCGAAGAAACTACGAGGAGATTGAATTCAAACAGGAACCTCTAACGAAATGACTATGAACGAAATACAGTAAGTGCCAAAGGTCCTCCGTTCTAACGCTTAGGGGGCACAGTACTTCATGTACCAGTCTCGTCCATACATCTTCGATTAAGATGGCAATCAGCGGTGGTAGTATGAGCGAAACAGCGAGCAGTGCTGCAACATCTCGAGAGCAAGGGCGTAAAACCCAATGATATCTGCGCGCACAGAAGACCTCAAACTCAGTAAAGCACAGTAGTGCGGCGCTTAGTTACTCAGCTCTAAGACATTTGGGTATTGTCCACCATTCAAGGGCTGTCATAGGTCTGTGATGAATCGGAAATTAGTAGTTTCCAGCTCGCTACCCCAAAAGCTAAGACACCAATAATGTGCGGGCCATTTTATAGTGGCTCAGCCGTACCAACAAATCTTGGCCCCCAGAAACTGATGTTCAGGTATTTGTCAAACAGAATGAGTGTGTAAATGTAGTGAAAGGAGGGAGTAAGCGGAAAAACGAATCCAGATAGCACTCCCAATTCGAATTAAGGGCGTCATTACTTGAAGCAGTGAAACAATCAATTCCCTTGGTTAGAGCATAAAACCTTGAGCGCAACTACAGGCGACCTAAACAGGAGCAACCAACATTCACTTCAAACCATTGAGAACCAATACAACCAAGAAATCAGAGAGTTGGTGAAAACCACACACATGTTTTGGATTCCTCCCAAGAAAAGGTTGCAAGGAATACGCATTCAAGAAGTGACAACATTAAGGAGAAACTGAACCACACACCCGTCGACGCTTGCTCGGCATGCCAGCAATATAGGCGTCGGAGAGACGTCGCACAGCAGGTGATACATCGTCCCCTTCCGATGTCGCTTCCTCTGCTTCCCCACTACCAGCGGCAGCGGCGGAGGAGGCCACCGCCATTTGAGCCACATCGGAGGCTACAAGTGTGGTCCACTCAGGTGGGAAGGAGGCAGGAGTGGACGGTAGTGGAGAGTATTCATCTGAGGATGCAAGCCACTCGCTATCCGGGTTTGGTGCCAGCGGATCAGTTGGTAAACTCGCCGAATCAGTGTACCACTCAGGCAGCGCCGCCGAACCAATGGCTTCCGCTCTCGCAGCGCTGGTAGCGGCGTCGTTCGATACAGTGGCCGCAGTGGCAGTTGAAGGAGAACCCAGCGGAGCATCCTCACTGGCGTCCATATAAACCTCTGAGACGTCTGAATCGTCTGCAACATCAACCTAGCAGTAAAAGGATAGGATTTAAGGTTAGGCATAGTCTCAACCGTTGGAGGTGGCCACAACCTCAAAGAAACTTTATCAAGAGAATCTAAAGGCCTCCATTCAGGAATTTAAATATCTTTTTGCTTTTCTTTCTAAAACATTCCGCAGGTTTTTTCAATTATCCAGCATTTTGGGGACGCACTTTCCACGCGTTACCACAATTTGTTCTCAAGATCAGCTGGAGAAGCAAAAAAGTTCGACTTCGTATGTAGTCAAGGGACCTCATTACCCCAGGGCTCCAAGAAAGTGCATATACGCACCATACACCGTCTACGGCAGTAAAACGTGCTCTGAAGTTCCCATTTTCTTGGATGTTATCGAAACGCAAGAGTCCCCGTGCAAACACATCAGTTTATAACACTAACCTGCTGTAATGAAATGACCGTTAACAACGGGGATCTTACAGTCACCGTCTTAGTGCTATAATGGTCGGCCCTCGAAACTGACGTTTTACTACATTCTCAAGAATGACTTCGAGTGGCACAGTGGCGACTTTTGTAAGCAAGCCTGATTCAAATGGGCAACAATCCTAATTTCGTCAGAAAGATAACTCTTGTGCGGAGACCAATTGCAGAAGGGCCGCGGAAGCGTCGATTGTTAGTGGAGAATTTGCACGAAATGGCGGCTCATATTTTAAATCGCTTCTTTCAAAAAGGTTTAATGCCCTTTAATCCCATAAAAACTGCACTAAGAAAATCAATCACTATGACAAATCAACCCAAAAGGATACGATTTAGGAATTATTTGTCCTTGATGATAAAATGGGAAGGAATACTTTCCTACCTTTGCACATGAAGCGTCAGAAGGAGGGGGAGAAATAGTGGATGAGGCAGGCAGTGGCCTGGTGACGAGGTAGGACTGCATCCGTTCACTATTTTCGACAAAACGAGCCACTCCACTGTCCAAGTACTCTCTCATGACGGCATCCAAACCCCGCTGGATCAAATTCATGGCTTCACGTTCTCTGCCATCCTCTGAAAAGTGAAAGACTTAGGAAATCAAGTTAGGGTCGATGGGGAATTTTTTTATTAGCTTAATAGAGATGGGCCTAAGCCCGGGTTCCGAGATAATGCTATAGCCGGTGTAACAGAAAAAATTTCTATTTTAAAGGTAATAAGTGGGCCTTTCATTTTCCGAAAGTTATACTTCCGCATTACCTTTTAATAATGCGCTTCACTAAGCTAAAAGCAGGACCTCCAAACTGGCACACTCTTCTACAGCTACAAGGAGGAGCGAAGGCGCTACGAAGGATGAGTTAAATGGAGTTGTATTGGTGAACACGCCCAAAGGCATCATAGGAAGAAGCTCTTGGCACATGTTGTCGTCATGGCGTCAAAATAGCTGAATGGATTGTGTCCATTGAAGTCCAGTTTGACAATTTCCCCCAAATAGGTAAAATTCGGGAAAAAACGCTGTGTGTATTCAAAAGCGCCCAAGAAAACACCTTGGAATTACTTGTTCCAGTAGGATCAATGAAACAAGTGAGCTCAGTTGAACAGTACGCAGAGGAAGAACATTTTCCCGTTGCGCCAGAAGCGGGAAATACGCTAAGATAAATGACATCTTTGTACTCAAGGATATGGATAAATGTCACATTCAACTAAAATCCCGCTCAACCCATTAAGGGAGAGTACCTACTGATCGGTGAATTGAAGTTTTTGGTCAGAGGGACCAAATTACGACCGAATAAGTTCACAAATAGCTATACAACCGCATTCAAAATGATCATCAATTCTTTGGCGGATGACACAAACACCGAAGAAAGCCGCTCATTATTTGCTACCATCGACTTAAAATCTAGAATATGGGCAGTTTTGTACCAAATTCTCCACGTCATGGAAAATGACACCAGATGCCAGGTGGCGCTATAGAGGAGTGACGAATCTTGCAGCTCAAGTACTGCTGCAGAATCTACGCGACTGTGTGGCACGAGGTGGTGATGGTGGGAGCGCATTAAAACGCGACTCGTCCTTTGACCCCAATAGCCACCCAAAAATGCGTGAAGATGGTGAGCCGGCGACTTCAAAGGCAAACTCACGTAGTGCACAAAGCAAACGACATAATATACCCCCACCGCCAAGGTCGCGCAACCTGGAGTGATGGCAACACACCTCAAAAATAACAAAAATTAGGTGCAAACTATAAAGCTAAATGAAGCTGCAAAAGAAAAATAACAATGCTCCATTCGGATTTGGATCCATTGGGACCATAGTTCTATAAGGGAGGGTAAAATTGGTGCTTGATTTCACACTGTGTTATTGCACACGGTAGTAAGCACCAAGTTTCTGTTCTGCCACCGATAGCCCGGACGTATGACATGGAACAGTCCAGATACCAATAGTCAAAGTGGAGGGCAGTGGTGGCAGGGCAAGCATCCCACAGCGAATATAAAGCCCGTATAGTTATTGCCAAGGGTTATGCCACGGCAAATACAAAAACAGGTAGGAGAGGATCACTTAAACGTTAAGTATGTAAATCTAGCAGAGAGGAACTACATTGGGAAACAAACGCAGTTCCCACTGCCTTAAATTCCTTTTATAGGTTCCAACGTCCTAAGGTGAACACCACCCCGTAACACGAGAGATAACAGACTTTGCAAAACCAAAAAGGATCGACCAAAAAATCAATTCATCGTAACGAGAGGCATTTGTGATGGACGATAACACAGCCAGGGACGCAGCAGAGGGGATTAGCCTTTTGCTCCAATGTTACACATGCCCACGTGCTAAATGCTGGCAGACAAATGCGAAGGACGCTCAGATCACAGTGTTATACTTCCGTTGTAAACGGTAAGGGCAGGAGTGGATGCCGTTGTCGCATGATCACTTATGCTTCATGGCTAACCTGGCAGCTTGGTACGAGAAATGTAGTATCGGGAGTGAATATAGTTGCGAAGCTCATGCACAAATTGCATAGCAGGAACACAAAGTCAACTCTGCCAAAGTAGATGGAGATAAGCTTCTTGCTTATAGGCGGGTTATGACCGAAAATGCCAGGATAGAAGTAGGGTACTCCGAATGATTAGCAAGTCCACAGAGAATAAAAGAGGACGCTGAAACCGATTCGTGAAATCAGATAAATAACGATAGTGAAAGTTGAGAAGAGGTAGGTGGGAAAAGTGGGGGATTCATTTTGAACGTCTTCATGTTTAACTTTTAAAAACATCGTTAACAAACCATACGAAGCAGACCGACCTAAAGACACTTTTACTATCGTGGAGCAGACACATCCGTCTTTAGTTGAAACCGAAAACGTAAACACTACAAACTGGCAAAACAAAATTTTGGCCAAAACACTAGCACGCAGTCACAATTACAAAATTTGAAAAGAAAAATGACTGACTCACCACGCAACGAGCTAGTAAAGTCCCTCAACATAGACAACATGGGTTCAAAGGACATGGCATGGCCGAAAGTCGCCACTCTGTCAGCTACCTCAGCTTCAGCAGAACCAGATACAGCGGTAGAATCCAGTCGGAGACCCAAACGTTCAACGGCCCGTTGTACGAGGAGGTCACAAAAGCCAAATAAGTCCAACATGATGGCGTTTAACGAGTTCATCATGATGGTCCCGAGGACACCGTGAGATCCGATGTCGCGCCACAGAGGGAGCTGACGTGACAAGCTGTCCTAGAACACACGTTGACGCGGTGTAATCAAGAAGATTATTAAACATTTTGACTTTTCATGATATTAAAAAACTTCAAAAGCGAATCAGGCAGGATTTCAATGAAGGAATGGGACCTGATGAGACACCGACCCTTCGACATTGAATTAAATGTCGAACGTAAGCAGCTTATCGCCAGGTTAGTCGATGGCATTTCATAACGCCTGTAGGCAGCACTCTACGGGCGGTAGCCAACAATTTTAACAGAAGGCCAGTACATTTAAATCGTTGTAGGTGGGACAAATATTCCAACTATTTACCAACACAAATTCTTTTCACTCGCCATTTGTATCTCACATCGGGGTAAAAGAACCTTGCTCACGTCCTATATGCACTAATGGCCGGCCAGCTACTTTCAAACTCGAATGCGCAGTATTGGCAAGGGATGTAACCTGAAGGATATATTGACGGGAAGATTAACCAAATCACTCTAAGAGGAGGATAATTTCACTACTTGTGGTTTAGGTACTATTCCAGAAAGTAGTGGAAAGAGGATTAAACCTTAAAAAAGCCGAAGACATCAGCTTTTTGCCGGTAATCTAGTTTCAAAGTTGTTAACTGTATCGTTGGCAAACACGATGGCGTTAATGTACCGACTGGCATAAGAAAGCGCTTAGAGCATTGCTACCCAAAATGAATCGCTATCACTGACACAACTCATAAAACAAGGGACTTAACGAAAATTACACTCAATTTCACAAGACAGTTAGTACGAAGTTAGTTTATGTCTCGGAGTTCTGCCTCAAAACTAGTTATTCTGAGTTCCTGCTCATGCCACCACAGATGTCACCGATCTATCAGCCCTTCTACCTAATAGAAATGAAGCCGCTACCAGACTAGTGATATCAACAGATTACGTTTACATGGAAAACTTGGGTGCTGCAGAAGACATAAAAGAAGCATCGCCACAGAAAACGCACCGTCAAAAAGTTGTGCAAACTCCTACGCAAATCTAGAGGCGTCACACCAAGAGGCACCGCAAGCGACGTTCCCCACGCCACAATATCGCGCTCCGGAATGTTGTCAACAGCCTCGTCAGTGGCGTGACCATTGAGCAGGAGATCGACCAATTCAGGACGCACATTAAAGCTTTGTGGATCGAGGTTGCGCTCAAGCATACGCTGCACATGAGGATTCACGCGGTCCACAGCATGGCGGAGTACAGAATTTGAGCCATCCTCCTGCCTTTCGGACGCGGCAAAATGTAAACTATCGACTAAGGCCACCAACATCGAGCGAATGCGTGAGATTTCATCGCTGCGGTTGATGAAGGGGAAGTTGTTACCGTTTCTCCAACCGTCTAGATCCACGTTTGCTATTGGAATAGATAAAGAAGCCTTGAAAGGTATAGACACCTGTACATCTCTTCAGATGCCAGCATTGTAGGCCGCTGCATGTGCTTAGTATAGATCTGGTTTAAGATTTGCATCCACTGCATGGCTGAAGTGTGGAAGGAAGGAGGGGAGATGTCCTCATAAGGCATCTTCATCTCTCATTCCCGATGCCAATTGTAATTCTGTAGTGAAACTTCAAATTAGAACATTCTGAAGTCTCATTAATACCGCCTAGGATTATAGTAACGAAGGCTATTTCCCGACGATTACACCCAACGACGCCTTCAGGGACAAATCAACAACCACATCAACAACAGCAACAATTCACAAGTGAAATCAGTCTATCATCTCAGTTAGCAAATGCTTCGAAGCACAGGGATACTTAGGATGAATGAGCACATACTTACGCAATCATTTCAGTATCGTTCGGTTCGACCAGCTTTGCCAGCGGTCCTCAGTGTCGTTTAGGAAACGAAAGTTAATATCAATTTCAAGCCGTATATAAAAGGCTAAATTAAATTTGAAAACTGGTCTCCGATATGCCGTCTAATGTAAGGTAATAAAGTATTTTTAATACGGCTCTATTCCAAGTTCTAACTGCTACAACCAAAAGCTCCAAGGTTATCATTTCATTCAGTGTAGGAATGATAAGCCCATTGGTTAAAATCCTACCGAAATCGGAGTTTAGGCAGACCCCAAATCCCAGAGTCGGAAAAGAGGTAATTTGAAAAAATCGAAATGACATTCAGTAAGCACTTTTGCTTCTACCGAAACAAAATAATCGTACGTTGGGATGGGGAAAATTGAAGTACTTGGCTAAGACCCAGTCAAGCCTTGACTTTTACTGTTAAAGCTATAAAAATGATGTCACCGTGGCAACAATATGAGTGTTAAATTTAACATTTCGTGGCCCAATCCAGTCCATGGCCCATTAGTTGAGACAGTGGGCGAAGCTAGTAGTGAGTGTATGTGGCTGAAATACCATATTATGGTGAACGGTTTCTTGTGAACAAAGGTATGAAATCCGCACAGAACACCTCAAGCACAGTATGACGCTTGGGCACCCAGCTACTTAATAAGGCAGTCAAATGGTGACCATGTCAGTGGCGATCCAGAGCCTAGTGATCTCTTTTCTACCCCGAAGATGCCATGTGAGCACTAGTTAGGCACCGAGAAAAACGCATAAACGTAGGAATAGATGAAAACCCAAAAAAAATCATTTTTACCTCCTTAACTGTTTTTCATCTTTAGAAATTCAGAAGCCTCGATTACACCTAAGCAACTCGCACACTCCTATCAGCTAGACTTTTTGGCACTATTGCTAACGCAAGGACAAAGTTAGTCAAGTTAGTAAGAAATTTGCCTACGCAATGACTCCGGTGAAAGTTGACCTCGCGCCAGCTCGATAATGAAGGACCACATGGATCGAATGAGACTGTCAATCAGGAGGCCAGGGAGCATGGTAAGACGGAAACCCGATTCTGATGGTGACGCATTACCGCCAGTCGTCGTGTGAAAGAAGAATTGGGGCGCTGAAGATTAGAACAGGTGAAGGTAGAGGCAAAGAACGACAGGTATTAGGTGAAGAGCAATAACTTTTAATCATAGCCCACGCTATGAATCCACAAAAATCGGAAAAGTGGACGTTTGCAAAGCCGTCACTCAAAAAACTACTCTAGTGGCATGCAAATAAAACAGTGACGTACGTGGAATGAACTGGACACCTCCATTTTGAGAGTTATTAATTATCCAGGTGAAGGGTCCGACCGTGGTAGAGCCGGAGGTGGTAGAAGCGGTAGCCGCACCGAAGCCCGAACCAATGCCATGGGCCACTAGCTGCGTCAACTGATTGGTCACATCGCCGATAGCCCTGTTGAAAAGTTCCGCATTAACGCCACCGGAGCTAACTGCGGAGGCCATCGAACGTAGGAAATTGGGGTAAGGTGGCTGCATGGGTGGATGTGAATAACATAAATAATGATGATAAAGCGTGAGCTACCTCTAAAGACCAAAAAGTACACTCACCCGCGGTGTGTTAGCAGACGTGGTGGATGAAGGAGCCGAGGCGCTAGTTGTTGAGTTCGTACCGATTTGAGCGCCAGCCGATCGACCCCGGCGGGACGCAGTACCGAGGGATTGTCTGCGAGGTGTGGAGGCCCCATCTCTCGATGTAGGACCAACGTAAGAGCGTCTGCGACGGACAGGGACGTGGAAAGCGCTAGCTGGAGTTCCAGAGAAGTGGCGCGAGTTGCATGGCAGGAAGGTATCGCCATGACGACTCGGTAGGAGGCCAGTGAGAACGGAAGCTGGGGAACGCTGAGAATTTCCCGAAGACGCAGTATTCCGAACACGTGACTGTGACCCCATTGGGGGTGCTGTCTGCCCTTCTCCTTGCTGCTGCTGCTGCTGCTGCTGGGGCGTTCTTGGGTGTGATACACCACGAGACGATATGGAATCGATAAGGTGATCAAGTATAGCAGCCTGAGCCGTGCGTCCTACTGGTGTTTCAATCACCACAGCGGTCGGGATGCTCATACCGCCACTTGAAGCTTCGGTTCCTGAACGGGCTATAGACAACAGTAGACCACACTCATGAAAAATGTTTCCAAGACTAATCGAAAGAGCATAGATTCTAACAAATTCGACCTGTCGTGAAACAAAATTTCGGCTTAAAACGAAAATACGCCGTTAAAGAAATGAGGACGCATGTACAAAAGCATGAGAACTAGAAAAAAGACACGTACAAACAAAAACATTATTGCTGAATCTTTGGCGGATCGTAGAATCAAAATCCAGTTCTTACTATTATAAACTCTAGTACAGCTTTTTTACAATAATGACAAGACCATAAAGCAAAGTCAAAGAAGCAAAAAAAAAACGCCTTCAGAGTGGAAATAGCAAACAATGGCAAATAAGTAGCACCAAGACAACAAAAAGTGGATTTTGGCAGATCAGAGAACTTCTCGGAGAATTTGAGACCAAAATTAACAAGTTCAAAAGCTCACCCTTGTGAAGCTAGTGAGGCACGGTAGTAAATGCACAAAAACTTTTAGCACAATCACTACCATGGCCTCAAATTTAAATCGACCACCACAACCCAGAATTTTATCCTTCAGTAACGTTAATGTTTACATCATCCAGCAGACAACCACTGCTATCCAAGAGGTTAAGCGACCATCCTCAGACGAAAAACTTCCAGCATTTCTTCTATCCTTTTCAACGCAAAAATACCTGTTCTCAGGACAATCTGTCGCAAACAGTTATCATAAGATAGTGAGAAGCAAGTGTCACACCTGTGATGAGAGCTCAAATGAAGTCGGGTCACCACATATGCTACGATAGAAGCAAACGTGCTGCTTCTAAAACTCAATTTTATCATAAGGCAGTTGGCACCACCTGAATCAATAGTGCAATTAGTTACATTTAAATTATCGCCAAAATGGCTGTTTCTAAAACTAAGCAATCCTTACCCGCAGGTGTATGTTGATCAGCACCAGATGGAGCAGAGGAGGGTGGATTGGCTGACTGACTTCTCCGTCTACTGCACAAGGGGAAAAAGTTGAACAACTAGAGCGCGTTCGCGAAGATGAACAGCAAGCACAACACCTACCCTCGAGGCTCCTCAGTGTCCCTGCGCGAGAGGCTGACCACCGGTCTAGCTATGGTGACCACCGTCGGTTCAATGTTGATATGCGCATAGAGAATGGACGAGTCTGGCTCGTTAATAACGAGGGAGCGATTATGATGAGGTCTAGTTGTGGGGGCGGAAGCCGTTTGAGCTTCAGGTGGAGGTGCAGGCGACGGTGAGGATGCGGAGACGTCAGATGAACCAGTGGCCCGCTGATCGGTCGGTGGACTGGTCGAAACGACATAGAAGTCGGAGAGGAGATGAAGCATGTGGGCGTGAAGATGGAGAAGAGCACTGACTTGATTGAAAAACTAAAACGAAACAAGACAATTACCAAACATCATCCGAACAGGGGTTTAGTAGTGAGGAGAAAAGCAAGTTAACACACCCCCTGAGACCAGTCAACGTTTGTGGAGGACTCAGAAGTATCCATAGGCTCCTGCTCTTGCGCCATAGGTGTGGTTGCCGACTCGATATCGTCAGCACCAGCAGTATTGGAAGCCGCATCAGCATCATGAGCAGCAACATCTGAATTACATTCCTCGCCTCCCCCATGGGTCGAAGCCCTTGTTCTAAGTTCGTGTTCACTCCGCAACATCGCTTCCCACCGGTCCATATGAGGTTCTAGTCTTTGCCACAGCTGTCTTTGTTCAGCAAGCATGTCCGCAAGACGCTGAAAATTTAGCGGTGAAGTCGTTTGCTGTGACGCCGAACTTGAACTTGATTGAGCACTCTCCGAAGCAGCGGTGGGAGCAGTAGCGCGATCATCGACGTTGGTAGATGGAGCTGATGCGGTCGAGACAGAGGGTCTGACACCATCCAGTGCATTCAATAACTGCGTCGTTTGGCGCTGGAGCTGTCGGAAGTGATTGTTGCACATTTCTCCGAAGGAAATGTTTACTTCAATGTCAATGTTACCGCCGCCATCTGTTTGCATTGAAGAAGTGCTAAAAGAGGGCAGAGATTATTTAATGTGAGAGGGAAAGGTCCAGATAACCTACTTGCCAGCAGGAGGAAAGTTTGTCCCAGATGAAAAAAGGGAATTCATGGTTTGTCGGAAACTCATGAAGTTTGACGGATTAAAGGGAGGCTGTTGCTGCTGGTGAGGGCCACTTGGACCTGAAGATGAGGCGGTTGCATCGGCATTTAGTCGGGGTGGAGGTCTAGGGACCAAGTGGATAGTGTTTGACGCAACACCTACAAAGAAGACAAGCGCCTTCTAAGGCATCAAGTTGGGGAACAAAAAGATATGTTATGCTACGCAAAATTACTGTAAAATGCACTATAAGGTTGAGAATAAAATTACCACAATCTTTCAATTTTCTGTCATCGATAAGAACCTTTCCTTGAAAGATCAATCGCTGCCTTTCAATTGGGATATTCTTAAGAAAAATTAGCTCAAGCATAAACGCACCATCTCTTCTGTGATCCTTTGCTTGAAGGCGGCTACTGTGAAATCCTATAAAATTTTTCAGAAGTTCAATCCACTAAGTTACGTCGTCTTCGATTTGGAAGGTTTTGGATTCACCATCGAGTGTTTTAACGTGAACTTCAAACATGCTTTAAGCCAGGAAGATAACAGATTTTGCTAAACAGATCAACGAGAGCCACCAGGAAGACCACAGTCACAAGTGGACGGTCACCACAAAATTCGACTTGTGCGGAGCCCCACTACTTCATAACCGTAAAATAAAACAATGAATACAAACTTACTATAACAATTAACACTACGAGAAGAACCTCAAAGAGACCCAGGTGATTGCCAGTGCTTGTTTTTTCTTATTTAAATTTCTACTTTTTATTATTTTTTAAACGTGATCGTTGCTTCATATCATTGAATCCGAATGATGCAGATACAGTGAATATATATAAGAATCTTAATTTGGTTCGATAACTTAACAATTTCCTATACAGTATGATAGTCACTTGTTTTGTTTTATATTACTCTTAAGAAAAATGTCGAGAAAAACTCATCCGTGAGGAAACTATTCCCCAATTTTATGAAATTAGCACAAATTCCTTTTTCATCAGTTATGGCCCAGTTTTTTGTGAGTAATATTGAGAAGAAGCATTATAATCAATTTTGGTGTGGTTGATTTCTCATTAATATATAGAGCTGCAGCTTCCCAAGACTCCCTCAAGACGAAAGAAGGCACCGTACTCGAGCAGAATATAGGTATTCAGCACGGCGAAGGTGTCTGGGCTATTGGCATGGCCCTAAAGGCCAGCCCACCTAGCGAGGTACATGGGGGCTAATTCAAAGTACAAAAGTGGAGCCTCACCAGAACCGAGGGATGATGTGAAGCGAGACTCATCGGTCTCCGCTTCCCTCTTCCTAACATTCTTAGACAAGCTCGGTTGATTCGCTTTTGACATCTGTATTAAAAGTGACAAGATGGGGAGGGAAAATACAGTGTTAAAGAAGGAGGGGAGCTGTAGTCACTAGATACGGGGGAAGACAATCCGTACCTCCTCCCTGAGAGGTGCATTCAAACAACGTAAGTATTATAATAAACCCCTATCGTATTACAGAAGTGTAGCACCTCTCTCGTTTACCTTCTCTTCTGTGAACTTCGTATCTTTTGAATGAGCAGGCTGATTTAATTAGGACATAGCTGTCAGCTAGGGTGAATGAGAATAGGTACAGGTTTATACGTGTCCGGAGACTGAGCCCTACCCTTCTTTGGGGGATTCTGACTACTCAATGGCGAAGTTCGAGTTCGCTACCCGCTTCCTTTCTAAAAACTGCATTTAAACAGCACAAGTACTACAGAAGGGCTGTGAAGTTACAAGCAAAGCCGAAGGGTCATGCCGTGTAACATAAGTATAACCGGTGGTGAATAAGGAGCTTTCGTTCTATATGTACACCTCTATACATATAGATTCTTCAGATAGAGCATTTGAGGTAATGACTGGTATTTGGTCGCAATAATGGCATTTGCAGCTGTGTGATAAGGCAATTCCAAGGCTCCTGCACGGATGTGCGTCAGAGACTACCAAAAATTAGCCACCAGTAAAAACGTTGCTCTTGAATCAATAGTAGTAGCCACTTAAAATATTAGAGGGATTTCATCAGCATAAAAAGAATCCGTTGCGTCATCCAAACAACATCGTGGGTTTCTCATTTTCCGCGGCCCCAACTTCTGTCAAGGCGGTACGACCTTTTCGTCATGTTTACGGCCTCCTGGCCCTCCTTTGCGTTAAAAATACATTACCTCGCATAATGGCATGGCTTGTTACAAACTTGGGTAAGTCTCGGCTCCTAGTCCATTGGAAAACCACTCTGATTTCCTTGTCTAGTTATCATGCATTAACATCAAAGATGGGAGACATTTACCACAGACGACTGGACGGTGGAAACGCACAATCAAAGGACTTTCGAAGTTGCATCCATCTTTAGCAATGGCTTTACCTTCGTGCCAAGCGGAGTCACATTTAAATTATTTGAAGGCTTCCATTATGGAACTGCCTGCGAGTAGATGATTTGTGCGAACAGATGGTACCTCCTCCACTTCTTCATTGGCTAAAGTGGAACCATGCGAGGCGGAAGGGCTACACTGAAATAAAAACAAGGTGGCAAGGAGAAGCAAGTGATTTACACTCTTTGTAAAGCTTCTTCAAGATTTTTATTCAACGGTTTCGCATTTTGGCCAACGGTCCGGCAAATAACAACTGGAATACAGATTGCCCTCATCGCTCATCCTTGGGGAGAACAAAGTTAAGTAGAAGGGCAAAACTGTGGATTATATGGGATTGAGGGAAGGCATCGTTGACTTAACCAGAACTCTTCTCACTATCATACAAATTTAATGATTTCCTTCCTGACGCCTTTGTTATTTTACAGGCCACTGGCTACGTTGAGATGACCACAACGGAAGAATTACCAAAGAGGCTATACGCCGATTTGATGGTTGCGTTAATTGTCCAGTTAACTTCATTTAGTCAGTAGCTGTCTGTAGCCTCCCAATCCCTTCTTCCAAAGTGGTGTGGATTATTACAACTTTAGGGAAGAGTCGGGGCACATTACGTTTACCTTTAGTGCAGTTGCCCTTAAACTTTACCGTTGAATGCAGCTTAACTGCTGTGGTTATAGTAATTTGATATTTTGTTTACCTGCGCGGGTACTGGAGTCTGTGGAGGCCACAAGCAAACCTCGAAGGCAACACAGCAGAATGGCAGTACATTCTGTTGAGACTGGAGTGTCCTGGCACAGGATTACAATATCAATTTATGACAACTTTAATAATAGTAGATTAAGCCAATTTACTACAGGAGGCCGCTAGGGAGGAGTTGGGTCCCAAACGATTACTTTGCAGTGTGGGTACAGCGAGCTGAACAGCTTGGGGAGGACGAGGAACAACCAAATGGTTTCAGACCGGACTTCGTAATTGATTTGTTGACCTCCATCTCAATCGTCGGTGTTCGGGGTGGAAGGGATTCACATCAACAAACTAATTAAGTAAATTTAGGAATTTTTAAAACATTACAAGAATATGTGGAGCCAAAATCAGTCAAAGTGAAATTAAAGCCCGAATATGAACTTTACCTGATAGGCGTATACGTGTGGACGTGCCAATTTTAATGCGCAACAAACGACTAAAGTCTCATTCAAACAAACTTCCTGGGAAAAACAACGATTCAAAACAAAACATAAGAACATACTGCAGCTTCTCGAGTCCTTCCTAAAAGGCATAATATTAGGGCTGGAATATGTATTGCCGCCCCATAGAAAGGCATGGGAGTGGGAGGGTCTGAGGGGCACCGACATGGCTTGGAGGCCATTCCACCCAAAGGAGGCACAAAAGCGGAGCCTTAAATGACCACAAAACTAAAACGTACAGTTAAACAAATAATAAAAGTGTTAAAAACCCTTAGAAGAAGTAGCTGTCTTTGAGGCAAGAGCGCCGAAGCAGCGCAACTGGTCTGTGAGGAATAGTGCCTATTAATGTTGGAAGCGGACCCATCAGACCGACTGTAGTCACGATCACTGAAAGACATGCTAAAAATAAAGTCAAATTACGAGAAGGGTTGATGTGTTAAGGGAATGTTTGACACGCTAAACGCTAGTGTCGCAAATATGTGACACGTGTTCCTTAACTTCGTGACAAATGCTTCTACGGAATCGTGTGACTAATGAATTAGCTGAGGTTACAGGAACACGGGAAAACTTTTTCATTTGCGCTGTCATTAAGTCACTCTAACATGGAGACAGTCTAGGTGTGCCACCTTTCACCCAAGGTCGCGACCATTCAAAAGGATGGAGGTGCACTAAGAAAGGTGATCGCCCGTATTCACCAGTGCTTTTGCATGGTTGGGAGGTACCCACACAGCCCTCCAAGCCCACTCTGAGTGTCAGGCAGTGAAGATCACCATTGCGAAGTCTTCACTTCATGACCTTGATAGCAAAGACAAGAATTGGATTAGAGGCGAGAGGCAAAATGTCCAACAGATGAAACATCCTTGCAATACAAGTTCTTCATGTAAGATGCTAACCAGATAAGTACATAACTGCTAAAGGCTTCGTAAAATACGCTCTTCGATAAGTAGTCGACCACGGAATCCTGTTTAGTAAAACACAAAAAAATTGCACTCCAATATGTATAAACTCGGAATTTATTACGACGGTGAAGTGAACGGAAACAGTGACTTGATTATAATCATTTTGGTGGTCGAGGTATTCAAAAAAAATTAATAGATTCGCTAAATTGGCTAACAAGTGAATTGAGGTGACTCCAGGAGAACGAAGCCTGTCCAGAAAGATGAACACTTCTACCGGATGGCAATTTGAATTACCACTGGATAGGGTGTAGGGCGTTTGATTGCATTGGATGGGAAAATTTTTTTGTCTATTATCAAATGCAATGGAGAATCAAGGTGAAGATGATAGGGTCCATGAGACGGAAGAAGCTGCGCGACTGAGGATAAATATGGGGCAACAAAAATCAGCCTGATGCCTCATCCTCATCTTCGTCACGCAATATCCGATCCCAGATAAGCAGGTGTGCTAGAATCTTCCAATCAAGTGACTTGCTAACGTGGTGGGTGTTAAGAGGTAGTCAGCGGTATAAGCGGTGCGAATAAATACGTCCAGGGCCGGTCTTCCTGTTTACATTTGGGCTGGGTGAAAAGGCCCTAGACTTGGAGAAGATGTAACTTAGGCAGCGCATGATGGCATACCTTGATGATACTATTTAACACGATCTCTCCGGAGTAGACCTTATCGAAGGATGTCTGTCGCGGATCCCTTTTGTTCCTCTAGGTAGATCATTTATCGGCATAAATTGCGTAAAACTGTTAAAAAATTTGCGAAACATGAGGTAGCAAACGAGTTTGCAAGATTTTCGACAAAGCCAATTCCAAAGACTCGTTTCACTCGTAGTGTTAGTCCTTCGTCGCGATGAAACGTAAAGAATGTTGTTTAAATGAAAGGGATGAATGTGATTTGAGCCTCTGCTCCACAATGCCAGTGCAATTCGCCTCCAAAACTTGCGAGGCATTTAAAGAAGGTGGAGTGGCTGAACATATTGTGCAGGTAGTCTTTGAACCATTCGGCCCTACTAATGAAGTACGCATTTCTACAAGATTCACCAAACTCAGTCAGATCCGCCATTCTTAACAATAATGGAGAAAGACTAGCAATTATAACTGAGCGATGGCCAATTAGCTCTTCACTTCCTTTACGTACTTTATAACAACAAGCCCAACTGACAGACCGGCTTGTGAAGGGAAGTTACGAAAGTACTATCAGTGGGTCATCTCTAACCGACCCATTAAACGTCCACTCCATGACCCCAGGACACCCACCATACGGTTCCTTTACTCACGGTAGATTGCAGATGGGTGTGTTTACCGGGACTGGTTCACTTATTGAAGACCAAACAGCAATTTTGGCCGATATCTACTCACCGATGAAAACTCGGTATAACTCAGGAGGGTGGGGAAAACCTTTTTTTCTACAGCAAATAGAACCAGTGAATGGGTCAGAAGAAAGTTCTAATCTTAGCTTGACGAGTCAACGCAAAACAAGACCTTAAACTGTTGTATGACGTGTCTATGAGAAGATGGAGGGCTTAGTGGGGAACACTGCACCAACTCCTCCCTCCTTCCTGTCTGGTGTTTGATTTTAGATTAAAGGTGATGATCACATTTCCTTGGTATCTTTAGGGGATGCCTAAAATCCACAAAATTGCTTCTGTTCGATTTTCCTGAAGTTCCAGTTGATGGCTAACCGCCGATAATTCCGATAATTCGCTTAGATCCTCCTGCTTGGCTCACTGACCTTGAAAGCCAGAGTTAATCAGTTGTCATAATTGTGGGTAACCGAAATGGCTGACTCAGACTCCGACCTAGGGAGCCTCCTCTGGCCAGCCATAAGGATCATAGGCACACGCCCTACCTCTGAACTCACCCACATGCGATGACAAGTAAAACCTTCGGCAATGAAGTCTTCCTCGAGCGATTGGTTAGCTGGTTGGAAGCTCGGTGGGATTCAGATCACTTCCACATAAACTGTAGGCCACAATACTTGGAGACGAAATGTATGACAGTCTCGGACAGGTACAAGTCGCCAATGAGGTAGAATGGAAATGAAGTAGAAAAAGAAGTGGCAAAGTTGAGCGTTTAGTTCCTTTGTGCCTTGCAATGGGGACTGCAACAGCGAATAAATTGTATATTTAGAAAACCCTTCTGTAGTTGTTTACTTTTTGCCATAAAAGCCACTTGAACTTATTTACTTGCCTTGCATAGAGGTGACGAGGGCTCTCGCCCAATAAATTTTTGCCTGCCTACAAACCACTTAACAACAGTGTCCTCCCATTCTGGTCAAGTGGGCTGCTTGTTTATTAATTCCCACGAAGTAATAATAGATAGCCAAGGCAAAAAATAAGAGTAGATATCTTATCTACTTGTTTGGGTGACAACTTATTGCAATACCTGGGGCAGCACGGACCGCAAGAGTGGAAGAATGGTTCTACGGCGGAGCTTGACCGCACGGCACGCCTCATCCTATTCAATTCCGATGACGCCTTTCGAGGTTGAAGGGATTACTCTTTCAACAAATTATACCTTATTTCATAGCTAACGACCACGATTGATTCAAAGAAGTTGGATGAATCGCAAAATTCCAGTTGGACCGCGTTTTGGCAAAAAAACGCATGAACTATCATTCTGCCATGATGCATCAAAGTGGGGTGAATCGCACAATGCCGACAGTGCATGCCTAGGGCGATGGCGGAATACACTAACAAACTTTAACTGACATTTCTCCCGTAACCCGCCAGAGTAATCGACATTAAGCGGGGAAATCAAGTCCTGTACTGTAGTAGCACGGTTTGCCAAAGAAACGACACTACCCTGCCTCAAACATACGCCATCAACATTGCCTTTTGGTAGCATCTGCGTCCTCTAAGAGCTTGAGCACAAACTATTTTGGGGGAGTCGGAAAGTGCGTATCAAATGCTAAACGCTAAACACTTTAAGCCATTTCTCCAAGGAGACCAGCACACAGAAGGTTCCAATTAGTAAACGGTTTAATTGAAGCTGCATTTCTCCATCCGGCTGTTGCAGAATACCCCTCTGATTTGACAGACTGGAATTGGTGATCGAAGGTGGAACCTGTCGGCAATGGCTATGAGAAGAGCGATTCATTATGGAGTTCTGTGATGGATGGTGGCTTAAAAGGTATGCGTTCGAGCAGCTCCAGCTACGCATTTGAATGCATCTGCTTTGGATTGCCTTCTTCCAGGCACAACAAGGCCATTCTCTTTGTTTGGTATTTTACTACCCCCGATTGGTATAAACAGAGGTACTTTACCAACATTGCTTATGACCCAGAGGAGTATGCCTGACACATCACCTACCTAATGAGGCACTGTTGGCACGGAAATCCAATGAATTGTAACAAAAAGGAATTCAAAAGGGCGTGACTCAAAAAATTGCCTGATGGCATGTTGGAGGCTGGTGATTAAATACATCCAAGGCTCATAAACTTTTGATAAAGTAATTTCCCTGCTTGAACAACTGGCGGAGGAACAAATACGTAAATCGGCGGCAGTGAGGTGATCACGATTATTTTTTCCAAATTCATTATTTGCCTCCTGATTTTTCTAATCCAATCATGAAATGACTGCAACCGGCGTAAATATTCTCCACCCTGATACAGGAATGGATTTGAGACAGTGCCAACATACCAGAAAGAGGTACTGCTTTAATTTTTATTAAAAAAGGAAGAACTTTGGGCAAAACTTAGCGCTTTTCGAAAACTGACAGTGAGCGAATGTTTATAAAACACCGAGGCATGTCGAAATCTTGTTCATTAACTTGCTTCGTGAATTATATTTTTGAGGAGCAACAAAACCTATCAAAGTTTAAGAGAGGAAATGTGATTTGACAGCCCCACTGTTGGGACTTTTTCAGCATTTTCCTTCCAAAGGAAGTAAACACCTGTGGAATGAAAGAAGAAGAGATGGAAATGTTAGCAAGCTGGAGTGCGTATCTCGCTTTGACATTAATTTATGAGGTCAGTTGAAAGGCATTCTCCACGGTATTATCTCCTTAGCTTCACTTTGCATGGCCTGCATTACCATGCAAAAACAACAAATCCCACTTTCAATTTTACAGCACAAATCAATCAATTGCTCATGTACACAGCGTATTCCGTTGCCATGCGCCACCACAACGTGATTGACAATAACACCTACCATACTTTGCCCCACCGTAAAGGCTGTCCACTACCTGAAAGCAGAATCACTGTTCTACCAGGTGGAATCTGAAATGAGTCCACTTCTTGCCAGCTCCTGAGCAATGTCTGACATCCAGTGGTTCCACAACTAACTACCACAACCGTGTCACACCAAAAGCACCTCATTGCATTTGACTGACCATGGCTCTGCAAACAGTGCCCTCTCTTTCCACTTTGACATTCAGTCACGTGCAGGACACGTCAACAAAGACCCGACATCGAGCCCTAGTGCCCAGGACGCAGTGGCAAGTGCTAGTATTGCGATCTCATGACAAAGGGAGGGCTTATAATTCCCTAACCCTAAAATTGGCACGTGGTGGCAAATGCTTGCGTGCACCGTTTCAAACAAGGCTTGGTCTCGTGCGATTGCGTGGCAGGTGTTGCACCGATGGAGAGTTTCATACGTGAAACTGGATGATCACAGAAGTGGCTACTGCGGTGGTGGACTGAGGACCACCACAGTTGAAGCTATCTCTGACAGCCGTAATCATCTACATTCACGGAAGACTTGAAGCACAGAACTGTGTTGAGGGAAGGTGTGGCAGCACCGTTGTGGTACATTTGAATGCAATTGGCGTTTTTGTAGAGGAGCTGGGATCTGGTGGAGTTCTGGCAGAAGCAATTAATAGACAAGGACTTCGGTACCAATGCCTATTTGTCGACGAGTATGCAAAAGCACACGTGACAGCCGGTTGTCCAGTGGGGAGAGCAGGAGCCTCTAGGGCATTAATACTATTATTTAATTGACTTTGGACTTATGGTGTGTATTAGCACACTTAAGGTACACCTATGTATGATATCAACCAATCGGGAGACTACAAGAGCCAGACATTCCATGTTGGCAGGTAATTAGATGGAAAAATGGGACCTTCTAGAAAATGAAGATAGCAACTTTCCGGGGATTATAGGCATCTCCAGCAAAGTGTTTCAACGATGACTGCACAACTGTCAGAGATAATTTCGACCACCTCCTTGGCCATTCAATTTCCCGTATGCAACTCTCTATCGGCGCAACACCTGCCACGCAATTGCACGCAAGCATTTGCCACCACGTGCCAATTTTAGGGTTAGGGAATTATAAGCCCTCCCTTTGTCATGAGATCGCAATACTAGCACTTGCCACTGCGTCCTGGGCACTAGGGCTCGATGTCGGGTCTTTGTTGACGTGTCCTGCACGTGACTGAATGTCAAAGTGGAAAGAGAGGGCACTGTTTGCAGAGCCATGGTCAGTCAAATGCAATGAGGTGCTTTTGGTGTGACACGGTTGTGGTAGTTAGTTGTGGAACCACTGGATGTCAGACATTGCTCAGGAGCTGGCAAGAAGTGGACTCATTTCAGATTCCACCTGGTAGAACAGTGATTCTGCTTTCAGGTAGTGGACAGCCTTTACGGTGGGGCGAAGTATGGTAGGTGTTATTGTCAATCACGTTGTGGTGGCGCATGGCAACGGAATACGCTGATACTTCTTTTACAAATGCACAGCATTGCCTACAGGCATACTTCAAATCACCGTTACAAGTTACTGTCATTCTTGAAGGTGCCACAAATTTGCCGCCAATGCCACGTTCCTACGGAATTTTGGCTCTGGAAGGCAATAGGAGCCTAATCCTTGCCACCCCCTCTTCTATCTCATATTTATTTTTAAAATAACTAGCCTTTTAGTTTCACAAGGAAGTGCTAACAGCTACTACTGAGGGAAGGTGGGGGTAGCTGTCACCTTGGAGAACTGAAGTCGAAGTAACACAGAGGATGACGTGAGGCGATCTCTCACCAATCCATTTATACATCCGATCAAATTGAAGTACAAAGCGTTCAAGAGGGTAGCGTTTTCAGCTGTGCGAGGTACACCGACTTCTGCCGTCTAGTAAGACTAAGGCAAGGAGCCAACTCTTTTCGTTGGTGCTTCTGTTCCCTCTCCTGCTAAAGAAAAGGGCTCCTTACACCCCTCTCTTCAAGCTGTGCCACATGAAGCTGATAAGTCTCAGTCACGTTGGTATAACCTTCTTACCGAGTAAAAGATTCCACTCACGGTCCAGCATATGTACACGCACTCGCATACCTACATAAAGGAGGCACGGTCTTTTGGGATTGACGTGGTGGGTATCTTGCAGATACGGTTGGGGTAGTCAGTATGCCGTAGTGCCAGACGCATCCTTCAATCCAGGTGTGGCATTTTCATTTAGGTCACAGATGTTTAATTTATTTACTTGTGCAGACTACAAACCATGCTTGACTGCGATGATATTCTTGGTCACTTCACCAAAGTCTGACATACAAGCGTAGCTCTTTGTAGGAAAGGGAACGTTCGCAGGATATTGTGGCAGTGTTTACTTTGTGAACGTGTACTATTGTCCCTCATCGTGTGCACCACCTTCCAGTTGCACCTCCAGGCGACGTGGTATCAACGTCAGTGAACGGCCCTGTGCTAGAAGATACGTTTGCACTGTCATGGCCAGTCAGACGCCCAGAGTTACGTCACGGCTCATCCGTAATGGGAGACTGCTGCACTGGCACTGGCATGGACCTGCTGGCGGTGTACTTTTACAACCAACGCATGGAACTGGAAGTCGCCACTCCACTGCTGTCTAAAAGGCAGGGGCGTTTACAAAGGGGAATCGCCTCACCTTCGTGATTACTTGGCCTCTATAGGTGCCCGTATCAACGCCACCGCCGCAAATACATCCCTTTCCACTGAGTCAGAAATGAGCCGTGGAAAGTGGGACATCAAGCCATCGTTAAACCATGTAATGGCTGTGACTGTCTAAAAGATGTTCTCGGTGATGGGAAATGATGGAAAGAGGAAGGGGAAAGCAAATATAGAAGTGCCGTGAGTTGTGCCGATGCTGTAGTGCAGTTTTTCGGTGAGTGGAGCAAAGGGGGATGAGGCATAGCCTCTGTTCTTGTGATACCTTCTCTAACGTTCCTCTTATAGTGGTTTGTCTCACCGTTAAATTGCCTGTTAAAGTGTCCATACTTACGATAGTGGTTCTTCAATTTGTAATGTGAAAATGGAAGTGTGCTTCGTTGGTTATGAATGGTAATGCAGGCGATGCGAAGCGTAGCTGAAAGTACTGCATGTAGATCACCCTGGAGGTTGAATGCCAACTGACGTCATCGAGGGAAGTCGTGCCCTCCCATTTATGAATGACTTTTCGTTATCCTACAATTTTTTCACTAACGCATCAAGGATATAAATAAGTGCAGCATAGGTGTACAGGTGTCAGGTCACGTTACTCTCCTCAAATAACCTTGAGTACTTTCCTTCTACCCCGCCAACTGGGATACGAGTGATTTGACCTGAAAGGTTTAACTTAACTGATTCTATTCGACAATGTTAGTTAAAATGATCGAAAACACTTTTCTTAACTTTATTAGCATAAACTATCCTGAGGGTGTTTATTTTTCTTATGGGTCAACCTCCCAACCCTCCAACTTTCTTCGATTATGGCAGTTGAAATAATTGATCGCTGAAAGAAATCTTAGGCTATTATGAAAATACGCTTATGTAACATGCGTTATGAGGGCTAGGTGCATGTGCGTCGGTCCATTGGAGTGATACTTTCCCATTCTGCCCTCCACAATTTGCATCTCGCATATAATGTCTGTTGAACTAACTGCAAGGATGTGATTGGAACTCGTCTGCTTTGCGGACCGGGTCGAGCCCAGTCTCAAAACTCTAGAAGACTCTCGTAGCCTCCGATGTCAACAGAACGCACCACCCAGAAAGCGTTTAAACATTTTGATTCCCATGACCATGTGTGTGAGCATGGACACTGCAAGACCCCAAACAGAATAACTAGAAGGTATGGACGGCAGTAGGAACTTCTGCTATGCCATCAGTGCTAGGCCGCTTGGATTACGCGTGGAGCTCATGTGACTCCCAGCTGGAATGGTGGGATTTAGACAGTCATTATTCTCACGTACTTACAACACTTTGAATGGCCTTGATCTTGCAGTGGTCATAAGTACACAGAGCGGTTTTAATTCATACTGACCAATGCGACAAATTCAACGAGCAACGTTCCAGAATGTTTAGCAATTCAATTTTCCTAATTGAAACCCCTAGAACGGTAGAATTGAAATACTTTCTGGGATCCTAGGCATTCTCCGCAAGGATGAATCTCTCATAGTTGAGACAAATTGGAAGAAGCCTTCTATTCTTGATCTCGACAACTTTAGTTTCATCATTAGTCAAAAGGTTCCGAGTTTAATGAGTCATACACTACTTTCAGGTACTTTTGACGTGAGAAAAGTTGTATTAGCCAGAAGGGGCATGTCGTGTGCGTTAGCAACTGACAGACAATGAGCTCGGAGGATAGTCAATTAATTCTTTACTTCTTCCACGTACTCCATGAAGATGACGCCTGGATGTTCAATTGTTCACTGACTAGTTCGTCTACTGACAGATTGTTTTGCGATGAGAAATGGAGTTTGTATGGTATTGAAACACTGGGCGAATAGAAATACCAATCTTTGGATGAACCCACTGAATCCAAGACATCTACTTTACTGTTGGAAGATTAAAATCACTTTGTGTAAGGTAAATTGCAGGAGCAATTGCTTGCTGGGATCCCTTCGCTATCTGGGAGACAAATATCAATAAAAATCATGATCCTTCTTTTCGATAAAACTTTAGAAATCGAGCAAAACAGTGGCAGCGCAAGACCTAATCACTCACATTATCTCACAACGTATCAACAGGAGTATCCCACATGGGACAACTAACTGGGCATCGGTCGGTAGGTCCGTTGGCTTTCGTACTGTCTCGTAAAGGACTGATCACCTTTTCTTGACACCCCCATCAGACAATCTCGTGATCACAATGGAAAATAGACCAGACAGTTTCCAAGTGAAAGTGAAGTGGAAGAAGTAAACAGAACTGTGTATTAGACCTTTGTAAAACAAATATTGCATAAAAGTGGAATTGGCGGCTCACTTTTGCCTCCATGGGAAAAGAGCAGGTCATGCATTGCAACAGTGATTGAATAAACTAGGTGGATATTTTGGAAAGATGTCTGTGGTTACATAAATCTTCTTGTAAGAAGGGCACGAACACAGTTGGTTGCTGTACTATTCAATCAAAGCAGGACCCGGAGCGGAAAGACTCCTTTTCATTTTGTTCACAAAATAACCAAATCGTTTGATAGCCAAATGGGAAGGTGTGACTCCTTTGATGCATACTTTCGAGGTGTGATTCATCAGTGGCTGGAGGCATTCCGTCTTGCGGATAAACGGCCACTTTCTACTAGAACATTTCGATATATGCTGTCTCCTAACCAATTTTACTCACTGAAATCCATTAATCGGGCTCGCTTCTTCCTACCAAGCAGAAAAGCCTCCCAACTTGGAGAGGCATTTTGTCACAGCCTGGGAGGGCAAGGCACTGTTCACTGAATGGGATCTTCTAGGTACTAATCTACTTGGAAGTGTCTCTAGGCTTGTAAAGCTCGAGGCGAATATGAGGGTAACGTTTTAGATATACTGAGCGTCACTTATAACACACAACGATTTCTTTTTGAAAGGTTCCAAATGCTTTAACTCACTCTAATGGGATAAGTGATTACTACTACTGAAGGCTATTAGTAGTGAACATAGGTTTATCTAATAGAAATGCTCAAAAATATTTCTCTAAAAACTTTTTAGGCCTAAGTGATGTGGCGTTTTCAAGATGATTTTTTTATCGTCTATTTTTAAGTATACTGATGTCACAAACCTTTGTACGCTTTTTTGTCGATTTCCACCTTAATCATGAAGAACTTTAGGAAATAAGAAACTCTTCAAACCCTTTACCAAGGAGCGTGTTTTGTTTTTGCTCTTCTTTCTACATGTTAAATAAAAACCAGTTTATAAGATGGTGAAGTCCATAGCATCGTTTTTAGAGAGTTTGACAATGGCGAATCCACCTTTTTTTCACTGGATAACACTTCAGCTCCTTATCTAATTGCATCCGCCTCTTATTATTCGAATCGAGTCCAGCACCTATAGACTCTAACGAAATTTTGATGTAATCGGCTTTGTAAAGAAATGATTTTCCATTTAGAAAAAGGTCGCTGGGGGGAATGTAAATCGGAGACGCAATTGGGTCACGTCAAGGTGACCTGTCCTCTTCAGTTTGGCTTTGTCGCCGATCCACTCTCCCACCAAGCCACACTTTGTTTTGCTGATGATGTAAACATGATGGCAGAGCGTGTTTACGATCAAGGCGCTTTTGTGTTTATTTTCTATACTCGATATTCTGGTCTATCCTACATCGGTAATTTTGCTTTACGGCTCATCAAAAGGCACCAGTTAGTCGCAAACTGGGATGAGGTTTTAAACTTCTTCAAGAGTAGCAAAACAGGATGCTTTTCGAGTATGTGAGGACGAGGTTTAGCTTGGCAGCATGACACAGTCACGGCCTCATCCTTTTAACACGAACATTTTGTCTTTGCCTACAGTTATCCTACCACCATTTCAAGCGGTCTTGGAAACGTTAGCCCTTGTTTTTGCCCAGGTGGTATTGCAGAGCACCGAGGCCTCCCTGAAGACGGGAAAAGGGGTATTACTAGGGCAGAATATGCATCGTCTACATGCCGTTGGGTTTGCGGCTACTGGCATGGCCCAGAGGCCAGGAAGTAGAACGGTGAAGCCCTGTGTGGCTCTTTACCGAAACCGAGAGTTAAACAATTAGAGTACTGCGACTTAGTTGGTTTCACCTTCACAGTTCAACATCCAAACATACCACTGACTTAGATATTCAGTAAACCTGTTCTCATTTTTGGCCAACCCCTCATCAAAAGACAAAAGTAGTTAGTTTTTCCCAATGGAAAGAATCCCAAAACTTTAAGGACAAAAAAGAGAGCTTTAGGCCGATGTCATTTCAGCATACTGCTATACACCTCTAACCCTCTTTTCCAAACCTCTCAGGCTTGCTATCTTCCTTCCACTTTATTTGAATTAGTACCATGTTGTGTGGGATAGATCAAAAACTGCTCTGCTGAATTAAGAGTGGCATGAATGCCCTTGGGTAATGAGATATTAGGCGAAAAGCAGTCGTACTTTGTTCACTAGACAATCGTTCCGAGACATCGACCAATGTGAATCCGGAGTCACTTAGTCGTGCATTTTTTAGGTGTGATTTATCAGATGTCGGAAAAAAAAATGAAGTCTCACAATTATATTGTCCCTTGCCACGGTACCTCCAGGTGTGGGTCATTCGCAGTGGAGCCCAAGATTACGTCTTCATCCTTCATTTCTTTGGAATGTTCTAAAAGGATCATTTTTATTATTTTTTATATCGTTGCCTCAAACGACACCTACTTTAATTCACTTATCATCAATCCATCAAATAAGAAAACATGGGCCATGACCAAAACTAGTGGTGAATTTGTTAGCCTAAAGAAGGCTCTCCCTCGTAGCGCACGGCAGGTTGTAATAAGATCCTCCAGGTGTGATCAAGACGCCAGCAGCAAACTGAAGGCAAGCCAGGAAGGTCACCAGTAGGTTGCTTTTAAGTGTACAAATTTGAGCCTATTTTAGGTGGCCAAAAAGTGCCGATGGCAAGAATCAGCCAAAATTTCTTATTCAAAGTAGTAAGAAGGCCATTACGTCGATCTAGGAACCAACTTTGTCAGAGCAATAATAATTTGTTGCTACGCGGCTTACACAACTGCGAAGTAGGCTTCTCGTGGGCAGGTAATCGGTCAGGAACTAAAAGCTCTCCATCGAAGTGAATCACGTTGAGGTGTACGACGCAATCCACCACTAAGGTAGAAGGTTTCCTACCTCTCTGTGGTCCATTCATCCAGGTTGGAGCCCCTTAATTGCTACATCATGAAAACAAGGAAACGGGTTGCAAACTTTAGGATTTTTACCACATTTTCTTCCTCAAAATGAATATATTTTTTCACCTCTCCTTTATTTACTGACCATGCAAGTCAACTAACCGGAGGAGCCATGAAATTGGGATGTTTTTGATTGGTCTTTCTTCAAAAGACGACAGTGGAGGATTTATTCTCAAGGTGAAACTTCCTTCCTGTATGCTCACGCTAGCCTCCTTTATGCCCTCATTTATTCCTCCCCATCATAGTCTCTTTGCTCCCCCTTTCACTAATCCTTCGTTTGATAATGTCTCTCCATAGCAATGGCATCCCGAACAGAAGATGGTACTTGAGGGAATAATCCGTGTGACGAGATGCTGTTATAACAGACTAATACGCTTGCCCGAGTTCCTCCATTGCAATGACCTTCGTCACAATCCTTTTTACAACTCACCAACTCTTCGTCATAGTTGCTGAAAAAGTCCCCGTCAGTCCTTAGAGTGATCAGAGAAATACTATCAGACATCAGCGAAGAATAACATCTTTGCAATACTTTTAGTGGAATTTGTAGACGTCTAATTAGTCGCGTGCGTTGACAGTTGGCTAGCTCGCTGATAGACAGCAGTCCTTAGCTGTGGCGTTTCAGAAGTTGAGCAAGCATCGGCTTAGCCCCTTCATCTGACTCGGTGTCTCAAAGACAGTCATTCCAATTCTGAAATCAGTCTTGTTTTAACCGAGTCTTAAGCTCTGAAATGTCACTTATAATAGGGGTGCACAATGACTGGCACTTGACACTGCGTCATGTGACTCACCTTCAGCGCAAATGGCGGCAATGAGGTGACGATGGTGGTATAAGGTGGTCAAATAAATTAGCGCGTTCTTTAGGCCAGAAATAATCATCATTGTTCCCAAAGGGGCATAGGTTGCCTGGGAATTCCATCTCTATGCAGTGCATTGTCTTCAAGAGAAGAGAAAAACCATTCCTGGCAGTACTTCACCGTTACAGGAGGAAGTGCCTACAGCAACTTATCCGATGGTAGCGCTAGGTAAATGCCATTCATCACTTTGCGAGACATCTGCAGGAGGAAGTCAGCATCTCACTGCAAAAGCACGCAGTAGAAGACTTGGGTAGTGTCTTTATAAGATCTTTTCAAATCCATCAATAAAACTGAAGGGAGATGCACCATAACAAGGCCGAGGCGTACCTTTTCAATACTAATATCCAATGCGCCGTTTATTCTGTGTGTGTGACCTAAAATTTGCAGAATAAAGGTTAAATAAGATCCTCGAAAGGTTGGAGAGTGTGAGTAATCATGACCTAAAAGCGCTCCCAAAAAGTACTTTAAGGAATGATATAGTGAGGGGCATAATCTAGCATTTCCCATCGACAATGCCCAAGCACCTTGAACATTCCTGTTAATTTATCCGCCTTTACTTGAAGAGGTATTTCACATGGTTTCGATTAATGGTTCATGAAACCTCATGGCCGTGGAAAGTAGTAGCTTCCCTTTTGCTGGGAAAAAAGTCCTTCTTTTCCTTCTCTTACTTTAAAACGGACTAGATATCCATCACGAAGCCAGATGCTGCCATAAAGTTGTATTTATGTAGTAAGAAAGGTGGACTAGAAATCATACAGCACGAAATAGGCTACTGAAATCGACTATTTCAGCGTCCCACTGTTGCCAAACGCTAAAAACCATGCAAAAACTTCTTTCTCCTTAATTTTAATCGCCTTCTTAGCACCATAACTTCTTACTTATGCTTTATTCTCCGAATCTTTCTGTGAAGTAGTAACAAACCCCCTCCTTTCATGGTGTGCAAAAAGACATGTTGCTACATTGGTAACACCAAAAAATCCTGATGTGGTTGACTGGATTCAATATCCAACGTCACATTCACATTTACCGTTAATGAATAATTCTCCACAGAGCACAATAGAGAAGCTACCAACCCAATTAAAAATGCAACGATTGGGACGGGAATGCATGAACGAATGCACTTCCAAACTTCAGCTTCGAAAGTCGACCACGACAGTTGCATGAAGATATATGACTGGTGTGGGCAGCTCATTGGAACGTAGATAGATGATAGGTCAGCCTGGAACCGGTAAAGGGTAATAAAACTATTTTGTTGCGATCCTTAACACGTTGGGAAAACTAGAGTCAAATGCAAGTGTATGGAATCTCGTTTATCAAGGGAGGCAGAAAGTACTTTTTACAAAGCACTTCATATTGCTTTTCCTTTTCTTTCCCTACTGTGCGGGCAAATGGTGTGTAGTTACCCCATAAAACACGTAATAAAGCTCCCCATATCCGGCTGTGTCCACCATGGGTTCCGATTTTCACGATGTAGGCTGACCGAGGTACTAGCATCTGCGAATCCTTAGTGTTGCCTTTGTCATTATTTTTCCCCTTAAGAAAAACTCTTCCTCTGGAACTCTAGAACATAAGTGATCTTTTGGACCTTTTAATCCTTTTTCTCTCTGTCCATCTATTAATTTAGAGAAGAGGTAGTACACTAGTTAGATAGGAATGAAATCCTCTTTAGGTATGACATTTCATTTTGACAACTTATCATTTTTTACCGTGTTGCTGTAGTAACGGTGTTAGGCCTAAAATAAGGCCTTAGAGATTATTCTTGGAAGGGACTGTTGCTATCTACAGTAGTCGCATTATGAAATAAATGCCAGATGTGTGATACCCACAAAATGTCAGTCCTGGTACGAAAGACGTTCAGGTCCAGACGGGGAATTGTGGGGCCATAAAAGAACGGACAAAGTCACTAAATGCTTTTGATTCCCTATCCTGACGTTTAAATAGCACAAAGATTTGTCAATTTGGAGGAATCTACCCTCCAACAGTCTACTTTACTTTGTTCCAAAGAGATACGATTTATTCAGGTTTGTCACACTCAGTGATGCGGCCCAAATTATCCTGGCATCCATCCTTAAAACACCCCTTGAAACTACTTTTAAATTCAAAAGAGGAAAGCTGACATTTCCGGACTATTAGTGCTAGACGTCCATCAGGTGGCTAAAATCAGAGAGGCGTTTAACGCCTTAGCAGAATTGACTGTCCACAGGACTGACTACCGCAGTAGTGGACCGGGATAACCACTGACAGCCGTACCACTAATCGTCTTGTAGAATTTTGCAGCACCCAGCTGCATTATTGCTGGGTGGCTAATCATTGCATCACCAAAAGTTGCTATTTCTTTGTCTTACGTGGGAGCAGAGATCCACGGAGGTCCGGTATCTATGCCACTGTCAACAAGACGTTTCAATCATCGCCCACGATTATTGTTACCTAAATTCCACCTGAATCGGTTTATGGGATTCGGGGGACCTCGAATAACAGACTGCTAATGCACGCAGTTACGTTTTCGACTAAAAGTACCGGTTTGAGGCGAACGGACTTTGTAACTTCCAGCACCGTTAAATTTTAGCATCTCCATAACAATTATAATCTCTTTGCACTCATTTAAAATATCGGGTGCAAGTTTCGGGCATGAAAGGATAAATATTGTAGGAAATAGAGCCATCATCCAAGCGTCACTAGTTATAAGTGCTCAAAATTTACCCGAGTAGTTATCGCGTGTAAAAATGTTAAAAATCCCTTAAGCATTCCATCTATCACACCCTCTTATCCTTACCACGGCACAGATCCGTCCCCCCTTGACGGGAGTTTCGTATTGCGCAATCATTAGCAGAACATCTCCGCCAAACCACCGTAAAAATTGAATGAGACCTAGAGACTCCCTTTTTTAAATACTCGATCCCACAATTCCGACTGGATTAACTCCACAAAAAGGTTTCTGTGGGAGAATATTCCCTGCTTTTCAAACGATGGCCTGAATAGAAAAACCCCAAAAATGGAGTAGAGGAGAGGTTGTGGGCAAGATGGCGACTTAACTCGATGCCCGGCTTCAAAAATTGACTATTGTGGATAGAAACTCATGTTCTGTTATTCAGTTAAGAAAGACGCATCATTTAATTCTTCTACCTTTGGAAGAAAGTGAATTTCGGTACAAATTTTACAGTTCAAAACGTCCCAGTGTCTAAATATCTTTACCTTTGTATCTGCAAACCAATATTGCCGTTGTTATTATCCCACATTTCTGCGCTTTCGCTATTAACACCCAAATATATGAGATGTTCGATTTCCTTACCTGAAACCATACGTTGCACATATGTTACGTATTTGTTGGAAAAAGTAAAATAGCCTAGAAAAGGAAAACAAAACTCCCAAACACCTAGACTCCAGTGCTGACCGGTTTTACGTTTTGGGCATCGCATCCTGGAGCTCTTTGAAGAGATTACCTTAATGCCAAACCCATTTACTGCCTGTAAGAAAGAAAGTCCCGCGTGAATTGGGAGATGGAAGAAAAAACAGGAAGTGAAACAGCTGTTTGCCCTCCTTTAATTTGCTTTCATTTTGTGTGCAGTTCCAACACTTCTGGTACTGTACCATACGTTATATAATGTTTTTTCCTTAGCTCCTTTGCAGTCTTTAAAATACTGCCATTAACACAACAGCAAGGCCTTTTGGAACGAGCGGGGAGATTATCGAGGTATTGAAGTGTGCCGAAGCACAGCGGAAGAGCTACTGACCCTATAGGGTGATTGATGGATGAGGCAAGAACGGGCCGAAAGTATTTCCAAACATTAGTTTTGAAGTTGCTTGCGACATTCGCCTGCAGATACATGAATCGGGTGGACAGATAAATAAAACGCAGACAGACGACAGGGCAATATTGAGACAGGAAAATGGAGATTGACACAAAAACTTGAAATTATTCATAATGACAAGAGATAATTTTAGCACCCTGAGTCTTTCCTGTCGGTAAAAGAAGTCGTGATGGTAGGACGTAAATTGCACTGCCGACGTACAAAAGCGTAGGGGACCAGTGGCATGGACGTGTGTCATGCTGCCAGACGAAAGTACAAGGGCGGAGGCTTGAGTATCCGTAAAGCCAAAACGGGCTGTTTGACAAGCTCCCCTCGGGTAGCCTCCCACGTCAGGCACAACATCGTGGTCGGCGACATAAGGCAGAACACCCACGAACCAACCGCAACAGTCACCAAATTTGCGTGCAGCTGACCACACTGACACTGGATCTCTCTTTGCATCTCCTTTGGTTTTGGAGTTCATTCACATTTGGAACCGTAATAAGGGCAATGGAAATGCACCGACCATCTGGTATCATCGCCACTACTTGTAAGAATACTGGCCAAAAAGCACTCGCTTAATAAGGGATGGGTATAAAATGGTTCCCTGGGATAAAATTCCGCTTCTCTTTCACCATCTCACTTTGTTTTTGCTTCAGTAGAGAAGTGAAGGAGGAGTTATGGCGTGTTTACCTCATTGACTTCCTCATACAGGTACCGTGGAAAGCTTCGTAACGAACTTTTTCAGATGGTTTACTAATAGAGTCACTTCGGATGTTAATAGCATTCCCACAGAATACGGAACTGGGGTAGATGCCGAAGACTAATACTATTTCCATCCCTTTTGATGGAGTCCGTGTAACCAAAATGAAGAATTATGCTATCAAAATATTACAGAAATCTATTTACGGAAATATCTTTATTACATATAGAACAATCTCGGAACTCGTCTGGGCCACCTTGAAATACCAATGGTAGCCTGCTTTAGACATTTTTTAAAGAAAACGCCACTTCTATGCCTCAGGAAGGGGATTAATGTTGATACTGTTGCTCTTTTTAAGCCAAGAATTGGACATAACTTTAATTACTGAGATTGGATTTTTAGAAATTTGCTACATTCCCTTAAGGTGATCTCCAGAACAGATAGCTAACGTTACTTGAAGGAACCTATAGCACCTTTTATCTTTCAAATGGTCAGCTGTCACTCCTTTGGGATGATAACTTATCATTGGGTGACTCTCTACCTAGATCCTGGTATTCTAAACCGAGCGTGATTAGCTAGAGCTCATCTGCCAAGCTTTAGACAGCATTCGGAGGAGGTGTATCAGTAGAACGCACCACCCAGAAGTAATTCAAGAAGGTGAATCTGGCGATGAATCCCTCACAGATGCAGCATTTAACCCAGAAAATGGCTCAAGACTAAGATGTCAAAAACAACGCGAATTAATGTTTGGCATAAGAATTGATGAAATGCTTTGGTGGCACATACATCAACAGGGAGAAGAAAAACCTTGATGGGGAGCTAAAAAGCTAAGTAAACAGGTTCTGAATGCTATCCATTAACAGATGACAGGCAATAAACATGAAGGGCAGTCGTTTTTTTTTCACTTCTTTTACCTACATTATACAAATGTACAATGAACTGCCGATTTATTACGGGTGACTGCTTGCCTGACTGGCTGACCTGGAATGAGAAATGGCGTTTATATTTTACGCGTTAGTTATCCGCGACGAGTCACCTCTCCACTCACTCCGCACTTCCACAGAGGCAAGCACTCACTTGAATTCGTTTAACCACTAAAAGCCAAACAGCAGTCATGTCTGAGATTTATCGCAACTCAAAGGTTTTCAAGAAATTCCTTTTAATCTGGAACGGTCGGGACTGGTGAACAGGTTGAAGGAGGGTCCTGTTCCCATAATAATTCGCAAGACCTCAGAAAACAGCACAAACGACTAGTGGGGTCTCATGGGACAGATTCGACTGGCTGAAAGGTTCTGGTCAAGCTTATCCCCTACATTTCCCCGGTGGAAGAGAAGGTGGCAGGGCTGCGTTTGGCTGTTTACTCCCAGAGCCCAAGCTTTCGGTGGAATTGGAATTAGCAGGAGATATTCGTCTAGCAGGGAATGGATTGGATTGTCTGATGCAATGATGATTATTCCAACGAATGAAGTACTTCAAGAAGCCTTTTGCAGCAGTTAAATTTGATGTCAAAAAAACCAAAAATTGTTTATTCACCTGATATCAGTGGAGGAACCAGAACGAATTGCTTTACCGCTGCTGTTGATCTTACATCTTATAGCAATTAAAAAATATATCCAGCATTATTTTAATAAAAATTGGCTTGGAAAATGTACTTTTTCGGATTAATGAAATCTTTAGAAAAAATAATCAAGAGATGGTAAGAGAGATGCGTGACAGTTGTCAACCATCACATGGTTCAAATCATGGGAGTTTTCCGTTAGATATTTGAAATTCCTGTATTTTAGGGTCTTTAAATGCATTTGCATTATTCATCTGTACTAACCTTCAGACGAAGGGCCCTTTGAGGAATAGGGAAATGTCATGAAAATATAGTATTTTCATCTTCAAGTCGAATGTGATAAAAGTTCTGTGGTAAATTGCTCAAAAAATCCACACATTTAAGGCGCCCGTTAACATTTTATTTATTGACAGGTTTCTCTATAGCCAAAGACAAAATTTTTTCAAAGCCAATATAATAGTCTTCTAAGATGTGACTAGTGTCACACATATGTGACATATATTCCGTACCTGTTTATGACTGCTGATTGCACAAAATCCTATTGCAGACGGAATAATGCAGTTTAAAGCAATAAGAAAGTTAGCGTATCCTTAATCAAAAGTTAGTTCTGCCTTTACGGTGTTGAGCAGCAAGTGAAGTGTCGGAGTCAAGAAAGTGGAGGTGTTGGTTGCAGTTGTGAATAGCATGACACCCAATTTGCGGTTGGTGATCCATGTTTGAAAACAACCCTGACACTAATTGTATCGAGATGCCAACAGGTGTAATAATTCCTGCAGAGCAGTCACTTGAAGTACCCGTAAAATCGGACTCCACATGTTATGCGATACGGAAGTGCATCCAGCACTCAGGTAGAGTGGGTTCCTAGTTTTGTTTATTTTAACAAAAAAAAAAATTTCTGCACTTTCATCAGCAGCGGAAACACTTGGTAAATAAATTATGTTGTTGTAGTCTGAATTCAAAATAAGTTTTATTTCTTCTTTTGACAAAAAAGGTAGTGCAGCAACTTGGTTTCTCAATTCCTCCTAGTAATGGAATGTAAGCATGATATTTTCAAGGTGATGAATAAGGAAAAGTACAAGTTGTACCAAATAATAAAAAGATGTTCCATAAAGTGTCAAGAATTCCATCACCCGAACGAGATGAAAAAATGTTTTAAATGCAAAAGATTATGCATGGAAAAACTTAATTCCCTTGTCAGAAGCAAATTCATTCGACTCGATGGTATCTTGTAGTGATTACTTCACGACCCATCCCAATGAGATGGGTTTATAATGGCGCTCATGTCAGAAGATAATATTTGCTTGCATTTGGTAATAAAACTTTACTTAGTAGTACTGGTTTCATGTACCACATTGAAGTAAGCTTTCTCCGCAGGAACTGGAGATTATCCTTTCGTTCTGGCGATACGACTTCCCGTTCTTGTCAACGATCTCACAGCCTTTTTGTTTTCTAGTACTGATTGCTGTACTGACACGCCTTATTATGTCTTCAACGAGGAATTTGGCCCTTCGTTGGTGCTAGTCGGAAGGACCTTAGATCCGAGTGAGGAGCAATCTCAATTTATTTGCCTAGTCACCGGAGATGTCTTCTGTCCATAGCCATAGCCGAAGGCAGGGGTAAACAGTTTCAGCCTTTACCAAAACTCCTATTTTGAGTTCCACACAGCATAGTGATTGCGTTTCAAAGAATACCAGATTATACCATCGAAGGATTCACTAACACCTCTCCAGACGAAACTGTTTATATTGTAGTATAAGAACATGGTATTCCTCTATCTAATCCTTATAGATTTCAGGCACGTGCTGACATGTAAGTGACCTAGAGAATGTTCTGGTTATGAAGTATCAGCCATTATTTGGCGCTATCTCCAAGTAGGTTTTTCTCCGACTCTTTCGCCTCGTAATGGACGCGGTATTCACACTTGAACTTATCTTCTCAAGCAGGCCTTCCAGTTGTTGAAATGACATTTAATCATTTAATCGGCCCAATTAAACTAATTTAACTCCAAAAATTGTCATCGCCTGTGTAACAACCTGGTCATTCTTCTCATGACTCGTATGACATTCCAAATTAGATGACTTGTCAATACCAGGATACAGTGACTTCAACAAGTGTGGTTGCATTTTAGGTTTCGGTTAATGCTACGGGTACCCCTTTAAATGGGCAAAAAATGCCTTGGTAGTCAACGTCAACTGACATTCCAAACTAAAAGTATTAAGTGCCAATTGGGCGGCTAGAATTAGGCAGGTATTCAACGCTTTGACAGAAAAATTTTCCACAGAAATGACTACGGTGGTCGTGGGCTAGGAACCACTACTGACAGCCGTGGGGCAGGCCGTCTTTGGAAGGTTTACACCATTCACCTATACTACTGCTGTATGGCTGAGCAATTCATCGCCAAAAATGTACTTTGTTTATATTCTTCCGCGCAGAAGGACAAAAACAATCATTCTTCTCACGCGTTGTCTGGTCTGCCTAATTAGTCGGAATAGCGATATCAAGATGCCGTGACTCCAACGTGTGTAGCTGCTGCTGGAATTTTGGTAAATGTTATGGGTAAAATATGTAACGAATGCCTAAGAGCGGAGCTATTTTGGGGTAGAATGGGTTCAATAAGGTCTGCTTGTGACTCGTCAAGCATTTGAAGTAATAGTAGGAGATGTGGAAGGAAATATGAAAATGACTGTAAAACTGCTACGTAAAGGGTTTTTCCCAAATCCATTTAATCGGTTGGCAAAAGGTCAACATGACGGGTCATCAGTTGCATGGGTGGCATTCACTTGTAAGGCTTATTGATCCTCCTGGCAAGTCATCTGGAGAAAATCCTCAAATTCCCACACAGTGTTCTCCACCAAAGATGAAATTAGGTGCCAAGATGGAAGGCTAAAATGTTTGAGATAGCTCAATTTGATTAAACTTGATTTTCTTCCCCGTTAAGAGGCATCACCATTGTAACAAACATGCTTTTTGACCTGTGAATGTGGTTTAAGATGTACTTTTACAGGATGTGGAAGTTTGTTTACTCTTGAGTCTATCCTCCATCGTGAACCCATGACTTGAAAAATCAACAACAACAGCAGAATAGGAAATAAGGAAACACAGGTATCGGACACAGGCATGGCTTTTAAATCAACATGTCCACTACCAGTTTCCGAAGATAACAACAACCAATCTAAGCGCACTTTCTAACACTTTCATCTAATTATTAAGGTTGAAAAATCTTGATTTTCCTCAAACCAATAACATCCCACATTCACCGAAAAAGAACACATGTCACATATAGGTGACGCAGCAGTAAACCTGTTAGAAATGCCTTGTTGATCTAAAAATTGAGCCTCTAAAGCCTGTGATAAGGTTGGCAGAGATGATTTCAAGAGTTTCGTATTGGAACGGATTACATGAATCTCATCCACGTCCAAATTGATCCCGATAGCCAAATAGATAGATGGATGGCACACGGATTTCAGCCTGCAGATATCTACCGTAGACATCTACACAGGCAGAAAGACCAGGAACACAGCTTGCTACAAAACAGCGAAATGATATTCTTGTTAAATTCTTATTCAGTCATACGAACTTTTCCTACTTCACCTGATTTAAATGCCGTGTTAGTGGCCCAGAGTTCCGCCTATATCTCCCATGCGAGTGGTGTCTCAGTACCTTTACACACACATAACGAAGCCACTCCTTAACTAGTACGTGTTATAATTTCCTTTAGGGATATTCCAAACATTGCACGACAAAAGGCAACATAAAAAATTATTCTCAGTTGGTCTTCAGGAGGGTTATTAAAGTAATTCATTCAAAAGCATTCTCATCAAGTCACTCATGTCATTTGATGAAACTCCTACAACATTGAAAAACCACATTATTATTTGCTTGGGCTCAAAAGTTTAATGCGAAAGAGACACGAAGGAATTTACTTCGTCCCAAATCAATGCGCCTGCTTGCATTTCTGAGGAAAGTCCAAATGGCGCAAATATTGCCGCAACAGGGCGAGAGAGAAGGCGGACCACTCGCAGCCGCAGCGCTTCAAAATGTATCGAAAGCTTACCCCTTGCACCACCGGCTGACCGGTCGAGCGAGCGAGCTAGCGAACAACCATGGACATGATCGCACACACTCACTAGCACAAATCTGTCCACTAACCAGAGCCCTGCGACGGCTTGACACAACAAAAGCAGCAGCAGCAGCAGAAACAGCAGCAATAACAACCACGCTATCACCGGTAATAACCCAGAAACAAGAACTTCTTGAAGGTTGGTGATCCAATGGGTTGGTTAGCCGTGCCTATTCGCCGGTGGCTTTTGTTTATTCTTATGCCTTTGTGCGCCAGGGATACAGAACGTCATGACAAGTGGTTTTCCCTTTTCTGGATCATATCCTCGCGTCACTTTTGTGCATGCCGCACATTTCCTTTGAACTGTCAAGGCGGTTTCTCTAATCAACCATCATTGGGTTGTTAGGTTGATTTGTATCTGCATTGACATCAAGATGTTGTGTAAATACAATCTACCCGAGCGAATTCGTATTGCTGTGGAAACTGAAGCTTTCGCCATCAGCGGTTTCAGCGCCGGCCTTCTTAATCAAAGCACCAATTCCCATCTCAATGCGTATATAGAAAGCTGGTTAGTGAATCTTTACCACTACTAAAGTTACCTCGAGAGTACCTAATGCCGTTTTGGATGGTGGATATCAGCATATGCCTGATGAAGAGGGAACAAATTGGGACAAAACGATTTAGGGCTAAACCGCATGCGTGTTCGATTGCAACATTAGCTGTGAGTTTGTTATGGACTTTTTTATACTGCTATATTTTATTATCTATTTTAGAAATGACTCTGAAGCTACTACTCGGTGATATGCATAAGCAAATGTCTAGGTCAAAATGGGACCTTTTGGTTAATAACTTCTGCAAGGAACTTTCTCTTGGTGATAATGACATAAAGCAGCAGATGTCACGTGTCGTACAATCCCCAAATAGTTACCACTTATGGTGTGGTTCAGCTCAGGCACTGCTAACCAACGTGACAGTCAAATGCTAGCAGTGACTACTGAACTCTCTTGAACATTCATATCTACAGAAGACTTCGGTTGCACCGTGGTACAGTGATGGGGCTCTCGTTACCTCGAAATTGCGACTTTGTACCAGAGCTGATCACGGACGTATGAGCTTCCAGCCAGAAGCCTCTGTAGACATTTGCCGGGACATTCAGTGCTTGCGAAACCTGCATAATTCTAGATACTTGATCGACTTATAACCCGCCATGAGATTTTACTTTAATCTAAAAGATTATTTTCAGTTATGAGAACTTGGACCCCTTTGGCTGCCATGCCACCGGCGGTAACAGGTTGGACCAAGCCAGCACAGGTTAGTTCCAAGTGAGTGATCAGTGAAATACAGACAGAGGATTGTGTCGAAAGATGAGGATAATCTTTGCATGTCTAAATTATTTCCCCCATTCGTAACCACTGAAGGAGTGATTTTACTAGAACAATTTTTAAGTGGAACGGAATGAAGGGACCCAAATCAGGGAAGCCGAAGAGTCATAATTATGCATGGTTGCAACAATCTAGGTTGAATTGCTTTTTTATGGGTTCTGCTGAAATTCGCACATCTAAGTTCTTTCCATCAAGTATTTGTTTCCCGATGCTCGCTATATAATTAGCTCCAAGTACTCGAAAACCTCATTAACATGCCGCTGATGTTTGTTGATCCGGTTGCTCCGAACTTACTGGGCGGACTTGCTTTTCATCTTTGGCAAAACATTTTTGATAGGGGTTAGGTACTGTTTTTTGGATTCCTTCCTTGGAAATGTGATCTAAAGGATTACTCTAGTTGGTAAATAAATAAGGGAGAGAACGCCATACCCTTTCACCACAGGCGTTGGATGTAATCCTTGGAGTGATAGAGGAGACGAGGTGTGGCGTAACATGAACCGCCTGTACGGTGCTCTACTTGTATTTACGGGTAGGCAACACCTCTGGGAGGATATTTTGTTGTCTAAAGGAAGGATGTAAATGGAAAAGAAAATTTATTAAAGGAATTCAATTTTTCTCAATTTGTTACCCTTCTTTGGTGGGTTTAATTACAGCACCTCGCAGGTATTGGCATTCCCAATATCAAGTAACGTAGTGCCCCCAGACTTTCCTGAGGACAAAAAGGACGTAATACTGGGGCGGAATATGCCTTGCCAACTTCCATAAGGTCCGGGGGCTACTAGTATGACCTAAGGGCATACCTACTAAAGGGAGTATTGCACAGCCCCTCTTTCCTTCATAGCGTCGTCCCTGGCGCTCCCTTTGGCCAACCTCCCTCTTCGGTCACTGCAAGGTAGACGTCTTATCAGTCTCACCGGTTATCGTATTTTGCTTACAACTGAGAAGATACTTGACCACAACAGCGCTAATCTTTCTTGGCAGTTCTACTAGACCTGACTTTTTTGGCCTGTTTAAAAATTGTATTTAAAAAAGGGGAAATATGCTGTTAACCATCTAGTATGTACGTCCCTAGCCACTAGTTACCAGTTTCGATGTGCTTCTAAAATCCTCTTTTTTGTGAGAATGATGTTTCTCTAGTTGAAATAAGGCACAACTGTTTTGGGAAACAGGCCATAAAGACTTGAGCCTGCCTTGCGGCAGCAGCCGCACAAACGAGGTTCCTGTTAATAAAACGAAAAATTGCCCTCTAAAACAAAAGGTGGCTTTTTATTGCCCATTTAAACAATCAAAAGAAGTAATATGGAGCATGTTTAGTTTCCTCCACTTGATGTTGTTTGTGGATGTACCATGGCCATCAGTTAATACACGATCGCAGTCCTAGCCTAAGTTGTCGCCTTGAAATCACCTTCTGAAGGAGACATTTGACGGTTTTGCCCCACCAAATTTAAGGCATTCGTACCCTTTGAGAAATTCGTCAGATCGAGTTGAGGATTTGAAAATGAGCTAATAGGACTGCCATAATTAGGATGCGTGCAGTCTTGAAATGCATCTTAGTTGAACAGATAGACTTTTCTAGGCTTGTGTATAGGCTATTTTCACATACGACTACTATCCATGGTGAATAACTCCAAAGTATCGCCTAATTTTGAATAAAATATCGAGTGCAAAAGGCTGAAGATGGAATGGTCACAGGTCCTTTTGAAATGGAAGTGAGTAAAATTAAGGAGCGACGAAGGCATTTAGGTGTCATTGCTTAAACCCAAGATGCATTCAAGATGTCTGCTACCATAAAAAGGCTGGCTTGGTTGATAATCATGCTAAGGAAGACAAAACTCTGGGGTAGGTTCAAATTGGCTCCATTACCCTTACTTCGAAATAAAAGATCAGAAATCGCTCTTTGAATGACAGCAGTTAGCCAGCCAAATGTATTTTTCATCAAAATTTCCTGACCAGCTAATTTGCTTTAAGAGAGGATTCGCGAATTTCGGCTTCTTTCTGCTATAAAACGTATCAAATGGAAGGTTTAAAACAAAATAGAGAGACTCAATTCATGACTCTAAGTGCGGAGCCTTGAGTTTGGTGAATTTTTGGATTTATTTGACTTGATTAAAGAAGAAAGATTTTAAAGTAATCATCAAGTCAGTCACTAAACGGAAGAAGTTCATTCAGCAACAATTTTTTACAGATAATGCAGAGTTTCTTGTGGTGGAAAGTAGAGGTGATCGTGCATCACAATAAATGGTAGTTTGAAATCACCCTTTAGGTGACAAGCGGTCAGACTGAACCGATCGTGTGATCGAGATGGTGTCATAGATCCTCAAGGAAGAGGAGGGAAGAAGTGACAAACTTTACTTCCTCGAGAAACTGCTACTGTTTTGTAAACTTCCGCATTATCAAAGCAAATAACATTCTCCTCTAACCACTTTTATTCACCTAACGATCTGAAGCCAGAGATGGAAGAAAATAACTGAGAATAATTCTTTAAATGTCCACTTTAAGCCCATGTAAGCATACGTTGCAATGGTTATGCAGAAATGCTTTCGCTCTTGAGCAAAACTGCACGCTTAAAGGTGATTCGAGACAACAAACCACTTAACGACCTGTTTCCTCATTAACCCAACAAGCAAGTCTTGCTTGTCCTGACTTATTTTTACTTGAATTTCATCAAAATAAATTACTCACCCTCCTGTTTAATAGCTCGTCAAAGTGGACCATCGTTGGTGTGTCTTTCAAAGTAGCCTTCAAGTCGTGGGGCAAATCTGCCTTCACTTTAACTTAAAATTGCCTACGAATGGTAGAAGAATCGTCCAGTGAATATAGATAAATCTGTTTTAAAAGTTCTGACTTTCCACTTTAAAGTGTATTTTGGAGTTTATTTTGTAAACATTTGAAGCAGGCTCTTTTTAAGGTACTATTTTATCTTGTTAATAAGTCTTGACGAGGCAGCTTTGGTGGCTGTGGTTGTCCCACTTTCCTCCCTATCCACTTCTTATACATAAAATCACCTCTCGGACAAAGCATCTAGAGTTCACTTCATGTAAAACTTGGATATTTTGGAGGGCAATAGTTCTTTTCACTGCTCAAAAAGTTGGAAAGCAGTTTTGGTTTAGAGTCCTGAAAAAGTGGATTCAGCCCTGATCAATTTTTAGTCCAAGGATTATTCGCTGAGAGCAGATCAAAGGAAATGAAATGTGATCCAGTTTATGAAACCATCAAGCCTCTCCGCGGTGGAGTTTATCAGAGCCGGCGACATTGTGTATGCTTGAGATTGAAAAGTCAAACAAGGTTGCATTTTATTGCAAGCAACTATTTAAAGCAGTTTCACTTCTCCATCTAAATTCCTTTTCTCGAAAGTAGATATGCAAATTATTCCATTATATGATCCAGCTTAACATCTATGGTCTAGTGTCACGCATATGTGACGTGTGTTCTTTATCGGTTCCTGATGACTAAATCGTTATTTGCCGTGCAAAAAATCAATCGGAGAAAGATTCTTCTTAGCTTGAGGATAAATGCACCTTTTTTCCTTGAAAGTGTGGTCGAAACACCAGGGAATCAGCGCCATGGTGCCGAACGTGTTGAAAAGTCAAATCCAATCTTATGTCCATGAAGGTCCCAATATGACTTGGAAATTGCAGCTTTTCCCCACCCTTTTGAAAAAGAAGTATAAATCTCAGAATACACTTTTCGAGCAAATTAGACTACACTTAGTTACTCCATAGGGTAGTGATTTTTGCCCTTTAAAGAATTGCGTTTCAGTTGCTCTCAAACGAAATTTCTTTCAATTAGATTGTGAATTTTTGGCAAAAGGGGAAACTTTTATCTCTTCGCCAAAGTAAAATTAACTTTCTTAGTATTTTCTACCATCTCTTCCTGGTGCCTTTAGAAGGCGTATTGGGACTTTTGTACAGTTCAGGACCAACATCCCTTAAGACAAGCGTTTGGGTGGTGTCCCCTCGATTGTGCTACAAGATACCCAAGGCAAGAGATTACTTAAAGTCAAAAGTTCATGACCCCAAAGCCGCGTGTATGAGGATACAAGTGGGTGTACGCGACCTCAGACCTGATTATTTGTGCCAAAGTTCGGCCCATCATCGCGAAAACCCTCCACCTGTCGACGATCTCTGGGACTCGGGCTGGGAAAATGACACAACAGATTACTGTGCACTGGTAGGCAGTTTAAGAAGACATGTCAGAAGGCCTAAAGGACAAACGCAGGGGTTATGTACACACAAATTCCTTCTACCGAGAAAAGTGACTTTTGGGTCGCGGGCGAATTTCTTAGACCGGACGTTATTAAGACACATTAGAGTGCAAATCTTCCCTTGAAAAAGAGTCGCAATCAGAGCTTCGTAGCGCTGAAAACTTTCCACTGCTTCGTTTTTAATTCATTTAAGTGTAAATTCGTTCGGTGAAATAGTGAGACAGTGTTCAAGATAATAGGAAGTTACTGAAGACATAAAGTGTCCGTAGTTTTTCTATCTCTTTGATTTGGACTTTGGTGTCAATTTAATCTAAACCATGATGGCTTTGCTCAACCCCGGTGGCTTTATGCGTCAGGTATCGAGTCTCCACACCTCCAATACCTACGTCTGGTGCACATGCTACTACAATGACCTCAGCCCGATATCAAGTGACAAGCAGTCGTGCCACAAATAGGATGGTATGGAGTGATCCTGGTCTGGGAGGAGCTGTGGTTTCCCAGTTTATGCATGTCAGCGGAAGTGATGAGTTCGAGTGTGCCAAGTGCTTGTAACACTTTGGAGTGAGGCATCACTTGACGGCTGGTGGTCCAATTGCCTCGGAGAACTTGCTAATGCAGGGATTCATTAATTTATTGCAACTTAACATAATATACCTTTTACCGCATGAAACAAAGTTTACTTAACGAGTGTAGAAAGAGTTCTTTTTCATTCTCAAAGATATTCTTACACACCTGTAATTTGACAGGAATCAGAGAAAGAGGTTTTTCCGCCTTCATTGCGTTTTGTTGCGATTTGATGGTGCATAGTAATAGGGACAAAGAGGAACTTCTTTTTCTTAGTGCAAATTCTTTTGAAGTAGACCTTTGGTGGCAAAAAAATGACTAGCTGTCCTCCTAAATATAGAAATGAATGGGAGATGAACAGGTACTGAATGAGATAGCCTTTAATGTCTGCTTTTCGCGATTCCACTTCCGACTTAATTTGTAAAAGAAGATGCTGAAATTTAAAAATCGCAAGTGACCAGAGTACAGGAATGATTTAAGCCCGGAATTCATAAACAGACCCTCTCTTGATAACACAGAAGGGCAAAAGTGATGACTTTAGTGACTTAGGTGGTATTGTGCTCACTAGGTTGCTAGGAAGGAAGACGTCCTGTGTCAGAAAGTGGAAATAAATGGATATGCTGACTCCACATACCGGCTGCTTCAATGCTAAAAGAATAAATGCTTGTTTAACTGTGCGCTTCGATTGCGCTGGCGCTTAAGCCGCCACTAATTACGTTTCCGCTACCCCCTCAGACCTTTTGTACGTCGGCAATACATTCTCCGCCCCGGTACTCTGACATCTTTTAACTGTTGGAGATACTTGGCGAGTTACAATAATTCTATAACCCTAAATTGTGATAAATTTACCCACAGCTATAGATTTCACTCCTGAAACACCAAGAATTGGTTGTTTTCCTCTTCTCTTACCAGACTACACTAGAGTGAGGTAGTAAATTCAAATAAAATCGACTGTTAAGCAGTTCAGGCAGAGACACAATTGACGGAAAGTCTTTAGTGTATCGGAGGAGCAGGCTTTTCAAATAATGTCGGGACCGGAGAATCTCAAATCAAGCTGGGTGTGGATTAATCATTTTTCACCAAAAATATGCATAATAGTAAGTTTTTTCGAAAATTTTGCATTTTTTCCAATTAAGAAGGAGGAACAAATAAATGTTTTCCATTTTAAGTTGTTGATGCCCAGAGTTAAGGCGTTGTAGGACCAAGGCAGGAGTATAACACAAACTTATGGTCAACGTAGATTTTGAATGCATGAGAGGACATAATATAGGTTGGCTTTGGGACATAATTGTGTTTTCAGCAAAAAAATTGCCAAACAAGGTTGTCGCACCTGGACATTTCCCTCGAGAAGAAAGATCACATAACACTTGGACAGGATATGTATTGCCGACCCACAGAAGACCTTAAGGACTACTGACATGGCCCGGGGCTTGACTGTCAGGCAGAGGCACAATGATGGAGCCTCTGAGTTGTCCCTTTACAAAACTGAGGGCTAAGCAAGCAATTAAAGTACTGCAAAGTTTGAAATGGTCCAAAAAGCCAATAGGAAGGTGGATAAAGATCTGGTTAAATGAACAACCGAATCACAAATAATTGGAATCAGAGGGGATAAGTGTCGATGTGGTTGATAATTTGGCTTACCAATGAGGCAAGGAGAAAATGAAGAGTAACTGGGGTGACATTTCACTTGGCTTGGTATCAATAAATGGCAACAAATGACTTCCTCTTACCAGGCAGCGGTAATGTAAACGCTGCCCCTTTTGACAAAAGAAACTGGCTTAGACGTAACGTTTCCAATTTTCAAGACGTTCTAGAAATCACCTAATCTCTTCGCAGACCACATTACCTTCAATCACCACTCCACACATACTTGTGGAAGATTTTTATTCGGTGCAATCTTTGCTAGGTAAGCACCATCTACAGTCCCTTCCCAACGATATAGAATAGGTACAAAGGGTTCTTTTGTGCAATGCATTGTTTCTGGAGGCGAGCAGGCCAGTCCTGATTGCACTTTCATTTTCAAAATGTCCATTTTACATATTGTTATTAAATGCCAAGAAAAGATGTTAATAGCTTTGAACTTGGGCGAAATAACAGCAGGGAGATACAGAGACTGTAGATGAGGTAAAGCAGCCCCTTTTTTCTGATCCAATTAAAGTGCAGCTCTTTCTCTTCCTCGGAAAGTTGTAGACAGATACGGCACCTACCCCTGTTTTGTCTAGAAGAACGGAGCTCTCCCCCAGACGAGCGACTATTCTTGCCTGTTTATTTTCGCTCACATTTGAGATAAGTAATTAATCTCGGGTTGATGCATTATCATCCAAAAAAGAGGATTTACATGATAGTAATGCAACGGTTTTGGGTACTGCATTGTAAGAAGTACAGTTTTTTAAACTCTTTTGGGTGGTTAGCCCTACTACCCAACCTCCTCCAGTTGCTAAGTACCAATATGACTTGAAGATTCTTTGCCTTTGAAATAGTGTTAACTCAATTTCGTGAATTCGGTAATTTCAGGTCACATCTGTCAAGTTCAACCGACATTTTGTAATATGGCCTGAGAGTTCAAGAGAGAAATGTAGCAGATGGTACAACAAAGACTGCTGTGCTACTAAAGTAACACATTTTATGATGCTTTCTTACGCAGGTACTGGCATTTCACAAGTGTCCACAAGTTATCCATCTTTGTGGTAAGGTATAACACACACCTCATTAATTCTTTTATCTGATCAAATGTGGGTGCTACAAAATCCCCTAATGGATAATGTGCTTCCTTTTCATTAAAGTCCAGATATTGCAAAGGCATGAAAAGTAAGGTTTTCGCAGAGTTGACGGAACAAAATTGCAAAATTTGTACAAATGAAGCATTTAATTTGATTGTAAAACTGGTAGTTGGCTTAACTGCTCGTTTCCGCCATGTGGACATTTAGGTCCCCAGAATGGCCTTCGGACTCTGCCAATAAACCTTAGTCCAGCCTGTCTGTGCATTGGTAGCGCATTTCCCTTCCTAATGATATGATATTTTTCTTTTCTAGGTGACAATCGGTACGCCACAGTGGTGACAGCGAGAAACAAACTTGATCTTAAAGGACAACTACCCTAGTTCCTGTTTCTTACTGCCAAACATTAATATAATGGAAGAAGGTCATAGATTTCTGATAGAAGGATCTGTGGCGCTTCCCACCAAAAGAGTTTAGAATGATGCCAATCTTCGGCAACTACCCCAGCACTGCGTTCTGCTGGAATGCTATTAACAACTGAAGAGCCACTAGCAGTAAACCATTATGAAAAGCCCGTTACGGAGCTGCCTACGGCACCTGTTTGAAGATACCAATTAAGTGAATACGCAATACCATTTCCTCCACCTCTATACTAGCTGGATAGAATCCAGATGGAAATGGCTGGGTGGCACTAAAGTGAGAACACTGTGGCAAGGAAGCAAAACTGCGAAACCTTACACCCGTCGCTAATTAAATGACTGCTTTTAGGCTAGTGCTCTCACAACTAACGATGGACACCCCAGATGGCCTGCATACTTTCCTCCCCATAATACAACTTCCAAACAAGACGATACCCTAGATCCAGTAGACTGACCAAGAGTGATCAGTGACGTTGCAATCAGATACATTCTCTAATGCACGAAAATTCGACTAATGATGCTATTATTTCTTGAGCGTTTTTTCTTACAACACTGACTAGGAGAGTTCGACCAAGGGGACCGCCAATGAAGGCGTTCAAAAGAGAAGGAAAATGCAATTCTTCGAATACTTGCCTATCCCCTCGTTTCAACTAAGCTAGCACTTAGGGCTCCACTTTTATCCTTCCGCTGGCAAGGATAGTCTCCAGACCATGTCAATAGTCCCCCTCAGCCCTTCTTTACATCAGCATCACGTATTCCGCCTTAATATTATGATGTTTTGGTCTTAAAAAGGGCCATATAATGATCTGGACCTAAATCATTTTGTTCTCTCAGATTAATAGGACTTATGCGGTGGAATAAATTTTTAAAAAAGTAGGAAATGCGCATTCACTCATACTTGCGATGCGCACTTTTAAACCCCAGTCCTTCCAGAAGGCCACGTGATGAAAGGTGCGAGGAACGATATACATTTGAATGCGTTTCTTTCATACGGTCTTAATTTTAATGCTCACTTCAAAATTGCACATTTAAATCAAAATAAAAGGCCATTCCTGGAAAGCTTTCGATTCTGCAGAATATAGTTGAAGAACTATGGAGATTTTATATCTCCAAAAGGCCGAAAAAACGGATAGCTTATGTAACAAGCCCAAGTGAAGTAAGAAATTAACGGGGAAATTTCAGTTTTACCTGAAAGTCCCAATCACCTCTAACAAAATACCACATTGTACTCCTGCGGATTTGCATCCGTGCAGGGAGGGGAAAGAGATAAAATTTGGAATTTGCCTTCATTAAGTGACAGATTTAAATCGAAACAGACGACATTGCTAACTTGGGAAACGCCTAAATTTGCACCTCAAGAGACCATCTGCCGTGGCAAGTAGGCCTAGATGCACAGACGACTAATTCAAAGTTAAAGGAGGCAATCCACAATGAAGGACTTCAAGAATGGTGAGATTTTGACGCCGGTGATTCAGCGCCTGCTGACTGAAATGCATTCGAGGAACGCCAACTCTCGGAATATTACTTTGTCACCCATCAGCCAGATTCCCCTAAGCAAAATAAATCAGTTCTTTTTCGCAATGACAAACTGGACGAAAAACTTATTCATTTAACTCACAAGTGAGTAGGTAGTAGCACCAATGAAATTCTTTTAAAATTATATATCCTTGTAGAATTCATTTCCATTTCATTGTTTTCTCAGATCAGGCGATGCCATTGGACCTACCCAGTTGTCAGAATGCCATCTGTTCAGCCACCGGAATTTCGGTTGCCACCTTGGTGGCATTGCGCTCCGTCCATGTCATTTCTGTTAATACCTCCGCTTCCTCGTGAAGGGCCAGGACCCTGCAAGGGTAGAATTTCTTCGAGCACACTTAAAACACTACATACAAGTTCTCGACCTTCTACCTTTTGGCTTTAAAAGATGAAGGTGACAGCATTTACTTGCAAAAGTAACCGGTCTCAGCCTAGGTACATGGTAACTCAAATTTAACCGCCTCTTTGACGAATTTAAGCAAAGGAGGGTAAATAAAAAAATCATTCTTCGAAGGCCTCTTTTATGAGGCAATAAAGGTCAAAACTGTTAGGTGGAATAGTTTTTTAACCTACCAAAATAAATTCCGTTTTAGTAAAAATCATATTCAATTATCCCTACTTGATAGGCCCCTTCTATTTCAAGGTAATCCTTCCAAAATGCCACTATTCATGTCTTTATTTAGCATAAAATTACAATATCCATGATGTTTACTGTTCTGTCGAGTTGGTCTTGCCAGGCAAGAAATGCCACTTTCCCTTAAATTTTTTGAAATTTACCCTGTTAAAACTGACCAGACATACAGGCTGGCGATCGAGCATGTCAAAGTTGAACCCCGTTTGACTATTTGCCTTCCGTTAACAAAATTCACCGGGGATAACACCAAGTGGACCAGCTAGTTATCGCAAGAGCTGCATATCTCAACAGGCCTTCAATTGTTTTAGAGCCATTTTTTCTTTTTTCCTTAATCGTAGACATAGGGGAAGAATGGGAGTGGTAGGCTTTACCAGACACCATACCTTAACAAGACATAACAATTGTTTTTCCGGGTTTGCCTCCATTTAGTGCTTCCAGGAAAAGTGGATTCTTTATTATTTTTTAGCTACCTAGAGTACATGAAGACAGGCCGTAGTTTGTTATATGTGGGAGGGAAATACCTAAATCCTTGTCTATGAAAGGAGAATTGTTATCTAAGAATGGATGCAAAACCAGTATATGGTGGATTAAAATAGGTCTGAGTTGATCACAGCGTTTTATTATAAAACGGTACTTGGTTCGACCACCATGACATTCAGCCCAGGTATTTAATTTGATTTTGTTGAATGAATACCACACATGTGTCCACAGTGGATGACAGAACAGACGGACGTTCTACGGGAATGCAGTCGAAATCGCGAAGACGCCTGGCAACCCACACCTTTTTCAATTCTGCATAGTGAGCAGTGATGGAGCGAGGCTGAATTTGAGACTGGATGCAGTCAGAGGAAATTATATTTGCATCCCTTGAATTGCGTTCTTAACTAATTGTTCATGCGGAGGCGATTGGTATGCAGCCTATGATTGTCCTGGATCAACTCACGGCTTTAAGTCCTCAACTTTTCTCTATTCCATTAAATTTTATATTGTAAACTTTAAGTCCATTTTGCAGTTGTCTAAATTTTACGAGAAAGATTTGTAACGGCCGAAACAGTGGAAATGATTACGTTTACAGCCAGGAACAGCCTTCGATCGAAAAGACTTTAGAGAGTACAATGATACTTAGCATCAGGATGTATTACTTACTCTTACTGACCTGAGGTTAGGCCACCGTTATGATATTACGGGACTCCCATCCATCTCTGCAGGCTCTTAGCATGTTATTACTATTTTTTATTCTCCTAATGGATAGCTGCAAATATTCACTTAATAAATTTCACTGTGTTTACTTTAAATAAACAAAAGAAAAAAATGACAAATAACTGGGAAATCTGTCCATTAAATTAAAATGCTTTTGCATTATGAACTCGCTTAATAAGAAAATGAAAGGATAGTTTAAAAACGTTTTAATTACTATATAAAGTGGCTGCTCTTTGAGCTAAAAATTGGTGTTGTGTAGAACCCTAAGCCATTTATGAAGACGAATGAAGACATAATTCTAAGACAGAATAAGTATTGCCAACGTAGAGAACGACTAGGGGGCTCTTAGCATGGCATGGAGGCCATGGCCCCCCACGGAAGTACAAAGGCAGACCCTTCAATCCCCGAGGGACTAAAACGTAGACATAAACAAACAATCAAAGGATTGCATAGTCCCTCTCCTCTTGATCGTCGTCCCAGGCGGTCTCCTCGGTCATCATCTAGGGCCGGGCATCACAACGTATCTGGTGCTTTAAAAACAAAAACATCCACAAATCAACAGTGGTATTCATCTAATTTGCTTGAACTTAATACGTCATAAATCTCTCCTGACAGTTCTAATAAATCCGCAGTTTCGACTTGTTCAGATCTCGCATACCCTTCGTAGTCGTAGGGGCCCTTGTCCACAGGCAGAGTAATTTAAAAAAGGACGGAGCATGAATGAATTTCGTGAGGCTAAGGTTCTGCATCTGTTCCTCCTTCCAACTGTGTTCTCACTTTAATGGTGCTCATTCATATCCATCTGGATTCCATCCAACTGGTGTAAAGGTGGAGAAGGTACCGCAGACAGCTCCGGAAGGAGCTTTTTCAGATGATTTAAAGCTAGTGTCACTTCACTCCTGCGGAACACGAGGAGTAGGTTAACATCATTTTAAGTCCTTCTATTAGAAGTCTTCACAGATTCTTCCATCCACGACAAATCCCCTCCTTTCACTAAGTTAAGATCTCGCAATCAGCATTAGAAATCAGGATATTTGTCCTTTAGGGTTGAGTTCGCTTTCCTCTGTCAACAGCGTAGCTCCTCGAGTCTTTCCTGAAGACAGAAGAATTCCCGGTGCTATGGTAGAAAATGTATTGGAGACGTATACAAGGGCTGTTACAATGGCGGAATCGTAAGCTCAGGGAAACTAAAAGGAGGTGTAAAACAAATAAATGGGAATCAACTTAAGTATTTTACCTTTAAGCAGCCCGTCAGTGACTAATCGAAAATCTTCTGAATCAGTCTCTAGTGATATAAGATTATCAATTTCCTGCTTAACATTTCTTGAGTGTCTGCTCTTCCTTGTTAAGCAATACTCCACAAAAAGGGGGCGGCGACCGGAATCGTGGAGGAATAAGAATGAGAGAAAAAAAAAGGATGCTCATTCACTTTTTAATGAGTTGGGCAATATGTCACGCATGGGCGTAAATCCCGACACCCATGGTGACGCCTTTGCTGCGTCACTCTATGCCAGATTGTGCGCAGCTCTCGTTTATTAGACACTATGCAATAAAGACTTCACTTTCGGTGAACAATGCCTTTATATTTGTGTGGGTGAATTCTACATGGGACCTAACTCCCTGTCTTTCGATAGTCCACACTTCTCAGCCTCGTTATGAATGGATTGGCTAAGCTCCATGACATTATTTCACGAGTATGTCGAAACAAAGGTATCTCTTATGTTCATCGTATCAGCCATCTACTCTATTATCCCACCTGAGTGGCTCGCTTCCACGGATAAATACATTTGCTCTCTGCGTCACATCTTTGTGACGCCTCGATTTTCTTGCTTGAATTCGGACATCGTAAATATGTGGCATGTGCTCTTGACCAGTTTATGACAACTGAATGAGTCAAGGCGATTAATTTAGCCTAAAACTACTAAATACATCTACGACGTTCTCGGTCTGGAAGCAGTTGCAAGTTTGAACACCAAGTAAGTTAGTTGCAAGAAATTGATTGTATTCAGTGTCAGCGGGGACTGCAAGCTTAATAAACTCCTCGACAATGTGGCACGACAAGGAAAACTTTGTCTTTGAATTACTACAACCACATTTCGGCTCGAGATGTTGGTTTTTGCTGATTTCCACAAAATTCACATATGTTGAGAGTTTTCATGACTGAAACTGAATACTAAAACACCAGGAAATAACCTTATGATAAAGGAGAATTCCCCAAAGGACACAACTTGGAAAGAAAGGGATCCGGTAGCACAAATTTCAATTCTTGTTAAAACCGACTTAAATCATTTTCTTTACGACCTGCCTTCCTTGCAGTACTTGTGGAGTTTCAAATTCCTCATCAGCAGCATAAACAAAAAACTAAGTATGATTGACTTAATTTTAATATTATTGTGGTAAATTCATGGGCATCGTATGATCCAAGCAACCCTTCAAATCACTTTTTTAATAGGAGCACATCAACTATGCCCTTGCCAAGTAGGGCAGTACCCTTGCGAAATAGCGATACATCAAGGAGTGGACTGTTTGATTTGTGAGTAGATCGAGAAGAGAGAAGTAGGTGAACTATTTCGTTGAGAGGTCAGAACTGAGATGAAAATCCCTGTCATAGGCCATCAGCAGTGACCAAGTCGATCAATAAGGCAAAAAGAGTTTTAGTACTTGAAGTTAAAAATCCATTTATTTTAACTTTTGATATGTCATAATCAGTGAGCCGATTTTAGACTTACCATCATCGCCACATTTTGAAAGTTAAAAGCGCCGAAAGAAATGGATGATATACGTGTCACCAACTGAAGATGTGATTATGAGTGCGGGGACCAGAGGTGGAATGGTGACCCGGGCACTTAGATGTTATGGCTCGATAAGTGGGGTGCCCAGGTATTGGCGGCACTGGTAGTAGCCATGATGTAGGTAATGGTTTTGACCCCGGTTGACCGGGTTGCGATGTCTAAGTGACTAATGGACCAAATCATTGACCCTAGCTGGTGTATGTATCCAAGCCGAGCAACAGATAGACGCGGCGTTTGCTGTTAATTTCGGCATAGCAAGAGCTCTGCCGAGTTCGCGTGATAGTTGATTTAGTTTCAAACCAAAATATGCGCATTTAAGCCGTTCGTTACCAGGGACTCAGAGGAAAGTCGACCCCCGTAATTCAGATGTCTCATTTTTCCACTTTAAAATTAGTTTATTATGGAAGCGCCGCATGAACAACGCATGAACTCAGGACGTCATAAAAATGGGACGCTGGTGACGAACATGTCAGTCGTTCTTGCTTTTAGGAGGCACTGCCACAGTAATGGTTCAGTTCTAGCCACTCTGAATTTATGTATTTCTTAACGTTTCATAAATTTCAGATTAAAATTAATCTGTTTCGACATTTGAAAATTTGATAGTTTGTTTGGCTTTCCCAACACTGCATCACGGCGAAATTTTCCCAAACACCAAAGTTATTTTAATTCAAGCTAGAAAAGTTGTCATAATACTTTACTTTTTCATCTAACTGGCAGTACATTGTTAACAGACAACTTGGTACTCCTCAATCCTACCTTCGCAGGGCCATGCCAGTAGTCCTTAAGCCGCTCTGTACTTCAACAATGCTTATTCCCCGCAGAGATACAGTTGTGTTGATAAGAGAACCCTTTTTCGTTGACGCAAGTATGATGAAGAGTGCTGTACTGCTAACCGACCAACAAACAGCCTTTTAACACGGAGAGCCCTCGATGGCAGAGGATAACTCCTCCACAGCGTGTGGGGATGTGTCCAGGACGTATCAACAGATCAGTCCGAGGAGAACCGATGCAAGGCCTCATTCAACCCGTTTCTTTAGCAAATACTTTTACAAAAAGTCACCTTCTTTGCAATGTTAGGTCAAACAGTCCCACTAATTTGCTTTTGGCTGGGAGTGATTCATTTTTAAACAAAGTGTTACATGAAAGACATGAAAGAAAAGAACCACAGTGACCTTTATGACCGTAGCCTAAAGCTGTACTAGCCTCATAAATCTCCGCAATCACTATATGTCTTTATAAGATCAGTAACTGCAAATCCGTTTCTAGGAGAGAATCAAATACTGAATTGCTAAAAACCGGGACTTGTGTCCAAATTCTTTTGTGTCCACTAAAGATTCAATGGGTGGGTTGAATATTATAGAAGGAAGACATTTGCAGTGTATTGCTACACTTGTAAAGGTTGCAAGGGAATCTCGACACCAGTTTTATTAAGGCAAGATCTGACCTTGGTGAGAGGACGTTTTTACTAAGATGGCTGGTTTTAGTTTCATTTAAAGCAGACATAAATGTGAAGTTTCCAAAGCCTTGGAAGAGAGAAGCTTTAAACAAGCCAGTTTAACAGTCAGGCGGCAGTAGTGTTCAAAAAGTAAAAATAATAATAAAGTTAGATCGGGATTGCAGGGACCCCTCTGGATTCTACGCCAACGAGGAAATTCGTAAAACCTAAACAAATATGCATAAAATATATGCATTAAGGGATGAAAAATGGTTCAAGAACTATAACTTCTTCCTTGTTTCGTTGATCCTATGAAACTACGCCCTCTGATAGGTGTTGAAGTGTGTATCACAGGCTTATCCAAAAGAATGCATTAATGGTTGTCCCTAAACGATTTTTTCACTGTCATATCCCGAGTTTTCCGTGAAGTCGAAAAAAATTATAATACCATGGCAGAAAATGTATTGCCAGGGAGCCAAAGGAAGTACATCGACCGCTCCCCCAGTATCCGAGTTATCAAAACGATGTGTTAAACAAACAATCAAGGTATTACACTCACTGCCTCTTGCAACGGCCAGAGCAGAGGAATGAGCCAATGATAGGGTCGGGGCAAATCTTAAAAGAAGAAGAAGAGGAAGAAGGAAGCTATGCAATGCTTTGACATTTATTCACCCGTATATTTAACTATGTGGACGGCTCAGCCTCTATATTCTGCACTTTTGACCAAGTCGATATCCTGCCACTCTAAATGGCAAGTCCTTTATCCGGGTGTCTTATTACAACCCCAAGAAAGGTTAGGGCATTACAAAGGAGGGATGATGCAAACGTCCTTGCAATATGGTTCCCGAAAAAGGATACTTCTGCCAAAAGACTTTACCGTCAAACTTCTAAATGGAAGTGCATCAATAAATATGGGCAGTCGTTTAAATTTTATAGCCCTGTTATATTTCCACGGTCTTAAATAATTTTTGTTCTTCAATTTTTATTGTTTTGGGTTGAGCACGCTGCTCCGTGGCTGTGCAGGTGAGCTGGTATACCGGTTCTGGTACAGCCTTAATCGATGAGAAAATCGATAAATTGCCACCGTCCTCGATTACACTTGAGCATCACTCACTGCAGCTCCGAGCGGGATTGCTGAACTGTAATCATCGCAGCCTTGTGGAGTGTCCCCCAATTTGGCGAGGTCGTATCTTTGGTACTCCCGTGGAATGCAGGGTCGGGTGGTAGCCTCACAGCCCCTCGACTTATGACAAGTAATTTTTTTCTGTATTCAATGGAATCAAGCATGCGCTTTAGCCTAAATATCAAAGGATAGGCACAGATCGGCTATGCGTTATCACTTACAGAGAAAGTGCTAGCATGCTCAAATGTGGAGCTGATATCTTTCCCCAAATGGTGAAATGTTTGTTCCTGAATAGAATTTCCAGATTAAGGTAGTCAGTGAATTTTACTTAAATCCAAAAATACACAGCTGCTTGTAGATTGTTCTTTTCAAGTATTCGCAAGTCTAGGGATTAGATCATTGACAGAAAAAATAGCTACCTACACCAGTAATCAAGGCTCTTTGTCACTACAAATTGAATTGGTAGTGTCATAGGCTAGAAGGTTTGGTCATTTGCTTCAAATTCGTCCACTCTATGTGCAGGTGAAATCCTATCAACACGTTCACTAGTAAAGTCATGAAACGATTTTCTTACCCCAGATCCAGTTTAACATTATTTGTGAAATACATTCCTTGTCTGTTTATGAAGACTGACTGCACCAAATTGTGCATCAAGCAGCTTGGTTGGGCACAAACAATAAAGAGGTTTTGTAGTATCTTTACAAAGAAAAATAAAAGAACTCCTATGTCAGTTGGCTGAGCAATCAGCCCTACTCCTGTTATCCACTTACAATCCGCCGCTCGTCAATCTTCATTATCTCCCACAATAAGCGTAACAATATCATTTTCCGGTATTCTGGCAATACGTTAGAAGATAAAATCGCAAATTCGAAGTAAATCCACACGCAGAGAACAAGGGTGGAACACGAAGGTCATTTCCAAAGCCAGTTGGCAGGCATGACATTTCGAAATAGCCGCTGACCGAAACTTTGTATGACTCATGAAAGACTAGAGGCCAGCTTTCAAAGCAATAATCCCCTTGTTTCTGCTACGACTCCGAGATAGTATAAAACAAAGTTACACCAACTTGGTATTTAATTGACCTCATCAAGTATTTACTGATTGCCAATGATGAATAAATGGTGTGTCATGATCTGGAGGTAAACTAAGTGGGCCCGCCAGCCCCACCAACTCTATGAGGCAATTTTGAAGAGCAAGTGACACGAACAGGGGCTCACATTTGCAACAATTTTAGGTAGAAAAAAGAGGCAATTATTAAATAAGAAGTAATTGTTCGTCGAGAGCTAGACACGCCTTGAATAGAGCCTGAAGACTAATTAGAAATGGTTCTCTGTAAGAACTGCTTCACACGAAAACAACATGAAAGTGATGAGCTGCCACTGGTCACTTAACCTGCCGCTTTGGTGATATGGAAACGTGCCTCTGAGCGCGAGGGCGATGTGGTTTAGGGCCAGCTCACCTTTAGGACATGATTTAGCACACAAAATAGTGCTTGCACACACACACACAGATGGACACCCAACTTTGAGGAGTATCGCCTTTCTCGCCTCCGTACTCACACAAGCAAGGACAATGAGTTGTTAGAGCCTTTTCTCTCTACAAGAGGTATTGTCTTCCAGGTCCTAGGAGGTTTTAGTATGCAGAGGAGTGAGAAGGATTAGTTATTGTATTACCTTATATTTGATGTAAATGGCAGTAGACTTATTTGATGATCTCATGTCACTGAAAGTAGAGGATAATATACTGCTAATCACATCTGCCAGCAAAATATAAAAGGTGATGGCTCCCTTCTTTCCTACTGATAATGGTAATGTCTATCAACTTTATCTAGGGTGACACTTGTTTGATGGGGCAGACTGCCAAAAGAAAGGAAGTTCAAAATTAGCCTCGACCATTTGGCTATGAAAGGCAGATGGCGTAATAGTTATGCTTGTAAACGTGCGTCAATCTGGAGAGGCATTTCCCCATTAGCAAAAAGGCTGACTTTGAGACTCGAATCCGAGGAGATGTCAGAATAACTCCAGGCCACGACGGTGAAGAGCGATTCGCACAGGAAAGTTATGGCTGTAAAACAGGGTTAGAAGGAAAATGCAGCGGTTAAGTTATAAGTAAGGTACAGTCTTCTCTACACGTTGTGGGGCCTTTTTAAAGCATACCTCTGTGTTTGTTTGATTGCTTTGTTTGCTCGCTTGAGCCCGAAAGTCACCAACTGATTCGATCATCTGTTTTAGGTGTTAAATAAGTGTGACGCATTCTTTTACCCCTTCCTAACAATGAGTTTCACCAAATCGTGGCGCAAATAGATTTGTTGAGCTGGAGACAGTAGGCACCCAATGGTGTCACAGAAGAACCATAAAGTATCTGGACTGCGGTGTTGGATTTCATTCAGAGAAGTCGATTGCAAAGGAACTAAGGTACAAAGCGTAAATCACACCCACTTTAGCACCTATGGAAATTTATAGTAACTAAGGCAGCAAAAGTATTATTAAAATAAGGTTTTACCCATCACAATTATTAGATATAAGAAAACAAACCGTCAAGGTACAAGTTGACTTTATATTTCACACTTGCAAGACCCCCGGTCATCTGGAGAGACAAACAGCCCACATCCAGTCACCCACTTTGCAATTCTACACCCAAATCACATCTCTCCATCCTCTCTCGTCCTCCTGATCATGCGATTGGCTAACAGCGATGCTGAGACGAAGAACACGTGCTAATCACTTCCACTCTCAACACCGAAATGCCATCAGACAATTATGCACGCTGACACTGGAGATGAGAGAGAGCCAAGGCACCGCCTACTTTCCTCCCTCCATGGCTGCTAGCTTCGTATTGTAGGATTAGGAAGACCACTTTCCCCCTACCACTCACCAGTCCTCACTCCCACTTAAAAGGGAAAAGCAGACGGTGAGAAAGGAGAGAAAGAAGAAGAAGAAGAAGGAGGAGGAGGAGGAGGAGGAGGAGGAGGAGGAGGAGGAGGAGGAGGAGGAGGAGAATAAGAGGAAGAAGAAGAAGAAGAAGAAGGAGAAATTGTTGTTGTACGTCTCCAAGTTGCTGAAATGAGTGGAGACGTCTCAACTCTGACTGCCCTTTGGTCTCCACCAAGTGAACAACTGCCTCCACACACCACCACACACAGACACATGAGCAATGCGAATATGGTTATCTGGACATGAGGTGTCAACCTGCAAGTGTATGGTGGGTGAGGCATGCATCGTTTGAGAACAGACAATGATTGGCTCCTCCCACCATCTAGTATTGGGGGAATAGAGCAGCGCCATTTCACATCACCACCAAGTCAGTCAGCGAACCATTCACAATACACACTGCCTTCTTGACACACGTGAAGGTGCTGAAGGTGGCAGTAGTTGGCAGTCTTGCAAGTTTTGTATCAGTCATTTGCTAACACATGTCTCCTGTGTGTGTGTGTGTGCACGCGGGACGCGAATGTTTCAGTGGCTTCCACCACTCCCCACTCCCATTCCCACCTGATGTAAGCATTCATCAACCATTTCTGAATCTCTTGGAACCAGGTTGAAGCTGATTTGTTTGCAAGGCAGACAGACTCAAACCGCGCTTTTCATGTCGGACCGACGTTTTGCGTTCTGAGGTGTGGGTCGGAAGGAGGATGAAGGTGATGGAGTTCACAGTAGAAAATATACCAGCAGAAACAGACCAAATCACTTGATACTTCCCAGTGCATGTAAAGGATGAAATACATTTGCCTAGTCTTTAGCAATCACAAGAAGTTAACGCAGTCAGGCAAAGTGAAAACCACACAAACTTTTATGGTCACCTGATATTTCGTGCTGGCACTACGGCATCCAAATAAACTTTGAAGACGTAAAATGCCTCATTAACACCAGAACATCTCCCCAACCAGACGGTAGGATGAGTAAATCAAACAAGGCAGATTGAAATGTGCGCAGGGGTGAGCGAATTCGACGCAGTAGGAGGACAGGAATGTCTGTTAATACACTTTGGAGCGCGAATATAAAAATGTAGGTGAATAAAAAATGCGGTATTTCAAGAGGAGCTTAATCCAAATGTTAGGCCATTGTGACATTTAGAGACCTGCTGAGTTGGCTTTTTGGTTTGCGGTGGATACATAACCGCATGTTTGCAGGAGCTGTAAACCCCATTTCCAAAACAGTTAAATTTCACTACTGAGGAGCAGATGTGACGCCTTCATGATTGCTATTAATTGAGGCCCGACTTATGCCAGTGTTTGCGCCAACAAACGCATTCATCAATAATGGGACCGTATTTATACCTTTCATGGAAGTTCACGATCTACCAGAAAGGGCATTTGTTCGTTCCTTGGATTATTTTACCCGGCCGAGTTAGCCCATTATTTAATGGAATGCTTCGTTGACCTTTCCTAAACAGATACAGCTACTTTATTAGCTGTTTTTTTAATTCAAGATTGTGTACCACATCTTGTCGGAGAATCTGAAAAGCCAACACGCATTTTTCAGGTGGTCTACAACCGGATTAGCCTTAGCGTCCCTACTAACAGACATCAGCGAGGACTGGACACGATGGGCGTGTTATTAGGTAGCCGGCCTCTCGGTGATGCCGCGGATACGCGGGAGGAGGCGGCACTCAAGTAAGGCAGACACTTCCCGTTTTATGTAAAAGGGACAGAACCTGAATTTATTTTCCCATACAGTTCTCTGCTTCGTTCTTACACTTATCGTATATTTTAGCCAACAACTTGAAAACCCTGACATCGACAGCTGGATCATTCTAAGACAACCAGGCTCCACTTTGTTGTCTTTAAGAAGGCGCAAATGCCTTTGAATAGTTGCTTTCATTACTACCACGGAAAGCCTCTTTTTTGGCATTTTCACTGTGGTTTGTGGAAGCGACCACTTCTAGAATGACTGCAAACCAAACCCCTGGTCGCCAATAACAGACATTTACCAATCTTTTTAATACTAATATAATTTTTATCTCTTGCTGCTATTGAGCGACCCAACACCGCACCACTTTGCGTATGAAGTCTTCTGCTTTAAATAATATCCCATTATCTGAAGAAACGGAATACGATTTGTCTTTTACATATTTGCCGGTCATTTCATAGATGGAAAAATACTGCTTCCAAAAATCGGAATTCTGTGTGTTGCATAAGAGGAATCGATCGAGGACCTGAGTTTAAGGTTTGATAACCGTCAGTAATGACTGGATGTAGTGCCAAGATCTTGGAGGAAAAAAATTGGAAAAACATCGTTAATTAGGCAAAAAAAATTGTCCTCTAAACGGCGTGTCTCATGTTTTTGGAGAAAGCGACCTCACAAGCGAGACTAGAATCCCTCTTTTGTGAAACAAAAATTTTCATGATAAAAGAACTTCAGATAATAATGATCCAGAGAGATGTTTTGTTTCTTTGCCCCAAAATGTAATCGACGCATGCGTTACTTTGGCATTTAGGGATGGGAAAGGAGCAAATTCACAGAGAAGAGACATGAATGATGACCACACCTGTGCTACGGCTTGTGGAGGAGTGTCAGGTGACCATAAAAGTTTGTGTGGTTTTCACTTTGCCTGACTGCGTTAACTTCTTGTGATTGCTAAAGACTAGGCAAATGTATTTCATCCTTTACATGCACTGGGAAGTATCAAGTGATTTGGTCTGTTTCTGCTGGTATATTTTCTACTGTGAACTCCATCACCTTCATCCTCCTTCCGACCCACACCTCAGAACGCAAAACGTCGGTCCGACATGAAAAGCGCGGTTTGAGTCTGTCTGCCTTGCAAACAAATCAGCTTCAACCTGGTTCCAAGAGATTCAGAAATGGTTGATGAATGCTTACATCAGGTGGGAATGGGAGTGGGGAGTGGTGGAAGCCACTGAAACATTCGCGTCCCGCGTGCACACACACACACACAGGAGACATGTGTTAGCAAATGACTGATACAAAACTTGCAAGACTGCCAACTACTGCCACCTTCAGCACCTTCACGTGTGTCAAGAAGGCAGTGTGTATTGTGAATGGTTCGCTGACTGACTTGGTGGTGATGTGAAATGGCGCTGCTCTATTCCCCCAATACTAGATGGTGGGAGGAGCCAATCATTGTCTGTTCTCAAACGATGCATGCCTCACCCACCATACACTTGCAGGTTGACACCTCATGTCCAGATAACCATATTCGCATTGCTCATGTGTCTGTGTGTGGTGGTGTGTGGAGGCAGTTGTTCACTTGGTGGAGACCAAAGGGCAGTCAGAGTTGAGACGTCTCCACTCATTTCAGCAACTTGGAGACGTACAACAACAATTTCTCCTTCTTCTTCTTCTTCTTCTTCCTCTTATTCTCCTCCTCCTCCTCCTCCTCCTCCTCCTCCTCCTCCTCCTCCTCCTCCTCCTCCTCCTCCTCCTCCTCCTCCTCCTCCTCCTCCTCCTCCTCCTCCTTCTTCTTCTTCTTCTTTCTCTCCTTTCTCACCGTCTGCTTTTCCCTTTTAAGTGGGAGTGAGGACTGGTGAGTGGTAGGGGGAAAGTGGTCTTCCTAATCCTACAATACGAAGCTAGCAGCCATGGAGGGAGGAAAGTAGGCGGTGCCTTGGCTCTCTCTCATCTCCAGTGTCAGCGTGCATAATTGTCTGATGGCATTTCGGTGTTGAGAGTGGAAGTGATTAGCACGTGTTCTTCGTCTCAGCATCGCTGTTAGCCAATCGCATGATCAGGAGGACGAGAGAGGATGGAGAGATGTGATTTGGGTGTAGAATTGCAAAGTGGGTGACTGGATGTGGGCTGTTTGTCTCTCCAGATGACCGGGGGTCTTGCAAGAGCAAAATATGAGGTCAACTGGTGTCTCCTTTGGAAAAATTTGCAGACTGCATTCGCGATTACTTTAACAAATGGGATAAGTCAAGGTCACTGCTCTGACTGGCCATGGGTAATTATTTAATGAAACTATAAAAACTTAATGGCCTAAAATGACTATACCAAATATTATAGCTTTGTGATTTCTATGCTAAGGAGTGCAATTTTGTCCTTTTTATTCTTCAAAGCCCCACACTCTTGTCCCATTCTTCGAAATCCCTGCATAAAGTCGTAAGCCTCAGCACTAAAGCATTTGAAAATCAAGCTGATGATTTTTTATTAACAAAAAAGTCTATTAAAGTTTCCAAATTTTAAAATTTTGAAGCATTTGTTGCCTAGATTCTTCTGTCTACGAAGTCTGTGCCTTTGCCTTTCCCAACGGCCTCCCAGCTTTTGTGTGGACCAGTGCTGAACCATTCTTCTGGGCTGGTGTGCCTTTGTTACGGATTCGGGAAAGACCCCAGCTGCAATGGTAGTTTGGCTTAACTTATAATTTTTCACCTAATTCTGACATTCCCCTTTATTTGCCCTTTCTGTTCAGACGAAGACCCATTAATGAACACCTTTTTAATAAATGGTATCAAATTACTTCTAAGGACTCTTTAACGGTCTCGTTCACATTCACCGAGTTCAAAGTCTCCAATAGTTTTAACTTTTTATAGTGCAACTGGACCACTTCATTTAAGATATTAATGCCCCAGGCTTTTGTAGTCTTGAATAACATCTAATCCCATTTCGATGACCCTCTCCACCTCTTCCTTAATCACTTGTGTCTATTCGCTGAATAAAATGAATTAGTGAATATCTAGTCTTCCTTATTAAAAAGTACGTTTATATTTCGGGCTGTTGGTTCCCATAATTCAACCTAGAAGAGCTTAGAGCAGCATATTTTATTATACGACTTTCTTGGTAAATAAGGAGCGACTAAAAGCATCAGCAAAGAAACGTGCTAGCTAAATTGCAAGCTATATGTGACTAATAGAAAAATTTGAGCCATATGTAACCGGTCTTTAAGAGGTAGAGGCTAGTTAACAGTGCCTTACATACGCAAGGACTCCATTTCATTAATTGAACTCAACGTCACAAATAAGTGACATGCGGTCACTAGTTTACGATGAAGAGCAAAAAGGGATTAGTTTTGTTTTGGAAAAAAAACAAGTTATTAAGAAGGGGTACAGCTTTTTAGCTTTTTGAGCAGCATCACATTTAAAAGAACAATGGAGCATTTTCGTTGTTGTAGTCAGGCCTTCTAAGAGGTCTCGGTGGGAAGAGTGTTACCATGATACACTCATACAGCCAGATTATATAGAATTTAAAGTAACAATGCACAACATACGAAATGCGTCTTTTCTCCATTTTCCGTGTGAATAAAGTTGCGGTGCACATAGCGGCAGGAATCGCTACTTTATTGTCAAGCTTCTCGATTGTCAAACTTGCTACTTTGAGGTAAAGGAACAAATGACTAATTGTGGATTCAGACTAAGACAGTTTTGATAAGGAAAAAAATGTTTCTTTTTCAGTGAAAGCGAAAGTAGGTGTTGTGATGGGGAAAATACGTCTAGCGCAAACAGATAGAGCGACTTCTTTGTACTTGGTAGGGTTTATCGCAGGACCTTGTCCATCAGTTTAACATTTTATGAGGTATTTTGCCTGTTAAATTGTTATTTACCTGTCGAAATGCTTACCAACAGTTTGAAATGCAGTACCTACACAATTAAATTCTTTAAAAATATTGTGTAGAATTTGTAATACTTAGGCATGCGTAATTGCGGCTAAGTAAAATAATGACTTAGTAAGCAATGCTTTTCAAAGCACTTATTTGTGTTAATCGTCTTCAATTACTTAACAAACCAGCTTGAAGCACAAAAAGGGGAGGGCAATTTAAATCAGCATGTTGACTCATTCCTTTCTGAGGCGAATTAAAACAAAATCCCTCTCTCTAGGTCATTGGGGCGTGTATATGGTAGCACGCGACGTTCACTTCGTTTTAATAAGTCATCGAAAATCAATTAATCGACTGGGCACAAATCGATAGGGTGAATGAACTCCCACCATCAGTTTGGTAACACGAGGTTGCCAGTTTAAAAGAAGCTGTTTTAAGGGCTAAAAGTGTGTCGAATTTTGCACAGATTTTTCCAAAATAAACCACCTATGCATATATTCCACCAATTATTTGTGGTTTTTGGAGGTAACGACACGGAAACACCTCTCGTGATCAAATTACGTAGGCCCTCTTACCCCTGTGTAGTCTACTTTAGACTGTTATGGAGACTAGCTAAGCTGCGCTGCCCTTGATTCTGACAAAAACACACACTGCAATTGGCCAGACCGTTCGCTTCGCTGCTCAGCCAATCAGCGCGCACCTAGGCACGAACATTACCCTGTGGTATATAAGGCTTGAAACAGGTCACCGGCAACATATCGCTCATCCATCAAGGGTGATTTTCCGATGCAGACCAATCTTTTCACATCAGCAATGAGGCTAATGCTACTGCTGCTTCTTCTGACTGTCTGTAGTTTCAACACCGAACTTGCCGATAGAAGTGGTTCCTGTCGCAACCACGATGGCAATCCGATTTGTTGCACTGGACGTACTAATTGCAGAGGTGTCTTGCGTGTCACTCACTTTTCATATAGTTACACTCCCCGAAGCTACAGATTAGCCGATTCCAGACGATTCCTTCAGCATGCAGCAAGGTGTTTTTGTGACGAGTATTGTCTACGTACTAACGACTGTTGCTGGGACTATAGAGACGTCTGCGCTAAGCCCAGTAAGTCAGCTTTTCATTCGCCCTACTTTTTGTTGTTTTTGATTAAGTTTGATTTATTGGGGGCGTCTTTGTAGAAATCAACTGTGGGGTGAGCGCATGGAGCCGTTGGTCACCTTGCAACCGTCTTTGCGGAAAGGGTAACCAGACTCGAACCCGAAGCATTACAAGAGAGGCAGCCAATGGCGGCGATCAATGTCCACTGCTCATGGAATCACGCACATGCAGTGGATTCACCTGCAATCGTAGACGTGTTGGAAGGTCTGAATACAACTCTTATCGTCATATGGAACTGCCTTCAGGTTAGATTAATGGCTCTTCCCTAATTTGGCCCCTCTTTTGATCCCGGATTTAAGGATTACTTGTCAGTTTTTGACCATGGCCAAAAAAGGGGGGATCATTTACTATATTGAGAAATCAATTTCACTATTTCTTACACTTTGTTCTAGAGGTTGCAAATCTACTGCCGGTAGATGGGGATATAGAGGAAACGATAAAGCAGTTCGACATGCGTTGGGACATTCGTCGGAAACTCTACTACGGGCGTTTGATACAACAAAATAAAACCGATATACCGGACCCCGAACCGTAAGTTGATGCTGCTGGATCCTCTTTTACCCCACCCAAAGTGGTACGCGCTCTTCCACGGATTTGTTCCAAAGGGATGGAAATAGATCGAGGCAGATAAAAGGATTTAGCGAACTACGCAATACATTTACTCTAGTTTGGGTATATGTACTGCATGTGTGTGCGTGTAGACGCGGTTCTGTAGGTGTACCATCAAGCACCTGGGCCAAGGGGATGCACAACTGCCAAAATTTGTGTTGCATTTTGCCCCACGCAGAAGAAATGAATGAGTAAAATGGAAGCAAAGAAGAAGTACACATTTTTGCCAGCGTAGTAAAGTAAGAAAAGGGGGCAAATTTAAGCGTCCTCCTCATTCACTAGCCGCACTCTAGTTTCCCCATGCAAATAAACAGAACAGGAATTACATTCTGCATGGGCTTTGCGCCAATTCTCTTGATTGAAAGATAAGAACCATTTAAATAGAGAGATATAGCCCTCTGAATAAGATCTATTATTCGTTTTATTTGAAATATGTTTGAACTTCTCCTTCGTTGATGAATAAAAGAAGTTAATAAAGAGGAGTCACTGCTACTGATTTTCGCAAAATTTGATTGGTTTATAGAATCGGCAATCTGTTCAAGATTCTCAAGTTTATTTGATGTGCATATTTTTGACGTTTATTGGCATCTTAAAATTTTTGAATAGATAGATTAATAATTGGGATTTAAACCTGATTTCTTAAGATAAATATTTTCTTTTTTTGGAACACAATATCGATGCTTATCAATGTACTGCGAGTTTCTTATCTGTACATTTCTAAATTAATGCGAATTTGATTAAAATATTTCTAATTATGATTTAATTGCGAAAAGCCTTTGGTTGATTCTTTTAGAAAATTCCACTACTTTTTGGTTTTGCATTTTGTTACTCAATTTGTTTATTTAAATCCCGAAGAAATTTTCCTATTTTCCTCCAATGCAAATATTTATTGAGCCAACTGTCAAAACCTGTCACTAGCTCAAATTACTAGCAGTTTTACTATTGAGTTAATGTGCCATAAAGTCGGTATTTTCCCCAGTTTACAAAGCATTAGAACTTGTCACTTCGTCAGTTTAAATAAATAGGTTTTTCATAACTATGCAGATACAGTGCCTACTACGAAATAATCAAATCCAATGATGCCTGCAAAGCGGGAGGAGCACCACCACGGAGACAGGAGGGTAGGTTTCAGAATCCGTGGGGCAGTTCATTCGAGCGCATTTACGACCTGGATCATCCCTGGCTGTCGACAGCTCTGCTGCGCCCTGGCCAACAGATTTGTGCCACCTGCTACCCCAAGTACATGCGCCCCGAGCTGGGTAACCGCTGTCCTGGCACCGGTTACCCCGGCTTGACCTCGCGTTGGCGGGCCCTCAATACTTTCGACTGTCAAGGCACCTTCCGCATGATCAGTGTGCCTCAGCGCGCTAGTACGTGTCGGCAGCAACCCACAGCGTTCATTCTCACTTGATTTGTTGATCCTCCTTTTTGCACATTACTGCTTGGACCACTCACACATCCCCTGCCCCAGCTTGTTAGCCCTCTCTTCAACTATCCACCTCGTAACCGTGTCCTTTATTCGCCCAATGCTAAGCAGCACGGAGAAACGTGAATACGGGTGTATGTGGAAAGCTATTCATCTATCCTTCCGCTCATCCATCCTAAGCGAGCGTGTGTATGCCCTATTTTTTTATGCCTCGCCATCTAGGGAGCAGAACGACGCCTATATCCTTCTCATTTTTCGCCCATAAATACATATATGTATACCCACAACGGCATACACTAAACTCGTGCATACATGCCCAGACATACAGCCACAGCCACATATGCATATAGCAATATTCTAAGTGTTTCGATGCCTAGAGGCGCAGACAACTTTTTACTTTTCTGACATCACTGAATTCTCTGATTGTGTGCATTTAATTCCTGTACAAATACGCCGATCGTTTTCAATTTCTCACCGCCTTCTCTTTGCTTCTTCCATGCTTGGTGGGGACTTCCATGCTTTTTAACCATATAGGATGTCGCCAAGTTGGCTTTTTGCAGACCTTCTCCCTCGGTGAGTTGGAGGCAAGTTTGCGTTTTAAAAGTTTTCAGTTGTTCATGTTCTCGTTCCAAAAAGGACCTGCTTTGGTGATATTTGAATCACTTTTGCAAAAATGATTAAACAAAGTTCTTTTGCTTCGCAGCCATCATCAAATATGGTGGCAAAATTTTTTTATTAAAGGATTATCTGTTCCATTTGAAATATCATTCTCAGTAACCCTCATTTATTTATGCCAATTTCATCCAAGAGAGGATGAGGGGCATGTTACCTTCACAGGTATGGTGGTTTCAGATTCCCGTACTTTTGTACCTTGATGAAAAGTGGCTACTACTTTTTGTCTGAAGGTGGCTTACGATTGCTGCTTTCTGGCAAGGCAATGGATCTCAAACCTGCATTCTAAGAGGGAGAAGGCCGGAGAATAGAATTTCTGCCCCACATACTTTGTGGTCAGGTTTTCGTGGGCAAGTGTGCTCCATGTAGAGATAAAGTGCTCTCTCGTAAAATGAGGCAAAAGATTTAAAAATTCTCTTACTAATTTGAGGGTCGAAGAAATTTCTCTGGTTTAGCCACATTTGCTGTCGTAAGTTTGAAGAAACTTGAATTTTTGGTATTTTCTACGAAACTAAGAAAAAGGATTGCAAAAGAATTTGATGATTCAGTAGTCGGATAAATTGGAAAATCCGAAGTCTCAGAGAAGTCGTCACTACAATCCCCTATCCTGTTCTTTCACAACTGGACGAAATCTAGCCGCCAAATCGACTCCAATAAAAATTTTTATGAATTGTCTTTTATTTCAAAAATGACTGCCTAGAGTTAATTGCAAGAAGAAGTGATAGTCACTTTGCGTCAGAAGAAACGTCTCTCGCCTATCGTAAAATGTTAAATTTTTCACATTTTTTTTACACTTTCCTGTTGGACTAAAAGCCGTGCTTCCACCCACCGACTCATTAGTTCATGCTGCTTCTAAAGAGAGGGCCGCTTTTGAACAACACCCCTTGCATAGGGTGGATAGATTTCAGCTATAAGTGAACCACTCTGTCTGGCGTCCAGCCTTCACGCAAGCACAAGCATAACCCTCTGGAGCCATCATGCCTCTGACGTGTGTGGTGGGTGGCGAGCTAATCGTCTGGAGATAACTAACGATATGGTCGTTACCTGACACTGAAGTACGTAAACTATTTCCTAGCACAGACGAGTCATTCAGTAAACAGTCTATAGATGGTCTTTTTTTATAAGAGGGAGTAAAGAACAACTTGACAGTCCTCCAAACTTATTGTCATCTTTTAACGCGTATCTCATAAACGCTTCCACGGCTTTCCCTCCCCAGTTTTGGACACCATCAGGTACAAGGGAGACTTCTCCGAATTACACACAGTGTCATTTTTAGCGAAGCATTCTTCCACCACAACTTCTATATATGTTGTCAACGAGACTGGGTATGAGCTTTCACCAACTTTTGGTACGATTCAATCTCGATTCCGTAAAACAGACGTCCTTAATCACACCCACCGGTTGATTTTAATGGCACTTTATGATCCCATATTTAAAAATGAAAGAAAAAGGAGCAAGGAACACGATAAATAGTGACTGATTTATGCCTCTGCTTCTTAAGGCATTCAGTTTACCCGTTTCTACGGCTTACAGAGGTTTATATCAAAAGCAGCGCAAACATTCTTAATCGCATAGGGCTGTGAGAGATGAATTTGTCGACCTCAAAAATAACTTCTGCCTGTACTTGCAGGAAGAACTAGACTAAGGCCAAAATGTTTACCTTTCAAATAGCACAAATTATGCCCTTTTTACAAAAGGGGAACTTTCTTAATCGTTATAAGAACTCCGTGTCGTAAAGCTTTGTTTGCATGTCCAACTTCCCGTTTTCGTTTCGAAGGCACTAAAGTCCCCACTTTCGTACTTTTGTGGTGGAATGGCCTCCAGACCGTGCCAGTACCCCCGGCCTTTCTGTGCGTCGGCAACACACACTCTGTCCTGGTATTATGTATTCATTGTTCTTCAGGGAAGTCTCAAGATGCTACAAATTGGGTGTCAAAAACTGAATTAACTAATTTATGATTTACTAAATATGTCTGTATAGAAACCAACATACTCTTCTACCAGTACCTACAACAATATTGCTCGTAAATGTCTGCCAAATTCGGCAATTTAATGAAACCTTCCGGACCCCTCCACAACAGAGATGAGGGTGTAGAAGACGAAGCAGAAGCGACAGAAGGAGTTCAGGTTACATCAAACGTAAATTGGCTTTCCCTCAGCTCCGGCGCAATTTGATAGTCCTAATCACTCTTAACAACGCTTTGAAGTACCTCAACAGGCAGGCTCGCTGGTCATGAAGTCGCCAATTTTGCATATGCACCTTTCCAAAAAGACATTGACAGAGGCGCCGCTTGGATGGCTGCTTTTCCGAGAGGCTGGATAAGGTAACCTCTAGGTGAATATTTTTTTCTGAAAGTTAAGCTAGAAAAATTACTAGTGCAATGCAAAAATGCTTTTATGAGGCTGCTATATTATTTATCCACGGACAAATTTTGATATTACAAGCGCTGTCAAATCTCCTGTCATACACAAATCCCTACAAGTATAATACTACCTAAAGCATGACAATTAAGTAGCCACTAGCATACCTTTGCAAGATGGCGATTTGACCACTGAAGTTGCCTCATTCTACTGAATTTTTTTAAACATATTTTGCGTTAAAAATCATTAAACGGATTATTGACCCCACCTCTTAACTCCCCGTACGAAAACTCAGTTTTTCAACAAGATTGCTGCATGTAAAAAGGACTAAGTAATGAGTGCGCCATTTAGAAAACCAACATAAGGCCAAAATTGGTACTTTAAACAATATTTTAATCCAATTTTGCAAGTCACGTATCTTTTTCACAATTGCAATATTTGCGTTAGTCCTCTCCTCTACCTGTAGTTCAAGATCATTGAATCGACGAGATTGAATAAAGTGAGATATCTTATATTGAGTAGCACAGGAATTTCACGAATTATCAGAATTTCTTCCCTTGGAATCGGTCGATGCAATCTGACCTTTCTTCTCTTAAAATGTGCATTTAAACACGCAGATATTACATAATCCTCTGTGAGTTATTTTGATTTCAAAACAGCGTTTCACTATTGCCTCACGTAAAGTGTTGTTGTGGTAGGTGTAGACAAAACTGTCAGAGTTCAAGTCAATCATTAAGGTCAGTCATGTACCTTTAAAAATCGACATTCCAGATGTTTGTTCTCATTCCGTCAAGCGAAACAGAGACACTTACCTTTTCTCGCCGCCTTTCGGCTTTTCGCTGTCTTCTTTCATTTTGCAAGAGGATGAGGTGAAAACTTGGCTCTCGGATTCGTGCCTGCTTGCTGCAATTCAGGTCACCCGTGATATCCGGTAACAACGGACTGGCGACGTGTAAACTCATCCACAGACTGCCGCTTGCACGCACACACATGAGAACACACCTGCTCATAAGGTCATGTGAAAATTGTGGACCACTCACTGCGAACGCACGTGGTTGTGTGCGGTCCTACTGACGAGTGTGAATTGGTGCATACGATGGTAAAAAGTTAAGAAAAAAGAGAAGAAGAAGAAGAAGAAGGAGGAGGAGGAGAAGGAAATTTACGCCTATTGTGGACCAACTCACTCACACCCACAGTAGGTATTTGTGCGTGTTTTCATCTGTGCCACATGCCAAATGCACCAGCTATTTCCGGTGTTACTGCTAACTTGGTAACGGGCAAAATAGACACAAGCACCTTCTGTCACGACTTCTTCATCATTCATTACTTTTCCCCTCCGCTTGAATGAAACGCTTCACACACACCAAAGCAAATGGTACTGCTTGTCTAAAGTTGGTAGTTGAAAACTCAACTTCGTAGTTAATAAAGCAGAAAATGAAAGCAGGAGGAATCTACGGATTCTTCAGGTGTGTAAAAAAGTTTGATTGTTCCGAATCTTTACTGATGTGGCAGTCAATGGGAATGTGAATCCATGTTTTAGGTAAACTTGCTCAGTCTTACTAATTTATTCTGCAATTTTTAAATAGAATATTTCAATTTGTAGTTTTTGTATGACCAGATTTCTTTTTAGAAAATGGAGTTAAACATCTATTAGCTTTACGTAGACCAATCATGACGAAGCCAATTTGGCTAAAATTTCTCTTTTCTCAGTCACTTAATCTCTGCGTTTGCTTTAAGTGGCAAAAGTGAAAATAATCCCATCTTCTTGTTTGCCACACACCTTACTACTACCCTGCCTGGGACCCTGCAAAGTTACAAGTGGAGAAATATACCATGCCCTGTGGATACGTTGGCTGTTTGTTTAACACTTGACTTTGGCAAAGGACATCTTTATATTTTGCCCATTGTACCTTCGGCGGGAGGTCTGGCCTCTGGACCAGTCCGTTGTGCATGTTTAACAGATGGTCTGCTTTTAGACCAGCGTTCCTACGTTCAGCTATGGACACGTGTGATGGCCAGCCCAATTCCCCTTCCCCAAATCCTGTTCCAATATAGGACGCAACTGCGCGCCTACTGGAAGTGCCAATCGACGTTTCAATGACGTTGCGATCGAGCATCCCCACGTGGTATGAAAATTCGAAATCAGACACAATTGGCTCGTGGGTGTTTCCTTACGGCACCGATTACATTGTGATGGCCGACGCAGGAGGCTGACCAAGGGGAGTGTCAGAGATGAAGCTCAAAAGAAGAAAGCCCATGTAATACTTTGGTTGTTTAACTCCCAGTTTTATTAAAGGGCTACTTTGTGTGTTTGCCATTGTACCTTCCCTGGCTGGCCTCTTCTAGACCATTACAGTAGCCCCAGTCCCTTCCACATGTAAAACATGTATATTTTCTGCATGAGTATTATGCCATTTTCTTTCTTCAGAGACAACTCGGAACACTAGACCTCGGGCTGTGATTCTGCTTATGAAGTTGTCATCACTTAGTTTTCAGAGGGGATTAGCAGCCCACCATTACTCAAGATCTGTCTCTCACTTCTTGCTTCTTTCTGCTTCATTGGCTGAATGAGGCGTTCAAATACAGTGGTTGCGGTCTGTAAAATGAACAACCGCCTCAAACATATTGGGACATATTGGTTACGAATTAACTCAAATCTGTTTAGCTGGCATTGTTTGTTGTATGACTTAAATGTCTTCTGTGTTTTCTTCAAAAAGTACCAGCTCAATTTTAGCGTTTCTTTGAAGCCAAATTTTGAAAAATGCCTTATAATGTACTGAAAATAACTCTTTTTAACGCCATGTTCTCTACGGCACCATAACAACCTTCTAATTTAAGAATTACGATTCAAAATGCTTTTTAAGAGCAGAGATTGGGTTTCAACTTTCAGTCGGTCTTAGGGGAAGACCGATGTCTTGCGAGTGCGGTGTACTGGTTGCGCAGGCGTCTCTGCTGATGGTAAATCTCTACGCGGAATTGGAATTGGTACGCCCTTCGGAGAGTGATGATGATGTCTCAGTCATCAGGTCAGTCCGATCCCACCAATAAAATACGTAGTGGCGCCCCGTATCAGCCCTAAAGTAGTAATATACCACTCAAATATGAAAGATTTATTGCTAACATAACGAAGACGTGGGGGCTAGGGGCATGGTAAAAGAGCTATGGCCTTAAGCGGATGTACAGAACGCGACAAATGTAGAGCCTTTGCGGTAAAATTTGCACCTGAACAACTATCAAAGCATCACATAGGTTCAAGATTCTTGCAAATATCTTACCTGTTGCTTTTGTTTGTCACCCTACTGCTTCGGCCATCTCAAAGTAGACGGTGCTTCAAGAACATTCTATAAATCAGGAAGGAGCGTTATTAAAGCTTAAGTCAGAGGAGGAAATACCCAATAACAGCTTCAACGATGCATCACTTTGACTCCACTCTCTCCATATTTATGGTTCCTCTCTGAATTGCACTGGTTATATGCTCCTCAAGGGCGGAACATGCTCCGCAACAAGTGGGCATCATGTGCTAGTCCATGTTCTCCAAAACATCTGCTTAAATGCAAGACTACTGATTAAAATGAACAATTTGGAGCAACTTTATGGAAATAATAGAGTCCACCCTTTCTCCTTGTTACTTCATTTTCTTTCAGTGCTACTCAGCCGTCTCTCTGCATTCAATTCTGCTACTGGAGATTATAGCGTGCATCACATCCATTACTCCCTTAAATAGGGTTTCCTTACCACTGCCTACCCTTCCAACCCGCAGAAGCGCTTGAGGTCTGCAGACTCGAACAGAGAGCCATATCATTTAGCAGAACTTTGAGGAGTTCGCGTGATTGAATGTGCAGTTGTACCTGTTTTAAGTCACTTCGAAGAAGTCAATTGAAAATGACTGTGAGTACTAGGTGATGAACTCCCCTCGTGGGTAACACTTTGATCAAATGAAAGCAAATTTGAACTCATTTAAAAACTAAGAATGCCAAAACATCGTTCATTCGAAAAAGATCCAAATGCCTGGAAGTAAAGAAAAATTAGGAAACTCCTTTTAGTTTTTTAGAAACCTTTTAATTCACACGTTTTCTTCTTAATAAAAAAAAGTTTTAGGCGCAAGTTTTTGTGTAAGTAAAAATCAGGAAAATTTAATTTTTACTTTCCCGATTAGTGCAAGAATTCTAGGAAGTATTACCATGCCTTTTAGAGATTCATGGAGAAGCTTCAAATTAGGGCATCAATCTGCCTTAGTCGTAGGATCTCCATGGAAGGTTTTTATGTAATATTGGCATAAATTTCGGCCTCATGTACAAATAAGTCTGGAATTCTTGGCTTCTCTAATCCATTTTTCCTGACCGCTTAGCTCAACAAGCCCTTGTATTGACTCATTTCACCACACATTTCTCACACTTTAGAGGTTCCAATTTGTTTCCATGCCTTCAGTGATCTGAAAGACCGCCTATAACAACTAAGGCAAATAAAGCCTAAGGATTTAAGGGAAGATCTTTTTGATTTGCTAAGGCATAATTCTATTTCTTTAAGATTTATTATTTTTCCTCTTAAAATCCTGCAAAAAAATAAACTAGTAAAAATTTTTTACTTCTGCTTTTAGTGTTGACTCCTTTCACTGACCGTAGCATGATGGATTGTTTCCTCATTTGAATTCTTGGCATTTTTAGCCTACTATGCACATTAAAATGGGGAAAAAGTTTTCAGTTCCCAAGGTTAAATGTAACTATGTAATTTGCTCTGAATACGTATCCTATTTACAGTGAAATTCTTTAGCATTATAGCTTAGGTTATTCTCTGGAAGTCATTTTCTAACTGCATAACCTTCCGTCAGATAGTATTATCGAATTATTTGCATAAATATTTGCTGTAAGCCTAGCAGTTGTGTAATGTTCCGACTTTTGAGTATCAACCTACTTGTCACAAATACGTGACGCATCGTTTTACAATCCGAGCTTAAAGTGATGCCAAGGCTTCAAAAACTCTTTGTGAAGAAGTTGCAATAGCGTAACTTCTCACCCAGACGTAACTTAACACCTTGTAATCTCTGTTCTTGACGAGGATGAATTACAAATTGCTATTGGCACCCCAGAGAGGGATGTCATAAGCTTTCAGTAATGTTTGGTGATTTTGATGAACCAATTCTTTTGCGTTTACTTTAAGAGGTATGAGGACGATCTACTTGAACCTAGCAAATGAGGATCAAGAGCATACATTGACGATCTTGTGAAAGTGTGCTTGGCATCTTGAACTTTTCGTTGATCAGCTGGCTAGCGATTGGAAACGACTTAAGCCGACATAATGATCATCCTCAAACTGCTGATATTCAAGTTCAACTACTTTAAAGGTAGAGTTTGCCAATTGTTTACGTTTTTTTTGCGAAAGAATGACCAAAGTATCCTAAGAGGCGTTCTATAACTATGAAGCTTTCACTACAAAAATTTTACCATCTTGTTTGGTTGTCTTGACTATACCATTTGTCCATCTAACTTGAGGGACAGACATAAGTCATTGACATAAATGACTTTTGTAAATGGCTTAAGAGGCTTTAAAAAAACCTTCTTGACGAAGTGATTCATGAGATGCTTACAGTCTTTGCAGTGGCATTCACCTCGTGAGATTAGTAAATAAACACGAAAGAGAATTGGTTGATACAACCACTTTGCCGCATAATTCCAGTGAAAGGGGTCAAAATTTGATTTATTTGGCAAATTCCTCAATTACATAGACGTGATAAGCCAAACTGTGAAATAATTCACCCGTACCTCTGCCCTCCCATTAATAAGCGTCTGCTGGAGTAGTTAACTCTCACCCAAACAGATAAAGTTGGTCCAAATCATCCGCAAAGAATAGAACTGTACCAGACGTTCATTTCATGCCAGTCAGTAACTTCTGTAGGTCAGATCAGATATAATGATGTTTTTTCATGAGTTAAATGGAGCTCTCGCTTGACAAAAGGCCATATTCTTCGAAGAAGTTTCTCAAGAAGCATTGAAGTTGAAGTCATGCTTCTTCGCCCTCTTGGAGAGTAATCCTTCACACGACGACTTTTCTAGTTCATGGTAAGCATTTAAAAAATGAAGCACGATCTCCTTCAGTATAATCACATCTTTTACATAAATCCTTTAACATTTGAATTTAGCATAAAATAGAATGATGGCTTCAAAACTCTTGAATGATTTCCAGCTTACCTTAACGAGACCTTGGAAGTGAAAATGGACACAATTTTCACCGCTTTCTAAAGGATGTGGTGATTTTTCTTGGTTTTAATGGCATTATTACCTAAATAACATTTTCCGTTCCGTCTAGTGTTTTCTGCATCCAGAAGACGAAAAAAGTGCTACTAAGCTCATGTCGCTGCGATGCCTTCGTCGTGTAACTGGCGAATTGTGACCCGGATATTGTAGCAGTACGTGAACGTTGTGGTATTACTGAAAGGCAGCCATACCAACCGTGTCATCCAGTTCTCACCACAGAGTCGTCTCTCAGAACGCAGCTTCTCGAAGTGCCTTCCCTCTTTTGAGTCAATTTAGTACAGTTAACGGGGGAATCGGCAAATACTGGATTACCAACAAATTTTGCAAGATATTAAATCGTGCCATCAGGACATGGTGTAGACGAGTTTTACATGCATTTACCTGGGTAATGAGCTTTAAGAACCACCTGTTTGCCCTTCACCTCATTCATATCTGAGATCCATCTCCTCAATAAAACTCGGCCTGTGAGAAGGAGCCAGGGCTATCACTTCAAGGGGAGGAAGGTTCAACTCTTCCTCTTTCAAGGCAGCGTAGGACAACAGGGAGAAAGGGACACTCCATCTCATCTTACTATCCGTATTCTTCTATAGTCGACAGTTGGTTGAAAGGAAATACTAAGACGGTTTAGATTTTCTTGGCCTCTAGAAGCAAAACATGTTGTAAAGGTGCGGTTTTTTTCGCCAGCCTCCGCTTGGTTCTTAAAGTTGGATTTTTCAATAAATAAAACCATTGGAAAAGCTTGCAAGTGACATTTGGTCCTACTTGGAAGACAATGCAGAACTAATTTGGTAATATTATGAAGCAGGGAAAAACAGCAGGGAATTGTAAATCATTTAAAATACGAGGAATAAAATTACCGTGGTCCGCATACCGTCAAATAATTTGCCTCTTGGCAACATTGCAACAAAGACATTGGGCGATTTTATTGTCTAATTCACTTAAAAAGCTAAAACGGTAGCCAGTGTTTTGAGCAGTTATGCTCTAATAGGTGCCTCTGATTTGAGAACCAAAGTAACGCTAAGCTGGTTGCCATTATCTCTATCTCGACGTTGGAGGTAAATCGTTGATGATAGGTGTCAGACGTCGGTTAAACGCAAACTAGTCCTTAGACACGGAACATAAATTCAACTTCTGCTCATAATGATGCCATTTTCCAACTAGTAATTTTGACTGGGAGCTGGAAATCCTGCTATCCATCTCACTTACCGATGCGCAGCATTCACGTTATTCTTGTGTCATTTCACAACCGACTAACATGAATCAAAGGGCTGTAGACAGATGGCTAGCTAAAATTTCATTGTTTTAGGTGTAAAACCCTCACGGCAGTGCCCCAAGATTTCCCTGAAGACGAAAAAGACAAAACTGGTACAGAATATGTGCTGCTGACGGAGACCATGATGTCCATCGAAAGTACAATGACGGAGCCTTAAGTGCCTATGCAATTAAAAACGTAGTGATAAAAAATATCCAAGCATTCCATAGCCCCTCTCGCTGTATAAGATAGATCTCCTGGGCTTTCCTCAGTCACATTTCCATTTCGAACATTAAAAAGTAGTCACTGCTCCAAGAAAGATTCCACGAACCAACAGCGAAAGTCACCGAATTTGCGTCCACCTGAATGAATTAATCTTAGGTTTCGCCCCTTTTATAAACTGCTTTAGAAAAAAGTTGATGCGCAGGCCATCTTGCACATTTGTTTCTGGTCGCAAGTACACTAGTCCAAAATAGTGGTTATTTAATGAAGGACGGAGTTTAAAGTGGTTTCGTGAGGAAAAGATTATCAGTCTGTTTCTTCATACCACTTTGCCCTCACATCAGAGGTGCTCAACCATGTCTATCTGGGTTCCAACCAGCTGGCAGAGAGGTGGAGGGCGAGTAAACGTGTGTTTGCTTCATTGATACCTTCAAATAGGTGCGGCAGACGGCTCCATAGCAAACTTCTTTAAGTGGTTGAGGATTGGTATTGCACGCTTCATTTGTTAGTATCTTTTCTGCAGAACACAGGACTGAAATAGCTGCCGAAGGCAGTCGTAATTTAAAGCCCTTCTGTTGAGGATCGTTACAGATACTCCTATTTACGGTAAATACCCTTCTTCTTTATTTTAAGCTTTTAGCATTCAGGAACGCAAATCAAGGTAGTTGTCCTAAAGATTGAGTTTGTTTTTTATTGTCGCAAATGTAAGGCCCCAAGTCTTTCAGGAGGGCTGAGGATCCACTGGTATGGTTTAGAGGCCATTTCGCCTTAAGCGCCCACAAAACCAAAAGGAAGAGTTGAACGAATAATCAAATCACTACACTCACAGATTTGAGCCAATAAAATAGCTTATAATATTTTCAGCCATTTTCATAAACTGTAAGGACTTCATTTAAGTCTTTCGTTACTCATTATAAAGGGAATTGTAAAAACTGATTCCATTAAGCAAATTCTCTCTTCTCAAAGTCGTTTAACTAATGCATTCAATAGTAATAACTTTCCGCAGCCTAAGAGAAGAGGACATTGAATTACCCGCTGTGTACGACAGTACGGGAATGAAGAAAGACCACTTTCTTTCTACAGCTCTTCCAGGTTCCTATTCAGGCTCGTCTTGCGCCTTGCTATAGATCAGCAGCACGGTACGTCAAGTTGCCACTTTTAGTGGAAGAGCTGCTGCCCTACCACAAAAATGTCAGCCTTATTGCTATATTAGATTAGGAGGTTTGCGGCTTTGAAAAATGTAAACAATGGCTGCAATCATGATTGGCAGCTTGGCATTTGCTCTAATTATTGCTTTGGAATTAGGGGAAATGGCTTGTTTACTCTGTACACCTTTGATGCCAAAATTAGAGATGAGCAACCTTCCTTAGTTGCATTTCTGATTCGCAAATCTGAGGATTGGCTTTTCAGGAATCAACTTTCAAGGCTTCTCTCTGGGCGCCATGAGATGTGAGGATTTGGACATATTCTTTGTCACAAGTGTACTACAACAGGTTCAGTGTTTCTCTCCACCACTTCTGCTTTCAGGCCCACGAAAGGAGTAGACTGGTCGGATTAGGGTATCTTTGCGTGGAGATCGAGGTTGTAGGAACGCATCATTCTGTTTCCCCTTAAGAATAAATGGCGTAAGCTCAGTTATGAGGTTCTTACATATCATCCGCTTCCCTCCCTAAAGGGTACAGTACAGAAGGGTGGGTAAAGTGCTAATAAGTACGGTACGAAATGAATCCTACGTGACTGAGAAGGTGGTTGGAAAGTCGCAAAAATTAGAAGACCTACTCAGCTGTCTCGATTCATCGGTATTTTTTAACTTAAAGGCGTTTGACAGATGAAAGGTTTTGTCAAATCATCAATCTATTTCTATAACAAACAGCTCTTCAGATGAAACCAGTAACTACCATTGTTGATTGTGCCTTTCAAGAGATGGCGCATTTTCATTGAAAGGAAAGCTAACTCGCAAAATAGTCGAGGATTTCCCTGCCAGAAAGTGAAGCCATTAATAATTAGAGAGCCTTAACTGCCGCCAGTGGGCGGGGAAAGAGGAGAGGAGTGTGGCGGCAAAAGGATTAGCAAACACCTGGGATAGTGCAGATGGATCGGAAGAAGAAGACAAGGCTACACCGATTGTGCAATCTGAACTGTAGGCAGGCCTCCACCGTAAAAGCGGTAGAAAGGTGTAAAGAGCTCCAAAACGGACACAATTTTAGCCATGGGTGTAGTCATAGGGAGCGCACTGAAAGATACACCTTCAATAGACTCCGCTAGATAAAGCCACTCCCTAATTTATTTTAATTACTGCGCATTTTCTCAGAAAAACTTTGGATAGGCACATTACCACTTTTTTTGCCGGAGAAACTGATTTTTGGCACTTGTACAACTTATAAGATTGCAGAACTTTTATCGTTCTTTGGATCAAGAGGGTGGATTTGTCGGGTACATGAATCCTCACGTGGAAGAGGAAAACATATGTGCAGAATCGGAATTCGTGTGCCATTCTGCGATTAACAGCGTTGTTGGAATTGCTTAGTTTAGAAAATCCGCTTCAGTTCGCCTCACTTAGATACTGAAATACACAGGCCTACCTTTGGCATTTATGAGGCAAACTTACGCTGTTTTCATCAGCAATTACTATTGGCAGCGGAAAACTCCCACCTTCCAAGTGCTAAAGAACAATCTTCTAAGGGGCCGCTTTTGTGCACCTCTGTTGGCAGTTGTCCAGACGAACATTTGGACCGGACTTATGGCTGTCGATACCAGGGCGCAGACAGATCAACTTTCCTGCAATCTCTTTAGCTGGTGATAATTTACTGTTTTGAGTCAATTTCGAAACTAACTCTTTAACCCTTACGTCTGTATCTACATCGAGGTGGAATACCATCCGGAGCACCCTATTCTAGTAAAATCAAAAAGATTTGTATGAAACTTTTTGAGGAATGACTTGCAGGACGAAAAATTTATCAGTACGTAGTGCACATCCTAACAGAGAAGAATTTGTGCTCCTGAAACACACGCACACCTCTTCCCCACACCATCTGCAGGAGTGCTGTCTCCCTTTCGTAGAATCAGCGCATAGGATGCCTCAGTAACTTAAAGCACAGGAAGTCATGGATGGCTTAAACAGGTAAAATATGTATGAGTTTAAGAATTTAGAAAAAAAATTGAATAAATTGAAATTGAATTGGTTTAATTTCTGCTTGATTAACCGAAAAACTGCCTATTTTAATCATGTGTATTTCTTTGCTTGATATATGTGATGACTGATTTTCCATCTACCTCCTCCTCCTTCAAAACTCTGGATTGCCCAATCTCCTCTGATCTAGGGATTGTAGACTATGCATTTTTGTTCGTTTTATCTCTCTCTTTCCGTCCACTTGCGTTCGTAAGTGTAGGTGGTCGGCGCTTCTACGCATAGGAAACGGTCATAATGCCCTCCTGGTTTACTTTCTACACCTCTCTTAATTTACATCCAAATGCAAAATTTGAGTGAATTAGAACGAATCCTTGTAAGAGGCGTTTGCTTGTTCCAGAAGTTTTTTAAATAATGTTCCCCTAAATTTGGGAATACCATTAGGCTTGAGAATGCGGAATGGAGAGATTAGTCCTTAATGATTTCGCCGTGATGGAGAAAACGTTCTCTACCGCCAGATACTGTCAGACTTGTCATATTTGCCCAACAATTCGAACGAATTAATAAGAGCTATGTCTCGCCTCCTTTTTCTCCCACGGCCTGACAATTAACACAAAAGTTTGCCTCCATCAATTAAGGACCCTTTTCAAGGAGTGGATAAACTCGACGGTTAGCATTCCAGCTTCTTCTACTATTGCATCGAGCCTCCCTTGTTGAGGACTGTTATAAAAGCACCATGACTAGCATGACTTAGTGTCGTCTGAAAAATAGGAAAAGTTGGTTTGAAAGAGGGACGGATCTACTCTAAAAATTACCGTAGACTATGCAAGCATTCAGGTACAAGAGAGCTGGAGGGCCACAGGCTTGGCCAGAGGTGCAGCCCGAGGAGACTGTAGAGACCGCGTAAAAGGCTGTAGAGAAAATAAATCGCCATTTCATTTAAGTGTTGCCTCCTACATTTTGCCGACTTCCGCCTTTGCCCATCACAATCTAGACGACGCTTTATAAGCACCGGTAGGGATTAACTTTTCAAGGAGACAGAAAAGATGACTTTCGATTATAATGTGAGTGATGTAACCCAACGAATGCACAACATCCGCAACTTGGATTTCTTTGCAATCTGTAACAGAGGAGGAGAAATCACTATTCTGCTGCTCAAGGCTGAAACATGTTCCGTAGTGAGTGCTTCCCACATTCCAATGGCTATTCGTGTCATTATCTGCCCAAATATACAAAACTGGCTTCACGGAGCTAATATGCTCACAAATCTACCGTCCACCCGTCTCTCTAAATTCCATTCAATTACTAGAGATTTGAAGAAAGCACTCTTTGTTCTGTTGATTCGTATGGCCTTACATGGATGGCCTGGGCAATTGCTTAATGGATATTTTGAAATAGACAAGTGCAGTGTTGCCCTGGTTGTTAATTTGTTTTTTTTTTTATAAACGTAGGGTTCGGACGATTGACAGGTGTGAATGCAACTTGGAAAGTCCTTTCTTCCAACCATGGTGGATGTCTTCCTTCGGTTTCTTTCTATACAGATTTGCAGACCACTAGTATAGATTTGGCTGCTCCCTAAAGGGGGGTTGAGAGGCTGTGGGCTTGACATCAGTGCAACAACGGAGACCGAGTCGTGAAGGCTGAAGGAGCCCATAAAGTTGGAGACCTAGTGGTGTATTTGTCGTAAGCAGACAAGAGGCTAAAAGACGATTCGCCGAAGAATAGAAAGATCCGTGGAATCATGTAGGTTCTGCATTAATTTTATCTCTTCCAACGCTGATGGGATATCTGATTTTACAGCCAGTCTTGTGAACTGAAGGAGCCGTAGGCTAATAAGGTCGAAAGTGTGGGGTCAATACGTCACTTGACACTGATATTTCAGATACCCCAATCTGTGAATCACACTAGTTGTCCGTATGAATGCCCTACAACGCATCTTAGAAGAGGTGAAATGCCCATCCTTCAATAAGATACTTTAAGAGACCTTTCTGCTGTAGATAACAGCAAAGAACCGTCCCTTCAAGAATGGTTTATACAAACTGATTATTGTAATGAAGGATGCCTTAACCAAAGATGGGAAAGGGAAGTCGTGCTGGAAGCCGAGAAGATAAGCAAATTGTTCCCATCCACAAACAATGAGAATGCAAGACCATCCATCTGTCCTTAAGAGCTTTTTAATGATATAGGCGACTGATGAGAAATGTCCTTTGTAAATCAGCATCTGTAGGACAAATCGGCTTATCATTGGCCATCCTCAAGCGCTCACCCCACACGCTCATGCCACACTTGATTATGATATTTGACATAACAACTGGAATTTATAGAGGAACAATTTTGTATTCATCATGCAAAGGAATCCAAGGCAGGACTCCACGTTTCATACCCCAGTACTAATCCTCCTGGAAGATAAGTGTTATCTCAGGGCACCAGGACGTTGCTGCCTCTTTTCATCCGCTGTACTTTACCAACGACCTTTCCTTGAGTGGTGCTTATCTCTTTGGCATAAACATAAGACAATGGGACGATCACATGAAGAAGGGAAAGCACAGTTCGTTGGGAATAAAAGTGAGGCGGAAATGGAAGTGTCCGCGTCCGGGTTTGGTTTACCTGCTTCTGGTGACAACCCATATTTGATGGAAGTGGTTTTTAGGGCTAGCTTGTGTGTTTGTGAAAGCGATTGTAAATTTTAAGTGATTAAGGCATTGTTTGGGTTTTGTAGGGTTATTTACTTTGGTGACCTCATATATGAAGGTCTAGTTAAAGCACGAACTTGATCAGGCACTACGGAAATCAGTGAACCAAAAAGATCTCCTGATTGCATTTCTCACTTCACAGATGATGTGAATTCAGTTCTTTTCTCAACTTTGAAATCGTCGATGAGTCAAATCCATTAACAAAGCTTGGCTTGTATAGTTAATAATGGCAATCTTGGGTAATGCATTGTGCAATGTTAGAGGAATGGAATCATAAAAACGGCTCTTATTTCCTTATTTTCCTAGCTTTGGGGCAACCGAAGAACTGTACACTTTAAGACGTATTTGCCCGATGATTTGGCTTTTAAATAAAACTTTCTCTTTTAAATAAAACTTTATTTTACTAAAGCGAAGTAAGCAGTGTTCGCTCATGGCTGAATAACGCAAATCCCTATTTTGATAGTCATCTGCGATTACCTATTATTCGACCATCCCCAGAGGCCACAAGCCGCTAATTTTGATGAATCTTGTGATTTAGTGAACACCGCCTCCCACCGATGAAGATACATACATTTCCTAGTTAGGCCCCGACATCTCAATACAACCCCCTTTTGAATAATGAATCAGGCCTTCTTCAGGCCAGTTACAGTGATTTGGTGCTATTTTCTGGCTGCACGTTCAACTCCGTAGGATCTTCAGACTGGTCAAGCTACACCTCTACCTGATGACATGACCCTCCGGCCATGTCTGCAGTCTCCTACCTCGCACTTACATTAGTAATAAATCCTTCACCGTACTGGTATGGCCTATTACGACCTTAGGGTGGACCTGGAAGCCTGCGTTGATGAGAGCGGTAAGCATGTTTCATCCAATACACAAATATCCTGAATTTTATGTCTTTGGGAGTGTAAAAAGTCAGTATTGGAGCTGTCGGCAAAGGCTTTGATTACGTATACTAAAGGAACCCAAATAGATAATCAAGGAGAACTGAACTGAGAAAAGGTTGCCAAAAGAAGTAGACAGAGATTAGAAGTTTTGCAAAGTTATTTTGAACTTATTGCTTCGTTAACCAGCTCCATTTTGGGGTAAGTAGTCCTCTAAATAGCAAGTAACATTGCAAATTATATTTGTTTTTGGAGCGTGGTCCCATTTTGAGTGATGGAAACCCAGTGGTCTTTACGCCTTACGGAGAAGCTAATCCTCCGAGCACAGTGGAAGCGCTGCGATGCTTCATCAAGGTTACGAACAAGTATTTTCTCAACTTCATGAAAATTTGACCACTATGCATTTGACCACTGTGCATGAACAACCAATAGAGAAAAACATGTGGTTTGCTTAAGGTCAAGGAAGATACTCCTGCCCCAGTGAAGATTTTCACACGATAACCCTAAGAACTGCTGCTTTCCCCTATCCTTCTCTCTCATTCCCATGACTCATGAAGGCAGGAGGTGGGACCTGGTGTACATGATCATAAGCACGAAGAGCAGTTATTTGGCTGTTATGAAGCCAGGCAATTCTTGATGGCCTCGTCAATGACTCACTCAAATGGGAAGTTAACTGTTAATATGTCTACTGATCAATTATGAGTAGCATGTGCGCCCGAGGTTCTGGCACAGTGTCTTGAATTGACCAATATTTCCCATGTCACTGTTACGGTATCATCAAACTAAAATCTTCAAAAAAAGTCTAATTATGCGTGAAGACTTCTATTCTGGCTAAAAGACTTGTTTGACATTTTGCCTTGGATTAATGTCTTAATTATTCATCATTAAATGCTCTGCACTACGATAGCGCAGGACAGGCTAATATATAACGGATGGTTCTAAATACTGTTTCAATCACTGATTGTAAATCGTCAAAAAAAGAAGCAAATTCTCTAGTTTAAATCTATTATTTAAGCAACGAATGAGCGAAATATGATTAAATTGAGTTGCTGAGTAATAAAACAACTAGAGCTAAAATCGTTGTGTTATCTTTCTTTAAATTTAGATCGGAATGCATTTAGCTGTGACGAGTAGATACACTACTACAGATTTTGCAGGAATGCAAAAGGCAATCCGTGACGTTACCTTAAAATGAAGTTTTCTTCACATAAATATACCTTCATACTTTTCAGGGAACACCGCGTGCTTGTTTTCCCCATTTTTACAGACGCAGCATCATATAGCAATGGAGAGTATCGGACTTTCACTTACAAAGAATGAGATATGTAAAGAGTAACTTTTTTGTTTTTTACTTACTTTTGGAAGAGAACCGCAGGGACCTATATGACTGCTTACTAGCTAATGCGGTGCCCCAAGCCAAAGTATCAAGGCGGAACTTACCACTCACTAATGAACAGTAGAGCTGGGAGACCAGCAGCGTAGCCAGAGGGCCGTTGAGTAGAATGGAAGTATGCCCGACGGTGACTGAAGTGCCCGTGTACTTTGACACACAATCAAGCAAATTACATCGCTTAAATCACTATCCATTCAACTTCAACTCAATAAGTGATAAAGGTGGCGGAGATTAAGTAGTTTCTGTTAATTTATGCTTAACTGTTTCAGATTTAAGATTGTACGCAAAATTTGGGTTTAAATTGCATTCATATTATTAGTAAATTAACACTATTGCTTAATGAGTGATGCTTAGAAGACAGACATGCTATTCCACTCCGAACGGGGATATACCCTCCTGATTCTCGTGGACGTTAGTAGCGATAAACTCGTCTTCAAGGCTGATACGGTGACCACCTTAGTGGGAACAGGAACAGAACATTACCAATCTTGATGATTTCGACGTCATTGACTCGGTTGGAAGGAGGAGGAGAAATTTGCTCCACATAAATGAAGTTACGCAAATTCACCGCAGAAGGATTAAACAATGTGGGCTCTAACAGATCCCATTTTTAAGTGTTGAGCAGTGGCCACTAGTGCAGCAAAGTCGGCTTCAACCAGTCACTGCAATGCCGCATATGCGCAATGTCTGTAGAATCGAAATTCTTTTTTTGAGATGTTTTTAAACGGATTTTACGACAAAAAACATATTTGTATGGAACGTGTCCTCACTACTGTATAACGTTTAGTTCCAAAAACAATTAAACTAGTTAAATATTCCCTGATTTACCGTGCCTTCTACAAAACATCACGACCTTCAACAGTTCGAACAAAATCTGTGTCATGTATTACCATTGGTGAAGTAGGCAAAACTGCCTATATGATGCGATCATCATGGTACCTTTGTCTTGGCCCTGACCCTAAGCACGACGCTTTAGAAGGGGAGTTGTCTCCCCCGTGGTTGACCGGCCATCTTAGTTTCATGGCATATCGTCCATGTTTATAATCCTCCCTCTCTCCTGTGGGAGCAGAAGAAACCCACTTGGAGATAGGTATGCCTTACTGAGTCCTCTGCGATGACTTTGAGAGGTAAAGTAAATAAGTTGCCATTAAAGAAGGCCTTAATCTACCATTAAACCACTGTCAACAAGTCACCTACTGCAGCTACCTGTCTCTGTTGCTGAAATCGATTGTTCCTCTCGCAGCGTACAGACGGTGTTGAGGGGAGAGGGGAGGAGAGGGGAAGAATTATAGCAGAAAGGTGGGAGCCAAAATCGCAGTAAGCAGGTGGTTAATCGCCACCTAGTCGGCCAGTCGTCTAGCTAGCAAGCCCTCCGCCAGCCAGCCAGCCTTGATCGGGCGATACAAAATAAAAGCGGCCCCTCCCCCCTCGCCAAACTTCCAATCACAGTGTGTGTTCCACTTACGGGCTGCTATGACTAAGCTGCGCCCGCAAGTAGGACGGTAGGTCAGTCGAGCCGAAAACAGATTAATGTTGTGCAATACCTCAAGCAAGATGTTCGTGAAGGCTACTTATAGTCCTTGGTCTGTTTTTATCTTGTTTGATTCGAGCCAAGGTCCGTGATACCAAAACTTGTAAAGTCTGTATGCTCACGGTGTCTGACAGTAAGCTTTCCATACGGTCGATTTTTCTTCGTTGTGGTCACTTTTAGCACTTTAATCGCACTTCGGAGCTTTTCCTTGCCTTTGAAAGAAATGACAGGACCTCGTGACGCCTATTTTGTGAGGCCACTGCAGTGTGGATAGCTTGAGTTGCTGATGGCTGGCTGTTGATGGACACTCCATTCTGAAATACAGCTTGTAATTTGGTGTGTTTGCCTTTTAACATAGACGTGATGCTCCTATCGCAGGTCATTTTATTACGTGAGGGGCAAGATGGCTAACCAACCTGTAAAAATACTCGAATCGCCTTTCTTGGAATTGCAATAGTTCCTAAACTTGGAACATCCTTGAGGGGGCTTTTACTAAACTTTATATGCATTGATAATAACGTCTTCGAGTGATAGAAGTAAAAAAAGTTTTTCATGCAGAAGGCTGTTTGGAAATCGGTACAAAGGACCGAATCCTTTTCTCTGAGGTCGCTAAAAGGAGTACCTTTCAATTAGGACAGATGCATCACTTCCGACTTGACATCGAGCACTTCATTGTAGCAGGCTGGTGTTTGATTAAACAGACTTCAAGGTTGACTGGATCGTTCTAGGCTCCAATGCATAGGGATTAAGTTCGGTTCTAGTCACTGGGGTTACTAATCCCCTAATAGCCTTTAATATTTTCGATGAAACTGTTTCCACGTGATTAGCTACACCACTTTGAATTTTCACAGGATGTGTAGCCTGGACATTCACAAGTGACATAACTGGAAGAGTATGACGAAAAGTGTAAAACACAACGACAAAAACTATGACAGATTTTGGAGCAGAAATGACGTCACTCCATGAATGGAAAGCCTGGATCAAAAAAAAACGATTTCAAAAGAGTCAGTTTTTCCAACAAAGACTATGTGACTTCACAAAAATATTTACTGTAGCAATTTTGATTTTCGCTTAACTACACAGGAACCTGAGTCATTTACGTTGTACTCCCGCATGGCATCACAGGCTTCGGATTATGTAAGAAGCCTTCCGGCCCTTATGTACTTCAATATCATATAATCTGCCGCACTATTGTACTCGGGGTGCTGAATTTACTTGGTGTCAAAATTGTCTGCCAGTACACTTTACTTTCATGGAAATGCGTTTGAGGGATTGAGACATCAGATTTCCATTTCATTATTCGCTGATATAAGCTATTTCGGGAATGGAAGTTAAAAAAGATCAGATCAGATGATTGGAAGGATTGGTGAGACATATGGTACACTTAGCCATAATGGGTTTTAGAAACTTTGAGGAAAGATGATCATAAGGTATAAAAAAGCTTCAATCTAACAGCTACAGTACTCTCTACTATGTTTGATACTACCTTCCTCTTATTTGGGATCCTCATTTAATTACATTTCGGTTGATAGTGATGCAAGTTCTCCGACATTGTCTGCTTTATGAACCCAAACCTGGCTCGAAACTGTAGGATCTTCTTTGCATTAGAAGAGGATGTGGTGAGAAAGAGCTAGGACTAGTAAATTACTGAGATTGGTGCTCTGGCCTTACTCTTGTGGGAAGGCTCAAGACATGACCTCATGGCCATGAGATGAATGACACTTCAAGTTGAGAAGGTGGCACCGCCTCACCCATCGTACAAGTATCCCAGAGTTTACTTCTTCGGTTCATGATTATTCCCTTATCTTGGCAGTAGCACTAGAATACGGCATGATCGCATACACAGTCGAATTAACAGTCCGTTGAGGACTAACAATAACACAGAAAGGAGGCGCCTGGGAACAAATTTGGCTGCTTCTTTCCGGAGGCAGGATTCGTATTTTATTTGACAGAATAAAGAAGATCGCGCAAAGATGTTTAAAGAGGTTAGTCAAAAAGGAATGAGAGGTGATGGATGTTTTGGCTGATCGAACTTCGCCGAAATTAAAATACCACTTTTGATAGAAATCATACACCTTCCTCTTACGTTGATCCATTAATTCGGTTTAATACTGAATCCTCCAACATAGGGGAGTTTAGTATCTGGGGTCTAGATACCTTCAAAACATTCGTTACACACAAACATCATTAAATGCCTCTTCTCCCCTTTCTCCTCCTCCTACACCCTCTCGGCTTTAAACCTTTTGCCTATCATCCTCAGATGAGGACTACTGCGAATCATTCCCAGGCACTGAGTTAAAGGGAAAGGACGCCAGTCATAAAATGTCTATCGTAGGTGGGATTTGCGTACTAGGAGCACGAAGTCACCTCCATCAGTATATGTGTTTGGGACTGGGGGAAAATTTTCCTCCTGTAGGCATCTAAGTAGGATGTCAAGGCAAGTGTGCATTCATGATTGCAAGAAATGGGGAAAGAACTCTTAAACCAATTACCAGAAGGAGGATGAGCGTCTTCAGGAGAGTGCGCTGACCAAGAGCAAACTTGAATCTAAATGTCAGCTATTTTTCTTCCTGCTGCTTAATATTATATCTTAAAGTGACAGAGGTAGGGGCATATACAGTGGATGAGAGAATTTCTGATGAAATGACATCTCCCTTCGAGGTCCTCTGTTCTGAGGGAATGCTATCCGTATCCGAAGCAATACTAGCCGCAGCCGCAAACCATCCAAAAGAGCTTGCTACGGGCTTGTCCTATGGAACCTGTTTGAAGATTTTAATGAGGTGAACGCGCGGTACTACCTCCTTCACCTCCTTACATGCTGGATGGCACTGAAGTGAAAAGAAAGTGGAATGAAGGCACAGGCACGAAGCCTTACCTCCACGAAAACATTTCATTATACCATCTCTTATTAAATAACTGCTTTTAGGCCAGTGATCTTACGACTAGCGATAGACATACGTCATAGCCGGCACAAATTCCCCTTCCCCCGATACAGCTCCCAAACAGGACGAAACTTCAGGCTCAGTAGAATGCCAACAAAATCCAGTGATGTAGCAGTCTAATATCTACTCATTTGCAAACGAATTCAATGGCCGGTGCTGTTAGTTCTCGGGTGCATCGCCTACAGCACTGATAACGTTGTTTAACCCCACCTATTTACTTACCCTGGGCAGCATAGCCTCCAGCGCAGCAGCAGCCCCTCTCCATCCTGAACGCCAGCAACACATGTTCCACAACAACGCTATATCTTCCTACATCTTCAGGAAAGGCTCGAGCAAATTAGTAATCTTTAACGTTGTTAGTTCATCAAAAAGTCGCCTTAAAATAATTTAAAGGTTTATTTAATACCAGCCATACCAAATTACTTCCACTCCTTCTATTTCCTTTGTTTACTCCTGAGTGAGCGAACAACAGGTGGAAATATTTTTTCACCTATCCGTTGCCAAAATTGGGTCCCTTTATCTCGTCAGCTGAGGGGCCGTCCAGCTCTTGGCTCATTCCGCCTGCCTAGTCAATCACCATTAATCATTGAGAGGAGAGAGGCGAGGATAGAGGTGGATACTACAGAGAAAGCGGTTACTAAGTTGGGGCGAGACAAGGTGGGACGTTAAATGTCAGAGGGCGCCCAATTCACGTGACACTTCTTTTTCTGGGTGATCTAGCACCTAATTAGTGTTTTCTTTTTATTTTTTTAAACAAACCGTAGTTGTGGCGTTTATTCTGAGTTTATCCACCTACATATCTGTAGTTTTCAGTTACCATACTCTGATGGTATTTCAATTCTTTTTACGCTCACTCGTCAACGTTATATCCAGATCTATCGACATTAAGAAGTATTCAAGGACGAACTCCTGTTTAGCCTACTAGTCCAGAACGGCAGAAAATCACCTTCTGTACAAACTCAAAGAGTTCGTTAGAGGGGGACTGGAAATAGCAACCGAAAGGTTAATTAACCGATGAGAAAATTACCGGTCTTCTACTTGTCAAGTTAGTTTTGTTCGACGAGGAAAATAAAACCCCTTTTGTTTTGAAACCCCGCCAGTTGATTTGAGGATTGCCCTCAACACATGCCCATCCTCTCATGAGATGCATTAAATGGGAAATGAGAAAGGGGATCGCACAATCTATCGCAGTGAGGGTACCTTCACATGAAATGAAAGTCTTGGTGACTTTTATCTGACACATATCTTGCTACCATCTCGCAGGGAAGATCCTTACCTGGAAGATGCTGTGTGGGACTAGGAGAATACGCCTTAACAAGTGCCCCTCTTAAGGCAATTTTTTTATTGGTACATAACACGAGCCAACACCTCAACGCTGCATTCTAACTCCAATTCCACCCTCGAAATAACCGTTAGATTTGTTTCTTTTGGATTTTACCTGAAATTGAGATAACTGCTAATCATTCTGCGCAGCTTTTTTTAAATCCTCCAGTTGAAAGCCGCCACGAATGCAGCCATCCCTTACAGGTGGCTTTCTTAACCTAATCTGTGCAGTAGTGGTAATGAAGCCGCCTCGTAAAAATGAATGCCTTTTGGTGTGTTTATTGAGACCGCGTTAGCAACATTTTAATCACAGAAACGTTTTTCAGTAATTGCAACTTTTCTTTCTTTTCAAAATATAACAAATTTGACGTTCCGTTAGTGCTGGTGGTCTACCAGACCTTCTGAATTAACTAATTGAGGACATTTATGACGGTCCGCATGTTGCATCATTGGCAGAAGCTATCAGAATGTCATACTGGTGCCTCTACAGCACTATAAGCTCTAAGACCTTCTCGGGGATTGCTAGTATTCAGCGTCTACAAGGAGCACCTCCAACTGAGATTTTGAGCCTTTGCGCATTACCTGCGCGAAGGCCTGAAATCTGAGGAGAGGCAGTGGAGATGCACTGCATTTATGTCAGTTGACCTTAACTGTGCTTATTAACAAAGTGAAACCTAAAGTGATGAAAAAATGTTTCTGAGAAAAGAGGGGTAAGGAGCTACATCATATTGAAGAGAAAGGCGGCGAATTAGACTATTTTGACTGACTAGCCTGGTAAAATCACATTAAAAATGGGCTGGGATTTGCAAAATGACTTTAAACTCCTACTATCTTTTGCCTAAGTTTGTTAGGTAATCAAAAATGAAAAAAAAAATTTTTGGCAAATCTCCATAAATTTAATCTTTTAAAACTTTTGGTATTTGCATAGCATTTGGAGGAGGTGCGGCAGCAGAATGCACCACTCGAAGATGCATCACGTCTAGCACTCACCTCCGTTCTTATTAATAAAAAGGAATTGTGTGCTATGAGCGATCATGCAACAGTTCATAATCAATTGATTTGAAAAGAAAATTGTCATGGAAACCAAAAAGCTAAGCAAATTGTCCCTCCTCATAAAGGTCATCACTTTAATCATTGTAAATTTCTGAAGATATAAGCCCTTTTTAATCCAGCATATGTTGAACTAACCGACTTATCATTGACCATCTTTAGGTAATCTACTTACCGCCCACCTCATACTTTCACTCCTTGCATCAGTTCATCCCCACAGGATTACACTTGCTTTAGCCTCCCCAGCCCAGAAGGAAGGAAAAGTAGCTTTGTCAATAGAAAGGGCCAGCACCAATATATCAGTGGGAAGAAAGTCCTAGTCTTGCTCTTGCATAGCAGCCCAGGACAGGACTCCATGCTTTGCAACACAGCACAAATTTTCCTTTGGAGAAAAGCTACACTTCAGAGTGGCAAGGCACTGCTGTCTCTACTCACCCGCTAATCAGACTGAAGACACTCGGTAGATAAATGGAGTGCTCATTTATTGGAAGATTTAGCAAAATAATACTTTGCTTTCTCCTAAAAGCACTTTCTTGAGCAGTAGTGGTACTGGATATTTACATTTCTGCATTGCAGCAGGGAAGCACATTCCATCTTGAAGTGAACGATCGGGTACACATAAAAGACAATTTGGCTTAGGCCATACACCTCCAGGATCTCATCGATAAATTAATTAGTGTTCTAAAATAGAATTGTCTCTGTTTTTTTTTGTAAAATAATGGCATTTTCTTTTGCATTGAATACGTCACATATCTGTGACGTATGGGCCCAGAAAAGTCTGGGCATCATGGAGATGTGACACTGTTAAATCACTTCCCTCCGCAACCAAAAAGTCAATTTTACAACTCACTATGGCCTTTTATTCAGTGAGGCTGAACCTTGTTAGAGAGACATTTTAAGGACATACATTTTCTCATCCACCAACTTTGATGTTTATAAAACCTGAATTTTAAGGGCCATTTATTAGCAAGCGTGGAGAGATGCTGGATAATAAATTTTTCGAGTCCACCTCCAGGCTGATCATCAAAGAGACAACTACCGCACTCCTTAGGGTTTGTGTGCATCATAACCAACGGCTCTGGTAATGCATTTGAATCATCCCCTTTCCTTTCCATATCATCCCGTTCCATCAGGATTTGAGGTGTGACCTTCAAATTGACCAATCCGAGTTCGGTGATTATTAAACTCACTCACAAATCAGAACCGTGGTTACCCACCTCACACACACACTCCCCTTCTTCCATTTGTTGCCAATGGTAGCCCAGAAGCCATGATGAGGGGCTCTGTCCCTTTGTTACGGTGGTGGGTAGCTTTAATGCTAGTTCGACAATCCCTTGACCTTGCAGAATCCCGACAAAATCAAATCGAATGTGGTATCACTTGGATATGAGAAAGAATTTCATTTTCAGCAATTAACGAAAATGTATACTGCACTGAAATAGAAACTACTGATCCCCATTGCGATCAGTCAGTAGTGGGTCAATCTCATTGGTTGTAGCAAGGTTGTCATTACCGATTCTGGTATGACTAAGGTCAGCGAGGCAAATGTGATAAATCTATCCCATTTAGGAGTTATATTCACAGAGCCATCCCCTTACAGAAGTGAACATGACCTTCATGGTCTGCAGTGTCTGTCTACAGAGATGGTGACTAGAAGTGGCAAGGCACACATCCAAATTATCGACTAGCCCGCTAAAGCCCCTGATGAGTTGGCGTTCGGTTCTGCCTTAAGGTAAATGCCACTGTTATTTGCTTGATATTCCCCTGATCGATAACACTTATGTACCTTGCCATCCATGATAAATGATTCGATGGTTATTTAAAATCAACAAACACTTATGAATAGCAATTTTTTAAATTCTTATTGCAAAATACAATCACGCCGCAGATAGACATTTTGGGCATGCAAAGTTAAGTAAAACCGGGTCTTACGGCTTCTGAATTATCACATAGATGAAAATCTCCTCATGTGAAGGCCTCACAACCACATCGACAATGCAGGTGAAAAGATTGGGGGACGCCGTGTCAGCAATTTTCCAAATCTCAAAGGTGAAACTCCAGAGGAAAAGTGCGGTCTAAACTGATACTCTGACATGCTGAAACTTTGCATTTACTTGGCTATGCAGATGGGTTACCGGTGCCACTCTTTGTTCCCTCATCGAGCTTCTCTATCTCCTTTAGCCACTCGTTTTCCACCACTACCGCCTCCTTTCAAGTACCCCTTGAGACATGCATCAAAATGTCACCACTGCGGGGTCCCAGGTTGTGTGGCCAGTGTGGTATGCGCGTGTGGATGTTTATGATGAAGTAGACAAGACGAAGTGACATAAAGTGACGTCAGACGACCACCCAGAACAATCAAACAGGCATTGGCATGTGGTTGGGCCAACGACAAAAACCACCGCGCCACCAGCTCTATTTGCCCTTCCCCTTTTCAATCAACCGTAGTCATGAGGTGTGTGGCTACCGCTCCTTCCTCCCATCCATTCCGGCTCCAAAACTGCTCTTTTTTAGACCCAGAGAATTTTGCCCCTTCAAAGGTTTCAAGTGTATCAGTAGTGGGCCTGTTCCTGCGTCCACGAAAAGGAATTTTTGAATGGAAGGTAGCATTCATTCAGTTCTGGAAGCATTAAGTATCTAGGACAACTATTTATTTTCTTTTTAATTGACTTTTCAAACGAAAAAATCATTTGGCTTCAAGGGAATACAAATAGCTCTGCCAGTGATGAATCATGCAAAACGAACTTATTAATGCGAAGTTGCAATTTATTTACATGAATGGGAAATAAGGATACAGATCGGAAAAACTCATAATTTAGCTAATAAATGGCGGATAATAAAAACATCTATTCATCTATTCCTTCAAAGAAAGGCTTTTCTCAACAAAACCATCTGAATATCAAATAGGATAAACCACCTAATTTGCAATGCCATAATCCAGCTTGTCTTTGGTTTTACATCCCCAAAAAAAGAAAAATATGCTTTCGAAAATCCACGCCAAAAGCAGTATAAAAATCATCCAGGTTGGTGTAATCACTGGTGCAGACAGTAATGCTGGCGAACGTGTATCAGGCGCAGCCCGCGCCCATTTGAGGAACACGAATTTTCCGCTCATTGTGAAGGATCTCACACCGAGAGGAGAAAAGAGATGAGGAAAATAATAAGTAATTGCCTATTTTGATGGAACCGTCGTCTTGTCACGGGTGACGTTCGCTGTCGCGGCCCGTGAGTGGTGGATCCGACGTGCCACGCTGATTGGTTAGTGCGGCGTTCTCAGTGTGGCGTTCCCCGCTTTTGCACGCAACGTGCCCGCAATCAGCTTGTGGCTGTGTATCAGTATCTACCAGCGTCGTCCCCAGGTCGACAAACACGCACATGCAGAAGACTGGTTGACAAGTTTTCCCATCCCCAGGTCGATGTCCTTTCACCATGATCCTCGTCATCTGCCCCCCTCTAGTCTGTTCTTCTGAAAAAATCTCGACGACTGTGGCACACCCACCTCCCGGTAGTCTCATTGTCGCCCCCAGGCCTTGCCGCCACCTCTGCAGTGTCTACAGACAATTGCCAAAACGTAAGAAAGTCAATCACACGCAAGGCTGCTCTACACTCTACCTCTGCTGCTACCTCCTCAGTGTCGTCGCCTACTTTATGCTCTGCACGGAGCAGAATCGACAGCGTGCGTCACCACGCCATCCCCTTTTTCTGTACAGTGTAAATAAACCCTTCTACGTTCCGTTTCCCACTACTGGTGTCGCCGTGGTGACTAAGGAGAGAACGCCGACGGCTTCAACGTCACTCCCATCGCACTTTTGCATTCCCTTTATGGCTCATTTGCGACAATGGCGGTGGTTTATTGTCAGTCTCATCTTCTTCTACGGCCTGGGGTTGTTTGTCTCACCAGCACGAGCTACTAGTATTGGAGTGGCTCTGCGAGTCTTTGATTCATCCAACGGATGGCGGATTTTGGGACGAAGTCAACGGAGCACAGAGGACTTTGAGCGTCTGCTTAAGACGGATGTCGGATTCCTGTGTATACTGCATGGCGCTCCTGAAATGGTGGAGCAAAAGTTCTTCGTGGGCATTCACAAGAACGGAACACTGGAGGTCACGAAAGGGGCTAAACGTGAGCGCTCTTCCCTTGTCTTATAAGTTGCGTCTAGCGACATTGACGGCTAAAACTTTGTGCATTTCTGATAAGTCGTTTCTCGAAATCGTCCCTTTTTCCCATTACATATCGAAGTTACTGTTGTTATTTCATGTCCCTGCAAAATCGCAGCGATCTCTGGGTGACTCTGTTTGAAAAGAGGTAGCGATAAGCCTGTGCGAACGCAACACTTCAATCCCCTATACAGACGAGGAGGAAAAGAATGCCATAAACCAGACGTGACCACTGTCTGGTTTCAAACAGGAGGGTGGAGGGTGTAATACGTTAACTGATTGACTGACACCACTTCAAGTCGATTACAGGCATCAGTCACCTCCCTAAACTCCTCTGCAAGAGTAGCATGAAAAATGATAATTTTGAAGAATCTGCAAAAAAAGCTGCTGCCAACTGGGTTTGACGAACACTGACGACTGTAAACATCCGCTTTCAGTGTTCTTTGAAACCTGGCTTTCTTTCACGTCTAGAGATCAGTTTATCGCTCCATATTTGTCACCTTCGGAAATAAGTCAGATTTAAATCATGACCGATTGATGAGATGGAATTAGTGTGCATGAGTTCAAAGTTTCTTTAGCCATCTGGATGGCCAGACCCGGCCAGTCGACTCCGCACATTAATTAAAGTACACGAGTCCCTGTGTGTAGGCATTAATTGCTGCCACTTTGTCAGTCGGACGGCCGTTTATTTCGGATGACGTAACTTTGGGTAATTTAGCCGGAAATTTCATCCACGCCAGCCTGCGTCACTCGCTAGACCGCTACTTTCACGGTGAGCTTAACGATGGGAACGAACAAAAGCCCATTCGCTGGGTCATAAAGTCTCTACCTGATGTTTGTCACAGAAACATGTTTCTTACTTGGCCATGGTTATGGACCAAAGCCGGCAACGTACGAATGCCTGTGTGTCGCATTAGATTAAGGTCTTCCGCAGTACTGACCTTGGTCACCCGAAAGACTCATTGAAGGGTGACACACAGGAGCGGTTGGCTGTGTTTACGTCAGGGCCTAGAGACCTGGTGTCCATCAGTAGGCAGGGCCGCATTGTGTTTTACATTTGAATGTAAATGTTTGAAAATAAATCAACTCCACCACTGTCACAAAGCTTGACCGGCCGGCTCTTTGTGTCTTTCGCACTCGCACACCGGCTTAGGTCGGACGACAGTGGGATGTCTATGGGGGCACAGAACCAAGATTTCTTGTTTATTTCATTGGGAAAATTGTTTCCAGTTGGGTCATCGAGGAAGAAATCCCAGAGATTTGATCAATTTACAATTCACCTTCGTTCGCACAGAAATAGGGTGCATTTAGAGACTTGCCGTTGACCACCGTATTTGACTGACTTGTAAGCTATGAATAGCAATTCTCGAGATCGAGTCACTTCTGTTAGTAAGACTTTGACGACAATGGTAGGTTAGGTACAACCGCATATCCACAGTGGATAAAAACCGAGTCTTGATTTGAAAGCAAGCATTGTGCAGTCAACACATCGACTACTGACTTTTGTCTCCGGGAGGAAGTGACCATCACATCTGCCCAGAAACCAAAAAAACGCAACTCTCCTCAATACTTAAACGTTCTACACCTTTATCTGTTTTCATTCAATCTGCTTTTGACGCGATTTGACAACTAGCTATAACTAGGCGATAAGGCACGTACATCATATATATGTGACCCTAGTAGCCTATCGTTGGAATGGACTCTTTCGCAGTGTTCCGCGAAAGTAGCCATCCAGGATAGTCTTGTTATTTGGTGAATTGGCCAGAAAAAGTAGTAACAAGGGGGATTAAGTTAAGGCGTTAAGGATAAAACTTGTTAACCTCCGTTTTCCTTTGCTATTTTCACATTACCTTAGTAGCCATCTCAACGCGGAATCGCTACTTCGTCAATGGAACGGCTTTAGCATACCTCCTCATTTTTTCCTTAGCCAAAACAACCGAAGGGAATAACATCCAATGCAGAAAAATGGGGGCGGGGGTTCCGGAACTGGACACCTTAAATGGATTTATTCGCATACCAAGTCCACACGTGTACGTGCGCTTCTGAGTTGGCTTGTACTTGAAGACGCGCCTTGGAGGAAGATAGTGCCGACATAGATTAGCAGCCACCATCAATGCGAAAAGTTCTAGACTATTCAAACACGTTGGAAATACAGCCCAGGCAACTCAATCATCATCACGAGCACCCTCATCATTATCATCATCATCATTATCATCATCGCCTTTGCCCTTGTTGCAAAGATGTGTATGCAAACATGCTTGGAAAACCCGCTTTGAGGACAGGTGGACATTTGTGCATGTGTGACATGAGAGCTGGCCGTAGTTGATATGACCGGTTTGCTGACCATGACTTATGAAAACAATAGTTCTTTACGGAATCGAGCCCACGGGGTTGGAAGTTGCATTGTATGTGAAGTCAACTGTTTGGATAGTCGTAGTCGGCTAAGCATGGCGCCTATTTGTCAAATGCTGCGTCCACACATTCAAAAATCACCCAAAAGATTGGTTTAAAAAAAAACTTAGAAGGGCGGATGAATAATAGCAGAAAATGATGTGGCGTACACTTCACCTAGGACTCCGGTTCTTTGGTCACATTTCCGCTATTCTATTAACTATTTTTCTTTTACTATCGCACAAATATGAAGATACAGATGTTAAGCTTGGTGTCTTTGCATGGCACGCTTTCAGTTTTTTTGACTAACATTTATCTTTTACTTGGGTAAATCATTTATATGTGGTTTTAAAAAACCAGCTCACCCATTCTGAAAAAGGCAGATTATTCAAAGGTGCTTGTTACTTAAGTGTGCGTGTTGTTATCTACTTTGTCCGATCCTACAAAACTTTACTGAGAACAGTCAATCATCAAAAAAAACCTTTTAATTAAAACTCCTCGATCTTCTTCAAGTTATCGCCAGACAATGATATTAAGGAATAATTTTGGGCAAAAAATGGTCACCTCAGTATCTACACTTCCTCCCAGTAGCAATAGCAATTAAACAATCAAATAATCAAAAAGATGGCCTTTTCATGACTCTATCTTTCATTTTTGCTTCTAAAAATGTAAGTTGCGCAAATACCTATTAGCGACATTGACACAAAACTCACCCTTCAATCTCACAATTAAAATGACACATCCTTCTGAACTTACCATTTTACAATTATTCAATCACAGCGACCCCGAGGTAAGCAATATGATGTGCTTCCCATGCCGAAGTGAGTCGAAATAACCGCGCTTAATGTAACTATAGTTGCTGGCAAATTTACAGACCACGCCGACCGTTATAACGAAATCAATTTTAGACGATAACTCATTCCGAAGATTTTTCATCTGCTGAAAGTTCCCTTCTTTCGCGTGAGATGTACTAGTCTCTTTTATTACGCCCTCGGAGGAGAGAAAATATTGTTCCGCTGACCAGGTTTGAAAGAGTCTGTATTTGTTTATGACCTTAACCATTTTGCGGACCCGCTTATAAATGTGTAGTTTTTCGAATTATTGTTCTGAGTGATTGAATGTATTTTTGACCCGGGTGGTTTAAGTTCATATCCTACAAGGTTAAAAGATGGGCTGATTAATGAATGGAACGATTTTCTTTGCATAGATTGCCTTACTGTAGCAATTGAAGGCCTCCAGACACCCACCAGCCTTCAATCCTTTCACACGTGAACAGCTACAAGTGTATCAGCACCATTGGTTTCTTTGTAAATTAAGCCGTAACGAACTTTGGACTTCTAGAGAAGACTGTGTATACGCACGTTCCGTCCTAGTATGTGTGTTTGTGTGTCTGGTAACGCAATTTTCATAACATTTGCTTTCTACAAACACTCAAATGCATGTCTGAACCTAGGCATCAGGTAGAATAGACACGTTATCGGTCCAAAAAGGCAGTAATCAAAAGTCCCATCTTAATTAATGTTAGCAACCTCTGTGACGAGATTACCCGCTAAAGTCTCCGCAATAATTGTAAAACGCACCCAAAATATTTCGTATATTTTCCCCGCTAGTGGAGTTTGAGAGAAAATCGACTATCTCAGCCAAAAAAATCGTTCCATTTAATGGTTCCACTTTTCAAAAAATAAGAAAGCATGTAACCGTAGACGAGAAACAATCTAAATAACCTTAGTGGTTCAGACACAAGAAACTAGTTTGTGATATCTGATGTGGTCGAATCAGTCAGCATAAGTTGATAAAATCCATACGTCACGTATGTGTGACAAAGCTTGCGCACATTCACGAATTGTCAGTTTTCAAAATCCCACTGCCTATTTCTACTTAGATGAGCTAAAAGTCCAAGTGGCTCGAAATGTCTCACAAAAGGAGGAAGAGGAGGAGAAGACGGAGAAGCCCCAATATACAATAATTTTGAGTGACAAGACGAGACGGTGGTTCTTGTGTCTGAACGGTAGCACCATCACCAGCATGGAGGTAAGTCGAACAACAAAGCCAAAAACTTACTGCCTGGAAAACATACGTGACCTGTCAGCTTAAATTGTACCTCAAAACATTTGCCTTGATTTGTAGATCGCTCTCGATGAAGATCTCCCAAACGAATGCGCATGGATAGGATCTCAGGATTCGGTTTGTATACGCATCCGACCGCTATTGCAGCCTCAACAAAGTATCCAATTGGGCGAGTACACGACATCTTTTCGCGACGCAATTCTGTGCCTTCAAATCTCTGCTGAAGTGGAGAGTTCGCAACGCAACGTCTGCTTAGAAGTACGAGCCAGCCTCAAATCAGTTGCCAAAAAGGATCTTTCCCTTGCCTACCGTCTCCTACGAAGTCTTCGAACAGCCCGACGGAAGCTCAAGTTGGCGCTTCTGAAACAAGGTGTGGAGTCCAAGGCAGCTCGTGCGACCATCCAAATTATCAACCGATTGGTGCAGGTGAGGCACGATATAAAAATGACGCAGTGGGATTATGAGGGCATCACTGCAGTGGATCAAAAGGGGTTCATTGGCGTCTCTGGTTGTCGTTGCGAAGTTCCAAAAAGTGTGGAGGAAGAAATAGACGCCTACATCGCTTTCAAAGCAAAGCAACAAACTCTGGTTTGGGAGGAGCAAAAGTTGGTTAGAAGCCTTTTTGATAGGACCAAAAAGCTCTCTTCTTGGAGTAATGCATCTCTGTTGGCATACAAACAACATCCAAGCCTCTCTCGAATTCTTCAAGGACTCAACTTTCTGCCGAGGAATATGACAGACTTGGAGACGAGTCTCCATCTTGTTCCTCGCTATCTGACAGAAGAATACACCTCTGAAATCTCGAAACGCTCTTCAAACTCCCTAGAGCGAGCTGTTCTCTTGAAACTGGAGGAGATAGTGGTGAGACGACGTCCTAAAGACCTTTACTTCCTCAACAAGTCTGAATGTGTAAAGGATTTGTTAAATCGACTGCCAGGGAAGAGTCAGAGTTCCAATGTCTCGGTATCCGACGTCTGCAAAAGTGGAACATTAAGGCACCCTTCATTGCTAAGCTTTGCGCATAGTGAAGTTGAAGTGGACCACAAAATGGGCCTCTCAGAGTAGTGGAAGGGCCGAAAGGGTGAATTGCAGACTTGTTTAAAGTGATGTGCCACGAGAGCATTCCTTGTGTTGCCATTTGCGCATGTTCATCGGCAGCATTGTCATCGCTGAGACGCTGCAATTTGTACAATTTAACCAAGTCTTTGTTATACATATACGTATTTATCAAAAGGGGGAATTCAAAGCCTTTTTTCTTGGGTAGGGACCGGAATATCTGAAGGAAGGCTTAAATCAGGCTATGAGCATTACAACCGAGGCGTGAGGCCAGAAGGAGGGAAACAGAGGGGAAATAAGGTTAACAGTTCCAAAAAACTTCTAAAACACAAAATTTTTCGTTTCATTCTACAGTCCTTTTCAATGAGACGCAAGCAAGCACCAAATCCCACCTCTTTCTACTTGTTTCATCCCTATAAGCTAATAACCAGGACTGAAATAGCCTGCCCGAACGAAATTGTTGAAGCTAGATTGCTGGTGTGTAGCGGTCAGCCAAAACTTTTGCTTTTTCAAGGTGCCTGTATTTCCCCTCTCAGCCGTTTAGAGAGGATCAAGCACCATCGAACATGTCCTGATTTCACATTTGAAAGGTATCTGTTGTTGATGGCTACATCCACCGAGCATATCAAAAAAAGGGGTTTCGAAATAGACTTAACCTCAATCTCAAGTTCTACATGGTGGCCATCCATGAAATCAAACCCAAGTCAACCAGATTAAAATTGTTCATAAAAGATGACCGGGTCGGAGTGGAATAGCATGAAAATGATCAGGAGGAAGGAAGGGAAAGCATCGTCCTGTGAGGTTCTTTTATTTTTCGGCTTAACAGGTAATCCTATGCCTTGAAGACAAGTTAGGATACAACAAAAACGCGTTTGAGGAGGAACGGACTTATCTCTAGAATCGCAATAATTGAGAGAAACCTTCCAAAAGTTTGCTGAGAAAAGTGTTCAAGCCATCGACGGAAATGCCCGCCATGAAAGCATCAATAAAATCTAAGATCTAGAGACAATGAAATCCATTCCAATGCCAGTTCTAAAAGTAATATTTTGCAACTTTCTAGAATCAAAACCTACCCCAAATTTGTTTGAAGGTATAACAAGTGTTGCGGTGTGTCTGAGGTTTTTCACTGTCAAATGTCAAATTATGATGCTTGTCCGTTTGACTACAACGTCAAGGTGGCAAGCAGGCAGTTTGTAGGAGCCTTGTGACTGAGCAAACGGTGCCGATCTCCAAAGATGAGGCAAACTCCCCTTCAACCTTGCCTCTATCCATCATGCCTTCCTCTAACCAGTCTTCTCGAACCAGGGATCTGAAACCAAAGGTGGAAGGGAAAACCGAGGAAATGGCGCACGACATTTTTTACTGTACCAACAGTGGAAACGATCAAATCCCACTGGAAGCTATCAAATAGCTTTCAACTTTGTTCTTTATGAATAATCTGGATTCTACTGACATCAGGTAAGTAGTATAAGTCGGATCTCACATAAGTAGCCCTGCCATTAACGCACTTAAATGGGACTAACCCTGGGTCATTCAGACCACAGTAGGATTGAAACTTCGGCTCATATTTTTACCGTCCTGCTGTTTCACCCGCTCAAACGACTGCAACCCTGTGCTTCTTGTGTCAATTTCCCAGTAAATACGAGGAATCAATCGCCAGAAGGTGTTCAAGAGCAAATAGAATGATGTTTATTCTCACGAAAGCACGCAAAGTGGAACAAAAAACGACCCCAAACATCAACGCCACTCGATACAAAAGGAGTTAAAATGGTGTAAACTGGCAATAAAAAAGAAATGTAGAAGAGTTATCTATTACATCTTTTCAAAGGACACGGTGTAGTCACAAGAGGTACAAGATTTCAAATAGGTTCCCGTTTTCTTGTCGTAAACCTCAGGCCCGAAGGTGTGTTCGTGTGAAACTGACTTCTTTGTGTACAGACTGCTCCGCACCTGGATTCGAAGCTCTAGAAAAGGCAACATGGGGTCAATTAATTTCAGGAAGAACAGAGTTCCACAGTGAGGGAAGACTTGTATTTAGTTTGAAAGTGTGATTTAAAAGAGGTTAACGATAATTTCATCACCTTTCAAGTCCCATTTTGGAACCCACCTTCACTTCTTTAATGTTGAAATGAAACGCCCACGTTTTAACCTAATCAGGAAATTTTTGCCAATGAATTTACATCTTTGAGCTATCATGAATCGGAGCATCGTCAACAAATTTAGCACTTATATACAGCCTGTCTGCAACCAGCCTCACTTTCATTCATTTGTTTCCCTCAATCGGTTCCAGAGTCCTTCCCTCCTTCCTTGCCCCCCTGTTAAATGCACGGAACGCTCTACATCTGTCGCCGCAGCACAAGTGAGAATATCATCGCTACAATGAGTACGTATGCCAGGCGATGTGAATCGGTGTCGCCTGGAGCAACCTTCAGCTTACGATGATGCGCTGCCTCTTCATCACTGGTGCAACTTACTTATCAGTTTTGTGGCCATAGTTGCAATTTTTATAGCAAACTCCAAGTACAACTAGCTTGTCAGACCGAGGTGTCCACATAACGCTGTCATAAGCAACTAATTACTCCTCCCGCTCTTGACACCATCCCCTCTAAAGGTGTAAAATTGCGGAGATTTATCGCTGCTGCCTCGCAGAAGTGGTATCAGACCGGAGGATTGTGTTTGAAATACACGGTTTTGTAATATTGTAATTTAATATATCTTACAAAGTAGTAACTAATCAGCGTCATTATTAGATATCGGTTGGAAATCACTAAAAGTGCGATTTCACATCCAATTCTATTATTGAACGTCAAATACTTTTCTCTTCCAAAAAGCCATCAAAGATTGGTTGACAAAGTATCATCCACTACCCTGGGATTGTTAAAGTACAAGCAACACGGTCGCTCAACTAATCAAGCACAAGTCAAACTACTGTTGCCCCAAAATGACCGCACTTGCAGAGGTATTCGTCTGAATGAGGAAGAAGAACTGCACTAAAGCATGTAATAACTTGGAAAAAGTCTTCTTCCCGTTCCCTTTTACTTCGTGAAGAAGTGAAACGAAATGGGGAAAAAGAAGCCCGAAATCAAAGCCTGTTGAGACATCAAAAGGGTAGGGTGCGCTCACTGTTTCAATACATAGTGTCAAGGAGCAAAACCACTTGATGGATTGTTCCCCCACACAAAATTCCGCCATTACATTCAGTAGGAAAAAGCCAAAGGTTATAAGGGCTAGCTTAATAATGAGGCTCTTAGCACGGCCCTTAAAAGCTTAGAGGAGCGAGTACGAAGAGAAAAATAAAAGGATGGACGAATTTTAGGAACTGAATCAGAGTTACTTAACCACCTTCTTACCTTAAATCGTGGTTTTTCTCGAAAAGGCGAACTGAAATCCAAACGAATTTGACCAACCAGGTAAGGTAAACAGAGACTAAGGTATACACATTAAGCAAGAAAAAGGTACATGCAATTTTTCATCACTAACCAGTAAAAAATCTGATATTGGTGAGTTTATTGATATTGAGGGCTCTTCAGAGCTCCATACTATCTAAGGATTGTTAAATTCGTTAAATATGACTGTCCGGCTACAAAAACGGAATTATACGGAGCAGATGGTATTTACAATGTAATTTTCGACAAACTCCAAGACAACACCACTTGGATACTGATGTTTGTCTCGTGATTATTTGCTCTATGCTAAACAGCACGGAGAACTTCAGCAAATACATCAACAAACGCGCTTTACGAGATTTGATCCAGTTATGATGAAGAAAGTCTAGGGTCAAACCCGCATGACAATACCTCGGTAGAGCATTTCAAAGGAGCAAACTAGAGAAAAAGGTAACACATCCTACCTTTGACCTTTTTTTGAAATCCTCGCAGTTTAACCTTTTCGCGTTTGACAACGCGACTCGCCCGCTCCGCCTCCAGTTTCTCCTCTGAGCCCCAGATCTCCAGCGAACGCGCCGCAACCTATTTGATCAGATAGAGGAAGCATCTCAAAATTTGCAACCGACTAAGGGTTTTGGGGGACAAAAAACTACTCCGACAAATCACATCGCGTTGGATTCTAACTGTTAAGACGTTTCATGATAATCACGGATTTTGAGTAATAAATAAGCAATTAATGAGTGCAGTTTGGCGAGAAGTAAAATTTCAATCTTGCATCAAGAACGTGCATCATGAGACAGGTTCAGCTTCTCTAGCAACTTCGCCGATTTTCAGGCGTTTTTTAAATCGCCTAAGTAGTTTAGAAACTGTATTGATCTAAAAATTAATTCCTAATATTTTAAAGATTTTTTTTAAGAAAAATTCCGCGCATCTTTATCGATTTTTTACAACTCGAGAATCAAAATCCTAAACCCTGTTTACAAGCGCCACTATATGAATCGTCAGTGGAGGCTGTATCACCTCGCAGAAACTACGCCCTGACTAGTAATTGACGAAAGTGGTTTATTCATTTAACCGAAACAAAAGGTGCCGATCCGATCGGAATTTCGCAAAATAAACCTGTTTTCTATCCACACCGAACAGATTTCCAAATTACAAGCAAACAAACCTGGGCTTCAAGAAACAGTTGCATATCACCCCAAGAGGAATTCCTTGGATTCTTCTTGTAAACTCGTCTAAGTGGCGGCTCTCTAACATCTAAATCAACATCAGATAGGAGATATCGCTCCTTGGCTGTTGACCGCGTGACTAAGGCGTGGATTCCCTTACTATCCCTAAAATTTAATATTAAGTGAATAGAATTCTACTAATTAATTGTAAGTAGCAATTGCACGCACTCCTTACCTACACCCATCGCACACCTGACAATCATAGTTTCTCAAGAGGTAGGAGTCGTCGAATTCGCGTGAACACTCATCACAGAGAGGCTTCTCTTCATCTGGAGGTCGGGGAAGAATCGGTAGCGATTCAGATACTGGTGGTGGAACTGGCGACTGCTTGGATTGCAATTTTCGGCGTTTCCTTCGACGCTGCTGTCCCAGACCACCACTGTCGTCTGATGCGTCTGTTTCCTCCTCCGACTTCTCGAAGTGCACCACTTCTTGACTCTGCGAGAAGGGAGGTGGGTTGAGGAAGAAACCACCACCGGAGTCAATGGGTCGTGAATGATAGACGGAAGCACCCTTGGTTACGATTTTGACGTTCCTGCGGAGAGAGATAGCTTATGAGATCAAAACGAGGGAGGCCTAATTTTCAAATGCTCACCGATCATTGGAAACTACACGAGCGTTGAAGAGATCTAATGCTTTCTTGCGATTCTCATCTATCTGCTGCTGTTCTGCTTCCGTTCGCTTTTTTGAAGAGACGTCAGAAGAGGTGGGCACACCTTCACCTTTCTCCCCTCTTGAAGGGTCACTTTCTATCTGCATTCCCTTTAAGAAACCAAAATCACAAAGAAACACACCACATTATTTGGTATACAAGCAGGTTGCGCCGATTTTTTATCACTGATCGACATTGTTATTCAAATTACAAATTCTCAAAAGTTTAAGCAATTCAAACAAACCGCCGTTATGATTAAAACTATAGCTACGAAATTGCAAAAAATGCAAAATATCTACTAGAAATAAGGCTCCAAGAAGATCAGGAATTTACGTCAGCACTGATCACCTGCAAGCTTGCTACCAGGGCACTGGGTAGCATAACAAAACACGGTCGACTTGCCTCAGAACTCTGCTAAAGCTACACAAAACTGCGCAAGCACAGGCAAATCCCGCTAAACGCCATCCACACAAGGTCAAAATCAAAAGTAGATGGAGAAACAATAAGGCACAATGATATCTATATGTATTTGACGCCTAATAAACCAGATACAGATATTTACAAAGTTCAGAGATTGGTGTATATAAACCTCTGCTTCGGTTTTTCAACCTTATCATTCGAGTCTTCTTCATTCGTTGATTGCCCCCTACTAGCTGAAGAAACAGTTTCCTTAAGTTGCTGAATAAGGTCCACCTGGCGTTGAGCGTCGGCTTTACGGCAGGCCAATTCGAGAAATCGCTGTTCGTGCGCATTGTAGGCATTTAAGAGATTGGTGAGTTTAAAGACTTGCTCCTCCAATTCAGCCTTCTCTCGTATCAGCCGTTCACTGAAGGTATCAATTGGTTAAAGGGAGAACTGATACTAAACTCGTGTAAAAAAGAAACGGGGATAGAAATACAGGAAAACGTACTACGTACATCGGAGATCGCTGGATCTTTGAGAGGGCTGCAAGAGATGAGTATTTATTTTTTCCTCCAAGTTAGCAGCCCGAACTACTAGTGCTTTTACCTCACGTCCCAAAACCTTCCCGAGGGCAAGCGTTAGGTTCTTCTGAAAAGAAGCTCTTCGAGTAAATAACTCCTGTTGTGTGGAAACTGCCTCGGAAGCAAGCTAAATTTAAAAAATGGGCCCAATTTGATGTGCCAAATATAGTTAGTTAGAAGAGGCGATAGAAACAGCCTACCTCTGTTAGACGTGTGACCTGCCGACAAAGTTTGCCCCACCAAACCTTGTTAAATTGATTAATGGTTTCAGGGTCTTCAACAAGCACGAAGTCTTCACCGATCGCTGCCAATTTCTCGTCCACCTTCTCCTCAAATCTGCTCCAAAACAGATCGCGTATTTCAGGATTGTGTGGTCTTCCAATTCGAGAGAGCCTGGATCTCCCCATATGGCAGTCGACCCACGCTTCACGATATACATTTAATAACTAAGTCAGATACTAAGGAATTGAAAATATCTAAGTGGTACCTCCTCTTCGTTAGGACTCAATCCCCCAAAAGCGTTTTCATATTCAAGGTCCAGCAATATTTCTTGCAAAATGTCATATTTAATGATCGCACGGAGTCTACGCAGAATAAGACTGTCATCCATTCGGCATCAGAAGCCAAGAAGGCAAACCAGACTGAAGATCTGTATGAAATACCAAGGTCACAAAACCATTATCGCATGTGATGAAACACTCGAAGTGACAGTGAACAACAGTCACAAGAGACATCAAATAGCAAGAATACTGACAGACAAAGAAAACATGCAATAAACGGAATACTAGAGCAGTTAAGACATCAGCGAACGAAGACAACCCACCACAAGCATGAACTTTCAAAGGAACGCTGGTTTAACGAAAAAACCAAACAACTCACAAAGCTCCGTCAATTAAAGCAAACAAACCGTTTAGCCATAAAGATGTCAAATTGAAAATCTCTCTTACATACTTTCGTAACCCTCATAAAATATTCCTAAATTTCGTTAAAACCCTTCTTGGATTCAACTCCATCGTTTATGAAGCAAGATAACAATGATATGAGTGTGATACCTTGCTCGTCTGATTAATTCTTAATTCTACACCTCTACTAAGTGACTAGGCCTTTGCCGCCGTTAGTAGCTTCAAGCTCTGCTGGAGGCCGACAATACCTGTTCTGCCCTAGCATTGTGCCTTTTTCGACTTTAAAGGAAGTCTAAAAATGCAATATGAAACAACTTAAAAGGTAGTTTAAAAGCACGAATCAGACGCACTGATCATAATTTTTATATGTATTGGGAAAAAATTCCAAAGCAAACAGAGTACTACTTAAATAAAATATTGTTAGGAATCAGGTACCATGGAACTAGCACATTTTCAGCACAATTGTGCCAAATAAAATGCGATAGTGATTTGCCCCTCAATATTAATGAGGCGTCACCTTTGCGTTTCGAATCAGCCTCTTTGTACCTCGCTGGGTGGGCTGGCCATAGGGCCATGCCAGTAGCCCAAAAACCTTCTCTATGCTGAATATATATATATATTGTAGCGTCCCGGGACTCCCTGAAGACGAAAGCAGACACAATACTCGGGCAGAATACATATATTCAGCACAGAGAAGGCGTCTGGGCTATTGGCAGGGCCCAAAAGGCCAGCCCACCCAGCAAGGTACAAGGGGGCTAATTCAAAGTACAAAAGTGGCGCCTCACCAGAACCGAGGGATAACCACTATCTTATTACAATATTCCACCCGAGTATTGTGTCTCTTTGGTCTCCAGGGAAGTCTCGGGACGCTACACTAGTAGCCCAAATACCATCTCTGTGCCGAATGTTTGTATTCTCTCCAAGCGTTATATGTACTATTCGTTTAAGAAGAGTGTTGGGGTACTGCAAAACATCAAAGTAATTTAGTCTTATAAAACCTTGAGACTTTCCTGAGGAAGAAAATCCAATCTACTTAAGCAGATTATATCTGCCTCCACCATAAGGAAGGGATTGATGGTAGTGGCTTGCACTAAAAACCATCCAACCCATCAGTATCTTAATATGGGTGAACCAAAACAGCCTATTATCATATCTCAAGATTAAACAAACTAAAATATTAGCATAACCGGCGCGTTGCTAATTCAATTGCCAAATGAGTAATTAAACCATAGTTGCTGTTTTTTGTGTTTATTTTGCTAAAGAATTGTTGCAGCTTTTTGCAAGACAAAAAGGAATTCTCTTAGGCTGAATAAAAGTTGCATAATTGTGTATGTTTTAATTATTGTGAAAAGGTATGTACAGTTTGGTTCATTTTAAAACACTTAAATCGGCATGAATTGTATATTTTAATCACTTTTAACAAATTTACGATAAAATTTTTGCAGTTTAAATGCGATTTGAATTTGGAATCGCCATTATGATTTTTGTTTGTTATAACAAACAAAAATCTGGCTGAAGTGGTGTTAGTTCGAAAGTCTTCTTTCTGCCATCGTGTTGGATATATTTCGCGTTAGTTTAAGGAAATTATCTTGGCATATTTTGTCGTTCTTACTAAGGCTTCCACTTTTTCTTATTTACCTTGAGGTTTTTGGTTCTTTTTTCAACACTTCATGTTTGGCTTTAGTGCCTGTTTTGTTTGGCCTTTGGGTTTATTATCAGTATATGGGGTTGCTCATCCCGTCGAAGAGATTTTTCACTGTACATCATTCCTCTTTTTAATGCCGGTGCATTTGTTATTGGGCGATGTATTCGAAGTGTCACTGTAGTTGGGTTATTCATCTGCCTTTTTCCTAAAAATTGTGATTTTTGGTCTAGGTAATACAGTTGTTATCGTCATCCGGTATAATGGTTGGGTCAATATTATTTCTATTCCACTGTACCAATTTTTATAGCGCATACTGTTCATCACTAACTAATCCACGACCTCGTCAGTTCAGTCTTCTATTGGAATTCCCTAAATTAGTCATCAAATTTAAGATATTTCATTCTACTACTCTTTCGGGTAACTTGTTACTAGGCAATCGCAGATTTCATCGGCTGTTATGCTTCCTTAGTATTCCAAGTTATTGACACTTATTTGACACTGTTAAGTAGTTTCTATTATTGCATTTGTTTTATTACCTGGTAGTTTGATATCCAATCTCATCACATACTTCGATGATGCTGTTTTTGTGGTTTGCTAGACTTGTGTCCAAAGCAATTTTTTCTGCTTTTATCTGCCTGTTTATATGCCCTCTTTCCCTTAATATTTATCTGGCTCAACCTTTATCGCTTAATGCAATCTAGACATTCAACATTGCGATGTGACTAGTTCGTTTGTCATTGCCCTATAATTATGCATGTGTTGAAAAACAAATCTGCACACCAGCGACTTTGCCTTCATTTTAGTTTCCCCAATGTATTTCTTTGCAGCCCTTAACTCCTCATTCGCCAAATTACAATGAGTGAATTAGACCAACTTCGGCAGGAGAGTGAGCAATTGAAGAATCAAATAAGGGTTTGTTCCTTCTCTTAATCTACTTCCCTTTTTTGTTAATTCTGGAATCCCAACTCGTAATCTAACTGATTAACTCATGTGACCCAAAATGGGAATCAACATTGCCTCAACAGCATTTCTTTAGCTAGTGGAGGGGCTTCTTGTCTTGCGAATAATTAGGTCTTCTTACTGGCCTACGATCTGACCTCCATCATCGTCGCCTTTATCAATCGTAGGAGGCACGCAAGGTTGCCGCAGATACAACGTTAGCACAGGCCGCGGCCAATGTAGATCCCGTCGGTCGCATCCAAATGCGCACGCGTCGCACCCTCAGAGGCCACCTAGCCAAAATCTACGCGATGCACTGGGCTACGGATTCGCGTAACCTCGTCTCTGCCTCTCAGGACGGCAAGCTCATTGTCTGGGATGGCTATACCACTAATAAAGTAGGTCCAAAAACAACCAACATTCTCGGTCGTAGCTTTGTGTCTTCGTCTCGGGGAATTTAGCATTTTTCGTTAACATCAGATCGTTTTGCGAGTAGATCATTTTCATTCCAGTTTCCTTAGATCTGACAGTTCATCCTTGTGAATGATTACCGCGGTCGAATTGTGTAAAAACCGTTTACAGCCAGCTAGTTAGCCAGCTATCCAGCCACGTATAATTGCGGTCTCGCCAAAAGCTCTTGTATATACATGGGTGTGTGTATTTAACGCGTGGTTGCATGTGCGCACTTGTATGTGTTTCGTCTAATGATGGTACGACTTTATGCAGTATGCAAATTTACCGAGGAGAGTGATTTTTCTCTGCATGCCTTTGAAGGAGTCCCCCCTCTACCTTCCTTCTAACAACAAAAATGTAAGGTAATTCACTATCGTGTCTTTGTTTATCGTTTCTCCCTTTTGTGTTAATACGGATCCTATTCTCAATTGGGAATGCTTGACTTGTATACGGTTTTCTCTAAAAGGTGCACGCGATACCTCTAAGAAGCAGCTGGGTAATGACATGTGCTTACGCGCCGTCGGGGAGCTACGTGGCTTGTGGTGGGTTGGATAATATTTGCTCCATCTATTGCCTCAAGACTCGTGAAGGCAATGTCCGGGTTAGCCGTGAACTACCTGGACATACAGGTTACCTCTCCTGTTGCCGCTTCCTTGACGACAACCAGATTGTCACCAGCTCCGGAGATGTCACCTGGTGCGCCTGATTCCTTTCTTTGTCTAGTCCTTGCTTAATTTACAGTGAATCAGTTATTGTTTATGCTTGTTCCCTTTCCCTGCAAATGATTTGACCATAGCTAAACTGTTCGATTGCTGTCCAAGGATACCCATCGGCTCACTCTACTCGGTCCCGGATCGTGGTGGCCTACAACATGTTTTATCATTGTATTTTCTTTTATTTACTCCGTCATTGATTGACTGCGTGTAAAGGATTCGAGCTGCGACATGAGTGCTTAATTTGTGTTGAATTGAGTTTACCGCTTTAATATTCACGCGTGTAATAATCATGCTTACTTCACAAACCACCAGTTATGGAGAGGTGTATTAGTAGATCCTCGTATGGTTATTGAATTGCGAAATAAACAGTAAATCGAGATGAACAGTCCTCTAGAACCTATTTTTGATCAAATAAAGTAGATTCCAGGGAAGATCTCTCAAGACTTGTGATGCGATGACTTCCCTATTTGGGTCATGCATTTCTTAGGCTTCTTTTAGCTTTCTAATGACCCAACGGGACGGGATGAGATAGGGTCTTGGTTACAGCGGCTAAACAATTTCTTTGTCTAGCGCTCTATGGGACATCGAAACTGGCCAACAAGTGTGCGGCTTCACTGGCCACACTGGCGACGTCATGAGCCTCAGTCTCTCTCCAGACATGCGCACTTTCGTTTCGGGCGCCTGTGACGCTTCCGCCAAGGTCGGTTTTTCCTCATTTCTAATTCTCTATAACTTTTACCCTACATGTTACTGTGCAGTTGTTTACCCTACCCCTCCATGAAGCGACAGTCCATCAACTAAAGTGAAGTGAAGCTAAGCTAGAGAGGTAGTTAAATCGCGCAGTGTTCGCGTCTGTGGGTGTTTATTTGCCTTCTCGCTTGCCCATTTGGGGTCACGCCAAAAATAGTCCTAGTGCGTTTTCCTCGTGGTTGCGGGGTGTGTGTGTATGTGTATGGGGTTAAAAGCCCGCTCGCTACCACGTACGCACACAGGCAAATGCGTGCGTATGTGCCCAATCGTCTCGGCCTGTAAAGAAGAGACTTGAACGAGGAGGACTACAACAACTGCTGCTGCTGTTACGACGATTACGACATCAATTTCCCAAGCCGCATGCATTACTTGCGCACATGCGCTTTTGCTGCTGCTTCTGCTACGCTCTGCATTGTATGGTTGCGCGCGCGCGTGCGCGTATCGATTGGGCAAGGTGGACGCGCGGGGGGAAAGGTAGGTTCGCGTGTTGATGCGCGAGTGCGTTCCCGCTGGCTGCGTATTGGCTAGTAGGTCGTTTGTCCACAACGCATGTGTGCGTGTGCATCGAGTGCTATCGCTGGCACAAGCAAAAACTTCACCCTACTGCTGCTGCTAATGCTACCCTACATTCCCTGCCCCCTTCTCGCTCACTGTATTTAGAGGCGAAAAGAGGAGGGGGCGGAGAGAAAGAGTCCTATCTAGGTTGTGTCCAGGCCAGCTGGCGCATGGCCAGACTCCTCTTCGTGTGCCTGCCTGCCTCCCAAGTGCGTGCGTTTGTGCTTTGCACTCTCGCCCATATTTGCTGCTCGAGTAGCAGCGGCTGCCGTCGCTGCTAGAGAAACACTTGCTCCTCAAGCTCTGCTCAGCTTTTCTCGATGACGCATCAGACCTATTATACTGCCCTCTGTCCAACTTAGCTAAAGCGTCAGCCTCTGTTAGATCGGCGGTTTTATTTTTAGATCATGCCGAAGGGGTTATTTTATTTATTATGCGCTTTTGCTGGTTCTGACAAGGAGACTTAGCGATCTTTCCCCTTTTCAGCCTCACTAAGTTTGGAATTACTTAAGTGATCTGACTCATTAGGGTGGTGATTGGGTACGGCAGACTATTCTTGTAGGTAACAAACGTTGGGTGATTTTTGGTGTAAACCTATTGGTTTAACCCAAGGTTAAATCCTGAATTCTGACAATTTTCTAGGAACTTGCATCTTGAAGAAAGTTAGGAGTCCACCTAATTGGTAATGCTAAGCCCTTGAGTTTCGCTAAAAGCGGTACTACGAGAATCTACACTCTGTATCTTTTTCTTTTACGAGAAACTTTCGGCTCTCACTAAGTCAATCTAGCTGAAGTTCTACCTAATCCACTTTCGTGAAGGCTAGTAAATTATTCGTTCCCCCAATTCTAGCTTCGTGTCAAAAGTGATACTCAGCTAATTCTGTTTTTGCTAGGTCCAATAAGAAGATTCTCCGCAATTTCCCTGTTTCTTTTTCAGCGTGCCAAATGTTGATGTGGCTTGATGTAGGGACAGTTGCCTTCATTGTACGTGGATTTCGGGTTTCTTGTTGTTTGACTTGCGAGATATTATAACCAGTCGTTTTTTAACTCCGGTGCTATGGCAGATATGAGGTTTTGTCTTGTGGCTTTATGCGTCGTGCTAAGTAGGTCAAGTATACTTTATCGAACTCAAAAATCGGTTGATTTAAAAGCAGCATGCTCAAACGCCAATCGTAGTTAACCTGAGGAAAGCTGGTAGCGCCAGCAGCAACTAGGAGGTTTTGTCTTATCAACTTTGTGGCCAAAATGGCGCTTTCTTCGTTCTCTATTTCTTGGAAAAGGAAATGAATGGTTCTTGTAAGCTCATTCTGTACTTTAATGCTTAAATCATTGATCAAACGCGGTGTAAAGATAACTAAGATCCTCATTAACTAGTTGTTTTTAGCAAGTGCTCATTCACCCTACTGCAGTTGCGGACTACGCGAGGCGGCTTTGTTCCTGCATCGGGTATCGAATCAAATGTGGTGCCTTATTTTACGTGAAGTTTTTCTTGATTTAGGAACTATCAAATCAGGTAGCATATCTCTCCCAAAGCAGAACATTTAAATATAGGTTGAACTCAATGTGGAAGTAGTTGGACGCAGTAGGAACAGTTTTAAGAGTATGCAAATTAGCCTAACAAGCTTTCCAACCGAAGGGGAACTTTGACTGATCTGGCCATGTCAAGAGCGGACGATTGGTTGTTGATTGTCAGTGGTTCTTTTGCTGCAGTTATGGGACATACGAGACGGTCAATGCAAGCAGACCTTCCCCGGTCACGAGTCAGATATCAATGCAATCACCTTCTTCCCCAGCGGCTTTGCCTTCGGCACGGGCAGTGATGACGCGACCTGCCGCCTCTTCGACATTCGCGCTGACCAAGAAGTTGGTATGTTTTCGCACGACAACATCATCTGCGGCATCACCAGTGTCGCCTTCAGCAAGAGCGGGCGCCTCCTGCTCGGCGGCTACGACGACTTCAATTGCAATGTCTGGGACACGCTCAAACAAGATCGGGCTGGTCAGTATACCTTTTTCACATTGGATTCACTTTGTTTATGGTCTCGTTGGACTTTATCCGTCGATTAGATGAAATTCTTGCCGCATATCTAACACTTGAGATAGTAAGAGCTTGTTTAGTACTGGGTAAGGGTTAGGCCGGTGTGACCTTTTTTCGCTTCTCTCCCTCTCCTCCTTTGAAAGTTTCGTTAACTCTGGTTTTACTGAACCCTGTCTCTTGGTTGCGTTAATTTTTTTTTCACTCCCTTTCGGACCCACTCTAATTGGATTCGTTGATTTTAAAGCATTTTTTTCGTGATACGAGATTTTTGGAGGTAAAATGTTGGCTTTTATCCCTGAATTCTATCATCAAATTCCAACGCAATGTTGGCCTTGTGTTTCGCCAGCCGGTATATTTTATAGGCTTTGTTTTCGGGAAGCACGAAACCACATTGTGCTTGGTCTGTTTTGTAGGAGTCTGTTTGACTGCTGACATGCGATCGCACAATCAATTTATGTATTAACCACCGACACCTCCCGAACAACCTTAGGATGCATAGGGGTTGGTGAGACTTGGATGTGAGTTGAAGGGGATACCATACCACCTTCATATGATAACCAAAGTCTGCGTGATTAAGTGGGGAATTGATATAAATATTATCCTTACATTACATCACTTTTGCACCCGCTGTATCGGGATTGGGGCTTCGCTTGTCATGAACCCCTAGTAGTTACCATCAACGAGTTAACCTTTTATAAATGCCTTCGGGTGCATCCCTGTGTGGCCCACATAGGCCTAGCGCTAAGGTCATGCAAAATTATCATCTCCACTATTACGCACGTACGTGTGTGTGTGTGTGTGCCATCTTTCAGGTGTTCTCGCGGGCCACGATAACCGTGTGAGTTGTCTGGGCGTCTCTGAGGACGGGATGGCAGTTTGCACTGGCTCCTGGGACAGTTTTCTGCGAATTTGGAACTAGACTACTCACTCTACCACCATCACTGCTAACAACTGCTACTACTACTACTGCCACTACAATCACCACTCCTCCTGCTGCTGCCGCCGGCGTCTGTCTCAATCTTTCTTAGTGTGTGCATGTGTGTGTGTTCGTGTGGTGTGCGCGCTCATTTCCTCCTCCCTCTCTTTAATCGCTGACTCTCATTCAATCACTCGCTTCGATCACATTTCATTCTCCCAGGTGCTATTAGCTCGCCTCTCTCACCGAACTACATGTGCACACACACATTCTCTGTCTTCGGCTCTATCTCTTCGAGTAAAGCGAATGTGATGATATTGATGATGACGCTCCATTTAACCACACCTGTCGCCGCCGGCCCTGCATTTCCCCTCCCTCCCTCTCGCATGTCGTTGACCTCCCCCCCCCCCACCTTTGTTCTGTGTATACATGACCTCGCCTCGGTGCTGTTTTCACTCGCACCACTTTTTCTTGCCCCGTCTCTCCTCTGGTCCTCTCTACTTTCTTGACGTATTTCTCTGCGTGTGTTTGGAGGTGTGCCACCCTATGAAAATGTAAATTTTGCTACGCGTACACGCCTCGTCGTTCTGCTTTGCTCTTTTCTTTCTTCTGTGTCCTTCTCTCACATTTATTCATTTATTTTATTTTTCATCGCCTCTCATGTTTGTTCGTTGGTTTGTTGGTTTTTGGTTTCACTGGTGACGAAAATACACGTGCTTAGGTACCGATCTGACCGATCAGTTAACCCTGTTCCATCGTTCCACCCCACCATCGTATGCGTAAGGTTTAAAAAGCCGCACTTTTCTCTTCAAGCACTGGCGATCCAAAATCCGTGCCTTTTCCCCTTTCCCCTCAACGTGTGTGTGCAGGTGTGCGTGTGATAATGATAAATGTTTTTTCTGTCTCATTTCCTGTGAAACCGCGCGTCCTTTAAAGAAAACGCCTCGCAAACAGGAATGCAGGTTCTCCCTCTTCCCATACCCTGCCCACTCGCCGTTGTTATTTTTGACAAGAAAACCGTTTACATTACCTACGTACATAGTGAAATACACAAACTGCGAGGTTGCCCACAAACACAAGCACATGCATTCACATGGCTGCCACACCCCACACTGCCCAATTTTCAGTGCAATATGATGCTACTTTCCATTTTCTTGTTCCTTCTTAACCCCCGCCTGTGTATGCGCGCTCTTCACAGACCTCTTCTGGTGATTGTTGTCGTAGTGGTGACCTTGAGGGTGAAAGGGGAGAGTGTCCCTCTCTTCTTTCCCCTCTTCGTTGCTGCCTCCGCCGCCTCCACACTGCCACCGCCACAACAACCTTTGATGTTTCTGCATTTTTCTCTCCCTACCTTTGACTCAATCTCATTGTAAAATGTCCCGCAGCAAGGAAAACTGCGTTAGATCCTCTTTCTCTTGGTGAATTTGATTCTATAATAAGCTGTTGACCCAGAAAATAGCGTACGCGTGTGTCCGTTGTGCTTTCTTTCCTCGGTGGCTCTGTCCTCGTTGCGCTTTCATGGTGGATGGAGCAGCGCGAAGTGGTTGTGTTGGAACAGTTCTTAGCGGAACAGTTCCCGTCTGTGCCTTCCGCTGTCTCACTTACTGCGTACTTGTCAGGGATTTGGAGGCATGGTGTTCAGTAACTCAGGAATTTGTCTGTGAATCAGAATCCTTGTTAAGATGCAGACAGTTCGCAGGTCGGTTTGCTTTAGTCAGTGTCTTGCCTTCATCATTTGAGAATGGATCTGTTGAGGATCTCTTATCAAATCAGGGAACCAATTTCGATTATTCTCAGGCTATACTCTTACTTCAAGGTACTGCACCTGCCCCTATTGCGCCGAGCCCTCGGACGTTACTTCATTACCCAAACGGTAGGGATACAGTTGGGTGTCTCTGTTTTTCAACCTGGAAGAACTGGAAGTCGTAGCAAATGTGAACTGCTGCGCAGTTAAGTGGTGGTAAGTAGTTTCACTCAGTGTGCTCCCTGGATAGGTAAGTCAGTCTCTTGTGCACATAGCTCATGACTAGACTATGAAAAGAGGTCTTGGCTGAGGGGCTTTGGAGGATGTTTTTAACCAGGTCAGTTCCTTAGTTCCCTTGCGTATCCACTAATACGGTGTTATCGGGAGAGGCACTTGCTATCTAACCCCGATTGATTGCCTTAGCCAATCCGAGTGTTGAGTTCCTTGTTCAGTAGTTTTCTCATCCATTGAGTAGTTGGGGCTGCTGTTTGGCATCCCATGGAGTTTAGTGCTCATTGCTCATAATTTTTACGGAGTCGCTTATGTGTCTACGGGATAGCGCTTGGATGCGTCTGGGGAAACGCAGCTTACCGAAGCGATGAGCATAGGCGCCATTTACCTTCTCCTGTGTTCGCTTACCACTGCAGGACTAATAGGGGTGGTAAGCTACCTAGTCGCTGAGGGTTTGTTTAATGAGTCAAGGTGGGTAGTTTGGTGTTCACTAGCTTTGGAATCCATCTCTACGTTAGAAATAGCTACGTTCCGAGGATTCTGCAGGCACATGTGCTCTGGGAGAACGTTTGCCTGTTCTGCTGCCATTATTGTCGATACTGCGATTTACGGAGTCGGTTGCAGAGGTTATAGAAAGCTATTTCTTAAACAGAACAACGGATATACGTTTAGCCTACCGTTTCTCAAAGGGCTTGCCATCGCTAAGCCCACTGCCAAATCACTGCGAGGAGGGTTCAGTGCTCAATATCCTTGAGGTGTGTTCAGGAGTTTGGGGGCTTGGCAACGGTGAAACGCTCTACGATATAGCCTCTGAGGTAAACAAAGAAGGGATAGAAGTTGCACTAGTCTGCCTTATAAACGCAGTGCACCTTGCTGCGACACAAAATTGCGCTTCGATGATTCCATAGGGAGGTTCCTTATCGAGTCAGTGGAGAAACAAAAGTCGATGTCTGCTTAATGGAGCTACCACTGAGCCGTTAATGGAAGCGTGTCGATTTCGGTGTTTCACGGCTGTGAGGTTATTCATTTAGGTTAAAATGGGGGAGGAGGTCGTGTGTGGTCTTGTTCGAAGCATGCTCCGTATAATCCCTGGTACATCCCCTATTTCTGTCACACAGGTGGGAATTTTAGAGTGGCCTTTAAAGTCATAATGGTGAGTTTTGACGGCTTCAGGATATTTTTTGCTAAGTGAACCATCTTCATGGCATAATTGCCATGGGCTCGTCGAATAGATCTAAATCAAGCTCTGACTATTTACCATCTCCATGTTTCATAGATAATTTTAATCGGTTCACGGGCTTTGAAAGCTCAAAATAACTGGCTCCACCTTTTTAATACAAAGGTTTAACCGCCAATGCCAAATTCTTAAATTCACCCAGAACTCTGGGTGGATTACCCCGACAGACGATGCAGCAATTCCAGGGTTTCCTGGGCTTGAGTATCTCCTGTTCTTGGATTGACGCTTATCCAACGAGTCCACAAAACTGAACCAACCGGCAGGCGATAGTTTCCGTTTCACATCCATCGTGGCTTTAAAAGGCTTAAGTTATAAAGAGCCTGTTTGCAAGACCGCACAGATATTACTGGCTTCCTGTTTGCGTTGAAGCTCGCCCAGTAAATGTATAAACGTGCTGCTCCGAAGTTATTTGTGTTCCAGACCCTTTTCACCTCTTCTCCAACCCAAATTAAGCTTATGAGCTGCGTGTAGCATGACTGGGCGGCTATAGCGTATTCAGATTGATTTCCCCAGAGGAAATGCCCAAATTCTCACCTTCGTGGTCACATTGCTTTCAGCCAACACAAAAATGACCGAATTCGAAGAGCTTCTCAGACCTTTTCAAAGTTTTTGTGACATCAAGAGCCTTTGGATAACAAGAATCCAAACGTAATGGCGACCAAAATTAGTATCGTTATTATTTGATGAGTCGGTATTCAAATGTTAGCTTACAGGTATTTCCAACGAAAAGCGGTACAAAATCGGTTATCAAGACGAGGAGATTTATCTGCCAATACCGTTTTCGATTGGTTTGCCCAAGGCCAAATCCAACGGTTCCCTACATGATTGGTTAAATGGACTATACTCTGTTTGACTCTATACGCGATGGCAATAGCACTACATCTAGACCCCCATCGACTGGTCTGTTTTTGATACGGCTAATGCAGTTGGTTGTTGTTAAAAGAGCGTGTGGACATGCACGTACGGACTTGCGTGCCAGCTTCCCCCACCCCACTCAAAGTCCTTTGGGTGGAGTCGGAGAAGGAGTGATGCAAGGAGGCGGAACGCCCCTATCACGACTATTGCCACTATCCCTTACTCCCCATCTAATTGTGCCATCAGGACAAAAAACGCTACATCATGGGACGAATATGGAATGGCGAGTGTTGTGCGGTGTAGAACGCCACTTTGGTTACCGTGGCAACACTATCGCTAGGAGACAAATGCATGCGAGTAATGCCTGCCCTCTCGCACTCTCTTTATCCTATGGGAAAGAAAGAAAGCACAACCACACGTATGCTGGAGACCAGTGACCATGCGAATACCATGCCCAATCCAATTTCTATCATTCTTGCGCCCTCAAATGAAAATAGATATTGAATCCCCCCATGAGGTCATTTTGCCAAGTCCTATTGGTCAGCAGCTGCCATGCTGGAATGGAGGTTATATCGTCATCTCACCCTCTCACGCTTTAAGCGCACAATGTATTGAGCAAGCAAACGTAACACACTACTAGCCATGTATCGCTTCACGACACACCAACCTGCAGGCATGGAAACTGAGGAAACATTCCATTGCTTTGGCTAGTTGATTGGAAAATTTGCCACAAGAAGGAATGAAGACTGGGAGACACAGGGGAGGGTGGGCATGTTCCAAGGTCTTAACATCAAATGATTGGATTCTCCACCGGACTAGAATGGGAAATAACAAAGAAAGTGATTCTCGTTAATAGTACAAGGAAGTACAGGTGGAGGAATAGCATGTTCGCCTTGTGTGCTTAAATTTTACCAGTTAGAGGTGCAAATTTGTGGGGCCTTAGATTTACCTCCTTACTTTCAGACGGCAGTGCTGAAACGCTTACTTTTGGTGGGGAAAAAAGCATGTGTCGAGTGCAGACCAAGCAGTTACTCCATGCTGGTGAAAAGGCCCCACAAGCGTGAACATCTGTTCCCTACGTCTAGACTACTGTGACAGTCAAAAATGGCTGGTTATTGCAAGGATCTTTTTTGGGTTTAAAATAATTCTTCATCATGTGATGACAGGAGTAGCCGCTATTGCTGCGCGAAGTGCGATGCCCTAAAATCGACACTTCACCTTTTTCACCGCTTGGCTGTGACGGTGGCAGTCGGCGTATGCGATTCAGTGTTTTTACTTGGTGAGATTTAATGCTGCATTTAGATTCGTAGGCGGGCAATAGCGCTATTTAAATTTTTCCCCCTGTTAATCCTCGTGCCTATGCAAGCCAAATTAGCATGCTTTAGCAGCAGCAGTTATGCAAATGCTTCGTCATCTCTGATGACTTGACGAAGAGGAGTGAGAGAGGCACGCAAGCGGGTGGGCACAGGGAGAGGGCGCGCAGGCGGGCGGATAGGCAAGTAAGCGAGGGAAGGAAAATCCTGTAGCAGTAGCATCTAGCTGAACTATGAGTCACTGCACGCTATTGGCCAAAGCGCGTGTGGCTACGCCCACTGGCCCATATGTCCACATATCTGCAGGGATGCATTCAGTGCGTGGGTGCGTGCATGCCACCAGCAGGCAAATGCACCAACCCATGCACGCAGGATGCACGTGCGCACACGAGTTATCGAACACGCTGTCGCTGTGAAAATCCACGAAGCTGCTGCAGGCGATTTCTGCCGCCGAGGAGTAGGGTCATTAGTAGAGGCGAGAGAGGAGTGAGTAAAGGGGATAATTTTGGCCCACACTCTCCTATCTTGTTCCTTCTGTTGCTGCTGTCGCTAATGTTGCAACTCATTACCTGCCCCACAAAACTAAAACAATATAAATCCACATCTTACCCTCCCTGTCTATTACTCACAAAACCAAGATCGAGAATCCCACCTCTCTACCTTTGGTTAGATTGAGCAAAACTTTCATGTCTCAAATATAAGCTACCGATGGCACGGACGGTGCGCGCATGTTTAATGACTATACGATTGTTGTATCCTGGTCCCTACACTAATATTCAGAAAGTTAGACATTTATGCTTGCGCCTCACGTAGTGCACTGAAACGGTATCTGGTTTGCGCTGCCTGCCATTTGGTAAAGGACCGGTCAGCAGGACTTACTAACAGCCGCAGAGCCATCCATCACTGGGCTGCCAAATTTAGCCCACAGCGGCAATCTAATTGGTTGGTCCATTCGCTACTTGAACCAATAGGGGGTGTCTAAATTTGACGGGATGAAATGGCGCCTAGGCCACTTGTTATACCCCACATCGGCTTCAACAAAGGCACGATGAAGGAGGGTCGGTGTAATTAATTATAGAAAATCGGTTGCTGCTTTGGCTGTGATGTTTGACAATCCAAAACTGGATTTAGCCAGCAGGTGGTGGGCAGTCGGCTCCAATTTTTTTTTTCAATAAAATCAGAAGATAAGTTTTGGAAAATCAGTTTCTAAGGTACATGGGATCAGTGAGTGGAAAAGCAATTATCGCTTAATTCAATAGTTGACATTTGCTAAATTAAAAATGACCAACGGTAATGCGTTAATGGTGTCAAGTCAGTAGTATTTTGCCCAAAATCTGAAATTAGTTGAATGAAGCGGATTAGCTTGAAGGGAAGGCTAAAGTGTCAAAACATCTAATTAGTCGCATTTGTATCCGTTGCCTCTCGTTTAGTTTGGTCGTCACGTGTCATGTAGTTACTAAATTAAGATATGAACAAGTCACTTGTAACTTTGCCATTAAATTGTTAATTAATCTAAGAATGCTTTTTTTACAAATGATCGACTGCGGTAATTTGGTGTAGGAGGCCTGCATCGAGGCAAAAATTCGCCTCAAGCAGTAAATGGAAGTCACATGAGGCTTGCGTGACTTGCTGAACGCCCATGACATCAAGTGGGGAGTTCATTAGGCTGCTTGAATGGTTATTAGACTTTTTGGACCAAAAAATAGCTTTTATCAGAAATGCGTTTCTATGCGCTCGGAATTGCCGAGCTAGACTCTGCCGAGTTGGTAAAATAAAGCTTATCTTTACCTCCATCCGTGTTACGTCAAGACACGGCCGTGGCATGCTTGAAAGTGAAAAATAATTTTTTGAGTTCTAATTTTGTTCGAGGATTTGGTCAGTCGCGTCGTCATCAGCGCTGCAAAAACACATTTTGGTTTGCTGATATTCAGAAGAGTGCCTTTAAAATCGAGTTGAAATTCTGCTTTCCATCGTGACGCCTGGCATTGCAGCAGTATAAGTGTGCAGCTAGTTTGTAACACTAATAAATGCATAATACATCGTCGTTTATTAGAAAAGGCCCAATTTGGGAGGCATATTTTATTGTTTTAAATGAGTTGTGTAGAAAAGCTGAGTTGAAACAAATATTAATAAGAAATGAAGTGCGAGCAAGTGCTTCACACTCATGATCGCAAAAAATGGATGGATGGATACGGGGTGGATGGATTTAAACAATCAGGCGTCAATGCGATGGATAGGAAGAGACCGATAGATGAACTGGGAATGAATGAATGTACCGGTACCTTACAGATATATCAGGCATTTGTAAATGGAGGAATGGATGTACTAAAAAGTACGTGGGTGGTTTGGAGACCAACCAAAAAATGTCCATCAGTGATTCATAGTTTGGTCAAACTGATCTAGATAACTGGGCAAATCATCGGAGGACTTGTGGATTATTTATGAATGCATCTAGCCCGGACGAATCCGGGATGATTTCATGACTAAATACATGACCGCTCCCGAATTGGATAGATGAATGGAAGAGCTTCAAATTGCAGCTGGATAGGTAGATTATGCAAAAATGCATAGATGGATTAGGTCTATAAGTAGCTAGTTAACTAACCTCGGCACAAACTTCTCGGTAGACATTTAGCCAAAATAATAAATGAAAAAATCAACGTGACGATACTCAACCGTTCAATGCTAACAGTCCAGCTTCTAGCAGTCATTAACCATCGCCATGTCATGAGAAATGTTAATCGTTTACACTGGGAGGATGTCTACAAAACCTACCCTGACCCGCACAGACAAAGCAGCTGAAACTACGAAAAGGAATTGGATTTAAGATCTGCCACCCAGTCCAACTTCCTGACGCGGAACGCTAAATGCTTCTTGCTGATCAAGGGCACGGAGCACTCCAGCCCCGCAAAAAAAGGAAAACTTCTTTTATTAATCTTTCCAAAAGTTTCCCTTTGATATTTGGTTATTTAATGAATGGTTTTTGAAGAGCAATAGCTTTACCTCACACCGAAGACCTTGTTGTCACTCCACGCATTTACATCGAATTCGGTATCGCGAACGATGGTGCAGACCTTGCCCTTTCGAGGATCCATTAGGATATCGTAGATTCTCGATGGAACCAACGCTAACTCCGTTGCTCTCGAGGAACTCCTCTCGATAGCGGTTCGAATAAGTCGTATGATGTGGGAGTCATCATACTCCAACACCGATTCGCCGGCCACTTCAACTATTTGATAGTCCGGCTCGAATCCGGACATCTTTGCGGGCGAAGCCCTATCAATGTAGACAATGCGACCGCGGTGGATAGTGAAGCCCAAATCTCGATGACTTCTTGTTTTCTCCCTAGTCTTCTTCTTGATGTTAAACTCATTAATGATGGGACAATCATAGACTCGCAGTTGGATCTTTTGCAGGAAAGGTGAGGGAATAATCATGATTTGGAAGTCGTCCGTGTTACCCGCATGGCCTTGTTGTCTCGGTGCGTCTGTTATTTGCTCCTGTATCCAGGTTGGCATTAACCCTACAACCTGGTCTCCAAAGTGTAAATCAACAGGGGTGTTAAAGTCCTGATATCGAATTCCACACACAAAATATTTGTCCCCAGGGAAGGCTCTCAGCATGAGATGTTCAAGGGTGTTGGGTCGAAAGTTGAGAGTTACATGTTGCCATGCGGGACGCTCGACGTAGCCCTCGGGGAATGTGTGTCTCAATTCGGCAATGAATAGTCTGGCGGTTTCGTCTACTAATCCAAGATCACGGCAGTATTTATACGCCTGAGAGCGAACCCCCTCCAAAAAGGTGGGCTTCGTCATCCCCACTTCACCCGGTCTGCGTGATTGAAATGAGAAGGTTTCTATGACAGGAGGACTTTTGGGTCGAGAAATCATGCAATCGACCTGAAGTGCCTTGACGCGTTTATCGAATGGATCTGCTGCCGAACCGGGGTTACCAGGAGATGTTTGGGGGTAGGCAAAACCACAGTCATAGATGTGCTTCAGGTAGCTCTCAACACTGTCAAAAGCCTTAGTGAGTCCATTTTCGATTTTGGGTAATTTTTGAGGCAATTTAGATTGACAGTGCAAAAGACAATTCTCTAAACAGGAGACCTCTCTCTGTACATTGGGTTTGGAAAGGCATCCATGGACAGGACAGAGGCGAGGAAACTCGTTATAGTTATACCGATCGGGAAATATCAAGTGACAGCATTGCTCGATTTCGATGAGCTTGAAGGCCAGATCACAGGGCACGTCTGGCCGCTCCTGACTCGTGGTGAGGGAGTTACGGCTAACGCTACCAAATGCGGCCGCACCCAAGCGACATTCACACATCACTCCGTGCGTTTCTGGCGGGTGATTTGAACCACAGGGAAATTGATCGATGCCACCTTCGAGTGACCTTGAAGTCTTGGTGGACCGTGGTTCCACATTTGCTCTGATTATACTTAATTCATCGACACACTTCTGCCAGAGCTAGCTTAAAAAATGCTGTGCGAAACTCGTGTTTAAGAGGTAAATAACTGTCGGGGTACTTGCGTCAGCGCGAAAATGATGCGATCTTTTAATGCCAACAACGTTTTGCAAGCCTGAAATATACGTACTATTTAAATTAAATAGGTAAGCAAATTATTTAATCGAAAGCAATCTTGAAAATTAAAGGGGTTTCGGAAAAGCCAAAATAGGTTTTATCGTGAAATCACGCAAAGAAAACCATATAAGGCCCTCAGTAATCACGAGCTTCATTAGTGTTTTGATGACAAACGTGTAACTTTTTGAAGGCACCGCGGTTTTTGGACATGGACAAGTCTTCGTGACCGGCAAAGTCATGTGAACGGTTCTGAAAAATTTATTCCTGATGATACCTAATTGAAATTTTGGAAAATGCCTGACTCATAGATGTTAACGATTGATCAACAGATGTATAACTCTGTGGGGTAAAGTAAACACGACTACATTACGGTAACTTTCAAAGGGAAGTAGGAAAGTCGGCTCATTTGCATAACCCACCCAGTGGAGACGCTGTGGGACTATAGCATTCAGCAATTAACATTAATCGGGAGAAAACCTCCTAATAAAACTTTTTATTGGGGGATCTGCTCCTGATGCAAGTCTGAGTCCTGTTTCTTCACCTTTAGCAACGTTACAAATCGTTTTGAGAGCTACTGCAGAGCCCCAAGTCTTCATTTAAGGCGAAAGGTGATCAAATGCTAGGGCGGAATACGTATTGCCGACGTGCACCAGGGCTAGAGAGTCCGCTGGCGTAGCCTCTGGGCTACGCCTCCGAAAGGTAGTTTAAGGGCGGTGCCTCAGGTGCTTGCGAAACTGAAGCAGAGAGTAAAACAAACAATCAAAGAATTACGTTATTTTACAGTACAAATCCATTTTAGCTTTTAATAAACCTAAACGATTTTTGTCATTCTTGGAATTCAGCCACACCTATGCAATACATATTTATTTAACTGTGGTTGTTTAGGTAAGTTTGCGGACAACATCGCCTCCATAAGATTAGTAGTACTACCACAGTCTCTTTGACAGCGTTACCCAGACGTTGTTGTCCAAAAAATGTCGATTACACTTGATAGTACTTAATGCTGTAAGCATCACTAATGGTCATTTAAATAGGGGCGAAATTGAAGCAGGGCATGATAGTTGGTTGCACTTTAATAAACTCTCCCCATGTGGCTTCCTAAAATTACAGTGATCATAGCTAATGGCCCGACTTCAGTCTGACACTAGATTTCCCAAATTAATCTAAGTTCGCACAAAACTGTGGATATTGCCACAAGTAACAGGCACTTCTGTTGTACAAACAAGGTACACTTTTACCGTTAACCTTAAAAAGATAATTTTTAAAGAGAACACATTACATTGCTTTGTATTGTTGTTTTAAGCATTAACGGGTTGTCTAAATCATTCTAAGGTGAAAGTTACTCCCGTTTTTTGACAAATATGCCCCAGAAATTACGGTTTCGATGCTTGAAAGATGAGTAATGATACGAAAATAACTTCTTTTCCTTGAGATGAAATAAAACTAGTGAAATATTGTCCCCAAAAAACGAATATGGTAACAGTAGTTATGGTATCATAGTAATTAAAACTACCACTTTTACCGGTAATATGAACTACGGGTGCACAGCATGTAGTCTCATTTAATGGCATTTTAATGCAATTTTTCATCTAGGTACAATAAAGTAGGTTCCCCCAAAGACTACATCGGGAAGTCACGGAAGTAAATAAAGTAGTGGATCAAAGGCTAGCGGGGATAGTGACTTTCTAGTTTTCTTAATTGTGTTCTCAATTACAAATGTATTGTAGTCTTCGAGGCATTTTAAAAGCCTACCAAATCCTATTTACACTATTAGCATCTATTCTGATTTGATACTTCAGTTTATTAGGACACAAGCGATGACTTGATATGCTACAGTAGACATGAAATATCGAAATAAAACTTCAAAAGTCAAAAAGGAAAAACATTTTCTGGATCTACAGAGGAGGGATATAAAGGCCAAAAATGTGATAGTATTGCTAATCATAGGTGGCGAACATATTGTAACAGGTTGGGGTGTAATTCTTGGTTTTGGTAAAGAACCACATTGTGTCTCCTCTATTGTACATTCTTCGGGTGGGCTGGCCTCAGGGACATGCTAGTAACCCCAAGTCCTGCTGTAGCCTGCTTAAATATCGTTCCTTCTTTTGTCTTTAGGGAAGTCTCGGGGGTCCACAATATAATGGCACTCTTTCAGTAACACCAAGTTTAATAAATCCTTTCAAAAATTGATACACATGCAACGGTTTGTATTTAAAATAAACAATAAAAAATGTTGACAAAAGTAAAAGTAACTTGATGCAATTTAATGTAAATTCTAATACAAAATCCACACAAATAACATCTCAAGGTTACAAGTTTGTTTATAGTAGTATAGCTTCATGAGCTGTTTATAAACGCTCCCTTACAAAATACTGACTGGCACTTTCCACCCATTCCAAGCGATATTTCTTCCCATTTCGCCCAGGGTACATCAACTTTTGTGCTAATTTGTGCCTACTCTTTCATTTTTAAAGTTTGTGGCCATTGTTGGTAATACTATTTGAAAATGCTTTTGTATCAGCTGGTTGCACTCCGCAGCATGGTGAACATTTATGCATATTTCGTCGCAGGCAGGAGCGTGATGCTTAATCTGTGGCAGATTTGCTTAGATATTGCAGGATTGCAATTCCAATGTACAACTGTGTCATCAATTATATGCATAGTTTCTGCATTGCGTTTCTAAAACTATGCTTATGTTGAACCAACTATGCGTTTCTTCAAATTTAGCACATTCGAGTTCTAGCACCTTTGCTTTTTTTAATTTCACCGGTTCCATAAAATTGCGACATATGTTTTCCTTCCGTTTTGGTATTTATTCTTATGTTCCTCGCTGTTTTTGAGCTCATCGTTTTTCGTAGCTATACGGTGGTAGCTTTTTCTTTTTACCTTTTGGCCCCTTAATAGAACAAGCCCCTTGGTGGATTTGTTTAAAACTAAGACATTTTCTTTAACCCAATATTAATAGCATATTCGCAGCTCTCCCGTTAGTTTAAAGTTTAGTGTAGATATTTCTATTTGAACAGCCTTTTTCGCTTGCGTACGCTTGACTTTAGTGAACTTCAACGTCTCTCCTTTTTATTAGGCTCTTCTAAAGTAGTGCACCTTATCTATTTTTAGCCATTTTGAACCACATGAACCGTTTGGTCTTTTTTTCACAATCCACATAGTAGAATGTCGTGCACCAGAACATGGGAAATAACATAAAGCTAAGACTTATTGCCTCATTTTTGCAGTGGCAACAAAGCTTAATCCTATAAATCCAATTTGTGTAATTGACTGAGAATGGATTTATCACAAAACAAATACATAGAGTTCGTTTGCTAAACAAGATCCAGTTTTTTTCTCCCATGCGGGGTAGCAAAACCCCATATTTGATTTATAAATCACTGGCATGGTCCTTATTTAAATGACGTTTCCGCCCTTAAGTTTATTTTTTTTTCGTGCAGTAAGAACCTTTTATTGTCGCTTTGAGAAATAGTCTCCAGAATCCAAATCTACTAAATCTTCTGTCCCATTTTTCAGCACGCACAAATGTCGGTGGAAATAGTCAAAGAAAAGCCACCAGACGAAAAACAGGCTCATTTCTTAGACGGTGAGGCAGTGTGTGGGAAAGCAGACGGCTCCAATCCAACGACAGACCTCCTTCGCACTGATGATCCCACCTTCGACGATCGTGATCAACAGCCCTCACCCACTCCAGCCAGTACTACCGCTACCACGGAGAATAACGCTTCAGCCGATGTAAATGGTGAAGCCGAGGCTATCGCGGAAGCCATCGAAAAGCGCAAGCAACCTGTCATGGAACTGGCCTACTCGGAAGAGAGCTACGTACGCAGATTACGTGTGGTCTATGAGCTCTACATGCCGGCGCCTTATCGGATGCCTCAAAACTCCGATTCCATAAGTTCCACTGCCTCCGCCTCCTCTGCTCTTCCCGTTAGCCCTTCGAGCTTTGAGGAACTCGCTAGTAAGCTACCTCCGGGAGGACCAGCAGTACCTGAGGATTTGGTGGCTCGATGGCGTATTCTCTGGGGTAACTGGATGCAACTATTTGAGTGGCATACAGGCTTTTATGAGAAGTTACGCACCCTATTAGAAGAGGACCCAGATCGCATTCCCAAGCTCTTCATTGATTCGCGCTCTCGCCTCCGCTCCATCTACTCGAAATACTGCGAGAATCAAATCAAGGCGGCTCACATCGCAGAGCAACACAAGGAGTTCTTCGATGAGTGGCGTGTGCATGTGGGGGATAAGGAGGATGTGGTCTCGCTACTTATGCAACCGGTGCAACGTATTATGCGCTACCAATTGCCCATCTCGGAGATCGTCAAGTGGACGGAGCGAGCGAAGTTGCCCTCCCTGCCCCTTTGGCAGAAGGCACTGGACATAATGAAGGAGATTCCAAAGGACACACAACTCATTCTTGAGGTAGGCCTATTTTTAGTAACGCTCAATTTTTCCCTCTTTTACCAACCAGTAATTGCAAGCCTGGTGTATGCCTGATTGGTCGTTGTAAGAAAGGAGGGAATCCTGTTTACGGTCTACTATTTATATAGTGAAATTGTAGGTGCAGTGATTAATTGCATCCCAGTTTTTTACTCTACTAAGAGGAAATAGTTGCAAGTCAAGAAGTGTCGACTTTGTTTGTAATGCTCTTGTCGGAAATATGGCTCACTATGGCTTCACTATATTTGCCTCCCATGAGGCAAGATCACAAATTCTGGAGGGTAGTATTTTGATGGCTGCTCGAGGTGGTGTTAATTTCACCTCTGGCAAGTGTTTTTCGTCATTGTATGCTTAATTATCTCCTATCTTTGCTCAATCATGCTTAACATACCACTGAGGAAAAAAGAACAGGATCAGTAAAGTAAAATGCATACCTTCCACCCTACTTCAAAGGGGAGTAGAAACGCAGGCAAATTGTAGTCCTGCCGCCTTCTTTCTGACCCATTCACACGCACACACACACACATGCATCATAACTTGGGTACTCATAAGTGTGTCCAAAATTACAGGACTCTCGGGAAACTGAACTCAAATGTGGGCGATTTATGCAACCAGGGAGGAGGGAGGGAGGGACTGCCTAGCAGGTTCGGTTGGGTTAAATGAACGCATTTATGACGATGCAGAAAGCTGGTGTTTAGCAGCTATTGATTCCTGAGACGGATAGAATCTCTCATCTCAAAAGGGTGAATGCGTCGTCCCCTTTTATGACATTCAACTTTCACTGACCTTATTCAGGTAAATAATCGACTTTCTTGTGTCGGCTTGGCTTCACACTGATTATTCTTTTCAAGAATAATTAAGGAACTCTTTGAAATAAGGAAGAGAGTGGTGGGGAGGGGGCCCCGTCGCCTTTGGCAGCTATATTGAATGCTCACGTCATTCTCGCAGTCACTCAAAAATTAGCTTAAAAGAGAAATAGGAAATATGCATTCCTTTCATTAAAAACATTTAGTTTATTGTAAGAGTACTTTAAACACATCCTGAATATTTTCATTTCAGGATTCGCAGTCTCTTATTCTCGACATTTCGGCTTATCATGGCATAAGCATAAATCCTACCTGGATAGGTTCCCCGATTTTACTGAAGCGGAGATGCTTTCTGGGATCTGTGTTTCCAACCTGTCTAACGAGCTCATTACCGAGTTGCCAATTACATCTCCTTGGTAGACTAACAATGTCTTTATTTCTTTTTCTTAGAATGACTTGGTCTCCCCAAATTTACGATCTTAGTGTTTCGTTTGAATCATTCATTTGTGCAAAACTCAGTTCCTAAGTAGCCTTGAAAGTAGCTCCTTACTTGATCTCGGGTGTCACTTTGATGCGAAGCCTCTCAAAAGTACACCATGAATGCCTTCGCCACAAGCCTTTCAGCATCTCATCCCTCATAACTAAAAGGCGTTGGCGTCTTACCCTATTTGCCTCACTTGCTACCTATCTAGCAAACTCATATTTGAATCATTTGTAGATCAGGTGGAAAGCACAAAGATGACTACTGTCTGAACGGTCGCTTTTGTGTAAGGTCTAGTTTCTCTTCTTGGTTATGCGCCTTCTTTTGGTATGCAGGTTAGTGGGTACATATGCGCAGTCGGGGGGAAGAGAGAGAGTGGTAAGCAATAGCCGTGACAATTAGTTCCTTTTTCCGCTCTCTTGCGGATGATTGAGCCTTGCACTGATTATGTTAACCGAGCTGCATAGTGAATAGCTCTGGCGCACTCTCTTTGTTGTCTGTCAATGCCGTCAGGTTGATGGCTCTTGGGCAGGGCTCACATTATCATTATTAGTGGCGCGTCTTCTACTGTGACTTTGTAAGGAATGCTTGTTGTATTTTCCCACCGTTGAGGCAATGCTAACTAATTCTGAAGCTTTCTCATCACTGCGCTTTCTCAAGCCTTCTCTAATCGTCGTGCATCATTGGAATTTTTGTCCACAACTCGTCAGTTCAATGATAATGGGCAACGCCACCTTGAACCATCTCGGGGACCTTTTGCTTAAGTGAAATTAAGCGGGCTATCCTGGTCGCATATTACACTCGTATGCTACCGGACTTGAAATACATACTGATGCTTATAGATAGATTGTAAAAGGAAAGACTAAAGTGATAAGCTGGTGTGATAATTAAAGAGGAAATCGTGTTATTTCCTTCCCTCGTTTACCTAATACAATCAAACCCTATGTCATGGTTTTTGCCCCATCGGCAAAACGATGATACGCAGTGATCCAGTTGACGCATGCATTTCTGACAAGGAATTCCTTTTCTTCTTATTTAACTTGCACCACGGTACTAGTCTAGGGTCTGGTGTTGATATTGACAATAGCATGTCGAGGTTGTACCTGTGTACCTGTATTGGGCTAATCTGACCTTGGACGAAAATATTCACCTCCGCCGCGTCTTCAGATACTCACTACGAACATGACTCACCTCAACTTAGGATTGCGGTCAAAGTTCGCTTGCCCAGTCTTGTTATCTTAGCATTGGTGATAATACGAATCAGTGCTGGAAAAGTCGTTTCCTAGCCAATGCGCGGGTAGTCATTTTTTACGGTTTTTGATGGTGAATAGTGGTTTTCTAGTGGTGGTGGGGTCATAGGCTGTTCCACTTTGCTCTATTTCCTCATCGTAGACAGTTACCCCTACCCTTCAGTATCGTTGCTTCGTTAAATTTCCTCCCCTTATTGACGATCGGCAGGTAGACAAGTGTCTCAGTGTCTGCTCTTATTCCCTTAACCCTAACTGAACGCCTTTTACACCTTTGTTGGTCAAAATCTCCCTTTCTAGTGATGCAGTAGGATACTGCCTCGTCACCTAACAAGAGCGGAATAACTCGTTTCTCCACGGTCTAATATCTATTCGTCTTATTGCAATGGTGAAATCGGTTATCTTTTCAGTTATAGATATATAGTGTTCTTCCTTTGCTACCAATGACCCAAAAGAAACATCATTTCAGCCTCGAGCATTCGCCCCTTCCCACTGGTGGATTGCTCTCGCCATTTCTCACCGACTGACACTTTGACAACCGGGCGGGCAGAGGTGTCACGATGTGGAGCCCTATTTTCTGGACGCCCCTTAAACACTTAACATTTTCGCACACTAGTCCTTCCTTTCAGCCTCACATCTGGACGAGAGGCCTTTTTTCACTCAGAGTTGAATCAACGACTGGTAGATGAATGGGCTTGGCTACTTCCATTCCTACTCTCTTGACTCTCATTAACCTCAACCAAAGGTGTCCTTGTTCTATCAATACACTAGGAGAAAATCGCTTTTGTGTTTCGAATGCTGAACTGCTACACCTTCTCCCGAAGTGATGAAGTCATGCGCCACGTGATTTTTGATGAGCAGAGGTGTATTACTACGCCTATCCCTATTTTCAGGCTGCCTTAAATCCTCCCTCTCATGTAGCACCATAGCGGCAAGGTAAAGCGTCTTCAGTTCTGCGCCTTCATTAATTTCAAGTGCGGTGTATGCTATGTGTGGGTGTTGGTGCGCAGGAGTGTGTTAAATCTTGAAGAGAGCCTCGCATCATCACTCCGTTTCCCATGGTTGGCTAGTTGACTAGCCATCTCGTTCTCCCTCTCTCCTCACCACCTTATCTGCCCCCCTTCCCTCCCCCCTTGCCTTGGCATCACCTTGATAAATAAATCCAAAAATAGCACCTCCAGAAGCAGCAGTAGTAGTAGTGGCGGCAATAGCAGTAACTAGGGGGTGTATACTTTTACTTCTTTCAGTCCTAGACTGGTGAATTTAAAGGGCAATGCAATGCAGTTGGGTGGGGCCTTTTTTTGTCGAAAGCGCAAATCACCTCTCCTTTTCTACTTGTTTTCCTGTTCTGAGTAATTCATCCTTCTCCTTGACAGATTTCATTTCGCTCGGTGACTGTACCTCGGTCTTGTATTTGTACTTTTCTGGGATTTCGGGATGGGGTAAAACAAAAGAAAATGAGCTGATTTTTAAGGCAAACACGTGTGGCCGAGTTTTTTGTTTTTTATTTTTTGTTCATATTAAAGAGTTTAACATTTAAACAAATGTTCCGGTTTTTCACTTCCAAAGTCATCAATTTTACTGTCAAATTGAATCAAGTCAAACCGTCTTGACACATTCGATCGGCAGAAAAAAAGATTACAAAAAGGCAGAATCTAATTTACACAACATGGAAAGTCTTTTCTCCTATCGTGTTATTATTTAGCAGGTCTGGAAGTAAATCTCTTGGGGAGGAAGTGGGGGTACTGGCAATCCAATCCAATCCACTACAGTTGCAAAGTGGAAATGCCACTAGATTGGAATCACGTTTTTTAGAGAATGGGCTTTTCAGCGATTCTTCCAGTTTGTAGAAGTCGGTATAGTTTATTTGCCACACCGTAGAGAGGTATCCTTGATCCAACAGAAGTCGTTAAAATGACATTACTCTCTGTCTTTTCGTGTGAGACCAAACAATAGCCCAGCGAGCCCCTTATACCCTTCTTGACCATTTTTTCTCCTAGAAAACGTAACGCATTATACATATTACAACACTCCAAGGTGGCAATGCTGACAGGCTTCCCTTTGACCAACATTTCGTTTTGGCTCCTGCTTTTAACGAAATGAAAGGAGCAATAACTCGTATTCTGTGAAAAGTCCACTTGTCCTTAAGAGGTGCAGCTGCATGATGCCCTGTGCTTTTAAAGTACGGGTCAGTGAGGTCACAACGTCCGGATATTGGTAGTTGGTGGAAGTAAAAAACTGACCCTATCGATAGCCCATTGAACCTGAGGCTTTCCTCACTTTCCTTCAAGCAGAACGGTCTTGATCTTTAAGAGGGTTATTGTCTTGGCAGTTTGTGCTCTTTCGGAGAAGTTTCGGGGTGTTTTAGAACCAATTTAGACTTCGTGCTGGTCAGTTTAATGTTTTCCAGATCATAAAATTTGTTGCGGATCTAAACGAGCCACTGCTGGAATAGCGGAACTGTTGTTTTGTGACAAGCCGTCATTGGCTTTTTCTTCGGGAATTCAAATATTTAACCGCTAGTTACCTGAAATAATACGAAAAAGTACTAAACATTGCCACCTCTAGAAACGTAAGTCCCCTGTTACTGCCAAGACAACGGGTAAAAAGCAGCTTTCGATTGAGTACAAGTTTCTTAACAAAAGTTATTTTTTGCCACTACCTGTCTGTGGCTTCTTATAAACTGCCAATTAGGGGATTTCAGGTGGCCTGTTAATGTGTAGGTTCGTATCCTCTCTGCCGATTGTCATCAAATAACTAACAACAGTGGGCCCTGGATTTTCCACTGAAGTCAGCCTTAAATAGCAGGTCTACAAGTTAGCTTGTCAGCATGGAAATCAGTGATTTAGCATTCCAAGAAACCTCGCATCCTGGACACGTCTTGAGGTGAGAAGTCAGGCACATTCGTGTAAGAAGCATTCAAAGGGCAGTCAGCATTACTGAACTGTTTATTTGTTTCAATACTTGGAGAGAGTAGATTTTGTCGCCGATTTTAATGCCAATTACCATCAAATCTGGCTGATTATTCACAATCACTCGTTTTGATCGCGGCGCTAGCGCAATTTTGAAATGATGATGAGGAAACCCATTAAAATTGGCCTAGCTTCCAACATTTTTCCTTCCAACATCACAAATGTATGAACTATGCAATCATTGGTTACTTTCTGGCACTTGATTGTACCAGCTGATGTGCTCCAAACAACTGATTGAGGTCTGCAAATGACGTGTTTCCTTGGTCTAAGGATAACAGCCTTGTTTTAAAAATAACCTTTCAGACACAATAACTATAGTACACGCCTTTCACGCACCAAAGTACTCGACTTTCGTCAACGATTCTGGCAGCGGTCGTGTTTGCGAACCAGAATTTGATGGCACTGGCAGCGTCTATTTGTGTGGGTCACTATGTTGCCTCTTTTTTATACTCTCATGCGAATATTCCAAAATGCACGTCAGTTTTTGCGGTTCTTTGTGTGCGGTAAGCGTTTCACACGAAACGGTGGCCTCACGCTCACCTGTGACGGCAAGAAAGGAATTGAAGTTGTCAATGCCACTCGCATGTAAAGCTTTCATTTTGGAGTTCAGATGTGGCACAAAGTGGTGTGAAACTTGAAGGCGAAAGCATCCAAATTGCTCTCTTCAGCTGACATTCTTTTCTACGCCTGGAATTCGCTTTGATATGGGCATGCGTCTGCAGCATCTATTTCTGATGCTATAGAACAATCTTCTTTGGCGTTGGGATGCTGGAAACTGTCATGTCTGATGCTTTATTCAGCGTGGACCGCTATCTGTCAGCCTGCCGAGCTTCAATTCGTGCTCAATATTCAGTTCAAGTCCAAAACAAGTCTTTGCTTGTCCTGCGGACCTCTTCATTATGTCTTTCGGTGACAGTATCTCAGGCGGCAACCGAAAAAGAGCAAACAGCATCCGAATACCATTTGTGGCGCTGGGCCTCAGGGTTAAGGTAGAGGTTCTGGTTGCGACTGTGGTAACGACGCTATGCATGCTGGCGTTGCAGCAATCCTGGATTTCGTCTAATTTTCACTCATTCCTTCAAGTCGAGCAGATGTTGCTTTTCCCATTTTTCAAAGATGCAAAGTAGATGTTAAACAAGAAAACCATGCGAATACTCATATCCCACCCTTACAGTAGGACATAGTCTGCGTGTTTCAATTCATCATCCTTTAGAAATACCCCAAGAGAAATCCATTTGGTCCCGCATTAAGTGCTAGGTGCTGGTACGAGTTCACCTAGTTTTATGATCGTTTCTCAACCCTACCTGATTAATTCACTTGACGGCAGTGTCTATTTTGCCTGACAAGCCCTTAATAACAAGACCAGTTACTGTGTGGGTACTGATGCTAAGCTTCATATTTCCCACGGTTGGATCAAATGATCGCTGTTGAAATGGATTTGGAGCCGAGGGCCAATTCCATACTCTAAAATCTATTGGAAGTGGGTTGTCTAATCTTGGTGGCTATAAATTTGCCTTTTTCGCGAACCTTAATGAAATGAATCGAACGAACGACTAGAATGGAGCTTTGTTATGAAAATGCGAAGAAGAAATAGGCGATTCATGGAACTGCATCGCTGAGAAAGGAGATTAAACAGTTTGAAAAAGCGTTGCAATTAGGAGTCGTTTTTTCCCATTTCAACCGTGAACTCGACTTGACCTCTAATGTGGTTAGATTGAAGTTGCCTCTCAGAGCGGTATCTTTATTCAAAGCCATTGGCCAGCATGCAAACTTTCCTTGATCATTAAAAACATCATCTATTTGTCTTTTCAAACCCATAGGCAGCCCGAATCGACGGATTTCCAGGGGTAATAACTGCCTTGGGAACGCTGCGTATTCGCGGAGACCTTCTGGTTGCCTCGCTGTCTCGCTCGGAGTTGGCTGAAGCGCTGCGCTCCTACGCCAAAGCTCTCAACGTTCTCCCCTCTAATCCAGCCTCCCGCAACTCCTCAGGCCTCTCCCTCCTTAGCAAACTGCATCTCCAATCTTCCTCCACACCTGAAGAAGAGGCAGAGGCGCCCGCCACCACTGCCACTCCCACCGACACCAGCCCAGTGAATTTCACCTTCGCCAACGAGCCTACATCGCTCGCGCCGAACGCTCCAACTGCACCCCTACCACCTCCGTCTCTACCGCTGCACCAAAAAAGTCGAAGCTCATTGGAGGTGGGGGAGGTTTTCCAGACGCAGCCACCGCCGCCATTACTTCCAGGTGGCCAGAAGTTTGTAGTCTCGCGGCTCTTTCTCTTTGATCGTATGCTCCTCGTAACGGAGGAGGTGAAGGCCAAGCGAAAGGGGACAAGTGCAGACGCCTTTGCGCAGTCGACCTATCAATTTAGGGCTGCTATCAATGTCAACAAGATGAAGTTTGAGGTGAGCGGCAAGCCGTCTTTGGATTGAAAAAGTAACAAACTTATCAAGGAGATTTTCAACATTTCTTTGTGCATGGATGTGTGTGGTTCCGCTACACTGAGGTGCCATTTTGCATCTATGTGTTTCCCCCAAAAATAAGCCAACCACTTTGGGCCGTTTTTCATTCGCCGTCAGTTTTGTGTACGTGCGCTGTTATGAAGCGCTTCTGCACCAACAGCTAGGCATCTAATCGCTATAGAAAACATGTTCGTACTGATAGCCGTCGAATATAAGACTAACAACATTGGCTCTGCTATTTGGACTCGTTGGAATTGTTGTAAAGCGCAGGCAATTGACCCGGGGTGGTAACTAGTTTGCCAACGGCTAAACACTTCAACGCTCTTGGAGATACACTGATAGCCGTCGAATTTAAAACCACCAGCATCAGGTTTGCTAGTTGTAATAGCTAAAATTGTTAGTTAGCCTGGCGAGTTAACTCTTTTTCTATCCGTTTTACGGGTGTATGGCAGGAGACCTTCCTCCGTTTTTGAAACCTGATTGGCGTCCAGTTCTGCACCGTAGACAGACAGTTTGATTTAAAAACTGTAAAATGCATATAGTGCACTTTTTGTTAGAACAATGGAACACTCGGAGTGTGCGAGCCGAGCTTACTTGGTAAGATCATGGTTTTGTGCACTCGGTGACAGTTTGGGTGTGAAAATTCCGTCATCATATTCCCTGGTAGTATTCTACGGTTTGTTTGTTTATAAACACGCATTGAACGGGGCTTGCTGTCTTCGGCTAGTGGATAGCGATATGGCCTTGCATACTTGAGTTTACGCTGAAACCCCACTTCCCTCACTTGCTCCCCGTGATCAGTTTACGATGCGGTGCCGCAAGTCACCTCTGAAAGCGTAAAAGCCATTACCAGCACGGAAGAAGGATTGGAGGCCATAGGCGTGGCATCGCAAAGAAAATGCAAAATGCAAGGACTAAGGAGTTTTCGTAGTTGTAAAGTAGAATAAGAGTAGTTCTGTTGCAGTGGTGTACGGAAGACGATTTCTGGTTAAATAAGAGCGTCAATTGATACTTTCAAAGTTCACTCATTTAATTTTTTTTCAATGAAATCTGTGAAACCGTACGATTGTTACTTCCTTACCTTCCTATATTGTTGGAATCGGAATTACACCAAATCTTACTGCTGTCACTGATTCATTTGCCGACCTTAATTAGAGTTGCGTCGGAATCGTAGTAGGTCATCCCTACTAGTCGTTTAAGCACTTTTTGTCGCTTCAGGCTGTCTGTTACTGATGAAAAAATCGTTTTTATCTCAAAGTTTAGCACTTTTTAGAGTGAAATATGATTAGAGCGATTTATATATGTGGCCAGGCGTCCAAGGCTATCGTATACGTCATGCCATATGGCCTCACCGTCAGTGATGAACAGCTTGGGCCAAACGCAGTCGCTGTCAGCATCATATACGTGTGACGTGTACTTTTGTTTTTTTCTAGGTCGGATTTTAAACAGATTGTTTGGGTTACACACACCCAAACAAGTGTAGGATTTACTCGGTGCAAATATATTTGCATGTCCTTTAGTTTCAGCGGAGTGCCGCCTCGAATAAAACATCCAGTGGCCTGCGGTCGATTTTCTTTTAGAGCCTAGCTTTGCCAGGTAAACTTACTGCATCAATCCTTATGCGTGTGTGTAAGTTTTTATTCAAATTAAGCCCGAAATTTGACTTAAGCAGGACGTATCTGGGGTAGTCGTCATTGGGTAAAGATGGAAAGGGCCCTATTTTTTTACATGTACAATGCCAGTTCTGTTTTGCTAAGTTGGAGGAAATTCTACCAGTAGTCTTTGTGGCCAATAAGTTATTAAGATTTTGCCATTGTTGGAATGGTTTTCCATTCCCACGAAGATCGGTCAGGCCGAAGTAACGACTTTGAAGGAGCACTGATTCAGCTAACTTTTTACACAGTCCCTTGCTGATTTCATAAACTTATCTCAGCGGTGAAATAACATCCACAAAGCTTCAGCATAGAAGGTTTTGTGTTGATTAAACGGCAAAAAAATCAAATGGTCAAAACAGGTGAAAAATCACTTGAAGCGAGGTCTGAGATGTGAGGAAGAGGTGTTAATATGTCTCACTTGCAACGGTGTTGTGCGCACATACTGCGGTGAGTAGTATGGGGTGGTCCGGAGATCCGTCTTGGTACCCAGAATCCGCTAACTCTGGGAAATTGCAAATAATCGTGGAAAGTTGCCTCCATCGCTCCCACAGAGCAGGTCATCTCCCTTGAAATTTCACGGGGGTGTACAGGTCGAATAGACATCAAAAACCAAAGGGACGTTCTGTACGCTGAACGTTCAATCGCAGAATTGACTAATATGCTGTAGCCGCCATGATTGGAACGAATATGCATGGTATAACGTGCTATAACGCTATCTACCATCCCCTTGTCCTATCGAGTACTCATAGTCTCCGCTTCCATTGACAAACACTTGATGGCACCGTAGCTGCTGTCTTGATTAACAGGATGTGACCTGACCTCGGTGACACCCATTCTACATCTACAAAATCATAAGTCATGCTTTGACTTGAACGTCCGCCATATCAACACCAATACCATATAGTGCTACCGGAGCGTACCCAGCAACAATTGAGTACAACCACAAGTTCACTTTCTGTCAGTGCTATTCAAATTGCTACATTCCTCGAGAAAGATAAAAATAATTCCGACGAGGGGCATCTGAATCCCCGTATTTTGATGGATAGAGGTTAGTCGCCTTTCGAATACAATCGAAAAATGGCTGAAGATTTATAGACCAAGTTGGCTAGAGCAGGACAATTTTTCTCAGCCAGCCCCTTCTTGTCTCTCACAGCCACACTGGTTCATGTGCACCTTCACGTCTGAGCCGGCGACGACGGAAGCTACAGGAGCGGGAGTAGCGGATGCGATACCGATGGGCGCAGCTGGAGCGACGATGGTATCGGGAAATGAACAGTATTCCGGCACTGATTGGGCGTCGGTGCGTGCTGCCCTCGAATTCGTGGCGTCGGACGATCTGCGTTTTGCGCTGTGGGACCAGACACCGGGTCGTGATGTTATCTATATCATTGATCCCCAAACTGTCGCCACGCGCTCCGCCTGGGTGGTGCATCTGCGCGACATCCAACGCATGCAACAGCAACTCCTTATGGCGTTGGAGGATCCCACACGATTTGCTAGTGGAGAAAGGGAATGGGGTACTTTATTTTCTATTTCATTGGAATCGTCTTTTTAGTAGTGGGATCATTCCTGAGGAAATAATAGGATAGCCAGTGGGAAAGTAGAATTGGTATGAGCATTCTTAACAAGTTTGCTAACAGCGTAACCAACATGCGATGTATTTATTTAGAAGAAAGTCGGCTCATCTTGTTTTTTTCGTGATTTCGCTGAAATGCGCAGGCTAGAGACCGGTAAAGGCAAATCCGTTATCCTTCACGTAAGAATTGTATCAATTATAGTACTGAATTGCTTCCCTAACTCTGAATTAACATAGCTACTTAATCAACACCCTTTTTGCCCACTCGAATGGATTAATTTGTTCTAAGTTCCTCGGTGTAAATGCAGTGTCAGTGAGGCAAGCAGGCAAGTGGGAAGCGAGAAAGCGGACAGGCAGGAACTCCGTGTTTTGCATTGTGTGCACGGAAGTACTTTGCCTGCCCAGCCAACCAGAGGAGGAGTTAACGGGAGCCGGGTTTTTTCTCCTTCCCTCCTCTCTCCCTCGTTTGTGCTGGCTCATGCGCTCAATGAACGCGGATGCGTTGCGAGGAGGGCTTCGAACCCCCACACATGCTTGCATGCGCGTGATTGCGCCATCTCCCCCTAGGCCTTTTTGAGCCTTCAAGGATCTCATGTGCTCCATTTTGAGTGTTAAAATATCGGTGTTAATTTTTGAGTTGATGGTTCAGCGAAAGGTAAAGGGAATTCAGTCCCTTTCATTGATACAACTTGATTATTTCCTGTTTGTCAACTATCGCTTTGTAATAGGGTCAGCGTTTCCTTTTTGCCCGATAGTTATATAGAGTAATACCATCACGATGTCAGTCACTTGGAAGCTGTCCTAGATAACGACTTCGGACATCAACTGCCATCTTCGCGAGCGCTGCTTGGTTGACGGTTTTATCAGATGTTGTCGTAATACCCATATTCACTCCCCAACCCACTTATTCACTCTCGCCCGCTCACTCACACACTCACTACTGTCTCAAGACGTACGTGGCTTGGATATGACGCCAGGCCGGATTAGTGCAGATTCAACCTACCGATTTGAACTGCTAGTTGAAGTTTGAGCCAGAATTCTTGTTACAAGATGCATTTTCCCTTATTGACAAGCCTACTTTTCTGCGATTCGATCCTCACAACAGCAGTTTTAATATTTTCACCCTCTTGTGCCTCAACGTCTTCAAGGAAACTCGCCTTCGGTTAAAGCGAGTAATTTAGTAGAAGCGGCTGTGAAATGGTTAAAGGAGTTCCATTCAAGAAAGTCTGCCATGGAGGTTAAACTTGTAAGAATATTCACAAGGAACAGTCTTCTCAATATCAATGATTCTTTTTAATCCCCAATTAAGATCAAAGACTTAAAAACGTTTTCTAGCACTACCCCAAATGGCCAGCCGACCAGAAAAATTCAATAGAGCTCCCAAGTAACCTGACTGTTTACCTTTCTGGGGATCTTGGTTGCCCTTTCCAGCCTTTATTATTCCCTTAACCGATCTCGCGGACATGCATTCTACATTCGAGGTGGGTGTGCATGTATCCACTTCTTCCAAGATTCTGTATGTGAACTCGAGGATCTGATTCTGTGCTGCTTTTTCGGAGGTCACTGTTTTATGGACTGTTTTTGCGGTTAAGAACTTTGTAAAAGTTCAGATGGGAAAATTGAAGGTGAAAAGGAGGACTGAAAACCACACCGGTGGTAGCACCAAACGAGTTGGCCTGTGTGCATTCTAGTTCTTGTTGTTTTTCCACCCTCCTTGCTATCTGAAGCGCACCGATAAAACCACAAATCACTGAACTTTACGTGCCCTCCTCGTTCCAGGACTTTTGTCTCTTGTCTTCTCTCCCTCTCCTCTTGGATGACTGATCAACTTGTTTTGAACTATAAAAAAAGACTATTATAAACCTTCTTTTATCCTGGAGATTGCATTCTTTTTTATAACGTTTATCGTTTCTCCTTTGACTTGTCGATTGGATGCGGTAGGAACTGCCATAGCCGAGACTAGGAACTGGCAAATTTTGGTGCAGGTTCAAGAATTAATCGCTTTCCTTTTTCATTTACTTTCTCAAGTAGTGAATGTAAATGCAAAGTTCAAATGCACTAAAATTTTAAAAATCTGTTTTGATTGCACTTTTTGATGGATTTTGCAGCTTTTCAAGTCCGTTGTTTTTTTCTGTATCTGAATTAGAAGTGACCTCTTAAGGTGATGAGATCTATACCGAATCAGCAGAACCGTTTCTAGATCCTCTGGGGTTTCTGTAATCTCTGTATTCATCGGATTCTCGATTCTGACCCTTTACCCACTTCCTCTACCTGAATTTCCCTCTGCACTCAATCGACTTGGATTTCACTTGCCCTGCGTAGATTCTTCAATTGTCCAACCGTAATAGGGCACCTATTTTCCCATTTAATTTAAACAAATATATTTCCCCCCCCCCCAAAAAAATGAAGGTATTTCTGCTGGCGTAAACAATAGGAATGCCATCTCTACCTGACGGTTTTGATTCAAATTTTTGGAAAAAAATGTGTCCGCATTCCATTTACTGTTCTACGATATGAACGGATTCTTGTCTTTGCACCATAAATCTCCTTTTCGTGGTTCCTTCACTGATTCCTATTTTATCCTAAATTTTATGGTGAGTTCATGAAAATGTATTACCTCTAACTGTGCAGTCGTTTGGACGTCATTTTTCGCAATTCTGTTCGGAGCTGTGAGAGGTTCTACAAGAAATGAACGGATTCAAACACTGTGATTGTTTGATTTCTTCCAGTTTCTTGTGTCTGAAGTAGGCTTGAATGGAAATTCGGTGTCAACGCTTCTAGCACCATTTGGGAGCCCGTTCCACAAATTTGTCCTACTGTTGATTTAAATTGCCCCTTCTTTCCATTTCCCAAGCGCCGAACAGATTGGGGACGAGGGTCTTACCGCCATTGCCCCTTGATTCACCCAAGGGCAGTAAGTCGTGACTTTATCCACGGTGGACCGGAGGCGGAACGGGTCAGGGAGTGCAAAGAAACTTTTACTGTTTTCTCAACTGTCAGCCCCAATTGTCATGTTTCTTGTGAAGGCAAGGTAAAGCCCCTCAGCAAACTTAAAGCGAAAAAATCAGTTTTGATTTTCAGTCTACGATTTCAGCAAATTGGCCACTGATGTAATCAAGATTTTTCCAATTTTCAAAATATATTACTTCACAAAAAAGCCACTGATTTGCTTGTTTAGACGGGTTACCGGAACGTACAGCGTTAAACCTCATCACCGAGTCGATTTAACGCAGACAAGAAGGCGGCTTCAGTTGCGTTTTATTGAGGGAAAAAGACAGGCGGGATCGCTTATTCAACTGCCGTTTTTTAACGGCATCATTCTGTGCTGCCTCTGTAAGAGGCATTTGTGCGCTCCCCTATGTCTGCACTTTTGGTAAGAACGTGAATATTTCCTTTCCTTGCCCAAAGCTTCATGGTCCTCAGAAGGAGAACCACAGGAATGTGCAATTTTTATCACCCGCTTTTGATGGGTTTGTAAAGTTGAAGACTTGTGAATTTGGAATTGTCGAAAGAAAAAAAATGTGGTATATTTAGGATGGGATTCAAAGACGTTATTTTAAAAAAAAATTGCATCTGCACGGAATTGAGTTGGTGGATGCCCCTTGTGAACGTCTCATCGTAACTGTATGTTGCTCTCCATGAAAATTGCTTTATTTCCACTGGTTCAGCAATGTCAATCGAAATCTTTTCGTCTGTCGGTATTCACATCGCTGGCCCGCTTTTTATTCCCAAATTGACGACTTTTTATGGAGACTATGAAAGGATAATCAGTTGGTGAGTGCGAGACTTAGCTCTAAGGAGACCGAGAACCCTAGAGTTCAGCTGTTAGCCCATATCAAACTCCAGTCTTGATTGATCGCGGATTCGTTGGGAAGGCTGACCAGTGCTGCTTCTACGTTCATAACCAACGGCTACGTCTTCTGTCTACCTCTCTGTCACTGCTTTTGCCTATGTGAATTTGTCTGCCATTTGTTTTGGTGTTCATTCCTCCCCATATGTGTGTTGCTTTTAATGCTACAAAACGGTATCAGAGGCAGCAGCAAAAACAGTTGCTACCCCTTATGTTAGGCAGGGTAATCTGTCCAACTTGTCTTATTTTCATCTCCCTCCTCTCATCCTCTCAGTTCTATCTCAGTAGTGCAAAAAATTATTTTTATTCGAGATAATTTCCACGTTGTATTCTGTAACCATGTGGTAGCAGTGGATTGAGGAAATGTCTACCACTCGCCTAGCTTATTTGCTGGCTTTCTTCCATGGTCGCCTTTACATTACTTTCAGTTGAAGAAACGGTTTCCTTTTGAAAACGATCATCGTATAGACAGACATTGTGGTCTTTTTCTCTCCTTGTGATGAAATGGAATCAGGTAAAAATTTGTCAGTTAGTCTTGTCGTTCCTTCCTCATGTGTTAGAATGTGAAAATTCAGAACATTGATGATAACCACCCTTGATTTTGTAAATTATGTTACCCCCCTATCGTTTGTAAGGGGATTGAGTATGAAAACAGTTACCAAAAATTTAAACAGATCCCTTGTTCCTATTTTAGCTGCCGGAATAAATACCTCTATCCATTTTCTTATCTTAGGATAAGATGGAATATGGTAACCATTTGCTGGGTATTCGATACATTCTCCTTCCTTTCCATTTCACATCTTCCCTGTTTCATTTTCGTCTCATTTGAGCTAAAAAGCGGCCTCTCTTTATTCTCTCCCTTTTTATTTTGTATGAAAAATGCTTCCCGAAAGTGAGTTAGCAGCTGCGCATAGTTTCGGAACTTGGTCCATCCTTTACTAATATGGTCAGTAATCATTTCTTGCCTTTACTGGCGGGATTAAATCAAGGAGGATTTACAAAATATCTACATTTTTTTCGATCTTTCTTAGTCTTTGAACCGATTAGCTTCCAAGTGGGATCACTTCTTACTTATCGAGTAGAGGGGTAGTCGAGACCCTTATCTACTGGAAATTCAGTTGGAATGTATATGCAAAATATGAAGTTGACGTCTTCGACATATGAGATGTGTTCGCTATTATCGTAGCTATCCTTGGAGGATGAATCTCTGTCAGCTATTAAACTTCAACTTCACTCTTTCTCCATTACTCCCTTGGTTGTGTAAATGCACTGCTCTGCGACTGATTTTCAAATGGGGACCTTAGTTTACCATCGCTACGAACTGGCGTTATGTCTGTAGTGCCTTGAGACTGCCCTGGAGACGAAAGAAGGCATAACACTCGGACAGGATGTACATTGTTGATGTGCAGAAGGGCTGGGAGGGCTATTGGCATGGGTCGGAGGCCAGGCCGCCCGACAAAGTCAGTGTGATGGAGCCCCCAATTGTCCTCTTGCCAAAAGCGAGAATCAAATATGCCTGCTATACATTTATCTTGGATATGTATGCTTTTGATTTGAGTTTTAAGCAATAAAACTTCTATGTGATTGTCAAAATCCTGACACAAATTTTGCGGTTTTATATTTAGCCCAAAAGTGTAGTTACGCCTAGCGCGAGTACGCATCCGTAACTCAATCGTCTTTCGCAGGAAGGCAAACGAACACAATTCCTACAGCCTAAATAGCAAATTGTCCTCAAGACGGTATATTCACAGTTTTATAATCGTTAAAGGAGGAGACTGTCTCGAAATCTACGATCCCATTCAGCCATTCCTTTTTGTGTTAATTTAAATCAGTTTTCCCACGTAGCTTATTTGCTTTGCCCCGTTTTGTTCAAACAAGCACTCCGTCAGATTGTACCATTACCTTTCCAGCTTTTGATTGGTTGTCATTTCTATGCAGGAAAGGTGAATATCATGCAACCCACCTATCTGGATGGTTAGATAGATAGCTGGATTGTTTGCCTACCTACCCGCCTGCCTATGAGGGATGGCGCTAACTTAAGCGCCTGGTCTACATTCTAGCTCCTCTTGGGGTTGGATTTTGCCATCAACACCCGAGTGAGAGTGCGGATAAGATCATCTCGTGCAAGCAATGCAACGCAGCAGCAAACTTTACAACGCACCACTGAAATGCCAGCCAACTGGCCCATCGCATCTCCCTTATGTATGCCCATGAAATTGTTTGTCATTCGTGATGTACGAGCAGCGTGATAAGGGGCGTAGCTAGAAGTTTATAAATGGCTTTATTGTTTATTAAAGACTGAATGTTGGGGTCTTAAAAACCATTCTTCAGGTGTCAATGCCTACGCGACCCCACAAAGCTGGAAGTTCATTATGGTCATCATGTATTGAAATGACATTCCTCCAACAAATATGACAACAGGCAAGAAATTCCTTGTCTTCTCTTCTTTGAAGAAGGGATAACAATGCCTACGTGATACTATTTCATCTTTGCAAAAGTTGTTTTGTGTGGTTCGCATTTGGGTATCGGTGCAGAAAACGAAATCAGAGGGCCAAAAGCCCTTCTTTGCTTTCAATCTTTTTGGAGACATTCCATTCTTTTGTGCAAATAGTTCCTACCCTAATGCTTGCCTTTTAGCCTCCTAGATAAAAAATTGTGAGGAATGATGAGTGGGATGAGGTAGGGACAAAATTTACACATTGATGCGAATTTTTGAACCTGTATATCTCAAAATGGCCTCAAATCACAAGGCGATTTGAAGAGAGCGAATCGACGATCTGTAGCATTACCGAAATTAAATTTGAATCCCTACAGCAAATGAATATTCACTTGATTTTTGAAAGGTCCAAATAATGTCGGCTTCCACGGATGGTTCGCAACCAGCGGGTGTAGTTCCATCCTCTCAGAAATAAAGTTAACTTCTGGATTCAAACGTTAAACTTGTAAGTGTAAGCCGACGTATGGGAGAGTTTTCCTCCTAGATGAAATTTGTCTTTTCTGTTACATCCTTTGTATATCAGCTCTTCGAGCTTTCAAAGTTTTAAAGGGGTTGAATGATCAGTAAAATCCGAGAAATATTTAAAAGTTTATTCGTTATGCACCTGAAATTTGAAAGAATTACCTCAGGTACTGTCCAATCACGAAAACTCTGAATGAGCTAGTTGGCGGTGGACAGCTAGCATTGTATGAACTATTTCCTTTTATAGGTAAAGGGGTTCACCAGCTGTTCGGCTTACTCCTTACTGTCATGAATTGGGCACGTATCCGCTTCCATTCCCCGTAGCTGCTTCCTCCCCTTTCTTTTTGGTCCATTTCCGTGAAATGAGGCTGTTGAAAATACATTTGGACAGTCCATTCATGCATTTCCCCCGCGGAAGTTGGGGAAGAACTGTCGTTCACTTTTTCTGACTTTTTATGGCTGTGAGCCTAGGTAAATAAGGCCGTTTTGGCAAAAGCGGTTTTGGTGGTAATGTTTACGCAAGTTGGACTATCCATTGCACTTTCTGGGCGCCATGTGACCTGGGTCAAGCCGGCCATTAACCCCTCAAATCCGCACTAACCCACACACCAGTGCATATCTGAGGCATGGTCCACTTCGGCCCTCTTGTTTGACCCTAGCTGTAAGTTGGAGGACAGATGTGCGAGCTTGAATGTGATTGGCTAGTCATTAAGGTGCAACAATTCTCGACTTCTGATGGTCTTTTTTCCTACAATTTTAAAACATGGAGGTGTCTCAGATTACTTACTTGTACGAGGGTTAAATTTAAGTGACTGGTTAACACTCTTTGTGCGCAGGATTCATTGCATGTAGACATTTGACAACACTTGTTTGGGGTTGATTTTAATTGGTTGATCAGTAATGCCAGTAAGTAAGGACCAAATAGCAATTTCTGTTGGTGGTAAATTAAATAATTGCAGTCATGGAATCACTTTTCGAAGGCCACATTGATATCCTTTTGAGATCAACTACTTTCTACCACTTTCTTTGTGCGATTGATGGGCATGGTGGGGGAACATCACGTTGACGTCTAAAGATTTACGTGTTCTTGATAAATGTTTATTTCTGTTGATCTTGATGCTGCAAACGTGGTTGAGATTCCTAACGCATCCTATCATTTGATCAAATGGTCCCTATTCTGTGCTGACCCCTTGTCTGAAACCGATTTTGATTGGTGCCAACGGTATTGGTTGCTAGACCAAAAATGAAGAAAATCTTCATGGGTACTTTTGAATTAACTGAAAGCCTTTATTTTTAGTATATTTTTAGCTGATTTAATGTAAATCTTTAATGACATGAGGCTTTTTTACCCGAACTTGATGCTTCGCATTAAAATCGCTCTGCGAAAGAGGTCATTCAACTTTGACAAGATATACTGATGCCTTTTTGACCATATTTGGTTATGTCACTGAAATTCAGTAAAGTTCAAGTGAAATATTAAGAGATAAATTTAGGAGAATTGTTTTCCAGTGGGAATTGCGAATTCAAGACAGATCTCTCGCCAACCGTGACCTGATTTATGACCAACATCCAAAAGGCTCTCCCAGTCCTCATGCATTCATAGGTTTACAGCGAATCAACTTGAACCAAGATATCAACAATTCATCGGTTGGATACTGCCAAGACGTGTGGGCGCCGACTAGAATCTTCCAGAATTCGACATAGGTCTGGTGCCTATCGATTCTGCTCTTAGTTCCTTCACATTTTCATGGACATCATTCCACCTTTGATTAACAAGTAGATAGATAGGTGAATAGGAAGCGATCTCCTTTAGTAACCACAATTCTTTTAATGGGTTTAGTAAGTTCAGGTTTATTTGATGGCTAACGAATCCATGTTTTTGAACGTCCGTCGATTCGCATGCAAAAAAATGTACTTTAGTAGTTCTAATCGGAATAGGTGATCTCTGGTCCTGGCAAAGGCGTGCGTATTTGCCTGGTAAGGTTACAATTAGCGGTTTAATCCAAGGGAGTGGCCTTATGCACATTCCTTCACTGGCTCTCTCCTTTGTTCCTTCCTTTCATCATAAAATTCTATTTCCTATCCCCGTGACCTATGCAGATGTGGAAACTTAATTGCTTGAATCGTGTCACTTATCGCACAGGTTGAAATGGCTTTATGGGGATTAAATTATCTATCTTTGGTCCTAGGTAGGAGAGTAAATAAAGTTTAGACTCCATAAAAAGAAGGGTTGAAGATAAATCATGTAAGCAAGGATTGGAGTAGCGGAAGTGTTGATCGGAGCATAACCAAGCAGGTGTTCCAAAGCCATTGGATTGGTATTGCATTCTGTGTGCATACACCAATCAAATAACACCTGATGAAAATTACAATTCCCCTTTTCAAAAACTCTAGAAACTGATCTTTTATTTTTAAATGGTATTCGGTGTAATTTGCGAGAATCTCAGCTTGAGAAAATCTCATTATCTTATTCATCTTCAAGAGTAATATCAAATGGGTTGGTGAAGCTGATTCATCCCTCGGAAACCCATTTTGAAATCGAGAGATGATTTGCCGTTTTCGTTTCCTCTTTCTGGCCTCTATCTCAAGATAGATGCTGATGCACACTTGTTGGTGTCGTAGCAAAACCTCAAATTTCACCTGAAGTTGGAATTGGAGATCCAAAAGCCGCTGTCTTAGGGAGGGCTAATGCCAGTGCTGGGTATAATTACCACATCCCATTAGAGGAGAGAGAGGACAGCGTACCTTAGGGCATCGAGCAATCCAGCTTAATCGCTTTACGCTAGAAGAGGCCTTATTTTAAAGACATTTCACTTCTTCATGCAAAGCTGAAGATTCCAGCAAAACCTTGACCTGTGATTCCTTTATTGGTGCACAGAATTCACCCTGCTTCGGGAAGAGTCAACACCTTAATTTGACAAAAGAATCTGAATGGAGATGGTTGACCTTGTGTGGATTTGTCAGGCTTCAGGAGCTCGGTACAACAGCTATTTTGCATTTGGTGTCAGTTTAGTCGTCAACAAATACATTGTTGAATTTCTTCGCTCATGGTCGTAGTGAGTGCCTTCGGGCTAATATTGCTGAAGGCATGTTGCATCTGCTGGAGCTTATCAGCATTCGCAAGATATCACGTTAGGAAATGGGAATAAGTGTCGAAGACTTTTCGCTTGGGATATTCTACTCGCTGCTTAGATAACCATCTGGTCTTGATGTAATTTGGGACTTTCTCGAATCAAGCCATAGACAAGCACATTCTACCTTACAAAATGAGTTTAATAGTCCTATTGGCACTTCTTTTAGTCATGAATGTTTCTAAACACTTGGAATCGCTTGTTACCGGCGGCTGCGTACAAGTTTCGGTTGCACTCTCAACGGGTAAAGAACAAGCGGGATTCCAGGCGTATGAACGAATATGGAACGAAGGGTACTCCCTTCAAATTTTTTTTGGACATGTTAGAATAAGTTGTTTAGTTTTTCTGTTCTACATTTGGCAGAATTGCTCCTTTATGAAATCACCAACAGAAATTACAGAAATCAGACTAGGGTGTCCTAGGAGGCATCTATAAATCGATGACCTAATTATAAATAGCGAAGGAATAAAAGTGGAATGAATATGGTTGTTTTCAAAGTTTGCCACATTGTTTGAGAACCTAGGGATAGTTTTACTATCGACCTTCAGAAGAGCCAAGGGCTTATTAGCACTGATAATGTGGCCCATTTCCACACGGTCGTCGCAGTAGGTGTAAAATGCCTGGAGTCAGTGAGCCGAAATCCACAAGTTTTCCATCCTACACATCCACTTATCTCTCAGTAACGTGCTTTAGGTTCACCGCCAGCGTCAATGACAGATGTGCCAACCATCCGTGGTCAGGTACCCCGAGAACAGCTGACCCAGACACAACACTCTTCTTTGGGTACCTCTCAGCAGACACGTAAATGGCCCTCCTTCTCAATGCGTCGGTCGAACCGCCTCAGCTCTGCCTCTTCCGCTCTCACCGGCACTGCCTCCACGCCCACCTCAACGCAAGGTCTTCGTAGCAATGCTGCTGGTGGTGGTGGGGGCAAATCAAAGCCCACCACACTCACCGGGGGAGGCGGTACGGACGGTTTAGGAGGGAGTCTACTGCGCTCCTTCTCGGCTGAAAGGCATCGGGTTGTGAGCCCCACGCCCGCCTGTATTGTGGATCCGGCTACACCGACCAACGCATCGGCAAGCAGTCCGCACAAGCCGTTTGTGGTGCGCTCCGCTAGCTCGCCCCATCGAAAAGGGTCGGGTGATGGGAGCAGGTGTGATCCGGTCTTGGCAGCTGTGAATAGGGTCGACTCGGTGGAGGTGAGCTGAATAAATTCGTGAGTAAATTTGCTCATCCGATGGAGGAGCGAGAATTTGAACCATGAACCACTGCAATCAATTCAAATGCAGAGGTGGTGTTTGTTCATCGATTTTGGTTGAAGATTACCTCCCAAAGTTCCCTGCGACTGGTAAAAATAGAGATGAGAATTAATTCTTTTTCAAGACAACTTGGATGAATTTTTACAAGCTAACTGGATATTTTTCTTTACCTCATATTTTCATTTCATTTTTTAGGCCGTGATAACTTTTTCATTCCTTCATTGTTGATGTTGGTGACGGTGATAGTATTAAATATTATTTCTGCAAAGCTTGGCCAAAATGGCCTTGTGCTGATTGGTGCGTGGCTTCAAGGTCACAGTGGTGTGGATTGAGCTAGCGGTCGATTGATTGGCTACTGCTGTTGTCGCGATACTCCCTCTGCTGCTCAATCTGTTTCTGCTGCCACTACTGCTGCTGTTTATCTCTTTTCCTTACCCGTCTGCCCACCTCTATCCCCCTCTGAGCAGTAGTTGAGTGTGATTTAAAAGCTTCGGGAATTGATTTTTCACCTCCACGAAGGGGCCAATTTGGGTGTTTTCTATGGGCATGAGAAGTTTTTCTCTCTCTTTCCATAAAGAAAGACCATATCTTTAAGTTTGAATCCCGTTTATCATAGTACTTTACCGTTTTAAGAATTGGATATGGTGGTGAAGTCGCGTAGGTATGCATGACGAGTCGATTGATTGACAGCCCTTTTGGAAAAGAGGAAAGATATCGAAATTTCGTGAATGAGGCGGAGTGTTTGTCTCCTTTGTTGCTTTCATTGCTAGCCTAATTATAGCACGATGACAATAGCGTTGTTTACCAGGGAATTCTCTATCATATTGTTGCCAAAATTTTTAATTGACAGACGTTATGATACCGCTACTATTTTAAGGTTGGAGGAATTGGTTTTAACCGAAATTCACTTAGTTTGCCCATTGCATCTTTGTCCCTTTCAAAAGTTCTGGCCCAGTTTTTGATTTAAATTCTATCGGGTTCGGTCTATTCATGGCTAAAAGAGGCCTCCTTGAATTGAATACCTTGGACAATTAAGTTCCTACTGAAGATGTTTATCCATGAACTCTTTTCCCATATTGCTGACTGGTTTGGAGGTGTTACATTCCTTGCTGCATTTCCATCCCAGTCGTGTGATGAATGCCAAATGTAAAAATTTCACTGAAGAATTTTTTAGTGTCCAAGATCAGTCTATTTTACTAAGACGTGTTCCTGTGGGACTTCATCCTCTGGACCAGTTCTCTCGGAAGACCTTGGTAAAGTTAGCCTGAAAATAGACTAGCAGTGGAACTACTTCATCTGTTTAAAAGGCTGTAAAATCAAAATGACTTTCTAAAGACGAGATACAAAACGAATAGTACATGAAATGAATCAATGGAACAGTTTAAGACCCTCATATATTGAATCTCTTCATTACCGTCTCATCAATAGCGAACAGTCAGAAGTATAATTGACCATTTTACTTATGCTAAAATTTTGGAGTTCACCCCTTTTGTTTGTAAGCTTGTATCTCTGATTTTTCCTCAAAGCTGTGTCGCTCTTAACGATCGTTCTCTATCTAAACTCGATGATGTTGAAACCCAGAATCACTAAATCTATCTGACAATCCGTTAAGAAAGGGCAAATTATTCATTTTGGGTTAGAAACAGGGGAAAGAGAACCGTCATTCTGGTGTAGTTTTTCTTGTTGATGAAACAACTTATATCAAGAATCACCAGGAGGTATCTCTCCATCAACCATTGAAAATCATCTGACTAGCAGTTTAGAAGATTGTAGGCTTTTCGTGCCATCATAAGGCAGTCAAGAGGAAGGGAGAATTTGAGTCCCTTGTCCCAGAGGTGGCAAGGAATTGACTTGGTGGGGATTGTGCGATCCGTTTATTGTAGCCATGTGAAATGTCCGGTTCCAGGTGGAATACTTGGCAAATCAACGAAGCAGTTAACGAAGCAATGTCAACATCGACGATCGTACAGGCAGTGCTTCAGATTTATTAATTCATTACCCAGAGCAAAAGGGGTGTAAGGATGTGTTGATATGGTTAATCTCTTTGTTGTAATAAAAAATGAAGTCGAGCTCTAGAAAGGTGCCTATTATGCCTATCTGTTTTCTTTATCCACACTGTTGGCAGAGTAGTCGAATTAGATCCTGGTACTGCTAGTTTGTACATAGTTCATTATTAGCATCACCGTATCTTATCACCACTGGTCCACCTTGGCTTTGCATCTTGCCTTAGCAAACAACATTTGTTTAATGGAACGAGTTATCTAGGGTATCTTGATACATTTTTAATCCTTTGATATCTGGCAAAATCGCCTTAAAATGATGAGAGCGGAAATGATGTCCCTAAATCCCAGTTTCTTCAAGATGGAATACCAGCAATGTTTACTCTTCAATTTAGTTCTGCCAGCATACCTCGAATGCTTCTTATTCAAAGTGTACCACAAACAGAGTCATTTCATCGTTATTCATTAGCTTTGACCTCTATTTGAAGTGCTAAAGCATTCAAAACTTGCCTATAAACGCTCCGCTCCTTTGAACGTCCTTTATCCCCGCCTTAGTGGCTAATTACTTGTACTTTTTATCTGTTTAGCGTGCGGTTATTAATCATCAAAGCTATGCGAATACATTGACCTTCATTTTGGGGCAGGTGAAAAAAAATATTCCCACTTTGTAGTGGATGGGATAAAAGAGAGGTCTACCGATCGTGCGAAAATAGACATACTCAGTTCAGCGCTTTCATCCGGTTAATGTGAAACGTCAGCTGCATTTAGTCTCAAACTGGAATTTTTATTGTACTTCTCACTGCAGTCGACAGGGTGTGATGTACACCGAAATTCCGTGGGTTTCCAAAAGACCAAGAAGGTCTTCACTAACCTCTTCTTCGGCAAGCATTCAAAGAAGTGTCGCAGTCCTGCCACCACCCCCACTTCCGGTGGCGGCGGTACTTCGCATCACTCCATACCGCCTCCTTCTACTTCCTCTGTGCCATCTCCCTCCTCCTGTTCGCAGTCGCGCATCGATTCGCTGCCTCCGCCTCACCCCGCTGCCAATGCCACCACTCTGACCAGCGCCTCGGATACCCTTTAGTTGTGCTCCGCCACCAAATGCGTGTACATGATGCCGCTGCCCCCTCCTCCTCCACCCTACCATCGTTGCGACGACTCACCTGTGTAAATATGCTCGCCCCTTAGCTCGCCTGTCTGTCTGCGTTTCGCCAGACTGGTTTATTTTTGTATGTATTTCTCTCTCATCAAACACATAATAAGGTACAGGCGATAGTTGTCTTGTAGAAGAGAGAAAGGGCCCACGCTTCTCTTTCTATGCCTGTTGATTTTGTTTCCTTCCCGCCGTCATCAAAATGAGAGCATTGCTTTTTCTTGCCAATCTGTTCAACACTAATTTCTCTTATCTTCCTTGCCTTGGCACTGTCAACACTGTCACTTATACTTTTGGTGATAATGGGTTTCATCGGCAATACGCGCCGCCTATGAAGATGTAACTACTATTACTGCTACTACTACTTGAATGCATATCTACTTTTCTCTCATAGAGCAGTTATTTTTGCTCTTTCGGGTCAAATTGGTGCTTGTAATTATACTGGGACAAAGTGGGACGTTTTTTTCACTGAGCGTGTGACCGACGCACTTGGTTCAATCCAGACAACGTAAGTCAGTCTGACTGGTAATAGTAATGGGTGTGTGCACGCAACGAAGACGTCAAAACCAAGTCATAATGAATGAATGGTTTGGACTCATAAATAGTCACATTTGGCCACTTACATTTATTTAGAAGTTAGCAGTTTCTCAAGTGCGTTTCGTCCTTAAAGAGAGCCCTGGCCTTTCCTATCCGAGGTCTTGACAAGGAAGAGTCGTGTAAAAACCTACAGGATTGTAGTAAGCAAACACCTGGAAAAGAATCGGGCTAAAGTCCCCTCACGTTGTGTTTTAAACACCGTCTTCAGCGTCTCTATTTGCTTTGCTAATGCACGGAGCACTCCTAGAACAATGCATGTAATGCATTCCTTTGACCTTGAAGTAGGCGGAGGGCTGGGCACACTAATGTAGAACAAGGTTTCAAATTCCGACTTTTTTGGTAGCTTTACAGGCCGACAGTCCCCAAACCAGGTAGCTTATCTCGTCAGTTCAGGCATTACAACAGGATGTGATCCTGAGCAGTCGAGTCCCACTTCCCTGCTGTTCCAGTAGTAGACCAAGTGTTGATAAGCCTCCATCTGGAAGGTTGTAGATCTTGGTTCTTGTTTTGACAAAATTATTAAGGAGATCGTTTTCCTAATGAAGGAAAATTTGACATGCCAGACCACGTTTGAATTGCTAACAAGAATTATTTAGGAATGTTTGTCTTTTTTTCTCACACTGCCTGCAGTGTATCCTTACTATTCAAGCCATCTTCAGTGGACGCCTTCCTTCCCTAGCGAGTCGTCGCCTAGCTGTGGTGAGACTGAGAATTTGGCCCCAGTTTAGCAATCAGTTCAAACGACAACATTCCTGCGGTTGTGCATCTGACCTTTCCACTTTAGTGCTCCTGCTTTAAAATAGCTGTACAAATCCTTTGCATGAATAAAATCAAGGAATGCGTAAATTAAATAGTATTTGGGAACATAATCCACTACATTCATATGGAATGTTTAAGTGGCTCAAGACAAATGGACGAAGCCAGACGGCAGAAATGAGGTAAAGGTTAAATTCTTTCATCCCCGCTGGGAACGAATACGACTACAATTCTGGCGGATGACTAATCGCCCAACATTCAAGAGGATCGTGCTCCCGCTCACCCCCACAGCTGATTGGCTCGTATCAATCAGGGGTGCGCCCCAAGGCGAAGGTCAAACAGTTACGACAAAAAGGCCTGGATGAAATTGCCGAGACGCATACATTTAGATAGTCTGCTGGCCAGTCAGTAGGCGCGTAGGCAATGTCCGTACCCTCCCTTGCTTACTTGTTGTATCGCTTAATCTGGGCATCGCCTCTCAAGTCCTTATCTGTCGGAGCCAAGCTAAACGAACACAGAAGCTCCAGTCTGTTAGGGTTGGTGACTCAGTTGTTAACAGCTACCATGATCATACTTTTAGGTATGAAATCATCATTAGACGTTTTACCCGCTTAGTCGCCAAGGCCTAGCCGAGCTCCCATTTTCATTGGCTGTTAATGAAAGATCTTCATAAGTGCCAATATTCTTTTAGTGAGGCACTTTAAAATGCCACCCAGTCAACGCATATCAAAGTACCAAAACGCACTACCTTAGAAATTATGACTGTAAATGGGCAACAAATTAATGACACAGTCAAACAGCGAACTAATTAGTGATTAATTTACTTTTGTAGACTTCATTTTAGCTTGAACCAGTGATTCCTGGATAGAATTAATCCCATCTCGTTCTGATGTTTAAGTAGTGTAGCCTAGTGATGCTATTCTGCCCTCCAGTGGAAGAGGAATAGTTTAGAGATGTCATCAAATAATGATGCCCTCAGAAACCATGGTTTTCGCATGGTTGGCATAAGAAAAGAAGCAACTACGCACAATGGAGTGAACTTTGTTTAGTCCTTTTCATTCGACAGAAGTATAGAAGAGGCAGGGCCATGGGTGGACAGAATTTTTTATTGGTGGAATTGATCATTATAAACAAATGCACTTTGGGCGCCAAAATGGGCTACAATACAAGGACACAGCACCTCTTGATCTTTAAATTAGGATGTCATCCCCAGGGCACCTTTGCCGCTTGGTCAATTGCCTCTAGTGCAGTTTTACACAAAAATCAAGGATTGCTGAAATTTTCATGCTTGTTTTAAAGACCTCGCACAGCTGTCTAATTTCAAACTAAAAATAAACTTCAAAGCAGTTGTTTCCAATTATAATGACTATATTTGGGCCCCGATGTACCTGTAACTGCTGAATTTCAAAAGGAAAGTGATGTCTACCAGAAATGTGTAAAATAAAACAAAATTCTCTTGATACATATTCTTTAACTTAAGTGATATTTATAGATATTTCAACTTCAAAGGCTTTCTAAAATCCAGCATAATGTTTTATGAATGCCATTTATGTAAAAGTGGTCAATCGGTTGGGCTAAACTAGTAATGCACTGATGTGGAACACATGTCACATATGTGTGACATGCAGGTCCAGAGAAAATCTGAGCATCGTTTATATGTGACATTATTTGCTGCTTTAACAGTGGTAGCTAAAAATATGCGAGTTCCAAAGTGATATATGCTGCGTGTAAATCGGTCGTTAGTAAACCCTGGGTGCCTCCCGCGGAATCTTTTATTTCACAAAACTGTAAGAATTTAAAAGTGCTACTGAAACTTTATAAGTAGCGTTGCATATCTGCCTGGCGATTTTTGCTCTTTGAGAGGCGGTGGTAGTAAAAAGTAACTTAAAAATAGATGTTACGTTATCTCATGTTACTTGCCAGTGTTCTATTAAGCAAAATACTCCCTTACTAGCTTTTGGCTTCGTGACTAAATGCAACCTTACTGAGAAGGCATAGAAGGGCCAGCTCTCTGGCTGCTAACAGGCGTGCCACAAATGGAACGTGGAGAGTGAAGAGCCTACGTAGGTAAATGCATAAGTTAAAAAGCATCGCTCTATGATTACTAACCTCAGCTATATTTTGTCATCTGTGTAGCAACGTTTTTCTCAAGCAATAAGATCGTAAAGAGGTCTACATTAAGGTTAAATTATCGAACCATCTTCTTCGTAGCTTCATCAAATTTTGTAATTTAACAGCATGAGAGGTCTGACTCCAAGAGATCATTACCATTTAAGAACCAAGCGTAAAGTGGGAACGATTTAAAATTATCGTAAGGATAGATTAGCATCAATAAGATTTTTTTTTTTGATGATCAACATTACCCTTATTTTCGAATTTTAAATGCACAATAAATTTTTATTGCTTATTAACTACCGCATTGGGAGGAGATCTGGCCCACCTGCTCGCGATGGTGTGTGCATTTAGAAACGAATGGAAAAACTTTTAGAAGTAAAATACTAACTAATATTAGGACGGGCTAAATTTTCTTCAGCGTGGGTACTTTTGCACTCAAATCATCCTAGAGGGCGTTACTAGGTGTTCTGTTATTTAATATTCCCCTTCCCTGGGCTTCGTCCCCTGATCGCCAACTCAGAAGTTAATAAAACTGAGGCAAAGATATTATTTTGACTCTTCGTTGAGGAGGAAGGATAGGTCGTTCCAAATGTCACCGGTGTCTTCAATTGGTTTATTCGGAGTTTTACTATTGCAACCCGATCTACTAGATTTATCTGAGCATGGATGGACTGCGCCCTTGGTGACTCTACCAATTGTCTTTCAAAGCCATTCAATAAAAAATGAGGTTCAAAGCATTGTTGCTGAGTTGATATGCTAAATTTATTTCCTTCTGTCTGTGTATTTCCACTCTAGCCATGCTCAGCCGTCTAGTTAGTTTCCATTGGATTACCAGGAAAGTGGAGGCAGCATCTTTCATTCCCAAATTACATAAGCACTCGCATGAATTCCGTAGCAACCCCATAACCTAAATCCTAAAATCGCTTAATTGTGGTGCCACTCCAGCTTTTGCGTCTCGGACTTTTTAGAAGAACTGCGAAATTAGAAATACTAGTTGCATCAGCTGGATTCAATGTTACCGATGTGAAAGTTCAATGGCAAGACTGAAAAAGTCCGTCTAGTCTAATTTTTTGCTGAACCAAACAGTCATCTTCTTGCATAATGTGGGAGGTGTGCCATTTTTTGCCTTGGTAACAAATACTTGTTACGAGATGAAGACGAAGATGGATTGGGATCTTATCATGGGGGTCAGGTTTGAGATAGCAGGTGTGAAGAAGATTGAAATCTGCGGCCTTGCAAGAGTAGAGCATTTGCACTACTGATTTTTTCATTCGTTTTGGCTGTCCTGACTGCTTCTGAGGAAGGACAACTTTTTCCTGCCCTAGAGTAACTGCTTCCGACTTTGAGCAAGAAACACAAAGTTAAAAATGTATGTCGCCTGTCAACTACGCACAGACACAGACTAGGCACAGTGTTGTGAAGATTAAGTGGGGAGTGCTTTAAAATTTCTGGGTGGGTTGTGGGTAAGTTGGCACCATCTGTTCTTGTATGCCATCTAAATGGAATCCATCGGTTTACTATTGAAGACCTAGTCAATCGTTCATTGGGCCCCTTTTCAGCTCGATGATGCCGTGGTTAAGGACCACCGATTTTCATATACCAAGAAGGCAAAAACTTATAATGAATCTTCTTTCGGCCGGGTTTACTTCAACTTCTTGACAAATAAAAAGCACTTCAAGCGTTTAGAGGATCATAGCTTCCCTTAAGGCGTCGCAAATACATAGAGAACCTGGTAAGCTCTTAACGACAACGACATGAGCAAAAAAGCCGTTCCCTTAAAATGGTTTTTGAGGTCTGAAGACACCGAGTGACCGTATGGTAAATATGCAACCTGCCCAAACAGCTCTCGGTTATGGAGGAAATCTAGACATAACACCAAAATATTGACCCTGTAGGGGCAATGAAGTACGTCAAAGACCTCATGGGTCACTACTTTGCACGAAAAATGTCTTTAGTAAAAGCGACCCCAAAAATCTTTACAGCAATAATTTATTTAAGATTTAAAGTTTGCCAATCAAATGGGTTTGTGCGATGCTTCCGACTGCAATCTAGAATGTGGCAGAAACGTATGAATGCCACTTTTGTTAACCCTCTTGCGCCTAGAGGCAAAAAAGTCGACCAGAGTCTGCTGCGGACAAAGTGACGCTTGCCTTAGACGTGAATGCATCACCTAAGGAGAATCGTTACATTTCTTTGCGTAACAAACGTTGGAATATGCAATTGCAACAGCTATTTCTTGCCACAAGTCATTCATTTATTCACCAAACATTTAAAACCATTCCGTAGGTTTTTCGTCAGTGAGGGAGAATTGGAGGAAACATTTACCGTTTTTTTCGTTTATTACATGTCCTTGGTAGAAATCCTCCATTCATATGGAATCCACAACAACCACCGCTAAAACAACGACTACAGTCACCACCATTACCACCAACGCCACTTTCCCTGATGTCATTCAGCTTCTTCATTACTTCTGTCACGTCTATTATTGCTGAGAAGTATTACTGACACCCTCTTCATTCATTTTCAGCGACAGTGACAGGCAATTCTTCCTTATCAAGAGTAGAGGTGTATCCTGAGTGCGATTTATCACCACCATCTGGTCGGTATAGAGAGGTTTTTTTTGCAGCAATGAAACGGGGTAAAGGTCGGTCGGGGAAGCAGACAGGGTGGGGTCACGCGAGTCCACTGGCCACTTGCAAGAGAAGTTTGATTTAATGGAATGAGGATGAAGGTGGTAGAGAGCCCAATGAGAAGTACGTCATCGAGAGACCGACGCACGTCTATTAATGCCGGATGAGAGGTGCATATATTTCATTAGTAAGAGAATTCGTTGTAGTGGGCAACATCCAACCTCTGTTCACTTTAATTAATGTGGCTTGGAAATGACTTTAGAACTTGGAGATTTTTAGCATCCAAGCTATCCCAAAATATTCTAAGAGATGCAGCAATCAGAGAACAGCTTTAATGGGTAAGACCTGGAGGACTAGAAGGCGCAAAACACAAACGAAAAGTGTTTAATTTCACATGGTGCTCAAATGCAATTAAAATACGAAAAATGGCACTTCTGCGTTCACTCTGGGTGCTTCAGTAAACAGAGTGGCCATTTCTATTAACCTCTGGCTGTAAATAATCTGTCTCTCAATAGTGAAAAAGGGATACGACAGGACATGTTTACTGAAGTTGGGACAACTTCACGGAAAATTTCGGAAATAATTCATAAGTGAGTTTTAATTTAAGAGCAATAATTTTCCCTCGTGAAGTAAGCCGGCCATCAAATTAGTCAGCAATGATAGGTGAGTGAAGAAACTTGACGCCTTCCTTACTCGAAATTTACGGTTGTCATATGACCTTTACTTAACAGAACTGACAAGGTGGGTGGGCTGAAGTGTCAGCTACCATTGTTTTGAACGTCAACGTTCACAAGAGGAGGGGAAGAAGACTGCCTGTTTAATGCTCCAGACCGTTTCGTTTTGAATCTAGATGACTTGAATTGTAGGATGTTAATACAAAGTGGAGGACACCAAAGGAAAATACGAACAATGTCGTTTCTTGAGTCCAATAATTTCTTAAAACTTGCTAGAAAAACTGGTAATATTACAACTATTTCAAAGAAATGAATTTACATACCATTTTAATGTTTATATATCAGTGTTGACGAGGGCGATTCTTCTTTTGAACGTATCAGTAAATAGGAGAATTTAGTGGCCATCTTGCTTACTTGCTTAAGCTGCATGCATTCCTCCGTGTCATCCTTAGTTTTCATGGATTTTCATCACTAGCTTTGCGTCGTTTCTATTAGTAGCTTATGTACCTAACAAAACCAATTTATGAAAAATTGTAGCATTTTCCCTTCGGCAGAATTCAGAAACCACATTTAACGTGGGCTTTAGCCCATAAATCAGAAGCCTGAAAAATGTGTTGGATTTGACTAATTACAGAAGGGTCGTAATCAACCCTCCGAAATAATTGACCACCGTCTTAGTGGTCTGGCTCCGAGTTCGTGTCGTTTCCGCTAACAGCCCAACGATCCTTCCGTACCGGACTCACACATCAAAAGAGCTTCCAGAGGAGAGATGGAATGTTATATCACTGCCACTGCGTTAACTAAAATACACAAATGTTCCCCACCCAAAACAATTAGTTTTTGGTTAAATCGAAGTGATTATGTATGAATTGGACAACGAAGAGACACCTCTGTTCGGGCATGAATCTGAGAGCAGGTTAATTACAGGATTATGGAAGGGCTAGAAGGCCAAAAAAATGGGCAGTGCGAGCAGAACCCTGGACTACCGTGGAGGGGGCGGAATTGCAAGAGATCTTAAAGACCCTTGCGACCATGTGTAACGCGAAAAAGCGACATTTGTTACACTACACGAGCTTTCGATCCCCATTTCGTTGTATGGCCCTGCTTTCTTGCCATTTCCGTTAGCAATCCATCAGCCTTTCCATACATTTATAATGATATTTTGTTCATACTCACAACTAGGGCCTCTAATGGGCATAAAATAAATAAACAAATACTTCATTCAATAATTTAATTTCTTAAAAATGCTCTAATTCTAAACTTAGTCGCACCCTCTAACCCTGAAACTGACATGTTTTTACAATTTTCAAAGTTTATTTATAAGTGCGAAAAAGTAAATTTTGGGATTTAATATTTTATTTAACTGTGTGTTTAGCTTCGCGGTGACCTGAGCTCCTGCAAGTTGTACTTGCCAATAGCCCCCTTGCCCACCTCTTCCGCACCGTAGTAAGTAGCATGTTCGCTCATACTGCATGGGCGCATTACAAACTCGAGAATGATCAGGAGTGCTACAATAAGCGTACATAAAAGTATATGCATGTCTATTTGAGTCAATGGCAATTAAAATTGTGTGCAGTGCTTTGAAAAATTGTTTACATTTTCGTTTTGCTTTGTGGAGACTTAAGGCTCAACTTTTGAACTTCCGCTGGGTGGAATGGCCTCCAGGCCATGCCATTAGCCCCCAGCCCTTCCCTACATTGACAATATAGCTTTTGCTTGAGAATCGTGCCTTCCCCTGTCTTTAGGAAAGTCTCAGGGAGCCAAATTGGTGGCACTGGAAAGCGAATCTGACCCTAAAAGGCAGATATCCTGATTTCTACCACTCATTGCTAAACCCTGACGCGACGAAAGAAGGGCATATACTAAGGATGCGGGAATCTGTGGCCACCCCTAACAAAAGAGTTGAAAGTGACGTCTACTTTCTGCAAGTACTTTAGTCCTGTGCTCCGCATGAATGCTATTTACAACTGAAGTGACACTACCCGTGAACCATCTGAAACAGTTTCATTAAGGAGCTGCTTATTGTACCTGTATAAAGACATCAAACGCATAAACTCACGATACCTCCTCAACCTCTCTACCATCTAAACGCAACCCTGCTAGGTATGTCTGGGCAGGACTGAAGCGAGAACAACGTGGCAAGGCAAAAAACAGACGCGAAGCCTTGGCCACACGAAACTACTTTAAACCCCACCCTTTATTAAATAACACTAAGTTTAGGCCAGTGTCCTTATGACTAGCGATGAAACTACAAGGCGGCCCGTACATTCTCCCTTCCCCTAATTCGGTTCCCAAACGGGATGAAAGTCCACTTCCACTGGAATTGCCAAGAGGGATAAGTGACGTTACGGTTAGATGTCTTCGCAGTTGCAGGCAAATTCGACGACCGGCGTGGTCGGTTCTGGGTGTCTTTCCTTTCAACACCGCCTACATTGTGATGGCTGACACGGGAGGTTGATCAATGGCAGCACCGATGGTGTTCACTTAACTCTCTGTTTTGGTTCTGCAGGCACCTTAGGCTCCACCTTTGCACTTCCACTGGGCGGAATGGCCTATGTGCTATGTGCCAGTAGTCGGTAATACATCTCCTGTCCTGGTATTGTGACTTCTTTCATCTTTAAGAAGCATTTGGACCGCAACAATGTAGTTCCTACTTTTTTTCGCTATTTTCTTTAGTTCTTCAACAATTTGCTTTAACTGCGATTACCAACGTGGTTTAAGGAATTCGGGTCGAAAAGCGGTCAGTGGAAGGAAGCAATGCCTCTTTATAAGGGCAAAATCCACATCACTACGTTAAAATATAAGCGTCATATCAAAAATAAATCAGTGAATTTCCTGAAAATTTAAAATCTTGAAAAAATGCATTTGCATTAACGCTTCTTCGTGTGGTAAAATAAAACGAGCTTTTCTATTACGCTTGTCTAAAGAAGAGTGATATGCAATTTGTGCAAAACAATTAGCCAGCAAAGGTACATAGAGTATTTGGAACTAGAGTAGAAAAATTACTCCAGTTATTATAACCAGGTGCATAGTCAGATAAATGCAGAAGACGCAAATGTTTTTATCACTGGAAAGTTACGATTTTTTCGTCCAAAGATTTCCTATTCAAGCAGTTGTCCTCTATTTCTTGGGTACTAAAATTTTTAATTTTTAATTGCTTTAGCACATAACATCACAGTTAAATCCTAAACCACTTTTATGGTGTGAATATTTTTGACGAAAGTCGAAATTTCACCGAGATGCTAATAACACACACATGGTAGATTTCGACATGCACGTAGGGAAGCATCCGAACAGCATCCATCTTGCTGACCAATCAACGCCGAGTACGTCAAGGTCACGCGACTACTTATATATCTTTGGGCAACGTGTGCATGTGTTTGCTATCGTGCCTATGAAATGCGCCGCAACTGAGCCTGTTCCACTCACCCCTTTCTGATGGAAAATAGTAACAGCCTGAAAAATTTGGTAGGTCGCTCTAGCTTTGGATTTTAAGTAACAAGTTTGGTTTGACAAAAATACCTCACTTTGTTAACAAGTATTGCCCCCATCTTGTCTGCCTACGCCTTTTACTGTGAGTTAGCAGACCTCACAAGTTGATGCCTGATTGGTCAACTTCAAGGTTGCTACAGCCTATTGGATGTAAAGTGTTTGTGCAATGCACAAAAGGTGTTTATGAGACCGTCAATTTATTAATAAAATTTGGTTTTTTTTGCTCGGATATTCCCAAAAATTTGTCCGAAAAAATGAGATTCTGTGGATTGGGGTTCAGTGTTAGGACAAAATTGGTCGCTGGGACTAAGTATTTAAATTTAACTGCTTAATTTTTTCACTCTTTTTGCTTCTCTGTAATAAAAATAAAATGTAACTCAAAATAATAAATTTACCATTCGTACCACGAAGTTAAAAGTCAGTTCATTTTTATGTAGGGGAATCATAAAAATACGAAAACCAGGAATGTTTGGCAATGTTTTGTACACGCAAGCAATGTTTGGTTTGGTCAGGCTGGTGTTATTTTGTCAGGTGACTTATTCCCCGCCACGAGTTGCTTGAAGTGATGACCTTGCTCCGAGGGGTCTGACACCTCTTGCTGTAGCCCCAAATATGCGCAAATGACACCCATTTAAAGTAAATAACTTTAATGGTAAGGTGTTTCCAACAAAGCTAAAAGTTCGCTACTAAAATATGAAATTTGTAAGCGGTGATTGAATTAAAATGATGCTTTTCAACTTTGTGCTTAATGATGAGCGTGCAGTGGTTCGAGGAAAGTCTTGTTTTTGTCTAAAAAGTGCCTTTTAGTTGGAGGATTAATTGCGTATTTGCTATTTAGGTCTAAAAGTGCAAAATGATTGGAAATATTCACCGGTGTCTGCGTTCGCGAATTACGCAAATTAAGAAAGTCTGCCATCAACCCCAACTGTTAACATACGTCAAAAGTGGGGGATAAAAGTCACATCCTTTGCTTCGCTTTGCTTTGCCATCCAGGGAAAATGCACTTTAGCGATTGTCTAAAAGCAAAATAGTTATTTGCAGGAACTTCACCATCATCGAAAGAGGGTTCATTATGTATGCTCAAGATGCTTGGTGATCCATGGTGGATAGATATTCGTAGATACGTTAGTCTTCATTATAAATGGCTATTCCTTGCAAGATATTGAGGACGGTGTAAGGCACGAGAGCATGGGTGGAACATTCTGACCTCCTTTAATTAGTAGGAAATTTGGCTTATGAAAAGGATTTCTTCTTGACTTCCTGTCTAGGAAACAATACTCTGTCAACCACAGATTGTCCAGCAACTCCTGGGCTACCTAACACTGGACGAGTGGTTGAAATTTGTCAGTGCCTTCCCTAGGTGGAACTACAGCTTCCCTCACGAAATCCTGCTCTCCGAGAACGGATCTCCCCTCCTCCTCTTCCTCCTTCGCCGCCATCTCACCAAACACATACACACTTTGCGCCTCACCAGCCCTGGACCCATCGCTCAAGGCGGTGCAGTGGGGAGCATTCACAAGTGCATCCTCTCTAACCCTTCCGCCTTCGTTTGTTTGGAACGCCTCGATCTCAGTGTCCAGATGCAACCAATCGACCGTCTGCTGGCAATTTTTGCAGCTCCTGCTTTTCCCCACCTTCGCTATCTCTCCGTTCGGCCCACGGAACCAGACTGTGGGCAGAATCCAGTCTGTGTAGCGCCTCTTCCCGTCTTTGCGCCACCGCAACTCGAGGTGATGAAATGCCATTTAATAGGCTTCCTAGCCGATGATGGAGAAGAGTATATTCCAGCTCTGTTGCAGGTCATGCAGAACGTCGTTAATTTGACAGTTTGTGAACGAATGATCGGTGCAACACCATGGCTGCAGTACTTGCGACGAGTCGGTCCTTTTGCCAATCTTGAAACTCTTCAAATTCACGCTAAGAGTGATCTTCTTAAGGCTCTAAACAAGATGCTCTTTAGTGAGGAGTGGTCCTTCTTCCCCAAACTGAAATCGGTCAACATAAGCACTGTTTCGAGGTCGAGAACATCCATTCCATTCAAAAATGGCTTCTTTTGTCCTCTGGAAATTGACTTTTCCAATTTCGGTCAACCGATGGAGATCTCTTCCACGCTTCCAACCAACGAAGCTATCCAAGTCGGTCGAAGGGCTCTTATTGGGAGGGGTCTGATCATGTTAGAACTTATCTTTCTTCCAGATAACATCAACCTCTCTAGCTCAACAACTTTAGCAGTTTTGAATCAGTTCGGTCATATGGTGGAAACCCTAATTATCACCGTGCAACACACTGTCGTTCTTGAAAGTTCGACCGATTACCTTGCTTTTTTGAAAAGGTTTAAAACACTCTGTCACCTCTATCTCTTTCCCATCATAAAGCTTACTTCCCGTTCACTAAAGGTAATTGAACTTCCTGTCGAACTGATCGATTCCAGGGATGTGGACAGTGAGTTTGAAGCTCTTCTAGTCTGTCACCGAGGCTACTTTTCATCAGTAAAGTCTGTCTCTATCACATCTCCCACTGCTTTTGCCTTTTGCAATCTTTCTCAGTGGCACTCATGTCATTGTCTAGACAATATTCCACACACTCAACCCCTCAAGAACGTCTGCGGTCTCTTCCTTAACCTTGAAGAACTTTTCATTACTTCGGATAGTCATCTTGATCCCGAAGATCTTCAAGAAGCTGTGGAACTGTGCCCGGAGCTAAAACGCCTCTACATTAATAGATGGCCCATTTCCGAGGAAGCCTATGCAATGGCCACTCAAGAAATTCTCTCCGCTCGCAATTTGGAGGTCCTGTGTCTGCTTGTAGACTCCCTTCGAATTCGCAGTAGCTCCTGTGAACACCTACTGTATCCACGCTCATGGACACTGAAGTACCTCTACATTGATTGCATCTACCAACCATGCCTAAGCAAGGAGGAGCTAAGCAGATTAGCCAAACGAATTCCCAACGCGAGATGGATCACGATCGCGAATAGGGAGACCTCTCGCTGTTTGGAGTTTCGTCGAAGCAGAACTGCAGAAACCATTTCTGAGATGCGATTGGACTCGGGTCGTCGAGGCAAAGAGCCGAGAGCTTTTGCGCCAGAGCTCTACGATGTGGTGTGGAAGGGGGAGGAGAAGATGAAATACTTTATCGCAGAGTGGTGTCATTCTTGTGAGGCCTAGATTGCCTCAAAAATGCTGATATGCTCACACACTTACTATCGGTCTGTATCTTCTTGATCTCAGGGAAATCGCTGTCTCCCACTCCTTCTGTCATCCAAGACTCAATCTTTTATTCTTCGCCTTTTTTGTTATACTGTGTCCATACTATAGAGAGAATCGGCGTATTACCTCTGACACACCCAACACCCTATTTTAAATCCCAGTGGACGATTTCTTTTAGCATTTGCTAGCCTCAAGTTGAGGAGAATAAAATCAAGTCTTGGTCGTATCCTAATTGAAGGTGCATGAGGCTCTAAATTAAATGGCTTTATTTTCCAACTACCTACTCTGTTATAAACCTATCTTGTTAAATAGATAAAAGGGACTAAATTAGCAGGCAAGCTTCAAGAATCTTCAAACCTTTCCCCCAATTATCCGCACTTCGGGACAGTCTGACCGACATTGGGTTTTCAAAAAGGGAAAGCATTTAAAATATTGTTGGATGGCGGAATGAAGTATGACGTTAAAGGTGTACGGTAGTGTTTATTCCCTGGAAGGGATCGTTACAAAAAGTCTACCTTATTTGTACCAGGGAGAACGGCGTTTTCCTTGTTATCTACAGGGAGGATAAATCTACTTGCCGAGCAAACGATGGGATATGACAGTTCAACAGCCATTTCCCACCACAAGTCGGTCAGTTGGTCGCGAAACAATGTCAAACGTTCACTGGGTTCATAGCCTCAGTGAGAAAGAATCGTGGAACTAATTTATGGTCTTTGACCTTTATTGCCTGTCACCCGTCAACGCCTGTGCTGCAGATGGCACCTGTTAGTTTAGCTACACTGCTTCCACTACCACCACTGCTGCCGCCACTTTCTTATGCAGTTCTGATGCTGGAGCCATTCAATTGCTTCATTACTCCTGTTCTTAAAATACGATAAATCTGCATCTATGGGAAATTTATTACCGCATTTTGGTCGGTATCGATAGGTCTTTGCATCTGTAAAGTCGAGTAAAACTTAGGTGAGGAAGCAGGTGAGGTGAAATCATATGGATCCACCGACCAGTTGCAACCAAGATTTGTTTTAATGGAATGTGGAGAACGTTAGTAGAGCGTAAGGAGTAGGGACCACAGTGGGGAGTGCCATCCGGAAAGACCGACGCATGTCTATCGCTGCCTCACGAAACATTCATATGCAACATCTCACGGATTTTAAATGTCAGACTGTATCGAGAAAAGAACAAACTTTTCGTTCACCCAAGAACTTACTGCGATAGATATGGCAGTGAATTCATCCATGAAGTAACTTAAAAACGGTTGCATTGACTATGACATGCACAGAGAGATTCAAATGTCCTGCAAGCAACGACCACACTGGAGAATGTTTTAGAAGGCCCTAGAAACTACACTAAAACTGAAAAATATTATTTGAAGAGATACCCAAGTAAACGAAAAGAAACAATCAACCCAGTTTTGAATTAGGATCCACTATTATCTAATCTGCCCCTCAAAAAGAGTGCTGCTGATGCGTAAAAAGTGGTTATTCGTTGTCTTTTCTTTCAAAGAAAAAACCTCGACATGAAGTAAGGAAAATGAGTTTTTTAAAAGGTTTTAGAGTTTACTTTTAAAAATGCCAATTAAAGTTAATTAAACGCTTTTCTTTCTCGAAGATTTGTTTTCACGTGGAGCTGTGGCACAAAATCCGCGTGAAAATTGTCTCCTAAATCCGGTTATTCCATTGGTGGATGGAAAATAAACATATTTAAATGAAATTATGATATTAATCAAAAAATATTTATAGAGAATGCGGTCTGTTAGGCTCATACGTTATGCTCTAGCATAGATATTCATTTTTTAATTTTGGTAATTCCCTCAGCCTTTCCAATTTCTGCGACATCGTTGTGCCGCAATAACTAGTCCAGTGCATGCCTCCCAAAGCTTCGACAGGTGTGCCTCAGTCTATCAATGCAGTGTTCCTCGTTGGGCTCTCTACTACTTTCTGACTTCTTTCAATACCTTTACTTTACTGACACATGCAATTTAAACTCGCCCGCTGTGTAGACCCAGTCCGACTCGGTTTCGAAGATGGCTCACTTAAGGATGCAACGCGATTAGGAAGACGCCCCCCACTGATAATGAAAAAGGTAATTTGAGATGGACTTGTCGGGAACTGGAAGTAATGTTTGAAGTGAATTATAAAGCAATTTGTGAAATTCATGCGAATAGACCCAATTTGCAGGACATCCGTCAATCATCCCTCCAATTCTTTCACACAACCGTTTAAAGAATGGACCGTGAACAATGGAACGTTTTTTGACAGAATGACAAATGCAGAGTCAGGATTTGCTGTTTTTTTGCATTTTAATACTCTTTAAGATAATAAACGCATAATCGGTTAACCTTCCGCGACCCTCTCACCGCCTCTCTTACCACCACTTCAGTCCCCTAAGAGCATGATCATTTTGGGTGGGTATTTGTGATACATCGCAGGCGGGATTGCTCATATCGAAGCGGTACGCCTCGCAGTTGCGGAATAACACCTTCCCCTTCAAAGACAGCTGGAGCCAGTCGATTGGAGAAGGCATTTATTCTTACGAGACAACACAAGACCTCAAACTCATACCATGCCTTAAAATGAAAACATTACCTCAAATCGTATTCAGTCCACCTGTTCTCCTAACGCTGTCTCCAATGTCAAAGCTGTGATAATATTTTCTTGCAAGTAACGTTTGGCAATCCCATGATCATGCAAGAAGTGAAATAGCCATTCCGTTTGGAAATAAAAGTGAGTTTGAAGGGTGAACGGATACGGAATTGGTGGATAGATAAATAGCAAAGGGGCTATAACTACACTAAATTTTTCTTCTGTACATGAAACCATTTAAAAATGGAATTTTCAGGTAGCTTGTGTTGAATAAAATATTTTCAAAAGCTTTTTTCTCGTGCTGTTCAATACGAAATACTTCTTGAACTTACCTGGTCCCCTTTAACCTCTTTACCACCCTTATCATCCTCTCCATCTTCATTAGGGTAGCGATCCTTTCAAATAGATGTCAAGCCCATGCCTTGGAAATGTCCTGCTCCATGAGGACATATCTTCTTCAAAAATTCAAACTGACAACAGATAATTCACTTGCCAAGTCATTTAATCCTTTTATGTACCTGAAACACTGCTTTGATAAGAAAGGCGGATAAAAATAAAGACTGGTAGAGGAAAGTACAGTTTTTACTCTTTAAGACGTCACTAATTCCATCGAGTTTGTATAAGCAATTGAGGGAGTTGAATAATTACTTATTCTGTTTGACAACACCTTCGTTTAGAGGTGGTAGAATATTGGACAAATTAAGAGCAGTCATCTCAAAGAAGATGACGAAATGTTTGCGGCATTACTGTATGATTTTTTTCCGAACCTCAAATTTTTGATTTGATGTTATCGTGAAGATGAGAATTTCATGTCACTTCATCTCTATTTATTACCCTCCAGATAACTAAATTAGCCTTGATAAAAGGAAGCCGACGTATCAATACCTTTCAAACTCTCTTTAATCGTTGAAATGGCTTAAGTTCTCTCTTTATATGGGGTAATTAAACGCCCTTCTTTGCTTTTGAGCAGCTATTGGGTTTTTCAGACGGTCTGGGTGACAATCGGTTGGGGTTTAGAGGTATTTTCAGACCCGACAGACCATGAAGACGTCCAGAACTATAAGGTACGTTTATAACACAGCCACTACCCTGACACTTGTGTTAGCTACGATTGTGCATAAACTCTTTCCACCAAATGAAAGTTGCCCCCTCTCTGATTGGCGAAGTAGGGCTACCCCTCTTCCCCTATCCTATCCACCAAAGAAGGTCATGTTTGAACAATAATAACACAGGTGGGATGCGGTGTATTCAGTGTTCCTCCTAGAATTGGAATTAATTTGAATATTTCCTTGATTACTTAATCTATTAACTAAAACAAGGATCACACATCTTCCATTTGAACCACTTAAATCTGTCAGTGTCATGAAAAGGACTACTCTCTACGGCTTGCTAAATTTGGCCGAAATGCTATCCAGGACTGTAAAAGTGGATGGACTGGTTTTCAGACGAGGAAATGAAACAAGCACTCGTAAAATGATGTGCAAGGGCGAATGGGAGGGGGCACTTTCAGTTGGGAAGGTGAAGTACAACAGATCCTCTTGTCACGTAAATAGATCAATTTCTTTTTAACATTTTACTCTGGTAGCCCAGCTTTTAGCACTACTGTCCAAATGATGCTTTCTCCTGTGCGATTCACCCCACTATGGCACCTAGCTTTGGAAACTCACCAATTGTGCAGCATATACTACCACTACCAATAAGTAGTATTATCTCCTGAGTGGAAGCTTAAAATTCGTCTACGATATCGTCTCGCAGTTGATCACAATCCGTGGGAGGACGCGCAAGTTCGAAGCAACGTAGTTGGCTTACTGAAATTAAATCCTCTTAAAAAGATGAAACACACCACCTGTTCCTTCACTTGCAGGCTGTTTGCCACCTAAGATACAGGCAGAGGAGGGAAAGCAATAGCTTTAGCCAATTTGAGGAGTTTCGGGTTCAAACCGTAGGCAATGAAGTTTTGTTAGTTTTGTAATCTGCGTTAGTTGTTCATGGGGTTTTTCTTATGTAAAAACCCCTTTTGCATGCTTTAAAAATGTCCAATGGCATGTCAGCCTTAACACAGGCAGAGGTTTCAGGGTATTTACCCAAACAAATGCCTTCCCAGTTGGCCGAAAATTGGCTGACTTTCCAGTGTGTCTTACACTAAAATACGTATTTTAACAGAAAGAATGGAAAATAAGCATTTGAGAGATATAAAGATTGAACAAATAAATCTACAGTCTCTGATCAACTTCAAAAATGCTGGCCTTTGATCACGCTCAACCGGCTCACTATTACCGTCATATATGTGCGACGCATCTGCCTATTCCCATCAAATCGCACAGATTCTGGTTCTCATTCAGTAGTGATAAGTGTCAGAGCAGCAGCTGACTTGCCTAAGGGAAACTGACGCCACCTGCTATCGAAATTGTACAGTAAATCATCCGAGGTGGGCCCCAAGTAGCAAGCGTTTTAATGACGCCCATCATTTTGCCACTGGTTGTGCCGAAAATACGTGTTGGTAGCCCTAGCAGCATCAGGATGTTAGGGCCGAGATGGGAGTAGACGCTCTCAGTCTTGCATTCCTGTATCGTGATGATGCAGTTGTGCAGTTATGCATATCCCCAGGCAGACATCGTGGTTAGTTGAAAAAAGTGAAGTGGATTTTAGATTCAGGAAAATCGGAGGTTAACGATTGTTTAGTTTTTCGCCTGTTTTTGCACCGCTCAAAAAATTTTTCTAGAGAAGGTGAATTTTTTCTTAATGAGGACACGAATGTAGTGATGATTCACTAGCAGTAGGTTTAACGACTCCAAAAAGGTCGCCAAGTCAAAAAAAATGGGGAAAAAATAATCCCACGTGTATGGCTAAAGTTTTGCGCTTCATTTCAAACGTGCCTCGTAGAATTTGATGACTTGTCGATATTCAGACTTTCCACTCCAAAATCCGAAAAAAAGAAAAAAACGTTGTAGTGAGTGGAGTCAATCTTCCGTTTCCTAAACATCTTGGGCAATTTTTTTGGTTTTGCAGAGACAACCCTCCTAAAATTGGTTTTGACAATCTTTTCTTTTTCTAGTTTATCATTAAAATTTCAAGCGCCATACGTCTATGGTGCTGATAAGGTCACCACTGGCTCATTCGGACGGAGCTGCCGTTCCGGTAGGCCATCAAGGTTACATGCGGGTTAGACAAGACACCCATCTAGACAGTTGTGGCGTTTTAAAATATGGATGAATCGTGTGAGGATAGACGACTGGGGTGCAATCATAAACCTCTAGCCTTTCGGCCATTAGCCTTCCCCACCCATCTACCGGACACATGGGATCACCATTGTTTCGTCATCACCACGCAGTGCGCGGTTGGTGTGTGCTATGAAATGTTGCCTGTCCCACAGGCCTTTGACTTTTCCACTGACTACCTCAGCATTGGTAACAAACTACATCCACTGCACATTTTACCTTCTCTGTTTTGTTGCCGTATTTTTTGACAGGCTTGATGTTGTCAGCAGTGCCCGATCGTCGGCAATATTTTTGTCGCAAAATAAAAGAGACCTTCATTTTTTTATCAGCCGGAAGCAAATGAGGATTCCTTTTAGGAGTAGTTGTATCTTATGTCACATTTAACACAAATACCGTGCAAATTTAGTGTCGCTGACGGAAGCAAGGCACATACGGTTCAAACCAGCTGGTCCTAACACCTGCGTACTTTCAACGTCATCAGTTTCATTACAGTCTCATGGGCGCCATATTTGCCTCCCGTAACCTTTGGAAAATGAAGTGGTGGTTAGTTTAAAAACTCCCACTATTTTATTCCCTCGCCTCAGTTAGTGAATGTGCGGGAGAAGCTGCACCGTCCTGAGTTGCCCCCACACTCGTAATATGTACATAGGTGAATTCTAAGCTATTACCGGGCAGAAGTTTTGGGAGCCAGTTGAGATGGCTGAGAGGCCATGCCATTGGGACGGCGGTTTAATGGGCGATGACTGAATAGTCCGTCTGGTTCAATCCACAACAAAATGAGTTTTGGTCCACTAAACAAGCATTAGGTAACTCACCCATACAAAACTCTGACCTTTTTGTCTGGGTCTGCATATCATACACAAATGTGGCATATTTGAGGAAGGAGAGGTATATAAAAATGATTAAATGATGATCTGTAGTGCTCCGAGCCTTTTGGAAGTGGTGAATAGCTACTGACATGGCCTGAACGTCACGCCTCCGAGTGGAAGTTCAAAGGGAAAGACTAAAGTGTCCGCCCAACCGAAACGCGAAATTAAGCAAATTACCCGACTTTCACAAATTTTTTTCCTGATTGCTGTCAATGAGCACACTGATTTTTCCAAAGCTGGACTTCCTATTTGTCCATAGAGGAGTAGATAGCGTTTAAAGTGGCAGAAACTGTGATAGAGGCTTGAATCCAGAATATGGAGAAAGATTCAAGCTGCCAGAGTTGTTCATGAGTGAAATGAATGGTCTGTCAATTCGTCTACCAATTTGTTACATTCAGTCTGCCCAAGACGTCTTATCGCGATTACAAGGTCTGAAAGGAGACCACTCGGATCACCAGCTGGCGGCAAGAAGTTTATGCCGTTTTAGGTCGAGCTCATTTACTGAGTTTGTATGCATGCTGTCCACTATCTTTATCTTGTTTGAAGCTCACATTTCCAAGTAATGTCGATTGAATTCAACACGTGTCCAAGTCACACGGATGACACCTATCTTAATCGAACGAGATATCACAGCCTCCCGCTATTTCTTCTGCTACCGCCATCCTCTCAGGCCTTTTAAATGCTTATAATAAAGTTTCTTCAAGAATTGCGCCCTTTCACAATATCCTCGGAACTAAGGCGAGCGCCATGTTTTGCTTTAGTGTCATTGGGAACCGATATGATGAATTAATTGGGTCGGTTACACATTTAAGTTGAAGTATAGCCATCTTGACATCTACACTCCTGCTTTCTATAAGTGGTAAATGTCAGTCTAACCATAAATTAGGCAGTAATATTACATTCGGTAGTATAAAAAGCTGCTTTCTCAGTAATTACTCCTTCACAGAGAGAAAACACGAATTTAGTTTCAGCGCCGAAAAGTAGCAGTGTTGCCGTGGGAAACTGGCAAGGATGTAACTCGCCCAGAAAAAATTATAGGGTGGGGGATTTCTGACCTAACGAGAAAGGAGCGATCTGTTGGCCCACAAAATACCGTTAAGTCTTCACTAGCTGCGTCGGAGAAGCAGAACGCGGTGTTATTATCTCTAGGTGCCTCGAATCCACGAATGCCACTGGTTTTCTGCACGCACCGATTAAAAAACTTGTTCATAATAACAATTTTTGCCTTCCCAAAGATGAAAGCGATCCAGCAATAGGCGTTTTTCCCCCATAAATATTGTATGGCAGCTAAGTATCAATGTACCATTGCGCTCATCTTCAACTTAAATTAATGTCATGACATTCATTTGACAACCGACATTATTTTCTCACTTAATTTAATTAATTATCCATTTATGGCTTTGATTTACGGCAAGCGTGTATATCCCGTATGTCTGACACCTCCACCTTCGCTGAGCGGGATGCTGAGCCCCGCGGGGTCTCCGAAGGCCTGACACCACTATGACGACTAAATCGCGGAGACTGAAGGGGTTGTGTGGAAAAACAAATATATTCTTAAAAAAATCTCGTCTTATTCTACTTTTAAGGTCTGTCCTCGAAACCATCCGTGGTAATTCCTTTTTTGCTTCTTCTTCTTGGTCAGCCGTAACGAGTCAGGAACGGGAATGACGAAATAGATTTGAACAGGAAGGCGACTATGATTTATTGCCTTACCGGCCATGCCTACTGTACCTGGAAGGGAGTTATTTGGAAAAGTTTGCTTAAGGCAATAAAGAAAAGAAAGTTTACCTACAAGCAAGCAGAAAAGAGGACTATTACAGCCTCCACCCCGTGTTTACGAACAGTTAAAAGCTCTGAAGAGGCATTTTGAATGGATGCATACCTCATAGCGTTTTAATTGTACAGAACTGGGAAGTAGACTGCCCGCTTAAATATGCCACGGTTTAGGAAATTCGACTTTGATGAGTTGTTTATGGCTGTTGTCCATTTAGGTCGGGTCTACTTACACTGCCACTAACGGAGAACTCCAGGGCATTCCTGGACACCTCTTAAACCCTCCTTATGTGTAAAGGTACCCATAACTGGCGTAAAGGAGGAATTAGTGACCGCCGGCATAAATGTGGATACAAAGATACTAGAATTGAGGATGCCGTTGCAAGTTGAAATGATCCATCCTTGTGCCATCTTTTCAGATGGATTTTGACGCTTTTTCTGATGTAAATGATCGAATAAAGTTTGTCCAAACCCCTCCTAAATCTGTCTAAGTGTTCTTCACTGTCTCAGCGCGCATAACTACACAGTGTCTCGTCTGAGTCCTACGAAGCTTTACTTTTATAAAGAGGTAATTCTTTGGCATTGTGCCACACAAACTACAGGCTCGTTATGCGTATTTTTAAACTTGTCCGCCCACCCACCGTCACTTAGGTCCGGTGTTTTGACTTTCCGCTGGGTTTATTTCATGTCGCAGCACAAGGGTGCGAACGACGTGTGCGTTTACAGAAGGAGAAATGTGTCTTTCTATTTCGCAAAAAGGTTGTAGAAATGCAGCATGCACATCTGCAAAACCGAACTTGACGCTTTTGAAAGACAAAAGGTGACAATCTGGGGGTCATGTTTGCTCACGAGAAGTGAAAAATGCATATACTATTTGAAATGCTGTTTAAAAGAAAACATTAAATGGACTGGTCCAATAATACTTGTGCTACTACGTCCAGTTGTAACTAAAGGGATTCAAAATCGAATTATCTATAAGCAATAAAACAATAAGAAATGCGGTTGGGTAAAATTCTGAGGTATTAATTATCCTGCAAAAGAAGTATTTTCCAAGTAACTTCGTAAAAGTGAAGTCAAAATGATGGTAAAACAAATTCCACTTGTTCAGCTATCAAGAAACGGATATCCCAATTTTTTGTATATTTAGAATGTGCAAGCAAAGCCCGCGGTATTTACCTTTGCGTCGTTAACAGCTAAAACCGGATTGGCTTAAGTAATTGGCGTACTCTTTTTTAAAATTTATGTGCATCAAAACGGGCCAAATAATCTTTGTTTTTCTTGCTATATTTGGATGTATAGTAAACAACACCTTATGTACTTTACGAAGTAGGCTGTCTGCAAAAATAAGTCTTTCATAAACACTCTTTCAGTCGAAGGCTGAACTAATGTTAAAAATGTGTTGGAATACCTTTTTACTGCTTGTCCTTATCCCAGACCAGCGAGGATTGGTGAAATTGCCTCAACTACTTTCTCTGTCGAACACTTCAAAAAGCATGCTCTTGACAGTCCCATGTCTAGAAGAAATGGTGCCAAATTTAGGCTAAAAATGTCGAGTAACCAAGGTGTAACCTCCTGATCTGCTTGTACTTTTTAAGTTCAGATCATGCTGAGGGTGATTTTGAATACTCTCAACAGTTTCACTGTGGCACATTGCAAGAGACATGGGCGCCATGTGACGGTGTTCCTGGGCGGCGATAATTACAAAAAGCATTGCTTGCCGCAAATTAGCAAAATTTATCTTATATTTTCAAGTTTGCCTGTTACATTTTTGCACTTGAAAAATAACTGGCTTAACTGCTTCCCAAATTGTAAGGAATTAAGAGTACCCTTCCAAATTCAGGTTTTCTAAAGCTTCAAATCTCTATCACCTGCTAGAAATGATGTTTCCTTTTCAAAATGAAAGTGCCCACCTATTATTGCAACTTCCAAAAAAATAAATAGGTACACAGAGAGGAGATTTGTATAATAAAAAGACTTTTCAGTTACTAAAGTTTAGTTATTGTTGCCACTTAAAAAGTCACAATTTCTAGTCTTACTGACTCAATCTCTATCCATTGGATATTTTGTCCTTTAAGCACGCAATTCACCTATGGGGAAAAATGGGAGAAGTCGCCTGTCTTTGACCGAAAGAAGTCCGCAATTCTCGCATTCGCTTCAAAAATTCCACTTGCACAACAACTGCACCAATTTGTTTTAATCGCTCCCATTAACTCCCATTCCGTGTGAATACTTCAAAGCTCATGGAAGACATTTTGATGTGCATTATGTATAATCACAAGTTCGCATTTGAGGTGTAGCGCTCTTGTGGTCGTGCGTGATGAATCTGACAGAGGTAACCAAATCAACATACAGAATGCAACTTCAAGGCAATGATGAGGTGCGTTAAGAAGAAAAGACGCTGGAAGGCCACTTACAAAGGGTCGAATAGGAGCGCGTCTCATTTTTGCAGTCATCATGAGGCATAATGAACATACAATCGTGGAAAAGCACAAGTTTTGCCTCAGCTTTTCCGCTTGTTTTGCCTTCCCTCCTACATTTTGCCAATTTGGATATGAACCAATGTTTGCAGAACGTGATCCTGCATTTTATGAAAAAAGACAAATTTTTTGTGGGGCATCACAGTTTTCCTCCCTCTCTCTGTTATAAGACCGGTTCGATTTGCCCGTGTTCCGCCCGAGAATGTGTTAATACAACCGCATATTACACTTCAAATCTTAAAATTTGCTAAGTGAGTGGGGCAATTTTACTAAAACCTTTTAAAATGTTATTGTCAGACTTAGAAATAGGCTGCGGTAAAATTTGTGGGGATATTTTGCTTAAAAGGACCTCATAAGTAGGTAATGGAAGGAGGTCAGTAGATTTGGTAAATTTTTGCCTTTTTAATCTTTCAGGAAAGGATTCATTATTTTTGACTGTTTCTAAAACACTACCCCACACATTCGACCGCTACACCCTCGATGCAGTTTGCTGTCCTTGTGTGAACTGCTTAGCTCATTTGCCACTCAAAAACTAATTAAAAAAAAACTCAATACCCTCAGATCAAGAGCCTCTCCATGTCAATTTCAATGTTTCAGGCATAAGCAATCTGACCACGACGCTATTCGATGAAACCAACTGATAAAGAGTGCGTGGCCACAAACATACGCCACTGGTAGCGAAAGTAAGCAAAAATTTGTTCTCCTTTTAAAAGGCCTCACATGGTTATGTAAAATCAAGCAGATGATGCAAAAGCATGTGCTTTAGTTACTTATAGCAGTGATTTTGGGAAGGCGTCCACTAGGAGGCAGAATAGGAATTAAAATTTGTCTTCCTGAGTTTAAATCTTGACTTTCGAAAGAAAAGTGGAGGAATTGTTGACACGTTTTTAGCTTCAGTGGATCCCTACGCCTTCGCAGCTTTTATGGTCAGGCCATGACTGAGACGATTGCATGAGCTCACACTTTTTCATATGCAATAATGCAATCCTGAGATGCTTTGTGCTGGTTGTCAAGGTGCTCCTTCAGTACCATGCTTCATTCGACTCTTCTGTGGTGGCTATGTGGCGCCCCAAGGCAGGGATAATACTTAGGCAAAATATGTACTGTCGGCGAACAGAAGAGCTAGAAGGGGGCTACTGACGTGGCCCATAGGTCAGGCCCCAGGGGAAGTTCAAAGGCAGAGCCTTAAGAGCCCGCTAAACCAAAATAGAGTTAAGTAATCATAGCATAACAGCTGTAAGCAAAATGCTATCTTCGTACTCATCAGGCACCACTTTTTTGGCCACAAGTGTTTGAGTTCAACATTCCAACAGACAGATTTTGTCTCTCGCACAACTACGCGCCAGAATGCACATCAATCAGACGTCCATAAAGCCAGACAAGTTTTTTTAGGCGCCAGCTGCGCTTTCACAAGGGCGACTGCCAAGGCTGTGGGGCCAAAAGCTGCCATTCAAATGTCTTCCTACGGAGTGGGTGAGCGTCCCATCACTGTGCTCTACTGTGGTTGGTGTCTTCCACTTGATTAGCTTTCCTGCACTTGTTCACGGGAAGCCTCCTTCACCACACATCCCATCGCTGACGTCCGCCACCTTAATTAACTTTGTCAAGCCCGGTGCAGGAAATGTGAACCGGTTATAACCGGACGGCTACACTTGCCACTTCTAACCGCTCGCAGTTCCACCAATGATAGTATGTTCCTTCAGACTTATGAAATTAAGTTATTTTTGACTACCCTATGGTGTTGCCAATTCAGAGGTTTCTCAAATGATCACAGTGAGTAAAATCACTGAAAGTCTGGTCATACCTCATCACTTCTCCACTCGAGTTCATGTCATTTATTCAACGCTCTACAGCCAGACAGCAGAAACGATTACCTTGTGCAGTCCCACATAATTCAATAGGACGGAGGGGAGCTGGAGCATGATCGTTTTATTTCCCAGGACATGGTCATAAATCCTTGTAATTGACACGAATAGGGACTATCTTACAAAAGTTGCAGTTCTTTTAGTATTATATCACGGTTGAACGTAACACATGCAAATATAAGTGGGCTGTCTTTGCCGGTTCTATATTTTGGCAAAAAGTCAAGTTTCATGAATGGATTCTTTTTTTAAGAAAAAATTCGGATGCCTCCTGCCTCGGTGAGATTCAAAAATAAAAAAAGGTCGAAAAAGAAGGGAGGAAATGAATCCATGAAAAGTTGATGAGTCACCACTTCCCGGGTATGGATGCCTCTGGTACGCGGGTGCCCCAGAAGAATGGCATTCTACCACTTGAGGCTCTCTATTTCTGTCACTCCGAGGGAAAATCTGTTGCAAAAAGTTACTCTGCTTAGTGGTACTGTTATTCCGTGTCAACTGGGCACTGGAATGGGGTGATATTTTCATCTGGAGCTTTGACAACTACATTTTAGACTTTTACTAAGAGTTACTATTCCAAAGATGTGAAAAATTGTCTTTGATCACAGTAACTGCGTCAGGTTATTGTAGTAGGGCGCTGCTGCCTTCATTAGTACTAAGGTCTTATCTTAGTTTTTTAAGTCACTGTAGATTATTTTGAAAACCTTCTTAGCCAGACTTACGGGTTAAGAGGACTGCTTTTGACTTACTGGCATTTTGTGGAGTAAAATATTTGATTTTTCGGGACTGTAATTAACTTTACATAGACAAAGCAATCGCCTTATAACAGTTCAGGTAGTTAATGCCTTGCAAATGTGCCCACTCAGTATTAGACTAGCGGTGACTTGGGGACACCTGGTCGTCACTAGCGTAGTTGAGGTTCTGAACTTGGAGGTATCTTTATCATTTGATGGCAATGCAGGTATTGTATCTGATTTTGCACTAGATTCTGTTATATGAGCATTTTAAGTGGCCCTTCAGAATAGATGATAAATAACTATGAAGCGGAACCTAAAATCTTCATCGAAATCAAGGTCTTAAAGGCAAATCGACCGCTATATTCAAGACTCTTCATTGTCCGTATCAAGATTATCGACTCAAAAACTTGAAGAAAATGTAGTTATCCCCCCACGCAGTCAATCCTTTTTTGCAGCACAATTTGTTGCAACCAATTCTCATAGGTCGATTAACCAAACGTGTCACATATATGTGACGCTGGTAACCAACAAGCAAATATTAGTTTGGATTCGAATCAAAAAAGCCTCACCTATCCTGTAATTTATTCTTACTTCGACAAAAAATTTGTAAGTATATCCTGTGCACTGTGAGATGCCTAAAAAACATTCCCAATGGGTACTGGTTCAATCCCGATGTTTCTTTTTCTTTTATTCGGTTCTTTGCGGACCTTTCAACCCTTTGTGATTCGACCTTTGCATTGGCTGGTAATGCGGGAAGTACATTCACCGTATACATCAAGAAGGGGAGAGTTTTGTGCCACCAACAAGAAGATTGATTAACTGAAGAAAAAAGTCTGTTGTAGTAGTGTGGATATTTATAACATCCTACTTCACGGTCTTTTCACCTTGGTCCAAGTTTCGTCTCAAAAACAGTCCTTCTACTTCACAGTGGCGAAGCAAAATTTTTCACTTAATGATAGAAATGAAATTTGTAGGTTTCATTTGCATTTAATCTGTCTCCTTTTCTGTTCACAAACTGCTTTACATGATGTTGCTTAATGCATTCGCTACGGAAGTCACAAATATGTGACATAGGTTGGCTATCAGTTTATAACAACTGATTGTATCAAAGCGTCTTGCTATACATTGGTTGCTTTCCAGAACTTGCAAAATGTCCATGGATGGTCCATTTGTTAATATAAATAGTTGCAGCAAATTTCTAGTTAATAGGAAATAAGTCCCCTGTTTACGGGTGGTCGCGACACTCAAAACATTACTGTTTGTTTGGAGTGGAGTTGAATTAATAATTTCCTAAAATTTGCACGATTTGAAGATTCATTTCCCATAAACCTCAAGCAAAAAATTTGTGCTTTTACGCCTAACGGTGGTAATGAAAGTGCAGAAGAGTTACCTTGGTTTGGACACGTTTTGTGTTCAGGTCGTGTGATCACGTCAGACTCCGCGTCAGGCTGCGAAGGACAAAAGGCAAATGGCCGCCTTCTAAATGGTTCACCCTAAAAATAGCCTCTCGCCGCAATTACACATGTGATCATGCGACTCCGCGACTGAACAGCAAAATAAATGATTTACTCACAAACTCCGTGTCTCTTGCACTAATTTTGCAGCCATTTCTTGCAATAGGGAAAAGGTAAAGTTATTGTTTAAGTTAGAGTAAAAAGCCGTCTTCAGGTCCAATCGTATGATCATGTTTCACATAACCATAACAATAACTCCTCCCATTTATTAAATATGTGAAGTAAGCATGTCAATCAAAAAAATTGGTAACATTGGTCTATTTGCGGTAGAATAGTAGCACCTATGAAACTTGTAATGAAAGACGAGTTGATAAATGCTTTAATTTAAGCATAAAATTTTATATTTATTACTCGAAAACTTGAATATCTGTTTAGCTCTTCCTTTTGATTACAAGGGTACTCAGGGCCAAGCCAGTGACCCCCAGCTTTCTCCCACGTTAGCGGTACATTTTCTGCCATCGTGATATATCTTCTTTCGACTTCAGGCAAGTCTCTGGGCGCTACATTAATGGACAGCTGAAAGCGAATCCGATTCTAAAGGGTACCAACCCTAAATCCTTTGCTGATTGCTAAACCTTAATGCGACAGAAGAAGGGGACATGCTGCGCATGGGAAAATCTGTGACGACCCTAAACAGAAGGGTTTTAAAACGGTGTCTGCTTTCGGTAACTGCACCAGTCCCGTGATCTACACGAATGCTATTAACAACTGCAGCAATACCACCTATGTTACATCTGAAAAGGTCGTTACGGATCTGCCTACGGTATCTGTACGAAAATGACAATGAAATGAAAATGCAGTACCTCCTCCACCGCTATTATTTGGGTAGAACCCAGATAAATGAAAATGGCTGGGAAACGCTAAAGTGAGAAGAAAGCAGCAATGAGGAATAGGCGCAAGACCTTTTCCCCACGAAACTATTCCAATCCCCATCCTTCTTTATATGAACCTGCTTCTGGGCCAGTGTTCTCATGACTAGGGATGGATATACTTGATGGCCAGCACATTCTCCTTACCCCAATGCGATTCTAGACGGGTCGTGACAGTGGCCCCACCACGCTTTCTCCAAGCCGACAGTACATATTCCGCCTTAGTATTATGGCCACTACCGACTTCTGGCAAGTCTAGGGGGCTGCGACGGTTTTTCCATTTTTTAACATAATTTATTTGGTTCACCCTTTAGGCATGGTTTATTTTTTGAATACTTACACATCGACGAATATCCCTGCCGATGTTTTTTTCACCTCATCCAAAAACCGTCCTGTTAAACTTAAGCCATTAACTAGATTTGCACAATAAGCCTTTTGTATGTCACACCGACTTCTCCTTCTTGCCATCTGCGTAGTGGCAGGTTAAGAATAGACATTCTGCCAGTGGCGATTTAATTCACTCTTGGAAGAAGAAGAAGAAGAAGAACCAATTTGGACCCAATCGCTTGCAACCGACTGGCAGCTTAGTAATTGTCAACTTTGGCCATTAGCAAGATTGACTCAAAGTCTACCTTTTCTAGGCATTTGCTACATATTTGTAGGAGCTTCCACCTACCTGTATTAATCTGTTTGTCGGCTTTTGGTAAACAGCAAGTAGCTTTAGTCTCTTAGCCTTTCAACATAAACGTAATACTGGGTATTTGTGAAATTTCCAGCGTTTCAGTGGCTTCAAAAGTGCCTCCAGAACCCCATGATGTGGAGCTTTTATACTTCCAATCTTGAAAGCGAATGCCACAACTAAAAAGAGAACCAAAGCGTGGTTAGAGAATAAAGACAGAAATTCCATGAGTGAGAAAAAAAACTGACACAGTCAGGTCTATTGATAGTGTTTGTCTGCAAAAAAGCCCTTTAACTGTAAAAAAAACCTGGCTCCTTGTCGCTGGTCCCAAAAAGTGGCCTTAAATCTTACACAAAGCGTTAACATGCTCTCCACTAAGGTCTTGGGTGGAAGTGGATCTTGCAGATCGTCAAAACTGTTTCATTCGAGATTTTCCCTCCAACGCATAAAAAAATATGACTCACGTCTGATCAAGAGTACCCCAACTTTTTAATGTTTGAAGACCAAAGAGACTGTTTGGGGCACGGTTTGGTGCCATCATGGTTAACATGGGGCAATAAAGAATAGCCAAGTCACACAATTGTGGTGCACGGACTTTGATGATAAAGTCAGTGACGCCGGAGATGAACACGCTAAACAGGAAAACTAGGCAAGGGAAAGCAGGAATGCAATCTCTTGACTGCATTACACAATATCGAAGTCGTCAAGAGATATCTTGTTATAATAAAGGAATTGGGAAGTCGTTTAAATGGGGAAGTGCTTTCTTCAAATCCATAATGAGGTTGTAAAGACTATGAATGACAGCAAATTACACGGTATAAGTTTTATTAATCGTGAATTCCGAATGAAATTGTATCTCCCTCATGCTCCTTCAGGGTGTTGATCCGTCCTCAAATAGATCTTGAGCATAAGTTTTAATGCTTTTGAGAAAGGGAAGAGTTAATTCCTTCAAAAAATCGGCAGGATTTATACGCTGAAGCATTTTTGTTACAAAAAAAATACTCAAAATTGCTTTAAATCCTAAAAAAGAGTTTATGTGAAGCATTCCAATTGCTTTTCCGTTATTCCTCGATCCAAATCAGCACAGTCATCCTGTGTTCCAAACAGACCTGTGAGACTTAATGCGCTTTAGCTATTTCTTAGTGTGGTCTTCTTTTTTCTTTTAAGCTAACCATAAATTTGAACCACTTTAAAATTTTTAAGTACAACGTTGACTCTTAAACTCAGGCATGCAGAAACATAAATTCAGAGGTACGCTTAAAGGGACTTAAAACCTAACTGCAAGGTTTTACATGTAAACTGGACAAAGGCACTACGAGATTTGTGCGTTATTAAAATGCCAATGTCTTTTTTAATTGACCGTTTAACTAAGCGGTCGGTTCAGTACCCGTGGTTCTTGATTCCGTCTCCCAGCCCCACTCTAAATCAACAACAAAGCATCTTTCTTCCCATGGTGCGTCTTACCATAACAGTTAAAAAAGCTTGAGGGTTTATATGGTCACATGAATTCAAAATTTCCTCAAAGCTTAACCCTGTACATACGTATTTCATTTTCAGTGGGATCCAACCTGGTCCTCCCAATACGATTAAACGTTGCTAATAAAATACAAAGATCCAGCAAAAAGATATTTATCCACAAATACACAGGTTGCACTCACTTTGTGAGCTTTAGCTAATATCCAAGATTTGCACTGATATTAAGTCGCCCAAAGTTGGGTGACAAGAGCAATGTTTGAACGAAAAAAGCAATTTTAGAACCCAAGACCAACTATCCGAGCGATGACCTAATGAAGAAAATCTCCCTAAGGAACAGACGCGTACATGTTAATTAAATTGCAAGACTAGAGAGATCGTAAGGGAGACCTCGAGTCCCTCAAGTAAGACAAAGTGAAACCAAAATTGTAGGTGATTTCAGTTCTAATAGTGCGGGGCGAGATGCCGTAACTTCATCAACTTGAAATTGGTTAATTTAAATACAATGCTTAATTCAAACCTTTTCATATATTTGGACTCCTTACATTTTTTCACACTTACGTCTTTTTTAATGACATTGAAGTTAATGTAAAAAGCCATTGGACAAAGATTTGTAAATCAATGCGCCAACCTACAGATTACTTTATCACTCCTTGTAATTAAAAATGAATCCACATGTGATTCTGGTAATTTATTTTTGCTAGCTTTTGACATGAAACCTTTTTTACCCTTGTGAACAAAGCAAATCATTTCCTGTGGAAAACAATTTTGACCTTTAAAAGGAGGTCTGTTTCAGCCTCCTTCCTGTTTAGCGTTTCCATCGTTCAGCAGAAAATGCACTCTATTTTAGGTGGAAAATCTGTTTGGTTGCAGAAGGACTTCGCACCCTAATTCTTAAGCACTCCGCTCTACACTATTCGACGACTAGGCCCTGGAATCCGCTATTCTTTTTATTGAGGCATTAAAGAGACACGATATTCTAACAAGACCTACAACCGGTTCCACCAGCATATTTCGGGCCCCTAGATCCTGCGTTGACTGCACAGAAATCACACGTGTTTAACAGGTCCTATGACCACGGTACTTTCAACTGATCCAAAACAATGGATATCTTGTTATTAATAATTTACTTAAACATTATAAGTAAAATGCATTTTATGGAAAATTGACTTGTTTTTGTCAAACACTCACGACTCCTTGGCGGTGGTTAACTTTTCCCCAAGTTTGGACTTTCTTTTCTGCTTCTCATCAACCATTTTTGAGTAAAGTCTTAGGTAAATGTGGGATGGCGGGGGTCTGGCTTTGAATTGTTTACCTTTGCTCAACTCTTCCAACTCTTCAAGATCGCGTCTCTCTTTCTCCTGCAAATACTCCTCACGAAATTTAACGCATCGAGGACTATGAGACAAAAAGCTGTTTGTGGGAAACGACATAACTTACTGCGAGTTGCAGCGCCTCTGAAGACATGATGAAGTTTCGTTATCAGACTTAGCTTTGCTTGGTTTTTTGCCCTCTATAATAAATGCAGTTAATAAAGTACAGCTACCGCATTGTAATGTTTTGCACTTCCTTTGCAATTTGTCATACTTAAAATTTTTGAAATACATTCACCAAAGCTAACTACGTTCGCAGTTAGAGATCGACTGGCGGTTTGGTCAGGTATCTTTTAAAGAATTCTTTTTTATGAACGTCTCTACACACTAAATGAAACACATACAGCTAGTTTACTTCGTTTAGTGGCTTTTTAAGTTTATTTTCTTTTGATTATTATATCTTCTAAATGAGTTATGAACTACTCGTGGTCGCATTATATTAAGGCCCTAGAAATCTTGAGTGTATTTCTAAAGCACCAAGGAAAAGCTACCTTCAAAAAGGAGCCGTTGCATTCGACCGCAATTCTAATGAATACAGGAACTTGGGTTCAAAGTCAAAGGGTGGCGAGACATCTGTAATAAATTGACCTATGTAATGCCTGGAATTATCCTAAAGACGGCATAGATCGAGTTTTAACAAAATCCGGATTTTCTTATGGATTAACAATGACATCTATTGGTGGTGATTTTCAAAAGATGTCGAAAAAGAGTATTACAATTGTTTTTTTTTGTGAAATGCACTGATTTAACTATAAAGAGCAAAATGGTTCACTCAAGCCGGTATCCACAATTTTTCAATTTGCCCCTAAATCATTCCTAAATTGATCAAGCCGCTTTACTCAGGGCTTTAAAGACACAGGTAACATGAAATTCAACAAATTAGCTGGAATTTTAAAGGCTACAGTCAGCATCAATAAATTTAGTGAAAAATATTCCAAGCAAATGAAGTTTACTGCAGAAAGGTCACCTGATCTACCCGTGCGACAGTTAACAAAGTAATCCAATATCCACTCGTTTTTGGCCCGTAGCTGACGAATGAACTCTATCTTTTCTATGTTTGACAAAGCTTCCATTTGACGAAGCTCCAAAATGCTTTTGTCCAAGGATTCAATATCCTTTCTAATGCTCTCCCTTACGATGTCCATACATGGAGAAGATTTTAAAGTGCTTCCGTAAGATGATTGTAAATCAATCTAAATCAGATGAACAAATTAAGGTGACTTAGGGATACATGCCATAGTTATGGTAATGCTAGTGTAGGCAAATATGTATCTTTGTTTTAGGCTCGTTATTAATTACCAAACAGAAAAATATACGTAGTTCTACGGCGGAATATTCTGTCCAAAAAAGGTCGACCTGAAGCAAATAGTGTAATATAAACAAATAATCCTTTGTTAAATGAAATGAAAAAGTAAAGCTCTGCACTTTAGCTACCATATTTCTGCCCAGCAAATCTCTCCTTGTAGGCAGTATTCGAGGAATTATACTGAGTCACGAGGACTCATCCTCTTAGGCCATTGGGGCAATCATTTAGGCAATCTCGGCTTCCATTTACTATTCGACACATGTTTTTTAAACAGATTTGGTGAGTAAGCTGATTTTGAATCGAAAATTAGGCAAGCCACAATTTTTAGTCCGTGGTGTTTTACAAGAGTGAAAGTTGTGCCCTTTTTCTATGATTAGGGTCACTTAAGGCCCAGAGCTGCCTCAGTTCACTGCTTTTTCGTTTGTACTTGGCGGCAGTTACTCTGATTTTTCTGCATCTTAGTCGGAATTCCGTACTTCTGCACTAATTAATAATACTTCTTACACAAAACACAAATAAACGAAAACTTAGGTCAAGAATCTACCCAAGACGCGCGGTTTTGCCTCCCCATCTATCCCTGTTTATGCCACCCAGGCCTTAAAGCATTAGAAACCGAAAATGGCGGCTGACTTACATGAGGGTCTGAGTAAAACCCGTCCATTTAGACTCCTCCCATTCCCACATTTTAAAATATCAGTGGCACACATGACCCATGGACTACGCCAGCAAACTTTACGACAGTTGAATTCCCACCTGATTGATTTAACAGTTACAGCATCTCGCGCCGACAGTCTGACTCCGCAGACGAAAGACTAACTAGACCCAACACCAAATAACCACAAATCCTTCCAAAGCCCACACGAGACGCTAAAAGTGCGCAGTACAGGCGTTCCCCACAGCACCTCACCCCCCCTTTTGGCACACCAATGAAATGAACTCACTACGACTTATCAACTCCGTAGCTGCACAAAAACCCAAAGGCAGGAAGGCGATTCTCAGAAAAATGAGTGCGAGGTTCGAATTTTGCCCAGAGAACACCTTCCAGCGGCACAAAATTAGAATAAACCGAGGCAATAAGAAACACCGTGCAATCATAATAAAGCAGGACAATTTACAGTTTGTAACGCATGAAAGAACGAATCAAGAAAGAGGAGAGATGGGAATTGAAAAGGAGGATGTATTGTGAAAGCTCTAATGACTTTCGTCCTCCGGCAATGTGCATCAATGAAAACAGTGACAAGGAGAGAAGGGCAATGACGGTGGGTTAATATAAATCCTGCCACCTCTACGAGTGACCCGCAGTTGCCCAAACTGTAAAAAAGATTTATATTTTCGTCAGATTACATCAAACGAAACCACCAACCTAGGATAATATGATGGATGTATCACACGTATACCATATTTTATTTTCGTAGAGTTGACAGCAAAAAGGGAAGGTCTAACATCTGATTGCCTGCGAATTACCCAATTAAAGGCCTCGTGAGAAAGCGATATAAATTGACGGTGTATGTGAAATGATTAACACCGAAGATTTTCCAGCCCCTGAGGAAATAATACTGAAGTATGTGTCACTAACTTATCGCATGCGCAGATGGCATTACCGTTAACACTCAATGACAGGCATTCCACATTGTATCTCTAACTAGCAAGCCGATACGATTTCACTTGTATGAAACCGTGTCTACTGAAACATCAATTGTTTGAGCGATAAATAAAAGTGGTCTACAGGCTTGAATCATGAAAATTATGTCTTTGCAAGATACAATCTGCTGCAGATTAAGATTAAGCCTAAACTTGGGAGTACAAACTTACTGATAATAACGACGATTAGGACAATGACGACGCCAGCAATGATGCCCCACATCTGGACAAAACAAAATTGATTGGCTCGTGGTTAGTAAATTCGGTCAAAAAACAAAGCACTATGAAGCTAGAGCCATTCTAATATGACAGAAGCTTTGTTTAAACCGTCGTGCTATTCAAAGGGACGTAACGGTGATTTTACGCAAGGATACTTTCGCAGATTTTAATTTTTTAACTCGCCTTCATATTTCTCCAAAAGTACTTCCTTTGGATGTTTCGCGAAATCGATTCAAATTCCCTTGAATGCACTTGAAGTTCATCTAAAAAATATACATTTAATCGAAATATAGCAAAAAAACATGAATTCACACAACAATGTGACGATTTAACAAATGAAAAAAATTAGAAGATTGAATAATCAATTGGCCTTGACTGCGAATAAGAGAGCACAAAACTCAGCGCAGTAGACTTTTCGGTGCTCACCGGCTCGATGGTCGAGGTCTGACAGTCTTTGATCTCTTTCCAAGACTCGTGCGACATTATCTTTCATGATCCCAACAACTTCATTCACCTCAGCCTGTTGCTGTTGAATTCTGTCTTGGCCGGAGTAAGCATAACCTTGAGCACTGAAATGAATGTAAACGGCAAACTTCGGTAGATGCATACAGCATTTCTTTCAAATGAAGTATAAAAACTACATATGTCCTATAAAAACTCGAACACTCCTTGTGCATATACATGGTAGGAGTCATCCACGCTGATTCGCAAACAATAACGGTGTAACGATAACAAAGTTAGGTGAAGCACTATCATTAATAGCCAAGAAGTACATCAACCAAAATCCAGAATATGCATTTGGAGTCCAAACTCAAAGTCACCTTTGGCAAAACAAACAATTGTTTTGGAGAACCTAAATGGCATTAGGAATGTCGAGTTGCAAGGAATAAACGACTAAGAACAAGTAGGTATCATATATGATTCTTAAGGCAAAATATAGAACAAACAAAACCTACTTTTCATCTCCAAAATGTGAGTTGTATGCCCTAAAATCAAATAACTCGTTACACTACGTCTAACATTAATCACATACATCAGCTCTGAAAGATGTCAGTTCACACTAAACGCACAATCCTGTGCCTTGTTATTATTCGGTGGTGTATTTCATCTGGTTAGCCCAGTCATGGTTCTATCTGATTCGAAGAAATCATTTCATGCATTGCCGGGTAACACCCACTCAGAAATTTAAAAAGGAAGATTTATCAAAAGTGACATTTGAGGCAAAGGTCTGGGTGACTTGCAGGACACAAGACAATATGCAGATGATTTCGCAAAATTTCACCTCGGAAATACGAAGTACGGGATTGATGCATTATGGAAAAATGACACGAATTGATTGCTTTATTTTATGTGACAGTTCGATACAATGCGTTGTTCCAGTGTAGCCCTTGGGTCTTTCACAGGATTCAAGAGGCCTACTCGTAGCACAAACTTCATATATTTTTAATGTATGGTCTTTTTCTAACTGCTTTCGTTACGCTTGTACGAACATTGCATAATGCTTATGTTGCTTAGTTGCGCATGTAGTTGGGACCCACTTAATGAATTTCAATCATATGTATAGAAAGTTGCCGGAATTACACAAGTCATAGTGTGGAGCGAGGCTCCTCGGTCTCCGCTTTCCGATCCCTAGACAAGCCCGGTTGATTCGCTTTGGACATCTTTATTAAAGGTGACAAGATAAAAAAGGGAAAATGCAATATTCAAGAAGGAGGGGAGCCGCAGTCACTAGGTAAGGGAGAGGACGACCCGGTCACTAGGTTCGAATTTCCTGATTGCCTCCTCCCTGATAGGCACATCAAAACAACATAAGTAATACAATAGAAGTGTTTTGTAGCGTCCGTAGACCCCCCGAAGCCGAAAAAAGACACAATACTGGGGCAAAATTTACATTTCGCACAGAGAAGGTGTTTGGACTACTGGTATGGCCTGAAGGCCAGCCCACCCAGAGGGGTACAAGAAGGCTAATTCAAAGTAGAAAAGTGGCGTCTCACCGATGCCGGGGGATAAACCACCATCCTATCACAGTTGAGTACCCAGACTCCCCTTAACCTGTATTTATTGCTGTTAGCTTTCTCAAATCAAATTGTTCGTACGAAGAGTTTGAAATCAACAGATGAAGGGCTAAAAGGAACACGGACTGCAGTCATGCCTCAACCCAAAAATAGGACAAATTTACAACCAACAATATCTCAGTCAATTGAGTCCTTCAATCAAACTGCATCGCTAGTAATTTGTGCTCTTAATAATGGCTGGGTAAGGTAAAATAGATAACTGATATTGCCCACACCTACACAAGAAGGTGCACTAGGTGCCTAGACAACCCAAACCCTCTTAATCATTCCTTTGGGTTTCAGTTAACTAACGAATTTCCACACATGAGAGCGACTTTACTAAATGTTTGGTTTACTACAGCTCTTCTACATATCAGTTAATGTTGGTGAAGCTTGTATATTGTGGAAAGTGCTTATTTGGTGCAAAATTTACATACTTTCTCTGGCATAAAGCATAAAGTATCCCAAATAATTAAGTGCCTTTGCGATAGGTTAGTGGTTTTAGAGGTTGGTTTTAGTTAACGGTCACTTTGTCTTAGTCATCACACATTGCCAGATAGGCTGGCCTAAGGGTAATGCAAGTGGCCCCGAATGTAGTTCCTTGACACATCCTTGAAGACAAAAGAAGAGGTAATACTCGAGAAGAATATACATATACATTTGGTATACAGAAGGTATTGGGGCTATCCAGATAGTTTAGAAGTTAGTCCACTTAGCTAGATACAACAACTAAGACAAAGTAGCTCTTTAACAAAACTGGTCGTTAAACAAACAACCAAAGTATTATGTAATACGATAGTGTAATGCGATAGTGGTTTATCCCTCGGTTCTGGTGAGGCTCTACTTTTGTACTTCGAACTAGCCCTCTTGTACCTCGCTGGGTAGGCTGGCCTTTTGGGCTATGCCAATAGCCCAAACACCTCCGTACTGAATATATATATTCTGCCCTAGTAATGTGTTTTCCTTCGTCTCCAGGGCGACTTGGAACGCTACATTGTTGGCAGCTGAAAGTGAATCCGATCTTAAAAGACATGCATCCTGATTTTCCACTTCTGCGTGGTAAGCCTAGGTGGAGCGGAAAAAGTACACATGCTGTGGATGGGATAATGGTGATAACCCCTAATAGAAGGGTTGATGTTGACGTGTACCCTCGGCATCTCTCCCAGTCCCGTGTTCTGCAGAAAAGCCATTAACAACTGAAGCGCCACTAGCCGTGAACCATCTAAAAGTTTCGTTACGGACTTCCCCTACCGTCCCCCATAGACCTGTTTTAAATCTTGTACTTCCTTACTCAGATACGCTTTTAGGCCAGTGTTCCAGCATCTATCTATGGACACGCATGATGGCCAGTTCAATTACCCATCCTGAATCAAATCCCTTAACCGGACGAAACCCCGGATCCAGTCAAGCCGCCAGGAGGGATTAGTTACGTTGAGGTCAAGTATCCCCTCAGTTCCGAGCTAATTTGGTGACCGGCACGGTCGGCTCGTGGGTGTTTCTTTACTGCACCGGCTACATTGTAATGGCTGACGTGGGAGGTTGACCTAAAGGAGTGCCAAGGACGGTGCTCAAGAAAAGAGGGAGGCTATCTAATACGATGGTGGTCTATCCTTCGGTTCTGGCGAGGCGTTACTTTTGTACTTCGAACTTGCCCCCTTGTACCTTTCTGGGTGGGCTGGCCTTTTAAACCACGCCAATAGCCCAGACACATTTTCTACGCTGAACATATATTTTGCCCGAGTATTGTGTCTTCTTGCGTCTTCAGAAAGTCTTGGGACGCTGCAATTGCGCCTAGTAATTTCTGTATGTCCAATATATACTTTCCATCTAAGTATTATAGCTTCTTCCGTCTCTAAAATTCACTCTAATGAGCAAAAAGCTTTTATCTTAAATAACTGAACAAGCATTTCCTTTTTTTCGTTTCATTTTCTGCAATTCAATGCTAATTTATCCTGCATCTGTGCTTCTAGGTATTGGTTCCTTAATTGTGTGCTTTTGGCATTTAAGGACGCCGAGTTAAGCGTTTATTGTGGTTTGATGAGTCATCTGCTATATCTCTTAGACTTTTGTCATGCTGTTGCAAAAACATGTGAAGTCATATTTCAAGAGTAAAAACAGACCGCCCTTGCTCGACCTTGCTTTGGAGTGTCATGACTGTCCATAACGGTTAAAGAAAGTTTAGTCTCGGGTTTTGACGGAACTGGGGTGTTTACTAATTAATCTTTCAGCAACATATTTTCACACCCTGAGCAAGCTTTACGCAGGTTTGGGTGAGAGTCGGTGTTGGAAGAAGTCCATATAGTCTCTCAGCCCACTTGTTTATAATGAACGAGTCCAAAAGGCATGGAACAAGGTATTTCCTAATTGACATTTGGCTATTCTTAAGGATTTTTAAAAAGTCTACCCCAAACGGAAAGGTAAGGAGGCATTTTGGTTGTGGCGCTTATATCAGGTGACTGTTTATCTCGGAAAACGTGACTTCGTCGACCATCTAACTCACGTGGATCCCATCGGTAGGTCTCCTTTAAACCACTGTGTTGTACTGGTTATCTTTCCACCTCTAAATTTGGTTTGCTGTGCTTTCTTGTATCTGAGAGTTTTTGTCCCCTTCATTTAGAAGGTGTTGTGTTAGTCGATGCAGAATACGTTAAAGGTCGCAAGGTTTTTATTCACCTCCTCTGTGCTTTTCGACACGGTCGCGATGGAGATGAGTTCCACGGTATTGATTGGCACAGAGATCTATTTCTTAACACCAAACAAGTTTACCCACCACCTGGTCCGGCGGACGAAAGCACTCTGCACTCGAAAATTTCTCGTCTCCAGGAGCGTCTCATTCGGAAGCTGGGTCCAGACAGTTATCCGTTTACTTTCAAGGTAGACCATTCATTGTCACTAAAATTTAACTTATTTTTACTTTTCATTCTGTCTGGTTGTTAGCGTTGATGCTGCAGTTAATTATTGGATGGTATGCTGTTCTGGTGGTTCTGATTCTGAGCACATTTTGCGCTCATGATCCATCACTGCTGTAGATTTATTATATTTGTGAATGGAAATATGCTACTACACTTATGCAAATATTCGTTTTGTTGTGTCTATTGGCTGTTTTCGGTTTATGATCTATTTAATGATACAGACTTTTAAATAAATCCATTCGAATCCAGTGCCTCATTGGCACGGAGTGCTATATTCAGTCGTGACATTTTGCTCTCCCATGTACCCATTTGTCACATTTCGACTTTGACTTTAGATACTGGTTCTGTTACAAGAGTCCCTGCAGTAAATAAATGCTACTTTTTTTAAATCGCCCTATAAGTAAAAGGTCCGCTGTTGGCGCCAGTTCAATTAACAATCATCCCTTTGTGATATTTACTGAACAACCAACCTGTCTTTAAACACCTTCCATTCGGGTTAAAATTCGTTTGTCTTGGCTTTTTCTACTAGTCTCCCACCCACAATGATGTCACCATGGTCTGTATTTTTAAAGGGTCCGGCTAAATGAGCATGAGATGTGACCAAATGTCTTCTCTCTTCCTCTCTCTTTAGATTGAATCAAGGGTAAAATTGTTTAGAAATGAATATGCATCTCCTTTACTTTCCCTCTTCACGAGCGCATTCTGATAGTGACCGTTGAGCTTTTGCTATCCACCATTTCTACGAATTCGGTCTTGTTGAGTAAGCATCTGGCTCATCTCAAGGTCGAATAATTACTAAGGTTCTAGAACTTTATATCATCATAATAAGGGACAAAATGTACGAAAGTGAAAAGATAAACTTTAACCAAAACATTGCTCATTGACCATCGAAGTGGAATTTTAGATGTACTTAAGAAATTGGGTCATAGGACCGTGTTGAAATTGGCTCCAGTTAAATTTAATGTTCCATGCTAATGGCCGCTCCACCTTATCTAATCTACAAGACAAGTAGTTTTGCTCCTGCCTGCTAACTTGCGCCTTTTGGGTGGTACCGAGAGCATCAAAATTCCCACGGAGTCTGTCTTTCCTATGCACACTTAGAGTTTGTAAATTAAACAGAAACCGATTCAATCTCCACTCTCTTTTGTTTGATGATCCGCAGTGGAACGTTTGTAAAAATGTAGGAAAATAAGGGGTGGCCGTGCCCTTTCTGTCTAGACACATTTGCCATTGTCGTTTCAAATGAAAATTGATTACCATAGCTCAGGTGGTGTGCTTTACTATGATATCAACCCTACTGAGCTGACCAATTTACCTCTTACTCAAATCAAAGATGTTATTATTCCAAAACCAAGGGCAGCCTACATCCTTTTTATTGCTTCAAACTTAATTAGCCTGTTTTCATCACGATTCGGTCCAACTAGTTATCAAATAAGTTAAACATTCCTTAGGGAATTTTGGACACTCGTATCCACTCTTAAGCGCTTTTTCAGCATTTTCGTGTAGGCAATACTTTATCGGCCTTTGGAACTGGGCAACTGCCCCTCTTGGCTAGTTGGATTTTGTTACGACCTCCATGGTTTGATTTTGAAATCACTTTCAGAGCTGCCACTAAACGTTGCATCACTTCTCATCAACCTCAGCAACTGATTCAACCCATTCGGCTGTTACTTGGTCTTGCTGCAAGAATAATTACGTCTTCTAGTTGTTGAGCCGCGGTTAAATCGGTCGGTTCGGTAGTGTACAAGTGTTGGTGTCGTGTTAGAGCAATAAAGCACTCTGATTGTGGTGGTTGACTTTGCTTTGGCATTCTAATAGCAGGTAAATCTATCCCCCATAATTTTGGTCACAAAATGCTGCAGAAATGTCTTGAAGAATCGAGTAGAAATAGTTCTAAGCTGTTTGCATTGCATGTAAAATCATATTCGGTCATTTTACACGTAATATGAGCCATCCACAAAAATCTCGTCTGCACAGTGAGGCAAAACCTGTCGCCCACCTGTGTTTACCCCACTCATGTCTAAGTTGTTCTTCTCGTTTCACGGGTCTTGTGAAGTACTTCATGAGATGATGTCCTTTAGCTCCGTGTCACGATGGTGCGTGACGGTATCCAGATTTCGTATCTTTCTATACCGTCCCTTGTTTTATATGGTGCAAACAATCAACCAGACCGCCAAAAAATTGGCAAATGAGTCCTTTTATTCCTAATTTGTCGACGGGGTTTTAATTTATGTTGTGCCCTTCTACTGTGTGCGTGATTGGGTTTGTGCTTTGGCTCGCACACCAGACAGAGAAAAGGAGAGGGCCTTTTTTGGGTGTGTCTGGTCTCTGTGCCGCGTCTGTGCTGTCTGGACAGTCTACAATTTTATGGCCGTCAAAGATTGCGGTGACTCATCATGGTATATAGACGCAAAGGGAAGGCGAGTGCGTAGGAGTGGGCACACAGGCGTCAGTTACGTTTATCCTGAATCATCCCCCATCCCTTTCACTTCGACTCATTTAAACGTGCATGGAATCACACAACCTTAGTAGCAGCTAACTGGGCGCAATAGGACGTTTCCCTTCCCCTTCCCGTGCAAATATCGAAGCTCGGGCAGGGATGTTTGGCCATTGTATTCGTGATACCCGCACATATTTTGAGGGAAACGTGTTCATTCCTTCCAACACGGCTGCTTGCATCTCAGAGCTGTTTTCCATGCTGTTGGTTCATGATAAAAATTTAAATCCCCCGTCCGAACAGAGGCTCCCCCTTTTGAGTCACCATTCGTTCGCCATCGAATCCTCCATTGATGCTCCCAACTTCCATTCCTTCATTAATTCTACCAAGTTATTATTCAAAAAGACAGCTTCTTCGCAAATTTGTCACCGATGCTGTAGAACAATAGGAGGTGTGTGATTATACGTTATTAAACGGCACTTAACAAGCTCTTTCATGTAAATGTGGTTATTTTTTTATGCAGCTGACCTGCCCAATAGTCTTCCCAACTCACCCTTGACGCCCATCTTTACTGGTTTGGGCTTTGATTATGGCTATCCTCTAATGCCTTGGTCGCAGCCCAGGTGTCTTTCGCATGGCTAGTTAGCCTCTTTCCTACTTTATCTATTTGTTTAACCATAACACTCTCCCTGGATCTTTCAATGATGCCTATTACACTTCCGATTCTTCTAAGGAAGTTAGTATTTGATAAGCAACTCTACCTCCTCCTTGATCCGTAATCTAGCAAAAATTTAAGACAGTAGTTAAGTTGGTAAGCATAATTCATAATAATGAAATACTGTCAAGGTTAAATGACACTTCTCAAGCTGTGTAGGTAATGCATTTCTGTTTTTCATTCGCGTTGATACTGCGGGTCTTCGTTGTAATTAACACAAGTCGATGATAGAAGCATATTGCCTTTTCTTTCCCCCCCCCCCCCCCCCAATGTGGCTGATTTCCAGCGTTTACACTGGCTTTTTTGGAATTTGGACGATGAATGAGACCACCTTGTTTCTAGGTTCTCACTATTCTCTACAACGTTGCGCATCTCCATTCCTCCTTGGGATAAGTTGAAATGGTTTTGGCCAGCTTTTCACATCTCATCAGGATTTCGACGGCGGCAAATTATTGGCATAAGTACCTATCACTGAGTGGGCTTTTACTTGTGTGGTGCAAAGCGTCGGTAATAAATTTGTTTAATACGTCCTTTTTAAGCACTTAGTGGATCTTACAATCCGATAATGTGCAGTTAGATCTCTGGTATTTAATCCTACGACCATGTATGTTGAGATAGCACTATGTAGAGTGCTTACCACGGCGATTTAGCACATTCAAGCTGTTCATACCTAAAAAATACTTTGCTGACTACTGTCTCTCATGGCCTATGCGACAAAACGTTTCCCAGTTTGTTAGTTGATTCTGTCACTGCAGCCAAACTGTCGTTTAGTAACCAAGTTCTACTGTGGTATTTGGCGCTTATTTGTCCACCCCTATGGCATTCCGGCTACCTTTTGGAATCTTTTCGTTGTGCCTCGTGCCAATTTTTTGATGCCAAAACCTCATAAACAGGGTGGGAAGTGCACAAATGTTTCTGCATAGCCTGATCCCCCCCACAACCTAGTACATTAGTGGTATTATTTACGATGATATCAAAAATGAACCCTCTATCACCTTGACATCTCGACAGCCTTTCTCACCTCGAATAGAAAATCAAGTAGGCAGAATTGTCTGATTGTTGCATACTCCACCAGGGTGATGCGTACATTTCGCAGAAATGTCACACATAAATACGCTAAAAGGCACCCACCTGAGGCTGCAAAAGAATGTAATCAACGCACATCCAGAAGAGATCCACTATGCCCTAATATTTGGCCGGTAGAAGTTGCGTTTTAGTGAATCATTCCCACCAAGTCTTGGTGAAAACCTAGGTCTATCTTGCAACCGGTTCGCCTGAGAGTAAATGCAGCCCGATTTCTACTTTTCCCCATAAGTACTGCACCTCCAATATCGATGCTGGATACGAATGCGTGGGATCCGAGGGTCGGACTTCCTTGAAGTGTTTGATCCTTGTAAGCGGTGGAAAGAATCCCAACAATCGGGCATTTCTGTATTGCAACCAAGCTTAGGGGTGTGTTTCGTTACACCTAGCGGGGCTTGTTGATTAGTCCTTTTCCTACGCATTGCCTTTGCTGGTGAGTTGGATTTATTGGCTAGCACCTCTCATTAGTCCCTAAACAAATACCATCTACTACTTTGCTGGGAGCAAATTTTCCAATCAAAATTGCTTCTTTACCGCGTTTGCAATGTCAAAAACAGTATTATTGGCTTTTTAACAAGAATTCTAGCAAGGAGGGGGCTTGACATGGTCCAGGAGATTGGTTCTTTCGAATGCTTTTTGGTGTAACCAATTATGGCTTGAGAGTTCTGGTTTTCATAAACACGAGCTTGAGGTCATAAAGCAGATTTCCTTATCACATAAACATGTATATAGTTATACTTTTTCAGCTGTATAGAACGCGCCAAGTCAACTTACTTCGCAGGCTGCGGAGGTTGTAGAAATAACAGCACAAGGGTGGAGGCGTTAGTCATTGTCGTTTTTGTTAAGTACCTATCTGATAGAACTTGGACTGGAGTCGGCGTGATCTCGGTGACGGCTTGTGTTAAGTCTGCATTTGCTTGTGCTTTCAAAGTCCAGGAGAGTTTTTTAAATCTGTATAAAGCAGCTAACTTGTTCATTAATTAGGACCATTCCTTTGATAAGAGAGTCAACGAAATACGGTGGAATAGCTCACAATGTCCACTAACTAATGCTGGTGATTCAACACCTTGCCACATTCGCTCTCACCCCATAAAGCAGAAGGTAGGTGGACTTCCGGGAAAGTGCGACAACACACTTGAGGTGTGCATGAGCACTTATTATGCACACTTTTTTGAGATTCTTTAAAGGCCTTCCCAAAACCGCCTTCTCTCACTCGCACCTTGTTTCAAAACAGAATGACAGTCGGGTCGTTTGTGTTATCTGTGTCATTTAACCAGCATCTCTCGTTTGTTAAGACTACATCTAGTTGTGTTAAAACTGCAGCACTGGTGGCAGTATGGGGGGAGAGTAGGACTCAGGCTATTTCATTTTATTGTGAACGTAGTTAGATATCCTGAGTTTGGGCAAATCCATCGAGCTATTCGCTTTTCAAATGGCTTTTCTAGACGTAAACCTTTGTAAATTGTGGTTGATGGTCGTATTAATTAGCCCATTGAGGGGAGGATAAAAATCCCCAGCTTTTATAATTAAATGTTTGGTACAACTCACACTTCTTTGATTTCTGTGAATTTAGAACGAACAGAGAATTTGCTCCTCTAACCGTTCTTCCATATGTAAATCTATCGTATTGTAAAATTTGCAAATACATAGTTGCGCAATTTCTTGCCGCTCTGTTCTAGGCTGGAACATGGGCCGATCAGTCGAACTTTGATTTGTACCGTGTAATCAGCTTTTCACTGCCCAAATGCGGGCTATTACACCTGCCAAAAGTTTAATAAATTTCCGATTTAGTGCAGGTCTGCCAGCTGTTGAAGGCAAAAACGCGGATTCCCTTGCGGCAAGTGAACATTTTGACGTGCGTGACCCACTACAACCGTCGTTATCGCGTTGGCGTGGTATAATTTGGGGAAATAATTTTAAATCCTCGCGGTTGCTTTGGGTTCCCGTCTCCCTTTTCACAATTACGACGCTTCTTGCCGACGTTTGCTTGTTGACATTTTTTCCGCCATATTGTGCGCTTTGGAGCATCTCACTTAAAATGCTTAATGAAGGATACGAAGAGGTTGTTTTGGTGCCACCACCTCAGCAACGAGAACAGGAAGTGATTAAATTGCATTGAAAGGCGTTTTACAAATCTTGCAAGAGGTGATTTTCTGTCTGGAAGAATTAACACTCATTTGGCAAAGTTTCCAATGAAATACAATTGACCCCATGCAGCTTGGGCAGCTCTGTCCTTCATCACTTTATTCTGGTGCACCTGGTATAGCAGACGCTCATCTGCTAGTCAAATGGTCGAATTTCTTGAAACTACTCTAGTTAATTAGGACACTTTACAAAATAGGTTCGGTACTAAATATGCATTTGAAACAACCGAAACGTTAGGTAGTTAGGGAATAAAATATTCAAAAATGAGTATGGGAGGCTGATTTACTTTGCCATAAATTAAAAAAAAAAACCAAGTTGGCGGTAGAATTATGGAAAAATGGCTTTTCGCTGTCTCATCAACGTGAACAAATGGCAATTCCTAGTTCTACGAGCGAAAGCGAGGCGCTTTTCACCAAAGAGCTTTTGCATTGTCTGGTGGATACAATGTCTCCAAGTAATCTAATATAATCACGGGCAGCGATGGTGTTAAGTTGTCTTCCAAGAGTGTTACCTATCCTTCCGACTGCATTCGACATTCGTTGGTTATAACTGCCTGAGGCTAACGCACTTGATTAGGACATGTTGAGAAGTTGTCCTGGAACAAAGGGAACTTTTGGAGTCATTGAAACAGATTATGCTTCTGAACCTATTCTGTAGGTAAATTGGCTATCCTGTACTTGATCACTCCTTATTTTTCCAACAGCCTTACTTTCGGCTGTTCTCTGAATTCAATTCCAGCTCCATGTATCTGCTTCGCTTGAACTAGCTTTAGTCGCTTGTCTTTCTAAGGGAAAGGGAGACGCTGACATGAATTTTATGCAGGGGAGGGAAGAAAGTGTGGGTTGTCAGAACGACAAGTCATTTTTTTGGGTTAAAATCCTGCCCCTGGAGCTTTTAGTTTGCCTCAACATTTTGTCACTTGCGGTTGACCGAAGCGCTTCATTTCCGCTTTTTACCTAGATCACCGCTCCACTGGCTGGTTATTTGGTCTGCGAAGTGGTAAGTGATTTTAAGAATGAGGGAAAAACCATCCATATTGGATTTCTCCTGTATACGGAGTGAAGGCGATCCAAATGTGTCGAAGGCTGGCGAATTGAAGCCCTGTTGACGGTGTTGAGGAGTAATATCCTGCAAAGATCTTCACTACCTAGTCCTGATCAGTCAGTTTTCATCACATTTGCTTCCAAAGGCTCAAAGGCAAATAGGGTTGCCGCAGACTATAGCGTTTAGCTACCTTGATATGACACCAAACCTCATTCGTTTTTCCCATTAGTTCAAATATAGTTATTTCTCTGATCAAGAACATCCAACATTCCTTATTGTTTCTGATTCGGCCAAGCCGTTCGCATCCCAATTTGGTGCATATTAGCTATCACGGACTGGTACAGAGCGCGTCACATATTTTTGACTTGTGGACTAGGCTAACACCGATGTCAAACATCGAGAAAGCAGGATTTATGATATCAGTATCGTGCTTTCTGTCTCAGCTTCCAGAAGATGTGCGTATTGGTGGGCAGCGCCGATTTTCTAAACACTATTCGATGCCTTCAGTGTAGAACTTCAACTTCGCTCTCTTTGCATTTAGTGGGGAGACCGGAAGTTTGCTCTGGGTAGGAGTAGTTTGTGGAAGGAGTGAGAAACCATATTAATGAGTTGAGATTCCATCCAACCTGCTGACGCGTGGTTTGATATAACCCTTTTTGTAAAAGTTAGGCGCTAAACCGTTCCGTCCACGAGTAGGGCTTCGCGTGATTGCTAGTTTAGCTTGATTAATTGCAGAACTCATTTTGGCCAACCTACTGACAGGTAAAATAGCGCCCAATTCGCTTCTCTTTTGGTATGTCACTTTCTTTATTGAAGTGAAGTTGCGCATTGAAATGGGAGGAGTTTTGGGTGACGTGCATTTTACGACTAGATGTTTGTGAAAAGTTTCACCCTTTTGCTAAATTGACTAGCTTCTGAAATCTGTTTTTGTATTTACAAATTGGTGAAACCGAGCTTTAGAACTTAAAAAAGTATGCAAATTTTTTTACTGTCACTATTATCAAAAAAATCGGGAAGGCATGGCACAACTCTCATCGGTTTCTTTGACAAAAGGCTGACGAACTGACATCAAATAATGGTTGAGAATGAGCCCTTTGCTTTTGCCACAGAAGCCTTTTTAGCAGTGTAGACTGGAGTACCTTTTAGATGGTCATGACACTTAAGAAGGTGGTTGAAATAGCTCAGCTTTTCAATCTTCGGTGAAAAGTACAACTAAGAGTTGAAAAAATCGTACTTTATTGGGGTTTGAATGCAAAATATCCGCGCTGTGTTGGAAGGACTGATGTCACAATAATTCTTTGCGGATATGTGCGTTAGTATTCGTTTTGGAAAAAAAACTAATCTTTTTTCGAATTTTACAAGGTTATTGGGGTACGGTCTGGCTGATTTGGCATGAAAAGTTCCCACTTCGTGGCTTGGAGAATCCATGCCATCTACGTGTTTACTGGTGACCGGAAAGATTTAGGGTTTAGCAAAGCATAGTTTGTATCGGTGATTATTTTGCGAGGCATTACACCACCTCAGGATCATGTACTTCGTAATTTAAGCATGGAATCGTAGAATTGCGAATAACGAGGCCTTTATTAATATAATTCATTTGGGAGGAGACATTAATGCAGGTGTAGTGTAGTGTTCCCCAATTTAGGCCTTAACACGGGTTGTTGCTGGTTCTACTGCTACAACCAGTGGCTGACTACCCACTTTCTAAAATTATTAAATAAAACTTTGCTTATTTTTGTGCTAACCGACTTCAAAATTCTAACAGTCGTTCGCCATGTCTAGATTTCGTCCTTTTGTTTCCCTGCTGGATGCGCTTTGCTTCCAGATGTTTACAAGTTCGTTCAATTGCACACATTTGTAATTTGCCTCTCCAAATTCGTACAAGTCCAAAACACTTGCTCTCCTGTGCTTAAATGTAAATTTGGTGGTTACCTTTTTTACAACTGCTTGTTGTTACTCAATCAGGTCAAAAGTGGGTCTGTGGGTGGACAAGTTGCATCTAGCCGTTTTCTACTAACACTGGGTAAAGTGGACTAGTTTTTCTGCTCTCTTTAAAGTAAATGGAACATTTTTTTCCTTAAATCCAGTTGGAAGCTGAGTTAAGGCGTGATTTTTTAGCTTTGCCGATTTGAGAGTAAAATCACTGATATCTCACGTTGACTGCCCACTTTTATTTGTCTCATTTTTTTTCTGCTCTCTCCAACTTTTATTCAGTTTAGTGTATTTTTTCTTGAAATCCACAGTGCCCTTGCTCCCAACTTTAGATCGTATGTTGCAGACAATAAGGAAACTATCTTCCTGTACATTGTTTACCCATTTCAAGTTGGATGTGCTTCCCTTTTTAACCGAATAGTTATGCTCTTATGTCACCCAGAAAGATTCGAGAAGTATTCACCCTTCTCAGTGGGTTGTTTTGTAGCTCTCACATTACCCCTTTAACATTGAGATATCCACATATGGAGGTTGGTTTCGGCCTTTAGTGAACAGAGAAATTGGGGGACTGGTAGCAGAGCCCCATACCACCGTCGTGAAGACTGAATTAGGGGCAACTTAAAGACCTGCATTGACGCCACTAAAGCTGAAAGCGAATATTGATAGAACAACTGTCGTGTGAGAATGGGAAAGGAAGGGAGAGAAAGGGATACTTCATTAGCCAATCACCATGTTTAATTAGGTGTTTTATTATCTCTGTCAGTATTCCCAAGAAAGCCCTCTGCCCCCTGCCCATTGGTAAAAGGTCTTTTTCCTACCTCTTTAACTTTGCGCAAGATGTATGGGATTAATTGCCATTGGAATTATCACACTAAATCTCCCTGTTTTGCTCAATTTTCTCTAGATCTGAATGATACAGTTTAAGTCGTGTCGTCTAAATTCCCTAATTTTATCAAAATTGACTTTATTGGACTATTTTGCTGATCCTTTTCACGCAAAAACTTACTGGTTCATCTCCTTTCCTCCGACTGACTGACTTAACTATGATTTATGACCTAATGGTTAACAAAGGTTGCTCCCAGAGGTACCCAGGATGTAGAACATCTTGTGTTATTCCACGAAGTTAGGTGTGGGAACGAATCGAGTGGCCTATGAAAGCGCATTTTGATTGGCTGCTCGATTTTTAGCACCATTTCAGCTCCTAACACTTCATCTGTAATTTTAGTAACTTTTTTCCTTTCCCATACTCACAAAATTGCCTTGAAGTCAAGACAAGATTTCCTCAACTAGTGTTGTAATATAAAGGTTGTTGTGATATTCGACTTCACTCACTTTTCCCTCCGAACTGGCTCCCAATTTCGTTTTATCTTCAGGCATTCAGAACTCTTCTCCCTAACTTCTAACTCAAATATTCCATATTCCAAACATCATTTTGTTCATTTAATCAATGAAAAATAAGGCAGCATCACCTCCAACCTGTCGTTCTGAACGCAGGACACCTTGTATATTATATAAAATGCGAAGGTGTCGTGAACTTTTTAGTTAAAAGACTGTGCAGACTTCTTTTCCTTTTGGCTTTGGAAACTTCGAACTCTGATTAATTGATTCCTAAATTCGGCTCAAATACGTTATATTTAGTAACTTTTTGGGCATTTATGACATACATTACTTCGTGTTCACAAACCCAAACCCTGCACACTTGAAATACCTAGGCATGCATTAATTTACCTCTCATATCTTCTGTTCATGTGACCCTCTTCAGTTATTTAATTTTATCATAATAACCACACATTTATTTGGACACCTTATAAGATGCCTCTGTCGCTTTTAGCTCCCCACCTACACACCTGCCTCAGTCTCTCTTCTGCTGCACTCCTCCGATGTCGGGAAGGTGAGTATTTTGCCCACTTTCACTTCTGTCAAGAAAGTAACTTGCTCTGCATATTTCTCCAAGACTTGTCAGACAAATAGTCTCCCTTGCTCTTGTCAAATTTCGCCTTGTTCTTTCCCTTCCCTGTCTTATCTTCCTCCCTCCTCCCCTCTGTCATGCTCCTCTCCTGATGAGTCAGGCTTACCATCTTATTATGCCTTGTCCTCCTGATCCTCGTGAATCAGTCTGCGAATTGGCAGGAAGTCGCGCTATTTGATTTGGGTTTTCGCATTTGACTGGACCTGTACGGCGTGACTTGTGTTCCCCTTGTTTTCAGAGTCAGGGATGCAGCGTCCAAGTTTCGCTCTGAAGACGCAATACGAAATAGTTCTGGAAGTAGATTTTTTAAAATTGCATCAGCACAGGGAAACTTGTAGTACAGACGGGTTGACCAGAGCTTTGTACTGTGGTTAAAGGCGTTGAGGTGCGAACGAGGGCCATTCAACAAATTGGCATAGCAACGAGAAGCCTTCCCGATTCAAGGGCATTTGGCAGTCCGTCGATTTCACTGAGTCCGATCACCTAGTCTTGCTTGCGAATTGGACTACGGATAACCATATTTAAGTAATGCTCTAAGCTGGAGCATATTTCGTTTTCAAAATTTTTTCGTGTCTTCTCGCAGCTGTTTCCATGTTCCATTTCGTCTTCGACCTTCTTCGCTGCTTCAATGCCGCTTAATCGCCTACTGGTGTCATTATCAGATTCTTGCGAACTATGCTGCCATCATTGTAGTAGACAATTTTATAGAAGTCTATAGTACTTCCAAATCTGGTCTTGTTCCTTTGCTTGGTATGGTGAAGATTATAGACCAATTTGGATATCTGAAGTCGGTTTCAAATACTCTTCCATTGTGTAGCTGGTAAGACAGTCATCCATGAGAGACGCCTTTCCTGTGTGGTCCTCGACCTGTAGTGATCGGACACTGCCTTACTCCACTATCACTAATGTAACGCTCCAGGCTTGCGATCCTATGTGTAATGAAAGCGAATTGCATTTCGTTCAGTGGCATTTAGTATATCATCTCAGGGTCATTGACGATGCATACTTGCCCTTCTTGACAATTGTTATGGAGCGTGTTTTGTTTGCAAATGTAGGAATTGAACTTTTGCGTCATTCGCTTTTGCCCGTTGATGGAATCCCCATTCACCAAGTGATAATAATATTTCATCATCTTACTACCTCGCTGAAGAGGAAGGTAGACTTCTCCTCTGACACTTTGCTGATTCGCTTGACGTGGTCCAATCATCGACATTATCATGTGATACTGTAGGACTGTCTGATCCACTTTTACTGTGGTTCATTACTCCTAACGTTCATGCTTGTCTCCCACGTGATGTGTGTGTGTCATCTGCCTCAAATGGTAGCTGATTGTCACTAACTAGGCATTCAGTTGACGGGTGCATGACTAAATTGAACGAAATTAAATGAACGAATGGTGGAAAAAAACTGGTAAATATTCCGATGAGTGGATGGATGAACGCCTGCATTTTCCAATTTCCTCTGTGCTTGACCGGTTTTTTCCTAAATAATTAGTTTTTCTGCTACGTACACGCGATTTCGCATTTGATATCGTAGTGCCAATTTTTTTGCCATCTGCGAGTCAATCATCATCACCGCCTTCCACCTTTGCAGTGTTGAGGAGTCCAGTTTGGTTACTGCTAGACTATGATCATCTTCCGTCCAAAGCATTTCTGCACCCACCTTATTGTTTTGCTCTCCTTTTTTGCGGCACAGCTTGATGCAGTCAGTCGCCATAAGCTGGCAAAGAACACAAAGCATGCTTGTGGTGCCGAGCTCAGGTGAGAAACTCTAGATGTCACATTTACAGTAAGCGTTTATGCCAAGACCCTATCCAAACAGCAGCACTGTCGTGTGCACATTTACAGGGGCGCCCCTTTTTGTGGTGTTTGTCCTGACACAGAAATCGGTCTCATTCCAACTTACCGCTACCGACTAACTGACTCACGTTTGGAATGGTGATTATGCAGCCATTTTAAGACCCTTGATCGAGTCTTTTTCATCCAGAAACTTTACGTTTTGCGTTATTGTTATCAAGTCTCTGCTAGGAACCGCGGGTGCCAAAACTCTAGGATGCTGATAAAGCCTCAGACTTGTCCATATCTCGCCTGTCTTGTCATCGACAAGTACGCTTATCTGTTCGTCTCACGTCTCCTATTGATTTAGCCCCTTTTCATTTACTTTCCACCTCAGAGTACCCCCCATGCTTCTGGCTGTCACAAATTCTCTTAAGTGTCTTGACTTGCGCTTCGATTAAAATTCGCTATTCCAATGTGTTTCTTGAACCTATCCTGGCATATCCTTGTCAAGGTCTAGGTTTGAATACCTAGTTATTATCCCCCATCTCACCCTTTATCCACCTCTGCCATCACACCCAAATCCAAAGAAACTGCTTTTTTGCTTTCAAGTGTCTGTGTTCTTTTTTGTAAATGCTTAGTCCATATGTAACTTTGTAAGCGGTTTTTTACTCAAGCACACACGCAAATTATGTGACGATTAGTACAGCAAAACTACTGACTCACCGGTGTTCCGTGATCGTCGGTGAGAGCAATAAGATCGTCATTATCTTGTATTCCTCGTAGAAGCAGCAGTTTTACTTCTATTTGGTGCACTTCTGGATGTCTCTTACTATCACACGATAAGTTGTTGAACTTGTTTCTAAAAGCCTCTGAACTTGTCCACATTTGTGCCAGTCAATGCACGATCTTATCTCACTGATTCAAACCTTTGGTTGTTTATTTGGAACGTACTTCACAGTGCTCCTTGTTCATTAAAAAAAGGCGTAGCTTTCGTGAACATTTGTTTTGTATGTGCGGACAAGTTAAGGGCACTTTTTGCAAACTCTTTAGGAATACTATTTCAGGAGCTTTCAGAAAACTGCTTGTTGGGATTTTGATGCGTGGTTGGAAATTAACCTCTGCACCATCGCTTCGCTGTACCGGGAGCTCCTTTTTCATCATTCTTAAACGTATTTTACTCATTAGGTATTCATGAGCAGCTCGAAAATACTTCATTTTAGGCTTTTCTCAAATGACTATTTGACTGCAGGTAGGCGAAAGCAAGAAGCAATAGCATAGCAATAAAAAATTTGTCTTCACTTCATTTACTTTCCTGAAGACTTTTTTATTGCGATTCTGCCAAAATTCTTTGCATTTTAAGTCATTATGGCGTGAAAATTGAGGCTACCCCAAGTAAACACGTTTTCCTCAACTAGTCGCAGATGCTGGTCTCTACAGGTTGAGAACGCTGCCAGCATGACTACCAGATTGTTGTTTGTGCAGTGTCCCCATTTCGTGGTTTCTTTATCCTACTTTGACTCTATCCTTGGTTGGAACGCTTTGAACACAGTATCCATTGCTCATCTGATCTATACTGGTTGATTTTTCTTTGTTCGAAGCCCTTCTTTATTGGTATTTCCTCCAAAAGAGTGAAAATGATTCTATTGCTGGTTTTTAGGTAGACAAGGAGGCAAATTAACCGTTAAATTTTATGAGGTTTCTTCTTGTTTTGTGGTCAATGCAATCCTCTTTAACTTTGTTTACATTTTAATTGCTTCTTTGATGGTAATTTTAAATTCTGTGTATTTTGAAATTCCTGGTCAAAAAATTGTGCCAACTAATCAGATGTGATTTGAGCTTAGATTTGTTATTGCTAAATCATCTATTCTCCCTTCCACCACCGCTTTAGTGCACTGGAAGCTACTTTTTGACTGTCGCGGGCTTAAGTTCACCGAAAAGATTCAGACACTAAAAGGGGCTGACCGGAAGCAGGAAATGGTAGTCCTATATCGAAGCTGCGAGTTCACTTAAGTTACCTGATTGTATGCTATTTATTAACTTAGTCACTTTATGCTTTCCGTAGCAAAAATGTTTGCCATCGTTGTTATGAGTTTCTCATTTGGACTCAGTGGGCAGGCTAGAATGGGCGAAATAAGTGCGTTGATTACATCATTTTGTAGCGTCCTGAGACTTTTCTGAAGACGGAAAAAGGCAATACTGGGGTAGAATATGTATTATCGCCATGCGGAAAGGATAAGGGGCTGCCGGCATTCCCCGATGGCCATGTCGCTGAGCGAAAGTACAGTGGCCGTCCCCCCTAGTGCCCACATGGCCAAAAGGGAGTTGAGCAAACAATCGAAGTATTGGAACTGTTTTTGATCTTCATTTACCGGTTTTGAATTCACTCCCTTGTTCTTTAGATCTACCAGTATCCCTTTCATGTATCAGCATAATGCTTTTAGGGTTTTGCTTTTCGTCATCCTCGTTCCTTCGAGTTTGGTACGCGTTTCGACTCCATATACGGTTGGAGTTAGGAATTCTGCATGTCCACTTGCCTTGTCTCCGGTTTATTGTCAAAATTACATGAGGTATGAGGTGAGGTATAGCAAAAGGTTAACTATTATAGTTAATTCACCCTCTCTGTGTCTGAGGGGATTAAAAATACCTTCCCGGGTCGCTATAGCAGTTAATTCGTTCACTATTTCCTTTACAGCACGCAAACAGGCTTGCAAGATAGAATTTCCTCTGAAGAAGCCAAAATTACCAGTCCTGTGTTATTTGGTTGGCACAATTGAATTCAGCGCTCATTTTTACCACTAGCGGCCTTAATCTTACTGTGAGTGCCTTACAGAAGAGCCCTATCGTCATTATTCTGCAGAATTTGTCCATTGCTGACAGGATATGTGATTGAGGAATGAAGGAAGGTATATCATTAGTGATTCTGTTGAGGTCGAAAAGCAGACTTATTACCATTGAACCATCTATTCTGCTTTCTGTATAAATTAACTTGCAGAAGTCAAAGTGTTTAAAGAAAGTAAATAATTAAAAGCGATAGCTGGAATGACGAAATGTATCAGGACTCTGTAATTTTTGCCCGGTATGAAAATATTGTAATTGCCCCTACAATTTCCAGTAGTAATAGTGGTTCCACTTTTGTTGTGGTCCCCTTTCTAACAGTTCTTATTCCGTGGTTGGCATTTTTTAGTAGGTTCTTTAGCCTCTTATCAGTTCCTTCTCGAAATCACATCATCAACAGCTATGTTAGCGTTTGAAGGCATACTTCCTGCTGGTGGATCATACTTCCCGCCTACTGTATACGTTAGCTCATCTTTCCGCATGTCTGGTTAGTTTGAAACACTTTGCCACAGCCTCTAGCTCTTGATGTGTTAACGAGTTATTCTAAGCAAGTAAGGAAGCAACAGCGTAAGTTGTTATTTCTTTGTGAGGAGGGGCTGGGTGCTCCACCTTTCATGTTTCCCATAGCGCTCTCAGCAGCCATAATAACGACATTGGTTTTGTTTGAACAAATTGTCTGCGGCCTTTAGCATGTAGATTCGCGTGTGAGTTATCACCTCTGGCGTGCCAATGACTGTAAACTGGCCACAACCACCACCACCGCACCTGATTCCGAGTTGCAGGTTAGGACATATGCAAGACCAAAGATGCACGCCGAAATTTATGCATTATTTCCTTTGAAATGGACAGGAACATTCGCAAATCCCGAACTGGCATATTTTGTCCCTCACCTTTCAGCCCTGCCGAGTTGACTACGAACTGAAAGTCTACGTGGTAGACGAGGATGGCTCCCGAGTACAAAAGCGGTGAGTTATTTGACCTTTATATGTTCTGTTATTTTAAAGCCCCGGCGGTAGCGACGGTTGCTGTCTTGATTGTTTGCAATGCTGCTTTGCCTTCTGTTTCCCCTCCGTTCCTTTTTCGCCCAAGCTATGAACGTGGTGGGATAGAGGATATACGTACACTCGATCACCTTCTCCTTTTTTCTTGCGTCGGCAATTAAGAATTAACGTTTTAATTAATTCCTTGAGTACTGGTGATTTCCCCGAGTCACGAGTTTTAGTTCTATTGCAATCTGGTTTCTCGATAGGTAATTTGTATTCTTAGTGTCACCTAAATCAAATTGGGAAGCCATGGTGTAATATTTTAGACATCCATACGTGCTGTAAGTGATGAAGCTATCTTGCTGAAGCATGTATGGTTCCTTCGGAGTGTTCCCAGTATGTGGATTATTAGATCTTCTACGGAATGTGGGAGTCGTAACATTGTTCCCACTAATTTGCCTCGACTGTCATAAATAACGGGTAACGCAAACGTCCGCTTTCATCGGTGGTGCTTCTTTTTTCATGCCCTTGGAAATACCTTTATGACAGGCATAATGAGTTCTTATTTGCCTTTCAAAGCGAAAAATCACCCAAGGTTATTTGAGAAAGACGCATTATTAAATGCATCACGGTTGCAGGACCAACTCTGTACGCTTTTTTGGTAGCGAATTTCGAATGAGGGGACCTAGGAAGCAAAGCACTTGTAGTAGCATGATTGTGCATACTTTCAACTATCCCCCTCTGAATCATGAAAGTTGCGCAAAGGAGCAGACTTATGTCTCTTGGGTGCTTTTTTGAACCTAGGGGTGGGCGACCGCTGCGAATGTTTTGATATCGGGCGCCACGTTTACTCTAAGTTCTTGGGGAAATGTGGGGTGCGAAATTACCATTTTTAGCAGTTCATTTTAATTTTCTGAGGAAGATTGGTAATTTTGGTAATATCTAATACTTTGAAAGGTTTTCTTACCTCAACACAACGATAACCATGCAACGTATGTGGCAAACTATTTTTGGTACTAAATACGCAAGATTTGGTGTCATTTAGAAGAAATTCAATCCCATAATCCCTATAATTAGTGGCTAAAGCAATGTGAATGATGTCAGCATTGTACATCAAACATGTATGCGGAGGCCGGAGAGGGAGATGAAATTCGATTTAAAACCAAACTGGTGTTTAAAAGTTTTCTCTCAACCATCCAAGGTAACCTATGTTTCATCAGCGATTTTTTGACAAAAATTGTCATGAATGTTTCATTTTATTTGTCTCTTTCCTAAATCATCGTCCAATTTGGATCAAAGTCCACCATAGTTGCAGGTTTCAGGGGTCTTCTAAAGCAGTACATTTGTGATGGGTTAATTTTGTTAATGGCTGCATTAAAGATACGGGGAACGTGTAAACACACTAGCTTAATGTGGTGTTTAACGCTCGATGATTATACCTTGATATGGCTAGTGGTGAAATTCTTTGCACTTAGCAAAGGTGGCGCATTTAGTTGAGTAAAGTCCTTTTCGAGGCAAGCTTTCGTATACTGTAATGCTAAAGGGCAGACTATCGTTTTCATATTTTAATCCCTGTCGGAAGCATCTTATGCTCTCACATATTGCTCTCTTAAGCTGTGTTTCTGCTTATTTAAAATCGTAGGAAACCATGCTGTTTACCTTACACATATGAAGGCTGCGAGACATTCATTTATCCAGATCACCCATAAATGGCCCCGACTTTTAATGGACGCCCGCATGTCATAATTTTACGTTCCGTTTAGTCGACACCACGGACGTTGACTGCTTCGGTTGATTTTCGCATGCTGTTAACTCTTCTGTTTGCTAGTGGTCTCATTACAGCCCATGGGTAACTTTCATGGGGCATAAATGCTGAGTTTCTCCAGTCGTCTCGTCCCATGAAGCACGATTATAGATCAGCCTTTAAGGGCAAATTCAAAACAGCACTGCGACTACAAATTGAAGAAACTAACTTCAGCTGTCAAGCGTTTAATGGCATAGGATATTTAGTGTTCACTTTACTGTTATCATCTCATTGTTCAATGTTGAACCGCAGAACTTTGAAAGAACCAAATACCCGTGTGCATAGGTAGCAGCCTCGTTTTAGGCATCATCTCTGGCACTCCTTGCTTATGTTGAGATCAACCTTTGTCACAGCAAGAAAACTTTCGAAGTTAGCGATTGTTGTGCATAATTGATTTCGTTGGGTTTGCCTGTGTTAACCCTACTGGAACGACTCGTTTGGTATGCATAGGTCGAGATTGGGCAATTTTCGTAAGCGGAGTCATTTTGTATGCTTTTCGCTTTTCGTAACAGTGATACATGTTACCATATGACTTGCCGAAGTTACGTTCGGACTTCGTGTCTTTGCTCTACTTCGTTGCTACTCCACCATATTCGGAGTCTATTCAGGCTTCACTGCCACCATAGAGATGCTGTAAGCAGACTCTGTGAATGGTTTTGTGTCGATTAATTATAGTTTCTCCCACTACTAGTTGTGATGTACAACTTCATCAAATGTCGGCTTGGGTTTAATGGCTTTTCCATGATCTCTTATAGTTTTTTTTCCCATTCATTTAGGAGTGTGCACCCTTTAAGGCACCAGTGATAGCAAGGATGCTCTTCGCAAAAATTGAAACGTCAGAATACATCCTCCCGAACTGTCACCAATAGTAGTGCCCAAGTCGTCTTTGCAGACCTCATGAGGTGTACAAATCTTGAAGTAGGTTTCTTACACACAGCGAAGAACTGGAACGCCTCATGTTATCGTTGCGGAGGTTGAATCACGGTAGACCGAAATGGCTCACTGTACTTTAATTAGTATGTAGATATCTTTATCGTGGTTGCTAATCACAGCCTTGGGTATTTTTTTTTTTTTTTTTGGTGAAGAGCTCTCGTTTTCCAAGTCTTTCCTAGATAGTATCAAGTGAAATATGGATCTGCTTTCCTTCCACAACTGCTAGATCAGAGACCCTTCTGGCCATGGGATAAATAAAAGTGTACCATTACGTAATTTAATCCTATTTATGACGTATTTACACCACATTATCGTTTTCTCGTCTTCCACGGAGAGCGAATGTTGTTCTTTCCATCATAAGCAATACAGTTATATCAGGAGGAAAATAGCTAGTCATTAAAAATTGATGCAGAATGCTGCGCGAAATACACGGCTTTGGCATTAACTAAGACTACACTAAATGGACCTACTGGGCTCCAGTAGCGCATTTTGAAATGTTTTAATAAAGCCTTAAACCATGAATTAGTAGGAGGTTTTTATTGCACAGGAGACTGTCCTGGGTTAAGATCAAAGGGTCAGGTGTCAAGGCCCTAAATTTGAGCGAAACCGTTGCGTCGTAAACCCGCGTCCATTGGCTGCTTCCGATCTTAACGTCTGCTACTGTTTTAGTGGCTGCAACTAATTGATGGAGCCAAGGAGTCTTGAATTAACGGAGCAGATGACAAAGGAGAAATCATCATATTTATTACCCGTTGATGCTACATTGACGCTTCCTCTTTCATCATTGAGTGTTAATGTACTTTACTTTTGCTCCTGAAATCGTGCACCCTTAGCAGATGTTCATGGCGAATTTATGAGGCATTTAGTCGTGTTCAAAATACCCACCTTTGTCAGTAATTATGCTTGTACGCGGCAATTTTACCGACATTACATTTGCAACTAACCCATGTTTTGGCTGCAGAATAGCCCCTTATTTAATGAACATTTTGTATTAGAAACACGAAAAAGTCGGTTTTCCCTATGTTTGTGGATGTGAGTTCTATCACAGAATTGGCGGCACAAATAGATCAAAACATGGCTAAGTCAAGGGCTCCATTGTATCTGAGGCATGGTAGATGCTAGAAATTAATGACATACAGAAGGCCGAAATAAACACACATTAGCAGCTACGAGGTTCGGAGTGCATTGTTATCCCAGCAATGATTTTTGGTAATGTTAAACTATTCTGAATTGTAAGGAGGCCTTGAATTAAACGAGTAAAGGTTTAAAGAAAGGTAGTTTGTCTTGCCGTAACGATAGGTTGGAAGTACGTATCCGTGTCTTATTCATCTACGAAATGAGGCATTTCCTTCGACTGTGGCTTGTTATTAATGACTGAGTAATGTTAGCTTAAAGCTTACTTTTTTGTCTAGTCCTGCTCATTGCACACTCAACTCCCATTAACGTTGTTACGTTTGTTGTCAAGGCTAAATGTCTTTTTATGGATTCAATTCCTCCCCTCCCCTCCCCTCCCCTTTCGGATCTCATTTACAGCGTTATGAGGCAAATGACATAGCATTGCAAGCCACTAGGCTATAAGTAACCCAAGCACTCAATATATTCTCATCACTACCTCGGTTCCACACCTCAGTTTGTAGTCTGTGTTCTCAATCTACTTACCTCGTTCTCAAACATGAATTCTGTCACAGACTCACGGAATAGTGGTGTAAACAACTCAAAGAATGCAGGAACGAAGCTGATGATTTTGTAACTGTTTAGTGGGCGAGAAAATACGTTATCATAGGCTTGAGGTGAGATGGAGTTATTGGATATCCAAGACTTGCAATGGAATTGAGCATAGACATAAGTAAATTACTCATAAATTAGCGAAAACAAGGGTTAACTTTGTCACATCCATCGGTAATATTGGAGGTGTTGAATTAAATGATCAAATAGTAGAAGAGTTTTTTAATGCCTTTATAAGGCAAAAGGCAAACTATTCTGGACAGGTGTTTGACATAATAACGGCAGAGTATCAAATGCCACACTTGAACCAAATATTGCGTAAAATTTTGTACTCTTGCCCATCCAAGTCACCCTCACAAAACACTAGAGTTAACTACTGTCACTATTCTAATGGCAATATGGGCTATCCTTGATCAATCTGCGTGACTTAGGGGCCTAAAATTGTGGTGAACTACATCAGCACTCCATTGTTCTTCCACAAAAGTAGACTGATAATCTTCAAGTCTTTGAGTGTGCGTTTGCGCTAGCGGGGACGTAGGTAGCTAACTTGCGCCCGCTGTGTTGTAGGGAGCCTGAGGTGGGACCAAGGTGGCGGATGCTAATGAGCTCTGGCGAGGTAAAGTCAGATGCATAATAGCAGTACCAATCAATATGTTGTGTAGGTCTTGAGGCAGCTTTCGAAGCGGTTGCAAAAATAGTGTTTGTCCTACTGTCACTGATATCAGATTTTTTTTTATCATCGGGCAGGTTGTCTCCGTACAGCGTTTTGTGCAGTAGCTGAATAATACGCGGTGATGTATTGAAGTTTTCATTTGTTTTCCTTTCGTCTCTTTGTAGGAACTCGGTGCGCATGATTGTGCGCAAGCTGACCTTTGCACCCGATGAGGCAGGTCCCCAACCGACAACAGAGGTTGTTCGCGACTTTCTCATGAGTCTTGGAAGTTTGCGCGTCGAAGCCTCCCTCGACAAGCAGGTTGGTATCTCATTTTCTCTGATCATCAAAACTCCATCACCTATATGATGGGTAACTTTTGGTCTTGTTACATGAGTTAAAAACGGCTTTAGTAGGTCCTTCCCGGCTCAAGGCTCACTCCAATTTGCGATTTCACTGAGGTGGTGCACTGTGCTTGAATTATTGCAGGCAAATTTACTTTACTGCATTTACGTCGATGCTCAGTCGAAGAATTGACCTTTAAAAAGCGCAGAACTTTTCTCTGTCTCTGCGTAAAAGGACGAATATTCGTTGACGTAGTTTTTCTCCGGTTAACCTCCCAGCATGTACTAGTCACGAATGTTTGGAAGTACCTTTACCATCAACGTGCAAAGGGGCTGGGCGACGAGCAGCATAGGTGGGTGAAAAGTTCTGCGTAGTCACTTCCTATCTTACCTCCTACCCTTAATGTTCTCCGTGGTCGTTCTTCTACTTTGACTTTCACAAAGTAATTGGGTGAACTAGGCAAGTAGGTCACGCAATGTTTCTCTGCGGTGGTGGAGAGACTCAGATCCGTCGAAATTGATGCATCGCATGGATTTCGATGAGTGGTGGTTGTTTTAATTGCGGATGTCATGGTGGGTATTTATTTGTCACATTTCTGAAAATTAAGTGATGTTCTTAAACAACTGTGTCCGGTGTGGTAAGATTTTAAGCTATCTCAGTCTTCAGATCTTGATCACAGTTAAGTGTATTCTTAAAATATTGTAAGAACTTTGCTAAGGAAGATTTCACTCTATCCCAATCTGGTCCCCCCATTCCTGAGCATAGTACGGGACCGGAAATTTCAGTAGTCACGAAAAGTTGACCCGATTGCTATAGCCCTTCTCTTACGAGTCTCCATAGATTCATCTACCCACTACAGGTGTCTCTTCATTGTTATCAGCTTACGAAAGGACTGGTAGGAATGGTAGTATGGCAATCATGAATAGAAAGTCGTGCCATTAGTGTGGCGAACAATTCGGTGGAGGCAGAAATGGGCACATTTCTTTAGAAAACCTCTTAGTTGTTACATAATTCTTTTAGAAATACTTCCACGGCGAATCGATAGTTGTCAATGTGCTTGTGGACAATAACTCCACGAAAACTGTCAAAAAGATTAAACTGATAGGTAAGTTCCTTTTTTTAATTTCTAGCGGCAACATTGACCAAGTCGTCGTCTCTAAGTTTCATTCGATAACAATGGACATTAGCATTGAAAAAAACTGAAATCACAATGTCTCATTTTCTTCATGGACTAACACGTTGCATTGACTAATTAAGAAGTCAATAAACACGTCATTGGTTGTCATTCGAAAGGCAATCATAGATTCTAGTGACAAGTCACCTCTTATTGGTTAAAGCCGCTTTTGAATTTAGACGCCTTAAAGACCAAATCGCAACTTAAATACCTGTTACCTCCATTTAGAATTACTGAACCAGCATACAGGTTTATGATCACTTTGATGTTGTGCTCTAGTATTATCCACTTTATGACCGCTACATGGGCTTTCATTCATACCTGTCGGAGAGAGTTAGAGCCCGTTGCAAAGCGTTACAAAGCGAGTGGGATTTTCAACTCCGTTCGGAAGGATGGCTTGGTATCTCAAGTAGCGGATCAGGAAGTTCATTAGTGAAGTGTCAATAAGTATCAACTTAACGAAATGAGAATCTGTTGTAAGAACCTCGCTCATAACTATGACTTGCTAGTTCCTCCCAATCTATAGTGTTTCGTTGTTTGATACAGCAGAATGATTCCACTCATTCAAAATACCTGATTTTTGATGTAATTGAACCCCATTTGAGGTAACTTGGGATTACTTTTAGGGCGTATGAATTATCCCCTATGATGCATCTTTTATGAAGTGATAAAGTAGTAAACTGGCTTTTACAACGATGCTGGAGGGACCAAGCAGTACTCCGATCACTTCCAAAAAAGATGTAATCCTCGTTACTTATTTTAGTTGGAACGAAGGTAGATCTTTTACTCGCATTCGTCTCCCATCAGGTTTCATCAATTGCAGTTCTCCCTTCAGGAAGTGATTTTTAGGTTTTTTCACTATCCGTGGTCGTGGCTGTGGTTGGCTGAGTGTCCGGACGTCTGTATCTATCGCATCAGTAGCGTTATTTTCGAAATCTTCAATCCATTCACGTAGGGCACTCGTGCCGATGGGGATGAATCCGTGCTCTACTACATCCACCTCTTCCAGGAGCACTTTAAAAGCTAGTTTTTTGCTAAAATTCCTAACTTGAGAATTACTGTCCATGTGAATGAAAGTATATTGCTTAATAATTTGGTCTGATTAAGGTTTAGCCAGCAGCCGGGGTTCCTCTGAGTTATTTGTATAATTCATTTGTTGTGATTAGGTTTACAATTGTAAATTTCTTCTATTAACCACTACAGGTTCACATTAATTAACTGAAGACATTTGTTTGTTTTGCTTACAATGTTTGTTTTTTTGTCTTTTTTTCATCCATCTTTCCGATTAGATTGGTTGGAGTAGTGAAGAGGCTTCATTGCGAGGTATCGCACAAACAGCTTTGAGGGCTGGCTGCTTATTGGGGTCTAGGCTAGTCCATGCACGATATGTGCGCCGATTACCGTGAGTGGAAGAGGGATGTGGTTGGTGGCATTGTCTTTGCAGTTCTCTTTTGGCACTGAGCCGGAGGTATCAGAAGTCCCGCTTAGATGTAAACGACTTGCATGGAGTGAATTTTACCGGAAAAGTTTGCTGTTATTGTCCTGAGTTACTTCCTTTTATTGGAGACACTGCTAATTATTAAGAAAGATGAATGCATTGTTACAAACTTTGTGATATTTTGTTGAATAAACAGGCCAAAAGATGATTTTATAAATCATCTGCTCTGTTGCGGCTTTTAAATTGACTATGCTCCACCTTTGAGTGCCTTTCATTCGTGCCAGCCACAACGCTCTCAGTAGCAGACGTTGAAGAGCTCTTGGCATTGTGGGCATATCTTCTGGTAGCCCTTCCTTGTCGACACCTCGAGCATGGTAGCCACCAAGAGATTCAAATCAGGAGAGCTAGGAGACTAAACGTGCAAGGTCTGCCATAGTTAGAAATTCTTTCGATCATCTACTCCTACGTCATGCAGGCAGCTAGAGTGGCCCTACCAAATCACGTATGCTCCCTCGTGAGTGACTGGCATGGTCAAAAACTTGGTAATTTCCTCTCATGTCAAAATTTAGACTACTGCATTATTTCTGACTTTGAAAGGAGAAAAAACGACATGTTTCGCGATTTCCGTTTATGATGTGGAATTCTTGAACTGGAATTTTTGACGGTATCCTCTCACGACATTCCCGTTTTTGGGAACAATAGCAGTGGAATTCTTGGAGGAGACGAAGAGCACCTTTCCAACACTGAACACGAAGCAGGCCAGGTACCAAGGATGGCATTAACTGTGCCTGGAGGTGCAATAACTGATAAATATCATTTAAAACCTCTATCAAGAAGCCGCTTTTTGTCTTCCATCGCCCTTCCCATTGCGTTCGACCTTTTCAGTGCGACAGTACACGGTCATCTGTCTTCCGAACGCGAGCCATTACAAGTGCAATGTCGCCGAAATTAGCTCCGAGTAAGTTATTCACCCTGCCCCCATCCCCCACGTTAAATGCCAATTCTTTTCTTTCGGGGTGTGCGCCTTTGTACCTGTCCTTTTTCAGCTAGGCTGGTGTCGTCAATGCAACACTGTGTTAACCCCATTTGAAATTAGGTAGGATGCCTCAGTTAACATTCTCTTCTAAATTCGCAGAGAAAACTGCTTCACCACGACTCGGAGGTGAAATCAACATCTGCATCACTGAAGTGACCAATTACTCTTCCCAGATAAAGCGTATCCTATATCTATTTTATTGTTTTCAACCCACAAACCGTTCATAGAAGTAAGTTTGACTGGTTCCACTTCGCGTTTGCTCAGCTGTTACTGCGTAGTGTAAACTCCGATCATACCACGGGTGACTGGCCAGTAGTAAACAAATTAAAACTTTTTGAGAAACCATTTCAGCACAACCTATTCATGCTACTGAATTACAGCACAAGTAGCCAGACAGTACTTTTTGTAACAGTCCGATCTAAAGTTGCTTGTTCGCACCACTTACCCCGTTAATAAATTGTAGACTCAGGACCTTTGAGGTCTAAACGTAACTTTCATAATTGAAAGAAATTGTGCAAACAAGCTTTCCAGTCTTACTCGATCATTTCTAAGGTTGCGGTGTTTGCTCCGTCTTTTGTAAAATTTGCATCTTTCATGGTAAACAAATGAGCTGAAAATGGTGCCTGTGCTTTGTTCGGTGAATTTCGACTTTGTTATTTGGTAACTTTGCATGAACATTTACTCCGTTTAGCATTTTCTATCTCCATCCTTAAGTAACGTTACTTTTCAATGATGATATTCATAGCACAATTGTTGCAGCTAAAAATACCTTTACTTCAAAATGCAAAACGGAATTAAATAATTGGAAAGTCTGTCTTATCCAAGCCATCCGTTTAAAGTTGCTGTTAAATCCAAGTACATTTTTGGCTGATTTTATGCAAACAAGGTAAAGCGACAACAAGTTTGCGTCGTTTTGACGATGGAAGAAAAACTGCAAAAGCTGCTTAAATGATTGTTATTAAAATAATCACGAGGAAAGTTGGTTGCGAATCCTACTTCAAATAGTTGTTTGTCTCTGGAAGCAAAAAAAAATCAAGCCTCAATCACTTTTAGCTCGATTGTACTTTCCTTCCCCACTTTTTGATTTCATTTCGTCTGCGATTGCTTGACGATTGTGCCAAGAAGAGTTGATGATCGCTTCAACTTTGGAGAAATATCACCAGGATGTAATGCGGAGGGAGAGGATGCGATGAGACAGTGTTTCTTTCCCTTCCATCCTTAGGTGAGGTATGAGATCTCACGACTATGTTTCGTGGTGGGCCGCATAAGGGGAGAGAAGTTTTTTGTACACACTTTCGAGTCGCGTCCCATCGAGCAGACAGACCTGAAATGCAATTGTTCAGCCTCCATCAAGTGGACAATTTACGGTAAACCACTGTGTGCAGACCGCCACGCAAACGGAGCAAGGGTAGTCTTTTGAGGATGAGGGTTTGCGTACTTCAAAGGCAGGTGTGAGCCACGTGGTTTAGTAGTTGAATAGTGGTGCTTTGGAGAGCAAGTAATGTTATACTCAGTTGTTAAACTAACTCTGGTCCACAAAAAGTGCAGTAGCCATTTCTCGTTGCATGTCAGTTGGTCAGCCAGTAGTCTGAAATGTACGACCTTTTTTGCAGCGTATCCGAGAGAAAGATTTGTTTAGCAGGCTACTACTTCCATTGGAACAAGCTATTTTGTCATTCACGATGAATAGCTTTGGGAGTTACTCTTGACACTCTCGTTAATGCTCTATGATTCTTCGTCATTAACAATAGGACATTTGGTCCCGCATGGGGTTCCATTACCTGCTGATTCAATACCAGCATCGCACCAACCTCTGTGCTCACCCAATAGCTCCGAAATAGATTAAGAATATAAATTTGACTTTAGAATCCCCTTTTTCCTCTTGCAACCTATGAACTGACGGCTATAGTAGTGTCAAAGTCATTTATTACTTCCTCGACAAGATTTCGTTCCTCTCCACCGGGTGTGAGGCCATTGGCTAAGGGGGCGCCTGCGTTCCTTATTGCTTCGGCTTAACGGTCAGTGCAGTGGTACTAAATCCAGTGTTTTGATCAATTGGGACTTTAAAAATATGGTTTGACATCTATTTGGACATTATTTGATCATATTTTGCTTAAATATGACCGAAAATTGTGTAAAATGTTAACATTAGGACAAGTCTTGGTCTGTAATGGAGGATTTTGAAAGAATTCCAATGGATGGAAATGATTAGGAATCAAACCGAATCATTGACATGCTTTTCCGTTGGTTTTTCCTCAGTAAATTATGCTTATTGTCAATGAAGCTCCTTGACAAGTATCGAATAGCAGTGGAACTCATCGTGTGTTTGGAATTTTATTAACATGCTTACCACCAACATCACATGTGTAAGTCTCGCATTTCATACCTTAGGCAGTACGTCACATATTTGTGACGCGTTCGATTACAGGAACCTAAATTTGGGTGAGGATGAAAAAGGTTAAGGACGGTTGGTGTTATCCGTAAGATCTGTAAAGCACCTGGGCTTCAGTGATTGTCGATCGTCCCCTGAGGCCCTGGTATGAAAGTGTTCAATATGGAAAACTTGTAGACAACACTCAGCGCCGATAATAAACCATTCATGATACACATTCGCTGTCTTCTTAACAAGCCTAAATCGCTCGTGTCTGACACGGAGTACGCTTTTTTGAGAGGTTAGCATCGTGCTCAGTGATTTTGTTTTCTATAAGATAGCCTTAGTGGAGTTTTTCATGAGGCCCTATCTCTTATTTTACAATCTATTGCACTTGGAATACATAAATAGTTGTCAATGAAATTGTTTACCTTGTATAAGATATAAGGCTAGAAAGACAGGCTGTATGTTCAAAACTCTGCGGGGGTATAATTAGGCATAATGAAAGCCTTTACCTGGTGCTCTTTGAAAGTAAAGTAATCTTCAGCACACTGTGGCACTATTTAATGGGGCATCATAAAGTGCGCAGTTCATACAATTTTGAGTTCTTTAGGGACTAGCGCATATTAGGGGTCACTCACCCATTATATTATCTCGAAATACTAATCCAAAAGAACCAATGAGTCATCCTCTTCCCCCCCCCCTACAATTTTTGGAGCTGCCTGGTCTCCCAACCTCAAAAGACTGGTGATACATTCCCTATCTCAGCCAGAATCAGAACGTATGATTAGTGGTTAATCAGTGGACTATGGCGATTTTTACTGGCTTGTCTACTTTCTTTGCACAGAGAGGGCTTCCCCATATGGCCAAGCCAAACGGGCTGGTGTAAGGTGTACTGCCTGTGCCCCCTCCTCGCGGACAATCGGGACAAGTCGGGTTTGGCGCTGGACGGCGATCTTAAAAATGAGGACACCAATCTCGCCTCCTCTACTATGTGCGTTGAATTTGTCAAATTCTGCAGCACTGATGCATCGTGTTTAGCTAATGAGGCCTGCGTGACTAAGTCATTGAGTAAGAGGCGTGGGATTGCCTCAAGTAGTATTTGGCTTGAGAGTTCAGAATTCTTAACCGCGAACTTGCCCTTGCCATCATTTGCGTTACTGTGAAGCTTATCCTGTCCATGCTTTGAGAGGCATCTTCTGGTATCAGGTGGAATCTCCATTACTGAATCATAAAAGATGCCATTTTTGATTGTCTTGAGAATTACTTAATTTGAGTTGTGCAAGGATTACGAATATCTAGAAAGGGGTTTAAAGTTGTTTTTGTGCCATTCACAGATAGTATTGAGGCAGAACTTGAGTTAATGAGACTGGAAGAAGGTAAATTGTTGCAACATTGAATGAATGTGGCTTTTCCAAGTTGTAGTTAGAAAACTTTTAGATTTAGTGGCACCCAATTTGAAGGGAGGAGCATGAGGTTTCTTCCTTTTTTGTTCGGCGCTGACGTACTCCTAATTCAAGTTCGAAGTCTCATACTCACGATTGATAATTCGTCTCGGTTTTGGAAGCGTACGTTTGGAATATGGAACTTGCGAAAGTCATTGCTTTCATTGCTTACGCATATCAACGGCTCTGATGGAGATAGGCATTTTCGCGCTGGTGTTATTTGAGCTTCAAGCACGCAACGTCCAATTTTGTCGACTGGAGCTTAGCTTGAGAATCCAAGCTTACCTGACAATTCGCATTCTTTTACAAACTGTCTCTTCTGTGAAACTTGAGATTGTCTCGACAATGTATGCGGCAGAGGCCTTCTATAGCAGCACTTTATATTCGAGTTGGCATTTCAAATTCAGTGAAGCATTCTACAGTAGCTTTTTGTCTTTGAGAATTAAAAGGTCATTTACCCCCCTCAATTTTGTTCATTTGTAGAAGATTTTCAACCCATTTTTAACTAAGAAATAGGGAGTCGTTATTTATCAAGCTTTAATGGCTCGAATTCTTTTTTAAATGAAAAACTGCAACTTTATGCAACTTCTTTAAATCTTTGAAGATGCTTGTAGTCTTACAAGGTTTTAAAGCGGCAGAAGTGGGATTTAAAAAGGGAGAACATGCGGATACCACACTTCTTGAACTTCAATAAAGGAGCAAGTGGGATTCTCACCACCTCAGAGGGCTGAATAATGAGTTGAGGATTTTTCAATGTCAAAGAAATTACTTGATTCTCGTTTCCACTGAAAAGGTCGTTCTCATGCTTGGCGAGATCTTTCATTACCAAGTGGTGTGCATTTTGGAGATATTCGGGTTTGAAAGTGTAATCTGTACAGCTTCGCTTCGAAATCCTTTTCACAAAGTTGAGCGCTCATTTTTAAATTGAATAGGTCAATAGAAATCGGTTTCATCTTTTTTACTTCACCATGCGGCTCTGTTTCATTTCCAATTATTAGACGCAAACTGTCTGAAACCTAATTTTGACGTTTAAACCGCGTTTGTTTATTTTATGATACCTTATTATCAAGTCTGGAATTGTTGCCATCTCCATAGTAACATTTTGTGAAAAACTATATAAGCCAATTAAAAGGTGGACCATTCTGTCAAAGAGCAGTACTTGCCGTTTTCAGGGGCAGGGATCATTATCATCAAATGGCCAAAAAGCTTAACCGGTTCGTAATCTACAGTTCTGTGGAATGGCTTGATGATGCACTCAAATGTTCATGTGCATGAGTTATCAGCCACGGCGATGCGTCGGTCTGTTAGTACAATAATCCCCATTGTATCCCCTGCTACCTTCTCCTTATTTTGAGCCCTCATGCCATAATATATCGATTTATCTTGATGGATGTGATTCAGTTTCAGAGCTTTTTGCAGGTTGTGGTGATGGGATGTTTCTCTGTATTCCCTGATATTCCTCCACCGTATGACTACTGCTTGAACAACTCCACGCGAAATAGAATAGACAGTTGGGAAACAAAAGTGAAATAATGAAGGAGTTTTCCAGAGCTGGGTTGTTTGCTTCTAGAAAAGAATTCCTCCAAAAGTTGAATTTATGGCGTGCCTGTGCCTCATTGGGAAAGAGTTAGATGAAATTGTATGATAACGAAGAAAGTGCCTTATGAAGCACTCTATGGGTAAATAACTTTTTCATTGTAAAATAACGCACGAACCCATTTGTTTGTCGTATACGTTTCTGTTTTTCTCATACGCAGACACAGGGCCTTTCTAATTAACCAACTTTATTGGCTCAGTTGGGATTTGGCGCCGCCAGCATTTATTTGCCAATAGCTAAGTCTAGTTTGTACTAACTTAAAAGTTAAGTCTGCTCCACCAACACCACTAAGCCTTCTCTTAAAGGTTATCTGATTTTCGAATGATTTTTGGAGGTATTCGTCGTGCCATTTCTTTCCGCAGAATGCGTCACGGAGATGACTATTTAGTAAAATAAAGTTGGTAGAACCATTAATTGGAAGTTTGGCTCATCAGATCATAGTCTGAGTCCTATTGAAATCAATGAATGGTGTCGGAATTCGCCAACTTCTTGCCTATTTCAATTGAATTTCTACTCCCATTGGGAGCTTAACTTCCGTGATTATTGAGTCCGAGGAAGTCTTCATGCGCATTGAAGACTGTCGGGGGCTCTGCTAAGATTGCCCACCGGTTCCTTTTTACGCATTATAAAGCTTCTAAAATTACACTGGCCTTTTTTGGAAATATCCTCTTTTGGCTATTTTTTGGGACTCCAGACAAGCTAATCTAACTTTCTGATAGGAGCTTTCTAGTGGAAGTAACACATTCAAGAGCATGTAGACTCATCAAATGTATTTTTTTAGACTAAGAAGGTTTGGTGAAGTCTGCGACTGCCAAAGGTGAATCGTTTTCTGTCTTTACCGGAGTTATATCGTCGGTTGAGTGACATTTTCTAGTGGTTTATTTGTCATGAAAGTGCCATCAAAAGTGCTCTATCGGAATACAGTGGCTTAATTAACTGTGTAATTTGCTCATCTGCAGACGGCTTTCAAGTCTGTAGAACGTTCCTTGAGGTTGTCCCTACATCCCTACTCCGGAACTCAACACGAGGTGGGAAGGCGTGCGGTAATTTTTTTCACGTTCGACCAATGTTAGCCTTGTCCTTCCCCCGATTTGAAGCGCCTATTCTTGTAAGTGATGGGCATTTTCAATATTAGAGTCGTTTGGGAAAGTTATGCCCCAGCAAAGGCAGTGTAAGAGGTCGGTTTATGCACACATGTTTAGTCTAATGAGTGGCGTTTTTTCTGTGATTTTTCATTTTGCGGACGGTTTTAGCCTTAAATTGAAGACAGCTGTTGCGTCCACCTCTAAAAAGACTTTTCAGCGTTACTATTCCATCTCTACTAGATGACTTGAATGGATTGGAAATAGATTGTGTGATTTTCACTTTGCACGTCTTTGTTAGACCCATTGAATGTCTTCCGCTGGTAGTAGTAGTAGGATAAAATGAAAGGTCAACTCGCAATTAAGCAGGCGAGATTAATCGGCAGAGTCGGGTCAACACATTAACATGTGGTACCTTCTACTCTTCCAGTCCTTCAAATGCTTGAAGTCGAGGCAGTCGTGCCCAAGTTGGCCTCTAAAGGAGGTTTAAGGTTTATGAGTCTGGCATTGGTGTTGAGCGGGTAAGGCAGCGGTAGCATAGGCGCCGTGAGCAGATCCTCATGCTGCCATGGTGGTGTTGCGCTGCCCATTCCAGTGCCGTTCTCGATTAACATGGCATACGTCACGATTCTTTTAGAAGATTGTGGGGAGCATATCAGTTAATTACTATCTTGGCTGCCTGCAGAATTCTACACAATACTGCTGTACCAGTTCCGCTGTCACCTGATTTGCTGTCAAATGACTTTTTCGTTTTGTAGTCATGGTCAAGAATTTTGGCACGCGATTTACACTCATTATTGATGCTGTTTGACACGAGTCGATTGGATGACAAAATTTTGTTTGGCAAGACGAGCTGAAACTTCCAGAGCAGAGTTTTAGATTTTAAACCAAATTAATTCGCTGGTACTTTGCATTTCTTTCCGAACCTGAAATTGGCCTGAATGCCTTTAGCGTATTTTTGGTGAAAAGAAAGTGGGAACTAACACTTCTGAGTTAACTGAAATAGTTTGGTTGATCTTTCAGCGTGCCCACCAACTCCTCTCGAGAAGCTCTGGGTATTGTGGTGCAGTACAAGGTCAAGATTCGTCTTGTTTTGGGATTTGGATTGAGGTACGTTTGCACTTCTTCATCTTAACTCGTAGCAGTCATGTGTTCCCCTTTAGAACGGTGACTTGGCAACTTGACGTGTAACCTCTATATCTGACTTCTTATGCAAACCGAGTGTGTGCATTTTCCCGTGTCTTTGGATGGAATCACACTCTAAGCTATGGAGACGCTTAGCAAAGGGTGGTAAAATACTTATTAGAGACCATGGATATAGCATGTGGTCCACGCATCTCCCCATAAACGTGGCAAACAAGTGTTTGGTTATATTCCCCCCAAAAACCACCAAATGGGTTTTTGATATGGACTTTATTTATGCTGATCCTAACAGACTAACGTGCGTACGCTCTCAGCACTCCCCTCGATTTGTTTAAGCGTTTGAAATGGGGAGAGGGGAGGTGACATGATCATCAAAATTTCCGGTCATCCTCTCTCGGGTCATGTATGCGGGAGCAAGTCCCACTGAAACACGAGGCGCCTCTCCTAAGCATCATTTTAGCCAATGCAATTAACTGTTCCCAGAGTCCATATTTAAACTGCTATGATGGAGAATGCGAGGAAACACTAAATTGCTCCTTTGCTTTGCCGAGATTCATCGCTAATGACACTGTACACTCGCTGAGCAAACGTGCCTACTATGGGCATCGGTAATTATCTAGATTAATACATTCCTTCTTTTCTCAGAGTACTATTTCCAGCATTTGCTAGAAGCTCATTTGGACTTTGAAAAAAGATCAGAGATAGTCAAGAATACTTCAGTATTAGAATCATTATTTTTGGCAGTTTAAGCCAATTTTTCTTACGAAATAAATTTCCATCACAGTTTGGGAGTTTCCTTATCCTTTGAATTGCTTAATTTGCTGCCTGAAGCAATGAGTCGTCGCTACTCAAATTGGAGTTTCATTGCCAGTTTTTTTTCAATTTTTTGGTTCCAAGTAATCAAACATAACTGATTAATTTTTTTGCATTTTCGATTAGCCATATATTTCGCCCCGATTTCCGTTGGTACTACTGCAGACCCATAGTATCGTCTCCTTTCAGCAGAGAAGGTTGAACGTTCTGAATCCCTTTTCTCAAGTTATTTGCAATGTTAACAGCTGTTACAAAGCTGAGAAGAGGAGGAAGCTACGGAACAAGAATTGCGGAACACCAGAGCCTGGTAGTTGTGTACTCATTAGGCGAGGCTGTTTGCGTAGCGTTACTGCTGCTGCAGCAGCGGCAGCAGCAGGAACCGTTGAGGGTAATTAGACTCCTCCATTCTTAACTCTTTCCCACCGTCTGCTCCTCCATGCACCCCTCAATCAGCAAATTGCGGTTCATTGTTTTGTGGGAGAAATCGCGTCCACATTGTAACATCGTTCAGCGACCCACACTTACACGTACGACATCGTCACTTCATGAACTTATCAATCTGTTAATTATATCTATAGTTTTAGTTACATTTCTCCAATTTCAGTATTTTAGAAATTGGTTTCTGTAATATCCCAATTCTGATCGTTGTTGATTTCTTGAAGTTAATTTAATGAATTTCGTGATGGTTTTTGGAACGTCTGTTTTATTTCTTCAAGGATCGTGCCTAATTCTTTATTCTTTTTCCAAAAAAATATTCTTTTTCGATTTTGCACTTTATGAAGTGTTGAAGTACACTAAATTATTTCTGCGATGGTTTAGGCACGTCTGTTTCATTCCTTCACTAGTCGAAACTCGAGCAAATCTGAACTGTTCCCTTTACCAGGAGAAAAATTAGGAGAGTTTGATTATGTAAGTGTTTGGGTGTGGGTATTCTTTTTCGGATATGGGTTTACCCTCTACTGATGTTACATCCATAGATCCATCAACTATTGGCAGACATCAAGGTCTCGTGTTACCTTGACGGTTTTTGAAGAAATGAATGGAAGAATGAATTTGTGACAAGATAAAATCACAGTCTATCGAAGTCGTGACTGAATAAATGTTATGTTAAGTGTTTGCTTAATTTCATTCATGGAATTGTGGTCTATTTTTGATACTGTCTGAACTATCACAAATCCATTAAGTTTTAGTACTCTGAGTTTTTCTCCAAAGACGGCGAAATTACGGAAACGAAACCTTGAGTGTCCTTAAAGCAAGAGAAGTGAGTGGGGAGATATCATATTTTTGTAGTGCAAGTTTTCATATCTTCTCAATTTAGCTACGATTCCTTCATATATGAATTGAGCGCGGTCTCTATTTAGCCACAGTGGGAAGTGATAAGCATGTATGAAATTCACTGCAACCCCCTTACTTCTAATCCCTATTTAGTTTGTAAGCAAATCTTCTCGACTATAAGATAGCAAGATTTTTTTCCTAATTAGAACCAACGCCGTTCATTATTTACTGACGGTAAAGTAGATTATTAAAGAATAGTTTCTACAGTTTTGATCGTGGTCTTTTATAGAAAGTCATAACCTTTTGATTGGTTTTTTTCTGAGACGTTATAGCCTAGGGAAGCTCAGCCTGAGGTTTCGTTTGTTTGTTCACCGATTGTCTAGACACCACCCACCGAGTGTCTTGGGTTTGCGCTAGTGGCTCAGGTTTTCCCCTTTGACTATCCATCCTGCAGTAGAACATAATTTCTCCCTGTTGGGCTTAATTTTGGTTTAGTTTCTCAGAAATCTCTTGAGGGTGAAACCTTGCACTTAACTGTAAGAATAGCCACTTTTTCCAAAGTAAGGGGAAAAGTCCGCAAAATTTTCCTTAAATGTCTTGCAAATATAAATGTTTTTAAAGTAAAGACTAGTTTGCAAATCAGTGTACTTTTCACAAATATTAATAGTTCCTTGAATAAACAAATAATTAAAATTTCCCAGAGGTTATAGAATACTACCCCATCCATTTGTATGCGTCCCTCATAATTCGAGGTCTATCGCACCGCAAAGGCTTGCACACGCCTCTGGCGCTGATGCCGCAAGCAGCGAAGGAGGTAAATGGTACACTACTTACAACACGTCTTTTCCAATTATCAGCTTTTTCGCGGCTCACCTTTTTTTGCGAAATGCCATTTTTACCTGTACTGTTCACTGCTGACACTCACTGGTTCTGCTTGAGTGTTCAGAACCATGTCTGTGTTGACGAGATGGAGTCACAAGTGTCATTGTCAAGTGGCGACTTTTCAAAGTAAGAACTTTACGATCTGTTTTCTGGTTTGGATTAACCACTTTATCAGGAAGTGTGGCGGTCAAAGTACGCAGTCAAAACGGGCGCGAAAAGTGTGATAATGTATCATTTCGCTGTTAATTGACAAATCATTGAAATTTTTGTCTTTTTGTGCCCAGTTTAGCTCACATCTGAAGTAGTTAAGTATAAGACTTGACCTCTGAAGTTGATTAAAGGTAATTCCCCGTAGATAGGAGCAAACCATGCTTGGCCTCATTTTATACTTCTTCGACAGTGAATTATCTAACGTTATCAAAAGCAAATTAAAAATTTCCATTTTTTTTCATCCCTAATGCCCGTATAGCCGTATTTGTATTGATATGCCAGGCAGCTTTGAGTACGTCGATGACCCAGGAAGTCTCCATTGACAGTTTCCCTTGTTGGTTCACAGTTGGCTGAAAAACAATAATGATTGACATTTATGTTAACATAACTTTGAAGTCATTCAAAATCGTCCTGTTTTGTATAGTCACTGAGCAACTGTAATGAATTCTTGGCGTTGGTAGGATTTATTAACTGTTTAGTTATCACAACCGAAGGAGCGCAGCCTTGATCACTAGTGTGGGATTACCAAATGCTATTTTTTAATCTGTTCAATTATTTTGAAGTTGAAATTTCCCAAACACTTGAGCCAGACATTCGGACGAGCTACTTATTCAATCGTTATTTAGACTTGTGCTTTAGTTTTCGGTAGTTTTAAAAGTGATCTTCTACTTAAGGAGAAATAAAACTCCATTTGGCCAAAAGTTGTGCCAAAAACAATTTTATTGGTATTCGTGAAGTTGTATAACCTTATTTAGAAGTTGTTCAAGCAATTGGCAACAGTTTCCAGGGGTAATTTTTGACTTTACTCCATGCTTAGGTGAATCAGAAGGTACTATCACAAAAATGAACAAAATTCATCGCGACAATTGTTGAGTGTTCCAACAAAAAGCGCTTTGCATAGGTTAAGGAAATTCTTGTACTTTCGAAATTACTACTGCCACAAGTGGGTTTTTGTGTCAAGGGTTCCGATTTTGTGTTTTCGGCTCAAACGAACTAGCCTACTGTTCAACCCTCTTCAGTGGAATTCCCCTGCAAGTTTTGCAGTCGTCTACAATCTTGCGGGGGGTCTCATCAGTATGCAATGTTAGGCATTTACTTGATGTTCTTGTATAAGATGAATTACGCATTCTCCTTCCACCTGCATCCCTTTTTACTGGAATAAGGTACGCGGAAGTTGTTTTTATCGTTCCACCCATTTATTCCCTCAATTTTTGCGGGAAGTGAGCTATGTATCTTTAGATCCTAATTTTCGTTCTTAAAGGAGTCCTCATTGAGCTATCAGTTGTTTATAGCGCATGGCTTGGAGGCCAAGTTGCTGGGTGACACTGCAGTGACGGAGTCCTAAGTGGCCTGTTGCCAAAACCGAGCGTTAAACATGCAAATAAAGTTTTTCTAACTGCTGGCAAAACTGTGAATTCGATTTTTATTGGCATGAAAAAATGACGGAAGTCGTTTAATTTGAACAGGGACCTCGGTGTTTGCAAGGGAAAGGAATGCAGTTCTAGGAGCGGAAACCGTTTCTTTCCCAACCTAGTATCATGCTTCATTCATTCGCTTATCCTATTGCGTGATATAATTATCCTAGGACAGCTTCCAAATAGCTGTACTGAATAGCCAACGTGTGCTGACTTCTTGAAGTTATGAATGTTCGTCTTCGTGAATGATTTTGTTCCTTTTGCATACAGAGGACCGCCCCGTATGTAGTTTTTACGACGGGTCGTAGGTCGATTTGCCGCTTAAGTCCACTCTCTGAATGTTTGTTCACAAAAAAATTAAAGCAACAGCCCTGGAACATGATCACCACGCTCAAGTTCGCCATTGGTCGAAATACGATTGTCCGCCCTTGAAACGGTTACATCCAAATGTCTTGTAGCAGAACTGCGTCTTCAGATTTAACGCCTTCGTTGTCAAACGCGTAGTTCATCACCACACACTGTTGCGTGGATGCGCTAGCACTGTTGCTTGCCGTCTTTGTGAACGATGTCTGGACCGGAGCAGCCTATAGCTTACGTACTGGTTGTTACTGCTACTTAGTACAGTACTGCGATGGTAGTAAGCCTATTTTAACGCGAATCTGTGAAAATAAAATGTTCTGTTAGACTTGAACACCCTTTATATTTTCCAGCGCTGAGTGTACACCCTGCCACTTTGGTATTTAGCATTTGCGTTCTCGTTGCGGAGGATGAGAATTATGCTCCTGTAGGAAGTGCACGTGCTGTCATAAATAAATTTATACTTCTGTATGTATGAGGTCTATTTTCTCTCTGGTCTACCTTCATCTGTTAAGTTTGATGGCCTTCTTTATTTCAAGTCGACTATCCACTGAAGTAACCAATTTGTAAGAGAGAATAGGTAACGTCACCCGCTCAGACATGATCAGTTACTACTCCTCCTCTACCCTCATGTTTTCATCTCTTCCAAGAAAAGAAAAACGTAATAATGCGGAAACTCAGTCCTGCTGATGAAGAGGAGTCATCTTGGACTGCTATTCCTAAACGAGACTTATTATGGTTAAGCCACTTATCTGATGTGGCATTTGACTCAAGATTTGTTCAAAATAATTATTATCACAAATCAGATCTTATCGCACCTTTGATCTTTCCACCTTTCAGTGATGTCTGCCTGGAGCTGCCCTTTATTCTTACCCATCCGAATCCCGAAACCGGTGCTACTACACCTGGCAGTGGTGCGGAGGGTGCTGGTGATGGTTTGGAAGACTTTCACTTCACCGAAGCGGGTCGTGCAGGCGACGAGAGTAGTGGAGGGGAGGGAGTAGAAGGCCCTGCACTCCCCGCATTACCTCCGCAAGCTCCCCAACCGCTCACACTCAACGGTGGTGCTGGAGCCTCGCGACCACAAATGGGCCTGTTGGCAAAGCGAGCTGCGGGTGGTGGATGTGCCGGTAGCAATAGCAGAGGCCCGAAATCGCCCCCCAATTCGCACATTGCCGAATTTCTTCACGCCTCTGAGATGCCCGATGGCATGGCGGCATTCGCACCTCCTCCACCTTCTGCCACAGGCGCCTCTACGGATGCTGCGGATGTCTTAGAAACCTTTCTTGGCATGCTGGAGTTCCCTCCACCCTCCAATAGCAGTGGGTGAGTGGAGGGGAAAAGCCCGCAATTATTTGCCTTTCTGGTGATTTGATTGGGGGTAATGCTGAACTTAAACTGCATTAGAGATACAGGAGCTCTCCAAGCAAGTCAGTGGTCATTCAGACTATGTTAAATATAGTTAAGTGCGTATATAATGAAGGATCCCGTAGAATACCACGTCAGAGAATAGATGTCACACTAATATCCTAACTAAAAGCTATAGTGAAAGTGACAAACACTCGGGGAAAGACGTAATCATGAAGTACATATTTCAACTTGACAAAAATCAGTGAATCGCTTTTAAAAGCTCTTCGAAAGTAGGAAAAACTGAATATAAATGCAAGTTTTGGGATGTATGGAGTGGAACAAACAATAAGAGTGGTGTATAGTGGAGGCTCAGCTTCCTCTCCATCGGTGTTTGTGCCCAATTTTGAAATGACTTTCCCCATCAATGGACTGCAAGACCCTACAAGGGCTATGCTATAACAACGAAGGTATGGCATTCCCGACTTTCAGCTGGGTAGGGTCATAGTCAAGAGAAATGAAAAACTAACCATGAAATCGAGTTAAGGAAGCAAAGTAGTTTTTGAATGCGTTTTAGGGGCTACGACTGCATTAAATTTGACTGCGTTCTGATGCGTAAAGGTCACCGTGGACATGGGACACTTAGCTTAGCGGAGAAGCAGGAGTAGAGGTGGAATCGTAGCCCCTTACCTGACATCTGTGCCTCAGTATAAAATTATGGATGAAGTGAATTATTATTCTTCCCCTCAATTCCCGGAGAAAGAACAGACTTTTGGTAAGAAAAAGAAAGAAATTTGGCTTTTGAAGCAATTATTATTGTGAGTGGTTGACTTGGGAGTAAGTCCATTGCTTAATCTTCAATGGATAGGAGAGGCTGTCCTATTCTCATTTCGCCCCTTAGGGTTGATCCATTGTATGCTCTGAAGACGACTTCGTGATCAAAGTAAAGCCGCTGTTTACCCTTCCTTAATGGGTGGACGGGATAGGCGAATATTTTTTTTAAGGTCATGTATGTTATGTATGGTTAATTAACAGTCCAATGCGGTCGTGCTGGTTCAAGGGGACTTGGCCAGTGGTGTAGAGCGAGTCAAAGCGACGAATGGTATCTGCATAGCCTCAGACCACAAATTGATACAAGGAGATGCTATTCCTTCGCATTCTACCTCATTTTCCGCCTTTATCTCCAATTTTGTTGTCAGAAATTTCCGGGGGTTATTCTGCCTCTACTAAGTTTTGATGGCACATGTAAACATCCAGAACATGTCTCTCTTTCGCGATGCTTTTGCTCATTGAAACTTTTGAATGATCTAACTATTGTGCTAACTTTCTTTAGGTCCTCAGAGCTTGCCTCAAACTTCCTTGTCCGCCATTTCTCTTTGGATTCCCATAAGCTCGAAACGGTAATTCTAGGGCAGTGATTCTAGTCTGTAACACAACTACTCAGTGTGGTAAATCATTTGAATTTGGAGATCGCGAAGTCGTTTTTTACGACTCAATAACCACACTCTTTGGGGAAGCTCAATTAATGACTTACCGAATTACACCAATTGATTAAATTCGTTCACAATACAGAGACGCTTTTTCGATATAAGTAGGCATTTGTATGCCAAAGCAGATGCCCAAATTCCGCACTACCTCTTTGCAGTTTCAAGGACGCGATTCCTGAGATTTGTATGCATTGAAGTATATTATTAACCAAAGATTTGACTTCATTAAATTTTCATCATTTTGACTTTCTGGTTAGATCCTTGTCGTAATAATAGTTACTCGCCTTAAAATCGCGCAATAACATTGAAGTTTATGAGTTTATTTGTTCCCTCACCCTTAAATTTTCTCTACTCGTTTGGTTAAAGTGTAATTGGTTAAAAGCGAAATCTGTTGCCCCACGCCTCTATATCTAAACCCAGACGTCACAAATGTGTGACGTGCATTGATTATCTTTTAATGGCAACTGATCGGTTGACTTTAAGACAATATAGTAGATGCAGGATGCTCTTATTCTGAAAGTAATTACATTTTTCAATCCAAATATGAACTGACTTTGGTATCGGACGTATTTTACCATATCAAATTCTAGCTGCGGCACAGTTGTTTCCATCCCAAGCTGTAGACGTGGAACGTTTGATTTAACAAACATCACGCCAATAAATCACATTCCCATTGTTCCGCTAAAAGAGGTATTGAACTAACTTAATTCGAAAACATTCCTGCACTGCTTCTTTTTCCTCAGAAATACGAAACAGGCAAAAAGTGAGGGGAAAAAGTTTACTATTTTTCGCGTTTCCTTCATTTGAATCCGGTTTTACCCCATCGCCACGATAGTAAGGCCACTTGAGGTGATTTACTGGCACTTAACTGGTCCCAAATATCATGAAAGGGCAAGCTTTTTGCTAAAATGATGCCAGCTTTCCCTTCATATTGCCTCCGTTAAAAGGCGAGCCAACGCAAGTTTAGACGATTCAGTGAGAGAGAGAGCGAATGTTACAACGCTTGGACTACCAAATTTGTAAGACCTACAGCTGTGCATTTGATCATTAAACGTCAAAGATTTAGTGGTTGGGCAAATTTTGGCAGGTGTAACTTCCGATTTTCCCGATGGAAGCTTGTACTTGGTAAATGCGGAAATCGATATTTCCGAGTTGATGGACCCAGTTGGTGGTGTAATTCCACAGGAAAAGAAAATAGTTTTTCTTTTGCATAGAGTGCTTTCATATCCAGTCTTCAAGCTCTTTTTACGCTTGAACCTTTTGTTGAAAGCAGAGAGGTGTGAAGAGAGTAGCAGTTGGCTGTGTCTGAAGATAGATGGCAAACTTATAGTTAAATAGCACAAAAGAGGGATGGGGTTTTTATTTTGCGCCTCTCCTGCATTCTTCCGCCTATAAATTCATTTAAAGAATCCCCCATGGCTGTACTGTTGTGGTGAACGTAGAACCTTCCGAATCTCTAAGTTGCCTTTATTTACGTCCACGAGGCATTATGATGATGAACCCCTAGATTAATTAAAGAAAACGGTGTATATTTCGAGGGCATTGTTGGAGGTCAAATTTTTTATTTGTCGTGAAAGAGAATTGGTGAATACAACTTGATCCTTGACTGTGTTCTTGATGAAAGAAGTGACATCTTGAGTCTACTGCATGTGGGTGGAATACGTTGTTTTTATTTGGATTGCAAGCAGAAAACCAGGTTGCAGGTTGAACCCTTCTAAGCTATTACGCCTTCTCCGTCTCGTCCACCTTGGCATCATCATCATACCGATAATGATGATGTAAACTCTGCAAAAATTTCATTTTTTGCGGAAAGATTACGCGGCAAATGAACTCATGTTATGGACTCCTTGTGTGGCGTTGGCTTTACCCCTGAGACCGTTGCATGCCATCCGAATCCGAAAAGTGAGTGGGCTAGTAGGGGATCTCCATGCCACTGACGTGGAGACGGATTTGTGCCAGATTGGAAAGACTGACGTAACCATGTACACTCATGATCAAAATTATTCTACTGCTTAAATTTTGTCCTCTTTTTTGCACGCTTCTTGGTACCTTTTATTCCAATCCTATTGCTTTTAGTACCACAATACTGGCCTCCATTATAGCATTAGGACTTCTGCCTCTATCTCAGGTTTTGATGCGATGCAAGTCACTCAGGCAGATTAGTTGTGAAGTTATCCTCTGTAGATGCCATCTTTCATTATGCCAATCACTTTTGGGAAGAATACATGCTCCAAAGAAAAACCCATTTAATGAAACAAATAGGATTACGAGATAAGTTTGTTTGGCTCTCTCGAAAGCACAAATTGAAGAATCCGAGAAAGCCTCTTAAAATATTCGTTAAAAAATGCCATTACAATCCGCAGTCTTGTTCCTTTTCGTGGCGACACAAGCCTGCTGCTGATTCCAGCAGAAGCAAACAATGTGGACCTCTCTATCTCACTTTTATTTTCCAACTGTTTATTCTATCTCGTGTGTGGGCATCTAATTGCCTTATTTTAATTCCCTTTTCGAGTTTAAGGCGATGATCACCTTGTTCAACTAAGAGTATGACCTTCTTCCAACATGTTGACTAGCCCTGGCTGTTTGTCAGGGGGGAGAAGTTTTTCCCATTATCGTTTGAGAGTCTCGACCCATCGGGTAGGTAGACCTGAAACATAATTGTTCGACTTCCAGCGAGTGAACAATTTGTGGTGAACAATTGCGTTTATGATCCACCACACATATGGGCCAAAGTTGGTCTTTTGAGGATGAAAGGGTTGCGTGTCTCAAGGGCAGGTGTGAGTTGTGTGGTGCAGTGCAGTAGTAAATCACTTGGGAATAACCAGCGATATGTTTGCTGAGTAAGCTTTGACATACAAAAGCATAGTAGTCTTTTCTCGTCGCCTGTCAGTCAGTCGGTCGGTCAGCCAGCAATCTGAAATGTACCGTCCTTTTCCATGCCGTTTATAAAAACCCATTCATATTTTTTCAATGTTATTGTCTGTAACTTATTGTTGCATGACGTGCAGGACTTACTTGGTTTGCTACATCGCTTCTATTACGATCTCCTCATGCCAAATGGTTGAATGGCGTTATCAATTACCTTGTTTTTGATACTACTTGCAGCTTATTAACAGGCTAGCTTCCAATTACTTTACTTCTTCATATTTCAAAGTGGTGGTTCTATCTGCGTGTGATGCAGCGGCATTTGATGGTTGGTTGTCATCGGAATCAAAGTGTTGAAACCACCTTCGGACGATACGAATTGCCACTGAGCCTGCTCCAAATGTCGCGCGATTTGATGAGGAAGTTCTGTGGATTCGGAGTCAGGCAAAAATCCTTGTCTGTAGTGGACAAGCTCGGGTGTCATTCATCACTTTAGTTCACCGGATGGTTAATTATGTAAGGATCCAAAATTGAGACAGAAGTGGTAGAGAACACGGTAACACATATTTGTTCTTTATGGTGCATAATCTCGGGGTAGGCTTTAGTTTCAACTAACTTATCGGAGTGTTGAACGACCAGTAGTGTTAATGTGAATGGAAGTAAGAATTATTCTTTTGCCTCAGTACAAACACTTGATTTCACGGCCGCCCCACAATGCGTGATTGCTTAAAGACATGCCCATTTTTTGCAAGCCACAGACCCATTTCCTTTTTCCGCTTTGAGAGCCTTCAATTGGAAAGCTACTCGATCTAGATCTTTTTGAACAATTGTGGAGACTCGTGATAGCGGATTCGTAGATCGTTCCTATCGCTGCATTCCCCTCCCCTGGTTTTAGTGTCGCGGTGATTCACTGTGCCCACATATTCTCACGGAGGCTGAACTGATGCAACATTTAAGATACCTAAATGTTAGCTCTGCTTGGACGGAGTTATGTGCAGTTCTCGTGGTCGATTTTCTTTCGTTTTGGCTTGTTTAAGTACGCTGCTGCACCTTTTTTCCTTGCAAGTGTCTCGAAAAGGTAAAATGTTTTATGAGTTGACCGAATTCTAAATTTGGAGTGGTTTTACCCTCAGTGGAGGTCATGGTTAATGCCTCCCGAAGTAACTACTGGCTCTAACTAACTGTGAATTAAATACAGCTTTTGAATCGTATCGCCATATTTTCTACTTTAATATCTGAGCCACAAACAATGAAATTTTTATGGCGAATAGGTATCTTTGCTGCTAATCACGTCGTCTCATCCGTGACATTCCATACTTCTACTTGGTTGATGGATGGCAGTGACGTTGAACTACCTATTCTGAGAACTAATGGCTGGGTGCATTGAGTTAGTCTACTCAATATCTGACAGATTTATTTCAACGCGAGAGAACCAAGTTGAAACAACAGCAAACCACCTCTGTTTTTGATGAATACTATTTGAGCCTTAACCAGTCGAATTCCAGTTTGCGCATTAACCAGACTCGTCCCCACTTGACCGACACGCATCGGCCTATAGTGCTCTTTTTGATTTCCTAAATCTACGGTGTTCCGTTTGAAAAAGGTCTCTGGGTAGTTTATTATTTCCTCCCTTAAAAGGCATTCAAACGGAATGCATCCACAGGGTCATCCGCCTCCCTCCTCTCCGGCCACGTCCTCCGCCCCGGCGATCAGTTCCACCCAGGGCGCAGCATCGACAAATAAGTGTCAGCAGATGGACGCAGATGACCTGATTTTTGAGGACTTTGCACGTCTTCGTCTGATGCAACAACAGCAACAGCGACATCAAGGTCAACGGACTGCCCCCTAAATTGTACACTCCTATTTCTGCTCCTAGTCCTTTGCACTCCACTACCTACCTCAAAGAGACCACAATGACAGCAACGATGCTGTGTTCAAACAACTTTCTCTTCTGTGTACATAATGCCAACTCTTACGCACACATACCTACCTGCCTGTGTCCATACTACTGATGCCAATAGAAGTAGTAGTGATAGTCGTATTGCTTGATGTTATCTTTGCTCCCTCCCCAGTTGTCTCATCTACAAGGCCAGATTTTATTTCGTGTTGTCAACTGTTTGCTTGTCTCCCTTGATCGCTGTCCATCTGCCATCACTGTTGCTTCCTTCTCTTTCCTCTTCCAGACGCACAATTCCTGATGAGGTGATGGTGGAAATAGATGTGAATTAATTCATTTTGTAATACGCGTTTTCTAGCAGTGGGTATTTGACTGATGGACTCAAGTGTACGTAGTAGTTGGGCCAATTTCGGAGTGGTGTTTACCATAAAAATATGTTCTGATGACTTGGTTTTAAAATAGTTGTCTAGTTCTTGTAGCATTCTGACACGTAAAAAGAGAAGGAAATCGAGGTGCAACCACTCAGATGCTGTTATTTGTTCATTAACTAGGAATTGTGAGATAGAACAACAAAAGAGGGATGAATATATTGCAAAGGGAGAAGTAAGTAGCTGGACGTGGAGACGGGGTGGAAGGGCTGATTCCTGTCCAGACAAATGTATTTAAAGTAGCGTCTCTCCAAATTCTTCTTTCTTCAATAGTTTTCATTCTGCTCATTTGCACCTATCATTTGATGTCAGCAGGGGTGAAAGAGTTTTGTGTGGATGTAACTCACTGCACAATTGTCAGATATATGTGGTTTATATTAGGTGGACATTTTCTGGAAGATTTATCAGCCAGTATCCTTCCACGGGAGGCTAATTGAGTGTCGTCCCTAGGTCGTTACTTACCCGCGCCTTGGGAACAAAAAGCAGAGTTAATTTTTAAAATGCAATTTTGCAAATGTAGCTATCACTTTAGTGGTTCCATGCGTGAGAAATTGGGACCAAATGCAGTGGATGTTTGGTTAGCTTAATGAGGGTATTAACTAGTTCTCAGCCTGTGTCCGATGGTTATGACACTTTTGAATCCCACGAAGCCAAAAATCGTGTGGGGATTTCCAAGGTGGTTAAATGAACATGGTGGATAACGTGGTGGTTGAATGGGAGTGAATGGTTTTGATTTATGTGACGAGATGTCAGCCTGTGTTTTGGGAACTGGATCTGCAAAGCTGCATGTTATGTAAATTGTGAGAAACCAAGAATCTAAAGCAGTGGACGATTGGAACAGGTTTAAATGATTCAATCAACTCTCCAACACGACTTCGAAGGGTTTTTAAACTTTAATGACTACTGCTTTCCAAGAATTAAGTAAATTAACTTAGTAATGATAGGTGAATAGGTGACAGTGAGTGAGCTAAGCGGTGGTTTTCTAATTGCCCAGTGGGTTAACATGGAGGACGGAAAAGTGATTGGATTGACGGATTCGGGATAAATTGATGCAGAATGAATATACCCGGAAGGGATGTATGTTGCTATGCTCATTGAGTTAGCAGTAGAATTCAACAGTTTGGTAGGAATGTTGACTTTGCAGCGAAAATGTTTAGTCAGGATTGAAACTACAATGTAGGTGGCGCACATTTTTACGACATCCCTTCTCCGTATTTTTCACACTACTGGATTTAAAAAGGCTCGCAGGCTGGAGACATGGATGCAGAACCATTAGTCTCCACGCTACTCTCATTAAGGCTGAATTGCGAGGGACTACCCTGTCATGTATGTAACCCTCTTAGCTGTCAATCTCGTGCGTTTCTTTAAGGCATTTTTATTAATGGAATCGGACCTACGCTGGCACCACATCGCAGTGAAGGTGGAATGCTTCAATTGTGACGAATTTTGAAAATGAAAATTAAAAGTCATTTGAAAAGTGCTTGAACTCTTTGGTTAACGCCACCTTTAAGGTTTAAACGAATTAAGAATTTGCAATAGATAAGAATAACTCATTTCAAAGAAAATTTTTCCTTCAACCATCCTAGCGTAAATTTTTGAACGGTGCTTGGTAAAATGCACCGTCCATCCACTTCTAAAGGGGCTTAAAAGCATAGAGCATTGCAAGGTTATTGTCTCATTGAAAGGCCCGTTTTCTAAGGTTAGTCGAGATCCGCCTTGAATGTCGACAATCAGTGCAAACTCATCACGAGATGGGTGGTTAAAGGTAGATCTTACTTTAAGTGACTCCTTCTTGTTAATTCTATCAGTGGAACAAGAGTGGACAGTAGTCAATTTTTCTCTCCCCTCAGAAGTGTTTACGTTAACTTTTGGTAAATAGAAGTCACAGGTTGAGAAAAGTGAAGATCTGTGAATGATTAGGTAAGGAATTGGTAAGTGAAAAGAAAACTGAATGAAGGAATGAATGAGTAGTAAAGGCGACTACCTTAACAATTTGTATTTACAATTTTATTTCAACTGCGCTTACTTACCACATTATCTTTACGCACACCCTCCACCTGTCAATAGCTCCTACCTACATGGCATTGTGAAGTAGGTGCTACTGTAAGCTCAAAAGGGATCCAAGATAGCTGTCACTTTGAAGGTGGAATTAAAGGGACACGGAGCCAGATTATATTTGACTATAACATTCTGAGACATCACTGAGGACCTGTCGATGCACATCAGTCAGGAAGGGCCTGGAGACTGTGGAAATGAAGGGACGTCGCGACTTTAAGATGGTGACCAAGAGGAAGTGCAAGCAAATGGTGGCAAGTAAGTTGGATGTTTATAAGGCAAACAACAAACATCCACCTACTGCGAATGGGTAATTTACTTACAATTCAGTGGATTGTGTCATCTACTACGCGCAGCTTTCAGTACTTGGACATCCCTGAAAAGGTAAATACCCATCTTTAAATGGACTACTCTCAGGCTACACCAGTGGAAGGTAAATGTCCACCTGCAAAAAGATAAGTCAATGAGACCTTCTTTTATTCCTTTCTACTATTCAATCGAAAATAGCTTCTTCCGACACCAATACCAGTCTGCTTTGATCTCTAGGATGCTTCATATCATTCACCTTAACCAAGAAAATCGAACAGTTTAGCTTTATCGGTAACTGGTATTCACTCTTCCTTACCTTGAAATTTGCAATTAACAGTCGAAATCCAAAAATCTAAATTGGATTTAAATAGCACCACAAAATCTCACTCAGACACCCCAGCTAAACAATCCGCCTTCATGTTACAACGTGGTGTTAACTGGAGCCATTAAACATGTTCAAGTAAGTCGGAGGAAAGTTAACGCACAGTAGCACTAGGGAGCGTGCAGGGCGCAGATTTCCCTTGTGAATGAGAACACGTAAATCATACATCCATACGAATCGGCAGGGACATATTTATGGAGTCTCCAAAGTGTTATATCGCAGCGCCTCAGCTGTCTCACAAGTCACTACGGAAACTAGTTCTTCATGTTGTTTTCAGGCTCCTAGAAGATGTTATTTTAGATAGTGGAAGGCGGGAGATGGGAGGTGGTAGACGAGCCAAACAGAGATTTGGTCAGTCCATCGAGACGAAAAGCGGGTTTTCAGGTTGTTTCAGCCGACTGAATTGGTGCCAATATACTTGCCGATGATTAAATGGCTCTCAACTATGTTGAGTGCACTTTCACTGGCGGTGTTCCGACCCCTCTTGAAGGGGGATCGGGAGTTCACATTCCCTTGTGAACTCCTTTTGAGTTAATAAAACAGCTTCGAGTTTATTGCATTTTTGTCCAACCTCTTAACTACAGTAATTAAAATTTGTACCGGTTAAAAAATGTTAAACATTTTTAAAGTTGATACCGCAGTTGCCCTTTCTAGTGTCACAAGGATAGCCACCAAATGGATGAAGGAATTAAGGAGACAGACTGGTCCTTACACTTATGTCTTTATCACGATTGTTTGACCATTGCAGTCACTTTGCGACCACTCCGATGAATAAAAACGGACAGACTGCTTGAACCACGAAGTTGCCAAAGAGTTGTTTTAGCTACTGCAATGAGCAGATCCTCTAGGGATTTCATCTGCTCGTCTATCACTTAATCCGCCCTGGCTCCATACCCCCAACCAGGATCAACACATTTCCGGTCGGCCCATGTACAACTTTTAAATCTACACATTCAGACTCATTCATCCATAAGTCTGGAATGTATCGTTCATTCTACGATCCATTAATTCATATCCGCCCCTTTCTTCGTCCACCACAACTCACGATCTCATGATGCTAATCATTAACTTCTCCCTGCTACCCCAAACGCAGAGCGCTGATAAAACAAGGGGCCAAGCAGTAAAACGAGCCGGGTAGGAAATCATTTTTATCGCATTAGTCGTTTTTCTTTAAGGGTACAGAAATTGCCCGACGGAGAACGGAAAACTGGTACACGGATGCGGAAGCTAATTCCACAGAGCAGCGATAGTAACTACAACAACAGCATCGACAGCAGCGGCGATGCGACAAATGCCAGCTAGCATTTAAGCCGTGCAGTAGCATCAATTTAAGAACCTTGCAAATGGAACCAAAGAATAGAAACTACGCAAAAACAAACGTCAATTGCTGTTAGTAATGTGCCTTTCAATCTGTTCACCTTTTCCTATCCACCCGCGGTTTCACAACTTGTTGATAGCCACTCTCGATTACTTAACTCGAAATCCCCTTTGCAACTGTCTTTATTAATTATTTTATTAAAAACAACTTAAAATAACACAAAATAAAAGTTGTAGCACCTTAAATTAAGTCCGATTCATTAAATGACTTACCAATAGAGTGACTGGTATCTTTATCCATTTTCCCTCACGAAGCAGGACGTTTTGGTTTCGCCCTGGATGAGTATCAAAGAGACAAGGTGCAGTGGACTGAAATTAAGTGGAGGTATTGAATGAGTGAAATCCTTATTATGGGTCAGAATGTGATTACGAATAAAAGGGATTAACTTATCTTCCTTTGTTCTTCCCTTCGTCCACTGCTGCGCCAGCTTCAACAATAAATTTGTCGATGGTCAACAAGATAGAACTTACAGAATCATTCATCCTGCTGGTGTACTTTTACGGTGGCGGAATGACACCAAGACGACCTCGATGCCGAAAGTGGGGTTGTGGAAGACTGTCAAACTTATCCCTTGGGATGTTTTGTTTCAAAAAGCTGTGCATCTTACCTTCTTTCCCCACAAAATCGTTACTGCCCGCCTTCAGTAATTTCAGAGTACATTGTGGTCAGCATTAATGTCTGGTTGTGAATTTCTCGAGCCGCTGGACTCAAGAAGTTGACTGAACATCGGCGGAGGCGACAACTCTTCACGTATCTTTGCAATCTCCTCTCCGCCTGTTCAGTTTTTTAACTGATCTGAACGGCCTCTCCCACCTCGCCTCTGCAATGTTGCACGTCTCCTACCATTTAAATGCTTTTAACGTCAATTCTGTCACGTGGTGAGGTGCAACTTGGTGTGTTTCTGGTCTGCAATATCTAGCAGCACACAGATGCCCACCTTCTCAACAATGGAATAGTTTATTACTTCCTATCAAGTTCACCAATTTCCCTAGGAAAGAAATCTCATGAGAGTAGATATAGTCATTCACAACACAAAAGGTGTATTATGCATTCTGCTGAATGCGATGATTGAAGAAAATCGTGCAGCCTTCTGTCAATCTCGCTGCAGTGACTGTTTATAGAGTGTAGGCACTTGAGACATGGATGGATGCAAATGTTTACACTTATGCATCGTGATTTCCCACACATCCTCCTGCTTTCGCCTCAACTCCACCTCACTAGATGCCCTATCGACGGAATATAATTCAAAAATGTGCAAGAAAACTGTCTTTTTTCTTGGTGTCACAAAAAGATCCAAAAACTCATGCCTCCCATCACCCAGCCCACCCCTAACAAGAGATCATACTCTAAAGGAAAGAAGGGAAACACTGCCTTATCCTCCCTCTTGCTCTGTGTCGATGATAGCTCTTAAGATAGAGAAATCAGTCAGGCACACACTATAAGAAAAATTAGTTGGGCTCGGTTATGCCACTTCCAGTGACAAAATGTTGTTTAATGGCAGACTTACCTGCCAGCTTATCATGTTAAAAAAGAACTTACCCATTGCTTGCAATTTAGGGCTTTGGGTCTTCCTCGAGGTGGCAGCAATTCAAGGAGAGGCCAATGGTGTGGTTCGGAGACCATGAAGCCAAGCCAAGAGCAACCTGCTGGGGTACTCAAGGACCCGCGTACAGGTACCTAATTTTAGGGACAAAATAGTTGAAGCAGTATTTTCCGGTAATCTTATGGTTATTGTAAAAACTGTACGGAACATACGAGTTCTTGCAAGCACTTCCATGATTAAGCTCCTTCGAGCTTGAAGTGATCACATTCTTTCCTGGACATCAGCGTCAGGTATTCAAGTGATCATATTTCATACGAGAAGTGAGTTGGTAACAGAGCTAGCTGGAATTACTTTGATGATTCAAGAGGGAGTGCTTTAACTCCCAGGAAACTTGAGGCCCATTGGGAAAGAATCAGATCACTGATTATCTCGCGAGTATTATAAGAGAGAAGGCATTTACAGTTACCTAACTTGTATTGTGGCAAACATTGTCTCAAAATGCACTTTTCTCCACCTCTGCTATCTTTTGCCGATTTTCTGGTTTGTTATTGCAATTTGTCGCAATTGAGCTGCCGCTTGAGTTCCGGCCTCTTCATTCTTATGCACATTTGTAACAACTCCACCTTCACCTTCATATGCTATGCAACTTATTCAAGGTTAATTTGAACATCGTGGTCGATGCCGGGGTGCAAACAAGCCCGGCAAATATCCTTGCTTCACAGTTATTTCCGGGCATTCTAAGCACGCCGTGACGTTGTTCCGTCCCTTTTGATCGGGTGATACCACAAATGAATGCCCTTTGAAGTGGGTCAATATTCAAGGTAAACCATCTTGTATCCCCGGCAGTGCCCGCTTTGTCAGCTAGTTTATACATACGCACGCATCGTAGCCCCTTGCCTACTCGTTCATGTGGACTAATGGCCGTCGGCTTGAAAGCCTCCTCCCATTGGGTGGTCGGGTTGGAAGCTCGACAGGACCCAATTTCTTGTGCATAACACCAGGTTATAACTGCCCAACAGCTAATTCTGGTGGACCAGAAAGCTGTTCACACAAATCTACTGATAGCTTCAATGAAACCTTGAAAGTGGGCATTTTCCGAACTATTTCGATGCCTTGAATTTGTTGCACATTAAATAGGTTCACTTTCTTTTAACATTTCTATCAAGAGCATGGGCAGCTATCTGCTAATCGTAGTTTGTATTCACTCACAGCGAATATTATTTAACGGTTAAATAAGGCGGAAATGCTTTTGCACATAAAGGTGAACTCTATATGTCACTTCCTTCTCACCCATCGTCTCGATCTACCTCCGGCTTGGCATTCATTTTTATCCCCAAAATATTTTATGCTTCTTCCTTGTGGCTACGTTTGCGAGGAAAATAGAACTATCTTTGCAAATATGTAAAACCTTAGGTCCATCTGGTGGGGATGGCTTATTCATAATACAAGACTTGAATCTGAATCAGAAATGATTTTATGAGAGTTGAGAACCGAAAAAGGAAGGTCTATTCATAGCACACAATGCGAGATTCTAGGCGCCAATGTGATACCTCACAAGTGCGCAAAGTTTTAAGGAGGATTTAGGGTTTGCCTTTTCCTTGAGGTTCTCCATGGCGCCTTCTCAGTCGTGTGATTAATCCAATCTCCCCACTCGCCACCCAGAAAGTGTATACAAACAAACGGCGATCAAACGATTTAATGTAAAATCACTTTAATTTATGCGTTTTCACTGAATTTGTGATAGCGTAGAAAGATCAGGTTTGATAATGGAACAGTTCTATAGCTGGAGCAAGCTATTCTCTGCTAACGCTTTGAAGTAGATAAAACATAAGTGCAGGTCTTTTCTCAGAAGAAAATAGCAGAGAATGAATCAAAATTTGCAAAAGAGCGAGAATTTTTGTGATGATTTCCTAAAGTTTGGCAGTATTCTCCTTCTTGAATATGAAGTCTGGTATCTAACCATAACGCACCTGTTCACAGAAGGCACTAGTCAAAGTTCAGGGGATGGAAAAGGCGCATCCATCGGCCCAATCTGACCTAAAAAGGAACAAAAATAGTCAGGCATTTTGACTGATGATAAGCTAGTGGGTTTAGTCCTTCATCGTACACTTATCGTCACACACACCCACAAACGCCTTATAAGCACATTTGTGCTAGTTATTTGCATATTATACCTCTTGCGACTACAAACCGAATGATTAAAAGTGGTAGGATCTTGCCTGTCTTAGGGAATAAACAAGTTGATGGCTGAATTCAGACAAATAAAAATGTTGTAAGTTTGTTCAATTTCCTACTCGGCTGCCATGTCTTCGGCAGGATTGCCAATATACCAGAGCCGTTCAGGTTGAATGGGGACTTTGGGGTTTTCAAGGGAAGAGTGTACACTACAACATCGTCTGCTACTGTGGTAGTACACTTATTCAAGCAATCCAAAATGGATAGAAATCTTTGACGACAGAAGGACTTGATCTAGCGATTGAGCATTCCACGCATCGGCTGAATGCTCGCAGAGATGATCACGGAAGCTGTGAGGTGAAAGCTGCCACAGTCGTGATCGTTACTGACAAACAAACAGCTGACAAGCTTTAAAACATTGATAGTCTTGTTGCCAATCGGCTGATCGTTGCGTTGTATCTCCCTACAGGTCCTGCAGTACTCTTGAGGTGCAAAATTCACGTTGTTCACCATCTTATTACCGCTCCTGCCTGCAGGTTTTCGAACTAGACCACCGGGTATTCGTAAAAAACACGTTTAGTACTTTATACCGCTGTATTGAAGGGAATTCAGAGAACTCTGATTACTTTTTTCATTTTCTTCTATGTGATACGAAAGATTCCACCATCATGAGATTGGCTATGGAGACATTATAAATTGGTGGGTGTCTGGCGCTCCGAAATTTTGACTGATCAATTACATGGTCAGGAGAACTGAAAAAGGAATGCAAAACCTCCTTCACCAAAGCAGAATACCAGCTGAAGAGACTGAAGGTACTGGGAATGCATTTTAGATCTACGTGTCTTCGGCTTACTTCATGGCAGCATTGAGTTGCATAAGACGGATTTTCAGGTGAATAACAGGGATGCGTTATAGCCAGAAAATTTGATTTTTGTCATCCACTGACACCTCTAAATCTTATTATCTAGACGTCAACCACGTTAACTTGCTTTAGAGAGGACTGATTTCACCAATCCGTCCTTATAAAAAAGGAAGCTATCAAAGCGATCAATTTACACCCTCTCCCAGACCTTGATAATAATTAGACTTTTTAAGCGAAAGGATGGAGCGAGATCAAAGTGGGGAGGTAAGGCTGTTTTAGGAAAGAAGATGGGATTGTGTTGAGTAACTTTTTACTTGTGAGACCATTTAACTTTTTACAGCTTTATAGAAATTCTACCCTCGACAGTTCAATCCTGCAACAGTGCGATCACCACGACGATGGGTAGACACTTTAGCTCATTAACGCACCAATGCCTCAAATGGTCTGTAGAAGCTCATGCGGATACTGCATTAGAAATTTGTTACCACTTGGTAGCACATGATTTGGACGGAACGATTTATAATTTGGCATTTCAGCCAAGATGATGAAGTGACTCACTAGGTAAAAGGCCCCCTAAAGCATATTACTTTGTTCATGGCTTGTAACCCTATCCAAAAAACGAGGGGAACTTCTACGGGTCTTCTTGCCCCCGCCAAAGGTGTCGTGGGACAAAAGGTGCGAGTATTTGTTGCACAAGTTTGTTTTTCAAGCCTTTTAGAAGACTATTGGATAAATGTTTTGATGCATAGTTCACAGAGGTAGGAAGGTCTACTTTCAGATATTGCGATAGGTAAACTGCTCTTTTAAATTTGTAATCTGAAAGTGCAGTATGGGATTTGAATGAACCAGCTATTGGGTATTAGGGTTTGAGTCAGAATGTCATTTCTACAAATCGGCTAACAAAATAGTGACATTTCATTCTCACTATGCCGTCTGTGGCAATGGCTTATCAGTCTGTCTAAGTGACTAAATGATGAAATGAGTTTGGGGAAAAGTGGAGCACTGTGTCTACTTACGCAATTGAATGCTACACAGTGTCCAAGCCCAAACAGTAGGCTTTCCTTTACCACCTCTAACAGGTTCAAAAAAATCATTACAATGACCTCCTTTCCCAAACAGAATAAATTTTTTGATCATCCAGGCCTTTTGGATACGGATGACAAGCCTACATTTGGTCACGCACGCTTTTAACTTTTTTCAGAGGTAACTGGGTCACTTCAAGGGCAATACCATCGAAATTAATGGCGTATAAAAGTGCAGTGGAATTTCCATCCCCTAATAACTCCAAACCGTTATTAGAGTAGAGGTCGATCTTGATTTAACTGAAGGCTTTCGATATTCTACATGTTATTTAGTGAGGAAAAGGATACATGCTAGAAAAGAATTTTTGCTGTAGCATCGTGTCAGCACAGTTGGGAAGCGGATAGGTAATCAAGCCATAAAGGCAGAAACACCAAAATCTGAAGCTCTTCTTTGTTACACATGAATTAGACCACTGGAGCAGCTGGTTTTGGCTGCTTTTGTTTTAAAACACCGATTACTTTGTAATGGTTGAAGCGGAAGGTTGACAAGGGGAACCCCAGGAGTGATGCTCAAAATGAGAAGGAACCACGCGCTTAAGGTTCCGCGATTGTATTGCCGCTGGGCGACACGGACTCCGGGTCCAACAAGTAGTCCTCCCCAGGCCTTCTGTGCATATTCTACTCTTTTTTCTTCAGAGAAGTCTCGGGGTGCTGCATTATGATACGTCCTTATCGACGTACTCAAAAGCAGCTTTCAACTTCGGACAGAAATTCTTCCAAGATCAGATACAAAATGAGGCCTTAAGAATAAAACATCTCCCGAGTCAAGCAAACGTATAAGCATGTGGACTTGCAAACAAAGTTCTTCTCGTTTTCGGTGACCTCTTGTAGCATATTTTCATCCATGCCCTATGATTGTGAGTGTGGGTCCACCTGAAACAGTCAAGAACATTTTTGGGCAATGTTCAGCATAAGGACTAAAAAATTACATTTGCACCACGTACAACCAACACAGAAAGGGAAGTCATGATTGAAGCTACTGGGAAAATGGGTGTGACATGCTAGAAAGCAACAGATGACAACAAACTTTGTGAAACTAGCTTTATATTGTTTGCTTCGTGCACATTCACCAAAAAAATGCTGAGTTTAGATTGGATGATCTGTTGACTACGCTAGATGAGCGTACAGGTCGCTGGTTATTCCCAAAGCCTCCACTCACTCTATTTAACCTGGAGAACATACCCTTGCTTATTCTTAAGCAGCTTGTCATCCCGTTACACAATCCACACACCACATATCATCACTTTTAAAGTCGATGCTTCTTTTGCGTTTGTTGTGAGCCAGGGATGCAAGTGATTAGTAGGAGTTGTCAACGTGCTCAAGGCCAAACCATTACCACTGAGCCCTCTCCATACCGTTCGAGACTCGATACACAAAGAAAACTTTTTTTTCTTCTTAAAAAGGAACCAAGCATCCAAAACAGCAGAACATAAGGGCGAATGGTGAATAGTTTATTAGCTACCGGCAGGGCTGGGATGTGTTTAGTGAACACACACTGTGGGATGTGGTGGCCGTGGGAAATGGTGTCAATGGCCTGCTTAACAAGAAGTCTTCTTAAATTATCCACTTAGTACTATGAAGAACTGGCAGAAATTAATTTGGTTATCTCGTGCCAATTTGAATTACATCTGCTGCTGATAACCTATTTCATCTGTATATTATTTTGCGGTTTCGGTCGGTCTTACAGTTTGCATGTATGTCTACAAGGAGTGGACTCCTGTGATCCCAACCTGCGTAAATTACTGCAAATTATTGGAAAACTCAAGTGTGCTCAGAGACTTAATTTGCTGACGAAATCGGAATACTCTTTATCAAACTGGTAAAACATTCAAGCTTTTTAGTCGCATTGACAATTACTTCGATAATCCATTCTACGAGCTGTCGTTCCGAAGTGAGAATGGTTGAAAAATGTGTAGGTTTAGCACAATGCCAATATCCAAGGTATTGTAGGAAGAGTGTGTGTCGCGGTTACAATTTTACCCCTGTAGGCAATCTTATCTGGTAAAGCTGTCTTGACTGAGCTCCTGCTTTGTCCACCTAGCTTCATCCATGACCAAGAGACGCAAATAGGTAACCTCGGAACTAAAATCGTAAAAACAGAGGCTGAGCTTGAGTTTTAAATTCACCCATGCTGCAATTCAGTAGTTCGGGCACCAGATGAGCAAAGCAATGAATCGTCCAACAGAGGTGTAGGGGGATTCGTGTTCAGTTCTTCAGTAATGATCCCTCTTGACACGATATACGAAATGCTTATCGCACACAGATGATCACCTTAAATAAACTAATTAATTTGTCCTAAAAAATTAAGTTTGGATAAAAAATTGCTAGTTTCTGTGAATTGATTTTTATGATTTAAGCCTGCTACTGTAGGCGTTTAGCATTTCGTCGAGCGAAAATATTGTGAAGACCATGCTCCTTTTTTGCAGGAACATTTTTTTCCATTATCTGAAATATACCGCCTGCTCTCGATAAATTTGGCTAGAAAATTAAAAATGTTTCAATCCGTGATCAGCCATGCTTGCTTCAAAAAAAACAAAATAATGCTTTTTCTACTGGCAAATACTAAGTAGCGCCTCCAAACTAGATGTGAACCGCAAATTTAAAATCGCACGACACACCTGCTTCGTATCCTTACTCACTATCATCCGAGCTATCCATGTGTACGCCTTTTTTGCTCTTGGTATCTTCATGTTCTCAGTGCTGTATTGTCGGCGACATCGTTTGTTTTGAAGACGTTAACAGTGCGTGTACCTCAAAGGCGGATTGAAATTTTTAATAGAATTGGGTCACGCTTAGGGGTCATTTTGTCAAGAAAAATATTGTATTTTCAAGGGACATATGATTCGAGGCGGTTATAGATTGTTGGTGAGATTAACGCCTACCAAATCAGCACAGGAGCCTCATCACAAAGCCGTTTTAAATTCTAAAATGGGAAAAAGTCTAATTTGTTAAAATTGCTATTCTTTTGCCTAATTTAGGATTAGCATACAACATCACCGGAGGATGTATGCGATAAGAATAAGTCATAGTCTGATATATGCAAACTACTGGATTATTTCAAATAAAAAGAGATCCATCTACAAGAACTTTGTTAAACAGACAAAACTTTAGTAGCGTCCAGAATCATTTACTGAGTAAGCAAGTTTGATAAATTAGGAGTAATTAATCCTTACTAAATCCTGTTTTTTATCCACTCTTGAAGTGCACGTTCAGCATCCAATGCTGCATGCTCCATATTTTAATGAGCCTCATAGCTACAACAAATTGCTATTTCGAGGTTCGTATCTGTCCAGAATTTAAAATCAAGACTAAAAACTAAGGACGGGAAGTGCTTTAAAATGGAATGGTGTTGCAATCATTGTACGCTGACGTAAGAGATTGCAAGGGCACAACAGGAACGAGACGTTGAATTAGTTGTACAGTTACATTAGAGGCATGTGACTAAGAGTAACTTCATTTAAAACGCCGTTTTTTTCATTTTGGGTCAAAATTTACTTCTCATTCCTGACCTTGAATTTCCTATTACAGATGTAAGTTCCCCGCAGCATAGAAATGAATGAACGTACTTCATCCTAAAGCGGTTCCCTTCAGTTGCCTGGACTATGGTAATTAGATCCTTTGCAAATGAAGTGATTTTAGTGGAGTAAAATTATCTCGTTACTATTTTGGTTGGCGAAGCGGTTGTTGTGGAAGAGGACGAAGCGAACGCGTCAGTGAGTAGATAAATGAGGAAACTGCTGTTTGCACTAGTAAATTTGGACAACAGTAAAGCAGACCACCTCGAGGAAAGAAGAGAAGAAGTGACCTTTCCTGCCTATTCCATTTTCCTTTTCTCCTTTTAGTCCTCCCCGCCCTACATAAATAACTTCGTTAGTCCGGTCATTCGTTGCCTTCTTTTAGCCTTTCATTCCACTCCAGAGATCCCTCCAGTCTGCCTGCAAACTACAACATCACATTTTGATCACAAAGACCATCACGAGATAGACTATGAGAAAAAAGGAAAGCTACCTTCATGTGTTCGTCGATTTTCTCTTTTTTTAAAGTTCTCTCAGCCTCTTTTGCGTGTGGCTTTGTTATTTGCTCAATGTCGGAATGAACTTTAATGCCTAATGAGGTTTTTCCTACTCATTGCATCGCCGGTGATAGCAGATTTAACTTTCCATGATTTACCACTTTTATCTTCTCATCCCTCCAAATCCAGAGACAATTTGGCTCTCTCTCAGATAATACTGGAATTACCCCCTGCCTTAGGCGTCCCGTCGCAAACGCCGACGCCGCAGCGTCTGTAACCAAAAGTGTTGCTACGCTAACGACTTGACCATTAATTACTGGTTCAATATTTCACTTAATTTATTTTTTTTTATGCTCGCCAAAATTTATGAGAAATGAAATTCCAAACGTCACTCAAATCATGTAGGTTCATAAATTTATGAGACACTCAAAAAAATTCGCGTAGTTTTTATAACCAAGAGCAAATAGCTAGGGGCTTTCCAAACAACTTTCCAAACTGCAATTTATAACCCAATCCTTTCTCAATGAGACACAAGCAGAAGACAATCCAGACTATCCTTCTCTTGATCTCATGCGATCGTGCTTCGAGAGCCAAGAAAAGGTGATAAACACCCGAAGAAACATCACGAGAAGACCATGAAAGAAGAGTTGAGGCAACTTGCCCTTCCTTCCCTCCCATCCCATATTGTAGCACGGAGTCATAGCATCTCGTATGTGAATGGGATTTTCTTCCGGATCATTTACTAGTCCTAGCTTGATTTTTAAAGAGCAGTTTTCCTTGCCCAATTTTTTATTGTATCGAGCCTTGAGGAGTAGAGAGATCCCAGTTGTAGGTGGACAAATTTTGATGAACACTTGCACCTGCGGTTCACTACAAAACCCAGAGTAAACTTAGTTGTCTGTGCCTTAGAAGAGTGAAATGAATGGTGAGATGATGGGTCCTTTGGAAATAACTAACGGTCTGACCGTTTTTTTAAAGACCGATAAAATGAATGATTGCGTAAGGCAGTAAACGATCCAAACTGACCTACGTACCTTCACAGCTTAGGTGAAAGAAGCAAGTAACGGATTGATGGTTATTGAAGCCTACTAAAGTCGGTTTATGCTACTTCCTCCCCCAGTCGATGTAGATGTTGGCGATTCGCTTCATCACTAAAACTAAGCATGAATGAAAACCCCTGAAGCCCTCGTCTCAAGTCCTCTTGTCAACATTAAGGTACAATTCTTCACCAGCAAAGAAATCAGTTTGTCCCGAGCGTGATAAATCACCACCAAAATCAAACTACCTTTAACAGTCAGCCACCAAAACCCCTCCATTAAACACCACTATCACTTCTACTTCTGTCGGCATCAGTGGTAGGGGCATGGGCAGGAAAAAAAATTGATTTAAGTGATTCTCTCCCTTTAATGGAGCAACAATGAAACAGACGCTTCCAATTCATCGCAGTACTTACACGAAACATTGCAAAATTCAGATTATCAAGGTCCATGGTGACCGAAACCAAAGCTGCAAACAGAGTTTTGTTTCTATAAAACTTACCAGCTAAGTCTGTGGAATTATAACCTAGAAGAACAACTAATATATCTCAGCGTCGCAAGAGAGATTAACAGGGATGTCGAGAGTATGCATCCAGAAGGAGTTTAAAAACACCGGGATTTACTTTATTGAACAGCAAAGTTGCACATGGAACAGACACCCTCACATTGCCATTCATAATCACGGAGAATGGGAGGACAGAAAGAAACAGATCTAGGAGGACATGACTCGGGAAGGGTTATGAGTGGTGATGGAGTTGAGGTTGGGAATGCGCCGAAAAAGGACACTAACAAGGAAGGTGGCAAGAGCCCCGAGAGTAAAGGCAATGGAAGGACCGACCAGCCACATCAATCCACCAATCAAACTGGGCCCCACAGAACGCGCCAGACCGCCCAGGGAACGGAAGGTACCCATTGTTTGACCCTGTAAAAGAAAGAGATCATGACAGATGGTCGATAAGAGGTCTAGTGGATACGCCACAAAAATCACCTGTTGTTGGGGTCCTATGGAGAGTGAGGCGAGGCCGTTAAAAGCGGGCACGAAGGAGCCAGAGGCAAAGCTGAAGAAGACCAGTCCCAAGTAGAAGAGTAATTCGCTGTTTGAGAAACCGAGAACAAGATAGGCCAGTACTTGAACACCCATCGCCTGAAGGAAGGAAACACCGCATTATACAAAATTATGGCTGATTGGATGTTATAAGTGGAAGATTTCTACCACAACGCCAACTCACCCAGCAAGCCGTTTTAGCCTCTCGACCACCCTTGAAGCGTTTCACAAAACCACCTAGCATCAATGAAGATACATTTGTAAGTAAGTAAGTAAGTATACATTGTGCTGATGTATTCGTGCAGCACGCTGACCACTCACTTTGGATGATAATCATAGTTACACCAGTGGTTATGAAGATTCGCCCCTGGTCTTGACTGAAATATAAAGTAAGATTTAAAAACCACCATTAATTAGGAGTTTTAAAATTTTGTAGGTTAAATTTCTTGGTAAAAGCCTAGTAGATGACACTTCTGATTCTCACCACATTATTCGGATGTGATTTTACATTTGGCACCACCACCTCGCAAAACCAGCATCGCGGTGTTTACGTTTGACTTCTTTACGCAGCATAGCCCTGGTAAAATGATGTCACGGTGATTTGCAAATGAATGCCTTTTTCTCCGGATTGAAGAACAAGTCATAACCCAGAAATGCTGATAGAGATAGTCAGTCTACAGTCAACAGGCAGTAAACAAAACTATACACGCGAATGAACCAGTCAAAATTCGCCTCCATCAACTGACGTGGACGCTCAATTTTCAGGTCAACTGATTTGGCTTCAAGTGGTGCCAGGTGGCCAAAATTGGGTGAGGTCATATGACAACTCACCCGGTATAACCGAATCGAAGTTGAGCAAGGAACAGGAGAGAGCACTCAAGGCCGGAGAAGAGAAGCATGTTAAGAAAGAACACTCGTGCCATTTGCTGCAGTTTCGCTTGCACTGAAGAAGTGGACAAAACACACCACAATTATCGTCAGGGTTTAATCATGACTCGTGAGAAGCGAATAATAACCGTGTAAAAAAATACAAGGCTTCTTTTGAGTCGTCGACCATCAGTCATCTCAGCGTGATTACTAAATGAAGCACCTGAAGTACCTCGACATACTATAGGCAGCGAAACGAAGAAGGTGCTAAATTCTGCCCAGACTAACACGTTCTGTGTCTACGTCACACACAATGTGAAGTATGCTTAATCACTCAATGACAACTGACCGCACCAAGTTGTGCCGTGAACGGATTGATTAAGCTTGAGCCAACGAGATGGATTCAAGACACCCGTGTTTTAAGACTAGGTATTTTTTCGATTTTTGAGGGTATAGTTTTAAGTAGAGACCATCTTTTGTAGGCTGTGGTGACAAATGTTCCACTCAGGCTCCGCTAGTGAACACGTCAACTGATAGCCGAATAGACAACGTAAATTTTAACTGTCGCTACACCAGTCCGAAACGATAATGGCGTTAATCGGTGTTTGGTGACCGAACTATGGTCACATAGACCAATAGAAAAGGTGGGTGTTTTGAAGAATTATGACTAAATCTGACACGACAGTGATAAAAAATAGTTGTAAAACATTTGCACATACCAATTTTATCTTCAATGTTGCGGAAACGGAAGAGCTCCAAAGGATTGAGCAGTTTCAGCGACTGCCAGAATGATCCGCTTGAAGCACCCTGAGGGGTTTACAATAAGTTTTCAAAATATTTAAAAATATTCCCTCAGATAAACGGATAAGATGACTAATGACCAACAGTCCCTTCATGACAGCATTATAGTCACACATTTGGGGGTTTATAAACTGCGTAAGTTAAAACCACGATACGGGAGAGTGAAAACTGTTGTTTGGAATTATAAATAATCTTTCTAAAGATGTGCTGCCGATCAGAAAAGGTAACCCACGGTCCACATTAGACTTAGCTCAAAGACGAAAGATTTAAGCTCCTACTTTCCACTTAAGAATGACAGTTTGTCAGTTTAGAAATTTCATCATCCTATAACTCCCAAAGTGGATCTGATGAACAGGCTTGAACTCACCTCCTTTTTGACTTTGGCATCATCATCCTTCCCACCCGGTAGAGATGCAGTCTCCGGGAAAGAAAAGAGGCAAATGTAGTCAAGAACGGCAAGAGAGGCGGCAGCTAGACCAATGTGGGGTTCAAGAACGCTGACGCCAGCCTTAGAATTGAAAAAGAGGCGGCCGAGAAGCCAAGCACTGGCCGGAGGACCGACCAGGAAGGCGATGGAGTATGCGACACCGACAGTGGCCATGCCACGGGTTCGTGTCTCACGGTCAGAGACGTCCGAAACCATGGCCGAGAGTACACCGACGTTGGCACGTGATACGCCACTCAGAATGCGCGCCAGTACAAACCAAATGAAAGAGGCACCAGAGGCTGACCAGAGTAGATAGGAGATAACACCCAGCGTCTGCATAAAATAGGTAAGTAGAATACGTTGCAATCAAGCGGTAAAAGTGGAGAAGCTAAAAACTTACATGGAGAGTGAGAAGAACAGGTTTACGACCAAGGGAATCAGACATGGCGCCAGATGTGGAAGAGGAGACGTACTGAGCTAGAGACATGAGTGAACTGGAAATGCCTGCAACGAGAGAAAGAAAAACGAACCTCTCTTTTTGTGAGCAGTAATGTAGATTATGCCACCTTCTTTTGCAAAAACTTACTGCCAACGAATGATGCATCGCGAGAAGAGAGCTCTGCTCCTTCAGGTACGCCTAAAATTTTCCCATGAACAAACCGCCTAATAGCAACCAAAGTCATCTAAAGCAGAAAATAAATCCACCTATTTTAAAAATCTAAATTAGTAAAACAATGAATGAAACTGCAAATTAACTACTTACATCCTTCTCACACATTTCCTTGATAATAGTGGGAAGCCATGGCAACATAAGGGTCGAAGCCATCAAGTCAATTAGGAGGTAGCAAAACATTATGAACAACAATCCTTTCCTCATCTTTCTGCAAAAGAGTCCACAACAAAAGAAAATGTTTTGTAGGTGTGCAAAAGCGTTGCGTGCAACAAAGACTAGATTCTATCATATTCTGCAAAAACTACTTTATTTTGCCCAAATTACAAAAAGTATGAAGAGTTGTTAAAAAGCCTAAATCAAGTCAAGAACCCATACATATGAATACAATTCAATTTGCAGAATTTAAAAGTGGAGCACCACAACTCAGACCTAGGTAACGTATATTTACAAATTGTGTAGGTTAGATGCTATTTTGCATAGAACGCTCCAGAATCCACAGAACAAAAACGCATGTCGAACGGCAGATTGTTTAATGTAAAGCTACTAGAAACCCACGCGGTGAGATAATGACCCTGGAGAGGCGCACCGGCCCACTCAGTACTCAATGACGTAACGCCGGGAGATCAAGTCTGGCGCGAGGCCTGTTTGACCTTAAAGGTGTAGCTGAGCGTTTTAATGTCTTCGCACATAATCTGTTGGTAAAAATGCTGCTGATTAGAAGCCTGCCTGCTTTTAAAGCCAGAAACAATGAAGCAATTGAAGCATTTCTATATTGCTTGCTAACACTTTCAAAAAGGCTCCGTTATATAAATTAAGAATGAATCTGTTAGTACACCTTAAGCTTAAAGAAAATATAACTAAATTTTAGCATTTGGGGGTTTTGGTGTCATAGCATTCCAACATCACTGTAAATGCACCAGCAACTTGGAGACAAGCCTCAAGACTATAGGCAACCGTGAAATGCGGTATCGCTGGGATGGTAGTTGAAGTCACTGACATTGTTCCCTAGTTATCGTCTTTTGAGCTTCTCATGTGGCTAATCCCTCAGTCAACCATCCACACCGGCATTACGGCATAGGTGGTGCTTTAGAAAAAATTTACTAGCCAGTGACGATATCCAGTGAAACTCATGAGGGCCAGAAGACTTCTGGCTGCAGTGCTGGTAATGCATTTTGCTAAATGAGTCCCATTTAGAGTTTAAACCTCCTTGTGAAGTGTAGTGTCTTCATATTGCCCAAAGTTCGCCAATGCTTCCCGAAGCGTACGTTTTCTATGCTGATCATCTCTCGTGTGAACGTTTGGCACTAAAATCAAGCAACTCTTTCTATTTCCTATTGCCAATTTGTTCTCATTTCAATACTACACCACCATCTCTATGGGGTCTGTTCAGCTATTGAAAACGTCAAGGCATAAATTCCCCGCGTTTTTTGTAAATCCTTGCAAAAATAATTTAGTTGCGTGAATTGCTATTCAACCCAGGTCAGGCCTAGCATTAGAATAGGACGGTTGTCAAAAATGGACCCGAGTCTGATAATTTTAATATTGTGGGACTCTGCAGGTTTAGCCACCTTGTGGCAGGCTCTCCTTCTGTAACCAAACAAACACCAGGTTGTTGTACTTTTGGATTGGGGTCGCTTGTTGCTGCCACGGGCTTGGCACACCAAGTTTTCCCTAAAACCAGCATAGGCCATGCTAATTTGGAGAAAAATTTATTTGCTCTGCATAAAAGGAGCTCACCCGGCCGGCTACGCAACCAGAATTGACCTACAAGCGGGAGCGGCTAAAGAGCGGACCTACTTGGACATGCAAGAAACAAATACTGAGTGGCCAGATTCATCAACGCTCCCCCGAGCGCCTTAGTTGCAGATATACTTATCTTCCACACCAACTCCCGGAATGTGACGAGTTCCCACCAGTTGCAACTATGGCAGCACATCTCACGGATACTGCTTGTCCCAACAAACCCTATTCATCTAACAGATTATGCACGATGACAAACCTTTGGTAGAAGATCCTCATGAGAAGCGTGGCTCAGCTGCTACCAAAATGCTTACAATCGAAGCCAGGCCACCTGCTAATGGCAAAAGTATCCAGTGAAGGACACAAAAAAAATCTGAGCAATAGGTATGTCCTGAGCGATACATATGTACAATTTTGATTAAACACGTTCATTCAACCGAAGCGTGCCATCTTTTCCAGGACGTCAGACTCGAAGGTTTCAAAGGATATCTGGGGAAAAAAATATTCTTACAGACCACCACCAAATACAAGAGTTGCAGAAGAAATGCGTACAGTCAGCAGACTGATATGGCGAAATTCTGTAAAATTAAACAGCTAGGATGATCATCTTACATTATCTGATGGCTGATAAGTCGTAGGTGATGGAGGCCTTGGATGCTTTGTCGAGGCAGGGGCAGGATCAGCTCCTGACTCATCATGAGGAGCAGGACCGAGAGGCCATGAAACCTTCAGCGGATTTTCCATATGTCCTACCAATCCTACAGACGCTGCTTTTATGGCATTCTCCTATCAATTGATAAAGATGAATATCACCAACCAATTGGATGACTTACGGCCTCCAACCTGGAAGCAAACTCTGCCACTGCGCTGCATTTCTTCCCAACTATCACATTTAGCACAGTTCCAAACTAAAAGTCGAAACATGGGGGTAAAAGCAAAACAAACGAATGAATGCTACCTCACGCAGACATGTGTACAAAAATTCCCTATTGTACAAAAGAGACCCATGTTTATTCTTCCACTTTACCTAAAAATGAGAAAAAAATAAAATGAAAATATAAGGTTTGTAAAAAATAGACCTTATGTGTTAGGCATTTTGAAACTGCTCCTGCCGCATAGATGGGATTCAAAGCCGAATCGCCTTACACTAACGATAACATGACCATCTGATGTTCTAGAAGCAGCTTTAACGGTATCCAAATGCTCACGCCGTGCGGCACAAGCAGCGGCCTCCCGTGAGGCCTCCCAATCCTTCCTGATTCGTTCGGCAATCCTGTTCTTTTCAGCCATTCTGTTAGCCTCTTCACGCCGAGCAGCAGCCTCCTTCTCCCTTGCTCAGAACTATAGAGAAACGGTATAAAGCGAGAGAAGCCCACATACCTTCTTTTAGCGACGGCGCTCATCATCGAGTTGTGCATGTCTTTTTGCAGCGGCGATTTTGGCTTTGATTCTCAAATCGTACTGACTCTACGCACATCAAATCAACATATGCCTCACCTTGCGAGCTGGGTCCAAGAGAATGTCGTGATACTCCTTAAGTTTCTGGAACTTCTCCTCTGAGAATATGCGATCAAATACTCAGTGACATACTTGCTTGTGGGTCGCCCTTGTTTTTGTCAGGATGTAATTCTTTTGCTTTAATCTTGTAGGCTTTTTTAATCTCTTTCGCGGAACTCTCAAAGGAGATCCCAAAATACTCGTAAAGGTCAATCTCTACCTCAAAGGCCATCGGAATAGCAGACAAATCACGTACATTCAATCAATAAGCTTGGTGGCAAAGCCACTAAGTAATTAAAAAATCATAAACCTTATTGGTCGCTGTAGTATTTTTGACTAGGGGCAAAAAGTAATTATTAATAATTCATCATGGTGAATGCAAATTCGTTGATTGTCATATCACGGTGTATATTTTTAAATGGCAAACTTACCCTTGTTCCAAACACGCCAAAAACGTTATGTTAATTTATAAAAATAATTTTAAAAAGTTACAGCATTAAGTGAATCCGATTTTAAAACAAAGTTATTTATCGACAAGTGGCTTTGGCAGTTACCTATAAACATACTACTTACAAGAATTAGCATTTGGTCTTTTGATTTTGCTTAGTTGGATATAGAGGAAAATAAACCTTGTCAGCTGTTACCTTCCACCTCGAATAGTGCGCCTGTTTGGAGGCAATTTGAGCTACCTTTATTCCTCGTCGTAGTTGTAACATCTTAGATACTGATCCTTGAAAATGGATAAAGAGCTGTGTGATTTCCTCTCTAGCATGCAGAGTCGGCTATTTGAGTTTTACAAGGAGGGGAAGTTGACCAATGTTACATGGATCGTTGGTGCAGAGGACGGTGAAGAGGAATACATAGATGCACATTCCTCAATTTGTGCTCTGTCTACCCGTCTCAAGGAGTTGATGTTGGCTCATTCAAAAGGCCAAATGAGAATTCGAATTAGAATCCCACCGTCCCTTACGTCATCTCCCTCTGATCTCCGAAGCCTGCTGCACCTGGCATATACAGGAAGCTTTGAAGAAGACCGTTCACTAGACGACTATTTCCGTCTATGTGATTTATTTGATATGCCACTTGGAATCGATGCTTGCTTACGTGCATTAAACAACCTCTTAACTGAGTTACTATTTCGTTCGAATATTGATAATGAAACGCAAAATAGCTTAAGAGATTACTTTGCTCTTTCCATTGATAATTCCACTATGAAATCAGTTCGCCGAGCTATGCTGGACTTCTTCAGAATGTATCCCCTCATTTTTGATAGTAAGTTTATCTCTTTTAGACCTTGTATTCGGGACGACAACTAGTAAATTCTTTGTCAGTCTCCAAATTTTTACTCTCTGTGTTGCCTGGGGCTAGGTTTCAGTCTTTCCCTAACAGTTTTGCTTTCCTAGCCGAGTTATGTCTTTCAAAAGTCCCTGTTGAATGGGTCATGGAACTTCTTAAGAGAGGCCAGCTCTGGATGCGACACCCTGACGGATTCGTCTACTTTGGTGAAAAATATATGAGTGAAGTGACCCAGGTATGGTCAGTATTACTTGTTCCAACCCTCCAACTAGTTCGTTGAGCGTCTATGCGCGGCTCACATCGTAGACCCTATCGAGGTCAAGGTCGCTACAACCAACTCAATGTTTGGTACGGAGTCCGCTTCCTCTGTAGGTCATGTTCTTAGCTCCTCTTCATGTTTCAAACTCGATATCCCCCTCCTTTGGCTACCATAGCATGTATGCCGCCAACTACAAGTAAGCCAATACCTAATTACTACAACCTCTTAATAAGCTACTCCGAATTTGAAGGGGAGTATCAGACGCACGACAATTACCCACCAAATGAATGGAAGATTGGGGCACTCACTGGCCACATCACAAAGGACTGGGACGGGCGACGCGTACTAGCAGGTACTTAGCTCAAGTCACTTATCCCGCTTTCCTGAAGGGCTTGATGTCACCTACCGGAATTTACAGACAGGAGTAGAAGAGACCGTGGAATGGGGACGCCACAACGAAGAGTACTACACAGTGTAAGCGATCACGTCGCATTAAACCGCTCCCCTGTGTAGACAGAAGGTTTTCGTCCCCGAAGACGACGTTATAACCGGTTTCGAGATCAACCACGGGTGGCTCATTGATCACATAACCTTCACGACACGTGGAGGTGCGCGCCTCGACCAACTGGGCAGCTCTGACGGTGGAAATAGAACAGTCTTTGATGTCAGCAGCTTTTCGAGCGGGGTCATGCACGAATGGACTGATAGCCGTCGGACCGAGAACAAATCCGACGATGTGATCGTGTCGTTGCACGGGATTTCGTACAAGGAAATTTCATCACATGGGCAAATCTTGTGGAATCAGGTTGCATTTCACTTTGCCAGCGTCGACAGGTCAATCATCGAAACCCTGAATCCGGAATGGGGGTCAACCGTGCATCAAATGCTCAAGGGCAAACAAATTCTACTCTGACACTACAACAGACCACTCGTAATCCCGTTCTGTACCTTTAACCCTATCTACTTCATACAGATATCCTGCAGCCCCTGCACAAAATAAAACAATTCATCTCGCGGTCTCGAACCTAGCCAGAATGCACCCATGGTACAGTACACGAGACTCACGACATGAGTGCTCTATCTACGCTTGAACAGCATTACGTTGATGAGGTAGAAGGACCGATCAGGTTTGGAAAGTGACAGATACGAACCCCAAAACCGACATACCAAGGTGCAAATGAGCACTACGCTCGGGTGGAATCGCAAGGCAACACAGTAATTGTCCGCATCATTTATTCGATTTACGCTAGTTCTTCTTGACCTCCTTAGTTGATGTAGCCTGTTTTCGTTTGTTGGCCTGCAGGATGGCACTAGCTCTTCGTAAGGCAAGCTAAAGCGTAGGTAAAACCAAGCGAAAAATCCTACCATTTTCAATTCTCGGCGGTATTTCATGAGGCAAACAAAGTTGCGGATTTTTTGGAGAGTCCGCCTATTGCCACGCACAAACTTTGTTCGCGCAAGGGCCTTTCTGGGTCTGTGGTCAAAACCAGCCTTTTTGGTGATAAAATAAACACCCTTCCCGCCCTTTTCTTGCTTGATGCCAATCGCCTTTTTATGAACCATACCACTGTACTTAAAGCAATTTTTCCCCTTCATGTTCAGTGGGTCACGACTAAATTGTTCGCCATTGCGTTTCATGAGAAAGCAATGCGTGTTCTTGATGAGCATCCAGTTGAGGTGAGAAGCCATTGAGAAGACAGCACGACCGATGAACAGCACACTACCAGCGGTCAAAGCAGCCACTCCACGTGAGAATTAAAACAAGTCGATAAGCAAGTTCGTGGAAGTGTATCCTAAATGTGACTATTTAACCTTTAGCAAACGTTTATTTTAGAAAACCCTATTGCGAAATAATTCATTGCTAAGATTTTGAATATCTACAATAGTTGCGTATTAATAATAAAATAAAAGAAATAGAACTAGCCCCTTACCAAAAGCGAGAGTTGCACAAACATTCAGAGTTTTAAATGGTTTCTCTTTTCCTTTAGGAGTTTTCTACATTCCTCTAGGTCAACCCAACCGTTAACTATCGCATAAACTGGTGCCGTAGGTAAAAAATTGTAGCGTTCCGAGACTTCCCTGAGGGCGAAAGAAGACACAATACTTTGGCAGAATATATATTCAGCACAGAGAAGGTGTTTAGGCTGTTGGCATGGCTTGAAGGCCAGACCACTCAACAATGCACAAGAAGGCTAATTCCAAATACAAAAGTGGCGCCTCACCGAAACCAAGGGATAAGCCACCATCGTATTATAAAACCCCCATGCCAACAATGTTAGTCATCGAATTTCTAAGCAACTAAGGGTCTGAATGACCTCAATGCCACTGATTCCTTTTGTCAATCCAAATGGATGTTAGTCTTGTCCTGTATGAAAAATGGATTCAAGGGCAAAAATTGTGCCAGACGTCATTTATGTTCTCACATAGACGTAAAAATACCACTCTGAAGCAGATTTTTGTAAGGACGAAGTTTATGGTAGTCCTATGGAGGTAGAATTCTAGGCTTGTTCATCGTTTCGGAATTGTTTGTATTTCAGGGCTCCACAGTCCTACATATTCGGATTCTCTTCAGTAAGTAGAGAAAGAAAGGAAGTATCGAGAGTCAACATTGTCAATGCCTTTGTAAACCCACTGTAAACACCTCCGTAACCGAAACTTTAGGACGTTTCACGACGCTTGACGGTTTCGTTGCTAACAGCATTAATGCATAACACAGGGTGGGGGTAGTTGCAAAAGACAGGAGTCATTTTCAGCGCTTCTGTCATGAGTCCTCACTGATTTTCCTGCTCGTGACACATGCACTTCTTCCTCTGAGCTAAGGTTTATCGTCAAGCCATAAAGATCAGAATAGATGGCCATCGACATCAACTTTGCTACTCAATGCAACCAACGCAGCACTCTGAGTTTTTCCTAAAGACGCAAAAGCATCATGCCTTGGGAGAATATGCATTTTTAACACACAGTAGTGTAATACGATAGTGGCTTATCCCTTGGTTTTGGCGAGGTGCCACTTTTGTACTTCGAATTAGCCCCCTTGTTCCTCGCTGTGTGGGCTGGCCTTTTGGGCAATGCCAATAGCCCAGATACCTTCTCCGTGCTGAATATATATATATATTCTGCCCGAGTATTGTGTCTTCTTTTGTTTTCAGGGAGCCCCGGGACCCTACAGTAGTGTAACACTTATGTTGTTTTAATGTGCATTTCGGGGAGGAGGCAATCAGGAGATTCAAACCTGGTAACTGGATCGTCCTCCCCCTTACCTAGTGACTACGGCTCCCCTCCCTCTTGAATACTGTATTTTCCCTATCCATCTTGCCGTCTTTAATAAAGATGTCCAAAGCAAATCAACCGGGCTTGTCTAGGGATCGGAATGCGGCGACCGAGGAGCCTCGCTCCACACTGGTGGCAGCGCCCGCTGACCTACCCCCTTTCGAGGAAGATATGAATTTCGAAGAGTGGCTCCTAACTGCCAAATTCAACCTTCCTCTCTATCCCCGTTGTCAAAGAATACCTCTTATCCTTCGCGCCCTTCCGCATGATTTATTCGTGGCTGCAGTCGGAGCTGGCATCACCCACGACACGGACGTTGACCAATGCTGCAATGCATTGGCTCAACTAGTCATCGATCGTGAGGAGGGGGCCCTGTCTAGGGACTTCTTTCAGCGTTCTCAAAAAGCTGATGGGTCCGACGAAGAGTACGCCAGGAACCTCTAACTCCTGGCGGAACGTGCGTTTTGTGGCTGCCCTCCAAACAAGATCGCCAATTGGGTTGCAGTTCAGTTTAAACACGGAATCCGACCTTCCACCTTGGCTGAGAAGCTCTACAAAGCAAAGACTAACTCGCTCGACCAATTGGTCAAGCTCGCAACCAAGAAGCGGCAGGAACTCCGGGGTCCCCCGACTTTCCGGAAACCGCGAAACTGGTCAAATGCAGCATTCTCGTACCGTGCTTCCCCGCGCTATACTCCTAAACCAGTTGAGCCCTCCTTCTCCCTCTCCTGTTTGCTCCCAAATGGCTCCCAATCTTATATGAGGGTTCCCGGTAAACTTGAAGGACGTTCTTGTAGTTTTCTTCTCGACCTCGGTGCAGCTAAGTCAATTGCGAACCTCCAAGCTTTCCCTACCCTTTGCAACGGGGTCAAGATCCTCTCTCCTTCTACAAAGTTGCGTTCAGCAGAGGGAAGGGAGATGCTAGTCGATGGAGAGACATTATTAAAAGTCGGCATAGGGAAGGAAACTTGGACAGTAAAATTCATTGTGTGTCTGGAACTGGCCTGGGACGTAATACTTGGCGCCGATTTCCTACGCTACACCAAAGCCATCCTACATTTTGCAGAAGGAACCTTTTCCACTCACGAAGTCACCGGTGTCAACACAGATACCTCTCTACCGAAAGACGACGCGGATGACATCTGCAATGCCCTTTTCGAAGCTGCAGCCATTCCCATGAACAATCTGGATGACCTTTGTGCGCAGCTGACTCACACTTCCAACTACGAGAGAAAAGAACTCCGTCAGCTCCTACTTGAGTGTGCGAAAATCTTCTCATGGCAAGGTGTAAGACTGGGACGAACAAACATCGTCAAGCATAAGATTGATACTGGTGAAGCTAGGCCCATTTGGCAACCACCCAGACCTATTCCACCTCCTTTGCTGGAAGAAGTAAACCGTTCGGTTGAAGAGATGCTCCGAGATGGGGTCATAAAGCCATCCAAGTCACCATGGGCCTCCCCTATAGCGCTGGTAAAGAAGAACGATGGCAGTCTGCGGCTATGCATCGACTATAGGAAGTTGAACGCTGTAACCAAGGCGGATGCATTCCCCATCCCCCACATAAATGACTCACTCGATTCACTACATGGCTCCCAGTGGTTCTCCACCTAGGATCTGAAGTCGGGATATTGGCAAGTAGAGGTTGCAGAAGCAGACCGAGAAAAAGCGGCTTTTATTTTACCAAACGGGCTTTATGAATTTCAAACCATGCCCTTTGGACTCTGCAATGCGGCGGCTACCTTCCAGCGCCTCATGCAAACAGCTCCGATCGGCCTATTCCCAAAGCATTGCATTATCTATCTTGACGATGTTTTCGTTTTCGGTGGAGATATTCAAGAGCACAACGCCAACCTAAAACTAGTGTTAGACCGCCTATGGGATGCAGGGCTAACCCTGAACCCAAAGAAGTGCCGTTTCCTACAACGCTCAGTCACCTTCCCGGGACACAGTATCGTCGAATGGAATAGCCGTCACCGACGACCGTGTACAACAAGTGAGGACATGGCCTACACCAACCAACCAGACAGAGCTCCGCGGTTTCCTAGGTCTAGCAAATTATTACCGGCATTTCGTAAAAGGCTTTGCTAAAATCGCCAGCCCACTACATAAATTAACCGAGAAGCAGGCGAAGAAGAATTTTAAATGGGAGAAAGAGCACGATGAGGCGTTTAAAGAACGGAAGCGAATGCTCTGCTCCGCTCCGATCCTAGCATTGCCAAACTTGGAATCGAGCGCTCCACCGTTTATACTGGATACAGATGCGAGCAACGTGGCTGTGGGTGGTGTACTCTCACAAAAGGACATAAAAGGCAGAGAACACGAGTAAAAAAAATGAGACAGAAAAGTGCGACACAACGTGAGCTGTTTGCTATCTACTCAATGGTTCGACACTTCAGACATTACCTGATAGCGAGGAAGTTCATTGTAAGAACCGACCATCAGGCACTCACCTGGTTAAAGACAATAAAGGCGATCGATCTTTCAGTTGCACTTTGGTACGAAGAACTGCAGCAGCACGACTTTACAGTCCAGTACCGAAAAGGGAAATGGCACGGTAATGCGGATGCGCTATCCCGCAGACCGACCCCAGCAGAAACGGGTGACGTTACGGTGCACACCGTATTTTTGAGCGATCCTATCAGACATCATTGGAGAAATACACAGAGTACTGACCCTGACACAGCTCTGATATATGAGAAATTCCTGGCATCCTCGCATAAACCTGCATCGGAAGAGATAACGTCGGCCAGCAAGGCAAGAGTGGTCGAAACTTTCTCTGGAGGATGAGATTTTATGGTACCAAGAAGGTGCTCACTCTCCTAAGCGTCTGGTGGTTCCTGGATCACTAGTACAAACAGTCCTACAACAGTTACACGAGCAACTCGGTCACGTGGGCGAAAAGAAAATGTTAGACGCCTCGAGTAAAAGATACTGGTGGCCTTCGCTCACCCTAGACGTTCGGGATATCTGCCGAACCTGTACCACTTTCAGTGGTTTTAAAAACCCCCAACCCACAGCGATTGCACCTTTACAACCCATGCCTACCGGGTTCCCAGGGGAAAGAGTAGGTATAGACATTATGGGTCCTCTTTCACCCACTAAGAGAGGAAACCGATATATCTTGGTTACGGTCGATTACTTCACGAAAGCGGCCGAGGCTGAACCTATGAAGTCACAAGACGCTGAAACGGTTGCTTCAGTTTTTTTCAATTGGTGGACTTGCCAGAATGAAGTGCCCGAATCCGTTCATAGCGATCAAGGCCCTAACTTCTAGAGCCGCCTCTTCATTGAGCTATGTAAGATGTGCCGGATTTCAAAGACACGCACACCACCTGCACATCCACAAGGCAACGGCCAGGTGGAAAGAACAAATCGCACCTTGATCGGACTACTGAAGGCCTTCACTAAAGATGCACAACCAGATGTCTGGGATTTGAGTCCAGGTCGCGTCTTTCTAGCGTACAGAGCCACGGTCCACACGTCAACGGGTGTTTCTCCTTTCAAGATGCTGACTGGCCGTGAAATGAGAGTGCTTTCGGACATCTTCGTGCCAAACACCGACGGATCAGCCGACAATGTTTCGGAGTACATACTGCGCCTAAAAGAAAGTATAAGAAGAACTTTCAACACCGCACGCAAACATTTACGGTTGTCTTATACCAAGCAGAAGAAATATTATGACCGACATTGCCGGACGAACGTCTACCGAGAAGGCGACTTAGTGCAAATTACCAGACCGGTTCCCCCACCTGGAAACACCGCAAGTTCCATCACCCCTGGAGCAGGGACCCATTTCGGGTGGTGAAGGCGCTCTCGCCCACAAACTACCTCGTCCGCAACGCACAACTGCGTACCCAGCCGGTAACCGTTCATCACAACAAGATGATACCATATAAGGGGCCACCTCCGGTTGGTTACGAAGATGAGGTTTATGTCTTGACCGAAGACAGGAGACCGCCGGTTAGGAACCTCAAGGGGAGTTCATAAGTGGTAGCACCGGGGGCGGAGCTAAAAGGACGAGGGGGCTATGTAACACTTATGTTGTTTTAATGTGCATTTCGGGGAGGAGGCAATCAGGAGATTCAAACCTGGTAACTGGATCGTCCTCCCCCTTACCTAGTGACTACGGCTCCCCTCCCTCTTGAATACTGTATTTTCCCTATCCATCTTGCCGTCTTTAATAAAGATGTCCAGAGCAAATCAACCGGGCTTGTCTAGGGATCGGAATGCGGCGACCGAGGAGACTCGCTCCACAGTAGAGCCTGGGTTCACCAGCGTGGCTTAGAGGCCAGCCCTCACACCGTAAAGTTTCTGTACTACGATTGTTGTACATATCGCGGTGTTGGCTTGGACTTTGTACCTTGCCAGATAGGCAGGTTTTGGGGCCATGCCAGTAGCCTAAATACCCTCTCTATGCCGTTTATATGGATTCTGCCCCACTATCTCTTCTTATCGTCTTCAGGAAAGTCTAAAAACTCCACATTACAGTGCTTAATAAGCAAAGTAGCCCTTTACTAAGCCAGAAGTTTTGCAAGTAAGAAATGCATCACAATATAGCTAGTAATAATTATAACTTTAAAAGCAGAGCTGCAATGCAATATGTATCTATATTGATACTTTGTTTGTTAGAAAGTAAAAGTCCTGTTTACTTATTAGCCAGTGCAACCATCCAAATGCGTCAGAAGATATTTTCATTTACAAACACGAGTACGTGCCTAAACACACGAACCTACGCACCACTTATAAATATCAAAAGCGCCAAGTCCTTTATTTAAATTTTGTAGCTTAAAAATTTACTGTTTAATAAATGTCTTTTAAAACATGTTTTTTGTATTTAAGGGGTGCACTGTGCCTGCGTTTATTTATTGTGCATTCACGTTTTAATACACTGCCGTTGGATTTTGCGCGCGGTTTTATTTTCGTTTCGTAAGTCTGTGAACCGAGGATGGCTTTGGCGTCTCAGGCCGCCTTATTAGATGAGTTACTGGGGAAGAATCGGGATGCCATAGATAGCGATGCAATGAAAGGTCCGCATTGGTCAGATGAGGATATGTGTAGATATTTTCTCTGTGGGTTTTGCCCCCATGATCTCTTTGTAAACACAAAAACGGATCTGGGTCCATGCGATAAGATGCACGATGAGCGGCTTCGTGAGAACTACAGAAAGAGTAATCGATTCGAAAAAATGGGCTACGAGGAGGAGTTTTATCGTTACCTGTGCTATCTCCTCGAGGATGTTGATAAACGTATTCGGCGTGGCCATGAGCGCCTTTCAGTGAACAAGGGCGCTGCCCCGGCTGATCCTGAGGCAGCAGCTGAGAAGGCTGATAAGATAGCTTCATTGACTAGGAGGATCAATGATCTTGTTGAGCAGGCTGAACAACTGGGCACGGAAGGCAATGTTGATCAGGCTCAGGGTGTGCTCAAGCTCTGTGAGCAATTGAAGTTCGAAAGGTCTCAACTCGAGGGAGATACGCGGCCGGGGGCTGGCCAGGTAACTTAACCATTTTGACATTAACTAATCATAGTCTAAGGAGTTGGAGGTTTGTGAAATTTGTGGAGCCTTTCGAATAAAAGACGATGCGCCTCAGCGAGTGGAAGAACATCTTGCCGGGAAAATGCATCTTGGTTATGCGAAAATTCGTGATTACGTAAGGGAGTACGGAGAAAAGCGTCTGAGAGAAAGAGAGAGGGAGCGTGAGGCGAGGGCCTCTCGCCAACGTGAGCGCCGTCGTAGCCGTGACAGGAGCAAGGAGCGTCGGTAAGTTCTATTTGTCTACTTCTTCATCCAAAATACGACAGACTTGCTGCTGGATGATTATATCGACACCGACTTATCAGGTATTTCCCTTAGTGCAATTTTACTCGTTAGGCCATTCGGTCGATCCAGAATGGGAGGCGTCTCTTAATTGAAGGTACTTTAACTTATTTAAACAAACCTGTCATTTTGAAATTAGTTAAACATTTCTGCAAGAGCTTCCCAAAGATTTCGGGTTTTTATAACGACAGTGCGTTCGTAGTAGGCCGGACAGTGATTGGAAGGTAACCAACGTTGGTGCTCTTTATTTATAAAGCAGATATAAATGTAGCACTTCTGCACTAACAGTATCTTCTGTTCTTATACCAGATCCTCCAAGCATAGGGACCGGCACCACCATAGTGGGAGTCATCATCGCTCAAGCCACGGCGACAAGCGACGTCACGATCGTTCAAGATCTCGCTCTCATTCTAGAAAGCATCATGATCGGCATCAGCGCCGCCATAGCGAACGTGCCTCGCACAAACCACCAAAGAGGACCGTGTCTCCTTTCAGTGCTGCCCGTAGGCCCCCAGAGGGCGCCGAAGATGACTAGATGTAACTCCGTTGTTATCACCGTTGTACATAAAATGCAAACTTATTACTCGTTTTCTATTTCTGCCTTCTGATGGAGGTTCATGTCTGCTTATTTTAATCTACTTACACCCCGCCGAGAATGTGTTCAGGGTTTATGAATTGAGTAGGGCTTATTCTCCCAGGGTACAAACTTCGGTTTGCACTGTGGCGCGGTGCGCCTTTACTCGCAGGAACATGTGTTGCACACATGCGTGTATTGGCTTCGTTGGGTTCACAAATCGGGGAAATACAACAGCCTAGGAGGGGAAAGGGCTGGGCTCGAACCGTTGTTGGGTCTCAGGTTTGGCTGAACATCTTGCCGGCGAGAAGTCGGCGCTCCTGCTCTCTGCACTCACGATCTATTCGGTCTAGGTTGGCCAATTCTCGATCCACGCAAGTCGTCATCGTGTCCGGTGCGAGGCTTTTAACCCGTAGGAAGTCTGCCTCGGCTAGTTGGACGTCTGAAGTGGCGGAGTAGGCCTGCGCTCGTCGAAAAAGTGCCTTTACATTGTCCGCGTCTCGCGTCAACGCCTCGCTCGTGCTCCGAATTGCTCCGTAGTAGTCCTGGGCGTAGTTACAAGATAACTTTACTACTAACAACCTCCGGGTAGGGTGGGCGGGGGAGTGAATTTTCGCTGACCTTCAGTTTGAACTGGCACTGCGCCATATTGACGTAAAAGGGGACGCGCATTCGGTCTAGGCGCACGTGCTCCGGATCACCGGGCTTCTCAGAAAGTGAGAGCTGTTCAATGAGGTTGAGGGCCTCCTCGTACTTAGTCGCGGCCTCAAACCATTGGCCCTGGGCGTAGAGCTCGTTGCCAGCTTGTCGCAGTTGCGGAATCGCCTCCACCTTCTCCTCCGGGGTCATTATCCAGCTCTCTTTTAAGCCTTCGTGAGGCAGGACCACCCTAAGTTGCACAAATAATTGATAGCATCTTAGAGCAGCAGCACCAACCTAGATGAATTGACTCCTATGCTATAATTGCAATGCTTTAAAGGCAGGTTGTTGACGTAGGAATACCTGAGGAATTCCATTGCTATAAACATTCTCTTTGAGCCTGAAAGCTGCAAATTTGCAGGCATGCCAAGAGTTAATCACCATCGGCTTACTTTAAGCCACTGAATAGCAACTCTGAAAGCACGACGTTGAATCCAATACGGAAGATGCAAGTGGCAGGAGTGTATCAAAGGACTTGAACTGGTGTCGTCGTTACCGAGAGGGAGTGATGAAGTTGCAAAAACTTGGATCTACAGGTGTCCTTTGTGGCCCTAGTCTGAGCTGTAGCAGCATTGTTTGTGTGAGCGAGTAGATGTTTGCTTTTGAGCGTATGACCTCTCGGTTCGCCAATCATAAATTTGTTCGATAAGAAACTCACATGTCCGCTTATCGCATTGGCAAGTAGGCATTTTGCTGAACAATCGTTGGTATTTCAATGGTTTAACTAAAATTCGCATTAACTTAAAGTGTTTAGCCTTCAATTCTGGGGGAAAGTCTACTACTGCGGCCCAAGTATTGGTTTGATTGTTCGAATGCAGCATCAAAAATTGAACTGCTGAACTTACCCATTTAACAGCGACTTAAAACTAAGAAAAACTGCAAGTGCTTTCGGGCCACGAACATCTTAAATCCCCCTTGAAGGTTTGAAATCAACCAATATGTTCACGACATGGTTTGTTACAACCAATTGTCACAAACGGAAAAGAAATCATGTCACATATTTGTGACACTGGCCTCAGATAAAAGATCCAAGCGCCATGTAAGGAGTGAAGATCATTGAGGAGTGAAACGTCCATCAGGGGGCAGCAAATAGGCAAAATAAGTTGCAAGAACATTAAAGTCGTACTCTACGAGGAAGAAGGTCTGGCATTAGCTTTCCCAGAGATATAAGCGGTATATGTTGAAATGCACAGGATTAGAGAATGAGGCGCCTACGAGTGAAGATCGAAGATGAACTCGAGCATACGAGGCTTGGCAAGAAGGTCATCGAGATCGGGATAACCCAGGCCGCCCTGAGCCTGCAGACTCATGAACGCGCAGGTGTGTTTGGGTGGGTTCGCCGAGTCCGCTGTCCGATCAAGCATATAGTCGCGCAGCTTCTTGTTCACCGCTGGAAAGGCAACCAATTGGCGTGGCGGAACCATAAAGGCCGCCACCTCCCCCACCACCATCGTCTGAAGACAGTACTCCCAGAACTACACAATTTCAAATGCACAGAACTTGTTCGACTATACACCTAGAGAATGGAATATAAAACCCTCGAGAGAGGTAAAAGTGGTGCAAAATCAGGTGATTTCCAGTTTACTTCATGGCTGTGGTTTGAATGTCATTTGAGCAGGCCCAATAGAGATTCTAGAATGGATCTTACTAAACCTGCGCCAACTTTTTCCGCTACTTTGAACTAATAAATGTATCAATGGCTCTTGAATCGTCTCTGTCTTACACAATAGTAGACTTTAAAATGAGATTCACAAGGCACAATCAAAAAACCAAGTTTGCGTGGAAATGCAAATCCCTCCTCGTAAGACGTGCGTTTCAATTTTAAAAGTGAAAAGTGCATTATTGTGCATGCGGAAAAGGGAATAGCTTACGCCCTAAATCGCTTGGGGAAGATTCACTTACGACTCATCCGTGCTGAGTACGAGAAATCTCTTTACCCTCTCTCCTCTCCTCAATGCCAATCAAGTTTCGTCCAAACTCAAATCCACGGCCATTCAAGCGTGTCTGCAACAGACTACAATCACAATACGGTCCAGTGATGGAAGCCTCAACGACTCAGCAATACGATATTCTGATGGTGCCCACATTCCAAAGACAGCATTAAGTCTAAACACTACTGAAGACCTCAACTGTGATGGTCCAGTTGCCGGAGCATAGCCCCGGCAGTCATCCCTGTGAGCGAACATTCAGCCGATGGGTGATATGCCTGATCGACGCATATGCTGCCCTGAAATTGTCGACGTGAATCACAGAAACGCCAGCCCGTCTTGAACGCCCTTCGTAAAATGAAGATGCTAGTCAGACAGAGGGCATAACTAAATAATGAAACTAGACAGGGCATGCTAAAGCGCAGAAATCCCGTCTAGCCTGCTGTGGTCCGCATACACGTTGCACATGGCTGCCAATACTTTTGCTCAATTCCACTCATCCGATTCCCCTGAATCACTAGTGAGTCAGCTATATTGTCTACACGAGGGGAGAAGAGGAAAAAGAAGGCTTTGCTACAGAATTAGTCGGGCTTAAAGTGACCAGAAAGCCTGCGCGCACCTCAATCTGAAAGTCCTTTCCACAATAGAGCTCCATCCTCTTTCCATACTTCTTCGTATCATCGATAAAGACCTCCGGTGCATCCGGATCCCTGATTCGATAGTCAAAGATAAATTTGGTCAGCTTAGGATAAGCGATGCCTCCACCGGGAGCACTACACTCAGCAGGCATACGCGAAGCACTACCGACATGGATGATGCTTTTGCGAATATTATGTCGTGCAAGATAGGCCAAGGCCGCTGAGAGTGGCGGCTTTTTGTTTGCACTGTCGGGTAGACCATCCTCACGTGCTCGTCGGAGCGCCTCGGCCATCCGATTGATCAGCTTTGCACTCTCCTCCTTGGAGCCAACGCCACCGTCATCAAAGTGGTCATCACAGGAGATAGAATCATGAGTTGTCGAGGCCTCTGTAACGATCGCCGTCTCTCCGGTAGCTGGTGTCGAGTCACTCTCATTCTCCCCTTCCTTTGTCTCCTCCTTTCCCGTCTTTTTGTCCTTGGTGCTCAGGCTCTAGAAGAAGACCGATATCGATGAGCGGCAGGCACTGATTTAATTAATAAGTTCTTTCGTGCACCCCCGTACCATATTAGACGTCTTCAGGGATATAACTGGGGCACCATAAAACTTCAGAGGCAAAAGAAAGGGAGGAAATTAGGTGGGTTTATTCCCTTCTATCTGATAAGTTTTCTTTGACTCAATTAACTAATTAATAGCTCTGCACAGTCTTGGAATCTACTCCGTAGGGTATACCCGTACTGCCGCTACAGACGCCATGACCAAACGAAACATCTATCCAAATGATGGGAAAGGTAAATGATGATGCTCATTTCAACCTGGTTTGTTTAATCTGACTAAATGACAAGGATACCACCCTCTATGAGATAAGCGTGTTTGCGGAGGCATTGCCACTGAAAATATCCAAATGAGCTAATCATGATGACTAGGTTCGGATAAAACTGATAACATTTGACGAATTCATCATTCCATTGCAGTACCTGGTGCTTCAACTCGAGGTTGCTTACGTCAGTGGAGATCACAAAAGGCAAAAAGGTTATCTAATATCAAGAATGCATAGTTAATTATTTTCCACTAAAGCAAATTACAGGCTTATCTTGAGGTCTCGACTTAGTGTTAGTCAGCTAGAATTGTTTCAAGGAAGCCAATGTCAACTAGCCGACCAGCCAGCAAAAATTAGAAGTAATAGCCATAAAAACTCTCCCATGGTACTAAGGTTGGCGTAACCATTGTCCAATCTGAAAGAGTCGTCAACAGAAGCTGTTAAAGCACTACCGCCTTAATACCATCCCAAGAAAAAATTCTTGTGTGAACAAATCAAAAGGTACTAAAACCGCATTGTAAGTGGGGTATTTTGCAACATTCCACTTCACTTGGATAGGGAATTCTAAGGCGTAAGTTTCTTCATGGAGCAGCACAACTTTCCCTTCTTCCAGAGTAGATTGCAGACGTTCCAATTCATCGTGAAACATGAAACTGTGGTTTCACGGCTCTACTGAGTTTATAAAATAGGTGTTCAAGAATCCAAGACGATGGTCGGGCTCAACATTACGGCCGATAGTTACACCATGTTAGACAACGAATACTTCCTCACAATCGTGTGAGGAAATTGTCAATTACTACTAATCTTCAACAAAATTACATACGTATAGAAGTTTTGGGGATCAAAACACATTCTATCACTAGAAAGTACAAATTGAACTTCAATTTAAAGTAGAAAAGACTACAATTAGCATCTGAAGAGAGTACGACTGATTATGAAACCTTTTTTAGTGGTAATGAAGAGATGGGGAAGAAGTCCGCCTTTTTAAAAAACGTCCCCAAAGCCCAATAAACAGAAAATTTGCGTGCAAGGGACAGCGTGCGCCTTTGAACTAGCCCGAACAGCCCCATTAGCAGTGCCCAAAGTAGACACAAAGTAAGCAAGTTATTTGTTGCCCTGAAAAAGGAACCATTAAAGGGAGCACTTCATACGGACTCCAGGGCTATTCAATGAGAATGCAAAAAGGCACACTAACTCATCACATCGATGCAGAACAAACAAGAGGTTTGAAAACCACAAACTTCGATCCAAAAATTATTTATTGATAAAGTCAATCTCATCGTGTTTCCGTTATGTAACATGAGTGGCAGGCGCGGAAGAAGAGAGAAGCAGTAGTGGGCTTTGAGAAAAGCACAGGCGTTTTTCACTGGTGGAATGCTGAAAAGATAAATTAATGTACAATGAGGATGGAGTCCAGAACAATCGCGGGTGCATCAGAAAAACGGAAAATCACAGAGATTGGTAGTGATCTGGTTTTTAGAGCGGCTATTGATCGCCTGCCTTTCTGTTCTCCTCCAGACAGGAGAGACGTTTGAAAATCTCATCCAACTGTGTTGTGGTCGACTGTCGAATCTCATCCAGACTTGCAGACAGAGTGCAAATACCTGCAAAGAAGGAATGGGATGACGACACAAATAGACAACCAGTTCATTAGCGAGTAACAAACGTACTCCATTGAAGCTCCGACACCCCGGATGTTCGAACGAACATAAAGTTACCACTTATGACCCTAACTACCCGAGCGACATGTGCCCGTAGTGAATTGGCAAGGTCAAAAAATGGTTTTGTTGCTATAATGAATGCACAGCCCCTTGGACATCGAGGCGATCACGAAGGATGAGATAATAAGCCAAATATGAGCAACGAGTCCTTCTGTCCTGTTTCACACGAAACCAAAATTCAGTACCGTGCGCCAGATGAACGCCTAAGCAACGGATAGAGGCATGCGGTTATAGTAACCGATAGTAACTGACAAATGATAATGCTTCACCTCAAAATGAGAAAAAATTTTTTAGAATAAAAAAGCTCACCAAACAAATCAAGCGAACCAATTAGTAAAAAAGCGCGTTTTACTAATGGTACGGGCTGTTCAGTAGTCTCAAACCGACCACCACATCTAAACCACGATTCTCCGCCCATGCTTCCGGCTTTCCGGCCTGTCTGTACATTGGTACTAAGTCCTCGTCCATGTTATTATCGCTTATTACGTCTGCAGGGCATGACTCGAGGCGATGGACTGCATAATAACAGAGTTTATGAACACTCACGAATAAATTTCGTCCAGTAACTACCATCTGTAGGATAGTTCTTGCGATATTTGGAGTAAATGGGACGCTATATGTAATGAGAAGAATGTGATCACACTTTTCATCATGTAACAATTAGAAATTCACGAAATAGAGATTCAAGATGATAGTTAGCTCAATAACGCATGCAAGCACTTTGCACGCAAAACCGCGCCCATACGTCGTCCCTCCTATACATCAAAAAAAAGACTAAGAGGGAGAGAACAAATAACAACTTCAAGCAAGACACGGTCTATACATCGTCCCTTAGTACTACTCGAGTAAGCAAGCTTTCACCCAATCAAGCGTGGAAATTGATTGTCCTGTGACGCGGCTAAAGTCAAGGAGACAAATTCAACACCGGAACTCCACGGATGAAAAGTATCAACCGAGTGTGAAGGCAAGGAAAAAGAACCTACACAAGCGTTAAGAAGGTTTATTCCACGCATACATAAGCGTGATTTGGTCCTAGAAAAATGGAATCTTTATGCAAAAATGGGAAAGATGTAGGTTTTGTTAGAAAGACGAATATGCAAGCCAGCTCTTAAGTGATGCAAATGTTCCAAACTTCCTCCTGCTGTAAGATATTTTAGAAGCAAGCAAAAAGGCTTGAAGAATAACACGGACAAAATTTTGGAAAATAAATATCCCAGAAGATGAAACACTATAGATTAGTTTTAAATTTACCAGTAGGGAGAGCTGGCAGTGGTAAAACGATTTGATGTGGAATCAGAATGATCGGAACTTCATTTCCGTGGTTGTCAGATTGCCAAGTAGAAACGCTAAAGCTCAAATGAACGAAGTGTCAAAGCGCTCGCTAGCAATTTTGTGTGCATGTTTGGCTCACAACCAAGTTCTCGGTTTGCCACTGTAACACCAAAACGTTATATAAAATAAACACGATTTTGGTCAGTCTTTGTCAGCCATACGCAGATAGAAGGCTAAATACTCACCCAAGGGTGAGGAGGAAATGGTGGGAGTATTTCGGCAAAACAGTAACAGAGTCTATCCTCAAATGGCTCTTGTTATTAAAATGACGGCTAAGGGTAGAGAAATAGTGTAGCAAATTCGTATTCCGCCTAATTATTAGTAACTTCATCAATGTGGAAAAACAAAATTGTTTCGTGTCGGCTCAGACCAGATGGTACTAGACAGCCTGTTCTAAAGCTTCATTAAAACATTCAGACAAGCAAGAAGGCTGTTAGCATTAGCACAAGCTGTATAGCATGAGGTTTTGTTTAGCACCTTGAGTTTAATAAGTGAGACGCCCTTTGATCATCCCCTCTATGCTGTCATCTGCTGTCCATTACTATGTCTAGGTTAAATCCAGCTTGCTAAAATTTGGGCGGAAATTACACCTCCGTTGTCTAATGTTTGATAGCAAGACATGCCTCGGATCGGTATCGGCTGTTGTTCAGAGATTTCAAATAAAATAGTCGTCCACAAGTGATGCTATTTTCTGGCTCAACTCTTTCAAGTCTTGGCACTTTTCGCTTCAACCACCGATGGTAGATGTGTTCCCTCTTGCAGTAACTAACTGGGCAATTTAGGTGCAACCCTTTTTAAAACGGTGATTAAAACAACCATACTTGTCAAAAGGGATGGGGATATAGTACAAATCCACCCTTGAAGATACCGAAAAGCATAAAAATCTAGAAGATTGGGAACATAGCTGGCATGGCCGATAATAAGGGACTCGTATGAAACGAGTATAAATTTATCGCAGTATTCTTGGATCTTAGGTAGTATTTACTCGAAAGGAACCTATTTCTCTGCCAGTTGAGCTGGTAAAGTGGAGCTGGACGAAGAGACTAACGCAAGTGAAGTGTTAAACAATCCAAGGAAGGCGGACGAGTAGCGAGAGACGAATAATGGGATGTGCAGCATCCCTTGTTTGCGAATCGAACGCGTAAATGCTCCCTTTGACGCCCAATCGCCATCTCTCTTCCCCCCATCCTTTCCAAGAATGGGAAATTCAAGTAGAATCTAGATTTCTCCCGATGACGTTATAATGATCTAAAGCACCACTGAAAACGTACCAATGAAAAGAAGGAATGAGAGAATAGAAGCATAAGTGGGAAGACCGGAAATACAAGTCACCAAATTAGAGGTCGGATGGAAAGAGGCTGCTAGAGGCAGTAGCGGTACTACATACTTCCAACCATGATTTGAAGGTCTTTTCCTTCCACCTTTCGACCGCGAGACACAAAAGATACGTGACTTTCCATTGCCGTGAGAAGACCGCCGAACTCATTCATATTCTAAAGGTAAAATTCACTTTATCAAATTGGGTGAATCACCTTTACCCAGGTACCATTCCCTCCCGTTGCTATGCTAAGGCTGCCTACCCATTAATTTGCTTCCCCTTCATTTCTAATTCAATTTACTTGCTCGTAAAGGGAGTACATCAATCGTAGAACAATCACAAGCCAAAATGCATATGGGAAGTAGGGGCTTTGTGAAACGTTTTTACAACTAACGATAGAGAGAAATCGAAATGTCGGACGTGTGGAGGTCTAAGCTACATTCTTAAATGTCACAACTAGCAGTGAGTTGAGTTGAGCAGTGGGTAATTACTGCGATACCATATAGGAGTTATCGGAAGATTACCTTTACCTTTTTCCCCCCTCCTCCCAAGCCTCTCCACTCCAGTTGCATCCTTCGGTGTTCGCATCGATGGGATCAGTACTCGTAAATGTAACACGTAGGCGCATCTCACAGTTCCCACTTAACCTCATGTCATAAATTTCGTTTGAGACGGCTCTAGTAGTTAACTGATTTGCCAAAATTCTTTCAATGTCTCATTCTTACTCCTGATTGGGTTTTTAGCCTTCTCTTCTACCTGAATCTGATCGAAAAGTCGAAAAAAGTTTTGGTCATTTAATACTCATTACTTATAGTATTACAGTGGCAAAATAGGAGCCTGGCTGAGAACCAAAACGCACGCAAAATCGAGAACAGGCATGTTGATACTGCTTCCATTTGAACTTTGTTATTCCCATCTGGCATTCTGTCAACAGCGGAAGTTGATGTCACGTCAGATCGTTTTAACATTGCTATTTAATACCTACTTTTCCTTGCTGGTTTATTACTAAGCAGGCTACTGAAAGGTCCACGTTACCGCCTCTCGATCGTCCATTATTCATCTTAGTTGAGTAGCAGGGAGAAGGAATCGCCCCATCAGACTTTGCTCTTAAAATGAGAAAGACGTCAGCAAAAATCCTCTCTAGGCACAAGATCATGAAGATGGCAAGAAACTTGCGAAGCAGAGAGGTGATAAGGGGGAGAGTAGGGACAGAGACGAGGAGACACCTCCATGAGGTGATTAAAAAATGTACGCGCAGTGGCTTCTAATGGTTCTCTTTTACTTTCAGAGCTACAGATGATGAGGAAGATGAAAAAGAGCGTACGCTTATACACTCACCTTACACACGTGTGAAATCGTTTTTGTTAGTGCTCAAGCGAAAAGCATGGAATTTGACCCTTACCCGGTCAGCCTTCAGTTCTAATGAGAACAAAGTTTACCTGCTGGTTTTTAATTGTAATTAAAAAAAAAGATGGCAAGAAGGAGACCTTAAAGCATGCACATGAGGATGGGAGCAGGATGGTGTATCAAGGTGAGAATGAAACAGCATCTAGTCAAAAGGGTGAAAGAAACCTCTGAGTGGCTATTTGAGGCACTCCATCAAAATCGAAAAAAATTGTGCCGATGTAATGACTCGTGACGTTAAGTTACGAATAAAAAAGCACCGTCAAAGCAAATGGAACGGTAATCTCTTGTAAAGGAAAGAAGCTCAAATCTTGTTCCCTACGATGAGCACTTAAAGCCCCTTTTTGAACAAATTGGGATGCTGCGCCAGCTCGTGACGCTTAAGGTTCTCTGCCGATTCTTCCCGTGATAAAAAAAAAACACATCTTTTCAATGAGTCGCAAATTTGCTGCCACCTCTTTATTTTCTCCTAGCAGGTGACTTAAGTACACACCACTGCTTTGTAACGGCTGAAGCAGAAGGGTAGTCACGAAGACAGCCGAAAATAACGCTCAAAATAGGGCAGGGCTATGTAATATAGAGACCTCGGACTCAATTACATAAGCAAAGATTCAAGCCTTTTCAGCCTTTTGTAGAAAGTGAAACTTATGCCGCCAATGCCAATATTCGTCCGGCTCCTCTGTACAGCAGCATGAAGATATAACAATCATTTTGAGGGTAACCTGGAGGCTACAATGGTGGGATATGCGGTGTTGTTGAGTGGCTATTACTAGCAAAGGGTTATTGAAAAAGGCAACCATAGTCGATGGCCGAATCTACAAGGACTTGCAACAAACTAGTTTTTTAAACAATATTAGTTTTTTGGAAACACTTCAACTTCAAGTATCGTATAGGATTGTATAAAAATCATGGTCAATAATAAGGGCAGAGAGTCCTGACAAGGAGAGAAAAAGTGGCAAAGAAGAAGAAATTGCAGCAGTACTTCTTATCGTGTATTTCGTTAAAGGATTGCTTCGTTTACGTAAACGGTCCTGCAGCAATCGACCGGCTTACAAATTATATTCGGAGCAGAACACTCTTCAGCTATAAGGAATGTCTCACATATACAGTTTTAATCCAACTTATAGGAAGAGAGAATGGTGGGATAACCCCGTCGCTGCTTCCAAACTTAAAAGCCCTCTCATTTAGGTAGAAATTCATCATCTGCCAGCTAAAACAGAAGAATTGCTGCCATCCAGTCGACAAAGATGGTATTCACTTGGACTAAACGTAGCCTTATTCTTCCAGAATTTACTCCCCAAGACGCATAACACCTCCCATCCACATTAATGACGCTACTTCTGGGCATACATGCACACCTTATAGCCTACTTTAGGGAGTAACTCAGATGCCACATGGCATAAAGCTTGCTTCTTAATTACTATTAGGAGAATTTTCACAATCACATCAGAGACACTTTTACCAGGGTAACCAGCATCAGGCGCACTTACGCAATGTCTGGGCAGTATCTCCACCACTTTCGAGAACTTTTAAATTAAAATATCGACATTGTACACAACTCAAAAAAGGTTTCCACTCTTTATACCTATTGAAAATGTGAATGACAAAAACAGGGATAATAATTGGTCGTATTTAAGTGCCGTTTTTGTAACTCAGTGAGGACGGCGCCAAAAAAGAATGAGCTACCCTCTGTTGCATAGTTTATATTGCGGTCCAATGATGTGCATGTGTCTGGAGCACAATCCTTCTACAAAGGTCACCTACGCTGACGTTCTTCAATTGTTTTAAGCCTAAGCGGCTGTCTCGTCATCGTACCGTACTGCGCTTGAAGTTTTCATAACAATTACGATTAGATACCCGCAAGTTAGGGTTATGCACTTTCGTTAAATGGAGATTCGGATCACCACCGCATGGTGTTGCATGTACACAATCACTATTATCATCTTCATGAAAAATGCCTCGGTCGGGATGGTCTGCGATATGAACACCGACGACTAACGAGAGGACACACTGGCAGTTTATTCTAAATACAGTTAAAGCACCCAAGTAACAACCACCATAGGAACACTCAAAGAAGCACCAAATAGACCCCCTTCACCATGGTAAATCGGCAAAGTCTGTTTGATAGTTCTTCTGAGCTTTACAGATAAAGGACGCCCCTATCACTGTCGCCGTTGTCGTTACGATCGAAATAAAAACGCCCCCCTTGAACTCTAAAAGCGAATGCCTAAGAAACGTGGCTGACGTTCCTGGCAGCTAAGTAGTACCGAAAGGATCAGTTGAGAGTGAAATAGCAAAGCAAATTTTTTTGTTACGTTTAATCCAAAATGTGTTAACACTTTCGACTCTCTGCATTTCTCTGGCAAGAATTAGCGGGCAGATACGTGGACAAATCGACGATTAAAACGGCACTGAAGGAAAGTTAAGTGGTTCGTACTTTCTATGAAATATGCCACTCGAGAGAATTGACGGCAATGGCGGAAAACCATAAAACTGAGTACTTACAAGCGCACATACCCAAGAGGCCAGCAGAGTCAAAAAAGAAATCTAGTTTCACGTGGAAAAGTAGAACAATGCACATTTGTGGAAGGGGGATAAATTTTTTTGGATCGCAAAATCGCGATCGCATTAGCCAGAAGTACACAAATAGTGTCGACGCGGGGAATATACATATAAAAGAAACGCTATCGCATTTAATCTAAAAAACATAGGAGAAGGAAGACAACATGGCCATCATTTATTAATTCCGCCTCGCAAATCCGACTAACCATCGCAGTCTAGGGCAAGATCATATCAGTGGAGAGGAACCAACCGCCATTTCTATGACATTTGCAAGAAAAGACGTGGCAAATTGTTACGGGGAATGATTAAATAAAACAGTGTGATTTATTTAAACCAAAAAGATCACGAAAATATTGACTAGAGGACGTTTGAATGAGTAGGAATGGGTAGAACACTATAAGTAGCCCGTTAGCAAGCCTTCCTGCTCCAGAATAGTACAAACGATTGTGTTCAGCATCAATTCTTGAAAAGTGCAAACTCATCAAGTTGCAAGTTCTCCCTCCAATGGAGTCGCCTTACAGGGGTTTGTTGAAAAAATCTAAGAAGGATGCGCCAGTATGACAAATGCGGAATGCTACAGCAGTTAAGCTGGCTATAATCATAGCCACTAGGGACGAAACCTGAGAATGGCTCATAAAATTAGAACCATAACGCTTGGAGAGATTGCTAGAAATCGAAATGTCATTGTTGGAACAGTCTATGCCAGGATCCAAAACGCCCTTAAGTTTGGGCGAGTGTGGACTAAAGGAGCAAGGAAAGTTAAGAAACTACCACCATTAGAGAAGATAATATAGTGGGCCCTGAGAATCCCGGTCTTTAAACACGATTTTCCACCATCAATCTCTCACGGATTGTCCTAGCAGGAGAACAAAGCAAACTTTTGGGCCAAAGGACAATTCACACTTACTGAAGGAGACAGATTCATCTGGTCTGGAACAGGAATGCGAGGATGAAGAGATGGTGGAAGCAGAGGAGACGCCAGAATGAGGGAACATTGTTGACTGAGAGGATGATCTCAAACACCGGTGCTGCTGTTGTTGTGCCTCCTGGTCCCCCGCCTCGCGCTGCTGCTGTTCTCGCTGCCGCTCGCTTGTCGTACCCCTAAGAATGCCACGCATTTGCTGAAAAAAGTCCTGTTGCCGTCTCTCCGAAACAAACTCGCCCACACAGAGTTGAACCAAGCTGGCAAGCAGGGATGTGGCCTGTGGGTGACAGACGTATAATAAGGATTGTTCATCACTTCTCACTCCTCTCAACTTAAGTGAATCTTTGTTTTTGAAAAGGATAAAATTATTAATCAATGAGGGTTTGGAGACATCCTAATATAAAGATGAGACGAAAACTAGTACCCATGGTAATATAAAATCATATCTTCTGTAATAACTACCCCAACAATTTCATTACCATGGTGAATAAACGGTCTGCCCCTTTTTAAAATAAAACTACAGAGCAAACGCGATTACAGCCTTTAATTGACTAAAATTATCATTTTAAAAAGGTCTGATTAAATAAAAACTCGACAGCTTTAGCTCCCATATTTACAAAAATCACTACAAAATGGATGGGGAGATAAATATCGCCGCCATTTAGTTAGCTAACTATTTTGATGATTAATGGTAGATTTTTCTTCAATTAACAGAATTTTTTAATGTTCTTGCTAGAAGTCCAAGTAGGGACCTGTAAAATATAGGTTCGACATTCACTTTTCCGGAAAATTCAGTCCTAAGTTGTGCTTTTCGAGGGACGAAGAGAGAAACCGTCCTCATTTTCAAGTCAAAAGTCAATCCCGTTTGAAGGATTTATGAGAAGTAAGTACTTTTGCTTACACATTTTTTGGTAATTCCAATGTGTTGAATTTCACTTAGCTGCTCAGTTGCTTTTACAAGGGAGTATTTAAAATTAGCCTGGTTCTCCTGCGAAATTATTCGAAAGTAAAAGCCATCATGGAATCAAACTTTTCTAAATCATCTTTGAATAGAAAATAACGGAAAACCGTAAAACTGGATGCTAAACATTTTTACAGAAAAATGATTAAGGGTATAAAAACAATCTAGCTATCCAGTCAGGATTCGAATTCGAGTTCCTGCTACTTTTTCCCCACATACTTTGAAAGAGAGCTTCTAAAGTGACACCAAAACTATTTGAAAGAAAGAAAACAGAGACTTGTTACCAAAGAAATGGGCTAGCGTTAAAACACCGACAAAAGAGCGGATTTTTAACCCAAAATACGCACAGCCATCATCTCTACTATTTAGCTACCCAGTTTCCTAAAAATGCATCCTTATTTTAAGGATGTACCGCTAAATCCTTGCAAGAGATGACTTTTAAATACACAGCACCAGTTTTTTGGAACTTTTCCAAGTATGTTCGGATGGTATGAAATCAACCCACACAGAAGGTAAATTAACTATCAACATTTTTTTGCCTTCTGTGTGGGTTGATTTTAGCTAATTAAATGCAGTGTAACGTAGTAGAAGACTGAAAAACAAATTTTCATTGTCTTCTTGCTCTACCATTAAAAACGGACAGCAAAGCCATTTAAGCATAGAAGAGATCAATCCGAAGTTGTGTAGACTTTGACTATAAGAACAGTTGCCAAAATGGGGCCTGAGTGAGGGGAGGTTAATACAGAGTACATACCCTTTATTGCAGCTCCTATAGCCGCTTTGGAAATAGACACGAATGCATGTCCGCTAAGAATTATTTCTTAAAAAACGAGCACACTGTGGACTAATAATTTTATGAGTGCACAGACACACGCACATTGAACGCTACTTCATTGAAGCAAGATAACGGAGCAAATTTCGTGCCTAAAATTACCAGCGCAAACTCACGCATTTCTGCCAAAATTCGGGCGACTGTTGCGTCTGATTGAGGGAGGTAAGAAACTGACTGCAAAGCATGTACAAGTGTTCATCCATGGCAGCGATGACTTCCTTGCCCGCTGAAATCGCAGCCGGACTGCTAGCTGACTTCTCGCGCTGTGGTTCAACGGTTGGCATCGGCGTTGTGGTGGTAGACTTGTAAAGCCGTAGATTGTTCGTCTGTAAATCGGACCTAACAGAAGCAATGGGTTGGTGTGGAGAGGAACCCAAGAATGAGGAGAGCTTAATTATCTCCTGAGTGTGCGACTCGGAGGGTTCCGTGAAGGAGAGGGAAGAGATGGGGCAGACGGTGTAGACGCCTATGTGCTGAATTACCAGCGGATCCAAATGGTGCACCTCGGAGAACTAGATCGGTGGAAGGGGTATAAAGGAAGCAATGATACCACTACGTTGTGTCAAATTAAATCTTTGTAAATGATGGGATAAGTAAAAAAACACATCGTTGAAATCTGGCATTGTAAGTTGGAATATTAGACTGAAGGAAGAATGAATGAAAGGACATAAGCTCATAAAACTACTGTCAAGAGTTCACTCTCCAGCTTTCAAAACTTGAGTGAGTGTGATATTTGGGAATGATAATAAAATACAAGGCGGGAGAATAAGTGAAGAGCAAAATTGATGCACTGCTGCCTCCACGCTTTGGAAACATGGTTGCGTAGCAACGAAAAAAGTAAACACTAAGCGGTGTTTAATTTTTACAATCCTTGGGCTATGCGAATGGGAGCTAGAGCCGTGAAAAAAAGGATAATAGAAAGATTGATCACTCAAGCATAAAACTGCACTGTCAAGATGCAAATTTGTGTGATTATTGGAAAAGCAACGGGAGCATTATAGAAAATTATCAATGAATGCTTGTGATCTGATAGTTCATAGTTATTGTCTCTTTCTTCTTAGACTAATTTTTTTACCAGGGACTTAGAGAAAAATCAGCCACTGCAGTTGTAATGTATTAAGGTCAAAGTGAGTGGTTAGAAAAACTTATTTTTGTGTACCTTGACTAAGGAGAGAAAGCCGTAGTGAAAACTGGGCAACTAAACAAGCGGATCTCGTCCCAGAACACACATAAAGAGATGATAGTATACTTCATACTATCAATCTGCTCTCTACTCCCTACACCTTATAAAATTGCGGCATTTCTGGCTTTTGATAAGAAGTGCCTTATGGTATAATGTCTTAGCAGCAAATAATTGTCAAAGAATCTTTTCAATATTCATCAGGTTACTCAAAAATACGATGGCGAATCAAAGAAGTTACTTGGTAATCAACCATAGATCTTAACTATAAATATCAGATGTATGGCATCTGAAGATGTCACTGACATACAAAAATTACATGGTTGTTGAAACCCGAATCAAGAGAGCCGTGTTCCCACAACACTGTTAAACTCATTAAAAAGGGGACTAACATTTGAGAATTGAGAGGTAGTCAAGAAAATGGGATTCTTTTTCGAACTCCTAAATACTTAAACCTCTGGTCTAGTGAGAAATTCAGGCCTGTCAGCCGAAAGTGCTTTCCTGCTTCATTACTGCATTCATACATTTGATACATGAAAACTTCTCCCTCCTTAGGACCCTTTGAACAAGTCAAAAATAAAACACAGAAAGAAATGGACTATGATCTTATGTAACCGAAAATTTGCTTTACGTACTACATCATTCCTCAACTAGCCCTAAATTTTTAGATGTGTTGTATGATCCTATAAGAGCACACTCTCTAGCAGAGTCAATATGAACCAACAATTAATGATCGGAAGTGTTTTACCACAAGGCTATCTGGATTTGAAACTTTTGAATGGATGTGCCGAGATGGTTATCAACACACATGCCCATAATATGATACGGCGGCGCGTTAATCACTACCATTAGCACATTTTCCACCAGGACCTCAGGCCGAAAATTTTATAGGTTAAAGTTGACGTCAAGTGCTATAAATTTTTTTCCTAAACCAACTTAACTGCGGCTTAAAAGTTAACTTGCAAACACTAAATTAAAAACATCTTACACTTATCTCGGTAGCTGAAATTAAATCACGGTTTGCTTTACAAAATGCGGCAAAATAAACCGTTGTAACTTGGCAAAAAACATATCACATGCTCGTGGCACCAGGTTCTAACAAGAAAATCCGGGCGGCACATATGATGCTGGTGGTGAACGTGTTAAGTTTCCCTCCAAGACATTAAAATCAAAACCGCCAACTTTGCCTTTTGAGAATACTAAAACGCTCAAAAATTTAAGGGGTTGATTTAAAAAAGCTATTATCTCATTTACTCACCCTATTTTAAATGCCTCTTTCATCCAATCGGAACATTTACTGGTTAACATTAATACTCTGATGCCAAGAACACAATACATAAATAAGATTGAAATGAGGGAAATAAGAAAAGTCCAAAGTAGCAAGAACGGAAAAGTGTAGGAAGTTCAAGCAAGACGTAGAAGTCTTGGACTAGGTTCTAGATATGGGAAAACGTCGATGTCACCATCCGCCTGTATGTATGCGTCGTGATCTAGGGTAAAAAGACCATTTTCATATCTTTTGGAGCGGAAAAATTTTTAGGAAACAAAGCAAACTCCTGTAGTGAAAATTCCCCAGAGAAATGCTTTGTGTGGAAGGAAAAATCTGTTCGAGGCGGTCAGATCTAAGCGTTTGCACATCTAATACAATAAAAAACAATTGCACTTCAAATTAAAGTCGAAAGGACGACAACTATAATTATGCCATTTATAGAGACAGGAGAAAAAATTAAAAGTTGCGCATATGAACAAGCATAATCACAGTGAACGAAAAAATAACAACGGAAAGAAATGTGTAGTTTTTGTGTAGTTTTTGAAAACTCATGAAGCCAATCATTTATTTGAATGAGAAATCCGACTAAATTGGAAAACGATCAAATTGAAATAGGCGAAGGAGAAAATAATAGCTACCAAGAGAACCTTTTTAGTGGTTAATTTAGTTTCGATTTGAAGGCATAAATTTCTAAAGCGATTAGTTAATTCTTAAAATTAAAATAATTACAAAACCTGACTATATATGAGGACATCGTATGAAATGACAACATAAAACAGAAGAAGGCGCTATTCTTACAAGACAACGCAAGACCTCACATATCCCACATCGCATGCTGCAAAACTTATCCGCAAAGATGCCCCATGGCCCACCCCCATTCCTCCAAATGATGGTTAGCATCCTGTGTCGACGACGGTGCACAATCAGGTGATTTTGGGAATGAAATAAAACTGAGACAGAGACGGAAGTAGCTAAGATTGAGCTGTTTTATCGCTTCTGAAGACAAAGTAGGATTTACAACAGGTTTGTGCCGGACTGTGGGTTGCACTGGTAAATATTCCAATAAAACATTTTGAAAGCCTCTCCACAGCTAGTTAATTTTTATTATGAAAAGTCGCACAAACTTGAATGTCTACCTGCACTTTTGTTAGTCAAACACCTGTCCAACGTATCAAACAGACGTGGTGGGGAAGGTGATAATATTAAATATATGTGAAAGCGTTCTGCAGTGAATGTGTTTCACAAACACCGAGTTTGTCAGCTACGCATTAATATTAAGCACTGCTAGAATTCCCGAAGCAATTGCAAATTCGCACAACTACAAATTCAGTCTGGTTCACAGGGGAGCACACTCAATTATGTGTGATTGTTAGAATCAGCCCACCAATAGAGTTGCCATGTAGGAGCAGATCACCTTTTTTCCACATCCCGACCCAAGCGCAGTAATCAATGTGAGAAAGAGGAAAGTGTTGACCTTGAAGCAAAAAGGCGACAGTTTAAAATACTACCGCAATTCGGTTCAAAATGGGTTCATCAAAAAGTTAACAACTCCAAACGACAATAGTCAGTAATAAAAACCACAATGAGGCATAGCGATAAAAATAATAAGCTAAAATAAACGTTTTTGAAGTAATCACTGATAAACAGAAGGCTTTCCGTTATAATAAAAGGTAGTACTACAATGGGTGCATTTACTAATACAAGTCCATTTCGAAGGGACCTTTGCATGAAACAAAAGTCCTCTTGAACGAAAAACTTAGTGCAAAATGGCTAATATGAGTTCTCCTCTCATTCTGGTCTCACCTTACCATTCATTAACACTTTCACACTGCCCACCCTTCTGCTCCAGCAATCCCCTGGTCTTTGTAACACAGAACTGCTTGCTTTATGAATGTTTTCAACTCATTGTATTCTGTTCTTGCCCCACCGCTGATAACAAACACATTGCATGAAAATCTGCCACGTTTAATGAGCTCATCTGCTGTCAGTGCTCACAGAATCGGTCATCCGTAGTCAACGCCTTTCTTCTTTTTCCCGAAGAGGTAAAAGGTCTTAGAACCATCGATGAAGGCTGACTCACTTCTGCAAGGACTAGGTGCCAGCCACATCCCACCACACTCCTAAGTCACGTCACCACTGGAACCGCTACAAAGCACGTGGCTTCGGAAGTAGTTTTATGATATAATTTCAGAGCGGCTAGAGGATCATTAATGTGGTTAACACGAGCAGACTCCTAGGTCGCCAGCCCTAAAGACCCTTCGACCGTGTAACATAATGCAACATAACGGCATTTGTTTTGACCGCATATTCAACAATGTGGACCCCAACCATCCGCAGCATCACCACATTTCTCCTAACAGCCTACCGGCCCTTCTTTACATTTATAATAAAGTTCTTTTTTCCAGACTCACATCGTAAAGCGATCTCAGAGCGACTTCAAACGGTAGATTAATATCGGCCTGTTGCAAAAAAACTCACCCATACAAATAAAATTAGCTTCAAGTTCAATTCAAAATGACTGCCGCAGGAAAAAAAGGAGTAATTAAGCAAAATGCTGAAAGCCACAGTAACAAGATAAAGTAAGAATCCTAATTTGGGTCTACAGTGGACATTAACTGAACCGTTGAAAGGTTGATTTCGCTCATAATTGGACATTACACAATTCTTTACAACGGGAAACAATAATTAATGAGTCTGAACATATCTTCACGTGAGTCTCCGTCAAAAAGTGATTCACTGGAACCCTCCCCCATGTCTGGCAAATGCAATAGAAGCAGAAAATGACAACCCCCTAACTGGGCAATTTATGCGTGGGGAAACAGAATAGGATAGGAAACTTCTTTTATCCCTGCCTCAGCCACGGACACAACTGTGAAGACACAAATGATGATTTCTGCTTTGACAGGAGAGACAGAGATGTTTGTCTCCGTATTGGTTCAAAAACCACAAAAAAAAAACACTAGCGGATGTAAGATTGTCCACGCCCACCCACATACCTTAATAAATAATAAAATTTATATCCTGACATTATGATGGCTGCAGGATGAAGAACAGATCAATCAGAGTTCCAGCCTTGGCAACCAAACATTTATGTTATAAACCAGTCTTAAAACGCTCTGTAGTGTCCAGAGGATACTGTGTTAAAGCTATAGAATCATTCGCGTAAATGCAACCACAAGACTCTACTTTGTTGGCCTTTTTAACTGGGTGAGAAGAGAAAAAGAGAGAATGCTAAAGTGCTCAAAAACAGCATTTATTCAAAGAAATAGCAAATTTGCTTTACAAAATGTGCGTCATCGTTCCCTAAATGCTGTCAAAATTCAATAGGTGAAAGGAGAGAACAAGATGTTACACATATGAAAGGAATTCCCAAACAGTCGAGTGACCCACTTTTTCGCACTGTGCTTCATTAAGGGTACAAAAAATGTCTAGCACAATCAATCCTCTTAAACTTTAAGGAAAAATTTTAACCATCATGGATTTATAAGATATAACAAAAATGTAGCATAAATAAATCAGTATCGAAAGATTGCTTTGAATACTTAATACAGTACCAGATATATCTGCTTATGCCGCCAATTAAGCTAAAGTTGACATGACTTGGATCTACTTCCCACAGTGGAAAAGTATTCCGGTTTTTGAAAACGTCATACTGATGATGGATGAAAGTGTCTTTCAGTTGGCTGAATGACAAGTCAGATGGCTGTCAAAATGAGGGAGGAAAAAAAAATATTCTTTTTCTTCATGATGCGCTATTTCCATTTGTTACCTTTCTTTCAAATCCGACAAACGCCGAAAATGAGTCTAAGTCGTCATCTCTGTTACTAAAGCCTTAAAAAACAATCAATGGTGGTAAAATAGCAAATAGGGGAATTGAAAGTCGACATAGGATTTGCTATTCAACTAGGTCAAGCCAAGCATTTGTGAAAAATGAGCAGATTGCAGTGAATTAGGAACTCGGACGGATAAAATTAACATCGGGAAAAACTCTGCCAAAAAAGTGTCCTAAAACAGACCTTACCCAAGTCCTTCAATTTAAAACCACCAACGAATCATAGGCCTTTGAAGAAAGTCTGAGAACAAGGCAGATTAAGCCAGTACTAGAAACCGTTAAAGCTGAAGAAAATGCGAAATTGCATTGGGCAAGTAATAGATGACCGGTTAATGTGGGAGGAAAGTCAATGAAGGAAATCTTACCATCATTTGGCCTCTGCATGCACACAAAGCCACATAAATCAAATGATGAATTTATCTTCCTCCCTCTCAAAAAAGGGGAAGGCCCGCTAATGAAACCGGGAAGACTAGATACGAGACGCCTAGGTTCGAGGGTGGCAAGACTTACAGCCTACAATTACAAGTGATCATTCATGTCTCAAGAAGTGCTTAACTGATGGTCACCTTGTGAGGAAGCCTAGGGGTAGCAGCACAATAAAATGCTAAGGATTAAAAAGCATTCGAGGAGAATTTGTTTGGAGTTTTTACGCAAAAAAAAATTCCATATTTGGCAAGTGGTCTCGCTACAAAGAAAAACTAATCAACTCATATACTAGATAAAGGGGAAACAATTATTGCAAAAAGAAAGAAGAACTTCTGGAAGGGCTGCACATCTGATCGAAAGGGCAATTCAATTCATCCAAATTTATTGAAAAGCTTTAAAGTGTGCAAAATATTAACAATGTAGTACTAAAAAGTTGTGATAAGAAAGTAATAACTTCTGTACTCTACGAAGTAGCCAAAAACCTTTATACGGTTTTTGTAATAAAAATTAAACGACTGCAGAGTTTCCCATCATTCTTTAACTGTTGATACAATCACCGCTACAAATCATCCACTAGTGCTTTCTCAAGGAAATAAGGTACCCACAAATCACTTCCTGACTAAGTTCCCATTTCTACAGGTAAACAACCAAATTTTACACCAGTCACTTCGATCCATACAATTTCCCGCATTGCTATCTGATTGTATGATACCGCCAAAGAACGGTGACAAGCACCACGTGAAGACAGGTCACAGGTACAACTCTCCCACAACTCATTTTTTTGAAGGTGTAATGCACAAGACCCTACGCTGGAACCTAAAATTAATCAGACCACCTTCTTCCCACTGATTTCACTCGTTCTCGCTGTTGCCCAACAAACACAAAAAACAACTTCTTTGAATGGCTTCGAGATGCATCCTACTTCCTCCAGTACACACATCTCACTCGTAATCGTTGTTTGATCCCTAGCACCTGCACCATTCCATCTCCAGTCCACCCACACACAAACAAATCAAGAACAGTCCTCTAAGGATGCAGTTTCGTGTGCCTTAGAGGCGTGTGGCAAATAGTGAGCAAATCATTTGGGTTCGTTCCGTTAGCAAACTTTGGATTGCAAAAGCATCACGACCAATTCGCATCACAGGTCAGTCAGTCAGTCAGCCAACCAGCCAGCCAGTAAACTAACCAAAAACGCCGCATTCTTACAGCGTGAAGCAAATAATTGCGGAATGGATTCGCAACCCATCACATCTACCACCATCTGTCAATGCATGGTGCGTGAGGGATGCCTACTCGTTCGACTTCCACGACTTCCCTTTCCCACTTGATTGATTTAGGCGTGCATCAATTGTCGTCTCATCACTCTCGTTACATTTGGCAGGGCTGAAAGGTCTTCCCTACAGCTCAGTCTCCATTCGTTTTAAACCATCAACACCTCCGCGCAATTCGCCATTCTCCCTCTACCTCTCCCGCTCTCTCTCTCTCTCTCTCTAAATGATCCCCAAGTGGCACTTTCTCCCACCGCATACCACACATTCCCCAAATGCTTTGTGACGAAGTTCGCAAGCAGTCTCTGCACTTTTCGGACCGAGTTTGGTGCAGTTCGTAAAGCAAAAACAACTGCAACGATATCCAGCCTAAAGGCTAGGAGCCCATCTCTACGAATAAACTCAATTTGCAGCCAAACAGACCTTTCAATAGGCATCAAAATATAAGCCAGGCTTCATACCGCTCATCTTAAAAGACAAAGCCTCAAAAGGAGAGTAGAAAATCCGTTTCTTCTTCTAATTCGATAAATTCAAAATTTGCTTGAGGGATCAAAACACCCATCACGAAAACAAATCGAGGAAACCCAACCTAACTGCATAACAACCTAGATAAAATTCACAGCTTGTATTTTAAAGATGACAGAGGAATCCTTGATTATCAAAGGAATTGAAGACAAAATTACTTTTTGGTGGCAAAAACTTGGTTGAAGAAAAGGGCAATGGTTTAAAGGATAAATTATGCAAACAAGTTACTCAAAAGGTTGCAAGATCTCAACTTTTTCCAACTTAACAGTGAGCAATTCCGACCCAGGATTACAGCCCTTACCTCTCAGAATAAAGTTACAAACATGACGGCTTGAAAGTTAAAAATTGAGTCGAGGGTTACAGCAGTTATCACAAATACATCAAAGCATGCAGGTTTTGAACGCGAGTTCAACGGCAAAAAAAATCAACCTGAACTCACTCTGACAACGCATTCAGTGTGAGGCGAGAGACGACCAGATGAGCAGCGAAAGAGTCTTTCCGAGCCAGGTACCGCAACTCCTCCGATACGTGCTAGGGCTTCACCATAACGGTCAACAAAATCAATGTGCGGTGAGGAGGATATAAGCACCAGTTGGATGATGCGTAGGAGACGCTGTGTTGACAACCGAATCATGATGCAACAGGGACCAGCTGAGCTCACCTCAGGATGAAGATACGGCTGCAAGATCACCGGTTTTGAGGCAAACTCGCAAGAGACATCCACTACCAGGTCACTGATCGAAAAAAAGAACAGAGGCACGGATGGAAGAAAACTTCAGTATTGCATATTGCACTGACAGACTGGTATTTGTATTGAGTGGGTACTTAACCACATAGACTCTTTAAATTCCATAGATTTCGATCACTCCAAAATTGGTGGCATGGTTCACTAGCCTCGAGAAAAACGATACTGAAGGGCTGTCGAAGGCTGCTTCTAACAATCATCGCAATCTTGTTTTATACAAGGAGACCATTACCATATGGAACGATACTAGACCTAAACAAATAAAAAGTCCACAATGGAGCTGCTCAAAGTGCTAATGGAACTAGCTGAATTACGTGAAGAAATGCTACTTTTTAATGTTCATAGTAATTAAATTGAACCCAAGTGGGCAGCTGAACAGCCTTAAAATAGGCACAAAACAGGAAGAATGATAGAGTACTTAAAATATCTGCTTTGAAACAAGCAATCACAACAAAAGTGATTAAAATATGCATAAATTACATTCGGTGCGGAGCAGTGACCCTGTCCCTATTCTACAGCAATATCATTCCGACTTTCCTGCACATCGGCATTTAAACAAATTTTGGGCCCATATGCGTCTTTTGTAAAACTGTGACTGAAGGTCGTGCTTATGCCAATGTCTCAATCTTTCCACGCTTCCACAGTAACATTAGTTCTCAACTTTCATGTCTTAAAAAGGCACAAATAATGGCTCAGGTAATGCATTTCAATGAAAATCAAGGGAAATATGCACAGACATATTCGAGTTTTTTGTGTAATTTATGGGAAAAGAGTTGTTAAAAACATCACGATTTTAACCCGATAACTTGCAAAACTTTGGATTACAATTGAACCTGTTACTAATATTAAGAGATTTGTGGATCGTCTTTTACTTACCCCGTCAAGGTCACATTGGAACACTTACTTTTCGGGTAAGTAATAAGAGGATATACTACCGTAGCGGCACCATACGTAGTGGTAAAAGCTGACTGCGGTGATGGAAGAACTAACTGATTGACGCAAAACCCGAACCCGCGAACATCTATTCATTTTTTCGGAAGCACAATACAGTATGATGATGAGATGCTGGGGGGCTCAAAAGGTAATCAAATCGTGTCGATACCTCAAAGAGGCCGTGTCTGTATAAAAGCAAAAATTTCAACGGCAAAGGCTCAGTTCTCATCCCGCAGCTTCTGCGGTTCTGTGAACAAATATTTAGCTAACGCCTGGGGGGCCTACCTAATCGTAGACACTGGACTGGATTCACAAGAGCCTAATCCTATAGTGGATGTGGTGAATACAACAAGAACACTCATAGCCACAACCATTTGCAACGTCGAAAAGTTAGAACGCAGGTTAACAAAGTGAGGCAGACTATCCCAGGACAGTTCAGCTGTACTGGCGAATCTCCACATGGCAAAGCAGCTCTTGGGCTAATTATGAGTTAACCACATGTGTGAGTGCGTAAATGCAACCACTACAGTGAATAAAAACGAATACGGTTTGTGCCCCTTGAAACTATGTTTTTAAGTTCAGAATCCTCAATTTGGTTTAAGCTCTCATTGTGAATTATGTGATGGGACAGTTTGGATACGGTTTCGATGCCACTCCTCTCCCCACCGCATTAAAAGCTGAACATAGCAAGAGGGGCAGGGGGCATAATTGCTCGCATTTCCTAGCATAATGAAAAATTCGACTTCTGCCTCAATCATTACGCGTAAAGTACTATGGAAAGATATCACTTTTCCGTTTTGATGGAAAATAAGTTAGAGGATGGCGAAGCTTTTCAGCATTAAGAGAAAACGGGCAGATACTCAGAGAATTATGGATTCAGATGCTGCAGGCATTTGTGTGCTTGCGTAAAAGCCATCGGCCGACCTCTTTTTTGCGTCTACCCAAACGGAGAACTGGGGCCTATCGAATTGATTAATTTCCTCAGAAGACCCTAACCTTTGAATCTTCTGATAATTCAGCTAAACGCATCCAACTTCATAGATTGTCTTGGAGGAAAATCTGCCACCATACTCTGAATGTTTTATTGTTTCAATATGGCACCGACACCCGCAATACCTCACTGACCATTCAATAACTGCTCCCTAAGCAAAAATCATCTATCCTTCCCAGAGCAAGAATGTTTTGTATACAGTTTGCTGTTCAAAAGTCAACGAATGTTTTCAACGATCTGATTGAACTGGCTATTAAGATGGGATACGAAATACTTAATGCGCGTTTGTAACGTGCGGACTATTACATTTATGCAACGTTGGCAGCGAACATGTTGAGATGAAATCACTCCAACATTTCATATTTATCCCCATCTGCTTCACAAGCTTATCGTTAATATTTTCCAAACTAAGTGCTTAAATGTCAAGGCTTGTGAATTCTGCTGAAAGCCTCAAAAACACCACAAATTGAATGAATAGGAAGACAAAGACTGTATTTTAAAGCGCCACATCCTATGCCAAAGAGAAGCAGCTGCCTTCTTTTCTACCGCAATATAAAAAACAACAAACTAGAGCTTTCCGCCGTAACCTTGTATTGCACGCACGGCAAACCGTGTGCAAGTGAGAACTAAATGCATTTCAACTATAGACTGTTTGTACTAGATAGTACTGCCATTTACAGCCTCGGGGGAGATCCATCCTTCGATAAGGCAGCACAATGCTGCTGTTCAAGCTGGAGGAGATTGAACTTGAAGCACTTTAAACCTTCTTCCATATCCTTACGCTCACTCAGTCTTTAAATCAGAGAAATATTCAGTTTTGCCACTTCGGCTGAGCAGTGAAATGCAATGTAGTGTAACGTACCCACCGGTATCCTCATCACCACAACACTGATCATCCAGCTGAACCTCCTTGATAAAGAGAATATCAGAGAGCTTGCGTCGGCCTTGCAGTTCCCATGAGGACGACAGCTCAATCATGACGGTCGAATAAGCTTGCTAAACTAGAAACAAGGCGAAAATTGATATTTCAATCTATCTTGCAAAAGAAGTGGAGCGGAAGGATTCTTCTGTAGGCATGAACTCAATGATATGGTCAAGAATCATTGGGAAAATGACTATTTTTTCAACATCATTTCAGTAAAAACACCGACATTACTAGTGGGAACTAGTCCAACATAGGGTGGAATACAGACTTTTACCAATATGGTTCAAAAAGGTAGCATTTGTGAAACACAAATGCCGGGCTTAATACAAACAATTTCTATGAACAAAGGAGGCGCAATCTCCCATTCAGCATACCGACTACGACCTTACCCGAACGTTACAAGACAAGTGTAACTGACTAAACATAGGCGTGTGCAATGCACGAACCTTTTCAGCCACCTTTGCTATCGACGCCTAAGTCTTGTAGGTTTACACTAAAACTCGTATGCCTTACAACCTTCATAAGAAAAAGTCAAGGCTCTAAACTAATGTCTAAAGCCCTTTATCTCTCAAGAAGAATAATGCTAACTTTCGCTCATGCTTCAAAGGAAATCAACAGCTAAACAGACCGCCTGCCCGCTAGATGAGAAATGTTAGAGGTGTAATTGAAACTGTAGAGATACAGCAGATGAATCCATAAAGAGGAAATACCTTCAATGGTTCCACAAAAAATAAATGATTAGGATGATCCCGGCAGGTGGCTGCAGTTTGTTAAAAAGGATTTTGATTTCAGGTAAATGTTTCTACGAAAATCAGTCGATACTTGAGGTGTACTTGTAGTGAAATGCAGAACAGATTTCAATGTTAACTTTCAGATAAACTTTTTTGATAGGTCAAAATCACCTGATTTCTGAAAACTTATCGCTGCCATAAAAAATATCAGCCTGAAGGCGAATGAAGGAGCATACAAAGAAGGCATTAAAATCAATGCTTGGAATAGGATATGAACCCTTCGGCTTATTTAAATTTGGCTTAAAATACGTGAAGTTCTAAAAAAAGACTTTTGACGCTCTCCAGTGCTTTGATGGGATAATTTTTTTCCATACATTTGTAACGAAACTACTTTGTAATGATTTCAGGCGCTAAACTCATGATCGTAACCTCTAGTAGCTCTGGGTGAAACAGTTTCGCGTTAAGCGTGCGTAAAGAAGGGTGAAAGCTACTAAAAGTTCAGCCATACAGCTATTCATTAAAGTCCCGAAAAAGGCCAAATCCTATCCTCGTACCAGAACGTCGACTTGATACGAAGAATGCGTCTGTTTTGCTGGGTTTGCAAGGACGAAAATTATCTATGAAATGGCTTCAACCCCACACTCCAGCGCACAAAGAGGGTTTCTAAAGCTCAAAAGGTTATAGGTGACGATATTTTTAATTGGCCACTTTCCTTTAAAAAAGGCATACTCGGAAATTTGGCAACATTCTTACACAAAACAAAGAACACATTTTACTGTTTTGACTCCAAAAAACCTTAACAAAAAATAAACAGTGAGTAGGTTTCAAAGTTGTTGCATGCTGAATTTGTACATTTGGCAGTAAGGTCAAAATAGGAAGGAAATGCAAATAGCACAAGAGGGTTTACAACCTGTCTTGTGTCGAAATGGCATCTGAAAAATCGAATTTGCTTTCCAACCATTTCAGTCACAAAGTGCAGGCAGTCATTGCACATGGACATTAATTGACGTTAGCTTTTCTCTTGAATCAGCAGGATTCAATTCGTGCAGGAATAACCATAGGTACTGACTATTTAGTAGCATGAACAACCTAAATTAGTCAACATTACTTATGGCTACGGAGATTCAAATGAAAAAAAAGATGTTTAAGAAGCCAATGAATGAAGATAGCCTATGTCGAAGTCATTTGCTCGTTTGGTAATCTTGACAATGGCAATAAAGGCTCACGGCATACTTGGCTTTGAAGAAATCGAGTTAAGGCAGTGCATCACCCTCATAATTGTCTCAGACAACCGTTAGAAAAGTACTCACCCCGATTATTACTCATTGAGACAGAGAGGGAGAGTGAAGCCTCAGTAAATCTTATAAGCCATAAAAGGTACTGAAGATGGATAGAATACGTGATTGAAAGTCAATTCAGAGCACATTTCTGCCTCATAAACTTAACCGGGTTATTAGTTCTTCAAAGAAAACATCTCAACTTCAGTAAAATTTTTGCAATTACAAGAGCTTGAAAATGACTATTTTTTCAACATCATTTCAGTAAAAACACCGACATTACTAGTGGGAACTAGTCCAACATAGGGTGGAATACAGACTTTTACCAATATGGTTCAAAAAGGTAGCATTTGTGAAACACAAATGCCGGGCTTAATACAAACAAATTTCTATGAACAAAGGAGGCGCAATCTCCCATTCAGCATACGGACTACGACCTTACCCCGACGTACAATTCCAGAAAAAGGAGGTTAACAATCCTCTTCAGGTACGCGCCATGCCTACTTTGATAAATACCCAGTAGCTTAATAAAAGCATTAAACTATTGCAGTAAAACTGAGATGGAAGAATCACTACATGAATACTTGCTTAGACTCGATAATGCGAAGGTTCTAGATGCAATCCCTTTCGACTTCAAAATGTACTATCCTCAAGATGATGATTGAAATTGAGTACATTTACGTGTATAAACCAAGAACAACGATAAGTACGAACGGATGAGCCCTCAATAAGGGAGAAAGCGCGAAATAACTAACTTCTGATGGATAGAAGGGACATGATAAAAGTGCAACCCCATTGGCCAAAAACGAAGGCGCCCACTAGCCAATCAAATGCTGATCGTTTATGAAACGCCAACCGTAGTAATGCAGACAAAAAATGAGCGTCAAAACGCCACATCATTGCGTAATTACAGGCCACCCTGGAGCACGGCTCGCAACTAAATCGTAAATGAGTTATTCAACACTCGTAGTACGAATGCTACCAATGATACACATTCATGACAGCCGATCTTCTAATCTGAGTCCACTAATCAGAAGTGTGCAGCATGTACTCACTACCCTGTCTTGACAGCTAATTCTACTGGATCACCAGCAGCAAACAGATTAGTTGAGGTTTAGACAGCAAAACATCTGCCAAAATATTCTTGATCTAAGGGGGGCAGATGCATGCCTTCTTTGCTTCGTGAACATCCATTGAACGGGTTAGTGCGGTAGTGCAGGTATCGGCGCCACATTGAAACAGTAAAACATTCGGAGCGTGGTGGCAGATTTTCCTCCAAGGAAGTCTATGAAGTTGGACGTGCTTAGCTGCATTATCAGAGGACCCAAAAGTTAGGGCCTCCTGAGGAAATTAATCAAATCGATAGACTCCAATTCTCCATTTGGGTAGACGCGAAAAAGAGGTCGGTTGATGGCTTGTGTGCGCTATTCATCAAACCATTGTCGAAGTACGCATTAACTTTTACAGGAGAAATCGGGTAAGCGTCCACACTTTCTGAAGAGTAATTTAGGCATGATTACTCTCATACTCCTTCATCAGGAGCCTAGACACTCACCTAGAACAAATCTGAGCTAGGTTATAGCCATCAGAAGCAAAAGTAAAGGCAGACTCAATGCAATCACATTCGTCCCCCAAATTTTTCCCCCACTCATTGAAATCATGCTTTTAGGTGATTTGACACCCAGAGACATCCGCGTGTCACAGAAGGAAAGCCATCTAAGCATAGACGGGAACTAAGAGAAAACGCTACTGAGGCTGCGCGTCCTATTTTTGAGAAACGAAATGAAAACGGAACACTAGCAAAGTCATGACGATAAGATCGCGCCCGACTGGTCGTCACTCCCCTCTCGTTTGTGTCAAAAAACGGCACAAGATGGACAAACGTTTCGCTGACTAGTTTGCAGGAGGTGATCATTTTAATGTAAAATAACTTACTAGATTTACCCCATGATAGTGAACGAAATGTGCATTTTCGACCCAATGTACCACGACAGATGGGGTTCAGTAGATTTGACGAAGCCGAGGGAATTTCTCCGAATGGAATTACAACTTATCAAAGAAAATGGTTTGAGTAATTTGGGTGGTTAGTGAAATTGGATACAAAACCACCACAATGCTTTTCAAGCACTGCAAACAGCTCAACGTGTGCAAAAGTTAGAATGCCCTTGACAAGATTCAAATTATTTTACTGTTACAATATATCTAAGACGTGCCTGCTTAAAGGCAATGCAGTCGTGAAACAAATTGTAATTCTAGTAAATCCGCATTAAATATTTACCAGTGGTGGTCGTTCGTCGGACGGCTGTAGCTTAAAAACCAAACATGCTGCACTCAAGACTTACCCAGACACGAGCTAAACTAACAAAACTAAGGCACTGGTGGCATTCTTCTGTCGCATAACTAAAGACTGTGAGATTCTGTAGTATAAAGTAAAGCGATGCGAAAAGCATCCCGTCGTACTTCACCCGTTGATACACTAACGAATATAACCCTTCCCAAGAAAACAAGCTTGTCACTAATCTCCTCACGTTAAAGATACCGTCTCTTGAGGCAAAAATCAAACTTTGCACTAGCCACCTCCATTTCTTTTACCATCTTCTTTCCAAAACAAACGCCTGTTCGATTCCCCGCATTGCTATCTGATTGTATGATACCGCCAAAGAACGGTGACAAGCACCACGTGAAGACAGGTCACAGGTACAACTCTCCCACAACTCATTTTTTTGAAGGTGTAATGCACAAGACCCTACGCTGGAACCTAAAATTAATCAGACCACCTTCTTCCCACTGATTTCACTCGTTCTCGCTGTTGCCCAACAAACACAAAAAACAACTTCTTTGAATGGCTTCGAGATGCATCCTACTTCCTCCAGTACACACATCTCACTCGTAATCGTTGTTTGATCCCTAGCACCTGCACCATTCCATCTCCAGTCCACCCACACACAAACAAATCAAGAACAGTCCTCTAAGGATGCAGTTTCGTGTGCCTTAGAGGCGTGTGGCAAATAGTGAGCAAATCATTTGGGTTCGTTCCGTTAGCAAACTTTGGATTGCAAAAGCATCACGACCAATTCGCATCACAGGTCAGTCAGTCAGTCAGCCAACCAGCCAGCCAGTAAACTAACCAAAAACGCCGCATTCTTACAGCGTGAAGCAAATAATTGCGGAATGGATTCGCAACCCATCACATCTACCACCATCTGTCAATGCATGGTGCGTGAGGGATGCCTACTCGTTCGACTTCCACGACTTCCCTTTCCCACTTGATTGATTTAGGCGTGCATCAATTGTCGTCTCATCACTCTCGTTACATTTGGCAGGGCTGAAAGGTCTTCCCTACAGCTCAGTCTCCATTCGTTTTAAACCATCAACACCTCCGCGCAATTCGCCATTCTCCCTCTACCTCTCCCGCTCTCTCTCTCTCTCTCTCTAAATGATCCCCAAGTGGCACTTTCTCCCACCGCATACCACACATTCCCCAAATGCTTTGTGACGAAGTTCGCAAGCAGTCTCTGCACTTTTCGGACCGAGTTTGGTGCAGTTCGTAAAGCACGTAGGATCAAATCACATTCATTGGGCTCCAGTGGCAGCGCTCGATATGGCAGCAGGTTGAAGGTAGGAAGGAAGTAGTACAGAGCACAATAAAGAGTGTCACTCAGCTATGCCAACACACATCCGTTTTATGATGGATGCACACAAACAATTGCTCACATTTGTCAAGTCCCTACAAGCTACAATAGATCATTGCAGCGACCTCCAGGGATAACTACAGTATTAACCTTAGTTAACTGACACCCCAATGACAGTTACCATCGCCGATGTAAATGTTTGGTAAGTTATTAAAACTAGAACAAACCTTTTAATAATCAGCCAACTTTTGTTCTAGATCCAGAAAACAGATAATTTATTAGTTTAGCACTTTGATGTCGCTGGCATATCAAAATGTTGGTAAGCCAAGTAGACTTTTCTCGAAGGCACAGATTACAATTACCAGTGAAGAATAAAGAACCTTTCCCTTCCAACTGTGACCATCCTGGCAAAGCAGCTATTCAATAAGCCGAAGAGGATTAAACAGAATTAATTAGTTACATCTAACACACTTGGAATGGGAACAAACTTAATCACTTCTGCTGCTAGAATGAGTTCATAATTTATCCAAACTACATGTGCAAAAGTTTAAAGTTCTGCAGCGTGTGGGATTTTAAGTGAAACAAGCAGAATGGTGGTGCTGAAAATAACTGTATAGGCGATTTAATCGCCACAACAAATAAACTCATTAGTCTCTTGTAAAAAGCGTATTAGAAGTAGAACTTTGAACTGAGAATGGACAATTTAGAAGTAGTTCATTTGCGATCTGTGCGATATTTTGCACAAATCCACATTAAATATTGAAACCAAGATGGAAAAGTAGCTCTTTAGACCACAAGTTGGTGAAACCAGCTGTTTCCTGATGTGAGTCGGCCAATAAGTGTGAATAGTATAAATCACTTACTATATTAATGCCAAAACAGATATCACGGAAACCAAGTGGATTTGGTTTCCCAGTTTTCAAACATTTAATCATTCAAGGTTATCCCTCGCATTGAGCAAACAGAATTCAAATATTAGTAGTACAGAGGTGAAAAAGTATTGTAACTAGGGGCGAAGGACCTGCTCGGAAAGTAAGTTATGGGATGCAAGTCATGCGTTAATAGATCTTCGGATCCAAACACATACAATGAACTTGACTACTTCTAAGGGCAATAGTAGCAACAGACGGTACAGAAATACAACCAATGTTAAGAGTGCTGACACGCGTGCGAGCGGGTGCCAGACGCTGCCGGGGGCTAAATCTCTAAGATATTTAGCAACTGGAATCACAGGTACTCTGTCGGTTTGCTTTTGGTCTACGGACATGGGGAACATGAGCATTGCCATTTCGAGTAGAGTTACCTGCCTTAAACCGCCACTAGTGATTCTTAAACAGAATCGAGAAAAGGATTCATTGATTGGTTTCAACTTTGATAAAAAACAGCTCCTTATTAATTCATTGTAGCTTTTGCCATTGGCAATCGAAAATTCAAAGGGCTACACATCAACATCTAGCAGACGATGCATAACTGCTCATTTTTTGAGCGATTTATTTGTAGGTTTCGCGGTTGTCTTTACCTCAGCAGCCGATACGCCAGACAGGAGTACTCAAATTATGCAAGAAAGCACATCAAGCGCGACTCCTACTCCACCTTACACCAAGGTCTTGTTCTCAAATACCCAGTCCGCCCTACAGATTTCCACATCAATAGTTCCAACACCTCAGTCGATGTTAAGAAACATTAGCCAATTACAAAAGAAGCCCTAACCAAAGAACACACTAAGCTCTTTGGTTCCGAACTGAAGAAACAACAATGGGGGAATGGTAAAGCCTACTTAAGAAAAATCGTAGAAGAAATTTTGATATTTTTTTTAAAGTGAAGTGTGATTGTGGCAGATACAATCTAGAAGGAAAAACGAGACACGTACCTCGAACAAAGCACTTCCTTGGGCACCGTAAACAAGAACGCTTACATTGGAAGAAATTCTCCAGTTGAGTTGAGACACATTCCATTAATACCTACATAGTCAAGACAACAGGCTCATTAGTTTGCTTGCTTAAAAAGTAATGTTCGGCAACATTACACCATCTATGCTGTTTAAAGTTTTACACTTTTGGTAGGGTAGATAAATTGAAACTTAATTTTCAAGTAACCCAAAAGTACAAATAACTAAATATTTCTCCAAAAGACGCGAGCCTAGTAAATAGAGCCAGGTCTTGATATCGAAACTCGGTGGAATTACATCCAAGAGGATCGGTGAAGGTAGCATTAAAGTATGGACAAAGGCAATCAAGCACCGCAAGATAGTACATAGATCAAAAAAATATAGGAATTTGAACAACCTTAATAACCTCTATCATTGGTACTTCAAGCATATTCCAAAGAGCGGAACAAACCTCAGAGCTCGGATTCATTTACTGGGAGGGATTATATACATACCCAATAAGAACGTCTCTGTAGCCAAGAATTTGGCTCAGGATGGGGTTATTAGAGTAAGGTTAAGTCGAGGCACGGAAATAACGAACCAAATCAACAATGATGAAGCTAGCTCGAAATTAGCCTACAAAGAGGGGTGACCAATGACAAGTTAGCATAGTTCAGACATAAATAACCTTGGTTTTTCTTATGAAGCACTAAAAAGTGTACTATTTAAAATAACAATGCCGATATATTAATTAGCAAAAAGTAATTAAATGGTCATATGCCATAGAAACCACCCCAGCCACTAGCAGGTAAAACGTTACTAATAACCGTCATTTTCGCACTCATGGATTAAGAAAGCTTCTATCACATCAGCCGTGAGTCGCCTCATCGATCATTTTGGGGGAGTACAAGCATTCAAAAAATTTAATTGAGCAAGCTGCACTAGATAGAAACAAAACGAGTAATACGTTAGTAGGTTATGGTGACGTAATAGAAGTGGTCCCATTTAACTTGCCAATAGCGCATCATATCCGAAATTGGGATTTGAATCATAAACATTCTAATTTTCCTTCTCATTTCCACTTTGAGTACGACGCTTGTGCATAATAAGAGAGGTATCCGGTAAAGCTTTAGCTGTTAATTAATTTAAATTCATTTAACATGCGTTCCCATCTCTTTTACATTTACCCGTTAATAGTAACTTTGGAACTGATTTCCTCATAGTTTATTTTTGATCTCTTGCATGTACGTTCATGGGTTTGATATTGTGTACGTACGATTGTGTATGAGGCTCTCAATTGATAACATTTTCTTTCAGCTATTCAAAGTTCAATTGAGCGTTTTGAAATTTCATGGTGCTGCGTGCGTTCCATTTCCCTGTTTATTGGTTCCACCACCGCCCTTTCGTTTCCAGACTGCTTTTAACCAATTTGCATTTAGTTTCTTGCTCTGCGAGATAACGACCTTTGCTGTTTTAAGCTGTTCTTTGCTTTTGGTACTTCCAGTATTACCTGGCATTTGACGTATTTCCATGTGTTTATGTGACACAGACATCAGTTTATTGCACAAATATTTTAAAATTTAGGTATCTTGTGTCGGTGAAACAGTCTTTAATGTCTTTTTTGGAGGTCGACTATAGAGGGAGCAGCCTAAGTGTCTGTGGGCCCCAAGACATCGTATCTAGGTTGAATCTCCCTAAAGGCCATTTCACTGTGAAGCCCTTTAATGATTTTACCAAAGTTGTTATCTCTGAACAATTTTCAAATGTGCCCTTGGACGTAATCTTCCTAGCCATCTATTCTCGTGCATCCAGTCTGTCTGGGACCATCGTTGAACAATCGAAATTATCAGTATCTCGGCATATTCTGTGGTCTTTTCCCACCAAAAAGAACCCTTTATTTGAATTATGGACTTCTATGGACTCTATAATGACGTTTAAAGCGCTGGTCTTGACCTATGTTCTCCGCACCCTCTCCTTCCACTTATTGAATTTAAATGTGTTTTTTCTATTTTTCTTTTTTCTTCTTCTTTCGCATATCCGCCGTCTGTTTTAATAAGAACCACAATTTTCCAATTTTCTGCCGCGCTTAGATTGGACTCGAAATGTCTGAACTACCAACAGAAGCCGAGTACGAAGAGCGCTTTAGATCACGCTTTACAATTGATGACAAAGAATTCACCGCATACGTAAACGAACCTCCGCCGTCCCCACCCATTTTTGAAAAGTGGATTCCCAGAAGGTAAAAAAACGAGACTGGTCAAATCTGCCCTACTTTTAGCTCTCGGTCCCAGCCCTCAGCAAATCACAGGGATTCCCATAAATCCCGATATTTTTGTCGGAATGACGAGCGACTACACCGAAATGACTGACTTTTTGTAACCAATGTGGTTTATTATCAGTTTTGACGAATACGCCTGCCTTTTTGTACCGTATCTTTCCCACTTACTTCTCTTGAAGGGGCCACCAACTATCTACATCTAGTCGGTTATTTACGAATTTTTATAGACAGTGGGGATTACAAAGCAAAATAAATGAACCGCAAGGCGGTATCCATTTTTTCGCATAACGGTAAAGGTCTGAGAGGATAAATTGCGCATTTGAAAGGAAATGAACAGGGGACAGGAAAGGTGGGCTCGTTAAGCTATCTTTATTGGCTTCGACAACATAGAAGCGGGATCCGATAGGGATTGCGGTGAGAGATGGGGAGGTTGCCCTAGGAGGTCTCGCGTTTTCTGCGGTTGATGAGTTCGTGCAGCGCAAAATCGGGGTAGGCTCTTTTGAAGTCTGCTATGAAGTCGAGTATGTCCAAGTCCGGTTTGATGTCGTATTGCCTGGGAGAAAAGTATAGAGAAGGGAAGGTTGTAAATAGAGATAATTCTGCTTATATTAAATGAGTAGAAGAAAGGATACTTACGGGGCCTTTCCGTCGGCGCTATCCTGCTTGACGAAAAAGTTTATTATTAGGAAGTGCTTCCAGCTGCGCCAAAAGTTGACAACTGGTCCGTGCTCCGACTTGTACGTAGCGATCATACCTTTGGGAATTTCGGAGAGGAAGAGAGGGTTGATTTGCTCCAGAGCGATGAGGTTCTGCAGCGTGAGCCCGAGGTATGGAATGAAGGGAGGTGAAGCCTCAGCTAACTCGCGTCGATAGGTGGAAAAGTGCGGCGGCTGCATATAGGGTCTCAGGCGAGCGAGACGCTGCAGTGATACACATGTAGTTGATACATTTAAGAAACTCCAAAAGAGGGGAGAAAGTGGCCACTTACTGCTCGAGTCTTCTTGGAAAAGATATTTTCCGGAACTAGAAGAAATGCACAGAGTATGGCGAGAAAACTGTTGAAGTTCTTCAATGAATGGAGGTACTACGGAGGAAACAAAAGTAGCTTGTGATTGGAACTGCAATTTTAACCAAAACATTGCATTCGTTTTACTAATCCTAGGATCTGTTAAGTAGTTCCTTAGAAATCTACTAGTGGCATGCTAGCCCTTCTGTAATGGCATTTTCGAGGGTGGCTCAGAAGGAGACTCCTTGAGGACTCACATGCATGACCTTGAGTAGTTTGACAGCATGACGTTCTCGCTGGGATACGGGGGGTTCAAGGAGTAGGGTGGCCGCCCAATTTGAGAGTGCGGTGAATTGAGCCGCACATGCCGCCATTGCTGGAGCCTTAAGCGCGGCCAGAGACTTTATATCCAGCAGCTCCTCCAACTGTTCAAGCCAATAAAACGAAAAATTCACGGTCAATCCATTCTTAAAAATGACTTGATTTTAAGAAGATGCTACTACGGCGATGCCGTGGGTGTCGCTACTCACAGCCGGTGCTTATGCAAGCCAGTCTGGACACTGTTAATCGATATGGCGGACATCAATGACAGTGAGTGCGTGAATTCAAGGCAGGGTGATGAACATGTAGATATCCACAATCATCTATAAGTGACGTCAAACCCAATACAGTATGGTGATGGGACGGCCGGTCACCCGTGGTGGTTCAGCTCTCAGCCCATAGCTTCCGTATTCATTCATGTGAATGGACATTCAGCCAATGCATAGAACGCCTGCCTGATCAACGCATCACCTGCAGTGAGGTAGAAGTATACAAGAGCGAGATCTCTTCTCTAGGGCTGTGAATATAGCACAATCCTTACCGAACACAAACTAGAAGGTACCGATTTTACTTGAACACGCATTATGTTACCATCGCAAGCTGACAGACAAAGGTAAGCCTCCCACAGATTGATTAAAGGACCCTGATGCCTGAAAAGTGCAGCAGTCTATTGATGATAGGTCTGATGAAATAAATGAGCGTTTGCTCAAATTCCTTCCTTCTATGAGTGGATAGGGGGGCAATGTGCGAGAATACAAAACCAAAATTTCAAAACCATCGACCATCACTACATAGCCAGATTCTTTACCGTACGGGTTTCAGCATTTCTGAAATAAAGATGCTTTTCGAAACTCGCCGCTGCCAACTCAAGCAGGAGTTGTCCATCACCTCCAATGCAACCAACCGATCAAATCATCAATTCCTTCTTTACTCCAGTCTCAACCTAGGCTACGCATTTGCCTACCTAGCTCAAACTCCACCTGCCGGAATGGAACTTCCCATTCAAACCCTCAGGTGGAAGGAAAACCACGAAGTAATTGCAAATTTATCTTATTTAAAAACGACACCGAATGTTTAGTTAATACAACTTCGCAGAGGTCAGAAATGGCGTCGATTAACCTAAGAAATTCTTAAAATCTAGTTGAAAATTGCATTCGTTTGTGCCTAATATCCCCCTCATTTCCAGCCGTTAAGCACACAAACAAAGACGCAAAGGAACCGCCTGCTCTGGTACGAAGCTTTGGCTCACGAGTGAGTTCACAATGTAACGTTTCTCAACAATGCAAGAGAATTCTCACCACTCGAGTCAGATTAAGCATAGTCTAGGCGAATGGAAATGGATGGAGAGAGAATGAGACTAAGCGCTCCTTCAAATGGCATCATCGACCTGACCGCGGTAAGAAACGAACTTCGCGAGATGACGCCTTCAATTGAAAAAGAAGACGCTGATGAAATACTTTAATTATTTGTTTAACTCTCATTTTTTGATTACGCGGGCACTGAAGGCCTCGCTGATTGTGCTTTCACTGGGTGGCATGGCCTCCGGACTACGCCAGTCACCATCAGCCCTTCTGTACGCCACCAATACATTTTCCGCCCCGGTACTTTGTCTTCTTTCGACTTTAGAGAAGTCTCAGGGCGCTACAATGGTAGCAGCGGAAAGCGGACCTGATAGTAAAGGACAAATACACTGAATTCCACCCTTGAATGCGAAACATTAATACGGCGGAAGAAGGGCATGTACTGTGGATGGAAAAATTTGTGACAATCCTTAACAGAAGGGTTGAAAATGATGCCTATCTTTGGCAACTGCAGAGTTCGTTATGGAGCTGTTGCGGTATCTGTGTGAAGATGTCAATTGCTTGAATCCGAGACACCGCCTCCACCTCTCAACCTGCTGAATAGAACCCAGGTGGATATAGCTGGGCAAAGCTGAAGTGAGAACAAGCTGGCAAGGAGGGAGAGACGCGAAACCCTATCCATACGAAACTACTATAAACCCCGTCCTTTACCAAATGACTGCTTCTAGACAAGTGTTCTTATGGCTGGCGATGGACATACAAGACGGGCAGCACATTTTCCATTCCCCAATACAGTTCCCAAACAGGACGAAGCCCTAGGTGCAGTAGAATTGTCATGCAAAATTAGTGACGGTGCGGTCAGGTATCATCTCAGTTGCAGGCGAATTCAATGACTGGCGCGATTGGTTCGTGGTTGTTTTTGTTTTTCTTACAGCGCCGACTTTGCCATGTTGGCCGACACGCATAGTTGACCAAGGGGAGCCACGATGACACCGCTAAAGCCAGGAGAGGGGCTGGGCAATACTTTTATTGTTTGTTTAACTCTTCTTCTTGCTTACTCGATTACGCCATTGTACTTTCACTGAACGACATGACCTCGGGACCATGCCATGTCCCTCAGCCCTTTTTTAAGTTGTCAATACATTTTATGTTTTGGTACAATAGCATTTTCGGTATCAGGCAAAACTCAGGGCGCTACAGTTGAAAAAGAACCTTTTTCCATCATCTGTGAACGTTTAAATCGGTTTTCCTTTAAATGGTTCTGGTAGGTACTGCCAGGATTTATTATACCTGAGGTCACTGTTTCAAACCCAATTACCTTCCGCAAGTTCACAGAAGGTGAATATCACCTTTATGCATAACACTATATCGGTTACAAAAGTACAGTAGATATGAACTTTAACACCAAGGCTGTTGAGCCTGTTAGGAGTTTGGAATGCAACCAAAGACGTTTGTAGTCATGCAAAACGTAGTACCACAATTTGCTGTCTTTGAAGTCGACAAGGAATTCGACGTTTAATAAGAACAAAAGCTTGTCAAACCTGACCGACGGAGCTGTCGTTATTCTCACAATCCTCTGTGCAAGTGTTTGACAATCACATTAAATTGTGATAAGGTAGAAACGTGAGAAAAAGTCCCAAGAAGTACGATCGTTTCCCTTTAAGTAATCGCCTGTCTATACTCAAGACATAGAGAAATGAGTGATGTATGATTTAGTAAGGGAACCAAATCTATTTCCGAATTTTTAGGCAATTCGCGATGCTAAAATGCTAGTTTATTCGTGTATAAGGTTAAGGAGGCGAAGGCAGCTTCTAGGGAGGATGGTACAAGCAGAAGCGTGCAGGGTCAATATGACCTGCCAATTGGCAATTCATTGAGCACCATAGAAAGGAAAGACTCACATAAAGGAAATGAGTCCCACTTCATGTGTCGGCCATAAACTCAAGGGTTTGTGCTAAGTAAGGGCACTTACAAACGCATATTTGGCTTGGAAATTATCAGCTCTTATTTCAATAGACAGTTATCAATGTTTTGCCAATTATTCAATCACCGACTTCGAGTACTTCACTTTCGTACAGTCGGTTATGGTATGATCTTTACGGACAAGAGGAAACTTCAGGCTCTTCACTGGTGTTATTCACCTCTTGAAACTGTTATTTTAATACCTCTGCAATCCACATTCCAATTCTATTCAAGCAAAACCGTAGCGTGCTAATTAGCAGCCAAATTTTTCATGATATTTTTAACCAATTCAGCGTGCAAAAGCCCCATTTGGCGATGAGGTTTTATGAAACCCGATTAATCAACTATGCGAAACCCAACTAGAGTACGTTCGGATTGTATAAACTAATGCGTGACTTTTTTGGCTCCTGTTATTCACTTGCCACGTTGTCAGTAGGCTTCCAGCCCTTTTGTGCGCCGGTGCTTTAATAGTGAACTAAACCAAACCACGGGACAGAAACAGAGTTAGCAACTACTTACCGTAAGGCGAGAGTACTTCTCGGCCTCCAAGTAGGTGAGTTGCTCCGCCAACTGCTTTGCCGAAATATCCAACAGACTTGGGCGTCTCCGTCCCCCTGAGGCGAAGTTACGCGAGTGCCTCCGAAGCGTTGCTGTGGTGTCGGGCACAGAGGACCCGACGAGACGGCGGGAGGAGGCGGGAGAGCTGAAACACGAAGCTGTAGAGGATCGACCACCCGCTACAGTTGTCCCTGTCACCGACGTCGCCTCAAAATCGATGTCGGAAAGGGCGCTGGTAGAAGCAGCGGGTGATGACTGGAGGGAGCTCTCTCCACCTTGACCGATCGAGAATGAGTTGCGCGCTGAGCCGGAGGAGGTGTTGGGGGTAGTGGTAGTGGTAGTGCTCTTGAAACCGCCATTCTTTAGCAAAGAATTGGGAAGGGACACCGTCGCACCGGCTACAGCGCCGATGGAATGCGAGCGGCGAACGCAGACACCTGGGGAGCCGGAAGTATTGGTGGGAGAAGAGCCGTAAGCCTCCCCAATCGTCCGTGGAGATATGAGTGGACTGCCATTAGAATTGATGGTGGAGTTAGGAGAAAGTAGAGCAATCTTCTGGCTTGGAGTCGAGATAAGTCCATGCCGGCACCGTTTTAGCAGATTTGAAAGGGTAAAGTCGAGAGCTCTTGCAAGCCCACCATAGCCATCGTCCATCACACGCTCTCGAAATAACCTCAGGAGGGAGTAGGTGTGCGAATTTAAGATCGTGGTAAGTTGGGAGATCTAAAACATGAAGGGATTCTGGCAATCAGTTTCGAAAGCTGCGACACGTCTACTTTTGAACCAAGCTCAAAATTGACCTAACCACATCAGTAAACGATTTCTATTCCTAAATCTGTTTAAAATTAAATCATGATTTATTTGGTACATTTTAATTATTGTCATAAAATTTACTAATAAATCATGACAGTGGAAATAAAGTCTCAAAGTGCAAAGGAATAAAATTTGCGATAAGCTGTTGGATAAAAACTGCGTTATTGAAGGAAGTGAACTTTTTGAGGCAGTAAGTGCACCTCCTTTTTAAGAAGAAGATTCAGGAAAGAAAAAGTGGACGACCTTGATCAAGTAACATTGAAGACCCCCTTTCTGGCGAGTGGTTAAAGATCCACAAGGATCGCAAGACCGAAATTCCCAACCTACGAAAGTAGTAAGCATTGTTCCAAATTTGTCAGTGTTTTCTTACTCCACTAATTTTATTCCAAGAAATACTCAATTTTAATTTATAATATGGAAGGAGATGCAGGACAATGAAACGCAAGATGCAATCCGGAAGAACGAGTCACTGACCTCCAATAGGGCAGAGTTGTTCTGCTCATATTTAATCCGGTAGGTGTGGGGACAAATGGGTAAACAAATTTAGGGGATGGGGCAATAAGTACAAACTGTTTACTGGAAATGCAAAATAGTCCAATGGATTGTTGAAAATAGAGCTTTCGGATTAAGAAAAACCGTTCTTAGGCTGTCAACTTTAACACCAAGGTTCCGAACCTAATACAATAATTCCAAGTATGCTCAGCGATCGTCCTTTGACGAAGCAGAATAAATATTCCGCATAGCTGGGCGCTGTTTCCCCAGGAATTACAGACCGTTGTAGGTACTCAATGATAGAGTAGCGTGTTTACTGTGAGGTCTTAAGATCAAAGCAACCGACAGTATCCAAAAAAGAAATGCGGAAGAGGTCTTACATGTTTAAACAAGACTGCGCCTTCTCACAGTCTGCATGACTCAAGCGAACAACATGAACATGAAAGTGTTACGCCGTGCCGCTGTTTGCTGGAAGCCAGGACCGTTATAAGGATGGGGACAACTTTCAAGGTGTCCAGACTACACTTGTTTTCGAAAGTCCCTGAATGCAACATTTCTGCATTTATGCAGGGGAAGCTTTGCTGGTACGACTGAACAGTCCTAGACATCCCACCTACCTGCCTTCCTAATGAGTGGGCAGTTCTCGACATTATAAAAGCTGTTAGATTCTCCCATTCACCATTGTTATAGAAAGATTCGCCTCTTGCAAAACTTCACGGCGGATTAGTCGGATCAGGCAAACTTTCCAGACATCATCGCTGAGAGCTAAATCATCACGTCCAGGATTGTCATCGAAGCGAGGTCATCGTTTGCAACATTTGAAAACCCTACTGCTGAGCGGCCTGAAGCTCCAACACTGTACAGTACCGGGGTTAAATATCCGTGGATTTGGATTGTGCGCCTTCGTTGATAAAACCCTTCGTACATCACCTCATGCTGCACGCTCCACCCTTTTGGCTGCAATCTTGACCAAGGGTGTCTGCAGTGAGTGTCTGTTTGGTGGTCCGGTTGCAGTTTGACTTAAACGTCTCCCCCCCATATGTTTGAGGCGTTGTGGAGACGGCAACCGTCAAGCATGTCCACGACACTAGGGCCTTGTTGATATCCGCTATTGGAGACACTATGGCCGAGGTAGGTGTTACCAAAGTTTTTACAAGCTACGCAACGAATTTCTGAAGCACGAAAATACGATCTGCACAGTTTTCTACACAAGACAAGGGACCAAGGAAAATCACGATTTTATCCTCTCCCAGGTTACCTTACCTAATTTACATCTTCAACGCCAAATTACGCTGCACGCGTTTAGCCTGCCGTCCAAAAAGCAGCACAACCAAAAGAAACAGGCGGAGGCGAACCACTCATTCTCGACATAAAATGCACAGCTCTCACGCGATAAAGACCTGCGGCCTAAGTTTGCAACCAATCAAGAAATCACCCATTTTACGAACTTTGCTTACATAGTGATACATCTTAAATGTCCGATGCAGCAACTTCTCCGGGAGATTGGGGCAAATTAGGACTGATGGTTAGAGGATCCTCGTTGCGAAGAGGAGCGTTTGCTATATCAACTAGTTGTTTTTTAAGCCGTTATTCTCAGGTGATAATCATAAGGCCTAGTGCCCATCACTCCTGCTGTCCGGTTTGCTCCACCACGCACACACATACACTTTGAACAGTAAATAAGTTTGCCCATACGCGAAGGGCACTTCAGCTCTCTCCCAGCATTAAGTCACTTCATATCTTATGGCCATTAGGTGTTTAGTTTTGACACGAGCTGGAACTCTATAGACATGCCTAAAATTGTGATAAAGTGGCTAGTCTAAATTTCTTCGTGGTACATTAACTAAATGCAGCGCGATAGGCAAATTGATCAGGTCAAAATATAACCGAACGTGGCGACTTATTCATGAGGTCCTGACCTTCTTATCATGCCATGGCACTCCACAAATTTCATTTTGTAAATGCCAATTTGGATAAGTGGGTGTGAAGCCTTGGTTACCTCAAAATATCCGCGGGAGTACAGACTGACCTCACTTTTGGGTTTTACCCGATTTCGGAAATCCTGAATTCCGCTTTGCCAACTCTAAAAAGGACAGTTATAACTATTTTCGGGATCAACTACTCACTTCACTTATCCCTAGTTCCCATTTCCACTTGTTGAAACAGGAAGCAAATAGTAGCAAAATCCATAAATAAAACAACGCTTTAAAATGAGAAGGAAATTGAACCAGTGATGGAGATAAACAAAGAACATTAAAATGACGGTGAACGCGTCAGTTAGATTTCCATGCCGCATTATCTCCTGATAACCGACAATGAGAAAAAAAACGTCGAGGTGGTATGCGTGATATATATGGAAAATAGAAATGTGGGTTAGGGGCCTCCGTCACCTTGAGGTCAGTGTTGACTTGACCCTAGGACAAGCTTAATTAGGTAATCTGGACAAGCAAAGGCATCGTAAAATGCCGTACATGTGGATAATACCTTTAAATAATCACTGTAAGTAGTGCGAAAGGTGGACAGACGCCCACTGGACGCAAAGGCTGTTGATATTGGCGGTAACAGGGGTAGTAAGACGCATCTTTTGCACATGTGACACTTTATTCCACGTTAGTGCCCTCATATTAACATGAAGACAAAGTTATCATCAAGCAGTCATGTTTCATGGGTGTCATAAATGCTCATTTAGTGACTATTGCCATTCGGAAGAGCGGGTAGACACAACTGCGGTAGTTTGATAAAAAAAAAAGATCGAACAGCGGAATGAACGAAGGTGATTGAATCGGGAGTTAATGAAGGAATGAACTGATATGGCCCTCTACATTAAATGGGAAAAGAGACGGCCCCCTTAGCACCCAAGTTCTTCTTCTGATTTTGCTGGTTTTGATCTTCCTTGCCTGTGTGCAATCTTGATCCTCATCAGCTACTTTCTCAGTCTCCTGAACATCATTTTTACAAACCCATTCGATTTTGGATGCCAGTATGGCAATTAACATGAATGAAACCAGGGACGCTGTTCAAAATGTCGACTACTTTCGGGACTTTTACAGGTACGAATCACTGGAAAGTGACACATTACCGCGTACTAACAGCAGTTGTTGACCTTTTCACCAATGAGAAGAGTAGCCACAGAGGCGCGAAAGCGCCTGCCCTCGATGACGGAACCTGTTGCCAGTCCATTTTTCGGCATTAATTGGGAGAAGTGAATCAGCCACACTAGACTGAGGTCGGGCTAGTGAGGTCAACTGGGATGACCTCGAGATCAAAAATCGCCCTGACCCAACGCTAAGTCGGCCAAGTGAGTTACCAAGTTAATGCCAAATTGCAAAAAAATTTTTTTTTACGATGTGAGACAATAATTTCTGCCCTCGCTTCTTCCAAAAAGATTCAACGAAATTTGATGCCCATTCAGAGTGTGGAAAAGGACCAAGTATCCCTCCCTCATTTATGACTAGGCGGTATAATTGTTTTGGTGAGACTTCTGGCCCCCTAAAGGCTAAAAGAATTACTGAACGATCGTGACGATGGCCTGATTGAATCTCGCTCTACTTAACCCTAAATTCTAAAATACAATTTTCTTCGCAAATGCTGATGTCCAGAAATGTTGATATTCATAAATGAGGATGAAAGTGATGAGTGGAGGAATGACGTGAGAGTTGGATACAGCTGCTGGAAGGAGGATAGAACGCAGAGAGCACAGGCGAATATGCTATAAAAGCATAAATAATCCAAGTCACCCAGTCATCCTGTCTCGAGTAAAGTAGCTGATAGGACAAAAACTCTCGATCTATCATTTTTTAGAGTGATGACATTCAAACTGCGATATCAAGGATAAACTAATCAACGATTTAAAAATTCCACATAAAATTAGAATATAACTAGGAGAAATGGGATTCTGGAATAATTAATGGGAAATAACACCTCAAAACGTCCAGTTTCATTGTAATCATCTGATAGGAGACATCAACACAGAAGCTCGACTGCTTTCTTCACAAGAGCCCGTTCCCTTTGTCTTACAAAGAAAAAAGCGAAGTTGCCCAAAAAGTGGATGACAAATGTGTCCCAAAACGGAGAAGTGGAGAGGTAGTGGGAAATAAGGATGAGCCGTTAATCGTGGTCGGACAACGCGAAAGGTAAGTTAAGACACCCACATAAATGTCGCATATATTTCCAGCAATACTTTACACATAAAAATGGAAAAAGGAGTTGTTAGAGGGGGTAATGGATTCAAATACTAACCGACGATGACTGCAGCGTCTTGATAATTTGGTTAGATGAACGTTTGACTGCGCAGATTATTCGGCTAAAAGACACGGCCTTCTGACCACGTCTGCAGCACCCTTGCCTTTACGTAGGTTAGTAGCATAGGCTTCGCCTCCTAGGTAAGCTTATTATAACCTCAGGGAAGACATTCTTCCATCAATGATTAGTGATAAAGCAACTAGAATAATCTTTCGTAGAAAGTAATGTGGTTGGGAAGAGAAGAAAACTTCTTTCATGAAAGGGTCAAAGGGGTAACTCGGTTACCCATCTACTCCTGTGGATCCCTGTATTATATCCTGACACGGGCTCATATCGCAGATTCACTGCGATAACTAAAGCTTAAACGACGAAAGACAGACGTAAAACCCAGACAACCCACCACGCGTATGAGGTAGGAGATAACGACGTTGCAGATCTTCTCCCTTGCCTTCTCGTCAACGGTGGCAATCAGTTTGATACTGGACTGGAAGAGGAGGTAGCGTTGAATGAGGAGGCTGATTAATTCCTCCGGAGTGACGAATGTACGGTACATCACCAAAAAGACGTCCAGTGTTAGGAGGACTAGGTGGACGGAAAAATGTAAATCCAGTCACTTTCTACCAAACAAGCGAAGGAAAAGAAACACTACTAGATAGCAAGATAAAAAAATTCTCGTTTATTTTGTGGAGTTTCAGTGAATAAATCGGTAGCAGAAACTGGCGAAATCAATCATTTAAAGTCAAATAACTTTGTGTCTTCAAGACTAGAGATAAGCAGTCAACGCATTTTAGCACCCTACCCTGCCTAGAGTTGGGCAAAGCTCATTATTGGTGAGATTTCCAAACCAAATTTAAAGCTATTCCAACTAATTCCTTGAATTTTTATTTACTGAAAGTAGGCCTTGAGATAAAAGTTCTATCAAAGCATGAAAATACTTGGAAAGCGACCACTTTGTCGTTATCTAGAACTTACATGATCGATGCGAACGACCCAATGAAGTAGCGTAGACGATGAGAGCATCAGTTGTGCCAGCTTGGACCTGCAATTCGTTTTCCTAAAAAAATTTGAAAAAAAAATGAGCATTTTCGAAAACAAACAAATGAATCATGCGCAACTCACGAGGAGGGTCTAAGTTGGTCCAAGTTTTGGGTTGACGTGTCAGGAAGTGACAAAATCTAAGACGGTTTCCTGATTCTTAGAATTAAATATTACGTTGTAAAATTCGCATTTTAAATCTTTTATTGTAGGGAGAAAACCTGGAATATGAAATACATTTTATAAGCTTCTTGAAGATTTACCCATGCAATGAAACACCCTGCCACCAATTCACTCAAAAGAAATTTTGCCACCCCTTCACTTTAAAAAGTAGGTTTGAAAACATTCAGGATGTTTAAGAATTATCACAATTGAATATATCCGTTAAAATCTGTGAAGGTAAGAGAAGAAAAAGGATTGCCAACTTGGTGCATTTGGGTGCGTCAAGTGACCAGACCAGTCTTATGACCCAACCGCCCTTGCAATGTTGTGATGCGAGGCTGAAAATGGTGACTAACAAGCTACAATGCCTTAAAAGAGATGAAACATCTGCTTGGAATGTGCTTTGAGCCCAACTTCGTCACCATCAGCTCAGATCGGTGGTAGAGCTCTCTTGTCGAGTGGATTTTAGGTTTCAAAAATTACGGAACAGGGCGCCCCATGGGTGTCTAGGCGCAATAAATACAAAAGAGAGCGTTCAAAGGAGAATATATGCAAGAGCCGAAATGAAAAACCCAAGTACTGACGACTTTTTAACCTCTCGCAAACTAATGTTGTAATCTATGTCAGTGAATTGTGTAACGGTAAGTGACTGCAATCAAATGGTATCGTGGCATATCATTATTTATCGGGGAGAAATTAGACTAGATTGGATTACTGTCTAAATATCCATCAAACTCACTCAAAAGGAAAGGAAGGTCAGTGAAAAGCCAGGGGGCAACGTATGAGGCAAAAAACACGAAACTTTGGACATGAGATGCGAAGGAATCTACAATTTCGTCTTTTTAAAGTAGAAACGAAGAAGGATGTTATTGAAGGAAAGCCTCAAACTGAAAACAACTTCTCGATTGCATTAATTGTTGTTGGGGCTTTTTTCGCCAAATAAAGTGCAAAGTTTAACTTGCTATAAAAGAAGCATTGTGGTTTTTTGAAAAAAACTGCCTGTTTTACCTTAAAAGGACCTTTAACTGCTGTTTAATGATCCTAGCAACAGGGAAACTTTTGTCTCGTACTCATATTTTCTGCTTAGACGAAAAGAAATGGTTGAAAAGGCGTTTCAAGTCATCGCTTTGACATGCAGAGGAGGTGGCAAGCATCGACTATCACATCACTTACAACAGACAACCACCAGTGAAAGCAACACGTGGACAAGAGGAAAGTGACAGGCCAACCAGACCACGAATTAGCTACTTGTCACATGGCTCATGGACAATTTCGACGGAATTCAGAACCTCTGGATTCAGAGGAATAAAAGGGTCAAGTAGATGGATGAATAAGAAAAAAGACGCAAGCAGCGCTTATTTGTCGCTAAGGTGCGGAGTAGGAAAGGTAAAAACAATATCAGCAAAAGCAATTACTTCGGTCATCCGCGATTTGGCCTCCATGCTGGTGACAAGTAGTCTATGCTAGCTCTCTCACCTGTCTGTTGCGCGCCAGCAATAAGGCTACTTCTCAAATGGTAGGCTTTATAGTGCCTTCAAGAATAGTTCATTTTTACCCGTAAAAGATTAATTATCTGGGAATATCACTAATTAATTCCACAAGACTAGGTATATTTGGCACGGGAACCGGCGATAGAAAAACGCTGCCGTCACACGCTATCTGCTAGGTTTACCTTTACTCTGCTGAGGTGGTTATTCCACTAGAAGCACCTTTAAAAGCCTCATTTTGGGGGTGTGTTCACGACATTGGGTAAAAACCCAAATTGAGCGTAAGCCCACTTCAGAACAAAACGCTACCATGACCATGACAACAGCGCTTTATATGCACATACCCGAATTTGCCAAGTCAGTGAAAGTCGTACGTCCAATAGGAAAAACACTGCTTTTGTCTCAACTCTGCCCTCCTCTTGGAAGAAAATAAATTTGGTTTGATTCTGCTTTTTCCCCAATTTAGCTACCGTAATAAACAAAAGCCTGATTGCGAGGATAAAGGGATCCGGTGACTGGGAACACGACTCCTAAGAGCTACAAATTCAAAAACACTTTCAAATTCCCCCCTTTCAAGATCTACACAACTTCCTCTTTTTTTGTAAAAACATATAATCCGAAAGGAACAACCGTAAAAACCGCAGTAATCTATCGCAAAAATGACAGGACCTTCGGAAACTAAACTAAATAAAAAGGTGTTAACTGAAGCTGACATTTATAAATGGAGGAAAATTAGCCTCCAAAAGTGTGTTAAAAACTGTGCAAGTAGATGATAAATTTAACCCATCTAAGGGAATCGTATTCACATTCTCCTTCCACAAATACTTCTGAATAGAAAAAGAGAAACTCAGGGATGTTAACGATTTCTTTTTTTCTGACATCAGCAGATCCAGGCTAAAGAGAGGAGGCATGGAAAATGTGTAACATCGAAAAAGGATGATAAGATCCATATGCAATATTATTACTTACAGAGTTGGAGTTGTCCAACTCCAGGTAGGGCGTGGCATCGAGTTCCATGAGGAGAGGATGCAACCGTTCAGCCTCGTTTACTGAGGGCAGTTCCACATTGACAAGACAGATGGGTGGGGGGAGGAGTTTGGCGTCGGAGTCCACTTCTGTCTCATTTTCCGGAGAGGAGTACTCGAGGGAGCCCTTCCGATTTGTGTGTCGTCGACGATGCTCATGAAATATAAGCTCGGGTGTCCCCGGTAAGTCCGTTAGCAGAGGTTGCGAGCTCGAGGGCACCCTGAAGTAGTCACGCAGGATACTTGTCACTAGCGTGTCCGCAGATAGACCAAGTATCGAATCCATCACACACACACAGAGGGAAAATAAAACCTCTGTATGTCTAACAGCCACAGCCTGGTTTGAAGAGGTAACCGACTGAGTTAGTGAGGTGGCAGTAGCGGTGTCATCGGTAATTATGCATAAGAATGAGCGCATACTATGCACGTATAGCAAATGCGTAAAAACGGACACGCCATAGGCTTCTCTTGATCTCTCACTCACGCACGCATTAACTCACCACTTCCTCCTCCGGTCTGTCAGACCATTCAGAAGCGCCGAGGCGTTTTGACACTGAATTCAACACAGTTGGCAAACCCAAAAGAATGTGGTAACAAGAATTGCGCACTTACTTATCAAGTCTTGGGTTTCAAGCAACTGTGACCTGCTACCAACCTGAAGCCACCAATGATCGGACAGTTGGAGGTGAAAGCAATGAATCCATCTGAACTTGAATCTCAAATGCTGACAATAAATTTTTACATGCTTTTGAAATTGAGGAGCTTTAAAAAACCTAAAAGCAAAAACCCAAGCCATTAATTCTGCAAGAGTACTATCAACTTCCCATTTTTATATGAGTTACAACAAGGCTTACCAGCAGCATGGGAAAGTCGGGCTTGCAGGGTACTATTGATATCTTACAGTACGACGGGGTTTTGAAAGCTGCCTACTTCTCTAGGTTCCACCATTAATAAGTAGGAAAATGTTCACTTCAATCTTAAATTAAACGCACATCGAAGATGCAATGGGGAAGAGCTGACTCCGAAAATAGGGGATATTGCTTCCAAAGGAAATAACTTCGTGCATATGAGAGTATCCAGAACTGACCAACTTGTCAACATCTATTACCACTTAAAAATTTAGCATATTTTAAAAAAATGAAAAAAACGTTTCCAAATTCTCCTTGCATTTACAACCTAAAATAGTGACAGTGACTGAGTACAGCTATTGTAAATGGAAAAAACGGCTTTTCTCAGTGACTTTGTTCGGAAAAATGGTTGGTTGGTACTTCCGAGTGATGGGAGCAATTTTATTCCGTCAAGATGAAGAGAACACTTTCTACTGACAGTGCACACCCATGCACGAGGGAGGACGTTGAAAGTTGGAGAAGAATGGAGGGTGCGGATTCACTAGAGTCCACGTAATCGCCTGACGTGGAATTTACCGAGTTTGAGGGTCAAGAATTCGCGACTTGATTAATTAGCATGTATGGAGGATAATGTGAATATGTAATCCAACTTCTGGGGTATTCGGCGCTCTCCACTCTTACGAACCGCTTAGTCTGAAGAAGCATTGATACTCAGCCCAACTGCTTCTAGCCCAGTTTTACCTCCCAACTGCCCGTTCCATTTGGCATGTGACCATGTAATTATCGTATGCCAGTGAGGGGCAATGATCATTGTCTAGAGAGATGCCACAAGTTGGTCGATCAGCAAGAGAACAAGCTAAAAACAGGGCGCTATCATGCGAGCAGAAAGAAGTGAAGAACAAGTTGGCAGCCTTTCAAGCTTATTGTCATCTGGTAATGCGTTTCTCATAAGTGGGACGCGTTTGCTTAGCTACTCAGATTCCAACACGGTAGCATGGTGTATAAACTGATTGCTTAGTCACTCTCGCTAAACTAAATGTGACTAGTACTTGTTCTTGGCGTGTTATTCCCAAGGCGCACTACTACCATGGGTAAGGAGTGTTCCGGAATGCAAATTCTAAGCAATACATTCCGTTAACACGACCTCTTCAAAAGCTTTGGGACCTTACAAGACATTTATGCAGTCATGGTCTAAAGTTAAATCCGCAGGCTTTAAGGTTCACCCGACGGCTGATGATACAAGTTCAAAATAAGGGGAAGAGAATCAGTAGGGAGCATGCTAAACAATGATAGTTTGACGTGAATGGATTTATGCTTGCTAATATCAGCATACCAACAGTCATATGCATCTGATGGGCTCCTCTCTGCAAGTGAAAAGAAGTTATGGTACCAAGAAATATTAAAAACTGCGAAACCTTCATCGCCATTTGAAAGTCCGCAATTTTGCATTGCCATCGTCCCCTAAACAAACAACAACTGCATCTTGTAATCCGCATCACCATTTAAACGTATTTTTCGAGTGTCAATCCATAAAACGACCTGTTTGTGTATTTAAAGGTGTGTCGTATTACCGCTGAGAAGGGAATATAAACATTCGGATTGTAATGTGTGCAATCCCGCGCATTACACCACCGACTTGAGGGGAGGGTACTTCAACAAGAGTGCTTAAACACCCCAAAGATTAAAATTCCGCGTTTTGCGATCCTAATGCATTAAATTAGGCGCTCAAGGCCCCTAAGGCCCTTTGCTATTGGTGCATTTGATCAGTAATTCAACCAATCAGTACAAAACAGTCTTTGAACATGTCTTTCTTGGCTATATTTTGAGCTAATTCCTTTCACAGAGATAACACACAAATGCATGTACTAACCATTAGATGATTACACTACCATACCCAGTCGCCATACCTTATAGTTCTCATTACTTTGTGACTTCCAAAAAGGCCTAGGGTGTAACCCAATTCACCTCACATTGTAGGGCTAAAAATGGGACTAAGGTGGAGAGGGAGAGGGAGGAGTGCAAACGACGACTTTAACCCATGCGAAAGGCAATACATGATTGTATGAGTGGTTAAACGCCTTCTCTTCGTGTATTCCCCCGAAGCACGCAAGGGAAAAACAACGGAAGCAAAGGCGACTACGAGGAAGAGACGGGTCATCTCAAGGTGGGTTAGTGAAAAAGTAATTGTTAAAATAATGCATGTCAAAACATAAATGGCCTGAAGATAATAAACGCCATAGTGGGATGCATTTCAATCCAATCGTCTAAGCAATTAATAGACCATGGGAGTGGGCATCATGTCTTTCCGTAAAAGCCTAAATATTTAACAGCATTTAATTTTAGGAATCAATACAGATTCCCTAAAATGAATACAAAAGAATTGTGCTTTTCATTAAGAGGAAACGATACTTTTCTCCCACCAATCATCCTTCACACCACTGCCATCGAGCACTGTCTATGCCACCCGTTTTGACACTTCCCTCCTCCTATTAGTTCTTCCTTTCAGTGAAGAGAGTGTTACTTTCCGACTTATATGTATTAGAACATCTTTGAATATTTGGTGGCAATAATAGAGGGTAACCTGCACCTTTTATACATCCTTTGTGAATGTGATCAAGGCCGTAGAGATGCACAACCAACCACTTGTTCCAAATTAAGACCAATTGTGGAACGAGGGCCTTAATGAAGGGATCAAAACCGTCCCCATAAGAACTGCTGCTGTTAATGCCGACACAAAAAGAGCAACGATAAGGAGATTGCAAAGTCATTACGGCAACTTGTGTTTTATGAGTCTGAAAATAGCCTCCCAGCATTAAAGTAGCAAGGGGCGACCATCATAGAACAATAAACGGCACATCCACAATAAGGCGCGTGTGGAGCTATGAAGCTATAGGAGAACATCCCAGATTATCCCGCCGAATTCCAAAAGATGAACCATTATAGCTGAAACCAGGAAGCTCGCAGCAATAATAAAAAACAATTTTTATATCTTCGTTCCCGTTTCGATATTAACTTTAAAGCACTTCAATGCTCCTGTGATAGATGATGCTCAAGACAGAAAGTGTTTTAATTGTATACCCAATTACGCGATCTTTTTCGGTCTTCGAGGGAGTGGGTGCCAGTATTTTACCCCATCTGAACTGTCATAGTGACTCACTGCAAGATTTATTCACCTGACAGTAGCTTCAGGGATCAACCAGACATTAAATGTCTCAATTGCTAATTCGTGCAAAGTGCTCATAAACCTTAGTAAACACACAGCACAAACCCACGCGTAACACAAACAGCACAACTACTGGAATTTGCGCATTTAAATCAAAGCAGGAAATATAGATCTTACTCAATCTTAAGAGGGACCTTTCGCACCTCCATCTCGCCAAGAGGGAGTAGGAGATTTGACGTTGGTCTCGCCCTCTGGTTGTGGCGGTCAATGACCGACAGAGGTCCTCTGGAGAGCGATCGACCCCTCGTAGATCGTGGAAGCGTACTCGCGGTTAGGTGGGGAGAGGAGACAGCAGCTGGCGATTCCTCTTTCACTGAATTTTCCGCGGAAGGCGTGTAGACAATGGGAATTGATGGTGTCTAGGGATTTAAAAATGGACAAAATTTCAACAGGAATTTGGCAATCACGGCTTTCCACGGAAAATAAATGCATAATTGCCTAATTAGTCGATGAATTCAACACTTCTGCTTCCTTATAAGTGGGAATTGAGGTTAATGAACCAAACGATATCACTGCCTACAAGCATATTCAAGTTGAAACTATTTCGACAATGAAAGGCGGGAAGTCTTTTGAAAGCAAAAGTGGGCTTTTTTTGCGTGTGTTTATGGTGGTAAAGCAATTGTTATATTTTAATTCAAACAGCGCCGCTCAAGAAGATCCACTTTGATGACATGGAGAACAAATTGGCTGCACCCTTAATACAGTCAAGCTGCCCTAGAAGTGTGGTTATGCATGCATAAAAATGCTCTGATTGACTTTATTGCGCATAAATAGAAAGTGGGTCTTGAATTTCATCCAACAAAATTGTGAATAAGGCGGATAAAAACGCCAAAACATTCAAACCAAAACTCCCAAAAAATTTCGATTGCAATGAAGTTGTGAAATTGAGGAGGAGAACAAAGAGCCAGCCTGGGTACTCGTCAAGGCCGAAACCGGAAGTTGCCCACCCAACCACTAGTTAGTTAGTGGAAAGCCAGTAAAAATCAAAGGAAACACCAGTTGAGTTCATTTGGATTGCAGGTTGCTCCACTCTAATGTACACGGCCATAAACCCTCATTTGTGATTGCTTGTGGTGGCGGTAATGGGCAAATCAAGTCGGTTGCTGAGTGGTTGCTGAATTCGTTTACCCATCTCTGGCACACACACACACACACATGTACACAGTCCAAAAAGGTCACTTCGAGGTGCACAATCACGAACATTGGTTGAATCATGCGCCAAGATGTAAAACATAGGTAATGAAATTTTGAAACACAAACATGTTTAATAGTGTAAGAGAATAAGAGATGACAGAGAGAAGGACAGGGAATGAACAGATGAACGGAGGCCGGATGAATGAACTAATGAAAAGATGAATGGGTGATGGCGAGGTCGTCATTAACAGCGTGATCATGAGATCCATGACCTACGAACTCAGTTTAGTCACGTGCTCAGACGCTAAATTTACTGTTTGTGAAGGCTTTGAACTATGCATTAGATCAAAATATCGGTTATTAACACTTTGGTTATCAACGTCACATATATGTGACGTTAGGGTTTCGCCAACTGAGAGAACATCACACATAAATGGCCCACTTAATCAACGGGTACTAAATTGGACTGGTAAAGATGAATGGAATAACGCTAATTTGCATCACACTAGATCGGTAAAATATCGGAGTGGCAGGCGTCGACTTTTCCTTGGGCAAGTTAATGCTGTAGCTACGGGTTGTTAAATATTGGTTAAAATTTTGTTTGGCCTTTTACTAATTATCTCATCTTGAATACATCAATTCCAGTTAAATGCTGTTTTAGGTTGCCTCTGGAGCATGATGGGGGACCAACGTACCATATGCTTACGGTGTCAAACACGGAGTTTACATCCAGGATTCGTAGATGAATCACCTCGTACACTACTGACCGAGCTAATCAGACGGTTTTAATCCATCCAACAACCAATTTCAACGACCAGGTTTAAAATGCCCAGAGTGGAGGTTATGCTGGTTGTGTATTCGTATCTAATCCGGTTATCTTCACAGTGGATGCATTGCACACAGTATGCCTCCATTCGACATCAGACTAGTGAGGTTATTTCCAATAGACGGGGAGAAGTAAGGGACAGAAATGCGCAACTTTTACCTGTTGTTTCAGTTCTTCAAGTCCTCCCACCTAAAAAAAGACAAAAAATGGATTAAAAACAGAAACGGCGGTGAAGAAAAGAAGGAAGTAGAAAGAGTGAAAAAAATGAAGGAGAACCAAGGAAAGAGGACGAGAAAGGAGAGGATAAGATGAAAAAAGAGAAAAGAGGTGAAAGAAAAGGGAAGAAAAGAAGGCATTTCAATTTCTGTGCTCACCATTCTCACTCGACATGTCTGTTGAGCACAGGTGTTGTGTTGGATAGGTGGACCGGCGATGGTGGGCTGGCTGTACTTATGCACGTACGCCACAGTCTTGGAGCGTTCGTGTGGTCCTTGAGCCGACTCACGTTTGCACCACTTGGCATGGAAGAGGTCGGCCACGTTACGACAAATGCGACTCTCCAGACTTTCATCTTGGGGCTCCAAGCGACCAAACTTGTACATGTAACTCGTCACTAAAAGTAAAAAACGCCTTGTATTTGGGTTACATAACATTCCCATTAGTCAAGATCGTACAGCCCCTTGCACGGGTTTTGGGGCTCTAGCCAGTCTGTACAGCCATAATCTCGAAACGAGCTCTTACCCAGAAACAGCTAAAATATCATCCGATGGCTGGCAAGACCAGCTCAGCAGGTCCTTCCATATCCACAAATAAATCAAGGGAATCTAAAATATCGTGCTTTTCTACCAACAAAGCATGTCCGCCTTTCACCTTGGAAAAATCAGCTTGCATAAGGTCTCCATGTAGCAGGAACTAGGGGTATTCATTATGTTTGCCTGTTCGCAGGTATAGGGACTATGCATATGGATGCCATTCAGTTGAGTATTCGAAAAACAGTCTTTTTAGCAGCAATGCACATCACATCAAACCTTTAAAAAGAAATTACCCATTTATAAATCATGTGGAAAGAAGCCATTCATTCCCAAGGACACGCGGACGTAAGAAGTACAGCTGTGATGGTCATGTGGAATACTGGAACAAAGCCAAGCTTTCCATGACTCGTTGAAGTTAGCCAGCAACATCTAATCAGTTTGCATTAAGGCTAACCTAACAACCTTTGTCCAAACATTGTTAGTTAAATCCCAAACCTCTTTCACAAAATTTGCATTATTCTAACTCTAAATTTCACTACCAAATCACTGAAAAATGATATTTCAGTGGAGATTTCGATTTTTCGGGAATTGTTTCATGAAGGGACAGTTTTTAAAGGGATAGTGAAAAAACATTTCACACCTTGATGGAATGTAATGCCTTAATTATCTTGTGTGGCCTCCAGGCCATGTTAGCAGCCCCTACCCCTTATGTACATCATCAGTACATATTCTGCTGTAGTATTGCCTTCTTTCGTCCTCAAGATAGACTTGGGGCGCTACAGCATGCTTGCCCCTATATTTAAAACATTATACAGATGAATCGTGTAGGTAAGTAGATTCGAATTTATTGCAGAGGTAAAAGTATATACACTGCTGGGATTCGCTCCGCAAACAAATTTCGTGTGTCAAGTAAAAAACTGCGGAGCACTTTATTCAGTCTGCGCTTAGTTTTGCAACAGACAACTAATGCGAAGAACATATTATGCCTGCACAATAGCGACGACTTTGGCCCATAATATCGACAGTCGTCGTTGTGAATAAAGATTCAACCAACACGTGGAACGCCATTCTTGATCCTGGATTTCTCATAGACGCACGATCCGCCGTGTGGTTAAATTACAGATGGTCAGCTCAGTCAGCTCATTAAAAACTTGTTTAAAAAGGTGCTTTGGTTTGATTTTACCGATCCTCATAATCGGAATTCCTTCTGGATAGTTTAGATGATAAAGTAAACATACGTGTATTGTTGGATGCTGACGATAGCGGGGAAGGATTTTGGGGAATAGGGGGTACGGGTGGCTTTCCCTTGCTGCTACTGCTACTGCTGGTGCTACTTGAATCCTCTCTGTGGGCAACTGTTGCAGTAGGTGTGGAAGCGATTTCTTCACCACAATCAGCCCGCAGAAGACCGTTTTCCCCATCTCTGGAAGGTGATAGGCAATGCCTGCGTCTTAAAGGCGTCAGGGTAGCTAGACAGATGGGCATGCTGTCGAGACGACAGGCCTGAGGCGGACCCTGTGATACCTGTCGAGAGAGGTCGGGTCCGTTGCCGTCAGGCAAAGAGGGCGCCACGACTACCTGTAGAAGGCAATTGTATGATCTCAACAATGGATAGTTGGGTTTCCCATCAAAACAACATGGTTGGATAACAAAGGAGCTCACCACGTCCACAAAAATAAGCCTAGGAGTCCCAGGATTAGATTATTTGTGCCTCGGAAAATAGATCGTTACAGGAGAAATCTGAACTGAGACCAAGAAGAATGATATTGTGCTATAAGCAAATGGGGCGGCAGGAGGCCAGAACTTCTCAAGCTACGTCCGAAGTGACAGCAGCAAAATTTAATGGGCTGACAATTTTAACAATTCCAGGTTGTTTAAAGTACAAAAAAGGTGAAAGTCATGTTAAAAATGCACAGCAAATGAAAATTTGTATGCACACTATTATTCTTTACTGACAAGGCATCTGCCACCAGCCCTGAAAGACGTCAAAAGCTCTAGCAGGAGCACAGCTACGACTATGAAGGATGGCAAGTTTCCACCCATTGTGCGCCAACCTTTAAATGCCACACATCAATGCTAATTTGAAATTTTCTCACCAAATTGCAGCATAAATTTCGTGAGTTATTTTAGAGCTTAACTCCCATAAGTAGTATGTTGAATAACAATATATCATCATCTGGCAGCTAAATCTGATGTTTAGGATTAAAGCGCGACGGCTTCTCATAAAATATGTGGAATAGCATTTGGAGGAGGTGCGATACGTGGTGGCAGAGTGCACCGCCCAGAAATGGCTTATTACATTCCATTATATTGATGCATCACTCAAGAAACCGTCTATCCTTGATAAAGAAGCATTGCATGTCACTACCGACACATTCACTCACGAGAACAATGTGTCAATAAGGCCTTTCAGTCATGAATTAGGTAATGACAGTGGTAAAACCGTTGGTTGACACACATTCAAGTGGAGGGGGGAAGTCGTGTTGGAAATTACGCAGTCAAGCCAGTGAGTGCTATTCACAGGACCTGTGATAACAAATGACAATAACCGTGCTCTCTACACTTTACACCTTACAGAAATACGCCGTTTCGACATGCTCGCCGACTGATTGACTGAACTACTGACTTATTGACTTGCAATGGCAAATGGCTCAAACGACTCCCTTTCGCCACACTCCTCTGAGGCGCACAAAGCCTCATCCATCACTCCACGCCTCCAGAAAAGCATGTGTGCTTTGTGCTTGCATTTTTGCAGTGAACCGCAGACGAAAGTATTCGCCTCATGCTCGATACAAATCACTGCAACTCGAAAGTGTGTATGGAAGACTTTGCCTTCTTAGGAAACAGTCAGGACCACTTAGTGGGAAGAAAGTCCTCCTCTTATAAGGCAGTATCACACCTCACACCATATCTCTTACCGCAGAACTCACCCAATAAAAGATATGTCCTGTCCTTATGCTCACTTTAATTTCGCTTATGGCATTTCTGGAAGTAGTGTCTATAACAACCTAGTTTTTTGTTTAACCTTCGGTTTCGGTAACGGATCACTAAGGGGCTCTGGCATTGTATGTCTGCCAGGCGGCCCGGTCTGCAGGCCGTGCCGGTAGCTCCAAGCCTTACCTCACGTCGTGAATACACACTCTGCCCGAGCACTGTGTCTTCCTTTATCTTCAGAGAAGTCTCGGGGAGCTATGGTGACATTGAACAATTGCAAGCTCCAATTTGGAAAGAATGATAAGGAAGAAACAGAGGTGGATGAGGCTAAGCTAGCTGTTTAGCCTCCAGAAAAAAGAGACTTAATGAGTACCAATTCGCAGGGCACTGGTGTCTCGTTCAGAGCAAGGACTAAATTGATGTCTGCGGTGCTGATTATCTAATGGACAAAATATATATTAGGTATTCTTCTACAGCTCCTTAATTCCTGTCACAGAACGCTTGGTTGTCAACGACAAATAGCTTTCTTTGTTAAATAACCACCAAAGTAACTTGCACTTTATTAGGAATTTTATGAGAGGAAGGGGAATTTCTACCCTACACTCATCAACTCAATTTGTCACGGTCAAGTTATTGCACTTCAAATTAACTTTATGGCTCAAATTACCTCCACCATCCAATCAGGAGGACGAGTCCTGGCACCACCAAAATGAATTAGATTCCAGTCAATTTATTTAACGAGGACTTCTTCCCCTACTCATAGGAACAAAATTGCAAGGCCTCACAAATCGACATTTTAGCCAACTTTCTCTATTTTGTATCATTAATCGAATGAAACACTTCCACAATAGCCTCCCCCTTAGCCACACAGAGAACAGTACAGTTGGCTCACTCTTTTTTCCAACAATAAATCAGCATCATTTCAGCCGAGAAACGAATATTAAGAATGGGTGGAGCTACTTTTATGCACTAATCGAGTAATTTTGCGCGGTTCTTTGAAAACATTTCAAATAAACTGCAGAAAACTATTCGCAATATTTTTTTTTCAAGTGAAATAATCACCAGTAGTACAGTGCAGAGTTCAGTTCTTTCTCAACAAGACACAAGAGTGCTGCAAAACCCACTTTGGCTGAACATCTAGTCTCAAGAGAAAAAAAACTCGACTTAGTCTTGGCCACCTCCGCTTCTTTCTCAATTCTTCTTACAAACTGAAGCATGCACTTGTTAACTGTTCCCAAGAGGAGGTGATAGTCATTACTTCCAGAAATTGCATAGGGATGGTGAGGGTAAGGCTGAGGATGAGGGCAAGGTACATCCTTTCACGGGTAAACTTTACGGCACATGATATGCGGGGTGAGGTGTGATACTGCCTTATAAGAGGAGGACTTTCTTCCCACTAAGTGGTCCTGACTGTTTCCTAAGAAGGCAAAGTCTTCCATACACACTTTCGAGTTGCAGTGATTTGTATCGAGCATGAGGCGAATACTTTCGTCTGCGGTTCACTGCAAAAATGCAAGCACAAAGCACACATGCTTTTCTGGAGGCGTGGAGTGATGGATGAGGCTTTGTGCGCCTCAGAGGAGTGTGGCGAAAGGGAGTCGTTTGAGCCATTTGCCATTGCAAGTCAATAAGTCAGTAGTTCAGTCAATCAGTCGGCGAGCATGTCGAAACGGCGTATTTCTGTAAGGTGTAAAGTGTAGAGAGCACGGTTATTGTCATTTGTTATCACAGGTCCTGTGAATAGCACTCACTGGCTTGACTGCGTAATTTCCAACACGACTTCCCCCCTCCACTTGAATGTGTGTCAACCAACGGTTTTACCACTGTCATTACCTAATTCATGACTGAAAGGCCTTATTGACACATTGTTCTCGTGAGTGAATGTGTCGGTAGTGACATGCAATGCTTCTTTATCAAGGATAGACGGTTTCTTGAGTGATGCATCAATATAATGGAATGTAATAAGCCATTTCTGGGTGGTGCACTCCCCACAGCATTTGATGAAAAGCCCTTACAGCATCGGAACCGGATTCAACCCATCTTATGAAGCAGACTGGCTCAAGCCACATGCGTCAGGCTCAACTGACCGCTGATTATATGACAAGAGAATAGATGGTGGAGAATAATGAGGAATAACACGCTACTAATTGACTTTGACAATTTACAAGAAGTCATTGCGAGTCGTACGATTTTTTTGGTCATCCGTTGATTGGCATTCTGGTAGCGTCACTCCAAATGTAAATTCGAGATCTTGCCACTGGTGCATGAGAAATTATACACCAATAGCAAGGGGTTACATAGTTTACTGTCTTATCAGTAGTATCTACCTCACCTTGGTACTTTGCCCTTTCATCGCCTAAGTGCACTTATAATTAAGCACACCCGAGCCCACATTAGTACTTACTTATCTCATTGCAGTGATATCCATCACCCACGTTGGAAAAGGTCCTTTCTCAACTCAAGGACTTCGCACCGATGTGGATAAGTAATCAGTTTTAAAAAAAAATATGGTTGGTTGTCCAGATTCCGCCTATTTTACCAAAAATACTGGTAGATGTGACAAAGATGGGGGCTTAGGTCGTTTTCATGGTATGCATCATACCTGACTAATTTATGGTTAGGACGATCTGAAGTACAAAATGGAAGGAGTTCCCTCATTTTCAAATCCACAACACCGAGGTGACACGTAACTAGTCCGCATAGCTAATACAGTAAACAAGTCTGCCACTTAAAAAATAGACATATTCTGTAAAAAATTGATAAAAAGGCTTTAGTCGTTGTCTCTTCATGATAATTAAGAGCATGAACCTCTATTCGAGTGAGGCGGTTACAATGTCACAACAATTACCGAAGTCATTCACATCGACCGTTTCTACCGTGGGTGAAAATACCGCCATAATCCTGGCGCACAAAACCACGTGATGCCTGGACTCCTGGCGCAGACCCCGCCTTGTGAACGCGTCAGACGTGTACCTTTACTGTTGCTCCCCCCTCCTCCTTCCACCGTGTGAAAAGTGGTGACACCACAATGACACTGAGCAAGGAAGGATGTACTACCTCTGTCCTATTACAACGCCTAAGCCATTGAGACGGCACAAATGGCAAATGACAAAGCGACAAGTGGCAGCTTGAGAACGCATAGTGTTAAAGTGTACCAAGAGATCGCTTAAAATGCCATCGTTTCCTTTTTTTGACGACTTTAAAAAGTGCCATTTGAATTTAATGTCTTCGCAAATCTCTGTGACACGCCTAATTAACTTTGTACGACCTTGACACTGACAGGTCAGGTACCGAGGACAGGTTAATCGCCTTCACCGAGTTAGAATAAATATTGTTAAAAGGTCATGCAGCTTTTTCTAATTTATTGAAAATCAAAATCCCTTTTTCACGGGAACTAGGTGGCTTGTACCCAGGAGTAGTCTATTTTTGAGTGCCAAGTGGCAAGTACATTAACGCCTTTAATCAACCCTAATATAGGCGGTACTGGAATCTGGCATGTCGCGGTGCCCCCTAATCGACTCCATAACGTCATTGAATCACCACAACAAAGGTACTTATAGCTTCCCATGGCTTACATGAGCATTGTGGGCGCAAATAGTGAAGAAAACGGCCTCTACTGCCTGATCTGATTTCACTACTAACTCAAAGAGAGGTGAAATTGCTGGAAAACGACAAGGAAAGGTATCCGGTGCAGTTGATTGAGACCATGACAACTTCATTACTTGTGTAGCAGAGTGAGATATGGGTACATTCAAGTGGGTTTTGCTCTTGTGACATCATTTGAGTCTTAGGCTCACTCCTGAAAAGAAGTTTCCAATGCACTTAACTTGATGGAGGTCGTGGTAGATGAATTGCATCTGCATACACGAGACGCGCCGCCGCCTTCTCACTAAAGCGCTTCCTAACCCACGAATGAAAGATTTCAAATCCGTACCATCCATTTCACCGCTTGAAGTAGGTGAACGACTTATGGTGAAGACGATAGAGAGAAATGGAGGATAAAAAGGTTGGCTACCTGTCTGCAAACGTGTCGTTGGAACACGATGTGGCGCTTAAAGTGGCGTTTGTACTTCTTCCCGTTGACGAAGATCATCTCAAAGTCATCCTCAGTGTCTGATTTGGTCTCAGCGTGACAGCACGACGTCATGTCCTCAATTGCATCGCCGTTTTCTACATGCTTGTCGCACCAGGGATGTGGAAGTGATCCAGATTCATTGGCCTTATGTTGTGGACTCCCCTGTTGACAAATGGAAAAGTCCTTCAGCCAGTAAACGGAATTGATGATTTTATGGATGAAATTGATAAAGAGTTTTCAACCAAAATGAGTCTGCACAGATAGGGGAGGACTCCAGCGTTCTGCGAGACATCCTATCACCCTGCGTAAACTAGCCTATTCCAGGCACCCTTCATTAAGATGACAGGCAACAATAGCAGAGCTTGTGGGAGGATGAAGTCTCCTGTAAACGAAGGCGAAAAATTGGAAACAGTAATTATCCACTTGGATTTATAGACGGCTTCCAGCACCGTATGACATTTCAACAGGGTCGACATTTCAAAGATGCCCGTAAGCCTGTATGTCAGCAACAATCTCTGCAATGCGGGTCAATTTCCCAGTTCACAATCTCGAAAGCTGGTTCTGTGCCCACGTATTCGGCCAATGCGTGGAACCCCCCCTCCCCGGATTCCAAATGTCAGGTCGAGACATAATGCGTTGTGTTGTCATCCACAAAGCGTCAACGATTATGATTACACCAATGATGAAGTGAAACAAACTATCATTAAGATTATTTAGTAGCACTGACAAATTTTCACTCCTGATATAAGCGCATAAATGCAAGATGGGACTGTAGAAATGTGCTATTTTTATCTTCTGGAAGCACAAAAATACAGAGCTGTCTTGAAAACCTGTCGTAGATTTTCAGCATGAGTGAAAAAAAAAAGTATCTTTTTACAGGCCTATCGTGGAAAAGAGAAGCTCACATGGAGAGGAGAAAAAGGTCAACAGCTCTGGCCATCGCATTGACTTGGAGTGTTGCTGTCGGTAAACAAAGGGAAAAGTACCTTTCCTACAAAAGTTGATAAACTTCGCGATTTGCAGTAAACAAGGAGCTATTCTGTAGGTTTATTAATATGAAGTGGGTGAGGATGTGGATTCTACGCGTCTTTTACTAAGACCTATCGCCGTGTTACAGATAATGGAGATTTGAAGACGGATCACGTCTGAGGTGAAATAAGTGGGCAAGAACTCCTGCGATTTAATGGAGTCAGGGTATGCGACCACCCATTCACAAGGTTGGAAACAATTGGAACAGATGACTGCTGTGGCTTTCCGTTTTTCACAAGATGAAAAGGTACTTCATCATGCAGTAAATACCAAATTTCTCAAAAAAATATTGCAATTGTGTATCGAGGGGGTTAGAGCTGCCCTGGGCGAATGCAACAGGCTCAGTTTGCCTACTTTACTTTTGGAAATCAACTCAAGCTTTGTCTTGGTGAATGCCTAGAGCACCTTGCACCCACCATCACCATTTTGCCCTCAAAGGTGATTTCGTGCACCAGATAACCTCTCATGTAACGCTGACCTCCCATCTATCAACCCAAAGTGACAATCCGTATTGTCAAATGGAAGGAGCCACAGTGCACACACTCTGATATGATAATTTTCATTCAGGTGATACGCAAAAATTATGGCAACATTCTGACGGTTCTCGTCTGCCCACAAAACACTTACTCGCCTCCTTGATAGTTAATTTGTATCTACCATCTCTTTTTTTACAAAGAAGGCAGCTGGAATCTAAGTTCAATCAATGCCTAAATGTCAATGCATCTGATACCTAATACCTCCTCGGAAAAAATTGCGAAATTCCTAAATGAAATGACTTCCGGAATGTGACTAGCAATAACACCAATCAGGCAACAAGGCAATTAACCATGCCTACGTTGGTTGTTCATTGGACACCTAAAATGCCATTGGTTACATAAACTGAGATATTTAGTGAGGAGAAGACGATGGCCTCAAAAGTGGAACATCTCTCGAAAATAAGACAAGTAGAGGGATTCACCTAACCATTAAATCATGAAACCCGCTCTCCAAATCACACGACTATGTGCGTGTGTCTGTCCTTCCGCCACCTCGGAAATTAATCAACTCTAAGGTGAACGACCGCGCCCGTGTGTGTGCAAGTGTACACATTAAATGTGTTTTTGGGGCCTATCGAAGGCACCATCTCCACAGTGGCCAGGGTAGAGTGTGGTGGTGACTAAACTGTTGCCATAGCGAAAGTGGGGGGAGAGGAAGAGATTGGAGACTATTACCCCCACTTAGACGTACACAATTAGGCACCGGGTGAAGCACCGCAATTACACAACATGGGGGCCAACTGACACCCCGTATAGGACCAGTCAATAGCAAAAAATTCCAAGAATGACTCGATTGCACCCCATTCCATGATACCATGAGAGAGGGGTATATTCACATCTAGCCTTATTGGCATGAAATGTGGCATCAAGATGAGGAGCAACAAAAATGTGGTTATTTACCAACACAAATGTCCTTGCTTTAAAAAAGAGGGTGTTTTATTTTTCCAGATTTGTATGAATCTGAGCCACATGAATCTGACCCTTGCGATTGCATTGACATTAGGGTATACAAATTGTTTGTCGTATATCTTCATCGTGTCCCGTTCTTGAAATAAACATCCATCATGCTTAAAAGATATTCGTCATTATTTTAGCGCTTTTTTACCAGCACGTCCTTCAAGGGACCGAACAAGAGTTAGTGGTGTGCCGTGATGTCTGGGTTTTACAGACCGAAACATTAAACCGAAACACTAGCCACTCTAAAAATGCAATTTTCACGACCTTTTTTGTGGTGATGTGAAAATCAAGTTAATTCTCTTCTTTGAATATACAGAGTACTCTTTCTAGTGAGAATCGGAAACCATTGATATTTGGAAAACACCCTAAATATGTCTTTACCCACCCGAAATCATCTCCATGAGGTTGTGCTCCTCAATTAAGGTAGAAAAGTGGAAAATTTTCTCGAAAAGAAGTTACGTTTTTTTTCTTTCCGTTGTCAGTTTCACGTGTCCTTGACGCACTTAAGTGAGGGAAAATGAGGTTGATTAAAAGGGAAAATCCAGGTAAAAAAGTTTGGGGTAATTTGGCTTGCGGTAACCAATTTTCCATAAAGAAGCTGGCAGCGCGTGTCAACGTAACCAACCAAAGGACGGAGAAAGGTGCGAATCTGTTAAGATACGGCCATCACGGTCTTTCTTCAATGGTAAAAGAGGCCACCAGCTAGGCCGCCATTGACAGCATAATAACGGGCGTACTGTGTCGAGACTAAACCAAGGTTAAATTTGATGTCAAGCGGGAAAGCAGAAAGGACTAGACACTGGCGCACCTTCATGTAGATTTGTATGCTCAAGTGTTTAAAAATATAAGAGTTCTTTGAATCGCAAAATGTCAAATAAACGTTGGCCATATGAGATTGTTTTGTATCTTAATATAGGTTTAACTCTTCTTCCATTGGGCTATGAACAGCTCTAGTCTGTGACTTCAGGTTAGCAGAAGATAGCAACAATACTTAGTTAAAGTACTCCAGCGACTCTTCAAAAAGCAATGGAATTGACAGTCAGGCGCTAAATGATTATGTACATGCTCTACAGTGTTGATCACGCAGCCTTCTAGGGGAAAGTACCCGTTAAGTGACAGGCAGAAGCACCAGCAAAAATACTTCTCTTAGGATGAATTGCTCATTGAGATAATTACCTGTAATATGTAGCACTCACCTCCTTGTAGGAGCCGTTCTGCATTCGTCGGAGAGCATTCAGGACCTCGCCTTGCATTGAAGTGTCGCTAAGAGGATCTACTTCACATTTCGCCAGCGACGTCACTATGCTGTTTGGCAGGGCCGTCTACATCAAAAATAATAATTAAATTAAACGAGTATCCAACATGGTCACACTTATGGGTGGTCAGTGAATGACATCCGTTTCAAATGTAAAAATCATTAAACACAAAACTACGCCCACAACAGTGACACAGAAGTTTGACCTTTTGATCTGCCTAGATGCTAACAACAGCGGTAGAGTAAGCGCAAGCTTTCGTGAGTAGACGGATTTGACAGTACTTAAGCACGAATTGTGGCAGGATGTAAGATGACTCCATTTATGGAGACACATTAAGCAGCAACCAGGACAAATCTCCCACTGTTTATTAACTGTTCCACTGTGACAGATAAAGAGGGAAGACTTACGACTGAAGGAGACAAAGTGATGCTCACACTAATGAACGATAAAAGGTGGAAAAGCTGAGGAAGGGTAAGCAAATAATTAATGCAGGAAACAAGACACGAGTCTCAATTGACTCCAAATTTCACCAAGCCTTGCTTTCGCTAGAAGCCAAAAAACCGCACCCTAGCCAAACTTTCACTTTCCAGCTATATTTTCTATTTCCCTTGTAGTGAAGAAGAGGTGATACAATCACCATTTGAAAGAACACCGAGGATGAGGTGAGGCGACGGCTCATTTCTAACCCGCTTTATCCAAGATACAGATACATGACTTTCTTCCCAACCTGGTTCTCAAGGAGGTCGTCTTCCGTACCAAATGGATGGATGTAGAAGATGTCTTGCCTTCAGCAAGTGAAGAATGCCTAGAGGATAGTTCGGCGCACAGTCTTCTGTAAGTGCCTCGGAAGTGTGATGCAGGTAGTGGGTAAAATGTTTTGGGATAAACGATGCTATGTTCTTTCGTTCAGTGAAAGTTGGCACAACAGCTCAAAAGCCATTAGCTCTTCTTAGTCAGTAGGTCCATCACTCAACAAGCAGGCTAAAAAAGCTACATTTCTACACTATCTGATACGACACGTCTAGTGAATGATATCCGCCGGTCTAGCTACGTGTCTTTCATTACAACTTTCCCTTCCCACCCAACCGTTTCACCACTTTCATTGCTCTATACATGACTGGAAATTCTTCTTGACAAGTTAATCTCTTGAGTGAATGTCTCCGTAGCGACACAAAAAACTTCCTTACCAAAAATGATAACTTCTTGGGCAGTTTGTTACCACAGTGGAGTGTTACAAGCCATTTCTGGACAGCGCACCTTCGCCAAATGCTGTTCCAGCATCTTTGAAACCGGATTCAACTCACCTGGAATCATATGCATTGGATTCAACTGACAGTTGATGATATGAGAGGAAAATAAATGGTGGAGGGCAATGGGAAGCTGATAGACTGGCAATGATAGATCAACTATGCCTTAAAATGCATGCATATAGACAATCATATGCATTTGACAAGTTTCTACAATTTACGAGTGTTCATCGCTGCAAACCACACCGACAACCACGCAAACGGCTGAGAGGTGCTAAAGCAGTAAAAATGCGGTCAAGAGGAAATGAACTTTAGATGCGGTTCTGAGAGCCTGCATCCTCTTTTGCGTTCCTTGAAACACTTTTGCTTGTAGTCAAGTGTTCCTTCGAAACAAGGTCAATGTACGAAGTAGGCCTGCTGTGGGACATCATCCAATCCCAAGCATCATCCAGCAAACAAGTCCCCGCAATGCAGGTAGCAAAGAGAACATGGTAGGTAAGCCCATGGTGATTTACGAGCTGCACAATCGCGGAAAAATATTGCATAATTTTCGTTTCTGCAATACAATTTGCCTCAATTCGCAATAGTCGGTACAGAAAGACAATCACTGGGACCGCCAAGGGGAACTTTCAAAATCAGTTAAAATGCACTTGTTTTAATGGCAAGCAAAACAACACGAGTCTTTCCAATCTCCCACAAATAGGATTCCAAGGTAATAGCTCCCTATGAGGCGTCTTTCAGGCTCATAAATCTTGTTGCATCTTCAGAGGTAACTAAGTCGTTTAGGGTAAAAAAGGCTTTTCATCGGAAAACTGACTGAGGCATGCTCACAGGCCAATGTCAATGGGAAAGTCAGTAATGACGACTACCATTGTAGCGTAAAGTGAGATGTAAATTTGGCAGTTATTGTCTAAACACATGTGCCTCGAAGAAAAATTTACACAAGCGTGAGAAAAGTGCACATGACACACTACAAAGGTGGGTGATCTCGCAACTCGGTTAAGGATATTTATACTTGATCCGAAGGAGGACCTGTGGGACAATTTAATGTCGCATAAAAGACAAAAGTGTAGCTCAAGTTTTGGAAAAAATGCGGTGCCTCCTCCACCTCCCAGACAAATATAGCTGAGCAGCACTGAAGTGAGAACAAAGTGGCAAGGAGGATTAGACACGAACCATTACCTCCTCAAAACCATTTCATGCCTAGTCCTTCATCAAATAACTGCCTGTAAGGCAACGGTTTTACGTCTAGCGATAGACACACGAGAGAGCCAACACAATCTCCTTTCTCTCAGTACACATTCTATGCAAGATAAAACTCCAGATTCAGCAAAATTGCCAAGATGGACCAGTGACCTTGCAATCAGACATCCTCGCATTTGCGCGCAAATTCGATGACTGGTGCAGTTAATTCGTGGATGTTTTTTCCTACAGGACCAACTACTATGTGATAACCAATGCAAGAGGTTGACCGAGAGGAGCGCCGGGGACGACTCTCAAGAGGAGAAGACTACGCAATAGTTTGGTTGTTCGTTTAACTCTTCCTTTTGATATCACAAGCACTTAAGATTCCGCATTTGTACTTCCTCCAGGCCATGCTAGTAGCCCGCAGCTCACCTGTATATCGACAAAACTTCTTTTGCCCCTTAGTATTATGACTACTTTTGCATTCAGGAAAGACTTAGGGGCTACAGAAGAACAAGGATTTGAAGGAGGAAATCCATTTGAATGCAGTTAATGACAAGATGGTTTGTTTACTCAGACATATCAATTAAGATTAAGGAGGCATCTGATTGTACCATGTTTTGTCGCACCGATCTCATGCGAAATTTGGTCTCACGATGCTTCAATTCAGATTGAAAATGTCAGATTAGATGGAACCCATACAAGCTAACAAAATCTAAACCTTTAAGCAAATTTTGTTTTCTTCAGAGGCTATAAAAGCATTTATGCTTGGAATAATAAAAAAGAATTCAGATTACTTTCATAATTTTTTTACTGAAATGCCGTAATTGGCTGGCGACTGCTAAACCTGGGAGGGATAAATTCTGAAAAGAAAGAAATAAAATTTACACTTCTTCATTGAAATGTTCCCCGTAAAAAGGGCTATCCACAGATGGAAAAAGTGGACTTGAGTCTAGAGAAAAAAGGCAATTGGGCAAGTGAGAATCGGAGCATATCACCAAGTAAGCTCGGAAGTGGAAAAAACTTCATTTCACAGGTTGTTAACACCCTTTTAGGCTCTGCTTTAACGGGTAAATATTTTGAACGAGTTCATTCACTGGTGGGACCACGAAAAAAAATATTTCCTGTTTTAAGTCGTCAGCTCATAATTACTAAATAATTGCCACCAGATGCTGAAGTAGATTACATTACATGTAAAATCTAAAAGGCAACCAGCTTCGCGACAGTTATCATTGTCAAAGAGGGCGGACAAGCCTTACCACTAAAACCTGGATACATTCGGATGGTTTGTGCTTGTGCTCAGAGGGGAGAACAAGATCAACATTTATCATCTTTATTCGTCAGTGAGAATTCAAACGCATTTTGCAGTCAATGTGACTTGATAAGAAATATGAAGGAGGTGAAGAGGACCTACCAAGTCCAACGGTTCCCAAGAGCCACTCCTAGAGGGTCCACTTTTCGTCTTCGCACCGACTTCCTGCGCAGTGCTTCGATCGCCAGTGGCAGAGTTGTGAGAGGGACTAGTGCCGGTGGTTGGCAGGACAGTTGGAGGTGGGGGCGGCGGTGGGACCGCCTTCGAACTCAAAGTGCAGATGAGCGGTCCCGGACGCAGCCCTCCACTGCCGTTATGAAGTCCATCCTTACTTTCCACCTTTGCCTCGTCCTCCGCATTCTCCCTTTCGCTTGCATCGGAATCGTCCGCATGGGGCAAGTTCAGAGAATTCAAGTCAAAACTAAAACACCCAGACCCACATACTCAGGTTGGTATTTAAAGTGGTATGGACTAAACAATGCAAGCTCGATTCTGCAATGTCAGTGCTATTCAGCATCTGTATCTGACGCTTTTTGAGTGGATTTTTAAGTAACAGGTTAGTACATTTGCTCCCGGGCAGCTATCTAATCAAGAGAACTAAAAAGGTTGCATTAATCGACGCTCAAATACATCCGAGGTTCATTACATCTGACTACGTCTGACGGATGGTCATATCCTTATCAGCGTTGACATAATGCGAGAAAACTTGTAATTTCAAGATGGAAATAGGATATTTTCTTGAAAAAATAAATTATTTCATTAACAATGGATTTTTGAAATACCAACATAAATTGGCCTTAATAAATAGTCAAAATCTGGCAAAAATATGCATAAGAAGTGTGGAAGAAGCAAGAACAAATAAGGCACGAAAAGCAGTAGGACAGGGCAGAAAAATAGAGGGTGTTGTTTGGTGAACGCAGACCTTTGAATGGTGGGAGGATTCCAGGGTAGAGCTATGCAGGCACAACCAAGGCCACGCAAAAAGCCAAAGCTGTAGAGGAAAGAGACAGAGTGAAGGAGGCATGAAGAGCTATGGAAAAGGAATGCCTACCTGAGCACCTTATGACCACTTAACCTTGGCAACATACTAATCTAGCAGCACACAGTTTCCTCTAGTGAACACATCACATGGATGCTTTCCAAGTTTCTCTGGTGAGCTTCTCGACGATCATCTCGACAGCCAATCGAACGAGCACAGATTGTGAGAATTAAAGTTTCATGGGAGGAAATACTCACTAATACTTAACAGCACCGCGAGGTGTATCTCGGCTCATGAGAATGGATTTCTGTGTGAGAAAAAGAGGAAGACTTACCATCCGTTCGGCTTAGATCCACCTCTCGGAGGTGGGTCTGGTGGAGGAGGTGAGGGAAGAGGCATTGGAGATGGTGGAGCCGCACCAGGACTATCGATATTGGAGTAGATGGACTCTTCCATTTGTCCGCTGCCACCGTTAGTGATGGAGGTCAGCTGAACGGCCTCTGCCAGGGAGCGCAGATAGGCGTTCAACTTGACGTCGGCACGGACATTAGTGTAGCCGGGTTCAAGGCAGTCTATCAGGGGACTGGGAGGCAGATCAGCTAGTGATTCACCAGCGCTCCAGCGAGGTGATTCTAGAGAAAGGGGAGGTTTAGGAGGTGGAGGCGGTGGGGGACTATCTCCCGTGGGTTCCATTTGTGACCACAACTGTGCCAGAAGACGTCGATCCTCCAGAGTCAAGCCGCCACCATGTGGAGACTTGGAACCCTTCAATGCAATGTCCGTTGATGACATTGTCGGTGGGAGCGTAGAATTCGCTGCAGACCCAACGGTTGACTTGCTGTTCGATGGAGGAGTTACACGGGGGAAATGAAACGACAAGAATCCAGTTTGTTTGACTTTTGCTCTGCAAAGGGGTTTAAGCCGATAACGTCACGAACGATGACAAGACTGTAAGTAGCATCTACTTAATCCATTGAACTATTTAATGCAAATAATGAGGTACGATTTAGTGAGAAATTAGTGCACAAGATTTTATGCATTTTTTGTGCACTTAACGATTTCTCATTTAAAAGTGTATTCTTGTTGCTAATTTTTATGACCCACCATGTGTTTCAGTAATCTTTTAACATGAGAGTGTAGAATTTCCAGCCACGCCTAGCATAGCATGAGAAAATTGGTGTTTTATCGGATAACGTATAACAAAAGAGTGTGAATTTGCGTGCATCGTGAGAATTTCACACATTTTCCGAACTTACAAACACGGTTTTTGATGGAATTAGTGCTTTATTTCCTTAAGCGGCATTATTTCCACTGTGTTTATGCACACATATTCTCAGAAGCATGAAAGGAAGGAAGATACGGGACAATTTGTCGCCACTAAATCACACAATATGCGCAGTCATTCGCCGTGTCCCTACAGTGCCAGAAGGCGCATCATCAATTCGCAAGACTCATTTCTTTTCCGATCTGCAGAAGGACACCAAATGGTTAATTACTTCTATTTATACGGCCTATTATTAGCGGAAAGGAAGGGCGAAGGGCAAAAGAGGAGGCGGGAGCGGGAACATAATTAAAGCCGACGCCCATTATCGCAATTACAGGTGTTGGTTCCCATAAATCCACAAAGATGCAAACTCACATTGGACTTCTCGCTCCGTTTACACACGACAGAGCCTGTGGTGTTGTTGGCCGAGTGCATCCCGAAGCCTCCAAACTGAGGAATACCGACTAAAAAAAGAGGAGAAATGGTGTTTTAAACTAAAGGCAAATCGAGTTAACACCTAGAATAAGCTCATATGGTAGGTATAGCAAGCTTTGCCCCAATCGGCTTTAATGAGCTAAGAACAGAAAATTACAATAATAACGAAGCATACGAGGTCTAGTCCACTGAAAGCAAGAAAGCACTTTTTCCCGTTAATGGGAAGAAAATACTATGACAACATTTCCTGACCCTTGATTTGTCAATTAATGCAATCACAACATAACGCTTCTGTGGTATCAATGATTGCCGTTATGGGGAAACATCTCCCGAAAATTCATCCAATCGATAAGGCTGTTCGGCGATGGGTTATTGCTAAAGCACACAAAATCACAAGCAGATTTATTTCTGAAGTTGAAAAGATCTCTTTTGAATCACACTATTTGAGAGCCTCTAATGTACTTGATGTAGGTGGTCTCTTTGACGGAGAAAAGTGGGTTGCGAAGATAGATAAGTAATACGGTTAAAAGGAGATGCGAGGATGCCAAAAGTCTGGGAGAAAGAGGAAAGACAGAAATGGCTGAAATAAAGGAGTGTACCGGACATAGACTTGCACTTAGGCTGGTAAAGATATCTAGATTACGTGTAATTGGTACCGATGGCAAAGTGTGCCCAAAAAGTAACCTTTGGAACGCCAGTCAAGTAGCATGTAACGAGGTGCCTCGTGGTAAATTCTGTGCGACTAAAGGTCATCAAGACCCTTGTGCCATTGACGCTTGCGGATGATTCCAAATTAGCCAATGCTAGCACCAAGCTTTGATTCAAATGTCTTCCCAAAATTCATCAATTTAATTGTCGAATTCCTAAAATTTAATCTACGGAGTGAATGGCTTGGTGTTAGTTCATACAAGAGAAGAGTACGGATTTTATCTGAATAATGGCAAGGAAAGTCAAGTGTTTAAGTGACCACTATAACCTCATTTGGGTTATAAGTAGCCTGCTTTTTGTCCAAAAGGACAATTAATAGATAGTGCGGAGCTTAATCTGATCAAAAAACGAGGAAGACTACCAAGATATGGATCATGTCATCAATTTCACGGTACCCAGCCAATGATTCCACCTCTTGTCATTTGAATAAGGAATCTTTTAAAGTGAACAAGAAAGACAATAACGAAAGGAGGGTTCTCACTGCCATAGAAGTTCGCTTTATCCTGACGATGTGGTCTGCGAGCGTCTACATCCAAGGGAGACAAAGCATCTTACGATTGCAAGTGGTGAGCCTAAGTTATGCGTTTGAATCTGTATGGAGCACTCGCAGAGGCTGAAAATCTCCCAGTACTTAGTGACTTGGCAAATCCAATTACGCCTTTCAATAAGATTTTGAATTGTCCCATTGCAATTCCTCCTACACTTGAGGGAGACTAGTGCCTGGTTTGACAATTTATGACTGGAGTTGCTGCTGCCCTCATCTTCTTCGACAGAAGATAGGCACAACTTAGGAGAGGATGAACTGTTAGAACTGTCAGTTTTAGCCGGCCATCCTTTTGTTCCTGAAACGGCTCGAGACACGAAGTCCGTTCGAGTTCAACGTCATAGCCACAATTACGGCGGCAATTTGCAACTGCCCCTCTCTACACTACTTCTTCGTGCACACATCGTGGGCCAGTTAAGTCCGGGCACTGTTAATCAAGGTGGGAAGTAACAGTAGTTGAGTGCTTGATAACACAGTCTCTTGTAATCAAGAATTAGATCTGAGATTGTGGATATCCGCTACTATCTAAAGTCAGTAATACCCCCGGTCTTGGTGGTTCCTGGCCCATTATACAGCAGTCATTCGGCTTGACCCTGAGAGCTGGATCGCGCATAACCTTACTGTGTAGGGATGGTGAAGGTAATCACTCACAATGATTTGCGATTCCGAAAAGTTAGCGCATTTTGGACACCGGGAAAGCTGGCCGACTTTGACCAGTGTATGAACTATACTAAAAGGCTAAATTCAAAAGTTCCCGTTTGACCAGACTAATCTCTTTAATTTGAACAGATGCGTGTTTGAGAGAGATGAATGTAGCCTCTTCTACGTGAAAAAGCATGAATCACCCACCGCTGGAACCGGTGCCATTGACATAAGCAGCAGGAGCAGAGGTGTGGGGGGGAACGTCGTGTCAATGGCAGATCAATGTCCACAAACGGGGTTTGTTGGCGTGCCGGCAGCGGTTACACAACAGCCTTCACCTCCATTTACTTCAACACCACAAGAGCGCAGTGTTTGCGTGTGCGTCGCCCGACGCCAACCTTGCTTACCATCTCTGCTTGATTAGAGGATGCTGTGACAGCGGCGCTAGACTGCAAGTTCATTCTCAATATACCAAGTGAAATGTCACGACTTAGGAGCCATTCTTCCATGCAAATTGACTCTGGAGGCAGAAGGCCTTGCAGTCTCATTTAACATTCCAATGCAAGACGTCAATCAAGGATGGCAAAGAGGACGAACTATAGAAAAGGAGGGGGATGTAAATCATTCAAGTCACGTGACTTCATCCACTGAGATAGTCGAAAAAGAGAAAGGAAAGGGAAGGGAATACAGCTTACCAGCCTACAACATTTTGTTGCACGAAACACGATAGGCTACAAAACATCTTAGCCAAGATATGACGACCATAGCATTCAATAACTACGTCGGGCTGTTGGAAGTTGGCAGGATTATTCACAGAGACAAAAAATTCTCATCCAGATAGGCACCGTGCATCTGTTCGGTACTTAGACCTCTTGTTGTAATGTAAACATTGGAGAGTAGTGATCAATTGTTTACCAGAATCACCTGAGAGTGTAGACGGTGTCTAGGAGGTACGTTTCCATACTTCAATGTAAAAGTTCCGAAAGGTTTCGTAATCTGGATCACAGATACCCCACACTATTTTCAGCAGGACTAAGAGGTAAGTGGACCACGGAGGAGGGCACATGCATGAGAAAGTTTGGTGACTTCATGTAAAGAGGAATCTCTAGAAGCAAATAAATACCCTCAGTGTTCAAATGCTGCCATCGGTAGCAACATGGAATTTTCACAGCGGTCACTTGAGAGGAATTTGATTGGTAGGAAACAAAACAAGGTAGTTTATGGCTTTTCAAGAAGGGGTTTCTACATTCTGATATTGCACTAGATGAGAGACAAACACAAAAGAATTAGCTGGCCCAATCTCTTTTTTTATCCCTGCACAGAGCATAGTACCGAGAATTTCAGTCGCCTGAATCGTTTGTGAAGCAGTATAATTAATCTGCGAGAAATTTGTACCATTTGAATGGCGAAAAAATGGAAATGATTTATGTAACAGAGGAACATAAATTTTGGGTAGAAGGAGCAGAAATGCAAGAGAAAGTCGGTCCAAAATTAAAGGAAAGGAATCCACACGTGAAACAGGGGTAATCACAGCTAAAATAAATGAAAAGCCTGACTTTATGAAAGAAGTGAGCGGACAATTCCATTCTTGCAGCAACAGAAGCAACCTTCACATTGAGGGCTATATTCGTCTCAGTGGTTATTTAAAGCTCCAGAAAGTAGATGGGAGTGGTGAAAAATATGGTTGGACAAAAGGTCTCCCACTCCACTAACTTCTTAGATTATCGAAAATCGCGCACCAAGAGGGGATTCTCACCTCGGCGGCAGTTTGAATGGCTAAGAAGCAGGCGTTGCCGCGCGCCATAACCTCGCCAACGTCGTCAGGAGTAACAACGCCGTCAGCGCGAGGCGAGTCAGGAGAGTGGGCGGAGGAGGAGGAGGAGGAGGAGAGGAAGGGTGGCCGGGTGAGGGGTAGAGGGAGAGTGACACGAAGACCGCTTTTCTTTGCGGTGGTGGTGGCAGTAGCGGGGGTGGAGGCGTTCATAGAGGGCTGTCCAGCTGGTGTTTCTCCTCCCAAGGCGACGGGTAGTACCTCCATCGGAGGCGGGTTGAGCGTCGCCAGTTCCGTCAACCAACCAGCAAACGCCACGTAGGCGTTCTCAAACCGACTTACCGCCTCGAGAATCACCCGATTTTCACTGGATTGGCATAACAAGAATGAAATTAGTTCACTTCTTTGACTGATCCAGACAGAACAATAAATAAATCCTTACAAAAACATGACAGGTAGGCACATCGAAATTGCTCAATGTCGTTGTGATGGCAATCTACCGTAAGAACAGCGCTTCTGCTTCGCTACAACTTTTAATACATCCACCAACACAGAGAAAGACACTCAAACTTGGAAAAGGGGACAATATCTCAGAAGATACTCCTTTTCAATTTTCCATGTGGTAATAAGAGTCATTTTTAATTTTTCTCGAGTCAGCTTGAACTCTACTCCTGCCACCAAGGATTCGAGTCTACCAATTCTTTTTGTCGACAAAACCACATCAAGGACAACTGATGTACAACAATGAGAAACTTGTCCAAGTACTGCTTGAACCATCAAGAAAAAAAGGACATCGTTTCGCTGGTCGCCTCTTTTTAATAGACGTGTGTTTATGAGTCGCAGAAGCGTTAATGTCAATCAATCAAACAACCAATAAGCCAATCAAGGGAGGGTTTTCAAAAAAGGCCAAACTTTGTTTGTTATGTGTCAGTCAATCTATTAAAAACGTGGACTTTTCCATCACAGTAACTTAAACAGCTGTCTGTCACTGTGTTAGAGATTTAAATGGCTTTGATTCGAACAGGAGCCAAGGCTGATAAGAAGCTCTTTAGCTAAGTGATAAAGAGGTACAAAACTACAAAAAAACATCAAAAAACTCCTTTGATTTTCGATGCGGCCCACTCCAAAGGCACCTTGTAAGGTGTGTGAACTTTTAAAATGCATGCGATTGTTTACATGCAGGGTTTACAAAGTTCTCTCTCTACCTTTGTCCTTTTACCATGATCCCTCGCGTCATGAAAAAGCGGTTGAACATGAGGCATGTGATATGGAGCTTGCCCAGTAGACGCCCTGCCAAGAAGGGGTTAAAGTATTTCAGTCTGGCGATGTAGCAAATAGGTTCCAGTCCCATGCCTTGACAGATGACCATCAGCTCTCAAGAAGATCAATTCGTTCTCATCTCTTCTGGTTTGTAAGAAATGTGGGGTCTTTAGATTGTTCACTGTCAGAAATGGTATTTGTATTGTGGCGTTCGTTTGGGGAGCAAATATATTATGATTTATTCCCGAAAAATTCACACTCCCGGTGACTACACATCGTGTGTGCTCAGTGGGTTGCTTGCTTGAGACAAAACAACCATTAAAGCTGATATTTATCTACTTGAGACAATGCGAATGCGTGGATGAAACGGCCAGGAGTAGTCACGCGATTGGAGGAAAGTCCTATTAATGGAAAAAACTCAAGACCACATGCTACATACTGCCGCCAAACTTACCAACAAGGAGATGGGAGGAAGGAGGGCACCGCCGCACCTCATCCCCCGTATTCCCCTGACGATAACTTCTAACGGTGTTTACTAACTTTTGGCAATTAAATGCAAAAGTGAAGGCAGAGTTGGAAAAATAAAAATGGGACAGAAGCAGAGGTGGCTAGGGTTCGATTTTTCTGCCTTCAAGCGCCAAAACACCTTGACCCCGAAGTGAGCCTGTGTCTCATGGGAAAAGGAATAGATTGTGCAGTGTCATGCGATTATTTAAACAACTTAAAGACGCTACGAAGCCTTTTGCATTTACCCAACTTTTTCTTACAACTAACCGTTCAAAGTTCCTTGGCTACTTACCCTTGATGATCGTTAGAAGGATCAGCACTTTAAATACTACCATCGTTTCACCGAGTCATCGACCCCCAAGTAAACTTGTTTCAACTTCCAACACAGATAGAAATTGCAAAACCTGTTGTCTGCAAGCCAGAGTCCTTCAGATAAAAAAAACAGCCGATCTGTTCAATTGCCAAAAAACTTTTGCCCTGGGGATGAGAATCTTGGACGAGTTTTGGAAACAAAAGAAAGCAATGAACCTGTCTGCATCCCTGAAGAAAAAAAATTAGCTGGCTGTGTTAGCGATCCAGTTTGAGAGTAATCGGTCCGATGTTAACTAAGAAGAAAGCTAATAACATTCCGCCAAACTGGGCAAATTTTCGACGGAGAAGAGAATTCCCACGCTTCTCCGGAATTCCCCCCAAGAGAGGATGAGAAATGCGAACTCACCTGTAATACTGCCTCTCAGGTTTCGAAGCTGTGGTCAATGACCTGAACGCTGCTGCCCCAGAGACGGCATTTGAGACGGACACGGAGGTGGGGAGGGTGGAAAGTCCATCTGTCTGGATGTAGGCAGCCGCAGTGGCGACCCTACAGCGGATAAGCCGCAGACACTCGGTGATTTGAGCCACCAGATTTGTCAAGTTGTCCCGGTGTACTCGCTGTCGCAACAGATTATTGGTGTAGGCCAAATCCACATAGAGATCTGCCTTCAACTTTTGAAAGTCCAGTGCCGGCTAAATTCAAAAAATGCACGCACTTCAACACCCTTTCCTTCAGATTGGCGTAGGTTTGAGGAACTCCAAATTTCGTAGTAAAATCCAGCTTAAAATCTCTAACTTTAGTTGACGGAATCAAGTGGTGACAGGCAAAATGCACTTTTTTCTCTATAAAGTAATATCAATAGCTTTTGTCTGGCACTACTCCCTGATGAGAGTTTTTCACACTTCTAAAAGCATATTTCAAGTGCGTTACTCACAGCTTGAGTAATTCAATGTGTATTAAAAGACAAAAGTCATAACTACTGTTGCAATCACAAGACAACCTAGGCCAGCACGTCAGCTTCGACAATGCTGCCGACAAGTCGACCACCTATACCTATTGAACATTTTCGGCCTAGCAATTTGGTCGCCATAATAATAATAACGCGTGGTTGCGGCTGGCCCACTCATGCTCCATCGCCCAGTCCTGCTTCTATCGCCGTACTATTTGCGTTTTACAAAGTCCTTAAAGATAGCTTTACCGATAAAATTGAGTTCACAATTCCAAGGAAGCAGGTATGTCGGCGAACAGTCATGCGGTGGGCCCAGTGTGCAGAGTTTGCAATCCCAAAGCCCTACTACAGTCTGTGTAACAGACCCTATAGCGCTGAATTCTTTCAGTAGCGCAACCGGTGGCTCAGTGGGGTAGCTGGAGAGGTGCGCAATTTGGCACAAATTTGCATTGCCGCTGAGGTCACATGCAGCGTCAAACTTTTGCATAGTACAACAAAACGGCGCAGTGAAAGAAGGCAAAAATGTCATGTTCTGTCCTCCTAAAATGCAGGTTTAATCGCATACGCACACACAACCACTACTAATGGTTCTGTTTCTGTGGACAGGAATGGGCTAAATTTACCTCTAAGGCAAAGGTTAGAGTTAATGACATCCACACAGGTATTACTTGAGGCAAAAGCTGTTGTTGTTAGGACAATCACGTAACTCCCTGTGAGAGGATAATCTCGCGTCTATTTTGCCGCTTTTCTAAAGCAATTTTGAGTTTGATGAGAAATTTTAATAACAAATAGCGTATTCACATTAAAGCTAATGACAATTCCAACTTGTGACTCTATAGCTTGAGGGGATTTGCGTGATTCGTAATGTAGGTGGTTAATTTATGCACAATGTCTTTTCTATTTCAGGCCATATGTAGGTCTTCTGCCTAAGCAAAAGGTGAGCGGAAAACAAGGACGATATTAAAACTGCCTTTTCAAATCAGACATCTCATAACCGAAGCTCACAAGAATCAGAGCCGGAAAATTGTATTAATAGTACACCGGTTCATACAACATTCATGTAACTCTCAAGCGCGGCTTGAGGCATATTGAGAAGTCGCCATTATGTGCTATTGAATTTAACACAGAAGTCCAAGATTTCCGTTTTTTAATCTATGGACGGAAAATGAACTATAAAAAATCCATGAGAGCCCTTCAACAGGTAGTTAGAAGTCCACCAATGTTAATAAATGACAGTTTGTAATGGCGTTTCAGGGTGTGACGGAAAGGCAAGGAATAATTAAAGTGCCACACATAATGTAACTCTCGGTTACGGCGGAAAAAGGCACTCTAGGAGGCGCTTAATCTTGTTGATTGGTGGCCGTTCACAAATGGACATCACTCACCACCCTTCTGTAATGAAGAATGTTAGTGGCATTTAACATATAGTAGAGCGAGGCGACTCACGATTTCTTTCAAGAGGTTTTCGGGCTCCTGCAGCAGCTGCCCTTGCTGCTGTGTGAGGGAATAGTGTTTCCGGTTTTCTCGGAACGAGGGTATCCGTATTTTCATATTGGATGTCTTTGTCACATCAGGTTTAAATATGCGGATAATTCCTTTGAAGGTCTTCGATGATGAACGTCGAACGGGAGCCTTCCTGGAGTCCAATTCGGGGCACTCTGTCGCCATTTTACCATAACCCCGTGATCTGATATCCTTGAATGACTATTTGTGTCTGAGGATGTAAATAAGCAACTAAACATTCTGTGTTTATGCTATCTAGGGAAAGATGGCATTCGAAGGGTGAAAACATCCATACTGTTTACCACCTACACTGAATTATTGTTACTTAAAGTAGCTGAAAAGTCTGGTCAATGTGGGTTTTAGGATATCTGTCAAATAAGAAACTCGAGGATACTTCAAGAACAAGATCTTAAGAGAAATGCCGCCGATAAATGCAAATCCAAGAAAAAAACCCTGAAAAATTAACCACAGCATTTTTACTGTACGCCAAACAGTTGTGAATGTGCATTTGTCTTTTAAGAGCTTATCTCAATTTCGGGAACTTAAATAGACAAAGAGTCGAAGAGGATGATTATCGCATTTGCAGTTTTGTAAGTGTAGGTGTACAAGTATCATATCGCAATTAATCACCGGAGGTTTGCTCCCATTTAAAGCGTGTTCGGTGCCTCGCATTTTGCTACTAACAAGGAATTTGGAAGGAATTCTCTCCTCCAATTAACTTTGATAATACTCGATTAAGGTAAGATAGTGATTAAAATGAGGCTTTCTGTGAGAGTGTAAAAAAGGCTGATAGATCGCAAAGTTTCCCATTGCAAACGCATGTGACCAATCCGCAAAAGACGTCTGTAATGTCGGTGTGACTTTATAATTGTTAGGACAAGTCAGACATGACAAAATTGAATAATTTGAGATAAATTCGAGTGAGTCAACTGGTAAAACTGGAAATGGATTGCCATACAAGGCGGTGTCAGAGATACTTCGCATTCAGCATCACAATATTTTATGAGAATTAAAAGATATTGCCATTTCTAAGCTGTTTATGCAGAAGACAATGTTAGAGTAAGGAAACTGCAGGTGTTCGAAAGTCCCGAAATATGTACAAAGTAAATAATGCAGACCCTAGAGAATAAAAAACCCCATCCAGAAGTTCCTATTCCTATAACTGCTGATGTGAGGATTGTGGTTATACACGAACAGTCTCAAATCCAGTTGACTCCAACTGCTTCACCAGAAAATGATTAAATGCTACAACAAAATCATTAAATTGAAAGCTAAATCTGGAAAACCAAGAACGAGGCTATGCGTCTTTAGCATACCGCTTTTCACATATAAAGTTGGTATCCTAGGTCTCTGGAAGATATACATGGAAATTTGTGGTAATTCATCATCAAAATGTCACCATATGCTTTATAGTTTGATCATATAATGTTAAAAAACACTTTTTTCCTAAGCAAGAATCATGCATGCATCTATGCATGTTTGTTCAAGAACACAAAAATGTTTAAAGGTGCTAACGGGTCAGAATTTGTCCCAAAATATATAACCTGATACTTGTCACGTTAAAAAATCCACAGTTTTATCTATAGATGTTTGTAAAACAACGGATTGGGGATGGAATGACTTTAAACGAGATTGACGCCTCCTATAACCCATTCGAACAAAACGAGTCGTAGTCAGCGTTTCTAATTAATTCCACAAAAAATAGAATATGTAAATGGAAAAATAACATAGTTTATAGAATTGATAATGTCTTGTAAACAAATCAGAACTTGAGAGAACCCTACCAGCTCCAACACGCATCCAGGGGATACAAAACCGTGGCCATACCTGACCTTGACATAGCAAACATGTTTTACAAACATAAACACGTTATAAGAGGGGTATAATAATTAACCAGCATACTATTTGATGTTTAAATTACTCATCCAATAATAAATTTGTTTAAATTTTTGATTGAAAGTTCAAGCGCACGACAACCCTTAGCTCATTTACTAAGTATCCTGCTAAAGTATTTTGTCGTCAATTAGGCAGGTGTTTAATCAAGCTCTTAGGCGTTTCCTACTTATAAAGCTGTAGTGTCATGAGTTTTCTTTCAGTTCGTAAAAAGGCGAACCAGTAAGGGGGGCAATTTACTATTGGCAGATGAAAAGCTGTGGGGGCTCTGGCAGGCAAAAGTACGCTCTGCAGAGTCTGAAGAACACCGATGACTTTCTACGCAGCAAAACAAAATATGGGTTCGTTATGGAACACTTTTAGATAAGCCATTCCACGACTTTAAAAATAAGCTTTGCACTTTTGTTCCAGCTTTCTCCCGTTTGTGTCAAATTTGGCTGTTGTAGGACTGCTGAGGTTTTGCCGAAAGTCACAGTTAACAGCTCAGCCATATATTTTTGTGTTTTATTTAATGTATAAGAGCAACGGGAAAAACAACTACAATCATGCCTAATACGGCAAGGAGTGTACTAAAATACGCACCATCCATGGCGCTCAAGTGGCTATATAACCTATCTTGCGGCCCACTGGCATTATGCTCTCATGCTTAGGCATAAAACTTTTTTTCTTGCAAGTCTGCTAAAGTAGACATATCGAGTCTTTGTGAAAGCCCAGTAAAGTATTTAATTTTCCTGACGATAACCGAGATTTGATGTTTGGTTGAACTTGTATTTTACCCCGCAATTTTGTCTCCAGCTAAGGAATCATATCCTAGACAGCTGTAAAATGGCGCCCTTATTCTATGACAGAAATATCAACTTTTCCTTAATTTTCATTCCTGTTGCGACATTTTTGTGTCTGTACCCGCGTGATTTTCAATCGAATTTCCCATTTTTGCAGCCTGCCTAAGGCACATAACAGTAGTGGAAAGCAATTACCGAGTTTTTACGCAATGACTGGACTAAAAGTGAGTCAATCGTACACTATGCCTTCGGATACAAAATCATATAATTTTATTTACTTGTAATTTATCGGCCTCCCACCTAGTCACTCAGGTAATTTGCAAAGTACATTAAAACTGAGTAAGACATGCAGCAAATTGTTAAATTTTCTCGTGAAAACTAGTCAAATTTAGTGTCTTTATCTTTGCCTTAACACAAAAGTTACCATTTCAGCCGTTTCTGTGGACAGTTGCTTGGCTAGACCTCAGTTTGGTGTGGAAAATAACAAATCTTTTGCGCAAATATCTAATCCCAAGATAATTTGTTGAAAAAAACACTTTGGATTTGTTTTTGCTAAAACACGGTGCAAAATAGCATTCTCTCATGTTACTCTTCTGGAGCAGCTTCCTCTTCACCATAATCGTCATCTATTCCGACCTCTTGATACTGCTGATATTCACTAATCAAGTCGTTCATATTCGACTCCGCTTCCGAAAACTCCATCTCATCCATGCCCTCACTAGTGAAGAAGTGCAGGAAGGCCCTACGCCGGAACATGGCTGAAAATTGGTCACTGACACGAGTAAATAATTCCTGTATCGCCGTGGTGTTTCCAATGAACGTGCCGGCTACCTTGAAGTCGATTGGTGGAATATCGCATACTGCAGTCTTCACGTTGTTCGGGATCCACTCTACAAAGTAGGTGGAATTACGAGTCTGGGTTTCCAGGATACGATCCTCCACCTCCTTCATGGACACCCTTCCACGGTACATGGCAGCAACGGTGAGGTAGCGACCATGACTCGGGTCACACGCTGCCATCATGTTTTTCGCGTCGAACATCTGTCGTGTTAGTTCAAGAATCGTACAGCTTTGGTAGGACTGCGAGGTTCGACTGGCGAGGGGCGCAAAGCCGGGTACGAAGAAGTGCAGACGTGGAAAGGGAACCATATTGACAGCCAGTTTTCGTAGATCAGAGTTCAGTTGACCGGGGAATCGAAGGCTCGTGGTGACACCTGACATAGTCAGACTAACCAGGTGGTTTAAGTCGCTATAGTTGGGGTTGGGCAACTTCAGCGTTCGGAAGCAAATGTCATAGAGTGCCTCATTATCGATGCAGAATGTCTCGTCTGTGCTCTCCACCAGTTGGTGGACTGAGAGAGTGGCGTTGTAGGGCTCAACCACCGTGTCCGACACCTGCATTGTAAGGCAAACTCGTCATTATTTTAATTTCTGATAGAGAAAAAGCAACCCTTTTTATAATTTACCGACAGCATTTATTTTGAGGGAAGTTCTTCATTTAGAAGGGCTGGTCACCTGCTAAAGATTAACATTTTAAGTTTTTGTGGCATTCCTGTGAATTGCTGATTGTTATATCTGAGCTAGACAACAGTTAGATTTTAGTGTTCTTTTCTTAGCCAACTGGAAATGGCCAGGAAAAATTAAGTTGCTCATAACCTCTTATCTTTGAGTGGTATTGAATGGACAAGGGTGGATTTTCGCCGAAGATGCAAAATGTTAACTGACAAAGGTGAAGCACTTTATCTGATGTAACAAGAATAACTTAATAACATTCAGAATTTAGTATAATCCTACAATAAAACTGATGGGTGGATAAATGAATGGACAGATAGGGGTGGATATTACAGCAATGAGACGAATGGGAGATTGTAGAAAATAAAAAACCCCATTGCTAACAAGTCGGGGCGTCAGGTTATGTTGAACCATTCCTATCTAATTTAAATCGCGACACTTCATTAGGTGCATTAATCAAGGACTAAATAAAAAAATTCAAATTTACAATCCTCTCTTGTTAGCTGACTAAGATAAGTGGTCCCGCAACTAATAAGCCAAGTGACTTTCCAAACCAACCAACCTTAGGTGAAGGCACCACAGAGAAGGATGTCATAATACGATCTGGATACTCCTCTCTGATCTTCGCGATGAGAAGAGTACCCATGCCAGATCCTGTGCCGCCACCGAGACTATGGCATAGCTGGAAGCCCTGCAAGCAATCGCAAGCCTCACACTCCTTTCGGACGACGTCCAGCACCTCTTCAATCAACTCTGCACCTTCAGTGTAGTGACCCTTTGCCCAATTGTTGCCTGCTCCGCTCTGACCGAAGATGAAGTTGTCCGGTCGAAAGAGCTTGCCCAACGGACCTGATCGTACCGAATCCATAGTTCCGGGCTCAAGGTCGATTAGGAGGGCCCGCGGCACGTATTTGCCACCTTGGCCTTCGTTGTAGTACACGTTAATGCGCTCTAATTGGAGATCCGAGTCTCCATGATAGGAACCCATCTCGTCAATCCCGTGTTCTTGTGAGATTGTCTCCCAGAACTAGCGTAAAGAATGGCAGTTAGGCATGAATCGAGAAGTTGAGAAAGCTATCAGGAGTAGAGATACCTTTGAACCGATCTGGTTACCGCATTGCCCCGCCTGCATATGAACAAGCTCACGCATGTTGGAGAATTGGCGGACTAAACATTGACAGAGCTGTCACCTCAGTTTTATAGGTCATGCGGTGACTTGTGATTGGCGAGATGAGGGCCACTTACACACCTACATGAGCAATCAAGCTCTTCGATTTGTCGACTCAGAGTTGTGCCCCAGGCGCACCGATCAACGGAATTGAGTGATACAGTAGGTGCATAGTAAATGATCCCACGTACTTCAGCGAATCTCATGCGTTTCAGACTGGTGTAGCGCCACTAACTCATGGGTTTTGGTGGCTGTTTTACATGTAGCCAACTCATGAAAGTGCTCTCTCGATTCTTGTGAAAGTGAGCAATCAAGTTAGGCTCAACGTCTATCATATCTCCTTGAAGGGAGTTTCATTGCGTCTATACCTGCATTTATAGGCAGAACTACTGCCAACGTGTAAGGTATTGTGACTAAGTGGAAGTTGGTTCCTTTTCTCGATGAAATAAAGTTTTATGGTTGACTAATCTAGGATCGATCACTTCATTCAAGGACGGACCGGAGTCTGATGTTTTCGTGGAAAAGGAACTTCTTTTAGGCGCACACGTTGTAGTAAATGCCTTATTTATTGAAAAATACCTTTTGAAAATAATATCCCCAGAAAGACGCTTAATCGGTTATTTTTGAGCACTTTATTATGTGATTGGGAAAATGCGTGTTTTCAGTTGCACGATTTATTTGGACGTAAAGCCTGTCAAAAGCTGAAGTAGGTGGCACAGTAAACTTAGGCTTTCAAGAAAAAAGATCACCATAGATCTTTGTTTTACAAAAAGGAATTGTGTTTTGTTGAAGTAAGGAAGTGCACCTTATTATTGGAGTTGGTTTACCTGAAGATTTTGATCTTAACAGCAATGAGGATGCGCGGCTAACAGACCTGATCAAAATGAAAAACAATCGACAAGGCGATTTTGACAAAGTCCCAGTTGTCACTGTCTAAGTTGGCACCTAAAACCCCTGAAGGACAGGGAATAGAGGGGATTGGTACCGAGTTATCTCAGTAGATCATTCAAAAAGATTTCACTGTTACGGGTGGAAGGCAAGTAACTATAGTGTCAGCAGCAATACCACGTTTTCTTTTAAATCTTGTGCCTGCTGAGAGGAAAATTGTGGTGTCTTTACTATATTTTTACAGCTAAAGATGTGGAACGTGTATTTAGCGACGAACGATATCATCGCAGGATCTTTGGGTCTTTGGATGACCTCTACTTTGGGAAAATTAAGCCATACCATGAGTGGCGCTTGTGGTCTAATGGGCCGCTGTATAGCCTGTAGTTGAGAATTGCACAAAATCCACCGCTTTAGATGATTGCATAGTGCATATGACATTCCTTTCAGTCAAAACGTTGAAAAGTTTCTTTACTTTGAAGTGTTCTCACCAATAAACAAGGCTTCAAATCATTAAAATACTAGTAGATGAAAGATGTAAATCCCAAAACTGCCCCAAAAGCCAATCAGGAAATTTTGGGAGAAGGAATAACATTGGTTGAATAGCACTTACACCTATTTAAAATGTCAGCAGGTCTTAAATAAACTTGTAAAGAAATTGTCTACTTGACCAGTGCGCCTTCATTTTTGGTTAAGTTGGTTACAAATCATGTGAGAAGGGGTTATTTAAGGAGACATTTGGTTCTAATGTTAAACGTGACCAACTTGTTCACCTTTGAGTTTTGGCAGTGGGGACAGCTTAAGGCTCAACCACTGTACTTCCGCTCAGAGGTATAGCCTCCGGGCCATGCTAGCACCCACTCGGCCGTCCTGTAGGTCGTGGAGCTATGACTTCTTACGTCTTCAGGAAAGACTTGGGGTGCTACACAAATAACCACCAAAATTCCATCAAAGTTTGCCATCTTGTAAACTTATTCTATACTTCATCCGTCAAAGCGATGGCTTTTAGAGGCATTTTTACTAAGTCACAACACTACCTACGAAAAGTAGAGGTCTGTGTGGCACCAAGTGGTGCCTGTGCTCCTGCTCACAAGGTGCATTGATTTGAGAATGTGTAGCAGTGAATAGCACCCGTGCGAGTATGTGAAGGTAAACTGCCTAGCATGCAATGATTTGGCACTGGTGCCCTCTGCTTTCACCTAATGGTATTCTACCATGCTTAAATGCATTTTTATTGGCATAGCTGCTGATTCACATACACACACACACACATCGGCATTTCAGAGCATACCTTTCGGCAATCAAAACAGGTGCAATGTACCAAAGTCATACACTTATATTCTGATGAAGACTGTAAAATAAACAGGCATTCTCAAGAATCCTCCAACTTTCTCAGACCATATGCATATGTAAGCGTACACTTTTGTCTTTCACACTTGTATGTTCCTCGATGCCCTTACTTTTGGTTGTGTGTGTGTAGGAGAGGGAGAAAAAGGCGGACCACTAGAGTATTCTTCAAGACCACGAAAGTCAGCTCACTTTTACAAACCCACCGACCCCAAATGAGGTGTCGGTAATTAAACCTGTAAAAACACTCCCAACGATGTTACTGCATCTAAACAATTTAGATCATAAGCGCTATAAGTTGATAATATTACATTAGTTATTTTACCGGAAATGAAATGTGCTGCACAACCTCTTGAACTACCTAAATTTCTAAAAAAATTACCTGTTAGCAGCCCCGGACTGCTGTGCCAGAAAACAATGAAACCATGTAACTGGATTGGTGCTGCATAATCAAAGTTGAAAACTCATTAATTCGTCTAAGTTACCTGCGACAGAAGTAGTTCTGTTAAAAAACTTCAGAATATACGATAACTAAGTATGTAAGAAGGAAAAAAGTGTTCAAAGAAATCAAATTTATGTTTGTTGATTCCTTTATTTATACCCCTCCTGTTTTTTGATATCCCCATATTCACCATTCGCTCATCTTAAAGTTATGTGCTCATGAAAACAAAACTAGGTTGCTTTTATTGGTTCCATATGAAAAATTGGCACAATTAGCTAATTTTAAAATAAATTTTAAGCCCAAAACAATTAACCCTACTTACATTTTGCAAGTGGCAATTTTTCTCAGTTGTCACTAAACTGTGGGTATTCAATGAATTTTCAAGCAGAAAACAACCACTTCTATGTATCTCCAGTAATCGCTCGATTAATTCTTAGTAAATTTTTCCGAAAAATAAGTGGCATATTTTCACCCCTAAATCAAAGAAAAAAAATCAAACGCCAACAAATTTTTCATTCAGTTAGGAACGATCGTCGGTAATTGTAATTCCCAGATCGTAAAAAGATGCTGAAGAAAACCTTTTGGCCTTCTTGGTCTGATTAAATGATATATGATTGCCCTTTTAAAAGCATGCACCTTTTATTGCACTGAGGTGTGCTGGCCGGTCAAATGAATGAGGATTTAAGTATCCTTAATAGGATTGGTCGAGAATCTCCTCCAATAAAAAAAATCGAGTTATCTGTTAATTTGTTTTGCGTATTTATCTAAAATTAGACTTTGTAAACTTGAAAAAGAGCCTTGTGGAATGCCAAAAGAAATGTTCTGAACGCAACTATGTGATGCTCAAAACTGTGATGGAAATAGGGGGAATTAAGGGTTGTAATGACTAGACAGACTTAACCTTGACTTTTCCTATTACACTAATTAAACTCATCAAAAAAGGTAAACAGTTTCTCACACTTGCCTCAAATCAAACTTCTATTACCAGAATTGCAGGGACAAAAGTGGAATTAGATGTCTATATTTCAGCCACATAAGTGTTACTAATCAAGAATTCCTCCCCTTTATTTTTAATCCCATTTACATCGCGATCTAGTGATGACCTTAGTGGCACACACAAACATTAACCTTACTGCCGAGGTGATTAGTCGCATTTCCATAGCATTTTTAGTGGGTCCATTGGTTTTCCTTAGGCTACTTTTAGTGCCTAAAATATTTTGGCCAGGAACTTTTATCCACCAGTTTGATGTTCAAATTCCGCCCAGTCAGTCCTGTACCTTACATAGTAATCTCGCATGGGTTGCAGCTCTCAGACGACCTAATTTCCACCAGCATAGCTCCAGGTCACCGACCCAGAAGCTGATCGCAGCTAGTTGGATAGATCCGTGTCCTTAAACAGAGCGCTAAATTAAATATAACTCTGGAATAAGGTAGTGGAATAATTTTTTGCCCTTTTGATAATAGAGATTCAAGAACCTCAAAAATTTTACCATTATTTCATTCCTAGCAGTCTGTAATCCGCTCCGAAGGCTTCCATAAAACGTTTTGCCCATAGAAATGTGAAATCTACAATGGCCTCATGTGTCCCGTTTCTGTCTCACTTTTACTTCCAAAGCATTCATTCTGCTTCGCATGCGATTGTCGAATGTTAAGAAGGGGTAGAAATTATCATTTGGAGAAGTACAATCGGGCGGATAGGTAGAATGCAGTTCTTTGCACGTTCCAGCTGCATCCAGTAGATTCTAGTCCCAGTCGTTGTTGGATGTCCAGCAAGTGACCGCTTGTTCGTATAGTTATCCACTCTCAAATGAAACATGATCTTGTGGGGTTGAAATGGGAATTGCCTTATAATTGTGAAGTGGCTAGGGGCGCTCGACCCTGTGTTCGTTTATTTGGCATAGGCGTACCAAATTACCGCAGTTGTTTCGCCTCATAAGCAGTCAGCTGCCCTGTCAGTCGGCAAGCAAATTAACCTTCAACACCCACGTTCCAAGAGTGGACAAAAGAGATGCAGAACTAACCTCTCTTTTTTACAAACCTAGCCTCTCTTATCCACTGTTGAGGCTTAGCCCTTTGGCTGCCACCACGTCTTCTCCCTCCGAGCTGATGGTTTGTGTAGACGTAAACCATAAGTTTCACCAGTACTCAAGTTAGACATCTCTAAGACCTCTTATCGACTTGTTATTCTCAAGTCTATGTGTCGACAGGTCTTCCTCAACCATCTTTGTCATTAATCTTGAGTATTACATTCTGCTAGCACACACCGCACCTTCTCCGAGCCTACGTGCGTGTATCTGTAGCTGAGGCACCCAGTTCACCTCGTGTCCTTAAGCGCCAGACAAGGGTGAATCACATGCGTCTGATAGCTTTAACGGACATAAGATGATATGCGGGTTCAAAGTAGCTGGAAATGAAATAGTCGTGAGGAGGATGGAGAATAGCGTAACGACAGAAAGACAAAAATGTGTCGCGATCCAGTGTAAGCTTGATAATGCCTGCAGAAAATAATTGGGTAAAATTTCATCACTCTACTGTCTACCGGATGTAGTTGCGGCCGTCTGGTGACTTGTTCAGAACGTCTTCCTTAACAATCGACATGACCTTTCCTCTGCTTCTGCTATCTCAGGTCTATGATGAAGGCGCCTCAATTGAATGATAATTGTGCTTCTAACCTATTCCTAGACAGTTACTTTACCGGCAAGTTGCATCGGCAGATTTTAGTTGGAAAACAGTACTTAGAGTCAGACTTTCTGTAGCAAGAAGCCGTTATGCACTAGTCACTTCACTAATAACCCACTGTCTAAAAGTGAAACCACTCACTAATATATTAGATTGAGGAAGTTTCTCAGATCTACATCCAAATTTTATGCCTTCTTGCTAATTGTATAGCTGCCCATTTAGAGCATTATCCGTTTCCTCCAATATTGGGAGATGCCGGGTTGCCAGATAGTAACTAGGCCCACCTTGAGCAGCTCTTTTGCTGGAGATTTTGAGGTCAATATTACAAAGTTCAAGGTTAGGAACTTTGGAAACGATCGCCGCGACTCCAAAAGTCCTCCTTTTTTGAATTCCCTCATTCCGTGGTAGCTCAGTGCCAGTGAAGCTTTAGGTGGACCAAAATCGTTATCTTACAGCCATTGCTTCCCCAAGGCTGCTATTCATGCACGGCTCAAGTTGTTTCTGGGGGCTGTTTACAAAGGTAGAAGCTGTCGGGGAAACCTTTAAAGGCTCCCAGCAGCAATAATCGCTTTACTCCTCCTCTGTATTCTGGCAAATGCATGGCTTTCTCATCTCCAAGATTACTAACTCAAATTTGGCATGTCTTTTATAATTGTTTTCTCCCCAGGATAAAATCACACTTCGTGACTAACGCCTTCTGCCTCACTCGTGAGTCACTCGTGCTTGCCATCTCAGCGACCTCATCACCAGGATGCCAGTATCCCTGCATGTGTTCTTTACATGACCTTGAGAAAATTTTACCAAGCTTTTGCTGGGGAGAAAAGCACATTTATTTAGTCTTTGATAAAAGCATTTACTTATCAATCGCCAATGCATCTTTCTGATGGTACTTGCCTTTTATAGGTAAATCGTCGGACAAGATCACGATGACACTCCAGTATGATGGTTTTTCAAGTACTGCAGGGGACTATTAAACAAATGAAACAAATTTTAGTATCTTAGGAAGAACCACAGCCAAGACCGAGGTAGTTAAATATTGGATCCTGACATTCAGTGGAATTCTTCAAGGAAGTAAAGTGCTTGTTCAAACATTCCATCTCTATGTATGGAGGTATCTCCACTCTTAAAATGGGATCATTTGATGAAAAAATCGCCTTATTTGCCCTATTGCCCAACCCCTATTCAGACAAGGAAGGCAGAAAAAGTCCCGGTTCCTCCAGCACTCTCAAAGTGTCAGCAATTAGGGGGCGGCGAGAACGGAGGTAAATGTCAGCCCATCGCAAATCTGACTCACCTGGCAAGCAGTGCCGACAAAGATTGCCATGGTGAGGGCAAAAAATTGCGCATCTCTACAATCCTCCACATGAATGCGTCAGTTCGTGCAGGACATCATCACAAGCATGGTTGACTTGTAAAATTGCCTTAAAAGGAGGGTGGAGGCACCTATCGGCAGCCTGTCTGTGCGCTTGCAAAATACCAGATGACATTTGACACCCCCGTCTTTCGTCTTACCCATTGGAGCCTTAAACAAAGAACATGAAAATGTGTGTAAGAGTAGATCAATCCATTTAAGGCAATATTTGAAGATTCTGTTGGCGGTAAAGCTAATTGATTTTGGCGGCAAAATTTCAGGAGTCATTTCTCCTGAAGGTCCATTTTATCGCCATGTGAGAGAACAATATTGCATATTGCAAATGCAAACTTTCCTTCTAAAAAGTCAAATCTGCCTAAAAGTTTATGATTTGTTGCAACTTATCGATTCGATTTGGACAAAATCTCCTCCTTAGTGAGCTGACGGCTGTTTCATTGTTTATTCAACTGTGCAAGAAGAAGCTGACCTTTCTGCAGTGGAAGGATAAACTTTACAATCCATCAGCAGCTATATGAATGATTTAGTGCTTACTTTATGAGCAAATATCTCAAGTAGTTAGTTGGTTTCTTCCGTTGAGAGTAAGCGCCTAATATATCTGGTGAGAGCGTCACGTATGAGTGACAAGCGTTCCATATCTCTTTGTAGTACTTAATCGCACCAATTCAAGTCTTTGACCAAATACTCTTGAAAAAATTTTTTGGTAGACTTGTAGAATATTTGAATACATTTCCCCCGGTAGCTAATGCGCAAAGGTGTTTTTAAGTAGATGGGCTCTGTAGCTTTTAGCTACCACGATGGTGACATAGCACAGCACTCCGTCTGCCATTTCTGCTTACACCACAGCAGTTCTTCTGTTCATTTATCATACGATCTTTTTCTAATTCGTGTAAGCATTTATAATAAAAACAGAGCTCCTCGGACATTTACAAAATTTTTAACTCAAAACCTGCCGAATGATCAGGATTTCTGAGGAGCTTATTTCTCGAGTGGGCTCATTACTTTCCTACTGTATTTCATGCCTTTATGTTTTATAGGCACTTTAAAATGGACTTCGACCACGATAAAACTGTTGCATGACATTTAATTTTTAGTACTTGAATTAGCCATTGCTTAACAATAAATCGAAAAACTTCACTATCTCCACATTTCTTTAGTTCGTTGATTCAGCCAATTAAAAATGTTCTTTTTACTGAAATTGCTGAAGAAAATAATCAGAATTCACGCAGTTGCTTGTATTTCCGCAATCTATGATGATTATTAGCAAGTAGTATATTCTTCTACACTACCTTGGCCTATTGAAGCTTTAGCGAAGCCCGGGGGGCGTTATATGCCTTAATGAGATGTCCGGGTCTGGCTAGAGGTTGATTACAAGTGAGCAGAAAGGCTAGCGGTCTGTCAACAAAAGAGGTGATTGACCACCGAGTTAGTGACAAAAAGGATTTTGACTTCATTGAACACTACACTCCCCAGCTAAGTTAGAACGAGTAATTCAAGGGGCTTGATTAAATTATTTAATGAAGCGAAGTGTCTGACGTAGATCCCTTCTTCTAACTTGATTGTCTTTAGGCCAGTTAAACTCATTCTCCAGCTTCCTTAAAACGGTGAAAAGGATACACGTATTGGGAGAAAATGCAGGGATAAAGGGAGCCTTGCTTCTCGTGCAGCCAATGAGTGTCCAGCCTGTCAGGCATGTCTACCATATCTACTGCCTTCCCTGCTAGCGAGCCCTTCGATCAATGTGGCTGAATTTCATCTTAGCTCACATTCCAGGTGGCATACTTTTAATCAAGCGGCTCTGCAGTTTAGGGGTGGCCTAATCGTTCATGTTGGGGCAAGTTTAAATTGGCATTCCAATTCAAGCTCTACTTGCGTTTAAAAAGGATTAGAAATAGCTCAAAAGCTAAATTTGAAACAAATTTACTGTATTTTCTTTATTCACTATGTACTTGGGCTGACATTTTCATCCCTTGATTATCTTCCCTCTTTAGAAAGTTTTTAGGAGGTTACCATTAGTTATCAACTTAATCAATGCTGAATTCTGTTTGCTCAAATAGGTTTAGGGTTATTTTTGAAAAGTAGACAATAAAAAGAGAAGTAGTCCATGCACCCGCGTGGGTGGATTGAGGATGTCGTTGTAGCGTCTTGAATAACTCCTAAAGTTGAAAAAGACAATGATAGGAGGGCCGAAAATGTATTAACAACGTTCAGAAGGTTCCCCTAGCAGAAGAACAAAGTCAGGGCCTTAATTGTCCGCGTTGCTGAAATGATGAGTTAAACTAATAATCAAAGTATTACATAGCCCCTCCCTCCCTCTTCTCCATCAACTTTCCGCTTTGGGCATCACAACGTAGTCGGCACTGTAAGAAAAACACCAATTAACCGACCCCGCCAGGAATGGAATTTGCATGCAATCAAGACAGTATCTGATTGTACCTTCACTGAACCCACTTGGCATTTCCACTGTAGCTGAAGCTTTGCCTTGTTTATAAAATGAATTGGGCAATGCAAGAATGTGTTGCCCATCTCGCATACCTATCAGTAGTTGTAAGAAAACAGGACTAAAGGCAGAGTTATTTATTGAAGGACGGGGTTAGAAACAGTCTTTTGGGGATAAGGTAACGCGTCTATTCCTCCTTGTTACGCTGTTCTCACTTTGATGCTGCTTAGCCAAACCTTTCCAGGTTCTATCTAATTTGAAGAGAGTTAAAGGAGGTATTGTGTATTCACTTCATTGACATCTCCACACAAATACCGTGGACAGCTCCGTAACAAACTCTTCCGGACTGTTCCCGGCTTGTGTCATTTCAATTGCTAATAGCATTCCCATAGAACACGAAATCAGGATAGGCACTCAGGGAAGACGTTATTTTAATTCCTTCTACTGCGATCTACTTCAGATTTTTCTAACGAATCAAATCAAGGCACTAGTCCTTTGGGATCAGGTTCGCCTACCGCTGCCACCGACTCAGTCTTAAGTCTTCCCTAAGGGCAAAAGATAGTATAATATTAGGCAGACCATGTATTGCCGAAGTACAGAGGGGTGGGTCTACTGGCATGGATCAGAGGCTGTACCGCCCACCAAAAGTACAATGGCAGGGCCTTAAGTACCCGCTAAACCGAAACGAGAAGTTAAGCACACAGTCAAAGTATTGCATTTATTGAAAGTTGATCAAAAGCAAGGGCGGACCGGAATTTTCAAGCAGGTGAATCCAGATCGACAGCAGTGCTGCAAGAAGATTTACCTCCTCATCCAACTATTTCATTAACTAACGTGGCATCTGGGTTCTACGCATTCGGATCACTAATGCCCCCGGTACACGGAAAACACCTTTATAATCACGAGATCATTTTCCGATGGGCCAACCGAAAAATGTTGGGAAAGGAGGAAGCCCAAATGTGTGGTTTGCTCGCCTTAATCTGTTCCAATATTCTTGATATTGAGAAGGCAGGATGTCAGTTAAAAGAAGAAGTCAACAGAACAGTGACTTTTCTTGCAGGATTCCTCAAGTGAAACTTTAGCAGACTGAAAATGTTTCGTTTTATCAAATTTTAGGAAATGCCGGCTACTACATGGGTAACTCGGCTTAAACTTTGGTGATGTGGTGGTATGTTCGGATACCATCTGTGCTATCGGTCCTTCGACCGCTCCTTACAACTGTAAACAATAACTGCCGGGTTTGGGATCCTTAGTACCGGATTAGTGGACCCGTGACGGATTAACTTTTAAAACGGTCGACCTTTCACTCAACATGCACGCTTTTTAATGTCACGGGTGTTGTACACAACCGTCTTAAATAGTCAAACCGTAGATATGGCTAGCAAGTCACGAAACGAAATCTCTCTCATGGCCAAACTAAAACGCAAGAGTGAAAGCGTGTTCTACATTCAAGACGATGTGCGGAGTAGCGCCACTGTAACCACACTTTTTGCGCACCGTCGACGAGGCGAAAGAATGGGAAAAGGGCAGAAATTCGTCAGTGCACACCCTTGCGTGATTACAGTGTTGCTGATGATGATTGCAGGCTGTCAAAAGTTAGAGTTTCCAAATTGGCTCAAATAGTTTTCAATCGTCACCAACGTACAATGCCCTAGAATGCATTCTCTGAAGTGTCAGCTGTCGCCCTCGAAGGTCGTTTTTAAAACTGATTTATCAGACCACTAAAAAGGTTGTACAATTTTGGTATGGATCGCGGCTATGGTTCATGTGCCTCGTGCAGGCATGCATTGTTAAGCCTGTGTCGTATCACGACATACCTCGGTCATTCTGTCACCATGTCACTGCCCTAATCCCAACTATTGTGTCCCTCTGCTAAGTTGAGCCCTCATACCGCATCAACAGGTGTCGTTTAGACCTTCCTAATGCACAATTCGACCTTTTCTGGCGCCTTAAGATGCGAGCTTAACTTTTCCTTTGTATATATCTGCAGGCACAGATGCGATTGGTAAAAGTTTAATCTGTTACTTGGGATACGAGAAAGGCGCAACGTTTAGTTTTATAATGTGATGCGCAAAAATGGTGTAAGCAAGTTACTATCGATGCTGAGGGACTAGAAAACGATACTTCACCTTCAAAAGCACAATCCAACCCCGGTTCGAATAGAAAACGTCGTGTTGCTATTGTTGTGCGAATTTGAGAACCGTTTTTACTAATGTCTAACATAAAATGGGAAGAAGGACTTGGTATTCATCAAAATCAAACAACTACGGAGAGAAAAGTTTGATGGGAGCCAATTAGCTAAGCAAATCTTCCTACCAACGCATCATGCATTATCAAGCGACAGACAGTAAGCTTGGGACACCATCAGTCGTGGGCTTCGTTTCTTCCATATGCCTCAAAAAATGCGCTTCACATTTTAGATTGTTTTCCAGTCGACTAACTGGCTAATTTGTGGTGGGAACTGGCCGCGGGGAAAGGACACATCGGTGGTTATCCCCATGGATCAAAATCTACCGCACAAGTCGAGGTTATGTCCTCCTTCGGCCTTACAAGACCATGCTTGGTATTCGTAGGACGGACTGCGAATCCCATTTTTTACTTACCAAAGGCCAAACAGCCTTTATGGTGAAGATGAATCAGCTCGTTGCAACTTGGGCATTCACGAGGAAAAGCCCTCCTTGGGAAACATCCAAGACAAGTCAAGTCGAAGAAGTTACTATTTCATTAGCAGGTGGCAATCGGTCTGCTTAAAAGCCTATCAGCTTTTCCTTCGCTCCTTTCGTGTACCTCAGAAAAATGCACCGTATATTCTAGATTGATAACTTACAGACTGACAGGCTGATATGTGATGGGAAATGGCTAGAGTACTTGGGTATTTCAAAACTAGTTAGGAGAAAGTGCGCACCAGTAGTTATCAGCAGACAATATATCCATTGTCAAATCCACGCTTCTAAGGCAGGTATCATGCCACTCCCTAGGACTGCGTTTGCTTTTTAAGGTGAGGACCCAAGTGTAATTATTCACTATGGATGCTCATTTACCGAAGGTTAAACAATGATTACATTTAAAGTTTACCTCTCGCTGCAACTGGATACATCTTAAGAATGTACAAAGAAGCTTCTTTTTGCGAGGCATCCAGGACTAGTTGATTAAATGGAGGAAAGTCCTGCACTTACAAGGCAGCAAAGATCTCTTGCGGCATTTAGTAAATTCTACCCTTGAAGAAATTTGTACTGTAATACTTTTTTGTTTGTTAATCCCGTCGTTTCGGCTGAGGGAGCACTGAAGAAGTAGACCATTGTACTTTTATACGGCTGTGTGACCTCTGGGAAATGCCATTAGTACTCAGCCCTTCTCAACTTCGGCAACATATATTTTGCCCTAGTATTGCGACTTCTTTCGTCTTCAGAGAAGTCTCAGGCGCCACACTAATGGCAACTTGGAGGGAACCCGACCCTAAAGGGCAACCGCTCCTATTTCTGATGCTGGATTATGAACCTTAAGGTGACAGTAGAAGGGCATATTCTTCAGGTGACAGAATCTGCGACGACCCTTTACAAAAGGATTGGGAATTGGGTCTTCCTTGCACAACTATCACAGTCTCGAGTTTTGCAGGAATACTGTTAACAGCTGAAGCCATTCTAGCCGCTACCATTTGAGGAAATACATTCTAGAGCTATATCTTGGAGCTGCATAAAGATGGAAATTAAATGAACTCGAGCTACCTCTTCCACCTCTCTATTGGCTGGATGCAAACCAGATAGATAATGACGAGGCATCATTAAAGTGGGAACAGTGGCAGGGAAGGATGGACGCAAAGCCTATCCCTACAAAACTATCTTTAAATCCCGTCCTTTGTTGTATGACTGCTTTTAGGGCGGTGTTCCTACAACTAGCAATGCGCATAAGAGATGCGCGCGACATTTCTTTTCCCGCAATACAGTTACTGGACAAGACAACTCCAGGTTCATTGGAAATGCCAAGGGGGACCAGTGACGTGGCATGGATGGAACGTGGGTTTTTTACAGCATCGACTACGTGGTGCTTGCTGACGCAAAGGTTGATTAGGGGTAGCTTGGGGGCCAAAGTTCAAAAGGAGAGAGAGTTTATGCAATATTTGGATTGTTTGTTTACCTCCTCGCTTCGGTTACGCAAGCACTTAAGCCCAAGTCGGCAATACATTTTCTGCCCTAGCATGATGTCCTCTGCAGAAAAGTCCTAGAGCGCTGCAATGCTCTTAGTTAAGAATATCAATCTTTGTTTACTTCATGAGCAGGAAAATTCGTTTCATGTGGCAAAATTCAATTCCTGATATGGGAAAGTGACAGCTGATTTGTTTTTTGTTTTCTTTCACATGAAATTTCTAGTATAGGCATCCCACCCGCTATTAGCGGAAGCTCCATGCAATGGGGAAAGTCAAAAAATTCTAAATAGAAACGATTTCTAAGAATGCCAAAAAATGTACCAATTGACCAGCTAGAACCGTAAAATACTCGTGGCTATTAAATAAATGACCATATACAGTTTTTATGAAGTCAGGTTCATGCAGAAGTCCTTTGATCCCTTCAATTTGTTTTAATGTTCACCATAACAATCCACAAGCCATAGGAAACATGTTAGTTACAAATTCCATTTCCATGCTGCCCTTTGTCCCTAGAAATCAAAAACAGCTCCACTACTCCACTTTATTTTTAACTGCGTGTTTTGCGTCTGAATGTCTGTTGCCTTGAGGCGACAGTCACTCGAAGAGGCGTGAGGGATGAGGTGGGGCAGTAAATCCTGGCAAGGAGGAGTTTTTCCTTTTCTTCTCTAAAATTTATCAAGCCGAGTGAGCACGACTATGCACTTTGTTTGGCCTTCGACAAGTAAAAGTAAGCCATGCAGGTCCCACACGAATACCAAGGAGGTCGCTTGGGGATGAAGGGTACATAATCCCGACTTGTGGTCGGGTAAAGGGCCATAAGTTTTGGATCGGTTGGGGAAGGCCAATAATGTAAAAGTTGGAGTAGCAAATCATCATGGTCATTTCTCACCACACTTCAGCTAGTCAGCCAGTAAACAAACAATCTAGGATCTTTGCTGCATTTTTGTAAGGCACGAGGGATAAGCGAGGACCACGATTGATATTGTTCTGGGCTTTCTGCCTGTCATAAGACAATATATGCCATGCTGGTGGGATGAATTCGCTTAGTCGCGCGGCTTTCACTATAATTTTTTCTTCCCAGTTGGTTGATTTAGATGCTTACCGAGTCTTTCTTCTTGACTCATGTCAGATATTACCGGAAGCCATGCGCGACAAGTTGATCACAAAACGCCTTATTCAAATTGGGGATGGTGAGTCCTTCTAAACATCATGCATCATCCAGTTGCCCGTAACCAGAATTAACTTGTTTAAACCAGTTTCTGGGCATTGCTTTCTGCTGCAGTACTCTGTGCCTTCCCCAGATGTCACATAATGCATGGGAATCGAATCCGCAGTACCTGTGGCTGTAAATAAGGGAGCAAGTTAGACTAGTTTTCTGAAACATCGGGGAAGGTCGAATCACATAAATCAGGTGGATCAAAGGTCAATTCCTGTAGAGATATGACAATTCTAAATATCAGGGGACTGAAATAGCCAGAAGCAGGATAAAGCGTGATGACCGAAGTATATCGCGATCCGATCTAGGCTTGATTAGGCATGCATGTAAACACTCACATAAGATTTATCTGTCTCCGCTAGTTACAGAAAGCTGAAGGATGGTATATACTTAAAACCTCAATAACTTTTTGAACATTCGATGTTTTTAAAAATTTACTATTACTCTGGTGAATGAACTTGGCGATTATGAAATGCCGACCTGCAGCTGCCCAATGCATGACTACGGTATTTCAAATTTTAAATCACAAAATCACCTATTGTGACTAGATTATGATCTTTAAATTCCCAAATGAAAAAAGATTGCTAGCTTGACATGTCGATTGCATTTGAAGCCTGGACAGAGGTCTGTAGGTGAAGGGGTCCATGGCCTCATGTGCCCCCTCGTGGCTCCAATGCAGATGTCAGGAAGGGTGCTAAGGATGCAACGTATTAAAAAGGTTAATTTTTTTGTTTTTTCTCCTCTTAAAGCCCTTTTACAGCATTTACTGCCTTCAAAACCACTTAAAAAGGGACAGAATAACCCACTCTATTAAAAATCGTCATTCAAGCATGCGACAGCAACAGAGGGCCTTGTTAACCCTTATTTGTTCCCTTTATTGAAAAATTCTAATAATCTACATGTTTTCTTTGGTAGAGTTTGATATTTTTTTCTTAGGTGAATAGCGCAAAACATTTAGGCAAGTTTACTTGATATCAGGATGGCAGTTCGAAAAATAACAACCAAAATCGCCCTACTTTTTCACTATTTTACTTTGACGTGGGAACTTCAATTTTAAGTAAATTTGACGTTGAAAACACTAAATTGCGTTTTAGAAGGATACCTTCAAAATTTGTGACCTTTTAGGGTAAATTTTCATTGGGAAATACTAAATCATTTCAAAATTGATAAGTGAAATGGCAATTTATCCTCGAGAGGTCTTCACTCAGCTTAAAGAGCAATTTACATCCCATTTGTACGTAATGCCTTTAATTTAAAAGTTCTCCCACGAAAAGTGCATATTTATTCACAAGAAGGGGCACCAAGGTAGTCCCACCATTTCCTGTGCACCTAACTCTGATAGCGCGATCTGATCAGCCAAAGTAACCGCAATCTATTCAAGAGATCAAATCTGATTGAATGCTTTGACAAAAATGTGCGACTTTGGGGAAGTAAATGACTTTTTTAATCAATTGGGAATCTAAGAGATCACCCTTAAGAAAAGAAACACACTTCTCTCACAGTAGACACAGCTTTTGTTGCCCACTCCTCATTTACTTATTGCGGCATTGAAAAATTGGTTCGAATTCATAAATTAACATTCAACTTGCAATCAACTCTTTCGTTTGTTACGTCGGTTAGTTAAAATAAGAAGCGCATTTCAGCAATGGCTTAAATCAAAGCGGCTCACTTTGATTGGAAACATCAGACTATTTAGCATAGTAGATGTGCAGACCTCAGTCGACAGAATACACTAAAGGCAGGTTTTGGCAGCCAATCAGTTGCAGTAATGTTTACGTTTTAACTTTGACTTCTCTGGTGATTAATATTAGGAAGAACTTTACGCAATTTCGAGAACCGTTAAGGCTTAGTTGGCTAAAAAAAAGGGTTAGGCAAACATGACATTTTTTAAGGAGTTTGGAATGCTTTCCAATTAGTTTATGGATCACTTTTCTAAAGGTTTGCATAAATCACTAGAACTATGAACATCACTGTCCATTGAAAAGAGGACCGATGTGTGTACTGCGCGTCGGGTGAAGCTGTTATAGCCTATTGACCTCGAGAACAAATGGGTGGCCTTACGATGACTCGCCAGCATAATCGGATGGATGGAGGCGTGAATTACACCCGCTTTGCCCGCTCGCCTGCCAGCCTGCCAACTCGGTTAACGCCGTGATGATCCTGCTGGCAGCTTACCCCTCCTTCACCGGTCGTGCACGCACAGGCACGCACGCACGCACACTCGCATGCGTGCGCGATAACCGCGCGTTAATGAAGCTCTCACACACTCTGCACACGCGCACGATCAATGCCCCACTACCCGAGCCGCTCTGATTGGTGCGAAAGCAGCGACAAATCATCGACAGTGCCTGTTGGTACTGAGTCACGAAGATGATTTCAAGTGCCGAACACTGTCCAAGCGTTCAGGCTACCGCCGGTTCCTCCTCTACATCGAAGAGAAAATGCGTGAAATTGTGCACATTCAAGCGGGTCAATGCGGAAACCAAATTGGTTCTAAGGTAGGCTCTGTGATGACTATTTATTGTGGCTTGTGCCACGCCAGTGAACATTCTAATGTTCAATCTAATCACAACAGTATTATTTGCTCTAGAAAGGCAGAGTTCCAACATACGTTGAGTACTCTTTATTATCATGTTTTCAACGACCAAGTTTTAGTATATCCACTATTTTTGTTTCGATAGGTAGAGGAATACTTAATGAAATGCCCTTTTAGGGAGACAAAGTTTGTAACTACTATTTCTGAAGAGAAGGCACTGCACCTTTTTTGTTCATCGGGAGCATCAAAAGATCTCCTTTGCATACTAACAACTCCTTGAGAAATTATTTTTCAGTTGCGCTCATGATGTTTGTCAACTTCATTTGGGAGTGTCTCTTGATGAACGGCATCTTGTAAGTCTCTTCTTTGATGAGCAAATTTTCGTCAGGTGGCACTGGGTCTTTGAACTTAAGGGTCAAATATGACCAACTTCCGACGAGGGTCCACAACATGATCTTGTCCACCAGAAAGGTATTAACCTCTGGAGGCCTTCCCAACCAGGCACTCTGTTCGTTAATATACAAAGCGAAATACATGGCATGTCATTTGAATGAATGTAACAATATTAGTCGGAAAAGTTACAAATGACGTCGAAATGAGTGCGAATTTAGCCTCCACAAAAAGGATCCTTTGAAAGCTGCTGTCACAATGCTCGTGGGGTGGGTTTCATGTCGGAGTGATCAAAGATTGGTGGCAGAGTGCGTTCTTCACAGATGATTTTTTCCATGCTCAGTGTGCCTATAATATTTGTCCATAAAACACTATAATACCGCTTTTTTCGGAACGCATATGCTAGAGTTGAAGATATTCCAGGGACGAAGATGACTTTGTTCAAAAAATGCTTTAGCCAATTAAAAATACAACTTGCATCGGAAAGGTATATTTGTAGCGCATGGGTGAAGTCTGGATGGTGTTCAACGGCAGACGAGTTTCGTTTAGTGATTGGATTTGAAAGAAATATTCACCACTGCCCACTGTGACCCTGATTTCATTCCTTCCTCCCTCTTCGCTGCTACTCGTCAATCAATTTGCTTTATTTTCATCTCTTTGTAGCATTTGGAGGTGTTGAATCCCTAGACTTTATTCATTAGCTATTTTTCGCAGGAATTTAAGAATAATTCTTCTATTTTTCTACATAACTCTCCCTTGACTAGTGACTCTCGTACGAATTTTTAAATCATGATGTTTGTCAGTTGGCTAGTGCAGTTTTCTGGATCCTTCCTTTGTCAATTATAATCGTCCACATCAAATGCCTTTCCCGTTTATCGCTTTCCCCTTACTATGCAGCCTCCCAGTCTTTGGAACATAAGTGAATGTGATCATTTTCTTGGTACAACTTTTGCATGGGCGCTTTCGATTTGTTACCAGCTGGTACTGTTCTGACAGCCTCCCTTTATTATGATTTCTTTCAGGTTAAACTACGCAAAACGACAGAAGTTTTGGAGACGTGCTGCCAGTGAAGTTGTTGAATTATGGGTAACGTAGATGGTATGAGCAGAGCTCCGTGTCACTAGCATTTAAACTTTGTCTCCAGGGCCTGAAAAGTAGACATCACAACATTACACTTGTCAATGTGAAGTAGAGAATGTGAAGATCATATTAAATGTCGAATTAGAAGTGAACGTACATTTAAACTCTTCCATTCGTAGTTCTGGGAAGTAATCTCCGACGAGCACGGAGTAGACCCAACGGGCTCCTACCATGGAGACTCGGACCTTCAACTGGAGCGCATAAATGTCTACTACAGTGAGGCGAGCGGCGGAAAGTACGTACCAAGATGTGTTTTAGTGGATCTCGAACCGGGCACCATGGATAGTGTGCGCGCAGGCCCCTTTGGACAGCTCTTTCGACCTGACAACTTCGTGTTCGGCCAGAGCGGTGCGGGCAACAACTGGGCCAAGGGCCACTACACCGAAGGTGCAGAACTGGTCGAGTCTGTTCTTGATGTCATACGCAAAGAATGCGAGTCCTGTGATTGCCTTCAGGGCTTCCAAATGTGCCATAGTCTTGGTGGTGGCACGGGGTCCGGAATGGGCACTCTCCTTATCTCCAAGATGCGGGAAGAGTTTCCAGATCGCATTATGAACACTTTCTCGGTCATGCCTTCTCCTAAGGTCAGTTTTGCCCATACTTTACATTTAGGTGTTAAAAGTTCATCCGTATAGTGGTCGATTTTAAAAACTACTATTAGCAATAACTCTGGGATTATGAACGTTTTTTTATCAAAAAATATAAATTTAAGAGATTTTGGGGCTTTTAAAACGGAGAACTATAAAGGTGGGGTCTCTTTTGTAAGTATGGGATTTACCGCTATTATCCGGAAAGAGGTTGAAACAATCCTACAGGATTATGATGTTATGGTGCTCAAATCGCTCCTGAAGAGGAAGGGGTAGCGAGAGTAACAACCCAGAAGAGGCAAGCAATACGCCCTTACATTAGTAAGTCAGTGAAAGACTGATTCGCCCTCAGCCAAGTATGGGACTGTGACAAGTATCCATCTCGTGTTTTAGGATTAGGTGGGATTGAGATGCATTATACACTTACTCCAAGATCTCACACATTTTGTTGGATTACTGCAAATACCCTGCTAACAAATACACCTAGGAGCAATTTGGTTTTAATTTAATAGGATTGCGATATTTTTCTCCTTGAACCAATCTGAATATTAAGTTCTAAAGAATTAAAACTCCCCTTCCCTCTGTGTGCGTCAGAAAAGCCTATATTTGGTGACCTCTTATTTGAAAATACAATCTCATGAACCCACCCCTTATTACGCCTAGTAACAGCTACATCCACCTTCTCTTTTGCAGTCAATCCATCGGTTATTCAATGAAGGATTGCTCTCAGCTTTGAAAACTACCATTAAGACTATTATTGCGTAAAAGATCTTTTAAAAAAGGATTAAATGCCAGCAGAACTGAGTTACCCATGTAAATTGCTACCTTATAGGTCTCGGATACAGTGGTGGAACCCTACAATGCGACGCTGTCGATTCACCAGTTGGTAGAAAACACTGATGAGACCTTCTGCATCGACAACGAGGCTCTCTACGACATTTGCTTCCGAACTCTGAAGCTGACGAATCCTACTTACGGGGATTTGAATCATCTAGTCTCTGCAACCATGTCAGGTGTGACCACATGCCTGCGTTTTCCTGGTCAACTAAATGCTGACCTGCGAAAGCTTGCCGTTAATATGGTACCTTTTCCACGTCTCCATTTCTTCATGCCGGGCTTTGCACCATTGACAAGTCGTGGCAGTCAACAGTACCGTGTTCTTACGGTAGCCGAATTGACACAACAAATGTTTGATGCGAAAAACATGATGGCAGCGTGTGATCCCCGTCATGGTCGCTACCTCACCGTTGCTGCTATGTTCCGTGGTCGTATGTCCATGAAGGAGGTGGATGACCAGATGCTGAATGCCCAGAACAAGAATTCCTCTTACTTTGTTGAATGGATCCCGAATAACGTGAAGACTGCCGTGTGTGATATTCCACCACGTGGACTCAAGATGTCGGTGACCTTCATGGGCAACACCACGGCCATACAGGAGATCTTCAAACGTGTGAGCGAACAATTCACTGTCATGTTCAGAAGAAAAGCTTTCCTTCACTGGTACACTGGTGAAGGCATGGATGAGATGGAATTCACCGAAGCGGAGTCGAACATGAACGATCTTGTGAGCGAGTACCAACAGTACCAGGAGGCCGGAATTGGAGATGATGAGGAGGAAGATGAAGAGGGAGTCATGGGTGAGGAGATCGATGCTTGAAAGTCCCTGACAAGTTTATTGCCAACATCGCTGTTGTTTTTGTCAGCATTATTCAAAAGCAATCACTTGTTGTTTCCGCCTCTCTTTTTTTATTATATTAGTTTTCTCCTTCCCTTTATATATGCTTTCCTCCTCCTTCACTTGCATTCTCTCAAGCGTAACATCGCTGTATTTCGACAACAATTTCTTTTTGGTCTAAATAAATAGCTATTTCTTCCTTGCATTCTACAAACCCCACCTTTGTGCCATTTTGAAGCTGCATGTGTGTAGTCATTGGAATGTTTCCTCGTCATCTTAAGGATACTGCTATAACTGAATGCGCATGCACAGAACAGCCCAAATATCAGTTAAAATTAGATGGCCATCCGATCGTTATGGCTAGGAGAATGACCCTTCATGCACATCATCTGTCTTACTTGCATTCCTTTGTTTATAAATGTATCTTGAATAGTATAACACGAGCTGAAACATTCCGAGCATCTGACAAAGTCAAGTCGGGCTGTTAGGAGACCATGAGTCTGATACACTACTTTATACGACAAGTAGCATTGGGTTTCTTGATTATATCTACCACTTACACTTACTTGCCTACGCCTGTCATAAATCGCATTATCGTGCAGTAGTACGGTGGTGTCAGTTTTAGTGTGTCTTTACTTATGCGGGCTTTTCAGTTTCCGCGGATTGTACTACAGCCTGGAGGCACGACCCTCTGGATGTGCCTACGGACTCCAACCCTTCTCTACGTCAATGATAAATCGTCTTCCATGCGGATTTGGGCTATATCGACTTTTGAAAAGACTTAAAGGCCTAGAGCCAAAATACTCAATTTTGTGATTGCGTTAATAATTGCTGAGATGGAAGTATTAGCCATGCCTGAGTGAATCACGCTTATTTCTGTCCGCCAATCCTGCTGCTCCTACAGCTTTCAATGCACATGAATTGCCACCCTGGGGTGAAGATGGATGGGAAAATGGAGCACAAGAGACATCTATTTTTCACTAATTAATGTGCACTGAATGTCTGCTCTGAGTGCATAAATATGCTTTTGTCGGCTTATGGCACACTTTCCTCTTTGAGATTCTTCGTCGGGTAAAATAAAGTAACCTTTGTTTTAATTGTGAACTTGGTTTTGCTAGCTTCCCCTTTTCAGCATTTTACTAATTGGACGTCCTACCTACTTTTTTGTGCCTTTAAAGAGGGTTTAGAGAACCACATCTGCTGCAGCGGCGAGTAAACCTGATTCGAAAGGATACCTACCCCGTTGACCTTGGCTGTTTACCAGACTCTGAAATTACAGAAAGAGGGCACGCAATGGGGGTTGCTTTGTCTGCTGAGACTCATGACAGAATGGCTGTCGAATCCATTTTCATTTCTGGTGATTATCCCAATTGCGAATTCTGTGAGATACTGTAGCACCTCGTGTCTTTCCTGAGGACGAAAGAAGTCGTAATACGAAGACAGAAAATGTTTGGCCTGCATGGAGAAGGACTGAGGAGCTACTGGCATGGCCAGGAGGCCACGCGGTCCAGCAAAGGTATAAATGAAGGAGCCTTTAGTTATCCCGTAACTGGAACTGAGAGCTAAACAAACAAGTAAAGTTGCACAACACATCAAACAATCGAGACGACACTATGCTTGGGTAGTTTAAAACTGTCCATTATGGCGCCACTTGTACGTTTACAATACCTCCTCCACGCCCACATCAGCTGGTGGAGCTGAAGTGGACGGATGGGCGATGTGAAATTGTGAGCAAAGTGGCAAGGAGGATTGGATGCGACATATTTTCCCCTGAAACTGTTCCTTCCATTAGCGATGGGCAAATGAAATGCATACACTCGGCAGGGCATCATCTAGACGTGAGAAGCACGGAGCTGGTAAATCACCCTCTTCTAATGCAGGTGACAAAGAGGACAAAACCTCAGGAGAATTGTCACAGGCGTCGGGATTAAATGCCTCAGCTATACAGCCTTTGGGTCTTGGTTATAGCCACCCGGAATTTCTCTACTTTAATTATAGATCCTTGTTACAAGTTATTTGGCCTTATCAAGGCTTCGACGATGAGTCTATGCTTTCCAATCCCGCCAATTAAAACTAGTTTATCTTGGGAATTGAATTTAACCCAATTTTAAAGCTCCATGAGCTTTCTGGCAAACTCTTTGTACAACATTTAGAGGTTTATGTTTACGATAGCAAAACTTGCCGCTCGGAAGTGACTTGTGCAATAAAGAAGTTATGATGAACTACTGTACGACCAAGGCATTTCCGCTACCGATTAAAGTAATTCAACATAAAAGTGTCAAGAACAGCTTTCGATCGCATTTAGCTTATCGTGAATAGCGAAAAATTGACCTACACCTTTATCCATTAACTGAGAGGGGATTGTCGAGATAGAAGCTAAGTGGCTGAGGATGAAGGTTTCACCAGTACTCCCCACTTCTAAGGCAGGCATCACTTTAGCCCCACATTACCACTCATGTTTTGTTCATGGTGGACCGCAAGAGTAATTGTTCATGTGTTTCGAAGACTAAAAACCTATTGCGTCTGAGATCCGTTTGCTCAAAACAATTCAAGGATTTGTAAGGAAACCTTATTTTTTATGAAAAAATATAGGATAGGTGAGTTTGTGTGAAAGAAGTGCTACTCTTCTGACAGAGAATGATTTTGTGCCTCAAACTTATGTAACAATGACCATCCAGATGGTCTGCAATATGAAATTGGAAGAAAACGTCGGTTAATCTTAATCCTTTGCATTTCTTTGATATTTTCCCCTTTTCTGGAGTGTGAAGTGGAATAACTGTCGAGCAAGGAAAGTGAGGAAGAAACTGGGTGGCTTCAGCTGTTTTTCACTTCTGGAGGCAAAAGACTTTAATTGGTAATTTCGCAAGCTTTTGAATAAAACTATTGTATTGCATATACATATGTTTAAGATAGTGTAATATATTCATTGTTTCTACCTTCCACCTCCTGCTTCAGATTCCTAAATGGAGAAAATTGGGTAGAGGGAGACATCCTACATTGCGCAGCATGGGAACACTAGCTGTTTCTGCTCTCGTTAGGTGTATTTAAACAAATTCTCGCCATAAAAGTAACATTAGCTTAGTTTAGATTTCAATTGGCGAAATACGTCTCATTTGCCACGGATTCAATGCACCATCTTCCCACGATTGAGGGACATTTTCCTCTACTTACAATTGACAGTAATCATTTTTGAATCAGGGCTGATGGGATAGGGGTATTCCTCCGACTACACATTTTTCAGGGCTATGAGAGGGAGTTCAAGATCATTTGTTACAAAGCTTAGAAAAGATGTCCAAAATAAAGTAAAAAGGTGCAAATCTTCTGTGCCACCATTATTCAACTATTAGGGATGTCAGATACAAGGTTTGAAATATCCTACTCTCGAGAATGTCGCCTACTGCCAAGAGAAAGTTTCACTTTGTTATTTCATACTTGAGCTTTCCATTTCATTTCAGGTAGGAGTGGTGGCAAAAAAACACGATTGCTTTATTGGAAAGCACCGCAGAGATGAGTTAAAGAGGAATTTAGTGTAATTCCAACTCGAAGCGGTCACCTTCCTCCAGCAGTAGCTACGGGTCAGAACACAGGTATGGGGTGCGTCTTCTATGGGGGTATGCGGGTTTGTTGGCTTCTGGGCTTTGAGGTCGCTCACCTATTCAGCGCCCGTAGAAACAGGCATGACCTGGATCCTTAAAGGTAGAGGAAACCTCTCCAGGGAAGGCCAATATTGCACGCCAATGCGCTAACTTTAAACGGAAGAGTCCTTGTCCACAGCTTGTGTTATAAAGCGCAGCAGAATGATATTTATGGTAATTACATAGGTCCCTTCAGTCACTTGATCTAATCAAGGTGTTTAGGCTACATTCAGTACATCCGTAATGAAGCTCCTCCCAAGCTTGTGCGCTCCGGTGCGGCCTCAGGGATTACTGTCTGAATCTAGAATGGCTAATTAAGGTTTTGAAATGAAATTAAATAAAGACTTATGTTGCATTCGTTAAAATCAGCCCCAATTTGCCTTTTTTTTTACCTCGAATCCCAAAATTCATACCTGCTACGAAGAAGCGTTGAAACTAAGCTGACCAAGTTATTATCAACTATACGTGTTTTATCTCCACTGCGAGGTGTAGGGAGATGGGAATGAAAGAGAGGGAGGTAAATCCTCCTGCAAATCGCTCCCTAGACATGGGAACGGGATCAGTTCCTTCTGCCTGTGCACATATATGTGTGTGGGTATATCACAGGAAGTATACACGACTAATTGGAAAAGGGGTAAGACAAGCATCGGTACAGGTGACTCCATGAGAAACGCAGTTCTCACGAAAAAGCAATCGTGAATTTGCATGACCAGGGACGATAAGCAATTGACAGTTTTAAATCGTCTGTTAAACTTCCGATTAGGTAGACCATAAATTCTTCTCGTTTCTTCGAAGACGATGAAAGATAGAATGCCTCTGAGGAAAATCGTGTACCATGTTTCCGAAATGACATCAAATAAAGCTAATTTTCCAACCAAATCAAACACTGCTTAAAGGTTAAACAGACAATCATCCTCATCCTACCTCTTGCCAATTTTACTATTATAAACTCTACCAAGAATCTAATACAACCGGCTATCATGAAATGGTAAAGGACATTTGCCACATAATTGTGAATCCGGGTGAAAATAAGAACATCGGGGTGCCAAGCCTTTGCGATGCCAGTACCAAACGGATTTATACGAAATGACAACAGCCGGTCAGAGGATGAGCGTTTTTTTCAGTTTATTTAAAATGACCTGTCTAGTGTTCCTGTGACAATGGTTTTTGCTCCAACTAGAGCTTTATTGTTACTTTTCAATTCCAGCTATCCCATTACTCCACTCATGCAAAGCAACCGTGGAAGAGATGGAGCAGAGTCACAGTAGTGCAGGCACAAAGCCAAGCAGCAAATTACACGCTGGAGATGAAAAGAATCAAGTGGGAAATAGTTTGGAGTGGTGTAAAAAGTATCGCCTTTGAGTTCTCGCTCTAGTGTGTCTGTGGTTGTGTGTGTGGGAGTGCGACGCCTTTCAGAGTACTTTTCACCTCACCGGGAGTAGCCTCTCAATCTTTTCTTTGGCAAAACAACTAAAGGGGGTGTATCCAATACTCACATTCACACAGAGTGCAGAAGACACAACACTTAATTTGACCACCTCTGGTAGGAGAGGATGGGAGAGGTCTCCTCTCAGGCTCACAGGATCGTGTGACTTTCCCTACATTTCCATGTAGGGGGTAGAACACCTGGAAATAGAGCTACCCAGGTGGAACGACAAAAGAGCCGAATATTTCAGAAACATGTGAAACTGGGGCAAGTTTTGCAGCAGTGGCAACGCTTGAGCTGATGACAGACCACTTCTACTAGCATTTCTATTACTCTCTTATATGTGATGCAGCGTGGAATTAAGTTAGAGATCCGTTTAATCCAAATTTGGGGAATTACTAATAACGCAAAGTCACGCACTGGTGATACAACCTGGCGCTTGATAATGTGGGTGGTGGAGTCCCCTCCCACCAGTTTAGATCAAAATGCGAAACTACGCATTGGCAACTAAAATGAAGGGGATAGTAAATAGTAGCCTTTACACAAACTACTATCAGACAATGTGCCCTTTGGCCTACTGTAATGCATTCCGTATGCTACTCGTGTGTTCCCGGTTCATCAGCAGCGGGGTCCGCTCTAATGGCATCCCCCCAATCCTCCCCTACACGGCTAGAAGTCGTGCCCTGTGTTCTCCCAGCACCAAGTCCAATGAGTCATCGTCAACCCACCAGCCTGCAAACCGCCTCCCCATGCACAGCACGCACACCCACGCGCACATGCACGCACGCACGCACATGGGTGCATGGAGAGAGCGAGAGAGCACGCGCGCTAATATCGCGCGTATCGATTTTCAAGCCTCCCAAGCGGCCTTGTGAATACAGCCCTGTGTTTACATGTCGGTGCCTGTTTTAACTAACAAACGCACCCACCCTCAAGGTGGGGGCCTGTTCACTGCAGTCCGCACTCTGCACCTCGCATCATTTCGATGTGGCGCAGTTGAAAGCCGGTTTCGTTTAATACCACCAGTGGGTGTAGTAGTGATGGTGGCGGTGCTGACAGCAGCACCACCCATTCTCAAGACTGCTCTCTTGCATTAGTGTACTCCAGCTATGGTGTCGGTCTCAAAATAAGCCAAACTCCGGCCATTCTAGAGCTCAAAAGTGTAAGTCCTAGGTGAAAGTAAATGCTTCATCGTATCCACTAGTAAATATTGGTGGCCTACTCCTAGCGTAACCAAAGACCACTACGAGTATTTGAAATATTCAAAGCTAAGACATCGTCGTCCATCGGAGGGCTAATGAACAATCAGTTCGGAGGCATGCGTTTCCCACCACATTCATCAATATTTTCTGCCTATGATGGATTTGTCCTACCGACCATATCTCGTAAATCCTGGTGGGGACTCCAGTCGGTGACATGCATTAGTAGTAGCCTTACCAGTTCACTATGTGGTATGAATTTCCAACTCTAATCCAAACTGTTATCGCCTTTGTATGAAGCATGAAACAGATTTAACCTAACACCATTTCAGTGCGGCATTTCCATTTCATTGCCATACAGCCAACACCAACGGTCATTCGTTAATTTGTTCGTGCCAACCTGTAACGATAAAATAGTGGCAAAACGTCCACAGCAGTAACTTCGATCCTGTCATCTAACTTAGTGGGTGAATCGCCTTTATTCAAGAATACCTTGGTAGAGATTGATGCATATAATCATGGCCCTCTGTGTTAAAGTTAAGCTCCTCCAAGACACGCTATATAGTGGTGTTGCATGAGCTACCTCACTCACTGGCTCAGACTGAGGGATAATTTGGCTAAACAACTTGCAAGCTTGATGCAAAATTAACGTGTTTTTTTTTGCCAAAAATGATGATACACATCGGCCTCACGTGGAGTCACTTTTTGCCACTCTAAGTCCTTTTATCTCATAGGACATAGTTGGAATCACGCCAGCATGCTCGGCAAAGCCAACGTGTCAGGCACCTCAGTCGTGATCCAAAAATAACTTCAGCCTTCTTCTGCATTTGGCCGTCGCTTATTTTTGCTTTATTGCCAAACGCTTAAGCCTGGTGATTTGCTTGATATTCACTGTTGGATCTACTTACTCTTAGAACAAAAGACTACGAAAAAGAAGAAAGGCACATCTTGTTTCCTTCAAAGTAATCCCCTCTCTCAGGCTCTCAGATCACTTGTGTGAAACCGCTTTTACTCCTTCAACTGATTAATCATTTTTTTTGTTTCGACAGCTTGCTCAAAACTTGAGTGGATTTATTTGTTGAGGTAACCTGTGTGAATAAAAAATTCCTACTGTCTACAGTGAAGCGATTTCGCATAGTTGCAACCAAATTCCCATTTACTGCTTTCTATCGTGGATCCCTAGGACGTGCCGACTAATTATGCTAATCGGTTCAGAGATTGATCATTCGCTAGATAAGACAAGTTTGGGGGATTACTAGAAAGCGGATTGTGGTGAAACGGCGTGGAGGGAGGGCTGTTTAAACAGCGAGGGTATTATTGTAGTGGGTTTAGGGTCGCCAGCCTTCTATCTCGTCCTCAAAGAAACATGCAATAACCGCGCAGAATGCGAGCAAAGAGAGGCCGTGTGCACATCTACCAGGACGGTTGGTTATAATGACAGCAATCGCACAATTACGCAATCAATGGATCAGCGCTTTATCCACAACCCTGCATGCATGTCCGTAGGCGTGCGCGCGCAGGCACGCACCTAGCAGTCTGCACCTCAACCTACCGGACAAATTCGGCTGTGCATACCTCCCGTTGCCCCAGCGACCATACATATGCGCACGTGGTACAAACTCGGGAACAGCTGATACTTGCACACACGCACACACACACGTGCGAGTGCGCGCGCGCGCTGCCTATTCGTGCGTGTCTGCACGTGTACGCAGTGTGCACACCCGCGTTCTCCCCCGAGTGCACACGTGCGCACGCAGGCTTCTTGCAGAGCCTGCACCCGTACAACTCCAACTGACACGCACGCACCCACGCACGCGCACGCAAGCACATGCAAAACTGCATATATCTACCGTCTTTGCGTCTGGTTCAGTTGCGTGTAGACCTCCACTTTGCGGGTACGTAGACGTTCAGACGGATCTTAAACACTTTGGTAAGTTGCATACCCCCCTTTCCTCATACTCGGTTTTATTTGAACATTGCACAATAATTGGGTGTAGCAAGGGGAGTGCATGCGTTCATGCGTAGGAGATAGGGGCAGGAATTTGGACGAATAAGATGGTCTCCGCGCTCCCCGTATTTGCGCGACCAATGAGAAATCACCCTGTGGGCATACCATCTTCCACAGGAGTGGACCTGTCTCTCCCTTCAAGTGGGAAACAGAGCCAGAATTTTTTATTGCTTAAGTGAAAAAATGGAACTTAGTTTAAAGGCAAGGCATCACAGAGACCCGAACCATGAAATGTTTGGTCGACTTGCTCGGTCCTTTAGAAGAGGAGATCCCACAGAATTATGGTCGCCCCACCGAGCGCAGCTCAAAAAGAGGTGAATAAAACCGTAAACAGATGTTAGACAGCCTCAAATTGACCATTGCTAACCTCACTTTTAGATGCAAACCTTATTTAGCAATTCCGGCTTTAATTGTAACACTTTGATGTCGCAAGGACTGACAGAGGTGCTGACCAACGGATTCAATCTTAGCGACTTTCCCTTTGGTCTACTGAACGCTAAACCCCTCAAAAAACCCGAAAATTCTCCGGTCTTATCACCAGAAACTCGACATTCTGCTCCTTCAACTCCTACACCTGTTAGTTCTACGGGATACATGCAGCTCCCCTTTGTAGAAAAGTCAATTCAGCCCTCTGTCAACGGTAGTACAAATAATGTTAAGGAAAAACTCCTGGCTGCATTGAGGGAAATAATTCCGCACAAGTCGAGTCTGAATTTACGAATGCTGATCACCTACACCGTGGATAATGCCAGATCCGATGTGATTGTGATTGACGAGACCCTTAATCGCAAAGATTGTGAGTCTTCAGCACCGACAGGGAATATTCTTGATCTTTCACAGAAGTCTGAAGACTCCACGAAGCCCTTTAACAAGGAAAATAATGTGGGTAGCATGATACAAACGTCTGCAACACCCATTTTAGGTCTCGTTTCTAACACAGCTACACCATTTAACATCATTCAACCCACGGACACCTCACCGCCAGTGACGATGAATCCAGAAGCTGCACTTCTGATGCTACAGACCCTGCTCAACAATACCAGCACTAATCTCTCTCAATTCGGCTCATTTAATTTCTCCCTCCCCATGAACTTAACACCTGTGCAACAAGCAGAAATAAAATCGCAGATTTTCCCCAGTGAAATCGCTCCAAACATCACTATCACCAATTGTGAGAATATCCTATCAAACCTTCAATTTGGACCGAAATTGGAGGCATCGGTTCCTGCTACAAATGAAAGTGGGAGCCGAAGTTCCTCTCCCCTCTCCAATCACGAGAGATCCTCACCTCTTGGAACTTTCAAACCGCTTCCGAAGTCCTCTTCTCAATCCGTCTCAGGCACCTTCAGCCGGCGCTACATGCACCCTCGGCGATTTATTTGCAACCAATGCCGGCAACAATTCTCCTCTTTGGCTGAACTGAATCGGCACACATTGGAGTTGCACAACTCTTTCCGGTGCAACTTCTGCAAGGCAAAGTTCACCCAGCGCTCCAACCTCCAGCGTCACTCCCTGAAGCATGTCGGTTTTAAGCCCTTCACCTGCAATATCTGCCAGAAGGAGTACTATCGAAAGGACCACCTGGTTAGGCACATTGAAGTCACCCACCCCAATGTTGATCCCCGAGTAAATATCACCACTCGTCTAACCTCCTCAGAATGCCTCGACTTTTTGGATAATCTGCACGTGTATGGTAATTCAGAGGGCTCTGTGGAAGAGACTAGCGGGTCGTCGCAAAACGAGACACTCACTGGATTGAAATTCTCCCCCGTAAGGCTGGAGGAGAGTTCCAGACTGACGGATGAAGGTCCTTCTGGAGGCCGTATAATCACCCTGGGAGCTGGAGAAGAAGGTGTTCCAGAGGTAGAGTCGCCTTCAAAAGCCTTAATTGGGAAAATCGAACAGTCTCAGCCAATGGAAACGTAGAAAGGTGGCTAAAACCCAGTATGATGCATTTTGTAGGGGCTAGGTAGTTTCTCGGTATTTCTAACGACTGGTTTCCTATTTATAATGATCTACAATTGTGTATATTACATGTCACCCACGTCTCTGTGATGCTACTTGCTAATAATTACTTGCTATTTCCGTATGTACATACATATACATATATATACATACTACTATGCTGCTGTGGTTCTTTTGATTAAAACTTCACTTTCGGTAACGCGTGGCTATTTGGACTTTTGATGCTCCAAAACTTAGCCCCATCTTGAACCAGAAAAATAGCAGATTTAAATCCCTTATGCAAGAGTTTAAATCGGGTGCCTGAAACCTAAAATTAAAGTTAATTTGTGGGACGATTACTCAGGCATTGGGGCGAATAAACTCAACTCCTCCTTAAGGGTGGTGCAAGCGATGTAAAAGGAAGGAAAAAAATACGCACTTTTGTCTGCTAAATTAACTACTTTTCACCTTTTCTAATACGGTCTCTCAGTGTGGAGGAGGCGTCCTTCATTACACAACAATGAATTGTATATTGGCATAAACGATGAGAATGTTAAATTTGTTTAAGAATGCTCTTTTTCTGCATATAACCTATTTTCATCAGAATACTCAATTCAAACTGAGCTCATGCGATCTTTGAATCATTGGGTGGCATGTGGTTTTGTTAGGACATCACACCAGCTCCATTCAACCTACCACTTGTCTTCACTTGCCAAAAAGACTGTTGTGGCGCCATCGTGATAGCGTCAGCGACTACACCCTGTGGAGGAGTCGCCTTTGAGCTCCTCAACCGACTTAGGGGAAATTGTTAGTGGTTAAATGGTAATGGGAAGATGTTTCAGCAGCCGGAGGGGTCCTTTTCAACATGGCGGTGGTGTGAAATTTTCAGGGGTATGGGACTTTCACAGTAGACTTCCCATAAATTAACACCTCTCAGAATTGCTCTTTTTATGTGGGACCCGGCAGCTTTCACTCTCTTTTTTCAGATCTTTCAAAATGGAAAATTTTCCCAGAGACTTATGAACGTGAACATCATCACTGGGTCTAAAAATGCCCCATAATTATCAGGGATGAAAACTTACGCAAGATATCGTTTTCGCTAAAAGGTGGAATGAGTTTTAGAGGCACCGACTTCATTTTGACTCCACCATCCTGTGGTGGAGTAACTTTTCAGAGACTCAGGTAAAAAAATGCCTTAAGTAGTGATTTGTTAACAGTTTTTAAGTAGCTTAACTGAGGAAGAGGAAGTCGTTTCCTCGGCCTACCGAGCTGGTGAGATTACTAAAAACAGAGGGTACTGAAAGGCCTTCCACCCTCACAAATTTCATGCACCCCTAACCACAAACTACTTAACGAATAAGGAATCAAATAGTGTAAATGATTACTTCAAATATTTTAAAGGTATCGCTGGAACTTAGGGGATTTGTGTGGTGAACCTTAGAAGATTAAGGCGTTGGAAAATCCCTTAGATCAAAATTAACGGCTCAGAAGGCAAATTATTGCTTGTTTCCTCTACAATCTTGCCCCCAGAATGCACCCGTTAAGCCAACCACGCTTACTGGGGATACTGCGACGATTTCAAGGCTTGTCAGGCAGTGAAAGGCCAGTCATCAAAGCCTCCAAATTGAGATTGGTGTGTACTTGCGAAAAATCTCCACGTCAGTGACAAGGCGGGTACACTGTGGTGGTAGGGGTAGAAAGGAAGAGGTAAATTACCATGTCTCCACGTCTGCGGGCGCTCTCATGTGTAGACCGTTTCTTTGCGATGCGATGTGCTATGCTTTGGTGGTTTGGCTTTTTTTCAATAGCGGAGACTTGTACACTGGGCGCGTTGGTGATTTAATTACCTCTTGTTACCCCAAAAACAGGAATCTTCAAGCTCATGGACCTCTTTTACCTCAAATTGAGAATGAGAATAGGATAGCCTGAGAGGTATTACCTCAATTCGAAAGTCCTTTGGGTTCTTCCTTTTTGGTGCTTTCAATTATTTGTCCCCGAGAGACTAGAAACCTCTACATCTTAGTGACTCACAAAGCAGCCTGGCAGCTCCCGACTTACGCTAATCTTAACTTCAACACTCTCCTATTCCTTATATGAAGTCTTTTCAGTCCTTGTTATTTTGGGAGATGACCAAATATGGGTGGAAGAGGCGTTCAGGTAAACAAGCAGGTCACTTACCTGGTGAACAAGAGAGCGAGCTAGTGAGCGATTAAGAGAAAGGATGGGTGAAAGTGTGTGTATATAAGTTCTTGCATAACAAATTACTGCATCTCCTAACTGCATATAAAATTTCCACTTCACACGAAGGACGTCATAGTCCTCCTTTTATCTTGCATGTTATATCCCTACCCCTGAGAGGGTATTCTTCAATCTGAGAATACTTCCATTATGCAATTCCCATGCCTTTCTTATTCCACAAAACTCAGAGTTCCTGATTTATTCCATGGGAGTGTCAATTCGGTTTAGCTTCCCTTTTGGTTAGGGGGTCATGTATGTACGATTTGTGGTTTTGTTTTAATCCTGATGAACTTTGAAAATACAAGGTAAAAGAATTAGTATTGGCAAAATATTTTGTGATTTCCTGCTTTCCACAGAACTTTGGGTCGTTTTAAGGTAAATCAACAAATCAGAAACTTATCTAGGTAGGGTAACTTTCCACTGACGAGTTAATGTCGATGTACGACAAAAAGTGCAGAATTGTAAAGAGTATCCTCTTTTAAATCGAAACTTCCACTTACATCATTGGCAATGAAAAAAATAGGAAAATAAAGCGGAATTTTGGTCGATTTCTTGAAACAACTTAACCGCTAGAATATGTGACTGGGCAACAGAAATAATACGGGAAGTTGGTTTTAAGTGAGCTAAAACGAAACCAGACTGCAATGATATCTGCACTTCAAAAGGATGGTCAAATCATAGCCTTATCTTACATAAAGTAGTTGTCTCAAAATTTTACCACACAACTGTCAATCACTTGTCGACTGACTAGACTGTAGAGGGATATTTTCCACTCAGAACTAATCACATGAATTGTAACACCCCAATAAGTCCTATTGTTCATGCCGTTAATAGCTGACCCCTTGACCTCGTGTATCGCGGCTAATCAGTCAATCAGAGGTTCAACAAGGCAGAGGAACAGGGACTTGGATATGGAAATTTTCAAACAGACACGGAATTTATGACTGTGTATGTGTGTTCACCGATGCAGCTTACATATGCATGAGTGCTTGTTTGAGGAGAGCTGCAGAACCCTGAGCATGTGCTTCTATTCGTGTGGGAGGGAGGGATGGATGGAGTGATGAATCACTGGAAATGGAGAAATTGCAGGGAGACGGAGCGAGAGAGAATGAGAATCGGGTCAGCATCATCACAAATGCGCAGGCAGCCAGGCTGGTAGGCAGGCAAACAAGCAAGCAAGCACTCACTCATTCAAACACACGCACACACACTTGGAGTGAATGTGTGTGTGTGTATGCACAGACCACTGGGTCAGTAGCTTGGTTGACTCACCATCCAAAGGGTGCCGTGTTGTTCTGTACACCGTATGAATGCGCCTAGTCTGACCGCATACAAACTGCACCCAGTTGAGTGTTTTTGCTTGCTGGGAGCGCATGGAAACCGCTCCATCCCATTACTTTCCTGCTCTCCCCCTACCCTAAAACTACCTCGTTATAAGATTGTACGACAACGTTTAAGACTAATGTCCCCGGCTTTGAGAGTGGAAATTTAGTTGTAATTTTACTTGACAAAGCAATGCTAATGCAAGGCACCCATACACCCCGGTAATTGTCAAGAAAGCTCCCCATCCACACTGCTGATTTATGCCTATGCTTATGCACTTGTCAAGCAGAAAATCATTCTAAGACCGAGCCTACGCAGATGGCTTCGCAGCACTCCAAGTAGGATTTGTGTGCTTGGCTGGGGGTTCCTTAAAAAATGACTGAACGGGACTTGATAGTGTTTACTTTCCTCCTTATAGACTCAGTCCTGTTTAATAACCTCAGTTCAATTATTTAGTAAATCATTAATTTGTTCGGTGGCTTTTTGATTCCTTTAGTTGAGATTGTGTCCACACTAAAGATCTCAGACATAGGCTGGACATTTACTTGTGTCCGGCCGCTGCTTTTCTAGCGTAGACGTCTCCTGCATTGAGTCAAATAAGGGGAAGGAAAGGAATGAAGTGATATTCAAGTACAACTAAGATAATTTTTCTGCATTTAACGTCTTAACAATGAATGACCGTGTGGATGGTATGGACAGACATTGAGTGTGATAAATAGACGTCAAAGGTGACTACCGGTGCGTTCAAAAGATTCCACAACTAAGCAAAAAGAGTGGAAATGAAGTGGTAGTGAATGAGTGCACAACGCTGGTCATGAGAGGCCTCAAATCCTAAAAATTCCCACAAACTGTTAAACACACCCCAGGATTTTGCAAGTCAGACTAGGCACCCACTACTTCAAACGCGTGTGTGCATGACTGTGTGTGTGTATGTGGTTGTTTGCGTGTTTGGCTTCAAGACGCCTCACATCAAACACAGGCTTCCGCTGTCATTACCCTATGAGGTGCCCGTGACACTGCTGCCCCACCTTTGACGTGAGAAAAGCCTCCGCTTTTTGCGCCATTAAAAGCGCACGTCGGAAACTCATCCCAACCCAGCTAACTACACACTCCACTTTGACACGACCTTGAAGAGTGCAGGATATCTCCCTGCAGTTCCGCTGCGCAAATTTTACATTAGCTTTTAATAATCGGGTAGCTCAAGATCATTGTTCTTCTTACGCCAGTTAGAAATAAGATTAATGCAGTACAGATCGTGTGAAGTTAAAATTATTCGGTTGAATACTTAAGGTTTAGGTGATTTTAATACTGCAAGTGTGGCAGCAATTTCGCTGCTGAAGCTCATATTTTGATCTCGGTTTGTCTTAAAAATTGTTATATTTTAAAATTATAAAAAATCCAAAGCGTTACAGATTAAAGTGTTAGGCATGGATGTACGATAAATGAGCGCATGTTAAAGTGATGAAAGATTAGCGATTTCACCCTTTAAGGATGAGTCGACCATGTGAAGGACCTAACTTTGAGTTAAGATTGATTCTGACGCAAAGGATTAGCTGATCTGCAGTTCCAATAAACGTATTTCTGACCTAAAGCATTCCAATACGTAACAGTTGGAATTCCAAGCGATACTTGCGACTTTCGCCTCCAATGCGTTGTAATGACTACGAAACCTCTGACGCAGTGAAGAGGCAAATGCGTTTTTTCGCGTCCTCGCCTATTACGTCGGTCATTTAGCACTTGGAGGAGAGGTGCTATGGAAATTACGTGTTTCTAAGATGTGAACTAAATGCTAGTCTAAATACTACTCTGCGGTGTGTTCTTATCCACCAAAAAGAATGAGACAATGAAAGAACCTAGTAAAAATTCGTATTGGCTTTGTAGGAAAACTCTCCTGTAGGTGATAGCAGATGGTAGCAGTGTATATCAAAAATGGATTTAATGCACAAAAAGAAATTTAGGTAAATGCCGCCTTTTGTTGGAATTCTGTTGACAAAGCTGGGCAACGATAAAACACCCTACTGGTAGTTGGACCTTGCAGGAATTTAAAAAGTTTCGGGTTTACTGATTAGACACCGAAAAGAAGGCGCTATCCTAAATGCTCCTACTAGTACAAAACCAAAGCTCTTTTTTGCCTTACTAAAAGCCTATCTTTATGCCAAATCCTGGACGTATGAGCTTAGGGAACAGCCACCAAAATAGGTGTTGGTGTGGCTTTTCCTGTTCAAATCTAGCGAGACTATCTTCTCACTGAAGAATGCTGAGGAGGAATGAATAGGAAAGGTGAGTTTTAGAGCCATATCTATGGCAAAATGGGCGAATTTGAGATATAAGTCTTAACTAATCGCTCTTTTATATAAATTGGATCTGGATAATTTGGAATGATATATTTTGTGTAATTAGGGAAGGAGCCTCTGCAATTTTACATTGGCATTCAATGGCATTGACAACTATAATCAACTTTCCTCATCATTGAAAGAACAAGTTTGAGGTTATGTATCGGACTACTGATTAGTCTGTAAACCAATTTGTAATCCACTAATCCATCTTTCTTTAAATAAGTTTTGCCTTAGAAAACCTCATTGCAATGGTACAGAGGAGGCCTCGAAACTCGGAGGCGCAAAATATTTGTAATGCAGTATGTTAGCCGGTTCTTTAAATGGGTCCATTATGTCAGGCGGCCTTAATCTACACCACTCATTAGCTAACCAGATAAGAGTAAGGGAGATGCAGTCATCTCAAGACTTGAGGGGTTTAATGTGACAAGATAAATGGCCTTGATCGCGTTAATTAGTCGGTAAATAATCTTTGGAAGACTTATCTCTCCTTTATCTAGGCATCGTGGGAATCCTTTTCTTGAAAAAGAAGCACTTGATGCCATTTGCTACCAAGCCCCTAAAATTTTATGCCTAAATCATGCAAAAAAAATGTGCGATATTACAAGAACCGTCCGAAGTAGGGAGGGAAGACGGGGGAAAGGGCAGTTATCACCACCAAATTCGCATTAGGCGTACGCAAAAACGAGCTTAGCGCAGGGTGGCGTGGACGCTGGAGTGTCGAGGGCTTGGGAGTGCCCACCAATTAGCATAACTACACGCATGCACACAGGCAGCGACGACAACAATAACAATCCGGAAACAATAGTAGAAGAAGTAGTAGTTGTAGTAGCAGCAGCAGCAGCAGCAGCAGACTTTCATCACGGCCTTGGAAAAGCCTCGATCGTGAGCGTGCAAGCACGCACGCACTCGCGCACACACGCACGTACGCATGCAACCAAGGTTACCCCGTGGCTAACAGCACCACTGCCACTGCCACCGCCGTCACCACCACCACCACCACCGTCGAGGTGTTTTTACCACACTGTCTGCATGATCACGCCTCTAACGCTCATCTAAATCACCGAGTGGAGACACGGTTGGGTGGTGCCTCATCCTGTTAACTACTAGCCTAAATACAAGGCCCAGGCATACCCAACTCTGGTACACTTATGTTTTACGGGGAGATGCACAATTAAACGCTGTGGGGTGAGGCTCTTGAAACAAATTCTTCGTTTAATGAAATAGATTTGTGTGACTAGCTGAAGCTCAAACCTAAAGGACTGTTGGAAACTGTACCCCGCTGAAATCTTCTGTCAATTCATGTTTGACGCAGACACGTAGTTGAAGTTGATGATAAGCTTTCTCGAATTGGACAAAAGTGTTAAATAATTTACAATACATAATTAACTGCTAGGTATGAAAATAGGAGGTATAACCATTCTCTTTTCCAGAGAGTAGTATTTTAGAGATATTTAGAGCCGAATTTTGAGTGTTTGTTCCTAAGGCGCTATTGTTTTTTAAATTTTTTGGGGACCAGTTAGAATACGGTACCCGTTTATGTGTTGAGAGAAGTAAAAAGATTCTCTTTATTTCTTCCATGGTCCGTATTTGTAAATTCACCAGTCTCTAGCTCATTTAATGCGTCCTATGCAAGCAGATCTCTTCAGAGCATTTTGGAGGGAGATAAAAGTAGAAAAGGCATTCCACTTTTAAATTATGCAAGAACATGTGACTAAAATTGCTTTTCGGCCACCCAATTTGACTATCAACTTTTAAATCACGAGATAAAATACCGAGGTTTTGACGGCATGCCTTCACGATGATGCGGCTGATTGAGGCCCCAATGAATTATTTAAAATGCAGTTTCGACTTTTAAAGAAAACTGCACTTTTGAACAGGACTCCTCCTTTTAATGTCAACAAACAAATTTTCCTTCGAAGTATCTTCACTGATGTATTCAATACCATCAGTGCTTCACCTACCTGAACAGCGGAAGCCACTACATTTGCTAAAACTAATAAGAAAAGGCAAAAATAGAAATTAATTTTACTTTGATCTACTGATCTTGTAACTAATAGCGAAAATACTAACCATGGCTGACTTCTAAAATTAAAATATCCGGATTTAAGCTATCTTTTCCACTACCAAATATTCCACTAGCAGACAATTAGGTTGAGTTTCGAGATGATTACCGCACCGGTAATGCAGAATATCAAATGCTAAACCATAGCAAAACCGAAATCCCTTCAACCTCGTGTCTTTTTTAAGGACTGTGATTTAAAGTGAGATATTTTTTCTTCTTTGACTTAGATGAAGATAGATCAGTGATTTGGACTGAATTATTCATAAATTTCAGGGGTAAAATAATCAGATATGACCTTTTAACGAACGAATGTAGAAGGTAGGATCAGTCTACATTTGTCGGCAGTGTGCTTTGCGTCAGCAGGATGTGATGACGGTGTGGGCGGCCTCAGCGAGAGGCATAAACAATCGTTCCCCCACAGCGGGCTCTGTTGCGTAAACACAAAGCCACAGTCCCCGCTGACCTCACCGTGAAGTTGGCATTCACAACCTCTCCTTGTAGGTGCTGGCCTCCACACTCGTGCTCAGGACTCTCTGTGATGCCAGGAGGCCAAAAGTAGTCCCCACTTCGTGTGCATCACTGACTGATAGTAATCGTGGTTGACCGATGGGAGGATTGATTATCCAGATCAACTGTCAAGTAGCCAGTTTTAGGTTCGTAGTAAACCTATTTTACTGGTCCATTATTACGCGTCCAAACTACCAATTTCTGTGATAACCATCAAGGATCCAGCTTTAAATTTTCCAAAATGAATAAATTCTAATTTTTCCAAATTTATTACTGTTTGGGTAGACTTAATTAAGCAGTCGGGTAAGAGAAAAAATTATTAACCCGGACCCAAATAAGTGAATAGGAAGGTAAAACTATCAAATGACAGGCCTTAGTTCCAAAACTTACACAGTGAAACCAAAAACGGAATAATTGTTAACTGATAGGTAAGTCAAATGGAGACATCTTCTTGTCCATAGAGCAGTTTCACCACTGAATTTTCGTTGAATCAAATACAACTTGAGTCACATAACTTTTAAACATAGAATGTGGCTTTAGGGCTTATGCAATTACACTTTATCCAGGGAAAAGTACTATCCCATGACAGACCTCACTGCCACTGAGCTAAGTTACGTAAAGTAATCAAAAGTCTTGTGAAGCAGTAAAATGCCGCTGTTTATCCTCAAGCATATTCACCTTCACGTTCATCGTCATCAATGTGTGGAACAGTGCTCCTTCTTGCTTTCTTTAAAATTATTTTGTACAGTCAAATCCCACCTTATTAAATTCCGCCTAAAACGCAAAGCTGTAGTTCCAGTTTGTCCGCTGTCTCATAAACGCACTTCGTCTCTCCTCCTCCCTCTCCACCTCCCCACCTCCCACCAACAATTCTGCAGACACAGACTCTTCGTGCATCTCCAGAAGGTGCTGCCCACAGCAGCTAACATGGACCGTTCTGACGGTGTTACAACCATTCGTTTCTAGCGATGCACCACGGATAATAATGCCCTCCACTCCTCATCTTCACTGACACAACAAAGTAACTGGCGATGAATCGGACAGGGAGAACTCCCACACTGCTTCATCTCAGCGCTAACGTAACAGCTCGTTTACGCATACCTCAACAACTAGGTGGGAAGGGAGAGATGTGATGACGGTCGTGTTGCCAATCAACTGCATCCCGCCAACAAGACGTGCATTCACATGCGACAGACAATGGGCTTGATGGAACATCACCTTCTTCTTCTTCTTCTTCTTCATTTCTTCCACCTACCTTTCGCGCATCATGCACCAGACACCTTAGCTTACCTGTTGGTTGAATGCTTCACTGACTAGGTGGTGATGGCGACTAACACGTCCTTGGATGTCCTCTAACGACCCACCACGCATCATCCTCCACTACTCACTCCACACTTCCCTAACACACACCACTTCACCGCTCACAAGACCATGCTGCCATGTGTGGGGTGGACTGCAGATGCAATTTTTCACTTCGTGAGGATCAAGCATCAATGGTCAAGTAGCAAGTAGAACTGACACCTGTCTACTCAATGCAACCACTTCTCTTTCTTCTCCCACTTCTCCCCCCTCCCCTTCTCCCCCACCCCTTCTCCCCCACCCCTTCTTCTTCTTCTTCTTCTTCTTCTTCAGAAGCAGACAAATCTAGTGTGTCTGCGTGAACAATCGTCCTCACTTTCAGTTGCGAGACAACGCACCACCTCATGCCACATACTGTGCACCACAACACTGACCGATACGCAGATGCCTAGGCTATCTACTGAGCATGACAGGAGGCAGGGAGGGACGGAGGAGGCGAAGATGGAGAAAGGAGGTGAGGGGAGGGCAGTGGGAATATGGTCTCTTCATCCTCATCTTCCCACTCGTCCTCGTCCTCGCCTCTTTTCTCAACCCCCTCCTCAATACCCCCTCATCCATACTTCACCACGTGACAAGTGACACCCACTTTCAACTCTGGACCATCCCATGGCTGTATGAGACACAGGATTGCAGAGACTGTAGAGGACAAGTGTGGCAGATAGCCAGGTGGGAGAGTAGATTTGTGGGTAAGTAAGTGGGTAGTTGGGTGGGTGGGTGGTTGGGTTGACAGATAGCAGCTGGATGGATCATTAGTTACATAGGTGGATGGGTGGTGAGGTGGCTAAGGCCAGGAGTGGTGTTTCGTTTCCACTGGCAAAATGGTGTATGCAAGAGGATTTCAAAGCAAGTCTGTGCCTGTCTCGTTGGGAAGGTAGTCAACTGTACCTTGTAGATGTGGTCAATTGAACAAAAGAAAGGCACTTCAAGCATATCTCTTCTCTTTCGTAATTTGCTTGTAAACAGGTCCCACGAAATTAATATCGCATAAAATAGGATTATAAAAAATTTTAAATTTATCAAAGGCTGTTATATCGTCGGAGTTGTTCATGACATGCTCTTCCATTTAAAAACAATTCCTTTAGTCTGTTAATTTTATGGCAATGCTTCATTGAGAGGCACTTACCCTTTCTTCAACAAATGTCAAAATAATTTCCCTTTTGAATTGCGTAGGCGGCTCGTACTAACGCATCGGGCCTTCCATCACTAGGCATGCACTGGATTGTAAAAATCTCAACAACACTAATTTTACCTTACTTGAAAGCCTTCTTTGACGACTGTTGTCGCGTATCTCAATCAGGACAGACAGACAGAAAACCCTACGCACTGCATCAATTGTGTTGGAGAGGGAAAGTGGTGGCAATTGTGGCCACTTAAGCCGGTTTTGTTTCCCCTAATTTTGTGGTAGATCGATGGAGAGTCCTTTTTGTCTCCGATTTGAATGCGAAGTGAATATCTAGTTGACTTGTTATTACTCTAGTTTTCAGTTTTGACAGTACTTGCCGCCTTTGCTGCAATCTCATCGTCTGCGTCGATAAGTAACCACGTCAATTTTGAAGTCATTGCTTTTCGCTATTCGCCTTTGAATAGTAATAGCTATATCGATGTCACTGTCTTTCCAATCAGTAAGCATCAGAACTCATCACTTTTCCATCATTTCTAAAGGACAACGGAAAGAAATGATAACTCTAAATGTTAAACAGAATACCCGTCTTGAAGTAGGCACAGCTTGTTTTCCTCTACGGTCCTCTACTACATTTATTCGCATGTATTAACGTTTAACTAAAACGTGAAAGCTTCGGTTGTGAAATATGTACGAGTATGGCAAAATCAGCCTACCGCAGTCTTCCATCGATGCTAATCAAAGACTGGAAATTTTCTTGGTATTTAGCGTGAGCCAACTTCCAGAACTTACAAGCCTTCAAAAATGATTGCGTCCCCTGTTTCAACAGATGACTTTGTCTCTTGCACAATTTTGCGGCAGATTGTTTTTGCGTTGATCACACGTCCAGGATTAGGCCAGCATTCCCCTTGTTGAATGTTCATAGGAATGACTGATACGCTGTGAGGTGGAGAATAACACAGCTAGGAATAGGGATATGGGGATTTTACGCCTTTAGTTTCCATAAACTTCTTTCTTCACCTCATTCTTGTCTGTCACCTTGAGTTATAGTGTCTGGAGTGACCCACTGGCAGTAGGTCACAGTCACTACTTACTGCCACGTATAGTATGGCACGCAAAAATTTGCCCCAACCTCCTCCCCTCTGAGTCCCAGCAACACCAGTAGTAGAAGGCGTGTGCCTCCCTCTATGAATGAAACTATTGCCAAGGCTGTTTGCCAGACGATTTGTTAGGCGGTATTAATAACTGTAGTCGCATACGTAGTCGTATGGTTGGTGAACCACATCGCACAATTGCTCCATTATCTAGAGCACGTCTTCTCCACTGTTTGGTGTGTGTGTGCGTGGAATGGAAAATGTAGCCTCCCCCATTCTCACTCTTATGCTAGTCGACGCTTACGCATTAACTAGCCTCAAGTCGGCTACTAAAGTACGGCTCCCTCTGGGTGTGAACGTGTGCGCGGTTGTGTATAAGCACACGGCGTGAATGGTAATGTGTGTGTTTTTCCTATCCACTAATAACTTATTCCCAACCCTTCAATAGCCGCACTTCTGCCTCTACGTGTATGCGTGTGTGCGTGTAAGTTAATGTGTACGTCTATTCTAGATCCATCGTTTTGCAATCTTCTTCCGACTTTTACAGCTTGAGAGAAGACAGGTGCTTTGTCACCATTACAACCCTCGTTCTCGATTGCATAACGTATTAATACTTTGTATCTACAAAACTTTTCCAAGGGTTGTTGTAGAAGGCAGGATTGATGAGTCGTTGTCAAGATATAGGTCATTGATTTGGGCTAAATTGCATAAATTCGGATAATTTGATATTCAGGTTTTTACACTCCAGAAAATTCTAACCTGCTCTTCTGTCATCAATCCAACTCCAAGAAAAGCCAAGAAATGGCTCACAAAAATGATTGCGGTGGAAATATCCTTCAAGTTTGTTCCCATCGGAGCATTGCCTTTATTGATGGAGTAAACAGAATACTTCTGAAATAGGATAAAGTCCCTGTGTTTCTATGTGCAAAATTCCCACCGTCTGCCAGAGTCCTTGGGGTCGTAAGCAGTGGGAACCGTGTCATGCCTTCTCACATTTTCCCACAGTACTTGGGGGTCGATGCAGCAGTTGACTTTCAGACAATGCAGACGACTGTCAAGTCCACGTTTGCCACCTTTATTCAGACTAGGTATTAACTGTCCCTCTCTTCTCCCCCTCCTTCAGTCTGCATTACCTTCTAGCTGTTATCCGCTAAAACATATGAGCTACTACTTACAAGGCATTGCTAAGGAAGATTTAACAACTCCTTCCCCCAGTAATATCAAGGACTCAGCGATGCCTTCCATTTATGACAGTATGGACAAAGATCTTGAAGCTAATGGCGGAATAATGTAAAATTATATTAATGTTTGCCCTTATTATTGGCTAGCTATTCCACCTTAGCGACTACAAATTCCATTGTTCTGATGAACCAACAGTACTCAAAGCTTATACCAACACTTCAACTTTCAATATTCTTTTGTCAACGATCGCTAAACAACTGGAAGCAACCACACTAATATCCAGCTCTAGGCTCCTTCAAAGCCGATGTTTGAGGTGCCTAGCATTGCTCTATGTTCTAGGCCGTAGCGCAGCTGAGGGACCGCTAACATTACCACAGTACCGTCCGTTTTTATAAATGTGGTTGAGATTTTTGAACCAGATTTAATTTAGACATTTTCATATTTGTAACTTGGTACCAACACTTCGGAAGATGCCGTAAATAAAATCCCAGGTCTATTAGAAGACATCAGACAAAATTAATCATTTCATTCACATCCATTTCTAGGCTCCATGTCCAAATACTTCCTGCAAACTTCCATGATTAACTTTCCAGAAATCCCAATTATAAACAGTGTGCAATAAAACAAAAGTGTGCCTTAAAAAAGGGGCCGATAACGAATGAGGCACCAATGTAAATTCGAAGGACCTGTTTACAAGCAAATTACGAAAGAGAAGAGATATGCTTGAAGTGCCTTTCTTTTGTTCAATTGACCACATCTACAAGGTACAGTTGACTACCTTCCCAACGAGACAGGCACAGACTTGCTTTGAAATCCTCTTGCATACACCATTTTGCCAGTGGAAACGAAACACCACTCCTGGCCTTAGCCACCTCACCACCCATCCACCTATGTAACTAATGATCCATCCAGCTGCTATCTGTCAACCCAACCACCCACCCACCCAACTACCCACTTACTTACCCACAAATCTACTCTCCCACCTGGCTATCTGCCACACTTGTCCTCTACAGTCTCTGCAATCCTGTGTCTCATACAGCCATGGGATGGTCCAGAGTTGAAAGTGGGTGTCACTTGTCACGTGGTGAAGTATGGATGAGGGGGTATTGAGGAGGGGGTTGAGAAAAGAGGCGAGGACGAGGACGAGTGGGAAGATGAGGATGAAGAGACCATATTCCCACTGCCCTCCCCTCACCTCCTTTCTCCATCTTCGCCTCCTCCGTCCCTCCCTGCCTCCTGTCATGCTCAGTAGATAGCCTAGGCATCTGCGTATCGGTCAGTGTTGTGGTGCACAGTATGTGGCATGAGGTGGTGCGTTGTCTCGCAACTGAAAGTGAGGACGATTGTTCACGCAGACACACTAGATTTGTCTGCTTCTGAAGAAGAAGAAGAAGAAGAAGAAGAAGGGGTGGGGGAGAAGGGGTGGGGGAGAAGGGGAGGGGGGAGAAGTGGGAGAAGAAAGAGAAGTGGTTGCATTGAGTAGACAGGTGTCAGTTCTACTTGCTACTTGACCATTGATGCTTGATCCTCACGAAGTGAAAAATTGCATCTGCAGTCCACCCCACACATGGCAGCATGGTCTTGTGAGCGGTGAAGTGGTGTGTGTTAGGGAAGTGTGGAGTGAGTAGTGGAGGATGATGCGTGGTGGGTCGTTAGAGGACATCCAAGGACGTGTTAGTCGCCATCACCACCTAGTCAGTGAAGCATTCAACCAACAGGTAAGCTAAGGTGTCTGGTGCATGATGCGCGAAAGGTAGGTGGAAGAAATGAAGAAGAAGAAGAAGAAGAAGGTGATGTTCCATCAAGCCCATTGTCTGTCGCATGTGAATGCACGTCTTGTTGGCGGGATGCAGTTGATTGGCAACACGACCGTCATCACATCTCTCCCTTCCCACCTAGTTGTTGAGGTATGCGTAAACGAGCTGTTACGTTAGCGCTGAGATGAAGCAGTGTGGGAGTTCTCCCTGTCCGATTCATCGCCAGTTACTTTGTTGTGTCAGTGAAGATGAGGAGTGGAGGGCATTATTATCCGTGGTGCATCGCTAGAAACGAATGGTTGTAACACCGTCAGAACGGTCCATGTTAGCTGCTGTGGGCAGCACCTTCTGGAGATGCACGAAGAGTCTGTGTCTGCAGAATTGTTGGTGGGAGGTGGGGAGGTGGAGAGGGAGGAGGAGAGACGAAGTGCGTTTATGAGATGCCGTACAATCTGGAATCACAGTCTTGAGATTTAACGGGCAGAAAGGTAGTTAATTTTAATTGCTATGCGGTCTTCTTCATTCTCGCATCCTCAATATGCATTTACTTATCTAATTTTTTATTTAGTGTTGACTACACTTTAGTAAAGTTATCAAAGATTTCCGTGAACTTTCTTTGATACATCTGGGAAGATATGTGTGGTCTTAAAATCCAATTCTTTGCATGGATTATACTTTTTTGGACTGCCGAGAAAGCATGAGCCTTTTCTGACTTTTTTTTTATTATATTAAGGCCTTCCGCTTCCGAAAATACACTCATGTGTTAGAACATTTTCTTTGGCGGCATTGCTTACAGTTTTTACTGTTTTATAAAATACACTACCTTAAGATAACATCTTAGAGGAGAGAAAACTGGAGAAATTTGTTTTGCACACTCATTACACCCCAATTAAGATGTCATCTGGTCACGAGTTCACGGGGTAACTTTCTCAGTCTTTCCAATAGCACGATGTATAGACGTACTTATTATCTTTCACCCCATTTACAAGTCCCAACATTCGCAACGCACACGATGGTAGGAGGCAGACGCTGATGAAGATTATTGTCGCCTTTGCACTGCAGAAGTGAGTAGCTTCAGCCCAACATGGCGCCACTCCAGTGAATGAGTGAGTGAGAGGCAGCCGAATGGTGGATCGCTCAATGGAGATCTCCCAATTAACTACCATCTGGAGCGTTGTATTGTGTAGAGGGGCAAAAAACAAAAACTACACTGTCGCAGGAAGTGGACGTGGACAGAACATAATTCTAATCCAATTTTGTAAAAAGGGGATGCTTCAGAAACACCGAAGAAATCCCCTAAATTAAGCCAGTTTAGTTTTTTTCTGCCAGCTGAAAATCTACCTTTGCTTTTCCATGACTGCCACTACGCCATGCAAATAGTAGCATTTGGTACCTATCTCACCAGTGATCAAAGAGACCTGTAATCACATACATGCTGAACGCGTAGACGCTGCCAAGACCATGGAGACCCAAGTAGACGAGGTCAGACAAGGTGTAAACTTTCACTTCGGTTGTGCATGACCACAGTGCTATGATGGACACACTTCTTCCCGATTGGTTGGCCGTGCCGGAGGATATGGCAGCGGCCCTTCTCCAGGTGTGGGTGAGCGTGGGTAAGTGGATGGATAAAAGGTGTTCCAGAGGTAATGCAATTCGTAATTCTGAGCTATGTCTTAGCGCCTTAGGACCATGGTAAGACCTATTAACAGGAACAAATGGCGTCTCACTAGCGCACAGATGAAGACGAAGGATTTTTGTGGAGTCAAATATATTTTTTGAGCTATTTTGGATTTACCTCAGTGAATCAATGTCTGGATGAGTGCCTCTGTTGTTTTTGGTAGCCCAGAGACAAGCCTAAACAAGTGTAGCTGGTGGCCTGTCCCAATGTCAATTAATTTAGCATTCACGGCATCCGTTTGACTTCCAGTTTTCAACGAAATAATGTAACACTGCCAAATATGCCCAAGTATTCACTCTATCCCCCTTTATCTTACCATCTTGACTAGAGCTAGCAACATTTATTGTGAAGTTCTTAACGGCGGTGAAGTGCAAAATGGAAAGAGGCTAATTTGGAGATAATTTGGAGCACTGCCGCCAGCCATCACTGCGACTGAAGACGAAAGGAGAGGTGGTGAGAGGTGATCACTTCAAAGAGTGGGAATTGGAAAAGGTTCAGGTTGGCTTAGCAATTTGGTGATGCTTTATGTGGTTCCTGCAATTACGGTGCCACAAGGTATTTCTTAATGTTAATGTAGCGTTCCATGCCTTTATTCAAGCATTCAAAACCTTTAAAAAAAGGAAATAATCTTTTTTTTTGAATAGAAAAGTTTGCTGACTATTCTTGTTGCAACAGATGTTTGTTTGAATTTACATTTTAGGCAAAAGGTGGGTATTAAAATAAGATCATCCTGACAGTTTGATGCCATTGCCCCTGGGGAGGAGAAGTTCCCTGTATCCATTTTTTATCGCTATCAAACAAAATATGTCCTTGTCCAATTCGTCTGCTCCTTCCAAGGGTGTAAAGGCTGATGGAGAAGTGAGAAACACTGAACCTATTACGCTTAAAATGGAGAAAATTTCCATAAAACTCCCTATAAGCCCACCACTTTGCCATGCCCTTTTGGGTGTGGAATGACAAGTGTATTGTTAAAGCCTGTAAATGACCTGAAGCCTACTGCAAAATGTAACCAAATTTTTGTATAAAGTGGAGCATTTTACCTTGATTTAACCTTAGAATGCAACCCAGAGGTCGGGCCTAATCCCGAACGCAAATGGAATCCCCGGTATTCAGCGATATGCATGCTTAAGTTTAAAGCAGTACTTGATTAAAATTCTAAGTTAGGTGATTTTTTTGTTATAATGAGATGATTCACTGTGACAGTTAACAGGATCCTGTCAAACTAGTGTAATACTTTGATCATTTGTTCAACTCATCGTTTTGGTTTTGCGAGCACTTAAATTCGCCGTGACTGTACTTGTCTGGGCAGAATGGCCTCGGGTCTACGCCAGTACGCCTTCAGCTCTTTTCCATGTTGGCAATACATATTTTGCCCAAGTGTTACCTTCATTCGTCTTTATGGAAGTCTCGGGGTGCTGCACTAGCTCTTTACCTTTAAGTACTCTAATCGCCATCATAAAATACTTTACCATCTCCGGGATCCTATTAGCATCACAAGCCAAAGTTCAAGGAGAAAAAGTGAAGGGTAGTTTTCCTCGAGGGCGATTGCCATGATGATCGTAGCATATGTGCAGTCCATGGGAGCAGTTTAATAATCCCAGTTTTGAGTAAACTTTGGCTCGCACCACGCCTGGCCGGAGTGGTTGGGCGGGGAGGGCGCTTGTTTGTGTGCGACTGTCTATTACGCACGGCTGGAATGATGCCCATTTGGGCGGATGTTTATGCCTCCGTTGATTAGACGGCAGCCTGGAGGGTGGAGTAGGGAGGGGGAAGAGGGGGAAGGATACAGAGTACGCGTATGTCATCAACTGGTCGCTTAGTCCAAGTCCAGGTGAAGCTTTGAACTGGGTAAAAAATGGCGGAATGCCGACGCTTGAAAAGTGTGGAACCAAGTCTACTATTCGAGCAGGCGGAAGAACTAGCTACTATTACACACGATCAAGTAAACTCTGCCCAGACGTCAGCACTTATGGCATAGCATTGTAAAAGTTGCGCACAAAAGTTAAAGGTTCAAATGAAGAAGTGTTTTAGAATGCAAGTCCTTTCCCATAGCCAAGTACTTAATTATAAACGGAAACGAGAAGTTTAGATACAGGTATTTTAAAAGCAGTCTGGAAATCCGGAAGTATATTATCAAAAATTTTATAGGCAGCATTTGGGTTTTATGACATCTTATCCGTGTAAAAGATTAGAGTTCGCAAGATAGGACTGAGGCTAGATGGAGCATAAGGATAGCCTTGATGACACTCTTTAGAGATTGGATCTTTAGCGTACCTGGATATCTAGCAAGCCAACATCTTCAGCATTCGGCCATGTCTGCCTAGTACGGGTGTGCTTTTTAACGACTGGTGGTAGTCGAAAGTAAACCGGATACAATAGGACAAATATCTTGGCTCCTTTGGCTGGCTGCCGACCCTAAACTCCCCAGAGGTAAGGCCACCACTCTGGATGCCCATATCTGCGAATCCTCTCAACAGAGGGACAAACTTGACTGTTACCTTTGATTAATACACTCGTCTAACGTTCTCAAGAGGGCTATCAATAACTGAAGCAGCATCAGGCGTAAGGGATTTGTTAAAATTTATTTGAGAGCTGTCTACTTCACCTATATGAACATGCTAATCACTTGACTCAGCAGTACCTTCCCTGAGTGTCCATCATCTGAATGGAGGCTGGATTGACGAGTGGGCAGCACTGCAATGAGAACAAAGTACCTGGGAGGAGTAGATGCAGAGTAGTGGCTCCTTCCAGTCGCTTCAAACTTCGTCTTTCTCCTAGTAGATCTGCTTTGAGGCGACTAGTTTCTACGACTGGTGTCTAGCCTAGGAACAACACCTGTTGTGGAGTGTCTTTCAGCCCTGGGCAATACGGAGTCAGTGAACACCCATGTTTAAATACAATCCACAAACTGGACAAATTGATGAGCACAATGGAATTGCTAAGGAGTACCAGTGGTGTTTGGATCGGATGTCTTCATGCCTACGGAACACTTTAGTGACTGGGTTTTGTCTCGTGGATGGTTTCTAAATCACAAACCATGCTATGATTTAAAACACCAAGGATGAACCAAAGAGAGTACTGGTAATGACGTTCATAGACGGAAAGAGACATAAAGAATATTTTGATATTTTGTTTATTCGTATGCCTAAGTATGCGGGTTTTTCAGAGTCCGTAGTTTGCACTTTCGCTTAGGAGTATAACACGCCATTCAAGTATACAGGCTTTGAGCCTTCTGTACGTTAATAATAAAATTTCTCCGTGATAGGTTATCTTAATGCCTTTAGGGAGGACTCGAAAGTTACAACTCTCACTTCTATGAATTAAAATCCGTTAACAAAGCAAAAGTAAAAGAGTAAAATGCGATTTCTGATGTGATTTTAGATCGGAAACTTAGTAGAAATTACAGAGAAGCTTACCAACTGATTGCACAAGTTCTTTGCTGGATTAACAGATTTGGCCTTTAAAAGCATATAAATTAAGAATTTATACAAATTTTTAGCGAAAAAGGTGTTTGAAAGTGTAAGGACTGTTCTAACAGAAACATTTTCACTGGAATTATGGATCTTTACTAAGCACCATAAATAATTTTAAAAATTCTAGCAAAAATGATGCAAATTATTTTATAACCATCACATGCATAAAAATATGCAAATTAGGCGCATTCAAATACGTGAAGCTGCGGTTTACAAAACTGACATCATGTTCGTTTAGATTGATCCTACTAAGGGCGCAAAACTCAACGTTAACCGTTACAATGGCTCTCGGAAAGCGTCCTTCGGTGCGTCCTCGACACATAGTGTACTTGTTTTTTGTTACTGTTTCTTGCGTGTGAATTAACCATCTTATGTTCATTTTATGGAAGCAGGTTAGATAGTATCCTCGAAACATCTTCTAGCTAATCTTTATACAGTAAAATAGGCTTATGTTCTACGCATTGGCGTTCAAATGCACGTGAAATCGTGGTCCAACTTGATTGTCTACTACCTTCTTCTAACTTCCTGTATGACCTATTAGTAAATTAGCTAATAAGTGGTTGAAACCCCCTGTTGACTTAGCTTCATGCATCGTTATTTTATATTTGTCTCAAGTTACGAAACCTAGCCACAGGAGTACAAATGCTTTGTGAGTTCTACTTTAATATTGATGTGGGTTATTTAAGATCAGTATGGTTTATAAAACCAATATTTTCCGCGTTCAGATTCGCCTTCCTCCAGAGGTAAATCGAATTCTTCTCGTAAAAAATCTCCCTTACAACATATCTGCGGAGGATATGTATGACATCTTTGGTAAATACGGCGCAATTCGCCAAATTCGAGTTGGGAACACACCAGAAACCAAAGGTACTGCATTGGTAGTCTACGAGGACATTTTCGATGCAAAAAATGCTTGTGACCACCTCAGCGGTTTCAATGTGTGCAATCGGTACTTGGTTGTACTCTACTATCAGAGAAACAAGGTGGGGTTTTTGATGCCTTCTTTTGTTGAAATATTGCAATATCCTTTATTTCCGATGTCTATGGTCCGCTGTTCTGCTTGGCTTCAAGGCAAACATCATTGACGAAATGCATCTTAGATTGCATAAGCATTGCAGCATATTTTCTGACTTATTCACTCTATTTCCTGGTTGTCTCATCCTTCCTTTACTCAGGGGAGTTTTGCTGTGCGCATATGTATTTATTCTATGTGTGGATACAGGTGAAATTTTATCCTAGACGCATGATGAAGTTGGGTTTTGGACTTGTTCAATTAATAGCCGCTGTATCTGAGGTACTGATATGCAAGTTTGGGGCATTTTCAAATAATAGGTTGCAAGCCGCTCTCACATTGAAGTTCGTCGCAAAACTGGCAACGGTGTGATCTCACTTTGTACGCGGTATTTTTGGCAATAATTTGATACTGCACTAATTTGCAGATTTTTGACTGCTCTATTTCGAATTCCCCAACGAGTTATTCTAAATTCCTTTTGGTATACTTTTGTTTATTGATACCTTCAAATGATTTGACCACCTTTTGTAAATTGAGTGCCTTAATAATCATCCCAGCACAGTCTATCCAATCCGTTCTGGTGGATTATTTCTACTTACTGATAACTTAAAGGTAGGGCGTATCAGAGACTTCCAAAAGGACCATTTCTTTATAAATCCCAATTTTGTAGACTTACTTAAAAGTTAATTTAGGTAAGTCGAAGTAAGCCATGGCTCATTGAAAGATGCAAAAATCTTATTAATGTCTTTCAAATCAATCTTACCAATGAGTTTTGTTTGAAATTTTAATCATTGCTGTGTTTTGTTATTCATAATTGTACAACTTCTCACTTGTTACTTTGCAGCACCCGAATGGTTTAAGAATTGTGTTTGATCTTTGAAAACGCGTTAACACTTGATAAATAGGTTAGATAAGTAGCACCTTTCGGGTGGCCTCTCGTGCGTGTTTCTCAAACAAAAGAGCACTTCCCTGTTCCGAGTACACCAAAATTTCATTTACTCATAAGGCAATTTGAACTTCAGTACCTCTCCTAGGCACCAGACTGAATCGTCACGTCATAGTTGCTAGCATGCACTTGTCACCTTTTGTCAGATTGCTAGAAACTTCATCTTTTTTTGATGAAGTGCTTTTAATTGAACCGTGAAAACAGCTAATGGAACTTGTTATCAGTCACATCACCAGATTGAAGGTCTACCATTCAAAATAATTGTCTGCGATTTATCCGACCTCCGTTAATTGGTTACTTACATCATTTGATGTATTCTTCAGAAGGTTGCTGAGTAATCATAGATAAAGTGAGTCGTCTATTTATGGCACTGGAGGTAATCATCCATTATGGCCTTCTTGCAGGCAATCTAACCTTTTAAGATCGCATCACGTAGAGAGGTGCTCGTGCACTCGTAAGCCTCTAGAGGTCTCGTGTTTTACAATTAAAATCATAACTTGTGCTCAGATGAAAACTGGGATAAGTCCTTTACCCATTCAGTCACATGCCACCCCCATTTTGTTTTTGGTTTCGTTGAGTTTGATGGGTGCTCAAGTTCTGCTGAGCGTTTCTACTTCTGACATTCTCGACCTTCTCTCAGTCGTTAAGGTGTGCGAAAATTCGGAGTCCCCTTACTGTTTTTACTCCTTGAAGAAATGTGAGTGATCAATGTCTAATGTCTTAGCCTTAGAATAGATGAAGGAAATTAAGGAACACGGGTCCGAAATTAGCTTTACTGTGGGTTTACAGAAAGTCTGTGAGTCTGGTGGCAAATCCTTGTGGCGCCAATGCAAAGGCCGATTTGCGTTGAGGACTACTTTCTCGTAAATTTAAGTTTGACCATTCTAATTCAATTTTTTACTGCAGCAATTCAAGAAGGCCGACGTGGACAAGAAACGCGAGACCCTTGATCACCTCAAGGCCAAATACGGTCTGAATACTCCGCGACCGAAGTGACTAGTGGGCATTTTGCGCTGTACAGTTCTTGGACAGTTTTACTTAAGTAAATGATTGCTTTTGTTTTTGTGACCTTTTACATTTGGGCAGGCAAATGCGCGGCTTTCAATGGCATCGGCTTTGTTGCAGTTTACTTGCGAATCAATCTACCTTTATACCTGTTCTTATTCTGCTGTTACTTTCATAATTTTTTTTATTTTTTGGGTAAATTTCTACTTTTTCGGCTTCTAACCCACTTTAAATTGTGATTGTCGAGTGGTTCACAAATGGGCATGCTAGTGAATGCAGCGGTAGCCAGTTTAATGAAAATTTGCTTCAAAAGTACGAATATGTGAGGTCACATTCCAGCCAAGTAGAATCGCACGAAAACGCAATGGCTGTGCCTAAGATTACCCGTTTTCTACCTGAATCTAAAAGTTAACAGATCCTAGGCGACGGATCCGATCCTTCGGCAAGTTAGGGAATTGCTTTGAGGCGACTCCAAACTAGAGTCAGGCCTGGCTACTTTCAGATCTGCTAGGGTTTCAATGGCATAGAATGCTGTTTGAAGTGACTTGGTCTTTGGCAGGCACTAATTCTTCCTTTAAATTACCTTCCCTCAAAAGTTGAGCCTTCTAAGATAAAGCATCGACTCGCGTATAGCACGATAGGATGGCAAGATGCAGAACACTTTATCCAAAAGTACACACACTCGGCAGGCAAACTTTATTGCCTACTCGGAGTAACTTGTGGAAAAAAATCCAGATCGCCGTTTTTCGCGCAAATATAGTACTGCGCATTTAATCGAATTTGCTCTCCCTCATCTGTGATATTGCCGGTTTAATTAAAATAGACACAGTTATCATTCTACAATGCCTTGTGGAACAACTATCATTGACTGTGCGGCAGGCCCCTTTATCCGCTTTCACGCGCGTGCGAGTGTTGCGGATCATATTACATTTGCGGCCTTGTCATTGTCGCAGCTGGGGTGGCATGAGTTCACTTGCCACCACAACGCCTACAAAAGCCTGACGAGGTGAGGTGAATCATCGCCTTGTGCCTCAAAGGCACCCGAATTCATCACGCTCCCCCGCCTTTATAGCACTTAATTCAGAGGGACTGAAAATTTGCCGTTTTTTCGTGGGTCGAGTACAGAGTGACGATTGTTTTCCAATCAACTGGCCATCATAACTAAATGTAAGGTTTTTCTGAATCCAAAAGAAGCCACGATACTCGGACAGAAAATGTGGTGCTGACATACAGAAGGGCTGGGGGGAGGTAGCTACTACTATGACTTGGAGGTTATGCTACTCAGCCGAGCCTTCAGTGACCGCAAAACCAAAACGAAGTTTTGAACAACCAAGGTATTACACTACCTCTGACTGGATGGTACTTTCTAATACCCCATTTAGGTACACTTTACCTTCATCAGCTTCCAGCACTTTACCCCCTGAGTGTTTACTGCTTCTGCAGTTAAAGGGGTAGCGGGAGGTTGTTTGGTGACACAATAAGTAGGCGGGTAGAGCTTATTGCCGAGCAAAGTACTAATTCGTGGCACTAGCAGTAAATAGCGGAATCAGCAGACGCGCATCACAACAAATTTCAGTTGAGACTGCCTACATACATCAGCACAGCAGCTACACACGTTTGATTGGCACGCCCCAAAATCGATGCCAGTCACCTTGGCACCCACACGCCTCGCCTAGACAACGGTCCCCTCGACTACTTGAGGCGACTGCCAACTGCTTATGGGTGTCAGTTTGACACGGGCGCAATACCCGTTATCAATTAGTTGATGCGTCAGCTCAAACACGACAAGAGCTTGATGAGATTGCACCGTTTCTTTAGCAGGCCTCTTTTCTTCCCACCTGTGCACACACGCACACACACAAGCCCGGCTGCCGAAAGGCACTTTGTGAGTAGACTCACTGTGATGTCTCACCCACCCCTCCATCTGCTTGCGTCACCATGATTACCACCTATTCCTACATGACTCTATCTCCAGTTTACTGGCACTTCAATAAAGCCTCTGGAACGCTGGAATATCTGGATTATGGGAAAGAACAATTTGTTACTGAGCAAAAAAACGAGTAACTTTATAATATGACAAAGCTCTGTGTCCGTATTTATTTTTTTTTAAAGTCTCATCTCAAACCGATTGCAATGCTGGATTTTTGTCTAGGATTAGGGGAAGGTCATTTGTATTGACACGACCATTACCAGTCCTGGAGCTTGCGAAGGGAGAGGGGGCGACAAGAGCACACCTAAAGCGCAATTGCGGGAAAAAAAGTCAAGGAAAGACGAGTGCAAGGCAGACAGGCAGAAGAATAAGAAGAAGGAAAGGCGACTTAACACACGACAATACATACACATTTATTTCTCATATGCTAGAAAAATACTGATTTGGAGATGCGATTTAAGAGGGCAACAGCAGAAAGCCAGTGTCTAGTGGCGTTACTCAATTAGCAGCATGCATCAAGAAGAAAAAAAAAGAGAAATAAAGAGAAAAAAACAAAATGACAAGTCATATAAGTGTAAAAGTTAAGAGACGGGGTGGGGGAGAGAATGAGAACTTTAGGGGGGCACTCATATTCCACAGTGCTCTTCTCAAATGGGAGGTGTTCAGCTTGCCTGAAAAGGAAGATGGAATTACGCTGAGACTGTGGTCTTCCGTGATCCGTTTTTCAACGACAAATAGCATGCATGCGGTTGGAGGTCACAACTGCGGCTGTAAGTGCAGTAAAAATGAGAATTTTGGACAAACCTGTGCGGTGCCAAACTTGTTCGCCAACCGAGCTATCTCCGTGGCCGGATCGGCACCGTTGGAGGAGATCTGAGAGGCGTTCCAGGTGTCGTCCAGCTTACGACGTGATGCTGGCTTCAGCCCGTTGGAGTTGCCCTCACGCATTGCCTTCATGCGCTCCTGCAACTCCCTATTCATCGTCTCCATGTGGGGTGCTAGCGAATTATAAAAGAGCGTTCATAAGCCCAAGCTGCTCCGGATGGTGGATATGGTCAGCAGTCACCCGGTTAGGCTTGTAAATAATACGGTTGCGAAAGCGTAATCCGAGTAGCATCCTTTTCACCATCAGGCAATTAAAAAATCTAAATGGTGTGATCGTTTTTAACGACTAAGCAACTGCTTAACATGATGCCTCTTCACTAAAGTCAACTTTGGATGAAATCTGATTAAACAATGTCAAGAAACTTTTAAAGAATGACGATTAGGCACAAAGTGGGTTAGCCGTAGCAATTATTAAAATGGTTGCGCACAGCAAACCAAAGGCAAAACAAGTGGAAGTTGAAGTAAAGGCAACAGTTTCTTGACTTACGCGGTCTATGGCCTTGAAAAAAAGCGTGAAAGGAAAAACGAAAAAAAGAGGGTGTCAATTTATAGGGGGCAAATTGGCATTGGCTAGGCGGAAATAACAAAGTTGAGAGTGTTATTAGGGCGACAGGGGACCTAAACAGGAAGCTTGGAGGAAATACACTTCGCCAACCCCAACCCTTCACCACCTTAGAGCACCACCCTGTCACCTCTCCCCCACAAACCACCCACACACACGGAGCCTCTTTCCTGTTTGCGACGCCAATTAAAGGTAGAGCAGGGTGTCTGCACCTCTTGTCTGCCTCGATCCTACCAAAAGTCAGAGTTGTTATTAAGCAACAAAGAAATGTGATTTATTTGAAGGTCATTCGAGGAGGGGATATGGAGGGGGGGTATGGGAATTGACAGGGGAATGGGTGGGTTGCAGTGGATGGCTGGATGGATGAATAGGTGACGTCTTTGGGGATGTCCAAAAGGAACATTTGAAGAGGCTTAGAGTAGCGGGCAGTAGTTCAGACGGCTATTTAATTGCAAAATGAGTGTCCATAAGCAATTATGTGCATGTCCACGGTTTAGCTCAATAGAATGGCATACCTATTACCACGAGGCGACGCAAGCAGAGAGAGAAGGAAGAGATGGGGAAAGGAGAGTTGAGGGAGGGGAGAGGGAAGGGAAGACAAAATATACACTATCAAGATGGTTTTTTCGCTTTTATTTCATCCTATCACTACTCTTTAAGCAAAACAACAATCCTATGTCTACTTTAAGTGGAAACTTAAAAATTTTGCAATTCTCCACTTACCAGGCATCTGGGACAAAAACCTTTGCTTGCGAACGGTTTGATTAACAACATCTAAAAGAGAGAAATGGAAGGAAGCACAGTTAAACATGAGTTTACTTGCCAGAAAAAAAAGGGCAACCAAAGGAACGTCGGTTAAACAAATAAAGTGGTTTTTAACTCCAGAGATGACCTAAGCCGAAATGTATGGTATCTTGTTAAAGGCGTGTTAAAGTAACGTGAGTTATTTTAGCTTCGACATAAAGGCTAGTGTTCGTACCTTTTATAGCTCACCCCACCTAATCAACCAATAAGAGTTGCTTAATTCACTTAGTCCCTGCTTTCCCACTGTTCAGAGGGAATATTAAAGGTAGTTCAATATAACTCCCGCCTACCATAAGTGTCTTCCTTGGGCGGAGGTGGTGGCGGTGGCGGAGCCTGTGGAATATTTGACTTCTTTGACTTGGCGTGCTTCTTACCCCTTGAGCGCCCTTTTGTTCCATCTGAACTGGAAGAGCTGCTTCGACTGGAGCTGCTACTGCTGCTACTACTACTGCTGCTGCCTCTGCCACTCTTTGACCGATCACCCTTCTTCTTCCTCCTCCCATTGCCCCTCTGTTTGTGTCGCGTGCTCCTTCTAGGTGAAGACGATGAGGGTCTTCGTCGAAACCCTCCTTCGAAATTTGTGTAACCATCATAGAAGGGATCCATGGGAGTTGGTATTCCACGTGGAAGTGGGCCGTAGATTCCATAGGATCCCATGTTAGGCTGCATCATAGGCGATGGCATCATAGTTGGTGCCATCGTAGGAGGTGCCATCATAGGCGCCTGCATCATCGGTTGTTGCATCGGATAAGGCATGGGAACAATGAGCGGCTGTGGCGCTGGTGGAGGTGGTGGTGGAGCTGGGGCCGGTGGAGTCACCAAATAGTGCACAGGAGGGGGCCTAGAAGGAGCCGGTTGACTGGGTGCCGAGGGAACCACAATGACCGACGGTTGACCATTTGTACCCTGATGAATGATTGGCTGGCCAGTGGGACGCTGTTGCAAAGGCTGCACGTTCATTGGTTGATACTGCTGACTTGTAGCTACAGCCATGGATTCTTGTCTCGGAGGTGACATAGAGTGGTGATGGTGGTGGCAGGAATGGACTCCACCGTCACAACAGGAAACGCAAGAGTGGTGCCTTATTGTGCGACTAGGAGTACTTTGACGCACGTATTCTCCGCCCTCGTAATTTTCATCCGTACTGGTGGTTTCAGAGATATCAATATCAGGTTCCCGAGGAGCTTTTTTGAACTTGCGTGACGTTGCGCTGCTACGCTTAGAAATGGATATTTTCTTCTCCCGTGGCGACTTGGAGCGATCATGGGGAAGTGAACGTCTACTGGGTCCTGCCATATTCTCCTCAAGGACCTCAATGCATCGACGTGGAACGTGGCCTGTTTGTCCGGTTGGCGTACGCAAACAGCACCACTCACTACTGTCATCCAAGACCTATGAACAGAAGGAAGTACATCATTCTACGCCTCCTAAACTGAACATCCAGGCAAGGAGAATGCGCGAGATGCAACTTGAGCAATAAGAATATTTATTTACAAAGCACAACATGCCTTGTTGAGGTGTAAGCGAAAGATACCCAAACAAAATTACCTCAAGAATATCACCGACATTAACGCTGAGTTCCCTAGCCGCTTCACTCACGTTCTTCTGTTTTGCGATGACAAGACTAAAGGGGGGAGAGAAGATCATCATGGTAAACGGAAACAAACCCAACTTACGTTCCACCACGAGCACGAACGCCGCTGATGAAGCTCTCAATGTCGATTTTCTCCTCCCCCTCCTTCTTCTGCGGTGTAGCATTCATTGCTGCTAAAAGAAGCCTCAGAATTGGTTTTTTTTCTTTTCTGATCGAAAAAGTCCCACTCCATTTATTGCTATATTAGGTCGCAAATTGGTTAAAATAAGGACCCTCACCGAACTGAGATGATTATAACCCATCACCACGTGAGCGATTCGAACAAAAATGTTGGAATTTCAATTTCTCACATTGCATTTATTGAACTGCTACGAATACCATCTCTACCAGACCGGCGCATATGAAATGCTTTAGCACTTTCTCTCTCGCTCTATCTATGGTGCTTTTCCAATGGTAGCAGCAGGAGCACCAGTGGCGGTGACCGTGCTCGGTTTCTGGTGCCAGATTGCATTAGAAATAGAGCGAGGGAGGGAATAGGCTTGTGAAAACGCAGTACTGTGCAATTTGGCAAGAGAGGAAGGCAAGAAGGTAAGCAGGCTCCTTAAACGGCACGTCCAGTGTGCCAGAAGTAAGGCGCATCAAATCTTGTCATGTGTAATCTACAAGACAGGGCTAATGTGTCCACAACAATTCCAATATTTCACCATCTTTATTCAAAATGTGGTTATCCTAACAGTAAAGTGTGATGTTACTGGTAGTTTAAATATTGTCTTAGCAGTTTTTAATGACACATGCCACATTGAGTGAGTAAAATGCTTCCAACCACCCCATTATATTTCGAAGAGGAAGTCACAGTTCCAGTGATTGATAAATTGAGGAAATGCTAAACGGTAAGCATAGAGTAAAATGTGTCATCATGATGGACAGTTCCTATTGTTATGATCAGGAGGCTCACAACTACTGCCTCTTAAATATGGCACGAAGAGATGAACCTCTCTTGCTGTACCAGAGCAACAAATCAACGAGTGAATTGCCTGCTTGTTAGTTAATAACAACAGGTCACATTAAACACAGCTAATGTCAATTTAAATCATGAGATTTCTAGCCCAGGATCGCTTTCGCAATTGTGCAGATTTGAATAACAATTTTGGCATTTAGGTTTAACCTGTGACAGAGCTGCTTCACCGTGGCGACTGAGTTGTGACAATTTAGTGCAGATGAGAGTGATGCGGATGGACAATATCTGCAGATTCTCAGCAGATTTAGTTTGTTTTTGCAGCCTTGAAGATAACTGTTTCCGCCTCTAGACTATAAAGTCGCCTCACTCGCTCTCAGGGGTTATGATGTTAACCACCATAAATACCACTATGGTCTCGAAAGACGTTATCTACCCCATCCACGGCAAAACAGTAGTTAGGGGTTAAAAGGCGGATCTTTCGATTACTCCAATCCAAACTCACCAGGCATGGGCTCTAAAATAAGGACAAAAGAATTGGAGGAAATATTTTCCGCAAAATTTTTTGATGAAAGAGGAAAGTAATAAACGACACTTCAATACAGATTGACTAAAAAAATCGTATCGAGACAAACGCACTGTAGTAGCCATAGTCCTTAATTGTCATCTCCGGTTTGAAACCCTAGAAAGGCAATGGGTAAAATTAATAAATGAATGAATTAATGTTATGGTGGGAAGAGAGGGGAAGGGAAAAGGGGGAGGGGGTCGAAAGAGAAAGGCAAGAAGTGCATGGGTCAAAAAGGAAGGAAAAAAAATTGAAACATCCATACAACTTACACTTCTTTCCACAGTGGTGGGTCTTGTTGAAAGAGCAAAGTCTCCGTTAACATTGTCTGGTTTGCCACTAAAATGTCAAAGACATTACACATAATTAAAAAAGAAGCAACTTAAACCGTTATCAACCAATTAAGATTAATACAACTCAAAGAGTATTTCATGTCTTCAAGTGGGTTTGCCGAAGTCTGCATAAACCTCACTCAGGGACCGGGTGGACTAGAATATATAGGTAATACATAGGTAGCACTTAAATATCTGATACCATTAAAATGTCTCGCTAAACAAGGTGTCTAATAAGCTCGGTAGCTTTGCGATGCAAGCATTGGGTGTGTCTGGAATGTGGACTGTTAAAAGAGAGTACATTCGCGTAATTCCGCTTTTCTTTGTGGTTCTAGAGCAGGCCGCAAAAATTGTGCGCCCATAATACTTGCTCTCTCCTCGGCAAAACACACACTGTGACACTTCTCAAGAAAGCCATCCAGCACCTCTTGCACCACCAATTCATGGGACTTAATGAATTAGAGATCAAGCGATGGTTCTTCAGTGTACCTTACTTCTTACCGTGAAAATCACCGCCACCCGATTCAACAGACACTTCCCATAGCTTCGCATCTTTCAGTATTTCGTAAAGATGCCAGTCATTAAAAGGTTCGAAAACTTCCTTCTTTTTTTATATATTATGGCGCACTCCATTTTTTAGGAGCTGTTAAAAATTGCCGATTTTACAAAAAATGTTTGAAAAAGTTACACAAATGCAAGTAGTATTTAAAAGAGCTAAGAGATTTTCAACACATAACCATCTCCCTAGAATAGCTAAACAGGTAAAAAAAATTCCAACCCAAGTACTTTTGCAAAAATTGGTATTTATTGAAGAATTTTCTATTATCCAAAGATAAAAATCCTCTAAACTCGGTAAAAATTAAACCAAAGTTCCCACTCATTCAGCCATGGGCGATGGGTTTGAAACCGTGCTACAATCTTCAAACGATTTTTTACCAAAAAAAATGTGCTTTTTATAAATCAAGCCAAAAAGATGAGGCTTGATAGAAGTGTAAATCGTTTATAGTGCTGTGAACAAGGTTACACTTGGGAAAAGGCAAGGAGAACACTCACTAACGTTGACTGTGCCTGGTTCTACTGCTCCTGCCCTTAGACTTTGCCACGGGAGCCCTCCTCTTATGTGGCATGGTGCGGAAGGGTAGGCTAAGGAAAGTGTTCTATCACACCAAAAGTGATAAGGATAACCTGATTAACATACTTTTAATTTGTTTTAATGGTGCGCTTGCATCACTCCTCATCACCTCGACACTGCGATTTGTCGGCTAAAGTTGTGCGAATGAATGAAGCCATGGTGGCGGTAATGGTGCAAGGCAATTCGCCTACTGCAAAAAGGATCTTTTCGACAAAATATCGCCTTTTCTACCGCCTGCTTCTCTTTTAATTAGAAGCATGTTAAGGATGGAAACCAGAGGTGACTTGGCGCTCTGCGTGGAAAGGGTGAAAAAGGGGAACTTGGTTGCAACTTGATAATGATCCCACTCCAGACAGTACAAGTCAAGACGATCCCTTTGGGTGTCCTGTCGCGACCATAAGAAAAGGAAATGATTGGCGAATTTTTGATAGCTGATTTGTACAAATTAGGCCAAAATCTCACGCTAAAATTTACTGATTTTGAAACTTGTGTTTAAGTTGGTTCAGACAGCCAACAAAACATTCCCATATGTCAACCAAATTTTAAGTCGTGCGCCTCTACTGGCTTGACAGATACTTAAACTCATTCGACAGCGGAAATAATTGAAGACAAATGCAGACCTTAACCTCTTCTTTTCATTGAAGAGCAGGAGAAGCTAGGTAATGTAGTATGAAGTCACTTTAGACTTGGTAGCAAAAGAAAATATACTTGCTTCACCTGGAAAGAGTTTCAGTTTATCTTCAAGCTAAATGAAAGTAAAAATTTGGGGTTCTGCTTCAAATAAGTTAGAAAAATATAAGATTTATGTTTCAGCCGAAGGTAATTTGACGAAGATATCCTCCTGATCATGTTGAAACCCTGGAGATCCAGATTCCAGAATTTGTCATTGACTGAAGTTAAAACTTATTCAAAGGCAGTCCAAAAGTCACTTAAATTGCCAAATAGAAACCTAGAAGGAAATTAGATTCTCAAAATCGTTCAAAGTCTAATTTCACTGTTCAAAGACACGATTCATTACAATCTTAATCTGTCATTTATTCTGATTTAAATATGTTCAGAAAGAAAGATGATTTTAAAATCTGTTGGACTTTAATATTGTCCCCTGGAAGTCCACAAATAAATACTTGAGCCCTCGTTCCTGCCGCAGTGGAGGAGTATCCCTCATAACATGGAGGTGATTTGATAAAAGCATAGCTTTTCATTCTCCGCTACTAAATCCTAAAACCAACTGGTTTGGGCTTCACTTTAGGACCTCTATAGAACCATCAAAGTCAATGGTCGAAATGCGGAAATACTAGAAATTTTCAAGGTCGTCCAAAGTCAAAGTATGATTTTTTAATTGATTGCAGTAACTACGTCGTAAAGGTGGAACTTATGATAGCATCAAGCTAGTCAAATTCAGTTTTAGGCTCACGTTCCCATCAAGATGGCAGCATGACTTAAAAAATGTCAACTTTCAATCCTCCTTTACCTCAACCACTAAGGATGGCAGATGAAACTCACCCGGGGACGGTCCAAGCATCGCCAAGCGACTGCCAGAAGGACTTGTTACCGGCCTGAAGGTAGTCTGAGAGGGCGCTAATGGTTCTGTCGGTGAAGGCAGGTCGCCACACCGAGCGCACGAGATTGGGATCGTAGTGGATCACGCGATTGCCATCGCAGATCTTTTGCACCCACCACAGCGACTCAAAGAGACGATTAAGCAGCTCTCCTGGTCCCGGATCTTTGATGTGGTCTTTGAGATCAGCCGTTACATTGATGCAATTCCGAATGCGCTCCACATGGGCCAATGCAGCCTCGTACGAGGGCGGAGTTAGGCTGTCACGCCACAATGATCCTTTGCAAAAATGCAACAAAGCAGTTTACAATTTCGCAGTAAATGTAAAAAAGTTGAAAGAGGCATTTACTATTTTTGGGTAATTTCTTATTGGCTAATTCATGAATAGAGCTGTAGCTAAGTGCGGATTGGTTCAGCGTACACCTGAAGTACGCAATATGACATAATGGGATTAGGCGAATAAAAAACTTCGTTTCAGCTTCTAGACCACAGCTTTTGGTGGTGTAAATATGGTGGATTTATGCTACTAGATGGAGGTTAATGAAAGAAGATCGGATCAAAAACGAATTTCTCTCTATTTGTCATACCAAAATACACACGAAAATGTCCTTACAAACCACTCAAACAACAGGTAGTGAACGATCTTAGAATGAGCATATTAAATTCCTTAGTGGAAGCGAATAATGAATAAATGCGGAAATCTTCATCTGGGAAATACATAGTTCTTAGCGTTAACAAGGCATTTAAACGACTGAGATAAAATTGTATTCCCACTTGTTGATGAAAAATGGACTGTTTTGGCGTCTATAACAAGAAAGTGTAGTCCTCCTAAAGTACAATTCACTGCTTTAAGGTACTTTATGGTAGTCCCTCACATATTTATTGTTACCATCTTCCTTAGTTATGAAACCTAAAATGGTTTACTTGAATTGCTGCCTAATCTAATTACGGTCTGAGAACACTCCACAAGGGTGTGATTTGAAGCAATCATCCGGATTTTACCAAGTAGGACTACGCAGTCATTGTAAAACCTTGGGACACAAAGGGAGACAGGGTGCGAAAGCACATAATGTTTGTAGCTAGCATCTCAGCAGCACAAAAACATCTAATTAGAGTGCTTTTATAAAAATGAAAAATATAAAATTTTAAAACATTAAGTGCTAGTCGTCAAAAATTTTATGCTAATGCAACTGAAGGGCAAAGTTAAAAACTTACGATCAACTTTATTTGCTCCGGTGACTTGAAATGAAACAGCATCATGCAAAAGGTTCTCAAACCCCTCAATTTCATCAAAGAGTTGGTTTAACTCCTCCAGTTTTCCCTTGGTTCCTCCAGTAGAGGACTAAAGCAGTCTTTAGGGACAATAAACAACTTCAAACCTCTCTTGCATGACGCTTAATTCTTTCTGGTTGACTGATGGCATCCTTCTTCCGCGACATTGTTCGTGTTGGCTGATACCGTGGTTTAGACTGCTTGTTCACTCGCCTAGCATTTTAAAGAAGGTAAAAAAGGTACCACCTACTTTGCGTTATCCGCACCCTCATTAACAATATCAATGACCCAATGAAGAATACGTTTATCGCTCAGACTGAAAATGTGCACCTCGTTTGGAGCTTCGCCATCGGTAACGGTGCGGGCAAGGAAGCGAAACACAAAGAGATGGGGGTATTCAGCGCCCTTGTGAGTCCAAGAGTACCCATGAACATCATCGATATAGCATAGGTCAAAGCACTCTGAGGGATCTCTCTCACCCTCCACCCGCACTGTAAGGTACTCCCCATCCACAATTCGTAGGTGACATTCAAGCAAGGTTCGATCAGACCGATTGAGCACAGTCTCTAGATTGTACATAATCTCCTTGGTATTAAGCTCGTCATCGTGCTCAAGAAAGCTTGCAATGTGCAGAGCACTAACCTCTTCATCCATGCTTAGGTTTTCCTTCAAGGAAAAGGAATTATACAAACTTGCATAATTTAAATGAACAGTTGCATAAAGTACTTCCAAATTAACAGCTCAAAAAACAAAGCTAGGTGTTGTACGTGCACCATTGTTTAATTTCCGAAAAAAAATGTTGTATAATATTTAGGATATAGCTGATCCAAAAAATTCGAATACCAGACTTGATAGTTACTTAATTCATTCAACTATACCAGCCACAAGCTTTAAAATACCCAACCAGTCCTAATTTACATAGTTTTTTAGCTACAAAACAAGTATCGATGCAATCATGCTAAGTAAAATCTTGGCATTTATTTGCATAAATAGGACGTCGACAAGGTTAAACGCAAAAAATGCAGCGGCTAACACATCGGACCTCCAAAAATGAAGTGCATCCCTTACTTACTGACTAAAATGTAGTGGAAGATTCGGATTAGCGTCCAAGTTGTCTAGAGCAAGTATTACCGCTGCCTTCCAAAACGGTAGGGTGTGTTTCAAGGTATATTACTGACATAATTTATATAGCTAAACAAAACCCCAATCTTTAAAACAAACTTTTAGGTGGTCTGATTTTGCATTTAAAATAAGCTTTAATTAGCCACGCAACAATACCAGTCCATAAAAGGGGTGTTGTGATAATATACCAATTATTGGTGTGGGAACTGGAAATCGGAGTAGAAGCCCTTAATAAACAGGGTACCCTTACTTGTTCAACTCTTTTTTAAAAAGAAAACGCGTTTATCAGATACGATTTTTAGTGCTTAATTTGCAACAACCACTAACCGGACTTTTTTACATTTAAGCTTGTAAACAATGGGAAAGACCATCTAAAATGCCATAATTAACTTGAGTTCTACATAATGTAACAACAGTATGAATATTTGAGTGAATGACTTATGAAGCATTGACGTAGCGTCCCGAGACTTCCCTGAATGTACATATTCAGCACAGAGGTGTCTAAGCTACTGGCATGACCCGAAGTTCAACCCACCCAGCGAGGTACAAGAAAGCTAATTCCAACTACAAAATTGGCATCTCACCAATACCGGGGGATAAACCACCATTGTATTACATAGACTCCCTCCTCTTTTGAGCGTCGTCTCCTGCACTCCCCTTGGTCAACCTCCCGCGTCAGCCATTACAATGTAGTCGGTGCTATAAAAAAATACCCGCAATCCGACCGACCAGTCACCAAATTAGTGTGCAACTGAGGAGATACTTGACCTCAATGTCACTAATCCCTATTGGCAGCTTAACTGGATCTGGAGTTTCGTCGGGTTTGGAAACTTGATTCAGGACGGGGAATTGCGCTGGCCATCATGCCTGTCCATAGATGGGTGTAGGAACACTGGCCTAAAAGTATATTTGTGTAGGGAAGGACAAGATTTAACACAGGTCCATGAGGGACGGTAGAGGGAGTCTGTAACGAAACTTTCGGATGGTTCACGGCTAGTGTCGCTTCAGTTGTTAATAGCTTTTCTGCATAACATGGGAATGGGAGAGATGCCGAAGGTGGACATCAACATCAACCATTCTATTAACGGCCATCACCATTCTCCCATCCGTAGTATATGTACTTCTTCCGCTCCGCTGAAGTTTACCACTCAGCAGTAAAAATCAGGATACATGTCGTTTAAGATCGAGTTCGCTTTCCGCTGCCACCAATGCAGCTTCCCGAGACTGCCCTGGAGACGAAAGAAGACACAATACTCGGGCAGAATATACATATTCAGCACAGAGAAGGTGTCTGGGCTATTGGCATGGCCCAAAAGGCCAGCCCACGCAGCGGGTACAAGAAAGCTAATCCAAATGTTCAAAAGTGGCGCCTTACTAATACCAAGGGATAAACCACCATTATATTACATTGGTGTCGCATTACTTTTTATGCCCTTCGCTGTGGTATATATTTGGCCTAACTAGGCTGAACACTTTGACCATTCGGTTCACCCACTGTATCTGGACATTTTTAGCCCTACTTGACATACACGATTAATTTGACTCTTCCTCCTTCATTTGATAATAAATGGATCATTCGTAACCATCAATATGGTTTACATATTTATCATAATTCCTTCGCAATGCAAGACAACTTGGTGAAATGTGGACTAGATGAGTAGCGAAGGGTCCTGCAGAAGCATTACAATTACTTAGTTTAGATTGTTTACAGAGAGCTCGTTTTAAATTTCTTCAAACGCGATCCCCTTAGCGCATTGCATTTTAATGTGTTACTTAGATTCACTAATGCAAAGAATTATGATTCCAGTATTTCATGTTAAATCATATTTATCTAAATTTGCAAACTGGTCAGGTGTTTGCCTCTTTGATGTGCCTTCTAGTGTGCCTTGTTCTACTCTCAAGCGATTCACATTAATCGGTAAACTGCGCTACGGACCAGTCATTTCAAAAAGCTCAAAACCTTCCGTCTTCTGAGCAGATAGGAAACTTGGTGAGCCCTGACTGCAATTGGGGTTTCTCGCAAAGCGTCTCCTTTTCATTTAGAGGCATTCAGACCAAAAAACCTCCTTTGGATCGTTTTAATCTAGCGAACCAAGTGGATTGTCCAGTAAAGGAGTTTGTCACGAGTAAATCAGATCGTGTGTACTACTGATTCTTAACATTGCACAGTCTCCGAGAGTTCATGTTGCATGCGAAAATGGACTAGTCGACATTGGGTGCTCTAAGTATGACAACCATCCATACTGTCATCGTTCACACCACTATGTATAAATGATAAGCGTCAGACGCCCAGAGATCTGACCATAACAAGGTACGCCAGGCGCCAATAAAGCATCAATCTTCGGTTATGGCACAGTTCTGCTGTAAAATTTACGCTATATTTCAACAAACAAAAGCGGTAGATGTGAAATGTAAGTTCAACCACCTTGCAAACTGCAGCATGCCAAAAACTTGACGAAGTTCGCCAAGTAAATAAACCGCCTTGGGTCTTACAAGGAATGGAGCAAGATGCCCCACCCGTGGTTACCATTTCCATTCACTGGGTGTGCATTTAACGAAGTAAATGGATATTTCCGTCCCTGGGCTACCAGTGATTCATTATAAATGAATTCTGATCCTGGAGACCACCTTTCACATTAGGTTAGTAAAAGAAGCCGAATGATTCAACAAGGGAAAATTTGTAATTAAAATAGTAGCTACAGAACACGAAATCTGATGGCGCTTTGGTTTAGCCATTAGCAAATTGGAATGTCAATCTGCGGAAGGCATTGTCTTCAGCATCTCGAAGGCTGCTTTTTCCAACCCCTCACTAAAAAGGGTAATTAGAAGGTTTAGCTGAAATCGCCATTCTGAATTAGTAGACTCTAGATCCCCCGAAAGTTGAGTCCTCGAACGTTTCTCGATATGTACTTCCTTTGAGTTCCCGCTAAATAATACATCGTTGAGACACTCTGTGCACTTCTAATTACAGGAAGATCATGGACATTATAAATACTATAAGTGCATCAGGATGGAAATTGTCTGCGTCGCCGTAAGTGCCAGTAGTCAAGTCCGTGCACGCCACATCGCCCTGCTTACGCACACACGTCGGGCTAATAAAGACGCCCGCCCTGACGTCTTTGTGCGCCGGTTCTTCTAAGAAATTGGCAAGAGTGGAAATCAAGAGATATCCTAGAAAGCTCGGGGAATCACACTTCAAAAAACGACTTCTACAAAGTTAAAAAGGGAAATAATATTCTGAGATTAGTGGTAGCCCCAGCAACAGCAAAACCACGGTTTGTGGCCGTGGCCTAGGCATGCATGGCTAGAATCAATCACGTGGACGGACAGTGTAAGTTTTACAAAACAATTTGACGTAATGTTGGGCAATCTTTCCATCTGAATGGATCAAAATGTTTTTTAGTCACTCCTTACACCGACGGAACGCACCCTGACCATGCTCGCTATACCAGCCTCCCAGTTTTTTCGCACACTTGCAATAGATAGCTTTTGTTTTTTACATTTCCTTACCGCCTTTGGGAGAAATTGGAGCTCTGAAATTCCATAAGTTCGTAAAAGTGGGCCTTTTTGACGCCTAAATTATTGGCTCCAATTAGCTCTGCTATTGATCTCCCAGTCCTTCTCCTCTCGTTTGTTATAACTATTGAAGGAGGAGTAATTGGAATGTTTCAGGACAACTCACCGAAAGCCTGGGTGTGCGATGCTGATGAGAGCATGAGCACGTTGACGAAGGTTCTTGCCGAAGAGGTAGGCGATACCATGCTCTGTGACGATGTAACGAACGAGGGCGCGTGAGCAGAGGACCGCAGAGCCACGCGTCAGGAAGGGCCGAATGGCACTCTCGCCGTCTGGCGTGAGCGAACGCATGCACAAGATTGGCTTCCCACCTTCCGACCAACTTGCGCCTCGAATAAAATCCTCCTGCCCACCCACGCCTTTATAAGACAGGCAGGGAACACATGAGACGGCAGTTTAATCCCATTGCAGTTTTATGCTATGAAATACTATCAGTTAGCAGACTGCCCACTATTAGTGCCATAAGATTTGATTTTTCAAAGAACCCGCAAAAGAAGATGAACTTTTTCGAAAAATTACATCGGCAGGTGGTATCTTAATTCTACAGGAGGAGAAATAACAAGTTCATTTCAAACAATATCTGATAGACGAAGAGGAATTGTAAATCGTGGAAGACTGCTAAGCAGGACTACTTTTTGCTGCACACATATAGGTATGCAGAGGAGACAGATCTCAGTCCCAATCGTTGTTTGATCTTAATTGAGTAAAGAATTGCGTCTGCAGATCACTACACATTTGCATGCACAAAGTATACATGGTCTCGCAGAAATGAAGCGGCGCATGCCTTTGGAGCAGGAGTAGTGGGTGGATTGTTGGATGATGACTGCTGGTTCGCCTAACAAACGTTACACTACAAATGCTACTTCTCACTACAAACCTCTCGCTTAAGCCGTATTTTTATGCCGCAGGTGAGGTAAGCTGAAAACAGCACAGGTGCCAGTATCATGCGAATTTCGGATAAACGCTAATAGAAAGGCCGTGCAAAAATAAAACAAGTCCATGAAAGCACTAACTTACATTCATTCCTGATATTTTTGCTCAGACTAGCGAAGTAAGCATTCTTAAGGGAAAGGGAATTTCAGACTTGGTAAATATGAACTAATTTATAGATTAAGACCTTGTTTGGTGCAATTATTCATAACCTAAAGCGGCAAAAAAATTACTTACTAACACCTTAGAAGTGATTTGCTTATATACTCTCGGTTAGAATGGTATTAATCTCAAAAATACCTTTCCACTCCTAGGATTCAAATGAAATAATAAGTAAAGGAAATAGTTTTCATTCCCAAATATGCGGTAATGATCAACCATTGTGTCATTTTAACAATCAGAACTGCAAGTTTCTTTCTGTAGTCAAATGATACTGAAAGCTTATTATTTAACGAAACAGCACTCTCAAGTTGTTTGCAATAATGATAGGGGATTAATGAAAAACTTAGCGGAATCTATTCCATCCATCCTTTAAAAAACTAAAAAAACTGACACCTACGTATAGTTCATAAAACATATTCAAACCCCCCTTGTCTCAGACGATATTATTTACTGACTGATGAACAAAAGAAAAAACGATCTGTCAACATAATTCTTATTCTAAAACTTTGACCAACCTGAGTAGACTTTTGTTCCAAAACATGAGGAGACAGTCTGCCCAGTGAGATCCACTTCCAAACAGCTATTCACGGCAGCAACATTTGGATTTCGAGCAATCACCTCTGGCGCATTCGTCCATGCGATGTCGCAGAGATCTAACGAGGGAAAACGAGGTTTATCAGCATGCATTAGAATCTGTTCCCATCGTGAATATTTAATCAGAAACCAGGGGGAGACTTACTGACAGAGGAGTTTTCGTGAATGAAATCAAACATCTCCTTCTTGCCGACAGCGAAACTGGCAACAATGCGACCGCGACGGACATTCTTCATGGAATTAGAGATGCATCCTGCGTGCCACAGATCTGTCACTTCGGATGAAAGCATATCGGTGTGAATTCCGAGGTTTTTGTGGTTCTTAAGATGGCGACTAGTAGCACAAGGAATCCGACCTATGCCTGCGTACAAAAAAGCCATATACTTCCCTAACAATTGTAAATTTCCAGAAAAATTTGGGAATAAATTACCAAATTGGCAAGTATCACCATCTTCGATCAGGTTTTCAGCAATAATCTTTCCGATTTTTAAATCCACTTCTGCAATTTCTGGAATCTCAAATTCCTGCAGAGGGGAGGAACTGTGAAATACATAGTCCAATTTGCTTATATGCACCGTGGTGTCGCCAAATGTAATCGGAGTGTTGGGATTAATTTGTGCTAAGCAGGAAAATTAGAAGAAGCTTAATGAAAGACCTACCAACAACAATCTTGGAGTTCTGAATGGCAGCACGGTTAATATCAACGCCACCACAGAGGCAGCAGAAGCCATGCTGGTTTGGTGGACTGACTTGAATGAGAGTTAAATCCAAGTTGAATTGGCGTCTTCGATAGAGGTGAGGAATTTCACTAAGTGAAATCGGGACAAAATCGGCTTCACCATTGTTTATTGCGTCACGACAAAAACGAGCTAGAATATTATTAACGAAGCACGCTTACTGGCAAAAAGGTTGTTAATTCGGATAAACTTTTTGCACTCTGGTTCCAAGACGGAGAGCTCACCTCTAGGAAAAAACTGATGAAGAGTAATACCCCCCAAGCCATGCTCAACAACATAGCTTTTTAACTCCTTTAATAATTCACATGGTGTCCCAACACCTCCTTGAACAAAGACATTGGCATCTAAGGCATATGTAAGCAAGTTTTAACGATACTTTCGCCTAACTCTGAAAACATATCTTCACCACTACATGCCCATTTAGGATATTTTCCTGGATTCATTGAGGATGGCTCCGTTAGATTCGGAGCAACTTGGCTTCTTGCTCCGTAGAAGGTACGAATAAAAGAACGACCGAGTGGTAGTCCGCGCGTAAAAAGGCGCAACATCCTACAGCATTCGTTTAGAGCGGCAATATGCATGTAAAATAACCTTGAGTGCTTAAGGTTGCTCAAAATATTATAAAAAGCAGAGTAATATCAGTTATTAAAAATGGCAAATATGCAGTGCAATGCAAGAGAAATCTAGCAGCTACTCAAATAGCGCAAGTCAATGAATGGAGCTTCATAGTCATCTATGTTACTTTTGACATGTTTCAATTAAATGCCAAGAGCGCTCTAAATTGCTTCATTTTGACTTGTTGATAATTTTCCAACCTTTTCAAAGGGTACGTGTCTTTGAAAACAACTAATGACAACCATAAGCATTGTTTATTCCTTTGTAAAATATGTCTGCGAAACAGCTGCGTTCAGTGCAATTTAATTTATTTAATTATAGGTCCACACAAATTGCCTGAGTCAACTCTGAAGAAGTAAGAGGTCACAGTAACATAGCATAGAGGCTACTGGCATGGTGTGGGAGCATAAGTGCAACCCGCGTAACCAAACACAGAATTAAACGAGTTGACAAAGCCTTCCATGACTACGTATGCTCACAATTCTTTGAGGATTGCATTCGCCCTCAGTGGCATGGCCCTTTGGCAACGGTGTAAGTAGCAGCCGAATCCGATTCAAAAGAAAAGAATAACTCAATTTCTTTGGTTAGCTGTTGAACCTAAACTCCCCAGAGGTAAGGCCACCACTCTGGATGCCCATATCTGCGAATCCTCTCAACAGAGGGACAAACTTGACTGTTACCTTTGATTAATGCACTCGTCTAACGTTCTCAAGAGGGCTATCAATAACTGAAGCAGCATCAGGCGTAAGGGATTTGTTAAAATTTATTTGAGAGCTGTCTACTTCACCTATATGAACATGCTAATCACTTGACTCAGCAGTACCTTCCCTGAGTGTCCATCATCTGAATGGAGGCTGGATTGACGAGTGGGCAGCACTGCAATGAGAACAAAGTACCTGGGAGGAGTAGATGCAGAGTAGTGGCTCCTTCCAGTCGCTTCAAACTTCGTCTTTCTCCTAGTAGATCTGCTTTGAGGCGACTAGTTTCTACGACTGGTGTCTAGCCTAGGAACAACACCTGTTGTGGAGTGTCTTTCAGCCCTGGGCAATACGGAGTCAGTGAACACCCATGTTTAAATACAATCCACAAACTGGACAAATTGATGAGCACAATGGAATTGCTAAGGAGTACCAGTGGTGTTTGGATCGGATGTCTTCATGCCTACGGAACACTTTAGTGACTGGGTTTTGTCTCGTGGATGGTTTCTAAAGCACCGACTACATTATGATCGTCGACACGGCCAATAAAACAAAGGAAATGCCAGTGTCGAAGAAGTAGTGCCCATGTGGTGACTTCCATTTTTCGTTTGACAACGCTATTTCTTTTCTCCTACAGCTTGCTAATTCGGCCGATAGAGCATTGGGAGGATCGCGTTTATGGTTACAAGTTTGAGGTCAAAAGCAAATTTACAGTTATTGGGATCTAGAAACCAAAGTTATTGAGGCCTGCATTTATTTTCCACTACAATTCGATTGACTCCGGGCCTTCTGTGATTGAACATATATTATGCTGAGTATTATTATGTCTTTGTTGCCTTTGGGGATGTCTCAGGACGCCGAAATCTCTCGAATTGTCGACCTGCAGGAGGACTAGGGGCTGCTGACACACCCGGAGGCCAGGCTACCCGTCCGCGGTACATTGGTGGAGCCTAAAGTGGCCTGTTACCAAAAGTAAGAGCTTAGCAAACAATTCAAGCATTACAAGCTACCTCGCAAATTTGTAATGCAATCATATCTACAAGACTACTTTCCGCAGCACCTTCCCAGATGCCGATTCCCATGTATAAGCTCCTCATCTATGCCTTTACGGAACTCCCACCACCAGAACCAAATAAAAAGGAAACATCGGAGCATTAGCCTTGATAAACAGCATTAGACCACATAATTTGAAGGTCGCACAAAAGAGAAGAATCGAGATAATCATTAACCAACATAGTTATTTTACTGCCGCACGCAAGCACGTGCACTCATACTTCACTGGCCCGTACAGCACAGTAAGGCACAGGCCATACAGTATCACAAAACAAGACGGAGAGAGAAGAAGGGAGAGAAAAGAGTGGGAGAAGAGGGGGGGGGGAAGTGGATTCTGGTGTACACGTTGGGGGAATAGGCTGCATATTTGGCGCAAAAAGGAAAACCAATGCGTGGTTGGTTTGTGACAGTTGTTAGTCAGGGCTGGTGAGTGAATGAAGCACGAGAAAGTTTAGAGGTTGAAGGATTGTCTAAGAGAAGCAGACCTCGTTGACGTAGTAACCAAGCTGCTGATTGTCCTCGCCAAAGTCGAACATTTTCATGTCGATAATGGGCAGAAGTTCCGGATGGTTGGCAACTAGATCGAAATTAGCTGTCGAGCCGGTCGGTGAGCGGTCCTAGAAAAAATAACACCATCTGACTGTTTTAAAGTCACCTAGCACACCAGTATTACGTGACAGCATTACAAGTTCAAAATTACTCCCTAAAGACGTTATGGGATTAATTCAGCCCCTGCATTGCCCTTTTGGTGAGACTAAAAACCAAATGCTCATCAATTTGTACATATGTTTATCAAAGCCGAAAAGCGCAGAAGTGAAGCAGAGGATGAGGCGCACCATACAGTCATCCTTGATATTGACCTCCAGTTGCACGAAGCCGCCCTCGCCACGAACTCGTCGATCGAGGTGGGTGTTGATGACCTTGCCATTGAAGAGAAGCAAGTTGGCTGCCAAGTCGTAGTTCTTGTTGCGGCTGTCGTAATAGACAACGGAGCCACGGCACAGTGCCGTAATCGACTGCTCCGCCCGGTGGTGCAGCAACTGGAGGAAGTTCAACTGGTTTCGCGGCGCGTAGTACAACTACAAAGTACGCAAGAAAAAAAACGATTTCATCTTTATCAACGCAGTCAAGTTTGGCTTCATACCTTCGACCGTTTGAATTTCAAACTTTTAAAGACACTGCAAGAACCTACGCCAGTGTGATAATGAGACTTACAAGGCCTCAAAATGCTCCAAGAAATACCTTAAATACCACTTCGTTCCCGCCGGTCTGGCTAAATTATATTTTCGCTTTTGAGTCATCAACTTTTGACATACGCGTTGAGTTCCATTGGTGTTCCCTTCCAAAAGCTTGGAGAACCACCAACTGCCTTCGGCACCGCTCTTCCTCAAGTTGACCAGACGGAGCTGAAAAGAACCATAAATGAATCACCAATTAGATAATTAGGACAGATGTGTAAGTAACTTTTTTTGTATAGGAGAGTAATTCAGTTTCCTTTGAGCTTTAAGTTTGCAAGCTCAGTTGACCGTCTCCTAACCCATAGCAATGCCTCAATAAACTTTATTTGAGTAAAGTGCAAGAAATCATACAATTCTAAAGGCTCTTTTGCTTGGTATACCGGGAAAAGACGCACGAAATCACAAAACTTCAGCGGTTTACAAGGACTCACCGCCTTGGATTCAGGTGTAGCATGGACACAGGTCTTGGCGACGCTGCCAGAGAACTTGCACTCCACCTTGATGGCATCGCGACTCGAGCCTAAATTGGGATCGATCCAGTACTCGCCAGAGACGGGGCCGTGCGGCGAGTCTGTGGCTTCCATAATTTCGCGGCAGTGGCGCGCCGGGTAGGCACGCGTACCGATGGGACGTCGGTAGTATCGCACCGCTGACTCTAGACTTTCAATGTGGGCGTAGAGGCGACGCAACACCGCACCGATGGCCGGCACGTTGTTGGGGAAGAGGCTGGCATCAGGATCCTTCATATCGTAGAGCTCGTCCTCGTTAATGCTTCTCTTGGTACGACCCGGTTCGAATTTGAAGTAGCCGGCGGTGAGGTCGAGAATCTTTACGGGACCAGGAGGACCGGGGGGACCCTGGGGACCTGGCTTGCCCTTCGGACCGCGTGGACCACCAGGACCTGAGAGCCAATTAATGAAATCAGTGGGTTTGGGCCACGATTTTAAATACAGTCAGCAGTCAGATAGGTGAATCATTTACTTACCAACAGGTCCACGAACACCCATAGGTCCCTCAGGACCAGAGGGGCCAGAATCGCCGGGTGGGCCGGGATCACCGGTAGGTCCGGGAGGTCCCTGGGCACCCTTGGGACCGATACGTCCACGTTCGCCCTCTACACCTGTCGGACCGCGCTCACCCCTAGGCCCGGGCGGTCCCATGGGACCCACCGGACCATAGGCGCCTTTTGGTCCCTTCGGACCTGTCTCTCCCTTCCCTCCGTCTGCTCCAGTTGCTCCCTAAGGAAGTAAGAAGAGTTATACTTAGATTACGTGTTAACTTGGTTTGACAAGTCAGGTAAAAATCTATTCTTTCACACATAACCTGGGTGAATCAAGACTAGATATAGAAAAATTCCTAACATCGTTTCCGTCCGTGTTTAGGAAGCCCTATCTATGTGGCTTGAGCTCCTTTTGGCCACCATATTTGGAGTATCATTAAAGGGGTTACTAACGCGAAAGCACAGTGTAGGGGAACGGATTGTTGTCTGGTAGTAAGCCCTATTGGAACTGGTGATTTTGTTACGATGCTGGCTCAGAGATCTGTGGCTTCTTGGGTTATTCAACCTTAGCAACTGACGGGCTAATAATACCACCAATTTATCGGTTAAATGCATGAACGAAAATTATATTTAGTTGAGATTTCGGTCCGGAACAGTATATTGGCGTTGACAAGCCGTTCAAAAAAGTAATTAGTGATTTAATCTCGAGAATGCACCGATATCATCATTACTATCTGCGTAAGCAGATAACAAATAAGACCGCTTTTCGGATAATAGATTGGAATATTGAAAGACGTGTGACAAAAAGGACTGAAAATGTCACTCACAGGAATACCCTCTGGTCCGACTTCTCCCTCGGGTCCTTTGACACCTGGTGGACCCTAAAATCGAAATTGGTGAAAAGTAATTGGAAAAATTATCAAGAATGATTGACCATCAAGCAGATAAAGTGAATAAGCTAAACACCACCAAGAATCAGTTTGATTGAGGTCGCCAAAAAATACAATTTGCCAAAGGTTTTTGGTGGAGTAGAAGCTAAAGTCTCCGCTTGTGAAGACTCTAGTATGGAACACACGTGTTCATCCTTCAAACGAATGGGTGTTTGTTTTATGCTTGATAAGCTGGGTAGGATTTTGTGGTGTACATCAAAAAGGGTTCGTGAGGCATCTGATACAGCTTACTTCAACGAATTCTTTAAATTGGTAGAGACCTGTGAAATTCATGAGATTGTTCAAGTTCACCACTTAACATAGGTATGTTTCGGTCCACTGGTGCTCCTCGTTATGCTCTGTGTTATTTCCCTCTGATCTCGAGATTGCATAAAACACCAATTAATTCTGAAGAATTTGGGGGCAGTGAATTGGTAGAAATGTTTTGAAGATTCGGTCATGTTAACTAATCACACAGGTACAGGTGCATCAGGTTTCATACGAAGAAGTGGGAGTTGCGGCTGATTAAAACGGATAAAGATCAGTTGCCGAGAATTGGTTCACGACAAAATCGACTGGGAAAGGAAAGTTGGAGTTTTTTTTGCATGCATTAACTGATGACATAACACAAACGAAGAGTCTAGTCATCAGTTAGTCTTAAACGATCTACGCACTACTCACTCCACATCTCCAAAGTGCTTCCCATTTCATATTCAGCCCAGAAGATTACGCTTAGTGTGCGTGCTATTAACTGGAAGTGGGTTTATTTCGATTTGCCCACTTACTGAAGGTCAAATAACAAGTACAGCAGCAATCTCTCCGTTTAATGAAACTCAATACGGTCGAAAGGGGTTCCCAAACTTTGGTTTTTGAAAAATAGGCAGGGCTGGCTAGTCAGATTTTAAGACGGAAGTTCTATCTTTATTCTTAAAAAAGACATGGTAAGTCCTTGTATCTCACACCGATACGCTTTAAGATAGGCGACAGATGACACATCTCTGTGTCTTGACAGTAGCGCCTAACAATCATGTGATTGCATTTGAATTAGACAGTTGGGAAGTAAAGCTATGGGAGAAACTTAAGTGGCTAGGGCTGTGTGCTTGCCTGCTTCTAAAGACAGAGTATTGACAGTGATTTTTTTAACAAATAACGTACTTTATTAAATCTATTCAAATCATCTCTTATACGCACGGTCTCAACAGCTTTTAATCACGTTACTCAAATTATGGGATCTCATTACCACTTTGAAGGAAGCCAGATCATTTAAAGTGAGGTAAGTGACGTTTACAGAAGTTGGATAAACCTCACACTAATGCGTGAATTTAAATCCTATGTAGGGATAAATCACTTTGACACCTAAAACTGCTTGGATTGAATTTGCATAGAAGAAAAGCAAGACAACTCATCTGACCTGTAATCCAGCCGGTCCAGGGGGTCCTCGCAGTCCAGGTGGTCCACTCAAACCTCGAGGTCCGGGGTTTCCAGTTTCTCCGGGTGGACCCTGAGGTCCAGGTTCACCCTTGGGGCCCTTGCTACCACGAGGACCGGGCAAGCCCTGGGGACCTGTCTGTCCGGCAGGTCCCTGAGGACCCTGCGGACCCGGGGGACCACGAGGTCCCGGCTTTCCTTGAGGACCCGTATTGCCGGGGGCACCGTCTTCACCAACTGGACCAGGACTACCCCTTCCACCGGGGATACCACGGGCTCCTTGTGAACCAGGAGGACCCAAGGGACCCTAGAAATAAAAAGAGGAAATGGCGACTTCTGAATTTTGGGTTTGTCAGCTTCCACAAGCTTACATGCTTGAAGGAATAGGCCCATTCAAACATAGATGATTATAAACTTGCTTCAAATTTATATTGTTCAATTGCTAAAAATGCTTAAATATCTAAGCCCTTTTAACTGCTTTAAAAGAATATGTGGAAGTTGCAGTTTCCAGGATAAATATTCTCCAAAAGTAATCACAAACTTAAGTGGACATTTAAAATTAACGTCTAGGACCATTCAAAGTAAAGGTATGCAGGAACAGCAATTCTTGACTTTCGTTACTTTATTTATGAAAGACACAATTTCGATGACCTAGTCGATAGACTTACCGTAGGACCTTGAGGCCCAATAGGGCCTTCCATTCCAGGGTCGCCAGGAGGACCAACTTGACCAGCAGGTCCATCTGGACCCTTTCGGCCTTGAGGACCTTGGTTACCAGGGCTGCCTTCGTAGCCAGGAGAACCTCGAGGTCCCTGTTGTCCCTTGTCTCCGGGTTCTCCCACAGCTCCGGCGGGGCCAGTTGGGCCTGGGTTGCCGGCAGGTCCGGTGAGACCCATGGAACCCATGGGACCCATAGGGCCAGGGCTGCCTTGCGGACCCTCACGACCACGGTCACCCTTCGGTCCGCGCTTGCCGATTGGTCCAGGGGCACCCTCCATACCCATTGGTCCGGGCAGACCGGAGGGACCGGTGAGACCATCTGGGCCTATCAGGCCAATGGGGCCTGGCTCACCCGGCTGACCAGGTGCCCCTGGGGGTCCCTGAGATGAGGGAATATCAAAATACATATATATATAAGTGGGTACCACTTTTCTTAAAAGATTATAAGAAAAAAAGAGATCTTTTTAATGAAACGAAACCTCTCCGAGTGAACCTATTCTTTTATCAAAAGGTTGCAGACCGAAAGATAAAGAACTTCGGTCTTCAAAGAAAGTTAACTTCAGTTCTCAAAATCATTTTCCTGGATCCATTAATAATCTATGCGTTTTAACTCAATGTACCGAGTCAAAATTGGATCGTGCAAAATGTGTATTCTTCTCTCCAAAATGCATCAAATTCAGTCGCAAGAAACGAATCTTTGCAAGAAAAGGATCATAAAGGAAAGCGCAAAGGTTCTCACCTGAATACCGGGCATTCCGGCACTACCGATGGGTCCAACAATACCTCTCGGACCCTAAAAAATAAACAGGAAAAGGATAGTAGATGTCCCATCTACAGATGTGTCACAACTTCTGTCCGTTTTGTAGCAATTCTACCTGAGGTCCAGGAGGTCCCTTCTTCCCTTGAGGTCCAGGGGGTCCGCGTTCGCCCTTCTCGCCATCAAATCCTGGCGCACCAATGGGCCCGGTAGGGCCCGAACGTCCGCGCGAGCCACGGGATCCGGGTGGACCGACGGGACCCATAGCACCATCGGGTCCCTTGGGACCCTTCTCGCCTTGAATACCCTGAGCGCCTCTTGGACCAAGGGGACCTGTAAGGAGTCGTAGAAACTCGCTGAAAATGCTAAGAATGGTTCCATTACTTTTGTCCTTGGAAGTGGCCTCGGGAGGGAGGAGGCTACCAATCCAAATGGAAATCGATTGAATGACTGAAAATATTTGTTCTTAATTAAGCATTGCTAAGCTAGCTAATCTCCTTTAAAATGATATCAAGATGATAAACCAGTTTACTGCCTAAAAGATATTTTTCATTTCACCAAAGCAGTTTTTACCCGGAGGTCCAACCTGTCCCAGAATTCCAGCATCACCACGATAGCCCTTAGGACCTGTGGGTCCGACTTCACCATCAGGTCCTGTCTCACCCTTGAAGCCCTCTGGACCAGCAGGACCAGGCATCCCGTCAAGGCCGAGATAGCCCCGAGGACCACGTTGGCCAGGGGGGCCGCGGTTACCGCGTTCACCCTTAGGACCCTTGTCACCCTTTGGTCCATCTTTGCCTTCTTTGCCTGGGTCCCCGATTGGACCCTGTTGGAAAAAATTAAGAATTTCTCCTGAGTACAAGAGAAATTATTTTCAAAATACCAGTGAACACAAAACTCAGCCAAATAAGCTGTATGCAGTTTGTTCACTGTACCCTGTTTGAGGGAGCATAAAGATTAAAAAGAAGACTGAATTACTAATTGTTACAAGAACCTACACGAGGACCAATTGGACCAGGAGAACCCTCGGGACCGGTGTCACCTGCTGGACCAACAGGACCCGTCATTCCAATCGGTCCACGAGGCCCGGGAGGCCCGATTTCACCAGGCTCACCTCGAGGTCCGGGGAATCCCTGGGGACCTTGCCGACCCATGGGTCCCTGTCAGAAAACAAATGATAATATTAGATAACCCGTCACCACCATAAATTTGCAAGAGTCCCTTCCCAACTTACAGCAGGACCAGGAAGACCACTGGGACCAGGATGACCCTGAAAACCCAGCTCTCCAGTCGGACCTGGAGGACCCGGAGGACCGGTAGCGCCCTTATCACCCTTCTCTCCGGCAGGTCCGACCTTTCCCTGTATGCCACGAGGGCCGGGAGCTCCATGCTGTCCCTGTTCACCATCAGCACCAGGAGGTCCAACGGGACCAGTCTCACCCTTGTCGCCCTCGCGTCCTTGAGGGCCGGCTGGACCGGTGGGTCCGGGGTCACCGAGCAGACCCTGGGGACCAGCAGGTCCCATGAGACCGGGAGGACCCTGAAGTCCGCGATCACCACGGGGACCAGATGGACCAGATTTGCCAGGCTCACCCTTCTCACCCTGAGGACCCATAAGTCCCATAACACCAGGGGAGCCTCGGCTGCCCTTCAGACCCTTCGGACCCGCCTCGCCGGGGACACCGACAGCTCCAGGCTTGCCGGTGTCACCCTTAGGGCCCGAGATGCCTGCAATGCCTCGTGCACCTTTTACCCCCCTGGGTCCAGGTAAACCGGGTTCGCCTTTCTGACCCTCAGGACCAGTATCTCCTTTAAGGCCCATCTCTCCCTTTGAACCTGTCATGGGAAGGTAACTAGAGATGAATCAACACTCCACTGTGAGAGCACAGGTTTAAAAATGGGATTTTCCTATTTGGATCAATTCGTGTAACATATTAGTGTATTCAAGTGAGTAATTTTTACGGCAATAAACAACTGAAGGAATATACTTTAATTCACACTATAATTTGCTATTACATCTCCGTGCAGGTCAGTTGTCCCATTTAGAAGTCAGCATTTCAAATAGCCTTAAGGCGCAGGTAGTTCAAGCCATCCATTTACTAAATTCCGAGATTTCACAACTCTGTATACAGCTCTAGTTACTTTTTTTCTTCTAAATATACTGACTAATTTTACGAATTAGATGTCAGTAGCCTTTACTAAAACTAACCGGGATAGCCAGGACGGCCTTCAGGACCAGTAGCGCCGGGAGGTCCCTGCTTTCCGGGAGGACCAGGCGGTCCAACTACACCCCGAGGACCGGCAGGACCCTCTGGACCAGCGGGACCAGGTGGACCCATGGGACCAGGCATTCCGGTAGGACCGGGTTCACCCACCTCGCCCTGAAGGCCGACGGGTCCTCGACTTCCAGTCTTACCCCTGGAACCAAGGGGACCCTGCAGGCCCGGTGGACCGCGAGGACCGTATGAGCCCATGTCGCCTTGGTCACCAGCGTCACCAGTGGGACCGCGAGGCCCCTCTTCACCAGGAGATCCTTGTTCTCCTACTGGGCCGGGTGGACCACGAGGTCCCCTGAGACCTTTGGGACCCATCAACCCTGAATCACCAGGTAAACCATCTGGGCCTTTGGGACCTGCGGGACCGGGGTCACCGCGGTCGCCGTCTCGACCCGTCTTGCCCTGGAATGCAAACAAAGATCAATAAATCCATCTATACTGGCAAAAACCTTTTGTGGTGGGGATACAATCGTACCGATATTTAACATTAATTTTACTGTTTGTGTACATAAGGCTGATCCCTAAATTACTACTTGCAAAACCTAAAAAGAAGTTATCTCCAGTTCATTCATGATAAAATCTATGGTACTGATTAAAATATGCTCAAAATGTTGCCTCATTCTATTATCTTTCGCTCATCCTATTTTTACTCCCAGTTTAAAATATATACTTGCCATGAATTGAATCGAATTCAATTTTCCTTCATCGCAAATTTTCATCAATAATATCAAATTTTCAAATAAGCCATACCTGCTTGCTCAATGAAAATCGTAGAACACACTCAGAAATAAGCAGTGATTAGAGTACACTTCTTAAATATAAATCCAGCTGGAGAGTCTTTGAGTAACTAACTCACTCTAGGTCCGGGGAAGCCAACAGGACCCATGGGACCTCTCCGACCTTGAAGACCGGTGTCACCTTGGGGACCAGTCTCCCCCTTGAGACCAGGAGGACCCATAGGGCCGTCTGGACCTGTGGGACCCGTCAAACCTCGGGGTCCATGCACGCCTCTGAGAGACTCCTGGGATGAGGAAAGAAAGGAGGTAATTCATTAGTTGATTGGTTAGATACTACTTTTTCGCAAAAATGATTTTTTATTCCATCGAAGTTTAGAAAACATTTTCTGATAGAACATGATAATTAAGAATAATACAAGATTTTCAGGGTTCTCTGACCAATAGATTTGACCCCAATCGATTTGTTTCACAGTCTCACAGCATGGATATAACCACGCAAGGGGATGGAATACATTTAAAATATGTTGTAGATAGTAGGCACCTACAGAACTCATGCAATTTAGATGGTATAAGTAAACATACCAGGTGCTGTTGAAGCAGCTGTCTGAAGTGGGCAGCACGTGCATTTGCGCCACCACCGATGCCCAAATTAAGCGGTACCACAAAGAGCGAGCCCGTGGGACCAGGGGGACCCTGTTCTCCGTCCGGACCTCGTGGACCCGGTTTACCCTGCAACCAAGGCAGGCAATGAGCCAGTTTTTCTCATCTAAATCCTGTTCAAAAGCTCTGCTTCTATAGCATTCCAGGACATTTCTTTAAATGGGTTATAAATGCAAACCATTAATTAGATTAATGATAGTAAAAAACGTTGGAAGTGCCTTAATTCGGAAAACGAGCAGCATGGGTAGGTTTCCACCTTTCCTTAGAGAAACATCATTGATAGGTAAATCTTCAAAAAAATGCTAAAAATAACTGGCACATTTATTAAAATCTATCTTTTGTGTTAAAGATCTAATTTAGTCGAGGAGCATTTTGAGGCAGATATTACCCCTAAAAACAGCAGCTGTTAAAAAATGCTCATTTATTTTGTGACGCATCGTAGCACACACAGTTTCAGGGGTTTTCAGTGAAATAAAAGGCTAGCTAACAGAAAACAGGCATTAAAGAATTGCAATACTTACGGGTTCACCTTTTTCACCAGGTTCTCCGGGGTCGCCCTGTTCTCCAGGTTCACCCTAGAATCGGTGTTATGCTGGTAAATCAATCATGCAAGCAGGCAATTAATCGTAGCACATCTTATTGAGCCTCATAATGACAAATTGCAGTGATAGGGAGTTTTGCTTATAGCACAGGGTTTGAAAGCAGCCACTGCGAAGCTATACTAATTACGTAGCCTTGATCCATAATGGAGGAGCGAATGCGAACTTTCAACAGTACGGACTTATCTTAGTATGCTTTGGCAGGACAAAAAGTCGTAAGTCTAGCACCCAACTTTGATTATGACCATGAGTAAAGAGTGAAAGAATTCGAAGTTATTAAAAAACATTAATCTTACCTGACCCGGAGCCGACCTTTCCGATGGCTAAAATGCAAAATACTGAACTCATTTTCATGCGAAAACATGAACCGTAAGTCAACGCCCATTAAAAGTACATAATTTCATTGAGTGAGAAAAAAAATAAAAGGTACCGCCGACAGCGATGAATTTACTCCTAATTTTGCCCTTGAATAGCACAGCTCACCTCATCATTCATCATGGCATCGTCACCGTCGGTGGGACAGTCAGGAGTGTAGATGAGGCACTGCTGCTCCAGACTCCGGTCTCCCAGCACCAACATCAGGTCTTGCAAGACACCCTGGAAAAGTCGTAGAATGCATGGACGTTACCATCCTCAGATAACAGTTGATGTTTGACTCTCTATGAGAGGAATACAAACTGTGATACTTGAAACTATTACAGCTTTAGACTTCATTTATTTATTCTTTTATGTTAGGGCAGTAAAAAAAGTACGCTAAAAGTTGGCCTGTTCAAATTTGACGATTAGGAATTTCAAGCCTTTCGGAGAAAAAACGTTAACAGAAGCAGCCTCTAATGCGTGCACTACTAGTAGCAAAGCAAAAACATAACAAATCTGCCTTATCAGTCTACACACGATGAGAAAGTGTGGAGATTCATCAAACCCTTCAAAATTGTATCAAAGTGAATAAAACTGAAAAAACGGAGGTAGGAGCTAGCGGAACTCACATTAAAGCCATGGGGAAGGAGGCTAAGGGTGTTGCGTTTGTCGATAAACTTGACGGGAAGGACGATGGTTGATTCCTCCACCGCCTTGCAATCAACGGCGAGGCGCACACGACCATCCTTGAAATTCAATCCAACGCGATGCCATCTGAAAATGAGGGGATTACCTTCTCAGAATTGTTTACCTCCACAATGGATCTCACCAGGATTTTCCACTTGTACACAGCAAATGCTGGAATACCAAGTTATTAATATTTTCATCCCAACATTGATGTTAATTTGGATCAAGTTCTCGGAAAAGTTAAGCTCATCCGCACCCATTGAAATCTCCTAACGAATAAAAAAACTCCCGTGATTGGCAATCATATGGGTTTTAAAGCATAATTTAAAAGGAGACGAGGCCTTAAAATTCGTATGCTACGATCTGAAGAAAATAGTACAATATAAACCATTGATGGGAATATTAAGGTCCCCTCAATAACAAATTTCAAGGAGATATCCCTGTCCTGCCTTTCACAAAAACAATTGGAAATGGGCTGTTTAAAAAATACTTGAAGCTGAAATGTGTTTAATTATTTGTAAGCGATGTTTTAGGAAGAATTTACTGAGTTTTATAAATAACATACTGCTTACAACCCCTGTGTTATTTGACATAAGATCTGTGTATGGAATTCCTGAATCATTCAACGCATTATCATCCAAACAGAAGTTGTCCACTCCAAGTTTTAATGTTAGTATTAGAAATTCAAAAATTTTTTTTGGAATAAATCTTAGATTGCATGCTTGACGATGGATCTAAGTCGGTAATAAAGCATAATGCCTTGGGAATTGACGTCACTGAAATCAACCTCAGTGGACATTTACACATGCTTTCACTCACTCATTATCATCGAGAGCGGGTCCAATCTTCTCGGAGTGGATGGCGGTACCGCTGGTAGAGATGCGAGCTGCCCTAACGCCAGCCGCAGCTTCCTGGTAGGCCACCACTACCTGCTTATCAACACCCATGGAAAGGAGGACTCGGCCCTGCGAGCTGTAAATAATGAACAACTCGCCCCTGTATCCCGGTTTCATCTTCAGCGTGAAGAACACCGAGACTTCTGAAGCCCACGCCCCTTTAATGCGGAAATTTATGACCGTATCAATTTGAGACTCTAAATTCCTGAGAATTGTTTTTGGGTTTTACAGTTCCTTGTAAGCAGATTAGATTTATAGCACTCGGTCCATGAATTTTGCTGGGAAATTGGAAGATTTTGTTAAACAGGATTCTACACCTGTCGCAATACACCCTTCTCAGTTACTTTGTTCAATTTTCGTAAATAGTAAATCCAACTAAGTTCCAAAATTTCATATTGCACAATCGAATAAGATGTGTTCTTTCGAAACTTCCCTCACGGATTTGTCACCCAGTTAATCAGTGTCTTATTGCAACAAGAAACTAAAATCAATCCGCTTCCTCATTACCGGCAATTACTTTCCCATAATAGATGACATCTGCTTTCGAGAGAATGAAACTCTATATGTTGCTCAAATACAGCTAGTGGTGCATACCAGTGTTAACTAGGAGATCTGCGAGGAGTTTCTTCGTCCCAAGTTCCTTGAGAATAAGGTAACCTGGACGAAACTCGTCCGGAATGGGCTGTTTAACGGAAACTTCATCTTCTGTCGGCACCTGACCGCACATGCCCGCCGTGATATGGACGTTGGCCTGATCGCCCAGGTTGAAGGCGGCCAGCAGATCCACAGAACCTAAGAAGGTGGAAAAAAACTCACTTTTAATGTTAAAGAAATTGATTCCACTGTACAAAATCCCATGACTTCCAGCCTGCAAATTATGCCTAAAGTACTCCAAATAGCTAGATAAATTTTACAAATTATAAGTAATCGTAATGTTGTAGTCCTAAAGAAGCCTTAGATTTTCAGGGGAGATTGTTCCTCCCAAAAGAACTTTAAACTGCCACCTTTTCTCCGATCATTTCAACAAAAGTTCCTTTTGTCTTCCAAAAGTTTCCACTTATCCAACAGGTCTGAAAGATAACAAGACTTCCTAAAAATTTGTCGCTACAACCATATTCAAGTTTGTTGCTTCATAATAAGCATATCAAAGGAACAACGAACTTGATTGTTACGTTGATAAGTAAACTTCCTGGCATTTTCGTAGTTCAACAGAAATGCTAGACAAATCAACCAAAATCTCGCCTTAATTTTGAACACGAAAAGGCGCGGAGCTGAGACTCCATCGATGACAGCAACCGGTGTTTCCTGTCGTTATGGTGCCACATAATTTTGAAGCATTAAAAGCAAGCTTAACACATTAAAAACCTATTATGAAATATTTGCCCCGGGTTTAACTTGTGTATTTTAAACTTTTCGACCCGCTAATTGTCGTAGGAGCCCAACCGAAGGGAAAATCAGCCTGAAAAGGCAGACATTCAAGGAAATATTGGGGCTTTTGAACCATACGTTCCCTATTTTGCACCTTTGCAGTAAAACAGCAGCAAAACGGCACTTATTATTGTTTTTTATTCTCACACTTAAATAGGGGTGGAAGACGATGGTAAAAAGCAAAAACTTTGAAAAATTACACTTTTAAAACTATTCCCAAAAAGGATTAGCACGTAGTAGCATGAAGCCGATAAAGAGGAGACCAAAAGCAATAGATAGACCGGTACTCACTTTCAGGCAAGTCCAAAAGGAAGGTTCTGGCGGAGACAGCATTAGGGAGTATGAGGAGGAATAAGAGAAGTAGGATGGCTAGCCATGTTAACCATGACCGCAGAGCCCGCCAACGGCAATTTTCACGTCGCATGGTTGCCGACACGCGAACGGGCAGCTGCGCAGCACGACTAAAATCCGGCTGCTGGGCCCAACTGCTCTCGCCACGGGTACTGCAAGTGGGCTCGCTCGTGCTACCCCACCTCGAGCACTCTGATGGACGCTTTCTGCCTGCACGCATGCACACTCGTGCACGCACACGCACGCTCGCATCCAATAGATCGATGCCAAACACGTGCGTGTGTGTCTGTCCCTGTCCCACATTTGGAGGCTCGCTCGGCCTTGCACGCTTGAACGTGCCCACACACGCACGTGCACTCGCACATACGCACATGTGCCCTAGAAATGTCAACCAATCAGCTACGCGTGTCCTTCCAAAGATCGTCACAAATAGACAGCTCAATGGCATTTGTTCGAGTCCCAGCAACATCCCCCCTCCCATTCGCCTCATCGTTCATGTGTAGTACAAACTGTCACCTTATTGCAATTTTTAAAAGGGATGCGTTAAAAAGTGAGCGAGTGTTCTTTACCGGGTTTTGAAGTGCCAAATGCATAGTCAAGAGTTTCCGTTCACTTCCACCGGAAGACCCTCTCGCTTGTTATGCCTTGGTTTATTGGAGGAAGGAATAAAGGTAGCCGGAGTGATTTCATTAACTGTCACTACGTGAAGGTGGAAATGCCGTCGTGACGATCGTCCAATCGATCTTGGGACACGCACAAGTCATCTTGACCTACTTTTGTCGGGTTGGCCACATTTGTGGTTGGTGGAGCGGGTAGGTTGCTATGGTAGCCCTTCCAGGAGGGTGCAAACCGTGTGGCCGCCCCACGATTGGGCCGATTGGAAGCTGACATCGTTTTTAATTGGTCAGGGCCTTCGTGTTGGTTCTATATACACACGACGTAGATGTTTTGTGGCACAAATCGGGGCTTGTTTTGATCATTAGGTAGCAACGGGTTAAATAGCATTAATGGTCACTAGCGGGCTAAGTTGTGGAAAAATTTTTTGTGCCCATTTGGCTCCTTATTTTACAGGTTGTTATTTTACTAATTACACGTCCAAAGGCGCTTGGTAAGTAAAGGTTTCCAGAATCTGTTTTAATCATCATTTGTGCCCTCAGTCTCATTTCCATACTTTCAGACTGGCTTAGTAATCTCAATTTATGTAAGGTACGATTAAATATTTGGTAGAAAATAATGTTTTGTGAGAAATAAGAGGAAAGAATCAAATCAAACTATTTACTCTTTTTTAACTCTGTAGAAATTACTGCTACTTATAAATTTAGGTAGAATTGTTTTTATTAATTAGCATATATTTTACAATGATCTACCTACTAAGTATCTGAAATGTTCAATAAAAATTGCTGCAGTTTCAGTAAAATTTACAAAATTTTTAAGACTCAGCTAAAAATCACTTTAAATGAAATCATTTTGGGAAGCCAACAAGTTAAAATGTCAGGCTTAGTGGTTGATAATTTCCGTGACATTTACTACGGGGAAGTTAAGGGCGCTTGAAAGGGACTTGACAGAGTCGCTTTTTGTGTCTAATCAAGCTTTGACACAAGAATAAGTCGAGGTTGCTTGGTAATATAATTTCGCTAGCTTAGAGCATACAAAGGTGCCAAACCGACTGGAAATTTGGTAATTCGACAGATACCCATAGAAGTAATTTCTGATCACTCGATTTCAATAAAGTAATCAGGAGACTAATGCACTTGAAGTAATTGGTATCGCATGCAATTACTTAGTGCAGTAAAATCGCCAAACGATCACGCAAATTTAGTGAGTTTTGCCTGAAAATATGCTTTCGAGAAGTAATTACAGCATATTTAGTGATCACTATAATACTCAAGAATTCAATATTCCTGTTCTTTGAAATCTTCTTTTGCTTAGGTTTCATTAGTGCAGATTTAAGCCTTTTGGCTCATTTAAAACTTTAAGTTATGGCCTTGATTAGTTGAACTTACGAAGTTCTACTCTTACTACGGATTATGAAATCAAATGGAGTACTTAGGGTGAAGTCTGCTTTAAAAAATGCAATCTGTGCAAGCTTGTGTATAAATGTGGAAATAGCCCAAGGAACTCTTAAAGATACACGCTAAATGTGAGCAGTCATTAGCTCTGACACCTTGAAATGACCTAAGTAAAGTTCACAAATGACTGGAAAATCCTAAAATTTCTCTCGCAAAATGACGATGGTTAGATCTTAATCTAGCAAAAAATTTGGACGCTTGTGACTACGATGTCTTACCGTACCATGTAAAGGCGAGTTCTCGATCCATCTAGGGGCACAAGAATATGCGAATTTGAAAGTCGGGATGCATTTGATCAATCATACATTGTCGAGGAGGATAGTCACATCTCCATGGATGATCTCAACTTGTAGCTGGTGGCGACGCAGCATAGATTGCCTAGAATATGGCTAATGACGTGAGACTCCCGAAGTGAACGGCGGTGGGTGTATCTCAAATCGCACTTGAGGCAGCGCAAATTTTGATGTCGATACTGGAAAATAAGGTTAGCTTACTTGAATAGTAGCATTAACGGAACCTGTTCGTTGAGAGAGTCTCGGAGGAGAAGTGATCATCGCATCCCACAAATTATTCTATTTTAGAACTTAAAATGCATAAACTTTCCTCAGATTATAAGTGTCTTGCATCAATTTTGCTATCTTTACCTCAGTAAACCTGTTTGCTGCATGATTTGTGCAATCGCTTATCATAATCAAATGAAGAACAGATGTCTCACATATGTGACGCTACGGAACTAGCTAATCTAGAAAATGCTTTTACCATAAACTGGAGGAGGATAGGAGGCACTGGGCGCATGGGCTGCGTGAGCAGGCTCCCATGCTACATGTCTGCATTAACTGTCTAAAGAACTATATCAATTCAACAAGGTTATACGGCACTTAAACTCTCTTGTAAGTGATCGACGCAAAGAATTGCGCTGGAAGCAAAATTTGTAAATAAGCCCTTTGCTGGAGGTGCAGAATCGTTTGCGTTGGAAAGTCATCTGCTACTATCCATTTGAGGAAATGTGGGAGGTGTTTTAATCAAATTAGTCAGAAAACACTCATCGTGCATGTAAAGAGGATAGCCGGATTTGAAGACTGTCACCGAAATCGTCGTAAGGAATTTCGTGTACAGAATTGAAAAGTTTTCTTGCAAGCTAAAGAAAGTACTTATCAAGAACCAACAGAACGTTGGAAATATGCCTTTCACCCACTTACCCTTTAATCTCGGAGCTGATGACCGGGATAGGCGAGGCGATGGTATGGTTAACTAGGATAAATGGGACGTAAAATGTTTTATTAATTACTATTCTGATTAGCTAGCAATTAGTGGCGAAAGAGATTGACCGATTTTTATTGTATCGGACATAACTGCATTAATGCGATTCCTCTTCGAAAGTCCTTGGGAATTTTCCTCATGCCACTGTTGTACGCACTGCACAAAGTCGAGCAGACAACATTGAAGATGCTCTAGCTAGCATTTCGGTGACATGTACCGAACAGTATGCCATGGCAACATGTACAAGTGTTTTTGATGCTCTTAGCGGTTTTTATAAATAAATAATTGTAACACCTTAATTATTGTTTCACTATCGGTTTTGGTAACGGACCACGTAGGAGCTCCGCCTTTGTACGTCCGCCAGGTGGAGTAGCTTTTGAGAGCCATGCCAGAGGCCCCCAAGTTCTTCTGCACATGTACAGTGTATAGTCTGCCCAAGTATAATGCCTTCTTTCCACTTCAGAAAAGTCTCAATGCCCCACATAAACGACGGGTATACAATGATTGTGGGATCTAAACATTTTGATGATATTATGCGCACCGTAATGCCTATTATCGTACTGTTAATCGCATTCCAGAGTGACAGTGGACATGTAACGGAACCAAACCCTTTATTCTAGTCCCAAAGTTCTTCTTTGATACCGAACTCAACTTTAGACTATGGGGAGCAGTTGTAATTAAACTACCCTTACATATTTCCCAAATTCCCAGAAGGACAATTATTCCCCTATCTGTAATGATGCATTTGCAGAATATTTAGAGTAACGCGGACATATAGTGCAGTAGTTAGCTTGAAAACTGTTGCACCTGTTGGAATGTCAAATTACTTACGATGATATGCCTATCACCAAGCTACTTATTACTGACTGATCTACTCTGAAAACGGTTGTTTATGCATGCAAGATAGGCTATCCTGATGTTGTTTACCGTTCCCCTTAATTACTGCAGTTATTTGCACCACAAAACAACTTTCCTCCGTCTAAATTACCAACTAACCTCTCGGAAGTCATGAACCCGTATGCGCAAGCAGTGCTGCAAATTTCTTTAAAGGCTCTGACACGAAAAAGCAAGATTCGCACCTTCGTGGTCAGTTTCGTGCCGAGTTGAACGGTCAGCCTAGAAAACGTGCTAGGTCAGGGTTTCGACTGAACCAAATAAAGTGTGTCGACTGGACATGCGATGATGACAGGTCTGACGACCACACCATGTCGGGTCAACCCAGAAATAAAAATTTTGGCTCTTGTGGTGATGTCTGGATTAACATATGCATGTTTCAATTCTAGAAATCAGCATACCGCTTTGGTAATTTAACCAACCCGGAGAACTTTCCATTTCCAGGGTAAAGAAAGGCAGAAAGGGTCACATGTAAGAGACCTTATTTTCCCTCACATCCTGGTTGAGTGTAACATTCCACTTGGTTAGCGATGATAGCATCTCAAAGCAGATAGACATTTGTCAAATGCTGAATGTTTGACTCTACACAACTGCGCTGGTCCAGGATGCAATCAAATAATGTCAAATTGGGTCCCTACTTTCATGTAATTGAAATTGTGTTTTTAACGCAAAGTAATGTGTTGCTATACTCCTCCTTCTGTCTCTGCGCTCGATTCATTTTCCTCGTAAGTGCCTAAAATTTTATTTTTGGCTGGTTCATTTGCTACCAGTACCATTCACGTCTGAGCTCGGGGTCACAAATATGCGACATGAATTTCTATCAGCTCATGATATATAATGATGGGTTTCACCCGATTGTTTTGTCAACAGACTGGTTGGATTTACAACAACAATTAGGTAAATAAAGTAAATTACTACATTTCTCTTTAATTTTGAGCGGCATTGACTTAAGTAGGTCGTTTCTTTAGTGAAGTGTAATAACCGACTTCCCTCTGAGGATCAAGCGGTGAACGCCTTGATGCCATACTGAATAAAAACCCTTTGATCACTTACAAATCCGCCCTAAATTACCCGAATTTGTGAAAGTAAATAATCAACAATGCTGGAGCGATGGAAACACCCTATCATTGGGATCCTAAACATTGAACCGTTTGTTTCAGATGTGATGTATGTTTACTTAACAAAATAACATGAAAATTGTTTGAGGATTTCACGTTTAGGAAAAAGTGGTGAAATCACCAAACCAGATGATCTATTCTCAACGGTTTTGCGCATTCATGGCCTCCATTCTGGGTTCTTGGATCCGTACGAGTGCCTCAATCACTGAACACGGAGGAGAAACTTCTAACAGAAGCCGCATCGTATGAGACAGTATTAACCAATTACAAAGAAACTTTAAAATGCAGTGATCTCAATGCGTTAGTAAAATGGTTCCTTTGAATTGAATAACAAACTCTATAGAGTGAATGGAGGTCTTTATGACCCCATTCTCCCATTGGTAGACAGTCTAGTTCCAGCCACGTATACACATGTGCAAACAACGCACGATCTGTAAGGCCAGGAGGGTCGAAGATTAATGACATGCTAATGAGGCGAACCCTGGTCTCAACTTACTCATCGTCTCTAGTCCATGGGCCTGCATCATTGTCGCCTTCGTAATTCTTGTTGCCTGTTTTAATTAGGTATAATACTAGGGCAACTCTTCCGCTACTCCTTAAGACCTTATCCACGTGTTGCGATGCTCTTAAGAGAAACCCAGGCACTATATTTATGCAAAGTGTATCCCTTTACTAGGGAAGTTTAATTGGTGAGCAATAAGTTAACTCTACCCTCGAGTACTTTCAACTTTGAGAAAAATCAGAGCTTTTGGTCAAAACAAAATGCGTAAAAGTAGCGGTTTGACTTGAAGGACTCGATAGGCTTCGGGAAGATAGGAGGGGATGAGGATTAAGAACGAGGTCTTAGAACAAAGAAGTCATTCTAAATCAGAAATCAGTTTTACCATAATTACTATATTGGCACCTAGTTACAAAGCAGAGTCTTTAGCACCCCAAGGCTTTCTTGAACACGAAAGAGGGAATAAAGCCAAGGCAGGATATGTATTGCCGATGTACAGAAGGGATTGGAGGCGGGGGGTGTTGGCATGGCCTGTAGACCACGCTGCTCAGCTGAAGTACAGAGGCGGCGCCTCAAGTGCTCGCAAAACCCTAACAAAGAGCTAAACAAATGATCAAAGTATTGCAGAGACTCTATCTTTCTTCAGCTAATTGGCGGAGACCTTACCTTCTCTTTCGCTCTATGTCCATTTCGAAACCAAATTACCTAAACTGTGGAGAGTGTCCCAGGCTATGTTCACCTTCTTTTGCACCTTAATTCCACTAAAATTAACTTAATTCAATTTAACCCTCGTCTTATTTGTCCGACTGTCAGACTATCAAACACTTTAATTTTCTATAACTATTTGGATTGCTGTGTTCTTAAAGATCATCTTTTGTCCAGTTCGTTATTTAAGGTCCATAAAATATTCCAAATTCACTCATACGGATTGAAACAGCTAACGTAGAGGCCCATGAGGACTTGGCGGTTAGTTAGATCTCACGGCGCTTTATTATCCCTCTGATAACGTGCGATTAGGCTAGCAGATTAATAGCTGTTGGGGTTATCTGCTCCGATTTCCGGTACTTTACCATAAAAGTCGTTGGTTCTCCTGGTTATGTGAAGGTGAATTTAGCCCAAGTCTTGGTTTTCAGTGAGCCTCTAGTCAAATCGTTTTGTACAAATGGCTGCTATGAAATCTGGGGGAACATTTAGAAAGTTTACAAGCTCGTTATGGAACAAAACAACCTAGAGTAGACAAACACAACCTTTAATAGGAGCACTCATTAGTGTCTGTGCCTCCCTGTGATTGGAAAATTTCTCTTCCAACTGACGACTATACTGTAAAAGTGTTTCTAGCGAAATGGATGGTAAAAGCAAAATATATCTCAGAATAATTCTTTTTTAGTAACACGGTTCAGCTGCCAATTGAGTCTAATAAGAAAAGAAGTTAAGCCAAATCAGTAAAATAAAGGAGGTGACTGAATAACTGAATGAGTTCTGAATAAGTTCAAATGAGTAGGGTCAAAGGGGAAGTGGTCTTTTCCTCGATATCTCGAAGTGAAGGAAGCCCGAGTTACAGTTTAGTGCAGAATAATGGTGATTGAAGGAATTGTACTAATTAATGTTTTCTACTCTATCTCTAATTTGTCAAAATTTGCCTCAGTCCCACGCAATCTAACAGACTAGTCTGTTCCATGGAGCTGATGTCGCCTGTTGGGGCACAAATGAGCGAAATGGTGGTTCATCATGCAACTGAGAAATTTTGAGCGTTCTACCGAGACTGTTTATTGTCTGATATAAAACAAAGCATTCCTCGCCATCTCTTTCAAGTCAAATAACTCCGCATTGGAGGCAATGCAGTGTAAACCATTGTATAGATTCTTTGGTAGCGGAGTTAGTAGTAGGAATAAATAAAATTGCGTGCTAAAACATTGTTGCGTGGTTTTACCACTCCAACGGTAAGTTCAATCAGCATTAATAAGGCAGTGGCATGGCTGACTGTTCGTCCCTAATTTTTAGCGTGACTTCAAATGGGACAATACTTAAGTTGCTAGAAGGAAACCGATGCCGTTTACATAATTACAAGTTATAAATTGTAAGAGATCATGCATTAGTTTGCAACATTCAATGAGTTGGTTACTTGCCTTCACATCATGGGCATTATGACCATATTTATGCATATTCTCGTAAAAAATACAGCTCCCTTTAAAACTAGGTTTGACAGGCATCTTAATTGTAATACCTCAAGTTTTCCCTAAAGTCGAAGTGGGTCCCAATACAGGGGCAGAATGTGCATTCCGACGTGCAGAAGCGTCGAGGGGCTGCTGGCATTACCCGGACACCGTGCCGTCCAGAGGAAGGACAGGGGCGAGCTTTAAGATCTGTGCAGCTAAAACGAAAGGGTAAACAAGCGCTCCAAGTATTGCATGGCCCCCTTTCCTTTTGAGCGTCGTCCCCAGCGCTTACCACGGTCAACCTCTCGCGTCACTCAGAACAATGTTGTCGGTTCTGTAAGAAAAAACTCAAGTATCATCGGCCCCACTCATCAAATTAGTGTGCAATTAAAAGAATAACAAACTACAGAATTCCTGATTTTCTGCCTAACATTTCCGTTGGTTATGCAATTTCGGCATTTTTGGGAAGTGTATTGTGAAAATGGGAAATGTGTAGACCGTCTCGTATGGCCATCGCTTATTGTTGGAACACTGACTCAAAAGCAGTAGCTTAACAAGGAAGGGGGTTTAAAATATTTTCGTAGGAGGAGGGTTTTACGTCCGTTCCTTTTTGTCACTTTGTTCTCACTTCAGTGTTGCTCAGCATTACCTATCTGGATCCCATTCTACATACAGATATCGTTGACAACTCCGTAACGGATCATCCCTAGTGGTTCACATCTGGTGGCTCTTCAACAGTTAACAGCATTTCTACAGAGCACGGGACTGGGGTAGTTCTAACCCTTTACTAGGGGACGTCAGAGATTATCCCATCCGCTGCATATTCCCTTCTTCTGGCCCGTAAATGATTAGCATTTGGCAATAGAACTCAGGGTAGCTGTACCTTAAGACTGGGTTTGCTTTCCACTGCCATTAATGTAGCGGCTCGAGTCTTCCCTAGAGTCGAAGGAAGACGCAATGCCAAAGCTGAGTATGTATTGTCGACGTACAGAAGGGCTGGGGGCTACTGACATGCCTCGTAGACAACACTGCCTAGGGGAAGTACAAAGTGCTCGTAAATTAGCAACAAAGAGTTAGCAAACCATCAAAAAGACATTGGACAGGGTGAAATTATTAGGATTGAATAAATAAAAACATAAGAAATAGCGAAGAAGCCAGGTAACAGTTTTGTCCAAGAGTTTAAGGAACATATTTTAATGCGATGTTTTTACGAAGTCGGTGTACAAAGGAATGACATTCGCAAGGCATTTCTAACATTAGTGAATAAATGTAACAAATCCGACTATTCGCCCGAATAAGGTCATGAGGCACTCAACTCTCCACTGTACTGATGACGCGTTCTCTGTGAAGCAGCAACGTTGTACTTCACAGCAGATGCTCAGTCATACCTGGTCGAGGAACGGCGGATGGACTCACCGACTAGCTAATGGTAGACTGACTCACAGATTACCACGAGAGGCTAATGTTTTACAATCGCAGGATGCCACTTCCTCCCCATGCAAACTTAGGCACATTAAATTGGATGGTTGGGTGAGGGAATGATTACACACAGGACCCCAGATTTTGCCTTATTTGTCTCGTCTAGGAGGTCACATTAGTGTTCGCGGATAAATACTTCATCACAATTGGGCGAAGTCCATGGAGGATAGTGTCCAAAAAGGGGTTTTAATCCAGATTTCATGTTTTGAGAACATATCTGTCCAACCGACGGTTCCAATATATTAATTTTTGCGAACTATAATGACACACTAAAAAGGCGTTTTCTCTGCCATGGTGAAAAATTGCTGTGAACGATTTCTGTGTTAATGACTTCGAACTGCTTGCATTCCATGAATGGTTTGTGGTTGCTTTTCGTGAGATTTGAACGCCGAATTGGCGCCTTTTAGTGCTTAGATAAATGTAGCTGAGTGGAGAGTGGAAATGAATTCCTCTGAATAAGCCCATAATCTACCAACCTTTCGAGAGGGCAAATGACAATCAATAGACAGATTTGGAGTTCTGACAAATTAGACTATCATGCCAGTCAGTCGCATGATCCGCAATCATGGTGATTGGTTTGAGTGTTGTAAATCCAAATCCCCGTTCAGGAGCACAGTTATACAACTGTGGAATGAAATGATGCTTTCTGGTTTAGGTTTGACGCCATACAGAACTTTAGAGTGAACCGCGATTTGGTCGAAACACAATGACATGGAACTCGGCTTGTCTCACTTAGACCGATAGCCCCCCAACCCGTCTGTAGGCTGATGATGAAGTTGCTTCCAGACTTATCCTTTAAGGCATTTGGGGTCAACCTGGGTGTTGCATTAGTGATGACGTGGGTAACAGCACACAGACTACAGGCCTTTGCAAAGAACATGGCTGCTTGTCGAAGTCAGTGGACTGCTTGCTCTAACTCTGAACTCGTACAATGGCCTTCGATGTGAAATAATGAACATGGGAGACCCACAACATAATTGCTAAATCTGCGTCAACTTTGTTTCCTGGCGGCTGGTCTGGAACGAACAAGCTCGAGGAATCCGTAAAATGATTGCTTTTTCATAGTTTTGTACAAATGGAAACAAGGTAGCGATTCTGCGAAACCGGTACCACTCCATGATGTAGAAATGCGGTGACAACCCTGATAACATGAAAATGATCTCTTTAATTAAGTTTGCCTTCAGGTTAATGCCTCAGAGAAGGGGGATCAACATATAAGATGTGAGAAGCCGCCAAATCGAATAAGCGCACCGCGAAAGGTTTTCAGGGTTTCAGTATGCAAACGAATGGACCCACTGAAGTCGGCGTGGTGAGGACGGCCCGGCATTCAATCTTCACTCCTACCTTACAGTTGACGTCACTTCACTCGACTGTAGCCAAGGTGATTAGAGCGGGTCACTAGTTGAAGCTCCAAGAAAAACGCCCGAGATGGACTAACGATGATGCAAAAAGAGGCGCTCTTCCATGCAAACCCGCCAAGAGCCTCTTATTTCCACTCTGTAGGCCTCTAACAAAGTTACTCATGCAATCAGATCTTATAAAGACATCCTCTAGTCCATCAAAACAACTGACTGAAAATCGAAAAGACGTTGAAAATTAGATGTCCCACCATTATTGGTAGTAGTAGTAGTGGAGGTGATGGTATGTTTGTGAACAGTGCGAATGTGTACTCACACAGACAGACACTCCAGGCCGTCCCAAGCATTTACCATCGCTAGCACAGGCTACTGCGCTCACTCTAGATATCGACAGCAGCGGCGGTAATAGCACCAGTAGCACTAATGGGGAAGGGAAAGACGAAGCACAGAAGGGGAGGGGAAGGAAAGAAACCAAGCCAGATAAAGCTGTCAAAGGCGCAAAGAAGGAGAGAAGCTTACAGGTAGGTAGAGCTGGAAGAATAGTATGTACACAAAGTTGGCAAGGAATGTTGGACTGGTGAAGCCAGAGGGAAAGGGGAGAGAGGCCATGAGAGTACACGCGGACACACGCAACCAAGGATAAATCACAGCGGTGCGAGAGGCCGCAATTCCATTATCTGCTTGATGAGGTATTTCTTCTCGTCATTGAACTGCATGTCATCCTGTCGATCGTTTTGGAAGTTTTCTAAGAAGGAGATCAATTTATCCCGATTCTGGTAAAGAATCATGTGCACCGGTCTTGACTTTGTCGGACTCGCCACGAACACCTGCAAGTTGGCAAATCACTAAGCATAAAAAATATCCGATTTCCCGGAAGATACTGTCTTTAAACGCTAAAAAAGATGTGACAAACCGATTCTCTTATTTGTGTCTGTAAGCCACACGTATGTGCCACGTTTGAATAAGTGATGTATACAAGAAAAATTGGTACCACATTAGAATGACAGAAGAGCTGGACTGAGGAATTCAGCTTGCCTCTGATAGCTTAGCATTGGAAGTAGTAATAATTCCCTAAGTTTCAGGGTTCTTGTCGTCGCTGTGTAGATGTAGTGTGCGTCTTTGAAAACGTTAACGCTTCAGGGATCTTTGCTACCGAGGCAGCTGTAGAGACCTTCAGTGATGTTAATGTTTGACTGGTGAGGCGGTAACCAGTTGATGATGGCGCAAGGGATTCTGTTCTTACAGGCAATTTTATCCTTAAACATTAGCCAGTCATAGACCTGAGTCGAGACTGAAGTGATAAAGGATAAAAGTGGGTGGGGTGAAAGCGGTGTATACACCTTAAAAGCTACAAAAATCAACAGTGGACCAAGAAAGCAGAACGGAAGTATTCTGAACACGTTGATGAGTGCATTACAATGCATGCTGCGTAAAAGTCCAAGCAATTAAGTATATCGAAAACGCTTTAATAGAGATGAACTTCAGATTTAAGCTTTTTTTTACTAACGAAGAGATTAAGCTGAAGCGCCGTCGCCAAAAGACAATGAAATAATGAACACTAGATTGAAACGCGTTACTTTAAAACAATTTCCGTCGTGGAACAAATTGACACAACCATTTGGAGGATCAAAAACATCAAGGAACGGCGTGAGTAATGATGTTTTGAGAAATTCCCGTCCGTCCGCAATTGCAATTCTGATAGTGGACAGACACTTAAAGGTAACGAAATCAGATGGTAATGGAGGTGAAAGCACTAACCCCAAAAGCGTAGTGAGTACCTCGACAAATAGCTGGAATCTAACAGCGTGGTGTAGAATTCAGAGGCTCGCATTAAAATACTTTACAAATTAAAAATTACATGCAATTTCACTAAGGCTTCTCCTTTCCTCACAAGAACTTAAAGTAATATGCAAATGCCAAGACATTCATATAATCAGCAAGTAGAAGTATATAATGAAGGAGATAGGGTTATTTTCTCTGATGGTCAAAACGAACCAATGTTTTCTGACCCGACAGCTGAGTAAGCACAAGGAGCAATGACGTAGAGAGCAAGGAAGTTCTGATCAAATTAGCGTGCTGAATCTCTCGCATTGTTTCCAACATCAGAAGCGGAGAGCTTCCCAATCAAAGGCAGGCGACCCAACCACCTGGTTTACAGAAAACAGTTTCCGCATGCCACCCACGGCAATATGCTGGAAGGGCTAGCGAAGTGTGTTTTGGTAGCGTGCAACGCAGCGGCTTTTAAGGGTAACTGCCTGAGGGTTATAAATCACTTGAAAATTTAAGCCAATTGCGTTACGAATTCGCACATTTTATTAAACAAAAGGCATAAACAACACTTCATCATCAAAACAGCTACAGCCATGGGAAGGAACGATAGTGATAAGAAGCAAAGAAATAAACGTTACAATTCATCAGATCAACAAAGATGACAAATGAAGAGTGAAAAACACATGTTACCCCTAATCCTCCGATGGACTATAAAGCCACAGATGAAATTTTCTTCCAAAGTGGTTTTATTATGTTAAGATATGAAAATAGCTGGAAAAGGTTTGCTACTGAAAAATACCCAGGCTCAAACTGGATGGGCGCCTGCTGCAGCAGGCCCCAAAAGAATGAGTAATGCTGGATTAAAGAGAATTAGGCACGGTGTCTGGGACACTTTACCAAGGACGAAAGAACGTACTACTAAAGTTCTCAAATTCGTTAATGCTGTCGCACGAACACATGTACGCACAAGTACACACAAGTGAATCACCAGAGAGGCATTTCAGCAAAAGCGTCTATGCGTGAGTGAGAATGTGTTTACAGTACCATGCGAATGACTATATGGTTATAGGTGTGTGTGGTAATGATATTCGTCCATCGCCTCACTTGCGGTCGAGGGATTTCATTACTTCATAAGGCAATTGGAAACTGGTGTATTTGACAGTAATAAGAAATGAATTATTTAAAATATGGATATTTTCTCGACTACTGATTATGGCACGAACGCCGTTAAACCATAAGGTCGTGCACATCACCACATTTGAACCCGATTTAATAGCATGTGATGTAGCAAATGAAACATGAATGAAACAAAAAAAGTGTAAGCGCGACAATCGCTGATGGCACATCTTTAAAGTGAAGCGACTTTGAAGGATGGTACTCCCGGCTATTTGTGCAATGCAAACCGCCTTCCCCGTTGACTGCCCAAATATGACTGTAGAGTCGATATGAACTTTGGAGTGAAAACGTGAGACGGACCTACCTTAAAACAGTGGAACGTTTCAAAAGCAATTTGTTTCTCCTTGCTCTTGAGCAGATTCATCATAAGCTTGAGGTTCTCAGGGTCAGCAATGTACCGGTTCATTATCTCGCTGTTGTGACGGTCCAGTAGGAGCTCTCCCAAGAGCTACAAGAAAAAATCATGTTGGTAAGGCCTTGGTGACAATAAAGAGCAAACACACTTATTCTATTATAATCTGCGACGATGGCCTCTGTACCTCTCAATATGCCTATAAAAAGACAACTTTGAGACTTCTGTTGTGCAGCATCAACTTGGGCATTGTAGAAAAGTACATAGAAAGACGGATAAGAAGTGAATGAATGACATGATTTTTAATAGGCAGTACAATAGTCGCGGAAAGTACAAAAGCAGCTATATCGACAATGAAGGCATGACTAGTAATCTGACAACCCACACCCACTCGCGTTAGATGTGGCGCCTCAAAAGAAATAGTCAAGACTGCTATGGCTGAACGATCGAGATTGTTAGAATAGATCTATTAGATTATGATTAGACTAGGTACCTGTGGTAACTTGAGTGTAACATAAATAAAATTGATTGAATGATAAGTGTCATACTATGATCAAAACATTAAGGACCAGTTACTACCTGTGCTATCCGAATGTGACATTTGATTCGTGAATTAAGAAACTACATGATTCCCACAAGCTACCTACAGTCATGTGAATATTCTCCCAGCACAAGCGAAACCGGAAACGAGCACACATAAGTACGCACGATTTAAGCATCATCGGTTAATTTAACAAAAGCTATGCTTTTGAGGGAACCAAAGTTTAGTAAATTGCTGACCCAGTGATCATAACTACTTACGAAAAATTTTCCCATTAGACAAATTAATTGGACTGAAGTGATATACATCGGCACAAACAAGCCCATTTCGGTAATCTACGCTTTTCGTGGCTAAAGCAGGAAAGTGCAATTGAGTGAATTGACCAATAGGAAGCGAACTCCGAAAGTAAAGCAAGAATACAATATTGTCAGGACTATTGGCTTACGGGGGTACGATAAAAATGAGAGGTCGATACTAGAGCCCTCATAGAGTGAAAAGCAGCAAACCAAAAATGAACACTATTCAACAATTTCGATTTTGCGGCGAAAAAATAACTTCACATTCGAATATGAAGACAAACAGAGCACACGAAGGCGGCATTACGATTAGTGAGCTCATTCGTAAGTGCTAGGCACGGTTTAAAACAGTCATATAGAGAAAAAAGTACAGCACTCATATATTTCGTGATTTCTCACTACAAAGTAACGCCATAAAACTCGACAATTGAAAATAAATCACAATTGCGGTGGGAGTATCTCAGTCGATTTCCTTCAAATAAAGCCAAGATACGTGCTACAGGATTACGTGAGTAACGTACTAATAAGGTATTGCGATTCATCACCATTTAAGAGAAGCGGTACAAAGGTGAGTTACTCTTCTGTAATGGGGAATCCTAGAATTCATAAGCAGCAAATATAAAAGCAATGCGGCAAAATCATGTCAATCAGGCAGGTTTTATGTCTTATAAGTCACGCGAGAAAATTCCAATTACTTCTAAGAGAGCGAAAAGGATGCAACAACGCACTATTAAAAAGCCAACATCTTTTTGAAGCTTAGCACCAGTGGGGACTGCGAAAGTGTGGTTCCACACAGGTGACCCGATACAAACAAAAACGGCTAATTCGAGACAGGCTTTGTTGCGAATGAATTAATGTAATCGCATTAATGCCTTTTGGAGTGCTAAATATGAGGCACTGTTACGGCTATTAATTCAAAGAAAATATTATTAAACGAGACATTAGACCACCTTCAACTGGTGTAACAGAAAAAGGGGGCTAACAACACGAATCCGGACAGCCCAGAGAAAAGTGACAAGCCAGCTCCTTGACAGTTCCAACATGTAACGCTGGTACGTGTTCGATTATCAAACATTAATACACATAAACGACACATGACCAAAAGAGCATTTAAAGGCATGTAAGTATGTAATTACCCACACCCAAATGTCTGAAAGAGAGTACACCAGAGCGCAAACAAATGTCGATAAGGAGTGGCATCTATTGAAAGTTCACCCAGTCCTGAAAACCACGAGGATGCGTGGGTGAAAGTGTGAGTGGGCACGTGCATGAATAAACGAACAATGCCAGAATTCAGTGCATACATTTTGGTGGTCGATATACCAACTGTGGGCATTACCTTCAGAGCCTGACGCTTGGTGACGTAGTTCTCAGAAGTGAGCATAGTGAGGTAATGCTTGAAAAAGACGTCGTAGTTATTTATAAGGAAGTCTGCCACCTCAGGCTTGTGTCGAGTTAGCAGGTCCCGGAGGGTCGCAAAGGCATCGGAGCTGATATCAAATGCAGTGCCTTGTACGTGCCCAAAGAGATCATAGAAACCGGGCGAACCCAGGACCAGCTTTGTTATGTTCTCGTTCCGACAGGCATCTCGCAATATCTGTGCGAAACGCACACAATAAACATCATAAATAACCAAGGTTTACGACAATTACACAATTGTCATGCAGCATTTTAAGCTAGTAAACTCACAGCTCCAAAGTGGATGGCGGTCTCAGGTGTATTATAGCCTTTAAGAAGAGTGGCCAGTATTTCAGGATGTTCGCAAAGGTACCGAACCATAGGATTGAATGGACGTGCAGGTTTGCGAAGAATGTGACCAAAAAGTTCGACAATTTGCTTACAACTCTACACAAAGATCTGACCAATTCGCGAACTTCCATACCTCAAATTCTATGGCATCGAGGTGAGCGAGAATGAGTGGAACCATATCGCGGTTAATAATTTCTTGGGTAACTTCAGATATTATTTCGCTTATACGCGCCCTCTCTGCGTTCGAAAATTCAGTATCTTTGTCCTTCCCGGAGACACGAGAATCAGACCGTTCCACCAGAGCTTCTTTCAAGGAGCTTAGTGCTCTTGCGATCTCCTCCACAGCTTTCCGTCTTTCCTTATCGTTTTTATTGACATTATCGAGTACCTAAAGATGAGTGGGTCAAGTTTTAAAGTACTGGCTTACCAATAAGCTATCATAAATTACGGCAATGTGTTCTCGAGGCTGCTTATGCTTATTAAACATAGGCATTATAGGCATGATGGTCAGAAAAAAGCTAAAAAACCGAAAGATGAACGAAATAAGTGATAAGGGTGAGGTAGTTGTGTGGTGAGTCACGAAAAAGGCATTTAAAGCCACAACCTCAGAAGCCCGTAACGAACACTAGGTAAAAGCGCCGGAGAGATCAGTTGTCTAAAACAACGAAATTGTTGTTGATTTGACATAATATTTCACAAGTTACCTCTAAGGCCGACGCAATGTCGTATGAAAAGCTCAAAATTATTTCAATTGGAAAGTGCTGCGAGAAGCTTAGAGGTTAATTGGTCCGGCCATGCTCGGTGCTACAGGGATGCAAATTGCTGCACAGTTAACCGCGAAGCAATTTCGTGCAGTGATATTCTGAATGTGAATCAGAGCAATATTTGCAAGACTATAGTCAAATTATAAATTTTGTTTCATCTTACAGATTAAAAATATACAAAATATGAGCATTATTGTGGCATTGTAAATACGTCATCTGTTAATATGATGATGACGAAAAATGGCTTAAGTGTTTGCTTTTTACTAAGTAACTGTGATACAGACTTTACTGCTATAGTGTAGGAGACGATTAGTGCACCTCTTCTGCCTCGGCCTACAATCACTTGAAGCTACCGAACTGATTAGATGAAGTTCCTCATTATTATTATTATTATTCTAATGGGACACAGTGATAAGAATTATGGTTACTTGACGCTCGGTTTTTATCTTGAATAAAGATTACATACCTCCTAAAACAGGATTTATTTTCACTTATCGCCCCTTGCCTATAAAGTGCATTTCATGAATGTGTAATCAAATAGGAGTGGAAATCATCAGGATTTTAAAGTTCGGCCCAAGCACAAATGTAAGACACGTTTAGTTAGGTGCTTCTCTAAGTGAGAAGAGATCAAGGGGAGATGACATCACTGGCCTCTGAAGAGGACACAAACACTGATCTACTCTAAGTTTGGTAAATTTTACATATTTGCAGTAGTTCTCCAAAAGGCGTCCTTAAGTAAACAATCTTCTCCAAAGAGTGCTATAGCAGAGGCAGTAAAGGAAAGCGCTGGACTCGCTTTATGAGTATCAAAGTGCCAAAGCTTAATTCGCGCTTGACATCCAGTTATTATATTATTTGCAATGTAATACGATAGTGGTTTATCCCTCGGTACTAGTGAGGCGCCACTTTTGGTACTTTGAATTAGCCCTCCTGTACCTCGATGGGTGGTCTGGCCTTTCAGGCCATGCCAATAGCCCAGACACCTTTCCTGCACTGAATACATATTTTACAGGAGTATTTTGTCTTCACTCATCTTCGAGGGGTCTCGAGACGCCACAATGATGCTCTGGATAAGTTACGAATAAGAGGTATTTGATGACGAAGTGACTTAATTTTAATCAGCAACGACCAGGATGTATCCAAAGCTATCCTTAAGCAACTTACCATTAAGTCGCTACCTAATCGACTAAAAGTTAAGATAGTGCGTTTGTGATGCATTAGTTTGTAAGTTTTGGTTTTGGCAGCGAGCCTTTTTTGATTCTCCAATATTGTATTTTCTCCAGACAGGCTGTCCTCCGGGCTATGTAGTAGCCTCAAAACCTACTGTGGCTTAAGGGTATATTCTACTCGAATATCATGTCTTCTTGCCACTTTCGGGAGGTCTTGGAGCCCTATATTTAAGGTATCGGAAAGCAGACCCCATCCTAAAAGACATCTATTCTTCTGCTTACCCAGTTCCGTGTTCCGCTAAAATGGTTAATAGAAAAGAGACGTCACTACTTGTTGACCACTCAAATTGGTATTATCACAAAGATATCTACCACACTTTCATGAAGATGTTAAATATATGAAAACGCGACAACTCCACTTCCCTACCAGCTAAAGAGAATCATGATTGACGATATTGGGCAGGTCTAAGTGAAGACAACGTGAAGAGAAGGTATAGAAATAACACCTTACCCAACGCAACTATAATCAGTTATGTTCCTTAATACATGCCTACGTAATACCTACGTTGTTTTAATGTACCTTCCGGGGAAGAGGCGTGGATATGGAACGAACCTGGTGACTAAGGGGTCAACGTCCAGCGAACCGGAGAGCGGTTACGTAATCCCACCCCACTAAAGTCAGTACTGACTTTTCCCATTTACTCGCCTTAACAAGCATTTTAAAATTAAACCAACCTGGAATTTCCAAGGATATGAGGACCAGTGAAGAGGAGACCTACGAGCCCCGCCCTATACTTATGTCTTTGGCCCAGTGTTCTTGCACCCATCTATAAACACAAGTGCTGGCCAGTACATTACCCCCACTACCAATGCACGTCTCATTAAGGATGGAATCCCGGACCCAAAATAATTGCCAAGGAAGTTCAGTGACTTCTTATTCAAGTATTTTCTAACTTGCATAAGTTTGGATGACTGCCAAGGTTGGTTTTTGGGTGTTGTCTTACGGCACTAATCAGGTTTTGGTGGCTGACGTGAGAGGCTGACCAAGGGGAGCGCAGGGGACGACGCTCATAATAGAAGAATGACATTGCGCTGCATTGGATGATAAAATATTTTGGCCTCAGTATAGGGTCCACTTTACATCTTGGCCCTTTTATCTTAGCCGAGTGAGTAGGTATCTAAGCCATGCCAGTGTAGAGTCCTGAGACTTCCTTGAAGACAAATGAACAAAAAATACCCGGGCAGGACATATACATTCAGCACAGAGGGGGTATTTTGGCTACTGCCATGTTCCGAAGGCCAGGCCACCCGGCTTAGTACAAAGACCAATTCAAAAGTGGCGCATTACCAATACCAAGAAATGAAAAACCATCGCATTACAGCAGAATCCCTGGGTTCTTCTGCATATTTAATACACATATTCTACCCTGGTTTTATGCCTTATTTTGTTTTAGTGTGAAAGAAAACAGTAAATTAGTGTAAATCTATACTATAATATGCTGACTATTTTTATCCTTTAAGCGTCACACGTTACAATGGCTGGAAAATTGTGCCGCCTATTAGATTATTCATGATGCGTGAGCGATTGGACTTGTTTTGCTACAAATCGCTATAAATGAAGCAAAAATTCTAATTTATCGTTTTTAAATTAAGTGGCTAGTTTACTTTCAGTATTTGGTGATATTCTTCAAACGTACTTATTGTTTAGTCCCACGATCGACGCATTCTTGATTCGTCGGTCGTGGCGATTCTTCAAGTTTCGAGTACTTGACCAAGTTGGTCGGTTTTATTGCATGGGTCAGAAGCATTCCTCTCAAGGTAAGGTACATCTATCTAACTTTGGGGATTTTGAAAAATAGGAAATCGCGCAACCCAATCCTCAGTCGAAGACGTTTCATCGGGTAAGCCATACTTTAATATATTCTCCACACTTTTCCGGGTTTGCTAGTATGTGTTTTATTTGGCTCGGGTCGCTTCCCATTTCTAACCTGTTAATTTATTTTGCAAAACCACATAGCATTGTAGGAAGTGGCAATTGGCGCTCTCGTAGCCCTCAATATTATGGCCCGTTTAATCCTTTATTGAACGCAAATTATGCATTACTTTGAAATGAATGTTAAGTGGCAGAGAAGTTATCTAAAATTCCTTATTATTTACTTGATTACCACTGCAGTCCATGGTCTCTCCTCACTAAAACGCTGACTTCGCATATTTCGCTCTCATCTGACGTTCTGTCTAGAAGGAAACAATCTAGCCCTGAGCACTTTCCTGATTGGTTCTGGCTACTTTTGGAAAAGAAACTTTTCTTGTTGAGTGGATGGTTGCCATGCATAACCAGTTGATCTTTAGCAAATAGACACTTGCATCTGATGTCTACTGCAAGCCTTGACACAAGAAAGGCGGGTGTAATTTTTTTAATGACGTGGTGCTTGCCTTAGAAGTTTGGAGTCGGTAGTGGATCGTGTGAGAGTATGTTCGTTTGCCTAGCTCTTTCTCGTCACAAATTACCAGACTAATCGTCCTAAATTTTCGGTGCATTCTTTGGGGACGGATTTGAGGAACAATAAATGGACCGTTTAGATTTTTTTTGTAATTTTTAACGGGTGGAATCTACTTGCATGGGATATTTTGCGACTTTTCCAATCAATAAAGAGGTAAACTAGCTGTTTCATCCGTCATGCGAATTCTGGAGTGAATTAGTCAGTAGCAATGGTTATCACTTTTCTCTTTCTGAACGTAATGCGTCTGTGAATTATTCATAAACAATGTAATTTTATGAAACATTTCGGACAACACCCTTTGCCTTCAAGTCCTGCGCATCGGATTTTACGATTTTTCCATGTAAATTTGAAGTCGAATGTAAATTCACAGAGCAGATAGGCTTGAATTGTATCTGGTTCTCCTCGGCCTATTTGAAATTTTGAATTGACCAAAAAGTGGTGGAAAGCTCACCTGGAATACAAGTCCGTTAGGCTGAGGGGTATCTGTATATGCTCTATAACATGGGTGTAAACAATCGCACATATTTTACAAGTCCCTTTAGGCTATAAGAAATCATTACACCAAGAACTGCGCGTCATTTTTTTGGTCGGTTGTTAATTTAAGTCCACTTTTAGTTTATTTTGACCTGATCTTTTTGTATATTTTTTACGCATCTGGCGAAATCACACAAGTATAGGAAGTGATGCCTCATCGGTACTAATGTGGTCGTCATTCCTACATTAGTTGGTTTTACATTCTATTGACGGTACTAACTTGTAACCTATGTCTCTATTTTAGACCCTCGTCTTTTATCTGTCGAGTGTAAATGCAGACTTATCTCCGGTCCTAACATCGCATAACTATCCACAAAGCCCCGTTCTCTCTGTTATTCTATTTCCAATTATCATGCTTTTCTCTATTCTTTTTAGCTCGTGGAGATCGAAAATTACATCAGGAAATCACACTTCCTGTCAAAAATCGGTGCGCCTCTTCACGTATTTTTGAGCTCTCGAATTGATGATATTTTTCTTCATATACAATGATTTCAGGTCGTGTACGGACGCTCTTTGCTGCATCATCTTTATCGTTTGCATTCTCCTACTAGCATGTGTTGCTGGATTTAGTGAGTTGCCATTTAGCTGAATTCCTTTTCGTTTTGCAGTTTAGTTTAAGGATGCATTCGAATGAACTTCAGGTTATTTAATGGGGGACTTCAGAAGAGTCATTTTTCCCAAAGACTCACATGCCAAAATTTGTGGCGTGGACTATCCGTACGTTGTTTTTTCTTTTCGACCATTCATTGTATTTTCCAAATATTTGGCATTTTAACCTTCCACACCTTATCATTTTACATTATTAACGGCTCACGGTAAATAACCTACTCATTCTTTGAATCTCAGCGTCGGTGGTGATTTATTATTTCGCGAAGCATTAGAGTGGTCAATTTTACTATTTTCAGTGAACAGAAATACCTATTCTTCTTTGATATGTTCTCATGTCTTCACCTACCAGAAGTGGTCATTCAGTATGGATGTCCCACTAAACAGGTTAGTTCCCCACCAACTGTCGTATTAGCTTTTGCAATCTTATTGTTTATTACATTTGATCCCTTAAAATTGGACGTTTTTACTTGACTCTGTTTAACTTCCACGTAGGTGTGCGTGAGTAGCTGTCCGAACTACACATGGAAAGCCTCAGAAGGAGATTCTTTTGAATCACGATCCAAAATGATCTGCGAGGGTGGAGTCTCCGGCAATTTTGAGGCTTACAAGTTAAAAGTTAGTTTTTCTTTTTTTGCTGGAGTCATTATGCTGTCGCTCAGTTGGCTTTTTCTATTATATTATGCGAATTCCTAGTGTCACGTGGTCAGACCGACCACTCGGCGACGAACCTGTACTTGACGCAAGCGGTGCACACAGTGTGATAGAACTAGTCGCCATTCACTTATCCGTCAACTGCTTAACCTGTGATGAGCGCCACTTTTATGCTTCTCTACATTCATTCGCTTACAGGTTGTATTTGGAATCAGGACAGAAAGACGGTTCTTTTATCCAACCTTAAATTCTTTCACAGAAACGCCCATGTTGGCCACTATTGGCTATGGGCTTCCGTAAAAGCCTGTATACGACGTGCTGGTTGTGGGACCAGCACTTCCCGATGGGAAGTCGAGTTAGGCATACAATTGTCGATTTAAACTAACGCCGAAGGTGTTACATTTTTTGTGCTAATTTCTACCCATCAGATGCCAATTATGCATTAATTGTCATTATCATCCTAACTACTTCAAATTCTACTAGTTTTTATATAAGCTAACAAATCAACAACTTTTTATGTTTAAAAATTAACATACCGATCGAATCAGTAATGAATGCATTGAGGGAAACTACATCTAAGTGTTTTGCGAGTTCATCAGTTGCTTTAAATGCTATCACCTGTGGGGCACTAGCTAAGTGACTTACGATCTCTTGCCTTGATCTTCGATTCACCTACGTGTTACCAAGACGCCAAGGCGTGTTGACACTGAATACATTACCAAAATTCGCTTAATCTTTTTTAGTCAGTCAGTGATTTAATCCAGAGTGGAATCTGCGCTCCGGAAGTTTTGCCCACAGAAGCAAGTGAGTCTTACTGTCTGCGCCGTTACTTGTTCCAGCTTCATCACTTCCCTGAGCACTTTAGATCGCGCCACAATTTTGTCGTGAGTGCTCTTTGAAAAATTGGTTACATCGGTTAGATTTGGGAAGACATCAATTGGGATAATCTGGAGCGTGCTTGGTTCTCGTGCAAATTCGAAGCTAGTCATGTCACTTGTTCAATGCATAAAGTTTTTGTAGATAGCCGAACATGGTACACAACTTTGGAGAACTTTTAGTAAATTGTTTAGACGAACAATAAATTTGGGTTGTATAGTCACGAAACAGAAGGGGTTTGGAGCCCTTGCTTAAACGGATTTAAGGCTGATCATTGCTAACTCCATTGCTTCCATGGTTAATTTAACGTGTGTGATGTATTTTATTCTGAATGCTAATTCAAAAAAGCGACAATGGAAGTAAATTGGTTGGTAGGAAAAGGAAATTACTAATTTAGAGGTCACAAAAGGGCGACGTTTAATTGCTTCATGTTGGTCAGGCACTTTAAAGTCGACTTTTGTGGTCGCTCTGCGGTATTATACAACTAAGCAAAGCTGCTGTCGCTTATGCACAAACACAAGGTAAGGAAATACCAGGGTAAACACACTGTTTACGTCCTGCAAGTTCGTCATGTGGCGTGCCTTTGCACGCACACACTTCATTACCGAGGTGTTGTCGGCACTCCTTTATCTGTGGCGAGCAATGCCACTGAGCGCAGACACCAGCTCTCCGCGTGGATTTTAACTTCATTTTTACGGCGATGATGAATTTGAGCTTATTTGGTGTCTCCATTACTAAAATTCCTTACAAATGTGGTATATGATACTCTGATTTCCTTGCGCGTATGCGACAAATTTTATTGCAAGGCACTGAGCTAGATTGAAAAGTAGAAAATAAGTAGTTATATTGGAACGGTAAAACATTTGTTCTGTGGTGGTCTGTCCACAGTCATTTTTAAATAAGGCGTTTAACGCTGAGGTGATTTTGTAGTCCTTGCGAATACTTTCCAATCATTTGAAGTTTTCCCTTTTTGAGGAGCCATTTAGAAGTTAAGAAATGGTCAATTTTTGCGTCTCTAGTTAATCGTTAATCGGTTTCATTGACAACATCGTTTTGTGCAATGGCTCTCCTGTTGAGATGACGCTCCCACGGGTGTTTGGAGTACCCTCTAGATCAGGACATGGGTCTACATTACTATCAGGTATAGGGAGGTGTGTGAGCCCTCAGCCTCTCATTGGCATTGGTACAATAAAATAATTATCTCGTTTTATTTTTTAAGGTAAAACTTTATTCACTGAATGAATTGCCACTCTCTTCGTAGTATGCTTAATTTCCATTGTGAATCGAAAACAGCCGGCGATTTTCATTAGAGTTCCATCGAAACGCTTCATATTGGTGTGTTCTGTAGTGACCCGGTTTGGTCCGGCGATGTGTTGCTCGATGGCTAATCTTCGACTTTTCAATTGGCACCTTTATTAGACTATTGATGACATTATTATTATTTTCGAAAACATGAGTCTCATTGCAGAATATTCTTCAACAAATAACGAGGCGCTTGGCTGAATGATACATGATTGAAGGAGTTCCGTTGTGAGAGGCAATTTTATTCATCCACATGGAGATACCTGAGCTTGAGACGAGGATTAATATTAGTACTTTTCTATCAATATGTGCTTGCAATGGCGGCAGACTTTGGTATTATTACCATCCCACTTGGTGCGACTTGGGCGAACAGCTTGATTGGTTCTGTCCCATTAGGCCACCCCTTTGAAGTTGAGCTGCATCACATAAGGGGTGAATCATTATATGTGGTCGCTTTGATGGGTCTATCATTGCAGCGTCTGGAGTTTTCCCAAAGTCATTAGTAATCCATACTAGTATGGAAGGAGCTTGAATGGAAGTACAAACAGCGGGCACTGAAAGTCTTTATCCGTCAGGCAAATCACTGCATCATCCTCTCATTCTTTTGAACCCCTCCTCCTACTCTTCCCTCGGTCACACTCCTTGGACCACCGCTGTGTTTGATGCCTTAAAAACTACCTAAAAGCAGTTATTAACTTTTCATGGGTATGTGAAAACACTCAACCCCAACATCAGCTATGCACCTCGTCGATTTCTTTGTGTTCAATGTTTTGCTCTCTGTGGGAGTTGCATCAGAAAATCTAAACGGTGCTCCACGCTAATCACGTTTTTCCTATGCCAATCATTGTTCTTAGGGGCAGTTATTCAAGGACAGGCATTTGAGGAAGCATAATTTGAAGTAGCTCTATGGTGCTAATGGTATTGATAAGCTCCTCTTTGCCATCATGTACTCTGTTCATTATTGTCCAGCCGTCTACCTGGTTTTTGTTTAGCTACTGGGGGCATAGAGTAGTGTCATAAACTGGGTTGTCAATTTTTATGACTTAGTGTCATGTGTGTGAGTTCCCTGAAGTCTATTAAGGCCACTAACCATGTCAATGATTTCATTGACACGTATTTATCGTAACAGGTTAGCCTTTATCTTGTAGTAGTTAGCAGTACTGTTAGAGTACATCATCTCCTGAGCGATAGCGTTTCTGGGATTACAGGCTTACCCGGTAAAGTGATATTCCAGGCTTGTGTAATTTGCAGCTTTGTAATGGTCATTTTCAGGTTTTTCAAGCTTAGTATTGCTTCAATTGCTTATTACCCCTAGAACACGAGATTGATGTAGTTATCAAGAATAAATGTGGCTTTAGCTACCCCTCTGTAGTGGGTCCCCACGGATCCAAATATCACCAGCAAATGCCCCTTTTATGGAGAAATCAAGACAATTTTCCTTTGACGTGGTGCGCTTGCATTTTCTACGATTGCGGTGCCCCTAGTCAACTCTGAAGTCGTGACGGCTCATGAATTTATGGGGATCTATAGATACGTCTGGAAGGTCATGCTGCTAAGCCGGAGGCACAAACTATTGGGATTGAAGGACCTGCATGGATAAATATGCAGCTAAAGGACTATCACATTACTACAATGTATTGTATTTCTGGTGATTGGGTAGCTCCGAAAACGAATTCAAAAGCAACTCTATGATTGAGAGCTTAAGTATGTGGGGGTTTACATCAGTGAAGGGTGCATTGGATTTCTTTCATTGATGCAATGTCATGACAAAAGTGCTCACTTCCTTTGCTTTGTGAAATTTTAGGCAATGTACTTCTTGCTAGTCTCCTCGACACCAAAACTGGGGAGATATGATGCCGTAGGATTTTCTTTAAATTAGCTTCCTAGGATTTTATGTTCATTGGGTCGGTTCTTTCGTGATCTCCAAATGTTAGCAATATTGTCTTAGTAGCGAATTGCCTATATCACCACAATAATGTGTCACTGCACCTTTGACTAGTAGTGCTTATTTTGATAAATTTGTAGGTTTTTCTGCGGTCGTGGGTGCCGGGATGTATTATTGTAAAAACCTTGGTGTCAGAACTTCTCTCAAATGTGTCTTTGTGCGGGTTTTGAAAAAAGGGACCATTTTGCACCTTTATTGGGCGCCACAGTTTTGTTTTAACTGGTGGAGCGCTGCAAGCTTTGTTTACTGTTTAGCCATTTATTTCCAACTGTCCTATTTATTTAATTGGTGCCCGGTGAGGAAGTTCCTAGTCTCAGAACTTTTACTGCAGTGCTGTGACTCTTTCCTGAAGACTAAAGAATTTGTAATACTAAGGCAAAATATATTGTTCACGTACAGATGAACTGAGGGGTTACTAACATGGTCCACGGCCATGTTATCCAGCGGAACTAGAAATTAGGAGCTTTAAGTGCCCTCGAAATCAAAATCAAGAGTCAAGCAGATAAATAATTATATAACTCTCCTCTCCTTTTAAGCGTCGTCCCTGGCGCTCCCCATGGTCAACCTTCCGAGTCGCCGATAACAAAGTAGTCAGTGTCCTAAGAATAACATCCACGAAACAACTACCCCAGTCATAGAATTAGCGTGCAACTGCGGTAATATCTGGCTACAGCCCCACTGACCCTTTTTGACAATTCTACTGGATCTGCAGTTTCGTCCTGTTTGGGAACTGTATTTGGAAAGGGGGAATGTGCTGGCCATCACTTGTGTTCATCACCACTTGTAAGGGACAGGACTTGAAATGGGTTCGTAAGGTCAAGGTTTCGCGTCTGTTTCTCCTTGCCGCTTTATTTTAACCTCACTGTTGCCCAGTCATATCTATTTGGGTTCTCTCCAGCTGGTAGAGAGTTGGAGGAGGTATCGCACATTTATTTCGTTGATGTTTTCATACAGGCCCTGTGGATGGTCCCATACCGAACTCTCCAGATGTTTTATGGCTAGCTTCGCCTCGCTTGCTAAAACCATTCCTGTAGAACTCAAAACAGGGTAGTTGTCCAAGGTAGACATCATTTTCAACCCTTCTGTTAGGGGTGAACAGATTCTGCTATCTGCAGCACATGCCCTTCTATCGCGTTAATATTTAGCATTCAATGATACAAATCGGGGTGGTTGTCGTTTAAGATCGGGCTCGCTTTCCGCTGCCGCCAATGTAGCGCCCCGAGGCTTCTCTGAAGTTGCAATAGGACAATACTTGAGTGGAATTTGTTTTTTACGACGTCAACAAGAGGGGCTACCGGAGGATATGCCACCAAGCGAAAGTACAATCGCCGTACCCTTTAGTGCCCACAAAACCAAAAAGAAGGGCTAAACACAATAAAATTATTACAATTGGTGTCAAATATATGTTCATCTGTAGCAATCCTGTGGGTACCCACACTCCCTTACCTACGCTTAGTTTGGGATAAAGAGCTGCAGTGTGTTCAGAACTGAAGTAGTGGAAATTACTTTTGAAGACTCAACTAAATATCTAGAATGGAAAAGACCTAACCGTTGAACGAATCTTACCACATGAAATAAAAGATGAACGCTGTAAGGAAGGTTACCAGGTGGCCTGTATTTTGGCATTCTTAAAGTTTATGCAACGATTAATTGTGGCACAAGAACAATTTCTACTAAAATTCCCAAGTATAATGTTAAGATGGCTAAACTAAATCGCCGATGTTATAATACCTGGTCAGTAGCTTATCCTTTATTCACCGACTGTGAGCTCTTGGAACCTCTGCATGAAAGGATTGACAATACTGTGTTTTTTGGCTTTCACCTCGCAGACTGAAATGCATTCCATACGAGACAGGCTTTTTATTCTCGCATGACATTATTTTTTAGTGTTCAGGCGCTGTGTGCAGCTTGACATTGTGCCGGCAATTGATCAACTCAATCGGCGGACGCTGGCTAATCCTGAGGCGGAGAGGCCGCTACTGAGGTGCATTCCTTTTTTTTCGCAAATAATCAGAAACAAACGTCGTGCAACTTTTATGTCTAACCATTCTCCCAGTTTAATAGTGTGTTCTTGTGGGAAAACGGTCTGTTTTGCAATTGAAATAATCGATTGCCTTTTTGTTCCACACGCAGAGACTCCCAAAATATCTACAAGTAAAACGTTGCTATTTTCGCCTTTGTTATTGGTTATTAGTTCTCTACTTAAATGGCGTTGTTTTAATCAAATCTCTTTTTTGGAACACCTGTTACTAATTTTAAAAGTGAAAGGGGGTAAGAGGTGCAGGATTTGAATTGCACGATCAATATCTAACAGCACAGTTGCACAGATTCTAGTTGATTTGTCACTTTTACAGCTCCTTATTAATTTGGCTGCTTTCGTGCATTCAGTTTGCCTTCGGTAGTGCTTGGAGCTCGGACCGCTTTCACACAGGTGATTGAGGACATAGTGCGATCGTGGAAGGTCATTTTGGTGTAAGTTTGATACCTTTACTATTGTGCTATTTTCTTACCGTAAAGCTCCTAGATTATCCTCCACACATGAGCTCTTGCTATATTGAGTACATATACCATGCTAGCCGGGTGTAAGGTAATCATCTATTAAGTTTTGGAATTTATTCGTCAAGCCTAAGGGGACGTGCATAACGTTTGCTCTGTTTACTAGGCGGGATAAGTTTTAGTTTAATTCTTTGTGTTTTTAAAATTGGTGTTTTACTACTATAAATTTATGGCCAACAGGATGGCAAAAAAGGCGTTTGTGTGTTTGTACCTGCCTAGGTGTAAAAGTCATGTGCCTGCTGTTTAGTGCCATGGTCTGGTGGAGGGAGATGATTCAACCCCTCATACTTGAAAAGACTTAGTCGGCTGCTGCCCTCTAAAAGCCTTGTCTATAGCTTCTGATAAATAAAAGCATTTAATCAAGACGTTGAAACGTTTTTGAAAGCGCACCATTCAAGAACGTTAATACGATAGTCGCTGTGGCAAGTTTTAGATCTTTTGGTTAGGTTTTTGACCTTGTCCGAACACTATTATGTCTTCTAACAGATAATGCCTCGTATTTCAAACAAGGAAAATCGCTAAAATTTTGTCTGCTGATGCGTGCTCGTCTACTGTACAATCGATGGCAATTTGGTAGTCACCTTAACGATGTCTCGTTGGTGTTTCGAGTTTTCTTTGATCCATTGATTTCCTGGTGGAACCTACGGTCGAAAATATTCAGAAGTTACTTTTAAAGTGACTATTGATCAAACCGGCAGTGGTTAAGAAATAAACAATAAGCCGAGACCCTTTAAAAGGGATTTTGACCGTCGAAATCCGGCATCTCATACTCAATGCTTATTCGCGCAATAGTTGTTGTGACCTGCCATGCATGTGTGGGAGATCCGACCCTGTTGATCTCTCAACCCGAATAACCATAGACATGGACTTCAGTGCAGAGCCTTGGCTTGTCAACAAGTCTAAGTAAGCTGGGATTGCAATAAGCGCGAGTTTCGAAACTTTCTATAATGCTTAGGGATTGGGTGCGAAGTTGGAAACTTTTAGAACATTGAATCAGGGAAGTTTTAGGGGTTGTAGACATTCCCAGCAGCAGTGTGTACTCCTACATAGATAACAAACTTCCGCGATTAATTATGAAATAACTGTTAGTACTGCAAGTCAGATGTTAATTTGCATATTCAACAAATCTAAATAGATGTTGTATAAGAATTCATTGAAATACTGAATTTTACAATTGCAGAATGACTCATCTTGATGCCATCATTCAAATATGATTGGTACTCTTGACGGTTTGTCAAAAACATTACGATGTTAGTGGAATAGGTCAAAGCCGATCTTCATGGTTGGACTTGATGTCTCATTTGGGGTCTCACGTGTGCCAATTGGTTGATTTTCTTCCATAACAACACTTCCCAAACTGCGACTTGGGTAAACTTTCGTTTATTAGTGGTTATGATTTCCATTAGCCACTAAATACTGGCTTCTTGGTGAAACTAGAATTTTTGCACTGATAAAGTTTCCAAAATATACGAGTTAGGATATTATTGCAAATCGCGAAACTCTACTCACAAAATTGACAGTAAGGAACCTTCACAAGAATCCACGGAAGCAAAGTGGCATTGTCAACTACTTGTCACTTAGGCATCCTACCGTCTAGAATATGGGATATAGAACATTTCCCAGACGTCGGTTATTCCTATTTGCCAGGGCTGACAACTCAAACGCCTCTCAGATGAATTTGTGGATTTAACTACGAACAATTAAACCAATCGCTTCGAAATTGCCCCCAAAACAGTGTTTATCATTTTTAATTTATGTGTTCTTGGGATATTGTGCTCAAACACAGTCGTTTTGCGGTTTGTGTAAATGAATTCTCTATTTTTCGAAGGGTTTGATGGGAATTCCCACCCACAACAACTTTACTGACCCGATTTGGTTAGTTTTGAACAACTAATGTGTGGTTTTCTTGACAACGCAACAGTCCATGTCTGAGCCTATGGCCTTGGCAAACGGAAATTAACTGGCGTCTAGGCAAAGCTCTGTATTGCATATTCCAGACAGTGGGATGCCTAAGTGGCAAGTAGACTTTGTATGGTAGTTCAACCGGAACTGTAAAAGTCTTCATTTTGATTTGGTGGACCAAAGCGGTATTGCAGTATAAATCGGGGTGGCAGGCCTCATAACTCGCTACTCGTGCACACTAACTACTAGTTATTTTATGCGGAAGAATTTTTTTATAGACGAGGGAAATGCGGTTTATTACCCCTTCCGGATTCTCTGATACCATCAAGTGGTCTCATGATTTGAGTCGGGACTGCCGTTTATTCATCGAAAAGAAATTCTGGTTCATCTGCCACATTTTAATTTATTGATGATGCATGCAGCTCAATCTTTTTTCAATCAAGGGACAGACTTTTTGCAGCCCTGAATCAATTAAGTGAATCCATCACAAATTCATTGGAAATACAATCAAATTAACTGAAATTTTCTATGTTTCGTACAGATGTATTCTCCTGGCAGCAATAGCCTCCTTCCTGTGGATTTTTTTCATGAGGATGTGCACCTGCGCTATGGTCGTCTTCACCCTTCTTGCTTTCGTCAGCATTTTTGGTCTTGGTAGGTGAAGAATTTCAGCAATTTTTTTGTCAATTCTTATTTAGCAAAGTATTGCGTTAGTGTGCTGCGCATTTGCGTCTGCTGAGTAAAGACGATTACTGATATTTTCACGCACCGCTGCTGGTTTACAAGGGTATCACTGCATGACAAATTGATCAGAATGTAGTTGCAAACCTAAATGTTGGGAAGGGGTTTTTGACATTGTTTGAAAACTACACTCTGTAATTACAATTGTTAAAAACCGTTCACATTACAAACGGGCTTTTTACCAAGCGACCAAAAGTGCTTTGCAAATGTTATCATCAACAGGAGTAACAATGAGTACCTTACTTTGGGATTCTAAACGCAGAAGTCTTAGCGGTTCGAAGCTGCTTTCATCGGATGCTCCGATTGAGGAAGTTAATACACCTCTAGGTATGATTATTAATATCCGTATCGTGGCTATCCATGCGACACAGTGAGTGCTTTGTCGTTATGGTCATGTTTGTGAAAAGCAATCTTTGAGACTATTGTCGGACCAAGAGTGGCAATCCGCTGACCCGCTATCAACTCTAGCACGGGATGTCATCTTAATTCCCGATTCGACAAGTATAAGGGTGTTTTTAGCTGGTGGGTAGAAAGTCCAAATTCCACTACGAAAATTCAAGACGGCTAGACACTAGAAGTACACAAAAGTTCATTTCGCTCGTCTTTAAATAATCACAAATTCGACGAGGCTATATCATTACTGAAACGCATTTTTGGCTAGCAATCCACTGTTTCATCCACGCTATAACGGCCTGAAGTTGATAAAGTGCATTGGTGAGAAATACGTGATCCATGCAGAATCATCAAGCATCTATGCAAACTCTTCAAAGCAAAGGAGATGGACGATGACCTGTTCATGTACCCGACCGTCGTTGGCGGTTTGTGCTTGTCAACCGACTCAGACATCTGCTGTCGTCTGCTAAGCAGGATCGAACAGGGTCTCTGCCATCCTAAAACATCAAGGAGTGTCAATGCTTGATCATTCTCAAAAATGCCATCGCTTCCAAGGATGAGGACAGGTCTCGGGTTCATGCTGTACAGCAACTCATCCAATCCACTTCACAGAAACCTGGTCCGTCAAAATCTTGTCAATATCCCAACAATCAAAACTTATGCGGAGGACAAAATAGTCCTTTTACCTACTGGCACTGAGGGTCCTGACATCCTATGAGGTTCTCCTTCTCCAGAAATCACCTACGATCCCAATGCGACGCTGTTGGTTACAAGAATGGGCACTGTCAATCGTGCTTACCCAGCTCTAATTCAGATACATGAAAGCATGGAAAGCCAGTAAGAACAGGACGAGGAAAACTCGCAGACTATCCAGTGTGATGAACACTTTCTAAGACGACGCACTAGGCCGACGAAGGCACACCAGCGTCTGTCTCAATGACTACCCAGCGCGGCTACAACTGGACACCACCTCGACCATCACTATTATATCGGAAGAAATGTGGCTTTAGTTTGGCAACTCACTGATCCAGCGGTACAGGTATAGACAAGTGCATGTTCATGTTCATGTTCTTCACGGAAAATCATTGACTGGAACGTGCCGTATTACGAAGGATAGCCTCAGCCTACCTGGCCTTGACAAGCTGGGTATAGACCAGGTGCTGATCAAACCCGCCTGCAACCAGACGCGTTCAAGTGAGACACTCCTTGAGCAATCGTCAAATACGATATATCAGCTTTCTGTTTTATCTATGATATCCGAATTCTTCAAATAACCACAACCGAAGCTGAAGCGGCAACAATGTCTCTTAGCGCTTGATACGGACGATATGCTTCGTCAGGAATAAGTAACCACTTTGTTTACCCAGCGATGAGGTCAAACCACCATTCCATCGCCGTGAAATATTAGGTACCCCGGAGGCGGCCTGGTGACCAGTGATCGTGTTTTATTGCCTAAACCACTATATCCAAGTTCATTGCGTCAGTTTCATACTGACCAATCTGGGGTCAGCATGAAGATCTTTGGCTGAAGTCTCGCTTATTGGCTGCAAGTGGATGAGGATATCCTCAATCTCATCAGAGGCTTTCGACACTGCCAACTAGCGCTGAAGAGTCTCAGAAATTCTTACCGGTACCTTAGCCTCAGCCAGAAGAGTCCTATGGTTGTGACTACCCCGATCCAATCGATGACCTCTCATACCACGTTCTGCGTCACCAAGACGCTACAAGTGCTGCGCCATATCTGTGGCTGTCGATATGGAGTCGTGGAGACGTTAGCTATGGACAATGGAACGCAGTCCACGTCGCAGGAGTTCGTGACTTTTACTGCCAGCATGCCTTTACACATGTTCAATCTCTGCCATGTTTTCTTCTAATAGGCAAGCGTAGCGGTTTGTTTACGTTAAAGTATGCACGACTGAAGTCACGAGGGAAGATAAGACTGCCAATACCTTACAAGGATTTCTCTTGGTACATCGGTTAACACCGAATGGCTCAGGAAATCGTCAATCACAGCCGAAGGGCTAACGGTACACAGAGTTTGCTCGACCAAGGCAACGCTAGTCCCTAGGTTACGAAACGACCTCATAGATCGTGTAGAAGAGGCCTTAACAAATTTCAAAACGGGCTGTGAAATCTACGCCGTCGTTGTGGAGAATTTACGCAATTACGGAAGTCCCCACATCTGGATTAGGCATCCTGGCCGATTGTGCCTGCGACTAACCGAGGAACCAGTAGCTTATCGTGATGCCCTACCAATGGATGGACTCTTGGACACCTTCCAAATACCCCTTTTCCCTGTGCACTCTGGTTGACGGAATCCCGTTGGGGGAAAAGACCTGGATCGGTCCGTCCTGTGTATCAAGGTGACGGTGTATTAGCCGAAGCCCCGTAACGGAACAACTATATCTTGTTCCTAGGACTCGTTGCTACTGTTTTTCCTTCCGAGAGGTGTTTTGGGTGCCTACAACCCCAGGCAAAGGTTACGGTTTGATTCTACAGAAGTAACCATGTTCGTGGTTAGTCTTTATGAACAGTCCAGAAGCCGCGTTCTTGCTTTATCTCTTGACTCTTGAGGCGTTGGTACTAATGTTGTCGAGGTCAGTCATTTTAGTTATACTTAAGGCTGCAGAGTGAATCAGGCAGTCTGGCGCATCCGCACCCACCGATATTCCCCTATCGTTTAGTCATATACGTCAGCCAGATAAACATCTGTGCCGAAGTCTTTGTCTATTAATTATCTGCTTGTTGGCCCATTCGTTGCATTTTCAAATAAGGTTCTCTACATAACTTTCTCCTCAATATTAAAGTCGCCTGTTAGAAAAGTTCTTCCCAAATTGACGCCTAAGTATACAGTGTTTCTTTCATCAGCCACACATTCGACAACTAACTACTTTTCGTAATATTTTGGGACGAAGTTAGCATTTAAAAATGGAATGGAATTCATTCCATTCTATCCATGGATTTACCTAACATTATTTTTAAACTGCAGTTCGGTCGGCTGTTAGCTGCAGACCAAGTAGTTCGTTAAAAATGGTATTTATTGGTCTTCGTGATTTTGTATTTTTGCGCTGTTTTGGTCAGAAAAGATACATGTCTATTCCGATAGTATTGGAATTACCAAATTCAATGTACCACCGGAGGCATCCGTTTTTGCCCATGAGCACGCATTGGAACGGCTCCGCTTTTGGTATTTTTTCTTGCGGCACTGTAATGTCACTCCCTCAGATGCTCCTGGGTAACATTTATTCATTGCCTGTCTTTTAGCAACGGGGTTTTGTTTCTGGCGTTATGTGGAGACCAAAAAGGTTAACGCAAATTCACCGCCCCTCTTCCTCACCCTCGACATAACGGTCTACTTTCGCTATTCCACTACTTGGCTTATCCTAGGTGGGTCGTCTTTTTTTCACGAGTTATAGAGAACATCCTTAATGGTTTGTCTTTCCTTTGAAATTCGCTTCTCTATTAACAGGGATCATCTCCGGATTAATTCTCTTTCTCGTTCTGCTAATCATAATTTTCATCCGTGAGAAGATCGTTCTAGCCTATCGTGTTATCGGCGAGGCAAGCAAGTAAGTTTGAGTTTAATCCCCTGCTCATGGTGCATGCGCTCCCTTCCCACATTGTAATCGAAAGTTCTCATTACAAAAATCCCTCTACTCAATTGTGTTGAGTCGCCACGTTTGTATTATCACTTCAGAGCGATAGGAAACCTGCCGATGACGCTGTTCTGGCCCATAATTCCCTTCATTCTTATCTTCGGTACAATTGCGCTATGGATTTTTGTGGACCTTAATCTCCGCTCCATTGCAGTCAGTGAGGGTGTCCACTATGCTAATTCTACAGTTGGCCTGAGGTACAAAAGCCCTGAGGAGTGGACCGCTTGGGCCCTTAACGCTTCCATGAAATGTGATCCCACCGTAAGCTGGTCGTCATCGACATTGAATTAGGTTGCATTTGTCCTCATCATTCAATACACCCTGTTTTATCCTTGTAATCCTATAGGCAAACAACACAGAGGGTCAGATTTGCCTCTTCGTGAAGCACATTACAACAGTGTAAGTACTTGCTGTAATGCTAAAGTTATCATTAAACCTCCTTCTTTGTTGCCGTCAGTTCTAGGTCCTTATTTCCAAAAAAGTATTCAATTAGTTGCTTCATTCCGTTCGGTTTAGAATTCCTAAGTAGTTTTCTCGTATCTCTTTAGAAGTTTATGTCTACATAAAAGAGAGAAAAAGAGAAATTTATTTGTTCGTAGCTTTTGTTATGGACTGGGATATTTTTAATACTTTTGCAACCAGCATCACACATATGTGACTCCGATTTTGCTCATCTACGTCCGACGTCACCGGCATGCAGCACCTAGATATTAGATTGATTGAATGCAAAGTACTAATCTGGATGCGTGGTATTTCCAGTCCAAGGATGGTGGCGTTTAGCTTATGAACGTTATAAAATTAGTGACAATTTGTGCTAAATCTGGCCAAAAAATATTGGCCTCTGACGGCTGTTTTCCCTCTGATTATTAATATCCGTATCGTGGCTATCCATGCGACACAGTGAGTGCTTTGTCGTTATGGTCATGTTTGTGAAAAGCAATCTTTGAGACTATTGTCGGACCAAGAGTGGCAATCCGCTGACCCGCTATCAACTCTAGCACGGGATGTCATCTTAATTCCCGATTCGACAAGTATAAGGGTGTTTTTAGCTGGTGGGTAGAAAGTCCAAATTCCACTACGAAAATTCAAGACGGCTAGACACTAGAAGTACACAAAAGTTCATTTCGCTCGTCTTTAAATAATCACAAATTCGACGAGGCTATATCATTACTGAAACGCATTTTTGGCTAGCAATCCACTGTTTCATCCACGCTATAACGGCCTGAAGTTGATAAAGTGCATTGGTGAGAAATACGTGATCCATGCAGAATCATCAAGCATCTATGCAAACTCTTCAAAGCAAAGGAGATGGACGATGACCTGTTCATGTACCCGACCGTCGTTGGCGGTTTGTGCTTGTCAACCGACTCAGACATCTGCTGTCGTCTGCTAAGCAGGATCGAACAGGGTCTCTGCCATCCTAAAACATCAAGGAGTGTCAATGCTTGATCATTCTCAAAAATGCCATCGCTTCCAAGGATGAGGACAGGTCTCGGGTTCATGCTGTACAGCAACTCATCCAATCCACTTCACAGAAACCTGGTCCGTCAAAATCTTGTCAATATCCCAACAATCAAAACTTATGCGGAGGACAAAATAGTCCTTTTACCTACTGGCACTGAGGGTCCTGACATCCTATGAGGTTCTCCTTCTCCAGAAATCACCTACGATCCCAATGCGACGCTGTTGGTTACAAGAATGGGCACTGTCAATCGTGCTTACCCAGCTCTAATTCAGATACATGAAAGCATGGAAAGCCAGTAAGAACAGGACGAGGAAAACAACTTTGTCTGGGAATTATCGACCGAGGTTGGCTGCCGTATTCCCAATAAGTGTAGACTGGTCGAGACTCCTCCAGCCCTTAGGTGCAATTTTTGTTTCCCATTTTCCCGTTTGGGTAAACGGGAACGGGCTGTTGCTCTTCTAACACTCGACCATTTAGTGCACACGGTGTGGCTAGACACCAGTCATCCTACCAAATTGTATAAACCGATAAAAAAATGTTGGAATGGTAATTGCTTCAAAATACCCTACTGTTTCATGAGTATCAGATGATAGGAAATTCCATATCTCTTTCCATATTGGCTGCCGCAGTAGCTTTTCGTGACTCGTGGGAAGTCGTAAAACAGACGTGATCGTGTGGATGAATTACAAGACATAAAAGTCCAATCTGCATTTCCATGCATCTTTGATACCGTAATTTGAGCTTTTGCGCTTTACGGATCGAGTTTAAGTCGATTACTCAAGACTTCAGGGGCTTCTCGCAACTTCTGTTGTGCAGCATTTGAAGAAAGCGCGGCGGTAAAACGCGTTGTTCAGGGCTAATTTAAAATGCCTGCTTCATTTTGGCGTTGAATCACCTTCAAAAAGGCCTCCTCTTTCTGATCCTGCAGAACTGTTTCGCTACTGACACATTAAAGTAGTTGTGGACGGAGTTGTCGGGAGTAGCTTTCAATGGTATTTAACCCGAGTCATGTTGCAACAATTGGTTTAGATCAACATCAATTGGCGGTGATGGGAGCTACTTGGCTAGCGGTTAGGTATCATGCAGCGGTGATTAAGCTTCATACTGTCAGTTTGTTGTCCTCCTTCTTACATACATTTCAAGTGCGCAGTTATTGGCTGTCTGGCCGGCTGCCTGACTTGAGATGAAAAATGGGTTTTCTACTTTTATATTCCAACGTTATTTAGACGAACAAACATCACAGCTTACCTTCAGACGATCGACGCACGACCCACGCATTACTTCATCCGTCAGCCTAAGATGATCGTGTTTTCATGTTTGCTTTGTGTACGTGATGTGTTAAAGAAAAAAAATGTTTACTACGAGTTGTTTACTTGCCTAAGGTCAGACAGAAATTGTGGTTGTGGTCTGTTTACTCCACACAACTAAGTTGTGGAAGAAAACCTCTTTTTTAGAAGTGGGCAAGATTGATCAATCGTGTTAAATAAAGTCTTGTTCTCACTTCCAAAAGGCAACTCCAGATCTCCCACCTTACAAAGTCGAGAAACTTTCTCAACTCAGGATTGGCTACGAGGAAAGGAGATATCGTCTCAGAGATGAAAGACAGAAATGGTGCCTGCGAAATAAAACTGAGATGTAAACGGAGGTGGCTTTGGCTAGATCTTGGTTGTTTGCTTCAACAGTCAGTTTGTTTTATGGAGGTGAAATTTAGATTAGTAATGATTATCTGAATGGTTGGGATACTTTAAGGTACTTTCTTTAGTTGTTAGTTTTTTTGTGGTAAAAAGCGAGCGACATTAGCCTTCCTACAGATTTTGACACTGCGTCGGCCTTAAGGTCATGAATGTGCAACGTTTTGCTCCGGTCTGTCCCTCACGTAACTAATGATTGGGTCATTCACAGGGTTAAGGTTGCCCGCCACAGCGAGAATTATTTCCTGTAATTTTGTCGTTCTTCTTAACCGGCTACGCTGTTACTTTTGTTCTACAGTGGAAATGATTTCCCTCCTGTTATGACACAGGTGTATAACTCAATCGGAGCCTAGGATAAGTATGTCTGGAAGCCCTGTTCCATTGACAACTTTTGCATTACAGTACAGATAATTAATATGAATGTTATAAACTGGCTGAAATGGTTGAATATTCCATGTCAAATTGTGACAGAAGAAATTGTGGATGTTCTCCAGCCGAACTCGTTTACAGATGGAGAAAGGAGCTAGAGTGAGAGTAATTACTTTGAATTACAAGTATTTTTTCATTTTAACTATATTTCTTATCGGAAGTCTTCATCTGGCAGAGTGTGTTCACGTTTAGCCAGAACTTGTGCTTATGTAATGAAGTGTCATATTTTTAGGAGTGTAAACTGCATTGATATCATGAATTAGGCCCTGGATGTCATATTTATTCACATATCTCTACACCTGCGTGATATTAGGAAAGTTATGGCATCAGGGAAAAATGCTGCTTCCTCTTTTTAGCACCCACATTTTATGCGCAGGGAATTAGTAATGGGCAGACTCTTGGTGCTGATTACTACCCCCAGTATTGTCGAGGTATCATCCTTCTTAATGTCTGTGGTATTAGACTCTGGCTTGATTTTAATAGCTTATATGAGAGACTCAATTGTAAATCCTCTGGCCTTTTTCACGTCAACTTTTTCAGGTATACACCCTGGCTGCAGGTGTACAACTTCTTCATGTGCGTCTGGCTCGTAAACTTCTTTATTGCCATGGATCAGATAACCCTAGCGGGTGCCTTCGCCACCTTCTACTTCAACTCTCAAAGCCAGCGCCGCCGTCATACCATAGTGGGCTGCTGCGGCCTTTGGCTACTGTTCGGCACATGTGTCAGCGCTCTAGTCTACAACACGGGCTCCCTGGCCCTCGGCTCCATTCTTATCACCATCTTCTGGTTTTTGCGTGCATGTCTTCTCCGTCTTGAGCGACGACTCAAAACTGCCAACAACGAGATTGCACAATTCTTTCTCCGATGTTTCTGCTGCTGTTTATGGTGCCTAGAAAAATTCTTGCGTTTTCTCAATAAGAATGCGTACATTATGGTGCGTTTTCGTTGATTTTTTTCTCAATTTTCGAATTAACGCTAGAACGGGCGTTCCGATTGTGTCCTTTTCATGAGAATTTCACATTTTTTACCTCCTAATTCTCTAATGCGCCCTTCCATTGTGTTGACTGCATGCTGCCCTTTTCCTGCTGCCCTTGATCGGCAGAAATTTCAATGATATCAGCTTTTCCTAGGTATTCTTAATTTATGTGAGGTTTTGGTTAATTTGGCAGTTTTAGCTAGAATGATTTTGAGTTTTTCTCTGTCGGTCCTAGAAGCCTGCGGAACTTCCGAATGTATCCATTTGTTCTGCTTGGGCGACTTTTGATTTTTGTTGAATTGTGCCTGGAATGTAGATTGGTAATAAAAATAAGCCCTCCAAATTCTCCGTTTCATGCATTTTTGTTGCCTTTGCTATCCGAAAGTGCTTTTCCATCTCCTCAACAAAAATGCCCACTTTTGGTGTATTTCTTATTCGCTGATTCCAAATTTAGTTTGAATTTTGATGCTGCAGCTTCGCATTAGTTCTGTTCTTTGTCACTTTAATTGTCATTTTTTTTCTCCAATATATTCTCACTTTCTATTTCGTGCCGCCCTTTGACTTATCCTTGTCCCTCTTAAAAGCTACGTGAATTAAGTGCGTTTTTTTGACGCTTTTGAGCACTTTATCTCAAAATAATTTCTTGAGATTTTCAGCTGTGTGGTTTCTGTTTCTGAGCCTTTGATAGCGTTTTCAGGTGTGAATTTTTCTAGGAAGAGGTTTTTGAAACGTCCTACCTTGACAGAATTCTTTCTAGTCAGTTTTTTACTGGTTGGTATCCTTTTTCCACTGGTGATCTAGCATTTTTTCTGCGCCACCCGAGGGCCTCATTTTCCCGCGAGCGTAATGAAATTCGGGTACTTTCAAAAGCAATTTTTGCTATTCTGATTTCATCCTCTCTATTTGAGTGCTCTTTCACTGTTTTTGATTGTAAAGTTTATGGCGTATTGGTAGCCTAATTCCCTCGGATATTACTACTTTTGTCTCCACGATCTCAACATTCTTGAAGAAGATACAAACCTTGTTCCATTAGATACTTTCCAGCACTGCTTCCATGATTTGCTTCGACGGCCAAGCGGTTTATCATTTGCCAGTGCTCCCTTTGGCCTCCAAGAAGTAGTTAATTACCAATTTGTCGTGCATCTCTGAGGGTTTCTTGGTTACGGACGTGTCACCTGGTCCTTAATATACTATCTGTCTTGTTGCTGTCCTATCGCCTCACTCTAGTTAATAATTCTGTGCACTTACGACAATTTCTTCCGCTGTCCGTACGTTCTTCGTTTCTTTAATCAGGACACTCAATGGGCTAACATTGCAAGAATAATCTCATCTACGTCCTTTTGGACTCGGAATTCATCGGTCTAGTTTTGCACGAAGAACTTTGTAAATTTAAGATTTTGCTTTTATCGAAATTGTCTTTTAGTCTCCCACATTTTTCAGATGCTTCTAAACCCTCTGATTGCATCTGTTATCAGCTAAAATTGACAAGTCTCAGCATTGAGACTTTCGCTACCAGCGTTACACACATGTGATGCCAAAGTTTCTCTTATCCGAGTCTGGGGTTCCCATTGCCGTGATGTGTTCTTTGTCAGCACAGAGCAGGTACCTGGCACCAAATAGTGATTCAGCTGCATTAGTTACGTTTAGAATAATAAAGTGGAGGTGGAGTGCTCATTGTAATTGCCTCTTAGTTTTTGTGTGGCAATTGAATTTGCTATTTTTGCTAGTATAGGCGTCGATAGCATATTGAAGTAATCGAATATCTGGTTTGCGTTGCCAAAATTCCCTAAGACACTCGCGACGAACGTGTTGATAATTTATTCGTACATTCGGGTGCTATAACATGACATTGTAAAGATATTCTAAGCACTTACAGTGGGTAATGCGTAGTCATCATCCATTTCTCCCTAGGTAGCCAAAAGTGGCACGAATTTCCATTTCCTCACCATTGCTTTACAGCCACTTGAAAAGTTTGTCAGCGTCGAAATCGAAAAGCACCTATTGGTTCTGAGGTTTCAGGTTACGTGAATTCAAATTTTATCCTTTTGCTGAGGACGACCTTAAAAAGCCTTGATATTTTCTTCGCTAGAGGTGCCTAAAAAAAATTTCTGTGGCTGTTTTAGTGGCTTCAAACCGCGTACAAAACTGCTCTTATGATGGCATTACTTTCGAATGATTTACTTCCGATTTTCTAGGTGCTTCTCTTCGTGGCTGAATTTGGAGCGTTTCCGCTCCCCTTCGGTTCTCCTCTCTGGCCATTATTGCGTACAGGCAGATATTAAATATGCTCATAGTCACTATAAGGGCAGGACCACTCAAAATACCATAAGTACTCAAAAATGAATTTGCTTTGTGTCTTCGGTAGTCCGCCGACTGTCGCGTAAGCATGCGCCATATATCCAGCCTACTCATAATCGCCTGCCAACAATAATGTTTGCATTGAAGTTTTTGTCTCCTGACTACTTTGTCTTGGACCCCGACGGGATCCCGGCTCAGCCATTTAAACGCTAGTTTACGCCATTTATAACTAGCTGTGTCAAGAGTTTAAAACAGAGCACAACATAGTCGGTTTTGAAGTGATTCCCGACATTATTCAGTTAAATTATTTCGACACGATTCATAGATTGCCCATCGTATTTTTTGTCAAATGTCATTCCAGTGGTGTCTAGCACTCATTATTCTCAAATCTCTGGAAAGCGTTACATCTTATAGGGCCAATTTCAGCTTGATGATACTATGTTTTGAGTAATGATTGCAACTGTAGCATAATTTTGAAACTGGTTTCACCGAATGCTTTAAAATTTACTAGAGAGCAGTTTTAGTGCTGGTGACAATTGCTTAAGAAGCGAACTGTCCCTTCGAAATAAATGTTGAATATTTCCCGTCTTATTCTATATCCTACCATGGCTTGACCTACCAGACAATGTGTTCTCTTCATTCTACGATTTTGAAGGATTTGGTGTTCTTATGGGCTTTTTACCGTCTCCTGTCAGGGTTTTACTCCAACCATCACGGTCTTCGCCTTCTCTATGTGCTATATACTCCTATGCTGGACGCCATTCATTGTTATTTTCCCGTCCAATTTCGTTGATCTCAGTGCCAGTGATCGATGGCTTTTTTGCTAATTTCAGGGGATTTTCCGACTTCTCTAGCCTTATTGTTAACTATTCAAGCATTTAAACGCCATGGTTATGCTCCATCCCCCATCTTGTGGGGATTTTTTTCCTTGTGTATGGTCTTTTACTATCTCCCCTTCACTGCCATCATTGCGAGTGGTCTTCGTGGGTATAGGTCAAAAACTATTAGTGAATTTGACCATACACTTAATATGAAGAAATAAGGTTTGTTCAAAAGTTACCCCCTTTGTCAATTCGTTGCCGTTTTTTGAGCCTATATCTTGCGTAGGCGGTTTGATTTTTATGACCTCATATTTTTCATCGGAACTAGATCGCAATCTACGGACATGGGTTCTGCCGCTCTGCGAGGGATGCATTCCAGCTCATTGTGCGAAATGTAGTCAGGTGGGTCATGAGTGTTGTTCGAGTTTTTGAAGGACCCTTGTTACAGGTTCATTAAATATGCAACATTTTCCAACAATTTTCTATCGGATGGTAAAATGACTGGTGTCTGAACACACCGCGTGCACTAAATGCCCGTTAGAAGAGCGACACATGACTAGGGTTGCGAACATTCCCGCAACAAAACTTGCATCCGAGGGATAGAGGAGTCTTGACCATTTTAGGCTTAGTGCGAATACTTCAACCAAACTCCCTAGGTGATTTCCAGGAAAGACATTTGCTTTTCTCTAATTCATAAGGTAATTATTCCCTAAGCTTTGGACGTTGCATTCTAACGCGAGCCCCCGTAAAGATCCTTATAAGCTGTCGTGGGGATTACAACTTTTCAATGGCAACGAATTCCAACCATACCATTGGGAGAACTTTTTTGCTTTGCTTTGTTTCGGTCAGTTTACACTTTAACATACACGTTCTCGGATGAGATTAACTGGAAGTATGCTTTTTTAGTTGTTTTTATTGCAGTAAAAACAGTTATCCTTAAAATGAGAGTTTATATTGCTCTACGACTCCATGAAAACGTAGGAGCCATTACTAAGGCCCGGAAACAGACGTTCACGACTTGCAATCCACACTGCTATTGGAGTGAATGTGGTGATGAGACCACTGGTTATTGAAATTGAGGTGTCTGCTCTGACGATTGATAGAGGCGTGTGCATGGTACCAACACGTTATTTCTTTGAAAAGATTAATTCGGTTAAAAACTTTAAGAGCAAAGTAATAGAGCTTTTGCTGCTAGATGAACGAGTGCAAATCTTGACTGAATGGTGGAGTCAAGTATTTACTACGCATTGTTAGGACCTGCAAATGAAAATCGCATCACTAAATGGTGTCAGGGATGGAATAGCTGAAACCAGGCTTCTACGACAATGGGATTTGGTAAATGCGTCGAAGAATAAATTTATTTATCTACTTTCCCCTCTCTACCACTTTGTTTTAAATGTTTAGTATTTCTGGGGCGTCAAATACATCAAGTCCGTCCCTAGTTTGTTCGTTTTGTCAGTTCTCTTAAAGCTACTCCTAGCTCATCCACACTACCCACCAAACTTGTCTTAGTTCAAGCTTCTCACGTGGCTAGCTCGTTTTAACTGTTAAATTGCTTCCTAGATTGGCGAATTTCGCAACCTTTTTCTAGCTACACTCACCTTAGCTACATAATTCATTTAGCTGCATTTTTTAGCCGCTTCGTTGCACTAGTTTTCTGAAAGGTGACGCCATTGTTTATCACGTCCAGGTTTCAAAACACTTTTAGAAGCACCCTGGAAACTCGTTACCTGCCAACACTAGGGAAGGTGCTCTAATCACACGCTGGCAGCAAATTGAGAATCGGTAAACCGAAGTGTTAGGAGGATGTCAATTTCAATTTGAAACCTGCATTCAGCTTTGATAGTGGACTTGCGCAGACTTTAATTAATTCTTTCTCTGCCAATCCAGTCGTATTTCTTGCCTTTTTAGAGTCTTCCTGGTTGAAAAGATAACTGACTATATCCTGGTCGTGGGAAAATTGGCTGTTAGTGCAGCTGCATGTACGTCAAGTCTTTTTTTAATTTTGTATTATTTCCCACCTGGAAAGTTCGTGGTGCAATGCTACATAGGAATGTGTGATCTCTCTGCTATAATCATCGTCAACTAGTCCTCCAGTAATCTCACCTCTGCCCCAAGCATATGATTCGAGCTTTTCTGCTTTACGAGTCAAGTTTAACCCGATTCCCAGTAACGATTGCCATCTCTTCCTCTCAAAATCAGATACAAAGTAGAATTAACAGTTGGAAGATAAGATTGAGACAGAAAAGTAGGTGGTTGGAAGTAGAGGTGGGTTGTTTACTTTGACGGGCGGTGTTTTATGGTGCGCTGGGAAACGACTGGATGATGGATTGCGCTGGTACCTCTTTCAACAGGTAACATATTTTAGGAGGTTTCCTGAAGTGATTTAGCTTTTCCTTTTAAAATCCATTGTACTTATTCGGTGATTTTGTACTCCCAGAGGTCTCATCAATAATTGATGTAGACTTTGGAATTATTTCTTCACCTAATTTTGCATTGTTCCTTGTCCCCTAGCTTGTCTTGCCTACTTTTACCTGGGCGGAGTCATCCCTGATAAACTGAACCTTGTGCCAGAGCAAAATCTCCAACTGAATTACATATTCGTGCCTATTTTGGTGAGTTGAGGCATCTCTTTCCTTTTGTGTGCCAAGCTGAATTTAAAACTAACTAACTGGTGATAGCACGGCAAATTGGCAGTAACTTTTGTACAGAAAATGAGCTATCATGGTACTTGATGCTTGCAGTGGGACGAGCTAGACTGCAAATTCTCTTGATATGACCCCTCATATGCCTTATGCTCGTGGTTTTTTCCCCTGAGATCGGGTTTAATGTTAACTCCATTTCGTCGTTTGGCAAACACATTCTAACACAATTTTTGTCATTTACACTTACTCATTCTGGTGTACGCCCAGGACGAGCCGTATTCGAGGATTGCTTTCAAATTCAAAACACAGCCTATAGGTACTGGCATTATTTTGGGATTCAATTTCACATTTTATTTGGATTTTGCAGCCTTAAAGTTTGGGAGAATACCTTTCAACTTACATCCTAGGCTTGAATTTCACAGAAAAACTAGGCAGAATGGGGCATTTGAGGAATTCTTCCAGACCACACATTCATACTTTGTTCCGGTAACGCTCTCTCTACTCTTGTGTTTGCTCTATTTTATTCAGTTTACCCGTTAATAACCTTTGATCTGCCCATTTGTGCATTGCTGCGATTCTTCCCCGCATTTGCAATAAGTCCAAGTAGTTTGAAAGGCGGAGATAATTTGCGTAACCCTAAGGCGGCACGGCGGTGCAGACTAAAATCTGCAGAGACTGAAGTGTTTGGGCAGTTAAAAACAGTTAAGCAAAATGCCACGTCACTGCAATTGTGTCAAAGAAAGTGATACAAGCATCGCTCCGTTGTAGATACGTTACATAATTTTATATATGTCCTTATCATTGCCGTGTTGTCATTAATCCCAATGGCTTTTCACCCTCTAGGTCATCGCCATCGCTTCATATCTCGTTGCTAAGGCATTTTTCTCGGTGTACGAGATGGGTGTGGACACCATCTTTATTTGTGTTTGTAAGTCTTCCTTTTCATTCCTTCATTGCTTTTCAAGCACTTAAAGAGGGAGCGCGCCCCATTCTGCACAATTTTACTTCCCATGCATGCTCCCCTGACTTTTGATGATTGGCATTAGTGATGCTGCAGCATCAACACGCACAGACATTGGCGTCTCTTGATTTGGCGTTTTTTAGCACAGTTTTCGAGGCTGCGAATGCTTTTTGACGTTCACACTGCATTCCTTACAATTACATGCTCTGCTCTCGAAACAATGCAGTCAGCCCCGAGAGATGTTTTGATGAGTGTCATTTGGGCGTCGATTATGAAACTTGAAAATGAAGCGCAGCACGTGGGATGTCTGAGTTGAGACTAGATCATGATGAGTTGACTAGTGCTATGCAAGTTTTTGATTATGGTTGGCACTCCTTATTACTCATCTGTGCAATCTTTCAAATCCAGGCTTTGAACTCCTGTTTAATATCGCTTTTCGTGAATCAGACAACCTCTAGGCCTCTTCAATGCTCTCACATTGTTACTCCTACAGACGTTTTAAGGCCTATGAGCATAGAAGCAGCCTTATTATTGGCGCATGAAAGGGCAGGGCAGATGCTAATGCATTGCGTATGCAATTCAAAAACATCCATTTCATTATTTAACGAACAATGTTTGATGGCTGAACTGTAGGCGAAGATCTGGAACGCAACAATGGAACCGTGGAGAAGCCCTACTTTATGAACAAATCGACGATGAAGATGCTGAAGAAACCTGACGCTGAAACTAGTCTCTCTTAATTACAGTGCCTTTTCCACTTCCTTTTATCACTCCATTTTATGATGACGATTTTCACTTGGATAGCGCTTTAAGTTCTTCGGTAAAAATTAGCCTATTTATTTCATTATTCATATTAATGACATAACTTACCGTAATAATTGTTTAACACTTCAAATCTGGTGACGGATTGTAAAAAAGGCCATTTTTATAAACCTGTTTGTCTTGTGATTTTGTGGAAGAATTTACTTGTTATTTGGATGGTCATATGACTTAAAATGAAAAAACCTATTGGCATTGCTGTTGCATCTACTTTGCGGCGAATTATTACCAAAAGCAGGGGTCATTGGTGTGGAGGAAGCTATTTCTTTTCAAGAAATTTTTTTAGGACAGGGTGGGGGTGTTGAAGTGTCGAAGAGAGTGCCACTGATCGGTGGCTGCTGAGGCTCACGATTGAGATCAGACTCATCCGGTAAGTACTTTATTCCACCATGGTGTGATTTTCAGACACTTCCCTCTTCTATATGGAGGATGTGTAGTGAGCACTGAAATCTTTGCCTTCATTGACAGCCCTGACACTATCCTAGGCGAAGTCAGCGGCATTAAGTACATAGGGTTTGGACTTCACTAGGGTTGGTGGCTTGATAATATGTCGTTAAATTTCAAATCAGCCCCAAAATGGAGCTCTAAGACGCCTAAGACTTGGTTATGGTCAATAGGAGGCAGAACGTTGTTGAGGGGTAGTGCTTTGTGTCTCTGAAATCATCTGTGTCCCATTTGTAACTACCATTACTTTCCATTGACAGTTGAAAGAGGATTTACTATCCCCGGTTGGTGGTGTCATTCGTTTTCAATTTCCTCTTAGGGCTCCAAATCATCTCCCAAGCGCAAGTATTACTGTTGCGTGAAGTATAGCTTGACGACTGTGGACACGGAATGGATGTCACTGCACCATGGCAGCAGTTGAACTGTGAAGGCTAAAAGATCCGCGTTGTTAACTGCCACATTTGCCACACATTTTAGACAGGTAGATTTTTTGAATTTCCCACATTCCCCCGACACTTTCTCTTGATTACTTTCGATTTAGTCTTTCGTAGTTTATCCATGCCTGCATTAGCATTAGGGCGCAATCTTTTTGCTCAGGAAAGTTTGCCAAAGGACTTAGCTTTATTCGAGTCCATGCTCCAAATTTGTAGGCGTAGAAATGTACCAGCATTTTTATTCGTTAAAAAGCGGGGGGGCCCACTTATGTGTTCTGACTAACTGTATGATGTAATGTAATTCAAGTGGCAAGCATGTGATCGGTTCTTAAGTATAGCATACGCATATCAATGATCCGCTTGATGGTGCTGATCAATTTCTGTCCCGTGTGACAGTGACTCGTCATTCCTTCTCCTCCGCCTGGTTATCAATAATAGGAAATCCCAGTTTCCGCCTCGTGAATCTTGTTGGCAAGCTTTAGGAAGGCCTATGATGCTCCGTCTTTTTAACTACCACAGCCCTTGCTTTCCTTAATCAAATAAGACAATTGGTAGTACGATGGTTACTTTTCGGTGTTATTACCTTTGCATTCATAGCTTGGCTTAATGCACCAGAAGGGCATTTCTTTTTTACAGAAATAGGCACTCAAGGTGGGGTTTTATTCACGTTAACTTGCGGATGAGGGTCTATTGTTTTGACACCAAAATATAAATTTCGACATTTCCGCGGTTGTCAAATACGAATGCCCTTTTACATCTATTTGGAAATATTCAAGCATGAGTCATTCGAATGCCCTCAAGAACGAAGTGGAGTTGAATCAGAAAGAACTGTTGTGAATGGTCGTGGCACCCGGAGAATGACGCAGGTAAGATCGCAAATTAAGGCATCCTCCCTCCAATGCCGAAGGTCATTGTACACGACCTTGATCATTAACTGCTATTGGGGGTGGCTCGGAACTAAGATAAACTAATCAAAGTTAGGATGAATTTTTTTGTTTTGAAAACACGAGATCGTCATTTCTCATTCGAATATCATGACTACTCATATCTTCAACTAATCAGCCCTTTTGTACACCCATAACAGACCTCCTATGTTGGTGTCTTACCAAACCCACAGGTTTAACCCGGGTCGCAGTAAACAGTAGGCGATCACCCCAATTTCATGGCATGGTTGCTAAGCCTAAGTGTCACAGAAGGAAAATATTTACCTTGAATGGCTAAAGTTTTAGAGACTTGCTGCAGAGGACTAAGTCACAAAGCTTGGTTTCTGAAAAATTGCCACCAATCACGTTGGATCATACCTCTACAAATCGAAAACAACCTCGAATAAATGTTTGCTAAAAGTTTCTTCTCTTGGTGCTGTTCTCAAGAAAATGTTGCCACAAATAGTGACTGGTGTAGGGCGTATGCTCTTCTAACAACAAATTTTAATTCTACGCTATTTGGCTCGCAAGGGAGCTCCAAACAAATCTACAGCTTACACTGCCACCAATTGGCAGCATTCCTCTATTCCGTGAATCCACTAGGCCATGGTCATTCCTGTATCACCATTGCCTAAGATCTGTAGAAAGACTTGTTTTAATTATATGTTCTAACAAAGTGGTCCCTCCGAGGTTTCGATGCCATCCTTGGTGTCATATCATTCTGCACCACTCCTTCTTTACGCAGATAGCGAACCTTCTTCCCAACTGAGTCGTCGTGTTGCGTCTGCAGAGATGGACAGTTTAACTGAATTTTATCAAATGCTACACCGTTTGTTTAAAAGATGGTGATAGCGATGTGGTTTTTTTTCAGCCCAATTCATTTTAAATGCTTAAACAGTAAAATGTAGCACATACGTAGATATCAACGTGAGAGGCGCCGATGTAGGCAATAGGAAGAAAATCAACAACGATAAAAATACAGTATAATTAGTTCCAGAGAACCCTAATTTATTAAGAAGGTTGAGAAATTCTATGCATGAGGTAAGTTAGGAGGGTTTCAGTGCTTGCGTCCCTTTAGGGCCAAGCTGGTGGTTGTAACCACTTGAGCAAACGAAAATATCCGCTGAACTTTGGAAATATCAGACAAGTTAATCACATATACAGTTGAAGGGAGCCATTTCCACTGATAAGATTCGGAAGTAGACAATTACCGACCCATAATTAAACTAGGAATTTGTGCTTGCTCCAAACCATTATTGCAAATATCTATGTTGGTGTCAATGTCAAAAAACGGTTTTCGAAGTCTATTGTCGACCTTTAAGGGGCCGTGATTGACCACCTCTGAATTCAAATGTGATGTTAATGTGTTGATTGCACTTTGCGCGCCACGGCTTTTCTAACACCTAAGCCATAAACATCGCATGAACACACACACGGATCTGTGCAAATCACCACCACGATGTTGCGTTGACACATGATGTGGTTTGAGGCGATTGGGCCTCGCCGCTCTCCGTGGTCGACTCAGCTCTACGGGTGGGTGTTTTAAAGTATAAATGTGAGCAAGGCATCGCAAGCTGAATCGGGCTTATTAGCACCACCTATTCATCGGTCGGTTGACAAAGCAACAACACGGACTATGAAGAACCTGGGGAAGTATTTTAAAAGCACTGGCACTCGTCAGGTAGAGCATGTATATAATGCCTACTTCTTTGCTCCTAACGGAAAGATTGGCTAGCCTTTAAATGCGTTTTCTACTTAACAACCACATTTTAATGCTGTCTGTTTGTAACTATTTAAAAGCAAAACCACTTTTAATGCAAAAATCTAATACGTGCTGCGTTTATTACGTTTTTTGAATAATCCTGCTTAAATTAAAACTAATTTAGACTAATTTGAACGTCTTATAATTACTTGGTGGCATGTGCCTGTTAGTGCGAATCCTTCCTCCTCATCAAGCATGTATTTAGGAAGGGAAAGCAGGCTTCCCAGAATTAGACAAAACCTTTTTCTATCAGTTACGTGGCACTTCGTCTTTTTAACTGGGCCTGCACCTCACACACATGTCGTGCTTTCTGCTATGGGCTTTTGGCAACTGAATGTAAAAGTAATGAAAATATATATGGGATGTTTTCCACCTACAGATAACTGCATTTCCCTACCGTTTTTGGAGCGATAGAACAAGTCTAGACGGTAGTGGTCGATTTTCCTCCAAGAATCTGAGTGTAAACCTGTCAAGTCCAAAACTGAATTATCAACCAAATCTGTATATTACTGCTGAATGGTGTAATATTCAGTTACATAGAGTACCCTCAACCTAAATGCTACACAAATTGCGATTGTCACATACTGTCGAATTTTCAAGTGTACCACATCGAATTTAAAAGTTCCATGAAACGCTTAAATGTAATTCCATACCATTCGGCTTTATTTCAACCTTTTCCTGTAAAATTACTGCCGCCTTCCTCTTGGCAGAAGGAGGAAACAAATGGAAGTGTTTCCGCGGGCACTGATAAAACAGTCAATGTGGCAAAAAAGACCGAGGGGACTAATCTAGACGAAAAGGTGCGTACTCTGGAGGCTCAGCTGAAAGCAAAGGACGAGGAGCTAACGGAGAAGAACAACACGATCAAGTGCCTTCAAGAATTCAGTGCAGGGACTGGACTTAGATCCTCTGCCGTTGGTGAGCGTGCCTTTGTAACAAATTATTCATTTCTAGATGCCAACACGGATAAAGGACGTGATACCCACTCCTTGATAATTAAAGGATATTTTGTTTTATAGTTTGGATGGAAATGAAAAATCGGCCGACATACTAGATTGTTAAATAAGTCGACTCAACATTTTTTACCAAATGCCAACTAGACGCCGAGCGATAGTAAGGTGTTCCAGAAGGTGCAAGATTATTTTATTTACCGTAACTGCTTCGCAACAATATATTTTTTCCCTAAGAGAATAAAATAAATCCATTTTCAGCCTAAGTATGGATTTATCTTCCCTGTTGCGGTGCTTAATTTTCACATTCCAAAAACCGTCTATCAGAAGATGACGCTTTAAACGATTCATGCTTGTTGGTGTTTCAAATTGTTTGCGATACTGCGGCGTAGATTAAAAGGGACAAAGAAGAACATCAGTGGGGTATCAACTTCAAAACTATGCCAAGTTTTTCTGATTAATTTCCCCACACAGACTTTTACCGCGTCAAGGACAAGGCCCACAGACAGTTGATCGAGGACACGCAACAGTTGTATCGCGAGTTGGAGGATTTCGATAAACTAGTGAATTCCAATGACAAGAGCAGGTACGAGCCACCGATGCCGCCTCCAGGGACACTTTTGAGCTCGTCGAATGCAGTGGGAGCTAAAGATGTAATTGTGCCGCATCACTATCAATGCAATGCCCATGGTTCCTCTGCCGGAGGCAGCTCAAAATTAGTCAACATTCGAAGAAACTGGGAGGAGCATAATCTAAAGGTCAGTTGGAGCTTAACCAATTATCTAAGGTGGAATAAAACAGAAGCAATAAATCAAGAAAGTGGAGCTCATTTTTCTTCCTATGGAATTGTCTACGAGAGATACCATTTTGACACTAAAACTTACCTGCCTAACTGAATTTTAGTACTACACATGGAACTTGCGGTTTGTTTATCAGTGAACAGAAAACCGCAAAGTCCTTTGGAAATTCATTTGTATCTTACGGGTTTTATTGAGGTAACAATAATGCACATCACTGTCTGGTATAGACAAATGCATGTAATCCTCGAAAATGACATTTTTTTAAGTGCTGATGTTATTTTAAGTCTACTCATCCTGATTTTCTCAAATTCTAAATTCTTGTAGCCTATCTCTGGGATATTATTTCTGCGTTATGCAATAGAATTTAAAAGTAAATCGTTATAAAGTGTTTTTTGCTAGGGTCGCTCAACTTGAACGTGTTCTGATAGATCCTCGACCTAAACGACCGTTTGAAAGCTGCCTACGATCTGATCGCAAAACTAAGTAAGGCGGACTCAGCGGTGAGCACAGGGGATGCTAAAGGTCAGATCACCACGACTTTGGTGCCGAAGACACAAAAGGCACCGCAACGGGATGCCCCCACAGAGCCAACCCTGTGGTACATACCAGAGAAGGGTGGAGTGAATGCCGAGCAGAAGAATTTGCTTCTGTCATTGGTTGGTGATGAGGCGGATGAGGAATCAGAGGAGGAAGACTGGAATCAAGCTCAGCCAGCCATGGGCCATGGATCCACAGTGAACGATTCTGCACCAACTTTGTTGGGCTCAAACTTCTACAACGACATGTACGACGACGGAGAAAAACCGGTAAGTAACTTTATATGTTATAGTTGGATTCTAGAGGCTGTCACATGCGTGTTTTAAATTGCGTCACATAGTAGATGAAAAGGAAAATGGAAGTGAACGATAACTGACCCGCTAGTAAACGGATATGTTACTCCACTGCCTCTTAAAAAGATTGTTTCCGCATCAAATACACCTTCCGAAATAAAGTATGAAAAGGAAGTGTAATGTAGACTTGAGTTGAAAATTGTGTAGTTTTAAATACTTAAACCCGTGAAGGCAATGTAACAATGCAGCAAGTTTATTTTTAAATATCTGCAGTGAGTGGATAAGTTCCCAATTTATCCTGCTCCAAGTTTTATGATTACCAAACTTGATTTTAAGAAGATTATATCGCTTTAAAATGTTATTTTTGTTCCTTTAACATCAAGGAACTATACCTTACAAAATTTACTTTGATGGTATGAAATCCTAACTTATTCAACAAACAAAAGTAAGTAGGCAGGTTAAAAAATTCTAAAGGTGAAAACTAACTAGAAAATTATTTTAAACTTATTTGGCCATGCGTTTAGGCTTAGTGGCACTTGGTTTGTTTTAAATGGGAGCTAAACCCCCTACTCCTTAAGGTTATTCGGCGTGATGAGAACGGTTATTTGGGTTGCTGGCATCGCCGATGTTTGTTGGTCGAAACCTATTCTGTGTAATTTATTCAAAAGAAACTGAATTAACAAGAACATACTTTGGTCGGTCACGTCTTTTTAGGACCAATGTGCTACAGAAGGCGTATTTTATCGCAAAAATTGTTTTTTAGAAATCTTCATGAAAGTAAAGGGAAGCAATTCATAACACTGGTTACCCTCAATATGGTGTAAAAAAGACGCAATTTAAGTTAGTAACGCTAGTAAAAAGGGATTCTCTCATCATACGCGAACTGGATTTTGCAGCTGGCTATGACATGGGCTCGTGAAAATTAGGCAAGTGCTGGGTGGTGATGATACGAGAGTCAAACATTTTTACAAGTTATTGAGTTGATTTAACAAAAACCATATGATCTAGAGCACTGTAACACACTATGTACAGTGGAGAGGGATGAGTGGAGCTTTTCTGCCATGAGTAGGTCTGTTGAGCACTCAGTGGTAAACCTGGGTGTAATTTAACAAAGAGGGTTGCATTTGCCTTGAAAACGTGTCGAAAAGGGTCGGTACATGTAGCTGCTTGATGAGTGAAGAATGATATTGTGTATTTGCGTGGGAGAGTGGGCGGGCGATTTAGCATTCTAAGTGCAAAATTAGATACGAGAGTTTAATGCCTGTTATAATAAACGTTATTGACATACCTTACCGTGAGAAGCACAATAAATCCACGGTGGGAAAATTCTATCGCCTTGTTGGATTTGAAAATATGTTTTTGTTTTTCTCTCCAATTACTTAGTGTCCTTCTGTTGGTGCCTTATACCCATTCCGATTTAGGCATCTATACGTTGAAAAAAGCGTGCTTTTGTTTTACTAACTTAACAAGATTGGAGGTGTTTTAAGTAATTGCTATTATAAGGCGAGAAGTGTGTTCATTGCATAAATGCAGATTTTGGATTGATGGTTTAAAGTTCGCCCTAGCCTCTAGGTTAGGCAAAATAGAAGTTGTTTTCAACCCTTTTTGCCTAAAGAGATGCACGGACGGGGACCACTTATTAGTAGCTTTAATGCACAGATCGAGTTTAGTTTTCGTTATTTTCAACCACGAGGTAGACATAAAAAGGTATCCCGTGATCAGGCCATTATAACTGTGTCTACCATCACTTCTAAATAAGTTCATGATTATTACCCTAGGAGGATCGACAGGATGTAAGCAGCTTCTGACCTAATCTCCCCTTCTATGGTGCTTTTTTATGCCCCAATGATTATGCGAAAGGTAAATTGCAACCTTATTTTGATTACTCTCATGATAGTCAGAACCCCTCTTACTTTAATATGCAAAGTAATGCAATCGGCTGTGTGGTGCATCCACCTTTAGGAATGGTTGAATGAAATTGGCGAAATCGAAATAGTCCCTGTGCAAGCGGCGCTTCTCTACTCACTTGAGCGGAAGTCTGCAGAAGTGGGAGAAAACAAATACCGTCAGGGTTCATTAAGTGAGGTGAGTCGTTATGCCCTTCCGAAGATGACATAAAATATTCTTCCAGAGCACTGTAATATGTGTAATTTTTAGCGAGTTCACAGTTATATTGGCTTTGAAATCTCTTCTTTGTATTGCAGTGGATGCAACTTGAAGTGAACAGACCAGAAAAATAACTTTATAATAAAACCAAAATCACTGCCTCAAACCAGTACTATTAATAACGTGGATGTCAGTTTAATGATGTCGCCAAAATTACTCAATTACTGAAGATCGATTGTTAATGCGTAAAGTTAGTGGAAATAATTTTTAATCAAACAGGCGGTGAAGGAGGCAACGGCATTCCCCAATACTCCACCCTCCTCTTCTAAGCCTCAGGAGGTGCATTACGCTTCTCAAAGATCCACCAGATCAAACGGTTACGATTCTGATGTGAGTCTGAAAGTTCATTCGTAGGCGATTAAAAGAGTTTCCAAATATTTAGAATATTTTTCTTTGAGACGATGTGAACTTCATGTAACTCAATTCTGATTTCACTGCAGTTTCACTAATTCTACCTTAAATTTTTTGCTGGAAAACCACTTCTTTTTATGATTTCTCAGGTGTCAGATGATGGAAAAATGAAGTCGAATACGGGCGCTAGTGATAGACACAATTCGAGCTATCAAGACCAAACGACAGCAAATGAATCTTCAAAACCGGTGATATCTAGCACACATCAGCTCTACGTAAGTCCTACAGAGTTCCCAGTCTAGTGCTATTTGCATTGACGGCATTGAGGTGTACCCACTTTACAGTAAAGATACTATTCGTGCTTATTGAATTGGATCCAACTTTAATTTGAAGTGTTTAAGTGATGCTGCCAGGAAGTATTCACCATTGACACGAATTTAACTAGCGTTTTGCTTCTTTCCTCCTGCACTGTTTGTCCATGATATAACGTCTTTCTCGATTGTTCATAAATTAACCACAAGATTGTATTGTTGACTTCGATTCCTCCAGATGTCAGGAGGAAAGTGGAGCAGTCAAGAGACTGCTGGAAGCTATCAAAAGGAACCCATCTCTCAGGTTCAACCAAGGTCCTCCGCGAGACCCGTTCACCAACAATCATGTGGCTACAATTCCGATGTTGATTGAGTCCATCAAGTGAAAACTCTCACAATGAGTACTGCATTTCATCCACAAACGTAAACTCATTTGAATTAATGTGAGAGAATAAGAAGAAAATCATGAGACTAATTCAAATTTTGCCATTTTCGTATTAGAAATATATACCAGTCTCAATAAGAGTTACACACATCTAGGGGGGGGGGGGGTAATTCGACTACTATATGGTCCAGAGAAAAATCAAATGCAGTACAGCAACTCATCTAACGAGACGATGAATGACAAAGTTCTTATAAAAATCATGAGTACTGCGCAACTTAAGTTCCCAGTAAAAAAATAAGAATTAAATGTCTTTCAGACGGCTATGTTATGACAAGGGGTCAAAAAGGTTGTCGATAAAAAACATTACCAATCTAACCAGGCCTCAATGTCTCACTTAATGCAGGAAAGAGAGAAACCGGAACTGCAAATTTTTTTCATTCGTCAGTACGTAGGAAAAGTCCAAATTATCAAATGTTCCTGAACTTGGAGCAAAGGACAACTTGGCTGTATGCTAAAACCGATCTCGTCTTAGATTGGCGACTCATATTGAACTGAAATTATGCCATAGGCATCAAAGCAACCGAGTAAAGTAGAGCTGACCATCTCCAAGTATACTTAAAACTCAGCTAAAAGCTGACATTGGCAAAAGATTCAACCAACATACTGTACTGCAAATGAATCCAATGAGCATGTGAATAATAGCGAGAATGAAGGTGCTAGGAGCCAAATTACGATTGCCCTTAAAATGTGTCACAGAGCCGTAAGGTGGGACTGAATCAAATTTGTTAAAATGTCTACCTAATTTCGCGGCTTTTGCAAGAGCTGTGATGAAAATCCAACCATGGAAATTGCCTCCTGGTGTTTTATGAATAAGCGTTGGTCATCGAAAAGTGACCAGTGGAGCTACAATAACACTAACTTACAAATAAGGGTCAGTGTTTATGCTACTAAAAGGGGATAGGGAGTTTTTAGTAAGAGCAGCTCAAACTTGTTATGGCTTTGGATTGAGTAACAAACAAACCAAGTGGCCTCTAAAGCCAAGTGAAGCTTTCAATCTGTGCTTTTGTCAGAATAAGTAACTTAATGCACGGGTAGGGTACTGCATTAGTAATTATAGTTAATATTACAATACAAAATTCAGCTTTGCAATTAAAAATTATTCATGCGTAAAAAATTTTTGGTTGTGTGTTTTTAATGCATTTTTTATACTTGTCAAGGGTTTTGTGTAAATTATCAAATATTTGTTTAAGTCGTCTCAATCGTGCGTGGACATTTTGCTCCTTTGCGTAGCCCGCTTCGCCGTGCTGCTCGTTTCGTGTAATGGCAGATTTCAAAACCGGTGAGATTGGGTCTCGTCCGAGAAATCTTCTCATGAGAAGCAACACACACTCAGATCTTCTCAAATTCAAGGGAGCTAAGCAGGATTTACAGAAGATTTTTGCTGAAATCGAGGATTACGTGAATGACTGCAAACAGTTTTTCAAAGAAAAACTATCGGAGGAGGCTGGCAAGCGACTCTCTCCGGCCCTTGAAGAATCCTCTAAAACTGATCTTGAGCCATATTTTGAAAGAGTGAAACAAATACAGTCAATTATTTCGCGTAATCAAATGAAATGTGCCTTTTTCGGAAGGTGCGTCTACATAACCGGCATGTTGCTTATATTTTAACAAATTCTGTTAGTGATTTTGGATTTATGCGTGCTGCAAACCTATACTGAAGACGTCTTTTGTATCGTTTCACCAATTTCGTTATTTGGTCTTCCATTGTGTCTTAACTGGGTTCGCCCACTTCTTTTGCCATAGACCTTGTGAGATTATAAAATATACTTTTTATGCACATCCCTAACTGTAGATTTAATTACGTATGAATATTTTTACCTTGTTACCCTGAGATTACTCATTGTCACGCGATGTAGAACATCGAACGGCAAAAGTACAGTCATAAATGCAATGCTTGGCTCGCGAATTCTGCCTTCCGGTATCGGGCACACAACAAGCTGTTTTGTTCAAGTACAAGGAACTAACCAAAGTCAGGGCTTCTTACAACAGGAATGTATTTCCCACTCTGGTTCAGCTGAAGAGACTCAAACCCTATCAGAAGTATGCCCTCACCTTTATGGCACCAATTTTATGACTTGGTTATCGAAGGGCTTGAGGTTTGTTCTCATTCTAGCCTCGACCGATAGAATCGGTTAGTCACTTGGCCCATTCGTTGAGCTCGGCCAAGATGGCCAGTGATTCCCTCATATACCTCTTCTGGCCAAGCTCCAGCTGTCATCTTCTGCGAGAGGACGTGGTCTTACTAGACAGCCCTGGAGTAAATGTCGATCCTGACATGGATGCATGGATCGATAGGCACTGTCTTGATGCTGACGTCTTTATCCTCGTTGCTAATGCCGAGTCAACTCTAATGCAGGCAGTATGTTTTAAGCTAATTGACTGATGAATGATAGTTAGTTTTTAAAAATGTCTGGTAATTTCTGTCGCTATCACATTCTGTCACATTTGATTGCTCTATAAAAATTATAGACGAACGCTTGGTTTAAAGTTATTTTTTCCACTCGCCATGGTTGCGTGTAAGCATGGTCACTGTTGCGATTCAGATCAAAATATTTAAGAAAGAAAGATTTTTCTTCGAGTTGATAGTAAAAACATCTGTTTTGAAGTCTACTCCTTAAGCATTCGGATTGGAATTTCGACAATGATTGTGACCATCCACCTCAGCTCATAACAACCGTTCGTTGTAATTTATTACACATTCATTTAATTATTTTCGTACTCAGTATGGATTTTTGCCCTAATCATATTTGCCTTACTCCTATTAGTATTCAATCGAGATAATTATTTTTACCACAATTCCTAATTCTACCCAGCAGTTACTTCAAAGTATCATCTCGGAATCTTCACTTGTTCCGATTTTTACTGTATGCACAATGGAATTTGACTGAGCAAAGTCGTTGGTGGTGAATTTTCGGTTTTTGGAGGAAGTTTACTCTAAGGTTTTGTCCTTGCTTGATACTAAATAACCATATTCTGAATTCGGTAGCGCTGTGGATCTGGGTGAATGAAGAATGGATTATTACATTACCCTCCACAGTTTTTTTTAGGGAACCCCATTAAACGCAGATTTTTTGCTCTAACTCAGGAAAAAGACTTCTTCTATCGCGTCAGCAGCAGAATCTCCAAGCCGAACATCTTCATTCTCAACAACCGATGGGATGCCTCGGCTGGCGAAGCGGAATTAGCCGATCAGGTACTTCTTTTTGTCTGATTATTGTTGGTGAAGTCATTCTTTGCCTGGGGCCTCTTTTTGTTTTTTCACTTAAATATGCGCAAAATTTGTTATTGACATGCATCTTTTTTGTTGGAGCAATGGATGTATGTTCTTGTAACCGATGATCGGGTCTGTTTCTAATATCATCTTCTGGTGAAATGTTTGTTCTATTGTGATTGAAAATAAATGGAGCATAATTATTTGAAGCATACAGCTATCGTCCTAGTTTGATCGCATTTTTGATGAACAAATTTTGTGGAATACTTAATTTCGGAGCTTTTGCCTGCACTTCTCTACCTCTTTCCTAGATGCTTGTGACTGTTTCAAAAACTCATTACTTTGTTTAACGACAAAGACCGTTTTTTACGATTTCTCTCCACTCATTCGTCCAACTCGTCCATCTATCCTGTTTCCTTAGCTTACCAGTTGCTTTCAGTCAGATGTTTTCCTATGAGTAACTTCATACTTTTTCCATTTATTTAGCTTCCTTGTAATTTGACATGTACCTATTTTCCGTCCAGTTTGTCATCCGCCCCACTTCGTTTAGGCTTACTGCATGATTGACCTTTTGTAGATTAGATTCCCCCACCAGAACTTCACTTGTCAGGCTGCTGTGCATTTGGTGGTTAATCTCCGTTTCGCTTCATCAACAATTTTGCGACGAAACTCGTGGTTATTTTATTGCTTCATAAAGAAACTGCTCTGGGAAGGACATTGTAGCAGATAATCTCATGATAGATATTGAGTTTAGATTACTTATTTTGTATCTTCATGGTGAGAAAACAGCCCTTAATGTAAATTATTGATAATTCTATTGTTTTAAAAAATCGTACACTTTTTACTTAGGAATTTGGTAGGTCTAACTGATTTCTGTGCTCCACTAGATTTCACAATTTTCACTTCCTACTCGTTGTTGGCGATTCGGTATTTCATGCACATCTAGTGGGACAAACATCTTTCAACTGCTCTCTAACTGTGTCCATACATATAGTCGCCTAGTTAATGTAAAATCGCGTCGTTTAAAAGGAGACGCTGGGCTCATTTCAATTCTACACCTGACTGGCACTTGTTTCAGCTTCATTTTGAGTCTGAGTGGATGTTCTACTCTGGGTTCTCACTCCGTGCTCATGCGCAGTTTGGCACCTTTCAAAATTCACATCTCACTGTGTTAGTTCTCAGGTACTGCTAGTGCACAGTTGCTCTCACATGCATTTAAACATGCAACCGTAGCTCTTAGGCATCGTCTTGTTTATTAAAAAAGGATAATAACCGCAAATTCCACATTTTTATCTATTCCCTTGGCTGAGCTTATCACTTTTAATGCCCATTTGCAATCTTACGAGTAATTACTTTAGGCCTAATGCATTGCAGTTATTGTGAAGATTTGGCGCATTTTTTGCGTTGGGACTGCAGTCGTGATCGTGTTATCACTCATACTCGAATTCGCAATAATTTGACGCTGTGAGGCTTGACTATCGTGCTCTCGATCATTTTGGATTTAAACTCCTGAACTTATGAGGAAAATCTCCTCAATTTTGAATGTTTTTTTCAACATTTAGTAACAGGCAAAACTTTGTAATATTTATGAAAAATGGCAAGTCATTTAGTCACTATATCCCTCTGCCTTTTGTGAATATTTCATCCTTATTCTCCATGTACCCTACATTATCGCACAAGTTGGGTTTTTGTAGATGCAGAAAGAGCTACTTACCACTTTCACTTTTGATCTGTGAAAAATTTTGTTTTTTCTTTCTCCATTGAACCTATTTTTTGGTGCTAAGACCATCATTTTGATATACTTCATCCAAATTAACATGCATGAGTTTGTTGGAAACTGCTTTGTGATGCAGTTGGACAAGACTGCTTATTACAATATTAGTGTTTTGTGGGTTTCTGGTGTCTAAATTATGTCGACTTTAAAGAAGTTTCATACCACAGTTCTGCAAGTACCCTATGAACCTGTTGGAGGGGCGAAAGACTGCCAGTTTGAATGCTATGACTAGATTAATCATCAATATAATTCTTTCTCAATTTCTTCATTTGAGATAAGAATTTCAAGTGGATAGTAGAACACTTACCTTTTAAAGGATTTTTTACATAAAAGTAAGCCACAGCTTTATTCATTGGCCTGATTCTGTTTGATAACACTGGCTGCTTTGGCTACAAAGACTCGTCATTCAACCCCTCGGCAATTGAGGAGGAGCACCCATGGCTGATTGTTCGACCATTAGCTCTTCTCTGTGTGTGCATGCAGGTAAAGGAACAACATATGCAGAGGTGTGTTTCCTTCTTGACGGATGAGTTAAACGTGTGTGGACACGACGAAGCAATGGAGCGCGTCTTTTTTGTCTCCGCCCGCGAGGTCCTCACCATCCGAGCCAGGTCTCTCAACGGTGGCGCTCCACCTGGTTCTGCGCCCAACATTGGCTCTCCCTCCGCTGGCGGTATGTCCTTTTTTCATCGATTGCTCCCATCATCGGCCGCTCCCATTCGCACCTTTTGGTGTTTAGTCTCTGCCTGACATCCTGAGCTATAGAAATCTCAGCCTTTCTAGGCACTGACCAGAATAAGTTGGCATTTCCGGTAGTGTGCACGTTCCTTAGAAATGCGAATGAATATCACCAATCCATAATACTCTGCTGTTCATCTCTAACTGCTGGGATTCCCACCACTCTTTGGGTCTCTTGTCCCTCCATTCTCGTTTTTCTTTTAAGCAACGTAATTGTTTTTCTCCGTACTGGGGCTAGCACAACAGGGCATCTTGGCAGTGTTTTGCCACATTTGCTAATGAATGTCATCGGATGTCGCTGATATTGCTGTTACTGCTGCTTCTCATTTCAATTCCTTTAGTTTTTTCTCACTTGGTAATTGCTTTCAGCAGTTAAAGCACTTGGTCTTTCCAAAGTGACAACAAAATTAGTTGGACGGAGCTGCGGTATCAAGCAATCATAATGCCTTAAGTGGGAATGCTACTGCTTGCTGAGCACTTGTTTAGTCGAATTCATTGTAAATCTTCTTGATCTTCTTTGTATCCCCAGGTAATAAAAAAACCTGTGTCTATTTTTATGTAATACAATGAATGGGCACACGGCAGCTAATCCCATTTGCCAGCTCACCTTATATCATATCTGTTTTTGCCCCTTCCAGAATGCCCATTTCTCTTAAAGCTTCCTCGATTTGTCAAACAGCTGAAAATCAAGCGCTGATAAATCTGATTGTAAACCGATTTTCTTTTCTTCAAGGGTAAATCGTGAGCTTCAATCCTCTCAGGAATTTTTTTCATTTTGCTCAAAAACAACTCCGAGAGAAAATTACGTCCGCGATACTCCTAGCCACTATTAAATACAAAGTATGACACTTGACAGTTTTGCAGTTTCCCCACTGGCAAGAGAATTTATAATTGAGAGGTGAAGCCATTCGGCTTGTCATCGGCAAGTGCTTTCATTACGCGCTCCAACACATTCTAGTTAATATATTAATTGCATGTCTTTGCAAATTCCATAATGTTCATCTCATTGCGTTTTTTGCCTCATAAAGGCTATCCACTGGCTGACGGATGGCAGGCTCGTTTGATGGAATTCTCCACCTTTGAGAAAGTTTTCGAGGTAATTTTGCTTGCTCATCTGCACTTATTAATAATCGAGTCTATCAATGACCTTGTTTATGCGAAGAAAAACTGCTTGTAGTAAATTTGACCACGTCCATGAAAGCACAAGTTACAGCTCTTGCATTGCCTGGATCACTTCCTCTACTTAAAGAAATGTTTTTTTTGTTACCTAAATAATGAACCATTGAAATTCTTTATATTGGGATGTTCGGTTCGGCCACGCCTATGATCGGTTGGTATCGAAAATGATTCATTTAAAGCACGCATTCCAATTAGCAAATCAAATTCCGTTTTAATCTCTCAAATTAACATTCCCCTTTAGGAACGAACGCAACTATGCCTAAAAAGAAGCTTTGAGTTTCAGCCAAATTCCATGAACCGAAAAGGAACTTTAAGTTGGATGTGATCCTTTTTGGTGTAAAGCCCATAATTTGTGTTGTTAAAAATCACACTTTGTGATGTGCCTCATTTTGTTAAGCGTGAAACCTGTGGGAAAATTGCCGAGATCCCGGTAACCCTTTTGTTTTAATTGTAGAGCATCGTTTCTACTATATTCTTGCATCTGTAGACGCATGATCCAGATGGGATCCAGACCACTCGCACATAATCCTCAGATCGTGATGATTGGCGATTTCGTACCTTTTCACTGCAACACTGAAGAGGAGGATTTTTCTACGTGGTCTCTCAAGCATATCTTATTTAGCTGAATCCTTAGTCCAAGACAATAGGGCACTGGTTTTATCCTGGTAAATCAAGTCGATTACAGGCACTTTATCTACGAGCCGTGTTCTCCATGTCTCTATCCTTCTGCTGATTGTTTGAAAGCAATTCGAATCACCAAGAAATATGCTTGCCTTCTTGTTACGAACAAGTGATCAGCATTTGATAGATGTGTTTTTGCAGAAAATCCTCTCTGACTCGGCCACTCGTACCAAGTTTGCCTCCCATGCGGAGCAGGGCAAAGAACTGGCCGCCTACTTCCGCCAACTCATGGAGATAACCTACGAGGCTGCCCTAGAGGAGAAGTATGTCCATCTATGCTTTGTTTTCTCGATAGCATGTTACAGCTTTTCCGTTTCTTCCAGGCAGATATTTGCAGTTATCGCTTATGTAGTTTGCTTCCTACTTAATTTCATCGGAGAAATATTTGTAAACAATTTGATTTCAAATTAAAAATTTGTGTTTATGCGTTCTTGTACTTATCTCACACGCACTATCGTACACCCATCCATGACGCTCCCTTTTATTCATCGGTGCCACTTGGCTCTTGGTGAGTATCACGTCTGAAAGGTGGTTTTTTTTCTCCCTGCAACTTTAATAAATTTAGGCAGATATTCAATATTGCCAAGTATTTTCTTTAGCGGCATCTACTTCTGTTGAGTTCTCAAGCTTTAAACCTTGAAGTTTGGACCTCCAAGTGTTCACTTTCATCACCATTTATGACACTTATTCATATTCATCGTGCAATGTGTTTTTAATGGATCAGTATATATAAAGTGCCTGATTTCAAACTACAAGTTAATTTTGCGCGCCCATTTCCTGTCTAATGCACATGTGGTGCTGCTGCCTTACCGTTTTCCACCCAGTCTGATGGACGGCAGGTCACGTGTCATCGCATACTTTGGTGCTGTTTGCTAATATTGGGTTTGGAATTCTTATTGTCAACTTGAACTACTGTTTGTTTTTACAGGTGCTTTTTCTACTTGCCTCTCCCAAACGTAGTACCGTCCACTTTTTGTCTTTCATCTTTGTTGAGACACATTACCAGGGTCATTTGTATTCCTTATGTTGCTGGTATCTATTCCTTCTGCGTCATGTGGTTGTCGATTTTTGAATTGGGTACTTGTGTAACTTGTATATTTCGTAGTTGCCGATCCAGTACTTTTCCCTACCACGTTTTAATGCATTCTTTCTCCGATCTGCTCTGAAATGTTTGCTTGTGTAATCAAACAAATGAGGTTATCATTTGTGGCATTCTTTATTTCGTTCGTGCTGAATTTAAACTCGACAGGAGGGTTCAAAACATATTGTTTTCTAACATCTTGAGCTCGGGTTGGAGAATTAGAGAGGATATACTAGTTTGCAAAGGGGTATCTGTCCGCTTTTATATTGCGAAGTTGATTAGCACACTGTCTCGTGTTTAGCATCAAAATTGGTCGAGTAGAGTGTACTCTTCTTAGTATTCTTTTATCAAAAATTTGGTAAAAGCTAGATTTAAACTTTACGGCACAATTATTGGCATCTGGTATTAAGGAACGGCTGGTAACAATCCTGAGCACTGCCCTGCCGGTTATTTGACATTACTCTAAATTTAATCTGCATAATGCAGTTGGCGCATGAGAATCAGAAATTTTAAGAGGTAAGCAATACAAGCAGATGCTTCAGGCCAGTCTCCTCGAGTTTGAATGCCGATTTCCTGCCTTACTTAAAGGGACGCAGGTATCCGTTACCGACGTCTGTCACAGGCGAGACTTGAAGAGTTGCGCGCAAAGTTGCAGAATGCTGCTAGGACCATCAACGACCTCATTGCCAAGTGCCTACTGGACGTGGAGGCTCAGGTGGCCAACGCACTCTGCAACGAGATTCGACGACTGGGCGAACTGGTAGATAGCTTCAGTGGGCACACTTTCGCAGCGGACAATGAGGCGACACTACGCACCTATCGTCACGAGCTCAACGCTTATATTGAGCGCGAACTGGGCAAGAAACTGGCTGCTGCGTGTGCCGGTGATATTCATTCGCAGGTGGTCCGCGCTGAACAAATTATGGCTAGTGAGTGCTGATTCAATTTATCTTTCAAGCCCTGTGTTTGGCGGAAGAGTTATGAAATTGGTACCGTGTCACCAGCATAGGGAAAAGATTTGTAAAATTTGACATGCAGTTGAAACAGATATTGTTTCGCCACAGCCACCGCCCTTTTTAAAGGTCGTCACGGGGAATGGAACTACCTCGTTGCTGCATTTATGACAACCTTATTCAGGTGAATTAGAATGAATCAGGCAGCATAATCCATAGACCAAGCAATTGGTTTTCGAATTCACTTCTAATTGGTCTGCCTGTCGTAGTCCGTCTGAGAAACGATGCTTAACGCTAGTCGCTGCTTACTAGCACCCCTCCTCAAAAGGGCATAACATGAATTTTTAGACTGGAATGCCGCAGGCATTTTAAACCCTCAAACTCCTGAGTCATTCATAAAAGTTGGGAATTTCGTAATCAAGATACCGAAATGTTAGTGGCACGTCCATTTAACCAAGAGGAAGGTGCATAATCACCTGACCTGAAAAGTCGGAGCTTACAGACTAGCTAATTCAATGGCACTATTATAAAGTTCAAATTAATAGATGTTCATAACTAAAGTTGCCATTCATCAAACCATAAATGAGAAGAGTTGAATGCTCTAGTGATTTTGGTTTCTTATTAGAGGCAATAGGGTGTTTCGAATGTTATAACATCTTTTTATTCGATTCTGTGTTGGCAGGCATCTACGAAGGTCTGGTGGAGGCGGATGAGTCGGCAAAGAGTAGGATAATGCAGAGCGTTCTATCGAGTTCCTTCGAACCAGAGTTCCATGTCGACTGTCGCAATATCTGCGCAGAGTTCAGGGAGGACTTACGTTTTCGTTTCTCTCTTGGACTCTCCTCTCTAGCCGAGCGGCTGCTCCACCACCAACGCCACGGTGGTTTTTATTCCTCCGGCTCTACTGCCAATACGTGGACAGGTGGCTACGTAAGTGTCTAATCTATTTCAAGTAAATCGGATGCAAGTTGTTAAGACTATCGTTCAAGTCAAATCGAGACTTCTAAGCTCACATTTAACATGGACACTTTTTAAAGGTGGGAACTGCATTTATTTATTTATTTATTTTTTCCTATATAATCATCTAGTGTGTTTATACACCTATCCAAGTGGTTTGGAACGACTTGTCCGTGCACTTGAACAATGCTTTGCTTTGTCGTCGCTGCGAAAATTCTGATTCCTGTGTGATGGTCTTTTAGAGATCTATTTCGTAGAAAGATTGGTCCCTTGTGCATATCGGGTTTGTCACCGATAAAGTTTTCCGCACGTATGTCGAATGTTTATGAGAATGTTTTTGAAACGTTAATCATGTCCAAGTGTCTTACTGCTGAGTAGCTGTGTCAAATTACAGTATCATTATTGTGCCTAAAGTCTATTGTGTACACGAGTCCCTCCAGCTTCGAGCTTACGCCTCCGTTCACATATACTCATTTTTATCAGCTGTCCCAACTGATCTACTGCGTGTGTGCTGTTCATTACAAGTATTATCGAGACGAGCATGCCGCTTAATAGCATGGGTAGTGCCGCCACGGTAGTACCCATGTTGGAAGCATAAAACAGAATGCCCCGGTCTAAGTTGAATACGTCAAATAGTGGCCTCTCTTAGTGTGGTGCTGAGGTAGTAGCAAAGGCTGATGAGCACTGATTGTCACTCACTTCCTGTTGTCTTTTTTAGGCCGGGTCGCAAGGGATGCCGGAGTACTCACCGGTTCTGCCGCTTTTCCTCTCATCCCTTCCAGCTCTCCTCAGCCGAAACACCGTTGGACTACTTGTAGTTGGTGGAATTGTACGTCCTTTGCCTTCATTAATGAAATACTCTAAAGTTTCTTAATCCATTTGACTGTTGACATCTACCAAATCCTCACTTCTCGACAGATCTAGGCTCTCTAGGGATATCACCAGACATTTAGGCGTGCATACATGTTTAGACTGCGTGGAAGGTCTGAACGACCGATGGCGTGGGTTATGGTTAATCTACGGGAAGTCGAATATAATCGCGTCATCGTGTACACAAATAAAATAAGTTCCTTACACGGCCTTCCCATTATTTCAAGCTTTGTTTTTGCTACTCACTGAGATCACTTTTCTTCATTGGACACTACAAGTAAATTGAAATCATTTATAAAGCTGGAATGGCTATTACATTATAATTTTCTGTGCAACGAAGAACCTCTGGGTTTAGCAATGGTGGTACTTCTCGTAGGTTTGTGTTATATATATCCATTAATGTCGTCAATTTCCAAACTCCACGTCCAAGATAGAATAGTCTTCGCAGTAATTCGTATGATGCGCACAAATTGTTTATTTGTGGATTCTTTCGGCACTCCGTATTCATTGAATTAAATTCTTCTTGCTATGAATTGACGCTCGTGTGTGAGCTTGGGTCCTGTAGAGTTACTAAGTGGAGTAATCAGTAGACAAGGACGTCGAATCAGACGTTTCTGTTTACCGGAGGGTGTGGGGAAACAGTAGGCCATGGCTATGGTGACCGATTACCTTGGCAAAAAATCTCGAAATCTGGGGGCGGTCTTAGTCTCCCTCGTTTGCACTATTTAATTGGCTTTGACCAAAAAAGGAGATTAACCTCGAGTTCAACGTTTTAGAGTGTTCAAGAATCAGCCATAAAAATGGGAATTTTTGGAAATTTGACTCCACCCTCGTGAACACTAAGTCTTGGGACATTGAGAAGGCCTGTCTGGTACTGTGTGTAAGTGTTTTCAGTTGTAGTGCTGGGCGTTTGGGCTGGTAAATTAATAGTGTACATTAATTATACTCGTTTTAGTGTATTAGCTTTCATATTACCTCTGAAGGGGTTAGGAGGCATAACTGGGCCGGGAAACTAGTAGCCTATGTAGTTTAAATAGAAATCCATATTTTAGCTTCTAAAGAATCCATTCTAAAGTAACGTCCTCCCTTCTCGAGTCTTTGCAAACCCAATTTTTGTATATTTTTGAGGCAGTGGTGTAAATGGATGCATACTTCGTAAGAAGCAAAAGATGTTGGCCATGCCCTCTGACACTACCAGCAGACTTTATGAAGCATATGATATGCGGAGCAGGATGGGTCAAGTTTCACGCCATCGATGCGGAAGGCTATTAAAAAGATCTGCGTAACGTTGTAGTGAGTAGCGCTTTGGGTTGGAGATACGAATGACAAATGACTGGAACAACAGGCGCCTGAATTTACCGCAAACAGTTATGAAAACAGCACTAAAGACTAATTGAAACGATTCAGAAACTCCCATCCTTCACGGCATTCCTTATGATCGTTCTCTGGTACTCCGAAAAATGGCAACTAAGACCACTGTTAAGGATATGCTTCCCTCCTTACAGGTGCTGAAAGCGACAGGCTGGCGTATGATAATGGTTTTGGGCGGACTTTATGCGGGCCTTTATGCCTACGAGCGCCTGGCGTGGACGAACAGGGCGCGCGAAGCCGCCTTTAAGTCCCAGTACGTCAATTACGCCTCACATAAGCTCCGCCTCATTGTTGACCTCACTGGCACCAACGCACGACACCAGGTAGGACTCGCCCGCTCTCTCTTTTCTGCAGTTTCAACCGCCCCTGTCATGATGCTTATGCTACTCAGTAATTCCCCTAGGCACTCCCTAAGGTTCTCAATTCTTCGTCTGTTTAATTTTGCTATCTTTTCAATCTGTGATCGCTTGTGCTGCTAGCAATTAGCTTGTAATCCCAGTGCTCACTCTCTGCTCACAACCCGTAAATTATGGTGAAACAATGTTATTTCCTCTTTGTTGAAATGAGTAACCTGTAATCCCAATCACTCCAGAGTGACTGCTTTTGCTAACAAACGGTGTGAGTAGTTGGCGCGTCAAAAGGAAGTGACCCATTGACACCCGGAAGCGACCAAAACCTGCGAAATACACATTTTTGCTCCATCAAAGGGGACATTCAATTCTAACACACGAATATTGTCTCAATAATGAACCTATCAATCAAACATACGACGACTCATCCAGAGTTCCACGAAAAACTATGCCCGGAAAGGCAAGCTGAAAGACACTTTCGGTTAACATAGAGTGGATATTTGAAATACCGCAGTCAGTTTGGAATATCAAAAATGTTAAAATTAATAAGAATTGAACAATTATGCCCTGTTGTGTAGCTTTCAGGCACTGGTTTTAACGATACTGAGACATCAATCTTAGGGTGAATAATCCTACCACATCTTGGTAACGATTTCCTTTGTTTCTCTCTTGGCTGCGCAAATCATTTTACTTTTTGTGTTGACAACTTGTAGCACTGCTTTATGCAGTTAAGGTAATCCACTTTACATCCACACTCTATTGGTATTAATTTACTCTAATTTGTTCGCCTTAACTTTGTTTACCAATGTAGGTGGCATTTCTAGCTTTGCTGTCATTAGTAGCCAAACCTAATTGAATAAATTTTGCACCTTCAAACACGACGCAAACACGTTTGTTAACATTTTCTTCGTAATACCTTGGAGGCGCATTATGAATTTATTCGTTAATTTTTTCCAAGCACACTTTTTTTGCCACGATGAAAGGAATATGTCCTTTTTACGTCCGGAAAGCGTGCACTACTCGTGGAATGTCCAGGATTAAGTGTCAAATGGAACATGGACTCCCGAGCTGTGTAACATGATGCGTGTTTGTTTCAAGCCGGGACTTTTGGGTTTACCACTAATGGATAAGAACTAATTTTGGCAAGCAAAAAGCGTTTGTCTTTTCCTCATAGTCGTATTTTCCGAAAGGTATGTTCATCAGGGAAAGGTTTGTTAGCAAGGCCGAACCATTCGGTGATGGCCTGCTTAACTTCGTCAGTCGGTGCCTTGTCGTCCAACGTGGACGGACTTTTGAAATTTGCCGGTGTCCGTGTTTGTTATTGGCTGTGTTGTATCCACTGTTCTAATAGAAAGAATGAGTGGACGTGTTGTGCATTGAACTGGCGTTTCGAGTGTTGGCTGCTCAGCGCTGGATGCTTGTCAGGGCTGTAGGCTGAGAATCTACATGACAGGTAATGCTACTTGCAGAAGCCTTCCGTGTAATTATTAAGGATCCGGCATTTCACACTGAATGTTCACAGTAATGACTCCTGCTTTGTTAGGTGGGAGTCGAACCACCACACCTGGAATCTTAACTGGCAGATCCGAGCACCTCCATCTTTGAAATGCTTATACCCTTTGTATATGGAACTACTGAGCGGCTGGGCATCTCATCACCTCATTGTAATGTGTTTTGTGGCTTTTTTTCGTAGGTTTGCACTTACGCCTTTGATGAATGCGTATAGATCACACTTGTTACTTACTGTTACGTACATCACCAGTAATGCTGGCTTAACCCAAACGCTTTTCCCATTTAGAAGAATTGGATATTTTACCATTGGTCTCCTAATGGACCACTTTTATTCATGGGTACCCTTCATTACAAAACATGAAGCATCAGTCATTTTTGTTGCTGCTGTCAACTGGTGCTTGCTTCTGGGACATTTTCGCCATGATAAGATGTGCGTCGACTCTGTTTTGCAGGTGAAGCGCGAGTTGCATCAGATGCAAAAGCGTCTCGGAAACGAGGGTGAGGGCGCAGCAAAGGTTCTTTCCGACGAACTGGTCCAGTTGGACAAAGACCTTGTCACCCTCGACAACATTACCACCTCTGCTAAGACACTTAAGTGAGTCTCTACGTCTCGTGAACAATTTGCTTGGAATTCATGTTTGAACAGAGTTATCTGAATGAACCGCTATTCACTGCCTAACAATGAATCACCTCTTTTACAGGAACGGTGCTATCTACCTGGACGGCTGTCTGGAAAAATTTCACAAGGAATACATAAGCTCAGCGTGGAATTAGCCTTCTTTCCACTTTGTATCTTTGCCCTCCAATTTTTTAGCAGTCTCTTAGGGTTATACAACCACTTTTAGCCGCATGCATCTTTCCCAGATGCTTGTGTTCACGCCTCCTGGCGTTTTACTTGTTTGTCAAGTTGGAACCATGTGGACGTTACTGTTTGTTGGGATCTATCTACTTTTTATTGAATAATAGCAAAGTTGCACTGCTTTTAGCCTACTGAACAAGAGGTTTAAACCAGAACCAAGCTCTATTTGAGTGACACAAAAGGTATGTTTTTCCCCCGTTTAATCCAACGTCAGATGTGCAGATAGAAGTGTGGTGAGTTTCTGTGGTACAAAAGAGCGATTAATTCGACAACTTTGGATTGTCAGCGTTTGAATATATACGCACAGGCCAGCCTTGCTGACAACTGCACGACGAGTGTATATGCCTGTTGACCATGCCTTTAGGGCAGATAATGAGGATGGTAGGGACCAGTAAATGAACACAGGAAGCTAGATGACGGGGTTGTCTATCTGCTTGTGCAGTCAGGATCTGATAAATTCCTGCCCCCCGGGTGATCACATTCATTAGTTTGCATGTGGATTGGCTACAATCAAGGGACGTCTGGCCATATTTGTATCGCCTGTGTGGGGGAGGGGGTGTAGTGTTGTTTATGTCGGTAGCTTTGACTTTATCATGTCGGCTTAGGATTGGTCGGGAATGGCAAGTTCTAGGGTGCTGGTAATCCTGCGCATTAGTTTTCAACAGATTTCGTGTTTCTGCTCGTAGTGGATTGGTTTGGGGGCCTCGCGGAACAGTTTCTTTTGTAGTAGGGTTCCATTTCATTTCAATTGTCGATGGAGGGCATTTAGTGACAAAAATATCCAGCAATGGCTGCACTTATTTCCTAATCTACTAGACGGGCATTTCTGATGCGTAAACGGCAATATGCCTACTATTCCCATTTAGCTGACGGTTAACTTTATAACGCAGTGACGAAGTACTCTTGTGATGGTGAGATCTAGTTCAGGGTGAATAAATTTACGCCAACCATATTGAGCCGGTAGATTATGACTATACCGCTTGGTACGTAGTGTAGAATATCGCGTTCGGTGTTCACTGACGCATTTTTGACAACTTAGTAAATAACTTAAATGGTGTAAGGGATTTAATTAAGGTACGTACTGAGGATCAGACATCGCAGCGTCAACTGCTGCCAGTGTGCCAAGCGTCACTGTGCCGCCACTGCCCCAGGTGACCATCTTCATATTACCGGCATTTGAGTCGTCCAGCCGCTATTATTGCCAGCGCAGAAATGCCGCTGTAGGACATTCGAGGCGGAGCCGAAATCAGTGGCGGAGGAGGGGATGCGGAGCAGTGTGTGCATCTGCAGCAGAAGTGAAACGTAGCAGCAATTTCATCACCTTGGTGGATGCAGCAATGCAATGAATGCGACCAAAGACCAACACTATACCCACAAGATGACGGGGATAGAAGGGGAGACAGTGGTTCCCATCTCAATGAGCTTAAAGGGGGTGGACTTACAAAAAAATCTGTGAAAGATCTAAATAGGGACTTGTTTTCTGTTATTTGGAACAATATAGAGGCACTATTCTGCTATTTTAACTGTGTGAGGTGTCGGAAAGGCAAATGAGAAAAGGAGGGTCAGAATGATAGCTAATTACAACTGAAAAATCGAATTAATGGAAGGAGAATCTTTTCTTTCTTCTTCGTCTGTTGATGCAGATTAAGATTCATTTGGATGTTCGTTAAAGTGCTCTCTTTGTTCCATGACATTTTCCAAACTCGGTGCCTATCCTACGCGAAATGTGAATTGGACGCATCACAATTATCTTTTTTGATAAGGCAATTCATCTAACTGTGGTAAACATCAGGAAGTTATTGAATTAAATGTGCTTATTGTAGTCTATCCTGTAGTACATTTACGTTAATCATAGGGATTTTTGAGGGAAAAAGGGTAAGTAAATTTTGAATGAGGGTAGAAAAACTACTTCTCCAAACCGTGGACTGAAGGCAGTAGTCTTTTTAGGGCATAATCCTTTTTAGTACAAAGCTATATTTAACCCAAAAGAAGTGCCTATCTTGTCCCCATCAGGAAAAAATTAAACATGATTATATTTTCGAGTAATTTCTGGTTTATATGGTGAAATAAGAATTACCTTATTTCGCCTATTTGAAGCGAGTTTTTGACTAATTGCGGCATGGCCTTGGGTTATGCTAACACCTTCTCAGCTCTTCTGCACTACTTTGGCGCGTTAAAACTTCAGGGAAAACTAGGAACACCACGTAAGACGTCGCCTTGCGGTCATTATAGTACCAGTAAGGTGCACAGGCAAGGTGGCTCAAATGGAGTAAGGATCAAGTTTATTGGATGACACTACAAGGGAAGTCGAAACAGTTGAGAGAAGGAAATCGTGGAAGATAAACAGGCGTCTTGGAGCATCTTCGTGGTGTTGTGCGTTTAGTTTAGTTGCTGATCTGGCAATTCATGGAGTCAACCAATTCACACGTTATTGCGCACTTTAAAACACTGTTTTCTCTCGAAGCCATTCAACTCCATGGTAGTAAACGTCTGTTCGGGCTCCTGTCTGATCCTCGAAGCAATTGCACTGTAACTCCCTTCAGTGTGTTCAGTGGCATTTGAGACAAAGCAGCGGCAGATAGATGAAAACTAGTGTGCAGGTAAGTAGGACGAAGGCATGCGGTGTCGGAAGATAGGCACAGACACTTAACCTCTGATTTCTACTTTAAAAAGCGACGGGATTTCTGTCTCTATTGTGGCAGATTTATGCTGCCAGAAGTTTAATAAGAATGGTAAGTTGTAGAATAAATAGATAAAGTATGGGTGATCGTTGATTTTTTTGTTCCCCCACCTGACAAAGTCGACTTTGAATACTTTTTACTCACCATGTCGACAGTGAATCGTTGGCTTGCAGCTTTTAAGATGGACCAAAGTAATGTCATTTCTTTAATTGTTAGTTCCCATCACCTTTCCTCTTCTTTAAGGTACGTTTTCTAGCGTGTTTAGACATTGCAAGTTGTGGAACGCAGATGATGCAAGTCAACTGAGTGGTAAGTGGACCAATCTTTCATTCGTTTACTGAGCGCCTCAATGATGCTTCATGGCGTTATTTACTTCAGCCATCATAATAACAGTTGACACAATTGTAACACGCAAGTGGTAGATGAGCATCTAGGGCCAAAATCGTGCTTTAAGTTATAAATAATGCTCCTATCAATCCTCCATCCCCCAAATGGTATGTGGTTCTGTTGTTGCCGACTGATGTTGTTAAAAGCCTCTTTCTCCTTAATTACACTACTCAGTTAACTCTTGTCCGTCTGGTGGAGGTTGTAAAACGACACTAAGCCATGGAAATCGGCCACCATCCAATGGTTGTTTTACTAGTGAGTTTTAACCAAAGAATTTTGAGGAAAGTGATAAGAAAGTAAACCCAACAATGTTCAGCCAAACTCGCCAGAATTTCGTATAATCTCGTTTTTCAACTTCTTGAACTAATCTTGGCCTGATTTTACATCTTGCTATTAACATCCTACATTCTGCTGGCATGGCATACCCACAGCAAGATGCATAGGTCAGATCATACTTTCGAAATGCTGATTCTGCTATATTCTGCTGACAATCGTCTGTTGAATGGGGTACTGCCTTCTAGTCGTGTAGTGCCTGGTACGGCGAGCAAAGCAACGCATCCACTGTAACTTAGGTGATAACTCGAATTATGACGCAACGGTTTACAAATTTCTCACCACGTTAAGAGTTACTGGATGTTGTTCAGCCAAAAAACAATTAAAACCACAATGTGAATAAAGAAAGTGGGAACAAATCAAGAAACCTTCAAGCTCATTGTCATCTGCTAAGGCACCTGGAATCCAATGCTTTAACTTCCATAACTCTCCATCCCCTACGTGTAAACAACTGCTTCAACGAACACGCTGAATAAAACTGAACTGTGCTCTTGACACATTAACTTCGAATTGACCTGCCAGTCGCAACACTCAATCCATCTTTTGCGTCCTTGGATGATCCATGACCAAAGTCAGTATTTTTAAACCATTTCTGGATGATTCGTTCTGATACTGCGTCGCACTTCTTCAAATGTTATGCATGAAATGTTACGAGAGAGGTTCAACGGGAATTGAGAACAAGAGGGGATAACAGAGCAAAGTAGAGCATCTTACCAGTGGATTGAGGCACTTGTGCAAACTGATAAATAGTGGCTAGCAAATGTAGATGTAACAAGAAATCTTTTCATCGGCTTCTACCGGAACAGACACATTAAACACCCTTAATTCTGATAGTGCAGATTCTCCATTTTGTTGGAATTAGAGCCAGCAGCGGGTACCTCTCGTACCCATTAGCGCAAGATCAGTTCCCGTCTTCAATAATATGCACAGAGAGAGAAAACAGTTCGCTCAGGATAAAAGCCACCTCACTACTATCCCTGTAGGGGTACCTTTACCAGGTCGCCGCGACACTGAATGACTGCAGTAGTTAGCACGAAATCATTCCAACGTTCCTTCCATTAATCGTTGCTCACGTGTCTAACAACAAAACGATAGGAAAGCATAAACAAAAAAACATCATGCACAAAAACACTATTTCTTGAATCCAAAATTTCAGAAATAGGTATGGTAAACAAGCAGTTGGTACATCACATTAAGCCACCGCCTCGCCTTCTTTCAATCAAAACGACTGCTTTGTCTTATGTCTGTGCATTTGATGAAACAGGAATGGACGGAATGAGTTCACATATCACACGAACCCCGCCATCTTAAGAAATTGGTGTCTTCTCTTGTTCCCTTTCTTCCTCTTCTCCTTCCTTCTCCTCTACCGCAGCCTTTTGCCGCTTTCGTTTGGCTTGATGACGTTGGTGTCGCTCTTTGATGCGTTTGTGTGTCTCCTCCTTGCCTTTCTCATAGGCGTTAACACCGCTCATATTGACGAAGCTCTTTCCCGTCTCCATCAGCAACTGCAGTCTTGGGAATTGACCTTAAAGAGGTCAAAAAAACGTGGTCGACTTAACGAAGAAAGTGGTAATAAATTAGACAAATGGGACTAAAAAGTAGTATCTTTATCTTAAAAGGGAACGGACTATCACCTGACCGTTACTTTCTCTTGCCAATACACTTCAAATGGGAAAAACAATAAAAATCACAATTCAAGCCGTAATAACCGTAGTTCTTCCATAACCATTGATTACATCATGGACCCGATTTAGGGATATGCTAACTCCGAGAGATGACCATCACTTACATTTATTAGTAATAGACCAATAATGAACAACGAGAACTCTAAGCTTCAGAAGCCTGACTCTACCTTTCAAAAAAGCTAAACTGGCGACGTTAGTTGAGTAGCTTGAGGAAATTGTCACACTCCCGTGTGACAACGATCAAGCCTCTGTTGTTACGAAAACAACCAGAGAAGTGTGACAATAAAGCTGAAAATACCTAGAGGAAGAAACGGAAAAACATCCAACTTGGAAATAAATGTAGGTGATGATTATGACGGCGAATTGTTGAAGAAACACGTGAGCTATTTAAAAATGACGATACAAACAGCAATTCACTACCTAATCCAAGGTCACTGCAGACTGACGAAAAGTCGGCATCCGTCAACAATTACAGTCAAAACAACGTCCAAATAGTAATTTAGGCAATTCAGAGTTGGATGCCTGGAGTGCCTTAAACTTGTGGTCGGCTAGCCTTTAAATTGAGACCCTCACACTCAAGCAAGTATTTGCGACGCTTGGTGAGAAGACGACTGGTAACCTAATTAACCCCTTAGAAATTTCGCCTTCCCGTCAAAAGAGCGATCTTCCAGATTCTAAGGTACTAACAGGTTGTTCTACCTACTATGTTCTGGTCGTCCGAATTCGCAAGGCAGAACACAAGTCATCCATGCTCCATCCCGCAAAGCGTGGTCGACTCTTTGTACTGCCTGAACTATGAATCAACCATCACGCCATCTGCTGGATTTTAGTAAAATACCAATGTGCTATCAGCTGATGGCATGGGAATGGCAGCAATTACCTCTGTGTTAATGCCTTCAACTTCATCTACCTCTCGAATAGCAACTCTAACTCTAGCGAATACATAACGACCATACCTGAGTCGCCTGAATTTGTATGGACAGGTACTATGTATAATCTACTAGAGATGTCCTGCGGGATGGGACACTCCCATTATCCCGGTCCACGGCCCAGAACGCAGTCACAACCTCTGTGTATATTGAGTGATCACGAAGACCACTGAGAGTACTAACACACATAAAGGGAGCCAACACAGAACCTGATCAACTAGAAAGGGCAAACTGAAAAGCGCAAAACGCAGGTTTACGAAAAAAACGGTGATTTTGGTGCAGAAAACATCTAGGTAGCCAAAAAACAGTGTCCAAGGCGTTTAGATAAAAGGTCCCACGAAATTTTGAACATCTCTAGCAAAGATGAAAGATTTGAAGGTTTATGATGAAAACTGCATTACAGCTGTCGAAATACGCCGTTAAAATCTGTAAATATCTTACCATTCTCAGCTTTTAATTCAGGAGGCAAAGCATTCCATTCCTTCATCTGAAATTAATAATCAAAAGCACAAAGGTAACTGCTGAATAGTTTTATACGAAGTAGAATGTAACGCGCTGCAAACCTGACTCCATTCCAAGGCAGAATCTTTACAGTACGCAAAGGTCCAAGACACAAATCTTGAAAGAGGTTCCGTCATGCAAACAACCTCAAAGTCCTTTTCAGCGATTCTGTGGTTGATCACACAACAGTCGACAAAACGCTCATTTTTGGGACAGAGAACTCCACTAACCACTGCGTCGTTACTATCATCTCTTACGAAAACAGAGAAGTCATTAGAAAGCCTCACAGCAATTACACAATCATGTCTGCAAAGGCAAATGGTAATTTAATGTGCGGACAGATAGACACAACGTACGATCGAACGCCAAGTACAGTTGTGCATCCGATAATAATCAAACGTGAAGTAAGAAAATCTTGGGTCTCATTATCGGTTCCACAACCTTGAATCTTATTTAAATGCGGAGCCAGTTCGATTTCATCTAACTCAACTCCCTCGAGAGCATTCCAAAGACGAATGAACCCATCCTACAACAGAAAAAAAATAGGGACGATTAATCTGACCATGTGCGGAAGGAGATAGAGCTGGATAAAAAAAAAAACTTGCGCCAGCGACGGATATAAGGTGATTGTCGTCAGGAAAAGCGATGTCAAAAATCGATCTACAGGGAAGAAATAAAACACAAAAAACAACTTCGTATGTCCAAGGCAAAATGACTCGATAACATGAGGCTGAGAGGAGCGACCAATACGGATCTTTTCATCCCGATCACATGTGCCGATAAGTCGACCGTCTTTATTTAAAACCTAGAAGTGAAGGTGAGCATTACCATGGAAAACATAAATGACATTGAAGCGTGGGATTAACTTACGACGCTTATAAGAAGTGAAAGATGTCCAAGAAATGCATCTTCATCGTCTACTTGGAATAAGCCCGAATTATTTCCATCAATAGAAACGCAGATAACGTAACCCGACTTTTCACCGAGAAGAAGTGATCGCTCATCAGGTGTGAAAGTAAGACAACCAACCTTCTTTTTGAGCTTTCTAGTTGTACAAACCTAGTTAAGGAAATACACAATTACTGTTCCTTCAACAAACTCCAGGACCCTCCAACAAACTCAAATACTCTTAAAATTTTATTTGTGTCACAAGCCGCAAAAAGGCGTCCAGAATTGGAAAGACAGCTGCATAAGGCACCCCTTTGACTTTCTAAGTTAGAAGTGTTCCTAGGTACCCAAGCTAATTAATCATTTCGCGGAGTATTACACATTATCCTCAGGACCAGTTTTCAGAATTGAATGCGATGAACTAAAGAGTAAAATGTGTTTGCTGCCTCACTTTTGGTCTAGGCATGCAATAGCATCCCCGACGGCAACCAGGATCCTCGAGCCCTCAGGCCGAGATGTGAGCATGTTCTACTGACAGCGTAAGGCGCGCTAAACGCCCTCAACCTTGCCATGAACTTAATGATTGTGCGTATTAGATCACTTAGCCTAAAAACGATTAAACAGGATAACAGATCAGTTTTGGATAAATAGTTTATTAAGGCCAAATAAACGTAAGGAAAAATAGGTGTTTAACTTTTAGTTGGAACTTACAAGCTTATCAGATTCTTTTTAGATAACTAATTCACAACTTTTCTTTTAAAAATTAATGCGCGAAGAGTGAGGCAGACTAGGCACTACCCTTAATCTATAAAAAACTAATAGGAATACACACTTTTCAAAAATAACATCAAAAGTCTCTCTAAATGCTCACTCTATTAATCAGGTTACAATTGCTTTTTGCAGCCATTTGGTTACATCTGAGAGGACAAGAGTGTTTTTTGCATCCTAATCCGAACGGCCAAGCCGCTATAAACGCTGCTATGATATGCAGGGGATGGTATCCATATGCCGTTTTATTTGTTTTTATGTAATTAATTTAAGTTAGCCTTGTCTGACACCTTTTTCTCTTAATTCCAAGGTCGACGCCCTTGCGCCTTTTCCAATTTACTCAGTGGTTCTTGAGGCGTGTGGGTTTTCGGTGCGTCTTGCTTCTTTTTTACAATGCATGCTCGGTTTTCTGTGTATATCAAGAATTACTTCAATCACTGTTTTGGGCAGTGTTGCTATTTCTTCTGTATTGCTGGATACCTAGAGGCTGTTGCTCAAAACTTTAGGTCATGATGCTTACGGGGACACAGTATAACGCCTCTTCGACCCTTCGGGCAGAGTTTATCGAATCTCCCTAATGATGACTGGGACTCGTCAGGCCTAAAATACCAGGCTTACTTTATGAGCAACTTTATAATCAACAGAATAATTTGATGCTTAACCGTATTAACCAGTGCACATTTTATGCCCCGATCTTACTTACTTAGTTGGTTCACCGTTAGCAATGGTCGTTTTTTCTAAATCTATTTGGTTTCCATTACACCTCAAGTACGCATTAGTTGCTTCTCATTCATAAAATTGTTTATTTTAACTTTTATCACGCGTCTCTGAGGGATTTTCACGAGTCAGAACCTTAAGCAAAACTTCAAAAAAATGCTCCACGTCAGTTACATCTTCTCTGCTAGTCACAAGTTTCTCCTAATTGGGTCACCTCTTCCCACTTGCGAATGCTATGGAAATGTTATTGTGAACTTATTTCTTCCTCTACCTTTTCCGATTGTTTTAAGCAAAAGTTGTCTGTTTTAGATATGATAGAAGATCACGACTTGTCCTTTGATCTCTTTGAGGCGACACATCAGGTATCATCTTCCTTTAAATGTCATTCTTCCCCAAAAACAGGTCATGTCCTCGGCTGCCTCTTCCCGCCTTCCTGTTGATCTGCAAGCGAGGTATGCGAATCTTACTTTGTGGCCCCCGACCCCAAACTGACGACAGTGAAACCTTACACAAGGTTTCGTGGGTTGTTGGTATAAATGGTAGAGCGGTATATTCTGACATCGATATTGAAAACTTCTTGTAAGGACCCCACCAGTCTATCCAAATGTCTTCTTGTTGCATAGTTGGTGCCTCAAAAATTGCCACGACTTTTTTGTCGAACCACTTACCTTTATTCAATTCAGCTACTCGGTGCACAGATAAAGCAGTGTTTGTACAACACACCCTTTCATAAGCATCATAAAGACTCTAAGACGAACATTTTCAGATCAAGTTACGGGTTTTTTTGCCCCCTCATTTATTTATTGCTCTATTACAATACACGAGATCGGGCGATTGACGAAGAGAGTTTTGCTTCCATAGCACTTCCTTCGCGGCTCTTGGCAGGTTCAGCCATCCATATAATCTGTTTTGGAGTACGCTTTTGTTTCTCATTTTCTCAGTCTTCGAGCCATGACTGCCACCAATATGGCGGTTGGCTCACCTCTGACGAGGTTTTAGGATTATGGTCCTCGTGACCTATTAACAGCAAATGCAATATCATCATAGTGAAGAAAAACCAAAGGGAATCAGGAGCCTCTACTTCTACGCGCATCACTATGACATCATGCTGCCTAATCTGTTTGCTCTCAACTACAGACATCCCTTCCGAGGTCAGTACGACTTCCGTCTGGATTTTGACGGCAAAGAGACCGCGAGGGATTGCAAATTTTATGCTGATAAGACAGGACGTCGGATCATCTTCGTCAACAGAGACCGGCCCTTTGTCATGAGGGCCCTCTTCCGACTGCCGCTCACTCCACTCAACCTCTACATTCGTATTGTGCCCCTCTACATTGCTCATGCTAGACGTAATGAAGTGGTTTGCAGGTGAGTTTTTGGATTAGGATGAACTGACTGTTCATAGGGTCTATCTTTTTCTCATTTGGAACGGTTCAATTGATGTGCAGGATATTTGTTCTTCGCTTTCTCTTTCACCCTCCTCTCCATGTAAGCGTAGAAAATCGTCGTTTTTAACTTTTTCCGTGACACCCCTTTAGGAAGACGCGTTAGATCTTCCGCTATAGACTTCAAGAAGCACAATGCGGAATCAAATTGAACCTTTATTGACGCACAGTACCAATAGACGTATAATCGTCTTCTCTTCATTACCTTGATTTATTAGTAGATGCGGAAGGGAGGAAGATGACCAGTAAGAGTACAGATCATTAAGTATTTGTTTCATGAATCGGTTTCAATAGAGCTAGCCATTCTACCCCCAAAGCTCACCTCTTTGGATGGAGCGTATTTGAATGATGTCAACATATCATCCCAGTTTTCTTGCGCTGGGTAACATTCACGTTCTCGCATATTTTGTGCAGGGTACATGCTATTTCAGACTGAATTTTTTTGTTTTGTCTATTTGCTAATTATGTCAGATAACCAAAAGAGTCCCTCCCTTTTCCGGTATAGCTTACTCTAATGACCTTGCCATTTGTCGGACCTCATAAAATGCTTGTGATTGTTTATACGGGGTTAGTCCCTCGTCACGGTACTCTACCGCATTCTAATATTTCTCCGACACTTTGGTACTGATATAATTTATACTTGTTTGCTATGGGAGCCGAGTTTACCCTGATTCTAAAGTTTCAGCAGCTCCTCGTGATGCCTGCTGCATTGCACTTGGCAAGGGTGCGATATGTGATACCAAAATGAGCCACCCAGTAATGATTTTGAACTCCTGGTTCTGGTACTGACTCACCCAAAGATTCATCATGTCCAGGAAGATTCCCTATAGCTGACGGTGAAGAAGCGCGCTTTGCTATCAACAGGTCGGTTTAGGGTTCGTGTGTCAAGAACAATTTTCAGTAATGCTTAACGTGTGATGAAACATTTGGCTTAAACCTGCGTCAATTGCAGAGGGATAATCATGTAGCTAAGAGGACATGCAGATTAATGCCACCAGTATATCATACAATGATCGATGACATTGAGCTTGAAAGCCTGTCAGTTTTCCATTTGTTTCATTTACATTGTAAAACTGCGGTTAGCATTTATGATTATTTGCTAGCTGACTGACTGACCTACTTGTGATAGTAAATCGCTCTTGTGCGTCTGTATCCCAACATTCGTTATGCAAAAGACAATATCACGTATCCTCAAACGATCCCCCGCCTGTCCTACACTTCTGAGGCACGTACCACCTCATCCGCCATCCTCAGAGTACCACACCTGCTTTGTGTACGTGTGATGCACCACAGATGGAACTTTTCACTTGCTGGGGCCAAACGTTTACAGCTGAGATCTGTTTTTTTAATACAGCTCAAAGTTGTGCAAGAAAGGCTTTCCTTTCAGAAGCACACGGAACCAGTTAATCGGTGGGAATGACTTACTTTTCGACTTACAGGGTAGTAACTCATACACCGCACCAGTGCATTTCGGTTATGGTGGAAAACACGATGGGAGGGAGGCATCGCTTTATCTCGTCCTTCACGTTCTTTTGATCCGTGTTTCTTCGATATTCAAGTGATTATCACTTTTCTGCTATTAGGGTACTTAATGATCTCATAAAATCTTAGCGCTACAGACTTGACTTCCTTGGGCATTCTTGCAGTTGGTTCAAGTCTCGTATTTACGCAAGAAGGCCTTCCACGACAAAGCCTATCCTCAAAGGTATATATTCGTGAAATCCTCATTTGTCCGCTCGATTTAAAAGGCGTAGTTGAGCTACTATTCTCTTCTAAAGGGCGAAATGTTATGGGTCCTTAAATTCTATATTGTTTCCGAAAAAAATTGGGTATTTCAATCCTACTGACACTATAATATCGTTGTTTAAACAACCTGAATAGCTCCCAAACTTGGTAGCCTTTTAATTCAATGCGATTTAAAAAGATTGGGTTTTTCTTGTTTAATGATCGGATAGATTCTAACGATTGCCATCTTCATTCATCCTTCCCCTCGTCTTTTCAAATCCGACGATCAGGTGCCCTAATCATGCGCACCAGTTAGTGACACCGGAATTGGGCGTGTCTGCAACAGCACTATCAGAGATGGAGGCCGCAGAGACGTTGCGCAGTTTCATCATGATTCAATCACCACTGGCACGCTATTGTCGTCTGCAGGGCCACCTTACAGTCCTTCTGCCCATCGACCGGCTGCAAATGGCACTAAATCTTGGTCCCCCTCCCGACCACCGAGCCCACCGCCACCACAGGGAGCGAAAGCAGTCGGAGAGAGAAGAAGAAAGACTAGGTGGTGGGGTGTCCGTGCTAACTTCAACACCACCATCGCATTCTCAGTCAGTTCCTTCTTCCTCCTCCAGCTATCCTATGGGTGTAGCTGCTGAGAATCTTGTCTGTCGTATTGGATGCTACACAAGCTGTTTGGGTGGTCAGACGCGTGGTGCTGTGGAATTGGTGGTGCGACTGGAAGAAATGCCCAGGTATTGTTCTTCTCATGTGGTTACCTATCAGATTGCGATTTTTTCAAGTCTATGGTATGCTCTCTCACATAACGACTCGACAACTTAATTCTGTCTGGTTGAGTTCCTGCATCCGATGACCTGATAAACTAGTGGTGCTTCAAAACTGGCTGTTTCACTGAAAGATATGTGTATTCATGCGTAGATGCCTGTGCTCTTCTGTCCACAATTAATGTTTCTCCTTTGACAGAGTTATCTGTCATGCATAGAGTAGCTTACTTAAACATACAATATGGAAATAAAGTTAATGTTATGAGCTGATATCCTAGGCGGTGTACATTTGTAGTTGCATTGGATAGCCATTGAGATGAACGGTTACGTCATCAGTGAGTAGGTGCGTTGTTTTGGTAAACTTCTACCACACTAGGTGCATTGTAGGCTTTCTTTGGTTTGTTATGGCTGCATGAGTTTGATTGATAGCCCACATCTTTATGATCCGTAGTGTTGCACTAGCGACACCAGTGATTTCTGTGCGGAGAGAACTTGCCAAGATGCCAGAGCCTGTAGTGTCTGCAGGGAGAGGGGGCATTCTCTTGTTTTTGGTATTAGTGTGTTAGTTGTTGAGACATCGGCCAGATTTGGACAAGCTGAGTCTTTGTGGTGTGGAATGGTTGGGTAAACGAAATTGGAACTGCCTCTGCTCAGACTTAACCAAATTGGTGTTATCCTTGGGCCTAACTAAAGCGTTGGTACTGCTGTTCGTTGAGTCATAGAGGGACCTTGCTCGGTTATGGGCAACAGATAAGTGTAAATTTCTGGGTCGGTTGACAAATATTAACCACCAACGATGGTGAGTAATTTGAACTGGTTGTAAGTTTTTCATACAAACAATTGACACCTTGTTTACACGTTTCCTGCGTGGGTTACGTAAACCCAACCTCCACACTTTCTCAACTTCAGGCAGTTGTAGTCCAGAATAAACGGCGAAGACCTCTCGTCAGATGTGTATTTTAGCATTTCATGTAAATCTGGTGTTTATTCGTTCCGAATTTCCTTAGTAGAAGTCGAACTTTCTACCTATCACCATCAAACTCAAATCTGAAGACATCCTCATACCCACTGAACCAGAGATCAAATGTAGGGCAGAAATCTGAATTGTGACGAAACTCCATGTTACTGTTGATAGCAGAATCAACGGGTTGGCACCTGACGATGGTGTAGTTTGGACCTTGAAGTTCCATACCAATCTTCAATAATTTGGGTTGAATTGACTGAAGTTTTGTGTTGTAGAATTTTGTTCGCTTCATCGACGGAGAGGGACAAGATCGAGTTCTTTGAAGGATACTGTGTCGCTAGTTGCTATGGTTTGGTGTTTATTTATGTGAGCACGGGCACTATCATGATTTTGCTTCGAGAAAATGAGGTCTTTGCTGTCGACAATGTAGATGCAACTGGAGCTCGCTATCCGTATGCCTGTCCGCTGGCTGGAGCACTGGGTCTTGAAGTGACTATCAGTACATTCAGTCTATCTGTATATTGACCGATCGGAAGAACTGGGTAAGGCGCCATTTCTGAGACATTCCTTAATGTCCGGGAACTAGTTGTTGAAGTGGGAACTTCTGGAGAAAATAGTTGCGGACGTTCTCAGTATTTAATATGATTTACTCTACAAGACGGTTAACTCCTATCTGTAAGAACTATCCATATGACAAGGTTATTGCTAAATACACCTGCTTGGAACTAATAGAAACGATTGTTTGGTTTTCTGGCTTTCGTTTTGATAATAAATGAAGCATCTCTTACCATTAGTAATGCTGGTAATTAATAGATCTTTGCAGTGATTCCTTTCTTACTTGGCTGTTTAATGCGTTTCGCCTCATATGTAGGCAATTAAGGTGAAATTAGTGTGCTCTTTTTAATTTCTTCACCCTAACACCGTCTTTTTGGTTCGTGGCATTCCTGAATTCGCTGCCACTAGTGGTGAAGCTTAATTGAATAGGGTTTGCACCATAAAAGACATCAGCATAAGTCAACATTTCACCTACAATACGTTGGAAGCGCATTATAAATGTATCAATTGGTTTTTTTCCAAGTACAATTTGTTGCCTCGATGAAAGAATTTTGTACCCTTTTTGAAATCTGAGATGCGTGCACAAGTTGCAGAATGGTTGGAGTCAAGTGTCAAATAAACACGGATTCTCAAGCTGTGACTTGGGAGTTTACCACTAATGGGTAAGAACTAATTTTAGCAAGCAAAAGTGTTTGCTTTTTCCTCATAGTTCCATGGTCCGAAAGGCATGTTCACCAGAAAAAGATTTGTTAGCGAGGCCAAACCATTCGGGGATGGCCTGCTTTACTTTGTCAATCGCGCCTTGTTGTCCAACGTGGACGAACTTTTGAAATTTGCAGATGCCCGTGCATGTTATTGGTTACGTTGTGCCCACTGTTCCAATAGAAAGGATGAGCTGACTTGTGCATCGAGCTGGCGTTTCGAGTGTTAAATGTTCACGGCGCTGGCTTCCTGCCGAAGCTGTGCGCTGAGTTCCATCATGGCCTACTCAAGCTTGCATGCCTGCAGGTCGACTCTAGAGGATCCCACCCCATCCCCCTTGTTTGTTGGCAATCTTCTGTACGAGTCCTGCGTCTTCTTTTGCAAGAAATCGCCCAGCGTCACACACTGGTCCGTACACACACCACTACTGTTCCTCATCAGTGTCTAAACTGGACTGACCCACAACCTGTGTTCCGGCTATTAGTTACACACAGTTACTACTGTGTGTAGTCTCGCCATAGTAATATTCAATTTCAAACTCGTGAAATTAAACATCGCTATTTGCTTTAAAGGCAAAATAATTGCTGATCGTTCTTCTACTCTCTCCTTTCCCCTTTTCAACCAAAAGCGATCCCCTCCAACCGCCCTCGGTACTGGGTCTCGACTCAGTGGAGGTACATTGTTCCTCCACTCCAGCTCGCGACATCCGCATCCATATCGAGAACGCAGCCTCCTCTTCTGCCCGCTTTAAGTCCTCTAGCGCTGTCAGCGGCCGTGGTACTGGCAACAGGAGCAGCGGTGTTCGCCGCCATGGCCGCCGCGGTCTCTCTGAGCCCTCCATCTCTACCCGCACCAAACGGCGTCTCACACTGGTTGGCACCAATGCCTGCATGGCGACTGACGTCGGCATTAGTGGACCCGATAGTCCAGTGAATTCCACCGAAGTCATCTCCGCTTCCTTCTCCTCCTCCAACGCTTCCTCCGTTTCTAGTTCCGCTTTTATTGATGTGCCGATGGGGGGAAGTGGTGGTGGACCGAAGCAGCGTTTTTATCTGGTAGCAACCAAGTCGAAGGAGAGGGCAGGTCAGTTGCGATTGATGGATGATGCCTGGGCGGCATTTGATGGGGTGCGAATGAGCTCCAGCAAATTTATGGCGTACCGGAAGGACTGTCTATTGGCGCAGTGTATTGCGTGAGTTTATAATCCTTTACTTTGGAAATCTTCTGTCTTTACGCTCCTTGGAGTGTATATGTTTGTCGCTTGTTTTGAGATCTGGGCCGAACTTCTAGGTGAAAACATGATACGACACGATTTTCTGCATCCTGACTTCTGTTGTTACATGCACCCTTGGTAGTGAATCGTGAAATTCGGACTATAATTTGGATACTGATGTGTTTATTGTGAATTGTAATGCCAAACTTCAACTTCAAGTTAGGTAAGCAATGGCCTTCGTTCTGAATTCTTGGAATTTATAAGCTCACATTTCCGAAGTAGCCTCGGATAAGTCCGTTTTAAGGTAAAACATGTAGTATTATGTTCTCCTTACTGTGTCGGATTCAAGCTGTCACCTCAATTGACATCTTTATTTTTAAATTTCTAAGCATCTTTTCATAGCAGCTGATGAGCCGATTGCCGTTACTGTGGTCCCTATGGGCATTGGTGGACATCTCTTAACCCTCACTAGCTCAATCTTTCCCAACTCCTCTACTTTCCTTATACCCCCATGTTCCAGGTTCAGTGAATGTTTCAGGGGTGTCTCAGTTACTCTCTCTCTCAGACGAAAACCTCCCTGTCTTGCGTATAAGCTTTATGACTTAGATTGTTTATCTCCATGATTAACGCTAAGTCAGCAATAAATTCCCAGTTTCCCTTTCTCCCCCTTTTAGTGCTGAGGGTCATTCTGCGAGTACCGAAAATTGCGAACCGCCTTGAGACGTATCTCCCTTTCCTATGGATCATTTGCGTTACTTTCTACTCAGTGGGATGTTTAGTTCGGGTGCCCTATTCTGCGCCTTGGTAATTTAAAGCGCCTTTTTTATATTCTTAGCCTTTTTGTACAGTTTGATACAAAGGAAAAACACAAGATTGGTTTGACTTTGCCTCTTTTCTCTAAGGTTGAAATCTTAAACTGACTTATATCATCGCTACAGTTTTGCCTTTTAAAATCATGCCATTTTTCGCACTGAAGGGGCGCTGTCACTTTATGATGCTTGAAAAACATCTGAAGACATTAGAAGCCTGGCAGTGACATTATTATAAGCATGCAGAAGGATTTGGACGGATCCTCGTGCTGCCAACATAAGGGCCGAATTGTAGCCATCTGGGTATATCACCGTCATTCCTGATCAAAGTGTCAATTCTACAAAGCATCCTCAGTGGGTTGTGTTCCTAATTTCAACTTAACTGTCATTTCGTCTATCTGGATCTGTTTCAGTTTCTTGGGATATAGAAAGAGGGTTACCCATTAGGTAGTGCTTTAAACCATGGCGAGCAATTCTTCCAGAAACATTTAAATACCCTGATTGTAGCCTCATTTTGTTGATGATCACGGTGGAAAGCTCAAGATTTGGGTGATTTCCGGAAGTCGACACCATTCACCCTCCTTCCGTGGCATCTATCCAGCGAGAATGGGATTTATGATCTTTTGTAGGTGCACAATTCCAAGCTCTACTACTGCCTCATAGGTGAAGCCTATGTCATCGGGGCAGAGGTGGGAATTGAGAGTGACTAGATAGACTTCCGCTTTTACCTGTAGAATTGAAATAAATGGTATTTGACTGCAATTTTTTCAGTGATCGTGAGGTAAAAGAACGCGTTTTTTAGGAACGCTGACTCTTTCCAATGACACTGTGAATTTTTTTAAGTATCACTTGACTAGAAAATTTCGTGCTGTCCTCGGTGTTGCTGGAATAGCTTGTTGTGACTTGTAGAGACGCATCAGATTCATGCAGTTGAACACATACGTAAGGCACAAGTGGATGTGTATCAGTCTCTCGGTTCAGTGCTCTCTATCGTTCTCTCTGGTGTTTGTCCGTCATCTCGAATCTGCATCAAATGTCTTTTGAATCCAATGGAACCGAGTTCGCCTCAATCCAAAGGCTGCAGAAAGTCTTCACAATATTCACCTCTCACTGCCGCACAATTCAAAGGTACACGTCATTCATCGGCAAGGTCGTACTCACCTTGAGTGTGTGTGCGTGTGGTGCAATGCAGACAGAGTTGTTTACTTGCTGCAGGCTGCAAAAATACGTCTGGGATTTGCCTACTCAATACGCTACAAGTCGGGTGTGTGCAGAAATTTTTTTTCTCTTCAAAATCACTCAGAACTAATTAATCAACGGAAAGTTTGTTCCTCAAAACAGCACAAGACCTCATGCACCTCGCCATCCTTAAACTCACCCCTCTTTGATGTGGAGGGAGATATACCGCTTTCTCCCCATCGCTGTACTCCTCCAAGTAGTTGTCACCTCGGCTTGGCACTGGAAATGAGATGTGAAATGGGATAGTCACTTGAACAGAAGACGGGGTGCCCGGGGTCAGGTTTTGTGGTTCCACTGCCGGAGACAAAGCAGCTGCCTTGTTTCGCGTTAGTGATCATTCTAACGAATGGAACAGGTTGAGCATCTATTGACAGTTATTTTGTTGTTATAACAACCACACCGAATTAGTTGCCTGTCTGTCCTCCCAAAAAAGTGGATGAATGTCATTCTCAAATTGTCTTGTGTGCTGTCAATCAGGTGGCGAGACTTTTCACAAGGCTTGTGTATCAAGGTTACCGTTCCACTTTTTTTTCCGTCGAGTCGCTATTCTATTTGCTCAACGTGTCGTGCAATGAACTTGTCACTTTGAGCAGCTGAAGCAGCCTAGAGCCCAGTCCAGAAGTTTGGTTTTGTTAAGTGTGGGATGGCGACTGCCACCTACAGGGTGGAGGATGAAAGCACGAGTATCTTCATATCCAGGACCCTGGTCTAGCAGGCGTCGTGATGATTTGTCAGCCAACGTGGCAGGGGTGACTCATGCCCAGACGGGTGTGGATACTCATAACAGATGTTGGAAACGTTGAAAGCAATAACCTCCTTTAATTGGGCGTGGCAATATCTACGCAAAATGAGTCTAACAGCATTCGTGATTTTGAATTGTAGCTGACAAGAATGTGCCTTTGGGGTTCAGATGAAGCCTTCAAGGCTTGGTGCGTGGGAAGTTATGTCAGTTAAAGGTGGGCAATTCGTGCTACTCCGAAGGATCAATCAACAAACTATGCGTAGTTGCTTGTATCTCAAATTCCGAACGCTAGCAGTGCATCCTTAAGATTAGGTTAGACTAAAGGCAAAATTCCTGTTCGTATCGCTCATTGCTGAATTATTTACGTGTCAGTGTCTAAATTTGTGTTTTTGTTTTAATTCCATGCTTCACTGGCACTAGTTCGATTAAGTTTAAATAATGTGTGTTCGCACCGGCGTAGCGCACCCCAGTCTTCCTTGAAGTCGAGAGAAAACATAATATTTGGGCAGAATATGTATTGCCGACGTACGGAAGGGATGGGGGTCACTGGCGCAGCCCGAGACTATACAGCCTAGCAGAAGCCTCAGGTGCCTGCGAAACCAAGGAGAGAAATTAAACAAATAATTAAGGCATTGCTTTAAGTTATCCTTATAGGTTTTTCTTATACCCATAGCCATGAGATGATTAAACAGGTGAGCTTGTCCACCATTCACTTATTATTTTTCGTCAACCTTGATTTGCCCTTTTCTCCCGTAATGAAACTTTCAAATTGATATCATTTAGCTATAGTGAAGTCATGATTGCATTTGGGAAAGACTGCATACGAAGCGTTAACCTAGCGGCGGATTATAAAGTTGGCGTCATCAGTTGCCTCCGGGGTGTGTTGACATTTAGGCGAACGGGCGACTTCGTTGAGGCGGTTTCTCTGCATGGAATTGTGGTAAAACGTGTTAAAGCACTTACATGTGCAAACAACTTTTTGGTATCTTAAAATACCTCCACCAAAATTCGGACAACCTAATGGTGAAAGTCGGTATTTTGACATTGAGAAAAGCCAAGTAAACTACAGATTTCGCATTGCGTTGGTTCAGTCCTGGTTGTGATTTCCATAGTGAGAAATCGTAGTTAGCACTAACTGTAAAGACGAAATTGCTCAAATTAAATGCACCGAAAGCAATTCTCAGTCCATTTGAAGACAAAATACAGATACATTAAATAGTTGTTTCAATCCCTGAATATCTAGAGGAGCAAACGTGCTAAGAGATCCACACTTATCATTAGTTCTGAGTTTAGCGAGGAGGATCGTCACTGTTCTGGCATTCTGCTGTTTTGAATGCTTGAATATGTCAAGACGTCAATGATTTATAAATCAAAGGGAGATTACAATACCAAAGCGCGACTGTACTTTAAGGTGTCTTAAATTATGCCGTCGGTGTGGTGTTATTGAGACGATGACCACTGTAGCGCTCCCAACTTTTTCAGAAATTTGAAGTTTGATATTACCCTCCTGAAGGGGTGGCAGTGTAGGCGTAGTCGGAGAGCCTTAGCTCTGATATCAAGCAGCTTTAAACCCTGGAACAAATGTCGGGCCAATGCAAACATGTTGGCCCATCGAGAGGCCCTAGAATAGAACCTACTTTCTGAGCACGAATGAAGTCCATGGATTTTCACACATTTTTAAAGCAAAAAAGCAACAAGATACGACAAAGAAACCACAAAAAATTGCAAACTTTCTTGGAAAAACTCATAATTGTCCTCGGAAAGTGTCAATGCAAGATGGCATGTTTCAATAGATATAAATGAGTGTAGGGGCAGACGTGTATTCAACAGCTCCGGATGGCCGTAGATGCTATGCAAAGAACAACCACCAAGTCCAGCAATTATATGGGCTCTAGTTCTAAGCGGAATTGGACAGTGGTGGAGATAAGTGAACAATATATCGGTGACCTCTGGGTCATGCCGGTAGCATCACAGCCCCTTGCATGTGAGTAATACGTTTCCTGCTGCAGTACTGCGACTCTTTTTGGCTTCCTGAAAGACTCGGGAAACTGAGTTTGTAGTAGCAGCAATCAAACCCGATCCTAAAGTTTAACTACCTTGCTTTCTGTCATTGAATGCTGGAACATATCGTCATCAAAGGAAAACACTGCAGGCGGGAGAATTCGTCATGACCCCCAATAGAAGGGTTGACAGTAATGCATACATTCGGCAATTAACCCACTCCCGTCTTACGCAGGAATCCTTTTAACGCATGAAGAGAGCAATACTAACCACAAACCATCAAGAAAGGTTAATTATGGAGCTGTCTACTGTGCCCGTCTGAAGATGTCGATGAAGTGAACACCGGATACCCCCTCCACTTGTCTATCGGCTTGATTGAACTCAGACAGATATGGCTGGGGAGCACTGAGGTGGGAAAAAAGTGACTAGGAGAAATAAATGCGGAACCTTAACCGGAAAAGCTATTTATACCCCGTACTTTATTAAAATGGTTTCGCTTTTAGGCCAATGTTCTAACGATTACCCTGGGTACATAAGTGATGGCCTGCATGTTCCTCCTTCCCCCGATGCAGTTCCCAAACAGGACGCAATGCCAGATACAACGGAATTGCCAAGAGTGTACAGTGGGGTTGCTACCAAATTTTTTCTCGGCTCAATGATTGATGCGGCTGTTTCTTGCTTGTTTCCCCTTACAGCAATGACAAGTCGTAATGGTCGATGTGAGGCGCGTAAAGGAAGATGTTCACAAGAAGAGAGATTATGCAACACTTTGGTGGATTTTTAACTCTGCAGTCGGTTAAGCAAGTGTAGAAGTCTGCGCAGATTGTACCTCCGCTTGGTAACATGATTCCCGAGTCATGCTAGTACCCTCTCAGCCCTCCCGTACACTGGGAAATCGCTTTCTGCCTTAGCGCTAAGACTTATTACGACTTTAGGGCAGATCGGGAAGCCGCAAGATAATGGCTCCGGATTACTTCAAAGAGGCCTGTGCTATGAGCGTAATTTTTACTACCGTCAACGTTCCAGCCATGCACGCACATTGTCGCATACGAAGCTAACACCTGAGTCGCAAAAATCAATATCACTAGGGCGTGTGATCCACACCATCTTCCAAGGCAACACGTTCATTGGCTCATCGCGAGATGTCGACCCAAATACAAACTACTGGGACAATTCATATCCATCTTTGAGGCACCATTGTTCAGACTAAGCATTTGAAATTCTCAGTAACGTAATCACTGTAAGCCAATATTTTGTGCAGACATCTCTGGTGGCTTTTTACTAACCCTTAAGGAACCAAATTTATTATTATTATTTATTTGGGTTCGTAATGAAGACCCAATCGACAACGCACTTACATCACATGGGTTGAACACTTTTTGGTGTCCCGCCTCAATAAAACGAAAGCGAAAAATTACATATTTCTTCAATAAGTATTACTCCTCTCTATCCCAAAGTAAGTGAGTGCTATTTGGGATGATCATATATATTGTGAAGAAAAAGGTTTAGCGAACCAAAATGAGACACTAAAGCTCCTTCGTTTTATATTTACAGCCCGGAGTCTGTTGAAGTCGAGGGAAGTCATACTACTACGACGTGAAGAGCGATTGGCTACAGGCTTGGCACGGAAGTCCAGTGGCGGAATCCAAAATGCCCGCGTAATCGAAGTGCCGAGTTAAACACAAAACCTTGGGGAAACAAGCGTAAAAATATCATGTTTATGGCCGTATGGTTGTTAAGTGCAAAATTAAGGCCGCGTTCGTTTAATGCCCTGGTTAATTCTGTACTGAATCACAGACCTACCTGCATTTGTTTATACATTTGGCAAGGTCCAGAGTGCTACGCATCTGTGACAAAAGCGACCATGAGAAACATTAATGAAAGAAGACCCCATCACAATATGCAAGTAAATTCTGGTCTTTTTTGTAGGGATTAGGTCTTTCTAAACTATCATCTGTTCTGAAATTAAATAACAAGATTGGACCCGGCTGATTTGGCACCTCTCAAATTTCGGACAGGGATAAATTTTACCTTGTTTAAGCCAGGATAAAAAGAGCACTCTGAGTTACAAGGAATTTCTTGGCCGAAATTGAATATCCTTTGTGAGGTAATAGCATTGAAGCCCAGTTGCCAACCTCACAGTGCATAAATTTCATTAAGCAACCTGCTGGACACAATAATTTGCAGAAGCCAGATCCCCAAGCTAAGGTACACATTTCATCGGCACTCAAACGTTCTGATAGATCAAACCAAATAAGTTCCCACAAATTTCCCACCACTTTTAGCGTCCCAAATCACCCGATGAATACCCTTTCACACTACTTGCGACGACCAGGTATACTGGAGCTGTGAAGCCACTTTAGCCTCATTCTGCCAAAAACAGCTGTCAAAACTGTGCTATTAGGTAATCTTGAGTGCTTAAGTCTCCGGGATGATAAATAATTAAAGAATATCCCAAGCCGACAGATTCACCGCAATCACGACATCTGGAGCAATGACCAAGTCCACTCTGGTAACAAACGGGCTGCAAGCAGAGTGGCAGTGGAAAACACGCGTAATCGTCAGCGAGATGGACCGTTTAACCAGGGTAGGTGTTCTAAATTTATTGACAGATGTCTGATGCCCGTATGATTGAATGTAGTTAAACAAAGAAAGGGACTGCACAATTAGACATCAGCGGTCATGTTTTTCGTGCGACCCTATTCCATTCAATTCAAAACCCAGACCGTGCACTTCTTCATCTACATTTATTTGCCGCCAAAAGTATAGTATAAACCAAATGCACTTAGGACAAAGGAAACTGCATATATAAAGCTATACAAGGACATTTGCAATTTACACTGGGGAAGATTAACATTACAGACAAACTGATTGAATAACTCTACGAAGTTAAATTAGTGGCAGGGCCAGAGTCCTGTGGCCGAAGGACGGTAGCATCGCGAGGAAGTCGACAGCGGGCGAATTGGACGTAAGGTGCGGCCGCAAGCTCCGCGGAGTCCGGTGGCGGCAGGCCGAAGAGTTCGGCAGCGCATGTAACGAGGGTATTCATGCGTGAGACAAAGTGCGCCTCCAGAGCGACACTCAGCTCTGCTGAGGGGGCCAGCAGTAGCTGATCACCTGCATGGAGCATAATAGTGTAAGCGCACATTAACTTCCTTACATATATTCATCCAAGTTATGAATTGTGTACTACTAAAAGCACTTGTCAGCATCCCAAGCTACCCAAGAATGAGTTAATATTATCTTAGTAAAGACAAAACACTTATTGGCTAAGATAGCCACTACTAAGGAGTATAGCACTCAAGAAAGCAGTAATGAGGGATCTTGGGAAACTGGAAGAAGGCTCACCAAGGCATATCACAGGCTCTGGTTTCGAGAAGATGGTACACCTTTTGCTGTATACCACACGAGTGACCCGAATCACTTTGGTGTCGTGCAAAAGCTGTCAGAAAGAGAGACACGAGCAATATTATCTCCGTAAAATAAATACTAATACAGTTAAATGACGTGATATTAAGCATAAACTCATTTTATATGGAAAAGTTGAAACACCTGCTTTAAATGGTTGTTTCACCCCAACCTCCAAAACACAGACACCAGTCATACTGGGTTCTGCTGGACTAAAAACTATAATTCATGGATTAAATTAAACTAAACCTTTTTTAACGTACATCCCTCTCCTCATGCATCTCATATCACATGCAAATCCAATAATTAACAACGGAAATTAAATAAAGACTAGTGAGCATGTTAAATATGTTTGATATTTCAGAAGCAATCTTAACCTCCCTTCAGTCACCATCGATTCAAACACATCTCGAGAAGATGGTGCAAAGGGAGTGTGGCAGGAGTGAATAAACTGGTGAATTTTTCGAGTTACATGGCAAAGGAGTCGAAATGAGACCGGAGATAGGATGTGACGGTACTGAGTAGCAAGGACATCCATAGGGGCACCTGAGAACCGCGAGATCATGGAACAGATGGAGAGGAGGAGGTGGATGAAGAAGCACGGTTTTATGCTGCCGGATTCGCAGATCCATGGCTGGGGGATGAAGAAGTAATCCGTGCGCTCGGATGTAGTCTGGTCCAAAGGTCCTTTTCTAAAGGGGAATTAACGGTTAAAGTTTAGTATCTCTAATCAATTTCTATCGGTACTAATTTCCTATGCGCCTGCGTCGGCATTAGTGACTCGGACACAATGAGATATACATGGGGATGCTAAAAGCGACCAAGGAACATGATTCACCAAGTGAGTTACGAAAGCGTCTCCACTGTCTGACTCATTGACCAATGCGACCTTTGGGAAAAATAATTTAATCCAAGGAAGCAGAATTTCAACAGAATAATTATGGTGTTATGCGACTATTTATTCCTGACAATTTGGGTGCCCCCTATAATTTAACGCTCGCAAAGTTGAGCGAAGAACACCCTTTCGTTGACCGGAAAGTGTGAACAAAGCACAAATTCGTGTCCTTCGGGATGTGTGCTCTAAGCGTTGAGTTGCCTAGGAGTGGATTTGAAAGGTTGAAAATAATTACACCAGCGTAGCAGCCACGACGACGGTTGCAAAGAAATGCCAGTTGAAGAGCGTGTAGGAAACTGGAACATGGGTGTTGAGTTACTTATTTTCTGTAAGAAAGCACTGCTACAACAAAACCACTCTTCTGAGTAAAAATGGGGATAGTTAATCAAACGAAGAGACTCCTTTTAATTAAATAGCCCCATCAAATCATTTTCCAGAGCAAAGCCAACTTTAATTTCAACGTGCACGGATGTAGAATGATGGCCTTCTTTAGTTACCAGTCTTGCAAGAGAAGAGTACTAAAATGAAATTAGTTTTCTGAGGAAAACGATTAATTGATGCCAATCTAAAATAACTTACTTTTGACCAGCTCAGAAATCCCCACTAAATGGTCTTCAAAAGCGGAGAGATTCGAATTCAGCGCACAAGAAGGATTCTCAAAATCGAAAGCAAGATTATCGAAGTGAATTACCAGGTATACTGATGAAACGAAACCATCCACTTGGAAGAAACCAGAAATGTAAGTATATCGGAACCCAAATTTGTTCAATTTGTTCAAAATCGAAGTAGGACGAAGTGGTGCTACTCGTCAACAAGACTGCCGAAATTCCTGATGCTGTCAGCTGCGGACTACCAATCATAAGAACACAACAGACATATACACTCGAAAGAACAATAGACTCGCGACATTGCCACAAGAAATCGCCATTCTGATTGAACTTAAGGCACCATGGTAAACAGTTGAAAGTACAAAATTAAGATGAATGACTCGCAAAAGGCAGGAAGAAGGAAAGATTCCCACCCAGCCATAAAATCGTCAAACTCCAATTATGGATCGCGCAGAATTACAAATTATATAGAAAAGCAAAAAAAGACAATTCAATGTAACAGTAGGCACTTGGGAGGTACCAGTTCAGCAAAGCGAAGTCCGAGGAAGTACCAGTGCGTGAGATAATGGAATTGCGTGGGATCAGAAAATCCGAAGCTGTGAAAAACTACCCATCTGAATTGATCTAGCACATCGATAGCCAAATAAGAAATGCTAGCTAAGCGAAATCTATTTTGAATAAGTCAGTAACTACTTACTCAGTAGCAGCGTCAGTGCAACTGTTGGAAATAATGGGCAATGGAGACTCCGTCGACCGCTCAAGAGCCTCCAAAGAGACAGAATTGACAGCTAAGGTAAGGCGTCTCCGCCTCGGTCCCTCCTCTTCCCCTTTTGGTGGTGTCATAATCTTTAAATCCGAACTGCTGCAATCTTGCTGCTGTTGCTGTTGGTTACAACTTTGCTGTTGGTGTCGCTTAGGGTCCTTCACGTGCACCAACCAGAGACGCAAATGAGCCCAGTGGACGTAGCGCGGCTCTGCCAGACCCAGCATGAATATCTGATGATAGAACCAAACTGTCAACTTCCTTTTAGCACAACTGATTCCACAGCAGACTCATACAAGGATTTCAATAAATTAAAAGAGTCTCACCATGAAAAAGAGACGTAAACCGCATAAGTTCATCAATGAAATTGAAAATAGGGATTAAAGTGGAGATGAAAGACGATGTAAACTAATCACCATATCCTCAAACATTAGCAAAATAGAGTAGAAGAGTTAATGTAAACTACCAAATCACCATACGTAAAAACGAAACGAACGGTCTTTAGCTGGAAAGTTCTCTTCACTTCTACGGGCATTAGTTTGAATTTATGCAAAAAATTGCAAAAAAACGGCCTCTTAAATGATAATTTAGGTTGAAAAATTTAGTAAAATTGTTTGGCTACACACTTTCCCCTCATTAAATACATTTTTTTTTCGATTTGAGGCATGAATTAATCTACCCATGCCACAACCATCGTGCGCACACTTCGTCGGATTGCTTCCCCCACGCATCCAGTAAAGACCGCTTTCGCAATAACTTGGAAACACTTTAATCAGTGATTGTGAATAAGACGAAGAAGAGAGAAGTTTGCAACCGTTAGGGTCACTTTTAAAAGCGACAATATCAACAAGTCACGAGTATAAAAAGAGTGAGTGAATGAAATAAGGCGTCATTATAGTAACAACTGCAGCAAAAGAACGTGACTGAATCATCCTTGGGTAAAAGTAGAGCGATGAGTGAGTAGCAAGATGCAAGGTGAGCGACAAGTCTCGTGTGATTTTCGGCACATATCACTGAAATCACTTGCTGTAGCCTGCAAGCACTTGCAAAAAGAAGGCAATTGTTTGCGCGCATGCATCATAAAGCATGACAGGCGTCAGCTTATTGATACATTAGGTCGCACTCTGTTCACTACCATTTCCTACGTGCTTGAAATCATTGTATCATAAAGCATAGGTTAAACCTAGAGGATGTGATTTCAGTCCGTCTACAGCCCAGCTTTAACTCAAATTTGGCAACGATTATTGTCTATCCAGCTGAAGATGCAACATGCAGTAGCAGAAAGAATTAACGAGAAATCGCTTAAACATCTGGAGCCTGATAATGAGTCACTTGAAGGTAATTTCTTTGCGTCAAGGAAGATCCTTTTTTATGACAATGAAGAACCGCTCATCATTATTGCTTAAAACAATTTGAGATTAAGGTAAGAAGAGCAAACCACAGTGGTGCTTAAAGTGGGTGATGAAACAGGCTGAATCTAAATCAAACACGAGGCAAAGCCTTGACGGAAGCTAAGTAGGAGTCCCACATGCCACACTAATAGACAATAGTAGGCTTCAAAAACTATTAACCAGTTCTTCACTGCCTTTACGTGCAGTACCAAACTGCGCAATGCATGTAGGCTGTTTGCTGAATGGGCACCTGATTGACTTGTTGTGGGAAACAGGTTTTTTTTCTTCCAACGATCGTTAAGCAGGAAGGCAGGTCAGTGATTATCCCCTGACGAGGTATACACAACTTCTGTTCCAAATGACTACACATGCTTAGTGTGTGTGGTCAAGTGCAGACGGAATTCTTCACTTCCTGAAGACCCAACAACGATTGCAATACAACTCAAAGGTGTGCAAGGAAGCCCTCCTCTCCAGGGACAGTCAGGAATGGTAAATCAGTGAAAAGAATACCCCATTCTTAGTCTCCCCTCAAAACTTGCTCATGAAGAGACTTGATCTCTAGCTAAAATGAGGGGGAGATGCTGCCTTGCCTCATCTCTCGCATTCTCTTGGTGGCATTTTCCTAACTGCTTACTGCCTTATCCAGGCGGTGGTCAATTGCATGATTACGTGGAAAATGGAATAGACATTGTAAAAATAGAGAACAGAAACTTAAGTGGTCATACTCTTTGTTTGTGATCCGTTGCTAAAGAATTACAAACGGGTCATATTACGAAATCAACCTGATTAACACGATCATTGTGAAGAAAGTAAGGTATTTGAATAGACGGCCACCCCATTTGGGTAGATTACACTTCAAATGCACGTTTATATAGCCGAGATGAAATGCATCAGTTATGCAGTCCAGGCAACAGGAATTGGAATTGAATCAAGAAAAGTGAGATACATCCTCCACTTCACATAGAGCGTACAAAGGCAAATTGCTATTAAGCTTAACTCAGTAAAGGTAAGTTTGAAATTAACTTTCACAAGAACAAGGAAATCTAATGCTGAATTCAAATATGGATTGATTTATGAGGAACTAAGTAATCCAAGCAGCCAACTGAACAACGGGGAGATCTCACCTCCGCATGAGCTTGATATGACAAAAAACTGCAATTTCTCACGAACGAACCACAAAAATAGGTGTAACGCAAGAACGATTTTAAACTAAATGATGCACGTGTAAACAAAGGGAGTAAAATCACCTTTTGCTCATCTATAAGTCGGCGCAAAACATGACTTGTCGCCTTAGAGTCCGAAAATCTATCCTAAAATAACAAAAAAACTATTTGAGAAACTCCTTATTGTCCTATTCATAAAAACTTTTAAAATCAAACCTTCCTGTTTTGCCATAGAATACATCTCTTCAAATTACACTCGAAGCAAGAAGTTTTAACGTGTCGAATTGCTGATGATAAGAATTATACCGAAATCAAGGCAAAGGGTATTTGATAGAATACCATAATTTCATTTCAATGGATTTTAGAACATAGTAGATATGATCTCTAATTTTTGTTCAGCAAACGAAGTTTTTAATGTACCTGTATTTGATCAAATGTTCTACCAAGATCTCCCGCGAGAAAAATGAATTCCAACACCCGACTAGACCTATCATCAGCGGTGGCAGGAGCATTATCAGTAGATTTGGAGGTAAATGATTCGCTAGTTATCTTCCTTGCGGCGGCCGCATCCCAGTTTAACGGTGCTGTAAACTTCGTCAGAGCACGACGACATATCTTCCTATGTTCTGGCTCCCCTGTCAAAGCGAAAAAATATACGGTTTAACCAATTGATGGAAACATGAAAGGGAAGACGTAGGCAACATACCATCAACCACAGTGATATGAGTCTGTGTGGATGGCGCCACTGCTTCGACTGATCCCCCGTTGAGCGAAAGACGAATATCGATGCGCGGAGTCTTACCCTTTACCGTCCGTTCACCCACCCCACCAACACCCTCCAGAAGGACGTCCATCAGGGAATCGGTGATAGTTGATGTGGCATTGGAGCCATCCACACCCTCTAGTAGAGCCACTGTCATGCCGATATGCGTCGATTCGCCAAAATGCGGTGGAGTGCCCTTGCGCGCCAGCTTGGGAGCAGGGGACTTGCGCTCCTCTTCGCTGCCACTTTGTAAGTGCCTTTTGCGATCCTCTGAAATAACAGAAATAAAAACACGGCAGTTTATAGTTTATAAGTAAGCGTTTTGTAGAGTGAACGGAAAGTGAACTTACCAAGTGACATGCAGGGCTTCCGCAGAATGCTGATGCAGCTCATATCAAATCTCACTCGCAACTTAACTTGCTGCAATGAAAAAAGCAGTCATTTAGGTTTCCAGCTAAAGAATTCAATGTCTTTAGCAAGGACAAAAATCAGTGCTCAACTGGAGGCAAAGCTGGTCATTAACAGTGGGATGTTCCGCATGGTTAGGTGATATTCGAAAAGTGGTTAAGCTATGGGACGATTTCTGCACGAAACGGTTTGTAGCAATAACGAACCTTAGAATTGTGCAAATTTCATAGGAATGCACAAAGATTATAGCAGTTTCCGGACCGCTAAGTGAAAAAGTTAAATTTTAAGAGGCAAGTTTTGCCTCGTTTTTTTAACAGCTTTCGTAAAACTGTGGATAAGTACATCGAAAATATGCGCGGTGAAGAGATACAAGCACGAACAGTATTGAATAACGGAAAAGGGACTACTACACAAAGAAGAGCAAATTGATGACAAAATTTTACAAAGCTCCAGCTCTCCAGGCTTCTTCGCTAAGAGCCGACAAATGCAAACCAGTATGGAGTAAAATTTAGTGAATCTATTTCCTATGCTGCACAGTTATCCATGGTGTTCGATTAATTTTCGGACTATTCATTTTAAATTAGATGACCATGCTACCCTGACCAACTTACTGATTTGCTGTAGAGCAGTTCCACAAAAGTCGCCACTAGTCCACCTGATGTGGGTTCCGAGAATTCGTGTTTCGCCACCAGCCACTCACTCAGTAGTGGGTGCTGCGGCGATGACGGTGGCGCTTCCAACTGCTTCACCTTCTGACGTCGCTGACGCCCGCGAAGACGCCTCGCCGCCTCAGAGAACTGCTTGTACAACTTCCACGCCTCCATGAAGAAGCGAATGTAGATAAACATCTGTACATTACACCAAGAAGAGAGCCTAGAGAAGGCAAAAAAGGAAAGATTAATTGGATTTTGGGTAGAAGAACTCAATTACCTCCGTTGGCTAATTCCTGGTTGCAATTGTGCATCTGTTGAATTCCCGTTCTAAGTACGTTTTGCGGTTTGGTTGGTCCTTAATTCAATACTAGATCGCTAAGCGTAAAATATGAGGTGTTTCCGGGTACGGAATTTGCAAACCAATATTATGATTAATGTTTTGAGCAATTTTGATGGGAATGCCGACCGAGAACCACAAAATATTCGACTGATGGTCCGCAATGAGTAGGCATGCACCAATAGCACAAAAACCCGCAAGTGAAAAATAATGCGAGATCGGATATATTAGTAAACTCTATTCTCTAGAATGGGCGAGGAGTGAAGACTGCTTCATAAATACTCACCGCAAAGTGGTCTTAACACGAAACTGGCCAGCTATGTTGAGATCGCAGTCCTGAAGAGCACAAATAAACGTCAGTCAATTACAAAGTCCTACATACTAACTATACAGCAGTAGTGATCATTTAAAAGAATTTTTCTTGTTATACTAACTTCAGAGCTCTTGTGCTTGCGGAGCGAATCGGTGGAGGCAAGGCACTTCACCGCCTCGCTCATCTGCTCGAAGGGATACTGTTTGAGGATGCGGTTGAAAAGCACCGAGTCATGAGGCCGTTGCGCTTCGGGTCGGAAGCGGATGGAGCCCTGATGAGAAGGGTGAAAGATAATCGACCTAACGGTTATTCGAGCTGATTTATAGATAGCTGTTGCTGAAAAGAAAGGTGTTGTGTATGCTCAAAATTAGAAAGACTGCTTATTTATCTCATAACCAATTCCCACTTTTCCTTTGCACCAAAAGTTGAATACACTGTCTCCGGAGAGGAAGCCTTTCTTGCACACTTTTGAGTTGTATCGCAATCGTTATTCAGTCTTCAGGTGAAGAATTCTGTTTACACTTGAATTGGCGTGTACCATGGAAGTGTGGATAGTGTAGAGATGAAAAAACGATGTGCCGCCTTGTTTAACACACTTTGAAATACAAAAGTGCAAAAGCTATTTCTATCAAAACGTGAATCAGGTGCCCAGTCAGCAAACCGTTAAAAATGCCCAGTGCACTTTTACAGTGTAGGAAAGAAATCAGAAAGAAATCAACACCCTTTAGAGCACACGAGTGAGAGTCATATTCTTAGCTTTCACAATGACCTTCCAAATGGATGGAGGAAAATTTTGAGCGTCCCTACCGCGCCAATTACTTATTACTTTACCAATAATTAGAGAAATGAATAAACAAACTACTTAACGGTAATAAAGATGTGATATGAGGCAACTCACAAGAATAAGGTTTCTCAAAGTCTCCACCACAATGGCAGGTCTGCTTTGCCCAATATCTGGGAGACCTTGATCGTTGTGTATAGAGGCAAGAAGGATAAAGTCATAGCGGGCGCGAAGAGCCTCCCGCGGATGCAGAAGTAACTCGCGGACAGAGGAGAGACGCAGGGATGTTCGTGCTTCCGCGTCCTCGCTTCCAGCTACTCCCGCTGTCGCTATGATAGAGAAAAAGATAATAGAGCAAAATGGCTGACAAAGGTTGCTAACCATGATTTCAGTCGAAACTACGCGAGCATAGCCAAGATTTTTTAACTCAGTGAAAAATGAACCTGGCTAGTGAAACACTAGGTTCTGTCTTCTAAACTAAGGCATCGATGACACCCACGTTTTGGCTCCGGCTTTCAGGCTTATCTCAAAGAGAAGGGAGAGTATCAGATTCATTTGAGACAAACCCGTGATGCTTTAATTGGTGCTAATGGTCCTGACCTCGAATAAAATGGCAAGGTGGTAGGATTTAATTGAGTTGAATTTGAAATGAGGAATCTCAGGTGAGAAAAAGATTTACATAAAGCTGAATATTTGCACGTGCATTGGAAGAGGATCAGCCAATCCGAAAACGGTGTACCGACATTATTTGAACAAATCATTTATGTATTCACCACAAAAAGAACCAATTGTTGAGAGAGACGGATTTCATTCGACTGTTTTTGATATTTTGAGAATAGCTGCATTCTTATAACACAAACCTTTTTCGGCTTATCCACGACTAACCAATTCAGTAGTTTTCAATGGCAAGGAATCGTATTAGATTGGACTTATCTCCAAGAAACGAACTCATAATACCCTCGCCGTCAATGCTGTTCCTTAGCTCTCACAGAGGGTCAAGAAGTGAAACATCCAGATAAACCAAAAATGAAGGTTTCCAAACAGGAAAAAGACACCCACACAAACACGTATTAGGGGAATAGAAAAAAGGCCAATGCTGCAAATCTATGACAGGAGAATTACTAGTAAGGTCCAATTAAAGGTGGCAAGCTGACCTGAATTGAACAAATCACGTGATTTGGCTGTAAGGAGAGCAAAATGAAGTAATCAGTAAAAAAGACACTGCATTAAGAGACTACGAAAATAATTGCAACGTTCCCATCCGCCCATGTAACAGAGATTTACGGCGAACAATCATTCCATTTTGGAATGGTGAAGCTCCAGCCTTCCAGCTTAAGGCACCGATAATACATCTGATGGTTTCACGTATTCAATCCAACTCCATTAGGCAAATAGAAACTCCCTCCCTTATACACTCACTCACTCACTCCGTTAGCTTTGAAGTTGAGCTTTTGTCCGTTGTGACTTTCGATGTCACAATCAGATGATTTTTTTTCTGCCGAACAAACACAAACGTACAAAGTAGAAGCAGACCTTTACAACTTTTCTGTATCATTTTGAAAAGGTATTGAAACCCTAAATCATGATATACAATAGTTTCCTATTGGTTCAAATCTAACCGTACTCTATTAGGATGACATTGGCAAAAGATTCCGGCGCTGTAAGCTAAAAAAGGCAGAGGTAGACGGATATTCCCTAAAGTTACGTACGTTAAAAGATGAAGGAATATTCGCTCTTCAACCAACTTACGTATCACAAGAGATTTGTTGACAACGTGAGCACATCGGTTGCAGAGGTCGGGAACAAAATTCCTTATAATGAGACGCACTAGATCCTTGAACAACTGATGCGCTTGCCTTGCATCGCGGTTGTAGAGGTGTATCCAAGCCGTCTTTCCGATGTTGTACTGAACACAATACAAAAGCAAATAAGAACAAGAAAAGGCTGGCGAGAAAGAACAGTTGGGACCAAACTACCATAATCATTTCTAGTAGTACTACGAAATCACGCAACATAAACAGACACATCACCTTGCCCTCTGTCAGCATGTCGATTACACTGCGCCACTGTAGGAGAAATAGCAAATTGTAGATGCGGCTTTGAAGCAGATAAGTTGTATAAGTATAGTCAGAGTTCGTCAGCTTTTCTATGGTGGCAAACTGACCCGCAAAAGAAGTAACAAAAAATCCAGTAAAAGGCAATTTTAAAACACGTCTCAAAGACTGGAACAATGTTTGACTTAATGGCGCATTTAACTAATACTTCTACGCTCATGTAATTTTACCCCCGCGATATTGTCGAAGGGCTTTGGGCAAGTTGCACTTACGCTAGTAATCTCCCATACCTTCCAAGTACTTGTAGTAAAACTGTCTCTAAATTCGTGTGCCTCATAGAGGCCCCCAGAAGCTACTTGAACACTATATTAGTAGCGGCGTTTACGGGCGAATTCCAAAAATGATTCCGATTGAATGTGATGAAGAAGAATTCAAGCATGAGAGCGATTAAATTGTGTCAAATAAACACAAGAATAGTGGTAATCAAACTATCACAACCATGACTCCCGCTGTTAATACGGAATCGCACTTGACACAGACGCACCCATCTCTTGGAGCAATCGTTAAGCCTAATGTCATTGTAGGGGAAAAATAAACGTGTATGTGACATTGCAAGGGAAACGGGTGGGACAAATTTATTCAAAGAAAACTTATTCCGTTTCTCATTATAAACTCACATTAGGTAAGTGTATTTGTGGCAGAGCGACATCTATTTTATCTGCATACAGGAATCTATGCCCATGCCTTTCCAAATCGTTGACAAAATCACTTTTACAGTGGTAAGTTATGCCACATCTTCAGGTATAGGAGCACAGGAGTAAAGCATTCATCGAAGGTGACTAAATCGGTGGAGCCGACCAACAGAAAGAAAAAAAAACGAAATCACGTTTACTCTAGAAAAAAATATTAAATAAGTGAGTTCCATCTAATGGCCCATAATGAAGGGCAGAATTTGTACGTACTGAATGGGCTCGTAGAACTGCAGGCAGTATTTTATGGAATTAGTAAACCATTAGCGCCTTCCAAAGATAAGGCACATCCCAATAATGCAAGAAACTGAGAATAGCTTACAAGTAGAGGGCCGAGCGCCGTCGATTTGGCTCCTTATACTCTTTGAAAGGTAGGGACGAAGGTAAAACCGCTCCATAAAGTTAGCTAAATGGACACGCACTGGCCGTAGAAGGTCGCCCAGCACAGAGAAATTACGAAAATCTATAATGTACGCCACCATATCCGGTTTTCGTCTTGGTGGAAAATCAAGGAAAGGAACTTGCGGGTGGTTTCAGTATAATCGACTACTCTACTATGACCGAACCGGAAGAGTGACCACTAACAGCAATCAAGGCGACAGCCAAAAGAACGAAGAGTAAACGAGGTAACCGTACGATACCTCTCAAAAAAAACATTGGACTATGTGGACTTTTATAGTCTCACGCGATCCGGAAACTGAGCTAGTGGCATAGAGTTCTGCTAATAACCTCCCAGTCCTTCCGTGGATTCATTGTAAATCTACCCCCTAAGGCCTCTTTGAAGCAGCACGACACTACAGGACCACGATTTTGATTACTGCTATCAAGACTGCATATTGTATTGAAAGAACACGATCTTTCGTTTGAATACACAGTATAACGGAGGGAAGGGAAGAGGAGCGGAGATAAACCCACCTTGGTCAGAAGTTCAGGATCACTGGACACTTTGGTGAGCAGAATGTCTGTCCGCGTGCGCTCATCGTTGCGCAGCATAAGGAGGAATTTTAGGCGCCGAGCGCATGCCAAGCTCGTCTTATCGTGACTCTCCTGCAGAGAATAAAAAAGGGAAATGAAGAGGATGATGTAGCAGCAATATGGAGGCTTTGTGGAATATTCTTCAGGCTATCTGTGGTGATCACATACTGTAGCACCATATCGCGGAGTGATCGTAGGTTAACGAACCGACTGAAAGCAACCAAAAATTCGCTATGATTGCTAGCAAAAAAACACGAGGCCCTAATGTACCCCTGACCAAGAGCACGGGTTGGAAAAAAAGCTCGTAAGTTGATTTCGAAGCGCGATAGTGGCTAAGTCCACCACCTCAGAAATGCTTGGAGGAAGGGAAGTTAATGAAAAATCCCACGATTTGCAGGATTTTTTTGTTTACGATGCTTACTTAGCACGAAAAAAGTCAATAGATCCTGCAATCGTCGAAAGTAAACCAGGTAAAAGCTTCAAATGAAGAAAGCTGTAAACTGATAGAAGCATTCATAGAGTAATACTATTCATTCGTGTAGGGAAATAACGCAACAGAATCATTGTGGAAACAAGGCACGTTTCCACGATGCTTGACAGTCTTGCAATATGAGCATACAACGACACATGACCCAATTTCAATTAACCGACCAGGTGTTATGCGACTGAGGTGCTTATATTCTAAGCAATTTAAGCGGAGGCTTCAAATCTTCGCATATCCAGGAAACTAATCCATTGGCATACGAGTTACAAAATCCGGTGTCAGCAATCTAACATAGCTATAACTATGGTTCTTCTAAAAGACCTTGAATATACTTATAAATAATGCAATATGATCATGTATGCGACAGGTTAAGTTAAAAACTGATTTTGGCTTGGAATATAGACCAATTTTACCTCATAATAATGCCTAGAAGGCAATAGGAATAACAAATCATAGTTGCTTAGTAAGTGAACATATTGTCGTCGCTGGATTTTGTGGGCAAACATGTTGGGAAGGGATCTAGCATGAAAGGGACCAACTGTTAAGGAAACCAGGTGTAAACAACTACCATCTGCGACCTTTTTCAGACATATGAAGTGGTAGAAACTGGCTGAAAATGGCAGGAAAGTGTTGGGAAAAATATTAATTGGGGATTCTTGATAGTTTGCAGCTATCAAAAATCAGCCACATTGGTTATCCCATTGACTTTAGCTTTTAAAGTAAACAAAATAATATGACAATCTAGCCTCAATTAGTCCACAAGGAAAGAAATTACTCTTGATGGCATGAAAATAGTTGAATTTCAAGAAAATGAACTGCACCTTCATATCATCCCACTAAACAGTACATTAGATACAAAATACACCTAAGCAAATTCAAAAATTAATGAACGGAGAAGTACAAACATTGGAAGAAATAGATAAAATTCCTCATTTGGGTAGCATCTGGGGGACTTGATATTTCAACTCACCAGAGGGAAGTATTCGTGGAGAATGTCGCGAACAATAACATAGGGAATACAGACATACTCCCTTGTGTGGCCAACCAAAAAGAGTGACGCCACACGACAAGTGAGCAGCTAAAGAGGAAAGACAAAAGATAGTTCTCACAAAAGTGTAGAAAAAATGGAGAAGAAAATTCAAGAATTGAAGGAATTACCACTTGATCCTCCAGTTTATTCCAACTTGCACGCTTGGCATGCAGACTGTTTCGTATCTCTACGTCTCGCTCATCCACTAAAATGAAAGCAGGAAAGAAGGATGTTATGCTGAAACAGCATAACTCAGTAGGAATAAAATTAACAAATGATCTTCACCTGTGGGAAAAAAATTCAACACAAAATCTTTAAGAAATACCAATGAGAAGATGATAGCATTCCAATTAGGATGATAAGTCACGGTTTAAAATACAATATCATTAAAATTATTTAAGATCGGAGCAGCCGTGGGTCTAATAACGATTCAAGAACTTCGACATAGTTTGATAGGTAAAGATGAATCCCTCTAAAAATCAAAGAAATTGCAAGTCCCATTAAGAGCACATCCATAATCTTAAAGCCAAATCGCTCAGACTCACGCGCTCGCTTGTCGCTCGAAATTATACGTCGACTGACTAAACAAAGGAGGCAAGACAGAAAGTAAAGACAGGGATTAAACATCATGCCCCATTGTCAAAAACCATCTTAACCTGGGACACCTACAAGCACTACGATGGATGTGTGGTATGGTGGTTTTCTTCTGCAAACGTCGTTTCCTCGACCGAATGATTGGCTGGAGTTCCTCAAAAGGCGAACTCTGCAAATTGTCCTCGAAGGAGGAGGAAGAGGAGGTAGATGATCTGGATGTAGAACTGTGGTCAGAAGAGGAAGTGGCCGAAGGGGAGGAAGACTTGGAGGTGCTTCGTGTCACTCGACGTCGTTTCCTGCGCCGACGACGTGGTGCCTTCCCGTGTCGTCGATCCTTCGAGCCGGGGCCCACCCTACTATTCGTCTGGTCGATGTGGAAGGGGAATCGACGCGCGCGTGTGGAAAAGAGCCAAGCCGGTAATAGGGGTGGGGGCTGAAGCTCTATTACTGGCTTTACATCTGTGGAGAAGGAAAATAAACCGCTATACTAATGAAGAGTAGGAAAATCACAATCTACCGCAGACATCTGAGTTACTCCTGATGTCGTCATGAGGTACTTGAGCCTTAGGCATGGGGAAATCGTAGCACAAGCGGTCAGGACAGGGTTCTTTGGTCAATGAAGTCGAAAAATATGGGAAAGGTAACTTGAGATGAGGATAATAGACAACGATGACCTGGAAGCAGTTTCAGTATCAGCGGATACACAGGCGCCCAAATTATAAGCAAATGAGCAGCAGGGTTGGAATAAATTTACTATTTTGACAAATGAAAACAGTTCCAAGTAAACGTCACATACACGCGTACTATAGACAAGGCATAAGTAGGCAAATCGTCCCTCCACCTCTTTCATTGCTGAATGACTAGGGGAGGAATAATGTCAAGCCTGTGTATTTTGGAAGTAGTTTCAAAAATTGCAATTGAGAGTACGCACAAATTAACACAGCATCACCCAAATTACTAACGTCAGCGAATTGTATGACCGCCTTCATCACTATTATTAAAATTCTATGCTCAACTCCTCATAATAATGAACTCCATTTTAAAAGATATCTACCGCACTCACCAAAAAACATTTGTACAGTCCAGGGCCAAAAAGCTCCGTCCCCCACGGTCCGTATCCCCGGCTCAAACGCCCCCAAAATTGCCTTCAACTCAGGGCCTCGCATCACCGGTTGCAACTGGAGGTTGGGTGAGGGATACTGGGGTGTGTACTGGGTGCACTGACCTTGATCTGTCGTTCCATAGCCTATCTCCTCAAAGGGAGCCTTGAAGAGGTACAGCGAGGCGTGAAGGCCACCCACTCCACGGAGGATAAACTGCGTTGGCTTCGATTCGTCCATGTCGACGGCACGGAGAACCGCGGTGACGGCAGAGGAGTTCGTCACCATCGCTGGCATTTTGAGAGTGGTGGGGATGAGAGTGGGCAAGCTGGGTGGTTCGGTGGTGTTCTCGTCGGTGGGCAGGACATCACTCAAACGAGAGACGGAGATTACGGGAGCTCTGGTGTCCATGAACTGGGTGATGCTGGGGTCGGCAAAGCGAGTGAAGCCGTAGGGAGTGAAGAGGAGGATGGCCCGGAGATTCAACCAGTAGCCGTCCACATCAGCCATTGTCCGAAACTCGTAGGTGAGGGGAGGTGGACAAGCCGAGATATCGGAGATGATATGATGTGCAGGAGAGGCGAAACGGGTGTCCAGGAGGGCCGCTCGGTGATGTAGGTAAATATTAGCCTGGAAGAGCCATATGCCACCTTAGTTGAAGATCAGAACTCGCTCCAAAGATACACGGTTTGATCCACAACTATCGTTATTCAAATTGTTCCCTTTTGAAGCAGTTTTTGTCCAACCGTAAAAAATAAAAACTGGATGAGATGCCAGTAAAGCGTCGACTAGCGAATGCATTTTACACTGGTGAGATGGAATTGAAAATTGCACTATGGTAGATGATTTCGCTACTAAAAATGGACCAGTTGGAGAGGGGAACCAATCACCACGGCTCAGATGCTTTATTGTTCTAATACGCGACCAAGTAACATTAATTTCCCTGGCCGATTTAAGGGCAGCTCAAAACTAACAGAAAGTGCAATTATTATCAGATTAAGGAAATCCTGTACCTATTTTACTGATGCAGAATAAACCAACGGGTTCCAGTGTGAGTTGATGCGACCCGTTACCATAGCCTGGAAAAAAGCACTTTACACTATGCTGTTTAACTCAGACAATGACTTCAGAGGGCCACTGAGGTATTCAGTATAATTGACAGATAAGTTCACCTCAAATCGCACGTGAAATAGTCATTCCAACGCTAGTAGACCGATTTTCACAAGTCGATAAAACAAAAAGATTAAGAGAATATTTTGCCAGTTCATTTAGGTAAGCTCGACCTTGCAGCACGAGTGATTACACAGCATATAGCTAATTCCATTGAAATAGTTCCTTTTCCAGAGCCTAACAGCACTGGGTAAGTGCAGCGAAAGTTTGAAATCGACGTTACTACGATTCGAAAAAGTGGAACATGAGACTGCTAATGTTATATCTGCTTTAAGTATGGTACTGGCCTTTCTTCCCGTCTTCAGAGAATTCACTTCCAGACTGTTTGGTCATAGGTTCTACTTGTGACAGCGATGTCAAAATTCTATTAAGCAATTAATCACATTAAGTGCTTTAGAAGAAAATAACTACTATAGGTTGCCTGAAAGCAAGTTAACTTTTAGCAACTACTCCAAAGTCCACATGCAAATGGACTGAGGTAAGGTGAGAATAAACGGCTAGACAGCACCAAAATAGCAAAATGGTGAAAAAAAGGAATGGAAATAAGACAATATGTTTAGCCACACATTTTATTAGACCGATTCTCTTTGGGCCAACGTTCCTACGAGGAGCGATTACCACACAGAATTCAATCACCGTAGAACAACAGCTTCCGGTAATACCTCTCAAACCATTCCCACCTCAACGCAGTTTGACCGAAGGAAGGAGTCTATTTAAATTCTCAAATACCGTTGTCACTATTAAAATAATAAGCCCTCTAAATGTAATGCAAATGAAGCACATTTTTCCTGTCTCAGTTCATTACAGTTCCTAGAGCTACTCGTAAAGGACAAGACAAGAGGAAGACAACGAGGAGCACCGAGGCTAACGCTCAAAAGAAAGGGAAAATTACGCATCATAGCGACAACTTCAATTGCACATTCGACTGTATGGTCCATCTTAGCCTTTTGGAAATCGGTCCCAGCTAAACCGTCTTAAAACTGCTAAATACACAAAATAATGCCACATTCAGGCTATTAACCTAATAACGTCTTCAGGGGTAACTCGGGCGATAAGGCATCAATTCTTAATCAAAAATCGGTCCTAACATCGATAAGATACACTGAAGTCTCACCATAGGCAAGTGGCCCTGTGTAGACTGTCCATTGAGAGTGACTAGCCCGTGTCCAGAAAGCTGTTCCACCACTGCATATATTCTCGTCACGTTGTAGCGGCTCATGAGCCAGGTATAAAGACCCCCACTGTATCCCCCAGGTACTGGACAAGTCCTCATGGGCGTACGCAGCAGCTCGAATCGTCGTAAAGCATCCGGTGTAACGGAAGCCTTCCCCCGGTAAGGCGAGAATCCTTCAGCTTGTTCAACCTGCCGACTAATCAGTCTCTTGATCACACCTCGCAGATTAGATTCTCCACCCTTCAAGACGGAGAGCCATTGGAGAAGGAGACGGGGTGCGGTGATAGGTGCTGCTAGAGCCAGAAAGAGGCCTAGTGGCATGGCTTGAATCATGTCGTGGAAAGTTATCCAACCCGGCACTGAAAAGAGGTAGAGCAAAAAAACTTCTTCAACAGCAGATAGGATTAAGAGTCACCTTCAAATCTCATCCGTTAACTGGACCACGAAACGCCCATGATAATGTTTAGTTGATGCTAAAGCAAGGTCAATCATTATCAATCTATTATCCATCTAGAGGGGAAATCATTAACAAAATAACCATTGTTATAATAAGACCGCAAATTATCAGCCCTGAGTGGGGGGTTAGCAAGGCGAGTAATGAAAAATGAGAAAGCATTATTTTGTAAGATTTAGATTAGCAAAACAGAAAGGCAACAAAAGACGCAGTGTGTAGCAATGAACTACGAAAGTGCAGTCCTATCTACTACTGATTTTGAACGCCGCCAGCAAAGCGAGCAGAACAAGGAGGAACCAAAGGGGAACCGTATCACTGAATTTAGCATTTCGATAATTTGTGAAAAAGGCATGCATCCAAATCCTCTGTAGATTAAAGCGACTTTGAGGATGCACAAAGTGACTGCTGTCTTTATGTTTTTAAATAAAATTGACCAATCAGACACAGGAGAAGCACGGAACGTGCTAACACAACCATTCATCCATTAGAGAAAAAGAAGCTATTACCGGCGGTATTTCGAGGAACAGGTGGCACATAGCGATACATGACAGATTCCACACTGTAAACTCGAGCCCAGGGTTCAGGCTAGATAAAAGGAATACAATTACAATTCGACAGAAAAAAAAGGTATAGTTGTTAAAAGTAAGAAATCAAACTGACCGAAGTGGGAATCGCCTGTGCGTTAGCTGGCAGATCGTTAAGGAGGTAAAAAAGAAACCTATGTAAAAGGCATCGTCTCCGCAGTTTTGAGACGTTTCGGTCGGGTAGGCGGATGAGCTCCAGATCCTGGAGGACCCAAATGGAAGAAATACGGTCACCACCATCCCCATTATCAAGTGCAAATAGAAAGGAGGTCGAGGGGAACAAACCCTTTTGGTGAGTGCCAGATCGAGAGAGATGTTGGCAGTGGTGGTAACGGAGGGGGTTTCCTGATTTTCATCGTCGTCGACAGTGGCAAGGGCCTCCTCAGGTCGAAGAGCACCGTAGGAACGCGGCGCCAGCATGTAGCGCTTCTTCTCCGCCATCAAGCAATCTATCAATTCGGGCGAGTCGGTCTCGACGCTTGGGTGGCAAACAAGTTTGAGCTATGCCAGGAAAGGGCACTAGTAGTTGTTTAAACCAGTGACGGTAGCCTTATACAGACATTGGTTAAGATCAGTATCAGAAATTGAATTATATTCCTAGGCTTCAAACACCAAAAATAACGTAAATAACACAGAAGGATTAGAATAGTCACAGTAAAATAATAGTAGATTGAAGGAGATAGTATGCTAGAGGCTGTCAGGTCGAGTAGTAGTAACTGCTTCACACTAGACACTGTTATTATAAGTCGATCCAAAGAAATTGTGTTATTCTTTCTAGCGGCTTGATGAAACGGATTCAATTCTATTTTTCGTAATTCATCTTAACGCAGCATTGCTTTTACCAGCTGGACCAAGAAGGATCAAGGTGATTCATGAAGAACAAGGTGCCCGACTTGGTTTATCTGCTCCTGCTTCGCTCTTCAACAAAGAAATGAGCTTGGTGCCGAGCTCATACGTAAGAAATTTATAGCAATATTGGAAAAAAGGGAAGAAAGTCAAAAGGTGAGACGACAGATGGGTATATACAAAAGGCGGTAGTAACTTTGCACAGGCACCGATTTTGCTACTGCGATAAGAAATTACTGGGAGTGACGCAGAAAAACCTGAATTTTGATTTGATTTCCTAGATGGTCAACTTTCCACCACTATTTAGATGCGACCCATGTCGATGGCACTATCGGAATGGGTTGAAGGTAACAAGTCAATCTGATAGATATAGTGGAACGAAATAGGTGCAATTGAGAGAGCAGAAAACGGTGGTAGTGTGCATGGAACAGCGTGTGGTGATGAGGTTTCTCGTCAGGGAAGATATGAGCTAACCCGCAGATACTGGTATCCACAGAAAACTCCAAGCACAGCACTGTGATGGAATGCCCAGGTGCAGCTAAACTTTAATGTAAACATTACAGAGGTTACTCTATGTCTGCCAGCGAAATTGCCGACAATGGTGGTTGTCAACCCCATCATTGAGGGTTATTCAAAGTTGTCAACATTCAGCGTCCGGAATGCCTGATAGATATACAGGGGATTAATCTCTCCGTGGGAGAGATGTCCACAACACAGCTATTCACGGACATTTGTAATTTTGAAGTCGTCGCGTATTGGATATAAGGACAGGTAAGCGGACTGTACAATGCAGGTTCAACAATATTCCAAATACTAATTAAAGGCTTGGATAAGTCCATAAATTTAACAACGAGCTGCATCAAAAATCCATATTGGGCTTCCCTCGTGAACACTAAATTATATGAACAGCATTTAAAACGCTACTGTACCCTCATTTTTTCGTATGAAAATGTGTCTGAGCATAAAACACGCCTGCGTACACTGCATAAGCTCTTGTTGCACTTGAAAATTAACATGTTGCCAATATGACGATGGTCAGGATGGGAAACAGCTTTCAGTCAGGCATCAAGAAGTGTGGAGAGAACAAAAATAAACCAATTGAGGGGAGGTCATCAAAACAGCGGTGTAAAAGAGCTAATAAACTCAAACTCCTCTTTTTCCCGTAGCTAAGAAAAAAGAGGAGAAAAAAAGGTGACGTACATCAACCTTTCGTGGTGCTCCATCGTGGCGTCGGCCAATAATTTCCATATCAATGAACTTGATCCTCCTCTCCTGCACCAAATCGTCGATGATGCGACCGAGGGACTTACGATCCATCCGGCCCTTGAGGCCCTTCGCTTCCTCGTGCGCCCAGATGCGTGCGCGCAGGTCGAGGAGGGAGGGAAAGACCTTGCGAGCCTCCAGGCTTTCCAAAATGAAGAGCTTCCGTTGCTGACGTTGGTTGTCTATACGGGAGTTTGAGGTGAACAGGTGATAGATTCATAAAGGAAACAGTACAAAAAGGTTATAAGGCAGGAATTTTTTGGAACGGTTTCCGGCGTTCATTAGCTGGAAGGGCATGTAAGTCTACTCTCCATTTATTTTAACCTTAGACATCAAGCCTTACCTACGCGAGTACGTGAATGACCAGAACTGGTTAGTATTCAAAAAAGGCCTCAGTCAAATTGAACAGTTGATGGCCACGTGAAAGAGAAAAAAACTTCGAAGGTTTACGTAATAGTTCATGGTTAATGCAAAGTACATATTAGTCTACACCTCAATTAATAACGAAATGAGGTATTGGTCAAGCAACGAATAGCCCTGATTCAGTCGAAATAGCGATGAGCAGAAAACAAGTGACAAACTTTACCCACATAAAGTAAGAAATTAAGCGAAGTAAATATGCACGTGAAAAAGTAAACAGGAAGAGAATAAAAACGTCCAAGACCATCTCAGCTTAGGCAGAAAATATTCCCTTGAAGGCACACCTCACTGGAAAAAAATAGTTAAAACAAAACCACAAAAACAAAAGGAAACTAATCGTTTTTAAACGGTCGTTTTGATGCAGACAAAGCTCTTTTAATACAATAAGAGGAATGGATTTACCAGTAGGTGCAATGTGATTACAGTACTGCCGATTTCAATGAACAGGGATAGGCACGTTCGATACTACGGACGAAATGTTTTAATTGAATGGGAAGAAAAGTGAGTGCCACACAAAATTACTTAAAAGTGTAGCAAAAACTGCTTTGTAAAGCATTAATCAAGTAATTGCACTAGGGAGGTGCTTAAACAATGATAAATAATAGCGGCATAAAATGTACCAATATTGGTTTCTATGATTACACGAACATTTGATACTTAGTGTACAAATCTGATAGTGCGTTAAATGAGGCAAAAGAAAACTCAATGAGCAAAAGTAGCGGGCCGCCCTACAAGGACATCAGGGGGAAATATACAGAGAACTTACGAACTGAGACTAGACTGGTGACTTTTGATTCTAAAAAGCAGGGCAAACATTATAAGTTGAGATTGGATAAAACCTTGAACTGATGGTAAAAAATATTCAACCTCTCTGTGCCTGCAGTAATTCCATTGACTCCTTTTCGGTTATGTATCGGCGACTGAAACGGGTCAAACATGGACGTTAAAACAAGAAATACATCAGAATTCGTCCAAAAAGGCAACTTGCACTAGAGAAAACGTGGTCCCCATTGAAACCTTGGAGGTGATCAGTTTTCCAATGCCAGCAAGAGCATCCGCATATCTGGAGACGAGTTTATGCGAGGTATTGAAGTGCACAGCCAGTTGGGAGTTGGACTTCTCCTCCGATTCGCACAAAAATCGACAAATCTGCACACAAAATGACTCCTCACCATTAATCCGAGGCGCATCTAAAGTGAAAAATAAATTATAAAGCTAACAATGAGTGAGTAGCGACCACAGAACCAGGAGAGAGACGTACAATAGGGGGCACAGTCGAAGACGTCGCTTTCCTCGCCCGTAACTAATCCCCCCTCATCTCCAAAAAGGGGTTCATCCAGCACAAGAGTGTTGTCGGTTTGGGTTTCCTCGGGTAAAGGTGCGACAGAATCCGGCCGACTGCCTCGATTAACATGAGCCTCAATCATATACTTTTCAATGTCAAATGGATGCTGCAGGTATATGACCGCCGCTTCTCGCACATAGCGTCGGCCAGTGGGTTCGGGCAGGGATGAGGGTGAGTGAGAGGAGTCGAGAATGCTCAGCTCAGCAGCCTCTTTTCGAAGCATTTCCGCACACACCTCCCCGGAGTCACCATCCGAACTGTTGATTAGAGCACATGCGGTCCCAAAGGGCACATGAATGACCTTGAGACAGCCCTGTTGCACACCGAACTTGACGATTCGCATAAAGGAGCGTCGCCCCATGGAAAATCTCTGGCAAAAACATAGAGTAAGGCCTGCAGTATGTTTTGAAGCGGAGGAAGTGTTTTTGGGGTGGGAGAAGTACCTGGCGGATCGTGTAAGGAAGCATCATTTTAGCAGGCGTTTCTAAGAGTAGTTTGGACATTTTCTCCATGACTGTTGCAAGAGGGTAAGTCAATGGTCGAAAGAAACGAAAACTATGCAGCAGAGTGGTTCGTCGCATACTTTTTCGTAAGGAATCATGTGTAATGAAGGGCTAAAGAGAAAGGTGTGAAATGCATTACCAGCATACTTGAGACTTGATTAGGCCATCAGCACTAAATAGCTTGCGAATATAAAAGACAGTCGAGGAGGATTCACCGTAGGACAGTATACCGTCATGTCCAGAAATGGGAATGCCGTTGTATCTTGATCTGAAAAGCAGCACATAAGCGGTTGGATAGGGCATACTTTGCAACTAGCTCCAAAATCCGATATAGTTTTGCATTAATGGAAGAGTGCAGAGTCTCGGATCCAGTGAGAAACAGGGTGCGAAGTGACTGTGAGGCAACAACCACTAGCCGATCGCCCCACCTGGAAAAACAATCAGACGAGAAAAAGCCTCACCGCCTAAGAGCCATGTCATACGTAATATCCTCCGTTAAAAGCTCAGAATTAACACACTGACGTGTTTTATAATCCGCACATGAACCATACACGTCGCCCGCATCCACGGGATACAGCTTTTTCTCAATTGTAGGAGGCTAAATTGAAACTATCCGAGTCAAAGTTAAATTACAGAATCATCGCATAAGTTCTCTTCAAGACTCTCAAATCTGTCAAAGAATATGTAGGGAGGAGGTTCCTTGGTCCGAACGTAAAAGTCGAAGTTCTTAAAGCGTCTGATTTTATCCCATAAAAATTCCTTAGTATCCGCGTCAATTCTCAAGGGAAAGTGAACTAAAGGCTCTTCTAAAACTTTCCACAAGTGGGTTATTGAAATTCCATCTAGACCGGCTGCACATATTTCATCTCTGACAATGTTTAAGAAATGCATCTCTTGTCGAAAAAAAACACCGCCTTAAATCGCGCTGTTAGTGGGGGAAAAAGTAAAAGTAATCTCAAAGTAATCATCTATAAAATTCAAGTTAAAAACAGCATATTTATTTAGATTATAGCAAACATAGTGAGTAGACTTGTCCTGTCTTGACCCTAAATGACCTGTTATTTTTGTTTTCAGAACGAGAATGAATAACATTTTAGAGCTGAAGAGTTTGTTTTATTACATCCTAACTTTATTACACCGTACACATTTTTATGTGAGGTGTACGACGAAATCACTTAAAAGTCTATGGATATTTTCCTCAACCATATTTTCAAATGAAACAACCGGTAATAAGGATCACTCTGTTACAATTAATGAGTGGATCTTATCCTAATTTTTGCGAGCATCGTAGACTGTAAATGAATTATATTTTCCTGTAAGTTCAGACAAGGCACATAATTATTTTTAAAGGTGGCTGTTTTTGGTTTTGAAAAGCCATACATACAATAACGCATTTCGATATCAATTTTTTCTTCTTACTGAATTGTTTACTTGTACTTCGTACGTCTGATATCTTTCTCTGCTCCACGAAATTGAAAACCACTGATCATTTGGGTGCGGTATATTCCTAAGACTTTTGCAATGGGCTTTTTGTTAAATACATTAGGTAGCAGTAACTTGCTTCACCCATTATGTACCGAGTGCTTCTGCTGCTCTACTGACATTGGAGCCCATTTTTATTGGTTGTTTAAATTAGTCCAATCAATTTTTCTGTCGCCTCAGTGTATTGGTAGTCGGAACACTTGAAGTCCCTATTGGAAGATAGTGGAGGACCGCGAGTTTCGTCCTGTTGTCCAGATCTTTTGATGTAAGTAGGATGGATTACTGTAAGCACAACTATTACCCGCAAGAATCCTTCTTAGTGTCTCAAGTTTGTATACGACTTACGACTTCCTTGTTCAGGTTTTCGTTTGCTCGTTGTAGTGACGTGGACCAACTTCCTTCAATTTACCGTTTTTTTTTAATTTTTGTTTTAGTAATATTTTAGCATATTAAATGGATGAGGGTATGTAAATGCAAGCTTCAGTAGTTTTCTTCAAGTTCGGGACACATTTCCTTCTAACTGTTCTCTGTGTGTGCTCACTGAGGGATCTTTCACGTGATATTTCATTTGTGATTCAGTGTGTTGCATTTCTTGCTGATTAGATTTTGCAGCGTCCCTTGCCGTTTTCATCGTTCCGCTTCAGTTGAAATCGTTTTCATGTCTTCTGGCGTCTTTCGCAACGGTTCTGTGCTCGTTTTTCCTGAAGGGTATGTGTTTCCTTCTTTCCTTCAGAAAAAATGAACAATATTCCTGATAACCAGGGTGATGAGTCGGCCTATCAAGATGCCGGCTATTATGGCACCATCGACAGTTCACTAGCTGACACTGATGCGGATTATTCGGCCGCGGACATTGAGCAGAGGTCGCCTCTTCGCGAACAAGATCGTTTCTTGCCGATTGCAAATGTTTCCAAAATAATGAAAAGGGCGATTCCTTCGAATGGGAAGGTAGCTAAGGATGCGAAGGAGTGTGTTCAGGAGTGTGTATCAGAATTCATTAGCTTCATTACGAGCGAGTAAGTTCCAACTTCGTACCTCGCATCTTCTTAGAGCTGCTGAGCGCTGCCAGAATGAGAAGCGAAAAACTATCAACGGGGAGGATCTCCTTTGGGCCATGAATGCTTTGGGCTTCGAAAACTATGTCGAACCATTGAAGACTTTCCTGGTGAAATATCGGGACGTAAGCTCATACTGATAACGGTTCTAGGGCATTTTGTCTAGTAACTTTTTTGGTTGTTCTTCACGGTGCTCGAAGTAGCGTTTGCGAATTGAAGACGATTCAAATTTGCACGCCTCTTACTCCAGTTGTAACGCGCAAACTCAGCTAATGGAATGAGTTTGTGGCGCTCGTTCAACTAAAGTGCTCCAATGATTTGGTCTGGATAGAGTCGTTGAGTGTAAGATAATTTTTGTCCATGTCTGAGAGGATTGTGTGTATTCGTGGTAAAATAGTTTTAGTAGTAAAAGTTCCGCAAGTCTGAGTAAGTTGTTTTCCCTCCCGGGATCATCTTCCTGACCGTTTTTCATATTTCGATGGAATTGGAGTAGTTACAGTAAAAGCTTTGGTGGCTAAATACATACTCGGGTACTTGCATCACTTCTTGCGTATCGTCCTGCTCTGCTTTTACATACTTAATGCGCAAAGTAACTAACATAATAGCAATAGTTTTAAATTGGAAAAACAACTGCTATTATTCATCTGGAAGCCATGAGTCAAGTACAAGAAAGCAATGATCGCAAGGGAATGGCTTTTAAACCAGATATGCTAATTTTGTGTTTATGCAAACGTAGGCCATCAAGATCGACTCAAGTATTATTAACTCCTCGGCTGAACTGGCAGCCACTCTACAACAGCAGCAGCAACAACAGCACCCTCACCACACCGGTACAGTGATAGTCACAGCGTCGCCCAACCTGCTTAACACCGCAGCTGCGATGACCCAACGCCAAGTGACCTTGAACGGCGCCTCCACGGTGCCGGCAGCCACGACCATCGAGGTGCAGGGAGCGGCGGGAACCGAGGTGAAGCAAGTTGTTGCGGCAACCCTCGAAGGGGGTGAACTGAAGCCGGGCGCTGCCGCTCCTGCTGGTGCTACAACCGGTGCCCCTACCCACCTCACCATGGCCTCCACTGCCACTGGGCAGACCTTCTTAGTCCCCTTCTCTGGTCAGGTAGTTGATGCACCTTATTATCTCATTTATCTCTGTTAAGAGGGAAGCTTCAAGTGGTATTCGGTCGCTCCTTTTAGCAGCAGCTGTTTCGCAAGGAAAACTTAATCAAATTTTAATTCCCTCTGCGAGTGTGCATGTGCCAGTAACTTTGCGCACACCCGTGCTCATTAATGCCTTTTTTTTCTAATCACGAGATTGAGCTCCCTTGTGTAAAGCCATTGAGGGCGTTTGTATAACCTTCCAATTATTAGATAGGTGGATTCATCTGTCTGCTTCGGTTTTTCCTGCCACAAAGCGACGCTTGTGCCAGTCTTTTGTTCGAAACTTGAGTAGTCTTAATTGGGCGTCAATTGATTTGTCTCGCTTCTAGGTGGCCATTGTCAACGGCAACACTGTCGTCACGTCGGCGACAACCTAGGCAAGGAAAGACACACCCTCCCGCACCACTTTTTCATTGTCTTCATTCAGCAACCAGTTTGCCATTACTCCTCAGTCATTTCGACAAAAACAAGCCAACTGAATTATTTGTTTGTACACGTACATCATGAAGCGTTGTCGTCACCATTCTCATCTTTTTGCTGCAACATCGTCCGTACAACCCATCCTCTTCCACCAGCCTTTATTGTATCATTTTACCTTCCCTCCCCCTCTTTGCACACTTTCTCCTCTCAAGGCCGCGTTTGTCCTACTCAATGGCTATGTTTGTAAATGTTTTTTTCCTTTTTTTCGGCCATCTTATCCCCTCCCAATCGTATTGTGACTGCTCCCTCACGACGCCATCTGGGAGTTTGCTAGTTAGTAGCTATGTGCAGGGTCTGGTTGCTTAATGTACTTTATTGCAGCTTCGAAGTGAGAATCGTTGGAAGTTAAGCGTCGGTGCCGCCAGCCGGTCGCACCTTGTCACCTGAACGACATGATGACAAGCTTAGGGGCTGATTGGCTGGTCTCACGCGTGCGTTTTGATTTCAACGGATCGCGGCTATCCCACAGGATGTCGAATGGCTGAGTGCCGCTTACTTTTGTCGCAAGGGCTTGATGCCATTTCGGGCAATCACAGGCAGGCAAACAGGAGGTGTTTAAACTAGGGTTGCCATGGTCACCACAGCAGAGGGGAGCCTCTTGTCGTCTGTCCAATAATCGACTCGAGCTCGCCCCTGTGCCACATCTTAGGCTATCATCTCGCCGGAAGTTGATGGGTTGAACAGCTAAGTTTGGGTGGCTGTCACCACGATCATTAGCGGCTGCTAAGAGGTCTTTAGACGAGGCTTAGGCAGCAAACATCCACCCAAGGCCACCGTCGTGCATCGGTTATGGGGTCTGGTCACGTGCCAAGCGGAGATGAAGCACGATCCATGTGTGACATTAGGACGTGAGCCTCGGGGGGCACTGCATTCGGGGACAGTAACGACCACGAGAGGAGATGGGGGAATTAGATCCGCGAAGCCGATGATGTGTGAGTTGTCATGGCCTAAGTCGTGAGTCACTGAGAGCAATAGTTTGACCAAGGGGAGGGTCATTGCGTCAGGGAGCGTCTCTGTACCCAGCCACTCCGTCTAGTCAAAGCAGCAGGATTCAAACACGGAAGAGTTTGTACTACAATACCAATGCGCGCCGGAGGTGGGTACAACAGGTATCAGAAAGACTGCATTACAAATGAAGTCAGAGACGACAGATACGAATGGAGAGTACTGCAAACTTGTACAGCAGTGCGATTCTTCTGATGATTTTTTCATGGACTCATCTGAATTTGGAGCTTCAGAGGACGAGCCGACATGGCCTAACATAATCGACTATAGACCAGGAAGGGAAACAGACCTCTGCATTGTTGGGTTTAGCGACAAAATAGCCATCGAAAACGTTTGTTTGAGAGGATGGAGCGACAGTTTTTTGGCTTCTTTTCATAGTGAGTTCCGATGCGCATTGCATTGCCAGGATTCCAGGACATGGCGTTCGTGGTTAAAACTGGCTCCTTAATTTTGAGGACTACTTCTCCGCTTGTTATCACAGACAAGGCAATTTATTATGAGCAGCTTCAACGCCTAAGACGCAGTTATACGGCCTAACACCACTCCCACCGGGAGACGTCATAAGGCGATGAAGTAGTCGAGCCAAGCAACCAATCAAAGCGATGCACCGACTATTTCAAAATTTAATAATGGAGCCAACGCCAGATATGTTTTGAAAGTGATTATCATGAATATGGAATTTTTTGAACGTGGGAAAAAAAAACTCAAAATTTCTTGTGTACTTATGCCATAAAAAGCAAAAAAAAACTTTAAGCCTCAAAACTCTCATTAAGAAGTGAAGAGTCTGTAAAAACCTCAAACATTTGCAATAAAAGTGTGTTTAAAGATTTACTTTAAATACGTCGAAGTAAATGCACTAGCAGTGTTTTTATGAAGAATTGGAATTGGGCTATTTTAAATCTTCTAAATATTGATTTTGCGCCTATTTACACATTTCAGGTGGGCATATAAACTACTGAACTACGCCTATCTTGGGCATATAAGCCATGTCTTACTTAGTTCAGCCTTCTAATTCGTTTGTTTAACATTTTAGGAGTTTTCTACAAAAGCACAGGAACCATGTCCGTGTCTTGACCTTCCACGGGGATGTTATAATATGGACGTGAGGTACCCCATTAAACCATCATAGTGACCAAAGTCCGTGGCATTTGAAACACTTTCGCAGTTGGATATGTCTTTAGTGCAGTATTAACCTCGTTCAAACAAATGTCGGTGATATGGAGGTAGAAAAACTTGAGAACATGGGTCTGCTTAAAGGCGAAATAAGCGATATCTTCCATCTTATTGAGGAAGTACTCCCTATTTACAATGCTTCGTGTGAACTGACTGAACTGAAAGGGTCTCATCAACAATGACCCAGTGTCTACCGAACTTCGAAGAAAAACGGGACATGTTACGGCCCTTCACAAGGCCTTTAGTAGTTAGATATATACTAACGCATATACAGGAATGGAGGGCTGTAAGTAACGTCAGAAGGCTACAGCATCCTTTTGAGGGCCCACTGTGGCTAATCCGTTGAAACTGAGGCAATGATAAATAGCACTCACGTATGCGCTACGCTGAAAACCGGAATTTCTCTTCTGCAAACAATCGATCACGCGAAATGGATCCAAGATTTCAAGCAGGTGCGTAGTACTAAGCTTATAATGCTGGCGCATATAGCATACCGTTATATTTTGATTATTTGTTCAACTCTCCGTTTTGGCCTCGAGGCGCCTAAAGGCACCGCCTTTGTACCACCGCTGGGAGACCTGACCTCAGGCTACGCCAGTGATTTTCTCACCAGTTCTTCTGTACGTCAAAAAATATATATTCTGCGCCAGTATTAAGACTTAATTCCTCTTCAGAGAAGTCTCGGGGCACTACAATGTCATACAGAATTTGCTAAGGCAGCACGCAATGAGTAGAGTATGTGTAAGGAAGACGGCAACGAAGAAAACAGGGGCAAGCAATCGAGTAAATAGAGAGTAAAGCAATCAAAAAAAATTAATACCACAAATCACACTTACCTAACACAGAGTGCGCCGTATTTGTCTGAAAAGCAGCAAACCAATCTCACTAGACATACAGCATTAGGCGATAAAGAGAAACAATTGCAACATCACTAGTTGAAAGCAAAATTAAAGTGGGTTAGAAGTGCTTGCGTCTTGACGGTAAAAAAACTACTACAAATTTTCTTTTTGATATCTCTTAAGTGCTTATTTGGAGCTGATTAAAACAAGATCGTACGATTTACGAATTTCACAACTCCTCATGAACCATGAATGCCTCGATGAATATCAGAAAAATTATCAAGCATCAGCCTCAAAATTACATTTCAAATTCACGAATGAGTTCATCCCCCTCGTATTATATATCAACGAAAACTTGTCAAATAAATTTTCCGAACTTCTTGAAGTGTAGAAAAACTTGAAAAACTTTTCAAATATTTAAAAAAGTTTGCTTTAGGCGGAGTTCGTCAGGACCTTCTTGCACATAAATATTACTCCAGCCTCGACGAAACAACCAAACCTGAAGACATTTATTATGCTGCTAGCTCTCTGGAAAACGATCGACTGCCAGTAAATCGAGAAGAAAGCGTCCTAAATGTTAAAGGTAGTTGCAACTTCTCCTTGGTACTGGCTAATTTAAGGTCTTCATGCAAATAATAATAAATCATACCCTAAAATTTATCCCATAAATTGAGTTCCATTATTGCTTTACTGACTTTCATAAAGAATTGGTAGTGTATATTTTCTTTGAGAAATGTTTTGCAGGAAAATTGAGTTATTCATAACAATAACTAGGCGTAAATGAGCGTAACGATTCGGCATTTTGTTTAACTGCGTGACCACTAACACGGGAACTCTATTCCTTGCAGACGGCTCCTCTGCTCTGGGGGAGGCCTCGGCCTTCAGGCTATGCTAGTGACCTCCAAACTTTCTTAATTGTCAATATCGTACTTTTGTTGCGACTAATTTGCCAAAGTCTCGGAATGCTACACAGATATAAATTGTCGGGAAAATCCGGAGAAGATTCCCTTGAATTTAGCAGATATCTGCAAGTAACCTACATAAATTCTCGTAGGAACGGTTTGTGAATTTCCATCACGCACGTAAAATGAGTTGGAATCATCATATTTCAAAAAAAAATATGTCTTTAGTATTTTCACCGCTTGTTTAGCTCGTCATTTTGGCTTCGCGGGCACTTAAGGCTCCGTCTTTGCGTTTCCGCAGGGCGTCATGGCCCTCGGGGCCACGCCGGAAGACCCCACCCTTAGTCCTTCTGAGCATTGGGAATACACAATTTACCTGGTTTTATGACCTCTTTAGTCTTCAGGTAGGTTTCAAGGTGCTATAATGGGATCAAATATTCCCACGAATATTGTATACCGAGAAGCAAAGAGAGTTTGTGTTTAGAACTCAACCTTTTGAGCCAAAAATATTTAATTGAAAGGCAGGCATGAACTGCATTTTTAAGTTGACCTGTTATTTGTTAAAGTAATTTCGTTAGGTGGTAATACTAAGCAATGACTAGCTTGAAATTCAAAATATTTATTCTAAGATTTACGGCAATCCTTTCTTCATCTTCGGAATGAATGTTGCTGTCATGACTACCCGCAAGCACCCTATGCAATCTGGTGCAATTAAGGCATAAATTAGGGGAGGGTGGGATTGATCCATAAAACAACTTTTTATTCAGGTACAGCAAGGATAAACAGGAAATGAGCAGTCAAATAAAATTCCTACATCAGATAGCTATCATCATTATTAATCTCGTTTAGAAGATAGCGTTAAAGGTGTTGACAAACATGCACCGAATGGAAAAATATCACGTGGATAATGGAGTAAAGCAGTATTAAATGGGGAATGAAATGATTTGGAAATTAACAAGAAATTTTTGATGTAAATTTACTGAGTGACTCAGTTTAATTGATACAAAACATTGAATAAGCCTCTAAAGTTTAAAATATTTCTTCTGCGTCATAGTACTGTAGAGATGTACAGAAGGGCTAAGGGGCCTAATAGCGTGACCCAGAAACCATCCTACCCATCAGTAGTACAATGGGTGAGCCCTTCAGTGCTCGCGTAGCCAAATCACAGAATTAAACAAACAATCGAAAGCATTATATATTTTTTCATCTTCTTTTTGGCGTCTTCTCCGCCGCTTCCCTTGGCCATCACAACGTAGTCGATGCTGGAAGAAAAATGTTCACATACCAATTGTGCTAGTCATGAACTGCAGCATCACTTACCTCTTCTGACAGTTCCACTGCCTCTAAAGTTCTATCCTGTTCGAGATCTGCATTGAAGGAAGGCGTAACTCGTGGACCATCACACATATCCTTGCTACGTCGTTCTCACCTCAGTGCTGTTCAGCCGCATCCATCTATCTATCTACCCATCTGGGTTCCATGAGGTGGTGGAGAGGTGATATCTTCACGCAGGTAACGTAGGCAGCTCCATAACGAAATATCCACGTGGTTTGCGGTCACTAGTAGTGTCACTTCAGTTGTGAATAGCAGTCTTGCAGAACACGGGACTGGGGTATTTGCCGAAGGTAGATATCATTTCCACTCCTTCTGTTAGAGGTAGTCACAAATTTTCCAGTCCACAGTATATATCCTTCTACTGTCACTTTAAGGTTTAGTGCTCAGTAATAGAAGTCAGGATGGTCGTTCTTCAGGATTGGGTTCGTAATCCACTGTCACCAATTTAGCACTCCGAGGTTTCTCTGAAGACGAAAGAAGGCATAGTGCATGGACAGACTGTGTAGTACCGACGTAGAGAAGGGTTGGTAGATGCTGGCTCTGCTAAAAGCCGTGCAGCCCAGTCAGGGTAAATTGGAGCAGCCTTAACTGCTAGCGAAAGCAAAGCAAATAGTTTAACCACTGCTCCTGTTAGAACCTGTGCTAAATACAAGAAAACATTTTATGTCAACCCCTAGTTGTGGGAACATTAGCTTAAAAGCCACATGAGGAGTCAGCAGTGTTCTGTGATCATATCAAGACGTAAATAATTAATCACATAAAGGCTTCTAACTTAAAAGATCACACTTAAGTTCTTTCAAATAAGCTCCTTCTTTACGTAATGTAGCTAGCTGTATCCCGATTATCTTCAAAAGTCGGCGAGGCCTCGACATTTCCTGTCTTATGCGCCTGTGTAGCATCAGCCACCCACAACAAGCGCCTTCCTCTTACGACTTTTAGGTCTTGAGTATGACAAACTAAATTAGAATCTTGTTTACCATTTTATCATCTCAAATTAACCCTTGAGGCTTCCTAAGGGGCGAGGTTAATTATTTGCACGAAGAAGGTCCAAGCAACTGTGGGGATAGGGGGAACTTCACAACACCGAGATAGCGATAATCCATGGAGATCGAAGTGTTTGTATATAAATCTACTCCGTTTACAGCATTTAAGTGAAGCGCGAGGAAGAATTACCAAAAGTAAATTTCAACTTAATAAACAGCAACTGACAGAGGATGAAAATGACTGATCATGCTTCTACTTTTGTGGCACTGCCATATGCTGCTAGGCAGTGTGGCTCATATTTTGACACAGTGTACCCTTCAGGAGTTGTGCAATTTGCGAGTGAGGATTCCCTTGCTTCTTTAGGCACAAAAAAGATGTGATAGGAGGGATATATTCCCCTTGGGCCTTAAAAGAGCCACGAAGTCTACTTAATTGTCCATCTTACGAATGCTAACCCACCTCCTTTATTTGTCACCCAAAATGCTTCAAATTGGCACAGATGTTTGACCTTTAGAATTAAAAATTGGAAGGAACTAAAACAACTACCAGTTTTGTAGACAATTTAACGTAGCATAATGTGCCTAAAACCCCGACTCTTGGCTTAAATTTGCAGAATTAAATTATTTATTTTTTTATTCAAAAAGCAAAGCAATTTGTGTTTATTGTGTTAAAAGACTGGTGGGAGAACTTCCTTCACGCTGCAACACTTCTATTGTTTGTCTAACCCTTCCTTTTGTTTTTGAGGGCACTAAAGGCTCCGCCCCTGCACATTGGCTAGACGACATGGTCTTTGGGCCATGTCGATGGCTTACGGCCCTTCTCTACGTCGGCAGTGAATATTTAGCCTATGTATTACGCCTTATGTCGGCTTCAGCGGGGTGTTGGGGTTCTACAATACCACTAAATTACCAATAGACGATTTATTGTCTCAAAGAGGTGGAGAGAGCTCTACTAGGAACGAAGAGATGGTAAACAGATGAAAACAATTCTTGGCCTGAATTCTAATTTATTACAGTCACGTGGCGTTTAAAAGTGTAGATGGCTGTAAAATTTGCTTCCCAAAAATTTTCCGTGGTTACGGCAATACCAAAATATAACTATTACTTGATATAGAAGTGCCATCATTTTTCTGTGGATGATTGGATTCCTTTAGTCAGTCCTCTCACTTGGCAAATACTTGAGAAACAGGGTTAAAAATTGGTTTTCATGAGGTTCAATGTTAATTTAAAAAACATAGTATTTGTATCTTTTTAAGATTATATTCGAAAAGAAGACAAGATTCTGCCTTAACTTTACACCTGATTCATCTTGAAGACTATATAGAGGATTTATAGGCCAAAGATGCCTGAAGGTATGTTGATAGGAGTGAAGTAGGGGAGCCACGGACCACAATAGTGGCCGAATCCTGGTTTAACTGAGGCGTCCGTGTAGGTGCACATACGAATCGAACAAACTTTGCTCTGCTAAAATACTGTAATACTTCGCTACTTTAACCGTTCGTTTTAGCTGTGCGGGTACTGAAGGGTCCCGCCTTAGTAGTTGCGCTGGGCACGATGGCGTGCAAGAAATACCAGTAGTCCCCTTTCCTTCTGTACTTCGCCAATAATTTCTCAACCTAGCATTATGACCTCTTTAGACCTCAGGGGCGGCTCATGGCTCTGCATTGGTGTTAGAAGATAGCAGATCCAGTCCTAAAGCATAACATCCTTGCTTTCTATTACTGAATGCCCAGTATGAGACGGACGAAAGAAAGGCATATGCTGCAGGGGAAAGAACCTGTGATGATCTCTAAGAGAATGTTCGAAAGTGAATTCTACCTTTGGCAGATACTTCAGTTCCCGTGTTCTGAAAAAATGCTATTAACAACTAAAGCGGCACTAGCCATGCTTGTGAACTACCTGGTAAAGCTCGTTACGGAACTGTCTGCTGTACATATATGAAGTAGCCATTTAAGCAAACAAGCGAAACCTCCTCTCCCTCTCTACTAGCTGGAGAGAACCCAAATGGTTATGGCTGGGCATCATTGAAGTGAGAACAAAGTATCGAGGAGGGGCGGATAATTTTAAAACCCGTTTCATCAAATACATTTGCTTTTAGGTCAGCTTTCCTGCAATTGGCAATGAACATACGTGATAATCTGCATATTTCACTCCCTTAATGCAATTCTCAAAGTGGATGAAACTCCAGATCCAGTAAAATAGCTAAAAGAGAGAACGGTGACGTTGCAGTCTGATATTCCCCCAGATGGCGGCAAATTGGATGACTGGTGCAGCTGGTTCGTTGGTGCTTGTCCTTACAGCACCGAACGAGTTGAGATCGCTCATAACATTTTAAATAAAAATGGTCAAACAGTGAATACTTATAAAATAAAATGTCACCAAATGATATTTCATCTCCTTCTTACTTTACAATTTTTGTAGGTAAGAGACCGTTCACCCGTCAGCCTTGTGATCCATCCTTCTCGCGTCAAGCCAATTTAGGTAGACATTTTTGTGGGACATGAGGGTGAGTTAAATGCTTCCTGAATGCAGAGAAAAGACGGGTTGGAGTTGACCAAGGAAAGTGTTGAGGATGACACTCAAAGAGGGGAAAGGCTGCGTAGTTCTCTGTTTGCTTGTTTGGCTCTTCGTTTTATTTACGGGGCCCTGTTGCTGTTCTTCGGGTGGGTGGCAAGGCCTCCGGACCATGGTAATAGTCCCCCAACCCTTCCATATGTTGGCAATACCTGCTCTGTCCCTGCATTATAACTCCTCGTCTTCGAAAGTGTCTCCAGGGGCTATTTAAGATAATATCAGGGTTATGAAAGAGTTTCAGGTGAAATTCTAACTACAGATTTGGATATTTAAAAAAAATCCTTAAACGGTAGCTCCATATTTGATCAGTAAATTAACCCATATAAGATGCTGTTTTTAGCGTTCTACTTGGCGTTCAATTCCTCCCTATTCAAAAAGAATAAAGGCATAGACTTCACTGTAAAAATTGTGACCTTCGATGTGCTTTGTTCTTCATTTGCAAAATAAAAAGACTTTAGCGAAGTCTATAACCCCTAGAAGGGTGACGTTGTCGAGCCCAAGTCCGTTCCAAAGCCTTTATAGGAATTGTCGTAGAAACGGCAGAGGGCTGGTTGGCTGTCAATAGAACACCATTCAAATTAGCGGGGAACTGAAATCTGCAGAGCTCAAAGTAGCGGTGTAGATAAAATGTAATCTACCTAAAATTACTTTTTTCTGTATGTTTAGGAATTTAGCAGTGTATGGGAGTAAACTGTCAGTAGACTGAGAGAGGCAAATCCCCAATGTGCTCTGCAGCAATTTGGGGTTCCATATTTAATTAAGACTACATGGAAATGTTTGCCAATCGCCCCTAAATTGGACTCCCATTATACCCCTACAGAGTCGGCCACAAAACCAATCCCACACCTTTTTCCAAAGCCAACAACTGACCGCTCAACACCTCCATAAAGTTTGCCATAGACGAAATACTTAAACAATGCACAAGTTTGAACTTTTAATAGTTTTTGGCGCCGTTGCAGCTTAAAAATCAGTTTCCTCATCTCCTTTACTCCCATTTTGGAGCACTTCCATATGTCATAAGAAACAAAAGGTGAAAATTTTAGTTTTTGGGTGTCATTTTAAATAATTTTCGTTGAACAGTATGCCAGACAAAGTTCTGGGGTATTTCTGTGGAGTGCTCAACTCTTTTCAGCAACCGGAGAGAATTGAGGCATCACTTTTGTCTACTCTCCCAATCAGACAGCTATTGAGTGTGAAAAGAACTCCTTTTTAGGTATTTTTTACTGCCTTTATTGTCTAATGTAATATTTTGCACCCTCAATTTAATCCACCTAATTAATTACTCAAACTCACTCTTGGTTGCCATAAGGTTAAAAATATTTCCTCACCAAAATAATTTTCCCAAATTTTTGCCTCTATCTTGAGACCGCTGATGAAGTGGAGCCTTCGTCAAAATTGTAGAAAATCTCTTTTTTTCAAAGGGATTTATGGGATGCACTGGATGAAGAGCTTTTATAACTTTGATTTAAACTTGGTCACAACGAGACCTAATTTGACAGCAAAGCTTTACACCCCCTGCTCCAAAATAAGGCTTTCAATTTGTTAAAAAGAATACTGCCAAGGGGTCATACAATAATTTTTTGCTTTTATTTATTGCTATTGCAAAATGTCAAGAATGTTAAATATTCTTGACGAAGGGGGAAATAAGTGGGCATGGGTGTAATATCCTTAAAAGTGCAGTAGGAGAGCGTTGCGCAATGTTTTGATTGTTTGTTCAACTTTCCACTTTGGTTACATGGGCACTTAAAGCTTCGCCTTGGTTTTCTTTCCGGACGGCTTGGCCTTTCGCGCATGCCATACTCTTTCCCCCCAACACTTCTCCATATCGCCAGCGCCCAAGTACTTTGTCTTGGTTTTTCTTCCGGGAAGACTCAGACGCTGCATTGGTGACAATGGAATGCAAGCCCAATCTCAAAGGACAACCGCCCAAATTTCTATTACTGTATGCTTAACATTAATGATGAAAAAGTCGTACGCTGTAGAGAGGTAAATCTGTGACCACTCTGAATAATAGGACTGAAAATGACGTCTGCCTTAAGCAACCACCCTAGCCTGTGCTCTACAGGAATACCATTATTTAACAAAGCAATACTAGATACAATCCGTCTGGAAACGTTTGTTATGGAGCTGATTTTACTGTACCTGCATGAAGATATCCATTAAGCCAACACGCAACATCTCCTCCACCTTTCCAATAGCTAAATAAACCTGATAGATATTATTGGGAACAAATTTCCAAGGAGGGAGACTTTATTCGGGGGAATTGACTATACTTTTACGACAGTGCTCTTACGACTAGCGATCGGCATGCGTGACGGCCTGCGCATTCCCTCTTTCCTAATACACTTCCTGAACATAAGAAAGCTCTACAGCCAGTGAACTCCCTAAAAGCGACCATTGACGTTGCATTCAGATATCCTCTGTTGCATGCAAATTCGATGACTAGCGTGTCCGGTCCGTTTTTCCTGTTTTTAGAGTATCGACTGCGCTGTAACGTCCGGCGTGGGAGATTGACCAAGAGTAGTACTGGATTAGATGCTTTGTGCTGTCCTCATTATTTACTTAACCCTTCGTTTCGGTTACGCAAACAATTGGGGCTCTGCAATTGCAGTTCCACTGGACGGCATGTCTTAGAGGCCCATGCCCAGCCCTCCTGTAGATCGGCAATGCTTTTGCCATCCTAGTGTTGTGATTTGCTTGGTCTTCAGAGCAAATGATTGCCTTCTTTTAGAGAAAAAAACAGTGCTCTTTCGTAGCTATTCGATTCATAAATTTCTTTCCAACTTTTAACTAGTCAGAGAGAATACTCAGTAAATTTTTTAAAAATGTATAGTGAACCAGATGGATCCGAATGAAGGAAAGATACTTTAATATGGTGGAATTTTACAGAGAGGTTAGTGTGAAGTTGCTTCGCTTCAAATATACATTTAGGCCGAGCTGAATAAAATAATGTCCAGTTTTTTCGACATTCAAATTACGCAAAAAATGCTTCATTTGCATTCTTGTTCAAGTGCATAAAAGAATATTTATTGCATAAAAAGACGAGTTTTCTTGTCTGGGCCCACAGAAATGTAACAACAACAGCAGCTGATATCTACATCTGCACTCCTTTCAAGCAATTGCATTCGCATCCATTCCTGACACATGGACGGAAATTACTGCCAATTCTGGATAGAAAAGCTTTTATCATTTTGCATTTGAAGTTTTTCTATTTTGTAAAGGATTACATGTCAGTAATATTTTGGAAATGGTTAAAAGAAGAAAGGAGAAGAAATAAGCAATAATTAAAATGGAATGGGATCAACGGGGAACAGACATAAATGCTAATATTTACGAACACAGTGGCAGTGCGTCCTACCAAAAAAATAAGCCATTGCAAAATTCGTTGAAATCTCCTACAATATTTTTAAAGGGTCTGATTTAGATCAAAATGAAAGTGTAAGGGATGACTCCTACTAACCCATCACATATATTTGGCCTTCGCATTTATCTACCTCAGCTTGGTTTCAACATATGTTGGGAATGTTTTTTGTCACTTTATGGCAGGCGATGGGCCCCAGGTCTTGTCGCAAACAAATTGGCCGAGTTAAAGAGGAGGATTATGGTGATGATGATTTTGGTCTTAAATTGCGAAAATTCCTCCTCAAACACGAAGCCCTTTAACAGGTGTTTGCAAGTGAGGTTATGGGAAGTGGACATTTGGCTTTTCAGCAGGCTTTAGAGCGAATAACACACCACAGTGCACTCAAAAACAATTTTTGTTTATTGCTTCGATTCATTAGAAAAACTATGAAAAGGGGAACATCAGGTCCCAGGGACTTGGTGTAAAAGCATTTGCGTACATGTGCAACTCACCAACAGTCGCCGACATCACCTGTAAACGAGTGTAGGTAGAAAAGAAAAGTAAGTAGCGCTATTCAATGGCCATAGCGTAGATAGTGCAACCTTGTAGCAATCCTGCAATATCTCAGCTAAGGAAAGTATTTTCCTATTAGCGGTATACATAAATAGTCGATTTTAGAAATATCCCGTAATCTCAGAGAGAACTGTAAGAAAAGCTTAAAGCAATGAACGAAATAACCAAATTTTTCTGCAAAAATATAAGCAAATACTAACCTAACTCATGTTATCGAGGACAACATTAAAGGGTGATCAGTGTTGATCTAATTTACAGAGTCTCTTTAACAATAATGCAACAACTAAAAGTTCCCACATCCAACTCCATTCAAAAAACAATGAATTGCTGGTCTACGAGTGTCTAGAGCAATGGGGAAAATGATGAGCCATAGAAATATAAAGGTGCTAAGTAAGTACAATTTTGTCTTTAGTTTCAGAAAATTTCCACAGCTATGCTTCATTCGTTGAACTAATCTCCATTGCAATCTTCCATTCTTCGTCAACCGAACACGAGGGGTTGTAAATCTCACCAAACAAATTGCCCTGACGTTAGAACAAAACAGCACAGCCCCAGACACCACCGTGTACATCACACTTTCACTTCACAAATTCACACGTGATCATGGGATTGTTGAATGGTAATGTGAAGGAAGGGTGATAATTACTTTGGGTGTGGAGAAATATCCCCAAGAGAGTACAGAGCACGAGATGAGGATGAGATAGGGCAATGCAATTTCGCCTTTCCTCCTTTCCTCTTCCCCTAATTGAAATACATCCACTCGCATGGGCCAGTTTTGTGTCAAGCAATATGTAATCAAGCGCGGGTTTAACTACCCCCTAGAACACACTCCGAGAAGACCGAGCTTGACTAGTTTGCATGAGGGCTGCACCTCAGACTCAACTATTCCCGCGCACAATCTCATACTGCTTGCCGCAAAACTGACCCATGCGAGTGGATGTATTTCAATTAGGGGAAGAGGAAAGGAGGAAAGGCGAAATTGCATTGCCCTATCTCATCCTCATCTCGTGCTCTGTACTCTCTTGGGGATATTTCTCCACACCCAAAGTAATTATCACCCTTCCTTCACATTACCATTCAACAATCCCATGATCACGTGTGAATTTGTGAAGTGAAAGTGTGATGTACACGGTGGTGTCTGGGGCTGTGCTGTTTTGTTCTAACGTCAGGGCAATTTGTTTGGTGAGATTTACAACCCCTCGTGTTCGGTTGACGAAGAATGGAAGATTGCAATGGAGATTAGTTCAACGAATGAAGCATAGCTGTGGAAATTTCTTCAATTACTGAGTCTTTTTGCATTGGTTTATGTCAAGACAAAGGAGACATTGCAATGATTTTATCATGAACTACTGCCTTGCGAGGCATTGCAATATCATGTTTTGCTACGTTAATTTAAAGCTATATTTCTTTTATGCTGCATTGCAATTTTGGATGAATTTTGATAGAGTAGGTCTTAAATCTGCTCAGAATTCAACTTCACGTACTTTTAGTTATAAAACTTATCTGGGTGTTTTTGAGTTCAATCCTTTAAAGTTAAGATATCATTTTGAAAAGGGAAATTTACAGGTTGACTTTCACAAAGTGCATACAACGTTCTTGTACTTCCATTTAATTGGTTTGTATTTGACCTTAACTCCTGGGAAGGCATTAAGATTTTGCAGTCGTGAGACGTTGTGATGAAATTCCGCTACTTGATGTTTGTCGGCATGTTGTACCCTAGAATCGCCCTGTCTTGCATAAAGCCCATCCTGAAGGCTATTCCATTAAGCAGAATCACAAGCTGCGGCTGCTGGGAAGCCCGCGTATTCAAAGGTATATGGAGAAGCCAAATAGCTTAGTAAAAATGAAAGCGTTATCTTATTTATCTTATTTAAACTCTTCGTTTTGGCTACGTAAGCACTGAAGGCAATGATAATTGTACTTCTGCCCTGCAGCCTAGCCTTTAGGCCATATTAGTAGTCCCCAACCCACCTCTACATCTGTAACACACATTCTGTCCGAAAGTTATATCTTCGTTCATCTCCGCGCAAGACTCGGGGCTGTACATTGGTGGCAGAGGAAAGCTAATCTGATCCTGAAAGGCATTCGCCCCATTAAATGCTAAAATTTAACATGACAAAAAAAGGACATATGCTGTGAGTGGGAGAATTTTCGATGACCCCTGACAGAAGCTTTCAAAATAGCATCTACCCTTGGTAACTACCCGAAGTTCGTGTTCTGCAGGGAAGCTATTAACAACTGCGGCGACTCTAGCTGTGAACCATCTGGAAAAGTTTGCTACTGAGCTGTCCACGGTATCTGTATAAGTGAACATGTAACACCTTTGCCTCTCTGCTGGTTGGATCAAACCTGGATGAATATATATATATATATATATATATATATATATATATATATGGCTGGGCAGCACTGAGGTGATAATGGTGTGGCAAGGAGGAATAGACGCGAAGCCCTAGCCCCACGAAACAATTTTATGCCCCGTCCTTTATTAAATGACAAGCAAAACTGTCATCAGTGCGAAGTAAAAAATTCATCAATAACAAACTCTAGAATTAAATGGCAGAGGGAAAAAGATCATCGTTTGCTATCATTAGTGATGTTCAGAGTAAGGAGGCATTGTAATACCCCTCGCCCTATTTAAAGGGCGAGGGGTATTCAACTCACATGAAGTAAAGCAAACTTCAAAATTTTGCCCTAAAATTTGGCCTTAAGGTTAGAAAAACTATCAGTGATGGTACAAATTTTCAAATGTAATTTAAAATAGTACATAAATTCAGGGATGTCGCAGTTTTCAACAAAACCAAGATGAATAAGGTGGTCCTTAATGGCGGTAATTTAACCAAAAGTCACCTTGATATCTCTTTTTGGTTTTATCATTCACAACAGATAAAAATACTAGATTCCATATTCTCAGCGTAAAAAACACTCAATCATTTTTGACATCTAGTTCTTAAGGAGAGTTGTCTAAATAACTGGATGGACGTAAGAAAGCCGCATCAGAATAAAACAATTTAATGACTTTGTCTTTTCGTTGAGAAATTGTGGGGAACTGAAAGACCTTAAGTATCTTTAAGACTTATGAATACTTAATATGTCATCTATGCAAGTAGTGGTGAAAATGAAAGTCACTGTCCATGGGTTGGTCCCATAAAGGTCGTTCAACTCAAACAGGGACCCTCGAATTTGTGCGGAAAAAGAACAAAGCGCAGAATGCTCAAAATAAATCTATTTTTGACCCGTTTTGCTTTACCACCGGTGTTGAATGCTTCCACTACTTTGGTGCTCGTTTTGATGCCTGAGTGACCTGACGCACCACGTTTTCGTCACATACAATGTTATAATCCTGGAAGTCCTGGCTTTCCTTGTCAACATAATTCTTCAATTTATTGCGCCATTCAAACCTTCTTCAGTGGCTTTAAGGGCAAATAGTAATTTTAGTATTTCTTAAAGAAAATTTCTTCAAGTGCAGGATTTTACAGCCAGCCATGTCTAGCAGACATCCAGGTATGAAAAAAAATTTTGCGTTTTTTACATTACGTTTAGACGGAGAATGCATTTGGTAGAAACTGCAAACAAATCTGCAATGCAAGTCAAGTGACCAAAATATTCGGTCAGTTGTCGGTATGACTCGCTGTACAAATGTATATGGGTGAGTATTGCCGTACAGGGCTCCTAAATGTGTTCTGTACTGCTATCCTTTTCAATCCAATCCATTCTCATGTCCTTAGATGCTGGTTGGACTAACTGGCTGGGTGTGATTCCAGCTTGTCCGGTTCACGGACCGAGCTGGACTGGATTTCAAACTCGAGGGTAAAAGAGCTCTTACTTCATTTGCTGTGCAGCATTTGAAGAGGAAGAGAAGCTTTAAATATGATCCTGGTGGTGGATCACTCAAAGCTGGCTGCATCGCTTTTGGAGGGGTAGCATTTTTCATGATCTCAGCAAATACGTTCCACCCGCACGCTAATACAATAATAGGCAAAAATTAACTTCAACCACTAACTCGCGTAAGTTATAAAACCAAGATCTCTATGTTAGATTGACTAACTAACCTTTGATGGGAAATATTCTTTGTGCTTTTGTATTCGGCGTTTACCGCACCATCCACGTTTTATTTGCGCAAGTGACACTTTTGCAGACATTCAGAATACCAAACAGTAATAGTGGCACCGATCTCGTCCACTCAGTGCAACACGACTGGATAATATGGAAGAAAAATTTCCTTTTATTCTTGATTATAAAATCCAGGGCTAGAGAAACAACAAAATGAAGTTCTATTCTTAGACTCATTCATGCCTTAGGAATAGGGGGTAAGGAAAGAAGAGGTGAAATATTGTCTTCCCCCATCTATATTATCCACATTCCCTCTTTTACCATTGTGGTTCACACGATTGTCACCTTTTTTGGCATTGTCACGCAAAATAATCATATGATCACCTGCAAAATAAGGTAGACAATTGAGAAATAATTGGGAGAGAAACAGAGGTGGCCTGGACTATAGCTGGGCTGTTTACCTCAGGAGGCTTACTGCTGTGTGAGAGTGGAATTTTTAGTACGGTTCTGGCTCATTGGGGAAAAATTAAAGATTTCAATGTTAACTAGTCCAAAAATCAAGCACATGATGTTAAAAAGCTTTAAAAACTTAAAACAGTAGAAGGTAAATTAAAGTGCTGTCATTTAGTACTAGGTGAACACTTGACAATATGTGAGTAGTTATTCAGGAGTTGAAAAAAGATACATAATTAGATGTCATTTATGACACCGACAGTAAGGAAAAGGGGAGGTCCGCATATCCACTTGGCGGATACGACGGTGTCAAGATGTTCTGGTGATAGAATTATTTGAAAATTGTTTTCAAGCATCCATTGTAGAAATAAGCTGACACTTTGCCAAAAACGGTTGAACGCCTAAATAGCTTTTAGGAGTGAAGGAAAATTCCGCACTTTTAAGCAAAATAAAGTGAAATATTTTTCCCTGCCATCAGTCGTGAAATTACGAGCTATTGCAGTTGCGTCGGAAAGGGTGTGAAAAAAGATGCTATCTGAGCTGCCAACCCCAAGTAACAACCGAACAAAAATTATAAATTAGACTATTTGCAAAATCTCACATAAACTCTAAAATTTACCTCCTTTACACAGATATTATCAGCTTCACCGAAAAGGCTGTAAAGGTGCTATTTCCAATTGAATCCCTCGGTAATACTCAATGGGCAGAAACACCGTAGCTGGAGGATGTGCCAATAGAAAAAAATGGAACATAAAATTAAGGACGTACAATTTACTATAAGGTAAATATTGTAATTTCTTTGTCCCTATTGTAACACCAAGAGTTGGGTTACTTTGTAGAAGGCGACCGAATGGGTTCACGCAGTTTCTTCAAGTAAACAATACAGGTTTCCTATAATATGACATTCGTCAAAAGAGTCAACATAGCAAATTATTAAACATTTTTAGTGAGACACAGGCTAGAATGACCTGAGCAAAACAAATTGACTCTAGGATCAAGCGAATTAGACCTAGCAACTTCTGTTGCTATCTTACTTCCAATATCCAACTCTTCCTTAACATTTTTACCTCTACCTCTTACTGTCTTCATGGGGATGATCATAAAGGTTTTCTCCGTATGGTTCAAATGATTCTAAATGGCAAATTACTCGATTTATACTTTTGAGTCATCTCTATTCGGCACCTTCTGCTACCACCCACCCCAACTTCTCAGACTGCTGTGAAATAAATGGAATGCAATTAGACTCGGTTCCTGAAGTAGGCAAACTCGAGTCACATTCATCCAGTTAGTTTACTCAGCACTTGATGATGTGAGAGTGGGCTGAGAATAAAGGAAATATAGTAGGGAGCACATTAAGGGATACCGCACCAATCAACCCACACTTCTATGCAAGTTGCACTAAGTCACTACAGCTAGCTTTATCCAAAACCGTACAATCCTTTTTACCATTTAATAATCAAAACTAGTACTAAAAACAATACTTAACACTTAGGAGGATATAGTGAAATCTCTAACATAGGCAAATTATGCTATGGAAACATCCACCTGAAATCTACTGAATAGTAAAATAAGTAGCAATTCCCTCTCAGCGTAATGATAGTGACGCCTTTAAAAGTATTAGTAGAATTTCATGTTATTGCACTGGTTAGTAGTTAAGATCATTGGCGAAACGCACATAAGGAAGGGTCACTGTCGAGAAGGCAGAATTTACCATCAGCATGACCAGTGAAAGCGACATGGCCATTAAAACCTCGTCATGGCAGGACGATGTGATGGCATTTTATTGCGTAGAACAGCAGCCAAATCAAATGAAATGTAAGAAATTAAAAATCTTTTAACTCGTTACCGAAGCATATGTGCTTTCGTTCGGTGGTGAAGTTCGAAACTGGTTCTAGGTACATGGCTTCTGCTGCATTCACCAAAAAACAGTAAAAAACGTCCTCTGTTTCTATTTTTGAACGACAGCACTGCGAAGAATTTGTCAAGTACGAACAGAAGTGTCATAAGTGGTAAGTATTCTAGGCAAAGATGGGACAGAGTCCATGAATATAAGATGATTTGCGTTTTTGAACTAAGTCCATTTGACAGTTACAACTGCCTGCTTGTCCCACGAGGAGGCAATGGGACTAAGAGCATTGCCAAAAATAACCGGCATGCTTAGGGTGATGGCAAAACCTCTTTGCTGTAAAAAAGTGTAGAGGCTTGATGCAGAAAATTTTACTAATGCAGGAGAGAAAGAAGAGCGATTCTGTTTGTAGACTATTTATAACGTTTTCCGCGCGCCCAAATCACACGTCTTTTTTAAACTTTCCCATGCATGTTTAATGGAGAAGAAAGAGGAATTTCATTATCTATAAGGCTGTTACTACCACCTTTTCCTCTTCCAGAAATTTTGAGATAAAATAGAACTATACTGTGGGTTATCCATAAAATTGTGTTGTATTCGGACAACATTCGTAAATTGGTAGCCCAAACTCCAATGTAATATACGAAAAATTTCTATTAATTAAGTGAAGGTCCAAAATGTATCCAAAAAACTACCGATTATATCGTCATTTACCGAACTCAAGCATAAAGTTAATGTATTATGCCATGCATTAAATTTTTGGGAATTTGAGCTTCTAAATTCTCAAGCTGTGAGCACCAATTCTGTGGGACCCTACGAGAAAATTCCTGCATTAAGTTGGAAATTTTTTAGCAAGAACCAGTTGCAACCCCAAGAAATTCAAAATTCTTCCAAAAAATATATGCTTTTTTGTTTTTAAGCCCACTTAATGGCTTACAATTTGTTAACTTCAAAGTGGTATGCAGTACTTTGATTGTTGGCTAAACTCTACACTTTAGGTTCATAAACTCTGCCTTGGTACTTCCCCTGAGCGGCTGGCCTCCAGGCTGTCAGTAGACCTCCAGCCCTCCTGTGCGTCGGGTGGTCTAGGTGCGCTACATTAGCAGTGGCGGGAAGCGAACCCTATCCAAAGGAACAAATACCCTGATCTCTCTCAATGAATGCCAAAACCCAACGTGACTGAGAAAGGTCATGTGCTGCGGATGGAAGAATTTGTAACGATCCCCGATAAAAAGGTAAAAAGCGACGTCTTACCCTCGGCAACTGCCCCAATCCCATGTTCCGCAGAAAATCTAACAAAAAGTGAAGTGATACCGACCGTAAACCATCCGAATTAGCTAGCTACGGAGTTGTTTACGCCACTTGTACGAAAATGCCAATGATTTGAACACGCGATACCTCCTCCAACTCTCTATTAGCTAGAGAGAACCCAGAGAGATATGGTTGGGCAGCACTGAAGTGAGGACAAATTCACAAGGTCGAATAGACACGAGACATCATTTCCATAAAACTGTTTTATACACCGGCGCTTATCAAATGACTCTGCCTTGAGGCCAGCGTTTATGCGATTAGCGATGGGCATACGTGATGACCTGCGCAACACCCCTTCCCCAATACAGTTACCAAATTGAACGTTACTGCTGATCCAGTAGAATTGCCAAGACGGGATCAGTAGCAATGCAGCTAAACACCTCCTCAATTGCAGCAAATTCCATGGCTGGCGAGGTTGGTTGGTGGGTGCTTTCTTCGATTACCCAGTCGCGTTGTAATGGCGACGCGAGAGGTTGACCAAGTGCGGCCATGGGGACGACGCCCAAGAGGAGAGGAGGGCGGCTATGCAATATTTTGTTTAACTCTTCTCTACGTCGGGACATCTTGGGGCGCTGAAGTAGTGCAAAGGATGCTTTCTGCTTTTCAACTTCCAGCCAACAATCAACTCAGAGCATGTACGAAAAATAATCATAAGTGGCCAATATTTGAAAAAACGACACGAATTTAAAGTGGAATACCGGCCCTGCATTTCCAGATCACATTGGGATTTCTTGGAATTTTAGGCAGTAAAATATTATCTCAAGATGTAAATAAACGTTGTGCGAAATATGAAATCACTTGTGATTTAAAATCTGTTTCGATTTTTCTAATCATCTGCCACGTCAATTTTATCAAAAAAAGGATAGCCGAAGAATGCTGTGCGAATACCTATTTCTCTATGACATTTAGCACGAAGTAATTGTCGGTGCAGGAAACTACCTGAATATTCAGGGCCTTAATGATTGAAAACAATGCTCAATTATTGTAGACTCTTAGAACAAATTTCACGTTTCTAAGCATCCAGTCTGTTCAAATAAGAAATAAAAGGAATTTGGCGAAGCATAGATTGAATAAGGAAGTGAATCCACAGCAACTAATGGGATGCCTCATGACTGGATTAGATGCCTCCCACAGGTATTTACTAATTTGTCAGGATTCCACCTATTTTCCTCTCCCAGCATTTTAAGACGAAAGGTTTTGTACGTATACATAAGTATTCTTAAAACATTGCACACATCAATTCTTTACCAAATCACAATACCCGCGCGGGAGTTCAGATATTCAGCACACCATTCTCAATCACCCTTCTTTGCAACCTCCTCACCGCCGTCCTTGCATTGTGGATAATGTGACTGCGCCCTGATGCAGTAAGCTGGGTGGAAGACATGGTCCAGACTAGAGGAACGATCGCTCTCTTTAACGTCTTTGCCACCTAGATCGCTCTCCGGCTGATCCCGAGGCGAGATTTCCTCCTGATCTCGGATTGGTGGTTGACGCAGGTGTAAGTGTATAAAAGGGTGGTGATGGTGTTGCTGATTATGGTGCTGTTGACGCTGTTGCTGATTCTGAGACTCAGAGAGGGAAAAGAGACTGCTGCGCTTGGATCGATTCCCACTTCTGGAACCTGGAAAGCGCAACTGAAGGAAGGAGGAGAAGGATTCACGAGCTGCAACCGCCAGAGTCATGCGCCTTCCTGCAGACTTCTTCCTTCGCGATAAGGGTGAAACTACTGAACAGCTGCACTGATCGCTCCTTGGAGAAGATTTTACCTAGATAGGAAAAAGTTGAAGAACTCCATTAGCTTGAATATGAATAGAATGGTACCTAATTTACTTAGCACATAGAAATAACACCTACTTAATTTGTCTTCTATATAATTTTTGCGTTCCAAATTAAGTTGCAACTAGTTTTTCCAAGATCTCTGGTGACGTCAGCAAACCCATTTTCAGAGGAAAACAATCCTGCTTGTATTGAATGGATGCTGCGCTAAAATACCACAGAATAGAGGGTGGAGCAGTAAGGCATTGCATCAAGGTGCCATCGAAACGATGCCGAATTTGAACAGCAGCCTTGAGCTCGACCAGATTTGATTGAATGGCAAAATTTCGGTGATAAACTGCCTACAAGACTACATCAATATTTGCGTTGAAAGGAGTGAAGAATGTTCCAGATGGATGGTTGGGTAGCATTTAGATGACACCATTTTGTAAAGAAATAATGAATGCTGTACATTACTCTCAAAATACTTGGCATTGGCCCCTATTGACCGATTTTTTTTCATCCCATAGGCCAAAATTAGTAGTTTCAGATTTTAAGTTCTTCTGCCAATGTGGAAGAAACACTAAATAACCCCAGCCTCTATCCCACGGTTGATTACACTACAAGCGCTATCGTAGTGGAAAAGTTGGGAAGGTGTCGAGGCTAACGGCTATAAAAAGAAAATGCAAAAACGGTATCTGCTTTACTATTACACATTAATTCTCCCATAACTCGACTGCCAAGGTGACAAAGCGGCGTCATGCAAACAAACTTTGGAAAGTTCTAAACACACTTTCATACTTTTAAACCTGTATACTTTATATCATCTTCATACTGTCAGTACACCTTCTATTATATTCGACAAAACTGTCACAATCTCCGAATCAAATGCCTACAGACCTCCACCATGTTGTCTACGCTTGCACGTCTTTGTTATAGCTTAATGCACACCCCTTGAAGCAATTTGCTGGGAATGCATTGTGAAGCATCGGCTACTTTTATGCCACTGGGGTTTTAAAAGAAACTCTCCCAAAATTTAATGCATGGCATAATACATTAACTTTATGCTTGAGTTCGGTAAATGACGATATAATCGGTAGTTTTTTGGATACATTTTGGACCTTCACTTAATTAATAGAAATTTTTCGTATATTACATTGGAGTTTGGGCTACCAATTTACGAATGTTGTCCGAATACAACACAATTTTATGGATAACCCACAGTATAGTTCTATTTTATCTCAAAAATTTCTGACAACTAGATGAGAACGACTGAAATGACGACCAATTCTAAGTCGAAAACAGGATTCTTATCAGACCAACACCTTGATCAGTCATTCCACAATGCATTGGCAAGACTAATTCTATCAAATGGGATAAAGCAGTGAAAAGTTAAGATAACAGGCTTAAATGAATGGGGAGAGTCGAAACATCTAGTGCACGGAGGAAAGTGAGGGTACAAAGTACCACCAATACACGCACTATCAAATTCTTAAAGGAATAAAGATCTCCTGTAATTTGCCACCTTTATGGTTAGTAGTTTCCATATACCTTGCCACCGCCTCCGAAGACCATAGTAGCTAAGAGGCTTTTACATTAGTACAATTACCAACATTGTTATGTCTCTAATCGGTCTCACACAGCACCATACTCCCATTAAGCATCTGTAACTCAACCTACATTTTTAATCCTTCTAGCCATTGTGGTTATCAAAATCGACCTAATTCAAGATCCATGGTACGTAAGTGGTTTCTACTTAACCACCTACAAAGCTACGCCTTTACCTCTCCGTGCTTGTAATACATCAGCAGTGCTTACAGTGGCGAATCGCCTAAGCTGTCTCAAGAGCACCATGCACATTTGAAAGCCAAAAAGGGAAAAATCTTATGCCAAGGGGGACTGTGTTGCCCGTATGAAAACTTCTAGTAGGTACGATCGCTCTCAATATTGAGTTGTGCAGTCAACCTAGGGAGGACAATTGTTGTTAACATAATTAAAGATAAAACTTACAACCTACTGAAAAACAAGACCAGTGCGTGACGTCCTTTTTGGATTTGACATTTCGTGATTAAATTTCCCTCGTACGATATATTTTAAAAGATATAACACCCCTTTATAAAAAGGTAATTTTTACGAGTAGATGAATGCTTATCTTAAAGGGAACTGGACTAAGCAATATACATCCCTACCTTGTGTAATGCGAGATGGTGTGGGTAGCAAGACGTTGAGGTAGATGGGTGAGTGATACAACAACCACCCAGATGCCATTGCCCGCCCTCTAGCAATACTAACGAAATTTTTGTGCGCAGAGCTATTCAACTCAAAATTAGAATTTCTGGGCAAGTGTTTGCAATGTATAAGTCAAAAATATCGCCCAAGATAACATTTTGATGTCATTTAATTTAGTAACACTAAGGCAGTTGCTATCTATTGAAACGTAAATAAGGAGATCTGCTAAGAATAACCTTTTTTGTTGTGATTTTCACTAAAGCAAAAGGGTTTTTCCCTTACTAAATGAAATTTGTATGAAGCTGCAGAATGTAGGGTAGTTCACTTTCACCAAAGTATGCAAGGTAAAAAAACGAAAACGAAACTTACCAGGAGCCCATTCACTCGGCACTTTAGGAGTTCTATGGTTTGTAATTTTACAACTCAAGGCCGATGTTTGCTTGTAATGAAAAGAGGTACCTCAACTCCAAATCCAAGTAGTACTCGTAAGTAAACTAATTAAGGTAATGCGGCTTATATGAACATATTAAGCAAGTACGGGAACTTTTACAAGATACGCTTTACTCCTTTAAAGTAACCGCTATTACAACCTACAATTAAATCCCTTCCCAAGGAGACGAATAGGTGCTGCAAGTTTTACTTTTATACAACGTCAAGTCTCTGAAGGCAAACAACTCAGCTCCAGTTCAACACTCTTCTGTGTCTGTCTCACTTTTATCTCCCAACCGTGTACTTTATTTTGTACGACTGTCCAATGCCAATGCCAAAAATGATGACAAACATTTACAACTTGGAAAAAGTGTTATCAGAGGAGGAGAGGGGAAGAAATGAGGTGAAGCAGCATCTCTACCCCTTCCATATCCTTCTCTGCCCCCTCCCGCTTCCTCCCCTAACCTAACTAAAGTGCATATCCTCTCTCGGCTAAATTTCCCAGAATTAAGTCCCAGGCGAGAGGTTTCGCGCTTTCGTTTAGGAATAGGACTTCCTACCTAGAGGTTCATTATTCGTAAGTACTCCTCAATAAAAATTCCTTCGTGTGCACCTTCAAGTTGGATTGTATTGAGGGGGTAGATCTTAGCCACAAATACTGTTTGGTCCACAACCGGTAAATGAGTCGTGAGGAGAAATCGAACAGTAATTTTGGGAAAGCTCATGACACCTTTATTGGCAGTTACTTTAACTGACGACAACGAGTAATTCTTCATCATGAGGATTAGCGAGCCCACTACTTTGTGTTTATGGTGTCCACTGTAGGTCTAGCCGTTCAGCTCTTCTGTACGTTGTTATAAATGATCTTGATGGATGACTGCGGTGCCCAATAAAATGCGACTTTAATTTTCAATTCTACAGGAAAAGGTGTGATAGCATTCCAGACAGTAAAAAAAAGGACCTTTTCATCATGAATCATCTAGGGTCTAATAAACTTGAACTTCAGACAGCTTATTTAAACGTTACTTCTAATCGGTCTGGATAAATTAACGTTAGGCCTGCAAAACGCGTTCTACTCTTGAAATCTTGATCTACTATCCTCGCTGCCTCTTCGTACATATAAAAGACTATTCCTTTACATTCTTGACATTCCATACAACTGCTTCAGCTGTTAACATTACTTCAGCGCTTCAGACGTATGCTGCAAAGCCATTTAACGTATTTAGCTGGCAGTTTTATTACCCTACATCAGGGGAATTTTACCATTACTTCCCTCTTTACCCATGTGTGTTCATTAAAACATGTATGAAATAAAGCTGTTTCCAAAAATTCCATTTTGAAATCTAATCTAGGTAACAGATGATGTTGGATTGAAGGTTGGCGTTACAAAGCCTCCCAGATATCTGATTGGAAAGGGCACGCGTTCTTGATATCTTCTCCTTCTCCTCCATTGAAAGCACACTTCCTGCTGTTGAATGTTCTCCCAGATCCTGTGTAAAAGTGCACCAAAGCATAGGTTGGTAGTTCCGGTACCACTCCGTGCTCCACTCTAGCTTTTAATGCCTTACCAAGCATGAGGCGTACCACAGGTCAGGTTTATTATCAGGTTGCCCTAAAGTAAAGTATTTGCTTGATTCCGTTCCCCAACCTTAGTCTGGTAATAATTGATCTTCCCCAAAAAATTACCAAGTTACAGTTGCACCAGTACCAGTCAAAATTTGTTTAAATAAAGAAACATTTGTTACTAACTTCATTTTCATTCAAAAGCCATGTGACACCTTCGCAACTATCTGAGCTGCGCTCAGTCGAAATTGCCGCACCGGTCCAACTGCAGACGGGATTCGCGCTGCCCAGCAAATCAATCTCCCAACGCCAAATGAGTAATTGCGATTGACATGCGAAAGTGTAACTGCCTCACTCACGCAATAGTATACTAAAACGAAGCAGGTATCAAACGCCTTCTAAACAAGCACTTTGATAAGTTTAAATATAAAGGACAACAATTCCATTGTCCACCTGGTGAATTTTAATTCAAATCCCTCAATTTCGCATTTCTACCGCTAAGTCTTATTAATAAGCTACCGCTAACGATAATGAATTGATAAAGAAAGGCAACACCAAATGTTCTCTGTCCTTCTTTAAGACCAAAAAGCGTTCCATGTAGTGCTACTATGGGTGTTGTGCGTTACGTGTAGTGCACGCTCCTAAATTTTGTAAATTCAGATTTATTTAAGCGAAACTCAAGAAAAATGTCTCTAGTTTTCAAAAATCAAATGTGTGCATACCATTGATTCAACACGATGACGTGAGAAACTAAGCAGTTTAATAAAATGCATTGAGACCTTAAAAATGCGCGGTTGTGTCAGGTTTAATTATCTGCTATTTAAGGGTCATAAACCCAAGAATTAAAAAAGATCGAAGGATTTAGTAGAATGACAGTATCAAGTAAAGGAATATAATCTATTCCAGCTGAAGGTTTATTCACGTTGCCTCTTTAGTGTTCGAGGCGCTACTGCTATCGCAAAGTAATGGCAGCATTTCCCTGCCACTTCCGTTGGCAACTCGCGATCCTTCTGTGCATATTTATAACCACATTCATAACCATCTTCCAAATCTACAATTCATTGACGATGAAAGAAAAGTACAAAGCGCCATCCAATTTGAGAGCGCAGTGACCCATGGCCGTAGCTATGGTTTCACAATAGGTACTATTCAAAGATTTCTCTCAATGTGTCTCCGTCCCTATGCCCGTCAAAAAAACGAACAACTCTATTAATAGTCAGGTAGCTGAAAGTTAGCACTTTCTGTACAATTTAGTCCTTTACTTCAAAGGACTACTCCGAATAAATACCATGTCAAAGATAAAAAAATGATCGGCATGAATCGAAACGAGGTACCTAGGTAAAACAGGCGATCGTGATCTAGCTGGCACGTCAAACCACGGAACTTATTTCTTTATCTGCTTTCTTCAACTTCAATCACATTTCTAGATTATCCCTTATACAAAAGCTATACTTGATATTTATAACTTGGTAAAATTAACACAAACTGTGAATAACTTCGTAATTGACAATGAAATGAGGCGTAATCGTTAAGACATGAATTTGTCTCGATTTACAAAAACTATGCTAGCTAAAAATAAAACGCCAAGAATTTGATATGGGCGAAAGTAGGATTAAAATGGACTTGTCTTGCACTTAAGGGGGATAAATAGTTCTGGTTTCCCTTTCAACGCATACACATGTATGTGGGAGGGGAGCGATTTACCGAACTGAGAAGCAGGCTTACATTCATGCCGTTATTCGTCACGACTGTGTGTGCATTCACAATTCATACAAAGACCCTCCAGTGCCTCCTCGTGCTGTACACAATGTTGGCTTTTCAAAAAAAATAACCCAATTACCGTGACAATTTGGAGACACTTCAGTAGGTGCCTATGCTGTTGACGAATCACAGATCGCGCGGCTTCACAGCTGGGACTGATGTGGCCTCGTCGCGTCGTCTGTAAGCCAGGTGATCGTATTTCCACGACCCTGTCTTGATTGCTTTGGTTAGCCAGTTGAGAGGCGTGACTGTCATCAATGAAGAGGGACATTGTTGACTTCTCAACGTGTTGTCTCTTTGCAAGATCGGACAGGGTGTTACTTGTTCCATCACCCACCTAAAAGACGGATTGTAGAAGGGTATTGTGGTTGGCATAAAGACATCCCGATCTAATCGCATCGATGCCACAGTTTAAACTGGAAATTGGTGCATTTCCAATGCCTCTGCTCGAGGCAGAAGATTGTAGCGAATTCTGTCATTCGAAGAAATACCCTTTATAATTGTTTAAATACATTGAGGGAATTTCCTTCGGCTAGCTATGACAAATCACTAACCTCATTTAGACATTAAAATTTAAGACATACTTGAAAAATTAATGACAAATGTTAAAGTTCATCGATCTTTGCTACTTTTTCTACTTAAAGTTCCGTCCAACAGACCAGAGGAGAAGGCCAATACAAATGGCAATTGATACATTCCGTCACTAGAGCGTCTACAATAGGCTGATTAAAAAACAAAAGATTATTCGGCGAGTATGAAAATGAGATTTGATTGCTTAGTTATTTATTTTATCGGTCACGCACCCAGCTAGAGTGCGCACCTAAGTATTCCTCCCCATTCGAGAAGAAAACCAGCAGAAGTAATAAAACGTGACCTCGTTTTGGGAATTTCAAATATTATGTAAGCGATAAGTAATGAGGGGTCAAGCCTAGTCAATAGGAGTACAGCTTCGGCTACTGCGTCACTAGTGACAGGTGTATGAGAAGTTCTCCTCAAATCGAAACTTTCCAACCCTAATTTCCCAATCCATTTGTGTCGACTCTCCACCGAAGAGCTAGGTAAAAGCACTCCCCTCCCACCCTCCTTCGGTGGCATTAACTATCCAAATTAACAAAGAACAGACCTTATTGAACTGTGGTTAGATTTCAGCCTCCAAGTTGCTTAATAAATGCAAACGAATGCAAAAAACATAGATGTTACTTTGCTTGGAGACTCAGGATGTGAACTTATTCGCTAACAATAAGAGACAGATAATTGACCTTCGAAGAGGATGTCATGAGAAAAATGATTCCCAACTTTGCCAAGTCAAGATGACATTCAACGCCGGTCAATCCAAACTAACGGTGCGCCCAAAAACCATATCAAAAAAATGCATCGCAATGCCAGCAAACTTTGGTACACTTTAGAAATTTCAAGGCAATCGGATCGCCAAATTTGCATTTCTCACGGATCTCTTTTGGGAGCTCAATTAATTCTTTGAAGTCAGATAAAAATACCCAAGAAATCGTGTTCAAACCAAATGACTACTTCACTGTAGGGTGAATTACCTTTGAAAAAGGAAACAAGCACCAAATCATCTAACGCTTCACTATGAGTGTCTCCGAAAAAATCGACCGTCATAACCCGCAGAAAATGTGTCCGATTTAAGGATATACAATTCAAAGCTAAAATTCGCAAATGTCCTTAATCAAATGGTAAATTATGTACAGATTTTGCTGCTTTTACCTCAACGAACTCGTTTAAGATAATGACTTTGCAAAACCGGTTATTGTAAACTGACAAAGAACACATGTCACATATATGTGACACTACAAGCTAATGCACGCCAAAGTGACTCACATTTTAAACTATATGCATGTTTAAAGTAGAGCATTTAAAGCAATTCCTTTGAAGTGATTACGATTAAATAATTTCAATTTTTTGGCGGGACTGTGGCAGGTAGCATAATGTTTACTTTCCAGCCAACGCACGTAACACTTCATTGAAGCAAAGGCCAACGTTCTCATTGTTTTAGAATAATAATAATATGTAGTACCGATTTAATCAGTCCTTTTTTGAGTATTTTGTAGCTTGAGTAAATTAAAGACAAGACTTAAACTTTTTCTTCGTTGAATGTAACCCCTTTTTCGGTGCATAGGATAAGGGACTTCAAAAGTGATTGCCGATAGAAGGGAAAGCCCTCTGCCACCTACTCACACACAATTATATTAAAAAAAACTTTTACAGGCAGCGTTCTTAGCTCCTACAGTGAATAAATGCCACCAATATGGGTAGGAATGGGGTCATCTTCTGTTTTTACGCAATTGGGCGGTGATTTAAACCACCCTTAAGAAGTTTGCATCAGGCAATTCCTTAATCAAAGGAGGAATGCTCTTTCCACCTTATTCAGCCTTGCACAACCAAATTGCGGAATTGTTGTCTGAATCTGCATGCGTGCAAGACATCATTTAAAAATAGAAAGTGATGGGTAGAAGAGCAAATGCAACAGTTTTTGTAAATAACATCGATGCGTGATTATGTAGAGAAAAGATTCTTTGGTTAGTAGTTGCTTGTGTGATTAACTCGACACAGCATTGCGAAAATAAGCGATAGAGCCATTAAAATACCCGCACTGAGACGTACCCACAAAGCACTGTCCCCCATAATTAGGAGTAACTTGTCAAGTAATAGCAATAGTCTAAGCAGCTACACCATTGGAATCAACTAATTCAATGCAAATTCCGCATCATTGAAATGGGAATAATGGGGTCCTCATTTAAGGCACTAAATTGAGACGATTTCCTGGCTCGTGGTCTTGATTAGGGCTCGGTAAAACCTACCGACAATCAACCTTTCTATTACAGTATTGAAGGTATCAAGTTATTCGTGTCAAGTTTAATGGTAGAGGCTTTCGACTTTTCCTTTTGACACATCTTAAGTTCTCATTTATCGGGGAGGTACATCAACGCAGACAGCTTTAATATTCTTTGTCCGCAAAATTAGTAAAGAATAAATGACGAAGACTCCTCGCCGCCATACAGGTTTTGAACGGTCTACGCCTGACAAATAGGCCCAAAATACGAAGTAGATGCTGTGAGAAAGTATATTTTTGCCAACTTCATTAATAAAATTACTTTACGCAGGCTTGACACCCTCAAATTCCTTTAAAAACAATCCTTTTTTAATGAACGACCAATTTCAAAATCAAAACATCACTCGGGCGTGCTTTACCCGATTATGAAGAATCTATTGTCAAGTAATCAGCTTTATTATTGCAAATTGTATGTAGTATACTGAATTCTCACCAAATCCTGGCAACTTATTTCGTCGGTTTAAACTTTTCATGTCTTTCTGATGATTTTGTTAAAGAAGAATGTATTTTGAGTAAAATAAGCAATTACAGACACAAAGATTGAACCGAAAAGTGCTTAAATTCACCTCAGACTCTCCCAAATGTGAGGTAGTCAGATCTGCAGATTCATACTGGCTGTTTTCCTTATCCACACGAATCTGAATTCCGCGGTTGCCCCTCGCTTTCCTCGAGTCGTCATCGACATCACCGCCCCCAGTGACAGTCATGGGAGCCACCGTATCATCCTCATCTTTATCTCCGTTGGCACGTTGTACCTCCAGCGACAGTATCGACTGCCGTTTCGTCGGTTGGTAGGAGTGAAGCGGTAGCCATGGTGACTCGGTTTGTGGCAAGAATCGGACACTTCCAAAGGATTGGTTTCGTTTCCGCGGGCCCTCACCACCAGCACCACTAACACCGACATCACCTTTTAACTGTGAGGGAGAGATAAGTGATGGCTGGGGCGGCAGGAGACTGTCATGGGGTGGCATGGAATGGTGACGGACCGTCGAGCTGAATGTGGTGCGGAGAATGGGTGGATGACCGATGGAAGAGACCATAGAGACTTCAGCATCTCCAGTTGCATCGGAATCTGCACCAGAGGAATCCTGGGAGAAAAATACACCACCACCACGTTCAGTGCCGGTGACATCGGATGCCGCACCTTTGCGAATTCTGGCCTTGCGGGCATTCTATTGAAGGAAAAGTGAACTTTGGTTAGTAAAGTTTGAAGAATAAAGTACTTATTGGTTCTATCGATTCTATAAATGAGTAGTGGCGGGCCACCACGATGTGACATGACTCGATGAATTGCAAGATACACCTATCAACATTTTTTTTTAAATTTGTGAAGTCTTTAGAATAGCCTAATGTTTCAATGACCGGATGAATCAAATCGGGATAACTCAAAGCTAATCATAAAGGAGTAAGATACCACACCGCTTCTCCGCAGTGAGTGAATACGCCTTAATCTAAAGGATCTATTTCCAAATAAGTGGCGACCGAAGGATTTCTTACAATTCAACATCGCCTAATGAAAAATTTTAATAAATTTTATAAAATACAACAAAACATTCCCTGAAATTTCATATACCATAAAGGACAGAACAGAATTCTACATTGTGGTCTCTGCCAGCTTCGTCCTGATTTTGGTCCAACCTCATTTCATCAAATGTCGGTTGACCTGACCTGATATTTATGATCCGAACTTATCTGCCTAATAAATAGTGTTGAACTTGGCTTCAGAGGTGTAGAGGAATTTCTAGAAAAAGCAATTGTGTTGTAATTAGATGTGTGGTGTAAAAAGTACACAGCTTAAAAATAGTTACATCATGTAGAAGAAGACTCTGGTCTTCATTAGTAAGAAAATGCATGTCGCTATAGAACAAGGCAAGGGTTTTTCTGAAAGTAATGTTCACTGTGAGTGATGAAATAAATGGCTTATATCTACACCGACAGGGAAAGGAGAACCGCGGCAGAAGATAAACAAGTGGACCTTGCCCATATGCCTTGCATTTGCAGATGATGATCAGCCTCAAAGATCCTCAAATTGGTCATTACTCCCTTCACGGATAAACTAAGCGAACGAACATAACATTTGTTATCCCCGAGCCACCCACTATCCAATATTCACCTTACAGTCCTAGAGTGCTCACCACTTCATTATTATTCGTGAAATGCTTGCTTTTGTGTATGTGGTGTGCTGCGGGTAGCATTATTCACTTGTTAAAAATCAAACGCCAATTGCCGCTAATGTACATCTACAAGGCACAACTTAAAGGTGTATAAGGAAACCTCTTCCTAAAGAATACTCACGGCTGGTGGGATAGTGGGATGGAAGTCATATTACTTCGAGGCAGCGCAAGACTTCATATCATACTCTGTATTACAAAGCTTAGTGGGGAGAATATTTTCATTTTACTTAGAATAGGCGAAAGGGAGGGAGACCGCCTTATCATCTTGAGAAATTTTTATAAAGGCGGAACTCTAGAAAGTGGCTTTCATAATCTTAAGCGAATACCTAATTCTTCATACACTTGTTGAAGTGGGATCTTAACCATCAATTTCATGTCATATGACGTGCGGTGGACTCCATGCGCCATTGATAGTTTAAACACCTAAAATATATTTTTACGAAGCATCGGAAAGAGCTTTCAAATTGGATGACAAAACATTCTTGTGGAGAAATTAACGTGAAAAGGTAAAGCGGCAATTCGCACGGTTACAGTAGATTGCTCCAACACCCACCCTCTGCGTTGTTTCTCTTCCTTTAAAAGCACATAAACAAACATCGTGTAGAAAAGTTGCTTAGTAAAGCGGTTTTAAGTTAATAAACTAAAATTAAGTGTAGAAGTCAAATTAGGTTTTACAGATAAGAATTTAAAATTTGAAAGTTTATTGGATGCTCCCTGATAACCTTTGCCTGAGTTCAGTAATCCAACTTTCAACAGTTAATTAAAAATCACGTAAATTATTTATAAATCACTAATCCCTTTGACCAAAAGATGTTTCATAGTTTGTAAAATGCCAAAAAAATAATAAAATTTCCTTCTAGATAAATGGCGACATCATCCGTAGACCAGTTCTATTTGGCTATTTTCGTCTTGCTTCCTAACTTTTGACGATCAAAAGCGTAACGAAAAGTGAATGGATAATCGTTCCGACTCGCTTCTTTTTGGAACAAAATAAAAGCCAGCTATTATGCAATTATGAGGTAGAACAGTAAAAGTAGTAAATAAGTATAAAAAATGACCAAACTTTCGAAAGTAATTCCTCGTATTTAATGCTTTTAATGCATCACCCATTCTATGATAAGCTACTATCAAAAGGAGCCCATTTGTCGCTTATCGTGGTTAGTTGGCTTTGTGATCTAAAATACCACCATTTTAGGGTCATAAGTAAAGTTCTTCTTTGCTTGCCTATTCACCGAAAATGTATTTGCTCCGTTCTACGGAACCTACTCTTGCAGTAAATTGGCACAATGTTGCCAAGTACAACGTGATTTTGTGAGCCAAAAAAGCGCACTCAGTGCTTTTATTGTCATTGCTAATTAACTTTACTTCCCGAACGCTGCACTCAGCATTAAATTAACGTGGATGCGTGAATGGGCAACTGGTGTGGCACTTTGGCGTAGACACAGCTCAACTTGACATTTACACGTCGCGTTTGACACCACTACGCCACGCTCCGCAATTGCACGGCCTATCAGAGTTATCGCATAGCTGCTGTAATGCCAAAAACGCACTTTAGGGGACTTTATAATCATAAGAAAAAAAGGCAAGATTCGCGAGCACACCTATTGTTGAAAATTTTCAGGCAAAAGGTTTCAAGTTGCTTATTAGACAAATTTACGCTACAATCAAATATGGCGCGAGCACTTCCGTCACTGTGGCTTTCGGTCACCATTTCGGTGTCGGCGTTTCGCTTGTGCCATTTCTACTAGCAGGTCACCGAACTGTCCTTACCTTCATTACAAAGTTATGGTCAGATTGGAACATCGTAAAATACCCGCGCAGACACTGAAATTTCTAGTCGTAGTAGGGATGAACTCATGAGCTAAAATGAAGAAATGCCTAAACCAGGGTGTATTTCAATGACTTAAAATGGATTGGCAATCATCACGCCAAGAATTGATGCACTTATTTCAATTCATTACACCCACTTCCAATGGGGGCTAGTTATAACGTTTAGAGGACCCCGATTTACTGCTTTTCACTTAACTTAAACGACAGTGCTGTTGTGGCCTCCTTTCATTCGTTTCAACTGAGCGTAACACTAAGCGGTTAGTTGTTTAAAGGCAACCCTGATTTGCCTTCTAGCCCTTCCGTTCTAGCATAGTACAGATATTTATGGTTTCCTGTGTCTTATAAAATATTTAGAGATAACTTGGAAACTACACTGCCACGGGATTTAGCCGAAACCGTTACTCGCATTTCGAAGTGTTGAACAATTTCCAGAAAAGTGCACTGCTTATCATTTCGTGGATAGTGAATGCTACACTACTTGAAAGAATTGTTACACAAAAGGGAGTCGGCTTGAAGGTTGGGGAGTTAAGGAAACTGCCACCTACGTGCTACAAAAAAAGCTGCAAGCACACCATATTCAGCTCTTCGATGCAAGAACTTAAGGTAGACGGCTAAGAGTGAGGAAAGGAAGTAAAGAAAGTTGTTGGATAAAAACGTAGAGTAACCTCAGTTTAATTTTTTAATGGATTTCCTATATCACGAAGGCAGTGGTATGCGAAACCCTACCATGATCACTGAGATGTAGTCCTGGTTGAAACCTAGGTACTTTTTCGCGTGACGTGGGCCCCTCACATCGCCACCCCTCCTATCCCGAGGTCGCCTTCAGTAGTTTGCTCACTTAATCTTACTTCATGAATGTCCAATCTACTGCATCGCATACGCACGATCAATTATGGCATCTGAGTTTCTGTCACAGTACATTTACCCTTTTCCAACTTTCCATAGTTTTGTAGCGGAAAGATTTTAAAAACTATACATGAATGCGCGGTTTTCAGTTTTTTTTCGATTTAATGGCTCCCTACTCTTTTGCACATTAATAGCAGTGACAACTTGAACACTTTAGTGATTAACGAGATGTAGCATAAAGTGTGGTTTTGCTGGTATTAGGACACTCAATCCCGCTCGCTATTTGTCTCTGATTCATCAGTAAAGGATTTAAAAATAGAATTTCCTTCTCTGTCGACGACCTGAAAACTCAAAAAAATAAATTATTCAGTTTGATAGCTGCTACCTCATTTACCACGCTTCATGCCCAGCTATTTGAGCAAGAGATGAAGAGATGCCAGAAAAGGGAAGGAGAGGTTACAGACCCCTTAAATATGGCTCACCATTTGCGCCCTGCGTTTGTCGGCTCGCTGACCTTGATGGTAGATGCGAGAGAAGTTGGAGACAATGAATGGGACGGGAAGGGCTATCACCAGTACACCGGAAAGCGCGCACGTGCCGCCGATCAGTTGACCCAAGATGGTCTTTGGCACCATGTCGCCATAGCTACAATTGATCGGTGAAAATGTCCATTTTTGAGCGTTTTTCTCAATTTTGTAAATTATAAGAGTTAAGAAGTTATTTCTAGATTGTCGCAGGTTTGTTAATGTTGGGTGTTTGGGGATGTTTTTAATGCATACACGTGCATTGATGGTTGACCACACAAGTCTAAATTATGCCGCGAGCCGTGAGGCTCTATTCACGTTAGCGAGGTTGGGATTTCATATCAACATTTATTATAAATCTGCTTTCAGTTGTCCTTTAGGCCAATTTGGACAGCGTATTCGAATAACTCGTTAAATATTTTTTCTATTTTTGCGTTAATTTGATGGCTAACAGTACCACTCATTCTAAAGTTCCTTTGAGGATCAAAGCTTTCGACGAATAGCATAGTTATTCACTATTCTATTAGGGAGCTTAGTGTTAATCAACTTGTTAATCAACTTCCACTTTTTAACAGAACACGAAAATGACCCACTCAGTGGTCGAATTTGAGCATGATCTGAGTAAAATCAGGAGTCAACGTTTTACAAGAGTCATTAGGTAACTACTGCCAGTAGTTTCCTTGATTATTACCTATGGCAGATGCTGCTGTAGGATAAAGTGGTCTTCGAGACAACTAGTTTACCCCAAAAAACTAGGCCTAACCGCTAATGAGTGAAATCAAGTTTGAAATTATTCGACTAAAAGTGAACGCACCTAGTAATTGTTATGCCTCCATTGGAATCAGCAACTAACTTTTATTCTATCAAGGGGTGAAATATGGGTAATTAGATGTTTTTTTAAGTCAAAACGTAGAAAAAGAAGCGTAGTCTTTGAATTTACCCTTTTTTGCAGTCGACTTATTACGACTGCACTGTTGAAGCAAAGTTTTTATTTTGTTTAGGTAAAAAACGGTGCGATTATAAATTAAGAATGTATAAAAAGTGCTCCCAGAATTGCATTTCAAATCTGGAAGTGGAACTTGTAGATTGGTGAATACAACCTTGTGGGAGTTAGGGATTCCCGAGTACACCGTTTTAAGCTATTCGGAAGTACGCTCAAGCCTCTTAATATCACAGGAAAAAGGCGAAGAAATACTTGTCGAGATAGATTTAAAACTTATCGCATGAACCTACTGTCTGTGTTGCTAGCTAATTGAATGCTTCTAAAGTTTTTGTAATTGTATTTAAAACAAATCTGGCATTCCTTTATTGTTCCAACATTTTCAGCAAATTTAGAAAGGCAAGTCAAGCAAAATTTTCTTAGACAATTTTCGTTTCGAAAAACCCCAAACGAGCACACGAGGTATTGTTAGATCACAAATTGAATATAAAATCACCCCCATCACTAGAAGATAAAATTTGCTATTCTGAGCCCCATTACGTAGGATAAAATCACCCAAAGGAGCGACCTTGTCCACAAAAGAAAATTAAATAGGAGTTTGTGCATTTCGTAGGCAGGGGAAATGGGGTAAACAGCTCAGGACCTACCTGAAAATGTCTTGAATAAATATTTTATGATTTCATATGCAATAAGTAAATTAGAAAGGAGAAATCACAACCGGTAGCCTGTTTGCTACCATACTGACCGATTAAAGAGGTAATTGAGGTTTGTCTGTTCTCTGAAGACAAAGTATTACTGATTTCGAAATGTGAAAATTTTATTCTTACCTTTTGTTGTTTTAATGGTCAGTCATGTTCACTTTCGGTAGTTAATTAAACAGTATTTTGACAAAAAATACCGAACTTGAAGCAATATTTACCCAGGAAACCAAGTAAAGAGCACATTTTCGTACTTTCAGAACCAACGTATTTGAGGTTACCGCAGCTGTCCGTAACTTTTGGCAGATTCGAACTATCATCACCGTTTGACATCAGGAGAATGCACTTTTAACAGATATTATCTGTTGTTTTCGGAAACCTTATTTTAAAACCAATAAAAAACTTTCGTAGGAAGATTGAATGGTAGTAAAACAACAAGAAAGGTGACCGAATGCAGCCTAAAGCAGAAGTGATCTCCTTCCGATTTTACTGGAAACATGGGAAATTTTTTAATGATTTGTCAACACTTTAACTTGAAGTAATATTTCGGCCTTGTAAATGAAGATTTTACCAAAATAGATATCTAGAGGAGTTTTTATAACGAAATGGATATGTTCTGATTTGTGAACATTGAAAGTAAAAACAATAGCATTTTAGCATCCCAAATGTAGCTAATTACATTTTCAAAATCTGCTTAAGAATATGGTGAAGTAAAGCGTTGCCGGAGGTTTAAAGCTCTTAGTATTTTTCCACGAGTGTGCAAGACAACTTCGAACCTCTTCGCATGGTTTGAATGTAAATTGATTCATCCCTTTGGAAGATAAACTGCCCTTTTTGTTCACGGTCAACATTACAAAGAGTGCCGCCAAAGTCATCATTTGTTTACGAATTTGGCAATGATGTAATGATGCTTTCGAAGGAGAGGGCAAAGCGTGGCAAAGGATGGAGCGACATCAACCCTCATATAGGTAACTTAACATCCCTCGCAATTAAGAGGTTCTCGGTGCATTTCGTCATTTAGCTAAGTGGTTTGCAACTTAATAAAATATTATACAGTTCATCCAATACTCACGATTGACAGGTTATAGGACATGATACTATTATAAATCCCAAAGTAGCGTAATTTGCATGATAATAAACAGCAAAAATCCAATTAATATGACACCTCTACAAATGTCTATTTTCAGGAAGAAATTAGTTTATTATCAATGGCTTCCATTAAAGTGGACTTTCAAGATTTGATGGAAACTACTTGTGCATTTATCAGCCACTTCAAAAAATGTAGAGAACAATGGAATTTGGCTGATAGTTACTTGGAAATATTTAACCTATATGAACGACAGATTTGACAAATAACTGATAATTTCAAATCTAAAAATGCAATTATCTCACACCATTGGACACTACTTTCAACCCTCAAATTCAAGCAGCATCATTTATGCTAAACAAACGTCAGCACCACTATAAACCAAGAGACCGTTTAAGCAGACAAGATCTTCAAATTCCCCTAAGTAAATGGAATTTATGAAAAACAGGGAAAATTTGGCATGAATCATGGATTAAAAATAGGGAAAAAACAAGCTAAAAGAACTTGGTTCTTTAAAAATTACACTACAAATTGTTATAAAACTTGTCTTTTTAAAATAGCGCATGAAATTTAAAGGTTGGCTACCTCTAAATCCCCGCGAACTCGAATTTCCCTTAGAGAAAATCAATATCGACCCACTATCTAAACAGCTGATTCCCAATTAGGCATGAGTCACCCAGTTGAAAAATGTTTAACCGTGGGCCTGTTCTCTCCTCGCCTTCCTTACCCATTTATTCCTCGCTCTTTTCAACCCTCTTTCCGCGGTCAAAAGAAGACTCCAGTTGAACTCCCCCACAGAGGATAATCCTTTACGCCCCTTAAACAGTAGAGCCCGATCGTATGTGCTTGTTTATGCGAGAAAGCTGCAGATTAAGACTAGAAGCACATACCCCAGAGTGGTCATCGTCACAATGGTGTACCAAAAGGCAGCAGGAATGCTGATGAAAGTGGTGTTAGGCACCGCCCTCTCAGCGTAGTAGATCACGGTGGCGAATATGATTAGCGCCATGGTGAGGGAGAAGAGGAGGAAGCCGAGCTCTGAAGCGCAGGACTTGAGCGTGTAGCCGAGGATACGGAGACCTTGAGAATGTCGGGAGAACTTGAAGACCCGGAACACTCGGAAAACTCGCAATGTTGTGAAGGGCCCGGACAGGGTCTAGGGTAGTAAAAAGAACTACGAACTTACGTAAGGTCCATCGTTTCTTGAATTCTAATTAATAAGTCTGAGTTTATTTGATTGATATTAATGAGTAACTCAAAGACTATCCATTCAATCATTTGTTTAATGTTCAAATCGTTGGTATTCAAAGGTAATTAGTTAGATCATCAGAAACACCCACTTGGTTCCTTTTGATAAAAAGGTTCAACCAATTGACGGGTTAAAAAGTGATATTTTGGGTTTTATTGCAAAGGTGCTGGCTATTTAAAAGCTCCATACCTTCAACAAGATCACCACATTTCATTAACGCAGTTACTGGTCAATTAAAAGGTTTATACTGCCGCCTACCTTTTGTGATCCAACAAAATTCTGTTTGAAAACAATCTCACTGGGATTTACAGTTGGTGATATTTTGTTTTTTTTCAAGAATGCAAAAGGAACTTTGAAAAAGGGTAAAGTGTTTAGAGAAGGGCATAAGTAAACTTATTGGAGGCGTTTTATTAGAGATTTCCGTGACCTTTGCCATGAGGAAAGGTCTTGGTGAACTTCCAGAATTCTGTAAAACGTATTCTACCTATTTTCAATGCATTTTATGGAATTTCGTCATCATGACAGTCTCCGAGAAAAAAGGCTGAACTTTTCACTTTGAAAAGTAATAACAAATCTAGCTCCGAAAGAGAGCCGTTGTTTTTCCACCTCTTTCCACTTTTAAAAGGCACGGCTCTCCGGAAAGTTGCTCAATGAACTGAAGACTGATGACCTCATATTTTTCCGACAAAAAGGAATTACGTTTGTAGTTCCAAATGAGCGGTGAAACAGCTCAAAAGTTTTGGCTCACGGCACTGGCTGACGAGTTATTCATGCACAAGGGAGATGAACACCTTATGCATGTACATACCTTGGAAGAAGTTCCCGAGCAATGCTCCTGTCCACATGCACCTAAACTACGTTGGTTGAATAGCAGACTTCACTGTCCACAAAAAGCAGTCCTATTGCGTATTTGCGCATTTCAGGAGGAGGGAGAAAAATTTCATTGGTAGGGAAGTTGGCGGTTATCCCGCTGTGTGTGTGCCTATTTAACCCGCTCCATGGGAGGATGGGACGGAGACAAGGTCCTGTGTCCAAATGCCTAGCATACCGGCTGTGACCTAAACTGTGACCCCATGGTGAAAGCAAAATCTGTGCAACCCCACCACCAAACTCTTCCGTCCCATAATTGCAAACACGGCCATTTTTCAAGGCTTATCAACTTAATAATGCTTTGATTTACTTACTTATTAGAGAGATTATTTTTAATACGTAAAGGGTGGAGTTAAATTCATTTTGGGAGGATGTTGTACATCGTTAACGTTAGTTAAAATAAGACTAAGTACCACATTTGCATCTCTGTATACCGACGGATCTGGCAATCACCGGGGCAGCTGAGATCGCGTAGGGGTCAAGCGTGAGGGAAACATCTCGTGCCGTGACATTAAACATACACAAACCTGGAAAGTGGTAGACGAAGTCGGCTCTTTCATTGGCCTTGTTAATCTTGTGGTTTTTTGACAAACTCATTTGATGTTGGTTTACTTGGTAAGGAGCAAAAAAGAAAATTTCTAGCGGTATAATATTAGGGGGACAATTAGCTTCCTTTTGGATCAAATCACGTCACTATAAGTCAGCAAGAGTGGCTACTTTAATTTTAGAAGTTCACCAGTAAAGGGCGAGAAATTATCTGGGAAATTGCTTAATATATGCGCTATCTTTTTGAGGGTAGTTTGAAGATTTTGCGGCATGAACTCAAGCAGGTGCTGAGGGAAGGAAAAAGTATGGAGAGGCAGCTGCCGCCAGCAGCAACAGCACCACAGGAATGAGGTTTGAAGACATAGATAAGGTCTTCCGAATGCAGTTCTAGGCTTTAAACGACCTCAAAACCATGTCCTCTTGCGTACACCCCGCCTCTATCCCCATGTTCAACCTATCTTAAGGACACGAAACTTGTAACTTGAAAGTTCTCTTATTAACTGAGACTATTTACCACCTTGCGCTGTAGATGCGAGGTATGGCTGTCGTCATACTAAAACATTCCCATACTTTACCTGCCCTAATCCAAGTATACTGGAAGAAGCTCACTCTGCATTCAGCTTGCCTTTCTAAGGTTAAGAATTAAATTTATGTAATTCTTCCTTCAAGTAATCAGCCTTCTACGTCTTTAAATGTCTGTATAAGCATCAGCGGAAAGAAAAGCGTCTTTCCTTCTAGAGATCCACAAGTTTGTTGAAATGACAATGTCAAGATACAATTCTTGGCAGAAGAGAGACAGAGAGAAGGGTTGAGAATGTTTCTTGAGCTGTCATCTGAGCAAACCTCGCAAAACAATATCAAGTGCGTTTTTTTTTCCATGCAAATCTGCACAATCTCGTACTAAAAAACTGCAACAAATGCTCCTTCCAATGTACCATAACGCAAAGGATGAGTGCTTTTGAAATAATTTGGACAACTTCAACAGCATTCGAAGCACTATTCGTGTAATAAAATTGGCGAAAAATCCCTTCACCGACAATCACACCTCCTCAAAACTCATTCATTCATTCATCATGACATTTTTTCCTTTGGTAACAATGACAGCACAAAGTCATGATGTTTTTATGAACAGTTAACTTCAGAATCCTAATTACGGGGTCTCAATGAACTTATAGTAGGCATTAAAAATGCATCGCATCGTTAGCAAACTCTTACCTAACACTACCTTATTTTAAACACAATATTACTCCTGTTTTAGAATGTTGCTGTTTTGTAGATTTGGAAAGTTTAGAAACTTATTAATGAAAACCAGTGCAAATATTTTTAACTCCACCCAGCGATTAATTACATGCCCCACGCCTCGCTAAAGTAGTCTGCATTGTTACACTAATGCATTCGTCTTTAGCAGAAACTATGCCCTACAAGAAGTGTTCAAAAATCCATCAACTGCTCCATTAGCTATGGATCGGTATTGCTGAACGAATGAGCGGACAAAACGGTAAGAACAGGTGTTGAAGCCAAAAAAAACACTTTAAAGTCTGTGTTGTCGCAACAAGGTACACCAGATGAGATTATGGCTTTGTGTTCGGACAGTTGGTTCAACTTGTGTGGGCAGTAGTTGCCCAAAAATCTGCGAATATTTAAACCGCCACTTTAGTGCACTCCTTAAAATTATTGCTCAGGCACGTTTAACTGTTGGCTTCTGGCTATTTTAAGTCTTCAATTTAAATACTTTACTTTTCTTTCGGGTTATGTAGCAGAAATGTTAGAAACCGAGACGGAAGCATATTTGTGAATTTTATTTCTGAGAGGTTTCATCGCAAAAGTAATCACTAAAGCCCCCTTCAATTAGTCTCCAGTAGCTGAACAGGCAAGTAATTCACTTTGTCTTGAGTAAATTGCAAGGACCTATTTCTAGCATTGTTGATTCTTTCATGTTCTTTCCTAAAGGAACAAAATAAAAAGTATTTTTTGTTTCAAATGGGAACCCCGGGTAAGATGTGTTGGCTAAAAAGTATAAAAACTGTGGGTCTCTATTGTTTAAAACTGCCTTTTGCCTGATTAGGGGAAAAGTAAGGGTGCCACGTGAATGTGATATTGGGTGGTGGACAGCCCTAAATATGCCTACTGTCTCGTGACCCCGGGGTAATGAAAGAAAAGAAGATGGACCGCAAGACACCACCATCATGTTAGCCGCAATTTCCCATGAGACCTAATATCACATGAGAGAGCGGAATTGCCCATTCCCTGCTTTACTTTGCCTCAGTGAAATAATGGATCTGCACGCACTTCCCATAAGTTCTATTTTTATACCGCTATCATCGAGTTGTGGCTCCAGCGATTTTTACGTTTGTTGCGAGTAACGTGAAGTTGAACTTAGCTGGAAGAGCACTTTTAAGTGTAATACCATTTTTGATCTTTGAAATACCCTAAGTTGGTGAAAGTAGCCGATTTCAGTTGGACAAATTTCGTTTAAAAAATATCTGACCTTCAGTTCTTGAACATTGTTAACTAGATAATTTTAACTTATTCGTCATCTCAATATGCTTATAATGGCTTCAAATGCTAGTAAATGTCAGTGTACTTTAAGAACACTAAGCACTTAGAAATTAAGTACGACAGTTAGTTAAGCCAGCGAATCTATTTGAAATGCAATTATTCCAGATGGTATAACGAAAAAATCGCCCCAATTTGAAAAATTAAAAAACGCCTAAGTGTTGAAGAGAGCGATGGTGGTTACCTTTAATATATATTTGGCAATTATCGAATAGCACTAACATGACAAAGAAAAACCGGTAAAAGCATTTATTAAGGTGCAAAGGTAGTGATGATGACACAAACATTGCAAATGAATTTCATCCATAAAACAACAAAAACAGAGTTATCTTAATTTTTTTAAAAAAACGTATAACAAGTAATACTAGCATTTGATAAAAAAATATAAGTGGTTATAACGATGCCAGCACTTTTATGAAGCAACCCTTGGACGTACCTTTTTGTTTGGAAGCAAAAGAGCGATGTAAAAAGGAAGAATTGCAACCACGTCAATAAGACTCATCACTGATCGGAAAAAGAGCCACCGATTGGGCGCCGAATACAGCCGAGCCAAGTACTCAACAGTAAAGATGAGGACACATGCTGAGTCCAGGCAAAAAAATGCGTTAGAAAAGACATCCCCGATAGATTTTCTGGAAAGATCGGGGGAGACTTCAGGATATGGGATGGTTTCAATTATGTTTGCAAGAACAGACACAACAATAAAAAATCCGGTTACGTAGTATATTACAAGAGAGGCGGTTGAGTTGCCTGGGTTTTCAAAGGAAGTCCACAACCTTTGTCGAAATGTTGTTGGGCCAACACACCTCAGGTCGTCTGTAGACCTCCCCTCCCGTAGACGTTCTGAATGCTCTCGACGACAGTCCTGGAAGTGTTCGTAACAACAATCACCCATGCATTCCGTAGATATCCGAAAAAATGCCATTTCGTTTTCGTAAGCGAGAAAGCAATCGGATTTGGGAAAGTGCAGGAAACCATTTCGATAAAAGTCTACGATGTATCGGAAAATTGCGGGATCACGATCAAAGTAGTATTCTTCGTTTTCTTCATCAAAAAAATACTCACGTTCTGAAGAACCCAGAAGAGTGTTGGGATACTGGTCTACACAATAGCGGGGGATTTCAAATTTTACACCTGAAACATTTATACACAACTTTGAGTTGCAGTATATTGTTGAAGTTAGTAGATCGCTTGAATCTTCAAGTGAAAATCTTGGTAGAGGAATTTTCGAAAGGGGTAACCATCCCAATGCACTTGCACGAATAATTGGTAACCAAATGGGAAAGTTTTTATCTTTTCGAAATTGTTGCATTATAAAGAAAATCAACGCAAATTAAAAGCCATGATTCGTTAATTTATATTCGCTAAACGGATACATAAACCATTGGAATGATAGGCAATTAAAAGCTCAAACGCCTTCTCAACCCAAAACCTAACACTGCTCATGTAATATCGCGCGTGGATCAAATTTTAAAAGCCGCTGTACACCGCACTTGTACCGAGATAATTCACTTAAACGTATTCAACTAGTTAAGGCCTAACAACTAATTTTAAATTTGTGGAATACCTAACAATTTATTACTTTTTAGCAATAATAATTTTTAGTGCATAAACTGTGAACATGGTTTGTACCGTCTATATACGTATAAATGGGAATTGATATGCAGACTACTGTGTCATGAAAATAGCCATTTTTTTGAACACATAACTTACTGTGACTAAATGAGTATTTTGCATGCCCTTACAAAAATTGAAGCCACTTTCTCTAAATGGTTTCATTTGATATCAGCGCATGAAGTATTTCGGTTGATTAGCTCCCCGAGACTTTCCTTCGGACGAAATAAAGCATAACACTGAAGGTGACTTGAAGGCAAGCCCCCTTGTTGAAGGCTAAACGGCAAGACCCAAGGTGATCCTTTACCAAAACCGAAAATTAAACAATCGACAATTAAATTATCAAGCATCCTTTTGGGGCTTCTGGCACACAGTCTCCATCACAGTTTCTACACATACGGTTGTAGCTTCCAAGCCCCTCTTGAAGCCCCAATAGTCTGATGCTATTAAAGAATGTGTACTTCTGATGTACTGAATAGATTGGTAGTTGTTTGGGCTACTCAAGTATCATAGCACAAAGCAGAAATGCAGCCTTGGAACTGTGAACTGACTACGTCGCCCAACCTGACTAAAGGACATACCAGCCTACAGGGATGCAAGCCTCCAACCTGATAATAACCATTAGCGCTTACCCTGCTTCGATTTTTCGGGGTGAATACGATATGACAATCATGGTCTGCACAACACAAGTATTGGAACCCAAAGCCTACTTACTCTTTCGCAATTTCTAGGTATCAATGAAGTCCCGCTGTTCCTAGAAGTAATTTAATGGTTTACATATTCCCAAGGCACCAGATGTCAGCATCCCTGCAACCTCACAGAAGCGCAGAAATCAGACGGATCCACTATTGAACACTTTACATTTGCTGGTGAAAAATTGGCAGTTGTTCGTAGTCTCCAAAAAGTTAGGTGGATGGAAAATGAGTGAGTTGCATAATCAGATTGGTGAGTTGGCCGTTCATGAAAAAAGAGGAAGAATGAGAAAAATTACGAAGCAGCAGAGTTAGTCAAAGGCTTTCAGGAACTCCTCGGCACATAGACGACCTCGCGAGTTCACTGCAAGTCGCATCTCCGAGAGCTCCTTATCAATCTCCTCCATAAAGGTGATGATGAAATCAACTAGCTTATTCTTCAGCATCTTCTCCGTGTGGAAGTTGGTTATTAGGAATGTTATATCATAGCCCTTGAATAATGGAGTGGAAAGGAAAGACAGGAGGGTCAGGACCATTGTTGGATTATGGCGGGAGTTAGGCGTTTATCAGAAATAACTTAACTTCAACATGCAATCAGTGCATTCAGCCCATCTAGGACACAAATTATGAACATTCTGACAGGTGAAAACATTAACAAATAACCAAATCCATAAGTAGCATCTTCGCAGTGGCTACCGGGTACTCTAGGGAATCATACTTTCTGTGTCACCGAAACTTAAGGATACCTAGAATAACATTCCCTAATTTTTTTCAGCTGCGTGGAACTGAGGGAGAACTTAAGCCATTTACATTGCTAGATAAAAGCATGGGATTAACGGCGAAAGAAAGTGTTTATTAAAGGCATTCATAAAAAGAATTGTTCCCTTCCTCAGAACCCTAGTCTTATCATTTTTACCACTTAAGTTCTAAACGCGTTCATGAAGAGGAGGGATCGAGTATTTGACAAAACATCTTGATGTACTTGCTCACCAGTATCCACAAGAGACACTAAAACTACTTCGCCTAACCCAAACAGCTGAAACCACGGCCGTTTCCTAGTCGGCGTTTAAAGGGTAAAATGGATGAGTGAGACGAGGCTCACCGATGTAAATTTCCCACGTTTTATAAATTACAACAACAATGACAAAAATATAAAAGAGCCATCTCGCTTAAAAATTACCAGAAATACAGTTAACACTGGAGTGAGAAGTGAGTGACTCAGATAGTAAAGCACTAAAACCTCATTCAATACAAACAAAGCCAAGCTGACTTGATGACATTTATTCTAAACAATATGCTTTCACTGGCTGTTTCCTAATCATTAGCACTAAGGTGGAAAAGTGGGGACGACAATGCTAACTAAACCGCTTAAGAAACCTCTACAATCAGATTTTCCCCTGTCAAACGACAAAGTCCCATTCATATTGCCACATTGACCTCTAAAATGGCGATGATCTCCTACAAGCAAGCCTAATAATGCGAACCTCCTGGTCTTGTTCCCTGGTCAACAGTGATGAGTGAAATTTTCCACGAGGATTTTTTTCGTAGGATAAAGTTATTCAGTCGTGGAAGTCACTGCTACCTAGAGAAAGCGGCACAACAAAGGTTCTCATCTAGCACAAAAATTAAGGTGCTGGCTGACTGGGTTTCAACAGCCGATGTGAACTCGGAAAAGACCATGGTAACTTGGGCGTTAGGTTTTTTCATTAAACATTCATAAAAGTGCGATCAAAAGTTATTAATTTCCTAAAAGTAATAACAATGAAATGAGCCAACTAGCCACACCCCCAATCGCGTAGAGCGAGAAATAACAGGGAAAGGGGTGGATTAGACGATAAGAGAAATTTGATTTCCAGGAGTTCTAACGCCAGCAGTTCAGAGAAAAATGTAACTACATGGTGAGCGAAGTGTTAAGAAGAACAGTTTAAGCTGGAGACTCAGTTCATTTAGCTGAAAAGCAGTAATGAGACGGCTTCGATTCTTATGGAGTTCCAATGAAAACAATATCCAAGCCAGCTTAATAAAACACATGTTAGCCTCGGAACGAACTGACAACAATTATCTACAAGCAAATCTGATGATGCGATTCGACTAAATACATTCCTACTTTTGGTGGAGAGGCAAATGTAGCAAAAAAAATAATGACATTCCATTAATGTAGTAATCGCAGCTTCCAGAGATCTAATAGCATCTATTCACTGGAGAGCTTAGATTTTATTCAAGTGCCCGTGTTTCTCAGTTATCGGTGTTTTAGCCCCAAGATGAAAACCGCCAATAAAAAGACCAAATGACCCTTTCCACTAGCCTCGTTCACCAATCATTGATATTTAAGGGAAGAAATTTACCGGAATAGGTTTCCGTCTCAGAATGACAAATTCCTCGGCACGCATCGTGATAAAGCGCATAAACTTGTGACAGATGATGCGATCAATTTCGTCGGACTGTTTGATAGCGATGCTGACGCGCACCGAGTTGATAGAGCCCTCGACAAGGACGCGTTCGCGCTCGTTGCGACTGATGACAACGGGATTAAGTAGCAGTTCCTTTGATGTCTGCACCTCCACCTCAGGTTTATTATGGCGCTCCACCACCTGAGAAGGAAAGTTCTCGATACACAGAGCCGCGGTCAGGGTTGCGCGAACCGCGTTCAGGTAGGACTTGGCTGTCTGTAGATGGACAAGTGAAAAGTAGGACGAAGACTAATTGGTATTTGCACTAAATTATCCACCTATTTGAGCAAAGTGTTTGTGTGAGGGGTCTGTGCAGCTATAACCAAACGACAAAAAATCAACAATATACCACCACCTGAGAACCAAAAAGACATGAAGTATACTAAACAGCACATTAAAAAGGCACCAACGATGTTAAAAAGAAAAACCCGAAAAAAATTCAAATTAAATGAACATCAGACACAACGCATTTTGCATCATGGAATGCATGAGGTGCCGAAAAACACGAACTTCACCCGTAACTATGAGTACTAAAGATATACTTTCCCGCGAGAAGCCCTAGTTTATAAACTGGTTAGTTCGAAATTTCTGGGGCGCAAACCCAGTCACAAGCGTACCATCGCTTCCGTAAAAGGCTATTCAAAGGTTCGCCTTCCCCAGGACCAAGTATAACATACCTTAGATGTAATATGTTCAGAAGAATTGGGGCATTTTTTTAAAGAAAGGCAAGAGATGTTTAGTTGATTATTGTTTTTATCAAAGCTGTTATAGTGGTAGACTTTCACTTGGAGGAAAAAAAGGTCTATGACTTTCTAACCAATGTACAAAACACAAAATATTGCACTTGACAGTGATTAAAACTGGCAACGTGTTATTTCGAAAATGGAAAACCATAATACGGACTTTAGATGCATGGCACTACAGTAATGCACGCCATGTGGGATTGGTTGGACAAGCTCAAAAACCCTATTTTGCAGTTTTATCAACTTCACTTTTTAGTTTTTATGCAGATTTTTACTTAATGCCTGCCAAATGTACCTAGTTTGTGCCTGTTGCGAAGACTAGATCCTAACTTTGTGCGTTACGAATGCGTCTATTTCTGCCTTTGATAAGCAAGCGGTTGTGCAGCGTCTCGAGACTTCCCTGAAGACGAATGAAGACATAATACTGGGACAGAACATATATTCAGCACAGAGAAGGTGTCTGAGCTACTGACATGGCCCAAAGGCCAGCTCACCCAGAGAGGCACAAGAAGGCTAATTCCAACTACAAAAGTGGCGCCTCATCAATACCGAGGGATAACCACCGTCGTATTACAGTTGTTTTACCCTCAAATTGTACTGATCTACAGATTACAGTTTACAAAGCAAGGTGTTGGAATGGTGTTTGGAAGAACGCTATAGCTGTCCTATGATACTGCCTGATAAGATCAAATATCTCAACCTAAGACCAAAACGCACATGCCTCTGGCATGTATCTTGTAAAACCACTGCACAGCTTTTCCAGTTTCTTTTTTAAGAAACGCGCTTTAATTCATTAAAAAGTTATCTGTATGCCATGCACAAATGATTGGTCTAGTTCCGTCATTCTTTAAGCCAAGCTTTATGCCCAGATAATCTGCACAATCACTTTTACAGAATGTCTGGAAACGTCCTACCAAGAGCCACCTTAAAGGTTCCTCTTTCACTAGGCATCGGTAGATATGTATGCCAGTTAAAAAGAGTTACTTTTAAATTCTGCAAATCTCGAGGTGACAGTAGAGGTGTTCGCGATTTTATTGAAAGCGAGATCGTCAATTTCGCTCGGGCGAATCCTTCCGTCGTTTTTTACATTAAGCCTCGGAGACACAGAGCACCTCTTCTCGTAGCTGAATATTGTATGTTTGTAGGTGTTTACCTCCGTGTTATGTTTCATTCTGCAGTTTTTTGTGGTTCCAATTCACATTCTGATTCCTGAAGCTATGGGTTTTTTACTATTATGAGCCGCAGGCCTTCTCCTTTGGCAGTTGTGCTGTGGTATATTTGCTGTTAACTTTTCCCTTTGAATCTGCTTTTTATACTCTTTAGTGAATGGTAACTGGCAGTATTTGCGAATGGCGAAAATGTCCTCACAGGAGATTTGTGCATGGCTCCAGTTCATGATCACCCGTTCGGGTGAAAACATTTTCCCCATTTACAAACCACGAAGCAGTCACATGCCATCAATACAAGGCATGTGGTCTCCTTATGACACTCCAGATCTACCTGATTCTCTGATGACACCCTCGGAGATTATTGAAAATCTTCAAGAGCTTTCCGTTTGTGATTTCCCTTGGGAGCAGTCTGCGCAGGATTATCTTCAACAAATCCACGAGCAGAGGCAAAAACAACGAAAGGACTCATGCCTCTAATTTACAACGGCGCTGTAGATGGTCTAATTCATCACGAATTTGTAAATCTTGTCTATATAACATGTTCTGTCTTTTGAGTACAGTTGCCTAGCTTTGGTGCAAACTTTCCATGCTCATGTTTTTGTTCGTCGTGCGTTGATGATTGTCATAAGTCAGTCTTACTTAATGGTTGCAATGTTTAAATGTCTAGTTTCGGCACACTTAGATGGCTGTTTGAGCTGATGTTGAGTAACCTGTTATCGATAGTGCGACGATGGGATTGGAGATTCCTAGATTCGGTTTTTAGCGCACTTTCCCCTATGGGTAGATTTTCTGTGCGTTGAATCTTTAAGAGGGAAGTTTGCAGTAAATGGGCCAAGTTTTGGACATTCGAGAAGTGCGTAATTTGCACAATAATCAGCGGCAAGCATATCCCGACTGCAGTGATATCGTTTCCATTCAACAGTCCTGGTGTTCACTCAAACATTCAGCGTATAAAGCGTCTGATCAAGGGACAACTGGAGTAGAGTCTGTTGTGGGCTTGCGCAAAGGAGGATTAATCAGCGGGACAGTGGACCGACTCACTCGCGAAAAATCATCAGTTTCAGTGGGTTACTGTGCTTTGAATGGCAGTGTAATACGTGCGCCGAAGGTGCCTTTTGGGCGGGAGAAGGGTCAACATGCGTCGAGCCCCTGAGGGGGAAATCAACCCTGATTCCTCACAACCTTGAGGCCCCATACACATTCACAACTCTTATCAAATAAATGGGGTCTTCTAACTAATTTGCTCGTTCAAAGGCTTGAAAGCAGAGCACTAAACCCGTAACAAAGGTGAGGTGTTGCAATTTTGAGTAATATAGAAGAATTAAAAGAACGTTTTTAAAAGATTGATCAGGGGTTTTGGGTATCCAGATGTATGGTTTAACTCTAGGGACAGAGTGGTTCCAAAACAGCCTTGATGGAGAGAAGCAGGCTGCTTTAGTTTGACCAAGCCGTACTGACAAACCCCCTGCGTCAACGGTGCTTAGGTACCACTGTTCCTCACTTTTCATGAGCAGGTTTATAAACAGGGAGAAGAGTAGTAAAAGAAAATAAGTATATTCCCTATCTCTTTGTGTTCTTGATAACTGAAAAGCTCTCGATTTGAATTAAGCGACTCTTGGACCTTAAACCACTACCTTTGCTTCTTTCATCGTGTGCACCTTCAACAACTACTGCCGATATCTCCAAATCAATTCTACTGAAGCAAAAATATTTTCAGTCCCAATGCTAGTTGCCAAGGAGAAATTTGTCTGATCAATCCCTAGGACCGCAAACGTTTTAACAATGATGCTTACCTATCTTTCTTCCAACATAAAGTCCCGCTCCACAGTATAGCTGAGTAGGAACAGACTTATATGAAGGCTTAATCGGAGAATTAGGTGAGTTTTGCATCTTTTCCTGATATAAGATAGGCATCAACACAGGGAATGTATTTGCACCAAAAAGAGGGGTGGGGATATGTGAGTGAGTGGTTAACTTAGGGAAGGGAAGGCTGTGTACACATCTACTCATACGAAACTCGACTCTTGATTATTCGAGCCTGAGTCCTCGGTTGGTGGCTGGTGATGGTGGTGTGCGTTTTCAGGCACACTGAAGTTCAATGGTGTGTAAGTCCTTGAGCCCTCGGTGTCTAGGAGAAATCCCGCGGGTTTGGCCAATTTAATGAGAAAGGGAGAGGCAGAGGAGGGGGAGGCGGAGGGTCCGGTCCCACTGCCTGGGGCTGCCATTGGTTTGCTGAAGGTCAGACACTTTCCACCCAGGAGAACTCCTTCGGGGGTCTGGACTGCTTCAGCTGCATAGGCGACGGGGGCTGGAGATAGAGCCACATATGCTGCTTTTGGGTGGTTGCGAGGCAGCGTTTGAGCTAAAAGAATTATTCTACTGAACTACTCAAAAGTAGATATCGGCCTTGAACTGAAAATTTTGGAGATTGTTTTAACGTGTTTGGGTATTCAAATCGAGATTAGCGCAGAAGTTATCATTATCAGGAAGCTTGTCCCAGTTCAATCTCTCGAGTTTCGGCTTTAACGATGGTAGCATGAATGTGCGCCCATGCCACCTATGCGACCAATTTTCAAGCATTTCTTTACACAAATGCTACTACTAAGCTAATCCAAAAGAAGCAACATCCTGATCGGCATTGGCTTAATGCCAAGCTAAGATGTCACAGGAGAATGGCCGAATCTGCAAAGACCCGTTCACAGAAGGGCCACAAGAAGCACGTCGACTTTGTGTCCAAAATCTTTCTATGGACACAAAGACCTCTGATCGTGATTTGTGGACATAAAATACGCTTTTATATTAAAGATTTATGCTGATATTGATTGAGAATAGTGATATACTCGCTATAGATCATTATCCAGTATGAACGAAAAATTTATATTTTGGAGATCTCATCCAGATTTAGAATATGCACCACCGTCAATAAAATATGGGACTTTCGTTTAATCTTTGCTTTAATTAAAATAAAAGGTAAACTTGCAACGGCCAAAGTAGAAGAGTTTCACGATTCACAGACTTTTCACTCCCTAAAATTCGGCATTTTCGCTGCAGGTGAAAGGCTATGCTACCGGACTACACACTACGCATTAAGGGATAAGTCAGCACCTAAACTTCTGCGTCATGAGTGACACTATTTTTTAAACTGAAAAATACCTTCGTCTAGGCCTCATTATTGACATGATTGACAAAAACTTCCATTGCAGACACCGCCGCATGTCTATTATGAGGGCCAAATTCGTTAGCGTGGAAGTGAATGTGCCCCCTCGGTGTGGAAAGAGGGGAGGAAAACAGACACTGGCTACGAGACCGTGCCTTCCCTAGCCTTCGAACCCAGTTTATTGTGGCCACACACAGGCGCACCAACACGACAGGGGGTGGGGGGTTTTCCAAATCTAAATGCCAATCATTAGCACCAACATGACTGGCGTGAGTGTTCAAGCGCCAACTCCATCTAACAGAGTCTAATTAAAATACTCTACTTACGTGAGACGGCACTGCTGAGAGTTCCCATCGAACTGCAGATTACCGGAGCCTTTCCAGCCAGCGTGTAAGTGGTCGTACTCATCTTTCTTGATGTATTCTCAACGGAAAAAATCTTTTCCTTCTGTGCTAGCGAAGACTCCGAGACATCGACGGACTCCTCAGTGGTTCCAGACTGTGCTATTCGTGGATCCATCGTTAAAAGACTGGAAGATGGTGCCTGCATGAGAATTCCAGCAGGCTGACTTCCCACCACCTTTTCAAATCGATAGGGACTCAGTACGTCAGCTTGAATGGTGTCAAGGTTGTCAAACGACTGTACGGTATAGGCGGTGGTTATGTCTAAAAGTCAATCCAGTCAGTTGGTAAGAACTCTTCCTCACTCTTACAAATTTCAAGAGGGTTATTTGTTTTAATAAACCACCGCCCTATGTGCGGTTTGTGGGAGGATAAAAAAATTCACTCCTTCCCTATACCTATCTAGTTTTTCTTGCTGGAACAGCAGCGCATGGGTACACAACTGCATGTATTGTGCTCCCTTAGGAGAAGGCAGAACATTCTTCCGAAATTTGTAATTATGAAGTACCCAAAAGGCACAAATACTATCACTAGACCTTGGAATTGTATGCTCTCCCTAGTATCTTATAATTCTGCCTGACTTGCGTGAGGTGGTAATTCATGGATGAAGAAACGACGTTTAGGTCAGCAAATTAATTAAGGGGACTAGGCGGGAATGTAAACTTTCATGACTAATTGAAGTCTGTTACACTTTAGAATTCCACAAAGTTATGAAATGAGTGACAGTGCATGAGCGAGAATTATAGGGAAAATATCGATGAGATCCACGTCGGTCGCAGTTGCAACTTCATTGGAACATCAAAATGTACTATTATGTATGAAAAACAGTTGCGGATGCCCCATAAACCTGCCAAACTACTTGAGAGATGACAGGTATTTGGCGTATGCTATGATAAATGCTTGGTTAATTGGTGCTTCCAAATGCAGCCAGTTGTGGAAGGCCTTTAAGGGAGATTTGACAGCTCGATAGATTTGGACACAATGGAGAAATAAACATGCAAGCAGCACATCGTACGTGCTTGCCACTTGAAGTTTTTTCGAACAGTGTGGTGACTTTGCAATCCGGGGTTCTGATTTATGGGACACTGCAGATGGATGGGTTTAATGGAGAAATATCCGTGCTCTACTTTGCAGCCCTTCGAAGGGTGCGATAACTGGGGCAGTTCAGGCCGAGGTGAACCACATTGCCAGTAAAGGACGCTTTAAATCTTTATTACTGTAAATAGCGAAGCAACCTTTCAATTTCAGTTTGGAACTGAGGAGCTGTCAATTGAATGACGTTTTTTTACTGTACATCTGATCACGTCGATCTTTCCAGTCTGGCGAGGCTAGTCCTTCACACTGGTGTTCTAAGCCTTTGATCAAGTTGGATAGGCTAATAGCCTTTCAGCCTTTCCATGGCTCATATACCTTTTAAAATAAGCTTGACTCGATTCCAGAGCCGTGGTTACGGAGGCTTCATGTAACATTTGGAGAGCATTTAGAGAAGTTATGGTGTGGGATAGCCGAACGCACTGCCCGGAAACAGGCTGAACATGATTTTGGTGTTGGGCCACTCAATCACGTTCATGAAGATTCTAGATTTCAGAATGAGCAATAACATGCTCCTGTTGACTAAAGTAATTAGGGATGAACGTGCCAAGAACTAAAATTAATACAAAGTAATGTTTCACATCTGCATCAACTGGGAAAGAGGAGCCGTGGAAGCTACCAAGTGAATGAATTTCCCATGCGAAAATGCATTAACATATGGCTGTCAATCTACTGCCTATTATTTTAGTCTTCACTTTTTTTACGTACCTTAACGTGATGCGCACTTTGTTTGTTTGCTAGTTGACTGATTGATTGACTAGTGGTAAGAAATAGTTTTAGGCTGTTGCATTCAAACGTTATCAAAGTGAATGAACACGTCTTTGGCGCTATCCAGACGATTTACTACCCACCTTACGCCTCTAAGACATCTCTGAAGGATCGCGTCTACCTTATTTTCATTGTAAATCACTCACTTCCTCGAAATCAAGTCGAAATCGCAGTTGGTTCAAAGGTTGAAATGCTTCAAGTAGCTTTCAGCTCTTCTTGCAAAGTTGAGCCAGCTTATTTAGCTGGCTTGCTTAATAATCTCCGAGACGAGTAAACAAGTTAATGTAGTGCTTGGATTGGTTATTTAACTCCTAGTTTCGGCCACGAGCCACTTAGGGGTTCCACCACTGTACTCCCCGCCAGACGGCCTGGCCTCCGGGCTATGCAAGCAACCCCCAGCTAACCTGTACTTCAACAATACTTATTCTGTCCGCTTATCATGGATTCCTTTGTCTTCAGGAAAGTCTTAGGGCTTCTATATTAGCCTTATTTTACACTTCACAAAGAAAACTAGCTTCAATGTTAGAAAGTACTTAGGATAAAAATGTTCCAGAAACAGGATTTTTCATCCTCCAATTTATTTTCCTCTCTAAAATAGCGGAATTATTAAAATAAGCACAATTATCGCAGCGCAGTTATATTTAATGGTTAAAATGAAAGTGTATTAGGGATACTCCTCAGATATTATTCTTCACATTACAAAACACCCTAAATGACTTGCAGAATAAATTAATAGCTTTTGTTTTAAACTACACCTCAATGGAATTAATGGTTTCATAATCTAAAATCCACGAGCTACAGACGAATACTTTTTAATCTGTTGTGAAATTAACAACAAACGTTGGCTGTGTAATGCTTTTATTGTTTGTTTAACTCTCAGTTTTGGTGGAGGGGCGCCTAGGGCTCCGCCATTGTATGTCCGCTGGGCGGCATGGCCTTTGAACCATGTCAGTAGCCTCTACCCCCTCTGCATGTCGCCAATATATATTCTGCCCTAATATCATGGCTTCTCCGCCTTCAGGGTTGTCTCGGGGCCCTGGATTTACATTTACTGTATTTACTAAAGATAATTTTTAAAATGCTTTTGGAATTTATCTTTAATCTGGATAGGCATAGAGAATTGTTGTTGATCTTGACACCGTGATATTCCCAACTTCCTTCAAACCAGGCCGAAAATAAGACAGGCGGTGCAGGCATTGCCTACCTTACCCAAAAACATCTTGGCGATTTTTTTTGATGCACACCTTTTTTTAAACCGATCACTGCGTCCTTGAGGCTGCATTCCAAATCGTGTCATCCCAACAGCGTCTACTTTGTTAGGGGGCAATTAAAGGCGATTAGTTTTGTGCCAAAATGGATGAAAAGCAATGGGTTCTTTTGTGGGGCTTATTATTCCTCTAATTGGAGAAACCCAAGTTTTGGAACCGATTTCACCAACAAAAAGGGCGGCTTTTTGGAAGCTTTTGCTGTAAGCAGTGGAGCTTAATGAGTGGATACATGCAACGCATCAGTGGAAAATTGAGAGCCTACTTGAATCTGTCTCTTGGTCTGAGTGGGGCCTTTAAAGAGATGCTTTTGCATTAAAACTATTTACCGAATCTCAAATGCAGTTTCTCCGTTTAACTAGCACATGGGTTAAGTGGTTGATAGCATGGTGGAAGTAATTCGCAATAGACTAAATTTTGTGCCAAAGCAAACGGAATAGGAGAAAAATGTTTTTGCGCAACATGGATGATGATCCGATTACATGAGTAAGGCGTTGGTAAAAACTAGATTTCAGGCTTCACATATCTGAAGAAATTATACATAAACGAGTTTAATTATCAGTTAACCTAATCAGCAAAAGCAGTGGGAAGTAAGCTCTAAACATCCCATCAACGGTTCACATCCCGCTCGTTGTGGCGGAGAAAAAGTGTAAAGCATTTCACTTTGATATCCCTGAATGCACTTCTGGAAAAAACCTCAATCGCTACTCCTTTTATCCTACTTTTTACCTTAGCTTTGCTTTGGATTACTCCGAGGTATCAGAATATTTACCGACTAAAAGAAGCTAAGAATGCGTGTGTGAAGGAGAGAATTATACCTCCACCTAACCCTGAGGGCTGAGGTGAAATTCGTTTACATAAAGAGTACAGACCGACTGGCTAGATGACTAACTGAGACCGGATATACGTAATAATTATAAAAAGGATACCGGAAATAAGATTTCTGACTTAGCGAGTTAGGTGCAATTCCATCCACTTTTTCGTTAAGTCATCTAATAACCAACTCCATTCATTTCCTCCTCTGTCCTTACCACTTGAGGCTGAGAAAAGTGTCTCACCGGGTACGGCGTTATTCGTGTCAAGTAATTCAACTTAATGAGGTCCTACTGGCGAAATCCAATCGGCTCTGGGAGTATGAAGTGAATGAAATGTATCCCTACTTTTCCAGTGTCCAAGCATTTTTGGAAGGGAACGCATACGCCAGTATAGCGGCACACATGAGGAGCAGCGATGGTAAAGCCCGTCGTCAGTTTTGTTGACTCATTCTGCAAATGTAACGACTTGTTTTGGGTCCGCGCACCAGGTCCGTGAACAAACGGTAAGATACACTAGATTCGTTACTTTAACTGATGGCAAAGCTAATTAAGACAAAAAAGTTATAACGCGGCGAAACACAATGTGGTTATTTTACCCCAATTTGAATAAGCTCGCTATCTGCAAAAGTCGTAGAAACAAGTCATAAAATTAAAAATGGTGATAATACACATGAGTAGAAAATTTGGGGCTGAATTGCTTTTCCTTATTATTAAATAAGTATTCAGGTAATGGGGAAAAAATTATTTCGATCATTCAATGCGACTGACTCATTTCAAGTAAAGCTGTCAAAGTTCCGATCACCGACTCGCTCTTCAAAACATCCAAAAGTGAATGAGGTCGGTGTCATAGGCGTAAAACAGCTCAAAAATAATCTTTTCGTATACGAATGACAAGTATGATGCGATTTCAAACAAACCTAGGCTAATCCTGTGAATAATCTCTTAGTTGATAACAGTGAATTACAAATGCCAAGACATGAAAGCCACACTTACACATTTTCACACAAATCCCAGCTATATTTATTCATTCAACCTAGTGTTTCACCAACACGTGTAAAGCTTTGACTTCCGAGGATGTATCATAATGACCGAAAAGTTTTAGAACAGCCTATCCGGTTTGGTATCCAGCACACACTGACTTTTCAGTAGTAGAGTTATTCATGAATGGTTTCAAGGTGTTTACTGGTCCCACAGAAAACAACGCTTCATTAGCACGTTTCAACAATCGAGAATATGATTTTCCACAGTGTTGAATGAATGTCGAGCCCGTTGGATGGAAATAGAGATACCGCCTTCCGGATCTTCATCAACTTGAAGATTTAGGTAAGACAGTCTTTGAATGTTCCAGTCCTCTCATCGTGCCTTGCTTGAAGATGTCAACTGATGAGTAAGTATCCGTAGACTGTGGTGATTCGCTTTCGCTGATAGGAAACTTCTTTCATTGCAGTGCTCGCATTCACTCAACCCTCTACTCATTTACACTTCTCAATGCTTTTACCTGCCATGCTGATGGCCAGAGGTTGGACTGTACTAGCTCACGCCATTTTTGACGCCTATTATAAATAGTGATGCTTGAACACACTTGCTACCTGCTATTGTATGTGGTGGCGAAACGATAGCATACCTTCTAGAAGACTAAATTCCAAAATGCCCACTTAACTTGAATGTCATTCACCTTTTTTAAATAATTGAAACTCCTAATTCAACTGTTGGTCTTTTGCCTAATTTTATTCATCACAACCTCGGGTAGAGATCTTTTGAGACGTTGATTGATGGCCAGTCGTATCAATTTATCAGTTTAATTTGATGCCACATTATCTCAACTTGCTTAGTGGATTGACAGTTAGGATAAATTAGAATGGTTTAGTTAATTTACCAATTTGCTTAAAGCCCCCTAATTGATGCCCTCGTGAAAAAAAGACCATAAAGTAGACATTAGAAGAGTTTTTCAGTCGTTCCCAATCGAAAGGGAAAGAAAGGGTCTCTAGATTAAATCAACGGTTTTTACGGACCCTCTCTGGAGTCATGGCATCGGTGTAGCCTCTGAAAGGCGTTGCCTATTTCGCAAACGTGAGAAAGGACAAAATAGATTTAGTCCATGCTACCGTGAATAAACAAGGGATCTTCAGTCAGCGGCTAGTTTTCTTCGGATTAAATGGAATACGAGATGAATATTTGAACCCTTGCAGACATTATATGGACGCTTTAGTTTTGCAGATTTTGCACCGATATGGGATGTAACCTCTTTTATAATTCAAAAGCAAGAAGACGGTGGGAAAACATAGTTATTCTACCGCAGGAATTCGCATGATGCGATTGCATATTTCATTAGACTGTGTGTGGGAGGTGTGGTAGTCATCCATGATTCGCAATACGGAAGGGGGGTCCAACAAGTCCCCCTACCAACACAAAAGCCCAGAAAGGGGTTTCCCTATCACTGAGGCAGTGCAGATTCTGTGCACTAAGAGGAGTGGAGAGGTAGCCTGCTTCCACTGTCCTTCGTTCGTGTTGCCGTAAAGTTGTGGTGTCCGGTTGGGCGAAAAATCTGAGCTAATTTAATTAATGCCCAAGCTATTACTTGCGGTGCTCTGGTGAGGGTAGCTAAATTAACTAATTGAAGTAGGAAAACGATGTAGCCAGGGGAAAAGTCATTCAACTTTCGTTTCTGACCAAGCCACACACGAGGATTTGGTGTTTCCAAATCCCTAACGAACTCATAAGATTATCAAGATGGGGTGAAAATAAGATGGTCAACTTTAAAGTATCTGAAATCAAAGAGTGAGTCTGTCTTGTTATACCTAAGCCGGACAATGAATCCAATTGCGCACCACACCTCTAAAACCGTCATGGGCGATTGATCTGTTCGTAGAATCGTCAGGGTACAGAAGTCAGAAGTGGGACGTCCGATAAATGGATTCGCAAGGCAGGTGCATAGGGATACCAAGAGCTCTCTACTTTAGCATCAGTTCCAATGCGAGCCGCCAAAACGCCTGGTTATAGGGACCATCGTGATGACATGGAAGACTTAGCTTTACTGTACCATCACTTACATTATAATAGATCTACTTTGTGCTAGACTACCAAAGGACCACACTTGGTCTTTGCTCTCCGCAGTTTCAGGCATAGATTTGGCGGATTGAAGGTCCGTTTATAATAAAGCCTTATCTAGATCTGCGTATTCCAAGGATGGCTAGAGCGTCACAAAACATTTCGGGAAAATTGTAATTCCTCTGCAAATTGCCCACTGGATCACCTGGAAAAGTGCTGGAACTACGATGCGTCTTCAACGTTGATTTACAGTTGTTTAGTCATTTTGCAGTAAGAACTATATTGAATGCAACTACCTCACCATCAAACACTTTCCATTTTTAACCCTTATTGACGTTTAAAATGACTTCATAGTCGTACAAATTCAGTTGCCCTATCCATTATTTGGCATTTGTTGTTCAAAAAAAGTACTAAATAGTGATAGAAATACACACCCAACCTATTAGATGCTTACAAAACTTCCATATGAAAATGAGTATGAAACTTGGTTTTACGTTGAAGAGGAAATGCGTCATGGCAAAATCGAGTCAGATAATCAACATACCATTGGGAGCTCCTACAGCTGCTCTATGACAGCTGTCATCCCCCTTCAGTGTATTTCTTGTGACCGTCACATAGGTGGAGGTCGGGTCGATAAATGGTGGTGGCTGCGACGAGACGCCGTAGATCTTTTTCGCAATCGTCGAGCCGGGACCACCACCATTACCTTCTCCGTCTTCTCCAGCAAACTGGAGCTCAAATTCAGCACTTTTCAGCTTGGGTTTCACCGCAGTAGGGCACTGCCTCCTCGACTGTTCTGTTAACATCCGTTTCCGCAGACAAGCGATGGCCAGAAGCACAACAATGAAAAGAAGTGCTGCCACCGCCGCTACCATAACTGTAATGATGATTAGAGACTCTGTAGAGATGAGATTGTCATGATCTTGTTGATATTGCTGCAGTTTGCCGCTCGGCAGATGATTCTGCTGATTAGACCTACTGCGGACCACCTTCTGCTCCCGATAAGTAGCGGAAGTGTGAATGGGAGGTGTGTTAGGTCTAGACAGGGTTGTAGAAATTTTCGAGTCGTGCGATGAGAAACTTAATCCAGATAAGCGAACATCAAGAACTGCTGTCGTGATGCGGGCCGGTTTGCCTTGATCCGAGGCTCGAAGGTACAAACGAAAGGTCTTAAAGGAGAGCATTCGGAGCCGGTTTTCGAGGAGGAGATTCGTTGTGGAGGTGCTAATGGCGGTAGTTGAGTTCGCCTCCTGTACAGTGGATGTTGATGATGGGGCAGATATTGGAGTGGCTGTGAAGGGCCTGCTTATGTACAGACAGCCCGTTTGCTCATCCAGTTCAAAATGGCCCTCCTCATTACCGCTAATGATAGAGTAGGTTACCTTTCCAAAGTCCCCTTCGTCGTTATCTGTTGCATTCAGCTAAAATAAAAAAAGGAACAAAGAAGCACTTATAGCCCACCACTTCTAATTTCACTTTTGACAAGTTAGACATGAACTCTGCAGACAAAAAAGATAAGGCTATCAACTTTTACGCCATTACTACTTATTTCATACTTTTTCTGCCTTCGTAAATCACACTTGCAGATAGCTGTACGTATGATTCTGACACCGGATTAATCATCTAGCAAACCCCCTTGCTCCAGGAGGGTAAAGATGCACGTTAAGTAGCCTCTTCGGCAGTCATGATATGGAATGTAAGCACGCCTTTGAAGCCTAATTATCAACCCTCACATTTTAGGGAGGAAGGGTTCCTACAAGTGCTAATCACATTTGTTTTTGTACTGAAGGAAACTATTGGCGTTAAATTTAACTACGCGATTTGTCCTCCAACGTAACACTGTGATATCCTGTCCATAATCATAGACTATCAAGCCTCCTCTTCGTTAACAATAAACTTCCCCTCTCACGTCTTCAGGGATGGCTTGGGAAAATACATTGGTGACTCCAGAACTCAGGACAGGATATAAGTTTGACCCAAGCGAGCAAAAATCTTGATTTCTTTTACTGAACATTAAACCTAGACATTTAAAAAGGCAGATGTCTGTACTGGACCACTGAACGTGGGGACTCCAAACCATGTTGGCTACTAAAACCTTTCCCAGTCTCGATTTCTGTATTATGTCTGACAACACGAAGGAAGGAGATTTCGATAAAACGGAAAAATTCTTTAAGGAAACGCATCAGACCTAGTTATAAACAGCAAATGACAGCACCTTATGTTGCCGCCAAAGCAAATGTTGCCACCGAAAGCGGGTGACAGGAGGGATGTGCTTGCAGTAGATCATGATCAAGTCTCGGGTACTGCTTCTTTGATAGGTCTCCGATTCACTCCGCCTTGCAGAGAAGACAGTTCCAGAATCCCAGCTAATTTCAATACCTCACTATTACTAATATGGCGGGTAGCATCTCCTCTATGATGCAATTTTAGCATATCATATGCGTCCCTGTTTCGCAATAAGCTGACGCTCACAGAACAATTCTAATGAAGAAAGACCTTGAAGGAAGAAGGGGACTCTACAGTAAGACAATATTCGTCATAATGATATATTTAACTAAGAAAACTCTCTGATTTCATGTGGTTAAGTTTCCACTTTGGTATCACGGGGCTGAGATTGCGTTGAATCAACTTACTGCACTCTGTATAGCAGGTGCAAATACACCTTTTTTTCTGCTAAATAAATTGCCCTTTTCTAATCAGAGCTATTTAGTGGTGTCTGTACGACTTTATTTTGTTATTTTGTTTCATGGACACTCAAGACTCCGCCTCCGGGCCATGCCAGTAGCTCCTTAGTCCCTCCCTACGTCGGTAATACATTTTTTACTTAAGTATTATCATTTATCTTCAGGAATGACTCGGAGTGCCAGTCTAGTCGCAGCAATCTAAGGTATAATTATCATTATTTCCGCTACCGAATGCTAAATTTTAACGTGACAGAAGAAGAGCATAAGCTGTGAATGGGATAATCCGTGACGAACCCTAACAGAAGGGATGGAAACGACGTCTGCCTACAGCAACTACCTCAGTCCTGTGTTCTGTAAGAGAGCTATTTTCAACTTGGGCGACACTAATTGTGGCTGTAAACTATTAGAAAAAGTTGTTACCGAGCTGACTACGGTACTTGTATGGTGGCAATCAAGTGAACAAGCGACACACCCCCCACAGCTCTACTAGCTGGATTGAAGCTAGATGGGTAAATAGCTGGGCAGCACTGAAGCGAGAACAGAGAAGCAAGGAGAAAAGACGTCAATTCTTATCCCCACGAAATTGTCTAAACCTGTTCCTTACTGAATGACTCTGCTTATAGGCCAGTGTTCTTACGACTGGTGGTGGCAATAAGGGAAGACCTGCACATTGCTTCCCCGATGCAGTTCCTAAACAAAACTCCAGATTCAGTAGAAGTGCCAAGAGGAATTAGTGATGTAGGCACCTACTCCCTGTAATGATGTAAAAATATGACAAGTGTTTGCTCATCCAGCAAAAGTATAACGTATCTCTCAAACTCAAAAAGCAAATAATGTTCTTTTTTAAGGCAGAACCCTAAGTTATTTTTGTTTTCAAGTTAGTAAGGAACAAGCCACACCACGAGGCAAAAATGGGACCACCCATATGAAATTTCCACGATTATACGTGTTTGCAAGCATTGATGGTGGGTTACCTGGATGTACATATCTACCGGACACATCTCTACGCATTACCCAAGAGGTATTGTAAAAGGATATGCAAAATTATATGCACGAGTCAAACTCCGTTTCATGATTTCTGCTTTTGCTTAACGGTGTCACGGGAACCGTTGCATTTTAATGAGAGGAACCTTACACTTCGGTATGTTCATGGTCACATCATTCACAGGTACCACCAATAGGACTGCAGAGAGGACGTTCTAACATATTTTGATGATTTTTCTCAATGTTCGATTCCGTTTTTGTTTAAAATTCCCTGAGTAGCAGAAAATGGATGCTAACTTGGTCCGACACATAGTTTGCATGGAAAATGTTGAAACGATTGACCATCCCAACGACATCAAATACAGCAACTTCCATTCCAGGTTAGGCTTAGCATAGTCCAGGGATATTCATTTTTTTGGAAAAAAGGGAGTCTGTCCACTTTAACGTCATGGTTAACTAAAAACATTTTATGATGTCAATACCAACTGAATGGTTGCACAAATATCCGCAAATCAGTTTTCTTAAGCAGCCTTGACAATGCCTACCCAGCGAATGTAAGAAACGTGGTCAAAAAGATAGTCGAACAAGGATCCAACATCGACTTCTGCTGTCCATGAACCCACAACTCGCCAAAGTATCCGTAAAACTGGCATATAACCTTCTTTTGACAGGTTTTTTTTCTATAACACCTATGATTTTCTCAAGATCAAACTGAAAGTCGCTGGTGTTGAACACAAATTAGGTCTGGTGTAGCAGAAAAAATTGGTAGCGAAAGTTTGGTCCTTTGAGCGTGTGATTCACTACTGTATGCGCTGGACAGATATCATGGATACGACAGCTGTGCATGTCCAACATGTCAAAGTGTGAGAATGAGTTTTTTGAGCGATCTATCTCCCCTGGATGGCTAAGCAACGCCACTTTTTGTCACCCCAAAACACAAGCAAGTATTTAAATAATCCTACTTTGAATTTAAATTTGGTAAAATTGAAATCCATTAACCGAGTTTTGTCTACAGAAGAAGATGTTTAGGCGGGCCTTAGAAGAGGGCTTTCACATTCGATTCAAATGTCACTTGAGATGTTTTCCTAAATTTGGGTGGAACGGATACCACGGATACTAAGTAATCTTTTCGGCTTTTAAGTAGGAGAAATTAAAATCTTGCCCAGTTCAATTGCGCGATTTAAGTATAGGTAAATGTAAAGCATACGAAGCATTAAAAATGAGATCTTTAAGTTAAGAACAACTTCCTAGGCGTTGTGATTGAGAAATCATCTGGTGCTTGTTAATCCTTATAGCACGTTAATTGCAATAACTTCCAGAAATTTATTCCAGTTATTCTTTAGGCACCTATTTGAGGCTACAGAGCACCGTCGTTACGCCATAGCTACCACTGATACACTGTCTACAGATGGAACCATAAAAAGCTTAAAATTTAGATTCGATCACTTTGCCAACTGAACCAAAACACAGTTTGCGATTAAAAAAGCAATTTGCAGGGCTATGACATTCAAATATTATGCAGAATGCTCTTTATCAAATATTACTCATGGTTGTGGCGGTTAGCGACAAATGCTATTACTCAGTTGATAAGTGATAATATTTTGGGGTAACTCGTTTCACTGAGATGGAGTGTATGCACAGCCCGCAGACCCATTTGGAACTGCCACCCTTTTCTCACTCTCTCTGTCCCTCTTGCATACAAACACACATACCTTACTGCCAAAGCGGTCTAATTTTTAACTTCCTGCTGTTACTGCAGTAGTTGCTGCCGCTGCCGCCACCGCCACACATAGCGTGCATCTACTAATTACTTTTTTATCTTCTGCGGCAGGTAGGGCTACTGATTCACGGAACGGTTGGAGCGGCGCCTTTTCCCGCTCCACCTGTGCCCCCACCGCCACCACCGACATACAACAGGTGCCTACCTGCTGCACGGCCCTGGCTCCGTCGTCGCGGTGGGCTTTATCAGATTGCAGCAGCTGTTAGCGTGCGTGGACCCGCTCCCACAAGCTCTCCTGCCTCCCCTTCCCCACACTGGTAAAGTGGTCAAGCAGCGGTGGCGGCGATGGTGGCAGTGCACTTTGAAGCGACGCCCACCGACCGACTCATTCACCTGGGAACATTCTGTTCTCTCAGGAAAGCGGTTTTTTGCTTATCGCATTCTCCCTATCCTCTCCGAACCTGATTCTTGGGTGGTCTAAACAATGCCTTGCGGGCACCATGCCTTGTTGTTTGGACAGGCAAGCATTGTCCCATACATCCTATGATTAGTGACATTAGCTCCGAGTCGCGAAAGACAGGTTTCTTACTGAACTTTCAGCATTCCTAATTCGTGGAATTGTTGTATTGGCCGCTATTTCTATCCATAGGAGTTAATGGAAGATTTGCATAAAAAGTGGTAGAACTAGCTCGCATCCCTCTTCCTGGAATTCACTCCTACTAGATTATAAACAAACGTAAAAGTCGTGTTAAATTAACACAATCGTTTGAATCAGCAACTTTTTCAGTGTTAACGAAGAGGGGATTCTAGCTTATGAAATGGACAAAAGGTATTCAAAACACACGGAACCCTCCTAAAATCTTCCACTATCCAACTGTGATTGGAATTTGGCGGAAGTATACCATCGAAACATTCTTGGTCAGAGGCCTTATGAATCTGGAAGTAAAGGCGTTTCAAGTAGTGTATGGAGATAGATTAAGTAGGTACCAATTATTTTGAGTCTTTTTAAATCTGACACAACTATGTTTTTTCCTGTGAGGCTTCATCTGATGGATTAATATTTTATTATTCATAAACTAAAAAACACTACCCTGGACTCGTCACTAAACATTTTGGCATCGGGATAGAGGGAGAGACCTTGGGTTTATAAATGCCATATAATCTGCCCAACGAATGGACTAATTTACCCTGCCCTCAAAACCAGTCAATCAGCTGATGGATGATTGGTAGGGGTAAGCATACCCCCATTTCAATTCGTATGGAAGATATCCACTTTCCATGCCACCCTCGCTATGCCTCATCGCATGCATTCATTCCACTTAGTCTACGACTGTGTATCCCGCGTGCGTATTTATCAAAGCCCCTCAACCGTGTCCAACTGATCTGTAACCCCACTCAATGCCTCTTGCCAATCTTGCAAGCATTTACAGAATTAACGCAGTTGAAGAGGAGGGAGAGGTAGGACCGGGCCGTTGCTTCATTATCGATACATGCTCGTGTGGCACGCCCACTCACCCACACAAAACAGCTCCCAGGAAAGACACAATTTAATCTAACCGCTAACAATGTTTGGGTGCTATATTAACGCCATTGAAGGAGAAGGAAAGGGTGGAGTCGGAAGCAGGTGGCATAGGATATGGGTCGGACATCATGCGGATTAATGCCCTATCCAGTATTAAAAGTCACGCTGAAGGTGTGTAGTGTGATCCCTTTGTGCCTATTTGATGCGATTGTGTCACAGTGTCACTCTATTAAAAAGCAGCTCTGGCAAACACGAATCTGGGTGCTTTGGAATCATCTCTAAAGTGGCTGCTAGTGCGTGTGGTTATAAAAAGTGTACGGTAAATGAAATTTGAAGGCTTAAGGCTTCATTCATGTTGCAGGGATGTATAAACACCAAATATTTGGCTGACTAATAATGAATGTCACAAAGATGTAGAGAATTTGAATTAGGACGATTCTTCAAGGAGCTCCTCTACACTTTCTGCTTTAAGACGATTTGCTAAATCCACGTGTCGCGGTAATTATGCAGTTTCGCTGAAAACCTCTGGAAAACGACTGCTTAAAGTGCTCAAATAACAGGGGAACGGAATGGATGAAATCCACTGAAGTATGGAGGAGCCATCATTATCTTTTGGTCCAAAAACCTTTCTTGTGTGCTGGAGGCTCACCGTATGATGCAATTTTTCGCCTCGTGAGCAAGTTTTTATCAAACGATCCCCGCGTCGGCAAACAGGCAAAATTACGGGGAGCACAAGGTATAGAGGTCACAATGGGAAGAGAGCTGTTCAACAAAAACGTGTACATTCAATTTTTGCATATTATTACGCTATTTATTCAAACCTCCCGTGACTCAACAACCACATCAGCAAAATGGGACCCCATGAGTTCCACGTTGGCTACCCTCGACGACTATAGATCTACATACAGACTGGTGTGAGGACGTTGCTGAAGCTAATTCAATCCTCAGGATCCATTTTCTAAACACTTTGAGTAAATCATTGGCTTTTTATTCACTTCTCATTCCAAAAAACCAGACAAATGGCCAAAAATGAATTGCTGGATTCAACTTCCGACCAGCCGCTCAATTTTTCAAACAAAATTATCACCCAGGAGAAGTTTCTTAATTTGTCGCATCGTTCACTAGTCAGATATTTACCAGCCGCACGCTTAAATGGTGTCCTGAATTACATTGAGTCATAACAGATCTCGCATTCCAAAGTGGCAGAATTTTTTCGCTTGATATAAACGTTTTGAAGGCACGTTGTACTCCTAGTACCCTATTCCATAAGCAATAACCTAAGCGTCTTTTCTCCAGCATTGTTAGCGAATTTACTTCAGTGGGCTGAGTGTATATGCGAGCATACTTGCTTGGGAGCGAATGACGGTGGCAGATGGGCGCACGCGATGCTGAGACTTCACTTGGCTGAAGCATGTGACAGGGGAAGGGAAAGAAGGAAAGGTGCCCGTGTAGACCATTAGAGAGAAAGTGAGAACGAGGGCGGGAGAAGTATCCTTCCATATCGCCCCCACCTGCCCCCCTCCTCGCCTTTCCTGCCTTCTGGTCCCCTTGACTGGACCGGAATGGCTAGTGCCAAGCCTGGCGCCTTGATCGAGCATGCATTTGCGCCTAGCAGCCGCCTAGCGTGACCATTTTGGTCAGCAGAAGGGCGGGCAGGTGGGTGACAAAGGACTGGAGGGAGGGAGAAGTGGCCATGAGTTTATATAATATACATAAATATATCCACATATTTATTTATACTTCCATTTAATTTTATTGCCTTCAGCCATGGAAGCGATTGAATTCACAGGACGTGCACGTTAAGTTCATTTACAATCCAAAAGTACCTCACTTTGCCAGGATGTACGCAAACATAAAACGCCAAAAAATTTTTACATTTAGTCCTCAGACAAATTTTCCCGAGCAGAACTTGTGAGAAAATAATTTACCTATTAATCCCCATGTCTGTGAGGAACTTAATTTAACTTGAGGGGTGCTCAAAATTGGAACAGATCTAACTCCTTCCATGTGTGAAGACATGACCAGGCGGAAGTATGCCTGTCACCCAAATATATCCATTCGACTTGGATGAAATTTGACAAAGCGTCTGAAATCTGAAAAACTGCAGAACAACAGAAGAATGCAGATTCCTGCTAAAACTAACTTTCCTTCCTGATCCGTCAGGCACTCCTCTTTTTCAAAAGCATCGACCTTTTAAATAATGAAGAATCTCATCACTTAAGAATCGTACCATAGCTTAAAACCTTGGTTTAAAAGAAAAGTACAGGGTCTACCGTTAAAGCTCACATAAATGGTGAAATTAGCAGTAGACGGCCCCACAGCTTCCTCCTGAGCAGGAGTATGAACAGCCTCAGTATTTCCTTTTAACTTCATTGGTGGTAGTCGTAGGACAAGAGGGCTCTGCATTTACTTACCTTTGAATGTTGTGACACAAGAAATTGATAAATGCTGCCGTGATGGCGGTTTTTTAATAGTAAATACGGCATCACTGAAGCTCTTTGTGCAAAACGACAGTTAAAAGGCAGTTATAACTCTCATTTCCTACTGGACTTGTTTAAAAGACACACATCTGCTAAATGTAGCAGTATTGTTACCTTTAGAAAGCAAATGTCCATCTTTGCAGAAGTGTCCACGATACAATGCCAGTTTTTTTTTTTACCAAAGAACAAAATAATACAACGGAGATTACTGGTGGATATGTTGTAAAAGGCGTCAGCCCTGCATTTCGGAGCTCTGATGCAAGTGGGCAGAAGAGGCAAAATCAAAGGAAGCCCCATATATCATCAGTGCCACCTCAAGCTCACCCATTGGCAAAAATTGTTGGGAAAGGATGACTAGGCGTAACTGGACTGCACATCTGCATGGCGTAGGTGAATGGCCTTTCGCCTTAAAACGAGGGGGCCCCTTCTCCCCTGCGGGGAGGAGGGACTCCATAAAATGAAAAATGGGGAAGGAGGAATAAAACCGGGAGTGGAGTGTTTGTTCTTTGTTAAAATGGATAGCAGCAAGCAGTAACAAGATGACTCTTCACGGAGGTGACGAATCTAGCTCAAACATAACCATTTTTCCCAATTCTGTTTTACATAAACTTGGGCCCACAAAAGGTTCAAAAACTGCTTTCCAGTAAAAAGCTCCGCGTAAAGTCAAGTGCATGTATTTTCAGAAAATGCTTTCTTAGAACGCACCGATCAGAGCGTAATTAAAAGGCTGAGGGTCATGAAATTCTCCCCTTTAATGAGGCTTGAAATAATTCTAGAGGAGGCTTTCGAGAACTTAGCAGTTACAATTAGCTTTCAAACCGGTAATTTGATAATTTCGGCATGGTTTATGCTACTATCGGCATAAATTAAAGTATAAGGTGTTTAGTTATACCAAAACCGTTTAATCAGGACTCTATTTGTGCCTTTTTGAGAATGCAAAACGTCAATGTGCTATTCTTGCTGATGCTGCGTTGTCTCCAAAACGGAACTTAGTTTCATGAGTGACGCCCGAGCACTCTTATCTGGGCTCTCAGGTCACAATGCACGACATGTGACCTCGCTCGATTTATAAACACTGGTTAGACACAGTCGTGTCGCAAACGGATAAGGTTTTCCTAAAAACGCTCAAACGAACGTCAGATGTGATTAGCCTGAGGATAACTACGTTGTTCAGCTTTAGAGCAGTAGTTGAAATGACAGTTGGTCTCGAATCAAAACAATGAAAATCTGGTTAACTTGACCCAGCAATGGTTAAAATGCATTGATAATTTGTCTAAACGTTTCATTGTCAATCGGAGAATGCACCAATTCATAATTAGAAGCACGGTATTGGAGCGCTTACTCTTTTCAACTGTAGATATCAAAGCCAATAGCAATTTGTAACTAGCAATTCAGAATCGGTAAATTTACCCCTACAGCATGGATACTGAGGGCCATTTTAAAGGCGCACCAATCTGAGAAGCACCGTTTAAAGCGTTGCCAACAGCCGCGGGATAAAGGAAACGACCCAGGCACAACCATGGATGTGTTAGGATTATCAGTGGCCTCCCCTACACGCGCCTTCCCCTTACTTCCCTTCGTCATCGCAGCCCATCCAAATCCCGACTGAATGACGCAAATCGGGGTCATATTGTGATTGAATGTGAACGTCTGTGCGTGTTTGTACAGGCGAAATGTGGAATCACAAAAGGACAAAATAAATATGCCTAAGTTAGCCAGACCACAGGAATCCGCATTTTCAGTGACCCTGATTTTGAACCAATTCAATGGCACTACATTGCAATACCGTGCGTTGCCCGTACATACCAAAGTCTATAATGGAACTACTGGATGATTCCAGAAACAGGCGCGTGGAACGCAAAGAAGTATCGGGTCTAGAAAAAGGAATAATATCTAAGCATGTCTATAACGATGGAATACTTACTGATCGACCTCTAATCAGAATTATTTTCCCCAATGTCGTGGCAGAGAGGTAACTTATAAAATCCCACCTGGTCCCCACCATATGATCAGACAATGTGTCAAGGCTGGCCCGGCTGATAAGCTGAACACAAGCATTTCAATGCAGGACTCCAATTAATACAAGCCTTAATCAGACGTCTGCTCAACCTGTCAAAGCTCAGTACACAACAAGGTGGATAATTTGCTATTTGCTCTTTTTTCGTGCACCAGGTGACAATAAAAAGGCACAGCTGTTGCTGTCACCTCGAATAACTGGGGTTTTGGCATCGTGCATACATGCTAAAATATGTGGCTGTTAAGCGTTCTATTTTAAGAAAAAACAAGACTTGAATAAAGCCTCGAAAGTCGGCGTTTTGTGGGAAACCGTGGAGCTGGAGGTCTATTTAAATTATCTATTCAAAGACGTGCCACCTGAAGATAACTCCTACGATGTTGAACGCTTCTAAATGCTTAGGTCGCCTATTGGTCTGATCTAATTTGAACAATTTCATGCATCATTACAGTCTTATTTTGTATGCTAATCTCAGAAATGAAGGGACAGGCAGGATGTTTGCTACTGTTAAGTGCAAATTATTTCCGATTTGGGCATTCGAGAGGAGAAATTTCATATTACAGAAATAGTTCCACGACTCATAAACAGAGAAGTGGGAAAGGTGATGGAGGCCTAAAAAAGACCGCTCGAATTGACTCAATCTTAGCTAAGGGAACAAAAGCTTGGATGCACTTTTAAGCTTTAGGGTTTCTGACTGCGGGAGAAGGGAAGGAAGAGGGAGATGCATCGTAATTAAATGTCACTTCTGATATTGTCACAGCAGTGGGAAAAAAAAGAGAACCTCGATATTCTGCCAAGTGATATTTAAAAGTGCGGTTTTTTAGAGACAGATGTAAAGGTCCCTTCAGAAGGGTTTATCAATATGGGCATTTAAGTCAAGCGACGACACCTACGTATCCTACACTTGCCTTACCTCCTCCATATATCAGCACAGAACGCCCTATCGTTGAAATTGACTAGCTGAATGGGTTTTATGAGGATAAGTTTACTTATTCTTTTTCCATGTCCAAAGAAAAACAAATGTGGAAAAATTCCTCGCATAGTTGAGAGAAAAAAAACAAGCAGCAGTGCTCCATCTGTTTAGCTACATTTATTGACATGGGAAATCGGGAGCAAGTGTAAGGGCTTAGAGTTGTGGACTGCGTTGCTTGTTTACCACTTTAAGCAGACAAAAAAAGCAAGCTGGAAAGTAGGCAGGCGTGAAGTTTTTAAATCATCACAGCAGGCACGACAGGAGGCACTTGAAGCCCATAATGTGCTATACGTCAACATCTTCCAGGTGTTTATAAAAAGAAACGAGAAGGAATAAGGACCTCAATGCTTCCTACTAAAAAGCCCCTCTTTATAAGAGAGCATAAAAGCATTTAAATTAAGAGACGCATTCGTAAAAAAGGACCTAGTTAGAACACAGAGGCGTTAATTCACCCACTCATATCAGATCAGAGTATCGAAAGTAAAAGATTTTTATTTTTCTATCCTTAGGGGTACGAAAAAATATTGCGTGACACCGGAGGAAGTAGATTAATCTTTAATACGAATTCCTAACCTATTAGCTTGTAACAGGACTTACTTCAGCTATTCGCTGTCCAACGGAAGCATCCAAGGAGATATTGATGACACGCTCATTGGGCTTCGGAAAATGCCAGACGGGTGAATTGTCATTTACATCCTGAAGTCGGATGATGACTTGCGCTGATCCCGTCAACGATGGCTGACCATGATCCCTTGCAAGCACCTCAAGGACAATAAGTTCCTCCCTTTCCCGGTCCAAAGGCCTCCAGTCGTGTACCTTTCCATCGTTTGTAACCTTAGAACCTAAGTACAGTTCACCCGTACGTGAAACAGTGAACCAACGACCAGCGGAAGTTGAATTTGAAGGTTGTTGTTGAAGCCAGTAGTAGAGACGCCGGTTTATTTCATCAGCATCGCAGTCGTTTGCATGCACCTCTCCCACCAACAGAGGTGGTGTTGCGCTTTCGCTAATATTTAACTGGTAGACAAGTGTGTCAAATACAGGCTGACAGTCATTGACATCTGAGACGGTGATTTGAACTGTTGTAAAGGCGCTGTTGCGTTTGAGGCTGGAATTAGTCTCCTCCCCACCATCAGTAACACTTACGGTTAGATTGAAGAAGGATACGACCTCACGGTCAAAGATGACTGCTGATCGAAGCTCACCCGTTCTTGGATCCAGTGTGAACCACGTGGACACGCCTTGCGTGTTTACGGGGAAAGTGAGGTTTGAGGGATTTGATTGAGAAACGTAAGTGACATCAGGTTCACCGACAATCGAATAACGTAGTCCAGCTTGTCCATTCAATGTGTACGGGTCGTCTGCATCGTTTGCTGTAATATGGGAGATTAAAGTTCCAACCGGCTGACCTTCGGCAATGCTTCCAACCAGAGGTTCCACAAACTGAGGTACTGAGTCATTTTCGTCCAAAACAACAACGGTGAAAACCACGCTTTTTGAACGTGAGAAAGAGTTTCTATAACCCACCAAATTACTCTGCACAAGGATGTGATTACCAAATCGGTCAGCCTGATCCCAGCACTCGATTCGGACCAAATATTTGGCGGAAACCTCTCTATCCAACGGCTTCTTAGCAAGACGCACCTGAAATCTAGCTTTGTGTGACTGGCTGTCAAGATTAAGGAGTTCAATCTCCATCATCTCGTTATTGAGTTTGCATCGCGGAGGTTGTTTTAGCCGTTCTGTGGCCTCTTGAAGACTGAGTCCATTAGCCTGTAGAAAGGCGTCCCGGATAGGATTGTTAGACCGAAGGAACCTCGCCTCTGCTGCATCATCGCCGTCCGTTACAGTAAAGGTTGCTATCAACTGATCCGGTGGACCATTTTCTTTAACTTCTATGGTTAACTGTGAGCCGGAGACACGGTGATGAGGATCAAAGAGATGAAATCGCGATGTTGCAGTGAGGTGTGAATGAAGGTTAATAGCAGGTGGATGATCATTAATGTTAAGAATACCGACAACTATGACCGCCTCATCAAACCATAATCCATCCGTAACCGTCACAGAGAGTTTATAGGAGGTTATTTTCTCGTAGTCCAGTTCACCCTGCACCCTAATTTCACCTGTACGCTTATCCACCACGAAGAGACTAGCAACCTGCGAGGTCACTGAGGCAGCAAGTCCAAACTCCAATTTACCCAGATCCGATTCGTCCTTATCACTTGCTCGTAGTCTATAAATAACACTCCCGATAGGACTGTGTTCCAGCACCCAAACCAGATCCTTGTTTTTCTCAAACTTCGGTGGGTGGTCATTCACATCCTCCACAGTTATATTAAGCATGAGGTATCCAGTTTGCGGCTTCACAGCTCCTCCATCCGCTGCGAATATTTTTACCTGATGCGATTTCTGCTTGTCACGATCCAGCTCCTTATTCAACACCAACCACAGTTTGTAAGGTGGTGGGTTTGAGTCGATAAAGTTTGAGATGCTTCTGGATTTTCCTGTCCATTCGAGTGAAAATAGACCATCCACATCTGATTCTATGCCATAATTCACTGTCGTATTTTCTGGATAGGCATCAGGATCCACAGCTTCTGGAAGCTCAATCTTTGTCCCCACTTTTGTGTGTTCCCTAATCGGCAAATTAAGTACAGGGATGCCTGCATTTAAGTGACTGTGGTCACTAGACGATCGGACGAGTGGATGCGAGGTTCTTTGGAGCTGCCACGTGGGGGCGTGGTCATTTATATCCAACACACGGATGGAGAGGGATAGGAGTCGCTGTTGCATGACGTTATCAAAGATACTAACCAAATCCACCATCAGAATGAGGGACATCGAGCAATCATCTTGTCGCATTTCACCCGTAGGAGATGCAAGACCATCGAAGGACTTTTGATGCTGTTGAAAACGTGAGCAACAAACGCCCTCAGTGGGACACAACTGCTCTCGGTCAATGCGTTTCTTGAGGCAAAGGAAAGAGGTGTTCAATGCCTCGTTAAGGCAGATCCGAAAGTAGGGATTTGGTTCGAGTAGGGTTATTTGACGGGGACGCAAGTCTGCCCATTGTATTCTTGCTCTTTCTAGAGCCTGCCGGGTGATGAAATCCAAATTCTCTGCGAAGGTATCCACATCTTGTTCCTCAACTACAGAGAGTTCAGCATATAGCGTATCAAGTGTCGATCTCTTTTGAACACGGCTACTGACCGCAGTCGAGGCGAGTAATAAGGCAGCGAAGAGGTATCGGTAAAGGTGGTAACGACCCATGGTTTTGTCGTATCGTTCAAGTGTTTGTTGATGAGGTTAGGCCATCCCGCGACAAGGGCGAACAGGTGAGGCTTCGTTCAAAACATGAATTACCACCTCCGCAAGATAAACCGGTAAACAGACACCGAACAGTGATTGGCTGACACGGTTGACCAATGGCTCTCATGCTCCAATGCTTCGGACGCAATCTGATGACATACACGTGACGTGCTGGCGGCCTGACACAAGTTTTGGCACTCCTGCTTACACTTGTGTCAAAGCCAGGTGTCAGCATCATTTGAACTAAGAACTCTGTCTCATCTGGCGCTGAACTTAACCAGTTCATAAAAATGATGCAAAGGTGGAAGGCAAACAGGATAACACTTACTAGCAATGTCTCAGCCACGATTTTCCTTAACACTTTAGCTGACGGAATGATGAAGGGAATTTGACCATCACAGTGCGGCATTTTATTGTTTAAAAATAATACCTACATCTGCTGAAAAAAGCAAAAAAGTGACCATCCTCCCAACATTCTGTTTTGGCCAAAGTCACACGGTTTGAAACATGACTGCTTTCAACCAGTTATCACTACCTAGTGAGAACACCAAATTTAGTCAAGGAAACGGGGCAGTCGCATATATGTGATAGCGTATAAAGAGAATCTAGAAGTTAGTCCCAATTGACGGACACGAATTCACCGCTTGCATGGTTTTTAAATTAGTTGAGTTAGTTGGTTACTGCGCATATCTAACGCCTACAAGCGATGATTAGGCGGATTAAGTTGGGTGTTTAGATATGCAAATTTAGGGCCAAAAGTGAGGCGATTCAGGTCATGCCTTAGCAGTTGGCACTTATCATTTGTATCGGAAATGAAGTAGATGTCTCTTCTAAGTTGAGTGTAACCAAAAAGGTTGGAAGTTTTTTAATCCAAAGACCATTTCAGTCAGGAGGTGTGTTCGCATTATGTGCTGTCAGCAGGCCTATCTGCTGACATGTTTAATGATGATCCCATTTGCATAGGCAGTAATGGCAATAAATTCCACAGATTAACTTTTTAAAGGGAGTTACAGTAGCGGCTCCAAATAATGCATGGCTAGTAGACGCCAACACGATGACGGTAATTGCTGTTTATTAACTCTGCTGTGGGATAAATAACTATTTGTCATGTTCCGGAAATGTGGAAAGAGGATTTAGATAACTCAGCCGCTGGACTCTTTGAACTCCTTGTCTGCTTTGTGTACAAGATTATTAGTAACTCTTGGTAACAATTCTAAAATTTTTTCCCGGAAAAACACATCACTTTGCCTTAATTGTGACAGATTTGTAAATTTTTCGAAGGCAGAATTCATCTTTTAATTGCATTTCGCTTTTTGCTTTAGATAAAGTGGACAAGCAAATACCGGGGATTTGATAATTACAAGGTCTGTAGCTGACAAATACTGCAGATCTTTTAACTGGTAGGTTTAATCTATCGAAGAAGCAGCGAAGCAACGCGCCCTCAAAAATGCTCCCGCCTACACCTTAAAATAAGTTTATTGTTTAGTTGCTAAGATAAATTGAAGATTGAAGTGGTGAAAAGGAAAACGCCAAAGTGACAGCTGGTACCAACCCTCGACAGAAATAGGGAGCTTAAGGTAATTTCCTATAGGCCTGAAATCTAACATGCATTTACAACTAAATTTGCATTGTTCCAGCTCTTGGGGAAATCATGAAAGTCAAAAGCTTGCATGCTCTCTGAATGTAGCATAGCTCTTGGACCTTTTTTGCACTGCGGAAAGCATTCAGTGATGTCGCAGCTAGCAACAACACCTCAACTCTTTTTGTCACTCCCATCGGAAGGCCCATTTTAAAGTGTTTAAGCAAACAGGCGACATCTAACACTCCAATACGAGTTGCACATGATTCCAGAATCAAGGGTATTGCTAAGAGAGAAGGCATCACTTACTTTTGGCGTCAGGCATTTCACAACCATCAGCTATGTGGTTTTGGCCAAAATCGTTTCTCTGATCAGGATACCCCGAATTCTCTTCGCCCTCTCATTTATTCATCCATTCATTTGCTTATTTATTCTTTTGTTTATTTATGGGTACTTTCTGATTTCACTTATAGTCCTTCGTGATTAAATCATTTAAAAAAAAGCTTATTTGGTATTCATTAAACTCTGAGAATTATTCTTGGCAAAATTTCTCATTCATTCATTGTGTTGCGGTATGAGGATGAGTCAGTTATTCCCTACAAAATTTCCCCATGCGGGCACCACTTTACTCAGAACGGGTTCCTGCTATTTGAGCCAGCCTGTGTCTGTGTCGCAGTGTGTGTAGGTTTTGTTAATTGCAAGCGAGTAGAGGTTTTTAGGAGAAAATTCTAAGTTTAAGCTTAATTTAAGGCTAAAGTCATTTAGCAAGATCAGTTTGTTTTTTTTTTACATTTTGCCCGAAGAAGCGGATGTCATACTGCAAAAAAGCACGCAAGACGGTACGAATTATCTCAATAATATGAAGGCTGCAAAACGGTCATAAGTCACTTAGGAATTAGGCTCTGTCGTTACATTTACTACATTGTGAGACAATTTGGGAACATTGGGGTGGAGATTTAGGAGGCGCCTCGTTAACGGATTTGGTTCGTTGTAATCAAAATTGCCTTCAACTAGTTTTTTAAAAAAACCTTCATTTGTTTACTAACACTTTTCACTGCCTAATAATGGCAGGATACCTACGCCGCGGAATCATAATTTCTTTCCGCTTCAGATAAAATTTTTTGTTAGCCCCTCGAGACTGCCCTGAAAACGAAAGACGGCACAATACTCGGGTAGAATATGTATTGTTAACCTACAGAAGGGTTTAGGGATACCGGCTTGGCCCGGAAAGTAAAAAGAGGAGATAAAGGCCTATCAAAGCTGGTCACTTATATTCTAGGTTGAACACAAATTTTATGACTGATGTGAGTGGTTCGTGGGCACTACGCTGGGATGACCGACTCCAGGGGTTGACCAAATCGACAGCCACCGAAGACGCTAAAAAGGGAGAGGGGATATGCAGAGCTTTGATAGGCCTTTATCTCCTCTTTTTACTTTCCGGGCCAAGCCGGTATCCCTAAACCCTTCTGTAGGTTAACAATACATATTCTACCCGAGTATTGTGCCGTCTTTCGTTTTCAGGGCAGTCTCGAGGGGCTAACAAAAAATTTTATCTGAAGCGGAAAGAAATTATGATTCCGCGGCGTAGTAGCCCCTCTCCCTTTTTTAGCGTCTTCGGTGGCTGTCGATTTGGTCAACCCCTGGCGTCGGTCATCCCAGCGTAGTGCCCACGAACCACTCACATCAGTCATAAAATTTGTGTTCAACCTAGAATATAAGTGACCACGACGTCACCATCCACTCTTGGCACTTCTATTAGACAGAGTTAAATATAATTTCGCAGGATCAAGGTTCCACATCTATTCCTCTTCGTCACTTTCTTCTCCCTTCAATGCCAATCAATGATACCCATCTGGATTCTGTACAATAGGTAGAGTGCTGACGGAGGTATTGCATGTTTACTTCATTGACATCTTCAAACAGTAACCTCAAATCGCGCCGTAAGGAACTTTTCCGGATGGTTCACTCCACGAATAGTGTCGCTTTAGTTGTTGATGGCTCTCCTGAAGAACATGTGACCAAGCAAATTGCCGAAGGTAGACTTTACTTTCAACCATTCTGTTAAGAGCTACCACAGATCCTACTGTCCGCGGCATATACCCCTCTTCTGCCACCGTGAGGTTAATCACCCATCAGCAGGGATCATGGCGGGTGTGCTTTAGGATTGGACTTCCATTCCGCTGCCGTCAATGTAGAGAGCAAAGGCTTTCCTCAAGACGAAAGAGAGCACAACGCTTGAACAGAATACGAGTTGTCGATCAACCTAAGTGCCTTATTACCAAAACGGAGAGTTAAACAAACAATCAGCCATTACGTATTAACTTTTACAATGGAGCGACAAAATCGGCTTTTAGTCGTCTGCAAGTTTGGTAGCGTCATCGTTTCCCTATTTTGGAAGGGCTGACGTCACCGTAAGTAAAAATCAAATGACAAAAATGCCAAAAGGAAATGTCTATGCCAATGATGAAGTAGCTTTTGATTATGTTTATTTGTGCCGTCACTAGCTGTGAGGGTCAGGGTTTTGCATTTTAGCTACTGCGCAACTGAACCTGGGCTGTGATTTATCCACCAAAATTATGCCAGTACTTCGCATCAAGCTAGTGCATATTTTAAAGCTAATTTATCTCTTTGGCACTTGCACGTATTCACCCATTAATATTCATCTGCGCAAGGAAGTTCAGTTTAGCTTCTGCAGTCTACAAATAAAATGGTAAATAAAAGGCGCTATTTCTACCAAACGGTCAGATGCTAGCCTTTCAGACAGCTACCTACAAAGGGCTTTGGCCAAACTGACTACGAAAAGGTTTGAAAATATTCTTTGATAACTTGAATTCACTAACCAAAACTGTCCACTGTAGGCGCCCTTTGCCATTTGCTTAACTTTGAGGAATTCGCATTACTGGTATTCGGAGGACAAACAACTTAAAACCACCATTGTTTAAAGCAAAAAGGCAAAGTTCTAGTTGCATGTGTAAAATGCAAAAAGCACCTCACTTGGCAAAGGCTGTAAGATTTTAGGTAGCCTTAAACCCAAAATAAGGAACAAAGTCACTGAAAGACTGGATGACTTGGTGATTAGCACCGAGCTCAAACATGGGACACGATTCACGGAAGCTTGAAAGGGTTCGGAGTTGTTCGCCTTGCATAGGAAAGATTTGATGCCCCAGTCTCCTCTAGTTTTACCACCACAGTGTTAGCGTGGCCTCGAGTCTGTGCTTGTAGCCTCCCACAACTTATGCATCAGCATGCCTTATTATAGCATGAATATATGAATATTTTGGATACCCGAGAAGGTAGCGGTGCAGATCATGCACAATCCATGTGGTAATCAAACAAAAATAGACGTCATTGAGGAAGGCTTTCAAACATGAGTGGGTGAGAATGCGAAGACTGACAGTAAAAGGTTTGCAACGTCTTCAAATCTTTAATAAACCTTTAATTTTGAGTTATGCACGGTAACCATCAATGGAATTGCATCAGCATTCATCGAACCGAAATCGACTCAAAGAAATGCGTGCCATGTGTAACCGAAAGCAATTAGTTGTGATACGGTCTGGAACCACTAATGCGCCTTTGCCGGATGCCGCTTAAGGCAATTTTTAAGGCTAAAGCTATCGTTGTACAGAAATGCTCAGCACATAACTTTGGCACATCTGGAATCCTGACCAATTCTACAACATATACTACAACAAGTGGGTAGTATTCTCCTCACGGTAGGTAGTCACAACTTTGCCCATGATCCTGCCTTACGGTCAAATGCACTTTGCAGAGAGTAATGTGATGGTAAATGCGAAGGTGAACTCCGAGTAGCAGGCTGACATTTGTTAAAGTGTATGCTTGACACCACGAGCTCCTGAGACTCCTTGGGTTTTGCCATCAATTTAGTGACAAGACCTCCCAGTGGCGAGTGTATTCTCTCAGCTCTTCCGCACGCCGATAATAGGGCATTACCCTACGCGAGCGTTTCAGCGATCCGAATTCAAGTTTGTTGGACACATTCTAAAGCTTGTTCGCCGTTTTTTTAGTGGAAAATGGATTTAAATGTTGCAATTTATTTGGTAAACAATGGATAGATGTCATAGTAATAAAGACCACTGCAATAGTTTCTCAACTGTTCCGCCTAAGGGGAGGAAGAAACGCTTGAAAAGTTTAATTCGTGTCTCAGAGTTAATGTAAACACCAGCAAATTTTTATAATAATCACGGTAGATTGAAGGAAATTTATCACGTGGTCTGTTTAAACTGCTTTTGGAATAAATTTTTTAGGTAATTTTGAAACTTTTTGATCATCAATGGGAAATTTTATAATATTATCTCCTTAAAACCACAACTTATAAAAGGATATTATTTTGAATGCACTTACGCAATTCAACACTTTCATTTTGATCCCTGACAAAGAAAAAATTGAAAGACAAGTTTTCCTAGAAAATCGTGATTGCAGAAAAACAAGTTCTTTTAATTTAGCAGTTAAATTCGCACCTTACTGCTGGTGATAGTATCTGTCTACTTTAATTTGCAATCTGCCTTAAAAGAGGGTGAGAGAGAAAGAGAGGGAGAGGGAAAGGGAGAGACACATTACTCAATAGACTTTAGATAAGATAAGCCCCTTAAATTAGTGGCTGAAGTAAACCCCTTATCCGCTTAAATTACGATAATTACAGGATGTCACAAACGATTTCACAACTATTTCACCCGGAAGTAGGCCTTGTACTAAAACAAAAAGGGCAGCACTCAATAGGTGGTAATGAAATAGCAGATTGAGAAAGAGCACTTTCCTAATTATAACACTGGCGTAGGGGATGAGAACCATCTAATAAAGGCCAGAATTGGCTGAATCACAAAGCCACTCTCCCTCCTCTCCCAGGCCAGGTAAATGGAATTGCAGAGAGAGCTTGCATTAAACGTGCCTGATTAAATGTTACTTTCCATTAATGGACTTAGAGGTGCTATTATATGCTCGTGTATGCGAGTCTCATCTCACGTCACAGGTAGGCTGTGTACGAAATAGGGAAACAAAAGCACAAGACATTGTGATGCGTTTCGATCGGAAAAGACCGTCCAAATTTATTGGAGATTAAAGCGACTGCTAAGTTTATACGCTAATATCCCCAAAATTAAAAACAATACGAGAGACGATAATAGCGAATATACACAGGCAGGAAATGTACCCATTTAGTTGTTTATCTAGCTGAAAATGCTGCTGCTACTACTACCTCTTGTCACGGCTGAAAGACGTCAAATGCAAATACTTTTGTTTCGATATCCTCATTCAGAATGTGTACTCCTGGAAAACAATGCAAATATAAACGTTTTTTGAAGTAAACGCCTGATATGCCTTTCTTGCATAGGCTTCACTTTTCCGCTGGAAAAGAGCAAGCAGTTAATTCACGTTGTTGCATAAATTTTAGCTTACTTTGTGGCACAAATAGACCCCAAACGACTGACCTCACGCATTTGGCAAAGGCATTTCAACACTAATCAAAATGACACATGAAATCAACTTACCTATTCTGTGGAACAGCCATTAATTATGGCATCTTAAAAATGTGTTGTTGTGTCACCGCCAGAAGTACTACTTGGCATTGATTAGACCACGAGCAAAGACATCAAATCAAAGGCATCAAACATTTCTTTTAGACCAAAAAATAAGAATAAAAAAAGATTTCGTGAAACTTTTACCATCGCTCCAATAACCAGCTATGTTTATTCGTAAAGTGAACTAATGTATTCTTTTATTTCATTCAGTGCCTTCTATAAAAACCACCCTTCAGCCTGTAAAATTATACACATTCCACGATACCCACAACCACATTTCATAAAATATGTTGAATTAATCATTGTAACCGCTTGCTTTGTTTATTTTTACTCCAAAGTTTGCATTGCCCTGCGGGGCATTCAAAAGACTCATACCGATGTGGAAGCAACCGAGATATCGCGTAAAGTGAATGAAGTCTTGTGCTCCTAGGAAAATTCCATTCGGCAGACGGTTTTTCGCATTGTGTTCATTATGTATAAATCTGTAATCTCTGTGATCTCGCTCAACCGCGGGGACAGGGGGATGCGGTTGAATCACTTTGGGTATCGTTAGAAGTGCTTTTTGCCTACTCAATCAAGTGAATAGTTCTTTTTTCTGAAAATGTTCCGGCCGATTCACCTTGTTTTTGCATAAGACTAGTATAAACTTAAATTTCAGTTACACGATTATCACATGTAACAATAAAACAGCTAATTATATGAGCTGTAGTGACCGTAAAATGCTAAGCTTCTTCGTTTATTTCCCTGCTTATGACTTGACTTACGAGGAAATAAAAAGTGCTTCTTTTTAGTTTCCCTGATTTTATTTGGTTTTATTGTTTCATTTGATAAAGCAAAGCTTCTATTTCAGGCGATTCAAGTTTTAAATTGTAAGATTCCCAAATATGAAGCAGTGAATTAAAGTGCAAATGCATCCCCTTTTACCAGCAGCGTTTTACTATTTCAGCGGTCTTTGCGCGTCCAATTTTCCAACTGGCTTCCACGATCGGTCTAAGAGGAAGCTCTGGTAGACATAATTTACGTAAAGACAGACCGCAATGTCAGAAAATTGACAGGATAAGAGTGGGGGAATAGGAGGGGGAAGAATGAGGTGGGGTGGCCAAGAGATGATTTATCGTCTCTAGTCTGCCATTGTGTCATAGGTTTCCGCTATCCGAAACATGCTTTTCTGCTTTCTTTAAATATCTTGCAACATCTTCTTAGGTACACTAAGCGCATGTTGACATATGGTGGTGATGGTGGGACACACTTGCGCCCCCTTCAGTTGTTGTTGGGTAAAAACGGTGCACCTTAAATCAACGTGCCCGGCGAGAGACATCGTTAATTTGGTAGTCCGTGTTAGGCCCCTAAGTGAATTGAATCACATTTAAATGATGACCTACAAATTCTAGCATAACGGATGCAGAGAATGTCTAAGGATCCAAAGGATTGGTTAAACAAGAAGGTGGTTTGTTTATTCCTCCCCTTGAGAAACGTTCCCTTTAATATTTAACATCTCTTACAGAATTTTGGTCCAAAACTGCAGAAAATGATTAGTTTGTTTCTTCACTTTGGATTTATTCAAATTAAAGCTGTATCTTGGGCACAAATTTGAGGAAGATGTTAACTGGTATCAAAAGGGGAAGGAATGCACATCTTTAATTGAATCACTGAAACATATTTGCTCGCTTTAGAATCTTCTCTTCACAGTTTTATACTTTTCGCCTGGTAAGCCACCTAGAGTAAATTTTCCTCAAGAAACATTTCTATTTGACCCATGATGACATAGATGGAACGCTATACCACCAAGATGCCAACCGGTACATGCAGCCTGAAAAAATATTGAATAGCCGAATACATCATGAAACAGATATCCACCAAGTAAGCTTAAATAGGTGTTTCAAAGACGATTGAAGTCGTATCTTCCAATCAGACTATGGCAGCGGAATCACCAAAGAATGTTAAGGTGGCTGTGGGGCTGGCCCGCACATTGCGCATAATCACTCCACTACTGTAAGCTTTAAAATCACTTGTGACCATTACGCAAATTTTTTTGAAAACATCTAGTGATTCCACGCAGAAGAATGGCAGGGTCACACAATTTCCCGATTTACTTAGTTATGCACAACAACCTCACTCGTTCCACAGCAAGTTTGAACATTGCAGCTGCAGTAGAAGTAGAGTGGGTGTTAGGATCACGAAAGCTGTCTTATCGGAAGACTACTCTTAAACACCACTGTAATTTACTGGGGATAATTTCTTCCTTCTCTCCTGCTGCTACTGCTGCTGCTTATGAGAAGGAGGCGGGTAGAGAAAAAATCAATTTTGTGGAAGACTGCCTTGTCTTCTCTGCGGCAAAGGGAAGACTATAAAAAGGAGGAAATGCATGCACTGTGTGCCGGTGAAGAATGCCTTAATTGTGAGTTACGGTGTTTTATTCCACCCACCTCATTTATTTATTAATTAGACCCATTTATTTTTATGGACAACAAGAAACCTTTAAAGTATTCCTATTTCTCCTAATGGCATAAAAGGAAACTTTCTCTAACAAGGCGACATCTATTGATGCTGCTCTTCAGCTGTGGCAGGTTTGGCTAACCACCTTGGCATGATTGCGTTCCGTAGAAGGCATTTCTTGGAGCACTCCACCAGTTTTTCTGCACACCCGTAATGAAGCAGGGTCCCCAGCTGTGAGGGTAGCAGCGTCTTCAGGGAGCACTCGGACTCTGCGAAGCACAGATTTAATCAAATTAAAAATTTTTGAGGAGAAAAATTTGTTTCGAAATTCCGACTAGGAGACATAAGCATGTAATTTCAAACCAGTAAATACTTATTGTTGCTTAGAAATGTTAAATATTTCTTGTAAACTTCAAATTCTGCTAAAGACCGGAAGCTATTGGATGCATAGGTGAAGGAAAACCCATTTACTTTATTAATTTCCTTTGCTTAACAACGAAAAAAAGCAGGAATTTTATAGAAGAACCAGATGCTAAATGAAATAATTTAACTGACGGCAAGAAACTTAAATGGAAGCTTGATTTGTTTATATTATTTATATCTCAAGGAGACTATTCATCGTCTACTTGTACAATCCACCAACCTTCAGGGGCAAAAAACGCTGTGATTAGATCAAATGTACTTAAAAATCTGTAGTTTTCGTCCTCAGGCCAGAGTCCCAAAAAAGGATAAACAATAAAATTAATTCAAAAAGTATTAAGGAAAATGCTTGCCATGGTGGAGTCGAGTGAAATGCTACAGTTCCTAGGGTAAAAACTAAGCAACAACAACATCAACAACAAAATTCTTCTTGAAGTATCCCATTTGTTTGATTAGTCGCCACTGCTATCTACCATCATTCTCTCCAACGAATCACATACTTGCTGCCAACGCAACTTCCATCAAACGTTCTCTCTGTGGACACAAACAGCCCAGCCCCAGTCACTTCCACCTCTGTCCCACCCTTATTTTTCACTGGTCCGCTCTATTGCGCATGTCTTTGGCATGTTTAATAACAGGAGAAGATGAGACGCATCAGTAGGATAAGTATCAGAGAAATAGGGAGAACGAGGATGACGACAAGTATGGGTATGATTTGATGCCACAACTTCCTGCCACCTCTCCCATCCTCACTAAAGCACAATTCCTCGCACGCTGTCATTGCAAGGATTGACCTTTCCTCCAACCAATGATTTACCAATCCTGACTGCTTCCAAATCATGGAATTGTTTGCACAGCTCCGAATTGTATCCAGTGGATGGATCTCGACTGCACCTGCCGCAATTGATGCGTTTGATAGAACCACGTGAAGGGTGTAGTTCCGTGTAGATAATGTAGTGCCTTATTAGTGTACCATGGGTAATGCAACCTTTGGGGATAAGTGCAAGGGTCACTTCCCACCTCAATTCGTCAATCGGTCAGTCAGTCAGCCAGTAAATAATTAGAAACGCACCGTGCGTTTTATACGGTATGTGAAAGGAGAAAACACATTGATGGTCCTTCAAACTTGCCCATAATTCACCACAACTTTCTCTTCCCACTTGACGTAGGCGCGGACCACGAGTAGGTGTTGCGTCAGCATTCAAGTGCAACATTGCTGGAACCTGTCCTTGACACCTTCATCTCCAACGATTTCAACGTGTCATCAACGACACGTATTTCTTAATGATCGAGGATAGAGTGTCATCCATCCATCATCCACCACCAGAATCGCACGCTCAGGTGACACAACCCTGACTGCACACTGCACCTTCTCCAGATGCTATGCAATGAATGCTACAAGAAGCTGCAAAGCTCTGGTTTGTAGCCCGGTCAAATGTGATGCTTGGAATGTAGACACTGGAATCACATCCATAAGGTTGATCAGACAGTTGATGACATGCATGCAGGTTGGAGATAAGGGAAGCATAGAAGGCACCACAACAGGCTGTAGTGTGCCCACCACCACCAACGCATCAGAATTTACTTAAGCCGAAAAAGACATTTCGATTGCGTTTAAGGGGAAGTTTAGTAAGGCCTTTATCTGCTTTGCTCGCTCTCCTTCTTGATTTTACAAGTTATTTTCGATATTGTTGCATGTGTTCCTGAGGGACGCTAGGATTGGCAGCATCATGTTCCTTTATTGCGCAGATGCGAAATCATAATGCTGCGAAGCTGACCAACCGGATAAAACATTCGCAGAAAGGATTATTTGAAACACTGAAAGATGTCATTTTCCTCCTTAAATGCAGCAACTTGGTAAAAGTATAAAATGGGTAATAAGCATTTTTTTAATTATTAAAAATGGAAACATTTACAAAACTAAAAAGGGTGAATTTAAATTAGATAAGGAGAAAAAGGAAGAAGAGGAGGAGAAAAAAGAGGAAGAGGGGTGACTACTTGACATTTACATTCTGGTCCATTCCGTCATGTCCTGGATATCTTTGAAAATCTTTCCTTAGGAACAATAATACTATTTATTACTTCATGTCCTCAGTGACAAATAAGAGAAGACATTTAGTTGAATTTCTCGCTATAAGCCATAATTTCACTCTGATTTATAAGTTGAAACGATTAAATTATAAAAATGCTATGGAAAAATATCAAATAATTAGAAATCCCAGAAAATCTTCTATTTATTTAAATTTAATTGACTTCCTAAACTTATGAATAGAGTGAAGCACATTGCATAGCATCTGGAGAAGGTGCAGTGTGCAGTCAGGGTTGTGTCACCTGAGCGTGCGATTCTGGTGGTGGATGATGGATGGATGACACTCTATCCTCGATCATTAAGAAATACGTGTCGTTGATGACACGTTGAAATCGTTGGAGATGAAGGTGTCAAGGACAGGTTCCAGCAATGTTGCACTTGAATGCTGACGCAACACCTACTCGTGGTCCGCGCCTACGTCAAGTGGGAAGAGAAAGTTGTGGTGAATTATGGGCAAGTTTGAAGGACCATCAATGTGTTTTCTCCTTTCACATACCGTATAAAACGCACGGTGCGTTTCTAATTATTTACTGGCTGACTGACTGACCGATTGACGAATTGAGGTGGGAAGTGACCCTTGCACTTATCCCCAAAGGTTGCATTACCCATGGTACACTAATATGGCACTACATTATCTACACGGAACTACACCCTTCACGTGGTTCTATCAAACGCATCAATTGCGGCAGGTGCAGTCGAGATCCATCCACTGGATACAATTCGGAGCTGTGCAAACAATTCCATGATTTGGAAGCAGTCAGGATTGGTAAATCATTGGTTGGAGGAAAGGTCAATCCTTGCAATGACAGCGTGCGAGGAATTGTGCTTTAGTGAGGATGGGAGAGGTGGCAGGAAGTTGTGGCATCAAATCATACCCATACTTGTCGTCATCCTCGTTCTCCCTATTTCTCTGATACTTATCCTACTGATGCGTCTCATCTTCTCCTGTTATTAAACATGCCAAAGACATGCGCAATAGAGCGGACCAGTGAAAAATAAGGGTGGGACAGAGGTGGAAGTGACTGGGGCTGGGCTGTTTGTGTCCACAGAGAGAACGTTTGATGGAAGTTGCGTTGGCAGCAAGTATGTGATTCGTTGGAGAGAATGATGGTAGATAGCAGTGGCGACTAATCAAACAAATGGGATACTTCAAGAAGAATTTTGTTGTTGATGTTGTTGTTGCTTAGTTTTTACCCTAGGAACTGTAGCATCTAATCCGCTGACCTTAAACTAAAAGTAACTGCACTAAGGTATGCTTCCGATAACTTTAGTTATTTTAGCTGGATGAACGGCTTCGTCGTAATGACAAATACCAGTGAAGAAGCATATTAATTGACAATCAGGCACAATTTAAATACATGGAACAATAATGTAAATCAAAGACAATTTAATTATTTTTTTGTATTTTATCAGCAGCCTCATGACGTTAAGTTTCAAACTATTTATTATCACAGTCGCGAAATTGGGTAGCTATCCAGTTAAACCTGCTGTCACTTTGTGGAAACGGAGAAGCGGCAATACGCCAACACATTATTGCTCCCCAAGTCATCCCTGAAGACTTAACAGCTTAAACCGAAGGATTTGGGAGCTATCAACAAAGGGCACAGTCCAAAAAATCCCGGGTAATTAAGTGGAAAACCGAAGTATTGTTTCGTCAGTTCCTGTGGTCATTCTTCAGCGTTGTTCATTCTGACATACTTGGTTATACATTGGTTTTTTATTTAGACGTTTAACCTCTTTTAAGGTTTGACAGTTATAGAGTTCCCTTTGTTTGGGGATCCAATGACAAGGTGAGTTGAATTGCTACATCACATCCCATTTCAAATTCCTACTACTTTTAGTAAGAAAATTGACCTTAAAACACATTTTTTATTAAAAAAGGTAAAATAGCCACATAGAGCCACAATTCTGTGCTGAGTCCTTCTTGTTATCTTATTTCCCATTCTATGCTCTCCAGCCGTCCATTTGGATTCCGTTGGGATACTGGGAAAGCGAAGGATGTAAATGTGGCCGAACTTCTACGCACAGAGGTTTTATAATCATTTTATTTTGTTTTTGCTTTATTTAACTGCGCGAGATTGAAATAATTTTTAACTGGAATACGGCTTTAATATTTTCATTGTTTCAAGTCTCCTGTAAATAATTAATCTACAGTGGGTGAATTCCCCTTCTGTGACAATGAAGTAGGATCTAATCTGATAAACCTAAAATAGATGTTTAATTGGATCCCTTCTACTTACCACTACGACTAGTGTAGAACCCTGAGTAATCTCTGAAGGCATGCCAAAATACACAGACATGGAAGAAGGTCCACTATTGAAGTACTGATAGACTGCCCAGCTTGGCTAGCTTATGTTTTTGTAACCTTCAGAGGAGTGCAATGCATACCACTTCCATCTCCTTTTCCCCACCCTCGTAGAGATTTTTACATTTGGTTATGCATTCTTGGGTTTAAATTCTATCCTGCCATCACGTAGCTGGTGCGAGGAGGCTGTCAATTTGGTTACCACAACATCCATCCCACACGAGACTTTTTGTGAAAGGAAATATTTCATGCGAACGCAAGAATAACATCATTCAAATGTATGAAATGTAGAGATTCGACATTGGCCTAATTGATTGAAGTAATAACAGATGTTGCATGATATTACGATACATACTTCTATAATTTATTCACCACAGGCCTTTCCACTTAAGCAAGCTCAACTACAGCTTTGGTATCATTGCGTTTATCTGTGTCCATAACCACCTAACCCTTCCAAGAGACGGTTTTAAATATGTTGGGACCATGAGAGATCATTTTGGGCGCCAGAATTCCTACATGTTTATATTATGTTTTTAAAGAAGGCTCAATCATAGATGATGATTTTCAATTTGGTTAGTATTAAGAGGGATTTTTCAAGGTAGCCATTAAATAATTGCTGCTAAGGGATACTCCTTTATCGTTAAAAATCCTGCAAATTAATTGAGTTCTGTACGGAACAGCAATAGAAAAATTGGTTTATGGTCTAAAGGAAAGCAAAGTGCCATATTATTGATGGATCACACATGATCCAATAACCATCCAGACAGGAAAATTTGGGGACAAACTGCTTTACTTTGACAATTTGTTTTGCTTTTTATTTTGTTTTCGCGGGCACCTAAGGTGCCAACCTTGTACTTCTGGACCAAACCAGCAGCCGCCCAGCCCTTCTGTGCGTCCTGTCCTGGTGTTGTGAGTTGTTTCGCCTTCAGCGAAAACTGGGTCGTCACACTGGTCATAACGGAGTGCGAACTTGATCCTAAAGGGCAACTGCCCTGCTTTCCATTATTGAAAGCTAAACCTTAGCTCGACGGAAGAGGGGCATATGCTACGGATGGGAGAATCTGGAATGGCCCTAAAAGAAAACTTTTAAATAACGTCTACCTTCAGCACCTACCCCACTCCCATGTTCTTCAGGAAAGCTATTTACTAGTGAAGAGAGCAACACTAACCGTAAACCATCCAGAAAAGTTCTTTACGTTGTTGTTAACGATGCCTGTATGAAAATATCGTTTAAGCAAAAAAAGATATGTCCTTTACCTCTCTATTAGCTGGATAAAATATATATAAATATAACGGTGCGGGACTGAAGTGAGAACAAAGCGACAAGGGTGAATAGACGTGAAACCCTATCCTCGCATAAGTATTTCTAAACCCCTTCCTTTATAAAATGACTCTGCTTTTGTGCCGATGGCCCAATGACTATCGATGGAGATATGAGATGGCCATACTAGATAGTTGGCACATTCCCTAGCATGGTTGCCAAAAAGGATAAAATTCTAGATCCGGTAGAATTGCCAAGGGGCTCAGTGAGGTTGCAATTAGATATCTTTACAGCTGCCTGTAAATTTGATTATTGGTGTCCTTGATTTGTGGGTGATTTTTTTACAGCCCCAACTAAGTTGGGATGGTTGACGTGGGAAGGTGATCAAGGGGGGCCGCGAGGACGACTCTCAAAAGGAGATAGGGACTGTGTAATACTCCGGTTATTCGTTTAACTCTTCGTTTTGGTTACAGGGACACATAAGTCACCGTGGTTGTATTTTTACTAGGAAGAATAGCTCCCGATTCACATCAGTCAGCCATTCTCCCCTAGTATTGTGCCCTTGCCTGCGGTTGCTAAAAATTAATCAACCTAAACCTTCTGATAAACGGAGCATTTTAGCAAGACTGTGAACATCCTATAAACATTTTTTGATGTCTACCAGATTGGTTAGATGTCAGCTCATAAACAGTGCCATGTACCTAATATGGTTTTTGTATTTTAGTGCTGACACATTTGCTTTCAAAAATATGACATCGTATCATGGAATAGAGGAGATGGGTTTTGTCGTCCATGAAATGCATTCGTACATTTCCATAGCTATTATTAATAAGTTTTATTCAAATGTGGACGAGTAGGTATTAGCAGCAGCAAAATTTTAAATACTTCAGCAATTTTTATAGATGCATTTGTTGAGGTTTGTGTTTTGGTGGATTTCCATATGGCTACTTCATGATTTTTGACAAGATATTAAGTGACGATCGGGTCTTTCCTGAATGCGAAAGAAGACAACACTAAAGCAGAATATGAATTACCGAAGTAAATAAGGCCTGGCAGTTAAAGCGCAGAAGCGAAGCCTTAAGTGCCCTTGAATCCGAAACGAGAGGGCAAAAAACCACCAAAGTATGGCTTCGCTTTCGTCTCCTTTAGAACTTCGTCCTCCGTGCTCTCCTTAGTCAACCTTCTGTATCGTTTATCATTATGCAGTTGGTGCTGTAAGAAAAACAAAATACCCACGAAATAGTCGCATCAGTCATCGAATTTGAATGCAATCAAGACGGTATACTACTGCAACGCCAGTAATCCGCAGTTTCATCCTGTTTGAGAATTGTACTTAGGGAAGGAGGGATGAGCTAGTCATCCCATATCCTTACCGTAAGTTGTAGGAACACCCATCTAAAGGTAGAGCTATTTATTAAGAGTCGAAGGCTGTTATAACTTCGTGGGGATAAAGTTTTGTGCCTCTTCCACCTTACGATTTTGTTCCTCCTTCACTGCTGCCTAGTTACATTCACATCTGGGTTCTATCCAGCTGATGGAGAGGTGGAAGACGTATCACCTGTTCGCCTAAATTATACCTCCATACTAGTATCGTAGACAGATAGTTTATGGCCACGGCTGGTGTCGCTTCAGCTGTTTTCAAATTTTCTGTTGGGAAGCCCTAGTGATTCTCGCATTCGTAGCTTATGCACTTCTTTCGTCACTTTAAATTTTGGCATTCTCTAATAGGAATCGGGATAGCTGTCTCTCAAGATCGGGCTTGATTTCTGCTTCCACCAATGCAGCCCCCGAGTCTGCGCTGGGGATAAAAGAAGGCATAACACTAGGGCAGAATATAGATTGCTGACCTATAGGAGAGCAGTAGCATTTCCAAATTTGCTGGCGTTTTAAATAATGTAAATGAAAAATAATATGAACAACTAACTTGTAAGACTAAGTTCTTTCAACTCTTTGCAGAAATACCAATTTATCTATTAAGTGGATAGTTACTAAAATTTTTTAAAGAAACTAGAGAAACAAACACTTGAATTGGTATGGAAAAAATTCCACGAAGGCAATGCTTCTTCTATTGGTCACAAAACCCACAAATTGGACCACGTGAATGCAACATTAGTTGGCTCCCAACCCTAAGTGACACCTTTGTTTTACTACCTGTCTGTTTGTATGCCTGTTTGTCTGTCTGGCTCTCTTTCCGTGTTTGGTGACTTTTGGCCAAACTAAAAGAGAAGACTTGAGTGCAATTTTGCGAGTGTGTGCATGTGTAGATATGCGGGTGGGTGGGTGGGTTGGTGTGTGTGTGTGTGTCTGCTAAAGCATTCACATTCGCGTCGGAATGCATTTTATTGCCCTGAAGTCAAAAGCAGCCATCAGCTTGTGAGATTTTAAAACCGCATTGTGAGGCAAATTGTGGAGTCGCGCATTCAGCAAATTGTCGTCTTTTTATTCAATTAAGAAGCAAATAGTCGCCTAATTCACAGGGAAGAGGGACAACTGCATAGAGTTAGTCTCATATTATCTAGAAAACATTTGTTATGATGCACATACCTACCGGACGGCTCTAGAAGCTAAGACACATTTTTTTTATTATACTATAATTTTACATTAAAGTGCCAGTCCTTTTCGAAGATGCCTAAAGAAGGTCTTCAAAACCTCCCAATATTCATTTAAACCATAATTCCGAGTCCTCACGATTTATGGCAGCCGCCTAGATGGTATGGCGTTCTGTTGATCGATATTTCTAGTCACAGCCCACTGCCCTTTCTGTATATTTATAGCAGGGTATCATCCAGACTCCTAACCTTCCTAAGGAGGACTTAGGGAATACTGATCTCATGACTAGAAATATGGCAATCCTTTTTTCCTTCCATCCTCTAACAAATGTGACCAAATAAGTGATATTTGATGATCTTCTCAATCGAACTCTTACCCTCAATTATAGCATTGCTTCCAATGAGTCGGAATCAAGGGGCAGAATTACTCGGTTTCTTCCTTGAACACGCCCGTTCGGGTATGCTGAGCCGCGTGTCTTCTTACCTCAATTCATTTCAAATTGGTTGTGGTGGACATTCATGCATCATAGTTGATTAAAGACGAAATAGTACACATAAAATGAAGGCTAGGACGTCACAGAAGGAGCACTGGCTTCTTGGAAAATAATAAAATTTTGCTCTTTTTCCAATTTAAAGTGCTAAACGGTTATGGAGAAATCACATATAATGTTATGAAACTAAAAACCCCTACTTAATCATCACTCAGATAAACGGTTTCTTTGCTTCGTTGAACTCCTGATAGGCATTTAAATCAAAACGGAATTCCCTAGATTATAATAAAAGGCAACAAACTTCAATGGACGAAAACCACATTTGTCTTTGAACATGGCCCCCAGTGCTTAATCAATGCCCGTAAAACCTCAGCTGGGGAAGGTAATTTAGTTTGGTTTGGCTTTTGTGGAAAATCACAACAGGTTGTGCTTCAATTATCCAATATCAAGGGTTCCAAGCTCTAAATGCTCACAGCAAACAGTATCGCCACGGTTATCGTGGAAAACTAAGAGGGTCTGTTGTATTAAGACACAAATCATGTAATTCGCACCACCCCAATCATCTGGAAGGGATGAAAAGTGAGTTAAAAAACTGATTAATGCTACAGAAATAAGTTATACACGTGGTCTGGCGACTGCCCCCAACTCAGAGGATGTGAGTGGGCTATTTGAGGATGATGAAATTCTCATGGGAAATTTGGTTCACAAAACAACAGCATGGTTAAAAGAGCGCTGAATTGTGTAACAAATTCCACAAAGCCTGACAGACAGTCCGTGTCCAAATTGCCAGGCCTGTCTTCCGCCAGACAGACGGCATTGTAAAGTTGACTTACAACAGCTTACATGCAGTCTATACAACCCCCCAGGTAAGATGGTCTTAACTCCATTTTAACGCAAGCTATACAAGATGGACTAATTGGCCGTTGGATCATATCTGCATAAGGGATTTTAAACCTGTAATCAGTGTGGTTTTCAGATTCAGCTGAGAATATTCGCTAATAGGTAAACTTAGGATAATTCTACTAAAGTACAGACTTCAAGAGGTGTGTTGTCAACGTTGAGAGAATTTTTTTTGTGAGCACAAAGGCAAAGGAACAGGTGAGTTATATCTACCCTTTTCAATGTACATAAGGCGATTGCTATTTGATTTTCACTATGTTGTTGCAAATAGCTTGATAAATGGAAAATACTTTGGGTAGTAGAAGCCCGTTACACTTCTGTTGTCGGTTGGAGACACTTTTGCCGAATGTAACGATGTCGCTTCTTTTAATTGCATTCAATAATGCGTAGACTCTTAGTTGCCGCTCTCCACCTATCAGCATTATGAATAGAAAGAAAACGTTACCTATTTATTTATTATTATTTTGGAATAATTGAGCATAGTCCTATATTATGCTTATTACGATTCATATTTTCTATTTGCGTACCTTAATGCGACTTGGAGGAGGACTGAGGCTTTTAATTGGTAACAGTGGTGAGCAAACCCTAGCCAACTGAGCGACACCTCGGATTTTGTCGGAGTTAAATGGGGAGGACATCTGAATTTGTGGAGCCTCACTGCAGAAGGGTTGAAGTGGTGACAATTTTTGCCAACTCCTCAAATTTTAGCTCTACGTAATGGCAGCTAGCAAAGCGAGTTAAGGTTTCAAGAATGCTAAACGTTGCTTGGAAGAGATCCTTGACACTCACTCTTGAATATTGCGATCTGCATCATAAACCAATGAGACGATGCTCCAGTCCCTGCATTACTCTTGGGCTAATAGTACTACAAATAGTCCCATGGCCAAAATGTCCTCCCTACATAGCAAATAGACATTCTTACACACAGATATAACTTATTGCGTTTTGGGATTGACTGGAATTGCTGTAGGATTTATTATCCGCCATTAGTGCATTCATTAATGGTGCCATGGTGGGATGTGACCGTTACCCCTCGCTTGCTCCGAAGAACATACTCACTTTGAATCAAAAAACGGCCTTTGTCTGAGTGGATCATCAGGTTGATGCTTTAGGAAATTGTGACTGGAAGAGAACAAACAGTGCGGATAACTACATTGATTTCAACAATTAGTGGCTTGGCACTGTTTAATTAACCTGGTCTTTGTAGGTTAGAAACAAGAAAGGGTATTCAAACTAGATGGCTGTGTAGGAAAAAGCATTCGAAAACCGCAACTAATTTCCGATTTTGTGAAGTTCATTCCGCTTTTTTAGGTGACTTTACAGAAAATTAATTATGTAGCAATTCCATTCACTATAGGACAAAGTGGAGATTTGAAGTGTAGTTAGCCGAGGAGGGATGTGATGGAATGATCCAACTAAAAATGACGGGATAATCCGCCCTTCCCCAGCTACAAAACTTGTCGCATGCTCTTAATTCTTGTTCTATGAATGCAGTCGGATCAGATTGCTATCACAGTGGCGGTGTAATAGCTGGAATCGCCAAGACCAGGGTTTCGCACCCCAACCTTTCCGTTTGATGGTGTAGAACTTATCTGCAGATCGTATCTGTAGCAAAAATTGTGCAAAAACGGACACATGAGTAATCAAATTCCAAGTCAACTTTGTTTTTCATCACCACAGAAATAATGTATTCTGACGTCTCAATTAAATGTCATTGTTTAAATCCGGTGGTGTCGCGATTCATTAGCTTTCGTCTGCGAACGCATGCGGAGAAGGTGTTTATGCGTTTGGAACTGAGGCAAAACCACAAAATTTATTTATTCATCAGCGCATTTTAAGGCACGAAAAGCCCCGCCTTAATGTATCCCGTGTGTTTAAATAGGTCTTAATGCTTTAAATGTCTAGGAGCAGAGCAAAATAAACTTCTGGTTTTCTCAGCAGGACTCACTGTCAAAGCAGAGTACTTTTGCCAGCGGTTGGTTGGTTGACGTTTTTTGTACAATTAACAAACTATTCCTTTTTCAGCCTACGATGCTCTGTCACTGGCCTTAGAAGAAATTGCATTTAGACTATTTATTTTCAATTTCATAGCGGGCTTTTTAAACGTCCAAATAATCGTTTTTGAATTTGAACTTTCACCATAAACAAAATTTAGTGACGAATTCTAAATATTAGCTTAAAGTAAGGCTAAAAAATAACTTTTTGAATGAGCTTTTTCTTACTGTGATTAGGTTTCGTGCATTTGGCTAAAATGGTAAATTTGACAGTTTTTTTGAAGAATTTCGCTAGTACAGAAAAGCCGTATGGCAAACACTAACAAGGAAAAGGGGTTTAAATTTCCCCCTATATTCATTAGAAGCAAAAAGCGCATAGGATTTGTAGAATGGACACATCTACTAATTTACGTCCGAGCAAGCAAAGAAAATAGGGCCGAATCTTTATTTAAAGTTGAATGCAGCTGCAGAGGAAAGCCAGTAATTAACTTTGTGAACGCTCCGAGAGGGAAAGAAAAGAAATACTAGAAAAAATAATGCAAGAACAAAACATGTAAAATTGACACGCAGATGGGATGGTGGGGCTACTGGCATGGCCTGAAGACCACGCCGCCCAGTAGAAGTGCAGAGTCCCATCCTTAAATACCCATGAAATTAAATCAAAGATTTAAATAATCAAAGTATTGCAATTATAGCATCGAGTCATCCATGCAGAAGTAATAAGTCACTTTAGCAAGTGAGACGGGAAACATTTTTTTGTACAGAATGGCTACGATGTTGAAGGTAAGGTGGTGACTAGGGTGAAGGGTTCATGAGGTTTCAATTGAGGAATAAAGCGGGTGTCATTTAAGCACACAGTTCCATTCACCTTTTAAACCCTGTCTTTGGCTCCCTAAGGGGTCACTCTTTTGCTTCGGCAGTCATGAAGTCCCATGTAAAAGTGCAGTAATTCCTGAGACAGGAATAAAGGTGATACGAAGATACCGCATCACAGCAAGAATGCTATTGGTTGTGCATAGAGAAAAATCGGTTGGATTTTCACAAATATCTTTTCGCCTGCTGGGCGATATTCTATGGCCAGCCTTACTTATCTGTCAAAAGATTGCCGCAGAAACATTTGCTCCAAAGCACACCACGCGAGAGATTATCGCATTTGCATTCGTAAGCATTGGTTGTGATTTTGATAACTCTTAGAAATTTGTGAAAATATGTTTTGAAATTGTTTAGTTTTTGTGCTTCCTCACTGGTTATTGTGCAGAACTGAGGATTAGAGAAGCTTACACGAGTCAACCCCGGTATGATGCTCCTTTTGTTATGAATTAATAAAAAGTCAATCATTTGCCTTCCCTTTTATGTGGTTTAGGTATGTTCTTAGTCTAACAAAATTAAACTTTTTTAGTTATTTGGATTAGGTTTCTTTACCACTGTCACCACTGCAAAGTTCCAAGTCACCTATGATGATGGTACAAGGCATACGTGTAGGGAAAACAATTTATTATTAATGGCTTACAGAGGGGCAGGGTGGAGGCGGGCATGGACAGGACATTATGACTCTGAAATGGGAATCAAGTTGCCGGGACTGAAGAACTCACGACATTTAATTTAAAGGGAAACAAATGCCATCTTACGACAGTGTACTCTATTTAGCTTAAAAATAAGGGATGGAAGATCGTTATTTTAAAATTGCGGATGAAGTTCATTTATTCGGTTTCGTTTCAACTAGATATAAGAGATCTGAACTTTAACAAAATTAGTTTGTTGGCACATTAAAAGATATATCAGAGGATTTATAGGATCGGCAGCATTTCATATCCAAACGCTTATTATTTTTCCTAGTTCTCATTATTTATGAGAAAGTGTATTCGGTTTGCAGCAGTAGTCCATGTAGGCCTGCTGGTGTTCCACCTCCACGCGATAGGATGCTTGGTCCCACGCAACATTACGAAGTGCCAATTCAATTTTACCTAACCAAGGGCATGACATAGCATCTGTTCTACCTGGCTAGCTTATGTTTACTGTGAATGAAATCAAAATGCCTTACTTTTCCTTCGAAAAAAACCAAATAAGACAAGGCAAAAGGGCTAGGATATAAGGCTGATTAAGTGACAAGTGCTATGTTAGTAAGGTCATGTATCTTTTGTTAGTGTACTCGCTGACAGTTTTACTGTTAACGTTGAGGGAAAGCGCATGAATTTTGAGAGGGAGAAAGCTTTAGTTTATGCTAAGAGGGTTTCCTTTAGTTGACATATATTCCTCGGGGATCTGTGTATTCAGAAATCTATAATTTTCTTAATTACTCAAATTGGGATTCTGCAGTTTCGACATTTTATCTGATATTTGCCCGGTTCGTTCACTTTGAAAATGTACCAGCACTAAGCTTGATCAAATATTTACTTTTCGAAGAATGTCTAAAAAAACATGTTTATTAGAAGTATACTAAATTTGGGAATGGATTCCACTATGATAACAATGTGATAGCACAACCGTCCCGAACGATTTGACTGCCGGAGCGTGGGCGGGCATCAGTAGCTGGAATGGCTCTGACCTTTAGTAAGCCATCCATCTCGAACATAAACCGGATGAGTGGAAATTAAATGAAGCAAAATATACACTAAGGTATTTGGGGATGCCAATCTCTTTTTCATTCATAGCCCTTGGGTAAAACGGTTGAATGAGGTGAAAAATGCAAATATCCCTCCAACTTCGAAGCCTCCGTACAGCAGCAATTTTCTATCATGCTCTATCTAGCCAAACCAATGGACGAAATTGATGAATCGCCTAAAACTATTCGTGAGGCTATAGGAATCTCTGGATTTGTTGTATGGCCCATGAACATGCAAGTGCCATTGGTGTCATCAAGTTACCATCATGGAGATTAAGAATGACATACATGATAGATCGCAAGTCTTGAAGACGGACCCGCTGGCAAGATCTGTGAATAACGACATTCCTACCTCAGACAAAAGCTGGACTCATGCATGAACGCACTACCATCCGTCAAACTCACCTTATCTTGGATGGTCCGGCTATCTGGAGCCCTTAATAAGCTGGTTAGACTTCCTTTCGTGATTTTGTCATCCCCTAACGGTCCCGCAGACATAAAATCTAGACACATAACTCACAGCTTGTCTGCAAGAGGGGCCAAACAATTAGAATTTTAACATTCCAACGTTCTATGTGAGCCACTGGTTTGTAAGCTTTTCCACTTCATCAATTTCTCATTTGAAAAAGCAATCATAGTTAGGTCAGACAACCTATGGAAAACTCTAAAAGCACCTTGGATAATCCCCAAAGAGATCGGTCTCCTTTTAGTGGGTTGATGTAACTAACAATTAAAAGTGGCGCATTTCTTTGCTCTCTATTCGCCTATTTTCTTCCTTTTAACATACACTGGTTTATGCTTTTTTGCAAAAACCAGAAAGTAGAAGCAATTTTACAAAAGAAAAGCTAGTTGACTTAATAAAACATAGGATAGGGATTGAAAATGAAATTGCACTAATGCTTCACTGTCGAACGATCAGTGAATAGTGCAATGTGGACCTTTTTACCACTCAAATGTTCTACTGCAGTTTACTCGTGGAGATCTGCAGGTTATACGCCTTAATCGCCATGTCTATCGTCTGTATTAACGGCATTCCGTATTGCAGCTATGCATAACGCTGTAGTGACCTCTGAAGTTCCCGTGAAATGGTCTCCGCATTGAAGCAGGTCTCTGCCCAATTCGCCTGCGTTACCAGTGCTCCCACACTTCCAGACGTTGATAATAAGACTTCTTCCCAAAATACCGGACAATTTTTGTTGGCGGGACTAATTTGCTAGGTTTTGAGCCTCACCTAAACTTGTTTTAGGACAGAGTTGGTTGGTGTGGGGTGGTATTGGCAGTGGTACTGCTTTTTCACAGAGGCAACAAAAGCAACCGCCTACCGGGGAGTTGGCCACCGATTTTAAGAGGGCCGTTAACTGCCGAATTGGCTTTACGACAAGGTGCCGTAAAAAACCGTGCATTTGTGCCGGAATGAGTGGCCACTTATCCATGTGTAGGGCTGAAAGAGGAATATTTAAGTTGGCTGCATTGCACTCAACTTAACAACGGAATTTCCATTTACACAGATTGTTCAACTTACTATTTTAATGGCGTGTTTATGAAGAGAATGGACTTATATTAACCGCGGCTTGACTTCATACTTTGTTAATAGCTCAAAACAATATGGGAAACATGGGTCACTGCGATTTTTTGGAGAATTGAAAGTGGTGGGTTTCATGACATCTGTAATAATAACATCGGCTGAGGAATCCACAAGAATTGCTTATAAAGTTTGTGGGTGGAAGAAAAGTAAGCCTGTTGCTTTTTTAGCAAGACTAATTATTACGTTTTCTTTAAAAATTACATAGTTTTAAAATAGGGCTTCTATAAGTAAATATACCGATATTCTTTCCCTGACATAATTGAAGAAATACTGCCTTTTCCTATAATAAAACGATGGAATATAGCTGGTAGAGAATGGGGGTCACCAATCATTGAAACAATTGCTGGAGTGGAGACAGTTAAGCTAGTGCTAGTTTGAGAAATTATGGGGAGAACATCATCCATTATGAATGATTTAGCAAAAAAGTATTTGTGGTAATTGCCTGCGTGTGCCCTTCGATCGCCGGAGTTTCAGCCGTTATCTTAACGACATGGCGTTCCGTTCACATCATTTTTGCTAGCAGCCACCAACTCCCCTGTGCATGCATAATTCAGTCCTAACAGGACTCATATTTTATGAGGTTTGTAGAGAGGAAGAGAGTTTCACCTAGGTAGTGGTGGTTTACAATCCATCTCAAATAAAAACAATTTTGATCTCTAAATATCACGCATAGAATTTGCAGAAGAGGATAACTGCTGTGGATTGCTGCACCTGTGAAGACTCTTAACAGAGGTGGTGCTGAAGATACGACCACTTTTGGAATTCCATCGAGTCTCGTGTTCTGCAGAGGGTCCATTGAGAACTGAAGCGATGCCGGAGTTGGACGATTCAAAAACACCTATTATGGAGCTCCTTCCACTTTTTACGTTGAGACTTATAAATTATGGGATCAGATGCCTCGTAACTTTTTTTTTTAAAAGTTGCGTGAAACCCGTCCGGAAGGTCGGAGGGCACTGAACTGCAAATAAGGTGGTAAGAAGAAATACATGTTCATTGTTAGTCCATTGGACACAAAATGAGCGTCTTCAGGCAAATACTTCTACAAATGATGATTAATATAGGGAATGTACACACTGCGGAGCACCATTACCTCTTGATAGGATAAAGCTAGTGAAACCTCCAACGTAACTTCAGGTCAATGAAAGTTAGAATTGAAACTCCTTTCGTCTTAGTAAAAAGCCCACCCACGACTCTTAGCTCCGACTCTGACGCGACTCCCAGTGCAGGTGGCCACGGAGCGCGCCAATCAAGAATCTCCCGAGAAGAGGGAGGCATGGAAAACATAACATTGCGCATTCTCGTCGATTTCGTTCACCATGCGTCAATGCCACTTCTACAAATAGCCTACTTGTGCGTTCTAAACAAAGTCTCCTCCTGACTCACACTGTGACGCCGTCGCAGGGGTTTACGAGCGCTGCATAGGTAGCGCGAAGCATGTTTGTAGTCGAGAGACAACAAATAAAACACCCCTGCCTAACTTTTTTACCCTCGAATTGACAAATAACCTCCCCGGTGGATGCAGAAATGTTCGCATTTCATACGACCTTAATGAATACAAGTTGGGAAAGAATAATCACCCTTTTTCAAAAGGCAGAGAGTGCTTTTAACAAATATTTCATGAGAACACACACCTTGTAAAAGGAGGATTGAAGGCGACAACTCCAGTTCGTGATCTGATTGGCCTTTCTACCATCTCTTTGCTAAGAGTGAAGCTCAAATACTCCGTACTATTTCATACCACTTATAAGAAAACCCGAAAAAAACTTAAACAAGACTATTCAGAAGGCTAAAAATACACTATTTGATACAAAATAAAGTGGATTTCGATTATCAATGAACATTTTCAACTGCTATCAACGGATACGTCGAATCAAGGCCAAGTTTCTCCAAAGTCTGAGTGAAATAGGAAGGCAGGGAGGGCGATACAGCCGATAGGAAAAAGACCTTCTTTTTTGCATTTACAGGAAAAGATTTCCACGACAAAACCGGCCTGTCATTTTGCGTGCTGATAATACGCCCCATAGGTGCTTTAGCTCGTCGTATAAAAACGTCCTCCTTTGGACCACATGGGAGAGGAGGAGGAATAAGGAGCTCGCTGCGATGAATGTGAGTCGGTAGGGTGGCACGTTGGAGGTTTCCTCCACCCAAAGCGCCCACAAGTTCCTTAGGAAGTGGAGCTCCAAGCCGAGCCATCGTGGGTGACAGAACCATCGGCACGCCCGAGGTAATCACTAATCGCGAAGCCTGAAATATAGTCGATATAATACTAACTACTTAAAGTTTGAGTGCAGACGGTGTAGTATAGTCTCAAAACTACCTGGAGATCCTCGCCCACCACTTCACAGCCCTCATGGAGGAGATAGACCTCAGGCAGGCCGGCATAACAGCTATTGCATGTGAGCTCAATCAGACATCCGAAGTGTTTACCTGAGCCACGGCAGAGGAGACGATGACCCACGTGTTTGTACACCAATTTGCCCCTTTTGTGCGCAACCCCGGTTATCTTGTCGTCGGTGGGTCTAAAGATCGCACATCTACTTTGAAAGAAATACGACCCCACCGATAGGCGACTGAAATTGAATCAGAGGCCTTGTGAACAGCCAGAGGGAACCGTTCATTTTCCACACGCTCTCGCGACGGTCGGCCCCAGGAGACCACGTAGAAGGTTTGATACATGGAACCCGGAAACTAAGGGGAAAAAATTAGTGATACGAGAGTAGAGGAGGGTCCATCATAGTCCTACACAGTTTCGGGCAGCGTTGGAGTAAAAGGAACGAGCGAAATCAGCGTAAGCGGTTGAAGTAGCAAGGAGAATGAGACCAGAGTAAGCGGCGGGCAGCGGTTCGACAATGAAGAGCTCTGACGGTGGTGTCCACGCCTCAGAGAAGCTACGCAGCGCCTTCCCCACTACCAGCGCTGAGAGTGGTTTGTTGCTGTCGGCGCCGCGCACCGAAAGTGCAGCGAACGCCTCCGTCCCCTCTTCCGCTAATACAGATCGAAGGTGTGGTAAACACTCACGAAGACTCAGTGGAGCAGTTCGCGACTCTGTAGCACCCTATAAAATTGGGTATGACGAAGATATAAATAAACTAATTGCAAAGTATCATACTAAAACATTCGCGGGCGTTGAATTTTTATCAGAGGTAGAGATAGTTATGAACAGCAATAGTGAAGTTCCGACTGTTTTTGTGGTTTTCCAAAGTTGATTTCGCCCCTATCGCTCCTTCTTCAGTAGCGGATATTTGATTTATCTGAAAAAAAATCATCGTACACCACAACTACCTTTCAAATGAATAAGAGGCCAAGAATGCTCGATGTTAAGCGTCTTTTGCAGATATTCACTAAATTTGTCTTGGTAAAGGAAAGATGGATGCACAACAAACTTTAACAGAATATTTTACAAGAAAAAGAACAGAAACTGATAAATACAACTAACTCCTGAATTTAATAACCGGGTGCCCGTGGAATTAATTCAAGAAAAAGCGGTTAATTTGCCTTTGTGTAAGAGAGAAATGAAGGTGATATCTAATCTGTGCGTCCTCAAAGCCGAATAAAAAGACTAAACGGAGGATAATTATTTGCAAGATGTTTTAATTAAAAGGTATGAAACCTAAATTAATACTTAAATTTATATCCTTGGCACTCTCAAGATGTACCCCTCATGGTAACCTCCAAAACTGAAATAGCACTAATTCTTCAAAAGCAGTTTTTATAGCGTTCCTTACGACTAATGTTTCAGGTAATTGCACCAAAGTACCCTCAGACACCATTCCACCATTTGATGCAGGACACTAATGAAAATGTCATTCACAAAGTGGCGAGAAAATGAATGTTTACCACTAATGATCGAGAGTCAAAGGTTAACAACTGGAACAAATCTGCATACGATTACCCGGAAATCTAACGACGCTTGGATGTGTAAGTAGCTGCATATACAATGAGGGCATGCAAGTGGCGATTTGAGCAGCTGTATGTCCATGGGGAGAGATAAGAGGATATATAATTACGAAGATAGATTGTTCAGACAAGTATGAAAAATCTGACCTGGTATTCAATCAAGCAATACAGTTTGATAAAAATGGGTTCAAAAGCGCATAAAAAAGGGCCAAGCATACGGATGGATGGGTTGCCGGGCAGGCAAGAGACAGTGAAATTAAGTAGACAAGTAGGCATGTATGCAGATACATAAGAAGCTATTCAAGCAATCGAAATGGCGAAAAATGGACAGACACAAATGGACCCCATAATGAGAATAGTGAAGATCAAAAACCTGGGTAGATTAAAAAGGTGAAATTAATGGGAAGAAAGGCTACCAAGTACACAAGAGCCAGAAAAAAAGGTTGGTAAGGCAACAAATAGGCAAATTGATAGGATGCTCGATAAATGGCTACAACCACCAAACCCAATAGATATTAAGGGGCAATATATGTCAAGGAAGTAATGGATCAGCAGATAAGTGGATATGAAAGTGAGGTCCTGTAGGTAGGAATTCAGACTTGAATAAAGGAATGGGCAGCTAAGCTGATAAACGAACGGCCAGTAAGGTATATTTAGTTCGAAATGATGGCGATATGCGATTGAGATGAACATAGTTATTGGATTTTGGTAAAGGAGGTAAGAAAGAAGCACACACCGTGAAGTGGGATGAGGCAGAAAGAGCATGGCCCCACACGGATAAATTTGACGGTTTATCGATGAGGAGAAAGTGTCGACTAAAGGCAACCACGCGGGCAGCAATGAAGCGCGCAAGAGCCAGGGGATCCTGCGCTAGCTTGCCGCTGCGCACTCCCGCAGTGTACTCATCGGTGATGCTTGCCATCTTCGTCTCTGGTACTGCCTCGCGCACTGCCGTTGCCGCCCTTTCGTCGGTCGACAAGTGAGCCGCTAAAACGGTTCTACCCGTCACCAAGCCGATCTAGGATAACAAAGATTCACCCACAGTGACCCGCAAGGCGTTCATTTGAACACATAAGTCTTAGTTTCAATGATCACGAGAACTGTAAATAAAACATGAGCAGCGGCTATTTTAAAAAAGAAAATATCTACGAAGTCATACTTCTGTGATAGGACAAATGAGCGACCGCATCGATGATTATGCCGAGCTTTTCAACTAGCCGATGAGAGAACCTATACTGATCGTAGATACCCTAAAATTAAGTCAGCATTAAGTAGACATTATAGCAACGAGAGACAAAATCACACCATTCAAAATGCTACACACCTACCGAAAACACTTTAAATGCTACTGAGGTGGTTAATAGAAAACACAATATTGCACAAAGTCGACCATATTACCAAGTTCTCTGAATTAGATAAAAGGAAAAATCGTTGAACTTTCCTATGAACCTTGAGTTAAGAAAACTCTATTGAAACAGAATGCAGCCAGAGGCTTTACTGATATGCAGGAAAAGGCTTGCATTATTAAGCACAATCCCAACAAGAACCACAAACCAACCACTGCAACCCCGAAACATGGAGAGGCCATGCGGACTCATAACCGCGCCACTTGATGAAAAGGTATAAACAAATAGTCTAAGCGATACAATATTCGGTTTGCATTCGATGAGTAAAGTGGTTTTTAAATGCTTTTATTGCAGTGACTTCTTTTAAGTAATTAAAAATGACGAAATTTAAACCAACATTTGATTAGCTATTTTAAGGTCTCTTTAAGATTCCCAATAGTGCTCCTGAAGTCAAGTTCACTCTTGCACTCAAAAATTCTGCCTTTCCAGCAAGTTTTGGCTTTGCTTTAAAGATTAGCAACCCGTAACATTTGCACAGTTTTCTGCCATCAAACGGTACTTTAGAACTCTTTTTCATTGAAACCTTCTGCGTGAACTCATTGAATTCTATACCATACGGTTTATTTCAACCACAGATCTTTTTATCTACAGTTAACCACCAGCAAAGCCTGTCCCAGATTAGGTTCTTCGTGAGGCGCAGTGCCTGTATAGCTCTCTGTAACTTTCCTTGTATCGTGACAAACCAAAATGTAACGAAGGAAAATATGGTCCACCATCCGGTAGAGCTGAGAGTATATTGGCTTCGGCAGAAGAATTGCCGTAGAACAGAACTGCAACCCACGGAGACCGTAACGTCTGCGTAATTCAGCGCGCATTTCAGCAACGCATCAAAAAGGTCCACATGTAGATATTTTATTTGAAAATCCTAGTGACTATTTACCAGAATGCGCTAGTTATAGGGCCTCTTTGCGTGTATGTATCAATACCCCTCAGTAATATCACTTGTGCCTTTGAATAATAAAACCATAGCGTAAACGATCCGAAATTAAGCCAAATAACTTTCGACTAAAGTGTGATTGATTCACAATGCAAGTGACTCCGTTTCCGGTATTCAACCAAAACTACGTTAGAAGTACATTGGTTTACAATTTCACATGTCAGCATTCATTTTCGCTTATTATGATTACATTTCAGAGGAGGAAAGTGTAATACGAAACCAATGTGATTAGCAGATAAAGTACTTATGTATAATTATATTTTAGACCCTAAGTGACTATCAGATCGAATGCATTTAAGGGATGTACCTTTGATGAACACTTTAGTGTTTTCTGCGTTATTGTTTACAGATCTATCTTTATCAAAAGCTAAAAGATTGCATAGTATTTTACCTGCTCTGGATAGTGATACACCCATGATCGATATGATTTCAGGATTTTTCAATTAGTATTGGCTAAATATGGAAAATTCGCAAGCTTTCGCGATGAAAACGGGCCACATACGGTAAAGTATTTCCAACTTTTTACTTACGGAGTAAATTCTTTTTTTAAAGAGTAAGTTCATAAGTTTTAGGCGTAATTGCTTTTTGAGTGTCACTATTTAAGCAGCATTCTGTCAAACTTATCTTTGATCTGTTAATTTCCACTAGTGATTTTGGCCTCCTTCTTAGGGAGACAGTCATTGAGACACTGGAGACGCCAACCCACGGAGGTCACGCAATCCATCGGTCCGAAAGTGGACGAAAGCTCAGGTCGAATTCACTACTACGAATTTATTACCCATGCGATTCCGGCTTTAAAAATTCATTTGTTGAGAAATAAACGCAGCATGTAAGGAATAAAGAATCTGCCTAGGGAACTTTGTGATTTTTCCATGTCCAAATCAGAATCAGCTATACACGAGGCTAATATTGCGTACTAACAAATACTAAATCCACTTACAGGAGGAATTTTAATTCCCACTAAGGTGTAATCCACCAAAGCCAAAATTCCCAATGTTTTAATTGGGATGTTCCGGTGTTTTTGCAGACTTAATTGACCTGAAATGGTAAGTTGATGTGTATCATCAAAGCAGTTGATTAGCTTTTTAGGAGAAATTTTCATGTGGAGATTACGATGTGTAGGAAATAAGGGAAATCCCTGTTTTAATCACTCATAACATCATAAATCATATAGTTCTTACACAAATTCAAATTCTGAAACGTCAAGACATGGAAGAATGGGAAGAGTTTGCCTACGGCAGTGCAGTATGATCAGAGCCACACGTACCCGGTATAAGGGCCTTTATTTAAACGACTGACCGTTCCATAATATCAGGTATTGGCAACATAGCGCCTCACCCACAGCTTCCAGCGCCACTTCAACGCCTACACACCCGCCACCGGTTGGACCAATGATAGGCCGGCCCGTGGCTATTTATACTGCCCGCATGTAGAGTGAAGGTATCGTACCTCACACCGAAATGCAAGCTCTTGTACTCACCCTCGGTCTCCTCGTTACACAGCTCGCCACCACCACCGCGATGGCGGTGGCAGTTCCTCCAGCTCTCCATCCCTCCGTCTCCGTCGAAGACCCAAATGTCGCACTTCCGATGATGGAGCCACTGGAAGCCATGGTAAGAGACGAGTATCGACAATCCATTCGCCTCCCCTTTACCCCTTTCTGTTGTCTTAATGACCGTTGGGCATGGGAAAATACAGAAGGGCAACTTAGAGTGTAGGAGTAGTCCGATTTTTATCTAGTTAGAGTGAGTTTTAAATCAATATCTTCTAATATTATTTCCAGAAAAGCTCTATTAGGTGGGTTTGTTTGCATTGTGGGTTTTCGTATACTGATTTGAAGATTGTTAAAGGCAAGGCATCTCAATAAACACTTTCCGTAGACATTGAACCAGGTGAGACGCAGTTATTTACTTCTTTCCATCCATTATCATACCCCTTAGGCCTCGGGGACACGCATATTGGGGATTCGCTGGTCATGTTGAAGTACTGGTCAGTAAGAAGCAAATTTCGCTTCCCTTCAATCCAATCTTCCTATTTTTATCTACTGCGTAATATCTTTGATCACGAAGCTTTAAAGCAGTAAGATTAAACCATTTTATTATTACCTTGGTCAATAAACAATTCAACATCTAAAAGATTCTTCTGCGTTAGCCAATGGTTTTCCAGGTTATATTTTTGACTTAATATTCTATAACCGAAGGTCTTAATCACTTTACGGAGCAAATTGAATGCAGCTTTAAGCCATCAGTATGATCATCAATTGTGGACACCAAATGGTATGGAAGGAAAGTTTCTGATGTGTCTGTATGATTCTTAAGACTCCTAGATGCTACTCATGTAAGCTAGTAGCTTGTTTGATACTAGGAGGCAGTAACACAGTTTAACGTGCGAGATGCCTCTCCCTACTTTTTGCTTCATGGTTCTCTCAAAGCCATTTTTTTCCATTTTTAAAACCTTGATAAAATACAAGCGGTAGGAATCAAAAACGCCCTATTTTTTATTCACCGTATTTAAGGGGGACAAAGATTGAAAAGAACTTCTGCAGTTGCAATTCATTCTTTCAATTCCTTTGCATTCAAATGCACTGATTATTTTTCTCAATAACATGATTAGAAAGTGAAAGACGCCTTTTTCTCTAATTTTCTTGCCTATCCTAGTGTCAATTTTCTCATGATCATTATTTTACAAGTGTTTCTAAATTTTGATTCCACTTTTGCAAGCAGTAATCCCTGGGTACCAACTCAGCTAATAATTGCTTCACAGATTAGTATGTCAATTATTATCTCTTAATAACAAAACAAGGAAAACAAGATGAGGGCTAAATTTTGGGGACATTACAGTAATTAATGCAATTCCCAAAGCATTCAATGTGGTAGGCTTCCCCCCTTGCATTCTATTCCACCCGTCTATACCATAATCGTCATTTACTTCCATATCTTTTTTATGTTAATTGACTTCTTGTCCCATATGTATTCATCCATTTATAAGCGGCAAATACATTTCTTTTCAGTGTATTGCAAACTTCGATAGCACACAAATTAGCGGTCTTCAGGCTGCTGAGTAAAGTCCCTAACACTTTCTTCATTCATTCATTCATACACCAGTTTTGCTGTAGTAGAGTTCTGCCTTTCATTTTTTTGGAGCCAGTTCAAATTAATAGTCGAAATTGAAAAGTTGTCGTTACAGAGAAAAGAAATTTACAAGTGTAACAAGTTCAGTGACCCAAGTCACCGATCCTTTTTCAGTAGTTGAGGTGGACAAAAGCAGAGAACAGGGGCGAGGAGCTTTTATTACCTTCCTCTAAATCTCGTGTCTCATAGACGCTTTTTATACAAAATGGCAGCATACCAGATGTTAAGGGGAAACAAGGAACACGAGCTGGCGTGTTGAAGATATGGCTTTAGATGGCCTAACATTGCACATGGATGTAATCCTCCCAAGTCTTGCAGTAAGTTGTCTTATTTCGGTTGGTACGGGTCGAATACGCATTTCAAGTTGTTTTTCTGCTAGAACCCATAAACCTTTTTAATTGGTCTAACTAGGTTTTATATGGCTTGTGATCAAATTTACTGACTACTTTTCGGTATTAGACCTTAATGTTCAGCCAGTCCACAAAAATTAGTGCTTATTTAACGTGGAGGGGAAACAAATTTTCGGCACATTCCCACTAAACTTGCTATTTTTGAATGTCCGCTACATCAAATAGTGGGTAGCTGAACAAGCACGATTGTGAGGCAGTAAATAAAAAGACTTTGTTCTCATCCCATCCCCCGTGTTCCTACCTGTTTCGGTGTTTGTGGAATCCGGTTGTACCCACGTTTTCTTAACTGACTGATTTGATATAAAAGGACACTCAATGGTGTTATCTACATAAATGTGGTTGAACTTAAAACAATATTTACAGAAACTCGCTTCCCTGTGGGTCAAATCACAATAATGGTGCCCGATATGATCCTTCCATAAATGAAAAGCCAATTTAAAACATGATCATAACCTATTTTTTTACTCAAAGTGGTAATCTGGGGAATATTTTATTGTCCTGTTACCTCCAATGTGCAAAATGAGAGTTTCTCATGAGTGACCCCAAACATTCTGGGGAAATTAGGAGGGTAGAAAAAGGTATCCTCAAGCCAGATGCAAAACCGATTTTTGGTGTATCAAAGACCTCTCCTTGGCAGTGAAGAGGACCCTCCGACTAGCAATGATGTCAATCAAAACCGTTTTAAGTTGGTCCAAATTAAAGCAGGCACAGAACGTATTTACCATCAAGGGGTTTTCGGTCCCCAAATTTAAACAATTAAGGTGAAATTTGCGAGGGTTGCACTGTAATTCGACTTACTTCAGGGATAATTTGAGCACATTTTTATAACATGTAGAAAAGTTAACACCATTTTACAACCAATATAATTACCACTTGAGAATATTTTATACGCTGGAAGAAGATAAAGTACCTTTCTCACTAAAAATGCTATTTACCGCTGTTACTTTAAGCGAATCAAGTAGGTCGGTAGCCTTCATTTCCCTTTAAAGCATTTAAATATGAAGATTTCTGAATCCTGTACCAACAACTTCACCAAATTATTTGAGCCAAGTAAATCATTATTGCACTTCTGTGGAGGCCCGATCTTCCTTGGCATTTTAATGCGCCATATCCGGAGGGAGAAAGATTTGTCAGTAGCGTACAAAAGGGGCGGAAGGCCGTTGGCCCGGTTTTCCGGTCGTGTCATGGGAAGTGTAACTTGGGGAGACTGTAAAGAGCTCGCCCACATGCAGTTAAACAGGACTCCAAATCACTCAGGTGGTTTCCTGCTTTGAGTCGGACACAAAAAACGTACGACCTTACCATTCTTACTTTAGCTTAACGTATGGTACTTTCATATTTTTTGGAAGTATTTTCTTTAAAATATGTTCCCTAAAATTATCACATTACATAGATGATGTATCCAACATTTAAAGCAGCAAATTAGATCTTAGTTACGAATTCAGCAATTATCACTTAAACTGTTTCCCCAAATGTGTTTCTGCTTTTAATTTTTAAATGAACCTATTTATTTTAAGGCTGTATATTATATAACCAGTTTTCACATTGGGACTTATAAAGTGTTTGATCGATAGAATCCCGAGCGAGACTCCAATTCCAACACAGGAAAATACTCAAAATGAATTGTTTAAATTACTCAAAAGATTTTACATTCAAAAGTGGGAGTATGGCATTTTATAAAACTCAAGGGAGAATTAATAGGGCTTATTTTCTTAAAAGTTGGGCGATCTTCTCAATATAGGGTGGTTTAAGAACCTGTAGCAAGATTCAGCGCAAACCCATTTCCCTGATGTCTGATTCCTCGGAAATCGACAACTTTTTGGAAGACCCTGATAAGTGACCAACCAACGCTTGACTGATATTTAGATGATTTCATTACCAAAGAGCACAGGGAATAAAAGCTTTTCGATCGCTCTAACGAGCTGAAGTATTTTAAAATCTCGACCCAAGGCGGGATTGTGTTATGGACTGCACTTCCTCCTCTCAGGACACGGAATTATACTACCTTCGACAGCTGCAGGACATGCGGAATAGGATGAACGTCCATCGAGCATCGAAGCGCTTCTTCTGTAACCCCTACGGCTGCATCTAGGCGAGAGGACGGGACTTTGGCCACAACAGCTGCTCCTCTTCTGTCTGCGACCTATTTACTTCTATTTTGTTTTTGGAATGGAAGCATTATTCGAAATAAATGACATTTGAGAAATACTAACAACGGGCATCTTTGGGGATGATGGGTTGTGCTAAAAAAGAGCAACTTAACTGTAAATAATCGGGACTAGTATTGTGCAATAAACTCGCCCAAGTTGAAATTCCTCAGAGCTTGGTTTAAGAGTAAAAAGTTAACGTCTGGTATGACTTGCCTGTGAAGAAGTTAAGAATGACAATGGACCAAAAAAGAGATGGGCTCGGCTTCACAGCATTATAGGTAATCTTTATGGAAGGTACACCAAGGGATAAGAAATGAAAGGTAAAGTTTCCACTTCATTTGAATTTGCGAAGCATGATGAAAATGAAGATTGTTTTAGAAGGAAACGATGGCACCACTTTTTTTGAAGCATCAAGTTGTCCTCTAAAAGATGCTGTTTTTCAGGTACACAGTTGGGTAAACTATTGTTACGCAATTTCACATTAGTGGGAACCTAATTACCCAGGCATTTTGATCAAAATTATGTGTGTCGAGCCATTGAGAGCCGTTCTTGCCGCCGTGACCGTCATTTCAACATTACTTTTACCTCCCTACTGCTTATCCTGTTGCGTAAGTTACTACCCAAGTATGAGAAGAATGCGGAAGATGAGGTGAGGTGGTGTCTCCCTCCCATCTTACCCAAACTTCAAACTACACTGGTAAGTGTTGGAGTACGAGACCTTGAGACATGCTAAAATAAGAATGACTTTCTTTCAATTGATTGAGCAGTCCTGGTTGTTTTCAAAAGCGAATTTGGATCCCATCGAGTGGGTGAATTTCAACTGCACTTGTTGCTTGGTCTTTGGCAAATGAAAACACACAAAGCGTAGTCTTGTGCAGATGGAGTGATGCAGTTGTGGAATTCATTCCAGGGTAACCGATGATGCATCCGGTTCCTTGACTTTGGAATATAAAAACACGAAAGCCATTCTTCACAATGACTCAGTCAGGCAGCAAGTGGTTTAAAACGAGGAAAGCTTCCGTACGATAAAAGAAAAAAGTGGAAAAAAACCTACCGAGCTGCTTATCGCCTTTTAATGCACGGCGTGTTAATGGACCCACCTATTTAACCCCTACGACCGTCCCCTCTCAGTTGGGGTAGGCATTAGCCATTTGGTTCATCACTCACTCCAGCAGGTCAATAGCAAAGACGGATTGCACAGGACCTAGAAAAACAATAACTCACCTTCATTGCACCTCTAAGATTTAATTCTAATCGAAAACGCTCCCCCCCCCCCAAACTCCCCACTCTTTGCAGTGAGAAGTTCACGCCCATGAAGTCAAAAATTATCCAGTGATACATTTGGTTCTACTGTTTGAGGCACAAATCAAACCAGAAATAAGTCAGCGATAAGTAGTGAATTAAATCGGATGTGAAAGAGAAAGAAGGATAAATATTGCGCAGAAATCCACGTCTCTAGATGGACTTTGGGCTAAGATGGCGGATCACATCGATGACGGGGAAGACAAAAGTGCCGTATTTAGGAAACACAGCAGGCTTCCTTGTTGACATCACTCAAGTTGATGGTTCCATGAAGGAGAAGGGCTATGGAAGCCTTAGCGAGGAAGGAAGTGGTACCCAAACGAATGTTGGCAGGTGTGGAAGCGAAACGGGTGTAGGCCTCCCAGTTGTCTGTCATCACTTCGTTCTCCGGCCAAGAGAGACGCCGTTTCGAATGTCGGGTAGGCGTTGCCAGTCTATTCTCACGAGAATCCTCATTACTAAAATGGAAAGGGACAGACAATCGGGTCAGATATCTTTGCTTTGCCGAGAGGTGGTCTTCGAGGAACGAATAGAGCTATTAACAATCATAAAAATAATCATACCATATCTGTCTTACAAATTAGTCATTAAAATACCCATGCCAACTACAAATAAGGTTAGTTAAAATCCACATATTTTGGATCTGATGGGAATTATAGTATACATTTTACGAAAAATGAGTACATTTGCGATCATGAAAAGGTTTGATGGATGGGTGAATGGAAGACCGTGCGTCCCGCAGACGTGACAACCAAACTCATGAAAACTTTGAGGAATGGTAAAAATATAAAAAAACAATATATAAATAATGGATATTTGAAGCATTGCAATTTATCTGCCATAGAAAGCGAATCAATTAGGAAATGCACCAAGCAAAAAAGACAGGCAAAAATGGTAAGTTTGATTCTCCAAGTTGGAGTGGCGCAAACACAACGCATCGAAGTTTTGGACTCAGAGATTATGAAATAATTATTGCAAAAGCAACAGTCATTCCGCAAAATCCAGTGCACGCTTATATCTCCAGGTGCAAATTCAGATCGTTTGAATTAAGATGGGATTTACCGAAGCCTTCAATTCCTGAACTTGGTAACAATTCACCTATAGATGTTGTGAAGTCTCTTGAAGTGCAGTAACAAAAAATAAGTGAGTGGTTAATCTTTATGATTTGCTCCAACTCCCATCACAGACTGGATACTCAACTTCTTAAACAGAATAGAGAGCTGATAAAACATAGACAACACAGGAAATTTTAAAGGGTTTCCGCCAACAACATATATGCTTAAAACAGGTAATTAAGAAGCTTGCACAGAGAAGGGCAACAGGCATGAAACAGAAACAGCGGTTTCAAAGACAACCACGGATGTAATTCACTGAGATTCGGAGTTTCTGAACCCGGTAATAAGTTACCGCAAAACTTTTGGCATAAGCATTGCTTAAGTGGAAGAAAGGGAGAGGATTGGAGAGACGCGAATCTAAGGGAGAGGCGTAAGACTCACAAGCTGATATGATTGATGATGGCAAAGTCCTTAATGGCGTTTTGAATGACTAAACGGAAATCGACCACTTCGGTGAAGGAGAGCTCCTGATTGCGCTCCAGAATGACTGCGATCACCATTACTGTTTCGACGAAGAGCGCGCGGTACGCGGGATCCTTGACGTCGCTCAGCATGCGCTCCACCTCGACCACCAAGTTCAGATCGTGTGGTGTCATGTCCGTGAGTGTGGGGTTCTGCCAACAGGGTGTGTAAAAAATAGTCAGCGGTTGCAAGTTAAAAAATTGCAGCAGGGCTTGCTAACACTGTCAGTTCAAGAAAAGTGGTTAATTCGAAGGTAAACAGGTGGCTACACGGGAAATCAACTAAGTATTTAATGACTCCTGATTTTACAATTTGATATAAAGCTAGAGGCGTCCAACAAAAAAATTACATTATTTTTCGACAAGTTTTGCCGTATTATCAATAGGCTATAGACATCTCTAGACATCGTCTACCGATGGTCTAAAAACTACCGATTTACTCCACAATGTTAGTCGAACAATGATAAGACAAATAAACAGGCCTCGACTAACGCTACAATTCCAACAATTTTAACTCGTTTGGAGGGTTTTAGAGAGATTTGATTTTATTAGTTGTCTGGCTGAAACTAACATAATCATTAAAAGAATGAACTCGCAAACAAAACCAATGAAAGCATTAAGACAAAAAGGCGACACCACTGGTTTAAGTTTATCAACGGTGCAAGAAGATAACGATAACTCCGTCTGTCGCAGTGAGAATACGATCCCACACAAACGCAAAGTGATAAATGCCTCGTCAGAACATGACAATGAATGATGAAACCTGCTTATTCCTACGGTTTAAGGTAAGGAAATGAATGAAACAATCTTTCAAGATTGACTATCAACCCCAAGAATTTGGCTAGAAAAGTATCACAGGTCTGGATGCTGCAACAGAGATACAAGTAAAACAATAGATGCTAGTTTACTACCAAGCAATGTTCCCCCGACAACTAAACCCACCATTCTGGAAGAGATAAACAGTGAATAGACCTTTGAGCCCTGTTTTAGATGGCTCAAAAAGCTCATATGGATTCCGGTATAACTCAACACAAGGACTTATCACAACTTAGGGGAACTTGTGGCATTCAACGGTCCATCAGTTCAATCTTGTTTAATGTGCCTTCTACCGTTTTACTTTATATTAAACCCTTATAACAAAAAGTGCCAGCAGAATCCGAAGTATGGAAAGAGTTTGTCTACTCCACGAACTGAATCCAACCCCATCACAACCGCGGCTGCAAATGCTTCTCGCAACGTCTACCATGTAGCATTTGAAGAAGGTGTGAGATGCGGTAGCAGAAAGTATTCCCAGGCAAAATAGCCTAAAAGTATAATCATATAATGAAGCGTCAAGTTCAGAAATACCATACAGTCATCATAACAAAGATTTGCATTCCGCTACTGACACGTTAAAATAATCTGAAGTTAAAGTATCAATAAAAACTTTCATTAATGCTTTACGTGAGTAATAAAACGATTGGTTTACGCCTACACCAATTAGAAAGGGAAAGCGGGGGAAGCATATACTAAATGATAGTAAAATGTCCAAACTATCAGTTTATCCTTTGATTCCTTTACATATAAAGATATGAATCATAGCTCGCTTGCCCCCTAACTTATGACAGAGCAAATGCGTTTTCATGTTGCTGTATTCAGCAAACATGTCATTAATTATTCTACAACAGTCCAATACCCACTAAATACGCTACATGTCTAAGCAAAGTACTGCTTTAGTCCCACAAAACTACGCCCCCCTTGTGTATGTGGTGAACTACGGACTCAACTGTACCCTCACTGAAGGCGAGACAGTCACAGTCAACGTCTATCGGCCCTACAAATCTTCGGGATCGGCATCCCAAAGATATTAAAGAAAAAGCCTCACCTTTTTGCAAAACAGCCAAGACTAGATAGTTAGAAGAAAGTTCCGTCTCACGCCCTACATCGCAAACTGTAAAATTTACTCGTGAAAAAAAATTTCAACCTCATTTTAGGATGGGAGAGGAAGTGAGAGGATGCCTTCTTTTATCCTCATTTCCATTCTCCGTATACACCCAATGGTATTCCTCCAAATGATGACTATCGTCCTCTCCTCATACTAGAATCAGACACTTTCAAAATGGGATAGACAGTTGGGAACTAAAAATGAGATGGAATCGGAAGTAACTAGAACCAGGATGACGGCTTCTACAGACTAAACATTCCATAAAAGTGAACTTTATGGTTAGCCTGTCGTGTTTGGAAAGGGGTATGAATTGTAATTGTGATTATGTAACCTGGCAACTTATTTTAAGAAGCTTTCTACAGCTAATTACCTTTTATTCTAAAAAAGCATACCGGGTCAGATGTCAACCTTATTTGTCACCCGGATATGAATAAAACGAACACATGGAGTCGAAAATGCACAAAGATGTTTGCCCGTGAATGAAAAAAGGATGTAAGCGACCACCATTGCTTCCTCCCCCCATCCACCATACTCCTTTTCCTGGCATGGCCTCGCTCCCCACCCCATCCTCTGCCTGTTCCCGCCTCAACCGCTTTTTTAATTATTTCCGGACACGCCCTTTTCCGGCAAACGGGAAAGAGATTTTGGAAAACGGAGTTTACGTCTGTTGAACCAGAAACAAAATGATAATAATAAGTGCAAGTAATTTAATAATTATTTGATATGATGAAAGTAGAATGTTGATTTGATTCTGACAGTGCTGTACTTATGACTAAGCGGACTGATATGGAAGGTTGCTTTATTTTAATAAAAAAATTGACTAATCTGGTGGAAGGGATTAGTTTTGGCTTTAGCTAGAGACAATAGGAATTATTAAATAACTATGGGAGGTGAGCCTCGAAGGAGATTTGTGAAATCACCACAGTAAATGTTTGTCAGGTACAACAAAAACGAAGACATCTAACTACGAGGAGTAATTTAGAATTTCATTTGGTGGAGGAGAATTGTTAATTATTAATGCCTGCTCAAAGAGCTGAATGTACTTGGAAGATAGAGATAGCATTTTAAAAGGCACACCAGTCGGGTGCGCTGGGTTGTAATTTCGACACGAACGGATACTAGGCCAAGTACCATTTAGAGAATTATGAAAGTGTGACCTGGGTAACAAGGATCGGAAAAATATCGCAAAGTGCGCTTCTATTGAATGCAACAAAAACGGTGAGAATAAATAGAGCTGAAGAAGGAAAGATTTACTTAATACTACACAATCGAGCTACTACGGAGTGACAGCGACTTCAGAAAATAAGACATCATTACTAAAAGTAGTTTAGTCAGGTGATTCGACCACAGTTTTGATGCAGTAAATTAGAAAATTCGAGCATGTTATACTTTTAGCTGCATTCCATTGGCTTGCATTGGTTCATGATCTTGGGGGAAAAGAAGAGGTGCCACCAAAGTAGAGAAAGGGTAACGTTAGCACAAAAGTCTTTTAACAGATTTTTGAAGACAAAATAATTATTAACAAAACACATCTTTCGAGTACCAATCCCTTTTGGTCTCTTACAAAATTTGACACAAAATGCTCAGCAGACAAGTTGCACGAAGTTTCTGTTTCTTGTTCACCAAATTTTAGTTCATTGTAAAAGTGTGGATGAGTGACGCAAATTTGGTGTAATTTATGAACAATTTGCAAAGTGATGGGATGATTACATCACAAACGGGTTGAAACAGACAAATTGGCTAAGGAAGAGCACGGAGTACATCAAATCTTCGTAAAAGACCGATACTTCTGACATGTTTAATATCAAAAATGAGTTCATTTAGCAGGAGACCAGAGCGGATGATAGCGAGTCAAAAAGTGGGGGCGATTACCTCCTGCTAGTGTTGGTAGCACAACAAAAAGGCTCCTCGAAACAAATCGCACGAATTAAAATAAGAGGCTAGAAAAAAGTCAAGCATCACAAGAGTCTCCTTTTATCCCGAAATTACGAAAGTCATTCGATATCATCTCATGCTTTCGATCCAATTGAGATGGTAAAAATTTGCTTCGAAAAAATTAGGGGCGGACAGTGCTTGATTAACCACAGCAATGGATCACCCAGCTTAAAGTAGATTAAACCGAATATTCGGCATTAAAATACTTCATAATTGATCATTCTTCCCATCTTGCCTATGCTGCAAATGGCCAATTCTTCCGTCCCTTGATTTATGACGCAACGCTTCAGAAGTGCAGCAAATTACAAAAGAGGAATGCAAACCTGAGGCAGTAGGTTGGACGCTATGAGAACACCACAAGGTGCCCTTTCAAGAATGTGGTAGACCGATTCGTAGAAGGTGTTTGGCACACGTCCAAGACATCCATCTAACTGGCGTTGAAAAAGTACATCCTCAGGAGACTTCTCATCCGGTGGCGCTGGCGACTCTAAAACAATCCATTTTATTGTTTAGAACTCTTCAGTACCATGCAAGGTTACAGTAGTGGTTACAAAGTAAATTCAAAAGGAACCGGAAATTTGAGTTCACAGAAGAAAGCAAACTCTAAGGAGTGTCAAAAGCATTCACTGTCCCAAGCAGCCATTGGTTACATTCATACACCTCTACTAGAGTTTAAGTGGTACCTAAAAAGCTTTGATGTAAGAATATTTACCTGCACGATTAAACCATTCCAAAACACCCCCCTTTGCTTCGTCATTGGTGCTACCTTGGTGGACACGGTGATAAAGTTGATGGATGCCAACTTTTTAAAATAAAAAATGTTCTTACGTAATTTTGTTGTGTTTACCGCCCCCACAGAAAGAACCGGCTCTTGTCCACTCTCTAAATCATAATGAGGCAAATGGAGTGTCACGTTGCTATATTCATCAACAATCCACAATCAAATATGCACCCCACACTTCTAAGATGCGCGCTACTTTAATCCTGCAACCTAGCAAATTATTTTAAGATTTCCATATTTTCAATTTTGCCATTAAAAACAAGTTTATTTGCTCACCTTAAAGTAACTAATGCCAAATCAAAATAAGCAGAAGTCCGACGACATCGTAGTCGTCAAGTATCATGGTGTCTAACTTTCTGAATTCCATAACAAGAAAATACAAAAAAATTGGTTCAAAGTGCTATTTAATAGCCACTAACACAAAACTTATCGACGGAGAGAAAATGTTCCATTTTAAAAATTCCTTTCGCGGGACAACGCATTACTAAAAACTTAACGATATCGAGTAGTTTTAGGATGAAAGACAAAAGAGACTGTCTGAATTAATGTCAGTTGGGAGAAATCCCTAAGTCGTGTGTTGCCACTAAATTTAACTTGTCGAATTAAAAAAGAAACATTACGTAAGCTAAAACATGAGTGTTACTATGATAACGGGTCAAATTTGCCATCCATATAAGGAACAGTTTATCCAGAGCTTACACAGCTCACCGCATTGTATGCTAATCACAGTGAACCCTTTGGGAGGAGGAAGGTGGGTGCTGTTACATGTCCCTTACAATCTAAACCTCACTCCATGGGAGTTCAAACCAATTCAACTCCCATGAGTACCTGAGAGGATAGCATTTACAAAATGATGAAATGAAGCAGAACATCCTAAGATCTTCTACAGTTCTGAAAGTCTCCTATGACAAACGAACTTTACCTTTAAATAAACGCTGATAAGCGTGTAAATGAAGAAAGTAAGGGAAGCTTTGACCTCCAGAAATTTGTCCCGTTCTTCCTTTAGAAGTCTAAAGTCTAAGTTTAACGTTAACGACTCGTAAATTTCCAAAATGATAAGAAACACAAAAAAACCAGAGGTATGAGGATTTCCTCATTGCTGCATACAACTTGCGAGAATTCGAATTGGAGAAGTCTGAAGGAATTTCATGACAAAAGTAGAAAGAAGGGACCTAAAGGTACCAACTAAAGGCATGTGAACTTACTTGAACGCAAGAGCGAGCAAGAAGACAATAAGAACAAATGAATGGCATAAGGGTATAGGTGCGTGGGCTCACCTTCACGCAAGTGTGGGCTGCTACGTCGCCATGGGCAGTGGGAGTTGTGGCTATGCTCCATAGAGTCGGAACATAGAGTGCGATATAGGAGACTCTTCAGACTCGAGGGAGAAAGCGAATATAGGCGGCAGGCGCCAAGACTACGCGCCTCCGTCAACGTTTCAGCGGCGTCCCCAAGCTGCCCCGCCTCTCCGATTCCATTGCATTTGCCATTGCGATTGCCATCGTCGCACTTGGTTGCTGACCGTGCCTCTTCCGCTTCGAGTTGCAGCTTCATTGCCTCCAAGAGCCAGCTAAGAAGACAAATGAGGGAGGTGAAGTGCTGCTCTACGGTACAGAGTACCTCGCCAATAGGCAGCACTTTTTAGCTGTACGTTTATCTAGGCTGGCTCTGCATAGATTTTGGTCATGTGGTACCCTTCAAGTCATTGCCATCAATAGCTCACATAACGTGCAGTCAGAATTATCAAACGGGAGAATGTACAGACCCTGTGAGGTATTCCATAATCAATGTTTTCTTAGAAATGCCCGATAAAACAAACTTCAAAAGTAAATTGATGCTAAATCAGCAACACATTGAGGAGTTTTGTTCTATCAACCTTATAGTTCAAAAATGGACAACAAGGGAAGGACCTGAGCTTAGATAAAGGTGATGGATAAGGCTGAATTGAAGACGCATCAAACAGAGTTATGCAGCTAATTCGATAATTGGATAAACGCTGGGAAAGCAATGGTCTCTATGTTCACGTTCTGACAGTGAATACATTGAACAGTTAAACGATGACAAATGAGGTATTTGATGTCAAATAATGAGTAAAGAATGGAGAGATCCTCTTGAAATAAGTTAACGCTAATTAAAGCAGATGTCGCGCTTAAAAACAGGGTTATTTAACCTACAGTCAGGAGTCGGACGCTGCACAGGGAGAACAAAGTTGCGTTTTCATGATGACCAAATACACTCCATGATACCATAGTTTTTTTGCCCTGCAGACGGGCAGTAAATAATGGTTAAGTTTAACCTATTGATTGCATCGCCTCAAAAATGGAGTCTGTACAACCTCCTCAATCAATGCGGCACGAACCTCTATCAAAGTGAAAGACCTTCAGCACCTTGACAATACAATCGACCATCCATTCTTCCATACAGGTAGATACAAAAGGAAGAAAGCAGTTAACCTACCATCATAACAAGCCCCTTTGAACATCGATTTCCGTTGTTTTAATATAGGACAAGTATCGCCCGGTCAACACGATTAGCCACCATGAGCCACTACTACCAGCGCCATTCTTTTCAAACAGACTATTCTGAAAAGCGGATATCGGTACGTAGCCATGATGCCAAGTGCTTAAATGAGTGGGCGAGGGTATGAGACTACTAAGAGCGGAATCATCGAGGATAAAAAAGTAAAAGAAGTTAACAGGATTTATTTTTAGTAAAGAATGCAATTGGTGCGTCTGTGATGATTGTGAAAATTCAAATCATGGTTTTGGATGTTATAGATAAGTGATCATGGGGAAATTTAGAGTCAATTAGTGGATTGTTTGTAGAAAATAATTTAAAAGGACCATCATGGTGGGAGGTGATGGATTCGACTACTAGCTTTATAAATCTACCTGCAGATATCCATTGTAGAATAGCATTTGTTTCAATCTTGTATACCGTCGTTGTTGAGGCTACTTGTCCTTTGGACTTACATGAGTATTCATGACCGTCCTTTATTTAGTTTATCGAAGATAGGATTCCATATGAAAGGCTTGGTCACTGAATGACTTAGGATGAGGCTCATTTAAGCTTTTTACTCTTTCTGCAGGTAGGTTTACAAAGCTAGTAGTCCAGTTTATCACCTGCCACCATGATGGGGCTTGTAAATTATGGTCTACAAAGAATCCACTAATTGGCTGCAAATTTCCCCATGAGGGCTTATCTAGAACAGGCAAAACCATGAGCTGAATTGTCACAATCCTCAAACCCCCACCAATTGCATTCTTTACTAAAATGAATCCTGTTAACTTCTTCTACTGGCGACTTTTGAACGACATCAGAACACTGACCACAGGAGCTCAAACGTACTAGTGGTAGAACCAAAGTGGAACAACTTTACTACTTCAGGTGTATACTTTAGAACAAAGTCCTGAGCAATTCAAGGACCTTAAAATTGATGTTAAAAGCATTCAACCTCGTGTTAAATTGGATGGGATGTCAACTTAACTTAGAAATCATAAGAAAGTGATACCTATGAAACAGAACTATCAGTAAAACACTTCCCATTAACTGTCACCATGTGAAAAAGCGCAAGTTTAGAAGTGAAAAGTAATGTTGGAATGACAGAATGATTTTAACTGAGAGAGTAGGATTCTCATCCAGAGTACCGAAGTCAGCAAATGGCACCGACAACGCGAATCAAAACAAAGACTGGAAGAGCAGGATTTAAGCCAAATCGACCGCTCTTGGCGTGGCGCTTATCACATGAAACAAGAGTGAGGCTGATAAAAGGGAATTGAAAAAAGGCATGAAGGAAAAGTGAACATGAAAAATCAATGATTCACTAAATAGGGAACTAGTCCTGCGACAAGAGCAGTCCTAACAATTCTACCACCTTTATCATTGGCGATGAAAAGGTGAAGATGCCAAGACCTTTGGAACATCTCTGGCGGAAGGCTTTTTCTAGTGAACTTCGGAAGAACCAAGAGTTCAAAGAATATCAGCAGTCTGGGTGAAGTTAATATGGTTTTACAGTTCAAACGATAAGGTTTAATACAAGCACTGACAACACTAAAAAAATGGAAAGTAATGTACTCAACTTGAACTATGAATCACGGAAAATAAATAAAATCTTAAATGGAGGCGTCCAAAAAATTCTGGCTGGTCATCTGCAAGATAAGTTTCGGGAAAAGAGAAGTCACAAGATATCAGGCATAAAATTAGAGAAAAACAAGAAATGGCGAAAGTTTAGTTGACAGTGGCCAGTACAATGCATCTTCCTAAATTCAGCAGATGGTCGTACTTATTGCACCGAATGCTGATGTAATAAGGTCTGAAGAATAGAGAATTAGTCGTATAATCAACAATAGATAAAGCCTGGAGAGGCCTAGTTCATAAAAATTCGAGAAAAAAAAACAGAACAAACAGGAAAAATAGACACCGTTGACAGCACTTAAATGACCAGTCAAACCTAGGTTCAGTCGTGGCTAACGACTACAGTGTACTTCCAGCAGAGTTGAATTAATCAACTTATTTACAGTGAAGCCCACACAAAAACTGAAGAACAGAACCGAACAAATAAGGAGTAGGGGGAATCTCTGCCGTAAAAATAATAAAATCAAATTAATACCGCTAAATCGGTTCGGTTGTGAAGGCATTTAGAAAGGTACTCTTCGAGGCCTTAACTCAAAGGGCACCAGGCTCAACTAGACGTAGCCAAAAAAACGTTAAACTCATAGAGACAAAATTCACTCCAAACAGTGATGAAATGACTCTTGATTCACTGACATTTAGAAAATAAACAACAATATGGGGAATGAGAGAAATAGAGAGGAAGTTGGACCCACCCTAGTCGAATTATAGCAATGCCCTTAAACAGCGACTTGTCCTTAATGAGTAGGGCGGATACATAGAGAATGAGTTCCTGCTGGAGAGAGACCAGGAGCGGATTGACAGGAAAGACAGTGCTTTGGAGGAGGTCGCAGAGTTGGCGAGGATTCATAGGCTTATTAAGGTTGACCTCGGGGCCTTGAACTGTGCCAATAGTCAACTGCTTGCCGAACACAAGGATGGAAGAAGTCGATGGGGCCAGACTGTGGACGTAGTTGCCCAACAGTGCGGAGGTCAGACGAACCACCGTCCTGGGAAAGGGAGTAAAGTAAGCGATATTAATGATAATGAACATACTGTAGAGCATTTCCATAATAATCGATAATCCAAAAAAATCTGAATTGGTTGATTACACCAAATATGGCAACACGATCATCAAGAAAAGATGGTGCTATAATTAAGTACTAAATGGTCAATTCAAATTTGGGAGTTAAGTTCGCTTCAAGCAAAAAAGTGCTGCATCGACTTCTCGGGCGGAATTGGGAAGGAACGCAAAAAATAGAATACTCGAGTGTTTCTTATCCTAGGGATTCCAAAGAAGTAGACCGGTTAATTGAATTGGAATTATTACCTATTTGTAAATATATTATGATAAGTTTCCAGCTGGCCGATTTGCGGTCTTATTTCAAACACTATAAAGCAAATAATTAGCAAGTTAACTCCACAAGCATGTCTAGACAGCAGGGTTACATCTTCAGGAGAAATGTGAAAGAAGTCAGGCAAAATTATGGAGTCAAAATTTCAGTCAATTGTGAAACTTAGAAAAAAGGGATAAGAAATCACAAAATTCTGAGTTAAGCTGTGGTAACGCTTTCATCAGTTTATGAAATTTGAGATATTTTAAAGTAATTTTAAATCGTATCAATGTCATAACTCAAATAAAGTGAAGAGATGTAGCCCCTAATAAAGCTACGAGTAAACAACAAGCTACTACCAATGCCAGTTTTGCCACCATCGAAAACAGTGGTCACTTTTTTAAGCGTCCCGACAATGAAGAAACCCAGAGAATCGATAGGGGAGAGAAGACGGAACTGTGGCGGAATGTCAGATTTTCGTTACATTCCAAACAAGGGTGACGCAGCTACCAGTTGGGCAGCATACGCACCAAATACACACTTTAATAGTAGGAATTCTAGATGAAAAAGAAAATGGAATGAAATTGCTGGGATGAGCAAAGTAAATATTCCGAAATCGGTTTTAGACGGTAGTAACCAGTTGAAATAGTTTGTCCAACGATTAAATTTGCGTAAATAGGGGGAAGGGGAGGTCCCACCTTTCACCTGACTTTGTTAACTTGCTGCATTATCTCAAATGATCGAAATTTGGCTAACTTTTTGTCGGTGATTTGCGATTCAAGTGAGACAGACATATCTGTATCTACGTTTCTTACTCACTTTTCAGAATTGAATTGCTCAATCAACAGACGGTGCACTCGAATTTAGCTGATGTTTTGAGGCTTCAGCACGATGCAGTTCATGCTAAACTACTACAACTTTCCAGTAATTGCATCTGTGATACCACTATACTGCTCGAAAAAATTGACATAAAGCTGATGATGAAAACCTGGACGCGCATAATCTTGACACATCAAAACAGTAACCAAAATTTAAAAGAGACTGGATAACCACAAATCACAACATTCTAAGTACTTTAAGAAGTCAGCTCTTTTATGCTCAAAAACTCAGCGGGTCAGAGCAGTATATTGCCACTTTCTGTATCACAAAGCAATCAAAAAACTCGAAAGGAAACGAAAAAGGTTAATTAGGCTGTTAAGTCAAAGCGTCAGCGTTGCAGGGACAATCGTCCTAAAAATCTGTAAAAACGCATCAAATAAGTAATTCAAATAGGGATTCATAGAACAGAAAAAAAACAAGTACAAGGACTCAATGAAACAGGCCACACTCATGGAACTTTTTAAAAAAGTTAACAAAAGGGACAAAACAAATATACAAGATTGAGGAGGAAACAAACATACACATTTCACTTTCAGCTGCATGACAGTGATGACAGGGGTTGTGACAGATGAAACAAAAAGTCCTTCACAACTTTTCACGCACGAAAATAATTAGAATTAAAAAAAATTTTAGGCGAGCAGAAACACCCGAAAAGTAAAAGTCGTCATAAGTTATCGAGTACAAATACTGACATAACTGACAATTGACTTTTGCACCAATAAAGGAGTGGATTAAAGTGACTCAATTTACGTGACAAGCTTGCCACGATTCCACGAAAGCTTATTTCTAACATAGACCTTTCAAATAAGTATTCAAATATGGGACACAAAATTCACTTTTAAAAACATAAAATGGGTAATTCACGGGTAATTTTTTTACCAAGCCTTGCTAAGACACTTTGTTTATTATTTGCTTGGTTTAATGTGATAATGAACTAATCTTTTCGCAATTCAGAATCTATTTTACCGGAAATAAGCTTCAAACTTGTCATCTTTGATTCTAGTTTTGCAGCTCGTCTTTAAAGTTCTAAGGTTGCCATTGCCATAACATCGTCATTAGAAATTGTACTTCTGCTAGTTCTAAAAAGTCTCCCTTAACTGTGGCTATGAGGATAACATCTCGGCTGTTCAGTAACAGAAATACGTTGAAATCATCGGCTCGGTGTTATGGTCTTGTGACTCCATCACTTCAATTAACGGTCTACCAGCCATTCTGTACATTCATCAGAGATTTCTGTTGCAATGAAGGAGGAATTCTGGCTTTACAAAGTTTTTTGATTCCTGCGTCAATCCTAGGAGGCTTTGCACCCATTATCTATATTTATAGCCTTCAGAAGCAACTTAACCAAAAGTACTCGAGGTGCACTCAGGCGCACATTCGGGATGTGGAACTTATGTGAGCAAGTCAATGACACCAACAGACGCATATGCTGATAGTTTTAACCAGGCGTAAATAAATAGATGTTAGTAAAAATAACTGTCAGCAAAAGCATTTATGACTTGGTACCAGAAACTGAGAAATTGAAGTGAATCTCCCTCCAAACATGGCAGATTTTCATAGCTACAGTAAATACACCTCTCGACAAAGCCTAAGTTAATTATGAAATATTGCGTTTTTAAGAATGAAATTTGAACGAAATCTCCGTTAGATAAATCGCTATTATCGTTTGCAATCCTTTCCCAACGAGGCACAAAGGAGTCATGAGTCCCATTTGGAAAAATTTTGTGTTACAGAAGCAAACACTCCAGCAGTGAACACCTCCTACCTAATGTTAGAAAACATCAAAGTTGGGGTGAGGCAGTATCGCCGTCTTATTCTCAAATGGAAACCATCTCGCGAGTAAGCTTTGCCGTATAAAATCTTGCATTGCCTTGCAACAATGGGATTTCCTTCAATTAGCTCAAGCAGCAACTTAGCACAATGGACTCCAGGTGGTTCCCGAAACAAAGAGATGTCCGATACAAAAAGTGAAACGGCTTTAAGATTATCAACAGATCGCAAAAACGGGTGCCCATACATAAGTTGTAGGCTTTGTTCCAAATAAAGGTAAGACAAAAGTACGAAAATGTTATACTGTTTCTTTAATTGGTAATGTAAACTTGTTTTCCATTCGGCACGATGACAATCTCGCGGTTGAATCATGATTGCAAAGACAAAAAAAGTGTGCACGGAGGGAGGTTACTAGCCTAAAAAACCGTGGCGCATAGGTCAGCAAAAATGTGTATCGGTGACTCAATTTGTTGCAATGACTTCAAACTGTTTAAAAACCTTTAAAGCACTTTTTTGAGTATACTAAGCAAAACAGAATGCTGACACAAGTTCACGAAATGAAGAGAAGTGAAACTACTCATGCGCCAAACAGCTTTTTAGAAAAGAGAAGGAAAAGTCGACGGTGCAGATGAAAAGTCAATTATTATTCCTCCTCTCATATTACCTTTTCAACAAGAAATATAAAGGGTTGAGGATATTTTAAACAGTTCGAATGAGGAGAGGGAAAAAAAGGCATTCAAAAGTATGCAAAAGTTACATGGAATTCAGAAAACTCCTCGTACATCAAATAATGCGACATAACCACAAGCTTGTCAATCTCAAGGTGACGGAAGAGCAAGAAAAGATATGAAACTCTTCAGCTCTATTTAAGAACGGTACGACGACTTGAATAAGCAAAGAAGTAGACCGGGATTCAAAAACGCCTTGCCCAGCAAACGATATAATTAAGTCACTTTCAGAGACAAGGGAAGGAGAAAGAAGCACATTCACCGCAGAAGAAGAACTCAGTTGGAATACGAGGCCGCAGAAAGCTAAGAAACCTTTCTTTAATCAAACAAGGAAATTCCTCCACTATTTTACACATTTTTAATGTGGAGGGAAGATTGGAGCAGAGAGAAGAGGCAAGCAACATACCTAATTATGACCAAAAATGCACCAAAGCAAAGATTCGCCCATCAAAAAGGCAGTAAACATAGCATAGATGGGAAGATAGGCGGGAAGGGGACTCGCCATATCTGATTAAGCCCCGCACGTCGACTCAGGTTGGTAAAGAAGTCGCGCACAGTGGAGAGCTCCTCATTGGGCCGGAGGATGTAATCGAGGCTGTGCCGGTGCATCAGCTCGTGCAACGCTGCCACTTCCTGCGCATAGTCAAGAGCACGCACCGCCGCCGCCGACTCGAACACAGCCTCCGCATCTTTCACCGGGGGTCGATAGGGCCATAGTTCACGGCGGTCGCCATCGTGACAGACGAAAGCTACTATCTCGTCGTCCGATTTGTTTTCGAAGTGCTGCGGTGAAAAAGCGGGGAGTACTAAGTGAAATAAGGCAGGCCGCCACACAAATATCCATCATAGCATTCAGAACTATCTATCAAGAGCTTCCACACAAACAAAACTACTGAGTTCATAAAAATGAACAAACACAAAAGAGTGCGATGTGAATCCGTTTTCCCATGCATTCATGCATTTGTACACCTATAGGAATGCTTATCAAACATGTGAAAAGCTTCGACGTAGAAATATTCGCTGATGTAGTTGAGCTATCATAGGTCAGCCTGACCGAACTAAATTTTCAAAACGCCAATTGCTCGTAAATAATTGGGCTCACCATTGCAACGAAAAGAGTAGTCACCTGCACAAGTACATCACAGATTATACATCGGCCAGGTCCTGTGTTATGAAGGAAGGTTCAAAAAACGACACCCAAGACCATTGTCTGGGAAAGGACCACCAAACCCATGATCACACCGCTGTTGAGCGTACCATCACCATAATGTGCTTGAAGTCCTACCTAGGTATCTGCGAGTTTTACGTCTTCGCCCATAAGGAAAGTCTCAGACGCATTTCCAGTACTTAATACGACTCAAAGTGCGATATATCTACTATTTAGTAAGTTTTACTTTCTCTTAAAGTCCTGCACCAGCGGCAGTAACAGCTGAAACAGAAGATAGGGTTTGAGGCTTCGTTGTAGTGAATGATCAGAAACAGCTATCTGCAATTCTCCTTTACTACTACTACAGCCCCTAACCTCCGTCACAGAAAGGGCTATTTTGAGAATCCAATTGAAGATTAGGGTCATTTGAATTCTTGTAAAAGTGAAAAACGCAGATGGGAACTTCCAAACACTTGCCGGTAGATTCACTCCCATCGACATTTACTTCCGAAAGAAGTAGATTGGGTGATCGTTTAGGGAATAAAACTGCCCGTAATTCTGCCTGTGGTGATCCAACGGTAAGTGTTTGGAGGATCTAACGAATAACACGTTCAGGATGATAAGACAGTTGGTTTGGCCAACATCAAGTGGAAGTGGAAAGTCGTGGATCCCACTCACATGCATTAACGGATTACAACAAGCTTTAAAGACTAGCAACTTGTGCGTCACTTAATTCATCCGAAAATTGTGTACCGTTTTGGACTGTTTACTTACTGACTTGGAGCGACAGTTTTTGTACTTTTGTATTCCAGTGTCATTTGCGTGAACAAATATGTAGCATTGATTACTCCCAAGCAATCAATCACCATCCTGAAATTTTAAGATATGCACCACTTCATCCCCATACCACTAAGCCTGCTTTATGCTTAATTGTGGACTAGATTTGCACTGTGGACTAAATTTACTTTGGATTTCCCAGCTGCTGTAGGCCAAACAACAACTATGACTGAGATCCATCTACCTGATACAACTCATTGCAACTAGAAGGTACGCAATAAAAGCTTCCTCAGGAACCGTCATGCCTAGCTAATCGGTGAGAAATTCCAGCTCTTACATTCTTCCAAGATATTATAACTCCTGCCGCAAAGCATCTATGGGAAGACCTCATACTACGCCTCAGGGAGGGAGAAAAAGGGAAAGATTCTGCTTATCACATCGTTATTCTTCACATTTCCCAGATGCCGATCCTCAAAGTGATGAATTTTATCTTTTTATGGTGCTGGAACTGGACAATAACACGAGGAACAGAATGATGGAATGAAAAATAACAGTAAATATAAACGAAATTGCTCAGAGTTTGGTTTTCTGACTTTCACAGAAAAAGCATTTCAATGAATTAGACCTCGCAACATATGTCGCTATAGAAAAAGGGAACCAGAGTACAAGTTTTAATAGTGACTCTCTCCGTGAATAAAATGAACTGTGGAGCTTTCTGCATGCCTTTGCTTCCCACTGTAAAAAAATCCCGCAAAATTGGTTAGTTAATTCAGAACTATTTTGAGGATCGGATTGATGATTAACACCGTCGGATCTTCGGCGAATTAAAAAACGAAGTTGAGTACTTCATTCTACTACTATTCTAATTGTCGATCAGCTCCCTATCATTTAAATTTAGAATTGTGGTTGATGCTGCCTGGGTAGGCTATGAAATGCAGGTAGCTTTAGATTGCACCGCAGTCCCTGCCTTTGCTAGCATTCCAAATATATCCTTCGCAAGTCCTTTCACCCTACAATAGCAATCATTACGATGCCTGCCTGGTTGATCCCCCTAGGCGCTTCGGGAGTCAAATAACACAACGTAGAGCTTGGACTATTCCGTCATGCCTACCTGGTCAAATATCCTCCCATCAAAGCAATTGCCGGTAATATCAGTATTGCTAAGTGTTATTTTACCAGCATGAACATATCCACGTTTGTAATCTTAATGGCTCTATCAAAAAAGGACCAGATAGCTATTTAACAACCATTATCTGTTCTTCCATCAACGATTGTTCTGAAGTTTAAGCAAAACAGTCAGCTTTTGATTTACGTTACTATTAATGATTTTTTCAGAGCAAATCCCATGTTGGGACACATTTTATACATATTTTTCCTATACAAATTCTAACTACTTGAAAATAGATAATGTGCCCGTTTGCGCCCCACTTACGCGTCGATCGACGGCTTCGGAGACGGCTATGACAAGAGGCGCGGGCATGAGACTGTCGAAGTCCTTGTCGTCCAGTATTCGAGGGAGGTCCGAAAGTGAGAGGAAGGAGCGTCCACCGTGGAGCCGTTTCAGCCCTCCAAATTCCTCCAACTGAGCCGCCCAGTCAGGGAAGAAGTCAAGGTGGTCGGTGCAACCTGTCGCGACAAAATTCTACAAAAGGAAAAAGTGAAGAGCATTCTTAATCAGAGCTTTGCGTGAGTAATTGTTTGATAAAGGAATGAACAAGATACGATGAAAGCAGAGAATTGGTTAATTTAATCAGCAGAAAATAAAAAAAAACATCCCACAGATTTAATTTTCAAATGAAACGGTGAAAGGGCGATGCCAAGTGGCGAGTGGCCATTATCGAAGTGAACCAGGTCATTATGCTGATGTGAGTCACGGGGCGCAGACATAACCATGGAAAACAAGCGGAAAAACACTCGAAATGGTTTGTAAAAACGGTTGATCGGATGGATGAAATGTGCATGTGCACCAAATATGCCTATGGGCTTAAGGAAAAGATTCCAGGTTTTAAAAACCGAAATAGAAGGCTTGCTCACGCAGGCGAAAAAATTGGGATTAGGTGTACTCTGAATCCGTCTCATCCCATTTCTAAATTGCTATGGCAAGTCAAATGTCCAAGTAATTTTGACATATAAGGATACGAATGCAACATAGATACATCATATTCTTTTAAAAACGCATGAATTTGCAGGAAAATGGACATATGATGCCATAAATGTAAGTAATGAGGCGAGAGCTCCAAAAATTCCAGAGTAATACGTTTTGTTGCCGGACCAAACGGTAAATAAACGATATTTGAATCCCCTGCATGCAGAATTGCTACCAAGTTCGGCCTGGTACTTAAGGCAGACACGTTAAAGAATACATAAATTGGCGTAAATGGAAATTTGCTGACATGAGAATGGATTGAAAATAGAAAGATGGCAGAGAGCACAGTGGAGAGTACCAAACCAATAGACTTTCGCATATTCGTCTAATTTTTACGAGGCTTGGATACAAACGAGGGCATGCATTTTAAAAGTCCCTATTTTGGTCGCCTGATAATACAAAACAAAAATAAACTCACCAGCAAAATGAAATGGGCCTTAACTAAACTGACTGTATTTAATCGGCATCGTAGTGACAGAAGTACAGGAATTTACAATTTTTTAGCTAGGCCGTCCCTCATCTTTTTAAGCTTTCACGGTTTTCAAATACCCACGTTGTCAATCTGAGTAACATATCAATTATGAGGCCCTTTTTTTCAATGGCCCAAATATTATGGTGCTACTTTCAACTTTGACAGTTGAATGCGCTAGAAATGGGCAGATGAGAAACGTTAATCTCACGAAGGTTCAAAGACGGTTAATAATAAAGACCGATCAATGCATCAATTGGTCTACCTTACCACTCTTGATCGGCAGCATTAGCAGAAAAAGAAGTACCTGAGCTCTACCCAGAACGATTCGCACTCCATCCACACAGTTACTCTGCAGGCTGACAAGAAAGCGAATCAACTCGTCACGACCATGACCACTAAATGGAGAGAAAATGAGAAAAAAGGGTAAAAATGAAAAAGAAGGGTGGCTAAGACTGAGAAGTGTCAGAAAAGCATTGGGCACAAAAATTGGGCTGCAGATTTAGCACAATGGTGAGTAAAAAAATGTCGTGAGCCTCTTACCTTGGAGACTAAATTTGACCGTAAAAATTATAAGTGTGATACTATAATGGGATAGAGGAAAATTCATTAAAATATGCCTTCTAACTTTTGAATTGTCTCCGCTTTTGCATTATCTCACTCTCAATTACACTTAAAGGCAACTTTATGCACCACAGAAGCTCCCTGTCACTCACATAATCATATCCTCTTTAACCAAGAAACAGTAGCTGGGCCGTCCTTTCATGCGCCACCACTTTGACAAGAAGATGAGATCATTCTGGGCACGGATAAGAAAAAAAATAGACAAAGAAGCGAGTCGGGAAGTGACAGAGTCTAGGTCGACATAACTTCTAAAAGAAGTTATAGTGAAGACTAAAACTGTACCCCACCGACAAGTTTACTGAAAATCAGTCAGTAGGCAGAATTGTGCGACTGCTTCCTTGAACTTTGAATCTTGGTAGCTCCCACTAATTTGAGGCTAAACATTGTCATTTCAATAAATAATAAATTAGAGTCTTATGCCTTAATAATTCAGCCCCCGAGGACGCTGTACACTCAGTGGGGGGAGACTGAAATAACCCGCGCAATATTAAACGCACTTTAACATCTTCAATGAGAGCCTTGATGTCGTAGCCGAAGTAGAAGCTTTCGTCCTCAAAAAGATGTGAAAATACCAGGACTGTAGAGCCACAGACACTAAAAGATGCCACAAATAAATTCAAAGAAGGATTATGGTTAAAGATGGCCACTGGAATGGGTAGTGCAAACGCACCGGTAGAACTTGCTCGTTCCCAAACATCCCAGTGGTCGAGGTGGACGACCTTTTAGACCGAGGCGTTTGTTGAAGCCCATGAAGGCAAAAGCTTTTACGATTGTTGCTGGAGGCCACAGCTACAAGAGTTGATCACATGCAACTTATTCTGGTTATAGTATCTCCCCGGCTTTCCATAATTGCCATCTATTGTCGTTTTGATATTTGTTAAAGACTATACAGAGCAATAAGCTACTGTGTGACTGATCATAGTCATATACAGAGTAGAAAATGTGCATAGATGCATTCTTAGGATTATGCTGAATTAGAGCTTTATTGTAAACTAAAGATAACGTAAATAAATTGATTTTCATAGGAGAAACTCCAATAAGGTAATAGTTTCTGTATTAAGGGCTGGGTAGCGAAGAACATTTAGCCGAAAGTTGGATTCACGGGAGATGTGCTTTCTACAAAGTGCTCAGTATTGGAAAGAAATTTTAAGTAAAGAACATCTATAATGCTGGACAAACCCATGATCAGCAAGCTAAATCCCAAGAAAATGATTCTCTATGGCGTAAAAAGGCGTAAATAAAAGGGCAATTTCACGATAAAAATCGGGTGAAGGAAATAAATTTAAGGGCGCCATAGTGTTCTTCACTAATCAATTAACTCAAATAAGATTTGCCTTCAGATCTCATCCGATTTGCACCGACAGTTCCTAGATGACTCCCTCTGCTTGTTTCATCTATTAAAGAACACAAGAGAATGAATTTCTTTTAAACGCAATCGCTTGTCTCTGTGGAGTGTATCCTCCTCTGCCAAAAGGATTCAAATCACTCAATGGCCAAAAAATTGCAACTAATGGGAGCGATGAGAACGTTGGTCCTTGCAACGTGCCAACCTTTTCATCACTTGGGAAACGTTTGTCCGTTTTATTGAAATCCCTTATAAAAATTAAGGCTAAGATACCTTGTAAAACCTTTACAAAGAAGTCCTGTTATGAAAATAAAATTTTGCCTGTGGCACCTCAAAGTGCCTTGCGACTGAATGCTTACTTTAATGCATATAATTATTTGAATCCAATACGATCCAACCTACACTACTTTATGTGACTCTCACCATATCCTCTTACGAAAGAGGGGCAACGACAGTGTTCAGATAATTTTGAACTGATGTTTCGCAGAGACAAAAACTAGTACCCAAGCGAGGGGACCGTACGTTACTTCGTTAGGGGTTAAAATCGTTAAGACCAGTGGCACAAGAGTCGAGTATTGAAAGCAACCTGTTTCATTCCCACCTCGTATCATGGTCAGCGAACAAATGAAATCTAGGTGGAACGAAAAAACGCCTTACAATATCCGACAAAATTATACCCAAAAAGCATAATCCTAAAACATGACACTTCTTTGAGGTTTGATCAATATGTACTACTAATTGCTAAAATCAATTTCCCTTAAATAACTGATTTACATAACAACTCCCATATAGCTTGAGGTTCTACCTTCTAAACGTCCTTCACGGCTCTTTATCTGATAAAGAAGTCCACGATACTTAGATCCAAAGCATTAGCTTTGGGAAACAGATTGTTTGCCCCATTACGCTTCTCGTTTCAAGGGTACTTTCAATGCGCCTGAAGTTTAGTGCAGGATCGCAACAATTGGAAGCGCTGAGAACAGCACGTACAAAAAAGCAATGCGCTATAAAATACCGGTCCTAATCGTAACTATAAGTATTTATTCCGAGATCGGTATCAACTGCAGACAATTAAGAAGGAAAATGAAAGGAAAAAGGGCATTCACATACCTTTAGAGGTTCAATTTCAACAGGAGTTTGAGTTCGAATACCATAAGTGGCCAAAATTTGCTGAAGGCGATTCGACTCCGCAAGGAGGATCATTTGAATACACATTGTGGCAGGACGACTCTGAAAATTAAGAATTGTCAAGTAAATAAACGTCTAAGGAACTGACCTTTTAATAGCTCAGACATCCCTTTTTAGAGTACTTTTCAACTACCTCCCCGTCGATTTAACGTGGTCAAGTAAAACAATGAGCACAGTTTTTTGTTATTTGTACACTCAAAAGTCCAGACAACACCATTGAAATTCACCAAGAACATGAGATGGGGGCAGGCGGCAATAAGCCTATATTAAAACTATTCTGCAATTGCATATCAACTTTTTAGTACCATTTTGATCAATTCATGAAGATTTTCACGTATGCCATGATGAGATAGCATACAGTTTGAGGTAAAAGGCGATCAGTTAAACATGCGCAGCTATATGTTGACGTAAAAATGACACTGATACCGTAGTAGAATAATATATTTGACTGACTAAACCTTTCCAGTCGTCCGCAATTCAGTCTAAACGACATCCACAATATCTACGCTGTCAGTCTTCCAGACCCTTCTGTAGCTCACTAATGAGGCTTCAGGTGCAACTAGAGCGTTGGGTGATTTGCAAGTCATGCATGTCTCACAAAAGGTCAAAACACAGGTAAGGAAAAGTTTTCTTTTTTCCCGTTTTAACTAACCACTAATTTTGGATTTGTGCATTGCCCGAAAATTAAGGACGAACTGTGAGTTGCCAACGTGAAGCAGAAAATGGACTCAAAGTGGATCAAAGTGTGGTCAGAACTGACAAACTGATCCCATAATCAAGGTGTGTTACGGTTAATAGATGCTGGGCTCAGTCCCAAAGAATTGGGCTATCGCGCCAATAGCTGGACATTTTTTTCGTGTCACCCATGTTGCCAACCTTGTAACACCCCTATTTCGATAACAAAATAATTTTCCTCGAATTTGTGACATCAATAACACCTACTAGGATAATCAGAGTGGCACATTTTTTAATAAATAGGGCATTGTCGACTTTTATTACAATAAAAGATCACATGCAAGACAAATTAGTTCAAAACTAAGCCCAACATCCACTAACAACACAAGGATCTGCACAACTGAACAATAACCGGCATTAGTAAATGAAACTCCAGTTACAAAAGGAACCATGAGTTTGACAGCGTTCCCTAAACAAAGGGATATTAAATAATAGAGAAATACAAAGACACAGTGGTAGATTGCAGTCATGTGAATGCCATTTCGAGACCTACAACTAAGTGTGGCTGAATTTTGGCACCAAACGAAGTGATAAAACCCCGTGATGACCGCCAAACGGATAGAGTCAGTGAACTTTTAGCCTGGCAGTTTCAGTTCGACATTTTAGCTCGACTTGATAAAAGAGAATTGGGGTAAAATGCTTCTAATTTAAAGCAAAATATTTAAAAATGGAAATATTAATCTCAGTATTGCAAAATAATTAAAATGAATAGCTTTAAGATCACAGTATGAAGGAGCAAATAAATGGTACTTTGAAACCGCTGTAGTTGGGACGATTCTATTAGCAGCCGCGGGGAATTTTACGTTAAGAAATAGTGATCTTCATTACAGGCCACACCGATAGAAGACTCCAAATAAGCATTAAATGTCACTTATAGAGCCGCCTTAAACTAATTTTAATGAATATAGAGTGGTAGGACCATAGAAAAAGGTGAAGCGCCTTTAAATATTGTTAAAAATGGAAACGAGCCAGTTTTGAAATTCAAACTTTGAAATGAGGAGAGAAATTTCACACAGTGGTTATGGTTTCCGATTACCGACTATAATAAAAACAGATTATAAATCTACGAAACTACACAGAAGAATGTACCAGTTTGGAAGTCGCACTTTTAGGCGCTCCAAATAAGAAATATCGTACATGGGCCACCACCGACGATCAACCAACTATTTACAAGCGAAGCGAAAAATGTTTACAATCATGTGAATGTTTTACATTATTAAGAAGGGGAGGAGATACAATCTACAACTTACTGTAATGGTTGAGTAGCGCGAAATGAGGGACATAGGTCGGATATTGGCGGGGCTGTGTCGTCCAAGGGGATCCAAGTCGTGAATGGTCAAAACCCCTTTCACTGGAAGCAAAAGAACAAGAGACGAACAACTGAGAATAAAGTAAAAGAGTAAGCATAGAAAAGGTGAATCCTCTTAGCATCTTGAAGCCTGGGTACGAAAAGGGATAAATAAGATCATGTATAGTATTTGAAAGTGTAGTATGCAATAGTGCAATCCACGGTTCAGAAACGGTTCAAAAAATTTTTCGCCAGAATAATCACTCAGCTACATCAAAATCAAGAGGGCAGTCGGCTCTTCATCATGAATACATACGTGGTGCTATCGGCACATTAAGAAACTTGGAGACTAACGCGCCAAGAGCAACTTTTGGCACTGGTCAGAGTGACTGATGAAGCAACCACCTTGCACCTTCATCAACTGGGAAAGGAAAGTTGAGAAACCACTAAGAAAATAGATACCACTAAAGTGTCATCCGTCCACAAATAACGAGTTACTTCAAATGCTAATAACTTATTCTACACCTCACTTCGCTTTATAAAAGCACGCTGTTTTAGATCATTCAAAGACTGAAGTGTGATAACAAGTGAAGTTCAACTTTTTATTCAAATTTTCAAGCAAGTGAGCGCATCACTGTTCATTCTTAAATGATTCATCCACTACTCCACAGATGCGCACTTCGAAGGTATGCCTAAGCGTTCTTAATGTGTGTAGCACGCTATACTTCTCTATAAAAAGGGAGAGTAATGCTACTTCACCCCATTCTCCACTTTCTTCAATGATGAAAAGCCTCTTCAAAAATTATGCGTTTGGGATATTCTTAAATTAGTGTAAATTTAAAGTGCATGATACCCATCATTTTACCTTAAAAACCAGTGGTCATTACCACGTGTTTGCACATGTGCTAAACTTGAGGGAATGAAAACAACTTAAAAATTCAAGAAGTGAGATTTACCGATCGAGTGTTCAGTGGTTCCGTGATATGGTAGAGAAGTTCGTGTGAAAGGGGGTTTGACGTGACGCCTCCACCTAATTAAGTAGCCTATCTGTGATCCAATAATTTCATTTTTGGATAGTTGTCAATATGGGGATGAAATCGGAAGTCTTACAATGTAAACAGTGCTATTTTGATAGCGCAGTAAGCCTATAAGCATGACTGTTCCAGAGAACTTCCGCAAGGTGATGTGAACATGCTCCAACAAAGAAAAGTCAACGTGTCTCAAGTATCCATTCTATGACATACGCGTCAGACATGAAAAAACCTTGGAACTATGAAACCGTTGAAAGGCGGGAAGGTAAAATTAAAAGAGCGATCATGCAGCTAGTTACGAGAAATCAGGGTGGAAAGGATAACTATCAGAATTCTTTCGTCCACTTTGGTGACGGGGACACCATAAAGTGTAAAAATTTTTGGCAAACTGTGGAAAAATCAGGAAAACTAAACGCATATCTAGCATGAATACACAGATAAACCGCAAAGGATTGAAGCCTAGCAAATACGAAATTATTTCACGAAATAACGCAACAAGTAGTACTAATTGCTAAATAGTTGAAGAGTTTTGCCAGAATTAAAAAGGAACGAAAAGAAAACCTAAAAACGAATGCTAAGTTCGAGTAAAAGGGGATCTAGTGGCATGACTTCAACATCTTTGGGAGCCAGTAAAATAGGTTAAATCATAGCGGATAAAACAAGGAGGGTGATCGCAATAAGCAATAGCAGGATGTGTATATCTCAAGTGAAAGAAGATCTATGGCCCTTCATCCATCCTTTCCACTAGTGCTTCGCTCCAGATCGATTTTGCAGACAAATCGGTGTGAGGAAAAGACCCCAAATGATTCCTGTATTACAGTAGCCCGTGCCGCCAAAGGAGCGAATTGCAAAGGAGCTGAACGAAATCAAGAACCCAAAAGTAGCTAAGAAATGTGGAATTAAAAAGAACGGAGTAAATCAGGGTAGTTTCTTTATTGAGAGCTACAGTACGAAGCATGGCAAACTGTAGGCAAGGTGGAAAATAGGGGGGTTAGAATCAAGATACCGACGTACGAAGCATCTGCGAGATGATGTAAACCGATTGTCCCCACAAGAAGCGCGGTTCCATGCGCAGCTTAAAGTTGCTTCTCCTGGCCTGCGAGCCCGGATTTGCTCGCTCAGCGTCCACCGAGCCTTCAGGCACAAAGTAGTACTTGGGTAGCCATGGATACTTCTCCGAGATCGGATGTACAATCAAAGGCTCCATCAACTGGGCGAATTGCTCTGCGCGTTCCAGCTGCTGGTTGAAGAAGCTGCCGATCACCCGATAGGCGAAGAACATGGGCCACTCACTCTCAATGCCCAGGAACTTGCTCAACTCGCCCTGTGAATAGAGTGTGTTGGTCTCCAGCACTGTGGCATAGCCATCGCGCGTGAAGCGCTTGTAGCCGTACGTACCCTTCAGCATGTCCACCCGCTCCATCGTCGCCTCGACGATACTCGGAATATGGATAGCAAAGGCGGGCCAAGAGATGGTGGTGATTAGCGCTGCGTCAGTGCCCTGTAAGTTGATGGTGTATTCGAGTAAAAAATCGTTTCCCACTATACCACTGCATGCAAAACTCGGCCTCCTTAAGTGTCTAGCCTGAGAGCGCTTGATCCTTAAGAAATCCACCATCCTCAGCATTACTTTCAGAAATACACTTTAGCCTTTGGCCGCATTGTTGAAAAAGATCTTGTATAAATCAGAGATGACTTCAAATTTGTTGCCTTCAAAAATATCTTTTGATGTAGCCATGTTTAGAAGCACCACTCATGGTACTAGTGAAGCTTATTTTTGCACACGAGAATGAACCAGCCAACGCTATATAGCTAAGAAAACGAACACAGTATGGGTTGTTCACAAATGATTCATCCACTACCGTACGGAGGCACACATCTGAGGTACCAGTTAGTCGTCCCCCGTCCCCACAAGACAAAGAATTCTTGGTGTGTCTAACATGTAAATTCAATGCTCAATCATAAAAGTAGTACTTTACATGCGACGCTTATTAGGTAAACAAAAGCAACCAAGTCTACTCATCAAGGCACCAGTTTTTCTTTATTCTAAATATTCCGTCATTTGTAAAACAGAAAACACAATATGCAACACATCTATCACATCCACTCTAGTTCTGGGTCAAATCTCCAATGAAATTTGCTTCCGATCAAGGTTTTGTGTGCATTCGTTGCCTTCACTGGTCAAACTTCCGACATTAACTTTCTAGATGTCCGCACTACCGAACTCAAGTTTTGGGACAAAAAACAACAAACCCCAATATATCTACGGTATCATAAAATTGAGATAAAGTCAAATCCATGCATAATTAGAAGACTAAGTACGTTGAAAAGAATAAAAATTCTTAACATTTACGAAAGATATTAACATTGAAATGAAAAACGGATTTAGAAAATTGAAGGAATGATAAACCGACCTTCGACGCAGATTCACGAGGTAAAAGGGTGCTGAGAATGCTGCTATTACGCGTATGGGCATCTGCATCAGCAAGCATAACCGTAGTGTGATCGCCCTCAGTACCAAAGATGTTAAAACCCAAGACGGACTCAAGTGCCGCTTTGGCCATCCCGATTGAACTAGCGTAAAACAATGATGAGCGAGTGGGCCTCCCTTACCTCGCATGCAGCTCCGTAATGTCTCGATTTTGCTTCGAGCCGCGTTCCCACATTCCATAGTCGGGGATACGATAGGCTCGCTCCAGATAAAAGACGAGATTCTGAATAAAGGCAGCTTCGACTTTGGTGTGAATTATCTAATCAAGGAAGGGATTATGAGGTAATGAGAGGATGCCTGAAGGCCAGAGAGAATCATTTGAATGAGCTGGAGTACATAAAGGCCAACACAGTCCATTTGAAGATGTTTGTATCCAGTACCTTCCACCGGTGTGCCAGTTTCGTAATCTAGACGAGTGTGTAGACACGTCTCCAGGTTCTGGTTAGTCTTGAAGTTTTCCAACTGTAATGAAAAGAATGCAACACTTCGAATGTGAATCGACCCTACCCTATCCGCCTGCCGCATCCAGCCAAGGAGAATAGCACGCATGCACTTTACAGCTGACTGGCGAAGTTCGTAGCTCTGCCCTGAGTCGTCTCCACTGCGCCTATATTTAGAAAAGAATAATTAATCAAGGAAGCATTGCTGGATATGTTATTGAATAAACGTGCTGGAAGGATCGATGCAGGGCCCAGATAGCGGTAGCACAGTAGACGTTGTCGCGAATATGTGCAACACAATCATGAGCAAGAGCTTCAGGCCGACGTGGGAAAAGTCCACTGAATGGATGCTGATACTTTATTAGCTGATCTTTCACTAAAAACGCAAAATTCACGCATATTTACCCAGCCAGATAAATAACTAATAAAATTTAAACAAGATATTTTACTCACATTAAATATATCTGTAGATACTTTTAGATGAAATCACGTAAAGAAAGTGCAGAGAAATGAATGTGCACGGATGTCCGAGCTAAATGATTCGATCCAAACCAGCGCAGATGGTAATAAACCACGTTTTTAAGATTTTCGCTGTACTAATATGATATGACTAATCGAACTGAGTGAAAAGGCGCAAAAAGAAACAAAGTGAACCGCAAAAGACGGCATTCATAACGAATAAAACCAAATTTGTATCGCATGGCGTTATTGTATGAGTTAAGAAGAAGAAAATGAGGTGTTTGAATAAAACGTACCAATTCGGTAGAATCGATTTAGGTGTACATGTGTCTCTTCCCTTTCCCAATTGCTACTGACCATCTCGCAAGAAGCGAACGTGACCCCAGCCCGAAAGGCTTGGAGAACGCGCCGTGCAGACGTATAAAGTAAAACAAAATAGCACAACTTCGTACAAATTCGCTTTTTGACCTCAAAAGCTTTTAACAGGAAAATTTTAGCTTATTTTTAACGGTCTAAACTGAAATAGATTTGCGTGTATCACTTAATTAATGATGCTGCTGCAAACTGTGCGCGTTTTATCTGTTTGCTCTATTATTGGTTTTCCTACTATTGCTACAGGTCTTTACTGGGGGTGGATGGGATAGGGATAAATGGCAAATGCACAGAAGGTTGCAAACATATTTGAGCTTGCCTCAGTTGCCTTTAAAAAACTGGCTGAACTAACCCTGGATCTAAAAATATTTCAAGCTCAAGCTGAACAAGGTCCCTCAACTAGCAGTCGTTGGACAATCATAGAAGTAGATCAACTGAAGGACGCCATTGCACGTTTCGGGAACGATCTCACTAAAATTGCTAGCGTCATAGAAACGAAGACTTTAACTCAAATCAAGCACAAATTGAAAAGTCAGGGCCTCGAGGGTCCGGGTCCAGAACGTGCTGAGGGGGCAGAAAATGATGATGAAAAGGATGCCGGCAGGTCTCCTGAGAATGAGTCGGGACATGTTCGAGAACTACCCGAGGTGTCTACAGTTTCAGTTGATCGCGGTAGAAGGAAGCCAACTTTTTCTGAGCGAAATGACCCAGACCTCCCCGACCAAAAGTTTGTTGCCCGAGCAAATGATCATGTAAATTTTAGAAACGACGTTTGGATTCGGGTTCAGGGCCTTCAATTTTGACCATATCGAAACCCAAGGGACCGGTAGTTGCTAGACATGTGGTGCCGGTCGCAGGGGTCCAAAGAACGCCGATAACAGTGCAGACCTCGCCTACGGTCAAACCTCGCGTCGTTCCAATCACACCGTCAGCTTCCAATGTTCTATCCCACGCGCAGATGCGAAAACAGGCGGTGATGTCACAGGAACTAAAATATGAACAGTATTCTGAGGTGTGCTGCACTAGCATTAATTACTTTTCATTTGTTGCTCTAGCGTATTTCTCGTGTGAACACTTCTCGAAGTCGAGAAGCTTGGATGACTCTACTAAGATTCTATAACAAGATTACTAACCAAAAGCTGATGTCTTGGAATATTTTGCTGGTTTTGAATGCGGTCTTGACATCAGTAGCCCTTCTTCCGTTTTCTTTTAATTTTTTTAATGATAGGTGAAGCTTTCACCATGTGTCATTTGTGAGAGCTAGCTCATTTCTGCGGTTTTTATTCACGTCTTGATCACAGCGCTTTGTTAAGAATCATTTCTTGGTTTCAAACTGCAGCTTCCCATTTACCCATGAAGAGTTCATGAGCGGTGGATAGCTATTATGGAGGCATGGAAGGCCTGAAAGGCTGGAAGTATACTTAATGTCTTCGGGGCCCCATAAGATCAATATGATCACTAGCAGTCAGCGCGGTGCTTAATGTTTTTTTCTGTAGGACGAAGGCGATGATCACTTTAGAGATGATGACGATGACGATGATGATGAGGAATCGGATGCGCCCTACTACTCCGAAGATGAAACAGGCGGCAATAGTACCCCACAAAATTGACAACTTAATTACATCACCATATTTACTCTCCCTTCTATGTGCGTATGCTTGCTTAGCAACCCGAACGACTGTATATACGCAATGATATCACGTATTTATGCGTTTTTATTCATATTAATGATGTAAAACCTTTATATGCCTTAGTAATCGAGGGTTGTGCCTAATGTAAAGCTTTTTATTTGTGGATTTTAAACTATAATGAGTGGTTTATATGTGCTGGACGGAACTGGAGGGTAGATTGTTGGCAAAACGGGAATTAAAGGTCCCAATCTATTCATTGGTCTCATCTCCGTCTCTTTTTCATGCAAAGAAATTTTAGAGATATCGTTGACCGTTTGTGTCATTTCTGGAAAATCAGGGTACGCTCACCTTCTAGATTAACTCTGGAGTCGTATACCTGTAACTTATCCAATTTATGTCTTTTTTTTTAGGCGCTCCGTAAGATAATGCCATAGTTTTCGCCTCGGTAGGCATAGCTTTGAGCTAGGCGGAGTTAGTTAATTAGAATCTAACTAGTTAGAATGGTGCCGTTGACTATTGAGGCGCGATAGTTACCCTCCAAAGCTATGGAGCATACATTTCAGGAAGCAGCTGCTCACCAACACACAGGGGAACCGAGGGACAAAGAGTTCAGGTGACATAGGTAGAGTTCCATGTTATCCTTGTGGAGACTAGTTTTTATGATAGTCGAAACATTCACGTAGTGCATGCGTTGAAGCACATCATTGCATCACGATTGTACATCAACGGTGGCGGCCCAAGGGCCAAGAAACGAGGAGGGGTCTCTCATCTACATCTGTTGGAAGCACGTACGAATGCGCATGCGCACTGATCACATATAATGCTGAAGGCAGTCAACCGATCCAACACAGCCGCATGCGTGAAAGGGACATATAAATGTCCATTTTGACCGTCTGTGACAACGTATAGCTTAACGTTTTTCCAGCTTTTTTTGCCTTTAAATAGACCGCCGGTTCATAGCCTTGGCCTTCTCTATCAAAATCGAGCTTTAAGAGGATACAACATTTCCAAAACTGCTTCGGAATTAAATTGTATTTGTACTCAAAATAATGGTATATGGCGCACGATGATTAGAAAGAAGTGATCTAGGCGGAGGGGATATTTGAAGTCGGTTCAATCATATGTTCATGTAGTTCTCCATATCCACAGTATACAGGGATACCAAGATGGTACCTTTTAGTCGCACCTTGTTCTCATCTTTCGGTTTAGTGTAGAGATTTATGTCAAAATCACCGCTCCCCGTTGATTCAGGTGCGTTTATTATGCCCTCTCCGAGAAACTCATCCGCTCCAATCGCTCGCTTGTCAAAGACCTGAAGGAATGTGATCAAAGTAATAGAGTGGGAATTCTCATTACCTAATAGAATTGTACTTCAACTGTTCAATGCTTTCAGTCTCCGTGATTTCAGGTACAACTTCTTGGTACTGTTAGTGCCTTGTCCATATCTATGGTTCTTCAACTCTTCCGTACGCTAATACTGAATCCTTCATTCTGGCATGCCTGTTTACATCCTCAAAGATGACCCAAACCATTGTACTGGTGACAGCAGTAATAAATTGATCCAATTAACTTACAATTGCACTTTTCTTGACCGGCTGAACGCCACGGAAGGAACGGCGTCGATTTCCAGCTGGCTATCAGTTTCAAATTCCCCAAAATAAACACTAGCGGTGGGATACTACCCCCAAACTAATCAAAATCAACCCTAAAGAAACAATTACCATGGCTTTAAAAGAACGATGTATGTCGTTAGTCTAGAACGGGGTACTTCCACTTCTAATGTAAAAATTTTACTACGCAAAGCAATCAGCACATGAAATTTCAGCACTGCAGAAAAATCAGTAAGCCTGTAGCACTATCGTTCAGATTGATCCCTTTCAAAACAGTTTACCGTACAGTGAACAATATACTGAGGACATAAAACCAGTTCCATAGCATTCTTGTGGTAATAAGTTTTTCGTACCATCTTTGATCCTTACTAGCTGCTGATTTATTATCCACAGAAAGACATGGCGACCCGAGCAGAAGGATGACCACGAAGAGTGCCGATGATGACACTTAAAGAAGAGGCTATTTGATAGCGGTATTCGGTTAAATCTAAATTCAACAATGGGGTGCCTATCCTGCTGACCCCCCAGCCCTTCTCTAAATGAATAGTTGAAGTACTGGTAAACCTCATCCCATGCTGGCATGCGTCACATTGGGACTTCCTTAAGGCAAGACACGGAGCACAATCCTACCTCAATTTTGATGGGTTGCTTATTGGGCTTGGCACGATAGAAAATGAAGGCTTCGTTCCACACAGGATTGTTATTGTCCCGCACCACACGACTATTACAGCTGCTCCCCTCGCAGCTAATTCGGCAGTAGGGAGAGGAGGAGGAAGTCGAGCCAAAGCTTCGAGGCTTGAGGCTGGCTAGATTGGCCCCATGTAACAATCTGACCCGCGTGATTATCACTGGGGTGCCTGTGAAGATGGCGAAGACACTTCGCTGAGGCTGGTCATAGATTAGCTCCCTGAAAGGCATGAAAACATGAGGAATCGTCAAATTGTCCTCAATTTCGGTTTCGCATCTAGAGAGACGGAAGAGAAGACTTCACGCTTGGAGATAGAGGAATACCACTTTGCTGCTATCACTAGACCTCGGTTCGAGGAACACCCGTAAAAACCGAAACACTAACACTACAAATCGCCACCATGAGGAAAGATCTCGTAAGAATTATCCTTTTCATTAAAATAAAGACTATGACATCTAGATAAATCGTTTATTACCAGATATTCATTGCTATAGTGAAGCATGAGCACTTTCAGAGCGTTCCTTTTCGGCAAATCAACGTCTCAGTTCTACTACTTGGGGAAAAGACACACCAACAACTAAATGCAGAAATTGTCTACCAATATTTCGAAAGCACCTAGCCTATTAACTCAGCCACTTAGGCTCACTGAGGAGACAACAAGGAGGAAGACGCACTTATTGAGGAGATTACGAGGCAGGAAAATGCGGAGATAGTAGTCGGCCTCCTGCTGGGGTTCCTGCAGGAAGGGCACCAGGATGTAGCGCCCTCGAGCCAAGGAGTAGCGGCCAAACACCGCGCGGTGCCTCTTCGCTGCATGCACGCCCACCACGGTACACATCGACAACAAGTGCGCCCGCACGTCTCTGTTGCTCTCCACCTGCAGTCGGTGAATGGAGGCTTTGAAGGTAGTTATGTGAGATTTTTCTCTCCACTTCTCTAGACCGGTCATTATGCAAAAAATAAATCCTTGATTTAGCTCTGCATTTCGAGAGTAAATATTAGCTCGCACAACGCCATAGGCTACAACATTAAAACAGCCGAGGAAGTCTTTATGCATCAATCCGGCTTACCCTTCGGCTGTTAGATTTCAGCCTATACTATAGTTTAGAAATCAACATATCAGAAGTTATGCCTTGATTAGCCTTTCACATAAATTTGAGGGTGTTTCATCATTTCCACGTATGGAATGTTTCGATTCTATCGTGTACTGAACTTGTAAGCAACTAGAAGTGGGGTTGACCTTTTCTTATTTCCCGGTTATTGAAAAGCCGCCCCATTGTTATTCTTCAATTTCTCCAAATCAGAGTCGTTGAACCCTTTTGTGAAAAAAAGTGGGCCAAAAGCTACTGCAAAATCAATGACGTAGCCGACAGGAAATGGAATGCATGATTGCGACGCAAAATTGGTGTGTATGCGTAAACTTGGATGCTTTTGAATTCCCACCTGGATGAGTATGAATAATTAGGGGAAAGACACAGAGTGATTCCATTATTAGACGTGTCAGCCTTAACCTTAAGGTGACCTTTAGCACATTTAAAGGCCACCAATAGGTGGGACTGGTCGATTAGAAGACTTGGACGAGCACGCGAGTTTCGAGATGTTCTAAAGTAATCAGGAATTCGACACAGAAACAGAAGCATTTTTGAAATTGCAGACATTTCCGCCACGTTGAAGCAAGCGGCATCGATGGCTTTGGCTGGTTCCGTTATTGTAGAAAATCTGATAGGGAATATTTATTTTGATCTTCCAGACCATAAGACGGAATAAACGATAGCGAAAAAGACGTGAAACAGCGCATGGGCCTCTTTTTCATGAAAAACCTTCACGCATTTGGTAAAAGTGTTCTTAGTTAACGCGTTGATAATGATAAAGAATCGGATTTTCATGGCTAAATGCAAAGAAGAGATCAAGGGATTCCGTAGGAATGCTCAGCTCAGTGTATCAGGATGGACACCAGCTTGTTATAAAAAGCCCAAAGCCAGGGTAGTTGTAACAAACATCGGCATTTCAAACTACGCGCAAACTTTCAGCATTGTTTGAAATGCCAAGGAAAAGCATAACAAGAATCAACAACAACAATAAAACAATGAGTCGACTTCAGGCAAGAGTTTGTTAGACATTACAACCTAAGAGCCATTCGTACCGACATGTATTCAAACCTTTTGGTGCAGCAGGGTCCGTTAAGTTTTTTCAGCTTTGCTTGGCACAACTGGACAAAGTTACGTTAACTACCCGAAATGATTGCCTACGGAGAAAACACGATTGTCGGTTTCATGATTCAATGCTACACCTCCAATATCTATTATTACCTTATGAGGCCATGCCATTTTCTGACAACGAACGAGGGAGAAAATTTGGAACTGAGATAGTTTTAATTTCGTCTAAACACGTCGTATAAACAACGCTCCTCAAATAAACATAGTAGCTCGATTTAAAGCCCTATTGTGTATTAGCTAGGCCTTTCAGCAAAGACTGATACGCAATCTGCGTCCCACAAAGGGTCAAAAAACACTTGATTTTGTAAAATTGAATGCCTGTTTAGCGCTTCGTTTCGGTTACATGGGTATTGAAGGGCTCCACCATTGTACCTCAGCTCAGCGGTATAGCCTTCGGGCCATCCCAGTAGCCTCTCAGCTCTACTGAAAGACTCGAGGCGATGCAGATATGAGAAATACTCATCATAGAGATTTCACTATCTTCCACTCTCCAAGACTCTTCAGTACTAACTAATCAACAAGGCTTACCTTTGATGAGTAGTAAAATTTAATACCGATGAAATTTTAAACGACTGCGTTAATTATTACAGGTACTTCGATATTAAAAATATCCCATTCAATAAGTTGACAGAATTGTCGGAACCGTTATAAGTGATTGCATTCGGAATATCTGCGTTTAGCGGTGCGTTGAGCGTATGGAGTGTACAGGAACAAATAAATTTCTCGCAGAGCTTGTTTCTATACGAAAGGGCAAAAACGATAGGGGTAAAAATATACCACTTGGTACAAACTCGGCTTATGACCTTAGGGTACTTAAAACACTTTTTCTGGGAAATGACACACATAACGTACAAATGAACTAGTCAGGGCGTACTGAAGTTGATATCCATGTCATCAACAAGTTGAGATTAAAATATAAAGGGAACTCAACATCAAAAATATACAATTTTGACAGTAGACGGTAGATGGATCTCGTTTTATCCACTGGCCTATTGAAACCATGAACATTTCCCAGCTTTACCAAATTATGGGATTGCCCGAAAACTTCATGATGTTTGCTGCAATGAAATTCAACCACCTGGAGAAAAACAAAATAATTTATGTGACAAAATAATGGCCATTGCAGTCTACACTCAAATCCTAGTTTGTCCCTAGGGGCGAAAAAGCTAGCTCTAGCCACGTCCACTTATATCTCAATTGCATTCCCTATCTGTTGCAAGTCTCACCTTTTCAAATGTAATACAAGATTTTCTGAGGTTTGAAAATCGAGGTAAATTCAGTTTACAATGCAAATAAGAGCAAATAGCAGCCATTCGATTCAAATGACATTTGGCGCTCTGGACATTTAAACTACAAAGGTTCCTGTGAGTTACAAGACATCGTTGTGATGAGCTATACCGACAATCACACCAACTTTTGGGTCACCTGATAAATGAGTCAACATAAGTCGCCTTTCATTTGTTTATTTATTTTATTATTTCAAGTATAAACCCAATGACAAGGCAGCATTAAATGGTCAGTACTTCCGCGAGTAACACCAAAAATACACTACATCAAGTAATTCATTTGTGGCCTTAGAAATGTTGAGTAAATGAGACACGAGTGAGTGGAAAGATTTCTATGCCACGGATGCTCCGTTAGTGCTTGTATGGATACGCGGGTATCGAAGATCTCTACTATGGGCCACATAAATCTGAGAACAACCCAAGTAGGCAGTAGGGTAGTATCAAACCAGTAAATGATCAACAAGAAGTCAAATGACGAGAAAATAAGTCATCAACTAATCATCAGTGAAGGCAGTCACTAACTCTGCTAGAATCTCATTACACCACTTCAGCAGCTATGAGCAGATTTCTTGAACTCCTTTGAAGTTACCAAGATACAAGAGTTTCAGAAGAACCAAGTGAAACACCATTGCGTAAAAATGAAATTGCCTGGCCTTATCTAAAAAGGCGTTATTGAAATAAACAATGGCCGCGATAGATCTCTGGCTGCATACGGTAAGATGATGATCACCAAGCATGAGCATGTCTAAAGAGGATTTTGGACTCACTTCGAGCAAAGCAAAGCCAATCGCAGGAGGCGAGGTCTCCTCAATAATGGTCTGTCCCTTCAAATCCCAGGTGTACTTCCGATTCAACGAAACCAGCACCTCCTCGGGAGTGTCTTTGGTCATTTCGAACATGTACTGCAAGTAATTGCCAAAAGATCAAGTTATTCTCACCTGGTGTTAGTCACTGAAGGAACGTTCACACTTTGCCCAAACCCATTAAGTAAAATCTCTAAGAAAATCTAGCTGCATCAGGTAATTATAGTGGATACAGAAAATTCAACTTTTGTGCTTTTGAACAAATGCGGAATTGAGTCGTATAATACAATCAATTTTGTGTATTATTCTGTTGCCTATTCAGCTACCTACTATTTCATGGCAAGCTAACAGTCACACTCCGAATTTAGGAAAGATGATCAACGTACGGAGTCATTTTGACACCAGAAATGGCACGATCATATGTTCGTGGCTATACAGAGTCATGGGAATCACAGATGAGAAGACAGTAGAAGAGGGGTTATCAGTGTTCCGGTCTTGAAAAGGGGGGGGGGGGACAAAGGTGTTGCTTCCAAATACGATGGTCTTCCTATGGTCTACGATTATCAAATCACCCCGTACCCTCCCCTTTTACCACCTAATTAGCTTACTTTAGCCTTTGGAAAGTAAGTTGATCATCAATACTTGCATGTGCAAGTAAAGAGACTGTGTACAAAATCGCGTACTGAATGCATCGGTTGTACACTAACGGGACTTTTTTCACAGGAAGACAAGCAGCCCAAGCTCTAACTGCTTTTTTTTCATTTTTTTTCGGTTCGTCACGTAGGCAAGGTATGACATCTATCAAACGGTCATTCTAAGACTCAAGCCTTCTTAAATGTCTCCAGGATACGCTTGGTAGCCTACCTTTCCCTAATTCAACTTCAGCCCACTTCAAAGCAAGTTCACAGCACCAAGCCGTCAGACCTAATGCTGAAACGAATGAAACCTCTAGACAAATGCTCGCGGTCGTCGTTACAGAAACTTAACCGAAGTGGAAAGTCGTTTGTTGTATGGAAACAAAAAATAGCGTTGCTAATTTTTCTGAAGCAACTTCTCCACCCTCATGTGCATTGTAAAACACTTTGATAAAGGTTCCACGGAGAAGCAGACTCAGGAATCCTTTTCAGCTGGAATATTAATAGGTAAAACGCCAAAGGCTAAGATCTGTATTATGTAAAGAGGTAAAGTAGCTTTAAAAAATGACATTTGCCACACGAGCCTTTCGGTGCAGTGGTGGTTTTAAGAGGGAAGTTTAAGTAAAACCTGAAGCTTCAACTCTCCATCCCCACTGACGCAGTAAAATACGCAATAAATGAAAAATTTTTTCCCATCACACAAAGACGATCATGCTTCTATCATCGAAGACTTTATTTCTGAGTGAGTTCTACTAGCACAGGTTCCTAAAAGAGTACCTCCAGGGTCAGCTGCTTCGGTAGAGAGGCGGAATGCAAACCATGAAGTCTAGTGGCTAGTCGTGGCTAAATGCTGAATTAAGTGCATAAAAGCAGCAGAGGAACATGTGGAAAGTAACTTTATTTCTTATTATCCCATGTGTTTTTTACAAACTCAAAAGTTCCACTTCCGCCCAAACTCAAAATGTACTTCAAATAAATGCGTAGTACCTGTGGATTTTGAAGGAAGGAGCTGCGAAACTTTAGACCGCCACCACTATTCTCGGCACGCCAGATGCCATTGTAGCCGGCCAGTGTCCAGGACCCGAAAGGACCCGTCTTGGGTAGACGAGCTATAATGGCGCCCGTGAAGTACTTCACCATCGCTGAGAGCGGTATCCAAAACTCTGCCTCTGTGGAGACCACCAGGCCAATGCGGGATCGGTCGCGGACACTCAGGTCCTCCCACTCCTGAAATGTGGGCGTGCGATCAGTAATAGTTGACAGTGCTGACAGTCGCTTTGAGAATGACAACCACAACTTTATTAGTCGTAAAGACGCCCTAGGTGGTTGTCAAAAGGTAGACCATTTAAACAACATAAGCAGTCCAAATTAAAACGAATTCTTGCTTTGTTTTTTAATTTCGCAAGATTATGACAGACCAAGATTAAATTACTCCAGTGCATCTGAAACCGAGGTGGAACCAAGGTTACCGTATACATCTGCAGTCTAATAAGAATGACTAATAATTCGAAGAAAACGGAAAACTTTGCGATTAGCGCAGTGAAATCACTTCCCATGTCAGTGCGATTCTCACTGGTGTCTAAGTGCCGTTGCCTTCGGTAGCAATAAGCACTTACACTGTATGTACTATTGGTTACTGCAATTTTCAGGGAGTCAGTTTTGGTTACAAAATTAAAGCACAGTCAACTTTGAATGGTACAAAATATTTTGTCAACCCCTATCAATGCAAGCCATACGACTACTTCTTACCGTTCCAACAGCCCTTGTACCCCTAAAGAATTGTCAGCCTGGCGTGAGGATTGCTGCAGGACTTGTGCTTGGACTACACTAGAAAGAGTCGGGATTACATTGTACGTTGAAAGTAAAAAATTGTCTTTTCAGGTTTACTCAGCGTAAAGATAAGATCCTTCATTGAAAAGTCGTTTGAATGGATCAAAGAATTCGAAAATGTCTACATCGCTGTTATGAACGCTGAGCATTACGCACATCCGAGTAGCTAACACTATGACCACAAATGATTAAAAAGCATAATTTCGGTTGCGAGTTGTGAAAACTAATTGATGATAATTAAGAGGGCCGCAAAAAAAAAACAAGAGTGAGGTATCAACCAAACCTCTAATTTCTGGCAGTCTCAAGTAAAATTTGGGATCTAAAATAATAGGTCAGCCTCTTGGACGCAGACTATGTTATAGGTTGTAAGGTGTTATGGTTCTATTCAAAATATGAGTGTAATAAAGGCCCCAAGGCGACAGTTTTCGTCACTGGAGGGCAACATGTGTTTGTGCATAGTAATAACCGGCTTTAAGTTCCAAGGCCCCCACATAACATCTTTCCCAAATAGACGCCACACCCTCATTATTTCGGTTCTTTATCAGACTGTCATAACATTACTTGATATATCAAACAACCCCACCTAATATTAGTCTGAAGTTAACGTGGTGAAAATTTAAATTAAAAATGGAGAGTGCCCTTAAAGTCACCTGTCAAATTTTTGGAAGAGAGAACTTGCTGGTACAACCGTCGTGATTATTTCACGTTAACGGGTAAAAAAAGCTAGTCAAGTTTCAATATTATAAAATTTGTTGAATTCTCCATTTCCTGAAGGAAGGCTAGGGCACTAAGAGGTATATGAGGGTGACCGAATTTCTCGCCATAAACTTACTTCTCAAATCGCGTGAGAGGCATGTCAGGCTGTAGCAACAACCACATATTGCAATGCAGGTACGCTGTAACATTAGGGGTACTTTACAGTCATAATGCCAAAAAGGGCCTTTTATTATCACACTTATCCTCAATTTCAAAGAAGCTTAGTGCTCAAAAAAACTCGAAAAAGGTAAATTTAGATGTTTACGTTAAAGGAATAAAAAATTAACTGGAAATGCTAAATTATTTCCAATTTATTAGGAAAACGGCATATGAAATCACGATCGAGTAGTTTGGAGAAAGTAACATCTGAGTGGTAGTTCATACGGACGATCTGCTATCTACAAAAGGTTCTCAATCGCATACATTGACCTCAAGCATTCTCCGATGCTTCAATCAGCTAGAGAAGAAATAAGTATGACCCATTGAATGATTGCATATCGAGTCGGGAAATAAAACAAACACCAAGTAAGAAACACGTTATCGCATTCATTCACCTCACCAACATATCTGGGTGTGAACTTTTAAAGTGAACATGCATGCGGCCTACACGTTACTTCAAATGGACATAAAACGCAGAAAACCTAGTACTGCCATGCGTTTAGCCACGCTAAACAAACTTGTACAATATAATCGACATCGATAGCTCTATTCATAGCAAGGGTGCTAACGTGTAGTGACAAACCAGTCACACCAAAATGGCACCATTGAATGCAAGGAAGGGAGTATACTCCAACATACTCCAATCAGACGAATAAGCTGAAACGCGTCAGCGACCTTATCACAATTTTGGCCTGCACAGAAATGAGAAAATTGCAAGCGTTTAGATATCTGAAACTCCTTTGAATAAGCCTCAGAGCATTATCGTGCTTTTGAGGTACTTCATAGGCCTTCGTTTAAATGTTTGCATTAAAATTCTTTAACCCGAAGAGGACTCTGAAATTCTGAAAAAATAATCCGGTAGGGACAATCTTGAAGGTGGCTGGAACCTCCGAATATTAAAAAAGCATATCCATCCAAACAAGTTTACCATAATATCATCAAATTACCATCAGGGGAGGTGGTTTTTTTGAGAACGATAGAGACTATGCGAAATCTCAAAATTACAGAAAATTAAGCTAATTTCCCGGTCTAATTACATATAACGGCCGGTTTCGAAGTTATTTCCAACGAAGCTAAGGAACGGGGACAGAAATAAGGTGGGGGGTTAAAAGTAAATTATTCAGCTGGTTAACCAGGGAAAAGTAGCAAAAAACAGAGTTGAGTTGGAGAGCAATTGAGGAGAGAATCGATAGGCCAATGACGAAATTGTGACACGAAATATTTTGCATGCATGAATATGCAAGGTGCCACTCGAATGTTGGAAAAGAGGCATTGTACTCTGGTAGATTTTAAGAATGCAAGCATAGTAATTTGGGCCAAGTAAATGTCGCGTAAATACCTGAGAACTCTCCGAGTAGGCACCTTTCCATTCACCAAAGCTTGTTGCCTTGGAGTGGACTGTGAGAACCGAGCGTAAGCGCAGTAAACGGTCCTTGGGAGCGTCTTGGGTAATTCTGAGGGCCGAAAGCACGGCTCCCATGGCACTGGGATCCCGTGGTACGAGGCAAGTTTTTGTTAGCATGTACGCATAGTTTGAACAGAGTCCGGAAACTTGATCTATCGTGCCCAAACGCCTTGGTGCACACATCATATCAAAACAGTCTTCATTCTGATCGACTGTAGTGATTTCCTTGTCCTTCGGGGCACCTGCTTCTGAGTCAGTACTAAAGTTACTCTAGAAAAAAAGCATACGAAAAGGACAGGGTATGTGCGCCTACCTTGGTACACAAAAGAATAATAGCACCGTCAGATAAAGCCTGTTCAAGTGCCTCAAACATTTCAATACGGCGAAGTTCATTACTGCTTGATAAATCATGAAATGTTAAAACATCAAGAACACAGCCTGTGAGATCCTGTAATGCATCCTCAAGACGCAAGTTATCCAGACGATCGTAACCTCCGAGCAATCTGTGATAGAACATCGCAAAAGATAAATTCTTTGAAAAACTCACCCCATACCCAACCAGTAATAGTTGCGATGAAGCACACTAAAGCTTACTTGGCGTAGGCTTTCGCAAGAATGGACGGCCAAAATTCATTTGGATTGGAAGAGTGGGGACAAATAAATTTACCATTAATCATTGGAAGTAAATCATCCACAACTACAAAAGTACATGCACCGTCTATCCAAAAGCAGACTCGAAATGCCCCAGAGTAAGCGCTGGCGTTATTGAAATTGTTTTGTGCTTTAAGGTCAGGGAATAACTACATAAATATGAGCAATCTACATTTAACGACCATACATTTTCCAGTAGTTTAGGGCGCTCCGCGATTAAAGACATGGAAAGTATTGCATTTATATTGGTTAAAGATCCAAGACAAATCGCACCAGGAGGACCATCTGCTTTGAGAACTGCAGTTTCACAAGTATCCCGGGGTCGCTTGAATTCTGGCGGTGATAACCTGCTTCCAACTAACGATTCTAAATTCGATTGCTTGTTCGAAAACTTTTCATCTTCAAAAAGAATGCCTCTGCTTAAATGCCCAGATTTAATTTTGCTATATTCCTCATTGTTGAAGTTTACTGTACGCATTAGGCAGATAGTCAATTGGATGGGTCGAAGACGCAGGGCAGCTTCACTCGACCTTGACCTCAAGAGGTGGGAAAGTGAAAACAAATTGTGCTCAAGGGTTTTTGCTGCTTAAATAGTGACCTGCAAAAATTCATTTTCGGATAACGCTACCAAGGCTAGACAGTTAGTTAACTACCTTTAAAAATTGAGCGCTTTTGTACGATCTAACGGATAAAACACTTCTTTAAATAGTTAAGGAATCAGTGTCAAAATACACATTTCCTGTGTTACTAAACTGTTTTAGAATTCTGTGACTATTGTGAGCAGGCATGACACATTATTTTAGAGAATGAATGACCCACTAAGAATTATAGAGAGCATGTATAAGTAAAAATCACCAGACCTCTGCAGAACATCTATTTTTTCTATGGTTAGTTACAAATTCAGGCAGACTTAAAGACATAGCAAGTGCAGAATCAAGCAACTTCAAGCGGCAATGGTCATCAAATTCCGGCGGAAATGGCGGATCTGTGGAGTAAATGTCTTTACTTCTGACTAATCATTTGTGTGCGCCAGGTAATAGGCAATGTTAGCCAAAATTTTTTTACAGAAGGCGTCTCAGAATTTCGAATGTGCAGCACCATTTGTTTTCTTGGAACCTTAATAACACTTATCCGTCAAGAGGACGCTTTTGGACCTAGATACACGAATAAACAAAGCACTAAATCTGCCACACATGCTTTTTAATTGCTAACAAACAATTGTGTTTATAATTTACTTAAGATTTTACTATAGAACGACACCGCCATAATTAATTATCGAAGGGCACCTTATAGATTCTTCTGAATGCAAGCGCAGTTAGCGTGATGATCTTAAAGCGTAGAGGGCTATGTGGTCAACAGCCAGTGAATGACAACAAGATAAATGAGAGCTCTCTCATTTTCCATGATTTTATTATTATAGTTGGGCCTCGCTGCAACCCGTAAGCTTTCCCTTTCAAAGTGTTAAACTAATTTAGGCAAATTCGATTAAATTTGCCTGTTTTCTGCTCTCCATTGTCTTTCAATTATTTAATATGCCTCCCATTTTCTGACCTCATTTTGCATAATCGTCGACTATAGTGCAGCACGAAATACAAATTTTCAAACTCATCTCAATTTTTTAAATGTCAAACTATTTTATAAATTTTGCAATCTTTATAATGCTTGTTTTGTGATGCTTGATGCTGACTGCTTATTGGTTTATTTATCAGCCACTTGAGGGGTTGCAGTCGAGTTTTGCTGCCTTCTACGATGTCGTTTCGGACGCCCAAACGTCGGCACGTGAAGTCTACACGTTTTATTAAGGATTCAGATTCCGAGGATGAAGGTCAAGCCACCTTAACAGACTTGAAAAACAATCCTTCATCCAATCTTTCAGTAGAGGAGGCAGTAGAGTGTATAAGGACATGGCAGAACTTCCGTAAACGACGCTCTGGCGTCAGTGCGGAGTCTCTCTTTGTTGGGAAAAAGATAGAGCCAGAAGTTCTCATAGAAGACGATCCATTTAAAATGAAAACAGGTGGTCTGGTTGATATGAGGGGCGCTTTTCGTAAGCCAATGAAGGAGGAGTTCGAGGACGTGGTTAGACTTTCCAGAACATTTACTGCGGAAACCAATAAAAGAGACGAGGATGCTGATATGTCAGTTCTTGTCCTACATTTCTCGCTTTATATCTTGTTACAGCATTAGTGCTAACGTGTTTTTACTTGTAGGTTAAAATACATCGAAACGGAATTGGCGAAACGAAAAGGAATCACAAAGACTGAAGCAGAAGCCCCAAAGTATGTAGTATCGTCCCTTTAAGTGTCACCATACATATATGCGAAATCCTGTTTCAACGTTAAACATTTAAGGTCCAAATGCAACCTTACTTTTTATGGTAGAACTCAAGGTAAAACATTACTTTCCTTTTTACCATTGTGAACCCAGTCCGTTAATGTTCTTTGAACCTGTTTTTCTTCTATTTTGGTAGTTTTTAAAATCTACCACAATTCTTCATGCATTAATGACTTCAATTCCGAGCATTCCTTATCATTCCAGCAGTTTTTCAAGTCTTTTTTTTCATGAAACTGGGTTTGTTTTGCAGGATGTTTTGTATTGAGCACACGTAATTTTAATTACCTATTATAAAGTTTTACGGAATTCTCCACTGTGGTCTACTTTGGGGCCTTTGGTAATTTGATGTATTCGTAGGCTTTTTCTAAATTGACCTTGCCTAAAATGCTTTGAGAAAATAGCTTTAAGAATTCTCTTCAAGTTGTCGTAAGTTTTGCTTTATCTGCTGAAACTACCCCTCTTTTGATTCCACTAAAGCCTTCTAGAAAAAAATTGCCACACGCTTTTGTTTCATTAAGAACTGTGATCGACAATATTCTCTCGGAGATTCCCGAGGCCCTGAAACCCAAGATGGGTCAACACTCAGAGGATATGTTGTCAAACCAGATGCTTTGTGGCATCCCCGAAGTCGACCTCGGCGTGGAGTCTAAGATGCGCAACATCGAGGCCACGGAGGAGGCCAAACAACGTCTGCTGAAGGAGCGTCTTACCCAACGCCAGAAAAAATCCTCTGAAGACTTGGCCCCTTTCAACATGTCTGTCAACTTCGTCCAGCACAGTCGATGGAGTGAGTCCCTTCCTGCTTTTATTTTGTCAGTAGCTTAAATTTTTAATTGCAGGGAAGCTATTCTAAGGCAAATATGCTCGAGATGAGATGCCGTTACTTAGTTAAAAATATGGCGGAAAATGGATAATTATCTCAGCAGAAGCGAATTACTTGCCTTTATTACGCTCTAATGGTGTAGCTTCGCAGCTTGTGAAATCTTTTTGTGGCGACCCTTCTACTGATTTTTCGATGGAAGACGTCAGGCACCACGTCATCTTACGGTGGAATCTGACGCTTTATTCAATCGTCTTACCACTTCTTTCCAACTTTTAATATCCACTTCCCATGGCATCATTTTGTTTCCTCCGTCTGGTGTTGCCTTAGAGGTTACCGCGTTTATTACGCCTGCCTCGCCTATACTCTGTACGCCTGTTTTACTAGGTCTCCGTCATTTAGTATTAAATTCTCATTCCGTTTTTGTGATCTACCTGCTTTGAATTCCTGCTGCTTTCTGTTAATCAATGGCTTTTTATTCGTAGATAAAAGCTTCAGCAGTCAGGATTTTTTTTCCTTCCTTAATGGCTTAATCTTCCTGATGAGTTCCTTTCATTGCTTTCTGACGAGTAAAAGTTTCATACTTCGCATTATATAATCAAACAAAAAAAAGCATTTTGGAAAGCTGTTTAACTCCTAACCGAAGCATTTTAAACTCTGTATTTATTGGATTCTTTACCTGATTTTATAGTATAGGAACGTTGGAGTTTTTTGTTGCATTGTTTTATTTTGAACTAATTTGGTGTTTGTTCAACTACTACTACACTTCTGTAGCGCACTACCACCAGGCAGGGGTTAAAATTCTCCATTCAGAAATAGTTCGTAAAACATTCATTTTCATTTGCTAGTTTAAGAATTTAGCTATTGTACCTCAAACGTAGCCATTTCTGGATGGAGTCAACGTAAAAAAACTGTCCAGTCTAGTGAATATTTCGAAAGCGCTAGTAACGCTATCGTTAATCTTATTTCGAACCTCGCTCTGCCCTGCCGTTGAGAATACATTCCATTTGCAGCTAAAAGGAAGGGAATGACGGCAGTGCTTACCTAAACTTGGGGTGATAAATCGACTGCATTTAGAGCGCCCCATCTTTTCGGTGAAGCTATGTTCACTTGTTTCCTTTCCTTGGGATTGCACAATTCAATTAAGAACTACTTTGGTACTCTACTTTAGCGGCAATACCTTAACCTTTTGGTATTCCCCTGAATGCTTTGTATTTCGTATTAAAGTAAATACCTGAGCTTTTAAGTTTATTAACGGTGAGAGCACATTTTAAGGAGTCTAAACTGTAGTTTTGAAATGTAGCGGAATCATTTTCTGCATTTCCTTGCTTAACTTTCAACTAATACCTAGAAGACAACTTCTGCTTGGAAAAATTTGTCACTGCTACTCATACGGTGGTATCCTTTTTATATGCTAAATTGCGTGCCCGTCTTATGTGCACCAGAAGGGTATTATGATGTTAATTTTTTTTCATATTTTCCAAATCAGCTAAAATGCAAGATTTTGCTGTAGCAGATTTAGGTCAGATTTGGTCATTAAAAACTGGTTTTAACCAGGTTTTTGTTTCTATAAAAGGCGAGTAAAATGTGTTATATGCTTTATATCATGGATACCATACCGTGCAATTGTCACTCGGCACTACTTTAACATAATGTCATTTATTAGCTCCCTTTAGGAGCTACTTTCAGAAATTTTGCGAGGCTGTCTGAATTTAATTCATTTTTACAACTTGTACGGTAATTTTGCTCTTAAGATTTTTTGGTTGTCAAAGTTGCTTTGAACCACTTTGACAGCGAATGGACTCTGATAAGGTGGCATTTGTAACGCGTTATTGCGAGATCTTCATGAACTTGCTTTGTGCGGTTAATACTACCCGAGTTTTCGAAATACGTTTGAGGTCAGATCATCTGAGTCTGGGGTATGTTTTTGGTGTGTATTTTCGTCACTGTCACAAGATCCTTATTTTTGAGTAAAATGTTGCAGAAAATGCGAAGAGTGAATAAACTTAAGCTAAAATTTTTTGAAATGATTTAGGTTTATATTTACTAGTCTACTGCCTATGATATTTTTGCTGGGAGCTTATTCAGAGGAGTCCTCGGTTGGCCTCACGCGATGCGCCTTTGCAAAACGCATCGTGGGGGTCTTGTTCTTCCGCCTTTTGATTGAAATATCCAAAACAAAATGTTTTTCCTCTTCTAAAAATGCTCTTTCTGTTTGAGGTCTATAGCTTACTTCCGGTGGTTAGGATTCCTAAACAGGCTTAGCTAACTCAGCATTTACTTTGCGCTTTAACTTATGGCATTAGTTCGTGTTTACTTTATCTTAATAAGAGTAGTGACAAAGATTGTTTTCACTTTGATGGCCTCATGTTTTGGATCTAAAACCTATTTTTCATTGGATCACGTCGCATTGTCCCATGGCTCCTAAATTAACCCTGCAGCCTATAATTTTGTTGTGGAAGAACAGGGAATTGGCATGGTTAGAGGCAAAATACGCGAGACTGAACGTCATCGCAACGATTCAACGGGGCTGTTGTTATATAGTTTCGAAGAAAAATCTGATGGAATTTGGTCGGATCGACTGCATTAAATCAAATATTCAAATTTTCAGTAATGCGTTGGAAATACTTTGGAACTAAAACTAACTTTTCCTTCTTGCCAGTTTAATTTGAAGTTACGGAGGCTGAGAGTGGGTGGACATGTCATCCACCCACTGTCACTGTCATCCTCTACTTTTGTTCTTAGAGAGATAACTCCCAAGTATCCGTTCTTCTTATTCCTCCTTAATGACCTTCGTTTTCAGTCCGTGGGAACGTCTCAACTACTTAAAGTAGCACTCTTGTATTTAATTCTCTAATAGTTTGTTCTGGAAGTGAGTGAGTTAAAATGATAACCCAGTATGGTCCGCGTTTTGTGTCAACATTTCCAGCGATTAGAAATCCACTTACTAATTAAGTGTATGAAAATTTTTGGTTCGGTGATAATGTCCTGTTTTCTTTTAATTTTACGATTTGAGGAGTTCTGGCTTTGTTAGGCTAGCAACCTAGCGGATAGTACATTCTCATAACAGTTCACGTAGGTGCAGAATCTCACAGTCAGTAATGGATATCTCAGATTCATGTCCCACTGAGCCTCTCTCTACTACGTTCTGGTACGTTGACGATGCCTGAATCTGGTGATATATGCCCAAGTATCAAAGAGGATGCAGATTAACCTTTGTCTATTTAAGTCAACCTAGTACTGCATGTGACATCATTTTGAGCTTTCCACCATTATCGTACATTAATTTTTAAATTAGGTCAAGTAGATTATGGTAAAAAGTGCGCAATGTTTTTGTTTAGAGAAGTGCGTTGTGGTTGCACATGTCATATCCAACTGCCAAACAAATGCTTCGTGACGCCGTCATTATAACTGGGCAATTTTTTATTGCCATCTGCCTTCCTCCATGTGCCTAAGGCATCTGACTTGGATGGGTTTGTTAGTTAATGCCTTCTCTGGTATTTGAAATCGCTCATTTTTTAAAACTTGCTTTAGATTTGGAATTTATAAAGGCACAAACAGGTTAAAATCCCAGTTCTTCATGAACGGCACTTTTGTCGTGTGTAACTTAGAGAAAAGCGATGATATGGCCTCGGTTGTAGGGTTGAGTATTCCCACAATCTTCAGGCAACCTTATATTTGTCGTAGGTGAGCTAACTACTTGCCACCTGGACAACGGACCATGGTGGTGAAATGAGCCGAAAGCAAATGCAGCAGTGGAAACCGTGCATGAGTTAACAGTAGCCGAAGTGAAGTAACCCTAATGGCTAGAGGTAATGTTTGGATCAGATGCTTTATGGAAGGCCATTTCCTTTTTTATAGGCATCATGCTATCTTCAAGCCATAAACACGGTTAAGTCTTCGCCCATCAGGCTGCATATTGTTTTCGGTCATTATTTAGGTAGGATACAAGTCTGTATCATTGATAGATTAGGTGCTTGCTTTGAATCTTCTTTTACGATAGCAGAATATAATAAGCTTGAAATGTAAGATCCGGTAACTCGCACAAAGAAACATATGCCTAAAATCTCATGCGTTTAATTTTTTCTTTTATTTACTACTTGCTTTTCTACTTTATTTTTTTCAAATCATTAGTTTGTTTATGTTTTCCTTCCTGTTTCTTTGTTCTTTCTGACCCACATAACAGGATCTTAATTTGCCCATTCCAAAGTTGCGTTTATTCTTTAGTGATGGAAAAAAATGATGGGGAACTTGGGAAAGAGGAGAGTGGTTTTATTAAAACAAAAAATGCTGAGTATACAAGCTGCTTCTCTGTTTGATTCAGAAGGTGATCTTTGTTATTTAGAAACAGGCCACAGCTGAGAATAGGGTGTATAGGCTGAAGGCAATTATTGTGTCATTCTGTTAGATGTGATAATTCAAAGCCTTCTTTTGGCCGAGTTTTTTATTATCAATTCGATGAAGTGCCGAGTGAACTCATCCACGATATCGGTCATCTGATTGTCAGTCCGGTAGGTTCTTGCACCACAGAAAAAAAAACTACTAAAGGCGCCGTTACCATATCATCTACCATATTCACAAGGAAGCCCTCTAACTGATCTGCTGTTCGGTCTTCCATGTCTGGATCCTTGATCACCTGCAAACCTTTAAAATTAGTCACCTATTGGATTCCATTAATACCATTTTACACCATCATATTCGCCAACCAGACTTATCAACAGCAGGTAAAAATCGGTTGCTGTGACTCCAATATATCCGGAAAGTAGTTTATAGGGTTTGCGATATGCTTTCCTGCAATAACTCGTGTCAGATTGCATGTGTTGTAAGGCATAGGCCGATACACGCCCCACTATGGGCATGGTAATCTCTATTGCGCTTTTTACAATTTTTCCTTGCGTTGAACCGGCCCTGTGTGCTTTACGAGTCGAATTGAACTCGCTTCCATAGTTGTGGCTCTGGAGGCTCTTCATGTTGGCATTTGGGAAAAGGTGGGAGGTATGCGGTAATAAAATGAACCACCCAGAAACGGTTAAAGTTTTTTTTTTAATTCTCATGATCCACCACAGGATAATGATGGATAGCATTTTATTTTAAATCGCGGATAAGTACATGCCCCACTTCCTATGAAAACAATTTGACATTAACACATTGGTAACGACCGTCAATAACATTCGACATGAGTGACGGAAAAGTTGTTCTACTTCCATGTCATCTACCGTGGGAATGGGTCCAATGCACATGCAGTGTATCAACAGGGTTTAGTAAGCTTTGACGATAATCTGTTTAGGTGAAAAATTTCCATTTTAGGTCGTTTGCTGGTTAGTTTTGTAACATCAAGCAAGCGAACACATTGTCGGTTATTTCCAAACCTTCATGTATGTGTATATGCATTTGTTTGTGTGTGCGTGATGGGAACTGCGGACTCAATTTTCCACTAGGAATTGTTTCCTTCCCGAAGGTCAAACAAAAATTATTGCTAAGATTCATTCACTGGATGCGGTGCAACTCGAATAACTGCAGAAAGCCTTATTTAGAAAGAGCCAAGACTACACACGGCCTCGCACTGCATAGCGCAAAATTCACTCTTAAGCAGCTCTCCCAGCACACTTGGGGATGAGAGAGAGGAAGGGAAATTCTGCCTTGCATCATCATTATTGCCCCTATTTCTCACACTATTTTTTTAAGCTACGATTGCTACCCTTTCTTAGCATTGCTTCACATGATTACATTTGAAACGGAATGGAGGGTTATAGAGAAGAGGAGGGGATCGGGAATAGGCTGTTTGCTTTTGGAGATTAAGGGGTTTATGAAAGTGGAATTTGCCGTCAGTTCGTGTTTGACTGGGAGAGGACTAGTGGTCGTATCAGCGGTTAATTTCATAACGGCAATATTTTGAGAATCTTCCTCTGCTTATTTGAATTTGTTACAAATAACCACTCAAACTTAGTCTGTTACAGAACTGTCCCGTCGATGGCCTGGGTAACATGATATAAAGAAATAACATTAGACATTTCCTGCGTAATGGCCCTCAGAAGCACAACGAGTACTTCCTACCACTTTTTAAGTTATTAAGTGCTAACTTATCTTAATTGTTAGATCATTTTAATCTTTCCACCGCTGTTTGGTCGTTATACACATAGAGTTGCCATTTGTTGACCAACATACCACGATCTTAACTTACTCAGTTCCAAACTATGGTTATCATCCCAAGTGAGCTGAAGGAGGATTTCACTAAGGCTACGATTCTGCCCCTCCAGCTACAGGTGACTTGCGCATATGTCGCTGGACCTTGGTCGCACACACCCTGGTGTCGATCAAAGGCACCACAAGTACACCACCAGGTGCACAACCCCTTACTACTTTCTACGACAGCGCTTTTTGGGGACTAAAAGTAGAATTACTGAGGCCTCTCTGCTGCTTGGCAACTTTTATTCGTTTTCCTGCTTTGCGAGATGTGACCATCACCCCTGCGTGTGCGCTGTTAGTTTTTTATCAAACCATACCGCCACGCCTTTACAATGTGGCTGTTCCAACTGAAATGAGAGTCTTACAGTCGTCTAGGTTTTTACGAGCTTTATATGCCTTAAGCTTTTAAACGTTTCTCCTTTGATAACAAGTTCATAACATGGTAATTTTAAGTAGTTTGTAAAACAATTGAAATCCCTTTAAATGAACATAGAGTTTTGATTTCAGAACTTGGTCACCGTAGTTTAGTCTTATTTGCACGTTTTTTGAACCGATAATCGGATATTTATGTGTGCTTTTGGTTCCATAGCCCCATTTTGTTTTGTTAAATTACCCCAGTCAGACACGGAAGCATTTCTGTTACCCGTCGAAGTGTCTTTTTTAGGGGATGAGAAAAAAATCCGTTAAATTTAGAGGTGTGTGACCGGTGTTTTTTCTAAGTCATTTTCATGGTGTAAGTCATCAAATTACTTGTTCTATTTGAAAAGTGAATTTCAGAATTTCTGATGCGATGATTTAAATACTTGACAAAAAAGATCCAAACCTTATCAATATTTTGTGGTGTTTAATCAAAATATTGATGCTTGTAGTAGAATACTACAATTTACGTTGTATATAAGGGATAATGCTTGAGCATTTCCTCGCCTACCCGTATCAAGTTTCTGTAAATACTTGCATCAACCAGACACACCACGTTTTTGCGATCTCTTTCAAAATAAAACAGCAATTTGTATGCAATAAAGTCGATAAATGGTACAGTCATCAGACCTATTTCAGCCCAACTTCTTTTCTGTCACTGCACGACGGCTTTCTCCTACTCACAAATATTTGTGCTTTGGCTTGGATAGCTTCATTACGTTTTACTGATCATTTTATTGTACTGGAACACATTTGAACAGTTATGCTGGCTGATTTACCATAACTGTGAATCCGTTGCTCCATTCCTGCTAACTCAGTAGTGCGACCGGAGTACGCGGGTTTGGTGCTTTAGTGACTCGGAGGTGGAGTTCTGATTGGGTGTATTTTCCACTTGCTCTGCAGATAACTACGTTGACCAGACGCTGCACCGCGAATTGACCGTCCAACTGAACGACAATCCCGACCGTTCAGATGTGCCCGAGATGCCGTCCATTGCAGATCCTCCCACTATAGAAGGTCAGTGATGAGACTCACTTTCCCCATTGAGTTTTTTTGCATTAAAAGGTCGGGAATGTGGTGTCTCATGATTTTTTTTCTACTTTCTGTGTTTGACAGTCGAGACAGGTGGTCAGGGCTTGCGTGTTGTTTGGTCTTTTGGCATCGCCGCAATCTTTATTCTGTTTTTGAATCTTCACTTTCTTTCGTATTACACTCATGAAAAATAAATCACTAGTTTGGTGATTTTCTACTTTAAGGGTAGTTCTTGTTCGTTGTTTGTTACTTTCTAGTCGAAAAACGACGATTGCAGGCTGAGAAGTCTACAGATGCAAAGGTGCTTCAGCGCTACAAGAATTACATGCAGAACAAACGGGGAAGGTGAACATTTTTAATTTCAATGTCCCAACTGTACATTTGCCGTATCTTTATATTTTTTTAAAGAGAATATTGAACTTTTAATCCAAATTTGGTTCAGAACTTTGTTTGGGCCATCTCGAGGTTGAAAACCCGAGTCTTATAATTTCTACACCCGATCGTTCGTCACTGCGACAGATATTTGTGCGCGCGTTTATGTGGGCGCCATTGATATGCTCCCTATGCCCCATTTCTGGGGTAGTGTCTTTGTCTCCGTCGGTGTTGTTCAAAAATTTTCCACTAATAGTGGTTTTGTATCATAGCAGACAAAATCCTTTTGCCGATGAGCTTTGAGTGCATCTTTGTTACATTGGCGGTAAGGTTCTGCTACACGATCCTTAGTTTGATTCAGATAAATACCTGGTCGGTACTTGGTGGGTAATGCTGGGGCTTTCACTGCTTCCCATTTGCAATGTATCTTCTTTCAGCTTTCCTTGATGCAAAATACTAATGGATGGACAGTGCAGCTAGGATCTGCTTTTCATGCATTCAGAAAACTCTTCGCTGGTGACAGGAAAATTGCATATCTGCGGAGCGAATGCGACTGGAAAACTCAGACTTTGGGCTAGGTCATGTTGCCGAAGTCAGTGAGAGGGAAGGCTAAAGAAGAGCAAGTAACTATCTGGAATCAATTTTAGTGGAAACAGTCTCATTGTTGATGTGAACTTGGTTGAGACTTATATAAATTCAACACCACTGTTAATACATAAGTTGATTACGCAGAAAATTCCCCCCAGAAAATCGGTTCCGTTTTCGGGCAAAACAAATGTTAAGTATATTAATTATTCATTTTTATCTGGCTGCGTCAGCTTAAGAAACGGCGGTATCAAAATCTTGTGTCTAGAGTCTTCAACTTGGTTAATTTGGTAAAGGGAGTGGAGTATTAGTGGCGTAGCTCATACAGAGCTGATATTTCGTCACCTGCGCTACTATACTACTTGATAATGTTAGGACTTTCGTTTACAATGTTGACCAGATTTCTGCAAAATTTTTAGGGTCTTAAACGGCCTTTTAAAGTTAGGACTTGTGATTAGAGAGGTAGTGAAACATCTCAACGGCCATGCCGGCGAATAATCCAAGAGGGGCGTGAGCGGCGTTGAAAGATTAAAATTGGTTCTTTAGAATACCGACACTCCACATGTAAAGTAAGGATTAGAGTGTAAGGGCGCGTGAAAGAACACAAAGGCACTTAAGGAAAAAAAAACTTCTGTCTGCCATTTGAAATTTATCCTCATGCGACTATTTCCCTGTTCAGAAATGATGCGTGCGATATGGATGCTTCTTTTAACCGCCAAAATACTTTTTAGAAACAATTGTCGACTAGATATAATTGCGTTGTAAGTTTGCTTGGTGATTTCAAGTGTCACCTACAGGATGTTGTCTTAAAATCTCGGAAAATGCGGATTTTAAAGCAAATAATGAAACAATGAAATCATGAATGACTTAACGACTCATTTTACCCTTATCACCTCGGGCAGGAAACCCAATACTAAAATTATCATCAAAGTAGCAGCCGTATTCGGAATACCTTTGTTATTAGCACTCAGAGGGGCTGAAAGACGAGGGCATAAATAAAATGCAGAAGTCTAAAAAGTTGTGGCGTAGTTGTACACAAGTATTCAGCCATAATGGCTTTATTTGTTAATAGAATTGGTTTTTCGAATCGTTTGTGATACTGGGTCGATTTGACGGTAAACTTTGCTACTGAAGATGTTAAGGATTCGTGATGATAAAGCCACGGTGTCACGAAGATGGCGCAGGAGCCCCGAATTAGTTTGGAATAAAGAATTTTTCCAAATCCTTTGTACGTCCGTAACGGCATAAACTGCAAGCTATCAAGGTAGAACAGCGGATGGAATATCTTTTACACCTGGAGCATAAGGAAAAGGTGGGAACTTGTTATAATAAGCCTAATGATACTTATTGGTGGTCTAGATGGCTCCAGCTCTGCTTTTAACCTTTATTTACTCTATTTCTTAATCACAAAACACATTCATTTAGTTTTCAAAAACCGCTTTCTTTGCCAAACGCCCATCTTTAAGCATGATTTCCCTAAGTAACTCTTCAAAAACCCTTGCATTCACCACTGGTAATGAAACGAAGCAGTCAGCTTTCACTCCCATTTACGCTTTTAAAGCATTAGCCTTAACTTCGCGTCGATTATGCTAATCAGACGAAGGAAACGAAGGTGTGGGTGGAGATTTTGGGGTTGGGGAGGTGTGGAAGTGGTGACATAACGAATGAGTGAAGTTGAAAAAAATCATATCATTGACTTCTTCTCTCATCTGCTTTTCGAAGTGCTTTACTTTAGGGCAGGCGAAAAGCCAATGACCATTAAAAGTAGGTGGGTAAACAAACTTTAAGCTGAGCTATTCAAGGTATTAGTTCAGAAAAATCTCACTTGCCTGGTCTACTTATTCTCTCTTTAATAGCTTATAAATGAGTGAACTAGCTAATCCCGCAGTTCTGCCCCTATTCAGAGGCGTTTTTCCATTCAATTGTGTCTTTAATGGTAGCATTCACTTTGTTTCTTTGTCCCAATACACAAACCGTTAGCGTCACTTGTCATTCGGTTACCACAATGGTACTATGGAGCTCTGCACACAAGAGCTGCGTTTCTAGTTTCACAGACCTTTTGCCCATGGATAAAAGTTCACTTCTATACTTGTGTGCCTTACGACGCCTTCCAAATACTATAACTTTCCAAGTTAGACACAATTATTGGGCAGAACCTCCTTTCTTAGCATTGGCCTTAACGTCCCCTGAGGTCTCTTTTCTGCTTCCGTCGCCAAGATGCTTTGTGTTAAGTCCACTCACTAGTTGGTTAGGAATGCCGATCAAATGGTGAATACTGTGCTTCATTAACTACAGAATGTGCAGTTGAAGTAATTGGAGGTCCTGAACATTGCATCCTCTCCAAGGTAAACAGCATCCAATGTCATGAAGCGAGAAAGTTCTTTTATCAGTCGTTTTTGTAAAACACTGCCTAAAAACAATATGAGGAAGGACTATCATGACCTTGGACGATGCTCTGAAAGGCTGTTTCATTTGGAATATGGTAAGCACTTCTTTAGCATTAACTTCCTTCATTAAAACCTGGTATCTCTACATTTTCGGTCACTTTTTCGATCAGGAATTTAAGGTGCTCGTCGAAAATCAGCGTGTTTCTTGATACTCTTGCCCTCATGAGTCACTGTAAGGTTTGTAAGACTCAACAAAACTAGATTTACCGCTGACTAAAGTCAACAATGCAGCAATTCAGTTAACCTTCAAAAATGTAATAGTGATTGCCGTTACAGATGATGATTTATTATTAGGATAGAAGATTGTTAGACTGCTATAGAAACGAACATCAAGTTAGCAAGAGGCCGAAAGACCCGTGGAAACTGAAACGTCAATTTGCTACATTGGGATCCATTGGAACACTTCCACTTATCTATTAGTACTTCCAACTCCCCACGACAAACTAATTTACACCCTACTACATCTAAACAAATGAGTGAAGAAGTTTAATACAATAATTTTGAGTAGGAAAGCCAGATGATGACAGTGAAGTCCCATTAACTAACCTTCACCAAGTGTAATAGTGGAGATCGGTTACTTGAAAAGTAGGGAAACGAGCTAAAGAGGGTAAAAGGGGCGGATATTTTTGCTCATTTACTACACGCAGCCAACCACCATGGGAAAAACTATCATCGTGCCCCTCAGTTAATTCAAAATTCTTTCACGCTCAAGCATAAAACATCACAATTTTATTCTTCCAGCAGTTTTCAGGACAAGCATGATATTAATGAGAGATTGATTATTTTTACTGTAATTAAACTAAATTCTACGTATGACCCTGACAACAGTGATCTACCAATTGGCTAAAAAGCTCCCGCACTTGCAGGTATGACTTTCCGCAATGACCTGTCGATTGCTCATAGACCCATTTGCAGGTATGACGATGGCTTATTGCCCTTGCTTACTTGATCAGGGCGAAAGAAAAATTAGGTATAGAGGGTCTTAACTGATTTAGCATGATAAAAGCGGTCAAGCTGTGTACGATTGTCCGGTTGGCGTGTTCGTGTAGTCCTTGGATGAACTTGGAATTGCCAACATCATTGGCACACAAAGTGTACTCTCGCAAAATACTAGTTAATCAGATAGAGACGAAGAACACGGTTTTTCCAGAATGTCCGATCTCGGGTCAAAGCGAGAGGTTGAAATGTCCCAGAATGCCCAAAATCTTGAGGTGGGAGCCTTGTTCCGCGGAAGCAAAAATTTTTAAATTCTTCTTTAGGAAAAAGTTGGCCATCATTGTCGTCTAGGATCGTTGTGGTATTGCGATGTCTTGAGTCTGCGCTTAGTAATTTATCTTCATGCAAGATTAAGTTGGTAAAACACTTTTGCTCTAGGCCGCCTACAGAGTGATGCTCACTAGGAAATGCGATACCTGGAAGGTTTTGAGCTTTGCGCTCATTGGTAGGGTGTTATTTTGGATGCTGATTCCTTGGTTAACCGCAGCCGTTGTTAGTTTTAGTGTCTTGCCCTGGTGTCATTTCCAATGCTGAAGCCAAATAAGACCCAAATATTTGTTAGCAAAGTTTGACCCATGTTCGACCGGTAAAATCTTGGGGAATAGTCGTAGACGTTGATGTCTGGATTTTTGAAAATTTTTCTTGTATTCCCGGTAAATTCTCTGCGGGTCGAAGATAAACCCCATGTCAAATTATCAGAACAAATCATTATTGTGTTGATCAAGTGAAGCTTGCTTCCCTTTGCCCTCTTGATTTCGCTAAGAGATCGCTCCGTTTGCCAGTCGGGTTGAAGATAATATGCAAGGGAGTAAAAACGTGAGCAACGGTACCGATTGTTTCTGATATACCGTAGAACATCGTATCTGATTGCAGACCGTGTCAATCCGTATGCGGTCCAAACCTGACCGGTCCAACCAACGGGGCCATGGAGGTTGAGTTCAGCCTTCAAAAGGTAGTGCGCCCCAACAAATGATGCATTACAGGAAGATGGATATCATTGCAGATGTGAGGAGAATTTCAGTTTGTCACCAAAGTTATTGATGGAGGTATGAGTAATTGGGTGGAATAGTGATTCATTGAGTTCGTAATGGTCATGTCTGAAGAAGGGTCCTGATGTAGCCCACCAGACGGCTACTAAACTGGGCGGTAATTTACCTCCGAGGCCTAGATGCATTAGACTTAAAACAATTAGGCTACCTGCACAACCTTAGGCATGTTTTTACTTCATTTCACGGGGTTGTCAGTGTCCGATTTAACATTGCGTAGGTGAAAATGATGGTGCTTATCCTTGTACCTAATTGTGCTGCACTGACGACAATAGTGTCGATTTTGAAGACAGAACTTGACAGAATATCTGGTTCCACATTTCTGGTGGGGAGAAAAATGAGTCCTCTTGGTCATGGGGCCATGCCGCAGATCAGGGCTAGGAGGATCAATTTCGCGTAGTCTATGTTAGTTTTAGACTCCAACTTGGCACCAACGTCCTCAAGAGGCTCGCGGTTCCAACTAAAAGATGCACCAATTTCCTTGGTTAAAAGTACCAGTTATTTTGGCTGTGTCGAACAGACATCTTGAACAAAGCAAAAATTATGTCTTTTAGATAATTTTAAGACAAAATAACGTCTCCTACCTAAAACGAAACCAAGATTTTTGTTAGTATTAAGTCAGCAGATTAAGCAGTTGAGGTATCGGCATTGTAAATTAAATAGAATAAGTCCCTTCAAGCAATTCAAAATTCATTTAAGTTGATGAATTTTCCTGTACTAGAAATGAGTCTAGTCTCGCAAGAACCTGATAAAGGGCTAGCATAAAAACAAATTCTGATAGTGTTTTGCCCATTTGCTTATTTTTTTAATTGTGGCAATACCTCATCTCCCCGAGATAATCTTTGGAAGGAGGAATGCTTATAATTTATTTACCAGAACTACAGATATGTTTATTCATTAATATTTTATTCCTCGCAAACTTGGAAGGTGGCTTGAATGGATAATGAAGTTTACTTATTTGCATTAACGCGCTAGTCTCTTATGCTTCGTGACAAGCCCCTTTTTCGCACCACCTTGCTTAATTTATTCCATAAGCAATTGTCATGCCACCATTTAAGGTTTGATGGTTTTTCATTTAAAGTTGAAGAGCTAATTGGCTTTCCATCTCCAGGACTGAGAGGAATAATAGATGAACTGCTCAAAGGATGTCCAGTATTCTTTTGAAGGTGCGCGTAAATTAAAACTATTTCTTCTTTGAGTTTTGTGCTCTTGGTGTCTTATCAGGAAAAGAAGAACATCCGGCTACTACAGCTTACACGAGGATGTCTTTTCTCAAAAATAAAGACCAAAAATGCTGTTTTTCCATTGTGACAACAAAAAATGAGTGGCACATTTAGCGCTACATATGCACTGCTTTGCCTGTGAAGAAGTCGTTCCTTGATTTTTTGATCTTATCTGCTTGCATTCTTAACTACAGGGTTTGCCAACTGCTTGAAAACAATATTTTGCAGGAGAAAAGTGATGCAATTTCCGGTTAAGTTTTGTTGTTTGCAACGAAAGGCAAATAACTACAGAAGTCTTCTTGGAATAGTTTATACGTTGTATTCTCCATAATCCCAGTCCAAGAACTTTTAGGTAAAATGGAAAAACAAGCCAATGTATCTAGAAAGGCTACTTTGGCGTAGGAATTCTGCAACATAATCAACAAGCATCAAGGCAAGTTGACGACAATTTTTGTGAATTTACCTACTGTTTCTGACACACGTTATTTGAGGACTGTAAGCATACAGCTAATATGATGAAGATACTATGCATATGTAGGATGGCTGGTCCGAAATTCCCATGCCTTCTTTTACATCTCTCCCAGAACTACTGGGTCCTGCAAGTTATTAAAATGTTCTGCTGGAAAGATTGTGACCGCGGTGAGTAAGGCAATAAATCTTTCTGCCATTTCCAAGGAAATACAAACACATCAAACCTAATGAAGGTGCAATGGATTCAATTAAAATTTTGCCTTCCGAAATTAATTCGCATTTGCCCAAAAACCTAATTTTGCCAAAGTTTTCTTTAATTGAACTCTGTGAGTTGTTATTTATAATAAGGCGGATTTCGTAATTACTCCAAGAAATTTTACCCCATGATTTAATCGCTACAGTCTATAGTCAGTTCCAAACGCTACAAAGCCAACTGTCATTCCTACGTTTACGGAATACTTTATCAGTGGGGCAAACATCCCAGCCACAGATACCTTTGCGCGTACCTCACGCTTACCCCATAACCGAACGACTTCTATTTTACATGAGATTCTCTAACAAAAATGCTGAGAAAGGATGGCACTTACCCGGAGCTTGGAGAAATATAAGGGGAAATTGGAGAATGAGAGCGAGGTGAAGTATACCCTCCCTTCCTTCTTTACTCTTCCCTATAGTAACTAAAGAGAGAATCTTGCGGGTTAGTTCTGCCCATCAGCCTTTAAATAAGTAATGAAGGAGAATATGGAAGGCGAAGATGAAGATGAACTAGAGCGGCATTCCTCTTCCTCCTTTAAAATTTTGCTACGTTGCTTCTTTAATGACAACTCACGTGATTTGTGGGCTTTTCTGAATAATTTGAGTATAGTGCCTTTAGCTTTAAGCAGTTAGGAATGGGCTCGGTCTCCTTGTAATACATAAAAAGTAATCCACTTATGAGCTTAATGATTACAGTAAAGTCAGCAAACGCCATCCGCAATCTTAGTATTAATTATTTGACCGAAAGTTGGTAAATGAGATATTCAAAGAGTGGAGGCAGGTCAATTGTAGTAAAAGTGTTATTTCTTTTGGCTTATACAATAATACAGAATCAAATTCATCGATGATACTGCGCCCTAGAGATGACACGATGCACAACACTGGTGTGACTTTTCCAGTAGGTTAACTAACAAACCGCAAAACTCAATGCGCTAGTGAGCTTGCTGCATAGTTTAAACATTATTTTTGTGCAATTTCATACCCTTTGACGCCTTAAATCTGTTTTTGGTAGAGACTTTGTGAATGTACAATTTTACTCTCTTGCGGGAAGTAATAAATGCGGGTTTATTGAGTTAAATTATTCAAAAAGACATTTCGGTTCCTGATAGGTAACTCATCCCTGCACTACCCACTAAAAGTCCTTCCCGATTGAGCATTTCAGTTCGGTAGAATGTCAAGTCCCTATGAGTTGGCCGTTTTAAGCTAAGAATATATAGCCCTCGGTTAAAGTAACCAACAATATTTTTTTGGATTTTGTTAAAACAAATTTTCGCTTTTGTTAGAAAAGTTAGATATACACCATAAAACTTGTGAAATTCCAAGAGTAATATCGGAGCTCTAATGTGACTCAAGACGCCATTTAATCAGCACGTCTACTACTACGTGCTAAAAAATTAAACCGACCACCCAAGTTCAGATATTTTGCTGTTCGGCTGAAGCCGGTTGCTAAATTTACCTACCACCTAACGTCTGAAAAGTGTCATTATCCACACACTAGCGACGGCACACGTCTCTTGTCTCTTGACTACGATCAAAACCGTTTTAAGAAATTTCTGAAGAACGCATGTTACATATTTGTGACATCTGGTACGATTAGGAAATCCCACTCTTGAACCAATTTAAAGCTAATAGAGAAAGTATTAACACGAAGAAAGAAAGATTTCACACATTTGAAGCATCTAACATCGAAATTGGAACAGGTAGTTCCTGGGCGAATAATATATATGTAGCCTCAGAAGGTATTATTACAATTGACAATAACAATAAATAAATGTTTTCTAATAAATAATTAATTAGTGTTTTGTCTGTACCGTCTTTCCAAAGACAGTGAATCTAGCTGCACCATCAGGGTGAATGTCATTTACTTTCAGATTCATTTTAGACATTCACCCCAGTCAGCCAGTTTGACTGCGTAAGTCTATACCTTTGTAAGGAGATGAAGGGTACCCCTTTGTTGGAATTTGTAGGCTTCATACAGCAAATCTTTGATTGTTTAACATGCACATAGTTGAAATGTGCCTAAACTTTGCATTTATAACATCTTCATGATTTTGTAAGGCGTCCTGTACTTACACCTCTTCACTCAAAAGACAACTTGGCAGTTTAAATTAAAAGGCCTCTTCTTGTAACGAAACTTTCCACAACAATTTACACGAATAGGAGTTAGGAAGTAGTTATTAAAACTTTGAGTTGTATTTAGATAAATCTAGATGAGGATTAGTAAGTTCGAGGGGGAGTTTGTGTAATGTGGTTGTCCTTTGTTGCAAATTTTCTTAATACAGAATCACAGAAAATCTAAGCATGCCAATTCTAAATCCTAAGTCAAATTTGCTGTTCCTAATTTGTCTCAAGACTAAGAGACTTTAAAGGCACAAGTCTTTTGCCTTCTCTCTACTTACACGCTAGTGTAAACTTAGCAAACGATTCGATGCCTCAGAAAAAAATTAAGCGCAGCCCTGCAATTAGCAGCTCATTCCACTTTTCAAAGCCATCAGGGAATAACGGGTAATGGCGTTTGATAAAAACACATTTGCACAAAAACTTCTCCTAAATACTCTTAACTACGTTTGGACTAGGTTAAACCAACTCATTATTTACATCTTTCACCTAAAAGGGGGAGTAGACTTGGTTGCTTTCAACTTACAGTTTAAGTTAATTACTTTAATGGACTTTTGCACTGATGTTTTTAAAGTGCCTTTTTGAGCTCTTTCCCACTAGTAATCTCCATCAACCGAAGTTAATCAAAAAAATGGCGATCTGCACCCCCCTTGAGAACGTTCCCTAAGTTTCCGCCTTCATGACAGTTTCCCCAAACATTCCTGAAACCGCTTCTCTCTTGCTTTGCTCTTCCTGATTGGCTAAGACAGTGTTATCTGCACTTTAAATGCCTTAAAAACCTTTCTAAGACCATGGGCAATTAGTCGCCACAGGTGGGTATAACCGGGTCTGCCGAGTGACTCAGTTGGAGACGTGGATTTAAAACTCGGGCTCATTCCTATTCACCGGCATCCTCTGCTAATTAGTTGCCTTGTTCGTTGATAAATGAAGGCATTTGGCCTTAAGCCTTCATCTGCAGCGGATCGGATTAAGAGTTTAAAAGCATCTAGAGCAGATGAAACAGTAACGCTAGGTTATAAAAGTCGGCGACGCAGATTATAACAACGTGGTAATTTGTTATAACACTCCATATTGAAGTGGTCATACCTTACACTTGATGAAAATCTGTGAACATGTAGAAGCAGCTCAAGTAAAATTTAGAGCTTTTTAACGTCAGAAGTACGATTTCGTCTATCTAAAATTAAAAAATGGGCTGCCTATTGGCTTTGAATTTTTTTTTCCAAAAAAAAACATTGCGAAAGCCTTACATATTCACCCCAAGGTGATTTGTTTCAAATGCAAATCAGTTTGCACCAAGTAAACAGCAAATAAATATCAACTATTTATTCTGTTTGGTTTTATTACCTTCAACAATTTTTCAACTAGCATTTCCTGCTCATAAAATCGGAAATAGGCGCACGATTTTAAAATTAGCTTTTAATACAAAAGAGCCCAACTAATCTGGGGGTTTATGCACCATTACTGCCATAGATGTTCCTTAGATAGATATGAAAGAAACTTTTCCTTTTATCTCTTTGGTTTGAAATTTTCTAAGGATCAGCAAAGGCTTACTTCCAGTCAAATTAAATGCTAAGTTTGTTTTAAGCAATAAGAGGACAGACAGCGACAGCTCCTTATTCGGTCTTTGAATTTTGTGGTATGCCATAAATCGAATGGTGCTTTCGCGTGACTTAGGGCGGGAATTTGTGTCATAGTCTGCTTAATAAAGCTCTTTTTAAAATGTTGTTTGAACCAACATATTATAAAACTAATTTTGCAGAATCAAGTTGGCTACACATACTGTTAAATTTGGGAAATGAGGGGCACTGCGATGTGCGAATGATAAGAAGTCCCATTTCGCAAACCCTCTGCAATTATAAGTTGTACACAAAAAATTGCCATAGACAGATAAAATTTGTGATATTTTAAAGGATTTTCGCAGACACTGTGTTTATTTTTTCTGTTAACTTCATGCGAGAAAATGCAGCCATCATTAAATTACACGTTTTGCAATAGGAGTCCATTAATGGTAATTATTAGGGCGGAAAAAAGGAGGTCTCTTTGTAACAAACAGTTGCACTAAATTGTATGCACTTCTTTTCGTGAGCACTCCCCTCCATTGCATTGTAAAGAGGTGCTGCAGTTTCTTCCCTCTAATAAAGACACTATGACACTCTAACTACATTTATTGCCTGTTTCATAAAGCATTAAATTTTCATCACTTTTACAGGCCTTTTTTGATAAAGACTGAATTTTGAGATAATTACCAAATAATGGCCCAAGTAGCCTCGTTTTTGTGGGGGATAGGTATTATTGCAACTACTTATTTTTAAATCTACCTTGCTTACCATTTCTTACGCTAGACAGAAGACGGAGACAGGGCGTGTTTATGTTAAAAAAGAAGCTACATTATGATTGATGAGTATTTTCCGGAGTCCTTCAGCAGTTTTTGAACGGTTTGTAAAAAACTAACCAGAATACTTCGCCGAATAGGCGCTAAAAGAATTTTCTAATGCCACCATAAGACGTGGCGAAGGAGAAAAATTGCCAATCAAAGCCAATAACCGCCAAATTTGGGTTTTGAATCTCCCACAGGTGGGCACAGCCACAAAAGGGTTTACAGGGAATATATAAAGATGTTCAAATTTTCAACAGGAAACAACAACTTGACACTTTCTTGCCTGCGCATTTTTGATCACTGCGTGTGGTTTTTTGGCCTCAATACCTTTGTATGAGCTTCAGGAAATGCATAAGGGTGAAAAGACGTTCATTTTGCTTTATAGTAGCGCTTAATTTTCCCCCAGCTTCATTTCGCTTTCATCATATTTGATAAGTAGATGTCCCCTTTTCCACTGTATTCATTTGATTATTAAAAAATGCGTTATTATCTTCTAAAACCACACCCTTAGGCTTCCAGCCATTTTGGAGATGCTTCCACATAAGTCCAGTGGGTTCAATGCAACTTCGTGGACGCAGTCTCAAGCGTTAAATAAGAACAATCAGTAAGTCATGAGGTGGTTACGCCTGATAGATTACACAGGACTCTGGGATATCTGTTTGATATTCCAGTTTTCGATGCATATTATTGAACACTTTCTGGAATTCGGCCACCCAAATTCTTCTTGCTCAATTCCATCACTAGTAATTGAGCGAAGAAGCTACTGATTTAGTAACTGAGACTGACCAGAAGGAATAGGTGTTTAATCATCTCGCAAGACAACGCTAGATTGACTAAATGCAATGCAATTAGGCCTGTTTAACACAGAGGCAGAAGTCGCGTCTTAAGATTTCTTCGCTCTCTAAATTTCCTTCCTTCCATAGCATGAAACCTTTTTAATCGCGTTCTGCGGTTGATCCTATTGATTTGTTCAATTTTCTGTTTACAAGCTCCGTTCAGTGTTTGCCGAGGAAAGTGAAAATTACAGTGATTTAAACGAATCAGTCATATTTACTTTGTAGTATTTTCTTGCTAGTGCTAAATTATTCTTAACTATGCATCTTTAAAGTACGTAACCTTGCAGTTCTTATCACAGTGCTACAGTGAAAACGACATGTCATTTCGATCACATGTGTCTTTAATATCACCAACCAAACACGCATAAACTTAAATACTCTCATGAATAAGCTTCATGAGTGACAATCATTTCTTTATCTACCAATAATGCATAATTGTATATTTGCACTTCTTTTACATTTTAGGGGAACTGCTAAATAGACTTTTCAGGCTAAATGGAGGAAAGGGTGGTTGGAAAGCTTGTTTTTTCCTTTCGACAGCACCCCTCTCGATCCCTTTTAAGTACTAAAATACCTTCCTTTGTAAAGAGATGCTACTAATTCATGTCTACCCTGCTTAAGACACGAATGTAGTCAACGGACGTTTAACTAAAGATTGTTTGAATAGGCGAGAACTTCAGTCTAAGGGAAACGATCGTTGTCTTGGTAACCCAATTCTTCTGAAGGACAGTAAAGTTTCTAAAGAAAAAATTGAATAAAGAATACTTTGTAAGGCAGCTAGGTAGCATAAATAACCAGAAATGTAATCTAGTGCCATCACCTTGGAAGAATAAAACTACTGATGAATTCTACTTCATTAAAGCTTTAGTCTATGTAATCGGACAAGCTATCACTTGCTACCTCAAATTTCATCTACCTTTCGCCTCGGAACCATCTGACTGTTCCATCTGGAACACGATCACGTGAATGCCAAAAGCTGATGTCAAGTAAAGTTGACCAACTTTACCAGCTTGGATATCAAAAGGTATCCTCACCTAATTAAAAAGAAAACACCCTATTATAGATATTCTCCATGACATGCGATGTTAGATATGGAGTTTCGCATTTTGACCAAAGTCATACATGATTTCCAACAAATTTACTAGTTCTGACTGCTTTTAAGGAAATATTTTTCATATACATCTTTGTCGAGCGGATTAATCTCCATCGAAGTTATGGATTGACCTCCAGCTGATTAATAATTTTTGGTTCACAGTCCGTCGCACCAACGCCTCCAAGCATGAAAAGCGGGTACGTGTCTTATGAGTTTGGGGTTGGCAGTGACTTGAGCATTAGAGATAACCAATAGTAGGCTGGATGGCTTAACTTAAAAGCTTATAGAAACCAATTCTCATCACTTATCAATCAGGCAAAATAATAAAACGAAGCGTTTTGATGGAGCGAAAGAAGTTGCTCTCTAGCATTTAAATGTGACTGATTTATCCATCAGCTCCCAGTAGCTGCATAACCAACTTTTCCCTCCCAGTCGACGTAGATGTAAACCAACTGTCCCATCACTTTTGGTGAACAATTACTGGTAACTTCATTTTATGGCGTCGTTTTGAAAAATACTTACAATGGCTGCACATATTTCTCAAATCTAATCAAAGCCTTTTTCATAGGAATCATATTTTTATAAACCATTTTCGGATGGCTAGCTCTGAAGCTGTACACCACGCCTCCAGGTTGCATTGAGCAAATATTTTAAAAACCTTTTTCGAACCAATCATTGGAAGGGACTTTAATTCGGTTTGTAAATTGCAGAAGCCTGAATCACACCTATGAGGTGTGAATAGGTCAGGTTACAAAGAGGAGGAAAGTAGTAGGGACCAAAAAAGGGGAGTACCGTGCTAGTAAAGTGATACTTCGATCTGTGCTTTTTAAGGGGTTTTGCATGTCTCTATGGGCTATATATAAAATAAGTCATTTTTTTCACTACTTTTATCAATAGCTGAGTGACCTAAGGTTTAATTTTACTAAACGGCCACACATGTTTCAAAACTTTGCGACATTAATTCATTCAAAAGTCTTGTCCATCTACTGAAATAAGTTAATCCTAGCATTTAGAAAGCTCTCGTTAAATGAACTCTTAAGATGTTAAAATACTTTATTTTAGGCGAAGTTTAGCTGTCTTCAAACATTTAAAGCATTCTAGGGATTACATTTGAACCTAAAACTGATGAAGTATTAGCAGAAAATGTGTGATTAATAGCAGATGAGGAGTGACTAAACTTATTACAATAATCTAGATTTCTCTCCCATACTTTCCATTTTGAATTTGCAAGATTACATTGAATTATTTCTTCTGCAAAAGACTACCTGTGGTATTTGATGGTAACTCCCAATGCTGTTGATTGCCCATCGAAGCCGGAGGCAAAGCAATCAGGTGTTATTATGTTGCCTAGATCTCTCCAAACAACTGAAGGAGTCTTTTGACCCGGAGGTTGCAGACAGGTAAAGGGTACGGCGAGGTCACAGCAATGACGATCTACTAGACATAATCTCCTTGACTTAACCAATCATAACTCTTCCCTTTTTAAAGGAACCAAGAGCGATATGTTGTGTAAGCCATTTCTGGAAAAAATCCACTCGTACAGTTTTTTGCTGAAAATAATCTAATATTCTCTACTATTTCCAGCAAAAGTTGTGGTATAAACATTTTAATATCTAGTGCCCTGGTTTTGGGGTTGAGACTAAAAGAAACCGCGGAATATGTACAATGAATAAGAGCCTGTTTGTGTAAATCATTATCTTTCTTTTACTTGTTTCTTAATACGAAATCAAGACAGAAAATATTCTTTCAACAAACAGTAATTCGGTTGTTGCTCTTCCTCCTGCCACGATTTTCTCCTGCAAACCTGCGAACTATTCAGATTTATGATTATTGTGGCAATCCTTAGGCTTCCTTGTAAATTATTTTTGTAGCAAATTGTTAAAATTCCAACTATGGGCTCAAAATGTGTCTCTTTACCAAGACTTCTTCCATTGCCCGAAATGGACCGGTTTCCCTCGCGTTGGAAACATCCATCTATCAATTTGTACATATTTTGACATTTTTTAAATGAAAACTTGTTTTTTTGAAATAACGACTTAGGAAACAATATTTCAAAAACTTTGAAAGTACGATTTCGAGAAACACTGCCTACATGATCAAATTACAATGGCTTATTCCTCTACTAAAATTACCTAGTAGACTCATGTTTTCTAGAGGGTGTGGTCTTAGACATGGATGATTGCTAATCTCGAGAAAATGAAAAAACTATAAGGAAAGCCCTCATTTTCACCGAGAAAGCGCATTATGGGAGGCTTTTTATTACTAGAGGCCAAATACTCTGGTCTGCTGCAGTGGGAAAAACAGGTTTTTAACGTGCATATGTGGTGTGACAAAATGTTTGTTAATCTCTTCATATTTGAAAAGGCTACATTTATTACTTCCAAGTTGGAGTAATTTGAAGAATGTTGGATAAGTTGGATCAGAGATAGCTGACTTTCTGGCTATTAGCTAGCCGAGTTTGTTATTTTTATCCATTTTTTTGAGAAAGTGACCCTCAACAAAATCAAAATGATTCCAAAAATGGCAGTTCTCTAAATCAGATAGTTTGTTGCAGTCGTCCAACTTGTGGAAGCCCTATGCCAATAAGTTTAATTGCATATGACAAGGACCTTGGAGGAGAAAATTCTAAAGTGCGTCTCGAATGCAAAACAAAGTTTTGTAGTGATAATTTGGATAGCTTAGAATGAAAACTGATAAGAGAATTGCCGTAGAACAACAGCCAGATCTAGGTTTGATTTACAACAGCTCCCACAGATCTGAAAAAGACACCATTTTTCATCGCATAATTAAATAAGAAAGACTGCAATTTTTTTATCGCTATCCAGTGCCTATAATGAAAGCCTAAGCCTGTCTAAGGGGACCTTTTTGGATAGAGAACACAAAAACTAGCATAATTTGGTGCATGTAAATGATAACATTTGCGACGATTGTCCTTCTCAACCAATTTACTTACACTTAACCAGTGGGCCTCCTTCCTTCTCTCGGTTCCGTTATCGTGTTGCCGTCAGCGTTCACAGTCTTCTCTACATATATAACTTATGGCTTCATCAAAAATCACTAAAATCTCTTTACTATTAACTCGTCTGCTCTTGGAAATGCAATTCAAGGCATTTGAGCAGCGTCCAGCTAATCGTTTAGCCCACCTCGCCAATACTACTCCTAGGGTCATCAGGTCACCAATTTGATGTGGTATATGAGTTCTCTTTGAAGATATCATGAGATTTTGGCTTTAAGCCACTCTCCACTACAACAGTACAGAAAGTCTACTCTGACGTTAAAATAAGTGAAATGATCATCACGGCCTGATATCTATAAAACTGATAAGTAGATAAACATACTACTTAGATCTCTTGACGAATACCATATTTAAGAAAATGATAAAAATAGTCTAATCTCATAAATGATTCCAGAAAACTTGCTTAAAAATGAATGGCAATGGACCATATTATAATTTACAAATTTATCCTGGAATGATCGGAGCAAATTGCCAAATGTATTGGCTCCTAAACCGATCGCTTAATACCTAATGATGATGTTTGAATTCATGCAAAGAATACCTGGAGGGCAGGAAAAAGCAGAGCTAAATGTGGACTTCATGTTTCCAAATTAATGCTTAATTTCCCATGTATGGTCACCAATCACGAAATGGCATCATTTGGCATTAACCCTTGCAGCGGTGCTGACTAAGAATTGCACTGGTGTCGCCAACATCAAGCTGTGGGTTATATGATGAGTGGGAAAAAGAACAGATACCCCTTTAATCTCAGCCAGGAGGCATCACAAATTTGATTCAACAAGAAGAAAATAGTTCTTTCTGGCACTCTCCTGGCATGCACCTTGGCAATAAATCCTTCTTAATGAAACAAAAATGTATTTTCTTGGCTTATTATCGAAAATAGCTTTTATAAACTACTAGAACGTGCCTAAGGTTATACTAAGAAAGTGGTCAAATGAACAAATATCAGAAAAGTGCTTCAGCTAAATTGAATTATTAACACGAAATTGGCGGTAATTGAATAATGCTTATAAAGAATTTTCATCCTTTCGAGTAGTCTTACGCTCTAAAGTGTATTTCAAACGACTGAAGTTAAACTTGTTTGTTGTGTCCCAAAATCTTGGCGATACTTTGGAGGAAAGATATTTACGAGGATCATGAAACGGTAAAAGACAGTTATTTGCAATCTTAACTGTATTGATTTAACACTATTTATTTATTTAACATTTCATTTTGAATAAACGGGCGCTTAAGGTGGTATGGCCTCTGAACCGCACCGGCAATACCTAGAATTTCTGTTTGTCAATAATAATTGTGCTGGTATTGTATCATGAATTCCTTCGCCTACCGGAGACTTGGGGTGCTACATCGGTAGCGGCGATTTCTGTTAACAAGGGGCAAGTCTTAACATGAAAGATAGGAGAATCTTCAGCTACCCCTGTTAGAGGGGTTAAAATGATGTCAACCTCCGGCAGCTAACCTATTCTTGTATTCTTTAGGAATACCATTTATGAGTGAACGATACTAGTAGTAGAACTGGAAAGTGCATTACGAAGTAGCCTATGCTACCTGTGTGAAATTGTCACCTCCACCTCTCTGCTATCCAGATAGATATGGTTGAACAGAACTGAAGTGAAAATGATGTGGTAAGGAGGAATAGACGCGAGAATTTATACTTACGAAACTATTGTAAACCCAGTATTCTCTCAACTAGCGATGAGTACTCGCGAAGGTCTGCACATTTGCCCTCCGCCCATTACAGTTCTCTAGCAGGACGGAACTCAAGGTCCAGTGGAATTGTCAAGAGGGGACAGTGACGCTGCAGTCGGATGTCGTCCCAATTGCAGTTAACTGGGGCGGTGAATTCGTGGATAGTTTTATTATTTTACCAACTACGGTGCGACGGCTAACTCAGGTGGTTAATCATGGGAAGTGTCGACAATCTAAAGGCGAGTGGCTATGCAACACTTTGAGCATTTACTTCATGCTTCGTTTTGATTCGGCAGCCACTGAAGTACGCGGCCATTATACTTCTGCTCAGCCGTATGGTCTCTGGACCATACCCGAAGCCCTCCGACCCTTCTATAGGTCAGTTACATGTATTCTGGCATAGTAGTAGTCTTCTTTCGATTTTAAGGAAGTCTCTGGGCACTACATTAATATAAAGTTTATCACAAGTTACTTTAGAAAAAATTAAAGGGAATAAGCACATAAAATGAATAAGTGAGTTTTGGGCAAGTGTGCTTTAGTAATCACTGGTGTTTTAAACAATATTTATTTCCATGAGCTTCACAAACACATCGTCTCTTTTTGCAATTTGAAAGTCTTATAAGATGGCTAAAAGTATAGATCTAAATAACCATAAAATGGGTAATCAGTTCAACAATTGTTATTAATCAGCTTGCGGATGGTTACCAGAACACGATAATATCCATGAAACTGTTTAAATCTACTACTTTGAGTCACTGGTGTCAATTCATTCCTCCTGCATCATGCTGTCGAGCCTCAAGTCCTCCCTAAAATCGTGACAATTCGCACCTGTAGGGAGTTTGATTTATCATTAATGCGCAGAAAAGCTGGTTGGCGAAGCCGAAGCACAGCGACAGAAGATGGTTTACAAAACAGACAGCATTTTTCCATTTGCATAAAAACTGGTAATATGTAAGTATAGGTTGAGCATTTGCTCCTCAACATAAAATAGAGTAAAGAAGGGAAATAAAAAGGGGACTGGGAAGGAAATGGGGTGGAGCATTCAACCGTCTTTGAGATTAAATTAAAAATTCCACCTACACACAGGCGCAGCGTATTCCCCTGTCGGAATTGGAGAAGCATGTAATTAACTTGAGCAGTGAGAGGGATTTGCTCCTGTAAAACGATGCAGTTATGCAAAGATGTAAAATAACCTTAGCCCTGCACCACTACCGCAAACGAAGAGTGGAGTTGGAGAAGAGGATAGTAGCTAGTGAATAAATCACAGTTGGCGTCTAGTCCAAAGACTTCCACTGTTAAAACAGGTAATAATTTTAACTACTCAACGGTTTAATGTCACTACCAATGCAAACAAAGTGTGTTAAAATGTCTAATTTTGACAAGTCGTTTTACGGTGAGAGAAGGAAAAGTAGTTTGCAAATGTTATGGAATATAGTGATTGTGCTATTTTGGAGGACTGCAGAGGTGGAAATAGAGCCACGTTTTGTTGAACTACACTCCTATAAAAGTGGCCATTAGTGCTTCTACCCCAAGAATGTAGTTGACGTTGTTTGTATGTGGGACGCTGAATTATGGGTCAATGGACTATAGGGGAAGCCTGGCTATCACTAAAAAATATGTTTTTCGAGGGCCGGAGGAATGTGGGATCCAAAGTGTTTTATATTAAAAACATTATCTTAATCATTTTAGAAATATTTGAAAATCGTGAAGTGGTACTCCGACGTCTTGATTAATCGCCTACCGAATCCAGGCGTCAAATATAGACGATTTCAATCAGGTAATGATAAATTCACGAGGATGAGATAATTTCGCTGAAGTCATTACGGCCATATTTTAGGTAAGTCGATAAAATAACAACCTATTTTCCCGCACTTTTTGATTTCGTTCTTATCTATATTGAACTTACTCTCGTTTAAATACGAGTGACTATCTTTTTTGAATGTTAGACTGTCAACTCGTTAAAAAACCATCGGCCCCATTTGGAGCTCTGATGCGTAAGAACACTATTTTTGGCGTGGAATAAATGTGATTCAATTACTTTAGTCATGAAAATAAATCTTATCAATTTTTATGACCAACCCACTTCAAGCAATCTTAGTTTTGTGAAGAAATCAAAAGTGGACATCTCTAGATTTGTACTTTTAGTAGACCTCTTCCAAAACGGAGTGGATGAACTTTACTGACACATAATCAACAACATTAAATTCGCTGACATTCTGATTTTGGAATATGACATGTGGACTATAATTAATAAAGTATAAAAACTGTATATTGGCCATGAAAGTAATTCAAAAGGGAGTGTAGACTGATGCAATGCGTCGACATTTCCAGCCTTTCCTTCCCTATGCAACTAAAACTACCGATGAAAGGCAAATTATCATTGAGGTTACCTGTAGTCTTGAGGCTGCCTTTGAAAGTGGCCCAAACCACTTTGAATTTGGGTCGCGCAGGCACTTTGTAACCTCTACAGCCGAACCCCACTTGTGGTGTATTTTTCCATCTCAAATTGCCTCTGTCCTTCGCAAGTAATTATCCTCAATACGGTGACTCACCAACATACTTAAAGCTCCCGCATTTATTTACGACAAATTTTAACCTGAAAATTAGATGAAAAACTCCACTAATGCTCCAGTGATTTTGATGTTCTGCGCTCAGTCTACCGCCACAGGGAGAATCCCCTTTACTTCGAGTGATTTAATTCGAAAAATAATCCAACCGGTTGATTAGCTACCATCTTGTGATATCTATATCACTTGCATTTCTAATTAAACGTCTAGCGAAAAATAGCCTACTAGTGACGAAATTTCCCTATTAATCACGATCAAAGCCGTGTGGTAAAGTTGGCATTAATTGTGAAAATGGCCCGTAGGCGTGCCGGTTTGACGAGGGCAAAAGTGAGTAGATATGGCAGAGCTTGATAACCGCCGTAGAGACCAGAATACCGTCAAAACCCAATCATGCCCACATTCAACTGGGTCCACAAAGATGTTATCCAACAGCACACGCATCTACACACGAATTTGATGTCGCGCGCGCATGAGTGACGAACAGCCTCGCTACTTGATTGGCTCTTGCTCTGGCAACGAATCGATTCCCGGCCTGTCTGTCCACTCTGCACAGCCTCTGCCGCTCTTACCTCTTCGTGCATGTTTGCGCGTGCGTACGTATGTGCGCGGGCGCGTGCGCGGCATTCGCTTCCTCCCCTTTGCGTGGTCGTGTACGTACACACACGTACAGGCATAATTTTGCCGGGATAATATGCATGCGCTGTTTCGAGGCTGCGCCTGGGAATTAAGTTTGGCTAATTAACCACGGCAATTCCACCGCACACGGTAGCACGGCATCAGGCTGATTCGTTCCAGCGTAGCCAGCAAGTCCAACCTCCACGCCCAACACTCGCCGACCCCTCACAATCGACAGCGGCTCCCGAACCACACAAAAACGCCTCGGCTGCCACAAAATTCACCTCCTCCACCCTACGTTGAGGTAGAACCCAGTGCGCCGCCATACATCTCACTGTCTACTGACGAGGATCCAGAAGACCTGTTCAAAGAAGTCGGCATGCCCTCTGTGTCTTTTGCCTCCGACCCTGCCAATAGGGGAGGTGGGTCTGGAGGGGGTAGAAATGGCGAAGGAGGAGGCGGGGGAGAAGAGGCCCAATTACGGGTTCCTCAAATGCCTCAGATAGCTCGGGGCTTCTCTCTCGTTCCAGAACGTCTGGGCAGTAAGGGAAACAATCCTGGCGGCGGATCTAGCAGCAATTCCTCCAAACAGAGACAAGGAAATAAAGGCATGTTTGGATGTGAAGCCGCTATCCGCATTCTCGCCTACTTTGCTGTGCTCGTGACACTCCCCTTCTCTCTGGTGATGTGTCTCAAGGTGATTGCCCAATACGAGCGCGCCGTGGTGTTTCGTTTGGGTCGACTTGTCTCCGAGATCCCCAAGGGACCAGGTCTGGTGTTCATTCTCCCCTGTCTGGATAATGTCAAGACCATCGATTTGCGTACGTTCACATTCAACGTGCCTACACAGGAAGTTCTCACCAAAGATTCTGTGACAGTGGCAGTAGATGCTGTTGTCTACTACAGAATTTTTGATCCTGTGATGTCTGTAGTCAACGTAGAGGATGCAAACCGTTCCACGCGTCTCCTGGCCCAAACTACGTTGCGGAATGTTTTAGGTACCGTCGATTTGTACCAACTACTGACAGCACGAGAACAGATCGCGCATTTGATGCAGGACTGTCTAGACACTGCAACAGAAACATGGGGTGTAAAAGTTGAACGCGTGGATATTAAGGATGTCCGTCTGCCCATCCAGCTTCAACGCGCTATGGCGGCTGAAGCCGAGGCAGCCCGAGAGGCAAAGGCTAAAGTGATCGCCGCAGAAGGTGAACAAAGAGCCTCAGTTGCTTTGAAGGCAGCAGCTATGGAGATTGGCGAATGTCCAATTGCGCTGCAGCTGCGCTATCTACAGACCCTCTCCAGTATCTCTGATGAGAAGAACTCGACAATTATTTTCCCTCTGCCCATAGATCTTTTGAGCCTCTTCCATCAGGCCTATACCTCCAATCTCTCCTCAGCGGGCCATCCACCAAGCGAAGGCACACTACACAGCGAGGATCTTCCACCACCGCCGCCGCAGAGAGCCTCTGTGGTTCATCAGAAATCCACCACAGATACTCTTGAGGAGGCACTCATTTAAGCAACATCCAGACCAATCCGTCTACTAGTATCACCACCAATACCACTGTTATCTGTCTTACAGCAACCCTACACTGTGTACATAAGCAGCACTCAGCACAGGTGAGAGGAAGATGACGGGATAGACAATGATGATCAATCTGATACTTCTTTGCCATTTCACACCTACTGAGTCACCACTAACACCACTACTACTACTACTACCAATACTAACTCAAAAATGTGATTGATGAAGTGAATCCCTCTCTTCTTCGTTCTCAATGTCGCAAACCCGAGCCGTACGTTCTTGCTTCCCCGCTGTTGTAATGCGTGTAGCATGAGTGTAACCGAACTCCCATACATTACTTCGCTCTAAAGTGACATTTCTGTAAAGACACCAATTTGGCGGCGAATTTAATGTCGTATTGGTGATTTGACATGCCTTTTAGGGATAGCTCAAACTGAAAGGTTGCTCTTTCGGAAATGGTGAAGGGGTTCTCCCCTGCAGTCTTTGAAGGGGGGACAATGAAAGGTATCAGCTTGTCTAGAGTAACAATCGATACATGTGTGCTGCTGTTCTGACAACTTACGGCAAACCATTCTCACATTTTAAAGCAGGAAATTAATTCCTTCAGGAGGCATATACTGTAAGTCCTGCTAGGTTTTCCAGCATTGCTAACTGCAGTGTCCAGTTTGGGTAAATTGTTTTTAAAATAAATTCCAAATATTTCCAAAATCACAAGAGCAAAATTAGGATTGAGCTAGAAACTTTTCGGTCTAATTCAATTTTTTTACGGTTTTTGTAATAAAAGTTAAGTGTCCTTGTGATAAGAGAATGCAGTCCACTTCTGCTCTTTTACTCACCAAACCACCAGTCATGTTTCAGTATTTACTATTTCCTTTGTGCATGAAAGAAGATTTCCTTCTCAACAAAGGGAAGTGCTTAGTTTTAGACTTACCGTGAATACTGTAGGAGCTGCAAAGTTTTCGGTTTAACTGCCATATTTTCTTTACAAAATTTTATACCACGTTATGATATTTTAAAAGCCTTTTTTTTCTACTGTGTTCCTCTTGATCGGAAAGAGGCTATTAACATGAAGTCGATCTTTGGAGCGTGGACTAAATATTACTGATTCGCCTTCATCAACATGACATTTGATCTTCTAGACGCCAATAAAAATGAGTAGTAAATTCAATTTTAGCCTGTCGTCAAGTCAGATGCACAAAGTGACTTCAAGACACAAAAGTACCTGCACTGCGGACTGAATTAATTGCACGGGGCACAAGGTGGACACGGCTTGCTTTTCCCCTTGGGAGATTTTGCCCTCAAGTAGTGCTCATTCAACTGCGGTCACCGCGTTTATGGGTACAGCCATACTAAAATCAATCCACTTGAACCCTTAACTTGTAAGCTGAAGATGTTTTAAAAGACTGAGATAACCCTCTTTTTAAGTCTTCAGTAGTTCTAGACCAGAGTGGGCATTTTCCAAGAATGCTAAGCTTCTAAATCACTTTTCATGAGGAAAATTAATGTTTTAGCTGTTAAAAGCAGCTTTTTACTAAAACTTGAAGAAAATAAGTGAATCTAGGGGCACTAGCACAGCACGTTCTTTGTTGACAACTGCAAGAATTCTTGCTTCGAGTCCGACACTACCATGGGCATAACATTCAAACGATGAAGGAGCTGCCAGTTTAAATGTAAAAATGAGAAGGCTCATTTATTTTCCCTGTGTAAAGAGAAATGCGCCAAAACTGTTGAAAAATAAAAATTTCGGATTTTTGTTCAAAAAAATTTAGTATGCAAACGGCGGCATTGATGTGTGTGTTTTTGTTTCCTCTATCCCCATTTGCGTACATGTTCCTGCATCTCGGGGCTTGAAAGACGAAAAAAAAGTTGCGTCCAGCTTTACTCCGTTTTGCCTCACTGCACCGGAAATCTGCAGGCATTTTAATGTCATTTAACAAAACATTCTCTTTGTGGCTAAAATGAACTGTGCATAGCTGCGCAGTTACCATTGGTGATCATCGTCTCTATTCCGACTGAAAGTGTGGGCTGGATCTGGCTCAGTGACAAAAATCGACTGCTGAGGGAACATTTCATGAAATCAAACGTCATGCTCCAAACAATACATTCCGTGATTTATAACCCTGATTTGATAATCATTGCAGAAGTGAAAAACCCGAACAGTCACGCGTGAAATAGGTGGCGCTATTATGCAGACAAATTCCGTTGGCATAGCAACATTTGCTCGATGAAATACTGATTAATAAAAGCAAAGTCTGCTCGAAGAATTGGCACATCATGGTCCCTTAATGACCAATGTCTGTAGGCAGTTAAACTGACGCACAAATTTTACCGATTGTGGCAGCACCAATCCTTGATGCATTGTGGATGAGAGGCCACAATGGGACAAGTTGGGGAATTTTTACTGAGTCATGAATTATAGAAAAGTTTCGACAGATTGCTCGAGATAATTTGGATTTGTAGGATTCTGCAAAAGTGCACACTAGAGAAGCTGTAAAAAGTCCCCAAAAGCTGTCATTTGTTTAATTCCTACTTTTGCAGCGTATAATTTCATTAAAAGAAATTTCGGTAAATATACTAATGAGTGCTTGAGAGGAATCTAAGGTTGGTTTCTGTAGGTAGCGATCTACATGCCTGCCGAAAGTAAAAATATTAAGTTAACTCTTCTAGTGTTTCTGTGAAAGCAAAAAATAATTTGCAAGTTTATGGAAATTTCATAGTGAAAATCAAACGGTTACACAAAGCCAAAATAATTTGTTTGTTGAAATGGCTGTCATCACAATCCGTATTTCCTTCCAAGACGACTCCAACAGACATTGAAGTACATTTGAAAAAAAACACTTCTTCCGTTGCATTAAATGGCTTGAGCACAGCCACCTCTGCTTTAATCAGATATTCATCCCAAAACCAACTGACCATTCCACTTGCCATGTGATCACGCAATTGTCGAGTGGTATTATCAAAAAAAGGTATTAATTACCACTTAAAGAAGTATCGCTTGGGGAGAAAAGAAAGGATAATGATGTAGTTGCGGAAAGGGAATCACGTTCCTTAGGTCAAAACAGCTTTGTTGATGAGGGTATGCTAAAAAGTGGAAGAAAATAAGGGACACCGCACCGATAGACTGATGCTTGTCTACCTACACAAATAAAAAATCGCAGGTATTTTACAAGCATCTACAATTCATGAAGCATAGGGCTCTTCCAATCTTTTCGACCACCTTGAAGGAAACCATTCATATATGCCTTGTTAAAACAATCTATTTGGCAAATTTATCACCCACAAAGTCTATACTTTTTGTTACTCAGGGGCAATTTGAATAATGCTAAAAACCTATATTCGTGTGGAACTGCCGTCAGGGTAGTCAGTCCATGGCGATGATGGTTTACACTATCCGCAAAGCTTTGGGTTTTGCATTTAGCTTGGCATATCACACTTCATAAACTATCCAGCTTTTAAAGTAGAGTATTTTGCGGAGCCAAACCCACATTTATTTGTACTTCTTGATGGAATTACTTGATCAGAAGAATGATTTCCCCTAAGCATATATTTCCAGTGTCAGGTGAAACTCAAATTGCTTCATTTTTGCTAAATGACATAAGGAGCGGATAAGACTTGCAAACTAGATTAGTTTACGAGGGCAAAAAGAGCACCTGTAAAGGTATTTGGCCATAAGGTTACCCCTGAATGTGACTTCAGCTGACACGGGGCAAGTGGGTGAAGAACTGGAAACGGTTCTTGAAGGTGAACAGCACTTGAAGCACACAAAAGTAAAAAGTAAACATTACAATACTTTCGTTGGTCAAGTGAAGTGAAGTATGAAAAAAGGCAGCATTTACGGGAAGAGAATGGTGAAAGCTTTTATTTATTCATTCATTTTATTCATTCCCAGAATCGAAGGCTTTCCCAGCTAACTACGTTTTAAGCAACTTTTTTACATCGAAAGGGTAACAATGGGTAGAAATGATAAGCATGGTCTCTACAAGTCGCTTTACCAGCGACTTTACTCGGTCCTGGTATTAAAAATATTCTCATATGAAAATTGCAATATATCACATTTCATATGCTTTTGTGAAAGATGGTGCATTGTTTTCTTCGCCCGCAGGAAAGCGATCGAGACGCGGCTGTTATAATTAGTCCGCTTTCAAGGGAATAACCAAGGAAGCTAAATATGCGGATAGGAACATTGTTAGGACAGACACAACTTTTATGGCAATGATATTTTTTGGTTTCTAGGGTCTAGCAATGAAGCAAATCTGGTTTATACCATCATTTTATACCTCAGGGTTATACTACTTTACTAATGTGTAATTAGAAGAACTCAATCAAGTTCAGAATTAATTTTCCAAAGGCACCTTATAGGTTTCACATATCTTGAAATCAAAAGAGTAAACATTAAGGTAAACTCCCAGTCTTAGGTATGAAAAATCGACGAATCCATTTTAATAAAAATGTACTTTAAATCCCACCCATCCTTTGTCCTTGAGAGGGTATTAGTTGGAACTGTTAAATGACAATCAAATGAAGCACCCCCTGATTTTATTATTTAAGGCGCTCAAAGGTTTAATTAAACAAAAAAGGTGCTATCTCACATACAGGATAGAATATAATGAACTGTTGAGCATTGGGAATATTGGGTGAACAAAGCCTTCTTTGAAATGCAGTTAACTAGATCACGCTAATTTTCCCCTCAACTTCTAGTAGTAATTTTGCATTATTGTGGGACACTGGCTCAAAGCACCCCTATTATGCGATCAGACGGTATGAAGCATCTCAAGTCATCTCTGACATCCTGATAACAGTTGTCTTTGTCTGAATACTTTGAGTCAACTAGACACCGTCACAACATTGTAAAGAGAAGCATGGAGACTAAGTTATGTATATAAAAAAAAACAGCCATTAGCCAAATACCTTCTTCTTCGAGATCGGTCTCCTGTTTTGACCTCAAGATTCCATCATGTTTTGTAATCAGCCATGCGAAAGGATTTAGCTTAATGCCGTCAGTTTACATAATAAGAGATTTTCCATCTTGTTTATTGGTGATCACATCTGCAATGGATTCAGTTGCCATTCTCAAACTTCGCATTGAGGATGGAATTTTGCGTCCTCAGACTGACCTCAGTCTGTATATTCACTTGCCCACAGTAGTCATACCTAAAATCGCTTTCGCTGCACTAAAATCCGATTACGCTAGCATTATGCTCGCAGTGGAGAGCTTTTGCCAAAACTCGCCAGAGTTACATCCCTTATGCGGTTAGTCTGTAGCGATCTAGTCATCCACAGTGTGTATGTTTCTTTAAACAAAGAAATCAATGTAGAGCTGCGGGTCAGTCGTGAGGAGGTGAAAATGCGGATCAACATAGAAGAGGGTGTAACATTTACCTACAGAGAGGGGATGCTGAGAAGTCATGACATCACAGTAGTATAGGCAGTGTAATTAATCACATTTTTTTTTAAAATACGAACTTGCTAGGCGTGCATCTAAAAATTTCTTAAGATCTTCCCAACTCTCCCACTTCAATGCAGGTAAAGGATAACCCCAATGAGCTCAGTTTTGGCTCTTTTGTGAAACAAAAAACGTCACATAAATCAATGCAGAAGCGCTCAATTGCTCGAGTAGTGACAAATGAAGCGTGCAAAAGTCCGCATGTAGAGAAAATCCTTGAGTATATAAGACGAATGATCATATGATAAGAATGCGAGTTCCAAAAGTCAAATGAGCGAAGGAATCTGAAACTCTTACGATAAATGCTGCTACTAGCAGAAGGCCAAAGAAGTGGTGCCTAGAACCCACTTCCGCCGTAAAACTTATTGTTTTGAAGATTCGGGCTATGCTGATATTCATTATAGTAAGCAAGTAATTTTATTCGCAAAATATGCAATGAAAATCGAAGAATTTTGACAGATAGCTTCAGGAATACTCCTAAATGTGTAGTAAGCATGTTCGCTTCACAGAGAAATCCCCATCAAATAAATAAAACTTCTTCATTTGCAATTTCTAGTTTAATTTAAACCGAAATTTTTGGTTCTTCCTTGAGTAACACTTCCTATCAACCGCTTTTACACTGAGGAGATATTATAGAATGGAGAGGTAATGGAATAACAGGGAGCATTCCTACCATAATGCAATTTTTTGTCCTTAAGAGTTATCAGCATTCATTATTCTTTTCAAGCAGGTAGTTGCTCAATTAGAATGCATGACCCTTTCCATATCACTTACAGGTATCTTCAGTAGCAGCGTTTTCCTCTCAGCATTGTTGTAGCTTAAACCCATTTCCATAGTACACTTAAGCAGGGTAAATGACAAAATCTTTTTAATAGTTAGGCAAAAATAAGCAAGTTCGCTTTTGATCGAGTTAAGAACCAACCGTATAAATGTGCCTGTAGACACTGGTGTATCTTCGATTTAAAAGCTTAAGAGTCTGATATATGGGCAGGAGTTTCAGTTCTCCGTTAACAAAGTATGTTGTCACCCATTCCATAATTTGCAAAATTATATTTAAAATTCGGAGAAAATACATTAGAATTCATGTTCACTCCGGCATCAGTACGGTTCCTTTGAACTCTGTGAGGTGCATTCAGTTATGGTCAGGTTCGGGATCAAATCAGTAGATTGGGATCAGATGGGTTAAGTAGAAGTCGTGTGGTTCCAAGTTTCTTTGCTTGATGTCATTAATTTTTGATAAACTCACGATATATTTTAAAGCGTCCTGGGTACAATGAGACTAGATCAAATCTTTTAGGATGAAATGTCCACTCATGCATTATTTAAAATAAAGTACCGTCTAGAAGGGCACATCTTTTGATGATGGCACAAGTTTAGGCCACTGAATCAACTCAAAAATGACCTAATTTAATTTTGTGAGATAAAAATAGACCATCCTATCTTCCACGGACTATGGTTTCTACGGCACTGATTGGTTGCCCATTTTTACGCATGTCTGATCACGCTCTCCCGAGGAAACGAATCACTGACACAATGATTACTGGCTGGTACACAGCTTCGGGTACAATTGAGTATGCCCTGCTAGCGAAGTTTTTACTTTTCTAAGCGAAGAAGTTGCTAATAGTCAAAATTGTTTACACCCGTTGTGCCAAGCAAAAAGCGAGTTGTAAAGTTTCAAGGAAAGATACTTTGGTAATTGAAGGGTAAAGATGTCTCCGGTAATGCAGTCCTTTTAAGACTAACTCTGAATGAACTTAGTCGTAAAAACGTTGTGACCAATTCATCCCTAGATGTGTTATAAGGTACACAGCTGAATACATAGAAGGACTAGAAGTTTAACAGCATAGGTGGAATGTTCAGAACAGAAAATTAATTGCTCGGAGACCGAGTTCCTAGGAATTGCAAAGACGTATATCATTAAAGCAAACATAGTTCCACTAGATAGTCACCGAGTTATCCGTGGAGGATATAGACATGATTCCTCTGCTGAATGGATTGTGTCCGAGGGGATTTAATTTGTGCAATGGTGTTAAGGGCTTGACTGACGTCTAAAGCGAGTTTACTTCTTATGGAAATCGTCATTCGGAAGAACATATACTAAAGGAGCAAAACAGACTGGCAAAACTGATAATACAAGCAAGGACCCCGGGGGAGGTGCATTTGTTTTTAGAGAAAAATTAATCTAGAGGCAACAATGTAAGGGTGGTGTACATTGCCGAAAAACCTTAAGAAAAATGGTGAAATGGTTCAGTTTCAGAGAAAGAATTTCGAAGTTTAGAAATGATTTGATCAAATGAAGGGTCCTAGAAGAAGAAATTGGAGTAATCACAGATGAAATGAAATCCTATAGCTTTTTTAATTTCAAAAGGGAATCTAAAAACGAAATTTGCAGCATGACAGGTTCATTTAAACCCACTTAAAAATACCCGTAAATCCATTGCCAAAACAAGTCTTTCCTGTAGAGCTTCTCAGGTGATTTCAGTTTCACCATAACCTTATAATTTAGGGCATTACTCCTTGTGAAAAAGGCTTCTTTTATCTACTAGCAGTATAAGCCAACCGGTTGTTCCACTACTCCAAGTTGGTACCAACTGGAGGGAAGGGAATTTTCCAGGTGATGGTGGACGGAGATTTATCACAGGTTTAACAGTATCGTTCTAGAAATTTCCATCAGCCAAATTATTCTTATCTGAAACGAGGGTAATAAAGCTCTTTAGAGAATGGGATAACCAGATCAAACATTTAAGTTAAAGACTTTCGGTTTAGGCCTCATTTTAAAAATTGTGGTAGTTCAAGGAATAAATAGGCTCCTTTTGGGCCTCTAAGGTCACTGGACTTAAGTGGCAAACACTATTGTGGTGATTTAAATTTTTTTTTGCCTGCACGGGCGCTTCGGCCTCTACAGGCTGCGCTCCCAGCTATTAAGGCCGCAAATAAGGATATCGAAACAAAATTTAAGTAGCATGTTAACTTTCCGTCGATAATATGATTCTTGCAGAACTAGGGACTGAGGTAGTTGTAAAAGTTAATCGTCATTTTTAACTCTTTGGTAAGGAGTCGTCACAGGTTCTCAAATCCACAGCATACGCCCCTATACCATTACGTTGAAGTTTCGTATCCAGTAATAGACATCAGGGTGTTTGTCTTTTAGATGGGTTTGCCTTTCTCTGGCACCAATGCGGCGCTTCGAGTCTTTCTTTAAAGACAGAATGTGGGTTGCTGATGTACAGAATGGCCCGGAGAAAATGCCACTCAGTGGAAGCGCAAAAGTCGAGCCTTAAATGCCTGCAAAACCAAAACGAGGAAGTAAACAAATGGTCAAAGTAATACGACATTCATCCTCCCCGCTTTTCTCACCCATTATTTGTTTCCCAATAAATCTAACATGCAAATGTTTTAACAGCTTCATGTGTGTTAAGGTCTCATTTGTTCAGAAAACTTTTGACTGAATTTTTGATAAAATCTTGGCCACATCTGTCTAAGTCCTAAACCGTTGAATGGACAGTTTCTACATAGAGTTCACCATCTTTCACAATTTGTTGCCATCTAAAAATAGGCATTTAACTTCATACTCTAAGTTGTTCAATCATTATAATATAACAGTTGCGACCAAACGCGTTTGAGCTCGAAAAATCTGCTAGCGTTCAGGTGTCTTATAATTCCTTAAAGTTTGCTTCAAAATAGGTAGTTGTTATTTATCTGAGGTTAGGTCGTATATTTTGTTTTCAGGAAAGATAACATGCTACTTAAATTTTGTTTCGATATCCTTATTTGCGGCCTTAATAGCTGGGAGCGCAGCCTGTAGAGGCCGAAGCGCCCGTGCAGGCAAAAAAAAATTTAAATCACCACAATAGTGTTTGCCACTTAAGTCCAGTGACCTTAGAGGCCCAAAAGGAGCCTATTTATTCCTTGAACTACCACAATTTTTAAAATGAGGCCTAAACCGAAAGTCTTTAACTTAAATGTTTGATCTGGTTATCCCATTCTCTAAAGAGCTTTATTACCCTCGTTTCAGATAAGAATAATTTGGCTGATGGAAATTTCTAGAACGATACTGTTAAACCTGTGATAAATCTCCGTCCACCATCACCTGGAAAATTCCCTTCCCTCCAGTTGGTACCAACTTGGAGTAGTGGAACATCCGGTTGGCTTATACTGCTAGTAAAGAAAGAAAGGCCTAAGTCAATTCCAGACAGTTACCTCACGGTTTCCATTCCTAAAGTAATTAAATTGCAATATATAAACTTTCTTCAAAGAGACATGCACGACATCAACTTTTACAAAGACTGCCTGTAAAAAGGAAAATCTTGCCTTCATCACTGTCTCCATTTCACTTCTATTTTACAACATGCTGCCTATTTTGCATGTCAGGAGTGTACGGATGGTGAGAATGAGGTGAGGCAATATATTTTTCCCCACCTCTTCAAGTAAAGCACATCTGATAGGTCACTTTCAAAGTACACGGTATTGAGTAGTCCCATTTGCACAATAATATTGCCTGTGTCGAACTGATTTAATGGCCCTAGTTGTAGCGCAAAAAAGAAAAAGAAGCAGAAGCAGAAAGAGAAGTTCACGTTTCACATCCACTAGTTGTGTTATGCCTCAGGTGATGGGTCTCGGTCCCAGATATGATTTAATCTTCTCCGAATATACACTTCCGCCTGAACAATTACGTCTTCAGTTCATCAAATACACATACAAGCATCTATAGTTTGTGCGAATAAAGTGTGTAGTAGAAGTGGAGTGGTTTGTGTGGCATCATTTTGGGGGTAACAAATAATATGCTTACTTAGCGAATGATGCGTTACGAAAGACATACCGTTACAAATCAACTAAACGAACGCCATTTTCAAATGCCTCGCAGGTTTTTATAGCAAACGGGAAAGAATCAAAGAACAAAGCAGCAACAGTCTGCGAAGCCCATTGTCATTTGCTGGTGCATACCAATTGCGCGTAACCACAGGGTGTAACAACACACTGGCTGTGTAGGACACTCCCTCCCAGTTGGCATAAATGTGAAACAGGCGTTTTATCACTCACCTCAAGTATTACTGACCAGTGCATTTGACAGGGTAATCTTCAATGTATTTCCCTTGTCTGGTCTCTGTTTGAAGGATTTTTCACCAGAACCACATTCTTGGTGAACAGCTGCTGAGAGGTGGGCCAGCCGTCACGGACCACCCACTTTCCCATTAATGCACAACACGTTTCAAAAAGTCTCTACTAAATATTCAGCAGAAAATTGCTAATACAAGGCTGAATTTTAAAGCTACCCATTCAATGTGCTTTTGTTTGAGGGGGAGGGGGAAGATATTACCTCACCTCATTCTTGCCATCTTACACTCCTAACACGTGAAATAGGCAGCATGTTGTAAGATAGAAGTGAAATGGAGACGGTGATGAAGGCAAGGTTTTTCCTTCTACAGGCAGTCTTTGTAAAAGTTGATGTCGTGCATGTCTCTTTGGAAGTCTATGCATTGTAATGTAATTAGCTTAGCAAGTAGAATCCGTGATAAAGTTTCCTGCGATTGTGTGGTTTTAAATAATAAAAATCACACTAGTGCATTTGCTGGCTGTATAGTTCTGTGGAATAAAGTTCAGTAACTTTCCATCTTATTGTCTTTATTCTTATCTAAGGATGATATAATATAAAACGGAGGCAAAGTTTTTATTATTAGCCTGTAGAGGAACAACAAACTTCAGGGATGGACAAAGCGCTACAATTCCAAAAGCGCATGGTAACAGTAGACTGTTTCAGAGAATTGTCAATTTTAAGGTATCACCTCCTATGGTTGACGTGGTTGTCAACTGATTCTGGAAGTATACTAACTGTGACTCGGACATGGAAATGGTCCTTGAAAGTGAACCATGTGTTGAATCCGACCTCGTTCAATAGTGGTCATGCATACTGCTGATTTACTTGGGACTCTTAATTGTCGTCTTCGTTGCAACATGAGCCCCAATTAAAGTGATTCATTGGATGATATTTCGCCTGAGTAGAAAGTGATCAAATGGAGGTATATTCAATATGCAATATGGAGGAGCACTAGTCTAAAAAGCTTAGAGAATGAGGGTGCCGTATATGTAGATCCTGCTTTACTTCAAGCTGATCAAAGCTAAAGCACAAACACCTCTATTAGAGATATTTCTAAGTCAAATGCTTTTTGCCTTACTTCGTCATTTGCGATCACATAGTACAGCACAGGGTGGGGTCTATAGCCTTTCTACTTTGAGTCCCTGTATAGATAGCCATCCACAGTTGACGTATTCCTTCCATGCCATTTGAGTACGGCTTCTTGCTAAATAAATAGTTCTCTGTATCAGTTCCAGCAATCTAGAACCTCTAGTTATCTCGAACGACGTAGTAAAAGAGACATGCCGGAAAGGTTTGGCCTTAGGCATCTTGATGGAAATCAAACCGCAGGCGACTGAGCATCCACAGTTGGCCAAAAACGCCATTATTTGCCACTTTCTGCACCGTTCGCATTGCATCATGATTATAAATTGCATTTAAGGAAGAAGCAGTACTGAAACATAACTAAGAAAGTAATCAATGAGCAACAATAATATCCTTACAAATAAGTCACCTTAGGAAAATTTTTTTTTCCTCTCATGATAATAGAATTAGGAAAAATTAGTAAAATAACAGAACATGTCAGTGACTGCAGATGCAAAAATGCAGTGGAGCATCCCAAAGTTCTTTACCTTCCATTCTTTATGGGACCTCGATCAGTGGTAAATAGGTCAGACAAAAGATGTACTAAGACTTGTGCATTTTAAATCATGCTTTTTTCCTTTTCTGTCATTAGATCGCCTAATATTTCTTTCTGCCTTAAAAAAAGTGCTGCCTCAAATGCTAAATCTTATTGCTTCGATGGATAAAGAATACTTGTTCACGACCAATGTGGATATTTAAACAAGAATATCTAGTGAAAAATTTCCGTAGAAAAAGGGAGTATTTATAATCAAGGTTTATATTACCACCTTACTAAATAGATGCTTTTGTTTATTTGTCTAGTGAACCCTTAGCTCCATCGAGATTAAAATATACCAACTTAATTATCTATTCAACCCTTCATTTTGGTTTCGTGGACACCTAAGGCTCCACCTTTGTACCTCCTCTGTGAGGAATAGCCTCAGAGTCACCCAGTGTCTCCTTAGCCCTTCTGTACTTCAGTAATACATATTCTGCCCTAGTATAATGTCATCTTTAGACTTCATGGAGGATTTAAAGCCTCGCATTGGTAGTGGCAGAAAGCGAATCCGAACCTAAAGGATAACTATCCTGATTTCTATTTCTGAATCCTTAATATTAAAGTGACGGAGGAAGGGCACATGCTGTGGATGGGAGAATCTGTGACAATCCCTAACGAAAGGGTTAAAAATGATTCTCGCCTTCAACAGCTACCCGAGTCATGTGTTCTGCAGGAACACCTTCAACAACTGGGGTGTCGCTAGCCGTGACTGTTAATCACGTGGGAAAGTTAGTTGTGGAGCTGTTAGTGGTACCTGCATGAAGATGTTAATTAAGTGAAAGAGCCATGCCTCTCAATTAGATGAGTCGAACTTTGATAAATATGGCTGGGCAACACTGAAGTGAGAACTATGTGGTAAGGAGGAATGGGCGCTAAATCTTGTGTCACAAAATTAATTCAAACACTGTCCTTAATAAAATCACTTTCTCAGGTCAGCGTTCGTAGGACTATCGATGGGCTCACGAGACAGCCAGAAAATTTTTCTTTTTGTGTGTGATTTCCTAACAAACCAAATATTCAAAATTGCCAGGATGTATCGGCGACGTTGTAATCAGTTGCTTGACTAGCGTGGTTAGTTTGTAGGTGTTACACCACCGACAACTTTGTGATGGCCGAAGGGGGAGGTTGACAAAAAGAACGAGGCTTAAATGGAGAGGGGGTTATGCAAAGCTTTATTTATTTGCCCAGCTCCTTGTGCTGTTTTCAAGGCAACTTAAAGCTCCGCTTCCGTTCATTCCCTGGGCAGCATGGCCTCCAGGTAGCGCCAGTATCCCCTCAGTCCTTCTGTACGCCGGTAACACCCATTCTTTCCTCTTCTTTTGATTTTAGGGGAGACTTGGGGGGCTACACTAATGGTCACAGAATGCCTATCAGTTAAAATCTCCTTCCTCGCGGTCATTTGTTTTCGAACATAATTTATGGGATTAAACTATCTTCATTTACCTATCTTTTAAGAGACTCAAAAGGTGTACTAGCCTAATTTCCTTTCCAAGCACGAAAGATTCAGCAAGTCGTGCTCCCAAAAACCCACACTGGTCCTAGAAGATGTTGTAATTCAGGCTGGTAAAACACTCGTTCCTGGAGCCTGTTATTAACCACTTTGTCACATTGAGGTCGTCTCCTTAAGACAGATCCTTGATCAGCTATGACTAACCACAAAGTCAAAGATCTTGCTGCATACGTGAGTATACTGTGAGGAGAGTAAGATGGGCTCCCAATGACCATAGCTTCCAAAACTAATGAGATGCTTACCTTATAGGAACTTATAAATGTACATTCAAATCATTCTCAATGATTAGAAAGTTGAACAGTTTATCCTAGCCCTTATCAATTATAAAGCATATTCTTTACATTGATTTGTACTGGAGCTTATTTTGTGTGGCCACGAAGGTTGTGGAGATCCTAATCTAAGTGTTGAAGAAATGAGACAGAAATGAGAAGGAAAGCGCTTTTGTTGGCTAGAGCGGCCAGTTCTCTGACGAGAACCATTCTCACTTATTTTTGACATTATGAATAGTTTTAACGAGTGCACAACTATAAGAATATGCTAGAATGTTAGGAAAATATATTTCGGAAAGAAGTTTTCAATATTTTAAAACGGAGACAAGGATGTCTGCAGCACACACACTCGCCATTTTAGGCTACTCGGCTAAATTTATGGATAATATGCATCACCCTGTCTAATCTTATAATTGTCTCCAAAACTCTTGATCTTCCAGTGATACTAGATACAAAATAAAGACTGGATACATTTTATACCTTTGTTACACCTAGGCTAGGATCCCTTCTCAATAATTTAAAGGAAATTCACCTTTTAAGTACGAATCTGATTTATTAAAACAACCAGCAGAAAAGTTGGGGTGGAAGTTGTTCAGTAGGCAGATGTTATAACCGATAGAGTCAAATGATTGAATGCAAAAGAGAAGAAAAAAAAGTGAGATAGATACGTTAAGTGCTTTCAAATAACTCAGCGAGTTGAAAGAGGGAATGGCGGTCAAAGGCGTGTGAAGGCTGTAGTGGACAACCAGTTTGTGTGAGTACCCCACTTTGCCTCGACTCAAATCAGTGGTCCTGGTATCCCTCTCTGACCCGATGGCACAGCACGAAATTATTGCAACGGAGTGAGGCGGAGTGGGACGAGTCTATTCCTGAGTCTTGACTATGGGAGACTAGTTAAACGCCCATACGCAACTGGAGATATTCACTCCGGAAAAACATCGACATACTTTGAGACAAACCTTACCTTCCTTTATCTAGTTAGCCATTTAAATGTAAGTGAAATTACATTGCTAGAAGTAGAAGGGTAGGATGGTCCACTACTCGTGTTTTACAGATGATGATTCATTCAGCCAGTGAGAATGCCATTTTTTTTGGAAAGTGACTTTGTTTTGTTATGGTAAGTGGATGCACGATCATACACTCGCCCTGGTCATAATCGTCACTGGAGTTGGCTTGCACAGTAACAGTCCTAAACATTTGTTCAAGGCTATGGGCTGCTTCGTTAAAATTTGACAAGTTCGCAATGTTTGCCAAGGCAGTTGAGGGGGACCACGTGTCTGCAAGGCATGGAGAATTAGGATACACTGGTCGCAAACGGAGGACATTTGTTAGTGTTTGCTGTAGGCGCCTTTGAAGAAAACGAGAAAGAGGTGGAAACGCAACTTGTTAATTGACAAGGTTTGTACTGACGGATGCAAAAGGACAAATAAGTAGAAGGGATAAACAGTAAATGGATGCTAAGTCAAAATAAATAAATGACGTAAACTCATGATTTTGATATCCTGAATGGGTTTGGTGTCTCCTTCCAGACATTTATGTACCTCATTTCGCTGTGGTTAAGTAAATTTTGCCCCAAAATTTTAAGCGGAATGGAAGTAAAGATAAGAAAGGGGTTAAAAATTGCAATAAGGACATGATATGTCACTTCATTCTGCATAGAACCTTATACTGTACTTATTAGCCAAGTGAAATTATTAGGTTTCCAGAACTTTAATCTTTACTTCCAACAAGACAATTAATTAGCATGTATTTAGCAATTTAGTAATATTCCCAAAGAAAGGAAAATCTTTTAAGCGACGTGGCCCAAAGAGACCTATATAGATATATTTATTCACTCCGCATCCATCCATACCTCCACCATGTATCCATTTATCCCCCCAGGCTAAATCTATTTATATTTCCATCTATCGTTTATATTTTTTCGTCTGCCTGTTCTTTTATCCTTTTATGAATGTGCTGTTTGATACATGCAAAAGGCTGAGAGAATTGAGAAAAGTTTCAGTCTTTTCCAAAAGCATAATTTGAAAACAAATAGTAGAATGCATGAGTTAATAGATAAAATTCTCAAACCAATTCGTTGCCTAAAACATATTTTTACTCTTTTACAATGCAATCGTTTTTATTCAAGCACCACCTCATCAAGGGAGTGGTTGGTCCAGAATATACCTCAAATTAAGCTACCACAACGATAACGTCTATACTTCGACTGTGCTTATAACGCTGACAGAGCAGCCGGCGAACAATTTTATTGTTTGCAGCTTATGGCCGAGTAAGCGATAATTAAGATTAAAATAGCTTCAAACCGGAAGTCCTTCTTCCTCCGCAAATGGCAATTCAACGCAAATTTCTAGTTGATTACAAGGTACACCTCATGGATGCAGGAGTTCCCTCTATTATTTTTATCTTAGATATCGATGGGATTTTGGGAAACTTGCTATCCCCAAAAATGGTGTGCGGTTCATAACGGCGATTCTATAGGGTAAATAAGGTCGAAAGTGACGATTAGTTTAAAACCTTTTCAAAAATAGGACAACTCATTCAAGCAAGTCATCAATCAGTCAACTTCTAGGAAAAATTAGAGGGTACCATTCGAAGCCAATCAAGAATCCAATGTCATTGTGCCCACTTTGCTTCATTTGCGCACTTGTACTGCGCAAAGTAAAAAGTTTACATACGGCGTCACCAAACTGATTGTAAGGGACTTGCGGCAAAAAATACTTTTAGGCATAAATATTATAAGCATGTGCCCTTCTACTCAATCATTTACAAATACAAAGCCTCTTCCTTTGACAGACCTTTCATTTATGCTAATAACAACAGTGTTTGCTGCTAATCAATTCAAAATTAAACGATAAACAAAGTACGGAGAGAATACTGATTAATTCAAGAGTAGAATTAATGAAGTGCCTTTGATGGAACTTTTCTTTTAACAAAGTTTAAGATTGCTTAAAGGATATTTATCGGTCAATTTGCAGTGTGGTCTTTCGCAAAACACATTTACATGCACTACACCCATGATTTTTCCATGCCATCCCCCCTGCCTACACAACTAGTTCCTTAACATTTCTGCAGGTTGACAGCATAGATATTTCAAGATTCATGCAACCTATATCTTATGAAGGGACAAACAGAGGAAGATATTCAAGTAAAATTTTATGTAGCTACCTACGTCGGTGTTTAAAAGAAGACCTACGTCCAAAGAGTTCGATTTATTGTTGCACCAAATGTGCTGTAAATGTGTTCAGATACAGAGAGTCAGCAGCAAAACAAGTTCTGCCACTCGACTACTAAACCAACGAGTTCGGCAGCCTCACAAATAAAATCACTTAAATTAGCTCCACAGCAAAATGAATACTCGGTAATGCCTAAGACCTGGTACGCGACTTCATTGCAAGGGAGGACCTGGAAATGTCTAATTTAGGCAATCTGGAGAGTTTTACAATATCATGTAACCAAAAGTTGGAGTGGATTCAGGGGAAGCTACCCAATGCTGTGTATGGATGTGATTAAATTTATTGCAACGTTGGACAAATCCCGTTAGGCAAATGCAGATGGCACATGAAAAATACTGATGTGAAAATTATTTGCCCTTTAGTAAAAACTGACAAATAAAAATTTCTCGAAGGTAGTAGGAAAAAAACCCGTCGAAAACTATGCGATAGTTTGTAATCCCCAAACCCAAAGCCTTTTCGATGCATTTTTTTTTCGACCTTTCGTCTGTCAGTCGATTGGGAACTCAGATGAAACATTTTGTCTAAATGCAACAAATTTTGCAAATAAAGGATATTTCCTTTGTCATCTATTAATAAGTAGGTCCTTGTAGTATTTCTCGATATAGCAAGGCGCTCTGCTTCACTTGTGGCCCTTTGTGATGCTTATAGTGGTTGTATTTTAAATTACATGTCCGACAATTCCTTTATAGGTAATTTAAGCCTAATATTTCAATAATGAAAGAAGTTTGCTGGTATACTTTACTTGGAGTGGAGTTTGAAATTATGCTGTGCTTTTGTAAGCCTCCCAGGTTTATACTTCTCTTGGGGACAGCGATGCCACATAGCGGGGAGAAACATTTAAGTCCGGAAGATTCTGTCTAGCACTGCCGCATCCTTTGAAAATCCAGTATGGGTCTTTTCTACGATGGTCTGTCATAAGAGTAAGTGAACCATTTTAATGTAAATTACACAAGAATTATTGGCCTAGCAGTCTTTTGATATATATGCTCTAAACGTGCTTGTGCTACAGAGGCTTAAGTAGTGGCTCATTCGGGACGTGGCGGGCGCACTACAGAAGAATGGTTACATTCAGGTCAGTGTAAAGGCATCAAAAACTGGTGATCTGAAATTTGCTTACGCTGGGTTGTTCAGACCTTTGATGCTGTTAGCATTACATATTGAATATATGTTTCTGAAATATTCACAAATATCTATGCTAAGTGTTACGAGAGATTGGGGACTTTAAGTTAAATTTATGATGCAAGAAATCAATTTTAAAGGGTAAAAGTAATAGTACTTGCCAAACATTTCAAGGTAACATCATTTCTTTCTCTCTATAGGTTTGGAATGAAACAAAAAGACTTTGTGCATAGCCCAAAGATTGCACCAATTAATTTGGAAAATGCCTTTTTAAAAAAGATCTTATAATTAAGGCATGAATTAGAAAAGAAGAGTAATATGTTCATTGTTGAGGGTGAAATGATAGAAGCGTGTCGTCAGATTAGCAAGTTGATAACTTCGTTTCTGGCAGTAAAAAAAGCGAAGGTCTCTCGGATAGATCGAGTTCTGGCGATGGATTCCAACATGTACATGTCCATTTTATACATCTAAGTTTCCATCACCAATTCACCTTTTAGGGAACATTTGGAAGGTTTTATCTTTTTTATTGGTTACAATCGTTCGAGATCATTTCTACTAGACTGTGGATATCCATTAGTAAACGGTTCAGTAGAAAGCTCACTCCTAAGGACACAGATGAAATGGAAAGGGGATCCCGACTGAAAGTAAAGTTTTAATTCCTTTGCTTTGAAGTGCTGCGCTTTGCTGAGATAAACGAGTTCCTGCTTTTAAGCTACAGTTGCCATTGTAATTCATAACATGAACATAGGACAAAGACCTCACCGTAGCTGGTTTTTATTATGTGGGTAGTAGTTTGCTTCAGTGTGCATTTTGGAGGGGTATTTTACAGGACACGCAACTTGGATGAGCTCGAATTACATGTTCCAGCTGAAGCGAGCAGAACCTGGTGTGGAGTAGCCATATCGTTACAAATCCACTTGTTTAATCATTTAAGGGGAGCTTATAATGAATTTTGAGTGACTTATTACGTTGATAAAGGCTACAAGCGGGTAGTTTTAGCATGCTTTCGTAATTACCCATTACTTTTTGTTTTGTAAAATTCTGCAGTTTACATGAATAAATGGCCATTAAGAGCCCTTGAAGACTCGAATTACTTTGATACAAGTACAATGAGGAATGTTAATGCTTCATGGCTCACCAAATCATTCCAAATCTGCAAAGCTTACTGGCTTTGACCATGTAAATAATTCATGAAGCGATTGTTTTGAACATGTATTTATCATACTTACATCTCATGTTCAGGGTTTTATAGGCACATCCAAGAGTGCTTTATATTGAATTTGATGTATACCTGCTTCCTTCAGAGAAAGCATGCTCTATATCAGAATTCTTGGACGTTGAGATCATCCATTCCATATTCGGGAGCTTCTGCTTCAAACTATTAAAGAATTTAAAAAAGCCGCTCAAAGACCTTACCTTTAGCTATCAAAGGTACTGCTTTGAGGCATTTATGAACCTCTTCGGCTGAGGTTGCAACTCTGCAAAGTAGATCAAACCCCTGTAAGACATGACCTGAGCTTAGTATATCAAAAGGGGGCATTTTGAAAAGAAAACATGAAAAATTGTGAGTCATGGCTTGCAAAGCGTTTATTTGTTTTATATGGTGGCAGAAGAATTTCAAAGCAAAAAAGCTGGGAAAGCATGTATTTTAATTTGGACCGTGGAATTAGCTCTATCGGTGATACGTTAACGTCAAAGTTCTTATGATCTTTAAAATAAATAAAAAATTCTTAAATGGGACAGTTTGTACAATGATTACACGTTGTTTGAAATTAAGACTTTTGTCTTCAATGCGTGAGACTTCCACGAGGTAGGAATGATTAAAACAAAAGTCAACGGAGCCATTTAGAATTCAGAAAGACCGAGTTAGGTTGACTCCAGAAAGTACGGAGGCTAATTTTTATGAATGGAGTGACGACTGGATGTAATTGACTTAAATGGCTCTGATGATATCCATCCCTTGCTCGAACACAAATGCATGTCTTAAACATCACACTAGATTGTACTGTGATCATGTAGTAATGAAGGATTTTTCCTCAGATCACTTACGCACAAAGGCATTGTCAATAAATTGGGAAAACTTATCACAACGATTGACTACAGTGTTTTATTCTATTTTTAGGTGTGAAGTTAAGGCTTCATCTCTAAAAAAGACGACATATATCTTGAAATAATTGCAGGCAACATTTGTCGTAATTAACAAATTTGTTTACCTGGATTACCGAAAAGTTGTAAACAAAATGCTGCAGAAATACGGCTGCTTTGTTAATCGTTCATACTTTAAAAAGGGTAAGCCCTCGCTTGTTCATTTATTTATTCCGAAGAACTATCCAGAATACCTTGCACACTTGAGAGTTAACAGCTCTTGCTACAGGGTATCAGTCAGAACGATATCGTCTTAAGTGCCTCCATGGGCGTCACACCCAACGACTTTTTGATTGTTTCCAATTTTACTCTTCATCCACTGCTTCCGGCCACTAGACCAATTTCATTGACCAGGAAAGTACTGCCTGAAAATTAGATCCACTGCTATAGCATGCGTGGTGTCATCGAACTAACTTGACAATTCACAGCGCTTTGGCTCATCTACTTGCAATATATGCAAATAGTCATCATGCACATATTTAGACTCAAGTAGGCCAAAGTTTTTTTTCTGGCCACGAGGAACTCATTATATGAGGTTTTATACTACCAAGTATTATTTATCTAGACCCTAAGTTCTCTTTGCCTCAAAAGTGAAATACGAATTTGTTTAAGTAGGTACTTGATTACAAGATGTCAGAGGTTCCTTTTAGGAAAAAATTCCATAAAGCTGTTGGGTGCAAAGTACGCAGGGAGTATTTTAAGGAGTGGTAATAAAACCCTCAAGAATTCGAGCTGGTTTGATATTTAACAAACGGTTGGCTACAAAGGAGTTAAGAAGATAAAATAAATGCTGGGAAGGTGGGATAACCTACTCATTTTATATCAGAAATCCACTCATATACTGCTTTTTGCAAAAAAATACATGTCATAAAAGTTAATGATAAAATAAGCATATTTCATGCATCCTTGACTTAGTTCAGAGCATCACAAAAATTTCTATTCAAATGGTACAAAGCTACAATCACTGCGCAACGCCATGTTAGTCCAACTAAAAGGTAGGAATAATTACGGTGACCTAGGCCCTTCAACTGTCCTCCACAACCTCCATTTGCTCTGGCTCAATAACCATTCTTATCGGTACTTCACGGTTAGCCTTCTTAATCTGCTTTGTCAACAAATCAGTTGGCCACTCCGTCTCAGCAGCCTTATTCTTTCCACGGTTGAGGGCGCCAGTTAAAGAAAAGAACACAAAACTGTCATCAGAGTCAAAGGCCGCCTAAGAATTTGACTTTATATCCATGTTTATGGCGCCTCTCTGCGCCGAGAAGATTTCTAGCTCGCTATCCATAAAGTTCTGCTGTAATCTCTCCTCCAAGTCGCCAAGCGTCGCTGATAAGCAAGATAATTGGGTTAGCACAAAAAAGTGGTCTTGAATCAAGCATTTCCTGCTAGGGTTGGGTATTAGAGCAGAAGAGCTGCGTTGACCTTCTCTTATAACGGAGTCAACCGAACTTCTTGATGGGGATGTAAATATTCCTCGCTCAAAGTGGCTGTCGGTTATATTGATGACGTCCTTGCAGCCTACTCCAATGAAATACTTATTTTTGCCTTAAAACACCCCTTGCGCTTTCAATGTTTTTATAAGACGATAAAATTGTTCGGCATATTCCAATTTTCAGTGAGGAGCAGTTAGGATGCTTGAGGTCAATACTTTCTTGCAGTAGAGTGTCCAGCTCTTATGACCCGATGACACTAGAGGATTGCACTTATGCACATATACAGATTCCGCAGTTCATTTATGAGGAATCGTGCTAGATAAGGCTCTAGTAACTCCTCAAAAAGACACACCTCATTTCCGTCTCCCTCGATGATACTCATGATAACTCGTGTGACCTTGCCTTCACACAACCTGTTAAGGATGATGCGTTTAGTGTGGAATCAGGCGTTTACAAACGCTTAAAGAAATATTCATATGAAAGAGAGAGACATTTAATGTACTGCAGACGCTGCATTTGTAAATACTTCGGTCATGTGAGTAGACTGAGTTGGGCCAAAGCTCTGGAGGAGCCGTGGAGTAGCGGCCACAGCGTGACATGACCTGCGTTTTATGTGATACATGTGACCTAAAATAACGATAGCGATAATCCAGTTCATGCAAGGCCTTGTAGAACCTCAAAAATTCATTCTCACTCATTCCTGTGGCCACGGCAAGGAGGGGATTCCGGTTTGGTTTCTCACCCGGCTTGAGATTCTGCTCGTACCGTCCATTCGCCAGTTCCACCAAATCCGCCTCAGTCCACTCTCGCCTCAACAGCAGATTGATGAAGTCTTCCACATAGTGAAAGTGGCATGGTCTGGTGGTGAGACACGAAGCGGCAGCACCAACTGTCCTTTCAATGCTCGTGAGCAGACGCACTGTGGCCTTCAAATCGAATGCCATGCATTTGGCAATTCGGTAGATGGACCAGAGATCTCCCATTAGTGCTTTGTCGATGCACTGGAAGGCCTTGTCACTGCCACCGAAGACGTGGATGACGTAGGGCAGCAGATGTTTGGGTTGTTTGAATGTGACGAGGTACTGGTGGAGGTGGACGTGGGACCCGAGAATCGTGGCCATTCTTTGAACTGCCGCCTCATTGGGTAGGTCTTGTAAAGCGCTTTCGATGAGATTGTAGACATTGTCTTGAGAAATCAGATTGTCAATTAATTTGTTCTTCATGCCTTGGAACTCATCCTCGGTGAGATTGATATGGGTGGGCGCGTCGAGTGAAAGACGGAGGAGTCACCGACTCTAGTTATAAAAGGTGGCAGTCAAGATCTCAACCACCTCACTGACTTGCTGCTTTGTAGAAGTCTTCGTTACTTTCCACATTTACATTAAAACTGTTTTAAAGTCATTTGGAGTTTAATTTGTACTTTTTATAGTACTAATTACGGACCACTATGTAGGGCATAACTAAAATAATTCACCGCATATGAACTTTAATAATGATTGTCATATAATCTTCAGGCAAGATCATTATTTTCCCCTGGCAAAATGAAAAATAAGCATTAATGAAGGATTTTTCGAAATTTCCTGCGTGAAGTTTAGCTGCCCAGCCGCCCTGATATTGACACTGACATTGGTCACGCCAATAATACCTACTAACAGCCTGCCCAAAAGGAGGGTCTAGGCATTTCGGAACAATGCTCGCTTAAGCTTCCCGTATTATTATTGAACCTTTGTAAACAACTCATTTTGCATGTTTTGGGACTGGATGGTCCTCTTATTGAAAAAAGTTCATCTGGTTGAATTCTTAGTAGGGTAAAAATGAATCATTAGCTTTGTACGTAAAATACAATCAGGCTGTCATTAAGCTTTCCCTAAAAGTTAAGGGAATTGAAGTGCCCAACGTTTGAAATTTATTTCCTATGTTAACACCGAGCATTATTAATGTTCGAGACCAATTTGATTCCGGCCTCCCTTACCTAATGGACGCCCTGATCCTCTACAAAAATGAAACTTAAACCTCAACTGAATGCTTCAACTCTGTCAAATCTAGAAAATTACGGGTTGCTAGAACATTCCTTTCATATTTTGAAACAGCCAAACAGTACCCCATCAAAGAGGAAATAAATTACACTCAAAAACATCCAAAAGTAAGTAAAACGAAAAATAACCAACATCAGCTAAGGTCTGTGACTGAAGAAGAGGTTCGTTTATTAAAAATGGGAAACATTTAGCTCCTGGGAAAAAAGATGATTTTTCTCTAAGAAAGTCAAGGCACTCAGCATATTAGCAAGGGAAATTAGGTGTAAATGAGTCGAGGCAGTAGTAAAAAGGTTCTGTGAAAAAAATACAAACTAAATAAATGATTTAAATTTCCAGTAAAAACTGATTTATGCGCTGTTACTTACTTTTATAGCCCTTAACATCCAAAGCCTGATTGACTAACTTGAATGCATTTACAAACCTTAAGTATGTTGAAAACTCTAAAAAAATTGAAGACTTAGTGATTATTCTTGAATGATCTTTAGAAACAACTACGAGGAAAATAGTGTTCCCGAGCCTAAGAATATTTTAAAAATTCTGCAGTTGAAGGAAAGACTAATTCATTGCAAGATTTTATGCGGGAAATCGTAGAAGAAAATCAACTACCTTTACAATAGTGGACTCCTTCTTTACTCCGATAAGGACTCTGTATCGGTGATTTCAAATGATTTGTCAAAGTATGTAGATGGAAGATTAACCTGGTGGAGGTGAACAAAGTGTAATGATTGCTTGTACATTGAATACTGAGATGGAGGAGTGATGATATGGGCTCTGTTTATAGTCTCATACATATTTAACGACATATTTGACTGCTCGCACTCTGAAGTCTTCGTGATTTGTGCTTCCACCCGGCATCACTGCCTTCTGTCCCTTCTGTACGTCAACGGTGAATCCTCTGTATTGACATGATTTATAACAACTTCAGGGAGGGGCCAGAGAACTTCATACACGTGGCTTTGTCAAATAAGACTGACATCAAATATTTTATTTGACCAATGAACATTGCCAGCTCATTTTGGAATTAAAAAAGAATACAATTAATAATGACTCGTTTTGTACTTTTCCTTGTGTAAACATGTGAATTGGGATAAGCTTCCCAACTTTAAAGCTTAATTTTGCAGGTACCATCGGATCTCGGGAAGCACAAAACTATGCCGAATGTCCAAAAATGCAAAGCCGCAAATTTTGGAAATTTTTAAGAAGCCGAATAACTCTCTAAAAAGGGCAGCTTAGTAAACTGGATGGAAAGTTTTTGAATGATCATCCTTAAGACAAGAATTTATGATTTGCCTACATAAAATTATTCGCGTTATCCAGTAATTGTACACGGGAGCTCATTCCTTGCACAACTTTAAGGAATTCAATCTCTAAGGTATAGAAAAAATTATTCATTAAGGTTTATATTTGAACAATTTTTTACAAGGTCCTAAACTTATTTACAAGGGACACTATTATTTTATTTGAATAATGAATTTGTGTGGCATGGGGAATTTTTGAAAATTTTTGCACTCCTCAAGATCAATCCTTGTAACGCGTAAGCGTTTACGCTTCCGCTCCTGCTCTCATGTTCTCGGTTAGAGAAAGCCATTTTAAATACGATAAGTGTTGTAAATGCTTATAGAGAGTAGAGGTTATATGACATAAGCATCAAAGAACGTATTTTACTTCATTTTATGCCCAAATTGGTTCTAAATTTCCTATTTAGCAAGGAAATTTAGATGTTTCTTAATAAAATTTTCACTTTTTTCGTAAAGTCTTTTGCTACTAGGATTGTATTTGCTTTTTTCGGCTCTAAATTCGATTTAGCCGATCATGGTTCGCTTCGTTTTAAGGACAGGTGTTGACGAAGAATAGAAAAATTTGAAAATAACTTCAACCTACGGCTACTACCTTAGTCCAATTTTTACAGGAATGCTATTGACATCTGAAAGGAAGTTCCTCACGGAGAGATCTGCTGTAACTGTTTGAAGATGTCAATGAAGTAAACGTGCAATACCTTCGCCACTGCTCTACCTGCTAGGCAGAATCCAGATAAGTGTTGCTAGGCAGCAGTGAAGTGGCAATAAAGTAGCAAGGAGGCATAGACTTGAAACCTTAACCCCACAAAACTGTCTAGCACTGTCCTTTATCAAATGACTGCTTTTAGTCCAGTGTTCTTAAGACTAATGATGGACATGCGTGATAGCCAGCACATTCCCCCATTTTCTAAGACAGTTCTTGAGCAAGACAAAACTCCAGATCCGGTGAAATTAACAGGAAGGATCAGTGAGGCAGCAGTCAGTTATCTCCTCAGTTGCACATTAGTACTACGCCCGGCGCTGTTGGTTCATAGTTGTTTTTCCTTGCAGCGCCTACTGCGTTGCGATGATTAATGCGGAAGATTGACCAAGGGTAGCGCTTAGGGCGATGCTCAGAAGACGAGAGGGGCCGTGCAAAACGCAGTGTGCTTAGCTCTTCGTTTCGGTTGAGAGGGCACTTAAGGCTCCACCTAGGCAATTCTACCAAGCGAATGCCCTCCATGCTATGTCAGAATAGCGTTTACTTTAGTCTACAGATGAAGTCAAGGCACTGCAGTAACGAATGGTTTAGTTCAATACCACTAAGAACATACCATTAAAGAGAAGGTTGAGGGGATAAAGGATTTGTTATTGGCAATTACAATCTAGTCACATATATTACTCCCAAATTAAAATGGTACTCCGGAGTTGCCACTAATTTCCTGCCCTCAACGCGTTACGGATAAGTTTTCAAACAAAAATTAAACCTGCAAGGGAGATAAAATTCGGTTAATAATGTCGCTTTGTGTCAGTGAGGCACGAATGGGAAAAGGTGCCCGTATAGTCGTATGCATTGGCCTTTACAATTTGCATAATCAAGAAACCGCATCTTTGCAAGACAGCACAATAGGGTACGTTACCAAGGAAAGCAAACATAGATTAACTGAACTAAAATATGAGGTGGTTCCTGATAGTGCTAAAGTGCAACGGAAAACGCAGGAATCTATCAACGTCTGAAGAATACAAGTTTTTTACCTATTTTTATGCTGAATTTTATGTGGTATAGTTGTGTTATAATTAACTTACGGCCTTATTATAATGGCATACATTCATTTATAAAGGATGTACAGTGGATTTAAATGGGTTGTAGTAAAGTGGCGGCTCCCCGAGGCTTCCTTGAGGTTGTGCTGAGCCATAACATAATAATAGAAGCATTGTAATACGCATAGGAATGATGAACGGTCACTTAACGCCAATCATGTGACCAAAGGGACTCCATCAACCTGCAAACTTTCAGCATAATTTTGGGATAAAAGACGCCCTTGTCTACTCATTCAGTCCTTCCAGATAATGTGAAATTAAAAGAGGTGACGAAAAAGTGCGGATTTCACCAAGGAATTAATGGCATGAAGAAGGAGTATAGCATGACAGATGTAGCGGGAAAGCCATGCCAAGTGGGGTCAACGCAGCCTGATTGATCTGAGGAGCTCACGCATACAGGATATTATAAATTGCCTTAAGTTGACAGAGGTTACATAGACAATCTGGGTCCTGAGTTCAATTTTTGAGCAAAATATCCCAAAGATAACTACAATTCGGACCAATGAACCATGGAACTTCCAATCTAGGTGCAAACACATGTAAATACATCAGTTGAAAGTATTTTACCTGATAGTTGCAAAATGCAAAAAATGAAGATAACAATATTTGCATGAAAGTAAACTACAGTTAGCAGAACAATTTAACAATGCAAGTTCAAACATTAAATCGACAAAAGTTTTGACTTTTCATTGTGCGCAGATGAAAAAGCTATAATCAACAAAATTACTAGTTGAAAGTTGTATTATTATGATTCAATTTCTGAGAGGTTACAAGTTGAGATCCTTTTGTGGCTCTGGTAGTTTATATCACTGCTATTTTCGTTTATCATTTAAGCAGAGAGTCTATAACAACGCCCCAGGAATGCACCAATAGCCACTCGACTGGCGCATGGTTTCATTCACTCTGATCAAAATATTCTTGAGCCACCTTATTTGCAGTTTTAATCCACTTATGAACTCAGATAAAGTATATTCGATATGAATTCTGAAGCCATACTAACAAAGTGAGTCGATAATATCCTACTTTTAGTAATGTAGACGTGTACGCGATGTACTCATCGATGTCCATCCATTCGAACAGGCCTTGGTTATTTGTTACAAAGCCGAAGCAACGATTCTTGGAGAGTCTGGAGATCCAGTGATAGGAGATAAGAAGTGTCAGAAGATGTAAATCACTTTCCACTTAAGCAGATTCATTCCCTCAGCATTCGGTTAAAGAATTTAAACGAACAAACAGATTTGAAAGCACTATCAGAACAAACGATCAAAAATTGTAGCCTAGTAGCTCCATCGAGGCTTCCAGAAATTGAGCACCTTCTCAAGTACCTTCGCGACAGGACGCCTAAAGCAGTCGCTGCAGGTAAAATTGGTAAATTTCGATTTCCTGTGCTTGTTATCGGTCTCATTTTGTTTGTGTAGTTTGATTAAAACTAAGAAATAGGCGATTGTGGGTGGTCAGGGTATTGCTGCTCAGCCGATTACAAATATTTTGGATCTACTAGGCATAAACAACAGATACCTGAAAAGTCCAAGTTGTTTATTGCATATTAGCCATTTCTCCACAAAACAGTAATTTGGAAGTGTTTGCCTAATACGTGATAGACCACACTAATTTGCCTTAATTTGTCTGTCGAAAAATTCTACGTTTCTTACAATATTTGGTCATTGAAGGCGTTTTCTCCATTTGCTGTGAGAGGAAAATCCTTGGCCAATGGGAGAAATTGCTGTCAATTTTTAAGCATAAAAGCCCTGGAAACAATATTTAGTTCGGCTGTACTTCCAGATTCATTGGCATTGATAGCTAAGGTGATGAAAAGGGATCATACTTTTTTGTCCTGTCTGGTTCAAATCGCTGCATTCATTGTTGATCCTGAAAATACTACATTCATTAGGATTCTAGCCTTAGTGCGTTTAGTGAATTATAGTAGAAGATGTTTTTCCCTGTCTCAGACGCCACGCCAATATCATCTACTAACGAGAAGTTGGCAGATCCTGGTGCGTTTGACTCAGCGAAAATCGACGAGACTGCCAACATGACTGATCTAGACGACTACCTAGACCTCCTCTATGAAGACACGACTGAACAACTGCGAGGTTCCGCGTTAATACTGCAACTAGCAAGGAACCCCGACAATTTGGAGGAGCTATGTCAGAACGGTACGACGTGTAGCTCTACCAGAATTTGTCCCATTTTCTTGAAGAAATCCTTGTGGGAGCACTAGCACGCGTGCTACGAGAGGACTGGAGGAAGAATACTGGCTTGACTACAAATTTGGTCTACATATTCTTTTGTTTCTCATCGTTCTCCGACTTTCACAGCATGATTATGCACTACAAAATAGGTAGGGAATCCGATTGGCACGCCTGGACCGTATAGGAACACATTGTATGAGTATTTTAGAACATGAGATACAGAACTATGCGCGTTGGATGGAGGAGCTCAAGAGAATACAAGCTGAGCAAGGTGAGGATTGCCCAGAATACAAGGAGAACGCAGAAAAATATGAGGATTTGGTCAGGAAGCAGGAGCAGCTCCTTAGAGGTATGAATTGTGAATAAGTGCTTTTTAATGGTTGATTTAAATATTAAAGTACTGAGAGAAAACGGTATTGCAAAACATTTCCATTGAAGTAGTGAAACAGTGAAGGTTTGGGAAGTATTCAAAATTTCTTTTTGGCTGCATAACTATGGGCTGATTGGCTGGATATGATGAAGAGCAAGCGGCCTTATTTAAATTATGTTGATCTGAACCAATGATTAACAATTCATAAGAATCGTATGCTTTTGACTGAATATATTTTTTCCAGCCTAAATAATTTGGGAACTATAACTAGTTCTACGAGGATAACGGGTTCGAAATTCTGGTTCCCATGGTTAGTATGCTTTGCAGTTTCGAGTAGAGTTAATTTGTTGATTACAATGAGGTGGCATCATTGCACTTGGTCGTCAACTTGTGTAGTTGCCTTGAAAATATGTGCACAAGCTGTGTTGTTTTTTAAAGCAAAGAAGTGGGCCTAAAATTCCAAGTGATACCAAGCTGATGTGGCATGTCAGTTATTACAAATCTACAATTATGCAGGATCGACTGAGCGACTAGTAGTACAGACAGTAAATGTAAAGGTCTGTGGACGATTCTGGAAGAGTGAAAAGTGCCTTACAATACTGAAAATAGTTTAAAAAAGATTTTGCTAGACGGTCCACCTGTCCCCTATCAGATGTTCTCATCGATGATCTCTTTGTTTGCTTGGTAGCATCTCATCATTGCATGGGGACTGTCGATCACAGGAAGAAAGCTTTGGAATCCAGATAGAGCGCCTCAGTTTATCTGCAGGAAAAATGCAATATTCTTAAGTGAACATGGACTGTGCGCCAATTGCTTTAGGGTGTCATTAGTCACAAAAGGAAGACTCGGGAGGATAATTACTTCGGAACAGATGCCTTGACTGTCGCAATCAATGTACGGTACGCACATGCATGTGGTGTGAGACAAGACCCCGGAGACCGGATATGCTGGCGTCCACAGAGCATTCATGATCGTTTCAACTCTAGCGTACTTGCCCTCACAAATGACTTTGAGGATAGGAGGAGTATTAGCATGGATAAAATCCACCTTCACATGACACTGGCAAATCGGGACAACAGAAGCAAGAGTGAGAAGTGTAAACGTTCTTAGTATATTCGAGGACATTGTGCGAAAAGAGGAGATTCAAACATCAGAACAAAAACTTGTATAACCGCAGGAAGGAAGATATTTTGGGGGCTGAAAACAATTTATACGCCTTTTATGCCGAGAATAAAGTAGAATTGAGGATTCCCGGGGTTACAGCTTCTTCAAGGCGATGTCCAGCTACAGCTGCATTGGGTACTTACTGAGTCGAACGATGATGTCAAGGCTGCTTGTGTAGTTGGCTTTTGAATTGCTTGGCTTGGTTTGCGTGGTGTATTGATGCTGGGCTTGCAGCCGGATGGATGGGACAGCCAGCATCCGCGGATGTGATTAATACTGTTGCAATAATGCCACTGATGCTGCTTGTGGTGGTAGAAATTGGTAAAATGTCAGGTGGTACAGTGCTGTCGAGAGGTAGTGGAAGTCATATCTATCTTTGCATATGGTATTGGTTGTTGTGACTCGATTGGATGGTTCGAAATGCAAAACATATCTGGGGGCTGTCTTGGTCTCCAGATTAAATCCAATTCGATCGTCATAGACTGTTGATGGTTTGGCTATCTGCGCGGATAGAGTCGAAGCTTTCGACTCTGCTAAAATTGCATCACGATATTTTTACGTATCCTCCTGTTATAAGTGTTTGCATAGCAGGTGTTACTCTTTTATATCGCATCTTTTGGAGTAATCAGATTGCCGTGTTAGCTCTGATCATAGGAAACGCGAATAAGAATCTGTCAACATATGCCACCACGCCTCCGTCAGTGTAGCACCCTAGTTTCCCTTGAAGACATTATCACAGACGGTTCCGGATTAACCTTTATTGTGCATGAAAAGATTAGTTTTTTGGCTTAGATGCGAATGGTTGAACGTTATACCACTGCTATAAAGGCCGAATTGTGAAAGACGCAGAAGTTGAGTTAACCTTAAATATATCTCCCCCTGTCATATTTCTCTTGGTTTACATTTTTGATGGACCCATCATTGACAAATCTCAGGCCTATATTTATTTTACAAGTCGCCATCTATCTACTCCTCAACCTCGCGGAAAAGGTGGAAGTGGAGGAGAAAATGCATCGAAAGGGCATTGTGACACTACTCTGCCGGTGTCTGAAGAGAAAAAATCACGACCTCTTAGTTCTTGTGGTTTCGTTCTTGCGCAAATTGAGCCTTTTTCAGGAGAACATTGACGAAATGGTGAGTAACCAGAGAGGATAGTGGGTCTTTAAATATGAAATGCCTGATTTTGAAGCATGATGCATGGAGAGAAACTGATTTTTTGATAAAAGATAGTTTAGTAGCTCAGAACGAGTAACTTCGATAATTACTTAATTATTTTTTTTTCTCTTTAAATGAGTGTTTTATCCACTGGAAGAAATTTCTCCGGTGGCTACGAACATTTGGATTAGTGGGCTAAATATAAGGAGATAGCATTTCAGTATTTTTGACTGTGCTTGCTTCTCCTATGTACCTGGAAAATCAGCGGTCACCTTCAACTTGGGATGGAAAGGCATACCTGACAGCAAAGGATGTACTTTCTCTTTCAGCACTTGCTTGTGAGATTTATGTGGAAAGGAAGCCGATGTTAGTCTTTATGGCTTCCTGATCACTTTTCCTTGTAAATGGCAAAATTTTGCTATAACAGTAATGCTTTTGGAATCCCGTCGGTAGCAATTTGCGTGTGTGTTATAAGATAAACCCACCCACCGACCCATTTCACTGCTACCCCTTCAAGCTCATAATTGCCATCCATTATCGTTACTCAGTCCAGTTCTCCTACGTACCTGGCTCATTTGTGACCAGAAGTAAAATCGTGCATCTGAATAGACTGTGTATTGTGAGTTTTTCAGCCAGTCTCATCCACGTCTCGCCAAGCATTTCCTTCTGTCAGAAATTTGGGCAATCACGTCAAAGACTATATATTCTCACAGCAATCAGTAAAAGCTACGGTAGTTAGTTTTCCCCTGCCTCGAAAGACTATTAGATCTTGAATTGCGTTTACTTAATAAATCGGACATTTCTTAGTACACTGCATAATTTCTTGATATACCGTCAAAAAATGCAATTTTATGTGTTTTAATGTATGTTTGGGTACAATATTCTCTAGATAAAAAACAAAGTTGTTGAGGAATTGGTTGGCCTTCTGGCATTCGCCCAGCCTTTACTCATTCGACTAACATTGCGTCTGCTGTACAATCTTTCCTTCAGTCAAGACCTACGAGCTTCGATGGTGATTCAAGGGCTGCCTAAGGCACTCGTACCTCTGCTTGGTAGGATGGTTTGCTTATATTCTTAATAATTATCCGCTTTGACAAGGAGTAACTTATCAGAAACGTTATTCAGATGCAGTTATGGAAAAGTAACGTCGTGGCAATCGAGGCAAAATGAAGAAACCAGAGCTTGTATCACTTGACAAAATGGATTTCTAAATGCGGATACTGCTAAAATGCAAAAGTAGCCAACTGTAACAGTAAACAAAACTGAACTCTTACCACATACCTGAACTAATCAGTTATCCACCTCACTACGCGAATGAGAATCAAAGAGTTAAATGGGGTTTTTGTAATCAGGCATTTAGCGTAGATCGAATGAATATTGTTCAAAAGTAAAAGCCCTGAATGTTTCCGATTATCTGCAGTATAATTTCAAAAATCAGGGCTAAGATGTGGAAAAGGCCGATTATTGCACTGGGCAAATCATATACTTTTGGTAGAAGTTGGTGGCGCCCATTTTTGGGGATTTTGCTGCTGTAACTTAACGACATGGGGGAGTCAATTTTGGGCAATGAGAAATTTTGCGTGGAAATTTGGAAATTGACATCGAAATGAATAACTGAAATACAACCTGTGAATCGAAGCCTATGCGACAATATGCAACCGTTTTGTTGGGTGACCACCAAAAATCTAACAATATTAATATTTTCGTGTCACTACCATATTATTACCATGCTGCAGACGGGAGTTCCTAAAAAGGAAATTTGCCAACAGGAAAATTAACTTATGGTCTGAATTTTGCGGCTAAATTTCGGAAATAGTACTAGTTTAACGGTTATACACGTTAAATGACCCTCACAATGAAATGAATGCATCCCTTTTAAAATGTGCCCTACAGTTAAAGTGATTGTCAAAACAGGTGATTGTGAGAAAGAGGTATCATCTTGAAAATATGAGCATGAAGTTAAAGCGTCTGTAAATCGCATTTTAAGTTCTTTTAAAATGGGGCAATTTTTCATTTTACCTGGTAGCGAGGGGTACACAAACGCTTTGATTCTGATGGCAGCACATGCTAGTCACTGAATGAAGTGTAACCCATTTTTGCTGTTGGTAATTTTGCATGAAATTTTGGTTTTTGCATTTTTCCTAGCTGACTCATCTCAGCACGACGTGGCCCTCCTCATCCTTTATCAACTTAGCACTGAGGACAGATATAGGGGCCTAATTGCTTCATCTGGATGTCTTCCACTCGTGAGTTCGCGCGTATTTTGACAGATTTGCGGGACTGTGAACTGATAGCTAGATTGCCTGCTGAGTTATTTAATACACAACGAAATTTCAATCTAAAAATAATTTGCTTGGCATCAATCATTGGCTTTGTTCATTTTTGGCTTCTTTCAAAATTAAACAGAGTGTGAAATCTTCCAAAATTAGGCTATTTTAACTTTGAAGTGATTTTTGTGAGGCTCTTAAGTTTTCTTTGATTGTAAGTTCCAAAAAGGAATAAAGAAGACCCATTTTGGTAAAGTAAGGGAAAAATAAACTCCATTGTGCTAGATATCTGGTCATTTCAGTCTTCTCGTGTCACTATCGGCAGTTTTCCATCCAGAAGTAGAAGTTGCAGCATATTTTATAGCCATATTAATTAGGAAACGGCATTAATTTATGTATATTTTTTGCATTTTTTTAGTTGAAGTTTTTTGTTGCAATGCTTGACTTATGCCACACATGATGTCACTTCAAAAATGCCTTTGAACAGTCAATTCCATTTTTGAAGGAGTATGTTTAGTGAAGGTGAAAGCGAAACGGGACTGGGTCATTCCATTAATAGGAAAACCTTGTTTACTTGGATAATTTTTTAACGTTTAGAATTGAAAAGAATTGCCAATTAGGACCACTAGTCAAGTCACAAATGTGTTTAAGGACCTTAAGTACTGATTTTTTTGTGATAACTGCTGCAATTTTCCGTTTCCAGTCTTGCCGCCTCTTCTTATGTGCAAAATTCTGCAATGAAATCCCTGCTGTAGAGTTTTAGAAGAATTATTGGTAATCAGGTTTTGTTTCGTGTGATTTTTGACACTAGGGCATGCTATAGATATACACTGCTGCATATTTTAATCCTCCGAAGATATCGGAATCATTAAGTGAGGAAAACCTCCTCTTTAGCTGATGCGATCGATTTTGGGTAACACCGAGGGAGCATCAGATGTCAAATGTCTCGGACTCCTCATCAACTTGGCTTGTGATCGAAGAGCAGCTCGGAGTCTCGGTGAACCAAGGGGAATCCGAATGCTTTTTCGCCGCGCCTTCGCAACTCATGATCCACTACTTATGAAACTGCTGAGAAATCTCTCCCAGTTCGAGGAATTAGGACTCCATTTTTTGGTAAGTGGAAGGTGGATAGTGAGTCGAGGGAGCGACAAAAATCTTCTTTCAACATACAATGACCGATTGGGGCCTGTGTGGTGATCAAGCTCTCATTTGTTGGGATTTATTCCTTTACTCGTTCATTCATCCACTTGTCTCTGAATTTGAGCTTTCTATTCTATATTTGTCTAATTACAAAATCTGCTTACTCTACAACAGAAGATACATGAGGAGGAAAAAAATTTGAGTAGATATGTGTCAAATGAGACTGGACGCTTCTTTGCTAATGCAATCGACTTTCACTTCCAGGACTACCTGCCAGATCTTGCCTCAGTAATTGTGCGTCTGGAAGGAGAGCTTTCTCAAAACGCGGAATCAGAAAAAGAAAAAGATGACAAGAGCGAGTCAGCTGACTCTCAACATAGTGACGCCGACACCATTGACAATATGGAGGACTGCTTCTCTCTTGAATGCCTCGGCGTAATGGCAAATTTGCAACTGGAGGAGTTGGACTTCGCTCGCATTCTTGGGGACTTCGGTCTTCTTTCTTGGGCCGAGAAAGTATTGACGGGGGTGGGGCATAGTCATCACAAAGACGACCTCGTGTTGGAGGTCATTCGAATGATCGCAACGGCTTGTATTGACGTCGAAGCTGCTAAGATGATAGCACTAAGTGGAAGCCCTGTGATTCCCACGCTGTTTAAACTTATAAATTGTAAGACTAAATGTTGCGCGTGATTTATTCTGGGTTTGGCTTTATGTAGCTACATTTTTTAACTCATTATTATCCCTTTGGACTAAATATTGTTAAATTTAACTCACTTTAAACCACCTCCATGTAAATAGCGGCATTACAGTCTGATAGAAATGCAGACTTTTAGAATGCGAAAGAATTCAACATTCACTTCTGCAACTCATGATCGTTTTCCTTGTTATTTAATAAAAAGCATTGTTATGTTAACTAAACTGTAAGTAAATGCACAATTTTTTCTAAGCGGGTAACTTCATTGGCTGACACTGTCCAGTTGAAATTGGAATTTCAACTAATGTAAAATTAACCGTCCCCACTGCTTGCCATCTGTTTCTGCCGAAATTTTAGTAACAGTTCTCAGATCCATGAATTTGTAGTGAATCAGGAAATTTATTTGCAAGTAAGGCTGCAGCACAACAGGAAGACAAATAATTGATTAAAACCGAAGCTTCACTCTACATGAGTGTTTTTTCCCCAGAATTTCGATGACAGTCTGCAAACTTACCCTACTTTAATTTATACGTTATGCAAATAAATTCATGCCTAAAGCAAGTATGGATTAGATTGAAGCTTCCCTTCCAACCCATTTTTCGCAGAAATTAGGCTTTTTGCTTTACTGATTCCCAACATTTAAAATGAATGGAGGATGCTGCCACTTAAATCATGGTTTGTTCACTCATTTTGTAGGTAAGACCCGATTAACTGCTATTGTAGATGAGTCAAAACTGCTATTGAACTTTCCTGTTCGTCATCCATTTCTTTGGCGATTCTACCGATCTACTTCTACATGCATGAAATTTCAAATCACGTTCCAATCAAAGTGTCAAATGACATTCAAAATCCACTAATTTTTTTCAAGCATCCACTACCCCTGTTTTTTGCCTATAAATTGAGTAGTTTCGAGGTTTACGTCACTGAAAGGGTTTTGAAAGTTCTGGCTTTTTTAAATACTGCTTGTCAAGCTAGATTTGTTAAATGGACGAGTTACACATTTGCGGAACTGGTCATAAACCAAATGTTCTCTTATAAGGTTATATGTAGGCCTATCTTTTGGGTGGGAAGTCATTGAAACAAAATATCGAAATAGCGATACACACTTTTAGAGTCATTATTTAAGCGCATGGTTCCGCTATTTAATTTTTAGCCAGACAGGAGGACAACGAAATCGTCTTTCAAATTCTCTGCGTCTTCTATCGAATTCTTCGTCACGAGGAAACCAGACAGCATCTTGTCAATAATACGAGTTAGTTGTCCCTTTCATATAGTCTCTTCATTAAGTAGGTGCAATGCTGTTCGTTATGTTTTTCTTATAGTACTTCTTATTTATTTGAGTGAAAAATTATTTAGGGTTTATTATAGCACATAGATTACTATGAAGGAGGCCGAATTGATTCAAGCCTGGATGTGCAGATTAGTTCACTGTAGCAGAATTTGGCCTCAGTATAGCTTATCGTCACCAGAGTTAAAGCTGGGCTGTTGAAATCTCGGTAGTTCTACGCACCGCATATAATTTCTCTGCGTCATCAAACCTTGTTTTGAGTGTCGAAGGCCATGCTTCTCATAATTACTTTCCCATATCAACGCTCGAGTGAATTGAAATCGTCCTCTAGAAGGGGAGGAAGATCACAGGATACTTTTCGATTGTAGAGGATATCGTAATATCATATTTTGTGTGTTTTGTTAAGGTAATCGGATATAAACTTCGCAAACCGCTGACTTCATGACTGATGTAGGTATCTTTGAAACAAAGACTATCATAGAAGTGCTTTTTATTCTTGGGATAGGGTTTTGTTACTCTAATTCATTAAAAACTAAACTAATCTAATTCTCTAAAAACTTTTTAGAGGCACCGAACTACATTTTTGACTTGATGCATGATGAAAATGAGGTGATAGGGAGCATCTGCAACGCAGCCTTGAATATAATCGCGGTACGATTGCGTTCTTTGCTTTACAAGATAAGCAATTTACTTTCAGCAATTTTTTTTCAAAACTGTCACTAGATCCTGGTCAGTTAACTTGCTGACAGTTGTCACGATTGACTGATATCCGTTTCGCCTAACCTTTCACAATTTCATATTTGAATTTTGTTGAGAGAAACTGTTCACGATTGCAAAAATTTTGTTGAAGGGATAAAATCTGTTTATTTTCTGTTTCCACCATTCTTACCTTAAAGCTTCTTGATGCAATTTCCAAAAGGATGAAATCTGGATGGCACTAAATCTGATTTATGCATAGGATGGGTTATCATCTGCCGTTTCAATCATCCAGGTGGTTTTAAGATATGAATCAGTTTGATGAAGTAATACACTTTTCCCTCTCACGAAGAAACGCGAATAATTTCACTCGCTCTATAGCATGCGACATTTGCTCTACATTTCCATTTATTAAAAGGGAGGCGCTTGGTGGAATCGCATGGTATGACTGGGTACTAACCGCTGGTGACGGTGAAGTCAAGAATTTGGTTGTTTTGTCGGGTAGTCTATACCCTAGTTGCAGGCTCGGTCAATTGCTTCTAGATCTGCAGTGATAAACTCGCCCATCGTCAAAAGAAACAACTTGCGTTAGGAAATCGGCATCTTCACAATAGCTTATTGGACGTTTGGAAGGGGCGTTGAAGCATGTTTACTTTTATTTTCCGCTGTCATTTATGATCGTTTCACTTGAAGACCTGGTTTAAGTAGATGTAGAGAGCCAATCCAGCTTTCCTTAGAACTCTTCAAAGTATGGGTTTTCATGCGTCAGTTACTTCTGGATTGTTCCACATCTATTTAATCAGCACGAGCATTTTCAAGTTTGTTAATCCACTCAGGGGGGACAGGTCTATGGAAGAAAACTTAATACAGAGCAGACAATCCCGATGGAGACAAAGTAGCGTCCTCTGCACCAATCCACCACATACCGTCAAGTCTATTCTCATCGTCAGAATATCGTATTAATCTTCAAAATAGGATGACAATTTGTGCGGTAGCCAATCTGTCAGAGGAAATTGGTAACATAATATGCATGGATACGACCATTTAACATTCATTCCACCGCCTCCAGAACTCTAATGGGAGCATTTCTTTTCTACTATAAATACTCCAATAATAGATAAACGAGACCAAAAAACATGGTTGCACTTATTATACTATGAAGGATTTATAACAAAATGATACGCCATTAATGGGTTAGTACTGATGAGGTTTACATGATCCTTTCGTCAATGAAGGACTGTGACGAGACGTGGGCAGAGACCATACGAGCGGAACGCTTCAAATGGCGCAACTGCCAGTGGCTCCAAATGGTTTCGGAGGTGGAGACGAAGGGCAACGACAGCGAGGAAGGGGAGGAGGAGGGAGAGGAAGAGGAGGAGAATTTCTTACCCACTCACGATTTTTTGATGGCCTCAAGCCTTCTCGAGGATGCTGCTGGTTGGTTCGCAGTGCCACCACCATCGCCACCACCTTCTTCCCTCGATCATTTGAATTTTGACCCCGATTTCAAGTTTAGTACTCACGATTTGGCTGCATGCTATGGAGGTAAGACGTGCTTCTCTTTTTTTAAAATAATTCATGTTTACACATTAATTTAAAGGTAATGTCACTGTAAGTATTAATAATCTTTAAACGATTTAGATGAGGATGAAGATGCTGCAGCGTGAACCATTAGAAATGCTGCTCACTTGACTGCTGAGACAATGCATCGAACGTGATTGTTTGTTTTCCTGTTTTAATGGTATTACTCAAATTTCACCCAGCACACTTTATATTGCTTTTCAAAGTAGAATTCTAATGCAAGGAACCTCCCTGTTCCGGGTGAAAACAGGGCAGACCATGGAAACTGTTTAAATTCTGGTCTTATGAATTGCAGAACCATAATTAAATTCCATCAAATAAAGTTAAGGTGATTTAGAAGACTATCCGATGTTTTGGGTTTCTGTTAAAGCGAGTGTTTGTAAAAATAGTTAAGTTTAGTTTAACCATTTTCGTTTTCATCTGTACCTTACTTATCAATAAAATTTGAAAATTTGATTTATTGTATCATAACCACACTTAAGATATCGCGAAATTTATATCCGCTGGGTATAACACAATTTCTTTTTAATTTGAATTTAACGAGCTGATTATGAGATACTTTCATCCAGTTTTTTAAAATAGGAAGTATTCTTTGGCATGTTAAAATTATCATGGGTCGAGGAAGCGAAGTGACCGCAAGGTGGGCGCCTTGAATTTGTCAGAAGTATGGGAGAGGTGTACGCAAAAATTTGTAACGTGCAGCTTGACGTATTACTCGTCGTCCCTTTGCTAGGCTATCTCAACTTCACGCTGCACAATCCGTCGATGAAATTTGGCTTAATCGATTGACTGGAATCTAAGCTACTGAACGAATCGCAAGTAGTATCAGTTGAAATTGTCAAAAATCCAACGCGCCTACCTATTTAATAAGCTAGAAGAATGCTTTTTCAAGCATAATGTTGATTTTTTGAACAAAGGGTCAATCACGGACGAGTGACTAGTGAACACAGAGACTGTAAAGCGAGCGGGTAATAATCAGCAAGAAAGTAAGGGCCGGACAGTGGAGACATGAGCAGGGTTAACTCAAAGCAAAGAAGAGCTATAAAATCGGAAAGGTCATTTGAATGGATTAAAAAGAGAAGAAAAATGAGGTAGGATCAGTAGACTAAGTACCTTTAAACGAATTACCGAGTTAAAAGTGGGAATGACGGTTAAAGACGCGGGCAAGCTTGTAGTTGACAATAATTTTGTGTGAGTTCACCGTTGTGTCGACTCAAATTAGGGATCCCTGTAGCCCTTTCTCGCCAGAGGGCACAGAATAGAATTAGGCGAGACCGGTTCTTCCGGTGAGACAAGTCCATTCGTCGGGTTTGATTAAGAAGGGCCAATTCATCACTCGTACAATACTGGTGATATCCCCTCTGGGAAAAAATTGACGTGTTTCAAGACCAATCTCATCTCCTTTGACTTGGCTGGCCACTTGCCAATCGTGTTATGCAAACTACGATTCCATTCAGTCGATGGAGATACTAATACCACTGAAAACATGACCCTGACTTTGTTATAGTAAGTAGATATGCAGGCCTGCAATGGCCTTGGCCACAGCCGATGCCGGAGTAGTCTTGGATAGTAAAATCCCATTACTATTAACAAAGTGTGACAAATTTGGATGCACTAGGCGCAATTTAAGGATATTTTTTGGCAAGCTCCTTCAATTACATTAATAGGGAAGTGGAAGCACAAGTTGTTATTAGACACAACTTTGCAGCGAGGATGGAGTTTATATGCTATTTCCGTGCGCATATGCACTTCCAGGCGTAAAATAAATTTAATGTTTCACTGTCTCAGATGATTGGTTTTACCCTTTCCATAAAGTATTGAATGCTTATTTTAACGAAAAGTTTAAGAAAAACTTCCTGAACAGCATGGCTTGCTAGGGGACTGATGATATAACAGTAGGAAGGGGTGCTGTATTCTACAGTTCAGTGCATTGACTTTTGACCTATAGGCGAGGCTCACAATCTACAGGGCTTGAAGACTTAGAGTAAGTTTTGACCTTCTGAGTTTTTCGGCGGAGCGAGAGCATTCAGCCGTCCACTAACACGAAATTTGACCTCTATGGTTCCAATTTGAGACAGCTTTAAGAACATTGCTGAAGCTGTTTTCTTGGTCTGACGGAGAAGACGTGCAGTCTTCTCTGTATCCAGGTGTCTCAACATCATCGAGGCTGTATCGAAGATCAAATCTTTGAAGACATTCATAAGCTTTACGCCCTTGTCACTGTCGTTCCAAAAGATGGACATTTCCTGGTGGTATTTGTTCACCAACTTATCAAGGTAATCGAGATGAGGTGGACTTTCAGCAAACGCATTCAACGTGCCACGAATCAAGGCATTTGACTCCTCTCCCACATCCATTATGGCCTCTAAAACGTTGGCGATATGCTCCGCCACCTCGAAAGGACTCACAATGGCAGCACTGTCACGTAAAACTGCCTCGATGGGGCGTCTAGGCTCAAGGTCCGCGTTCTCTTCAGTAAGAACTCGATTGGTAAACTCACTGCTGGGCGTCTCTGTCGACGCGGTATAGGCCCATGTGCCGTACGGACTGGTTGTAGTCTTTGATAGAGGCGTCTCACCTAATCGTGGACTAGGGACAGTAAGTAATCGTATTTCGCGCTGTACACTTTCCGATGAATCTGTCTTGGCTACTACATCCACTAGGGGTGAGCTCCTCTTACTGATTTCACTCGTTGTTAGGTCCGAACTACTCAGTGAAGTCGGTGTAGTGGATGCCTTCTTCGCCATCGTCATCAGTGCGGATGCCTTTGATTTGATTGATTCCACTGATGGTTTAATCTCTGGTTTTAGTAGTGGTAATGTCGTTTTGGTTTTACGCTCAGCACTAGCAGATACTGACCACACAGATGCGTAGGACTTGGTTGACACTTGTGAGGATGGACTGGTGGTCGACTCCAACCCAGCACTGATATCGGGCACTGAATCAAGCAGCTCCACCCAGTCTATGAGTTTGTCTAATCTCTGGACCAGATTGCGATGTATGCTGTCACTGATTTCGTCAGAACCCACAGTTCCCTTACTTGCGGTCTTCTCCCGAAGAAGCTTTGTGAGAAGGCGGGAGAGGCGATTGTGTGATACACCTGTGATCCCTGTTTTGAATAGGTGGTTAGCAATTTTCTCAGAGGACTCCTTGTTGTAGCCATGCCTTGTTTGCAGGTATTTTGCCAATTCATCCTTCTTTGTCTCATACAACACGTGATGGACTGACTTCCTTTTGGGAAGGAATGCCCCCTTAAATATTCCATCCGCTTGTTTTTCAACCTTTTAAATTGAAAGCAACAGGCTGCATAAAGTAAATTCCTTTGCGCATTTACCCTTGCATTTTTGATCTGTTTTTACGCTATATAAATAATAAAATGGTAAGCAAAATTAGAAGGCTTGATGTTCCCCCATTTGGGCTTGCTAGTGAGAAAGCTTCTCTTATTTTACCTTTGCCCATCAACTCAAGACTAGCTCAAATGGTACAAAAGAGCACATCCCTAGTTTGAGGAGTGTTTAATAGGATGACCCGAAATGCTACGCCAAAAAATAGGGCATAAAAGCTTGGCAAGACCTCAAAGTGCACAACTGAGGAACCATACATTTATGCTGTCCACCTCATTGTCCACCTTCTGAGACGATGAGGAGGGAGAAGGTGGGCGATCCGAGGTTGCAGATTTTTTTGGGATATTGAGGACGCTGGGCTCGAGAAGTGTTTGCGCAGGATAGCCTTTGCCCTGCACTGAAAGATCCATTGAAGATTTCCTTGCATCCTTCTTTTCTCCTGAGGAGGGTTTTCCCTAAATTTTTATAGGAGAATTTTAATAAGAATTCAAATACACTCTGTCGAGTAACAGTACGGGAAGGAAAGAATAGGTAATCAAGTAGTATTTGCAAAATATTTGGTATAAACGTACGGATTTCGCTGAATAAACCGTGGCTTGTTCGGGTTGTGTGGAAGACATAATCTAGAGGACAGGATAAACACAGATTAGTGCCTGAGCATCTCAGATACATTGGCCAATGATTTCTTTTAATGAATCGGATTCCAAGGAAATTCTCGATAGTAGGATCAAATGGTGTTCCTAAGGACAGCTACAAGCATTATCCTACCAGTATATTGGCTTTTATGATATTAAAACTGTGCTTTTAAATTTGAATTAGAATTATATTTGCTTTCATTCTATGGACTTTTCAGACCCAAGTCTCTTGACCTCCTTATCCATATTTCTGCCAGCATTGCTAGCGCCGTTAGCCTACACTTTATGTGATTTCATGTTGTTATTCTACTTCAGGGTTGGTTGTTTTGTTATAATTGCTTAAAAGTTTGATTGTTGATTTTCAGACTCGAGGTCGAAATAGTTTCAAGACTTTCATGCCAAACTATTGTACAATTGAATGTTGATTCGTATCAGCTATTTCACTTTTCCTATACTGAATGCATTACAATTCTTTTCAAACTGTTTATCGAGGGCGACTAAAAGTACTTTATTTGAGTAGAAAGTCAAAGGCAAAAACAGTATCCTTGGAGATCAAATTGAACACATAAGAACAGTGTAAACCATCCAGTGACCTGACGCACCATTATTTCCCTCCTACTGAGCATTGTCTGCAAGCTTGGCACAATATGAGTAGGTTCCTTCTAAAGATAGATGTAAATCACTGTAACATTGTCATGCAGGCTTTCTAAAAAAACTCCAAACTGCACTAACCCCTTTGCTTGATGATTCATCTGACTAGAATGAAAGGGAAGATTAACTAGCATTATTAAGGACAACAAATTAGTATCAGAGGTATACCAGAAATTGCTATCTCCGCGACAAGTACTCACTGCTTCCCACCCACTCAATCAAGTCTCGAAAATCAAGATATACTTCTCATTTATTGAGATTCTTCAGGATTATTTCTACTGGGCAATAAAAGCCTATTATTAACTGGTCCTGTGGAAGACTTACTCTTTTTAAACATCGGATGAGTTGCTGTTTATGAGACAAAACAGTGGAAAAGGAACATCAACTGTGAAGAGAAAACTCTGCACACAAATCCAAGGCCCGATCAAGTTTTAATTCTTTTACTTTGACATACTGAATCATGTAAATATAAACAAGGACCTGAGTTAAAACTGCAGTTGCCTTGGTAATTCCTTTGACAGGAATTTTTAGTAATCTGACTGGACGCGGTCCAAAGGAGAATCCCTTTTCTTCTTTACCTCATAAGGGTAGCCGTTTATCTCACTTTTGACTTGATATTTGTCAACTTATGGGCTGGGTAATGAAATAACTGCTATTTTTACTCCTTAAAACTGGGAAATCTCGGGAAAAATTTTAGGAAGCAGTATTTCGTCGGAAAGTGTGCAAATATTTACGTTAAAAGTAAGGAAGAGTTTCAGAGTGCCCAAAAGGTGGCCATTTGATTATAGTGAAATTGCAGATAGTCTTGAAGGACCTACCGAGTGTCTGATAGGTACAAGCGCCTATAAAGGAAATAGATAATCATAAGTTTTTCCGCTATTTGAGGGCATTCGAATGCTACTGCAGTAAAAGGCACATACGGCGAAGGTTTCGCGGAGACTGTGGTCCATCTGAGTAGCAAAAAAATGTGTAAGTTAACTTATAAATGAATGATGAAAAATCGTGTTTCAGAGGCTGTTTAACTCACAGTACTTTGTTCATTTTTCCAAGTTTGATGGCAAATCTGAATTGGAGGATGATTTTGTGAGCCTTCTCATATGATAACATACCTTTGGTAACCCTTTCTAAAATGAGTAATCTGGAATGAGTGATGTCAGGTCAAGATAGTAGTTCAGGAATACCAAAGAAAACCTTACGTTTTCTTTTGGCGCCGACTCGTTGGTTCTTGCATCTTGCTTCTGAAAATAAGCACACTTAAGTAGACGTGGGTTTCAGAATTTGATTATTATTATTATTATTATAATCTGTGCATCACGGCAACTGTAAGAGTTATTAGTCTTGCTGCTGTTACTGAAGCTGCCATTACCCTTCATGCGTGCTTACAACAGGCGTTTTCGGTAGCCGTCATTGACCGTTCAACAGAATTAGTGCTCCCATTGCAAAATTTCGAAGAAACCCCAGAAACATACCAAGAAAGCATTAATTTTCGCATTTCAAAGACTGAAATTCTCAGTGCAAACGCAACAATGATATTTGTAATACAGTGATGAAGTGATGTCACTCGCTTCTACGCCGAAAATCATTCACCAAGGGCACAGAGGCATAATAGCCGAAGAAACTATTGTCGCAAAACAATGGGATTCCACAACAAAAGTGCTTTGCTTACATTTTCTGGACCATCAGTCCCAAGCAGAGCGAGATCTTTCATTCCATAGTGGAGGGCCTCGGCATCAACCTCATTAAGGAAATGCATTTCGTTGGAGAGCTCACCTCGCAGGTAACTGAGGTATTCTTTGAACTTTCTATAGGTCTCTTCTGCTGAGTTTGCAACTCTGCGGAGTAATTAAAATAGTTTATAATGAAGTGTGTACAGTGATTCTACTTATTCCATCTGTTTGTCTTCATCATTCTGGACCTGGTAAAAAGCAGTGTCTAAAGAAGGTTGTATCCTTAAGAGAGCATGAAAGCCTTGTATTCGATACAAACCTAGTGTTTGCCTGTTTATGAAATTTTAAAAGATCCTGAAGCATACCCACTGGCCCACTTAGATGTAGATTTTGGAAGAAATGCATTCTGTTAGTGGGTCCATTACACATAAATTCCCGACTTTTTCGGTTTCAAATAAACATTGTGACCTTTTTTAGACTTGCTTTGGATGAAGAATCAACCACACATCCATTATTGCAAGTTCTTGCCTCGATGGGCAATGAGCATGTTGGTTTGTTCCAAAAATCAAGGAATGCATATCCTGATGTCACTGACTGATGCATAAAGATTAAATGGTAAAATCTTTTACCTTATCATTAGGAGCATGAATTGATTAAAATCTTCACTGTAAGCTATAATTTAGTATAACATCCGAGAATGTTAATAAATGGTTGAGGATGAAAGCACGCACCCAGAAGACTTAAGAGCCGACAGTTCTTGCCACAGAATTTTTGTTAGATCTGCGCCATCTTGAACGCCTCCATGGGACGCTGCACTAAACGACTCCTCGACTCTTTCCAATCTCTGCTCTCCAAGCATTGCCCCCAGCCTTGAGGCCAACTTCATTAGCTAGCAAAATTATTGTTTTAAACATCAAAATTGCTGCCATCGCATTCGTGGTAAACTTGGATTACATCCGTAGGTTGTCATCTGATAAGTTGCCAGTGTGAACAGACTTAGGCCAAGGCAGCATTAAGTTGGCTTTTACCTTCCAAGCGGTTAAAATTACCAACTTGCCTTAAGGGCCTTATTTATCACTTAATGATTGACGTGGCTGAGTATGAGCTCGCGAAACCCACATCTCAGTGGACAACTTACAGCAGAGTAGAGATCTTTGGACAGAGCAGTGGCCGTCTTGTCATCCTACAAAGGGACGAACAACTAACTGACCTTCCTTCGGCATGAGCTGCATTGCGTTGCATTTACTTTCACTCACCCAATCCTTTGAACCCATTACTTTTTGTATGCCTAAATGGAACAAACATACAGGTTAGATAGAAGAAAGAAAGGAAATACATCAGTATTTTTAGCCTATTGCAAGTAAAGTAGTTTTTCTGACCATAAGAAACTGTTTGAATAAGATATTTCGCTGCTACTTCCAATCTAAACTCTAATTTTTGCCTGCTATAAAACTGAAAGATGAAGCCGTTCAAGCAGTACCATGACAAAGAGTTGCCAGAGGTCGTTTCAGTGGAAGATTTTTCACATGGCCGTTGGGTGTAAGGGAAACTTTGAGCACCACCAAAACTCTTAGAAATAGGAGGTTGTTTGACATTTGACAAATGGTTGAATACAAGGGAGTTGGAAAGATATAATAACTACTTTGCAAGTAGGCAAACTTACTCACCCACTTACTCCTTAGTCTTCATAAAAAAGATGATTGTAGAACCAATGGCAAAATAAAGGCGTTTTATGCTTGTGGTATTATTCAGATTACCACAAAACTATTTGTTTTGGTAATATAGAGCTACAGTCACTACACGACAATACTATAGGCAAACTGGAAATTTGGAAGAATTAAGACACTTCACTTACCCTGAAGTTCAACCAAGGCCCTCCAACTATCCTCCACTAACTCCATTTGCTCTAGTTCAATAATCATTCTCATCGGTGCTTCACCGTTAGCCTTCTTGATCTGCTTTGTTAACAAATCGATTGGCGACTCCCTCTCAGTAACCTTGTACTTGCCACGGTTGAAGGCACCAATTAAGGAGGAGAACACAAAACTGTCATCCGAGTCTACCTCCGACTCAGACTCCGGATTTATGTCCATGTTAATGGCACCTCTCTGTGCCGAGAAGAAATCTGGCTCGTGATCCAAAAAATCCTGCCGTAAGCTCTCCTCGGAGTCGCCACGCGTAGCACGCACGCGCAAACCATGGGTCAACATAAAACGGTAGTCACGAACCGAGCGTTTCCTGCCAGGTTTGGGCGCTAGTGCAGGCAAACTGCGTTGGCCTTTTCCTGTAACGGAGTCAGCCGAACTTCTTGAAGATGCTGAGACTGAGGACTTACGAGTCTTGATGGGCATGTAAATGCTCCTCGCTTGACGTGCCCATCGGCTGGAATTTGTGGGAGCCGACGGAATACTGATGATGCCCTTGCAGCCTGCATCAATGTAGAACCTATTCTGTCTCAAAACACCCTGCATGCTGTCAATGTTTTCGTCGACACGCAAATCTTCTGCCAGAAGAAAGACGAGATCGGTCAGTGTGACCAAGGCTTCAATGAGAGGCTTTGCCAGTAATTCCTTGTTAAGGTTTAGACTCTCCTGAAGGAGGGAGTCCAACTCTTCTGAGCCACTTGAAACCAGTGCGTATATGAGGATTCCTCTCACTACCTTGCCATATAGGGTGCGCAAAACATTGATAAGAAAGCGTGCTAGGTTAGGCTCCAGTAAACCCTCAAGTCGATACACCTCATCCCTGTCTCCCTTGACGATACTAATGAGAATTTGCGTCACCTCGGCTTCGCTCAACCGGTTGCGGACAATGCGTTTAATGTGAAAGCAGTTGTCTACAAAGGCTTGAAGAAATAAATTCATATTGAGTGAGAGAGACTCAATTACAGTGCGACCACTACAAACCTCGTGAAGAACCTCGGAGCACATGATGATGAACTGCTTCTCGACCAGTTGAGCAAAGTACTCGGCTAGAAAGGAGGGTAGTCCACCTCCTGTGGAGATTGCAAACATCTGGCTGGCCAGTTTTCGGTATATAATGTGTGAGGGCCGGAGAATGACATGATTCTTCCCATCCTCCATACGTCGAAGAATCTCAGTGTACCGAGATTGCGATTCACTCTCCATCTCTACTCTACTTGTAGTAAGAAGTAAAAGGTTTCTAACAGCAAATTTGTCGACTTTTTGGAAATAATAAGTCAATGTAACAGGTGCACACATTGGTGTTGGTAATGAAAGTGAAGAGTCAGTTTTGCCCTTGGGTGAGAAAACGTGTATGCCCATTGTTTACGTTGTTTAGAGAAAAGCAGAAGAATTATCTGGTCTTTTGGCATAAGTTTACCCTCTGCCAGTACGGCGGGAATATTTAGGATTTATATATACTTTTCTATTTCTTTATTAAAACATATCAAAAGTCTGCCTAGCATATACCAAAGCTTTGATGTAGGTTCCCATCAAAGTGAACCTACATAAAGTGCACTGGGCAACAGTAATTCAACCAAACACGTCTACCAGCAGTGGTAGGTGAGCAATCGGTTAAATCTCTTTATTTTCCGATAGACGGACATTTTGCATGTTCAATGGGGAGTTGCACAAACACAAAGCGATCTCTCCTAATCTTCACTCGGCTAGCATTGCCTTAAGTAATGGACTTGTTTTCTCGTCAATTCTCTAGTGGCATTTAATACATCAGGCACCGATTTCTGCTCAATGGTGCCATTGAAATTCCACTTATCCCAGTCTATAATAATATAAAATGCTGCCTCAAGAACAGTTTTCTCTGCATCTACCGAGTAGATGTGAATGGAGAAGGCCCTGAAGAATCTGTGGGGTATTGACTGCAGAGTGACATGACTCACGATTTGCACAATGATTGTTCGTACTGAACGCTGTCCAGTGACTTGAAATACCGATAATCCAGCTCGTGTAAGGCCTTGTAGAACCTCAAAAATTCATTCTCACTCATTCCTGTGGCCACGGCAAGGAGGGGATTCCGGTTTGGTTTCTCACCCGGCTTGAGATTCTGCTCGTACCGTCCATTCGCCAGTTCCACCAAATCCGCCTCAGTCCACTCTCGCCTCAACAGCAGATTGATGAAGTCTTCCACATAGTGAAAGTGGCATGGTCTGGTGGTGAGACACGAAGCGGCAGCACCAACTGTCCTTTCAATGCTCGTGAGCAGACGCACTGTGGCCTTCAAATCGAATGCCATGCATTTGGCAATTCGGTAGATGGACCAGAGATCTCCCATTAGTGCTTTGTCGATGCACTGGAAGGCCTTGTCACTGCCACCGAAGACGTGGATGACGTAGGGCAGCAGATGTTTGGGTTGTTTGAATGTGACGAGGTACTGGTGGAGGTGGACGTGGGACCCGAGAATCGTGGCCATTCTTTGAACTGCCGCCTCATTGGGTAGGTCTTGTAAAGCGCTTTCGATGAGATTGTAGACATTGTCTTGAGAAATCAGATTGTCAATTAATTTGTTCTTCATGCCTTGGAACTCATCCTCGGTGAGATTGCTATGGGTGGGCGCGTTGGGTGAGGGACGGAGGAGTCGTCGACTCCTGCCGTGCTCTGTGTGACTCTTGCTTTGACGTGCCTCAATCACTCGTTGTTTTGCATGGGTCATCAGCTCCCTACGCAATCGCATTGTAAGCAGCTTTCTTCTCATTCGGCACAGTGCGAGCTTTCGGCTTATGTGCTTTCTTACTGTATGGAGGAAAAAGTGTGTTACAAATATATTGGTTTCTCGTTTGATTCGTGGTTGTGCAAATCAAATTGTAATTTTTTTTGCTGGGTGGCTCCGTTTTCTAGGCGAAACTTCTTTTCGTAATTGGAGAATGTGGAGTAAAGTGAGGATCTTTTAACTTCTCAAAAGTTCTACTATTCGGTCATCATAATGTTTGCGGATCAATACGCTTACAAGCCGCTCCTTTCATATACTTTTAATAAATATAAACAAATAAAAACATATTAAAACCGGCGTACTTTAACTAGTACATAAAATTGTGGTACAGCCCAAAAATTACCTCTAGTCTTGAAGAGACGTGTTTTCGTTAGTGAAACAGAGAAGATAAGATTTTCGTTAACGAGCCACTAAGAAAAATCTTTATAAGGCCTTTTAAAATACTCTATCACAACAATCGTGGTAATTTTTTACAGATGATCAAAACATCAGCATTTACTTAGTCAATTTTAGTTTCGCTTGACTAGTATATACTCATCTATTGCACTTCTCAGATTCAAACAACGTTAACATATTGACATAATATTTCCTGTAACTAGTGGCGAGATACAAACGGCGTGCCAGTTGTACTTTGAAGAAATTCGTTTTGCTTCTCTCTCAACCAATCAGAATGGTCTCATCTGATTGCACATTTCATTGGTTCCATGCTGAGCGCAAGGTCACATCATCGGGCATAAATAAACCGACATTCCCCACTGCGATCCATCGGTTGATTTGAAACGAACGGAATGGTTGGTAAGCAATAAACTTATAACAGATGTATTTAATTTGATCATGATTTATTCATTTTGGATTGCTTTCTTCTCTTCCTATTTTAGAACACGACGGATGCAACTGCTGTGAGGCCTGCACCAAGGGTGAGAAATGCGATTGCTCTGATTGTGCAAACTGTGGAAAATGAGTTAGTAATAAAAAATACTTGATCTTTAGCAAAGACTTCTGTCTTGTGATTTCAGTTTAATTCCAATGCAACTTTAGAAGTAAGGGAATTTCCTGGGTAAATTTGGGTTTCAGTTTGCCAATGGATGTTTAGTTTTACAGAAGCTAGGGATTTTAATCTTACCTAGCGTAATATCTCAAGGTGGGATTCTTCATTAATTCAGAAGTGATGCCTCTTCACTACATATAATATCGAGGTTAGGCCTAGGATAAAACCTAATATGGGGATGGGTATTACTGGTTTTACTGAATTAAAGCGAAAGTATAAAGCACCCAGTTTCCATTAATGTTCTTTTAGATAAGAATTTTCAAAGTACTCCAGGCTCTTACCAGTTGTAAAGGCAATCTGCAGAATTCTCCGCTTCCCGTCCTCTCGGATTTGTTGTTGATATCAAAATAATGATCATTTTCCCTCCAGTCATCTTGGTCATTACTCAGCTATCTCATGATCTGCATATTCAACTGTGATTACTCAAAACGTGTACCCAAAGTAGAATTTTTCACTCATTATCATAGGGATTTTCTTAGAACACTCTGTTTATTGATGCTTTGGACCGTTTCTGTCATGGTTGAAACCCTTGTTTTAGGCAAATATGGTAAAAGCCAATTCAGTAAGTAGATTTTTGCGGAAAAATTTATTTAGGAAATATTTGCCAAGGTCCATGAAAAAACAGAGTGATTTAGCACAAAGGCTACCTCTTCTTTCACCTTTCTGTTAATTTGATGATTGCTATAAGACAACATACTTTTGTCCATTCTGTCTTATAGCTTAGTCTCTCAAATGATAAAGAATATTTTGGGCTAATTTGTAGGACGTTCCTCAAGATTGCAACAAATAGGCGTGGCAAGACTATTTGTCATCAACGTATTATATGATTTTTTGTATTACTTACTAATCTTTTATAATTTCTGACAAAGCGTGTGGCGTTAGCATTCACTTTCCATGCGATGGTTTAAAACCAGCAAACCAAATACCTGTTTGAAAAAGTTGCTAATTACAAAAAATCTTTAGAAAATTGCAGGCAGTATGGGAGAGGAGTTTCAGTTACCACGTGAACTGTTGAGAAGATATGGGTACAACCGAACATCTGGCCCGCTGATCGCATTTTTAGTTCTGCTATTAACTTTTACACAAAGAACAACTGCCGCACTGGACCCGCATATTAAGCTATCTTATTCTTTCTGTGATAAGTTTATACAAAATTGTGAGTCTTAGGAAAACATAAAGTTAGTGACCCGCTTTGTTACTAAAAAGCGAGGAAAACTTTCCAAGCTCGAGTATTTATTGCATCAAAGGACCTCAAGGATTGGCTTTAACGATCTGATCGCGCATTTGGATCAGAAAAGCCAGAACTTCACTCCTCTGAGTTTTTCAATATTAGATTGCACTTTTCAATGACTATCTGGCCTAACATTTTTATATAAGCATTGAAATTACTGATGCTCATTAAACTGCTTTTCTCCCATTTTAGGAGCTGGAATGTTTATACACTGACACTAATCCGTACCACAGAAGCATGCTTAAACAAAAGGAGAGCTGGTAAGTGTCAAACGACTATTGGTATAGTAAAATTGTATCGATTCCACTGACCGCTTAGGTTGTCCCATGTCTGAAAGTTGTCATCACGTGACTGTGAGGCAGCAACAATACCACTAGCATTAGGTTTACTTACGACTCAAAGCTGTTATTATTTCAGCTGTCGTTCAGCATGCTGATTACATTCCTTCATTAGAAGCAGTTATTTTACTATTGCGGTAGAATTAAGACTGCCATCTTCTTTCAGCAGTCCGTGTTTAATATATATATACTTGTGCTCATAAAATGCTGTAGGCCCGAAGATCCAACTGCTACGTCAATCACCATTTTGGGCAGCAGAGCACTAATGCCACAGATAGGAGCTCTGCTAAGGGGTTACTTGTGATATAATTGAATGACAAGTTGAAGGCACAGAATGCAAGTTGATATTGCGGTTGATAATGGAGTAGTGTCAAAGCGATTTTATGCTCTTCTCTGGGATACCTCTTTATGTACAAAATAAGGGCGTGGGTCATAACGTGAATTTGGATTGAGCAAGTGCAGCTTAAGCATCAAAAAATATCTTGGTTAATGATCCGTATAACGAACACACAGGTCTCATCAATTCAAGCATTTATGAAGCACTGTATCCGACATCTCCCTCTTCGGCCACCGTGTAAGGTCCGAAATAATTAAAGTGATAATTGATTTTAGTGGAACTTGACTTTTCACTTTTTATTTAAAAGTCAAGGTACGATTTTCAGGGTAAGAATAACGATGAATTCCGTTGATAAGGTCTTTCTTACCAGCGGTGCCAGACATCAAAAGTGCGACTCTGTAAATGATCAAACTAAACTATAGCAAGATTTGTTGTCTGTTAAAATAACTTGATAGCAAATGGTTTCTTCTTTTATTAATGACGAGTTTTTAAAGCTTATGGGAAAGGAATAAGAAGGTTTGAAATGATACGTATTTGTTGTTGCAAAAGACGTACTTTTTTAAAATACTTCTCGTATTAAATGAAGGCAATTTGTTTTTATAACCATTGCTTACTGAATAACTCCAAAGATATTCTCTTGAGGCGTAAAAACAGGAGTTGCGTCGACTGCTTAGCAAGAAATTCGCAAACCTTTCGAAACCAATGCGAGTTCTGCTTGCGCTGATAGCAGGCGTTAACCGCATGATTGTGTGGTTAGATGATGCAAGGGGTGTGATTTCGAAGGCCATCACATTATAGATAAGTCCTTCGACGCTCAACATACCAACGCCTTTAGACATCATATTAAATTCTGTCAGCGCTTTCTTTAAAATAATTTTATGTCAATGGTGTATGCTTTCAAAGGCAAAACAACATCTCAGGGCCGGTGTGACAGCTAAACATCAATTGGGTTAATTCCATGTAAGAAGATCGCACTGTAGATTTTACTGACTAGTTTTAGTGATTTAACAGTCATATTGAAATTTTACAGTAAAAACACCTTCAGTGGAAAGAAAATGAATAAAAAAGTATTGTGTTTCTGTCTAGAAGCAGCAAACTCAATCGTGTTTCCCGGGAGTCAAAAGGCCTTTATTTTCCAAAGGAAATATATTGCCTAGGTTATTATTTGTACTGAAAATCACTGCCCCTAAATGTGAATAAACTGCTTTAGCCTCAAAAACATATCCCAATTTATATATGGCGTGGGATATTAACACTATGCTCTAATATGACAAAGATCTAAAAATGGAATTCATTCGAAATCAGGGAGTGATACAATGTCGTAATACCGGACTACTAAACTGAAGTTTGGTACACAACTTTGAAGTAAAATGCAAATGTCACCTTCTGCCAACTAACTTTGCTTGCCTTCTTTGCCTTTTCCAAGCATTGCCTAGTTTGCCACAGTCTTTTCTGCAGGAGAACATTGTTGAAGAACCACCAAGTGTCTTGATGAGGAATGGCTAATTCTGGCTGCACTGATAAATCAAGTTGATGATGCTCATGATAGAAGCAAAAGCCCGTATTTATTCTCTGAGTAGCTTCTTCTTTATTTGTGGGGCCAACGGCTATAATTTCGTCTCTTTGGTGCAAATCAATTAAATAATAAAAGATTATATTGTGGGATATTCGGCTACATCAATTCCAAGAGTTAAACACCTAGTGATCTAGATATCGGTCAATTGCAAGCAAGCAAAACCCACTGTATTATACTTTATCCAGCTAACAATTGTTTCAAAGTTGCAATTTATATTTTGCAAACTACATTAGTGCTTTAAAAATCACTTCAGCAGTTAGCGCTTTGATTAGATCATGCTTTCCGTTAACAAATCAGAATCAGTTGCATTTGTTTTGTATGGTAGGTTTACCGCAGAAAAGAGCTAAACAGTAAAAAAAGGTTCACCTTATAGCAGCTTTTATGGTGCTGCATTTCAAAAATTCAACAAGAATCAAAGTCCCGACTTTAGAATGATAATATTCAAAAGGAAAAAAATACCACCACTTAATTCCGGTAATATGAGTGATAACAGTTCGTGGATCATCACTTTGCTTTGGCCATGTGATCAAGCTTCGGTCATGGGTAGTCTACATCGCTCTACCGAACGACGGAATTGATAGCGGGTCATGTCGGCCTTTTCGCACAATCAGTCAATCCGCGTGTGCCCAAAGGGCAGATATGGTAGAGTTTGGCTATATAATTGGTAACAACAAGCAACCCTGAGAAATCATATTTTGTGCAAATGTTCCAACTGGTTTTTGTTACTCGTTCGAAGAGAATGTGCGTTTTCTCACTGTGAGGGTGAAGTGCTGGTAAAGCGATGAAGTGATATTCAACAGTTGGATAGATCCTAGGCACTGCAGCCACACCTCACCTAATATTCCTTTCAGTAATCCTTGGATTTTGATTCAAGCACCATAGGCGTGACTGCAGTTGTCCCTTCATGGCATCACAATGTGCCGATGTTTCAAAAACTTCCTCATTCTTGACTTACTGTTAACTGTGGATAGAATAGTCGATGGGTAATTTAAATAACGGTGCTAGAAATGGTCTCGAGAGGTCTGATGGATAGCTTAAAGGTTGAAATCTGTTTGCAAGATGAGCAAGGAAGGAAGTGTAAAATAGATGTTCTATCAAATGGCCATGAATTCTTCAGCGTGTGGAACTGCTGGGGGTAATATAATGCAATTGGCAGTTGTTATGGAACAGCAGCACCGCATCAGAGCCCTACGTTCAGCACTCACTCATGCTGATGTAGATTTGTGGCCTCCAGCCCTCAATAGATGCTCAACTGATGTTCTGATTCGGCACCCCAACCCCTGTTTCATGGTCCTCCTTTAATAGGCACTTAGTCGTTGTCGGGTGGGTGTAGGGCAGCAAATCAATTTGATCTATGCCTCCGCTGTTCCATTCTCTAATTCGATGGAGACGTTGAGTTGCAAGTTCCCTTCACCAGCACTTCCTCGTGCTGCTTCCTCGGCAGCTGCACACGATTATGATCTGTGAAGAATGAACCCACTTAGTTAATGCTTGTACAGTTGCGTTGTCGCTGATTCAAAAGATTATTTAATTGGGGACTACGAGTTGAGTTGCCTACTGCACACAGCCCTCTCGACTGTGCACAGAGACAAAAATCTCACCAGTACTACTGAGATGTCTGCGATGAAGTGAACTCGATACTCACCCTCTTATTGTGTGTTTTTTAGGAGAACCTAATCCTCGTGGTAGAACATAGTTGTAATTTCAGTGCTCCTTTTATTTCAAAATTAAATACGACTGCCTACCTATTCCAGGTTTCGGTTCTAGCTCACCAAGGCAATTTTTAAAGAGTGATGGAATATTTGAATAACTTGCTACATCATTGTAATGTTTGGAAAAATTAGCACCGGATTAGAATTTCGCATATCTTTGGTAGAGCAGGTTTCAATTGAAATTGTGCACATTCTCCTTCAGCTCCACTAGTCTAATGCAATGGAATTGAAGGAGAGTCATTCCCAAATCAATGGCGGATTTATTGCTTAGGGAGCAAACGCAAGCTCCGATAATAAGTTATAGTTAAAATCCTAAAAATTAAATCATGAGGTTATACTTCGTAGTTATCACCTTGTTCACATCCAATCATGCGTTGACAGATGGAAAACCGGCTTCACAATTGCCTGTTATTCAAGGCAAACCTTAGAAGGTAGTCATCATTGCTTGCGTTTTAAGGGTAATCCACTAGGAATATACTAAGTCGTCTAGTTTTTTACACGACACTTAACATCGTTAAGTTGTATGATTTGATAGTATTTTGCTTTCGATTTCATCGAAGCTTATCAACTCCAGGCAAACCTTTAGTTTGCAAAGGCTAACAAGATTTTGCTATTTCCCAAGTGATGACTTCTCCTTCCCAAGACGCCAAGAACATCATCCGATATCCATGATGATGATACGATGTTAAGTTGCTTTGTGCCTTGTATGCAAAATATAATCGCACTTGGTGGATTTACAAGGTAGCTCTCCTCGCCCATAGAACAGAGGAGCAAAATCACATTCTGGGGATGGTTCATTTTTCGTCCGACTGTGTGCAATTGAATCAGTCAATCTGCACTTTAGACTTAAGAAACAATACGATTAAGCTGTTGCATGCAGAAATTTCCTCATTCAGCACCCACCTGCCTACACCAAATCCATCTTTTTGTGTGCCCTGCACGAACCAAAGCATCGTATTCCAAGTAACCGGAGAGCGTTTTGTGACGACATGTATCGCACAAAACGCAAATCGTCGTCGAGGCACAATTTCTTTCTTTTGCTATAAAAAGTAATCTTTTTCAGGACCCGAAATAAACGTCGAGCTATTGCCTTTTTTCATGTTACAATTAATGCATACTCGTGCTTCCTTTTTTGCAATGATAAACGCCCAGAGCAAAGTAGTGACGGTACTAGTAGAATGATGACTGCTTGGTAAAGCTATTGAAAAGGCAGAAAGTCTTACCTTAGTCGCCTATTCTTCAACCAACATAAAAAATTTTCGCTTGAGCAGGCACAATGCGTCAGCAAATGAACTTTTAAACGAGGATGAATTCATGAGCAGTCCTTGGTGATTTTGCGAGGAATTCGGAACCAGTCTAAAGTTATTATTAAGGGTATTAAAAATTGCTCTATTTTTGCAGAAATGAAATTGCAACAATTAGTGAAGTCTGCTATGCCATTTCTACAGTACATGACTGTTTCTGTTCACTCAAGTAATTGGCCCTTTGCTAATCCGTGCTTTGTTAGTACTCCATGAACCTGGTTTGCTTCCACACACGGCGGCTATTGTCGATTGCACATGACCTCCGCCATTTTGAGTGGTCAACGTGACTGATGGCCAGGTGAAACAAAAGTCGCTGCGCAAACCCCCATAAATAAATGAGCCACACTCTCTCTAAGGGAGTTTTAAGGGGAATTTTTGTTTTCCACACTGATCTTGCTTGGCATTGCCATTGCTTTTGAAAGTACGGTCGATTGAATGGTGATGTTCCTTACTTTTGATTAGCAGATGATGGGATATCAGGTGGTGGGTAAAATCCTAGTTTGTACAAAAACAATTTGCTATTAGTTCCTCAAATTAAAGGCCTTGATAGTTTGTTTAATCACTCTTTTGGATTTTGTACCTCTACTGGTTCGAATGGCCTCCGGGCCATACCAGCAGCCCCTAACCCTTCCGTGTGTTGGCAACGCATATTCCGCCTTGGTAGTGTGACTTCCTTCGTCCGAGTAAAGACATTGGGTGTCATGCCACCAATTTTGTATCCTACGTTACTGTAAAGAAAATCATGTATTGGATATAGCTAAGCGGGCGGAGCATTGGATAATGTTTTTAATGGATAGAGTTGGAGGAATTATGTGTGATTAAGGGGATTTTATTGGCCTTTCACCAGAAATGCCAAATGCAAATACTATGAATTGTAATTGGTTTCAACCTTGGATGTTTTGTACTAGTAGCCCTTTCCTGCGCATGCAGATTTTATTGAAGACCGCCATCTGCGATCATTTCCGCTAGGCTATGACTGGTGCAACCAAGAAGGCGCTTTTTTAAATCATGCGCAAAGAAAACATCGCTCTTCTATTTGATGAAAAGAGGCATTTTGTCCCAAAAGTTTAAACTTTCTTACGTACAATCTTTAGTGCAATGTCTTGAACATTCCCACCCTTGTCAAGCCTCAAATTCGGTCTAGCACTGAGATTTTGCTCTGATTTTACTCACCAGTGTTGGCAACGCCTTTGCCAATTTCTTCATGGTGTTCATGGGTGTTTCTAAATGGTTAGCTTTAACAGTCGGAGGAAGTCGATTGGTATTAAGGCAGACAGCAGTGGAAGATGCTCGTAAAACACGGAAACAGGAGGATGTCAATTGCTATTACTCAACAAATGATGTGGTAACAGACAATCATTTGAACCATCTGCACTGTGGCCATCATCATTCAGAAAGGCCCTTTTTGAACATCTACCACACTGCTTGCAATCTGAAGTATGGTATAATAAAACTCGCATTTCATCCTATAATTTCAATGCACAGAACAGAAAGCGATCAGAAGTCGGAAAGAAAGTCTTTGGTGAGGAATATCACTCCTCCTGATGTTGAGAATTCAAATGTGTGCAATGTGGTGATATATTATTGCAACTGGCCCCGCTGTTTAGACGCTTTTAGAAAAGCCTGTTCACATCATACTAAGTACTGGTGTCTGATAGGATTTGAGTACAAAAGGTCGTATTTTGCGACTAAAGCGCCTGCACATTTTCTGTCCCTTCGACAGTATTTATGAGCCCTGCCACTGCAATGGAATAAGGCGTAAGGTAGGGGAAGTAGGTGGGTGGTCTGCTGTGCATCAATCTTGTATTTGGGTGAAAGGAGACATTGTTTCTGCCTACTAGGTAAATCTGCCAATCATGTAATTTTGTGAGGCTGACCTGGACTTTCAGCTGCCATTTCTTATGTAGGCAACACTTGTGTGCAATGGACTCTGAGGCAAATTTACGCTGCTCAGGTATCCTTTAGCATAGCAAGTCAAATGCATTGCTTGTTCTAAATATCTGCGAAAGACTTAAGATTCCCTTTGTCAAAGATCAGGTGTGACAGTTTCCACCCATATTTAAATGAACTCAGTTTGTACACAAGTCTATCGTCGTTGGAGCACTAAAGTCCGGTTCCCCTGTGAGTTATCAGATGCGTGCCTTCCCTTCACCTCCCCAAGGTCAACGCCAACCTTACGACTCACTTTGCTTAGCTTTAAAATGGGTGATTATCACTCCCCTTCTCTTTGTTAGTAGTGTTTACCAGGTGACTACACGGAGGTGCAGACATAGAAGCAAGTGGAAGGTGAAGTCCACTCCTTACTGTCACACATGAGGTGACGAAATGACCGATCGAATTGTGCGGGTTTCACCGACCTTATTACCTTTAGATTATTAGAACTCGAACATCTTACAGAAATCTGCTATCTGACTCTTATCACCAAGCATTCCTGGCAATCAGGCTAGTTGTATTGATTGTGTATGTAGGTGCTATTCACAATGAACCCACCTCCTCATAAAAATACTGTTGTAGGCATTCGGTGTGGTCACAACTACTGCAAATGGGCAAGGCATATCTGCATTTCCCCATTGGTGGGAAGTCTCATTAACAATTAAGCAATTTACTGACTGGATGACATGAGCACTCTTTCAACAGTATTTCGACGCTTTGTCTTGATTAGGAACTGCAAAACATTTATTGAAAGGACTTATGGTTTACTTTGAAATAGTTTTGTGCGGTTGGGACAAGTGAGTTTTCATGGTCTTTGTACAATTGACTTGACTTTTGAAAGGCCTCGTTGATAACGCAGTTTCATATCACACGAAGTTGACCTGTGGTCGCCAAGACCCACAGACTAAAATGCTGGGTCTGAGTCATAGAAGACCTTACATTCCTCAGTCTGAATGAGCTTTTCAATACCTGTGAAATCACTTATTCGGATATGTACTTGCTACCCTAAACGCCATAAAAATAAGCATCTCCAGTGCTACGTGTTGTCCAAAGCACCACTTATATCTGCGAAGTCCACATTGTCGAAGGATTCCCCCAAAAATTGCTATACATGTTGTTAACCTCTTCTAATAGGAAATATTCCCACCTTAGTACTTCAGTATGATGTCTAAGTTTACCAGTTCAGAGTTTCATAATTCGAAAAGTGGCGGCTTCCATTCTGTGCTTCTGTAATTATGTCATTTACTGCTCACTTCGGCTAAATCGAGCACTCCAATGCAATGCGCTGAGGTCACTTTGTGGTACAGCACCGATAATAAAAATGCCACACCTCATCTCAAGATGTGGCCAAGGACCTCGCAGTGATGCGTACAGTGCCATTGTATAATACGTACCTCACCCTTCCCGATATGTGGACATGTAACTGAGTAGGACATGAGCACGCTAGGGCCCCTTCAAATATGTGTGGACCGCGCCAAAACTGCAAGGAAAGTAAAGCAAACGGGTATGGAAGGAGCGATTAGAGGTGGCAAGAGTAGGGGCAACCCCGCTTTAAACGCTCCGTCACATACGATGGGTCGATGGGATCCTATGCCTGAGCGTCATGAGACTGAGAACCCTCGTCTACGGCACTGGTTACATTCCCTACCTGCTTTTCATCACAGAATGCCTGTCACGTTTGAAGCTACTTTTGGCGGGCATTTAATGACACTTCTCTGATTTTTAACAGTTTTTTGTGTGTTTTGAGCTACCGCTTCGGTACAACTTTGAGCAGCTATTCATGGTAGAAGTGGCTAAAATATGGAAAAAGAAGAAATGCTTTAGTAGGTGCAAAATGTTGGCGCTCATCGTGCTCTACACGATAAAAATTTTGTTTATTGGGGAAATTGAAGTGTGGCGATGGGACAATTTTTTCCAGTTACAGTCTCCATTTCTACTGCCGATGATCCCAGGTAAGTACCATTGGGCTTGGTTAGAAATGATTTTCAAGCCTTTTGTGTAATTTTGATACCATTAAACAGAGAGAGGTAATTTCTACCAGTTTTGATATGGAATCAATTAATAGATACAATCATTGCCTCCGTCATTAGCAATGCAAAAGAGTTGTGGAAATCCTTTATTAATGCAGCCGGTTTTGAGGAGGTGTGATAGCCACTAAGCAACGCGATTTTACAATTACGCGATGAGATACATATAATCGTTTGCAGCAGGTAGCATAGAAGGTATTGCGTTGTGCGCTTGAAGGCATTCATACGTGAATCTGGTCATGAGTCTCCAGCCATTTTGGAATGGCCAAGCAATGGAAAAACAGTAAAATCGGGTACGCGTACGGTAAAAAATAACAAAGAACTTGTTCCGAATGGGCCTGGATTGGTGGACTAGGTTATGCTTGTGCAGTGCAACTCCTAGTGTGGGCTGAGTGGCGATTTGGCATTGAAGTTGACGAAAGCAAGCAAATCTAAGGTCAGTGAAAATTGCATTAATTTTTGATGCAGTCCCACCAGAAGTTATTTACGATCTTCAAGACTTGGATACAAAAGGATTTGTTAGGATGGATGCACCACACAAAGAGCAGTGTGCCTCAATTCGTTTTGGCATGACATTGCATTTGTGGAACAAAAGATACCTGGTTTTGTGCAATTCTTACGGATCTCATCGACTTTAGATTATAGAAACTTAGACACTTTAAGGAAATTTGCTATCTGATCCTTATCACCAAGTACTCATGGCAGTCAAACAGGCTGCAGGTATTGCGCATGTAGGTTCTATTCACAAGGAATTCGGTTTTTCATAGAAGAACTGATGTAGGCATTCGGTGTGGTCCCGACTACTGCAAATGTGCAAGGCATATCCGCATTTCCCCACTTGTGAGAAGTCGCATTAATAATTAAGCAATTTACTGACTGGATGACATGCGTACTCTTTCAACAGTACTTTAACTCCATTTTGAGCAACGCATGCCTTTTCACAGGCGGTTGTGTTTACATCTCCAACTCATCGCAAACTACACAATATTTTGGCTTTCAAGACAATAGAAAATGTTAAGTCAAATTTTGACTGTAACTTATGATTCCGCGCAAGGAAGTTGTAGTAGAATGCACATTTTTTTTCCCACTCTCCATCCTCTGCTGCCTTCTTCAAACAGCTAAACGGCCGAGCACCTATTAACGTTGCAGTCGTGATTGGACTGATGCATCCAGGTGGGCGGTTCATCGAAATTTCTAATCCCGATTACTCAACCCTTTGGTCTATGCATTTGCACGCATACTTGAAATCCTTGTGCAAATGTCCGAGCAATGGCCTCAGAATTTGCAAGGAAGCAGTGCACTTACCATCAATGATTATGCATGGCAGCTAGTTCATGACAAAATCAGCATCTTAATTATGAGCGGAAATATGGTGTGATCGTCTTGTAGAAAGTCAAAAGTGCTACTGCATCAGCACTTCTAAAGTACTCGTACCGTGACTAAAAGAAGGTAGACTTGTGAAAGCAAAAAGTGCCTTTTTTACAAAGAGTACATTTGTTGCACCTACTTTTTCCTTACTAATCCATGCGAGATTTATTTGTTAGGGTAAAAGTGAACTCGTTATTTCTGGTGTACTTCGGGTGGGGAAGGAGTGGTCTCTAATGCAGAGAAAATGTGCGACTTTCGTGTCTGAAGCAAAATGAAGAAGTGAATTTTGAGCAGCTCATGGGCTGGTTAGATGATTTCAGGAAAGCTTTTTCCTTATTAGTGGCAACATTTGCGGTTCTTTGCTCATAGATGGATTTATTTATCCATGTGCGACGTATTGTGGAGCTTCTAATAGACGCTACTAAACTTTTTGGTCTCTATTTGCACATGTACTTAAAAACCCCTTTTTGATGAACGAACAATCTTGCTATGATTGCAAACCATGCACTTCCTTACATTTTCCTTTTCTTTTTGCTAATCCAATTAATGTATCGTTAAATTGGCGGTGTTTCGTTGATACATACTTCCGTTGTGGATGGAGCTATCATTTAACCAGTGTTCAAAGCAGAATGCCTCGCGTTCTTATGTCATTTACATCTAGTCTTGGTTATGTCTTATTCTAAACGAAGTCCGCAGTTTTGTCTCTAAAGGCTGTATTGTGCACGACTTCTTTTTCAAAGTGAAGGGCGTAGTTCTTTGTTAATGCGATGGTAATAGTGAAAATATTTTGAATGGTTGATGCAAGTGAAGTTGCATCAAAACTAATGAGAAATCAAATTCTTCTCTTCTCGCAAACGACTGAGGTAGCACTTTACCATTTATGTCTTATCAAAATAATTCGCTCCTAGTATCTGACACAACAAAAAACTCCTCATAAGCCACATTCAGCTAAAGGTTTTCCTTACTTTAATATATTTAACAGGCCCAAATGCTAACATTTTTTACGTGTACGCACTTTTCACAACTTAGGCCTGTGACATTACAAAGTGTTACATCTTCACTTTTTTTCCTTTTTTACTGCTTTGCCTTGACACCATTACCTAATTTTCTTTGCCGAAACCAACACAATGGGAGGCGGAAAGCACCATCAACAAAGGAAGTCAGTGGAAATTGACCGAGCCAATCATTAGGTGTATGGTCGCATTTGTAGTGTGCTCCTTGAATTCAACAATTGCTCTTACACGCAAACAAATATTGCACAGTGTGATCGCACAGGGCAGTGTTGAAAAATTCGTATCGTGGACGTCTGAAGTAGTAATATCTCTGCTTACTATTTGCTTACAAAACAGTGGTACGATCAGTTTCACCAGTTTTAGGTTAGTTTCATTACAGAGTTTCACGAGAAGTGTCTGTACATTGAAGTAAGCAATACTTTACTGGCTTACACCGGCCGCGTTTGATGTATCCATTGCATAGATCATCAGTAAAGCAGTCAGTGAAACCATCATCTCCATATGATGCTGTGATCGTGCGTATCACATGAACTTGTCAGATGAGGTCACCCCGAAACTTAATGATAATGTGTTTATTTAACCAACAAAAAACATAGAGCAGCACCAGTAAGACAATTCCGCGCAGGTGGGACAGCGTTTAGTGTCTGCGCAAACCAGCAAATAGGAATCATGACCGATCCCACAGCACATCATCATTTGTTAAACCTTACGATGGAGCTGTCGAAGTGTGCAGAGATGGTGCAACGTAGTTGGCATTTACGACCTCTATCCCTTTAGAGGAAGTGACCTAATTAGCAAAAAATTAACAAGATTTGTTTAAATGATCCATTTAGATCGAGGTAATGTTCATCTGACAAAATCTAGCATCAAAATCTCCTTCGAATTCAACGGTCTTTGACAACTTCTGCTTGTAGTTTAAAAACTGTGTGATGGAGAAAACAGGCGCACGTAAATACATGCCAATAACTTGACTTACGGCAAGGACGGCTGTGTGCATTCTACTTCGTTTAGCTATATCTACTTCTTTCAGCTGCGACTGATTACATCGACTTCACAAGAGTCGTTTTTTAATGCGGATTGTGTTCTGGCATTAAACTGCTTCAAAAAAACCCTCGAAAGACTTACATCAGAAACCATTGCGTTAAGCTGAACAGATTGGCAAGATCATCGGTACGTTAAAGACTGCTCACTTTTATTTTAGCAGTCCATATTTAACTCGTTCTAGTACGAAATAAGCCATTTCAGATGGCCAAACAAATGCTAAAATCGCTCTACACTTCCCATCGGCAAAAAACTTGAAAAATCTCCTTGAAAGGAGATTTACTTTAAGATAAGGCATTTTTTAATTCTTTGCTCAAGTGATAAACTAACTTATGCAGTTTCATCTAAAAGATAAGTACATGCATAAAACTCTTTCCACTTTGTGCAGCCATGAATTTTGCCCGACATTTAAAAGACATACGCTGCATAACGTTTACTTCTGTCCTAACTAAAACTTAATGTGGAAGAAGTAGTCATTTCACTTCCCTGTGATTTTCTCTAGGAGGAGGCCATTCCCATACCGTCACTGCGACGAATTACTTCTATTGCAGCTCATGAGTGTCAATCAAGTATTTTCTTTGTGATAACCTTGACAATTAGTGAAACGTTTTGCCTGACATTTTATGCAATTTCACTTCATTATGTTTTACGGTAAAAGTGAACTCATTATTTTTTTTGTTTACTTCGGGTGGGGAAGGAGTGGTCTCAAATACAAATGCAAGTGTTTTAATATTTGTGTTCAAGGCAAATCAAATAATAAAATTTTGCTCATCCTGTTTGACAAGTAAATTGTTAACCGTTTATAAATTTGTTCGATGATTTCAGAAAATCCTTTTCTTCATTTGGGCATTTGTGGACTACTAATAATTAAGGAGGTGTTATTCCTTCCTAATCAGCCGACAAATTATAAGTTTGAATGCATTCCGGAAAGGCAAAGCGAGCGCGGACTTGATTCTTGTCAGCACCTCAATAACAACATTTACATTAATCAATTAATTTATTTATTTATTTGCGATAGCGTTTGTTGCTACTTAAGCTTTAGGAGTATGCGTTTAGGCATATGTTAGCAATTATCATACAAATGACTAAACAAATCTGCGTTTATTGTAGGCAATGTGTCCTTACCGTTATTTATGCCTTTTGCTCGTTTTATTAATGGAACTCCTGACTGACGGCATTCTGTAAAGTTCGATTCTAGTGTAAATTTACGTAGATGTTGGGCGTAATTGTCCAGGGCAGTGCTTTAACTTGGTGTTTGTTTTCGATTTAGTCTTGGTTTTGCCTCCGACTACACGAAGCTTGTAGTTCCGTCTTAAGAAGTGTTTCGATGGAAAAACATTTTACGGACTTACTATCCAGTCTTGAAACGCCCATTGTTTTATCCATGCCACAGAATGGTGCGAAGGTTATGTACACTCAAAGCTAACAAAATTAAATAAAAATAATGAAGTAAATGCAGAGAGATATTTGGTTTCCGTAAGCAATATAGGTAGCATTATACTTTTCACCTTCTAGCAAACTCAGTTATATTGTAGTGGTATCTAGCTAAAAGCATCTATCCGCTTAAATGTATTAAAATGTTAATGGCTAAGGCTACCAAATCGCACACATTTTTAAAGTTTTGGGCTTGCATCATGTTACAATATAGCAATTTTCTCTAGATAAATTATCTTGATATCTTTACTTACTTTTACTTTAAAAACCACGCAATGACATGCAGAGAAGCAATATCAACTAAGATACTTCGCAAAAATAGGTTAAGTTTCGTTGTAGGCTTATGTGTGTTTTGCATTGCGTTCTTTGCCTCCACCAACTTCTACGCTTACACGCAAACAGGCAGTCGCAAGAATGTAATCACAAAGAGCGGTGTTGCAAATCTCACCTAGTGGATGTTCATAACAGCAGTGGATCATTTTATGCACTTACAAACTAAGGCACGATCGGACTTTCAATTTTGAGGTTGGTTATACCACTGCAATAACCTAATGTCCGCGTCAAAGTTTAAAATATCTTCTTCTGTTTCCTGCTAATTTGGATGGTAAAATAGTGAAATAAAAAAAACATTTTTCATTTTAATATGCCTTAGTATCTATACCGAATATTGCGATGATATTTTACTGCATTCCTTGCATTACATATGTTACGTGAAGTGCTTTTTTGGGTTTGCATTCTTGAAATGCAACAGCATTTTCCTTCAGTTACTGTACTCTTCATGAAAATGCAGTTTAATTTCTTATACAGAAGTCAGAAGCTACTTCCGATCTCAGCATTTGATGATGCGGCAGTGCGGTCTTATCAACAAAGTACTAATTCGTTGCACCTCGCGAAACTAGTAGCCATATGGGCTTTTGAAATTTTGGACGTAAGTACCAGAAGGTTGAAACACCATAGTGGCAAATGGAAAAATGATGCATGAGCAAATTGGTCTATTCAAAGCATGACCAAAATGACACTTATGATGTTCACACGTGGAAGCACCCACCTGTCCTTAAGCTCTGACATACTCTCATGCAGGCTTTAGTGCTACAGAGAGACTGGTCCCAAACAACTTCGGATTGGCATTTGCATCTCTACTTCGAGAGCACCTCAACACAAATTATTGCCAAATTCTCATTACCTCACACTAAATTTGTAGAAAATTTGCTTTGCAATTTTCACTTCAGGTGTGCACGAATATGTCATCTCTGTTAAACCTGCGCGGAGAAAAGAGTTGCTTCTCCCAGCATAAAAGGAAGAAATTTGCTCATTACGAATATTGTAAGCCACACTACTGTCGCAGCTTACACATGCGATTCAGATGTGAACAAGGAAAATTTGAGTTTGGCAGCATATTTTTAATAATGTAGGATAAAGGGATGGACTATTGTTTGGACATGCATCTGTCACACTGACTCCTTCAAGTGCAATCAGTCTGGTCTCCGTCAATCCGATGTAAGGACGGTGCACTTGTGCCACTGCTGTCATACCAACAAAACAAGCTGATTTTTGCGTGCGGTAAATGCTCCTTTCTAAGACCCTTTAACGCATTTTCTGGTTCTCTTAAAAAACCAAAATGTCTTTAATTGTTCAGATTCCATGTCGTAAATAGTAAGAAATATGATACCAGCTAGAGTCAGATGAACACCAGCCATTGCTCTTTTACCACAATGCATTCATTTTGTATTTTGAGTGGGTAAACTTCCAATTTTGGTTATTTCTTAAAACACCCTTGATGGAGCACTCTACTATCTAGCTTAATTACGGATTATATGGAGATGAACCACCTGCTGAGGAACCCCACATTACTCTCATTTGAAAAATGTCTATAAATTTAGTAAAATCAACAGTTTTGGAAGATACTGCCATCTCTAGCCTTAACAAAGAACATTTATCAAGCTTGCGACAAATTTGAAGATTCAAAAGCGATGCAGTTTTCCATTGGATTCACATTTGCACTGACAACTCCATTTTCTGTGCTGAAATATGAGTTTCACTTCGTTGAGGATTCTGTTCTGGAATAAAGAGGGAACAAATGATGCAAATTAATGAACCTTTATATCTAACAGTGATTTCAATAGCACTTATTTTTTGTACCTTATGTAGAAAAGGACTAGGTGGCGACTTTGTCTCCTTGCCAATTGCAAAAAACGAGTAGAATAGAAGCAGCCAAAATATTTTCTTTAACCCCACATTTTTTTGCTGCCATGGAAATATGTTTGCTGCTTGTATGATGCGACAGCTCCGTACTAAAAATTAGCTCTAAATCAGCATCATTATTTTGTAGACAGCGCCAACTTGGGAGGAGGAAAAGTGGTTTTTTGCTGTGCTTGCGTCGGACCACTTGATCAGGGAATGTTCTGACTAGGAGCTTATATCAAAATAGGGACGAATTCGTAGTTTGAATCTTATGACCACTAAGGCTTGGCCATGTAAGCTGTCACGTCATGAAGACGAGGTTCGGCAATACCGATTATAAGTATAAGAATATTTGGCAGACCAAATGCAGTATAGACAAGTAACGGTTAGGTACGATTGAAACGCCAAATGATGGCATTCTAATAAGTGGTACATGAGAAGAAGTTCATTGTTAGCAATTAGTTTTGCCGATGGTTTAATCCAAACAATGGGTTGATAATTATCAAGTAGAATTCGTAATGATGGAGACGACTACATTTGTTGTGCGGTTAATATGGGTCAACTACAACATCTGGCTTGCACTAGCTGAACTATCGGTATTTCCAGCCACTGGAAAGCGCTCAGTGTGAACGAGGATAGCACAGAGCGTAAGTTATGTCACCCTGTAGACATTACTTTAAGGCTCCTCCAGGGCTTGCTCCTGGCTACATCTACTATCTTGACAAAAGTAGGTAGACCTGCTCATGGCACAATGTTCCATGTTATTCTGAATTGGGACAGAGAAAAGTTGAACAGCACTTTGCTTGACACTAAGTACCACTACAGATTTGATGAGGAAACAAGTTTATTATGCGTGATGAGGACAGTGGTTTGTAGAGTAGGCGAGACTACTACTTAATTACGCTATCCCCAATGCATGTTCATAATGCTTCTTTCGTGGTAATAAAAACCTCCAAATGATTGCGCAACTCTGTCTTCAGTTGTAGTGTTCAGGGCGCCTTAAAAGTGCTTTGCAAAGTTTGGAGGCTTACAGTGCCAGAAGAGATGATAGGCTACATCCAAAATGGTGTCAAGGAAGCATGAAATAATAGGAGTCAGTATTTTGAAGGCTCAAGCGTTAATTCTTACTACCTTATTTTTCCCAGTTTTACAACCACTAGACTCAGTTTGCAACTTTGGTGCAGGCCTCACAGCAGTCGAGACACCTGCAATGAGGTTGTCACTTACCCAACATGATGTTTGATCTAGAGATGCCGGTTTAGTTATGCCCAATGAAGTGGCCATATGCGCAGCATGAAACCAGTCCAAGGTGCTACTACGATATGAAACCAGACAGATGTTATTTATTATTAGTTTGCAAATAATTATGTGGCAAACATTTACTCCAATTATATACATTCATTGTTATCACCCTTTAGAAAGACAAACAGTTCATAAATAATTTGGCAATAAAAATAAAATATGCATTGACAATTTAGCTGCAGGCCTTACAATTTAGAAATATAAGTAAGTGAAATTACCATTTAAAATTATTATCTTTAAAGCCCTTTGCGATTCTTACCACAAGCGGTGGACGCTTCTTATTTTCAAAGGGATGACTCAGATGATTTGGGTACGAGTTAAGGGGGAATTGCGTACAGGAGACAGAGTCACTCCGCATAATTGCAGTGCATGACGTGCAGATGGCCAAAATTTTGTTTGCTCCATTGTCCTCACACCACCCACAGACTGGGCTGCCTCACTTGCGCAGTCGGTCGGTTGAATTCAAACAAGGGCATGATCAATAAGCCTCGGGGAGGAGGGCAAATTTGAGAACAAACCAGAGGTTGTCGGGCAGGTAGTCAGAACCACTGAGGCTGGAGGATGCGACCACGTGGAAAGAGGCACCGCAGTGTACATAGAGCGGAGCTGGGAGACGAGGAGAACACAACCCTAATGGGTATCGTTCGGGTCCTTGTGCAGAATGCCGAGGAGTGGATGCGTCAGGCAAAAGAAAACGCTCAAAGATTGGAAAAGAAGGCTTTGGTAAAGAATATCATCGCTCCTGATGGTAAAAGGTCTATTTTATACCAAGTGGTGATGCGATTGTGCAGTGTATCGTTTTCTCCTCCATTTATGGAAAAGCTCACTCATGTTCGACCGACAAAGTGCCTGCCACTCAAGTAGTCAAAGTACAAATAGCCATAGTTTTCAACGAAAGCATCCGCCCATTTCCTACCTTTATGATGGTGTTTATTTATACTGCAGTCGTGTTGGAGTAAGAAGTAAAGTAAGAGAAACATGAGAGTAGTCAGGGTTTTATCCATCTTACATATGGCAGACAGGAAAAGTTATTTCCGTCTACATAATAAATCTGCCACCCATTTGTGATTTAACAAACTCTAGATTGAATTTGAAGGCTTTATTACCTGACGTGATCGCGACGATCACTAAAATTACATAAAGCTGCTCAGATATGTTTTAGTATAGAAATCCAAATTTGTTATCCGTTCTCATAGAAATCCTACTAAGACTTGAAATTCCCCTTTTCCAAACACGAATGTAGAAAACTGTCCGCACGTTTGAAGGAACTTATCATAGAGACCGCGCCACTTTTATTCGAGACCCGAATTTTATTTTCCTAGTAGGAGTGACCGGATATACGGTTTCCCTTTGCTACCTTATAGCAAAGTCAAACTTACAAGCAATTGGTTGGGTTTTCCCCCTTAATGTTGAGGCTAGTAAAGGAAGTATTCCGCCGTTCAATGTTACGCATAAATTGACAAAAATTTTGTAAATATTAAGTAAAATAGTTCAACAAATGAAATAGTCTTGTGTAGAAGTAAAAACAATGTTGTCTCTCATCTGAAATCGCGGAATATTTACTGAAACGATTAATAATTTACATTGAAGTCTTTTTTGGTTGAGGAAGCAAATAAGCTTCAACCGAAGATTCGTGGTTTTCTTGGACCTTATAAGTGCGAGTTGACTCATTTGGGAAGCACCTTTGAAAGCACTGCTTCCTACCACATGACTCAGACTCATGATCGCAAAGACCTGCAGACTGAAATGCTGCATCTGCAACACCAAAATTCACATTCACCTCGTCTGTTCCACCTTTCACAACTCTCCAGTAGCCTATTCAGAAGCTCACTTATTGCACAAAACGCCATCTTAACAAACAGCTTCAAAGCTGTGTGTTGTTTAAAGCGTCAGGTAAGGTAAGTTAGGTGCACATTATTAAGAATTCCATTCCAATGATTGCAATTGTTGTTGTGCCTTTCACAGGATATATTCCCAACTCTGTGGTTCGACATGATGTGCAAGTCCACCAGTACAGAGCTTTCATCGAAGTGAAGAAGGGAGCAATGGTTACGAAAGTGGTGGGTTTCATTCTGTGGCTCCTTATATATAGGCCATCTTTAACACTCTTTCCATCTAAATCCAGCCATATACTTAGTGATTGACTGAAGTTGACTTTCGGCACAACACTTTTATATTCAAAGTGCCACCTATCAGTGCCTAACAAAGTGCGATTGCACAATACTTCCCCTAACCTTACCAACACGCGGATATGCATTTGATTAGAATGTGAACACACTAGAACCTCTGCAAATCTGTATGGATCGTGCCAAAAACACACCGAGGGACAGCAACCAGGTACGAAAGGAGCAATTGGAGGCGATGCGGGTGGAGGCAGCTCGCTTTAAGCTCTCCGCCATCTACAACGAGTCAAAAAAGATTCTCCGACTGCTAGAACGAATTCCGGAGCAGCGTGAGACTGAGAGTCATCACCTAAGCTGTGAGCTCCCTTCTGCCACTATTTCTCAACACACAATGACTGCCAAGTTTAAAATGAAAGGCAAAGGGCATCTATAATTGCATTAACCACTACGTTCAAATTTACCTCTACTGAGCAGTTAACGCAGCTTCTGAGGTCTGCAACAGGTCAGGAGGGAATTAGGCCACGGGTTTGGTGCAACGCCGACCACTAATTCACAGAAAATAGGTGCTTAGATATATAAAAAAGGGAAAGAACGTATTTGCAAATGCATTGTGCTGAATCTCAGCATGCACTAAGTATGCAATGCAGTTTACTTGGTACGTTCATTTTCTTCGTCTATTTTATGCTAGCAATGAAGCACGTGGTCGTACACATGTCAAACCTGGCTTTGGTTCATGGTCCTCCAATTGTGGGGTACACTTGGTGGAATAAGTATGCCACCTCTTGAGCGGTTAGAAGTACCGAAGCAGGTCAAGAGTAGCAATGCATAAGTTGCCACATACTGATAACCGGTGGGCCCCAGATCGCAATCTAAACGCTTGCACACACTGGTAATCCAAACTTATAAGGTTCCCAGTAGGGTCAGCTGAATGTGGTTTCATTTAATGCCTCCGAGGTAATCAAAATCCTGGGAACGTGCATTTAGAAATACAATTATTTCGTCCCTGATTTCTCTTCTGGCATGCAAATAACCGAATGCGTTGCTCACAGTCTCAGGGTACCCGTTAGCTACCGATCCGAGTGGCTGTGTCTTTAACTGGACTAAGTAAGCCACAGTGGATGTTCACGACCTCATGGGAGCTACTGGGAGGGTTCATTTGTTGGTCATTCTTACTATCGACAGCTAAATAAAATAGGCTACAATTATTGAACTTTGGAAGGTATTAAGTTATTTTCTCTTTTCCAATTTTGGAACCGGCTTAAATAGGCTCATAAGTAGATTTATAACTACATCCTAGGTGTAGATGAATGTTTACAAAATCCCGTCCCTCGTGCTACCATGAAGCCATTTCAATGATTGCTTAACACAATTTTGTGGAAACCCATTCCAGTGCAGAGAACATTCAAGTGTGAGGCGGTTTACACCAGGATTGCTAATTTTTGAGAAGACTGAAATGCACTCGAAACCAATACATTTGCAACACATTTTTTCCTCCATACAGTAAGAAAGCACATAAGCCGAAAGCTCGCACTGTGCCGAATGAGAAGAAAGCTGCTTACAATGCGATTGCGTAGGGAGCTGATGACCCATGCAAAACAACGAGTGATTGAGGCACGTCAAAGCAAGAGTCACACAGAGCACGGCAGGAGTCGACGACTCCTCCGTCCCTCACCCAACGCGCCCACCCATAGCAATCTCACCGAGGATGAGTTCCAAGGCATGAAGAACAAATTAATTGACAATCTGATTTCTCAAGACAATGTCTACAATCTCATCGAAAGCGCTTTACAAGACCTACCCAATGAGGCGGCAGTTCAAAGAATGGCCACGATTCTCGGGTCCCACGTCCACCTCCACCAGTACCTCGTCACATTCAAACAACCCAAACATCTGCTGCCCTACGTCATCCACGTCTTCGGTGGCAGTGACAAGGCCTTCCAGTGCATCGACAAAGCACTAATGGGAGATCTCTGGTCCATCTACCGAATTGCCAAATGCATGGCATTCGATTTGAAGGCCACAGTGCGTCTGCTCACGAGCATTGAAAGGACAGTTGGTGCTGCCGCTTCGTGTCTCACCACCAGACCATGCCACTTTCACTATGTGGAAGACTTCATCAATCTGCTGTTGAGGCGAGAGTGGACTGAGGCGGATTTGGTGGAACTGGCGAATGGACGGTACGAGCAGAATCTCAAGCCGGGTGAGAAACCAAACCGGAATCCCCTCCTTGCCGTGGCCACAGGAATGAGTGAGAATGAATTTTTGAGGTTCTACAAGGCCTTACACGAGCTGGATTATCGGTATTTCAAGTCACTGGACAGCGTTCAGTACGAACAATCATTGTGCAAATCGTGAGTCATGTCACTCTGCAGTCAATACCCCACAGATTCTTCAGGGCCTTCTCCATTCACATCTACTCGGTAGATGCAGAGAAAACTGTTCTTGAGGCAGCATTTTATATTATTATAGACTGGGATAAGTGGAATTTCAATGGCACCATTGAGCAGAAATCGGTGCCTGATGTATTAAATGCCACTAGAGAATTGACGAGAAAACAAGTCCATTACTTAAGGCAATGCTAGCCGAGTGAAGATTAGGAGAGATCGCTTTGTGTTTGTGCAACTCCCCATTGAACATGCAAAATGTCCGTCTATCGGAAAATAAAGAGATTTAACCGATTGCTCACCTACCACTGCTGGTAGACGTGTTTGGTTGAATTACTGTTGCCCAGTGCACTTTATGTAGGTTCACTTTGATGGGAACCTACATCAAAGCTTTGGTATATGCTAGGCAGACTTTTGATATGTTTTAATAAAGAAATAGAAAAGTATATATAAATCCTAAATATTCCCGCCGTACTGGCAGAGGGTAAACTTATGCCAAAAGACCAGATAATTCTTCTGCTTTTCTCTAAACAACGTAAACAATGGGCATACACGTTTTCTCACCCAAGGGCAAAACTGACTCTTCACTTTCATTACCAACACCAATGTGTGCACCTGTTACATTGACTTATTATTTCCAAAAAGTCGACAAATTTGCTGTTAGAAACCTTTTACTTCTTACTACAAGTAGAGTAGAGATGGAGAGTGAATCGCAATCTCGGTACACTGAGATTCTTCGACGTATGGAGGATGGGAAGAATCATGTCATTCTCCGGCCCTCACACATTATATACCGAAAACTGGCCAGCCAGATGTTTGCAATCTCCACAGGAGGTGGACTACCCTCCTTTCTAGCCGAGTACTTTGCTCAACTGGTCGAGAAGCAGTTCATCATCATGTGCTCCGAGGTTCTTCACGAGGTTTGTAGTGGTCGCACTGTAATTGAGTCTCTCTCACTCAATATGAATTTATTTCTTCAAGCCTTTGTAGACAACTGCTTTCACATTAAACGCATTGTCCGCAACCGGTTGAGCGAAGCCGAGGTGACGCAAATTCTCATTAGTATCGTCAAGGGAGACAGGGATGAGGTGTATCGACTTGAGGGTTTACTGGAGCCTAACCTAGCACGCTTTCTTATCAATGTTTTGCGCACCCTATATGGCAAGGTAGTGAGAGGAATCCTCATATACGCACTGGTTTCAAGTGGCTCAGAAGAGTTGGACTCCCTCCTTCAGGAGAGTCTAAACCTTAACAAGGAATTACTGGCAAAGCCTCTCATTGAAGCCTTGGTCACACTGACCGATCTCGTCTTTCTTCTGGCAGAAGATTTGCGTGTCGACGAAAACATTGACAGCATGCAGGGTGTTTTGAGACAGAATAGGTTCTACATTGATGCAGGCTGCAAGGGCATCATCAGTATTCCGTCGGCTCCCACAAATTCCAGCCGATGGGCACGTCAAGCGAGGAGCATTTACATGCCCATCAAGACTCGTAAGTCCTCAGTCTCAGCATCTTCAAGAAGTTCGGCTGACTCCGTTACAGGAAAAGGCCAACGCAGTTTGCCTGCACTAGCGCCCAAACCTGGCAGGAAACGCTCGGTTCGTGACTACCGTTTTATGTTGACCCATGGTTTGCGCGTGCGTGCTACGCGTGGCGACTCCGAGGAGAGCTTACGGCAGGATTTTTTGGATCACGAGCCAGATTTCTTCTCGGCACAGAGAGGTGCCATTAACATGGACATAAATCCGGAGTCTGAGTCGGAGGTAGACTCGGATGACAGTTTTGTGTTCTCCTCCTTAATTGGTGCCTTCAACCGTGGCAAGTACAAGGTTACTGAGAGGGAGTCGCCAATCGATTTGTTAACAAAGCAGATCAAGAAGGCTAACGGTGAAGCACCGATGAGAATGATTATTGAACTAGAGCAAATGGAGTTAGTGGAGGATAGTTGGAGGGCCTTGGTTGAACTTCAGGGTAAGTGAAGTGTCTTAATTCTTCCAAATTTCCAGTTTGCCTATAGTATTGTCGTGTAGTGACTGTAGCTCTATATTACCAAAACAAATAGTTTTGTGGTAATCTGAATAATACCACAAGCATAAAACGCCTTTATTTTGCCATTGGTTCTACAATCATCTTTTTTATGAAGACTAAGGAGTAAGTGGGTGAGTAAGTTTGCCTACTTGCAAAGTAGTTATTATATCTTTCCAACTCCCTTGTATTCAACCATTTGTCAAATGTCAAACAACCTCCTATTTCTAAGAGTTTTGGTGGTGCTCAAAGTTTCCCTTACACCCAACGGCCATGTGAAAAATCTTCCACTGAAACGACCTCTGGCAACTCTTTGTCATGGTACTGCTTGAACGGCTTCATCTTTCAGTTTTATAGCAGGCAAAAATTAGAGTTTAGATTGGAAGTAGCAGCGAAATATCTTATTCAAACAGTTTCTTATGGTCAGAAAAACTACTTTACTTGCAATAGGCTAAAAATACTGATGTATTTCCTTTCTTTCTTCTATCTAACCTGTATGTTTGTTCCATTTAGGCATACAAAAAGTAATGGGTTCAAAGGATTGGGTGAGTGAAAGTAAATGCAACGCAATGCAGCTCATGCCGAAGGAAGGTCAGTTAGTTGTTCGTCCCTTTGTAGGATGACAAGACGGCCACTGCTCTGTCCAAAGATCTCTACTCTGCTGTAAGTTGTCCACTGAGATGTGGGTTTCGCGAGCTCATACTCAGCCACGTCAATCATTAAGTGATAAATAAGGCCCTTAAGGCAAGTTGGTAATTTTAACCGCTTGGAAGGTAAAAGCCAACTTAATGCTGCCTTGGCCTAAGTCTGTTCACACTGGCAACTTATCAGATGACAACCTACGGATGTAATCCAAGTTTACCACGAATGCGATGGCAGCAATTTTGATGTTTAAAACAATAATTTTGCTAGCTAATGAAGTTGGCCTCAAGGCTGGGGGCAATGCTTGGAGAGCAGAGATTGGAAAGAGTCGAGGAGTCGTTTAGTGCAGCGTCCCATGGAGGCGTTCAAGATGGCGCAGATCTAACAAAAATTCTGTGGCAAGAACTGTCGGCTCTTAAGTCTTCTGGGTGCGTGCTTTCATCCTCAACCATTTATTAACATTCTCGGATGTTATACTAAATTATAGCTTACAGTGAAGATTTTAATCAATTCATGCTCCTAATGATAAGGTAAAAGATTTTACCATTTAATCTTTATGCATCAGTCAGTGACATCAGGATATGCATTCCTTGATTTTTGGAACAAACCAACATGCTCATTGCCCATCGAGGCAAGAACTTGCAATAATGGATGTGTGGTTGATTCTTCATCCAAAGCAAGTCTAAAAAAGGTCACAATGTTTATTTGAAACCGAAAAAGTCGGGAATTTATGTGTAATGGACCCACTAACAGAATGCATTTCTTCCAAAATCTACATCTAAGTGGGCCAGTGGGTATGCTTCAGGATCTTTTAAAATTTCATAAACAGGCAAACACTAGGTTTGTATCGAATACAAGGCTTTCATGCTCTCTTAAGGATACAACCTTCTTTAGACACTGCTTTTTACCAGGTCCAGAATGATGAAGACAAACAGATGGAATAAGTAGAATCACTGTACACACTTCATTATAAACTATTTTAATTACTCCGCAGAGTTGCAAACTCAGCAGAAGAGACCTATAGAAAGTTCAAAGAATACCTCAGTTACCTGCGAGGTGAGCTCTCCAACGAAATGCATTTCCTTAATGAGGTTGATGCCGAGGCCCTCCACTATGGAATGAAAGATCTCGCTCTGCTTGGGACTGATGGTCCAGAAAATGTAAGCAAAGCACTTTTGTTGTGGAATCCCATTGTTTTGCGACAATAGTTTCTTCGGCTATTATGCCTCTGTGCCCTTGGTGAATGATTTTCGGCGTAGAAGCGAGTGACATCACTTCATCACTGTATTACAAATATCATTGTTGCGTTTGCACTGAGAATTTCAGTCTTTGAAATGCGAAAATTAATGCTTTCTTGGTATGTTTCTGGGGTTTCTTCGAAATTTTGCAATGGGAGCACTAATTCTGTTGAACGGTCAATGACGGCTACCGAAAACGCCTGTTGTAAGCACGCATGAAGGGTAATGGCAGCTTCAGTAACAGCAGCAAGACTAATAACTCTTACAGTTGCCGTGATGCACAGATTATAATAATAATAATAATGATCAAATTCTGAAACCCACGTCTACTTAAGTGTGCTTATTTTCAGAAGCAAGATGCAAGAACCAACGAGTCGGCGCCAAAAGAAAACGTAAGGTTTTCTTTGGTATTCCTGAACTACTATCTTGACCTGACATCACTCATTCCAGATTACTCATTTTAGAAAGGGTTACCAAAGGTATGTTATCATATGAGAAGGCTCACAAAATCATCCTCCAATTCAGATTTGCCATCAGACTTGGAAAAATGAACAAAGTACTGTGAGTTAAACAGCCTCTGAAACACGATTTTTCATCATTCATTTATAAGTTAACTTACACATTTTTTTGCTACTCAGATGGACCACAGTCTCCGCGAAACCTTCGCCGTATGTGCCTTTTACTGCAGTAGCATTCGAATGCCCTCAAATAGCGGAAAAACTTATGATTATCTATTTCCTTTATAGGCGCTTGTACCTATCAGACACTCGGTAGGTCCTTCAAGACTATCTGCAATTTCACTATAATCAAATGGCCACCTTTTGGGCACTCTGAAACTCTTCCTTACTTTTAACGTAAATATTTGCACACTTTCCGACGAAATACTGCTTCCTAAAATTTTTCCCGAGATTTCCCAGTTTTAAGGAGTAAAAATAGCAGTTATTTCATTACCCAGCCCATAAGTTGACAAATATCAAGTCAAAAGTGAGATAAACGGCTACCCTTATGAGGTAAAGAAGAAAAGGGATTCTCCTTTGGACCGCGTCCAGTCAGATTACTAAAAATTCCTGTCAAAGGAATTACCAAGGCAACTGCAGTTTTAACTCAGGTCCTTGTTTATATTTACATGATTCAGTATGTCAAAGTAAAAGAATTAAAACTTGATCGGGCCTTGGATTTGTGTGCAGAGTTTTCTCTTCACAGTTGATGTTCCTTTTCCACTGTTTTGTCTCATAAACAGCAACTCATCCGATGTTTAAAAAGAGTAAGTCTTCCACAGGACCAGTTAATAATAGGCTTTTATTGCCCAGTAGAAATAATCCTGAAGAATCTCAATAAATGAGAAGTATATCTTGATTTTCGAGACTTGATTGAGTGGGTGGGAAGCAGTGAGTACTTGTCGCGGAGATAGCAATTTCTGGTATACCTCTGATACTAATTTGTTGTCCTTAATAATGCTAGTTAATCTTCCCTTTCATTCTAGTCAGATGAATCATCAAGCAAAGGGGTTAGTGCAGTTTGGAGTTTTTTTAGAAAGCCTGCATGACAATGTTACAGTGATTTACATCTATCTTTAGAAGGAACCTACTCATATTGTGCCAAGCTTGCAGACAATGCTCAGTAGGAGGGAAATAATGGTGCGTCAGGTCACTGGATGGTTTACACTGTTCTTATGTGTTCAATTTGATCTCCAAGGATACTGTTTTTGCCTTTGACTTTCTACTCAAATAAAGTACTTTTAGTCGCCCTCGATAAACAGTTTGAAAAGAATTGTAATGCATTCAGTATAGGAAAAGTGAAATAGCTGATACGAATCAACATTCAATTGTACAATAGTTTGGCATGAAAGTCTTGAAACTATTTCGACCTCGAGTCTGAAAATCAACAATCAAACTTTTAAGCAATTATAACAAAACAACCAACCCTGAAGTAGAATAACAACATGAAATCACATAAAGTGTAGGCTAACGGCGCTAGCAATGCTGGCAGAAATATGGATAAGGAGGTCAAGAGACTTGGGTCTGAAAAGTCCATAGAATGAAAGCAAATATAATTCTAATTCAAATTTAAAAGCACAGTTTTAATATCATAAAAGCCAATATACTGGTAGGATAATGCTTGTAGCTGTCCTTAGGAACACCATTTGATCCTACTATCGAGAATTTCCTTGGAATCCGATTCATTAAAAGAAATCATTGGCCAATGTATCTGAGATGCTCAGGCACTAATCTGTGTTTATCCTGTCCTCTAGATTATGTCTTCCACACAACCCGAACAAGCCACGGTTTATTCAGCGAAATCCGTACGTTTATACCAAATATTTTGCAAATACTACTTGATTACCTATTCTTTCCTTCCCGTACTGTTACTCGACAGAGTGTATTTGAATTCTTATTAAAATTCTCCTATAAAAATTTAGGGAAAACCCTCCTCAGGAGAAAAGAAGGATGCAAGGAAATCTTCAATGGATCTTTCAGTGCAGGGCAAAGGCTATCCTGCGCAAACACTTCTCGAGCCCAGCGTCCTCAATATCCCAAAAAAATCTGCAACCTCGGATCGCCCACCTTCTCCCTCCTCATCGTCTCAGAAGGTGGACAATGAGGTGGACAGCATAAATGTATGGTTCCTCAGTTGTGCACTTTGAGGTCTTGCCAAGCTTTTATGCCCTATTTTTTGGCGTAGCATTTCGGGTCATCCTATTAAACACTCCTCAAACTAGGGATGTGCTCTTTTGTACCATTTGAGCTAGTCTTGAGTTGATGGGCAAAGGTAAAATAAGAGAAGCTTTCTCACTAGCAAGCCCAAATGGGGGAACATCAAGCCTTCTAATTTTGCTTACCATTTTATTATTTATATAGCGTAAAAACAGATCAAAAATGCAAGGGTAAATGCGCAAAGGAATTTACTTTATGCAGCCTGTTGCTTTCAATTTAAAAGGTTGAAAAACAAGCGGATGGAATATTTAAGGGGGCATTCCTTCCCAAAAGGAAGTCAGTCCATCACGTGTTGTATGAGACAAAGAAGGATGAATTGGCAAAATACCTGCAAACAAGGCATGGCTACAACAAGGAGTCCTCTGAGAAAATTGCTAACCACCTATTCAAAACAGGGATCACAGGTGTATCACACAATCGCCTCTCCCGCCTTCTCACAAAGCTTCTTCGGGAGAAGACCGCAAGTAAGGGAACTGTGGGTTCTGACGAAATCAGTGACAGCATACATCGCAATCTGGTCCAGAGATTAGACAAACTCATAGACTGGGTGGAGCTGCTTGATTCAGTGCCCGATATCAGTGCTGGGTTGGAGTCGACCACCAGTCCATCCTCACAAGTGTCAACCAAGTCCTACGCATCTGTGTGGTCAGTATCTGCTAGTGCTGAGCGTAAAACCAAAACGACATTACCACTACTAAAACCAGAGATTAAACCATCAGTGGAATCAATCAAATCAAAGGCATCCGCACTGATGACGATGGCGAAGAAGGCATCCACTACACCGACTTCACTGAGTAGTTCGGACCTAACAACGAGTGAAATCAGTAAGAGGAGCTCACCCCTAGTGGATGTAGTAGCCAAGACAGATTCATCGGAAAGTGTACAGCGCGAAATACGATTACTTACTGTCCCTAGTCCACGATTAGGTGAGACGCCTCTATCAAAGACTACAACCAGTCCGTACGGCACATGGGCCTATACCGCGTCGACAGAGACGCCCAGCAGTGAGTTTACCAATCGAGTTCTTACTGAAGAGAACGCGGACCTTGAGCCTAGACGCCCCATCGAGGCAGTTTTACGTGACAGTGCTGCCATTGTGAGTCCTTTCGAGGTGGCGGAGCATATCGCCAACGTTTTAGAGGCCATAATGGATGTGGGAGAGGAGTCAAATGCCTTGATTCGTGGCACGTTGAATGCGTTTGCTGAAAGTCCACCTCATCTCGATTACCTTGATAAGTTGGTGAACAAATACCACCAGGAAATGTCCATCTTTTGGAACGACAATGACAAAGGCGTAAAGCTTATGAATGTCTTCAAAGATTTGATCTTCGATACAGCCTCGATGATGTTGAGACACCTGGATACAGAGAAGACTGCACGTCTTCTCCGTCAGACCAAGAAAACAGCTTCAGCAATGTTCTTAAAGCTGTCTCAAATTGGAACCATAGTACTATCAGAGAATGATGTACAGCGAATGTTTGGAGGCATGTCAGTACTGAATTCAATCAGCCTCCTGGAGGGTGATTTGTTCAAGCACAGGAAGACACCAGGCCCGTCTCTACTTGGCAATGCTCAGCGGTGGTTCAAGCCCCTTGATCTGGTTCGCATTTTTCGCCCACCTTTCACTGTTCAATCCAAGCTTGATTTAAGTAGAGATGACGGCAATCGTTTGCCAGAAGTTCGACGAATTGTAGGGAAGGAAACGTCAGTGAGGAGTGGCACTTCAGCCATCCTTATTGCAGACGTAAGCATGTTCAGACCAGTTTGTCCAATTAGTAACTGAGTGCTTTCAGTTGCATTCTGGGAGGTCAAGACTTTTATTCCAAAGAGGCTTTTATAATAGTAATAAACTCCTTTCTCCTTTTCCCGTGCCAACATAATAGCGGACCCGCATAAAAGCTACCATTTCAGTGGTAGGCTCATATTTGACTGTCCCTTGAATCAAACCTTTAAAAGGGATTTCTCGTCTCCTGCAAATATTGGTGGTGTATTGCTTAACAATTACAGACCGCTCTGTCATCTCTTCCGCCTAAACTTATCGAAGCTGCACAACGAATTCCCATGAAAAGGCGTTTTACCCTCATGTAAGCTGTTGTTTTATTATTTTGTTTTACTATTATTATTATTTTTACGCAGTATTGTTCTTATTGGTGAGTTAATATGCCACTAAGCGGAACATTCCATCTGCTGATTAGGATAGGCAAATCATCAATTTCACTCTTTGAATATACCTCTTAATGAAGGGATAGTAAATCCAATGTAAATTTTTGAGGTATTCATCACTAAGTCTGCCAGAATTTTACTACACTTATGTTGTATCACGAATCCAATACCAGTGACAGAGTGGAGTCTTCTAAGACTTAAGTTAAAATAAACCGTTATATGGTAGCAACGAAGACAAATGTTTCTTTGCATCAATCTATCCATTCACTTAGTTTCAACGAGTAGTCTTTATAAAATCCTCATTGGGACTTTGGCTGGTGAAGAAATGGGCCTTCTGTTTGAGGCAATTGCGAATTCATTAGGCTGTTCGTCTATCAGTTTGAAACCATACACCTAACAATTGCCTGTTAGAGTGTCTGCCTAAATCATTACAAAAGCCATCGTTGTTTGAACATTAAGCAGGATATAACCTACTTACTTTTCGTCCGACGCAGATTGGCTGGATATTCATTCAGCAAACGATGTACCAAAACGAGATTTGGTTCCTTTTAGCTTCAAGTTAGCAGGCAGTAGTTAAAAACGAACGCCATTGGCGAAATTTTTGGTTTACTGTACGCCTTTTCGGTGATTCCACTTAATAAGATGTTTGGGCCCAACCAGAGTGAGTAAAGAGGTCATCTATGATGTGGTCATGTTCATCCTCAAGAAAGTATTCGAGTTAGGAGACAACTGTACGGGATTTTGCGTGAGTACTTGACTTCTTTAGGTTCAGTTCAGATGCCGCACAACTTTGGCCAGATACGTAAATGAATGCTGGTGATCACTAAAAATAGTATTATGTTTAACAGGTCGTGCGTTGAGGGAAAACTGCAGTAAAAACAAATTTTCAAATACTCAATCAATTTGGTTCCCAAATAGCACATCTTCCAATCGTCTTTGGAACCCGACTAAACACTCAAACAGTGCTCCGATTTTTACAAAATTCTGCCCTACTGTAGGCTAAATCGTAAAATGTCTTTCTGAAGCCCATGTTGCAATTTACCCTAGAATAAAGGAGCATTTCTACTTACTTGCCTGTTTTTCCTCCAGTTATAAACATGCTAAATTGGAACTCAAACTGAGTTCATGGTATGTCAAAAGCTGTCAGCTAAATCGCTTGATTTTCCTCGATCACTAGGATTTCTGAAATGCATTTGTATAGCTAATGGTGCGTGGCAAAGAACTTCTCATTCTTTTGAGTTTTTAATTTTTTGTCTTTGACAGAACCGTCAATTTAAGCACACTTCATTCAGTTAGAAGAACATCGAAGTTTTTAAAAATTCCTACCTGTCTACTTAATGCATAGGCCAGTGTGAATCAAAATTCACTTTTCTGTCTGCACGGCCCTAAAACGGAGGTTTCACCGCATGCTACCTATTCTGACGAGTGCAGGTCCTTGAGGTTAGAATGAGGTTATCGACTGATCAACTCACAAACAGCTTCTAGGGGTTTCAAAATATGCCAATAGTTTTTTCCCAAATCCATAAATTGTAATGCGTTTTCTTACCAATAATCCAAAATTCAGGCAGGCTGACAGGTCAGCGGATGTAAGGGCACGTGGTAGCAGCCGGGATGGATGGACAAATGGAAGGATGGAAAGTTTGCAAAACTAACTTAATTATTCCATGTTATTCGTGTATCTTTAGCTGAAGTAATTAATAAAATAGTTAATGAATATTTTTGCAGTCTTGACGCTTTGGACGCTAGACTGCAGAGTCGCATTCGCGCGATAATGCGAGATCCTTCGATGAAGGGCCAACGCGACATTATGAAGCTCATGTCCACCATGCTGCAACAATCTGAGAAGGTCAAATTTCGTGTTAATAGACTGCTAAATGCTCTCGGTCTTCCGAAAAACCCAGAAGGTCAAAACCTACCGTAAGTCTTCAAGCCCTGTAGATTGTGAGCCTCGCCTATAGGTCAAAAGTCAATGTACTGAACTGTAGAATACAGCACCCCTTCCTACTGTTATATCATCAGTCCCCTAGCAAGCCATGCCGTTCAGGAAGTTTTTCTTAAACTTTTCGTTAAAATAAGCATTCAATACTTTATGGAAAGGGTAAAACCAATCATCTGAGACAGTGAAACATTAAATTTATTTTACGCCTGGAAGTGCATATACGCATGAAAATAGCAAAGTTGTGTCCGATAACAACTTGTACTTCCACTTTCCTTTTAATACTTTTAAAGGACCTTGCAGGAAGTACAAACAAATTCCCTTGAATCGTGCTTAGTACATTCAAATTATCCATACTTCGTTGTGACGCGTTTCCCCCCAGCTGGCTTAGTGGATATGGGAAAAGAACCAAATGTTGAAGAGGCAGTTCATGGTCTTAAACAAATAAGATGAAAGTGTTACTATTCCAGTCATCTTTGCTTCGGTTATGGCCAGGGCAAGTACACTATTGTACATCCATTTACTGCAACATAGCCAGTGCCAATGTCCCTAAGAATTGGTATCCTGGATGACTGAATTGAATCGCAGTTTATAAAACACGAGCAATGTAACATTTCACCTCCACGGAACTGCGATCCATGAGTTTACCTTTGTTCAAATGGTTAGCTAGATTAAGAAAAGTGAGCTTTGCCTTTTTTCCCAGAGGGGACATATCGAGTTTCGTACGAGTGGTGAACCGGCCTTCCTTTATCAAGCCTCACGAATGGGCCCGCCTCACGGGGAGAACTGGTCTCATGTCATTCCGTTTCGGCAATTCTACGCTGTGCCATCGGGGTGAGAGAGGAGCACTTGGACCACTGATTCGAGCAGATGCAATGGCAGATCTCTCACACAAGATGGTTGTCAATTACGACCTTGCACACATCTTTAACCGTCATTCCCTCTTTCAGCTCACTGAGTTGTTTGGAGGTTCTTAACGTCTCAATCTCACTTTTTCCCATCTTTTCTATGCAATTAAATAACCCCTTCGATTTTTATAAATCCTTTTTTGCTTTGCATTGGCTCTATTTATCCCTTTATTGATTAACTCTTGTCCCACTTCCTTAATGATTCTTACCTGCTCGCTTTGCCATCTCCGTATCCACTGCTTACTTATCTGTGATTGACTTACTCTGCAAAATCAACGGACGATCATTCAATTCTTGAGCCCGTTTCTAGGGATTCGGGAAGTTTTCAGCATCTACACAGCTTGGAAGACGACGAGATAGATTCTGAATTTCATCTAAGGCCTAGAAATTAAAAAAATCAGGAACAACCTCAAGCAGTTTCATCAGGCGCTTTCCATCACTCAAATCAGTGTAGAGATTCTTTACTTCCAAAATGCGCACAAAAATATGTCATGGGACTCATATAGAGACCGCGTGCGGGCTTAAGGTAAAAGTTAATCCAGGTTGTAAAGGCCTTCTTTGGACTAGAGCAGCATAAGCATGAAGACGGCCGATAGAATTTTGTTCATATCGCACTGATTCAGTACCATGCCTTGAAATATGTAAAAAAGTTTATAATCATCTTGCAGTGACTCGTCGAGTATGTAAAAGTTCAAACTGTTGCCGAAATCAATAAAAACTAAATTTGAACTAAGCGATCCAGGTTTTTAAAAACGGCGTTAAGAGCAATATTTAACTACATATTTTTCTCTGGTGAGTTTTAGCTTACAACTTTAAGCAAATCATTCTAAAAAGTGAAGAACAATTACATAAAATAACAAAACAGAGGGCTATGGAATTTTGCCTATTAAGGCTGATTCGATAAAATCTTAGCAGAACGGGAAGACCAAAGGATACTCATGGGAGACAAACCATGCATAAAAGGGACTGAGAATCGTTGCAACGACCGGTTTCGTCAAAAAGCAGAATCGTAGGATTATCAAAGAATGGTAAACAGCGATGTTATTTTGCGTGAATAGATGTAGACGTAGTTAAAAGTTGATGCAATATTTCAAACATGAAGTGCCAAAAGTGCAAGGTTTCTAAGTAACAAATGCTGTTAGACATTTTTAATATACAATTTTTGTCAACATTATAGCAGAGTTAGAAACCACACTAGGTGTTTAAGCGCCATTTGCCTGAAACCGCCCCCGTAAGCTGCTGTCAACATTTTCGGAAAGTGAACGATCGGCCTTGGAAAATATACCCGTAATCTTGAAAATTAAAACCACATTCATTCATATACCAAAAACAAGTTTAATATTTTTATTACTGCGTTTTGACGAGCAGCTTGTAATATTGTCAAGGTTCTTCATTTCTCAAATGTCAGGAGTTTACTTGAAAATGAAATACGCCCTTGGTTAGAGTAAGTGTGCATTTGATAATCATCCTTATGTTTGGATCTGCATGTTACTTATTTGTCGCTCCAATTTTATGGCAAATTTTGCCTTTTATTAAAAACACCCTTCTTTCGCTAAAGCCATTACGATAATGAGGATACCGCAGCGTCCCGAGACCCCCTGAAGACGAAAGAAGACAAAATACTCGAACGGAATATATATTTAGCGCAGAGAAGGTGTCTGGGCTATTGGCATGGCCCGAAAGGCCAGCTCTTCCAGCGCGGTACAAGAGGGCTCATTAAAAGTCCAAAAGTGGCCCCTCACCAATACCGAGGTATATACCACCACTGTATTACACTACATTTAACTACTTGGATGCACAGGTACCCATAGATTGCATTTCTCTCCATGATGGTAGCCTCACAGCTCTTTTTAGTAGTCTACTGCGCTACATTAAAACCCATAATGACAGTTGCTCCTCATTTTGAAAGAATGTATACGTCGGGCTTTTGAGTATGCGCTAAGTGTGTTTTCCCCCTCCATTTTCACAGTCTCTTATCATTCATCATATGTATCGCCACTACAGTTAATGCATGCTGCGGTCTACGCACATACAACTTGTAATCCTGGCTATGCATTAATGCCTTCAAACCATGCAGTACCAGGACCATCATTCCCAATCATCTGTCAGTCAGGAACCCGACTTTGGGAAGAATGAAGTTGGTCTAGGTATTGCTGTTTATCAAGAAAATTGAGTAGAGCAGATGTAAAGTATAAACCTTGGATCCTGACCTAAGCACCCAGCATCTCACCAATAAGCCCCAAATTTTTGTGGTGTGAAATCTATAAAAAACACGATCTAGTGTTTTATATCAGCACCGATTCCAACCTCCTACATGTACTCCATCTTTTTACCTGAGCTTGCCCGAGAAGTGTGGTACACAACTAGAAAGATGTAAATTAGTCCAAGAAGGATGTTTTAAAGCAAAAAAGTTATGTGTTATCGGAACAATAAAGCCCTTTGGCAGTGGCAACGGCAAGGACGCTGCTAAACCCAACAGCAACTATAAGAGCTAAACATGCCATAGGGAGCTTGAGCAACAATTATTTCACCGACCAAATTTGAAGCTTCCTTGTCGAAAGTTGGCTCGAGGACTCCACCAAGATGCTGCTAAGGTAAAATAGCTGGCCTTCAAAGGGGGGACCATCCTCTTTCCAGGCATTTTTTAGTATGTCTTGAATGCATTGTAAAAATAGAAGACTGAAAGACGGGAGAATGAAAAGCATGTGTGGTTTAAGTAGGAAACAGAGAAAAAAAGAAGTTTTAATAAACTTCATGACATCTGAGCAAACACGCCTCAGAAGGTGGTTTAAACTTCACTTCCACTAAATTAATTTTTCAGATCAATCCGCCAGGTAGGAATTGACAAATGGATCTTATTAACGACACTGCTAAATAATCTAGGAAGTCTCTAAATGCATTGCAGCCTTCATCATTCCACTTTTGTTCCCTCACATGACATTCACTGGAAATACCTGCTAAAGTGTAAAAGGGGAAGAGGCTGTAAAATTGGGTTTTGCAAGCGTTGGCATGGCATCCTGCATGGGGTTCCAGCGTCTCAGCTCTTCTGCAAGCTAATAATAAATCGACTTCCAGATTGCTATGCCTTACCACTGCTACGGTGGTGAATAGGATTGGGATAAGTATGCGATTCCTGCACTTGAACCCTCATCGAAGGTCGTGGGTCTTGATTGAAGGAACGATTGTACAACAGACGCAGTATTAGTCGAATGAGCAAAGGCTGAGCAAATGCCAGGAGGCCAGATAATTCCTCAATGGCTTTGTTTTTATCTAGAGAATATTGTACCCTTACATTAAAACACAAAAAATTGTATTTATTGATGATGTGTCAAAAAATTATGCAGTGCAGTAAGAAATGTGCGATTCATTCAATAGGTGCAACTCAAGATTTACTAGTTTCTCAAAGTAGCTTTTACTGATTTCTGTGAGAATACATAGTCTTTGACGTGATTGCTTCGATTTCTGATAGAAGGGAGTGTTTGGCGAGGTAAGGATGACACTAACTGCTTTGTGGGTAATTTCCTAATATGCAATAAACCACGTTGACTTTTCAGGTATCTGTTGTTTATGCCTGGCGGATCCCACACATTCGTAGTTGGCTAAGTAGCAATGCTCTAACCACCCGAAATCGTCTATTCCTCAGTTTTAACCAAGCTACACAAACAAAATGAGACCGATAACAAGCACAAAATTTAACATTACTGATTTTACCTGCAACAACTCCTTTAAGCGTCCTGTCGCAAAGATACCTGAGGAGGTGTTCAATTTCTGGGAGCCTCGATGGAGCTATTAGGCTACAGCTTTGATGGTCTGATCTGATAGTGCTTTCAAATCTGCTTGCTCATTTAAATTCTTCAACCGTATTCTGAGGGAATAAATCTGCTTAAGTGGGAGGTGATTTACATCTTCTGACACTTCTTTTTATCCCCTATCACTGGATCTGCAGTTTCATCTAGAATCGTAACCAAGGCCTGCTCGAATGAATAAACATCGATGCTTACATCGCGCACACGTCTTTATTACTAAAGATGAATTGTTATAGACTTAAATTAGTGCAATTTTAGAAATCAGGCGGTAAAAAACTTATTTAACTCGATAATGGATTGAAACTGCAAACAAGGTGGCTTGAGGATGTTTTAATCAGCATTAATGGTGTCTGGTACTTTCTGAAAATACTACTATCGACAGTGCTTAAAGGGGCGAAAGAGTATGGTAATGAGAAAAACTACTAAGACCAAAAGAATACCCTTAATTTTTCGCCTCTTCTAAGACATCTTACAAGGGAATATGCTCAAACTGGTGCATTTCTTGTTCATCGTGTCTAAACCCAGCCCCATACACTAAAATTGAAAGTTATAGCAGATTAACGTTTCCAGCTTGTCTTTTCTAAATTAGTCCGTTAGCTGTGGATGACCTCCATGTACATCTATTAAATTTCCGAACAAACTCGCTTGTCTTTATCAACTATAACATACCTTTTCAAAACTAACCAAAAGACTAGATTATAGCTAAATTTTGTTTTACTTCAGTTAATCTTAATAACCCGTCTGCGTGAGCTCCCCGTATCACGCAGATGCCGTTGCGCTACACCTTCAACGCCTATCGTCCTCTACTCTGGTTTCATACCCCATGACAGGGAAGTTTGGATAGAAATGGCACTTTTAATCCCAAAAGGATGCCGAAAGCTTGCAAGTTATTGAAGTTTTAAGGAAATTGGAGTTGGTATACTCCTCAGGAGTTGCTAATGTTACTTTGGTCACGTAACTCAAGAGTGTATTCAAGAGACAGTGTATTAAAATACACCTCCAATCATGCTATGGCTTAGTACAACTTCAGAGAGGCCTTGCAGATGTACTGTTTTGCAACCTCTACACACAAAGCCTTAATTTAATTGTGAATATCTCTATATTAGTATGATATGTCCAAAAGTAAATCGGAAAATATTTAATGTCATACACAATTTGGAATCAGTAATAATAAAAAAGCTTTTACGTTATAGACGCTGGTATGCTCTTATGTTTCTGTTCCGTCTAACACTACCAGAAACTGCTCAAGGTTTTCTTTAAACGCTTTACGGTTTGCGTTCTCAGCCAGTCTATTCACTCGTGATGTCTTGCAAAAATGGCATTTTCTGCCTACGGAGCTGTGAAAGTCTCATCGCAGTTTCTGCAAAATAGCTATCACACACCCCTCTGTGGGTACTTTTTCTCCCTTGCACTCGAGTGGCATGAAACATGCGTAATTTATTGGTGGTGGAAGTTTGATAACTCGACTGCACCAGTTCTGTTTGGAGGTATGATTTACTCCTAAGTCGATCAACATATTTGTAACGATTTATCATTAGTGTTTTTTATTCCTCTGGTCCTATTTTTAATGGGTAGTTTACAAACGGCACTGAATAAAACTGATGTTTATTGTAGCATTGGCAGTCTCTTTTGACGACAAAAGAAGTCTTGTATCAGGACAGGATGCGTACTGCCAACGTACAGAAGGGCTGAGCGACCACTGGTTTGGTCCTAAGGGCATTCATTTTTTGGTGGAAGTACAAAAACAGAGCCCTAAAAGCTCGCGAAATCAAAACAAGAAGTTAAGCAAAGTGTTAGGGCTGTAATTTTAACCATGTAAATGCAAAGTAACATCTATCAAGGTGGTGGATGAATTTCCTTCGTTACAATATATAATGTGTACGATAAGTGGTACCTGCTTGACAATTTTGAAATAAAAGATAAAGGTATTACTTTTACTCAACAACTAATCTAATGCCGATGTCTAAAACGTTTTAGACACGTCTCTTTCTGAAGCGCCAAAAATGATACTACCTTTTAAAGCAAAACCATTTATGCATAGTTGCGATATTAGATAAGCCATCATAACCATGTAGATGAAATCACTGATTTCCTCCTACACTTTTGATTCGTAACATCGTTAAATATCCATTGACTAACCAACTTCGAGAAGAGTTGGTTTTGGTTTTGCAGCGAATGCTTTCGCGTGGCTACCTTATTGCAGAGTTGTACTTTTCAACAAAAATTGCTGCAAGACTTATTAGTCTCGGGCCGCAGCCTCCAGGATCATATTGTGGGGTCTCGCCTTACTGTTCATGCCCCTACTAATTTAGTCCTTTAAAGGATTGAGCTGCTTTTATACCTGTGTACCAGAGGTGGTTTGAATCACCTGAAGTCTCATCTAATCCGATAAATTAGGCTACACTCACAATTATAAACTGACCCGAAATTTGTCCTGATTGAAGAAATTTAAAACTCTTATAGGTAGCTAAAATTGAAGAAAGGGTTGGCTATCTAAAACTATGGAAAGCTGTATGAAGGTGCCATTGCAGTTCTGTTCAGTGGGATCTGGCAAATGTCACTTTTAACAGTGACAATCAAAAGACTCGAGGCAGGTACATTAGAAACCAAGCTTTGGGCCTAGTTCACTTGAATTTGCTGAGATCCTTTACATTATCTCCACCCGTTTTAACCTCCTGCATGACATTTAATTTCCAAAAGCCATGTAAAGGCCTTTCCTGAAAGGAGTTTGTTTAAGCAGCTTTAGCATGACTAAACAAAATGAATTCGGCCTAATTGCAAAATTACTTTATTTTTCCTTGGGAAATGCCTATAATTTGGGGCACCTACAACAACTGCGATTGTCAAGTATTACCCTCTCCTCAAATCTGCATGGTCACATCTAAGCAAAGGTAACAGTGGCAATGGAATATTGGCAAAGAATCATTTTTTCCGATTTCTACACATCATAAAATATGTGCATGATCATCTTGAGCACCAAACTGTTGCATATTCTACTGCTCCTCACATAAGTCCATTTTTATATCCGCACTGTAAAAGTTCCTCTCATGTATCACTTTGACTCCTCCCACCCGATCCGTCAACCCTTTTGGTGGAATGCGTTGCAGGTGGTATTTTGACTTATGCATTATTCCTCCTGCATTGCTCTGCTTTCATAGAGTCATTTCAAAATGTCGGGAAGATGCTCAAACAAAGTTCCTTTCTTGTTCCCTCAGAGATGTGATATTTATGGATGGGAATTCCACAACACTATCCAGCTAGTATTAGGTAGATCTAGAAAACATTTAAAACCCTCGATTGCTGACAAGTAATTCGCTTTCAAACCATTATCCCTTAATCTGCTAACCACATCACCAGATTTGCGCTTATTCGTCTTCCTTCGCAATTACTTCCAATTGTTGCGACTGATTTCGCAACACATGCACAAACACAAGGCATTAAATCAACCTTACAGGTGGCTGTAAAGGCTCCGTCAATCCTTCCTAATCATCGGAAGAATAGATCACATTTGCCCTTCCATTTGATTCACGAGTAAATATTTCAATATGAAAGTAACAACTGGACACGAACTTCACCACTAGCAGAGACTTGTAAATATGGGGAAAGTGGTGGTTAGCAGCAGGAAGGCAGCCATACCTTCGAACACATACCCACGTTAAATCTACCTACATATCCTTATGCACCTACTGTTGTAACACCCCACACGCTCACCACTGTTCCCCATCCTAATGGAACATCCCTTTGATCTCCATTTTTCAGCTTTACAGGAGAGAAATGTGACAACGATGCTTCGATAACAGTTGGGAAATCAGCATTTCCTCCTACTCCACTCGACTACTTTCGTGTTAGGTACTGTGGGATAGGCTGGTCAGGAATAAGGCGAATGTCTACCTGGTTTCCCATGGGAGTCCGAAAGGTGGAATCGAGGGTCGGCAGGGTGTCATAGCAATCGTTGAGTAGGATGACAAGGTCTTCAATTGCTCTTCTGTTAACGAAACACCAAAAGTTGTACTTAAGCACCTATGAGGAGACTCCCATCATTCATTTGGGAATATTGATGCGGTACGCTGAGTAAAGCCTTGTGTTTTGTGCGAAGTGACTGCAAATCAAGTGCCACTTATATGAAGGTAATCTCCAATTTATCGATGACAGTGGAAAGATAATCGAAAGAATACAACGACAGTGTGCCACGTAGTCAACAGCTTGTGTAGTTGGTTACCACAACAAAGGAGAATAGCGAGCATCTGTTCGATGTCCATATGGCATTCCGAAGTTGAGTGCACCATCTACTGCTTGGCTTTGGCCTCACTTTTCGCCTTTCGCAGACGTCTCTTGGCTAGCCACAGTCTCTTCTGCAGTCGAACGTTATTGAAGAACCAGCCAATGTCACGATGCAGAGTGGCCAGATCGAGCAGCACAAGAGACACGAAGAAGATGACGATGATGCCGATGACGACAGCACCCAGTTGGTTAGCCGAGGGGGCCTCTATTGGTGGTGGAACATAGCGACCTGCGGAACTTGTGGTCAAGTTTGCGGCCACCGCTGTGATGGTTAAAATGGACAAAGTGTTTGCTTTGCATCGATTTTTCACAGTACATGCAAAAAATCAGGAATTTGCTTATTTAGTAAGTGAGCGTTATGATATGCTATTCATTAAATGCCCACTCAAGTACTTGCGTTCTTCACCCTCTGTGGATTGTGTTTGCATACTAGTGTAGTGGTAGAAACTCGTCTGCTAACACCACACCCGCTTACCATGCTGACTCGCTTTATGATGACTTCAGGGAAGACGCGGAGTGTGGAACCATTAGCACTGGGAGGGGAGGTCGTTTGCATGTGCAAACGTTGCCAGGCATGAGTGTTGATGTATGAAGATGTCAATTATGAATGAGCGAATTTGTGGAATCACCATCTGTATTTGGCAAATGCCCGACTTCGAGTTACGCACAATAGCTAGTAGTGGGGGTGCGTTCATGGCTCAGGGGGTTTGCATTTAACCCCAGGATAGGGCTCATGGTATGTTGCATGCCGGAATGTGGTGTTGCTGTTTCCAGTGATGCCTTGGGCAAATATTACTGTGAAATACAATTGGCATGCAGCCAATGCTATTTGTGGATTATGGTCACGTTTCTACTACCATATGCGCAATAGATTCCGCCTTGATAGTGAGGCAGTCTATGGCCTGAAATATCATTAAAGGTACCACTGCACTCTTGATGTCATCTGCGATCTTCCTACTTGGGCGTGAATGCAATTTAACAGAGGGTTGTGCAGCGGCCGAGGTGAGTTGCGGAGAGCTGCAAAGATGACGTTTAGAAGAGGAGGGAGTTATGCGGTAGCTTGACATTTTTACAACAACACAATCACCTTAGTCTCCATGGCTCACTGTTCTGTTTAGGCAAGGCGATATATCGGCCACGTCAGCATCCCTGTTACGGTTTAAGTGGGGACCATGGGGACAGCAATATCTGATTAGAAAATGCATGTATCACCTATTCATTTGCCACTTACCCCTTTACCTTATCGAGTAGGAATGATAAAGTGAGGTGCAATGTGCATTCTAGAACTGCTTAGTGTAAAAGGCAATGCAAGAGCTGCTCCTATGCGAGATTAGCACGGCATCAGAGCACAACGTTCAGGACTCACTTATGCAGCCGTAAATCTGCGGTCTCCAGCGCCCAACAGGACCGCAAGTGATATTCTGATCCGGCGTCTTGGTTACCGTCTCGTAGCCCTCCTGACATACGTACCGAATCGTTGTCATATAGGGGTAGAACACCGGCTTTAGTTTGCTACGTGTCTCCTTGGTGCCATTCTCGAATGTAATCGTGAAGTTGGCCTGTATGTTGTAGTCCCCTTTCACCAACACATCCTCGTACATGCATGTGACCGCTGCAAATGATTGTGATCCTTGAGGAATGCATCAGCTCTATTCATTATTAAAACGTCACGTTATCGCCATTTCGAAAGTCTATTTAGGTTTCGGATTTGACTTGATTTACCCACTGCACGCAATCATTGAATAAATGCAGAGTGGCAAAATTTATTCCACTGCATTTTAATTTTTGCGATAAAACGGATCCAACAGTCATCATTTGTCCCTCTCTTATTCCCAACACCCTTACTTTTTGTGGTAGAATTGGATCTTACTTGCAGTGTGATAGCATGTCCATTATGTTGAACTGAAAATATGCTACAAAAGACTGTAATAAGAAGAAAGTAGGAAGGAGCAAACCAATGCGTTCTGCACCGATCAACGGATACGCAAGCAATCGAGTGTTTTAAATGCTACCACAGGTCGCAGCTACTCGCTGTGGGCAGGTATGCCAAAATTGAACGTGCTTTGGACCACTGAATAGAAGCATGCAGACTCACGTTGGCAGGACGAGGGTAGAGGTAGAAGTGTTCCGCTGTATCCCTTCCATTCGCCCACACTGCTCTCTCCCGCCTTGAGGCCACACTCGACGTACTTCTCGAAACTGCGATCTGGGTAGAAGTAGGAATCGTAGCATCTGTAGGTGACCACATTGCCAAACTGACTGAACTGATTCACCTGTAGAGGACCGAACTCCTCCTCAGTTAGTCGGCTTCGAGCACTGGACAGTGTAGCATATTCTGGTAGCATGGCATGCATCTCCGTCTCGTTGCAACGAATGGCTGAATGGATGTGTTAAAAGGATGCATTTGGCATTAGATATGTCTATATTGATGCGGCGTTGCTGAAGCTAAATGATGGATGCTCCACCACTGTACGGTTAACTTGTGCTTCGCTTTTATGCAAATACTGGAGAGTTTGACGGGCGATGCTCCCGTTCGTTCCTTTATAATCAGGGCAAAGCAGGTTCAGATAGCATGGCATTGTCTTTCCCTGTTTGGTTTTCCTAGACTAGCATTCCCAGTCGTTTGGTGTGCCCTTCACAGCTACCAGTGAACCTGTTTTGGTTTACTTACGTTGCATCGTCAAAGCTGTCGTGTTAATCGCTTTGATGATCAAGTAATTTGGCGAGTTGACATTCAACTGTTAACAGTTTCACGAGCATATTGGGTGAGGGGGACTGAAGACCAGCGTACAAATCGCTCGTATGTCTTCCTTGTGGAGGCGCCTGCAATGGAATTCCAACGAAATGCACATAATGCCACACGCTTCAGCCCTTTAACGAATCCAAATGGAGGGCACGAATAAGGGCATCAGTGCACCACCACCTGTGGAATTATTTAGTGGTTAAGAACCAACCTCTTCATTTGCGTCAATTCATGTTTTGCACGGAATGATGTCTTACGAATTGGGTTTGCATCCAGTACTTGACCAAACACTGAGTAGTCTTTTACCTCACACCGCATTGAACAGGTCAAATAGAAGAAAGTGGTGTGCTCTAATTTAAACTCACTCGTTTGTTGACATGGCATTGCCTCGTACAAGCTAAAAGCGCAAAATCGAGTGGTGGTCCAAGGTGCCTTTACTTTGTTTTTATGAAACTAGCGCAATGTACTGAGGTTCAGAGGATTTAAGGGTTTTGCCCTTGCCACCTTTGTGTTTGGATAGAACACGGAGTGAGTAATGCGTTCCGCGTCTGAAGGGCAAATGGAAGAAGCACCGGGCAAGCGACTCCACTTCCTGTTACCTCCTTCCATTCCGTAGGCACTTCCAAACTGATGTGTGTGAATGGTCAGCTAAATTGGTGGTTTTAATTAAGCCCAATTTCAAAGAAGGGTTAGAGGCATCCTTACAACCAATGTAAGTTGTAAGTGAGTTAGATGGGGGCAAGCATGACAAGCCCAGGACTAGTCAAATTTGACAAATCGAAGGTCGTATCTACGATTTACTTACTTCCCTTCACAAAGGAATGTACACTTTTGCCCACTTTCAACTGAATAGGCTGTTGGTGAATTTTGCTGCACCATTTATCTACTCCCCTTTCTGTAGTGCAATGAAGCATTGCTTACATCGCCTTACCGACGGTTGAGCATCTACTCATACCAAAACAGGCTTAACTACATTGTTGCAGTTCCCTTTAAAAGCAGTTGCTGTCGTGATGCACGAGCATGCATTCACCTCGCCCTTTAATGCATGCCACATGTGGATGATGAGTTACCTGGCTTAGCATCAGTCGCTGTATGCACACATTCACAGGGTAGTTGTGACTGGTGTGGGTTCTGGCTTTCGTTCAGGCATCAGGTAGTAATTTGGATGTTAGAACACTGTGAGTGGGTCTGTGTTTCCTCATCGTAATAGGCTTGCGACATACCACTGCACGCATGACACGGATCAGGATACCATACACCCTGATGGCTGTTGCTTGACACTGAGAGACACTGCATGCTCGCCGTCTCCTGTGTTGGATCCAGTGAGTAGACATAACCCGCGTTGCATTTAACGGTCACGTTTTCACCGTACTTAAAACGGACTCTGTCAGGTGGCTTGATTGTCCCATTTGCCACGTGACACAGAGAGGTTGGATCCAGTTCGCATGACATTTCTATAGAGCAAGGGAGAAAACTAACAGGGATAAGTGTTCAAGATTGTCCCATTAAGTGACTGCCATTTTGTGAGACAGGTTATGGCTTAAGACCAAGGTGAAGACTACAATCACTGGTGGGACAACCTTGCCACTCACCCTGGTTCCCGCATTGCTCTGCAGTGCTGTTTACGCCTACTTCACATATCGTCAAGGCGAACATGCCCTATGTAAAGTAGCCAATACCAAGTGCTCTGCTGCTTGGGCGATCACAGTCTAGTGCATCACGTGTAATTTAGAGAGAGAGACCGGTTCCAACTAGGCAGAATATCCATGGCAAAAACCGTTAGATGAAGGTGGTTAAATATAAACTGCCGCTTACCATCACATTCATTGAGGGGTAAACCGTTGTAGCTGAAGTGGACTTGGTATTGTGAGGGGTCGGCGACACCTGGATTTGCCCGTTCTCCAACACATGTGAACTGTGCGGGTGATGGCTTGTCGTCAGCTTTCGAGTGCACTGCTTTTGACGAATTCTTGGCTGGTCGAGGGTAGAACCCGGGCATGCAGACTACGGTTGTGGTCGTGCCTGGGTGTGGTTTTGTAGGACTAAATTGCATTGTGTTGGGATTAAAACCACCAGGTGGATTTTCACAGTCCTTCACTGTAGAAAACAGGCGAACATTGCAGTTAACGCAGTGTGTTTCCGCCTTGGTAAACCCGATCTCGCACTCTTACGGTTCAGCGAAATCTTTGCCTATCAATGCTAAATACTTGGTCTATCGCTGAGTGACACCTCATTCATGGCAATCAGAACCGACAAGTCTGAGGAAGAGCACAAGAGCACACTGGCATACACTGGGAGAGAGGGATGTTCACTTACCCTTGTGCTCGCAAATGACAGCGTGACCATCATCGCACCCATCTTCCTCCACAACAGCCACAGTTTGCCACTGCGATCCGACACGTTCGGTGGTGTAGAAGGCAGCCAGACAGTTCCCATTGCCCACTCCTCCCGACCACGACACGAAGTCCAGATTGACCGCTACATTATCGCTTTGCCACACAAATGGTTGATTTGTGTCTTTAAGGTAAAATATTGCCGTTAGAACTCACCTTTCCAGTGTAGCATTCCTTTCGTGCTTCTGTTGAAGTGGAATGTCATTTAGTCTGGTCATACAAATTGTCAAGCGAACGTATTCTTCATCTCACGATGCAGCCCTTAAAGCACTGCTATCGAACTCTGACCATATTACCCATGTCGCAATTATTCCAGCCTTTTGGATGACAATCCTTCTTTCCAAAACAGCCTATGCCCATGCTTCTGAGTGGATGCATAGGTTTGATCAGTTCACCTGACTGAGTTACGTAGGCATTATCGGTAAAGCAGGAGTCGCCATTGGAACCTCTTTTATGCCAGCCTTCTGCACCGTCAACTGGGGCATAAATAGGAGTGAGTTTGTAATTTTGTTGGCAATTACCCTATTTGGGGCTACCTCAGCATTTGAAGTGGTAGTGTTACAACCGATTAGTTTGCAGCTCACCTCACTAGCTATTAAACTGCTAGTAGTTACTGAATAAGGCGATTCCCCACTGCGGCTCTTACCAAGATGCCTTTTGATTTCTTCACTGTCATGCTTGAGAACAATTGCATTCTCTTGTGGGATCGGTCTGCAATTTGCCTGAGCTGCATGAAGTGCTGTTATTTAACAGGATTGGCAAAGACCACACTGGATATTCTTAACCCAGTGGCAATTTATGCAAGCTCTATCAGTTGCAAGCCTTTAGCTGATGCTCTGATTCTAGAAGGCAGCCTGCAATTCAGTTTACTTCATTGCAAGTTAATGCACACCCGAAGAGATTGCAAATTGTGGTTGCATCAAGTCCATTGTTTTCTAATGTACCCGATGGGACATAGTACTTACTGTCTCGTCGAGCGTTCAGCAATACCCTCTCCTTGAGGGACTTTTGGACCAACACGTGTTTCAAAGCCTCCAAATCGTTCGAGTCACGAACTTCGGCAATCGTGACACTGACAGTGGGATAGTTTTTCAGCAGGGTTCGGCAGTTGTCATGCGCCTCCTTCTGCTTGTATCGCGTGGTGTCGGAAAACAACCTGTAGCACTTTCCGCTCCTCGGCACATATGTCCACGTTGAGTCCACACAGGGGAAGTCCATTTCGTAGTCATTAACTCCTTTAAGGGAAGGTAATAACAGCACACTTCGTTGCACGACTCCATATGTAAGGTCAACAATGCCATGGCAACTGGCTTTTCATCGTCAAAAAGATAGTCCATCATAAGGCAATGGAGGTGGAGAATTACTAGTCACTTTCCACAAAATCACCCACTAAAATTTGCAGCTTTGTCAACTTTAATTATAAAAGATCTGTTTCTGCACCACTTAAATTGCGTCAACTTCGTCTTTGTTTGACTTGAACAAAGGATGCAGTGTGTTAAACTAATCTTTAGGTTAAGAGGAGTCATAAAGTGCCTCATTAAACATCGCACTTAACCAACCAACAATCGTTTCTTTACTACTTGAAACAGCCACAATGACCATTCTATAACTGATAACTTCCGTCAACTATTTCTTCAGTGCGAGCACAAATTGTAAGTACAAACAACACAGAAAATGGAACATTTTAAACAAATTACCACTGAGCCATGACTAAAGCATGAACATAATTTACAACTGCAAGCCGAAGATGCTGAACTACCTTGACAAACTCGAAGCAGAGTGACTGTAAACAACAGGAAGACGTGCATCCTCCCTTCTGACTTGCCCATCGCACTGCTGTCTGCAAATACATGTTCCGAATATGTAACAGTGTTGCCATGGCCTGCATGGCCACCATTGTTCCCTAGTCCAATCGACGAGCATTCCACTGTCTTATTGTTGTCACCTCACGTGGCAGAACCTTGACAGCGGGAAGTTCACAACAATTGCAGCACTGAATTTCTCACGTGTTCTGCTTAAAGTCGCTGTGATTAACGCAAAGTGGCTTGGCCAAAATCGACCGTGAAATGAAGGCGCCTGTGGTATCCTAGTTGGGTCTAAATACAGTGCTTACTTCGATAGCTTGATGCTGGATCAAAGGTTGCTACTTGTTTCTTGTAATTGTCAATAAGCTCAGTGGAATGCCCCTCTCTCCACTCAGATCGCTTTGCGGGTGTGAGACCTAATGTTTCCACTGTTCTCGTAATATCCCAACCCACTGTCCTTTCTGCATCATTAACTGGTCTTTGCTTTCTGGGAGCTAACTTAAGTTGAGAACGGATCTTCCATAGAGTTTGAATGAATAATCATCACTGCTTCTTCCTGCAATTTCATCTGAGCTTCCACAAGCAATGCTTGCCACCCGGAGACCTTCCTGAAGATGCAAAGCAGCATACTCGTTTGGAGGAGCTGACTGGACACAGATGTAGGTCCAGTGTAGTGACTCAATGGTGGTGACCCGTGCAGCAGCCATGATTTAATTAATGTCACTCATCACATTTAACTGGTGGAAAGTCACTAACTTGCTTACCTTGATGTAGGTTTCCTCAGGCCTTCTTTGGATGTTTATGCTGTACTCAGGGTGCTACACTGACCAAATGAAAACGGCCACTTCGGCTGAGGGCATTATTAACCTGAGGTTCTCTGCATTTGTCATTGAGGTGCTGCACAGCTGCTGGATTCATGTCGGCTAAAATGAAGTTCTAGCGTAAGCACACGACGACAGGCAGAGTACAAAATAGGCCAGCAAAAAAATTCGAATGGGAAGCAGCATTTATCCTCTCTCTCACAGTACACTAATGTAGATACAAACCTAACAGCAGCGTGGGTAATGGAATTTCATTAGGATGGAAACTTTAGTTACAATTCCGTTGACTTGATTAGCACTCTACATTGAAGACGAAGAAAACCAAAATTTAGCCAGAGTAGAACATGATTTCGTGAAACTGAGTGCCATCTACCTTTAGTAATTACGCTGTCAAACGTCAAAGCCAAAGATCTACACTGCTGAAGCGTGCCGCTTCGTCACATTGTAGGTGGTGTGAGTCAGTAGTATTCCATATGTGAAAAAACAGTGCTTTCCGTATAGTAACCCAAGGCGTGAGTAGGCTAATGAATTAATGACCGAATGTATCTTAAGCTTTTAGTGAAGCCACGATATTATTCGCTACTTGCATTGTACTTATATTATATCAATAGACCTTATTTTGTCAAATTTTTTACAAGGCGTTAGAGAGATTCCTTTCTTTTGTGAGCATTTGATCTTATGTTTTCGATTTGTCTTCATTATTTGCAAAGACGATTCCTTCCACCAACTTACTTGTAACGGTATCATTAATGAAAAACACACTTTTAGAACATATAAGTAAACGCAAAATTTTAAACTTTGCAAGAATATGGGATGTTTTTGAGACTTCTACGAAAAAAGTGACAAAGGGCACTGGTTCTTGATATTGAAGCTTGTATCTATGTAATACACTTTTTAATAAAGGGTAGTCGGTTGTCTTGATATAATTCTATTTCCCAAATCGCCGAAACTTTGACAGCTTAATTTTAAATTCCGCCTTTGCAGTTGCTCGTGATGAAATGTTTTGTTTTGACGGTTTTCAGGCTAAAGCACTCGCTTTATTTGACGAAATGGAGGAAAAATTCCTAGTAGATTTTCGATAGGCTTGTTTAACAAGACTCTAAAGATAATTGTTAAATCCTTTTTCCCGATCTCAGAATAATCGTACCAGATTTTAGCATACATTTCACTTGGATTTGGATGTATGAGTTATTTTTATTGAATCATCCCATCGAAAGGGTATTGAAAAAGAAGAAAAATCTGTCATACAGTATAAAGGAAGGGCGAAACAGTGAAAGAAACGATTTGTCTTTAACTAGACTGAACTGATCGTTCTTTCAATTGGAAGAGATGCTGGGAACAAAAAAGGTGGCTGAGGCCACCCTTTCTCCTATACGACGGCATGATAAAAGATTTAAGCTCTTCATTTTAATTAATGCAACCTAAATAGCCTATTGGGGCCGCTAATGTACAGTTAGAGGAAGCTGTAAATCATAAAAAATGTTTGACTACCGACATTGCAAAACACATTCCCAAAAATGACAGCAATTTCGTGCAAGAAGACTACAACTTATTGTTACAATTTTAGAAGCACATCTCACAAAAATATTCTTAAGTATATAATTCTTCACCTAACTCAAACGAAAATGGTAGTTCAGATTTCAATTAATGCGTTGATACAGGCAGTTTCTTCCTCATTACCTAACTCCGCATTTCCAAGGACAGCCTCTTCGTTACTTGTTTGAAACCCATATTTGAAAGTAGCATTTATTTCGCCAGTCTCTTCTTCGCAATTGGACTGTACCAAAGCCCAAAATTGTGGATATGGAAGAGGCGGTTCCATTATTTAATGTCAGTCAGGGTTGCTACAACAAGAGAAAACGATTTTATTTTGGATTACCAAGGGTCATCATCCCAACAATGGTCTTTCAACTTGAAGGTGTAATAACGCTTCTTAAATGAAAGGTAATAATGGTTTCTACTCAGCAATCATTATGTCAAAACGCATGATAATAAATGCGTAAATGTATTTCAAATGGCAAGCAACTAACCCCTTAAGTTTACTTAATTCCATGATACTGTAGCACCTCTAGCCTTCCTTCAAGTTGGGAGAATTCACAATACTGGGAGAGGAAGTGCATTGCCGTCGTACAGAAGGGGTGGGAGGAGGCTAGGAGCATGGCTCATAGGTCATGTCTTAAGTCTCCGCGTAACCAAAACGGAGCGTTAAGCAAACCGTCCAAGTACCACACTGCACTATCTCTGCAGTAGGCAAACAAATTCGTTTTTGTCTTTGTGATACAAGAGAAATAAAAGTAGAGGTTCTTTTAAGGTGCACCCCATCTGTTGAAATAAGCATCACTACAATGCACAATCCATCCCTTTTCCAAAGAGACAGACACAAACTTGCTTCAAATTCTGCCTTTTTACGAGCTTTGGAAGGCTTCATATGACTTTCTACCGGGCCGTTGCCCCGATGTTTCTTGCACACTTTCGAATTATGCCTTATTTTGCAGTGTCCTATCAAATCTAGGGAATAGATCGCAGTCCCAGTTGGTGTTTGGTGTTCGTCAAGTAAATATTTACTCAAGTAAAACCTTCGTCTGTATTCCACCACCTGCACACACGCACAGCTGCATGCAAACAAAGCATGCCCAGTCCCGAGCCCATGAAATGGCTCAGTGTGAGTTTGTTCGTGTTCTCGTGTCTATGTGAGTCCACAGTGGGTAGTATCGAAATATCAAATAATAAGCTTATTTCCTTGATGAGTGCCACAATACAACAGCACGACTGTACTAAGGCACGAAAGCACAGAAGCAGTTTCTCGTCATAACGGAGCCAGTTGGTCAATCAGACAGTAGACAAAAATTGCCAATTGTAAGGTGCGTTTTGTGGCATTTTCAAAGGAGGCAAAGGGTGCGTGGACAGTCTTTAAGCAGCCCTACTGTCATCTATTAATGCATAGCACATGTGTAGGATTCATGCGCGTTTCAACTGCCGTGATCTCCCCATCCCTCTTTCTTCCTGCAGACATAAACCCACCACACTAGCATAGGCATTAAACTTGTTCTCAAGTTCTTGTTGACGCGTCATTTAAAAGAAACAACAATGTGTCTTCACTACTGTCAATAAATGTGTCTCTTCCTGAGCGTGAAGTGTCTGGCTTCCTTTGTTAGCCACCAGACTCTTCACACCGTACATGCCATTTCTGCTTGGTGCCTTTATCTTTTTTTCTGCTACGTGGCACGTCCTCTCCAGATGACCCACAACAAATTATAAGGGAGGCTGATGAAACTTTATAACCGCTTTTAAGTGAACTCATAAAGCAGAGGAGGTGGCGCCGTATCATTTAAGTTCAACGAACACTTTATGATACATTGAAGAAGCACACAGTATAGGGCGTCTCACTAATAGCCCAGCATATATCAACCAACCTGCATAATGTATACCTACAATTAATAGCGCCTACTACTCGAGGCCCATAATTTACAGAGTGGTGCTGAGGCTAGCAACACCTAAACACAGTACTGCCTTTTCACTTCCAGGCAGGAAAGACTTACTGCTTAAAGTTCTTCTAACTTAGACAAAACCTTCTTTTCAAATCCGTTGTGCAACTAACTCTAGCATTTATATTTATGAGTTTAATGCATTATAAAATGCCTGTATTTTATCTTTTGGCATCTTAACAGAAATCAAAATTTTTATTATCAAAACAGTCTTTTGTATACTTTTTGGGTTACCCACATTCCTGTTTATCCATTTACATAGTCTTCAGATGTTTAAAGTAATTGAATTGCCTGTAATTTAAAAACATTTTCTACACTGAAAGGCATTTACATCCACTTTTGAGAAAAGATATTGTTAATGTAAGCAAAAAGATCAATTGTCTTAATGCCTGTGTGGTAGTCAAATCTGTTGCTTATAATTTGATTGTTCGTAAACTATTGGGGTAGATGACTTAATAAACGCCGAAAACTAGAGCCTAGCTCATAAGTAATCAAATGCCGCAGGATTTCTTGATTGGCCGAGAGGCTTAAACCAATGGACAGCATAACCTAAAAACATCAGCAGTGATGCTTAATATGATCTACCACGCAAATGTGGAGTGGGAGGAGACCAAGAAAGCACAGCGGATACAGAGACCCTAGTAAAACCTGCGAAGCAGCGACGAATTGTCTGCTGATAACAACTCCAAAGGTGGCGAAGAAATGGCGCTTGGCCTCACGAGTAGTGTACATTGGAGGGGCGACACTGCTCACCTGTGCTATCCTCCTCGAAGCCATCTTCGTACGCCTCCTGTTAGTGCCCTACCTGCGAGAGGCCGACTTCAAGCCGACGCTTTGCGTCCTCCACGACAGCTTTTAAGAGGTTCGCGCAGGTTTGCAGCGTTGTGAGAGTCGATGAACAGGCTAGTTAAAGATACCGGGGTAGAAAATAGAGAGCTGAATTTATCATGGCAAGAATGCTTATCGTTCGTCACACCCATCTTACCTTTTGCCACAGCTCATTGGTGTGGAATAGACTCCTTCTGCGCATTCCATAGGCCAGGCTGCTTTCTGATGACTGCATTTTTATCACAGCTCCAGGCTAACAAAATGCTTTACTTCATGCTTACAGCATACGCTCGAACAAAGTAATAGAGGGATTCTCTTAAGAAAAACCAAGATTGACATTGGTAGTCAAATCGCCTATCACACTTGTGCAGACAGGATGTATCAATGCTGACCAATTCAGTGCGTGCAAGTCTGTCACCGAATACCAAATTTACCTATCTCGGTCATCCCATCACAGCAGTCTGTCACTCCGCATCCTCTGAGCTTCATCCCATGTGAACAGCCTCCAAAGCCAAACCGACCAACCCTCCTTCCAAAGCTACCTTCATCACTCCTCCTTGTCACCCAGACCACTTTAGCAATATTGGACAGTGTTGGGCAATGGGTGAACTGATTCCTCTCTATATGTTCTCTGTGGATCTGCACGTAAATGAAACGTTATCTACAATACCCGTTTCCTTCTGCTTCTCTTTTTCCTCATCATCCTCTCGTCCCTTTGTTGATTTTCTAAACCGGATGTGCTTTTCGATGCACCCATAAAATAGTCGAGCGATACGATCATGGCGTCAAACTGCAATCAGATTGACGACAATGGGTTGCATTGTTTTCGGGTTTCTATCCCGAGCAGTTGAGTGATTAATGGTGGACACAACTTTATTCCTACGTATCCAAACTCACATAGAGAGAAGCAGGTATGTACTAGGAATGGAAGTATTTTGGCCCTACGAGGGGGTTCTTTTCACTAGTCTCCAGTTTACTCCAGAAGTTGCAGCCACAGGTTCGTGTAACCCAACTGCATTTCTAGGATGATTAGAACAAGTTAATGAAGGCAGTTGAGCACGACTTTTTGTTTTGCAGACTTGAATGCTAAAAACCTTACCAAATCTCTTATAAATAACATTTTTAGGAAGCTTTCTGCTAAATTTTTCTGGTGTGTATTCTGTGCAACCATTCCTCTACCAACTATTTTCAGTAAAAGTGTCATTAGGTAGTCTGAGTAATCCTATTTCAAGATGCAGACCTATTTACTCAACCATTCCCCTCCCATTTTATGGCACATTCATCATTGTGCATTTTGACGCAGTAAAGTGGAGAGAAATTTATCGCAAGTGAGGCATTATTTGTGGTTTCTGAAAGTGCTCTGATGGGGTGTTTGTCGTGTAGTGTGTATCAAAATATTTTTCACTTGGAACATGTCTAAATGCTCCCAAGCCCATCTCTCCTGAAAGTGCCTATTGTCATCATCCTCTATCCTATAATCTTGATTAATTATGAAATTCCTTAGACAGTAATGGAATAAACTTCCTACACACCGACTCCTTCAATACATTTGTCCATTTTATTAATGAGTTGGATTAATATTACTAATTACACACTCACAGGGTCGGATAGTGCGTACATTAGTTTGCGAGCACATTAGCCACATTGAAGAAGGCAACTATTATGTAAGAAATCTAATGCTAACACAATATCCAAGTTAGCGCATGCGAACAGTTTCCTTGCTCACCTATCTTGTGCACTTTTGGAAGAGGGCTCAACTGATTCTTTATCAGTCATATGGGTAAATCAGCTTTGTCGAGACCCATCACCGTACCACACTCCTTGACTTTGGTCCTGGTGTAGATAACCACCAACGGCAAGTCGATCACCATTTCCAAGCGCATCTTCAGCACTTCTGCTTGACAATGAGGTCACTTCATTTTGTAATGTGTGTCTGTGATTAGCTATGTGTCTTTTTTGTCCTTCTTTTCATTCAAGAAATATGTCCTTCCACTTCTAGAATGCCTAGATTTTTCTCTCTCGCTGTAAACTCTCATATCTCAGTTAATTCACCTATTTTTAGTCTCGCCAGCCAAATTAATTGGAATTCAATGGAATAAAATTACTACTGTGGTAAATGCGCCTTCTATAATAGTTTTTTCAAACTTATTAGTGCTTTGATCTCATCTCAAGTCTTTCATTGCATAAATCTTACTAACCAGAACACTATTTCTCACTCAAAGCACCAACAGACGCATCCATTATCCATTTTGTAAATCGAAAATTCCTACACATCTTGTTGATGCTTCAAGGTCTCTCTTTCAAGACAATAGAGCACTATTACGGACCACATAAATGCGAAGTAGTAATGAGAGTTGATCCTGCGCTATTGTAACTTCTGTCGACGCTACTCAACTTCATTTACCCACAAGTGGTACTTGTTAAATTGAGGGCAAAGTGCATCGTGGTTGGTTACGAGAAGACAGTTTCTTTGGCTTCCAGCCTAGAACACCCATCCACCGTTCCTCGATGACAGCGGATTTAAATGAAGATTCCTGAATGGGTCAAACTTCCAGCCTCCCAATAACTGCTGCAGTATGCATCTGGTAACTGGCACTCAGGAAATAACAATGAAAATATTTTATGCCAGGGCAGCTTTCCTTTTCTTGTTTCTCAGTAAACATTGCAAATATATAACTAAGCTTTAAAGGAAGGCCTAGTGAGAAAGTAGGTTGGAGATTTCATCAAGATAGCTAGTGGTTTGAGGACTTTCCCAATGCTTGGCTTTCTCAATTCCCTTTGACAACACTGCCTTGCCAAAAAATATATCTACCAAGATTAACAGCTAGTTGAAATTCTCATCCTCTAGTTCACCTGCAAGGCTGTTGCTCCAAGCGGTTCTTCCAATCCAAGACAGCCACAGATATGTACTTCACAGTCACGCCTACGTACGCACTGGTTTTGTTGACAGGCCTCTCGAGCTTCATGTTGAACAATAGCAAGAAATATTATTCAGTCACGCCAATGCTTTGTAGAGCTGTTGAAGAAATTCAGCTCTTGTCTTTCGTTCTTCTGTGGCAGTACAGTGGCACAAGTTCCTCTGCGGGAGGCATGAAATCGCTGTGACCACGTGGACTGCATGTGGGAGCTAGGAGACCTTCCTGCGGCCAACCGAAGTGGTGCGTTTCATCGCATCATAGCACACCACGTCTACGCCTAGCAATCAGGCCTTCTATGAAAAAGCAAAGTGGTTGCAAAGTACGATGAATGAAACTGGCTGGTTCTAACAGCGAATCATAACAGCATGTCACTCACGTGACACAATCAATTCACCAACGTCATCGGTCGAGCAAGTGGTACCTTCCAGGACGAAGCAGGAATGGCGAACCAATCTCAAGGACCGAGTAGTACGATTTCTACGGAGGAATCGAGTACATTACTGGATTCACTTATCGACCAACTTGTCAAGGGGTTGGAGGATCCGGGCAATTACGTGCATGTGGAGCGAGAGCATATAGAAGTGGTGTGCTCAAGTGTGGTGAACAACTTTTTGGCAGAGCCGATGATACTGGACCTCCACTGTCCTATCACCATTGTTGGCGATGTTCATGGACAATTTTTTGATTTGTTGAGAATCTTCAACAGGATGGGTCTTCCCTCCGAGCAGCAGTATCTTTGCCTTGGTGACTACGTCGACCGAGGTCCACAATCGGTTGAACTTACTACCCTCCTATTCGCATACAAGTTGAAATATCCTCAGAATATCTACTTGTTGAGAGGCAATCATGAATGTGAGAGGATGTGCAAGAGGTTTGGCTTTCAAAGGGAAATCACACAACGCTACAACGACCCCAAGGTGCTCGACAATTTTATATTTGCCTTCAATCACATGCCCATCGCAGCAATTATAGACCAGAAGATATTTTGCGCGCACGGTGGCATCTCAAAGGATCTCCTAGAAACCGATGTGACGGATCTTCGAGCTGCAATTGATGCAATACCTAGACCCATCGACGTGCCCTGTAGTGGATTGATGTGTGATCTACTCTGGTCTGATCCAATGCCAGGGAACAGTCCTCCACCGGTGGGTTGGGAACGAAGTCCGAGGGGATGTAGCTACCGATTTGGTTACGATGTGACAGAAGTATTTCTCAGAAAATACGAATTATTAACCATCATCCGATCTCACCAATTACTGTCAGATGGCTACAGATTTGTCAATCCCAGAATTTTGTCAATTTTTTCCGCGCCTAAATATATGAATAGATTTGGGAATAATGGGGCCGTGGTAGCAATGAGTAAAACGAATCGAGACAGGTTCCTAGGAGTGATAACAAGCGTGGAACCAGCTAACATAAACTACGTGATACCATTCATGGAGTAATGGGGTGAAGCAAGAAGCTTGAAAGCTACTGAAAGAAGTTTAACACCCCAGGCAAAAGCCTGGCTCTGGGGCATTGAACACTAACCGATTTGAAGAATGAGCTCAACGGGCACCCTGACTTCATTTCACATTTTTCGAATCTTATGTAATTTTCTCAGAAACATATGCGACTTAATTTTTAAAGGAACTTCGCTATCAGCTGATAGGGCAACACAATAGATCAATCGGTGGTCAATGCTACTTTCGTATGTTGTGATGCGAGTCAGTAAGCTTTAAGTGGTGAAACTCGTGCATATAGGGATTCCTACCAATTCTAAGCAGTTTCTTTTACAGTCTTACCTGAACCGAAGTAAAAATTTATTCCTTGGTACTCAAGCTACCACTTTATTCTTTAAATATTTGCGCTCATTTAGGCTCCGTACACTACATTTCTCAGTATTCCTTCTTCCTATTTCACTAACGCCTTGCTACTTACGTAGACACCTCGTTTGTAATCCATACTGTATAACACCTTAAGATGCTGAATTCTAACAAAATTGTGCTCTGAATATACCATTCACCAATCAGTTCAATGAATTTCTTTAGGATAGTGATATAAAGTGGATTAAATACATCTATTACAGAGGTGAATCTCGGGGCTCCTTATCTTCTACCACAATCATCTTTACCTGTGGCTTCTTGGAGTGGTCCCTCCATACACTAAGAATAGTGTAATTTATCACTATTTAGAAATGGACTGCAGTGACACATTGTGAACAACGATTTCCAAAGTCTGACTAAGGTGAATTAAAGTTCGGAATGGGCTAGTGAAGAACGCTTTACAAGTTCAAAACGATTAAGAATTCTGTGAAGCGAAAAACAAAAGGAACGAAATAAGCTTTAAAAAAAACTGAAAGTGGCTTTAACTTCTTAGCTTACAATACTGATACCCTTCATTTTAGCTCATCCCATGGGTAAATTTTGCTATGATAAGCCGGTGCCATTCGGAATACTCTCGCCGTCGATCGCCCATCTCAAATCTACCTTAGAACCACCAGTTTGATCAACAGTGCACCTGGGCAGTTTACCTTGTTGCTTGCATAATGCTCAAAAATAATATTATGGCGTTAATTTCAACTATCAGCAGACGACTTCATTGTCTATGAAAATTCCCCGCGCTTCACTGCGAGTTTTGAGGGACTCATTTAAGCGTTTAGCAATGGGGATGCTTATTCTTACAATCATCCTGTTAGCAGTGACATTCTTTTATGCCTTTAGCTCTGCAACTCGTTTGTGCACTTGCCATAGACCGACTTTAGCAATACTTTGTCTTACTACTTCGTCAGGCGATCCTCAGGGAGGCATAGTTGCATCCTCCCAGCTATTCATTGTCCCACCTGTCAATGGCTTACCTGGTAAATAACATGCCTCAAGCAGATGACAGCTTTAATGCTAATTAAAGCGACGTCTGAATAGCTTGATGTCGCACTATGCGCATTTCAGAACTAAAAAAATTAAATAGTATATGCGTGATTCTATAAACCATCCATGATGGGATTGCTCTGTGCGTCTCCAATTTTTTCTAAAAAATGTGCAAAGTACTATTTTTAGATATTTTAGCAAAGAATATCAAAGCCAAAGTTTAATTACTTGGATCGTTAGTTATTTAAGAGCCAGGATGGCCTCATGTTTAACCTCTTTTCTTAACTAGACCATCACAACACTACAAAGCAGATTCGAAAGTCCTTGAGCCCTAAGATTGTGACAGAGATTGACTTGTTCAGGTCAAACATTAATGTCGTTTGTTACGATTTGATTTCGATGGATCTAGCGACACCTCAGTACTGGTTTTCACACGGTTTTAAAATGCGGAAGAGAAATAACTTTAAGGTGTTTTAGGCAGCTTTGCTATTACCACGCCCCACAGCCTTGGTAACTCATGGATAATACCTACTATCAATATCGGTATTACATGATATTCAGCTAATGAAGAAGAGATAGCTGTACTTTTGGCGGATTCTTTCATGCTCCAAGATAAACTACAACCTAAAAGCCACTTCTTGACATCTACCTCTCTCTCTATTGCTGCCAATATTACCATCGAGGAGTATCGTCGTTAGATACTATCAACCTCCTCTCCCTTTTGCCTCAGTATTTATGCAGCGATCCAACAAAACTAAGATACTTCCCTTATTTTCCATACACACTCAGACGACACCTAATCATCACTTTATTGACAAATATTCCGAGTCTGCAAGATAGATCATTCTGCTGCCTCCATTATCCCAAGTGGAGCAAGGCGTTAGCAATGGCTCTCTACACGCACTTCTGCCAATACGATGAAATGCCTTCCCATGAGTAAAACATGACCTCGGCTTCCAACTACTCCTGAAAATTACTCGCGAGTAGGACTGTTGCTGACATCCGATTCGACTGTTCACAACGCTTCTCTTTTCATCTTCATAACTTGACTGAGCCAAAAATTTTTATTATTCCATGAATTTGTTGAGGGCACTTTGTTTGCACTTTCCCTAATTTGTGTCCTCCCATCTCTGCGACAGTACTTTCAAGTGCCAAACCTTGTTTTCATTACAGTTTCCTTCCCTAACGTTGTAACCTTTCTTTGACTGAGTTTCGGCTAAGCCACGATCATGCAAGCCAATGCATTGACAACGTTGTATCCTCTGAAACAACGACGGCGCCTCATGAACTGTCATTTAACCACCAGGTTTCTCTACGATTGCCTTTACTGATACTGATACTGCTGATACTGGTACCGAGGTTATGCACGCCCTACTTGCTGACGACTGGATGTTCCGTTTGCCTTCATTACCGACAACTTTGCTTCATCCTTCTCTCCAGGTTTTCCGTCAACCACGGTGGATTGCTTTCAGACACCCTTTACATTTAAAACATCTGCTGAAGCCACTGCAACTGCACTACCTGCATCAAGAAACTAATTGCGTGATTTTAGTGAAATGAACTCTTTTTTCACGCCTTTCGCGACTGTTACTTTGTTTTTGTTGCCATTTCTCCTCCCCTGGTGAGCAACTAGCATCCCCACAACTACTACTTGTATTCTGTTCAACAGGCAGGACTACCATCTACTCACCTCGGCGGCGCATTTTCATCATTACTTCTGTGTCAGCGCCTGTTTCCTGCTTGCAGAAGTACCCTCTCTCTCGATTAGTCTATTTACTAGCGTTTGCCATGATTGCAATCGAGGCTTGTTGTCGACCCATACATCGGTAGTTGCGGCTAGTGTAGAGCACTTCGAGTGAGGGAAAAAACCTTGCCCTTTCTTCAAAACTCTTTTCGCCCTGTCATTGGATAGTACTTGGATTACTTCGTCACTATCAACACGTGCTTAATAAACCCATCTCTCCTTGTGGTGAAATTCCCAAGTGACATTACTTGTCCACTTAAGGCTTGAGGGATGGCGTAGCACCGCTTTTTTGGTCAACTAACGCACGAATTGCTTTTAGCAAGTGCGTCTTGCTCTAAAAGAGCTTGCGCCCTTTTGGCTTCTTCTCTTGTCTACCTGCTGCTATTCGCGTTGTCCACCATTGAAGTAGCTAATGCCAATCCTGGTGCATTTACGACATTCATAATCATGGCAATTCATTTCAATCCACTCAAAAAGCTGGTGCGGATTTCAGCAGGGTTCACAGCAATTACTCCTTGCAGCAGGTGAAGTCTCACAAATTGTGCGCGTATGCCAGTGTGCATCCACAACAAGAAAGCGGAGGAGGGAAGAGAGAGAGGTAGATGATAGATGATTTGATGGAAATGCATCGTTTAATCAGTGCACCAGTCATCACAGTACCCTCAACACTCGTATCATAAAGTGTTCGTGGAACTGATTTAGCACAATTCTACTCACTTTGTTTTACAAACCCACTTTAACTCAGTTATCTAGATACAGGAACATCTCGTATAATTTGCTGTGAAGCATTCAGGGAGAATGAAGAAAAATCATCAGTCGTAGGTGATTTGCATAATGTAGTGAGTCTTGTAGCAAATTACTGAAAGGGAGACGCATCACGCTCAAAAAGGTTAGCTGGTCTTGACACCAGTGAGGATATATTGCTTTTGCTGTTGACACATTGGTGCAACTCGAGAATGGCATGTCAATCCAAACTTGCAGGCATGTTTAACGTGCATGCTAAAATAATTGTTATATGTCCACACCAAGGAAAAGGGAGAAGTAATTCACTGCAGGTGCTACGCGCATGGGTCAAATCCACATGACGTATTAAAGGGTGACAAGGAATATTATAGACGCTTTGGTCCCTTTGAGAATGTCATAAAAGGAGCATGCAACCGACTGAATAGATTACAGTATAAAAGGAACAGGTGCCTGTGCTTTTTGTATTTTGAATGACTTGTGTATTCGTAAAACGACAAATGTGCATGTGCATGCCAAGACTACATGATTCTATGTGTTCAATCAGCATACGGCAGTCATTCCATCAAACTACTCCATACTCCCTTCTCATACCGTGCATCGATACTGGCTTTTGGGGGAGAGTTCTCTATTTAGAATTCATGGATATAAAGTCCCCCTTTTGTATTAATGTAAAGTTTAATAGTGGTGTATTTTGCAAAAAACTCGCATTTTGGTTGCGTGCGTCGATTCATTTAAGAATTCTTGAAGGAGATTAAATGGTTTATTTGCGCTAAAGTACACATAAGCAGAGATTTGTTAAAACATTCAAAGAAAATTTAGTTTTCTTGCCTATTACTAGCAATTTAAGTAACTACAAGGCCAACTCTGCTCAAAAGATGCAAAGAACTGGATTATTTGTCGAACTTTAACACTTTGATTTGCGCAAAGCAAGACGGAAGCAAGTGTCAGGAATGAAGGATAGCCTGAAACGGCTCCGCGAGGTGGAAGTACACTTCAAGCTATCGGTTGGATCCAGGTTGGAAAGATCTTTCCACTGTTTATTACATTATGGTTTGATTTGCCAATTTACCACTCCACTGTACGACACAAATGCTCTTTTCGCGTTAACCACAATGCCGCATAGCATTCGGAATCGACATCAATACGTGCTGCACACGTAGCATATCTAACTCTCTAAAAGTCTCCCACTTTGCAGCTTTTTTATGCATCTACTCCGGCGTTGATGTTTTCACTCTTGAATGCCCGCTTTGCTTGTGAACCTGGTATCCACTTCCCCAACTCCGCACAGCCTCCGTTACTCTCAAAATAGCAGCTTCATCAGGGTAATGCTGTGCCTTACCCTTCTCCACCTCATGTTTACCACGATTTTGCAATCTACCTGGCTCTGCTTTTCCGCATTTTGTTTCCACCTCCACCACCCTCACTTCACTTCCCACATTGCTTTCCAACGGGCAATAATGCCCCACCGATTCTTTTCGGCAAAGCCTGCGCAGATCTGAATCCCACTTTGCACAATGACAGTCCGAGGATGCGTGAAATTCAGCAAGTGTCATTTTAACCGGTTACTTGACTGGTGTCGTGAAGTTGCAAATTGCCAACCATTCCACCGAACTGACACAACCCACTGTGGTTTAATAGACTAGAATGGCACCCCACACGCATTTGACTCCCTGACATTCACCTCACATCACTCTCGCAAATCCCTCGAACCATTCGCGTCTTTAAACGCGTTGCTGTAATGTAAGAAAAGGGCATGCTGGCATGGAAAGAAGTGGAGTTTGAGGAAATGCCACCTATTGTGATATTTGGCACTTGGTTCGCCGTCGATGACAGCTATTCCATTTCCTGAAAGCGGTAAATGGCATATATATAAGGCCAAATTGCGCATCACATTTCAGACTTTTCGACTGCCAACTTAGTGCACGACTTCATGAACGCAGCCCGTGACTTGGTGGAGCACTTACACCGTGCAGCCGAATCACCAACATGGACTTGGCCATTTCCAATGCCTGTGTGTCCCAGCATCGCCATCGTTATCTACATCCATTCGCACGCAGACACACTAGTTCATTTTAGCTTCACACATGCTTACTGTCAGGCAAACCTCAATTCCTAGTGCAAACTGTGCAATGTGAATGCTTGTCACTAGTGGCACATCACGGTTTGCAACTCACGAAATGTCACTCACTTCACACCTGAAGAGAGTCCAGGGCTACAGAAGAACTCGTCGTCCACTGCCCTATCTTCCTTGAAGTACGTCACTTCATTCCACGTTTCCTCCAACGATTGATGCACTTGGAGGCAGAAATGCCGTCGCATTTATTTTGAGGCTGTCGAGCTTCATTCCTGAACGGTTAATCCATCAAGGCGTATGTCGTAACTGATTCGTCTCTTTACACACTCTGCCAATGCAAGAGGCGATTCGAGGCTTCCTCATTAATAGCTGCTCCAATAACGGCAGCAAACTTCAGAGCGAAAGACCTACACTACCAAGGTGTGCCTCTTAGTCACATTGTAGGTGGTGTGAGTTACTAGCGTTCCACATGTGAAAAGTCAATACTTTCAGTAAAATAACCCACTCTGTGAGTAGGTTAATGAGGTTCTCTTGGAAAGATGTGATCAAGCGCTCATCACTCCTATTCTGCGTTGCAGTTGACAACATACTGCCTCCTGATTTTCCCAATTGCCAATAAGGTAAGTGCTCTTCAGATCCGAGGTGGAGTGAGCATTTCCTAATCAGCAACAGCAACAAGCCAGCCTTAGATGAGACTGACTTGTGCAGAGACTGCGTCATATCACACCTTCTTCCAAAACGCTGATGTGACACCATTGTGATCGTCCTGTGGAAGTGGGCGAATTTAACTGAGGGGATCAACACACGCAAGCACTGCTTTCATCGCACTCGATCGCTTGTAGTCATGGAGCAGACAGTATCACACGCCGGCACTTTTCCCCGGAATTCGGCTTGGCCTGTGCAGTAGCAAATAATGTGGGAAGAGTGGCATTGGTTGGAAGAGGCACAGCAACGTGTATTGTCTTGGTTATAGGTTTTCGCGAATGCCATTTGCATATGTGGAAACGGTCCCTTCATTCGACTGCAATAGTGTTGAACAGACCGACTTTTATTTTGCCAGATGCTGCTCACTCCATGCCCGAAGGTGGATTTGCACCACAGGAAGACCGCTGGTCTATCCACTTACTCCGCAGTCACTGCACTGAATTGGCACTGTTGAAAAGTAGTAAGTACCGTGCAGGAAGTGACCCAGCCAAGTTGCTGCAGCCAACGCTCCAGGTGTACGTGAAGGTGACTTTGGGCATAGACGGCTGACAACATGTGAGCACTAATATAGATCACCTACCTTATCTTGAGGTTTTTTATAACCTGTCAGAAGACAAATGAATGCTGGAAAAGGTTAGTTGTCGTTAAGAGAGCCTTGGGCACACTGATACTTTTATATCTTCAAGCATTTAACCACCTACATTTCTCAGTCTTCACAAGCTGTGCTCCCCTCTTAGAGGAATGGCAGTGCCCACACAGCCTCAAGCCTTTTCATCTATTGTGTTGATGTTCCCCCTTGCGGGTAAACAAAAAACTCGGTGTGCCGAAGGGTTTCTGTGGGACACTTTTAGCGTGAATACTGAGTCAGCTTAAGCATTTGGCATCAAATCCTGACATTTATTCGAAAAGATTCTTTGTTTAAATCGTCAGCCCCTAGAAGTGTGACAATATGTCTCTGTAATAAACTGCGTTTATACAAACCAGGAGTTGTTTCCACAACTATTTTTGCGAGTATTTGCATTGACCCCCTCACATTTGTCAACAAAGGCATCTGTCTCAAAGTCTTTATGCGGTACAAATCCGGTTAATGGACGCCATGGAGTTCAGACAACTCACATTCGCAGCATCAGCGCATGGGAATCGGCAACCAGATTGCAACGTTAGGCTGTTTGAAAAGGCTGAGAGCCTAGAAGCAAGGATAGCCCCAAAAATGCTGTAATCACTTTAATTAAATAACAGGGTAATGCATTAAAGGGACATTAGTTTCCTATCACTCAGAGACAAAAAGGGATAATTGTCGATTGGACAGATGACTTTGCTCTGGCTGGGTTATACCGTTTAGACCCTTCAAACCAGTATTAGAGGACTATGAGATAGTGGCGACGACCATCAGATCTTCTGCTTTGTTTAGTCAAAAATAATGAAATTCATTAAAGCAATGAGGAGTGGGAATACCTAGAGCTCTGCCATTACAGTACCTCGTGTACACTATTCATGCAGCATTGCTCATACTGTGGGAACTTTCCTACAGGATGATGGGCCTTCACCCTACTACCGATGAAGGTGCACGAAATGGCAATGGTGGTTGGACTCCATCGATGTATTTTGTAGATTTGGGATCGTTACGCAACCCAATACTGCGTATCTTCAGATATGCAGGATTTCTTCGCGCCGCTTTCATCTTGCCTGTTCCGATCCATTACACCATAAATGGTACCCTGTACTCTATGTTAGCTGGTTCAAAAAATTCAACAAGTGTATGGAAACCTTCTCCTTGTTTCGTTAAAGTTGCAGCCACTCCTTTATTTCCAAGTCTATTCATGTAGTTTGGTGCGGAAAAAATTGACACAAGCTTTTTATTGAAAACTTTAGCACCATGCTGGAAAACTTGATGAGCTCGAATAATGTTCATAATGTTGTACTTGCTAAGAAACGCATCCATCACATCGTAACCAAATCGGTAGCTACATCCCCTCGGACTTCGTTCCCAACCCACCGGTGGAGGACTGTTCCCTGGCATTGGATCAGACCAGAGTAGATCACACATCAATCCACTACAGGGCACGTCGATGGGTCTAGGTATTGCATCAATTGCAGCTCGAAGATCCGTCACATCGGTTTCTAGGAGATCCTTTGAGATGCCACCGTGCGCGCAAAATATCTTCTGGTCTATAATTGCTGCGATGGGCATGTGATTGAAGGCAAATATAAAATTGTCGAGCACCTTGGGGTCGTTGTAGCGTTGTGTGATTTCCCTTTGAAAGCCAAACCTCTTGCACATCCTCTCACATTCATGATTGCCTCTCAACAAGTAGATATTCTGAGGATATTTCAACTTGTATGCGAATAGGAGGGTAGTAAGTTCAACCGATTGTGGACCTCGGTCGACGTAGTCACCAAGGCAAAGATACTGCTGCTCGGAGGGAAGACCCATCCTGTTGAAGATTCTCAACAAATCAAAAAATTGTCCATGAACATCGCCAACAATGGTGATAGGACAGTGGAGGTCCAGTATCATCGGCTCTGCCAAAAAGTTGTTCACCACACTTGAGCACACCACTTCTATATGCTCTCGCTCCACATGCACGTAATTGCCCGGATCCTCCAACCCCTTGACAAGTTGGTCGATAAGTGAATCCAGTAATGTACTCGATTCCTCCGTAGAAATCGTACTACTCGGTCCTTGAGATTGGTTCGCCATCCCTGCTTCGTCCTGGAAGGCACTACTTGCTGGATTGATGACGTTGATGAATTTTTAAGATCACGGGAGCAATGTGTCTATAATTTTTGCATTGAGAGCCGTCATTTTCCTTGCCAGTGCTAGGGAGGAGGAACAGAAGGATAATTAACTGTGACAAGCGAGAGGTATGCCAAAATTGTGTCTTTCTGGGTCGGGCTGCTCTAGTCGGTGGATCGAAAGGGCTTCAAATTCTCCGCATGCAGTTCACGTGATCACAGGAATTCTAGAATGCTCGCAGTAGAGCTAGTACTGACATTGCCATGAGGAAAAAGACCGCACAGAAGATTTGGAGGTTATTGAAACACCTAGAGGAGATTTTTATTACAGTCTTATGCGAAAAATTTTTAGGAACGAATAAGTGGACGTGACTGTGACAGAGATAGAAGGAGCGTAACGGATAGTTCTGACGATAAAGAGCCAATGGTATTGGAATTCAAGGTTTTCATTAAAGTAGTCGACGATGTAGATGGAAAACGCTTCTAATAAGTGCATATTTTTACAGCAAACAGTATCCTTGCCTTAGCGACTGCGTCAATCAAAGTCCACACTCATTTGAAAATTTCACCCCCTTGTTCATTTGCAAGACTAATTTTCATAAAAACGCTTTTTTTACCAATGGATAATTACGAATGTCAAAGGGTCGACAAGAGATGCAGCCTAAAACAAGGTAAAGAAATTGGTTATGAAGTAAAAAATGCTTTTCAACTTCCTAAAATCTCTTTAACCATGTATCCAATGCAACAATTTTAAAGAAAAAGGTGTGCTATACCAGCAAGCCCTTTAAACTGGTTTTATGGATCCTTGGGTCGCATTTAACGCTATACTGACGGCTACAGACCGATTGCTTATCTCCATTGGTCAGATCCTGTCATTGAAAACATCCGACTGGGTGATTGAGTCGATATTACAAAGGGCTGCTCCCACTTATTTGGTCGCCATGGGATCTATTCATTCCTCAGAAAGATCCACACGATCAAAGCTGTTTAGGCTCATAAGGCTGAATCGAAGGAGCACAGCTTTAGATTTGAATCCCATCTCTTTTAAATCCGAGCACCTGGACTTTGCGACGAAATTAATAGCTAAGAGGAGCGCCCGCTACAACTATGGAGAATGGCAAAATACTTGAAAGCACTCAAGGCGCCACTGCTCAAATCGGTTGGTTTTGATCAACTGCCACTTTTGACGCATCGTAAGTTCGTAACCGGGTCGCAGCATGCAGTACCACCAGAAAAGCAGAAAAATATCAGAAGCGCGAGTGTGGGAAAACATAAGGCACCTTCACTGTCGACCTTCACGCTGGTAGCACAAACTTCACACCCCCTTATCCATCTTCCCAATCGTCAGTTAACTTTGACACAACTCATCTGTCTTCCACCTTCTTCATGTTTCCCGTGTCTCTAGCCATCAACATCCTACTTGTACTAACAGAACTCCCTGAAGTCACCTCGTACCGCAGCACACGAAACTTCCAGTGCCCTCAAATAGTCATCAACCGCCACCCTTTAGTTACCGCGGCAATCTCGCCGCCTCCGTGGTACGAACACTAGCGCGATCTGATGCAGTTACCCTCCCAACATCAGCTCAGCAGACACCAAGCGAGTGAGACTACGGAATTTTACTCACCCCTTGATTGCGGCAGTTTGGAGATATTCCGGCTTTATCGCCTGATTGACTACTTCTGACTAACCAAGAATACTCTTTGATCCTTCTGTTTATGGTAATGAATTACGCAGCACACCCTCACGAAACCCAGTAGACCAATGGGATGCTTGGCACAGGTAATCAACTGAAATGATGGGCAGCGCCTATGAATGACAGCATAAATCGGCCCTGTCCTCGAAAGTACGTCAACTCTCGTTGCACCGTAACGCTGCCACAAAAGCGCTGTTCGACAAGCCTAAAAACTGAGTGCCAATCCGCTGTTATCAGTGAACAAACGGCTTGAGATCAATGCAGGTGAACATTGACTTTGCAAACGGTGAACTAAATATACCCCTCAATCGCACCCGTGAGTAGCTGACATCCTCTGACTACAACGCATACTATGGCTTTCGTACAAATGTGAGCAAAATACACTATAAAATAATCTGGTTGTCAGCACAATGTGTTGTCGTCACCGTCACTGTCATCGTCGTTGTCATCGCCGTCAGCATCATCACCAATTTTGTCATTATTAGTGTCGATGGCCACGGGAGTCGCCATCTGTCCGTGCATGTCGGTGCTCGTTTCTTTCGAGAAGGCACTCAACTCTACACGTACTCGATAGATTCCGATCAGCAGCTTCTGGAATGGGCCAAAGACCTGCAAAGGAAAAATAAGGAGACATCTAGAAACCCCTTCTTCGGGCCGAAATACGCCTATGGCCCACACAAACCTGGGTCTCATGATCCCACCTCTGGTACATGGTAATAGAGTTGAGGCCACCTTTATTCAATCGATTGCCCAAGACGAACACCCGAAAACCAGGCAACTCGTCGACGTCAATCGGACTGCTGTTTGAGGAAGTGTCTATAGTCTTGAAGTTCCGTACTGGGTTCAGACACGTTGCGGGCGTGTGTGACCCGTTGAAATAAACGAGGTTGTAGACGGGCATCGATTGACTACAGCGAGGGGCTATTACCTGGCCATCCTACGAATGCATGGAAAAAGTACATGGGGTGGGAGAGAAAAGCAGGTTAAGAATCAGGGAAAAAAGAGGAGCGTAGATACCCCTTTACCCACCTGTAGATCCACACAGACTACGTAGAGGAGAATCAATTCGTCCATTACTGAGCCCTGACTAATACTACTAAAGTGGTCTGAGTAACAAGGAGGCGTGTTGAAGGTAAGTTGTAGAAGGGTGGTCGATTTGGCGTTGGAGACTATCTGCACAGGGATGAAGCTCAGAGAGCGCGGAGTGATGGATTGCTGTGTGGTAGGGTGACCGGGATCGATTAGTCTAGTATCCGGTGGCAGACTTCCACGCACTAGATTGGTCAAGTAGTGGTCCATCCTGCCAAGACAAATGCACGCAACAGATAGGCGACTTAACTATCAACGTAGGCTTTGATTGGGTTGGCATAGACTTGTGCAACGCCACACCTATGTCACCAGTCTCTTAACTCTTCTGCAGGCTTATGGAAAAGCCACTTAGCCTTGTATACTTTATAATTGTTTTTAGAGATAAAACGAAGGCTGTGGAAATAAACGATAGCGACCGATATGTGGGTGTCGAGAGGGGTGAATCTTACATGCGATTGGCAGCGATGAGCGCCTCTTGGATGGCTGTATTGCCCAGGTGACGCGCTAGTTGGAGAGGTAATAGGGAGCGTTTGGTGCGCGGCGCCACTGCACTGGGGAGCGGGTTGGCGCCATACGCCAGCAACTGACCCACGACTGCCGTGTGTTCGCCGCGAATCGCCTAGTCCGTAGGCGAGAAGAGGAATGAAGACAAATACACCGACATTTAATTCAAACAACTGTCCCATTCGTCGACGAAGTGATGTCGTATATCTGTCTAGTGGCTTCGATTTTTCAAAGTCACGCTAAATCTACCACCACGAACAGAATGCTCTACCTTGAAGGAGGCATGATTCAATACATCTACTTGACTTCTAACCTTAAAGCCATGATTTAAGATTTCACTTGTTAAGCTTTTAGCATTTTTGATTAACTTTATAAGAGCAGTCAAAAAGGGACTACTTGGCTAACCCATGAATTACGTGGCGAAAGAAGCCCATCGTACTTTGTCATAACGGCAAAAATATAAAATCTTCGAGGATCTGATTTATTTTATTATGCTCATTCAATTTATGCAACAAAGACCCACTTCTTCTTCAGTATCTCATTAGTGGAAAAGCAATCACCCCAGATGCCCCAGGTAGCTGACTAATTGAAACGGTCGGACAAGAAAACGAGGGCCCCAAAGCGAGAACAGTGAACTGAAAAATAAATAAAAGGACTTACCAAAAGTAGCGCTGTTTCCAACTTTGCATTAATGGCGTCAGGATCGGCACCCCACTGAAGGAGCACCATTGTGGTCATTGTGTGACCCTGTGCAGCGAAGCAGACCAATAAAATGGAAATTTTCTCAGCAACTAAGGTGGCTCATACGCATTCACATCAGAGCGAGAGCCAGGTAATGCCGCTTTTTTTCGTTAAAAAAGAGGAAGAGGGTTAATTTCAGGTAAATAGAAATAGTGAGCTCACAACTGCTGCTGCGGCCATCAAAGCAGTGGTCTCAGTTTGAAACGCCTTAGCATCCACTTCTGCTCCAGCGCGCAATAACATTCCCGCAATGTCCGCAAAACCTGTGAACATTTTCAAACAAAATGAAAGTCTAACAGTGATGTATGTAGTGGGTGCTTTGGAATGCAGTTCACACGTTTTCCTGTCACTGCCAAGTAAAAGGTCATTTTCGCTCCCGCATCTGTAAACCAATGAGGATACAGCTACTGTAAAAATAAATCACTTTTAGTTCCCATTGACTGCTAAAATCGTTTATTCCAGATGGCCGAAGAATATGCCTACGAGCATGAACAACTCACTATAAGCTTCAAGAACACGGACCTGAAAAAGCAGGAACCAATAAATGGCCTTAGTTTTCTAACCAAGTGACGACCAGGAGTGGGCCCTTCTACCCTCCCACTTTAACACTTTCTAGTGCTGTGAAAAGGCCAGGGTAATAGTTACAAGCTAAACGTGCTTTAGTAACCTAAGGAAATATTGCGAAAAAAACATGAGCACCAATTAAGAAATAAACCAAAGAGAACTGGAGTAATAGAGATCAAACGCACAAACAATTGTCACATATAGCTGTAATTGTCGTTGAGATAGTTACCGGCAGTTATATCCAAAGCATTAATTACCCTATAATATTTCTCAATAAAAACGCGTTAAACACAATGGTCGCCCGCCTGAAAAATCAAGCTATTCATCATCAGTCGCATATTAACATTCAGTAGTCGATAGGGCCATTTCAGAAGCTAAAAACAATCCAATTTCCTCTATAAGCCACTCAAACATAAAAAACCTCTTGTTGACCTTTCTAGCGAAGGGTTTTTACCCCTTAGTTGTGCATAAGCCCACAGGACAGATGACAGTAAAAACGACGTCAAAACCTAACCGAAAAATAGTGCTTCATAGGAGTACCTTGCCTTGCCGCGAGCATCAGGAGGCGCGGTTCCAGGGGGACATTCACGTTGGGAGTGTTGGGAAGGGAAAGAATCCGGCAAACTTCATCAGTGTCTCCGATAAACACGGCGTCCTTGAGAGCTGCTTCGTCTGATGCTGAATTGCAAGGAGAAATACCCCAGTTACCATGGTCCTAAATTTTGAGCATCAGTAATCTGCGGCAATATCGAGGGGTACTTACTCGCTTGAAATTGAGGCCGAAATGCCTTACTTTGACGCACAAATGGCAACGGCTAAAAGAAATAAGTTTCAATAAATTCCAATGGTTTTTCAGCATAAATTTGGAGTGCTTTCATTAGGTACCTCAGCCGCAATAAGGGCTGCAAAAACATGAAACAAGCCTATCTTGGAAGCCCAGTTACGACTCAAGCTCGCATGGCTAAGAATGTAGTGTTCAACTCGAAATGAAGTTGAACAGGGAAGAACACAGTCGAAATCGTTTACCGTAAGTTAATTAAGAAGCTATTTAGCTGGTAGATGACAATGTTTTGAGAAGACATGACAGTTCGTGACAAACACCGTAAATTCCACAATTCATTGAAGATGCAGAAACCACTAATTTTCCCATTAGTACCTGCAAAGACCAATACACGGAGGACTCAAATAAGATGATGGTACGTACCAAGGCTGAAGGTTTTGCGGAAATACCCGAAGGCGGTACTAAATGCGGAAAGATAATGTTAGAATTGCGAAATCACGATCTTACGTGTGCATGGATCGATCAAGGCATTGGCCTTAACTGTCAGCTCAGTGGAACCATTTCCACTGTCTGCAGCAGCTTGATTTTCAGAGTTTGAGACGGACAATATCTATGAAAAAAAGAACAAACAATGTAAACTGGTACTCGCATTTTTATTCACCACAAATCCTCCCAGCGATAAAATTAGCAAAGATAGAGCAAGACGATGATTGGTAAATTCCAACTTCGAACCGGCCAATCTTGGCATTGCCCGTGTAGAGCTCCGCCCATTTTACTCATGTCTGACCCCCTCTATTAAGTCTAGAAATAAATTTATAATTACCACCATTTTAGAAGGAATTCAGGACGCGTTGATGCTAGCTGGTAAGAGACGTGCATTAAGCTATAGTCAAAATACATTAAAAAGTAAATGCAGGCACAGAATAGGGGTTAAAATACACAGGAATCTAGAAGGAGCCATATTAGTTGGAAAAAAGTTTGCCAATTTCAGCACTATTTAAGAGAACAAAGTGGGATTCGAGGGCCAAACCAGATCACTTCCGGGAACTGTAATAGATAAGTCAGAAAAAAAAACTCACACGAGACAAACTTTGGGACAGCGGACTTTCCTGGGCTTCTCTCAAAAGACGCGGATCACGTGAGGCATCAACGCTCATCGATCTTCACTAAGGTTCAAAGTTCAAGAAACGTGTCTAACCAAACATACAGAACCCCATTAAAGGTAAACAGGCACAAGCAAGCTTATTTCACGTGTTTGTAATTTCTTCGTTATTACTAACCAGAACCCCCTTTATAATTTCTATAAATAACACTAATATACAGCCCCTTCAATGCCACTATTCAAACGTGAAACATGTGTAACACAGGATATGCACGAGAAGTAAATTAAATTGCACTAAGTTATTATTACCGGGTGGATTGAACCAGGCGAAATAGCAATGTCAACCTAAAAATACCTACTCTAGCATAGCAGAACAGATGGAGAGGCCAAGGCTTGAATGCGTTTCAAGACGGAAAAACGGGGTCCGTACACGGGACGGACGAACTCATCAAAAAAGTGCTAAACGTGCACCAGACTAACACTCATGGGGAAAACAAGTTGAATACTAACCCAAGATAAAAAAGCACGTTCCGGAGGGGAAACACGGCAGAAACACTACCTTTTGCACTTGAAATCGACCAGCACCAATTATTCTCATTATTGCCACTTAGTATCAAAATGCAACAAACAATACATTGGTAAACACTGGAAAGTTTTGCCGCAGCTATTAATGGCTAAAAGCAAATAAGCGTCCATCAAATTCATAAAATCAAAGCATGATAATACCGACAGACAAACCACATCGAGAATCCCCGAATAAGGGATGCGGTGAATGGCTCCAGCTGCAAGAACATGCTAGTTAAAACAAGTCTCGTTGAAAAATGGACCTCGTCTCTAATTTACAAAAAGAAACAAAGACAATGGTGTGCAAAAAAACCCGAAGGATGAAACACACACAGATAACTGAAGGGCCTAAAACTTGAGGGGATTATGACATAGCTTCTTTTGCTAAAATTGTGAGTTGAACATGCAACGTTTAGCAAAGGCGCTTCCCCAGCTTCCTTATCGACAACCCTTTGGCGTCATTCATTACAGTTTAGTCAGTGATGTAAAAAATTCAAGTTGATAGATATATGGCTGCGAGGTCTCTGATCTGTCTTAATGGATTTACTAGACCCGGATTTTCCAATTGTATGAGAGCTAGATTTAAGAGAAGCGATTTTAGTGATCATCATGCGCGTCATTTGGTAGTATAGGAACACTGACCATACAACATAGTCGTATATCAAAGACGGTATTAGTCACAGTTTCAAAAAGTTAATTTTGCCTTGCTTCCTCTTTACCAACTGTCTACTTTAGTCCTTCCAGCTATATCTATAGATTCTATCCAGTTAGAGGAGATGTAGAGGAGGTATCGCGGTTTCGTGCATTTGGCATCTCTATACGGATGCAGCGAATAGACTCGCAACAAAAGTTTTCGGATAATTTACAGGTAGTTTTACTTCAACTATTAACACTTTTTCGCTGAACACAATTTTAAGGTACTTGCCGAACGTAAAATTGATTTTGGCCCCCTTGTTGGGGATTTTTACCGGTCCTTTCATTTAAAGTATTTGTACTTGTTCTGCCTTTGCTGACATGTCCTGCAAGATTGGATCTGCTTTCCACCGTTGCCAATGCAGAGTCGCGAGGCTTTCGTAAAAACAATGGAAAGCATAATACATATTCGGCATGAAGAAAGAACCAGGGCCTCTAGTCATTTCTAAGGGCTCACTAAACTAACAAAAGTGAAATGACAATGACTCAAGGTGGCCCATTCAGTCTCAACGAGAGTTAGGCATCCAGCTTATTACGACTCTATTCCGAGAGCAGTTATAAAATAATTTGCGGTGGAGTGTTATTTGTCGTTTATTTGCAAGTAATGCACTTACCTGTAAGCCCTACAGTTTTTTTATTTAGAAAAGGTAAAAAGTTGTGAATCAGCATGTGAACCTAAATGCAGTCCAACCGTTGCTAAAGCTGGTTATTTTGCTCAGGTGTGCAAAAACATAAAAGGTGAATGCGAATCTTTATTACTTATTTTAATTTCTGGTTTTTGAGCAGCTTTAAATGCATTGTGAATTTTTCTTTAGAATATGCCCTTTTTAACCTTGAAGTTCATTTTCTTGTCCCTTTTACGCACCGCGTGTTTTGGGTTTCCTGTCTTCGGCGATCCCGCGTGAACCACAACTTTAAAATGAATATTGTAAGGATTTCATGCCTTGTTCTGCACTACCTCATATACTTCACTCTTTCTATATCTTATTTTGGCTTTTAATTTTGTTGGTCAATGTGCTTGTAACTGTACATTTGTGGAATTATATTTCGTGATCTTCCCGCGTTCTGTATATCTGGTAGCTCAAAAGCGCAGTTTCTTCCACTGTTTTACCCCCGATCTTTTCCCCTTATAACTTATGTTTTTTTGCTTAATCTTGCTCTTGTGCCCTTTTGTAGTTCCTTCTTTGCGAGATATAATTTAATTGCATTTATTAAATTCAAATCAACTTCCCAAGGCTAGTTATTTTTTGTGATAACTTCCTTCAAGCGCGGGTCTTTTTGATGTTACTATTAGAACATGGTACTTTTACTCGTATTTTGCTTTCCCCTGATATTTTTCTTGACGAACAATCATACCCTCTCGTCAATTTTGATGTATCTTCATGTGGCGTTGAAGTGAAACTTCTTAGTATCCCTATGTTTGTTCTGGTGTTTTCGTATTTTTTTACTCAGTACCAAATGGTCCTGCATTTTTTGTCCTCTTTACGTTCTTTTATTACCATTAAATCTTCCTTATTAAATAAAGATTTATATTCCCTTGTAGATTGTGACGGCTTTGTTTACTTTAACTCTTGCGAGTTGGGCCTCTGCTTCAGGTAAATTTTTCAATAACGAAATCTTGGGGTTTCTTCTACTTGTATATTTTGCAATCATGCTTGTTGCTGTGAAAAACATGAACCGTGCTTTATCTAATGCAAAACCATTTCCATAATTTCCAAAATGGATAAATTTCCGGGTTTATTCGAGATGGGTTGTTGTACTTATTTTTATGCTCCCAGTGTTGGGGTAAACCTCTTCTCTATAATTCCGACAAATTTTGAGACTCGAGTGTAACACATATAATGAAATTTGTATCTTTTGTATTGCACTAATTTACTTCTATCACAAACTCGCTTCTTGAGCTTTGTTAATCTGGATGGTATCGGTTTTTTTCCTTCGCTTTTGGAAAATGGTACACGGCGATCCCACCTTATCCGCGTTATGTAAAATTTATTCTGACTCACTTTCATATGGTCGTTATCGTCAATTGGTGCTTTTGATTTTTCCTGTAAATGTAGCTCTTCTGACTGTCGATCGTGTTCCTTGTCGATGCATTTCTATCCTCTGGTGCCCCCGTTCTCTTAGCTGTTCTTTCTAATTCCTCCCAACATATTCAAATTTCCGCATATGTGCAAATTCCATTACCAACTTCAAATATGCAACTTTTCCATTGCCGTCAATTGGGCTGATTTTACTGATTTCAGTTCATTCGACCTCCTTTTCCGTAGCCCGATCAGTGACTCCCAGAGCGGAATGCAAGTTTGACAAGGGTATGTGCGGCTGGAGAAGCGATCCAACCAATCCTTGGTTAATCACTACTCTCAACAAGAGCACTCCACAGTTCCTGTTGCCAAACTCAAGTTGGCCTATCCTTTGCCTCTTCAAGGAGGTCCCGCAAGAAGCCAATTCAGGCGAATCCTGGTTTGCGGACGACGTTAATCCTTCGGCTTTTAAGACACTTCAATATCTTATCCAAACCCGTCTTCGCAGCCCCAGTGTGCCTGCCTCTCTCGGTCTCCGTTGTCTTACTTTCTCCTTCTTTTATCTGGGCAGACGTGTGGGTGCTGCAAGGGGCCATTTGGGTCTAGCTCTGCTCTTACAAAAACCCGGGTGATTGTTCATCTCTGTCTAAACATCCTCCATCTAATAGGTAGAGGAAGAGAATGTGAATCAGGTTTTGAAGGGGAGAAAGGGGCAGAGTGGTTGTTTTAATCGGCCACTATCAGTCCTTTCCTTTGTATCTTTTCTCGTTTTTGTGATTTGCTTTCCTCCCCCACCTTGTCAGGCACAATTGTCGGTGTGTATACCTTCTATTCGCACATTTGTGGATGGGTAAACGAAGCAGCCAACTGACAGCATTGATGGATGCTGAAGCAGCAGGGTAGTTGGTTTACCTGCTGTCCACTTCAGTAACCTGCGAGACCACAAATGAGAAGCCTACAAGTCCATTTTGGCTTCCTCAAGTAAATATCGACGCAAGGAAAGTGAAACATCGTTGCTACTACTGAAGTGCATTTTTGGAGTCTCCCAGTTTTGGAGGCGATGGCTCTGCATCGCTTGCAGTTTTCTTCCCTTGGTTCTACGGGGTTGATGAGAATGAACCCGTCACGATGACAGGAAGTGTGACTGGCTGCTTTTTTCTATGGCCTCTTAATTTCGTTTTATGGCAACTTTTTGAAAGGCGAAGCTAACGATCGCGATCGAATCGCTCTTTTTCCTCTTTCATTTTCGCCAGGGTTTTCATCGTCGATCAAGCCGTTTGCTGTTTGCGATTTTGACGATGGAGAGACGTGCGGGTGGATGCATGAAGAAGCTATATGGTCACACCGATGGGCGATTGAACAAGGCTACCTATGTCTTGCGGTTAAAGTGCCCTCCTCATCATCTAGAAAAATGACTTCTTCTTGGGTATCCAGCCTCTCCAGTGGGCAGAGGAAGCCCACTGCAGATGCTCGTGTCCGATTTGCCAGTGCTCCCATTTCCGCTGTTGTCGGAGTAAAGTGTATCGTCTTCGTGTATTCTATTAATGTAGCACGAGGAAAGGTGTCCAACTCAGGCGCGTCTTTTGGCAGTTTAACATTGTTGCAGCAGCAGGAAGGGTGCGTTTCCAATTCGTCTTCAATTTGAACCGTTACGTCGTTTCTGACTAATCTTCCCTGAAATTGAGGGACTTATCAGTGGCTCTTGCTCACTTGTTTCTTAGTCTACTCTCCAATCATCCACAATCGGTCTGTTGATTGTCTGTCGCTCATGTAATTCCGCCTTTTGGTACAGATTGCGCCCAACTTTATCGTTAAACACCAAAACTATCCGCCTTAAAATAAGGCTGATGCTAAAACCACTTCTATGGTAACCGAACAATCCCTCGTTCTATAAATCCTGTAATATATTTTATTATGACTCGTGGTTCTGACTAATAGATTTATCTTTATCTGAAGCGAGCCGGACGCGTCTCGATTGCACCAGTTGTAGACCTTACAACCACGTGTTGAAATTGTTTGCCACTAGATTTCAAACCAGCCACCAGTTTCTCCTTGTTGACAATGGTGGTACAAGCTTTATACCTCCATCTCGATGTTCTACTTTTTCTGGTACTCCTTACTGCTTTGTTCCGAACCTTCGAGGTTTACTTTGCAAAAAGTGTGGCTGAGCTGCCCTCCTTTGTTTTTCTTTTCCTCCTCCCTCCAAATTTGCCAACATCTTCCGAAGCGCTCACAATTTGGGATTACGATGACGGTCGGATGCATGACATGGTGCCCTGGTAACTAACGGGCAGTTAAACGGCAGTCATCGTCTGTCTTATGGCCTTAGTGCCCTTCTCGTTTTCCCTCGACATGGCGTGTTCCTTGTTTCCTAGTAGCTTAAGGCCAGTGCAAGTCCCTTGTAGTCATTTTTGTTCGATTCGACATTCTTCCTGTATGTGCTGTCTTCGGGTTAATGTCCCCTTCTCGAATATTCCATGAATCTCAGGTGTAGAAAGATTTTTGAGTCAAGTTGACTTTTCGGCAATCTGACATCGTTGTATCTTATTCCCCCTTCTACGATCGGTTCTAGTGGAATATATAGCATTTTTACTGAACCTCGAGTCCACGATTAAATAAGCGGAAGATTATGCGACTTGTTTTACCCTGTTTTTGCGAATCTATTTTTGCCAAAGGTAATAACTTGAATTATTCCTCTCCGGTGTATGGTTGATCTTGCATTCCCAGTGTTGTCCACTTCCTCGTTTCAAGCATTTTCACGGTTTTGTATCTAATTTAACAGGCCTTTTTAAAACTCATTGCAAAACAATGAAGATTAGGCGCTACCTTTTGTTTTTCTCTCCCCCTCTTTCCCTCATTTTCGCTAGAGACGCCGCTCATCAAACCGGTGACAGTTTGTAATTTCAACGATGGCGATACGTGTGGTTGGATGCATGAGGGGGCTATATGGACGCATCGATGGGAAGCCGAGCAGGGTTATCTTTGTCTCAAGGCTAAAATGTCCACATTTTCGTCCAAAAGGAAAACTTCTTCATGGCTACCTGGCCTCTCCACTAATCATCGAAAATCATCCGCAGACATTCGAGTTCGATTCACCAGTCCCCCTGTACCGCCTGCCTTCGAGTTGAAGTGTGTCGCTTTCGGTTATTCCATTGGCTTGGAGCGTGAGAAGATTGATCTTTCTGATGGGTCTTTCTGCAGTTTAGCGATGCTGTTTCAGGAGGAAGGGTATTTCTTTATTGGACCATTGCTTTCAACTGGAAATTCGCTTAATCTTACTTGCGTTTCTGATTCTATTCTGATCTGTCCTCATTCAAAGGCTTTAGGTATTTACACCACCCACTTTTCCATTTATTGTCCTCGGCAAGGCTGCTTATGGTCCCCCACTGCCTCTTTGATCGCCAAACGGCTAAACTGCTGTTGAGAGGGGGTGAAATCAAATCCCGGTAATAGAATTTGTTCCTTTTTGACGATGTCATGATTCTTCGGCCCTACTTTTGAGTCTCAATCTGTATGCTTGAAGGGCTGCGAGGTTTGTTTTGCTCTTTCTTGACCCCATAGTTGCACGATTAAGTGAACTATCATGTTTGAGTTTCCGTACAGATTTTCGAAAGATCTCCAACAATATCTACCTGACTTTCGCTCTCATGAGTTCTTTTTTGGACCTCTGCTGTCTATATTTTAAACCGATTTTGCACGTTTTATAATATGGTGACTGGGAAGTGTCGACCGAACTTTCTTTCCTCCTAATTTTTCCTTCATTCTCGCTAGAGTCGTCGTCGTTGCTCAAGCCACTGGCAGTTTGTGATTTTGACGACGAAGAAACGTGCGGTTGGGTGCATGAAGAGGTTTCCTGGGCGTATCGATGGGCTATTGTACGGGATCGCCTCTGTCTCAAGGCCAAAGTGCCCTTAAACTCCCCGTCCAAAAAGATCTCTTCTTGGCTTCGGGGTCTTGCTATTGATCAATCAAGTGACGAAATTGATATCAAAGTTCGGTTTTCAAGTCCTCCTATTCCTGCTTCCTTTGGAGTGAAGTGCGTTGTATTTGTGTACTCGATGGATTTTGGGCGCGAAAAGACTTCGAAGCCTGTCCGAGCTTCTGGAAGTCTCTCCTTACTTCAGCAACAAAAAGGGTACTTTTTCATTCACATCCAAAGTGCTTGAAATGCCTTCACATACCTTAAGGGGTTAGTCCTGTTTGAAAATCTTGAATCCCAAGGTGCTAATGTGATTCTCGTCACTACATTCTAGCTGATCATTCAAGGTGATCTGCGTGGTAAAAAGATTTAAGTATGGTTATTTTTGCAATTTCGTGTTATTAAAGCAAAGAAAAGTGTTTTTTCGCGTCCTTTTAGGGTAAAGTTGGTTTTGTCCCTGCGCGCCTCCTCCAGTTTATCTATATTTCATGGTTCAGTTTTTTGGTTTTCAGTATCCATATCTTTATTTGTCTGATTTTTGCAGGAAATTAGCTGGTAAATTGTGTTTGAGCTGTTCTGTCTTCCCTTTCATTTTCAGTGGCAGCTTCCGATTTCGACGATGGTGATGTGTTTGGTTGAATGCACGGAAAAGCCACATGAGCACATCGATGGGCAGTTGAAACAGTCTCTTTCAAGCTCACTAGAAGCACTTTAATCAAAAAGTATATTCCTTTTATTAACCAACCAAACGATGTAACTGATGATTGATTCATTAGTTATTCCTGTCCTACTATCCTTAGACTAAAGTGTGTCGCCTTTACATATTCCGTTGGTCATGGCCGACAAAAGTCCCCTTAATTCAGTCGGAGCTTTTAGAAGTTTCTCTTTACGCCAGCAACACCTGTCACCCCACGGGTTGTTGTAAGAGCAGTCTCGGTACCTGTCGTGATGGTTGTTTGATGTTCAGAGAGCACTCTTAGTGTGCTTTCGTTTTCTTTCCTTCCCACATGCAGATATCTTCATGCCGTTCCACGTCTGGACCTTCGAAAAAGGGGACATGGAAGATTGGTCTAATGACAATAACAACGGGCAGCAGAAGTGGCATGTTGGGACAACATACCTACCTTCCTCCTCCATCTGTGTGTCTGCAAAAGCTTCAGGAAAGAAGTTAAAAAAAAAAAATTTCTTCCCAACTTATTTTAAGGAGACCTCTTCTGGTCTCTGGAGTCCCAGCGTATCTGGCAGTTTGGGAATCAATTGTATTACCATCCACTATGCTATCGAGAGAGCCAGTCGTGATGCCAGTCTATCTCTGCTCCAGCTAAGCTCGGGGTGCTTACTTGTCTTCTCATGCCTCCTGCCTATCGGAAACTACAGGATTCATCAAACGTGGAGACCAACACTCGCCTTTTTTGTTTTATGCAGACGTTTCCGCTCCAATCCAAGTATGGGCATTTGAGGACACTTTTGATGGTTGAAAGTGGCAGAGTGACAATTTCCATCAGGAATGGCGAGTTCTGTTATTGGAGAGCTGGCAAACTAGGTCCATTATTTTCTCGTTTACAGGTGTCTCAAATGAAGGGAAAGGGGTAGAAGAAATACCTTGGTCTATTAGAGAAGGCACCAGTGGTGGCTGAATTCGTCAGTCCATCCATTCTCACATCTACTGCGATGTGTTGTTTCATTATCTTTTATTACCTGGACGCCACTGCAAGCTTACGGCTCCTTCATTAGGGTGGATCCTGTGTTTCCAGTCACTGTGAAGTGTTAGCGTTGAGTTTAATTCCTGTTCTGGTTTTTGCCCATTTTTCACCTTTGCAAGTTTGGAGAGTTCCTTCGTCTTTTGGTCGACTCGTTGGTTTGGTTCAGGCAGTGGTGGTGGGGTTGGCACTTTTCGCCTGTTTCCCCTAATTGTTATCAGCCGTTTTCGTTTTTTTTTCCCTGTAGAAACCCCTCCGAAACCCTTTTTTGTGTGGACCTTCAACGAAAACGCAGGAAAGTGGACCAACGATGCCGCGAATTGGCATCAGAAATGGGAGCTTGTTAATGGAGCCATTTGTTTGCGTAATGTGCCGTCTGAATCTGGAGAATCTGATGGTACTATGTTTTGGTTATCCTTGAATACTGTAAAAGAAGACGTAATCAGGAATACCAAGGCTCTGCTCTGGAGCCCGCCTATTCCACAAAGTGTTGGGATGCGCTGCATCACCATGAACTATTTGATAAACATGTTTTCTGAGAACTCCGAGGCCCATCACCTTGCCATGCTGCAACAACAAACTGGGTGATTAGCCTCCATTTGAATGCTATTAGAATGAAGGGTACCCGTGAATGCAGTTTTTATCCATTTCATTCGATATTTGGGGTTGTGATTCACGAGCATTTTCATTTGCTTCCAAGATCCGCGCTTGGTGGTCGGAAATTCGCTGTTTTCTGGTTCAAACTCTTCTTTTAATCGGGTTATTTCATGATGATTTAGTACCCGTATTCTTCGGCTTCTATAAGTCGTTTTCGTTTCGCCTCCTGTAGATACGCTTCCAAAACCACTTTTCATGTGGACCTTCAATGAAAACATTGGCGGTTGGGTCAACGATATTTCGAATTATCACCAGAAGTGGGAACTCATTAATGGAGCTATCTGCTTACACAACGTGCCAGCTGATACAAAAATTTCCTCTGGCGGTGTGCCCTGGTTTTCTGCTAATTCAAGGAAGGAGGATAAGGCAACCCGGAATCCAAAGGCGCCATTATGGAGTCCTCCTGTTCCACAAACTGTAGGAATGCATTGCGTCACGATAGATTACAACATCAGTTTTAACGACGTTGAGTCTGGATCTTACAGTCTTGCCTTGCTTCAACAACAAGACGGGTGATTATATTCAGTCTAAAGTTTCCTCGATTTGTCACTTGTTCAATTTCCATCGATTCCTTTCTCCTCACCTCCGACATTGTGAGATGTCTTTTTGCTTTGATTAACTGGTGGATTTTTTTGTTTAATAAGAATTTAGAGTCCTGTGATGGTACTGAAGGTCAATAATTCATTGTTAGTCTACATTCAATCAGTTATTTAGGCATCTATCTTCCATTTGCATGTAAATTTTCGGTTTTGATGACGAAGGTGGTCTTTTTCCTGTCCTGATTATGAATTGATTATTTCATGGTTTTTGTGAAGCTTGTTTTTTGTATTCAATATTTTCTATCATCCTCTTCAATTTTGCCTCTGGTGAACTTGTTGTGTTTGTACCTTTGATGAATCTATGCGTGACCGGACCAACGATCCTTCAAATTTGCATCAGAAGTGGCGTCTGTGATGGGTTTAACCCTTCCTGTGATATGTCTGCTAAACCTAAAACGAACTTTGAACTTGCACCCTGGCTTCCCTTGGGTAATGTAAAGGAAGATAAAACTATGAATAACGCAAAAACATTTCCCTGGAGTTCTTTCCATTCCACAAGTCACTGGAGTGTGTTGCATTCCATGCGCTCTTCGAAGTTTGTAACTCGATTTTCGTCTTGTTAACTGAAAGTTCCTTTTTCGATACCGCAGTGGTGATTTTGACGTCGGTTTTCTTCACATTCTTCTCGTCGTTTTCGTTTTGTTCTCTGTAGATACTACTCCGAAACCGTATTATGTGTGGACCTTCACTGAAAATACTGGTAAATGGATCAACGATATTTCAAATTGGCATCAGAAATGGGAACTTATGGATGGTGCTGTCTGCTTGCGCAATCTACCAATCGAAACGGCAACGCACCCTGAAGATATACCATGGCTTTCTGAAAATGCTGTAGTTAAAGATAGAATCGCTCGAAATCCAAAGGCTCCTTTCTGGAGTCCACCTATTCCACACTCCCTTGGGATGCGTTGCATTACGATGGACTACAAAATCACTGCTGAGACCAAAGATACCGATACTTATAGTCTCGCCATGTTGCAACAACAGGATGGGTGAATACCTTCATACTAAACTCTCGTTGAGCTGTCGTTAGTGCTCTGACCTTCTCAACTGAAACCTCGCTTCTTTCGATTCAGTGGCTGAAACTTTTCCTATTGGTCAGAAGGCATCCTTCTGACCATCGGCTTTTGATGTCCGTAACGGTCCAAACTCTTTCGGTCTTTCGGATGCGATAGTTGGGCCTATTATCGTCCGTTTTCTCCAGTTTTTGTCAGCCGTTTTCGTTTTATCTCCTGTAGATGTTCCCCCGAAGCCATATTTTGTCTGGACCTTTGACGAAGACACAGGCGGTTGGGTCAACGATGCTTTGAACTGGAATCAAAGGTGGCAGCTCATCGCCAGCGACATCTGTCTTTGCAATGTGCCAGATGAACCTAAAAAGTACACTAAAGCCCTCCCTTGGCTCTCTTTGGTGAAAAAAATGGATAAAAAAGTGGCAAACAATGCAAAAGCTCCTCTCTGGAGTCCACCTATTCCCCAAGCTGTTGGAATGCGTTGCATCACGATGGATTACAGCATCAGTGTTGATCCCGTAGAATCTGCACCATACAGTCTTGCCATGTTGCATCAACAAGAGGGGTGACTAAATTCATCCTAACCTTCAGTCGGTTTATCGCATTAAGTCTCCAGTTCCAATCCATCCTCACTTCTGATTTACTAGTCCGATTTTTCTAATTACCACTTGAGCTTGTTGATCCGTGAAGGTGATTTTCTGAGTTACATACCGGTTTGTTTGTCCTTGGTGATCGGAATCGCAAGTAATCTTGGTAAAGATTCTCATTGGTGCTCTCTGTCGCGATTTTAGTGATTGGACCTCAGTACCCCCTGGTTCCTATCAGTCCTTTTCTTTTGTCTTCTCTAGACGCTCTTCCAAAACCATTTTTCGTTTGGACCTTCAACGAAAACACAGGAAAGTGGACCAACGATGCTGCAAATCAGCGTCAGAAGTGGGAGCTTATGAGTGGAGTCATTTGTTTACACAACGTACCGATTGAGATCGAAGGGTCCAGTGATGATATGTCTTGGCTTTCTTTGACTGATGAAGGAGAAGAGAAAGCATCCAAGGGTGCAAAGATTCTTTTCTGGAGTCCACTCATTCCACACGTTGTTGGAATCCGTTGTATTGCAATGGACTACCGCATTGGCGCCGATTTTGAAGTAGCCGAAAAGTATAGTCTTGCCATTTTGCAGCAGCAGGACGGGTGATTAGATACGATTCTATTTACCTTCAATGGTTTTTTCCTCACTTAGTCTTCCGGCTCCTTTAGTCTTTACTCTGACATTCCGAAGTATCTTTGCTCTCTGATCAACTCAATGTTGGTGAATTTTCACTCACTGGAGTGACTTAACGGTCTTGAAATGGAGTCGTCGATTATTGTCGGTCAGGTGCTTCGTGTTATGTTTTCCTCCAGCTGTTCCTGTTGCGTTCTTGTTGTTCTCTGACTCAAGTATTCCCCAGTATGTCAGCCATTTCCGTTTTGTCCCCTGTAGATTCACTTCCGAAGCCCTATTACGTGTGGACTTTCAACGAAAACGCTGGTAAATGGGTCAACGATCCTGCCAATTGGAATCAGAAATGGGAACGCATTGATGGAGCCATCTGTTTGCACAATGCACCGATTGAACCTGAAACTCCTTCTGACGACATGCCTTGGCTTTCTGTTAAGTCGCAAAAGGATGACGAAACTGATAGGCGCACACAATCTCCTCTTTGGAGTCCACCTATATCAGAAGCTGTTGGAATGCGTTGCATTACGATGAACTATCTCATCCATGTTGGTTCTGTAGTTTCTGGCGCCTTCGAACTTGCAATGTTGCAACAACAGGACGGGTGATTGCTCTCGGTTTAGAGTAGTGGCAAACTACTGTGTGCATTGAAATTTCCACCGCGTTTTACCTTTATCCCTAGTCCTCTGAGTTGTCGATTCCCTTGAAATTGTCGGTTTTGGTTGTTTTTTTTTGTGAAGACTCTTGTTTTGCGCTTCCATTTCCTACTATTTCTGTTGAGAGGCTTTTCATATCCTTTTCAACATGTGTTGTCAAACGGTTTGTTGCGTCACTGGTGTAGTTTACTTTTCCTCCAGTTCCTGCCTATTGTTTTCGGATTACCTCCCCCCCCACTCCGTGACCATGTAGCGCTTTCACCCAAGGTGAAAAGATAGCAAATGGGTCAACGATACTGCTAACTAGAATCAGAATTAGGACCCAATATCTCCTTTTGCAATGTGCCTTGGCTTTCTTGGAAAAATAGGAAGGAAAACAATATTTTTAAGAATGTATGGGCTGTTTAAAAAGTGTCGTGCCACCATGGCCTGTCTCATCAATATCGGTTCCATGTTTTCTAAGTCCTAGCCTTTCCACGTTGCAATACTATTGGCTAGTTGTCGTCATTAATGAGTCTTCTAGTCCAATTCGTTTATTTCTGAAGCCGCCTTTCTAAAATTTATGCTTTAATTTTCCGCTCCTGTTCACTGGAACGTTTCTACTTTCATATCGTATGTGAAGTGATTTTTGTGTCAGTGGTCCTACTTGTCCTCCATTTCCTATATTCGCTTTCAGTCGTTTTCGTTTTGTCTCCTGTAGACCCCCTTCCGAAGCCATATTTTATCTGGACCTTCAATGAAGATGCAGGCAGTTGGGTCAACGATGCTGCGAATTGGAATCAGAAATGGGAACTTCTAAGCGGGGCCATCTGCTTGCGCAATGTACCGGTTGAACTTAAGAAGCATTCTAAAAGCCTACCCTGGCTTTCCCTAACTTCCAAAAAGGAAGACGAAGCTGTTAAAAACACGAAAGCTCCCCTATGGAGTCCACCCATTCCACAAGATGTAGGCATGCACTGCGTCACGATGGATTACAAAATCGGCGTAGATTCCGAGGACTTCCGGATCTATAATCTTGCACTGTTGCAGCAGCAAGACGGGTGATTCATTTCAGTTGAAATTTCAGTTTAGTTATCGGCAGCACTAAGACTTCTGCTTATTTTTCTGTTTATCTCTGATGGTCTAAAGTGTACTATTTTGCCTCACTGATCGGTATTTGCGATGCTTTATATCGACTGATTCCCTTTTCTGGTAATCATACTTCTCTTCGTTTCAATTTCCAAACGTCTCAGTTTCTTGACTTAAGCTCTCCACCAACTTACTTCGTGACTGTGATGTTTATGGGTGTCCGTTTTTTCCATTCTCTTTCAGTCATTTCAGTTCTTGTCCCCTTTGGATTCTCCGCTTGAATCCATATTATATTAGAATCTTCAATGTAAATATGTGGAAATGGGTTAATGGTCCATCAGGCTGGAACGAAAGTGGGAGTTTTCAACGGAGTTTAATGTTTGAACAGTGTGCTAGCTGAATTTAACCGTCAGAAAGATGTGGAACCACTGGCGTCTGATGTTTTCTTATCCGAAGCTTGTCTGTATGCCGGGCAAAAGTTTCCTCTCTGTGGTGAACCGCGCTCAGCGTCTAGCCTTGACAGTTGAGACAATGTTGATCCCGTTTGGACATCATCTTAATTAAAGGCCCGCTTTAAAAGTTGTATCCAGCGTCTGTTAAACATGGGGCTACTCTAGCACGTTTTAAACATCAAGATAGGTGCCCAACTTTACTCTTGTGCTGCATTTTTCCCGTTGTTTTGGTGATTAGTTTCTGTTGAAGGTCATGATTTAATAGATTCTTCCTGCTCGGTTTCGGACATAGCTTGTTTTATGACTTTTTTGTGGTACTGATTCCTCCCAAGACTTTTGAATTCTTGTTTTCTTTTTTTTACCTGGATGTTTCTACTCTTCTATGCTGGTCGTTTAATGATACATCTGAAGATTGGACGAATGATGCTGGTAAATGGGATCAGAAAGGGGGAGTGCTGTTTAGGAAAGATGTAGACGTACTACGCCTATCGACAGAGACCCAACCCGTATTCTCTCATCTGATCGTAAAGACGAATTTTTGGTTGATTGAAGGGGCCCTGAGGAGTCGGTTTCCATCGTCGTGCAAGCTCTTCTACGAAGCTGCGGCTTAGATACTTGCTCATCTCCTACACTTTGAACATAGATGGACCTGCAGTTATATCCTCTCGAATCAAAGCCAGCTTGTCTTTTCCCCAACTGCAGTCTAAGCATCTTGGTTAATGCACTTTTGGGAATCCTTGGGGTGGATTTCTGTCGATAGATAGCTTAGGGCTGGTGTGAGTAGTAACTAAGTGATCTCTCGTTTAGGACTCTCCAGCGTCCTCCACACATGGAAATTCGATGAAGACTTGGCCGATTGGACCAATGATCTTACCAATTGGCATCACAAGTGGCAGGTTGAGTGGCATCAACTCTGTCTTGCCGCTAAGCCAGCCTCTGCTGGAAAAAATCAATCTCCTTGGTCTTCTTCTACCAGAAAAAAGCTTAGTGATCCATCTGCCGGTGTTCAAGCTCGTCTTTGGAGCAGTCCTATCCCTTCCGAAGTCAGAATCGGTTGCCTCACTCTGTCCTTTCTCATCTCCGGGGTTGTCATGGGGAGATCGGTCGATACGACAAAAACAGTGCGACTGAGCCTTCTCCGACATCATGACGAGTGAATATGCGGTTCTAACGTTTGGTTTTCTCATCTACTTGTTATTCATTGAACTCTCTGTGTGATGCGAATCTAGCTTTTTAGGTTTTGCTGATTTCCACTTTTTCATCCTTCCGTTAGTCTATTTGGCCTAAAGTAATGCCGAAGTTCTTTGTGGTTAGCTGAGAATTTGGCGACGACGTTTCGTTCGTTTGAGGACCCATTTGTTACCCAGATATCGTATGAAACTCCTGGGTATTACTGGATTTGTAATCAACCACCTGCAACGCTCCTGAGTGTTTACCCGACTCTAAGATTTCAGCCGCCCCCCTAACCAATATCGTTTCGTCTTCGAATCTAGAACTACTAAAACCCCTGTTAACATGGACATTTTCCGAAGATTTGGAGGAGTGGACAAATGATGGAGACAATTGGTTGCAGAAATGGCGAGTCTCACAGATACGCAGTCAGAAATTGCTATCTTCACACAAAAACCTCTCACCTAAGTTGACAATCGATTCTACTCTCTGAAAAAGATCTCTAGCATTCAAGCACGTCTCTTGAGCCCCCTCAATCCTGCTCGTCTTCGTCTGCGCTGTCTGTCTATTGCCTATTCGTTCGATTTTGCACTGGGATGAAAGTGCCAAAATCTACGAGTCTGAGTCTTTTGTAACGTCAGAAAGGGTGCCCATTTCATTGTGAATTTTCCGATTTTTGCATAATTTGTGCTTTTCAAATTTAAGCCGTCCAACTGAAAAGTTTATCGGTCGTATGTGTTATGTTTGCGTCTGTCAACTTCATCATTTTCTTTGTTTTTTTTTTTTTCGTTGGTCTGAGGTAATTATTATGGAGTTTCAACTGGAATTTGGAGTGGTTTCTTATCATCTATCTCAGCGTTTTCTCTAAATCACCTGTCCGAACACTGCCTGTAACCCATACGCGTTTTTTTTTCTAATTAGGGGTCTGTGGTACTACCGCCAACCGTTCCAAAGCGTTTAAAGTCGTCTTCCTAATCTATTTTATCTTTGCATCTAGAACTGTCAAAGCCTCTGCTAACATGGGCATTTTCCGAAAATCTAGAAGAGTAGGCAAATGACGGAGACGATTGGTTTCAAAAATGGAAGGTTTCGTCGATGCACAACTAGACCTTGCTTTGTCTCCAAGCTTAGCCCTCCCAGCGAAGTCGACAGTCGATTTTACTCTTTTGTAAGGGCGATTCGATAAAACCTAACTTCAAAGCACGTCTTTTGAGTCCACCGATTCCCTCCTATCTGAGTCTACGTTGCCTCGCCATCGCCTATGCATTCGACTTAGGTCCTGGTCTTGAAACCCCAAAGGCAATGAGTTTGAGTCTCTTGCAGCGTCTTGCAGCTTATGCTTTCATTTCTCACGTCGTTCCCCTTCCCTTTCATAAGTTTATTTGTCCAGCCGCTGTTCACCTGCAAATGTGTCGAATCCGGGGTGAGAGGTGGCTTAAAGGCATTGGTTTTCATCTACCCAATCGTAAAAGAAGAAAGACCAATGTCAGTGGCGTGCTGTTTCTCACGTGACAGTCATCTCTTACGCTGATTTGTCAATTATTGCTCCAATCATGGCGCGGTTTGGTGAGGTATGCGAATATTTTGGCCGGCCACGATTTCCAGTGTGGCGGACGTGCGCTTTTGACGCATGCATTGCTTGGCTTATGCGTCATGCGCCCGAAGGGCGGTTGTCTGACAATGCGCACAGGCGTGTGAGACAGCCCAGTGCCCCACTTTGGTAGAATACAGACATTACAATCGGTTTCTGTCTTTCCACCGTAGGTGCAACTTCGCTCACTTGTGGCTTTGAGAATGGCAGTTTATGCGAGTGGGGAAACGATCTGAATAACTGGTTGGCTACTTGGCAGGTGGACAATTCGACTCTCTGCTTCAAACCTCTGCGACAGCATTTCAAGTCAAAGACGGAACTGTTTGCTCGACTCTATAGTCCTTTCCTGAGCGAGGAGGATGCGATTGGATGTGTGAAATTTAGCTACATTATTTCTATCACGAGCAGTCGTAGTGGTTCAGTTCAGCAGTCTGCGAGGTTGTCTTTAATGCAAAAACAAATGGGGTGAGGTCAGACTCTGTTGCCCCTCCAGATTGGATAAAGTGGTTCCCATTTGTTACAGTTCGGCTGAAATTCTTATGAACCCTGGATGATTTTAGTTTTAATTGAATTTTTTAGAGAAGCTGAATCCGTCTGGCCGTATTCTTTGTTGTCACTGATGTTCGTCTCCTGTGTTGGTCGGTTTGTCATCTAGACAGAATGACAATATCTGTCTATTCCGTACATAGACGGCTTCTTATTATCTGCCTTGGGGACCCTCTTTCCGATCACCACGTAGTTCAGGTCGTATTTGCTCCACTTTAGTCGTTCCTTCTCCATTTATGGAGAAGTGGCATTCCCTCCCGGATTTCTGAGGTCAACTACTCATTCGAGCCCTATTTGCTGTGGCATTAGTAGGTGCTAGGTTCTTCAAACCTGTCGCCGATATTGAGCGTTTTCCGGGATTTTAACGCTCATGAATGTATTTATCCGTTTTCTTTGGTTTGTGATGCTAGATTACAAGATACAAATACGTGGGAACGACAGATTGAGTATCCATATTGACGCCTACTGAGATGAATACCGGTTTCTCTTTTCTTCCATCTATAGATGGACGAACGAATTCATTTTCCTGTGACTTTGAATCGCCCGGAATGCAATCCTTTTGCCATTGGAATATCGATCCCAGAGACAGTGGTGCTATGTGGGGTATCGTCTGGAGCCCAAACTTGCACACCAACATGCTCTGCCTGACCCCCACGGCATTGAGCCTTTCTGCGGCAGGCGTATATACCGACGGTGACGATGACGCTTTTGATTTGGGCGAAATTAATGCGACTGCAATGAGAGCGAGATTCTGGAGTCCGAAGTTTCGCATAGCATGGACCGATGTAGTACCACGATGTATCAATTTCTTGTTCAAGTTCGATCAGCCAGTCAAAGACTCGCCCCTTTCCTTGAGCTTAATGTTTCACTCTTCAAGGTAAAAGATGGATCCACTAGCAATAATAGGGTGCAAAATGTTGAGTGAATCGTATTTTGTCCAACGATCTAGGTGAACTGGAGGGAATATGAATGTTGATTTGATACGCAACCGGCTAATTATTTCGGGTTTCGGTAGATGGATCGAGGCACCAAAGGCGTCATCCTTATCGGTTTACTTATTTGATCTGCCATTAGCTACCGTTCGCTATCTCGTGAAGCTATTTTTATAGAGTCGCTATCTTGGTTCGTCGATACGTCGGTCGTTTGTTTTCTCTGTTCACGATTAATCTTGGATAAGCTGTGGTTCATCGTCTCCATTTGAATCGACTTTTAACCGATCCTCTTTTTCTGGTGGAGATATTTGATATCTCTCAACTAAAATTTTGTTCTTTCCTAATGAAATTTTTAGTTTTTGGTCGACATTTTTTATTTTGTATGTACTTCTTGTCTTGTCCGTTTGGATTTTGTCTGTACGATATCTATTTATCATTTCTCGATTTCTTTTTTTCTTCGCAATCAGCTGCATCCATTGCTGTACTTACACTATCCGTTTATCCTTATCAGGAACTAAGCTTGGTTATTGACGTTGTTTTGTCATACACAGAGTGCGTAAATAACTGCTGACGTTGAGCCTCTCTCTTCTACTAGATCGGACGTCTCTCGATTGTGCCTTTGAAAATGGGTCAATCTGTGAGTGGACCAATGATCCCAACAACTGGTTCGCCACTTGGGGAGTGTTAGATTCGCTTCTTTGTCTCAGACAGCATCGTTCTGCCTCGGGAAAACAGACCAAACTGTCTGCTCGTCTCTATAGTCCCCTCTTGAGTGGACACTACAGGATTGGCTGCGTGAAATTAAACTTTACGATTTTTAGTAGTCGTCATCAGCATCATTTGGCTAGGCTTTCACTTTTGCAAAAGCAAATGGGGTGAGATTATTCGATCACATCTTTCGGCTGTCTTTTCATCCCTACTCAATACCTTGACGTTTGATATCACGAGAATAGTTAAAGTGATGCCTTTGCAGTCGGGTTGATAGCTTCGCGATCGCATCTGGTCGTGAGATCTGTGCTTGATAGTGCAATTCTTGTGCTAAATGTGAATTGTAAATCCAATTGGAAACGTTAAAACCCATTGAGGTTCTTATTCTGTGTATGTAATGCTTGACATTCTCATTGATTTTATTTGCGTTGTCCGTGATTTCCATTTGCTTTTCGATGTTTTCACTCCAAAATTTCGTTACTTCCATGGCGCTCTCATCCATCGTCAGTGTTCAGCAAGAGTGGACATTTCTTTCACGTGCCATTTGTTCAGTGACCTGGCACGGTTTCTGGAAGTCACTTGCTAACACTCGGTTTCTGTGTTTCCATCGTAGGTGGGGCGTTGCTCAATTGCACATTCGAGAATGGGAGTCTGTGTACCTGGTCAAATGATCAAAACAATTGGCTCGCAACATGGGAAATTGTGCAAAGAAAGGACACAATTCTCTGTCTGAAACCTCTCCGTATTCCATCTGACGCAAATGCGGAGATGTCTGCCCGTCTCTACAGTCGTTTCTTGAGTGTGCAGGATGGAATTGGATGTTTTAAGTTCAGCTACATTATCTCTCCAATTGGAGTTCGTAGTAGCTCTCATCTTGAACAGTCTGCAAAACTGTCCCTCATGCAAAGGCAAATGGGGTGAGGAGGGAACGGTCCAACATCTCACCAATATGGTTTTTCAGTCGTTATTCATTAACTTTTTCGAGTTGGTTTTGTTTATAAATGGGCTTGGTTCCAGTGGATATATCTATTCACGTCAATATTTCTTGATGTCGTCGTTTTTGTCTTCCACTGAGTGGTCCATTATCTCAGTAGAATAATTTCGCTCTAGCTTTCCTTGATTACTTCTCACTCGTTCATTTGACTGTTAATTCCATTTTTCATGGTATGGGACCGTTTTCAGGCTATTCGCAATGCTAATGGGCCGCAGTTCCTTAGTTTTTCGATTTCCCTCTTATCAATCTCGGCACTTCAGAATCCGATGTTAGTTGATTAGTTTCCCATCTATCTGAAAGACTCAGATAATTGATTACTAAGCCCTCCTCTGACGTCTCATTTGTAGGACATACAGCACATATTGTAACCAACTGATGTGTTCTTCCTCGTCCTCAGACCACATTTCTTTGCTTCCTTTCAGAGGTGTCCGCCTCTTTATTCGCTTGTGATTTCGAGGTGCAGGGACTAAAATCCCTCTGCGGATGGAAGGACGATCCCAGGGACAATGGTGTTGCCTGGATCATTGTCTGGAATTCCGATCTCCACACCAACAGCCTTTGTATGACGCTTGCCACATCGAGTCGCTACGTGGCAGATGATGATGGCAATTTTGGTTTTGGCGGTATTAATGAACCTGTGATGCAAGCTAGGTTATGGAGTCCAAAATTCCATTCTGCAAAGTCCTATGAGGCACCGCAGTGTGTCGAGTTCTCGTTCAAGTTTGATCAACTAGACGCCGAGTCATCTTCCTTGAGTGTGATGCGTCATTCTGTGAGGTAATCCGTGGATTCACTGCATGCCGATAGGGAAAATTATGACTGGGTTGCAATCTGCCAATCTGAGGGAGAAATAGAAAGGTAGTGTGAAACTGCTGTGGCTGTTGACCTACAGCTGCGGCAAGGAAGTCTTCCACATCCGTTAGCATTAGTGTCCTTTGATCACGACTTCGGAGATTGGTGTATTTATTGAATTTTACTGTATTTTTACATGACGGGGACATTTATTATAGTTCATTGTTATTTTGGAATTCTTGACCCAAAATCGGAGCGAAATGACCAAAGAAGAGGAGATAATGAAGGATTGATTCTCACTACTTCTTGTTGCTTCAGTGATTTATTGAGCTTGTCGATCACTTTCTATTTCACTTCAAGATCGGCGGTCTCCGGATTCCACGCTTCTTTTCTGACTTTTTCAATGACGTATAAAGGAGTTTCCTTTATACTGGCTCTGAATTCACTGTTCGAAGGTGATATTGATTGTTGTAGAAACAATGAGCGGAGTGCGTTTCGAAAGAGTTCGAGTATTCCGTTGAATCGGATACAGAATCTAGGAACGCGACGTTGCAAAAGGACAAGGGTTTAATTCGTCTCCTTCTTGATGCCTAGTCAGCCTGGCGAATTCGGCTGTGATTGATTTTCATTCCAGTTCCAAGGTCGATTAATTTCGTTTATGGTTATTCATGCAGGGAGGCGTTTCCTTCCGCATTGGTTCTGATTCTGTGTTGATACACCTTAAATCCTCATTTCAGGTTTGATTTCTGCTGTCTTCCCGTCAGAATCTTTCGTCAGTAGTACTTTTAACTAGTCATTAGATCCGCAAAACTTGTGATGAACGTGTTAGTGGCGGTTAAATTGTTCTCTCGTTTCTGGAAATTCTTCTGGCTCTAAGTAGACCCCACTGTTTCCCCTTTTCAGCAGTTTCAACAGCTGGAAAGTCACCGTTGGACTGCCATTTCGATAATGCCTGCAGCTGGATGCCAGACCCTCGTGATAGCACAGCAAAGTGGCAAATTGAGAATGGTACCATGTGTCTGCGTCCTGTTAGCCTTCCACAGCATTTCGAATCCTTTTCCGATCTTGTATCTAGTCATAGTGATCGGCGTGCACGGCTATGGAGTACTGATATTCGTTTCTATCACAATGTTCAGTGTCTCTGTTTCGTCTATTCTCTCAGCTCCACACCGGTGGATAAGTTCTCACTTTCCGTTCTGCTTCACTCGTCAGGGTATGATGGAGGCCCTAAATGGTAGCCTAGGAATATACCTCTGCCCTTGGCAGTTAGGATAGGCCACTCTTAGATTTACATTTTTATTTTTGTCATTTTAAAGTAATCCATGCCTTTTATGCGTCATATTTATATTTTTTATATATGCTTATTCTTCTTTCATTTCCACTTCATCCTTCCATCTTGGTGTGCATACTCCCAGATTTGAATGCTTGTCGTTTCGCTTTCACTTTGGGATGTCTGTCGTGACTGATGCTCTCTTATGACCCTTTGTTCCCTTTTTAGTCTAGATGCTTATCTTGTAGGGAGTAATAAGGCATATAGGCTTCTACCCCCTCTTGTCTTTCTTGTTTGACTGATGATTGGCTGCTACCTTCGTTCGTTTGAAATAGGGGCTTGGGCTTAGGCTGTAGCACTGAGTAAGATTAAGGTCTAGTCGTCCTGACTGTTCATCTCCAGGTCAGTGTCTACCCCTTTAAAAGCATGCTTGTTAAATTACAGTTTTTAGCTTTCTTAGGCGGGTTTATTTCCGGCTTTTGAAGCATAGTACCAATGCAAGTATGGGTCACGCTCACATTTAAGGTCAAGCAACCAGTTGCTAAAATTTGTTTTCTTTCCAACTGTGCGCACACGTGTACCGCATCCTTCGCAGTGCAAGATCTGCTACTACGCCAGTTTTTTGTGTAGTTCTATATTTTGGCACACGCAAAATCATTATTTGCAGCGATTTTCTCCCCTTATTATTTCTTCACCTTGAAGTCCCTACCAGGTAGTTAAGGGCGAACATTTCGGTAGGCCTGTTCACGCAGAGAGTAGCTAAATTGACTTCCTCCTAACGCCAATAAGTTCTTGCCGAAAACAGTAGGCTCTCATTCCGCCTAGAGCGTGGCTGGTGTCACCTCCCTTCCAGCATTTCTGCTTTGAAGGATTTCAGGGAACGTGAATCATGATGCGTTGGACAAAGAAGATACCTCCTCAGATGTCTTTCTTTTCATTATACCGTCTAACTCTTACCCTTTTTTCTTCCTCTTCTAACCATCGTTCTATTTTTTCTTTCCTCTTTCAAACTGGCATTTCGCTCTTATTCTTGCAGAAACTGTCAGAAAATCCTAGACGCCATAACCGGTCAGGAATTTGAGGTTTGGTAAGGCGAGGCTTCTTCGTCATAATTCATTCCACCCTTATATAGTCGGCCCGTTCTATTGTGGAATTCCTCCATGTCACGTGCTCCCTCCTCTTCTTCCTGGAATACCGCTCTCATAGACCTTGGAACTGATTCGTCGACTGATTTCAAGGTATTCCTTGCCCCTCGCTCCCCGTTTTTCACCAAAGTAGGGGTCCTAGTGTAGCTAGAAAGATTGTTGACTTCCCTTTTTCAGTTCAATCTTGCTACTACTTTAACCTTCTCCATTTTCCTCCTTTTGTTTTTCATCAATGCTCTCATTGTTATACAGAAATTTGCGAGAAGTATTGGATCTGGCTACAGGGAAGACGCTTCAAATTAGGTAAATAAGACATTCGTGTTGTTCTAAATGATTCTAATGTAGTCAACCTGAAGTTATTTGGTCGTCCAAAGCGCTCTCGCAATCTCTTGCATGGCAGACTGCCCACGTATCATTAAACTCCAACAGTAAGGCTGGGGATTTCAAGGTGAGACTGTTTGGTGTCTCCTTCCCTCTTCCCCCCCCCCCCCTCCATTCTGCCTTCCTTTTCTTCCACAATCTTTTTCTCTTTCTCACACCGTATTTCTTCTCTCTGCTCCCCCAGTAGCTGTAAAGACATTCGTGATCCAGCGACCGGAGATATTCATCATGTCTGGTAATTTCTTGTCCCCGTGTATTTGCGAAAATCTGTAGTAAATCCCATCACTTATGGTCTTCAAATAACACCATGGGTACGAAGTCCGTTTGGACACGAACTTCTGTCGATCTAGACAGTAATACGACTTCCGATTTTCAGGTGAGGAACTATTTAATTCGGTCGTCATTTCATTAGCTGTCAGTTGTTTAGATTCATGATATTGCTGTTTTTCACTCATTGTTAGTTACTCATTATTCATAGTTAGTTTCGGCACTTACTACAACGCTTCTGTGATTCCCAAAACATTGGCAGGGGGAGCATTTCAACTAACAATTAGGTTTACTTTTAAGGAAGTGTGCAGACATTGCAATTTCAAATTCGCGATAAAGGGCATACCATTTCTACCAATTATTCCTCATTTTATCATTCTCCTACGTTTGTTTGATGTGAACTCACATCCCATCTGGAGGGCCTTCAATTCCATGGTTCCGTTGAGCCCAATTACCCAGATTAGATTTAGAGGTCTATAGTGTTCGTGTGGCTACTCTTCAATCCTTCCAATTCCTCATTTCCAATCCTGTTTACTTATTTGTCTGGGAAAACCGCCTCTGGCTGTAATTTTTCATTGTCCTTCTAGTAACTGCCACTCAATCCTTGATCCCGTAACTGGTGATATGATCGAGTATTGGTAAAATCGTCTCCATTGCACATCAACAACCTCTTTCTAGTAAACCTCATCTCTTGTGGAAAAGCGAATCAAGCTCTGGGTGGCAAAAACCTTATTGGATCTCATCTCTAATTCCTCCACTGATCTTCAGGTGAGAGGGTTATTTTAGTTAATGCTCGGCGTCTCCGTCTCTCCTCTATTTACCCACCTTATCTTCCCACTTCTCTCCTTTCTCTTCATCTTTTTTGGTAGTTAAAAGGAATATACGCCTTCCCATCTTTCTCATAATAACCCTTAGCAGATATCACATCAAACTGAAGGACAAATAAAGTACTGGTAACTTGCGTCCCTATTTCACTATGACTAGCTTATAGCAACCCAAAACATCGGAGCTGCGAGTTGGTGTAAAAATGCCGTAGGTCCGACTTCGAGGTGATTGGCCTTGCAAACGGTTCCTATATAGTTAGATCAGTGGGATTTTATGTAAATCCGGCTTGTTTGAATCACCTGCACTCATCTCAATCTTACTCCCTCCTTCGTTTTCCGCATTATCTGTTCTTGTCCTCGTCGTTCTCATTTAGCCTTTACCTACCCTAGATTTTGTCGTGATATTCCGGATCCTCTAACTGGCAAGATGATTCGATATTGGTAACCAATTTTCAATGGATATCCATTAATTCCTCCTTGCTTAGTGAACCAAAAGCCCTGTGGTCAACAAACACTACAAGTGGTGCTTCTACTTGGTCCAAGGCCGTAGTTAGTTTGAACTCCGGCGAAGCTGTCCTGAATAGTGATTTTCAGGTATCAGTTGTAGCACGTCTCCTGTAATCGATGCATGCAAAATAAGTAACTTATTCAGCTTCCATTTACCTCTTTTGATCTCCCCCTTCTTTTCCCTCTGCTACCTATTCTTATCCTCTGAGTCCTTGCCTCCTCTACTTATTTACTATTTACAAGTTATTAATTCTTTAATCAAAGAGTCAAAAGTCCCTCGTTATTTTCATGGTTTTTTTTGTTAACACTTTCAATTTCATGTCATTTGTAACGGAGGCCTTCGACACACTGCAGGTTCGACGTCCAGTTAGCATAGTCATTGTTGATCCGTCTTCTGTGACGAAGAACTGTTTCCGGGCATTTAGTGTAGCCTTACCAGGTGATGGATGTTCGTGAAACTTGATAGTGAAATCGGTCGACTTATAACTCTAATTCTGCATCGAACTTTCAGGGTTTGAGACTTTATTATGCTCCTTTTAGCTTCATATCACGATTGAGTTGCTCTGCGCTCTTTTGTTTTGCCTCTTTTCATCTCTTCACAGTCATCCCCTCATCTTGTGTCAATATCACTGTGGTTGTTAAAGATGCACGATATTGGTTTACCATGAACAGGCTGTTTACCAAAACATTAATTGACCGATTGAGTTTAATTTAAAATCCTGCAACTTATTCCTTACTTCCTCGCTTTCCCTTGCTTTTTCCATTTTCTCTTCTAATGCTTCTTTTTCATCTCAACTCAGTCGTTGCGTTCAAGTTATTCATCCGCTAACTGGGAAGCCGTCAAGTTTTTGGTGGGTTGTTCAGCCGTCTTTTGGTAATACGCTCCATTCTCTGATAGTTCCAATGATGATCTCTGGAATACTACAGGTTCAACGTCAGATTGGCAAACTGTCAAAGTCGACTTGGCTTCTGCGGCTAAGAGTGATTTTCAGGTATTTGTCGTGACCTTAGTTCAGACGCAATTGATTGGCTATTCTAAGGGCGCATCTTAAATTTGCTTTCAAAATTCTACCTGGTTACTCTTCTCATTCTCAGTTAGATTTCTCTCATCTCGAAATCCTGTTCTACTTATTCACTGTAGGCGACTTTTCTTTCGTGATAGGCTTTGGACTGCTTTTGTACACTTCATCGCAATGTAAAATTCAAAATTAAGTAGAGAAGAGTTGTAAATGCTCCCGTTGCGGTCTGTTTGGTGTGCCTCTCCTTCAATCCTGGCTTTGCTCTTTTTCGTCCGTTTCCCTTCTTCCCCTTCTCATGTTAATTCCACTTTTCTCCCACAGATCCTGCCATGAATTTGTGGTCCCTGAAACTGGTAAAAAGATCCAATATTGGTAACCATTTTTCAAGATTCCATTAACACAATTCTGTGCGTTTAGTGAACCAGAAACTTTGTGGTCGGAAAATGCCACAAGCGGTGCATCCACTTGGTCGAAGGCCGTAGTTAGCCTGGATTCTGGCAAGGGTTCAGTGAAGACCGATTTTCAGGTACTAGCTGCTACTCTTCCGAACAAAAGTTTCGCAAAAGTAATGAAATTCGTCAAGCCCATTTCAAATAAGGTTATGACTGTTGAATCACCGCTTTTGATCTATTCATTCCTCTTTTTCCTTTCTTCTCTTTACCTGATATTTCATCGTCTTCCTAACGCCTTGTTTCTCTTATCAATCCAGTGACTGCGTTCAAGTAGTCCATCCTGTGACTGGACAAACTTCAAGTCATTGGTGGGTTGTTTTGTAGTCATTGGGTAACACGCTCGATGTCTTGCTAGCTTCAACCAATATCTCTGGAACACCACAGGTTCGACGTCAGGTTGGCAGATGGCCAAACTTGATTTGACTTCTCTAGCGAAGAGCGACTTTCAGGTATTCTTCGTGATGGTGCTATCCTATTTTGTCTAAAGACATCACGTTGATTTGTCTACCAATCTCCCTTACTTATCTGGGCACTTTTTACATCCATGACCTTTTGCGTTCAGTATGTAGACGTCTTTTCCTAATCATTTTAGTGTAGGCTTCCGTTTTCAACTTCTCTTCGTAGCATTCCCATCACAGTTACGTTTTATCTTGGCGTTCGCTCAATGTCATTTTGCTTCTCATATTTCCGCGTAACATTAGTTCGTCTTCCCCATATTTCAATTCTACCAATTAATTTCGGTGTTCACTTTTATACCTTCATAATTTTGTCTGTTAATTATCTTTTGACAAGATCTAATTGCAAAACGTGGGGAGCAAGCTGTCTCGGAGTGGATGCTTGTATTACATCACCTTCTTTGGCTTCTTACTTATCTGTTTCTTTACTTTTAAATATTCTCCCCTAATGCTCTATTTCTTCGGTTAACTCAGTCGCTGCGTTCAAGTTCCTGATCCGAAAACTGGGAAACCGGCAAGCCTTTGGTGGGTCGTGTGACCTTTAGATAACACTCAACTCCTTGCTAGCTTCAATGATGATCTCTGGAACATAACTGGCTCTACGTCAGGTTGGCAGACTGTCAGAGTCGATCTTACTTCTGCAGCAAAGAGTGATTTTCAGGTATTTGTCACGAGCTTAGTCCCCTCATAATAGACAGATATTACCACCTTCCTGCATTTTAAGGTCCTCTACTCATAACACTTATCTTTTATAACTTTTGGCGATGTCATTCACCCACATTTGTGACAATCTTAAATGCTGCTCCTGGTTACTGTCGGTTCGATTTGCTTCTGTTTTGATTTACCTTCATTCTCTTCAGCTGTAGTATCTCTTTACTTCTATCTCATTGTAATGCTTTATCCTTTCATACATCGTATCTTCACTGTTCGAAAGTTCTTTAGAATCATTGTGCAGGTTTTTTTGGAATTTCACTAACTTAAGTGGGACAAGGGTAAATAGTTATTTGAGTGTCTGGTTTGATCCATCTAACTGAAGTCCTCACTTCTTACCTATTTTCTGCCCTTTTTTCGTGCCTTTCCTATCTTTCCTAATCCACTGCCTCCCATCAATTTAGCGACTGCGTCCAGGTTGCCAACCCGAAAGGTGGCAAGGCCACAAGTGTTTGGTAGGTCATTCTGTGGTCGTTAGATAACGCGCCTAACTCCTAATAGCTTCAGTGAGGACATTTGGAATACAACTGGCCCAACATCAGGTTGGAAAACCGCTAGGGTGGACTTGACTTCTGTGACAAAGAATGATTTTCAGGTATTTGTGGTGGCTTTGGACGCCCTAACTACTGGAAAGTATGCGTCACTAAAATTTTTTGGGAAATTTTAATGCGTCTTGAACAAGGTGCTAGCTATAGTTACACCTTTTCAACATCCCACTTAAAAACCCTTCTGTTAAGCTACTCAGCGCTCATGTATCATGATCGCCTTTGGTTGAGTAATCGTGCAAGGCCGCAATTCCCACGAAAATTAATTTGACCCCTGCCTAAGTTTGCCAGTTTGGAGAAGTGTGTTTCTGCCAAATCTCCCACTCCCTTACTGTCTTCTTTTGCCTTTCATTTCCTGCCCTTGAATCCTTCTTAACACTTCATCTCTTCTGCCACTTCAGTGACTGTGTTCAAGTTGCTAATCCGAAAACGGGAAAACCAACAAATTTCTGGTGGGTAACTTGAGGCGCTTTGGATAACACACTTGATTTCTCATTAGCTTTAATGATGACCTCTGGAACGCAACAGATTTATCACCGTGTTGGCAAACCACTAAGGTGGATTTGACGTCTGTGGCAAAGAGCGATTTCCAGGTACTATTCGAGACTTCACCGTCTCACCTTAGTCTACGTGTTTATTTGACTAATCAAAGGATACTTTTTATTCCATTTTACTGCTTTTCAAGCAACCTCATGGGCGTTTTTTAAATAAATTCCTTTATTTAATCTTCAGTTCCGTTTTGTGTTTTTCCACTGAACCCGCATCAGTCCTTTTTAATCATGTGCTCATACGGTTTCGTGGTAGAATCATTTTAGTTCTCAACCCATGCAATGTTCTTAAGGACCTTCACCCTGTTCTTGCATTCCAGCGTATTTGACTTGCACTACTATGTTTTGCGAAGGTAGTTTTCTATTGTAATTGCCTTGGCTTCTTCAGTATTATTCATTGCCGCACCTGTTTCAGAGACTTTGTTGGGAAATCTATAATCCTCTAGTTATCAGAGTGATTCTACATTTATTTTTGATTCCGTGATGAATGTTAGTCGTTGAACCAGAAATTTACCATCCTTCGTGGTTTTAAAGTCGCAAAGATTTTTTTGCGTAAAGCATCGTCATTCTCGTGCTACTAGTCCTTGGATTGGTAGTTGAGAAGGTAGTGCGGGTAATGGTGTGTCAGTGTTTAAGCATCTGCTTTTCTATCTTCTACTTCTCTATCTTCTCTCCTTTTTTCAACAATATTCTGTCCCTTTTGCTAATTTAGTCGCTGCGTTCAAGTTCCCGACCCGATGGGTGGAAAAACTACAAGGGTTTGGTGGGTTTTTGACGAGTTTAAGATAACACGCTCAATTCCCTGGTAGCTTCAATGACGATCTCTGGAATGCCTCTGGTCCTGCATCGGATTGGCAGAATGCCAAAGTCGATTTGACTTCCGCAGCAAATACCAATTTTCAGGTATTTAGCGTTGCTTCACCTCAGATGGCGTCAGTCAAGCCAATAACTGAAGCAAATACATTTTTCAGGCAGCATTTGTAGTGCAGTTACATTTCGTTAATAAGTTTACCTCGTGTCGTAAAATCGAACTAAATTATCCCTTCTTTCCGGCTTGTTTGGGCTCCTACCCCTTTGAATCTGCCTTCTTTTTACTTCATTCTCTTTCCTTTCTTTGCCACATTTCTACTATGCTTCGCTTTCCACAGGTCCTGCAGTGAATTTGTGAACCCTACGACAGGTAAAAGGATTCAACACTGGTAACTAGTTTCCTTGGATTTCATTTAATCGCTCTCATCTGTCTAGTGAACCAGAAACTCTGTGGTCGGCGAATTCAACTAGTGTTTTTTCGACTTGGTCCAAGGCTGTAGTTAGTCTGGATTCTGGTGAATCCGTCGCAAAGAGTGATTTTCAGGTACTCGTCAAAATTTTGCTATCATCTTTGATGGGCTAGTAGAGGCAGTTAAGTAGAACCGCTAAAACACTATTTCGGTGACATTTGTGTTTTTTGTTATGCTTTGTCACCTTGCCATTCTATTGGCATTCCTTCTGTTCAGTTTCTTGTCTATTTTGTTCGTTTATAGAGATATGTTTCGGTAGCGCATTATGCCAAAATGTCATGTTCAAACTATTCTTTGACAGTCGTGCCTCATCAGTAGTTTCGACTCATCGTGAAAAATTATCACTTTTTTCCCTAAATCATGCCTTTCCTGAGTGGCGTAGATTTCTGGATTCGTTTTCGATTGCTTAAACGGAAGATTTGGCTTCCTCTGAAGCCATAAAGTGACTTACGATGTAATCCAAAAACATCCCTGTTTGTAAAATAGCAGCTCCAATCATGAAGCTTGTATGCTGATTTGGATGGATTGGATGTTCATGCCGCTAAATAGCTCTATTACTGTTAAGCATTAATGACGATTAAAACGTGGGATTGCTTGATGCTGTCTTCCTCAAACCTTCCTCCTGCTCTTCTTTGATCTTTTAACGTTTTTTTTCCACCCCAAACTTAATCCCATTGAGTTCTTCCGTCTGCTCTTTTAGTAACTGTAAAAATGTTCGCGATGCCGACACCGATGAAATTCATATCATTTGGTAATTTTCCGCCTTCATTTAAACTGGCAAATTTGCAGTAAACCCAACCAATTGTGGTCTTCAGTCGACACCGAGGGTGCGCATTCAGTATGGACACGGGCTTCTGTTGACTTAGGCAGTAATACGACCTCAGATTTTCAGGTGAGAATAAGGATTTCAAGCTCATTATTAGATGGAATAAACAATTTATTGGAGAGGGTGAAGTAGCCAATATGCTGATTGATTGTTCATTTCCCATCTCTTTCTTTTCTCGCTTCTGTTCTTGTCTTTCCTTAACTTACATCCCCCTCCTTAATGCCTACTTTTTCTTATTAATACAGTAACTGTGTTCAAGTTGTCCATCCAAAAACAGGAAAACCTTCAAGTTTTTGGTGGGTTTTGACCATCCTTAGATAGCTTATTGGATAACCCATTAGCTCCAACGATGATATTTGGAATACCACTGGCCCTACGTCGGGTTGGCAAAGTGTCAAAATCGATCTAGCGTCTCTGACAACGGGAGATTTCCAGGTATTCTGCACGATTGTTGCTGGCTTTCTATTAGTTGTGTGTCCTCAGGAGGTTAACCGAGAGGCAGTGCCTAGTTATCACTTCCAGATTTTGAAAATTCTTTTGTCATTGCTTCTGATTATCGGTAAACTTTCTGGCCCTGATTAGTTTTCCTTTGTAGAGCCATAGTAACTGCTGAATTATACGGAAAACTGGGTTTTTCTTTAAGCTTCATTCTTTTTTGATTTTCATAGCTTTTTGTTTGGTTTTCCTTCTTAGTTTAGTTCGCTTCGGTAAAAATATGTATGATTTGATTGGGGTGAATTTTTTTCACATATAATGATTCCCAATGTTCCTTTTCATACACAATATCGTGGAATATTGATATAGATACTTGGTTTGGATAGATTGGTGTTCCCAAAATTACGTGACCGTCTTAATCGAGGGTGACTGGAAACCTTGAAATGTGGTCGCTTGATGTTTCCTTTCTCCTGCTTTCCTTTCCACTCTTTTGATACTCCTTACTTTCCCTCCTTACTCTCCTGTTTGCTCTTTCAGTAACTGTAAAAAGCTTTCTTATCCCGAAACTGGTAATTTTATCGCTTTCATTCCAACCACAAGCTTTGCAGTAAACCCCTTTGATTGTGGTCTTCAACTAACATCATAGCTGGGAATCCCGTTTGGACACGAACTTCTGTCAGTCTAAGCAACACTTCGGCCTCAGATTTTCAGATGAGAGTTGACGGCCCTAGTTCACTGTTTTCTGCCAAACAAACGAGCTAAGATTGATCGTTTCAGCGAAGTTATTTCGTCAAGCGTATCTCAACTGGCAAACTTGAGTCCGTGTTAAATCAACTCTTTCAATCCTTTCTCCCCTACAAATCCTTTCCTTCTATCTTTGTTCATTTTTTCTCTTACCTATTTCTTCCATGAATTTAGTCGCTGTATTGATGTTGCCGATCCGAAAACTGGAAAATCGTCAAGGCATTGGTGGGTTGTTATATGGTCTTTAGGATGACAGGTTCAACTCTCTATTAGCTTCAATGATGATCTCTGGAGCACCAATGGCTCAACTTCGGGTTGGCAAGGCGTCAAAGTCGATCTGACTTCCGTAGTGAAGAGCGACTTTCAGGTATTAGTCGCAGCTCTGCTGTCTTGCCCTGGTTCATTGTATTTGGATGGGGTTGTTACTCGACAGGTCTTTTGGTGTCAGTGTTCGTCAAATTACATCACTTTGTTCAACCTCCCCTATGGCTACGATTTTCATTTCTCTATTTCTTTTTTCTATTCCACTTACTTTAGGTTTCTTTCTTTGTATTCTTTCTTTCCTTCAGCCTACTTGGTTTCACTATTCTTCCATTATTCCTTTCACTGTTATCGTTAGGTCCACTTTCTGCTTCCTATTAACCTTGTCCTGACATTTCAATCACTGTAATCGGTAAATTAGTCGAATCAAACATCCCAGTTTTTTTATCCTATTTAACTTATCATTTGGAGTGCTTCGGTAAAGCTGTTACTGACTTGGTTCATGACGTTGTCTCCCTGCACTCCGAGTCTATTGTCCTCATATTCAATAAGGATGCACTGTTTATTCAGTAATAAGTTACTTTGGCGTGGACAGTCGCGTGTTTGTGTTGATTTATCTCGCTCAATCTCTCCTTTACTATCTTTCCTTGTCTTTTCCACCTTGCTCTCTTTCCTGACATCCCTACTCTTCTTTCAATCCAGTGGCTGCGTTCAAGTCCCCCATCCGATAACCGGAAAGCTGTCAAGTGTATGGTGGGTCTTTAGACAACAGAAATTCTCATTATTAATAGTTCCAATGATGATCTGTGGAATGCCAGTGGTCCCACTTCGGGTTGGCAGAAGGCCAAAGTTGATTTAACTTCTGCGGTGAAAAGCGATTTTCAGGTATTTTATCCAACTTTACTGTGATCCATGTAGCTAGTCAAGATAGAACTCTAAGTTGTCATTAATTTCATATACCAGTGTTAGAAAGTTATTTAGGCTTCTGGTTAGTCATTTGGTGCACACTTGCTCAGATCATCTAGGCCTCATCATTCCGACTTTTTTATCACCTCAACTACCCTTGTTTTCCCGATGTTTCTATCCTGACTTCTTTTCAATGAAGCTGCGCGAAGTCTGAACGAAGTTTCCATAAGATGCAGGAGAGACACTTAAGTTTATGGTTATATGCTCTATTTTGCTTGTGTGGATTTTCCCCTTTCTCTCTTCTACTTCCGCTTATCATTTCTCGCTTTCTTGTCTTCATCACTAATAGTGTGTTTCCTCTGTCACTCCAGCGACTGCATTCAAGTTATCCATCCAAAAACCGGGAAGCCTACAAGTGTTTGGTGGGTTTATTAGTGGTCTCTAGTTCTCATTCATTAGCTCTAATGAGGACATCTGGAAAACCACTGGGTCCACGTTGGGCTGGCAGAATGCCAAGATCGATTTGACCTCTGCCGCGAAGAGCGATTTCCAGGTAGTCAGATACTCTAACCGACAGACTAAAGTAACCACTCATCTGTGCTTCTTCTAACCAACTGGTATCTTTCTCCCCTCTTTAATCTCTGACCTTGCTTTGCTAACTCACCTTCTCTTTCACCCATTCCCGTCTTAGTATTTGATGTGTTTCGTAATATTCTGCTCGTTTTAAGGGCTAAGGCAGCTTCATTTGATATTCTAGAAAGACGCATAAACTACTAGCTAATTATTTTCTTCTCTTTTTGCATTCGCTTTATAACTACACTCCCTTTCGTATACCTTCTTTCCTTCTATGTTATTTTTACACTAAATCCCATATCATGTCGCCTTGTGGAAGTAAGACTTTCATTTTTGGTAACTAATTGTGAGCCTGTACAATATAGTGTAGCCTAGTGAATGAGCTGGACCATTTCTCTAGCGGTTGCTGCATCACACACCCATTCACGCACCCGCAAGCAGCCTGTAGACCAGTTTGGATGACTCAGCGCAGCCCTCTTTGCTTACGGCTTAACTACCACTGTTGTTAGCGTAACTGTAGCTCTAGGAGTAATTACATCCACATTGTCTACAGGTTGTCATTACGTCCTTTCTATAACATCCAGCAACGCAGCTATAGCATCAGGGTTGACGTTTAATTCCCTTTTTCTTTCTTTAGATTATTCTAGAGGGAGTTATTCCTGCTGGCTATCCAGATGCAAGAATCTGTGTGGACAATATCACCAGCTATACGGTGCCCTGCAGCGGTGCGTTGCTCTTAATTTACTTTGACTTGGATTTTCTACAAACTGTAACTCATAAGGGACTGGAGTCGCGGAGGGGCTAAGCGAGCAGTGGCGTAGGTCGTGGAGGCTGATTCGCTCAAAAAGATATATCGTGTTATTGCAAAGCTGCCCACCCTTTTACACACTTCTAAGTGGCTGTATCTGATGGTTTGTTTCACATTGATTTGTTTGCGAGTGTCGGTCGAATCCATGATGTGCATGCTGCGTGTGCCACTCAGTTCTGTCGTACGGGTTTGACCTGGTCTGTTTGGACGATACTTTAAGCGTAATTTACACTACTTTTTTGAGTGGAAAAACAGCGCAATTTTTATACACTGTTTTAAAATATTTGCCCATTTTGTGGGTGCATTAACTCTTCCGTAAAAGTTGGTCATATTTTCTGGACGATCAAATATAATTGGGTATTTTCTGGCCTCCTGCACCTTATTTCCAGTAATTGATTTTCCAAACTTTTATTGGATGTCTTTTTATGAGAAACTTTAGAAGAAAGTGTATGATTTTATTTCAAATAGTATTCATTGAGGCAATTATTAATCAGTTGAATCACTAGACCGATTTAGCCGTCTGGAATGCGAGGATTTCAGTTGACCGGAGCTCTTGGGTGTGACGCGTTTAATTGGCGCGCGTCAAAGTGGGCATCAAAGGATGATTTGCGTTTTTTTTTAGGCGACTTTAAGGCACCCCTGATAGACAGCATCGTGGATATGTCTATCCAAATAATTTATTCGTTTATTGAATGTCCGTAGTCACCCAGATAAAGTCAGTAAATAGCGATCAAAACGTTACCTTACGCGCACTTAATCACAATGAGTTCGGTTGAGAGATTTTAGGAAAGCGTACTTTGGTGGCGTTTTGAGGATTGAAAGCAAATATTGGCAATAATGGATCACGGAAGATAGGGTGGAAAGTCGGTAGTTTTCTAACACGATAGACTTCGTTGAATAGGAAAAACGGACAATGCGGCAAGCGAACTAGCTCTGGAGTTGGTAGATGGGATTTTGTTAAGGCAAAGCATCTGCTGCTTACGAAAATAGTGCTGTTTAAACTGATGATTCCACATTTAGACTCGAACCATGCATAAACAAATTGAAATTCCTTCAGGGCATTTAATCACTTGCCTACAACTTCATCTCCGATATGTTTGTCTCTGTAATGACAGAACTGGAGCTGTCTTCAATGTATTACAAACTGCCAGTGTAAAAGTTACCTGCATCCGCTGGCGGGTTACCTACTGTGCTATTTCTTGTTTAAAGTGTTAAAATCGCTTTTTGGTCTAGAACGTGGTATTTCATGCTTAGTCCTCTGGTATATCAGCAGCAAAACTGAAGCTATCTTCATGAAATTGAATCGCTTGCAAATTGGCGACGTAAACAAACTTCTGGATACACTAAATGCGACGATTTTTGAGGTGGTTAATGCTCTGATCCCTTCCTTCCCTCCGCACCTCTAGAATTGGAACCCAAACCGCTGAAGCCCTCGACCGCAAAGTACACTTGGGCGCAGTACTTCGGGATCACCTTTATTGTTGCACTGGCCTTCGGTCTGCTCATCCCTGTACTCTTCCTTGTGGGTATCATAGTGGTGTGCCGACGGCGTCATGCCTATCGCCACCACCACTGCATGACCAACGGCTCTGGCGGTGGCATGAGCGTCAGCGGTGCTGGCAGCGGTAGCTACGGTAACAGTAAGCTCTTCTCCGCCAACCTCTGGCACTACATCGGGGGCAAGGAAGTCGATGATGATCCATTCGCAGAACACACCGCCAGCATCCACCGCCCTCCTTTCTCTGCCCACAAATTCTCCGATGGCACATTGGGCATGCGTGGGGATGGAACACTTGATCTCCCTGATGTTGTCATTCCTTCTGGTGCGTGCCACTGTTAGCCTAATGACTCTATGAATGCCACCTAAACCATTTATTACATTGTGGCCGGGTTATTCCCAAGATTATTATAAGGCGTGCCAGTCTAGAATTACACCATGGTAGCTGAATAGTAGTCAAGTGTGCCTTGAAAAAGTGTCATCTATTTCTGACCCCTCGCCGTGATCATGCTTCTGCTTTGACTACTACAATTTCTCCGGCGAATCGCAGTTGGCTATGGGATATAAGTAACGAACAAGTAGTAACCACTTTTTATTTTATCCGTGATAGTGACGGAGTTCCTAAATGTTGGATTTTCTGTTAGGGAGCATTGGCAAAAGCTATGAAATCTTCTGTTATGAATAAATTTGCTACACTAGTTAATTCGCGTAGGTAAATCTGCTCAAAAGCAGCAAAGGAAAAGGGTTTAATGTCGTCAGATATTGGTTTTGGATCAATGAGATTGCGGCAATATTGTATTCAACTCTTAAATATTACTTCTATCCGCTCAGATCTAGTCCTTTTCTAGCATTAATTATTGAACAGAAATTGACTTTAGAATGACTACTAAAGGTCAATGTTATTCAACTAGCTCTTCTATTGTAAACCTTCCGCTAATCAGCTACCCGTAGTTTACGTCTTCCTTTAGTGGTGCTTTTGTGAGGCATTTATTCTGAGAAATGGGAGTTGTTGTTCTTTTAAAGTGAATCTTCAACACTGGCACCGAAGTGTCATCTAAATTGTTAGAATTAGCTTCATCATCAAATACCTCAGGTGGCATTAACAGGACTCCACGCCACAGGCCGATTAGTGCCGGACTGTAAACGGCATACGTAAAGCAGATGTCATTTTACCATTGTCCGCTTTACTGCTTCCTCTACCAACAAGCCATCGTTCATGCCACCAGTATCGTCGTTTCGTTCTTATTTATGTTTATCAGGTGCTGATCAACGTCGTACGAAAACGATAAGACTACTAATACTTCTGGATCGCGGCCAGCAGTACCTTTTATTACTTCACATCGAACAGTGTGTTGGTTCCAACAAGTCCCTTTTTAGATGCTGGTTGTTTTTTTGTGAGGGCACTTGCCTAAAATGAAGATTCATTTAAAAATTATGGTAACATGGTGCGGTTTGTGAGTATTTATGACCTTATTGTGCTTCATGTCTTTTATCTGCAATTCGCTCTATTCGATACAGTGAAGAAAATATGCTATATATTTGCATTTATCTAAATGCTCAATCTTCTGCAGAAAAATTTCAATCCAGATCTTGTCCTATTAAAAACATTGGTATTGACTATTTGTGGGATGATTTATATGCACTACTATCCATGGTTTTAATGTAGCTAACATATTCTTTGCAAGGGTATATCCCACCGTGCTGCCACTAATATGGGACTGGAGTTACTTTTCAAATGCGCTAATAAGATGTGGGAGTGTATCAGCATTGTTGAATAGTTTGAATACTTGAGGTCCTGATGCACCAAAAGCATTGGGTGCTGAAGAACTGGTATCGTTCCCAAGTCTGTTATCACTAGTTTTTATCTGAGTAGACCGACACTTGTGAAGTTGGGCAAATATTGTGTAAACGCTTTGGACTGACCTCCTCGATCTGTCTGCTTCTCCTCTGAAGGACGGGTGGTGGGTGGAACCCTGATACGCCAGACCTCGCAGCCAGCGTACAACGGAGCACCTTACGGCTACCAGACAATGGTGACAACGGGCAAGGCAATGCGCTATAACGGCGTGCCCATGGGCCCGCCCAGCAACATGCTCGCCTCGCAGCCCAACTTTACCATGGACTTTAACAGTCAAAGTGCCATGCCCAACATGGTCCAACAAGGTAACCGTTCCTCCAGTTGTTCATATCTTCATTTGCCTATTATCTGTCCATCCTCATATGTTCTCTATTCACTTGTCGAGTGTATGTCTATCTGTTCATTTAGCCTGTCCCTGAGACTAGCTCTGCACCTACTTTTTAGTCTATCTATCCAATGAGTTGGCTTTCTCGATCTCTCTATCTTTTTTCCTTTCGGCTTATCTATTCACTCATTTGCCTCCATCTATCCCACATCTCCCTCTTTCACGCATCTTTTGATTCACGGCTGACATAGCTCTGCAAATTACCTATTTTATCTCACTAACCCGCCTTCCTGTCTCTCTATCCATCCTCCCCTTTCTCCCTGTTCAACCATATGCTGATTTCTTCATCGAATCAGGCATCCTTCCACAGTTGCACTTCGTTATCAATCAAATGGTATCAAAATGGCTCTAAAGTGGGATGGTAGTTTTTCAGACATCAAGTATTGTATACAGGAGAGGTCAATGTTATAACCAACGCTCGGACCGCCAGACACCTAGAGTCATACAAAAATACTAATAATTTCGAGGGATCCTCGTAGTTTACTCGAAAAAAATAGGAAGATCGGGGTAAAATCTGGAGATGGTTTACGAGGCAGGTGTGGGATCTATGGAACTTGTGATTGAAAAATCCCGGAGATCTGCTGTCATGCTCACTTAATATTACCCTTATTGTTTCCTAACATTGCTTGCTTCCTTATAAAAATTAAAATTTGGCAAGAGCTTGAAAGGTGTTGCCAGAAACAACTTATTTGGATCATATGTGCATAACCCCTCTTCAATGCATTTCAACCATAAAATAAACCGTTTTTAATAGCTACGTCACCAAATAAGTTGATTTGAAATAAGTCCCAAGACAATTTTAATCATGCCCCTGAACACTGGCGGATAATTGAGTGTCGGGCAGAGAGCTATCTACCCATATTGGCAGAGTAGCAAATAATTCCTCTCTTTTACCTCCTTCGCTTGGGCAACCACCAAGTGATGCTGGTGCCTTATCTAGCTATCTGCTCAATTAGGTAACGATGTGATCTTTGATTTGTTTATGCATTTAACAGCGGATGCTGAGTGACAGTATGGAAAAGCGAAGCACACTTTCTTCGCCTTTGTAATGCATTTAAATGGATGTGTGATGTAGCTATTTTATTAATCACCCTTATATCCGTCTTGCAACGATTACAATTTGTTACAAAATATTGCCCTTGAGTAAAGATGTGTGCGTTTGTTTTCCTAAAAGAGGAAGATGTGCTCGAAACATATTTTTACTTTGGTCTATAAGTGTGCTCAGCAAGGAAGCATGGTTTTCTACCTGGGCTCTTCTGAGTAAATCAAACCTTCTTCGTAAACCTCAGGCTGGAAACAAGAACCAACTTCAGTTTTCGTCCGTCCAAAAGGGAGTGCTAAATGGTATATTGATAACTGGAACTTATCCTTTTTCCTCTTTTCCTTCAGGCAGCCAACAAATGATGATACCGATCGCAGGCGCTCCCGCTCCAAGTCAAGTGATGGTTCAAACCGATGCTGCTCAGCAGGTAAGTCTCCGCTCACTTTCATCTGTCTCTGTCCAGGCGTGCTCATTTTTTTATATTATCCTCAGCAGATGATGGTACAGCCCGCAAACTACTTCCAGTCTCTGGCTCAACCGGCTACCCCGCTTTCGGGCTCTGGCGCCCAGCCCGTGATGATCGCTCCCGCTCCGGCTGCTACTGGTGCCATTACCATGACGACTTCCGCCGTTCCGGTTGCTGCCCCTGCTGGTGCAAACGTCGCCATGGACGACAATGGACCCTTCGTGCTTCCCGATCCGCCCTCGGATCACCAACAGGAACGTGATCAAGTAAATCTTGCGCACACACACACATAGACGTATGATTTATACGCGTTTGTTCACTCGTTTTCTTAGGGTCTCTGCTCAAATCCATGTATATGTGGGTGGGAACGCCGGGGTGGGGCTGGAATTTGTGTGGGCTGTGATTAGCATAACTGTGGAAAGATGAGTGTGTCCCCTTTTCGCCTTTCACCTTTTCAGTTTTTCTGTCATTGGTAAGCCATGAATTACACCTCTGCCGCGGAGATTGCTGCAAAGTAGCCGGCCTGTTGTTGAGATTCCCAAAGGCAGGGCTGCGTAATCAAAATGGGTCGAAATTTACATCATTTCCCCCACCAGTGTAACTTGATGATCCTCAGCAACCCCTAAAATTAAATTAAACGTATATTTATCGAAAGATCTTTAAAACTTGTAGAATCCTCTTCTAATATTCTGTTTTTACGCAACAGATGGATGGGAAATATATTGTGTCACCATTACATAACAGATTGGTTTCTTTCGCTCACTGAAGGAAGACAAAATTCACTTGTGAGTTTAGTCATGAGTCGTATCGTTAATGTCATCAAGAAATAATGCATCCCATTATTTCTTCTAGCATCTCATCGAACTACATAGTTCAATAAAGTTTCAAGTTTTTCCCGCTAAAGGTGATAGCTATTTAGTGAGTAATATCAGAATTTAGATGTGAATCAAATTCAAAATACGTTTATTTTACCTGCGGAGGGAAAGTACGTCCTTTTACTTGCATTTTATTTGTGAAACTCGATAACGTTTCAGCATGATTGCGGCCGCAGATAGTGATCATCTAGGTTCCTTACTTGAGCAGCAGTTTCAGCCACTCAATTGGTGTTTTGCAGGTCGCGGCCGCCTTGGATGCACTTAATGCTGCTACGGAGCCCCCACAACCACGCCAGACGACGTCGGCTGCAGCTGTGGCTAGCGGTGAGCACCCTCCACCGGGCTACGATGAGGCAGTGGGCATGGCAATCACTCGTCCCGCTGGCGGTGCTGATGCTGCTGCAGCCCCGGTTCTTCCTCCACGCCGCACTGCTCCTGCCAACAACGCCGCTGTTGCTGCCGAATCGCTGAGCTTGGCGCAGCGCTACGGACTCCCGGTGGCCGAAATCTAAGCTGGCGGGCGGGCGAATGGGGGGATGTATTGCATAGGATCCCGGCTGATCCAAGCAAGGCGGAATTCCTCACGTCCAATGCGCCATACTATCACCATTAATACTAATCGACTCTAAAATCGTCATCGCTTTCCTTTGCCATCCTATCTCGCTCTCTCACTCACATTGACTCTGCTTGCATGCATTTTAGCTTTAGTAAACTGTCAAGGCAATCAAGCGATCTTTCTTTAATCTCCACTTTTAATCATCTCTGCGCGTGCATGCTCTCCTCAGTTTACCAGCTTTTCAGTTTCACTTCCCCAATGACGCTATCATCAAGTAATCGTTAATTGACAACCTTTTTTACCTTCCATTTTTGTGTGTGCTTCATCGGCTTTTAACTCGAATTGTGTCATCGAATAAAGTTCATCCCTCATCCCATAAGACGACTCTTGGTATGCATTTGTTTTATTTATTTGTGGGTGTTGCTATGATACTGTTCCATCACAGAACCACCACTCCACTAAGCCAACTTTCTTATTGTTGATTTCTAACTGCTGCCATTTAACTTGACGATAATTATGTAATACCATAACTTTCTAATGATGCATCTGCACTTTATGTCTGTGTTTGCAAAGTTCTTGCCCAAATCATGAGGTATTGGTGACTTCTTCGTCTAGATGTGTTATTTTATAATTTACCCTCGCGTTTTGTTGCGAACTAAAGTGGTCATGTATTCTGAACGCAGTCACCTCGACTTGAGGTGTACAATGCTAATCTCATTTAACAAATGATTTATCCATAGCCTAGTTTGAATGCTCCATCCTCGTCCCAGCCATTGCCGTGCTGTAGACACTCGTTGGCCACCTTAAAGTTGGTGTTTGGAGCTGCATGACCTGCTATGCTGGTGCTGCAGCGAAACGCTTGTATGAATTTGGAAAGAATTTTGCTTTTTTTCGATGGTCTTTAAAAGCGTAATGGTGGTCAGTATCCACACGCACCGGAAGAGCTGAAAATATTCACAGGGAATTGTCCGAGGTTAAGTGTGTTCACTCTTTACCTGATTGTTAAGGTTGGGCAACGCCTTCATAGTGGGGATTGCCTGCTGAAAAGACCGCTCCTTTCCTTTACTTGTGTGTTGACAGCACCGGTGGAAATTTTTAGGCCACGTTGCCTGTGTGGCTTGACCCGGTGGACTTGGCAGCATGAGTCATCGGCCATATTTTAATCGACCCCTTTGATTAACTTTATCCACGCCTTCATTGCAAACGACTACAGCTACGGCTCTGATTGAGTGGAACCGAGCTTCAGCTGTGCTTCTAGTTGCGTCTAGATTCCCATATTGAAGCCAATAAAAGGTGGAAGTGTAATACGAAGAACGTCAAGTTTTAATATCCACCCTCTGGCGGTCGGTCCACCCTCAGTCATTTCAGGGTGCGATTTTTTTGCACCCTGGTCCTCGTTTCCAAGTGATCGTTGTATGCTTTTATAAATTCGTAGTTGGAATATCTGTTATGCTATTCGCATCATCTCACGGTTGTTTGTTGGCGAAGCACTTTCGAATTCTTTTTGGCGAGGCGTCAATGCAAACTGTAATACCATTACAAAATCGTAGCCAAAAGGTGCAAGTTTGTTTGTATTTTGCTTTCATCTATTCGCGTCTCACGATATTTGGAACTGAGGGACTCAAAAACGTTTCATTTTCAATATTTTTATTCTTGCAAGTGTTTTTTGTGGTTTGGTTGCAAACTGTGTCCAGGCAAAACCGGGACTCATAATTTATCAAGAGTAAAAGCTGATTTCATGGAGCGCAAGCTGCATATACTTTTTGGCAGTTTTTTTTGTTATATTTGGAACCTATCCCAGGGTTTAACCACCTGGAAAGCAGTTTTCACAAGGAAAAGTTTACCAGTATGGCTTAACCATCTTATGCCAGTCTGGTTGTCTTGATATCCTTATCGTAATTGGATGTTTTTGCGAATGCTTGTGTTCATTTTTGAATAAGTTGTACGTCGTTCAGGTGTTTAACACGCTAAATCATCATGGAGATGGCTTGTATGCTGTTGGGTAGTAACGGGATCACCGCGTTCAAGATGGCCATTGCAATATCTTTACACGTTTGCACTATCCAGTTCCCTTACTGTTGAAGGTCTCATCCCCATTTTGCACTTGCTTTCATTCACAAGCAACATCACACGTTGTTTCTTGCGTGCACGCAATCACCACCACTATCAATGCTGCCGACTACCTTGATTAGGGATGTGTGGGGTGGTCCGCGACCTATGTGCCAGACATTGGGAATAGATAAGACATGCATTTCCCATCCCTTTACCTACAGTACCTTTAGGGTGTTATTCCTTGTTATAAACTTAAAATTAAGCCTTCGTTTGACTGGAATGCCATCTGGCGCTTTAAACACTGGTCATTGCCTTTAAAAATCATAATCTGTTTTTTTTTGCTTTTTCCATCAAAGGCATACGACTTGAAATTTACTTTCGTAAACATTTTTTTGAAAAACAACCGGTAATATTGATTTTCTGCCGCTTCTCTAGCGTTGAAATTATTCCAGAAAACTGTTACAAGGCGGAGACAGCTCGATATTAACCTAGTACCAACACAAGGAAGGTATTGGGAGCGATACAGTCGTCTGGCAGAATAGGCAACATGGTTTAATGCTCTTTTACCCGTTTGTTATCACTCCATTCCTTTCTTAGAGTCCAATGTACTCAAAGGGGGCCATAGAAGTGCTGTCGGAGGGCGATCCAGAATGCCCTCCGCTAATTGGTCGTCCCACCCGACCCCATGCTCACCATCTCGCCTGTCGGCCGCTTGGTAAGCGGCAAGCAGAAATGGTTCGCACGGCTTACATCTGTGCTGAGACTCGAATAGCTTTCGTCGGGAGTCTCACCGACACCGATGAGAAGGCGGTTGCTTACGCTCATCGACGTGCCATAACTGCGGCTGTGGGCGACCTTTTCGGTAATATTTCCGGCGCCCCGTTGCTTGCTTTTGACCTCCTCAAGTGCACCGAAGTAAAAACAGGGCGAACAGAGGGAGCGGAGAAGTTGGGTGAGATTGAGGAGCGACGGTTCAGTCTCCTTATCGCGCTGCAGAGGGCCCACGTGAATGAGATGGTTACGGCGCTCTCGATGATCACTGCGGGGTTCTGTGGTGGCGAAATACTTTGTCTCTTTATGGCACCCACCGCCCCGCCCGAAGTGCGTGCATCAGCTCGGGTGCTTGTGGATGTGCTTGGAGTGGCGGAGGCACCCACTTCACTGGTGTCGGCAAAGTAATGGAAAAGGTTTTCATTTCTGTTATCTTGGTATTGACAAAAGAGCCTCCCACTCAAAATTTGGGGTGTTCTCAAGTGAATTCGGGTGTCGTTCTGTAAAACTTAGTAGTTACTAGGTTTCCTACGGTAGAATCTGGCCATCTGCTCCATATGATGACCAAGATATGGAAGTAGTTCTAGTGAGTTGCACATTTGTGTGGTTTTGGTATGCTGAGCACGGCGCGGGTACAAATCATTTGAGTTAATTGGAGTAGGTGTGGGTGCCCTGTGTTGGTTGTGTGACTTCAGCGGACTGATTCCGGTGATCGTGGCCTATTTGTTATTTCGTGTCACAGCATGGATGTGGGCTCTGTTTGAAGGGCGTAAAGGCGTAATTAATGTAGAAATTGTCTAGGGGTCGCAGAATGCTTGTGTGCTTAGGGTTATTTATTTTTATACGGTCGGAGAGAGGGTGCATGAGTTGGCTGAAAAAAAAAAAACAATGTTTGGGTGCATTACCGCGTCTCAGAAGTGAAAGCGGCCCCTTATTGGTCCCCTTGAGCTGCTTTTGTGATAGCACTTATGGGAAAAACGTTTTCATAGTCGAGGAGGCAGTAACTTGGTATGGATCTGCCATAAACTCATATGTTTTTTAAACCAGGCATTCTAAACTCTGCTACCACTGTCTCTTTTTCCATCAAACTAAAAAGTTACTCCGAATTTCGATTTTTTGCGTAATTTTAGTATTTAATTAGGTTTTAATGGCTTAAGAGGCTTGTTTTACACGTTAGCCGGGTTTGTGCGCTTTTCAGATCCGTGTGACCTCTCGAGCGAGGTGCTCTGAATGAGGGAACATAAACTTGTAGTTCTCGGCAGTGGAGGTGTGGGGAAGAGCGCTTTGACCGTACAGTTCGTCCAAGGAATATTCGTGGAAAAGTATGATCCGACAATTGAGGACAGTTACAGAAAAAAGGTAGAAGTCGACAACGAACAATGCATTCTCGAAATACTAGATACTGCTGGCACTGTAAGTCCTTGACGCAGTCGTCATTATTCTCGTAGGAACAATTTACAGCGATGCGAGATCTGTACATGAAGAATGGCCAAGGCTTTATTTTAACATACTCTATTACCTCTCCTCCCAGTCTATTTGATCTTGTTGATCTTCGTGAACATATAGTTCGTGTTAAGGATACTGAAAATGTCCCAATTGTCCTTGTTGGGAATAAATGTGATCTAGAGGATGCAAGAGCAGTCGGTAAGGAGGAAGGCCAGAAGCTCGCACGGCAATGGAATTGTTCATTTATGGAAACGAGCGCGAAATCAAAGATTAACGTCTCTGAGGTGTGTTCCTTGTCACTAATTCTTCAATACACATCTAAGATCGTTATGTTCTTTTCTAAAAACATTGTTAACTAGTCTTAAGTTCTTGCGTTAGCAGTGCTTATCACTTAATCAATGTTGTTTAATCTGTTGTATCGATAGGATCACCGTTCTTCACAGTCATATGCTTTGAGATTGTCTGTATTCCTTTTAATTGCCTTCAATGATGGTACAATGGTTGAAGACCATGTTTACACCAGAACATGTTCATATCTATGACTCCTGGGCAATTATAAGGACTTTTATCTCTTCAACCCACCACGTTTGATGACATTCTCCTACCTTTTTCTCCATATCCTAGGTTTTCTATGATTTGGTGCGCCAAATAAACAAGCAGCTTCCTCCAGTGAAAGGGAAATCAAAAGATCGGCGGTCGAAGAGCACTTGTTGTCTTATTTGAACATGGCTTCTTTCTCCCTCTCTTTTCTTCCCTCCTGTTTTATGTGTGCGCCTCATCTATGTGCTTTACATCTCCACTATCGTTTTAACCTCTCTGATCCAGTGAATGGTGAACTCGCTTTAATTTTGATAATTATAAACTGTTAGCAAAACTTTATGTGATGCCTTACGCGTTTTGCGACCTATTAAGCAGTCGTTTTACATGTCTCATTAAAAGTAGCATGAATGAACTTAGGCCTCCATTGTAAATTGTGCTAATGCAGAGTGCCACTTAACTACACTTTGAGTAAGAGATTTCTTTTGATTGTCTAACTTTTTTGCTTCCCTTTAGTAAAACCGGGGACGATAGCTATATCAGGAAAGTACTATTTTGATAGTTCTGCCTTTCATTGTTGCCCTTGTAACTTTGTTAGGCAATTGTATCTTTCACACTAAACTAACTCTTAGGTTTTCTTCTGTTGCCGTATCTAGACGAGAATTCTGCCCCAGATTTTATGGCTCTTTGGCACACATGTTTGTGTGTACTTTTAGCGGTCCGTCTTTGTCCCGTCGAATCACTTATTCACCCTCTCTGATTCGCTTATACATGTGTGGCTCATTCCAATCGTGGATAAGCGTGCGTCACTATTGATGTGGACCATCGCAATGCAGTAAACATGTGCGTGTGAATGAGCGACTGAAATATTTTAGTTAAGTAAGTGTATAAATTCACTTCTTTCTCTTGTGAATTAGTCAACCCAATCGCTTTCGCCTTCGTATCTGCTCATTCGAAGTGGAATGACTAACTTTCGTAGAAGCTGTGGTATATGTCAATTTGAAAGTCACGCTTGGAAGACCAGCAGCACGTCTATGACCACCAGACTGAGAAGGTCCACGTGATGTTACATTTGTGGCCAGCTAATTTTCCAAAATTCCGTAGAACCATTTGCCCGGTGGTGAAATCCAGCTAATGGGGTATGGAAACGCTTTTGATATTTTATCACTGATTTTATCCACCCTTTGTTCAGTAAAATAATGAAGATTCTATGGAATTAAATTATTTGCTGCCCCACGTTTTGTGAGAACCTGAAGAATGCCAGTTGGTTGGCCGAGGTAATCTTTTTTTGTAAATTTTTTAGCTGATCGTGCTGACTGATGACTCTAAAAGTTCACTTCATTGTGTGTAAGCTTGAACAATATCACTGTATAAATCATACAGTTTATAAATCTTCCGTCTAGTAGAACAGCGATAATGTAACTTCTGAGAGCATAAATCCCGAAACGTTTGAGTACCTAGAGCCTCGATCTCGTTAAACTACGATATGCATCATAATGTAAAGCCTTGGTGCTTGGATATATTACGGCGCAGCCATCTATTCTGCTCTTATTCAGTTTTGACAGGGGCTGCGCATGGCTCTTATCTTACTATCGGCACTTCAAGATTTTATTCCATCATAATCCCACTTCAAGGGCGCCTTTAGCATTACAATGGATGACTTACATTTTACTTAAGGAAAGTATACATATTGTGCAGTTCTGTCTGAGGATTTTTTGTTCGAGACAAGAGAGGACAACGCAAATTCTTGTTTGCTTTCTTAATGGGAAGAAATACGAAGAAAAATCAGTTAACAAAGGCCAACTCTATGCATACTAAGGTGCGAGCATACACTGTCTGCAAAGCTTATTAATTTGTTTTAAGTAGACATTTCTGTCTATTTTTGGTTATTTGTAATGCTTTTTGATACTCGATATGGATAGCTTCCGTCAACTGGCTGATCTTAGCCCTAAGAAACGCACTAGCAATTGTGAACCTCTGGCCAACCATCATCACGATTGCTGCAACTACGGAGGCACCCTAATGGCATAAGAGATGTAGTGTGACTTGACTAGAGCATATCTAATGTAGATAAATAATTTGCAAGAATTGTGTTTATTTTTTCTACATCTATAATACGACTTTACTTACATCACTCATCACTGTGAAAATATGCCACTGGTCGCCATCGACTTGGACTCCACAGTTAGGAGAATACTTTAACACTTTTACAGATTTTAACACCCGAAGTATCTTTAAAAATTAGCCTTTTCTGCTTTTAAGTGTTAACAAGGTGAAATACAGAGTGATGTAACAGATGAAGGAGGGTAGTTAGTTTACTCATGGAAACGAATGTTTAACTATAGCGTTTATTTCCCAAGCATACGATGTGATTTTTACATCGCAGATGTACAGCACAACATGAAACGCGTGGTAAATATCTGCGTCAAACTTGGATGTTAAGGAAAGAGGGACTCAACAATTTAAAGGTCATTTTAAATCTTATTATATGATTGATGTTAGAAGAAGCTATGTTTGGAATAAATTACTTTATGCATGTCTATTCAAGATAGAATGAAGACCAATTGCACAAGCATTCTTCAGCCAAGAAACGTTTTGCCCCAATATATGTCTCAAGTTCGGAAATAGTTTATGCATAAGAAGTGGAACATAGCACTTTAGCGCCCCCATCCTTTTCTAAAGGCAAAGGAAGACATGATACTAGGCGAGAACTGCGATAGTTAACGTACAAAAGGGTCGTGAAACAAAAATGACGAGTTAAAAAAATAAGCAAGGTGCTACATAGCCCCTCTCCTCCTGACCGTCGGCCCCTGCGCTTCCATTTAGGTTGGCCTTCTGCTTTGGTCACCATACCGTAGTTGGTTCTGTACGAAAAACAAGCATGGACCAGATGCACCAGTCGCTGACTTTGAGTGCAGCTGAGACGATATCTGACCACAAGATCACTGAACACACTTGATAAATTCGTCCTGTTTTGGAATTGTACTAGAGGAGGGGTGAATGCGCCAGTTATCAAACCTGTCCGTCGCTAGTCATGAAAACAGCAGGCCAAAAACGGATTCGTGTAATAAATGATGGGATTTGAAATAGCCCAGTGAAAATAAGGTTTCGCATCTATTAATCCTTTCCACATTGTTCCCACTTCAGTGTTACCCAGGCCAATACCCATCTGGCTTCTATCCAGCCAGTGGGGAGGGAGAGAAGATAGCGTGTTCAATTAATTGGCATTTCTCAACAGCTACTGTAGGCAATAACAGTAAACTTTTCCGGATAGTTCAAAGCTAGAGCCGTGTCATTGGTCAATGCCATTCTTGCATAGCACAGGAGTGAGGCACTTGCCGAAGGTAGACATCATCTTTACTCCCTCCCTTATAGGCCGTCACTGATTTTCCCATTCGTAGCACGCATCAATCTTCCGTCGCAAATAAAGACATGGCCGTTGTTTTCAACCAAGAAATGGGTGCTGTGTTTCTTAGTGAAGCAAAGACAATCGCAATTCGACAGATCAGCAAATGAGAAAGTGTGGCGAAAGTAGAGGAACAATAGTAAAAACAACAGTCAGTATCTGGTCTGCAGCAATCTAGGCTGAATGTCTATCATCTCCCTTCTAATCTGGGGTCGGACCCGGCGATAAACGTGGATGCTTACCATCACTCTATGCAAATCCCTACACACACCCAATTGCTTCAAGTGCATAAATGATGGAATGTGGGAGTAGGGGGGGGGGGGGGGTGGAGCTGTCATGGGCTGGTGTCTGTGTGTGTAGACACGACTGCCGTGGAGTTCCCATCCAAGGTGGTAAAAGGAATAGGGACTTGAGAACAGTGGACTTCAATGACAGTCACCTGCGAATGCCCGCATCACCATACACATGCGCGTCACCCTCCCCTCCACCCACAGCACTCACTCACGAAGAACGGTCACGTTTCACCTATTTTTGCCTTTTTCTTCAGTTATCACCTTCTACTGCCATGAACGGAGCAATGACTGACTTCGCCGAAGAAGTAGCAGTGCAACGAGCAACCTATCAACGCGTTGGTAAAAGCTGCAGGCAAGTCAACTAATTCGATGCGGTCCACGCTCGCCATGTTACACTTATGATTCGCAACCAACTCTTTGAAACACTCACTGCATCCCCTCATGCTCAATGCGCGATTTTACTGGTGCTTCAAATCTGCACACACACTGCTTTGTCGTGGCAAACTCCTAGAGGCTCTTCTGTTACAATATAAATGATGTGGTTGTGTGCACAGCATCACAAAGGCACGTCTCCTCTTGGTATGTTCTCCATACACTTGCCGCTTTATTCCCTCCCTCACATTGCTTACCACTCTCATCCAACTGGCCTTCAGCAGACCTCCTCCCTTACTCAATATTTTACAACTCCCATTTAATCTATTTGCTTCATCTGCATTCCTCTGTGGGAAATCCACTCCAGTTTATTGTCCTGCTCACGCCACAGTCCTCAACAACCATGATGTTGTGATGTGTGTGCATTTCCCATTCAACAATTCTTCATACAATCCACATTCACTTCACGTCCTCGTAGCCATTACTGAGCCAAGTTGAAGAGTACGCATTAACCCTGTTGGTCAGCAATGAGACTCGCCTTCTCGTGCAGTCCATTGCCTCATGCCTCCCACGTATGATGACTCCACCACTGGTGTAAGGTTAGTGATTTCGGCCACTGCATGGAAGAACAACTCGTCAGTGGTCTCACTCGCACCCGTTGTGCAATCAACGTATCATCCACGTAGTCGTCCTCATTCCATCAGGTGCTTCATCCTGCTTATTCAGGTGCATGCGTGGACATTCACTTACAGTAAGGCTGAAATGATGAAAGTGGGAGAGGAAGGCCAATCCGATGTCCTGTGCCACACACCGAAGTGGCTACTTTGTTAGCACCATTTTGCACAACCAATGGGAAGTATGTTCGTACACGAAAATATGTTCAATGTGTTGTAATCTTGCTTCAGAGTAATGGGTCGTGGAAAGGAAGCTGTTGGTGCCTGTTTCAGTGCCAATGCACTCCTCTGCAAGGTGGTCTCTGTTTTGCTGATTGTCGTCAGTGTGGCACTCATCATCGCTGGTGTAGTGCTGATGGTTAAGTATCCCAATAAAAGCCTGAGTTTCGATGACGACTGGGATGATTGGCATAAACAAAGCGAGTAAGTCCCTTACTTTCTTATTCCTATCATGTTCGCTTAACTGTAGCGACGCATCGTTAATGGCAGTTGTCAGTACCGTCATTATTCTGGGTGTGGCAAATTAACTTTTCATTTCGATCACTGTATGCAGAGATTACTTGCAGCTGTGCTACTTCCTGCTTCTCAGAGCATTGTGGTGTCACGTGTACCACAAGTTCATCGCCTGCCCCAATGTAGTCAGCTCCACTTTAACAACGTTTCAGCCGCCCCATCAGAAACACACTGAAGCATACTTCGCTCGCACCAAATGTGACATCACGCGATTTCATCCGATGTCTTCAGTGCACTGTGACGACAAAACCATGTAGAAGTGAGTGTGTGAGCATTTCAGAGAAAGGTGGTGCTACAGAGAGCATTCAAAGATCAGTTAAGAGCGTCTTGTGCCACCTGTCTGGCAAGTAGTTGCCTCATGTGTTGATCACGAAAGGAAGGCGCATAGCTGCACCGCAGCGAGGGAAGGCGTTGAAAGGCGATTGGACGTGTAAGAGCTTCTCTGACAGACACACTACAATCGCCTGCATTCCCAATAGATTAATGTGCAATGTCGACAAGCTGCTACGCTTCCACCTTCATTTGTCTTTTGGAAGTTGCATCTTCACACTTGGTGCGTTCGTTTGACTCGAGCACTTCCGCCAATCCACATTCTCTCCACAAGTCTCGACGCATGCAGCACAGATTTGCCTTTTCTTGCTACACAATTCTGTTGACGTCAACCAAATCGATTGTCGGTGTTGGTAACTAACATGCCTCAGTTGTGACAGTACTGGCATCTCCTGTGGGATAAACCTCTCCCACACCATCGTCGAATGCTCGGTTGTCATGCGATGCCATTGGCGATGCAGGATGTCAGTGCTGCTACTGCTGCTGAGTTGGTTTCATGGCTAAAGTAAGACAAAGATTTGACCACAAGTCAAAAGGCAGTCAACACTTCACTCAAGCAGCAGTGAGGGACTGATTTCACACTGATTTGGTGGCCAGCAATCCTTCGTATCCTCTCACTATTTTTGAGACATTGGAAGCAAACAAGATCTACTCATGTGTAATTTTGTCTGATGAGAGGCAGTGGGTAAACGTGCGCTTTTCTCTCTGTAGGAATTTCGCAATCGGAGCAGGACTCTTGGTAGTGGGACTGTTTCTTCTCCTGTGCTCCTCAATCACAGCCTGCTGTGCTTTCCAATTCGGTCTAATCGGACGCCTTGTGAAGTCAAGAAATGATGAAGAACAACAGCCAACTATTGTCGACCAAACTCCGGTGGGTCGTCACTCACCTCATCCCTTCTCCACCACCTAGCATTCAATCAAACCATTTCCATTGTGCCTAACGTACCTGTGTGTTACTAGTATTATCAATTGTCACGCAGCTAAGTCTTGCTGAAGCAAGATGTCTGCACTGTAGGGTCAGAAGTGAGGGTTGTGCTGCTGCTGTAGGAGGAGACGAAGACAGTAGTCGTACGAAATTAGTGCATGGTGTCCTTAGACCAGTAGCACGTTGTGTTTGAGGAAGGTAGTGCACATAGACACTAAATGTGGAGGTGAGGTAGACGACTCCAGTAGCAGATGTGGTGAGACAGGCTGGTTCATATGGAGATGTAGGGTTTCATAATTCTATTTAAATTCTCCACCAGCCTCAACAGCCTCCAACTTTGCCTACAACTGGACCATATCACAACAGGGCATACCCTCCTCAGGCTTACAACGCACCACCACCACCACCTCCAGCTCCAGCCCCGTACGCGCCTCCATATGCGCAACAAGCGATGCCGCCACCACTTCCACCATCGTACGAGCAGGCATTCCACATGGCCACAGCACCTGTGCCTGCCAACCTCCCTCCCGCTAAACAATAACCATCTCTCTCCTTTCTTCACTTACACTTCCCTTCTCATCATGCAATAAATTATTACTGTCTCGTGTGCATTGGTGTCAGTCTCCGAAATCGTGGTAGCAAATACTGAAGTAGTGGGTTTTGCGTCAGCAAGCATTCACTGCGTGCCAAAGTACATCTCTTTACCTCTCTCTCTGCCACCGAAATCAACTCAACCCTCCCACACCACTTCTCTCATGCGTCTCATGATCCATGATCTTAACGAATCGTTTCACATGCCCATTGAATTGGAGGTGAAATGGTGGGCAGCCATCCTGTGCAACAGTGCGCCGGCAGTAAGAGTCGTGGAACTTGTGCGTATTGGACTGTACTCCGGTGTCTGTGGCCAACTTGCCTGGGAGCGGGTGTTGAACAAAGATCTGAAGCATCAGCAGCAGCAGCAGTGTTGTTTTCATAACCGTGAGATGCACCACGATTACAGGTGCTATCTCTGGCCACCTTGAAAAAGCACTCAACACATCGAAGTGGGAGGCGTCACTGCCTGATCTGATGTAGTCGAGATGGAGTCGTGACTCGTGATTTTCTGGCTGGACTGATGCACGTGTGGGAAATTCTGGGTCTCGCTTTTATTTCATTTAATCTGAGATTTGACCTGACCATAAAAGATAATATGTATCATTGCTCTACACAGATCCCCAAATCCACCCAATTACTTCATATGCATGAACGTTGGAATTTTAGAGTAAGAAGGGGTGAAGATACCACGAGCTTGTGTTTGGGTGTGTGCGTATGGCTCCTGCCTACTGCCTATCCCGAGTCACCTCCCTCTTACGACAGGTACAGCGCACACTTGTACGACCCCTTTCTCTCCATCCCGAGCACTCACTCACGAAGCAGGACAATTTTTTCCATTCTAATAATGGTGGGGTGTAGTACAGACGGTGAAGACAAATTTTCGCGTCTGTTATTAGCCACTTTGTTCCCACTTTAGTTCTGTCCAGGCCAATACCCACCTGGCTTCTACCCAGCTAGAGGAGAGGGAGAGGAGACATCGCGCCTTCACTCATTCGCCATCTCCCTACAGGTACTGTAGGCAATATCGCGTTCAACCTTGCCAGATAGCTCACAGCTGGAGTCATTTCATTGGTTAATGGCATCCCTGCGTAGCACGGAACTGAGGCACTTGCCGAAGGTAGACGTCGTTTTTAGTCCTTCTTTTATGGGTTGTTACTGATTTTTCCACTCTTCCATTGCGTTAAGGCTTAGCATTCAAGCATAGGAAATGGGGTAGTTGTTCTTCGTGATCGTGTTTGCCTTTCCCCACCACTAATGCAGCTCCTTGAGGCTGCCTTGAAAACACAGGAAGACAGGATACTTGGGCAGAATATGAAATGCCGATGTGAAGGCAGACCGGGGGCTGTCGGCATAGCTGGGACACCATGACGACCAGTGGAAGTCCAAAGGCAGAGCTTTGAGTGACCACGAAATCTGCATGAAAAATCCAACAAACGACCATGGTACTACAGATACAGTTGACATTTCAACCGAGTGCTGGTCCATTATTACATAACACTAACATGGTGTGCAGTGCAATTATCTGTATACGTTGTCTTCCTTGTGTGCAATATTGACATCATTTCGTGGTTGTCTACTAAAATGCGATATGCCATGAAGGCTAGGCTGAGGGGTGTCGGTTAAACGAAGACTTCGGCGCATAAAATTCATCTTATGACGCAGTTCGGTGGTGTGACAATTACGTGGGAGCAATGAGGCGAAGGCTAGCAAAACAGACTAATCTCTTGAGTGCATCTTGGTAAATCGAGCAGAGGTATATTGCACAAGACAAGGCCGCGTTTAAACGTTCTGGTGCATTTTGCACACCTCATTTGTGAAGGGCAAGTGAGTGGTGAACAGCCCACGCATTTGTCGTGCAGTGTGGAGGCGAAATCAGCCATTTGTGCTATTTTGGTGGTAAGTTCAGCGTTCAGGAGGCATCCATTGGAGGGGGAGTCATTGTCACTACCTCTTCGCCATCATAGAAATAAGGTGGGTGTGTGCATGAGTCATCCTCATCTAGAGGTCCAAAAGACCGACTGAATGCGAGGTGGTACTAAGTGAATGAACATGTGGAATGAAGGCAATGATGGTGTTGTTGTTGTTGTTAATGTAGGCAATGATGGTGTTGTTGTTGTTGTTAATGTAGGCAATGATGGTGTTGTTGTTGTTGTTGTTGTTGTTGTTGTTGTTGTTGTTGTTGTTGTTGTTGTTGTTGTTGTTGTTGTTGTTGTTGTTGTTGTTGTTGTTGTTGTTGTTGTTGTTGTTGTTGTTAATGTACGTAGTGGTGGTGGTGGTGGCGGCTACAGATTAGGATTGAAAGTGATGTTTCCCCACGTGATGCTCCACTGGACTTGCGAGCACGTGACTGCACTTCTCCACTCACTCATCACCATGCCAATAGATGACTGCAATCGGCGTGATTCTGGTGCGAGTAATTATTAATTTCTAGTTGACAATACCAAGCATGAAGCCTCAAGTTATTGCGTTTGGAACACCAAGCACTCTGAACTACACCAAATCCTCGCAAAACGCCTTCCCGACTGTCAAGCTATTGTACGCCATATTCTGGACTACCTTCATCCCCTCTGCTGTTGGCATCAATTTCCAGTGCTGCCGAAGCGAGAAATATTTTGTAGTACAGACGAAACCCCACATTTATTGCACAACTGGCAACTTACCGTTTCATATTATTCTAATTGTTACGTGAATTGCGCGTCGACTTGCACCGCTAACATGCATGTGAAGGGCAGATGGACCTGAGTAAATGCGAAAACGCTGCACACACAACTTTACTTCCAATGAACGCATGAATAATTGGCATTTCCAAACAATCTACACCAGAATGAGGAGCCTAGCAATGTGTAGTAAGTTGGTGCAGACAAATGAATGCAGAGGATGTGGTCCACTGCCCCCGTGTCGTGCTTGTAGCACCGCACCACTTTCGGCAAGAAGAAGTGAAGACCGGACTAGGAGAGAATACGGATTGTCGACGTGCAGAAGGGCTGGTGGCTACTGCTATGGCACAGAGGTCAGGTCACCAGGAGAAGGTGCAGTTGGGGGAGGTCCCAAGTGGTCTGTTGCCTAAGCGGAGAGGTAAACAAAGGAGTACAGCGTTAAGGCATTATTAAACATCAACCAACTCAATAAGTACCCACTGCACTCATAGATGCTCAATGCGAGGTTCTAGTTGCGCCCCTAATTCCAAGCATGCCTTCGTGTTGTGCTGTGTGCTCTCACCCGTGGTGACCTCCCAATTGTCCTTTTGTATCAGTATACATGTAGTGCTTGTGAGAACAGGATCCTACAGGCACGTCTCCTCTTGGTATGTTCCCCATACACTTGCCGCTTTATTCCCTCCCTCACATTGCTTACCACTCTCATCCAACTGGCCTTCAGCAGACCTCCTCCCTTACTCAATATTTTACAACTCCCATTTAATCTATTTGCTTCATCTGCATTCCTCTGTGGGAAATCCACTCCAGTTTATTGTCCTGCTCACGCCACAGTCCTCAACAACCATGATGTTGTGATGTGTGTGCATTTCCCATTCAACAATTCTTCATACAATCCACATTCACTTCACGTCCTCGTAGCCATTACTGAGCCAAGTTGAAGAGTACGCATTAACTCTGTTGGTCAGCAATGAGACTCGCCTTCTCGTGCAGTCCGTTGCCTCATGCATTCACTTCCACAAGTTCGCTCATTCCTATATGTGATGAATCGACCCTAAGGAAAGGTTGCATTTTTTGTCACAACAGAGCACTTAAGTAGCATCGTTCTGACTAGGGCCTGTAGTGCTGATCGTTAACATCACCTGTAGGGCCAAACTGAAGGATATTTTTTGCATGGAATTGCGCCTAAGATGATGTAATCTCTCTGCAGAGCAATGAACCGAAGAATAGATCTTTTCGACTGTTTCGAAGGTCATGCACTCCTCTGCAAGCCTCTCTCTGCTGTACTTATTCTCTTCAGTGTCGCCATCATCACCACTGGCGCAGTACTGGTAATCGTAAATACAAATCAAACCTTGGATTCAGATGACGTCTTTGGACATTGGGATGAGCATAACAAGTTAATTCCTCACCTTCCCTTTCAATTTCCTTCCTTGGCGGTTCATTCTTATAATGCAGGCAAAAGAATATTCCTAGAGACATTGCTAATGTCAGTTGCCAGTGCCACCAATTTTCTGGGTGTGGCAGATTAAATTTCGAAGTAAATTTCTGCTTACAGAGAATGCTCACTGCTATACTTGTCAATGATTCTCTGAGTAGTTTGGTGTTACCTGACCCCAATCCCACCACCAGTCCCAATGTAGTCATTTACACTTAGAACAGTTTTTACCTCACAATAAAAGTGGTTGGGAATGCTTTACTCTTGGTCATCATAGCACTGTGTGAAATCATTCCTTTTCTCGGCTGCTTGAAACCTTCAAAAGATGCAGAAATGGATGGCTAACACATTGTAGACAATTATGAGGCTTTGGAAGTGATCTGTATATGGGAAAAATTTGTTGGAATTCATTTTTAATGCACATCAAAATCGCATGCACTCTCGATAGTTTTTACAAATACACTGTGCAGCAAGATGGTGAGCTTTTAATCTTTATTTATACTTTTAAAATTATACCTTCGTATTTGGCGGATGTTTGAGTTGAGGAGTTTCACAAAATCATTTCCCCTGTAAAATTGCTGACGCATGAAGCGAAGATTTACTTTACTTTGGAACAAAATTTTGCCGATGTTAGGTATTAAGGTCTTGACGTTAATTAATTTGCCTTAGTTTAAAATTACTGAGATATGGATTTCCTGCACCGTCATCAAATGCTCAGCTATTATTCTATTTCAAGCATACTTCAAGATCTCCGTGCTGCTACATTTTGACCAAAAAAGTAAAATACAATCGACATTTGAGTGAAGTGCGAATAATGGCGCTACCTTGCCGTGACTCAGTCACAAAATACTTTTATTGTTAAAAAACGGAACCGGAATAGGCCTCTTGGTAGTAGGACTCTGTATTCTCCTATGTTTCATTCTGCCAGCCTGTTGCGTTTCCAAATTTGGCCTACCTAAAAGCTTCGCAGAGTTGGGAAATAATCAAGAACACAGGCAAACTGCCATCCACCAAGCCCCGGTGGGTCATTACTCAACTCGCCCATTGTCTAGTATCCAATATTTAACCCTTATTTATCACGCAGCTTACTTCTACTTATGCGAATTGTCTGTACTGCAGTATTACAAGGGGTAGTTCAAAATTAGTGCATGGCCTCCCGAAGCCACTAACTGATTGCTTTTAAATGGTACATTTTAAAAAGCGGTCACAGTCATGAGTATAACACAAAGTGAATGTAGAGTGCCTATCCACACTAAACAAGGACTGCAGTTACAAAGCTTTAGGAGTAAATGTGGCTTAGAACCGGGTAGTGCATTTCGAATGATAAAATGTGATCGAGTCCCGGCATTTCTCGATCAACCTCAACAGCCATTATCTTTTCTTTTAACTTGGCCTACACTTCCCAGGCCTATCGCTCACCACCACCTCCAGCCTCCTACGACCCTTCTAACGCCCCTCTTCCGATACCGCCGCCAGCTCTACCGTCCTACGAGCAGGCTATCCACATGGCCACGGTACCCATGCCAACTGCTACCCTTCCGCAAAGCCAGTAGCCATCTCCTTCCTTTATGGAGCTATTTTTTCCTCCCATTATACAAGGATACCGAAGCAGTGTTTTACATCGGGTTAGTAATCTATGTGTGCAGAAGTAGATTGAACTCTCTCTACAGCAGAACTTGACTCAACCCTCCACGCCATTTCTCTGGGTTGTCTTATGATCCACTCGAAATTCACCACTTCGGTGTTAGCTAATGGAGGTGCTTAACACAAGTGGAGGATATCCAAATGAGATGTTTGGAAAGAAGTTAAGTGATCCAATTACTTCCGTGCCGTAATCAAATGCTCCTGTTTACATTGGGTCAAAACCCGTTTCATAACGCTCTGTACCATCCTTAACCAATGGGTAAATATGTGCTTCTTCACATCCTGAGCTACTGGAGGACAATCAGGACAAATGAGCTAATTTCCAACAAGTACAATTTCTAAATTGTGTAGAATTCATTAGACATAGGGTTCGATATTGTTCATCTTTTAGTGAACAACATGCAGTGGTGTTGAACAATAACTCGGCTTAAATTTTGGATCTCTCCGCAATAATGAACGTGATTCTGTGAAACAATGCAATTGAGTGATGTTTGAATGAGATGACCATCTTCTGTGGATGTCTGCGATCCCCTAAATGTTTCTGTAATTACTTTCCAGGAGATTTTACGAGTCTCCTTTCCCTTAACCCTGGAAAAGCCCTTCGCTTTTAATGATGTCGCTGGTTTTCTTTTGTGAATACAAATTACGTGGATACACTTTTTACTGATGGCATCCTTCTCTTCATGGCATCCTGTATTGAAAAGTCCATAGGCGGAAGCGGTGTCTAGAAAGTGATCAGCAGTGCTTCTATCTGCAGTGTATCAAATTAGACCATTAGACTTATCTATTTGTCGTTCTTAATTTTGCCTCTATCAGGACTTTTCGTGTTTCCGTAAAAATATTTTGGCTATTCATCGGTCGTACCCCGACTGATAATCAAGAGTATGGACACCAGCGTCGGTTTTAAATCTTTTTAACGCTTCTATTTTTTCTTCTTCTTTGGGGCTATTTTATGAACTTTGGAACACCACCGAGTTGAATGAGTGAAGCTGCTGTCCATCAGCATGTGGAAGGTTGGATAGTTGCCTGATTTCATCGGTAGGTATTTGAAAATACCACTTATTTTTTGCCGAAACTTATTATCTGAGTCGATACGTTGTGAGAGTTGTTCGCCTCTCAAACTTTAGCAGTGATCATTGGAATCGTCCGTGTGCTATAGATAGAGTAGCAAACTGAAGCAGCCGTTGTGACGATTGTCTCTGATTGCTCATGTGATGACACGACTGAGCGTGTCTGATTGCATATAGCTTTGATTGGTATTTGGTCAAAACTCAGATTGTAGAACCAAACAGGACCAAGTTAATTAAGACTGGCCTTAATATTACAGCACGTTCCAACGAATGACTTGCCATGGGAGGATGCAGGAGTTTCGCTTAACCACCAGTAGCGTTCAGAGTTGTGCAATGCTCTTCTGGTTAGCCAAACTGGCACCAGAGCTTCTGCAATTCCCTACTAATGTCTAAGGCGGTGTCCAACTGCGGACAAACTGGATATCTATTAAAATTGATGTCAGTATGGGAAAAGTTCACCACGGTGGATGCATTGCAAGCCTTCTTTGACTGATTTTGACCTTGTTTGAAGGGCTTGCAGATGTCTGCATTGATGGCCGAGGTCGGCGGTACCCATCTCCATGGCCAACATTATGTACTGGTGGCATTGTTGTTGCCTTTTGGGACAGAACTTAAAAAGGTGTCAGGACCCACAATGTCAGCCTAGAAAAGTAACCGTCTTCTTTTGATTTCCAACGAAGTATTGATAGTAAAGATGTCGTTAGATTTGAACAATATGAGGTTCCTTATCTCCCTTCATCTCTGTTAAGATCGTCATGTGGTATACTTTTGAGATTCAGTAAGTCCTTTATCAAACAGAATCCATTTAAATTACTACTGAGTAATCTCCTCACAGACGTTTCAATTCTTAAGAAGGTACTTATCTAATTATAAAATCTACCACTGGGCACAGCCTAAGTTTGGTGTTGAAACATTGCTTCAAATGTCTTTAGCAGTTGAATATTGTCTTTTTTGTTAATGGTAGTGATTAATTTAAACACATTTTTTGTTTTCAACCAAGCAAATGTGAGAATGGGGTGGAAGTAGAGCAATAACAGCAAGGACAGCAACCAGAATTTGGCCTACAGCAATCAGTGTGGAGTCCTTATTATATCCTTCCTAATCTGGGATTCTGACGCAGCATTAAAAGAGGATATGTAGCACCGCTTTACACGAATTACTAAACTTGCCCTATCTCTTTAGGTGCTTAAAATTGTGATATGGGAGAAGGGAGCAGCAAAGATGTCATGAGCTGGTACTTGAGTACGTAAGCACAGATCCCACCTGGTATTCATCTAGACTAGTCAAAGAGATAAGGACAATATCGTTGACAATAACCTCCGTACACCTAAAATGCGGTACCCTTGTGCGCTTATTCCCAGGGGCATGTCTCATGTAACGTATTCATTCCCTTTTGATTCGCCATGCCGTTGTCTTTTAAATTGGCATTCTCCTGAAAAATCAAAAGAACTCGAGGAATACAATAACTGTAAAATGCTTCTAAACTGTTCGAGGAAAGTAAAAATAGCAAGGATTTTTACAGATCTGAAATGGAAACACATTTTCTGGAAGTAATGACAAGAAGCCCTTGTTGTAGGTGTTGAAGTCGCAAAGCAATGGATTGTGTGTCCACATATTACTTTGTAGTGCCCCGATAGTGGCTTTCCAAGGTTAAAAGTGCATGTTAGTTGGGGGAAAAACTGGTAACAAATAGCAACTTCAAGGACTTTTTTAATCTACACTTAGCAGGGTGTCGAATAAAGCGAATGAGGGGACTTAATGTTGGCTATGAATTGCCACCATACAATAAAAGACAGGTAGACGACTCTAGCAACAGGCTTGATTCCAGCCAAGGTGGTTTACTGAGAGAGATACGATCTATTTAAGCCTTTTTGCTTTTCTATCGGTAATGTCAGCTGCACACATGCGACCCTTTACAAAGCGATTCTTCACATGCCTGCAGCCCTGCCGCAATCCGTGCGCCAGCCAACCATACCCTCTGCTCCCGTTTTTTGCCCGCACAAAAGCTCTTGTCATTGCTTCTTTTCAATCATGTTGGAGGCTTTAATGAGTGAATGAATTTAAGAGGTGCCACCACCAACTGACTGATTAATTAGAAAAAAGTGCATCACTTTGTTATTTTTAAAAGTTAGGTATGAAATTATGCCGAAAGCAGCTCATGTTTCTCACAGTGAAATTCATCCTTGTTAGAGCTTGTCCCTGCCATCCAGTTCTGGTTCCAGGGTTCAACAATAGTCGTGCCATTTTAGTGGCAACGTAAACAAACTCACCACTTACCTGAACGAAATAATGAGATGGACTTACTTATTTATTTATTAGGTTTTATGCAATTCGATCAAGCAGTCCTTTTAAAATATCCCTTTCATTGAGCCAATTTAGTAGTGCACACTGCGTCAGATATCAACAGAACGTATTTACCAAACTAGTACGCATCCAGAAATTGTCATGGGCCATCTTTAAAGATCATCGTTCTTCAGTTTATTTGTAATCTGCAAAAACACTATTTAAAAGTCTACTTCCATCATACTGATCATCTTGACAACACGGGAAAATACAAGGGTTTGACGTTTGAATGATTTGGCCCTGTTAATTCCATTAATTGACCGTTTTGACGGCTATGCAAGGTTGTTGTGTCACAGCATTGCCACGTTATCTCACATAAGTTATTTTGGGAAATATTTCGTCCGAGTGGTAGTTTTATTCAGAAAGCTTGCTTGGAAGTGAGTTGGAGACCGATCCTTCTCATTCGAACCTGTGAATTTCGACTTCGCGGGGAAATGTTGCATAACGCCTCAAGTCTAACACTACACTTAGTTCCCGACATCCAAGACACCATATCAACTTTGTAACATCCAGTGTATAGTCCCCCCAACTCAGTTCCACATTATTAACAAACCCCTTCTCTACTATTCTGCCCTGTTGATCATTTGGGGATGACTTGAGGTAATACACTGGTCATATATACTTTATTACTAGCTTATAATATGGTAGTTTAGAAGGGTTTTCCATATTCTCAAGTTTGAAAGCATCTAAATGGTAGTGTTTTAATATACGCACCTACCAATTAATTATCTAGCCTAGTTGTTATCAAAACTAAAGCCTTAATAGCTAATTTTCCTTCGAATATGTGCTTACAATCCAGGAGATGGATTTCCCCAACTTAAACAGATGTTTAGGCCATGATCCTCTCAATTATTGCTGCCTCGCACTCTCACTTAACTTGTGAAAAAATTCAATTTATTAAGGGTTCTGCATAGACGTGATTTCGAGGGGGATGAATACCAAGCCTGCAGACCACTAGTTTCGGCGCCTTGAGGGTTTGCTGAAGTTATGGCAGGCCAAAGCAGTATGGAAGAACCGCGGGGGCTAGCGGCATGCCTCAAGGGCCGTTTAGCAGAGTGGAAGTACAGCTTACGGCGACAAAGACGTTGTACAAACAAACAGTTGAAATAACTGCCCAATCACAACACAACAACACGACACTTCCTCTTTTGATTGGCTACTGTCTCAGGGCTGCTTTTTCATTGGTTACTTTAGCTAACATCGAAAGAGCAGCCAACTTCTCTCACCCTACGGCGGATTGCACAGGTAGTGAAAGCTTGTTTTCCAGTTTTACCTATAAGGGTTACGTGCAAACCTTTAACATACTCTATTTTTTTCTTATCCTCTTTTCAAAAGATAGAAGTAGCCGGGTTATACTGTTGGTTTTGAGATTTACAGTCCCATGGTTCCCCTTATTTTAAAGCGTATACCATACCTAAAACCTCCCTTACCGTTAAATTTAGCGTAAAAGTAGCATAAACTTTGCATATTATTTAATGACTCTTACTACTGTCAAAAAACCTCAATGCTTCAGCGCCTAGCTAGTGATCTCCAAATTTGGTTCTACTTTCTCTTCATCTGCTTCATTGTAAAGTCAAAAGTGCCCCACATTTCCGATATATAAGTGGACGTTAATTGTTTTTTGGGGGATTTCACGCCGAAAGAATAATATAAATTCCACAGGCAGCCTGATTTTTAGAACTCTCGAATGCCTTTTTGCGTCTTTTAATCAGCGGTGGAGTTGTTCAATTGGCAAGGCTCTGGTCTGCTTAAATCTTTGGAAGCTAGAAGTTCTCTAAACCGATTACCATTATCTAGAAAAACCATGAGCACTATGTTTGGATTAAAATGTTGATTCAGTGTTTACAAGAACAGAGCTTTCTTTTGTTGATCGAAACCATTGGTGTTGCAGTAAAAATAACAGTTTAACTTCAACATCGGTCTCCTCCTAATTGAATTTGGTGTTGCGGCAACGGAACTGTAAGAAAGTGTCAGCAGGTGCCTCGGGACCCTTTTATGATCTAAAGCTACACTCTTGAAAGTCACTAATGATGCCATTTCGGAAACACTTCCCTGATAAATTTCCCTTCAATATAGTATTGGTTTCGCTATCAACCGTCGAATGCTCCAGTCTGCCAACCTTGATTACTTTCCACGTAACTCTGCAACAGTAGAAGGTCTTTTCACCTTTTTTTAATCTGGTTGCCATAGGCCATACATCCTATATTGCAAGCTGTTATTGCCCGTGGAGAGTTTACAGTAAATTTCGAAGCTTTGTGAAGTGGGTTTACTTTCCACTGATTGTATTGGTTGCTTATTTTAATTTGCCTTTGCAATGATTCTCAAGGGTAGACCTGTGCACCCATTTCATGATAATATTTCCAAATTCCAAGTTCAAAATAATGCAAAGGTTGTTTTTCTCAAAATACCTCCTTTGAAACTTTCGCGACACTCTAAAGACGCCATGCCAAAATGTGTCAAGATTCGACTATCCCACCTGCAAATGGAAATTGAAGTAAAACCTCTTTGCATGAATTGTGGAAGTTGCCAATGGGACAAAGTCAAAGTGTTCTTGGGGAGTGGGCTAGTGCCCATGAAATGATCTGCAAAATTCTCAGCGGCTGTTTGCTAGTTTTTAGCCTCTCCTTCATCATTGCAGGAGCTGTGTTGATTTTACAAAATGCCGGCCCCTGGGATATGGACCATGAGACTTTCGAGCAGGCAACCAGTAGGCAAAGGTAAACCCCTAATGTATTCTCTTCTACCTTATTATTCAACTAGTCTATGATAGTAGGTACCAAATGATAATGAAACGAAGAAAGGTTACCGAATTAATTCTAAAGAAATAACAATATCTCCGATTCTGTTGTCCAGAATAGGTTTTTGTCGAGAATTGAATCCGTGTATATCCACCACAGAAGACCTAAATGATAGTCAGTAATAGGACTGCTTGATATCCGGTTAAGCTGATGATCTGGCATTGACGCAGATAGACAGCTAAGATGAGTAAGTATGGAGCTTAGTTGCATTCGAAAGGGCCTGCTCGTAAAGTCCACTGGAAGTGAATCTCTTACGTCCCTTCCAATTATGATTCGCGTGTGTGCTTTGCTTATATCTTTCACTTGTTTGTAATGCACTGTGGTAGCTGAAGTGGAAGAGGGAGGGGTTAATGAGAAAAAGTGATACAGGCTCCCAGTCTCCCTTGATTCGTTCCCCTGCCTATACTATTTTCCCATTAACAATTCTGTTTGCAGTTAATAAATCAGCCTCCCGACTCGTCAACAACAAAATCTCAAGAAATGATTCGGCTCCAAAGAGTTTATGATACCAGAAGAACTTTGCCTGGATTAACTGACAATGTAGAAGTAAATTTGATTCTCTATGCTACTCACCAATCAATCCTATTTTGTAGCAAGAATTTGGACCGAATTCTTGTAAAAAATGAGTCCTTCATGTGCCTTTTCCTTAGTCGTTACGGAGGTGGTATTGCCCTAGTCATGTTGGGCGTGTTTTTCCTATTCGGTGGAATGACATCGTTCTGCTGTTCTTTCCAACTCAAATTTTTCCGAAAAGCTGTGGAGCCCCGTGACTACAATCGTCCCATCAATGAGCAGCAGCCTGTAGGTCTCCTTTTAATTTGGCTTGGATGGTGGTGAATGTTTACCAAGTTGTATATTTTTTAGTACCCCAACTACTCCAGTCAGTCGCAGCCGTATCGGCCGATGCCTCCGGTTCCAGCTCAACCACCTCCATACTCGGAGTAATTTGCGCTGTTTTACTTTGCTCACTCAAAACTACTCTACCAGTAGCCAGTTTATTTGCATCTTCATCAACCTGTTTTTTACGAAAGCAATTACTGGGCTTCGAATGCTGTTCTTCCCGACGACTTTAAGCTGCTCCGATGCCAGACATGTGCAATAGAATAACAATTTTATAAGACATATGATTTGGATAAAAATATTAACATAGAAATAAGTAAGAACACGAGATCTAGGCAATACTGAGGGGCCCTAAATGTTTGAAGCTCCCTTCACAATGGATCGGTCCGAGTGCGTCAATGGAGCGGAATCCCAGGCATAGCGATCCGTGCAACTTGTTGACGGCGGTCGTACCTGGGATCATTGTGATTTCCGCTGCTCAATTGATTCTTCGGCTTCATATTGCACCTCACTACTAGTGGTGGAGGGAAATAGTATTGGATATAAGCTGTCACATCTGATGTCGGGCAAAAAAATGTACAAATTGGTCTAATTAATATTCCATTTTATAAAAAATCGTTTTTAAGCGGAATAGATCTGAGTTTTTAATGACCTAAATTGAATCCACACTAATATGACTGTAAAAATCCCCTTGCATAAGTAAATTCCAGTGAAACAACACTGCAGGGACCTGAGACTTCCCTGAAAGTGAAAAAAAATGCCAATACCCGGGCAAAATATGTATTGTCGTCACACAGATGGGATTGGCGTCACTGACGTGGCCCGAAGGTTAGGCCCTCCGATGGAGATACAATAACAGAGCGTTGAGTAACCTTTTACCAAAACGAAAAATTTAAGTAAACAATTAATCTGTCACACACCCAATGCAACTACGATGGTGAATGGGAAATATGGAACAATATCCCGACGGCAAGCATGCCTTTTCAATGAACATAAATGTACTGCTTTGATAGTTTGCTTAACTGTGCAATTGATAATCCGGGCGCTTAGTCCGCCCTAGACTGCACTTCTGCGGGGCAACATGGCCTTCAAACCACGCCCTAAGCCTCTCAGGCACTGTGTTCGGTTTCAAATTTGCTACCACACCACTCCGACTTCCTGCTACTTCAAGAAAGACACCAGGAGCTACAGAAAATGCCTTTACAACAAAAAAATTAAGTGACCAATAGCTTGGTTAAAAAGCCTTTTTAACTAATATGAGGAGAAGTTCTTCCTAATACATTCTGATTTTACCAAGTGATATTGGTTTAACGCTATTTTATTAGTATATAATGCTCAAAGCCTTTGCTGAAGCTGGATTAAACCGCTGTAACGTGGCAAAACATATATTGCCAACACAGAAGATTTGGGAGGCCACCAGCTGTAGCCTGAAGGCCATACCAGTGAGACCAAGTAGAGCTTAGGTAGCATTAAGCGCTTACGTAGTTCAACTTACAAGTAAAATATTAAAACTCCACATCAGCACTGACCTGTTAACCTCAGTAGCATGTAATAAAGCAAACAAATTCGGCTTCTGCTTCTATCGACTACCGGCTTTAAACTCTAACCGAGGGGCTTGGTTATTTGATGGCAAAGGGCATTGTTGAATGGCTTGCCTATAAGCGTAGGTAGTTTCCTGAAGAACCTAGGTTTATAGATGCTTTGAGGTTTGACGTTTTAACCTCGCCACTAGGTCATTTAAACTTTGCCATCTGTTACCTGAAAGTCGATTCAAACAGATATTAGTACAAAAATACCAACCCAAGCTCAACAACGACAATATCTCTCCTAGTGTGTTGTTCATAAACATGTCCGTTTTGTTTATCTTTACTTAAGTAGGTTTTGTTTTAACCTCCCCCATCGCCTTTAGTGTTCGGACCCTTTCACCAAACCTAAAGCAATTATTTCTTATGATGTCTCTACCAATGAAGCAATTGTAATACACATTTGTGTTATTTTAGCATTATGATTGTGCTAAAAAAGGTAGTTTGATTAAGAGCATTCGTTGTTTGAATTTGGCCAAGGAATGTTTCGACTAATCAAACGCTGGCTTTGTGGCGGCTGCCTATAGGTAGTGAGATGCAGACCGAGCCCAGTTTTGACTCAAAAAATCCATTAGGTGGTAGAATCAGTAAAATAATCGGTTTTACTGCACAAGCCGATGAAGTACCTTCAAGCTTTTTTCTAAATCGTAGAGCTTCTTTGAAAGTCTCCAGGTTTTGTCAGAGTCGTATACGTGCAATGATGCACGTTCGCGCCGAAATCTGCGTAGTGTCATAGAGAAGTCGCGGCTGGATCTCGCAGAAGGTTTTCTTCGAGAAATGTCTGCTATAAAAACAGTAGTTGTTCAATTTCTTCATGTATAGGGTCTTGATTCTCTATCGGCTGAACTCAATACAATGTCAAATACCTGTCTAAGAATCAACGAACGCCTGATGGTGATATCAATAATAAGGATTATTTTTAGTCTTCAAAATCCCGGATGGAGGAATTGATAAATCAAACCAACGTGAATCAAGCAAAAAGGTGCACTTATGTTTATTCTGATCTTATTTTCTAGGAACTCCGTTACTCTCACTCATCTTGCAGCAAATGCCATTTTGGATGCATTTTATATTTCTCAAGAGGATTGGGCTCTTCTTGACGAACAGAATAATGATAAGAGTTCCGAAAATCTATTAACTAAGCTTCAGAGAGCAAGGGGTATACGTCAGCTCATCATCAATGCATTGGGTGTTCCAAATCTACCTCTTTTGTATGTCAACCTTTTACTAATTTCGTCAGAAAGGATTTACTGGCCTCATCGACTACATACATTGACGAAGCCTTTGAGCGTTTATATCAGTGGATTAAGAGTGCGTTTACTCCTTTTTTTCTCATAACTGTAGGGGAGGTGAGTGCTCAGAACTTCGAAGCGGTAGAAATCTCGGTGCCTTTTCGGAAGTGTCTGCGTGAACTGCAAGAGAGGCCAATTTTCTTCAAGTAGACTGATCCCTTTCTCTTCTCATTTTTACGTCTGGCATCATCAGGTACATCCTGGATGAGTACGCAAATGCTCGACGTCAGTTGATTGTGGAGACCTTTCTCCATGCTTTGGCGGTGGGATGGAACAGTGGGGGCAATGTTACGTCCGTTTTCTTGAGCAAGCCCATCGAAATGCACTCTCATGATCCCACACGCTATGCCGGGGACATGCTCGCTTGGTTACATCAGGCTGTGGCCTCTGAAAAAGAGTATCTTTGTTCGCTCACATCGGAAAAAGGTATGCTATCCCCGAGGCAACACTTCTGCCCCTCAAGGCATGGGTTAATATATAGTATTTGTCTTATTGATGTACAGGTTATATCCATTGGAACACCGAATATTTTTGGAGCCCGAGCTGTCTGCGAAGCTGTTAAGACTTAGCTGTTTTGAAGCTAAATTATAACAGAAGGACTGGGAAGCTAGTCGCCTAGAGTATGAGAAGAGCTTCTCGATGTCAACATGATAGCCGGAACACATGTTCAAAGACATGTGTTTTAACTGTAAAATTAAAAATATTGTCGTCTTGTTTCAATCCTGTTGCCTTTTCTCAGATTTCGTATTCAACGCCCCCCGTAATCATTTTTCTGCCCCGACCATCAAAAATAGAGGTTGTACAGTAATTTCCTGCCATTGCGGTAATACTACCGATTTCGAACATTAGTACTTGTCATCATGTCCTCTACGAGTCAAGTTTTGGCGTTTTATTAGCTGCGTTCTCCAATTTTGGACTATATTTCGCAGCAAGGTGTTCTCTGTGTAAATGAAGGCTGACCTAAAATCAAAAGCAATACTCACTCTAGAGCGGCCCATTGGATTTGTGTTCCGCACTCTTTCTGTTGTGTTGTCCTTGGATTGCTGCAGACCAACTATCCAATTTCTTGCAAATGTGGGGAGGCGTCGAGTTTTCATGTTTTACTGCAAGTGAGCATCTTGGGGATGCCTTAAGTTCGTTCTGACGGTTGTTTCATTGTCGGTCGCTACGCATAGTTAGAAATTGGGATTGTCGATTTCGACAACCCGTCTCTTGTACATTTTCACAAACTCAACCATCCACAGCAAATCCCTTCTGTAGTTTTCGGTGTAGTATTCGATCATCAGAATCGACTTGTTGTTCCTTTGAAATGTTTTCGGCAACGTTTTCATCATTGTGTTTGCCGAGTTATTCCTTAAGCGATTTAGTCAAAAATAAATTTATCACTGACGTAAAGAAGGGCAGATAGACTAGTAGTACCCCTACTAAGCCAGCGTGGTAGTGGAATCACAGATCGGAAAGGCTTATTTAGTTAAATGCATAACCAGTAAAATCGTGTTTTCCTTTGCGGCTTTTCAAAAAAGTTTTTCCCCATACTTACAAAAGCCTTCAGGAATGCTTTGTTCATTTTTCAGCTGACAAGGAGATTATCTGCGACTGCTTGAGTAACATAACTGGTGGGTTGGCCCACCCTTTGCAGTTGCGCTTGGAGCAGATTTTGGTCACCGAGCACGATGCCGTTCTCCTTTACCAAATCAACAACCTGTTACAGTTCTACGCAAATGTCATTCTGTGTGTTTTCATTCCCTGCCACTTACCCTCCCATTGATAACCTCAGTGGAAACTCCACTTTTTCTTTCAGGAATTTGCTAGATGAGAGAGCAACTATCTATATCACACTTTCGGAACTGCAAGCCCTCAGTTGGAACCTTTTTGTTAGTGCGCTGCAGCGTCAAACCTCCGACCTGCTCGCTGATGTAAGCACATCTCCCTCATACTAGTTAGCATGCATACATGTATGCAGTGTGCGTAGCCAACCTACTCAACCGATAGGTAAGTCAATTTAACTATCCTATTCGTCTTGCTCACTACGATGCGGATGCACGCAACCTTACCATAGCAGCTATTGGTGAAGTATTGCTATCCCTAAAGGAACCTTCACTAAAGTCAGTTCCAGCCCCAACCACTTTGCAGTTGTTGAGTTGTCTCCCTCCTGTGTTAGGAACCCTATCCCACTAGTCTATGGTTTTGGTAGGGAATAACTGCAGATCAAGCTGTGCTTTTGGAACATCGATAATGGTACGTCTAAATAGCAAATAAGGGCAGTCAAAGACTACACTCCCGAGTGCACAATTCAAGTTGGCTTACGGGTTAGCTAAGTAAACAAATCAGCTTCACCGCTACACCCTCTTTTTCTCTACATAGAGCGAACCACCGTGTCACGATTTGACGCCATCTATGTCAACCGTTGACGTCACGCGTCTGCTTGAAGCCATTCTGGCCACGCAGGACATGTCTTGCGCTCCTCCTGATGTTCGTCAGACCAAATGTGAAGAGGTGAGTCAAGTGATTCTGGTGCATTACATCCAGTAAGCAAACTATTTATTCTCTTTCGAAGTATTATCTTACAGGTAGTGGCCGTGGTGGTGAAGCCACTGTTGGAGCACTATGAGTTGACGGCCAGGGCTCTCATCAGCCCCCGGGAGATAAGAAAGGTGGAAGTGGAGGCGGCGGAGGGGGACAGAGAGTTGCCCCCTGTGGCACTGGTGTACCTCCTCAACAGCCTGCATTCACTGCAAGGGACGTTGGCCCGCCTCGCCTTCACTGGCCCTCAAATTGCCACAGTGGTAGAGCGTCTTGAAGCAGCGCTCACGGACTTGACACACTCTCAAGCCGCATACATTCTCTCCCGCGCAGGCCTCTATCGCTTATATGAGGCTCTCAATGCTCCACAGGAGAGCGAGGGGGAGGAGGTGCCGCTCGCTCAAAGGGGAGCACCTGGCTGCTCCCAGGACGAGATCATCGACGCTTTGGTAACTAAATAACCTAAATATTTTCAGGGAATCACTCTACTATCTAGCTTTCAATACAGACATTTATTCACTCGGAAATGAATGCAAACCACGGTGTTCGCTACATTTCGTCCGTGGTCAAGGGGATACTTCTAATGCTAGAAATATTTACGGGTAGCAAAAGAAGTTTACTGCCCTCCGGACAGGTTCTCTGTCGTAGACGAAATCGCCCACAACTTTTTTCCTCGACCTTCTTCCTAGCGAGAATTCAACACGGAGTACCTCTCGGGTCCAGACGCTTGGGGATTACCCGAGACTGCCCAAATAGCCTTTCCGCGCCCCCGCAACGCCCTTCGACGTCGCACCGCCGACCTCGTGCAATCTCTCTACGCCCGTCTCTATGAGGCCATAACTGATCCCAAATCGGGCTATTCTAACCCTTGGCCCGAAGATCTCAAAACGCCTGAACAAGTCGCTGGGCTGCTGCTTCCCTCCTCCTCCGCCGCTATTTCTTGACTCATCTACTTTGGGACTATGATTATTGCCAACAAAATGATACGAAACCTATCACGTCTCTTTTTTAAGAATAATAGATTAGATACCGTGGAGAATCCTCGCCAAGCAAACTGGAGATCTTGGTTTTGAACTGAATAAACAAGGACTTAGCTGTGTACGTACAAGTATAGAAGAGATTAGTAATGAGCGCGCATAGAGTGGTAGCTCAAGACACTAGGATGGGTCCAGTGGATCGTCGCATCTCCAGGATTCCTCGACAACTTCGCGAACTTTCATTTCGTAAACCCTAGTATTTTCCTCAAATAATTCTGCAGCTATGGTGTTGGCCGGCGAATTTGGGTTGGGGTCACCAAGGAGAGATTGAATGGATGTTAGTATGGAGCCGATGTCGTAGGAAGGAGACCACATATTTTGTAGAATGTCTAGACAGATCGCACCATCAGCGTAAACGTTGGGGTGGAACATTTTGGAAACGAATTTGACCGTAGGAGGCAAGTTTGGATAGTTTTCAGTGAAATCCATTACGAGTTTGAAAATGCCGTCGGCGAAGGGTGTGCCATCAGCTCCCAAAATGACAGCATGCCAGCGAAGAATGTTATCATCCTGAGGCACTGCATATACACCTGGTGGTGGGTCCTGCTTAATTTTCCGAAAATCATTCATTAAGCGCCGTCTTGCTCTCGTAGACATCACAAAACCCGATTCGACAAAAAACGAACGGCGAACTGCTCTCAGACCTACCGCTTAACAATCGAGCGTGAGTGATTCATTAAAACGTTTTAGGAATTTACTTCTTAAAGTGTAGTTAAGTTTTGCAATCCTAAAAATCGCTTGAGTTAATAGTTATTAGATTTGTACATTTGTGAATGTGCCGAAGTGGTGTTCATAATTGATAATTCTTGTGTTTAAAAATATGCAATCGAAGTCCCTATTAGTTACGTAAATTTCATGCTTCTAGCCTATTTTTTACCTTTATATATGTCAAACTTCTGCTATTGTTGGATTTTGTTGCATTTAAGTCGCGGAAGGGTGAAATTTGCCTCACTTTTCTAGCAACCTAGGCAGATCCCTGCCATGTTACAGTGCCTTAGGGTCCTGCCCATACCATTGCAGCTTCTCTGTACGCTAATACCAAACTACTCCTTTACCCCTGTATGTGTTATGACGTCTTTAGAGCCCCTGTTTGGGTTGAATACTAACTTTAGATGGATGGAAGTCACTGCATTGTAAAATGCAATATCTGGAAGCCCTGAGCGATCCATTTCTATCACATTGCACCCTAAAAATGTAAGTTGTGGTTATTTCATCGGCAAGGTTTTCAGGTTTTGTATCGTTGACTTTTCAAGCCTTCGCCAAAGAGTACGTTTAGTGACCCTTTTATCTAGTTAATTAGCATTTATTAGTGCTTAGCACTTGTAGGCACTTAGTACTCATTGCACTTATGGTTGGTGCCGATTTTATAGCGCTCTCTCCCTCCCTCGTCTCGTTACTAACCTCATTTTGGGATTTAATCCACTTGTAGAGGCTACTCTGATTTTAGGGCAATTCGAACCCGTAAGTCTGTTCATTTTATTCTGAAGTATAAATCTATGTAATACCTGTTCATTTGTCTTAAATTTTATAGGCCTTTACGAATGGTATCAGCTATAGCTTTTAGGAGGATGTCTACGAAGAGACCAATGAAAATGCAGTTCTATAGAGAGTTTAACATAATCTTGTATTATTTTCCATAAATTTTCATGTTCAACAAAATGTATGAGATCATTTGCCAAATTTGAATGTAATTAAGTCCAATTTTGCAGCTATCCTAGCTTTGCTCCGGCAGCACTTTGTACTCTGCCCTGCACTTGATGGAAACTGAACTTAGACGCCTGATAAACCGGCATATTTTACGCTAAGTTACCTAATCTTTTAGGTCAGAATCGTGCTTTCGGTTGATACAAATAATTACGTGCCGAAATTTTTTAATGTATTCAGGCTAACGGGCAGGCAGTCGGTACCAAAACGTGTTCGGTCGGTAATGCAAAGGCGTCATTTGAATAAATTTTCACCGCTAAGCCGTGAGTCTCACATTATGGTTTGGTGGATTATTCACTTTTGCCAAGATGATGCTCTCTGCTCACAAAAACATCACTGCGTCCATTCTGCTTTGTCTCTGGTGCTTTGCTAGTTGCTGTGGCTGTTTCTCTGCTTTCTCTCCCCTCTATGTTCTTAATTATTGCCTTTTCTCTAGATGACAATCATCAGTTCTCCTTATTTTAAAATTATGTAGTGTCTCCGAGTATCCTTGGATGATACGAAGGATGACGTTAAGTTCTCAACTTCTGCCTCTAATGCACGCTAATATAAACGACACCTAAGTCAGATAAAGCGTAGTGCATTACGGTCATTAGAATAACTCCGTTATGACACAATCAATTAAGGCAGCCGTGGTTACATAGGTAGCAAAGTCCTACTTCTCAGTAGTAGTCTAAATGTGTCTGAGTTCAAACATTGAGTTTGAGAGTGTTAAGTTTGTAGATTAAGAGAACGATGCATGGAGGAAGGGAAACCAACGAGGCATCCTATTAAATAAGTCAATTGTGAAGCCTTTTCGAGATATCTTACCCCCAGGTTTTCTTTGCTTATCCACTATCATATCTGTAGCGTGTAAAACTTCCTCAAGACAACTGAATAGTTCGAGACTTGGCAGCTTAAACTCCAAGCTGTGCATCTAAACTACTTAAAATATTTTGCTACTTGACTTTTATAGGCAAGACCACAAACAGCAGCCCACGCACGGCCTACTCTTTAATGTTCACAAGTGTTGGCGTTACAGTCGTGCGCCTTCCTCTCTGGATGTGTCGCTAAGTAGGAATATCATCTTGTCAGTTTTTCACCTTAGTTCTGCAATACATCTCGTCTTTAATTGAAATTTTGATTATTTATATAAATAAACTGCTTCTAGCAAGTAATGTTTCCTGTGCGTACTCTAGAATTGTATTCTTGCTGGCAAGTGTTAATGAGGAGTGGTTTAAAAATAGCAGCACACAAATTAAAGGAAATCTGTCAAAAAGTATTTTAGTAAAAGTCTATAGGGCGGCCTTAAGTCACTCCTCCCCTGTTTTTCCATTGTAGCCCTGCGAATTTGCCCTAAAGACAAAAGTATTTATAATCCCAGGAAATAAAATGTTTTGCCGACGTAGAGAAGGTCTAGGGGAGAAGGCTACTTGGTATTGTCTACAAGTCAGGCTGCCCAGCGGAACTATAAAGGCAAAACTCTATGTGTTCTCGAAACCAAAGCGACGAGTCGAACAAACAATAAGAGTACCACACAGCTCTCTCTCCTCTCTTGAGCGTCGACGCTGGAGCTTTCCTTAAAAGACCTTCTGCGCCAGCCACTACAACGTTGTTGGTGCTGTAAGAAAGTCATTTAAGAACCAAACACTCCAGTCATCGAATAAGCGTGTAACAGAGATAGTATTTGACGGCAACATCACTGATGCCTCTTGACAATTGCACTGAATTTGGACTTTTCGCCTGTTTGGGAATTGTATTGGAGGAATAGTGAATTTGCCAACCATCACGCTTTTCCATTGTCGGTCGTAGGAACGCCAGCCTAAAAGCAGCTGGAAAGGAGTAATGGAGCTGATACTTCAAAATTTTTCTGCTCCACTCAAACGCTTGTAGTAAACTAATCATGATTGTGGTCAAGTTTTTTTAATTGGGGGGTTTTGTAGCGAACTGATAAAGGACAGGAGGGTTTAACGACAAGAGTGGAAACAGGAAAATTCTTATTTGTAACAGGCTTAAGAACTGGGATTAATCTCCCAAGTGGGTTAATGGTTTAAATTTCGTCGTCTAGGAGGAGTTGAATTTGTTTTGCTTTACTCCATTCCACCCCACCCCTTTCCCACACCTGGGGTGCAGTGCATTCGCGGTTGGCTGGGAGGTGGATGGTGGAGGTCGCTTCCAGCCTTATGCAACCAACTCTGTGGAGGCGTGAGAAGAAGGGAGGGGGGTTGGTGTGGGGAGAGATAACGGCACGGAACTCGCATGGGAACGGACTAGCAAGGGAGGATATCTTCAACCAATCGGAAGTTTTAATTCACTCCGTCCTGGGAACGGCAATCTGGCTAAATGCCGTGGGGTGTGAGTTTAATTAGTCTCACTTAAATCGGGGTAGGGAGGGGGTGGGCAGGGGGATGGGGGGAAATGCACAGGCGCTCACCTACCAACCAAATGCTCGGTCTGGGAATAAACTGTTAGTGGCACTAATGGAAAAAATTCTACTGTTTATTTTTTTTGTCTGGGGAAAGCAACCAGTGAATAGAGCGAATGCGAAGACAGCGTTTTAATGGTAGAATAAATTTCCAGCGAATTTGAATAAAAATGTAGCTAATGTTGGGATATGAAGCGCAGAACTTCAAACAAAAACCCACCAGTACCAAGCAGAAAGAACCCCCCCTTTATCTTAAAAATTTGGAGACTAAGAAAAATATGTTGACGTTTATGCTACAGAAAACAATTAATAACTTGATATAGAAAGATCACTTATTACAAGAATAGTTATAAAGCGTTTTATGCGAATTGGTAGTATTGTTATAGAGAATAATTTCGTGCAGATTTTGTGATAAAATACGCGGCTACAGAGAAGGCCTTGCACCGAATCCTGTACTAATCACCATTACAGTGTACAATCTAATCCTCTGGCGAAACGGACACAGGCCTGCTGCAAATACCGCTGTCATGCAGCAGCTTCTGCCTGCCGAGACCAACAACTCAGCTGCAGCCACTTCCCTTTCCACCTTTATGTTACCTTAAAACAAACTGCCTTATTCAGTGTGACTGCCAAATGCCAAGGAATGGCGTTAATCCACTCATGGCTTGGATGAACGGGAGGGGAATTGGGGAGGTGGGGAGGGTGGGGAGAGTGAGGAGGATGGGGGTGAAGCAGTATGGATCTCCTGTCCCAACTCATTGAAAGCCTACTCATGAGTAGATGAGATGGTGAAATGGAGTCCTGGGTGTTGTGCTGTCACGCTAGGCTCATAACAGGACCAGCGTTGGATCTTCTGGGTGTTTCTGAAGAAGACAGTTGTGTGAATGTATGTAATCCGCTCGCAATTGCTTGACCTTCGGAAAGTGGACGTGACATTGTGGTCAATGCTGTTTTCAGTCCGCCACACACACACACACACACACATGAAAATGTCCACACACAAAGCAAGCGTGAAAAGCCAAAGAACAAACTGATGTGGGCGAGAGGCATTTGCTTAAGTAGCGACAATAACAACTTGCCTTCCTAAGTGATGCTGCTATAAACAAGTTATATCATCAATCACACAACATTAAACATGAATGTTCGTGTCATTCATGTCATATCAACTGCGGAGGAGTGAAACGTGGTAGTAGTAACATACAATTGTTCACAGCTATTAAGAATGGAGGGTGGTGCTGAAGGTGGTGCATGGCATCGACTTCTGAGTGATTTATCACTGAAGCGAAGTTGATGAAAGCATTTCAAATGGTGTGTTTTGCCACCAAACACACCACGTCACATCTCGAAATGCTATGCAGCAGTTGTTAGGAGGAAGGACTGCAGGTCGACCGAGTTGAAGCCGAGTTAAGTTTGCATAGTGCAGTAGGCAAGGTGAAAACCTGGAACCGGTCTGTCAGGTCTGGCCGAAATTGGATGGAGCGCGGAGGGGTTGAAGGAGGAAGGAGAATGGAAGGGATGACAGTGAGGAGTAACAGTCTTGAAGGTCTGATGTACATCGGTCAGTGCTCATAAGATATGCGGGTAAACCATAGCATGCATTTAACAAGGCTCTACAAGTCACATAAAGTCATTGTGGCCAGCCATGATGAAAACTGCACAAGTTTTTCAGCTACCTGGCACTTATATATTTTGCATTCATTTGTAGCATGAATAGCGCCTTATTACTCGAGGATATATCGATGGTATGGACAATGGCCCAGGATGGTAAAAGAAAGTACATAGTTCCATTTATTTCATGTAATTTCCTTATATTCTTTTACACTTATTTACAAAATAGACGAATATCTGATGTACTTTAAGGGAAAAAACTACTCTAATGTGTCCGCTTTTAGCGTCACATACGTGACACGTACTTCCCTCCACCAAATGGTGCCACAAGCCGTTTGGTTTAGTTTAAAATAACAGAAAGGTGGCCGCAGTGTGCTAGCATTATGAGTATAACTGTGTTTCCAGTTTTGGAGCAACAAGGCGTGAAAAGATCATTTTTTTGAGGGCTGTGGTGGAAGATGTTTTTTCTAAACTTTAATGACAAAAATGTGCTTAATTGTAAAATAAGAAAGTTTTGCATTTGTAAAATGTTTCCTTTGAGTTCTCAAGGCAAGTCACACAATTAAAACATTTAATTAAATTTAGGGCACTTTTATGCTTACTCTCTTGCAATTATGAATGCAGCTTAGAACTTTCTAATGAAGCCTGTGTGCAAAATCTCCTTAATTTGAAATAAATGACTTCTTAGCAAGACTACTAACTTAGATTGAGACCATACAAAATATCTTCGCTTATTTCAATTATTTCAATGGGTGACCATGAATATTGCCTCTTGGAACCCTCTGCACTACTTGGTTTGCTCCCACGTAGACCCTTCATTGAATGATTACTTTAAGGCGTGGAATTTTCCATAAATATTTATTTAAGGACTTCTTGGTTATATCTGAAAGCAAGGAGAAAATTTGGTGGTACAGGAATGAATGCTCTTACAGTCACTTTTTAAAAAAGTACCTTTTTGCACAAGCTTTTAGAATAGACGTTGATTAGTAATGATCAGTTTTGTAATAAGTACTTAGCAATATTACAGCAATTAAATTTGTACCAATTAATAAGTAGTCTGACTTAAAATTGCAGTGTTTATCTGCATTATTTTGCTATATGTGCAAAAATTTGGACTTATCCAGCCTAATTTCAATTTGAGTGTTGTGCCTTCTCATCAGGAGCCTCAATCTTGTTAGAAATGCCATCTTGATTAAGCGGCATAATCGCCTTAGCTGCCGATATAAATCCACAAATCGTTTATCTTTACTGCTTTGTTCTCGCCCGGCTCCCTTAACCATTAGTGGTTACTAGGGTACTAGTATCCTGTGCATAAGCATGGCTACAAGACAGTGAATAAATTAATGCGAATGTTAACCGAGCAATGCAAATCTGTCACATGACTGCTTTTGAAACTTGGCGTGACGATGCTGTCTGCTCCTGATGCCCCAAGCCATGGAAATGATAGCAATAATGACAATTAATTTTAAATAGCCAGAGTATATGGGTTAACTGACAATGCTCCAGATATTGGCAGAGGGACAATCTGTTCAAGGGAGAGAGGGGAATAACGATTACTAGGTGTGTTAATGAAAGGCCCTCTTGACAGTACCTGTTTAGAATTTATGCGCGAATTGGCAGGCCTTTTCCTGCCTCCGATGCCTTGGCCTCCACGCTTGTGGCATTGAACCCTCCTCATGCCGCATCGATACTGCTGGCTGCCCCACCCATCAGAAGCCAATTTCAGACTGGGATGTTTTAGGGTCTACAATAGACTAAATCGAGGCGGTGGTTGCTCCCCTGAGTCCTGCTTGTTCAATCCATGGGATGGAACGTCACTACCCATCCAACTCCGATTCCAGCATGCATTATGAATAGGGTAGTAGCCGCGTCAAATTTTGTTGCCAGCTCACTCCTTCACTATAGCTATATTTAGCTAACCATGTGCTCAACTCAGATCTGCTTTCTACGAGGATTATATCGTATGAGCAAGGTAGTCATCTAGCTTGGAGTTTCGCAGACTATTGCAGATGCTGTAACGAACTTGCACTGGAAAGGTAATACGATTTCTCACCTTGGGTGATAAAAACAAGCTAAGCAGCAAGTTCGTGACAGTAGTAAAGCCTATACTTAATGGCTAAACACCAGGAGTAGGTAAAATAAAATAGTGTGTGAATTATTGGACATTGCATACTTAATGCAACCCTGTTCACACACTACGCAGTTCAATCTCCACTTCAGGGCGATTAATTTGAAGTGCCTACTGGGATCCCCTCTTAGGCATGCATAGATAACCGAAACGCACATGGAGTACGAGCCGCGGCTGCACTTCAGGCGCTTGTGAAAAGCAAAATCTCACGACCAGCTATGCAGCAAAGGCCCGTAACGCAGAACACACACACACCTCGGCGGCATGGCAAAAGCTTTCCGTCATCTTTACAGAGTACCTCCACTGAAACGGGTAAATTAGGGTAATTGTGTGTATGCATGTACCTTGCGCCTATTAGGCAAATTGCCTACGGGGGCAAAGCGAAAAAGAAAACTGTGGCCAGTGGTGGCAAGAGAGGGGAGTCCTACCGATAAATAGACGATGTATGTGCATGCGATCTAATTAGACTTAGAGCATATCACCCCCACGGGACATCAAACAGCCACCTCCGATGTCAGGACTCACACCTAATTTTTTGTACCAGTGAGGGAGGAGAGAGGGGGAACGGTGCCCAGCTCGTGAAAGAAGGCCTTTCTAGTTGCCCTTACGGGAGATAGAGTATAAGTCTGCCAAGTCATGACAGTCTATATAGTCAGGGCATTCGTAGATAATTAATGAAGTTGATTTAAAAGTCTCTTGATATACAGGAATTTAAAATGTGTTCACTACAATCTTACAAGAATGCGTACACCACTTTATCGCACTGCACAATCCGGCTCGCCAAATATGCATTAAATGTGTTTTCTTGAAGCTTTTTCACAAGTAACAAAGATTCCCAAGGCAAAGTGGGACTTTTGAGTTTATCAAGAATACAAAATAACTCCTTGAAAGAAGCGTTATGATGCATTAATTTTTCTATACAGTCCTCAATTGAGCATGATTTCTTGTCACATCTCTTAACTACTATCGGGAAGATTTTGACAGTCTGTGTTGAAAATCCTACCTCCACGTGCTTACTCGGCTTTGCAGTTTGCTTTGATTCGGGTGTGAAAAAACAAACTGAGGTTTTGCCACATTTAGTAATGCGATCGCAGTGCAGCATGCAATCCCTCTGTGCTCAAAAAAACTGAGAAGCTGTCTAGGGATCTGGAATAAAAAGACCGTGTTTTTAAACGCCTTTATTTTACTCGTCCTTACCACAGGAAGCATTATGCCTTGTGCATTTTTGTTAGTCGACAGAACACATACCTAGCGGCTTCTGGGACCACCCGTCTCAGAAGCTGATTGTTCGTTAATAGGACTGTCACGATAATGGGCTGGGAGTCACTGGTGTGAGGACCCTTGAACTCTCCGTACCCAACTAAAGTGTCTTATCACCGAAAAGCGTGCAATCACATTACTGGCACTGTACTACAGTATTTTTGAAGTCCTCTGTAGATACGAATATTTATCCACAGATTAGAATTTTGCACCCTCATTGTGTATAAAAGAATTATTTCATCACGCACTACACGGTGTTGCATGCCCACACTCACTAGCGGTATTGCTGTCCCCTGCCATCTTAATGAAGATTGCCTAAAACAAATCGGTCTCTGTTAGACTGGATAAGAAAAGAGGGAAATGGATTGAACTGGATTAATCCAAATACTACATGTGCATCAGCTACTAGACTTGTAATTGGACCTACTTGGAGGACCTATTTGACGCTTACAACTGCATGCAGTATCACCGCGGCTTTACTTAAGCATCTCTTCCAGTAACTCTCAAAATTCTAACTGTCCTGGTTTGTAAGTTCTTACTGCTCACCCAAATAACGAATAGACTTTAGCTTTAACTAGACTTGACATCTGATGACGAGGTCACGCTTGTTTGTTTGCTAACATCTGTAAAATTACACACGTATTAAATGAATAGCCAAGCATTATGGCAATGCAGTACCATTCTCAAACAACATCATAGATTCTAGATGGGAATTAACATATTGTTCCCACTCATGATAACGAATATCGTAATAATGTAGTTGTTAATCATTATCAACGGTTCTCTTGCCAAAAATTACAACCTCTATTAAAATGTGGGAGAATTGGTGATTTAGGGGGTGCAACTGACCTGAATATTATTTGTGCCACCTGAGTCACTCCTGAAGGGTGGGAGGTATGCACATCTAGAATTAGTTTTATTACCTTAAAGTTGAACAGTTGCCGGCCAATATAAAATTAATTATGTTTGTGTGCTCATTGAACTAATTCCTCTTTTCTGGATGCATTGTTCTCAGCGTTTCCGTCTGCAAAAATGCTGTGGAACCCACTATATGAAGATTATTGATCACTAAGACGTGTTAACCCAAGTCAAACCTGAGGGCACTCTAAAATTCATGAGGTTAGAAATTAATTATGGACAAGAGACGGGGTTGCGACTAAGCCAGCATGCGTAGCACTCCCAGCTGGCGATACGGAGGCCGCTGTGTGGGCGACTGAGGAGATCTAAGCGAATGGTTTCGTTTATGAAAAACAATTGAGTGATTTCACTTCTGATCTATGTTCCTTAAATCCAAGCTAGAGTGTTGCGCGGCCTAAATTAAAAACTCACGTTTTTCCCCTCTAAATTTGAGTCGTCTCGACGTTTTATGAAGTGGCATTCGTGCGTGGCTGGCATTGTTACCCTGGCAACCCGACTCCCCCGGGTCATCACCAGCATCTTAACCCAGCCTAAACCCTTCGCGAGGTATTCTCGCCCTACAGAGAAGGGGAGAATAAGTTGACATTATTGTGGCACATGATTGTGGTCTTTTAAAACGAACCATACTGTCCGACTTAATTCACTTCCTTAATTCGAGTCCCACAAACCTATCCAATGGGATAGTCTTCGCTCTAAAATTATTTTATCACATCAGTCCGATCTATTATTCCATCTTATGTGTTAATGTCTTATTCTTCGTTAATTTCATAACCATATTATCCCCTAATATTTCACCAGCTATCTCACATTATCTAACCGGTTAGAACAGGGATTATCAGCAAGCATAGCTAGTAATATCAGGAACTCGTTAGCGTTTGTGTAAGTAAAACAAATATTAAGGAAGAAAATGTAAAATAGATCCCTTTAATAGACATCGATGATTGATTAGGACTTATGCTAGTTTCACCCGTATAATGAACAGTGAACAAAACTTCCTCTATCAGCTAGCTCATCCCTGACTTGAGTTTCTTTGTGACCCTATCCTTCATTTCTGCCCCGGCCTTTATGCACTTGAAACCCTAGAGAATTTGAGAACCCTTACTTTGCTGCGTATCTCCTTGCTATTATGGCATTTAAAAATGATTAAGGTAAATTGCCACGAACGAAGAAACCACTACGTTCCCATAATCAGCGTACAACGGAAGCAGCAGTCCTTCACCCACCCATCCCCTTTTCGCGCCTCGTTCAGCTTTGCCGCTATCATTTAATAAATTATCTTCCAGTGCGTTCTCTTGTCCCCATGTCTGGCATTTGTTTGGTTGAGTGATAAATTCCACAGCAAAAGAATAAGACTGCGAATGACATTTGCTTGATGATGTGTACGGTAATAAGAGCGCCATTTCTGTGTTTCTCTATTCTCCATTCATGACGGCAGTGTGAAATTTCAGCATCAACCTTCTCACTACCTCAAAGCTCTTGTGGATTCTAACATGTTTTAATACAACTCGGGTGCTGTGATTCAGAAGTGTTTTCATTGTATGCTGTGGGTCTTTCTCCACCTTTACTCTTCTGTATTTCTACTAGAAAGTTAAAAATGTCTTCAAGGATGACTCCGGTGCAGCATTACATCACCACCTGGGTCCACAGACATCCCCAACTATGTAATGCGCATTTCAAATTGCTTTATGAAATCTTTTTAGAACTTGTAACAACTTTTATTTGCTAAAGTGACCAAAATACATCGGAAGTAGCGTTGTTGTTACGCCTAGCAGATTGCCAGCGATCATCACTCGACTAACTCCTCCTGGGAACTTTAAATAATAAATAATTACTGAGCAAGTATTTAATTCCCATCAAGAGATAGCCTATAAGACTCAGGAGGTGGATAAAACACCCTGGAATATGGAGGTCCAACTATCGATGTTTCTATTATATTTGCATTTAATTGTATGGTCCGCTTTACATATGACAACCAAATCCATTCCATCACATGCATGATGCACACAGTGCCATCACAAGAAGGCACAGCAGAGTAACGTGGGAATTTATTCTACTCTCAAGGCTAACGCCTTCTATTTATGGTAAGTTCTTTGAGCTAAGCGATTAATTGACTTAATGGATGAGGGTTGAATGGATCTTGACTTTACTGAGGCTCTTCTTAATTCATTTTTGGCACCCGCAGCACCCGGCGGTGGCTAGATAGCACCTCTTAATCGCGTCTAAAATACCTCCGAGAGGGCCATAATGTGTGCCCTCCTATCCTAAGTTAATCGCCTTACATTGTACACCAAATTACCGCCAATTTAATTTGTAACCACTTTTCCAACAACTTCTCTTGCACAACTTCTCTTCTAGTATTTTCCTCAAAAGCCCTCCTTTTCTTTATCACTTTCCTTGTAAAAAATCTCTTTCCTGATTTTCATTTTATATTGCTTATAAGGATCTTTTAATCAAAACCAGCTTCATGACTTCCTACGTAGGCAACCATTTATCTGATCCAGATTTCATCAGTAGTAAGCCGCTACCGCAGAAGAACTTTGAGTTCCACACCCATTATGAACATTATGTCAAAGTGCTTACTATTGTTTCAGGCTTGGACACACTCTGAAGTGAAGGTGGTCAGGGGCTAGGGTTCATGCAAACTCAACACTCACATTCAGCTTTCATACCTTAACTGGTGTTCTTCTGTTTGCATGGATTAATTCCGATTTTATTTTATTACTAGTCTTCCCCTTGGATTTTAACTTGGGAGAACTTTCGAGAGCGCTCTGCTTCTATCGAAATTAAAATCCACCACAATCCGTACAGAAGGGAATTGAGAAACATTTGTGCTTTCAGCACACCCCTTTGCCAGAAAAGTGTGAAAAAAAGATTGTTTGTTTGGGAAAAATCAATAGATTGGAAAGCGAGACGGAGGAGTGACAGTATCAAAGGTATGCGCAACTAGTGTAGAGGTCGTGTAGCTGCAGCAGAGGCACATAGGACGCCTAGAAATGACTACAAATGGTGCCACAGTAGACCATTTATCTTATTATTCGGCAATATTTACTTGAACTTCTAAATTTATCCACGTTGGCAAATTACATTTCCTTTGTTAGAGCTATGCTTTTGCAGCCTTTCTTAACCTGTGCGCTTTCTTTAATGAAAATCGCACATTTATTACTTAATAACAACTTTCCAGTGTTAAACGCTCATCTGTTTCAAGTGGGACGTTTCAGGATCCGTCCTATAATCTACAAAAGATGGTTCCACCATACGAAATACTCCATCAGCCATTGGTAAATCCTCTCCACGAAAATAGTCCACTCATTAAATTTAGCATTCACCTTAACGTAACCGGTAACACTTTCATTTCATAACACTGCATTTTCAAAAAAAGCGCCTTTAAAACCTAAGTAGTAAACACATTTAAACTCCAAGATTTGTTTACCTCACAACGTTTATCCTCATTGTCTGCTCCTTCATTGGACATCAGTGTATACATTAAGTCGCAATATCGACCTCGTGATCCAGTTATCAACAATGCCAAACTTAAAAACCAAGTTTGAACGGTATACTGAGGTGCTGTGTCACAGTCCACCCTCATTAAACCAGTCGAAATAAAGCAAACCTGAATCCCAGCAGGACAGGTGGGAGGATTGGAAAACCAGTAAAACGGAGCCTGTCAAAGTGCACGTCAGTATTATCGAATCCGCAAAGGAGAGCAGCTAGCAGACGGTACAGTCTAAGGTACGGAATGGCGGTATGGTAGAACGCCTTGAAGGGAGCCTGAGATGTGACCATGCAGAAGTTTATATTTCACATCCCATGGGGCCCCCATGTTCGGCACCCCTCCCCGTGTTTCCGTGTTTGTCTCTGTGTATGCAGTGGGATATCACGCAACCGGTAATGTGCATGTGCGTGCGCGCCTACCCACTCACACACGTCCATATTTTGCCTCAGGAAGTCGTGAGACCAGGCCCGATGATGCTGCTGATACTGACAGCAAAGCTTGATGTAGGAGAGACGTGAATTATGATTGCGGTGCTGGGAAAAAGGTGGGTTGGACTAACGGCTGTGTTTGCCTTTTCGTTAAAGTGCATTCCCCGATTTAACAGATTATGGTCCTCCACTCGACACCCGGAGAACAAATTCAGAGCTCTGGTCGTCAGTGAAGACAATAATATGGATATCACTCTGTGATAATTCTTATTATAAACTTACAGAAGGCCTGACCGCCTATTTTTATATCTTCACTCAAAAAAGTACAGACCAAGGCATTGGAGGCTAAATAGGCGACTGAAGGAAATGTTATTCAGTCACAATGCCTTCTTCCTGGAAGGCACTATCAGACTACGCTAGAATTTGGGTCGTTTTGCTTGTATAGCTGAACAAATATACCTAGTCAATCTCCAGACTTGTGGCACGTAACTCTTCACATCGCACTTCTAATGGCAGTCTTTCAGTCCTTCTGCAAATTGCTAATGCACGCCTCCTAACATCTTCAGAGAAAAGTTCATTCCATCTACCCTTTAGTTTCCTAATCAATCTCTGGGCTTGTAAACGAAACTACTTTCAGACTCGTGCTCCACTGAGAACCCGGATGCTACAAGAATCGTTTTTTGAAATTGAGTTGGCTTGAGAGGGACTTAATGGAAGATTGCAAATTGGTCACGATTCCTCGGTTAGACTACCGTGAAGTCGTAGGCAGGCTTATGGTGGGCCTTTGTCCACATTAGGTGGTGGACAATGCGGATGCGATGTGTTCTAGCCTGCACAGAGGGTAATTAATCAATGCGGCAGTCATGATTTGAGACTGAGCCAGGGAATGTGGATATGTCACAAGCCGAGGGTACGACTAATGGTCGCAACTTTTGTCTTTTCCCCACCCGTAGCCAGTTCTATGGCCCCCCAAGGCAAACAGGATAAAGCCAAACCTATACCAGGGCCAACAGCTGGTGTTTTTAGAAGAGCAATTTCTAACACGCATAATTGCCGACATCCTCAAGGGTCACCAATGGAACAGTATTTATTCAAAGCAGTTCAGTGATGGTTTTTGCTAAGTACGATCGAGATGTGCGAAAAATATCGTAACCAAAATATCAAGACTATTGAATAATACTGTCAAAGTTAGGTTTAGGCTTGATGTGGAAGACTGCAAAGTGTAAGTTTTCACGCTAATGAGCATGAGGATTCTCGTTCCTTATTATGCATGGAGAATAAGCACTATACTTTACTTTTGGATCAAATACCAAAAGAAGAAATAATATTTTCGGTGCATAAAAGGTCACATATTTCAAAGGTGTTTTTAAGAAGCCAAAAAAACATCTGCTCAAAATAAATTTGTGGAGATGAATATACTTGTCAAAAAGGATACTAGGATGGTAAAGTATTTATAGCAGGGTGTTTAACAATACTGATGTCGGCTTTTCGGACTTATTAGAAAAACTTCGTTGTTTATGCTTTGATTGGCACTGGCGTAATTTTAGCTTAGCATACCTGAGAGTACCAGCTTGTGCAAAAATTCGCTTTCATTGTAAAACTCCAATCGCTGTACACTTTAACAGCCGTCCTTTGTGGTAGACTTCCATCGTCACGTTTGGCGTTTGTAATGCTAGTTAAGGTGGTGGAATCTTAGCATCAGCATCAGCATCAGCAACAGCAGCCGTCAGCGTCAAAGTTGACTAAAGAATTCACATGCGTAGGAATCTGCTGTAAGAATTCTTCACCATGAAAATGTGGAGGTCCTCAAGAAGTCTGTATTTGTACACTATTCTAGGATGCTATTGGAATTTTTTCCTGCCTCCTCCTTGTCAGGATGATCTGAAATATCAGATTTCTTGATTCAGTGCCGATTACAGTTAACACAGAAAATAAAGTACTCATGTTAGAATGTCGGGTGTTTTGTCATAGAGCAAGGACTGGGTCAACCTTGTCTCCTTCGAATAAGATACACTCATAGTAAGGATTTTCACCAATCTTGGGGGTATTTTCAAGTATCCTGACTGAGAGAAATCGAGATTTAATTAGCGTACAAGGTGTATCAGCGACTAGAGGGAATGCATGCCAATCGAAAATGACAGGTACTGCCGTGTTTTACTGGGTAACTTCTAATGATCGTTAAGTGGAATTCTTGACTTTGCGAAGGCTATTCTACTCGTCAGAAAATCAAATTAGCATTGCTCCACGGTGGCGCAGGCAAAAGGATGCCGACTTACTTGGATGCTCTCTTAGCATTACTACAACAAAGGCAACAGAAGGGTTTATGGAACGCACCGAATCCACCTTTTCGGTGGAAAAAGGGCTGCTTGTTTCCCTTCCCTTTGTACTTTGATAACTTATAAACAGGTGCGGGAGCTGTAAAACCAGTTACTTAGCTCTATACCGCAGCCTTAAAAATGGAATTGCGGTGCACTTTAAAAGACTCGGACGATACTATAAACAACTGGAACAACTGTCCTTTTTGGTACATTTGTCTCCGCCTTGTTTCTAGCGTTGCCCTCAGCATTGTGCAAATGGACGTAAATTAAAGACTTACAAATCAAATGAAACTCAAGCGTCGCATAGATCTCGTCTTTTATATACTCTTTTAAAAAATCGGACTTGTTCTGAAGCAAGCATGCTTCAGATTCCGCTCGTTTAGTTTTTTTCCTAAAGGAAGCCTAATTATTAAAAATCTACAATGGATTGTTCTCCATTACATTTTAATTTTAACTCTCATTTGACTTTCATTAATGTTTTGGAGCTGCCTCGTGATCTATCAAAGCTAGTCTTAGAACACTTCAATCTGGAGTGTGTCAGATTTTTGACCTTCACCACCGTTAACGGTATTGTAAGGTAAGATCTAGACTTGTTCTTTGTTGATCATACCATAGAGCAGAAGTGGGTCTCCACAAATTTAGTCACCCACGATCGTTTGCCCCTTTTGGGCCTCAAGCACTTGTTGAGATGGTTTTCTTCAAAAGGGGTAAAAGGTGTCAAGTTTATCTTTCCGCGCCACCGCTAATGAAGCGCTCGGATTACTTTTGAAGATGTCACAAGACACACGAGTGTAAGAGTAGCTTCGTAAATAAAGAGAAGAGCTGTGCTACTTACAGTAGTAGTAAAAAGGAGGCCAAATCGTGCATAATGCCAGGTGTGTTTGAAATTAGCGCTGCTACATTTTAGGGGTAGACTTAATGAAAATAATCTGTTTAACATGAGCACTGGCAGATTCATGTTTGGTGACGAAAATGGGAAATGAAAATGTGGGAACCTTAGACCTCTTTGCAGCCACCTATTCAACCCCTGGTTCTGAATGAAATTTTAAAACACCAAATTAATTTAAATATTTCCAGAAATGATCCAAAGGTTCGCCACCCAGACCTTAAATAAATTACCATTTTTGTGTGTCAATCCCCAAAGCTGTCCACATGACGCAGGGGACTGGGGCCAAGTGCTATAAGGATGATACAGAGGAGAAACAGAGCCACGACGGGCTTCAATGTCAATGATGCCATCTGGAACGTTGTTCATTTAAATAAGGTAACTGTATGCGACTTTTCAAGGAGAGAAATTTATCAAAAAAATCACCTCTAATTTGCTTTTGCTTTCTTAGAATGGGATGTCACAGATCCTGATGAGGCGTTTTGATAAAGACTTGATGAAGAGAGGGTGGTTTTTAGTTATTCCAGAATGGAGAAGAGGAGATTTAAGCAACTCCAGCCGATTTAGGGCCTTTGATCACTATTTATCATTCATTGTTTTTATGCAGTCATTGCTATGATACTCGTTCAATGCGGTTCCCACCACGGTAAAGGACAGATTTTGTTACTGAGCTTCCACAAATTCGCCCATTTTAGATGTGATGCCTTTTTCTCAATTTTAACTAACCCATCCACACTGTGAGTTTTCTTCATGGGGCTAGAAAAATCAACTATGTACCTAACTGCCACCAATTTAAAGGCAGTTTTTGATTTCAGAGTTGTTCACTTTGTGCCAGAATGGAAATGCCGCAAGATTTCCTCCACAACAATTCCCCACGATGACTAGTCTAATCGCCTGAAGTCATGTTTCAGCCGTCCGGAGTTCACGACATCGAATCGGAAGTGGGCGTTTTCAAGGCATTCCAAACGGCAAAACGAACATCATTGCCTTGTTCTAATGAATTACTGACCAGTAAAATACAGTTATTTTTAGTATTACGCTTAGATGGAAAAACTTCTTTTAATGCGGAAGAATGTCTTAATCCGAGTGGGAGTGTGGAGGAACGTGAATGTGCATTTTGCTTATATATGTGGTGTGGCAAAGCACTTGACTAATATCTGACACTTTATTTTGCTTTAAACATGTCACAATCGTTATAATTTCAAAGCAGAACTAAACCCTTACATTTAGGCTTCATTCAATCAAAATCAAAATTGCCAGCAAATGCTAACTATGGTCTTCTATCTCATAGCACATAAAGCCTTATTCTTTCCAGTCAACTAAGCCCCAGTTGGGAGATCAGTAAAACAGAGAAATAGAATTAAAACGGTTTGCACCTTATAGACGATGATTCTATTAAAATGTAGAACAATTTTGGTGCCTTAAAATAAGAGTGTAAATCACTCACCAACACGTCTTTCTGCTAGAGTGAGGGGAAACTGTGGTACTTTAATTGACGTTTTGGCAGCGTGAGAAGATGATTGATAATCCAGGTCTTTTTAGGTACTAGAAGGATTCCTATCTAAGCTCTGGTTACAGGGCTAATCTGTGCATCCAAAATTATTTCCAATCCAATTCTCCCATTGGGATGTTAACTTATTAATGCCATCGGCAAATTTATGTATTTCTTTGAATGTCTAGTCACTTCGCTTGGTACCGAGGCTGTGGGTATATTCAAGGGTAACACCCACCTTCCTCATGACCATTGCAATGATTATTCGCCTGTTTTGTGGGTCCAACCCCAGGATTACTTCTCCAATCCTCTTAATCATGATTATTTTCGGTTGCGTAGAGTAGGACTTTACCCCTACTTTGAGTATCTATACTGAGGGAGGCAAAGTTGTGCTTCCAGTCCTTCAATGGAAGAGTAATTTTACCAACTGTCTTCATCTGAGAGTGCCAACTACAATAGTATTCAATTTACCCGGGAAAAATTGACTCGTGTCACATAGGGGTACCACCAACACCTCTACCCCTTCCAGCTCGGTTGTTCTCGACAAAGATTGCGATATGTAGAAATTCTCCGGATGCCAAACCAGTAATAGGGAAGTAAGAAATTAGTTCATTCTCTTTGGAAGTGCCAAGTTGTTTTACATAAAAATTTTCCGAAATCTATAATGGGGTGCTCACTTAACAAATGAAAAACTTCGGTGCTCTTTGGTTATCAAACAAACTGTTATAGTTATTATATTCTTTTTTGTGAAAAAGAACCAATAGCGTAAAAGAATTAAAGTGAACTTTGTGCTTTAGCATCATGTGCTTCCTGATAAAGATTGACACAAAGACCAAGGCTTCAAAGTGCCACACACAAACACACACAATAGAGCGCGGTGCCGCTATTCTTCAAGGTCACACCATCTGCACAGATATCCTGCGTCGTTGCGTTCAATGCTATAATCACCCGTTAATGTCCGGTTTTGCGTCAAAATAAGTCATTTGCCTTTCTGTTAACGAACATGGCTGTTGGTGGAGCTGTGCTGCTTGGTATCCACTGAAGTACAATAACCTGTAACGTTAATGCCAATAAAAAATTTAAAAAGAGAATCGCATTGTCATGAGCAATTTAGAGTGAACTCAAACGTGTCCTCGAAGATAACATGCTGAAAGCTAATTGGTCTCTGCCGTGGGAACTCGACTTAACGCGTACGTTTAGAGTAATCAATCGATAAAACTTTCTCGAATTCATTTTTCTTATTGACTGTTTTAAGTCGAGCCCGGTGCAGTCGTTTGTCTGAAATCCGGGATGCCCCTTCGTTATCGATTACATCAGATTATGAGTGCATTGACTTGAGGCAAAAAACTGGAGCGCAAGAGGTTATCGATACGACTTGCACAATTCCATTTTTTGAATCAGGAAATTAAATTGAACAACTCGATTTGAAGAGACCTCGTCAGATTAGAAAAGACGCTTCTTCTTTTCATTCACCAACGAATCGCCTCTTTCGACCATGCAACGCACGCGTGGTAGTCTCAGAAGCGTGCTTGTACACATACACGAAATGGGTCAGAGGGGTAGCCCAATCAACGCTCGACTCTCATATGATTGGCTCTTGGGTCCGCCAAGCGCAAAAGCATTTTACGCACGTTTGTGCGTGCGTAAGCGTGTATGCAGACAAGCTGGCTCAAATAGATGTGCGTGCGTGCACTCGCATTCGCTCCGCATCTACTGCTACCACTTCCACTTTTAAAGCGGGTCATGGCTGTGGCTGAGTTTGTGTATGCCTATGTATGACACGAACGCACGCGCGCATAAACGCACACGCACTCACGCAGCGCAAACGTGCACGCACGTACGCACTTCACAGGAATCACATCACATCACATCACATCGGAACGGTGCGAAACGAAACGTGGAGTTGCTCCCGTTCGCTAGAGCTCGCTTTCTCTCTCATAGAGCAGTGAATTAAAATCCACTCCCACGGTCATCCAAAAGAACAGAAAAGTCCACGGCTGGGAATTCCCATCATCCCCTCTCTCTCTCTCCACGACTCCCAGATGTCACAGATATTGCACCGCACTCGTGGAGTCACTCCACTTCTACCCTTCCATCCATTCTTTCCTGCTCTCGTCCTTCTGCTAGCATCACTTTCCTGCGGTAAGTCAGTCCCTCACATGACTGGTCTTCAGATAATGGTAATTAATTCCTCTCCCCCTAGTCTGTGACCTTTAATTTTATGCATTAACAAGTGGTACAAGTCACGTGGGCCACGCATGGAGGCTACAATATCCTTCCCCCATTTAGCCTAAGTTGATTTCATTGAGTTCAAATGACTGTTCTGAGTCATTGAAATTTTAGTCAGAATGACTACTAACGTAGTTATCTTCGTGCTTAATAGGTGGCAAAAATTAGTAAGCTCTTGATGAGGCCACTTATTTTGCGTTAAGTGTAGAGACCTGAAACGACCACAGGATAAATGTAGTAAGTACTCATTAGGTCGTGTTGCCTACCTTTCCACGAGGACTGATCTAATTTGTTATTGAAGGCTGTTGTCTTCTTCACCCACCTCCTCTTCCTCCCATGCCCCTGGTAAATGTCGGGGGCCATATATAACCTTGCAGCGATTCCGCACAGAATTTCCTATGACTACCTACCTAGCCACCCTTAATGGTCAGCTTCCCATGGGGGAATACAGCGCATCCACACATACACAGTCTCGCTCGCATTTATGCAGCTGTTTTGTTGGAGCCGAAAACTTTTAATCTGGTTGTGGCTAAAGCGGTCGCATCAACAACAGAAGTTGCAACTGGCATAACCGACACTTTTTCAGACCGTTCGCTAACTCTGATAGCCCGTAGTGTTGTAGACTGAAATTTCTAGGCTCCAGCTTTTTGACTAATGAGAAAACTCAACAGAGATAGCTGCTAGCAAGTTCACGTGACACCGGAGCTTTCCTAAAGTCTACAGTGTGAAAATGCTGACAATTTTGTGGACAGCGATATCTACCACACCAACCAATAGATTTTTTCCCGATGTTAGATTCTGCTGTACGCATCGTTTGTAAAGCCGCTGAATGACTTTTAGCAGCTCTTTACCTTGATGTTCACGAGAAAGCAGAATATGATACTTTAGCAGCTTGATTTGTCCACGTCACGTTACCGCTGCAGCTCAGAGATGTGCAAGTCCGAACAAGAGTAAAATACCGGTTACTCGCGAAAAACTACTGCTACTGCTGGTGCTACCATCACCACCTGGCTTCTCAGTTCGTGGGTTCACACCGTTTAAGGATCTTTTCTCGCATGCAAAACTACGTCATTACTCCTCTTTATTTAGGCAGGGAGGAGGGCTGATTATTGTTCTAAAAGCGACTCTCTTTGCTTCAAGAAATGTCAAGCATGAAAAACAAGGTCCGCTGGGATGGTGCTTAATAATGCACCCTCATCCACGGATTTTCTCCAGTTTACTAGGCGAGAAAGCCCAGTTACGTACGGCACTACATTTGAGTTTGACAGAAGAAGCGTTGAGAATCTCACAGGATGCAATGCTTTGATCGATGTGACTTTAATTTTGGTCATCTCTGTAGCCATGCTTCGTATGGTCTGCCTTTTCAGAACCGTTCCCTTCCTATCTGTGGGACCGTCAGGAGTATAGTGTGATAGCTTGTTAAGCTCCAAATTCACAGGAATTCCGCATGCATTAGGGAGGGGGGGGGGGATCTGGGTACAACTCATTAGGCTCTCGAGTCCTGCTATCAACACAGATTCAGAGCGGGTTTGAAGTGAGCTAGATGTTTGAGTGTGACCTTTGGGAGATGGACGTGGCCTCCGTCGTTGTCGGTGGCGGTGGTGGTGATAATTTTTCATTCGCTGCTCCCAACGCCGGTCAGGAAAGTGCTTCCCACGTTAATCATACACGCGTGCACGGTTTGCATTGAGGTCAGTTAGGATATGTGTGCGTGCATGTGTGTGTTTGTCCGCATCCACTCGCACTCGTCCTGGCGCGGGAGCGGAAGAGAGACCATTTGTTTTTTTTGCCCGCCCCCCTCCCCCTGCCTATTCCATTCATCAAACTCTTTTGACGGATTTGAATTGCCGAGTTTGAGTCATTGGTAAGGGAGCCGTAGAATTCTTCGATTTCAAGGGCAACTCTTGTATCCCTCTGTCTGTTCCGTTCATCCAATTCCATTTAAACGTGTAATATCTCGTTCCCCTGGCTCTGATGCAGTCTATTTTTGTCTCAAATTGAACCTTTTTCTGCGTTTTGCAAATCCAAGCATAGAGTGACCGTTTAGACTTCACTACATTAAAGTATATTTGAAGCACTGGATGAGCTATCCCAAGAAAATGGAACTATTTAAGTCACCTTTGAATTTACGATAGCGTTTGCCCTTCTTCCTTCTTCAACTTTCCTCAAGGGCTTCCATTGGGAAAGTTTAAGTCTCGGTGAAGGGAACCGCCAAAACTGTATGAGACCAACGATGAACTGCATCCCTGTGAAAAAAAGGATTGAAAATTTCGGAAAAAACTACATCTGTTGGTATTGCTCGTTTTCCTCTTCATTTATAAACCCAGGTCTCTCTTGTGTTGGTGTCCTAGCTGAAACGTTTGAGTGTGTATTTGAGGCACCGCATGCTCTAATTTTAGGTGGTTGTGAAATCTTTTCATATTTTCAAATAAAATGATAGGGATTTCGGAAACAACTCCTGTTGAAAGGGAATATTGTGCATCCTGACAGTTCCAGCCCAAAGAATTTTAGCCATTTCTCTTGTAAATTCTCTTAGTATTACCGAGAAAAGGGTCAAATTCTAGGCCGGTTCAGGTGTCCATGCGACTAGCCTATCGCAAATTTTAGTAAAAGATTGCCTCTGACGATGGTCCTACCCATTTTTACAGATAAATATAGGATGGAATGTACTTCCCACCCTTCCGTGCTAAGTACAACGTGTTGCACCTCTCAGCTAAAACACCCGATTCCCTTTTTAAACTTCAATAAGGAATGTATATTAGGAATAAAGCTTATTTGGAAGCTCATAAAAGCTAGGTGCTTTACACTAGCTCCAATATGACTAATTTTTGCTTTTTAATGAAGGCATTAGCTTTTGACAATGTAAAATCAGTGAGAGAAAATATTTTTATGCTTACTTTTATCCTCTCCAACTGTGAAACTCTTCTAACGACTTCAAATGGCTAGGTCAGTTCACTCTCGAAAGAACCTACGAATTCCGAGACTCTAGAGGTAAATCATGTTTTCCTGAAGACGGATGACGGGCGATTTCGAGGTAGGCCATTTCTGCCTATAGCGTGTTTACAGCAAAATATCGTACCCACCATCAGTTTTAAACACATCTTTCCCGGTCTTTAAATTTAGGAGATTTCGTGTTTAAGTCTCCCGTTTCGATTCCAATTTGTTCAGAATACCACATGAGGGATCGTGAGGCAAGCTTCACCCATATACCTCTGTGAATGAGCACTAACAAGTGGCCCAAATGAAGGAACTACTCGTTGTTTTTTTAGCTTAGATGTGGTCAGCCATCCCTCCTACGTAGGCTCAGGTAATGTTTTTCTTTGCACTTCAAGGAGCCAGTGCCCACACCCAATAAGCAGCATTAGCACTACATTCGCACTATACTACTTATCTGGCCCTAATTGGAGTGGCCTTAGTGCGGGGTCACGCACACACACACAATCTCCATTCGCCCCACACACATGCTTGTGTCCTATTATTATGCTGACAGGAACAGAATGGGAGGCCACAAAATTTTCTGACGTGGAATACCCTGGCAGACGCCGCTCCGTTCACTTACATTCCCCTCCTTCTTACTAACGTCTCTCAGTCGATCGGTTTGGGTCTCAAATCCGTCTGGTTGATGCTATTACCTATTTCACTGTTAGGGTCTCAGAAAGAGGTTGGCGTCCGTAACCCAGACGTTTTATCAGTCCAATTGCTATTCGAGAGCAGAAAAAGTGTAACTACCTTCACATCGCAAAAGTCTCCGACTACTTTGTTCCAAGCTCAGCAAATCCGATTGCGGCGGAGCTTGGCGCAACCAGTTATCATGCACTGGTAAGGAACACATCACCATTTATGCTGGAAGAATTAAATAAGAAAGGCGGTGCTGATAAGTGTTTCTATTTATGGGTGCTTTTATGTCCCTATGTCTACCGCTTGATTATTGTCGTTCATCTTCTCTCAGATAGATAATGACAAAAGCAATTGTTTTCACCTTGACATTTAGGGCTCGTCGAGGCAGTTGAATCGCAGCAATTAGTACCCAAACCAGCACCATGTACAGGCACATACTCAGCTCCAGACTAAAATTGTTTTTTTTTGTCTTGGTATTGTTTGTGCTTATGAACAATTTCTGTTTGTCCCTTCGTTGCATGCTTTCACTACCTTTTGCTCATGGCTGAATCAGGAGGCCTGCTTGCATGAACTCATGTTCCTTGATTTCAAAATAAGATTTGTGAATAAATAATCTTTCATTACTGCTATCCATTATGAAGTGAATCATCATTGTCGATGCCGCTGCGCTCTTATGAGAGGATTCTTTATCGGATTTCAACACTAAAAACGTCTCTGCTAAAAAAAATCTGGAATCTGAATTTTATTTTATTTCTGTCCAAACTTGTTTGGAATTTATAAAAAAAACGCCGTGAAGCTGAATAAGTAGAGTCGATTGTTAAAAAAACTTTCAACCCACCCTTTTATCCTTCTTGGCGTCAATCATTATCATGATGAATGACAAACTATCTCAACAACAAGATGGAATGGTAATTTAAAGAAACGGATTCTTAAAAGGCTTTTCGTTAAAAATTTCCACCAGCCCTGGACTGCAAAATAGCCTGAGTTTGGGGATTTTACGTGGTTAGACTTTGAGAACTCAGAAGACAGGTAAGAGGCCGTAATAAAGTTTGTTGGTTGACTGGTCTTGCTGGTGCTCATGATTTCAACTGCGACGGCGAAAGCGCTCTTCAAATGCAAATCGACCGCACGCACAGGACGCGATATTTGAACGTCAATTGTTTACCCAATTTATCACGCATGCGCACGTACACGGAATTGATGCAGTGACGGCTTTACTGTTGATACATCAATGGCTCTTCAGTCTCGGTCCATGTCCCTAAGCACCATACCACACACAAAGGCCAGACTAGCTGTAAAAGTCCTACAAATCTGCTTCTTTTCATACAAACTGCTAGTGAATGCCACTGTCAATTGCCTTGTAACTCCAAGACAATGGTAGTGTTAGTGCAAAACCTGCCTCTTGATAGAGAAATTCCAGAAAAGGTTTACTGCAACCTTTTATAAGAATCGCCCAAGGATGCCCTCCTTCCGTCTGTGAATGTTTGTATGGTATTAGGTAGATGTTTAGTAGAAAGTGGTCCTATTCATGCAGGCGACGAATTTTTAGCTTTGTTGTCTCCATACGGCCTAGTAGGTTCCTCATTCGTATTCCTGGTGCAACAGTGCAGATGTTTTTATTCGCCTATAGTTCTGAGTTTACTGGCTTCATGAGTCATAAAGAATCGGGAGAGGAAAAAACCCCCGATGGATTGTCACTTGTGTTGTACAGGAACACAATTCAAAGTCTATCTAGCCTACTTCATGCTATTTATTTTTTGATGAGGCATTTACCTTTCATGTGACATCACCACTTAAAATCAGCCATCTGCATAGGGAAGCTAGTTACTTAAATACCCAGTAGCCGCCTGATCAGGCATTATTAGTGTTTTTATGAAATTGGCCAAATCACATACACAAAAGGAACGAACGACGTCCATTAACACCAGGGAGTTGGTCTGATCTAACACAATCATTGGGTGGTATAGAACTTGAAATAATGTCGGTTTTTAGTACGTTTTAGTGCATTCTCCCTCGTGTTTGCACCGGGCCTCAATCCTCACTATCAGTAGTAAATCATCTTGAAACTAATGCGTTTTCTTTCCGTACTTCAGAAATAGCAGCTGCAGCGCAGTTACCCTGCCTCTTGAACCCTTGTCAAAACGGGGGTAAATGTGAGGTTTCTAAAGATGCTCCAGGTGGCTACCAGTGCATCTGTCTCGAACCCTATGGTGGTCGCAACTGCACCATCGAGAATCCCACCTGCATCGATCAGCCCTGCCTGAACTTCGGTGGCTGTGAAGATTTGCCAAATCAGCAGTTCAAATGCACTTGTCCTCCTGGCTTCGTTGGTAGGTCGTTGGATTCCTCTTTTGGCTACTTACATGAAATAAAGGGATGATGATATTTCATCTCTGTTCTGTACAGGTCTAAGGTGCGAATTTGAGGATCCCTGCTTACTAAAACCATGCAAAAATGGAGCTAGGTGCTTTTCGAACAATCTTGGCAAACGCGAGTGCCACTGTCCAGCCGGTTTTACGGGTGAGGATTGCAGTGTGGACGTGAACGAATGCGAGATCGATGAACGATCACCCTGCGAAAACAACGGCTTCTGTATCAACGAGGTAAGCATTTTTCCCTGATTTTCGTTTAAATATATCCACATAAATATAACTATTTCAATATTTGTGTATCTGATAGGCTTCGCACCGTAGCGTCTAAGTAATCTTTTAAGACGTTATGAGGCATGCAAGCCTGGAGGCTGTTTCATCACAGATGTTCGCAAGGGTATAACCAGAGCTCCATGCCATGAGAGTGGTGGTCGAACAACTTTGGCTTCCCGTCTTGCTGTTTAGATAAGGGACCCATGCATATATGTGATCGGCATGTGTATATCCACGTTCCATCAATCAACCCGAGATTAGTCTTCTCACGGAAATCGCTGCTCCATCCATGCGTACGTGCTTGCGTGTGTGTACACGGGTAGGGTCCCACGCAAATCTCCACTTGCTTATTTCTTATTGCACGATCTGTCTCGTACACATTTCGTCGATTGAGTCATCTTTGACTGACTTACTGCTTTTGTCTTTACTTGTAGCCCGGAGGCTATAGATGTGAGTGTTTAAACGGCTACACAGGAGTCCGATGTGAAACCCTCGTGCTTAACTGCAAGCCCAACCCCTGTCTCAATGGCGGTGTCTGTGAGGACAAAGGAGACCACTTTGAGTGCCTCTGCCCACGTGGTAAGTCCCTGAATTGACACCAGAGGCGGCTATGGTGGCGGCAGCAGAAGCAGTCAGTAGGAGATGTCAAAACGTTACATACAGTGACGATAGGAGAAGGGGGAGGAGAAGGAGAAAAGGAGCACGCAGCGGTGCTGTACTGCCCTGTCCGTATGCGTGTGGTGATGGCGGTAGATTTTGCTGCTCCGCTTACGAGACGCGCCTTCTGGCCAGCCTTACCTCATCACATCGAATAGATTCTTGTTTTTCTTGCCTCTCTCTCGCTCCCTTGGACTTCTTCTCCCATTGGTGTGTGATCCCAGCACCTACCCCGTATACATCTACAGGAGCAGTGATGCTAACCAATTGTTCAAAGTAGTTGTGTTCGACTTAGAATTTTGTGGTTATTTTTGTCGACAATGTTACATGAGTTATCACTGTAAACGCACATACTGTTCTATGACCCCAAACCGCAAATTTGAGTCATATTTTGGGATCTCACACTTCCGCTTTGTCGAGAAAAAGGTCAAAGGGTATTGTGAAAGGATAGAGACCCATTTCCGCGCTCCCACCATCCATCCTTCTATTCATCTGTTCAAGATTTTAATTAGTAGAGGACCGCTTCATAGAGGCATCTAATGAAGAAGTTAAGACGAGTTTTCAGTTGTTTTAAAATTCCACATACCTTGTCAACCTCATCTTGGCTAACTCTCATTTACAAAGAATTTCAATTAAAATACCAACAGGCATTAAGCCATTTTCAGGATTTCACAACTTTGTCTCAACCCGTCTTGCCTCATTCACGTTCACCATGCTTAAGTAGGGTTCTGCTACAATTGAAGCTTCTCGTCACCGTCCTGCTTAATTTTGCCATATAGGCATTCGGCTCAAGAGAGATGGATATTGTATCTGAATGTAAAGACCTCACATTATCGACATCTATCTACATGCTTTTTGGTTGTGTTGCCACTACTGGAGGCAGTTTCCAACATCCATCGAAATTTTTAATCAGAAAGGAACCAATGGTAACGACGCTTGCTATTACAAGGTTAAGGTAAGAGAGCCCTAAAGTATTTAAGAATATCGCATCCCAAAATTTTCAATTCAAAGATACTGTGGTGTGATAACATGCTTTGAAAAAGTGGGTCCATATGTTCCGAATTTTGCATTTTCTCTGTACATCATCCTTTGACCCTGTTATTCACTTCAGTGAGGGACAGATGCCAGAGCGGAAGAACGAATGTCTTACTTTTTAGGATCCATTTGTACTATTGTTGGTGTCAATACAGGCTACAGGGACATCGAAATTCATCCAATGAGGATCTTTGCCAACAAATTGCTGACAATCATCAGTAAATATTTTGGCAGGAATGAGTCCTACTTTTTAAGAATTTTGCAACCTTGTCCTACGCCATCTTTGATACACACTTGTTAAAAACTATTTTTTTGTCTCAAGAGGTTGGAACACACTAGTGCAAGGGTTAAAAGTCAGTTCACGAGTTCCCTCCCCTGTCTGTCTCAAGCACCCACCATGAGAAATTTACATTATCACTTGAGCATAAAGCCTTCACAATTTCAGGTGTCATTTATTATTCTTGTTGGTGGTATTGCAGGTTTCGAGGGGAGACTCTGTGAGACGGACACCAACGACTGCGAGGGATCGCCGTGCCAGAACGGAGGTGTATGCGAGGACCTCGTGGGCGACTTTCGTTGTAATTGCCCCCCTGACTGGAAGGGTGCCTTCTGCGAACAGCCCATGCTGCCGTGTGACTCCTCGCCCTGCTTAAATAATGGTGTCTGCGAGAATACGCCCTCTGGCTACGTCTGCCATTGTCCTCAAGGTTGTTCTAATTTTCGCTTCAATGCTGTTTGATGAGTTGGTTGAAAATCAAAGGAGCTATACTATCGTCTACGCGAAAGAAGTTACTATTTATCTTTTGTGGTTTTGATCAGCTGCTTATCAGAAGCTTTTCAGCGTTGCCTCTTTCTGCAAAGAAGAGAGCTAGTCAATTTCGATTTTGGCCTCCTTTGAAATTCCGGTAAAGCACCAAGTGTTATGTTCATTTGCACTGCGCTGCTGAGTTAATGAAAAGTAATTGACCCGCATAAAACAATATTCCTCGCTCCATTTGGTTTCAAAATTTGATGAAAAACAAAATGGTTCCAGTTATACCGCCTTTATGTTGATACAAAAAGGAAAGATTGGGCCTCCACTATATGATAACGTGGAATTCAAACAAAAATTAACATCCCAAAATCGATCTACTTTAATGAAGAACAGGGTAAATTTTTGGGGAGATTAGAATACTTTGCTTAACTTACTACCGAAATCTGTTGTGGAGCATCTTAAACGAAATACATTTTAAGGCGTTCCTGATGATCCATCGCCGGATTTATCCAAGCAAAAGCAAATGCGTTTGATGCAGTATAGCGTCTTGGTGACTCGTTTTAACTTGTTAAGGGCTTTTTTCTGCTCCTGTCAATGAGTCAGCTGCTTGAGTATAATGTGATACGAAATCCGTAAGGACTTCCTTGTGGAAACTAGTCGGCCCTGAGGTAGGAAGAACTGACTTACCTTTCACCAAAACTACCACAATGTGAAGTGCTCGGTTCTGTTGTTGCACTACCGCTGATAATTTGCCGTACTGGCTGAGAGGGTGTAGTCTTTGTTAAGTACGCACGCACGGTACGACGCAGCACAAAACATGGGGGTGGGTTGGTCGGACAGTAGGAGTGTCTGGGTGCCACCACCAGTAGCGCAGTGCGTACCTGCATGTACCGGGCACGTTGTCATTTTCACTGTCGTCGTCGTCTTCAATGCTCTCTTTCACTCTCTGCGTTCCATCGTAAACTGTGACCGATTGAAGACACCCTTTTTCAAAGAGGACAGGGGGGAGGAGAGAGCATCGTGGTGGTCCGCATATTAATGTGGGCGGTGGCGCTGGCCGGCTCGCAGGCCTGGCGGTAAGAAGGAAGGGGTGTCCACTTGACAAACGGCGCCTCCCGCTCCACCTCCTTTGTGCCGTTAATTCTCTTCCAGGTGGGACACTTTTTTGTGTGTGTGCGTTCGTACGTTAATGGTAAAATGGATGTGTGCGCTAGCGAGTGAGCGCAATCATGATGGTACCCTGAATATTTGTACTGTCTCTACACCTCTCACCTTGAGACATAGCATGTCTTCTTGGGACACGTTTGGTGATTTCTTCTACAGGCAACGCATTCCTCCTTTTATTTATCATAGGGCCAGTGCATTAATGGATGTATAGGTATAAGATTTTCATTTTGGGGTACTTCACCAGCTCAGATCATGGATCTATTCCAACTGACCATAATCTTATATATTGTTGAAGAGGTGTGCAAAAACTAGTTGGTGGGTGGGATATTTTAGTGACTGGAATTAAATAAATGTCTTTGTTGGTCCTTTTATTTATGCATAGTTTTTATTTCTGAAAAGAGCTTAACGTTACAGGTCCTTTGTATTGGTTTAAAGCTAGTCCATCACTGCGCTTATAGCCTGAATCTAGTGTAACACTTCCATCATTAGTCCCAACGATTTGATGTTAGTATTGCCACTTCAGCCTCCTAACTCCTGCTTTTCCTTCTTCCACTAGTCTCAACTTTGAGTTACCGTCCATTCTCCCAGAGTCCTTTTGGGCATTCCAAGCACCACTCATTCTTCTACCCGTTGTACTGTGAATTTGCTAATAGAAGCAAGTTGTTTCACCCAACTCGCTAATTCAAGTGTCTTGCATATGAAAGTAATGTGTTCATTTCAGCCTTGAGTTTGGTTTCATAGCTTGTCGAAGAAGTACAGTGTTAGCAGTTGATATGAGAAATTTTTCTGTCATCAGGACCAATTCACTCACTTTTCCCACACTTTAAGTCCTTTAAAAATGTCTACAGGATGTTAGAACTCTATATCGGTTAGGCGTAATGCCATCACTGTGTACGCATAGAAATTTGTTATTGTTTATAAATTGTGTGAGACATACGTCCATCAAAGGTCTAGTAGATGTTGTTATCTCGGTATCTTAACTTCTGCCATCACTCTTCCTTTCACCTGCTGTCCACCCTTAAGTTATCACCTGTTCTCTTTCACGGCAGGTTTATCTCTCTTCTCGTTCCACTTTGTGCTTTACACACTAATGGATGTAGGCTGTAAATTTTCCTCACGGACTCACGAATCTCGTGTAAAGCCTGTAAACCTATTTAAAATTAAGTGTGGTTCTATATCAGGTCGAAAAGCGTAGAACAATTAATTAGGTAACAAATCCACTTTTGTTCTCATATTGAAGAGTCATCTATACCAAAAGAAAACGTGAAATCAACCATTCTTTCTACGTAAGTTGTTCCTTCAGGGCATCATGGGGTGCAATTACTGCATACACAGAAAAATATGCTATGGTTTACAAATAGGGTCAACTTCTGAATGTAAATCAACCGAAATATGTACAGCTTTTTCCGCCACCTCACTAATTAGCTTAGTTGAGACAAGTGATAAATGCATGGTACCTTCGTTTTCATTCGCCATGTTTACGACATTGGGTTTTAATTGACGTCGCTTTGGTCTGTTGCTACCACAGCGAGGTATTTGGATGAAAAAACTTACAACTTGGGCTCCATGAGTAAGCACCCTACCAAGGCGATCAAAGGTGTTGTGGTATATGCGAAAAAACCGAGTTGATGGCGCGACGACTCGGTATGTTTTCCCTTTTGCTCAGGAGTCCCTGACTCCTTACTTTGTTTTGATGACCAACTAAAACAAGGCCAACAACACCCACACCTTTATGTCCATCGTTCATTGGATTTGATGAGGCGGGGAGTATTAATTGTGGAATCTTCATGGGGGTTGTGTTTAAAAGTCTACAGATCTTTGATTAACAGTCTTTGGTAGTGACCTTTTAGCGTTGCAATTTGGTAGGCAACTATCTTCCTAAGGGAGCGAATTCTCGTGAAAATATGCTTAAGCAAATTAAAAATTCGTCGTTTTCAAAAAGTGTTATAATATTAACTGAAGTAAAGCTAATGAATACACTTATGGTGTGTTTGATGATATTTTTGAAAGATCTATTTATGACAGGCAATTTTAATCTTTAAGTGCATCAGACACACAGGGAACCTGGATTGAGATCTTAACAGATAATGTTAATGCATCCAGAACTAATCCACTAACATCAATAGGCCCTGACAGTCATTGCGCAGTGTCAGTTTGATGGTTTAAGCTAAAAGAGGCGCTTTAAGGAGTTATTTTAACATTAAAAATGAACCATGTATCATATGGAAGGTATGGGTTTTGACCAAGGTAGAGGAAACACTTGCTTAAAAACAGCTACACATGGAAGCTGACGTAATTCCGCACGAAAATTAATCGTAAAACTTGGAGTATTAAAAAGCATTTAATAAGGAAGGCTCCGAAAATAGGCTGGTTGAGTAGATGTATATAGAAAAAGCGGGGAAAATCGAATATACTTAGCCCGCTTGTTATAAACTTTCGTGAACTACGTCAGTTAAAGCTCGTGACTCACCAATAGCCAATGTGGAACTCTGAGTGGCTCGAAAAGGGTGTTGTGTACTAAAATTCCTACTTTTCATCTATGAAGGCTTTAAAGGTTCTCGTTGCGAGGTGGACATCGATGACTGCGTTGGCGTCTCCTGTCGCAATGGAGGCTACTGCGTGGACAGTCCAAACTCATGGTTCTGTCACTGTCCCGTCGGGTACTCTGGCCGATATTGCGAGTTGGATCAACCCGTCCCCAAGAGTGGTTCATCGAGTAGCATCGCATTGACCGAGACAGCCGTCACCACAATCTGCCGCAGTGGTAAAATCTGCCTCCACAATGGCGTCTGCGTACGTCCTACAGCCACCTTTAGTGCTGTTGAGGCCTTCTGCGACTGTCCCTCGGAGTGGCATGGCGATTTCTGCGAGATTCCTGTCTGCTCGGAGGATGCCTGTGCTAATGGGGGACAATGTCGGGCTTCGCTAATTCGCCCCGGCAACCAGATGACTCCCTCAAAGAAGGAACCCTATTGTGAATGTCCACCAGGATTTTTTGGAGAACTTTGTTTAGAAAAGGTGTGTTCTTTGCCCGCGATGATCAGCCTAGAATTTTGAATTCCTTTGCATCTAGCTTAACCACTGCAATTGTGCTTGCTATGCATGTTTGTTGTGTTGCATTATCTTTCAACTAGAGGTGATTTATGTGAGAAAACTATTCAATTTGGCATTTCGAAGGTTCACCAACACTGGTCCAATGTTATAGTAAATAAAAGACAGTGTAATGAAACTCCACATTCATCACCAGTTGTTAGAATTTAGTTAAAAGCACCAATGGTACTGATTAGATAAGAAGATTACAATTTGTTTACATTGTTCCATTTTGGTCAATTACTGCTTAACCTCAAATTTTATTGAAGAAGAAGCATCTTTAAATAATCCCGAAGGTATACTGAGTGGGCATGATACACGAAGCCGTTAATTTTGGCAGATTTTGCACTAATTTGGCAAAGTGTATCGCGTTCAGTTGGGATTTCGTCAACTGCAATGGAAACCGTACCTTTTGTTGATGGAAAAACAAGTGGTGTCACCCACAGGCACGGACAATTGGTAGTCAAGACCAGGAATGCAGCTTGTTTGTATTCCTTTCATTCTTCACACCCTGACCCAAAGGTGTGCCTAACACCGTCAGCATGAAGGGAGTATCTCGTTCGTACGAGGTTCTTCCAGTTTACTACCAAGTAGTGAATAGGGCAAGGCCCATTCAATTCACTTTCACCACTTCCCTAGTTTGTTTGGTTGTGAAAACTATCACTTTATCAACAAAGACCAATGTCCTTCAGAGGTGTCATATTTGGTAGAAAGACTAGTAAAAACAACATCTTTATTAATCTTCATCCCAATCGCACCTTAAATCCTGCTATAAGAAAATTAGTCGTATTTTTTATACATACAAAACAGTGGTTCGTGGCTCTTGGAGCCAACCAGTTTTACGCTTAAAACAGTCCCGCTTTCTAAGTGTTAAGTTAAAAGCTCTGTTAACTCAACTACCCAGTTCAGGTATTTATACCTCGTATTCAAGTCCGTATCCTACTTGCTTCATGACCTACTCATAAATGTTATCATCGTAAGTTTACCCATTTCTACCATATTACACCTAGATTTTCGCGTATGTGGATATTGGATCCATCATAATCAAACAGAAGATGTGGAGTGCTTTGGCCATGATTATGAGTTAGACAGCTGGATAAAAATGAGAATAGAAACAGTCATAAGTGTATCAACTAAAAAAGGATCAAATTTCTGCTTTTTTGTTCAGTCCTCGAAGGTATTTATTGGCCAGGTTTGTATGGTCAGTAGCGTGCATCGTCCATAGGCCAATATTACATCGATAGCGCCTGAAGCCGTCCCTATCCCTAAGACTTTTCCGCTGAGAACTAAACTATTGCAACCATCCTCCCTACCCTACGCAAGAGCTAGACTCTACGTTCAAGCGACTAGGCGTAGACATTCCGAAGCACTTTTATCTGCAATTTTTTTCCCTCTGGTGACAGGTAGAGAAGTGCAAGCCGGATTTGTGCCAAAACGGTGGTGAGTGCACTGACGCAACGGGAGGTGCACGGTGTCGCTGCCCTCCTGGTTTTGGGGGGGTCCAGTGCGAGCGCGCCCTTCGCACTTGTCTAGAGACGCCCTGTCTCAACGGTGCCGCCTGTATAGACACCCACTCCTCGTCCGAGAGCCTCTTTACCTGCCAGTGTTCCCCTGGCTTCCAGGGTGAGTGTGAAAATAGTTATTTTTTGTATTTTAAAGCCCAAAGTGTATCTGTTAGTTTGATTCGCGTTTGGCTTGATCAAGAGCTCTAGGTGTTGATGACACTGCGTATTTCAAGTAGACCAGTTTATTTTATCACCTACCTCTACACTTCAAATGGGCAGTTTGATTCTTCTAGTTACTCATTAGTTCCGAATCGCGTAGAGGATGGTGATTATGGTATTGTATGATTTCGAAGTCATCCAAAATCCTTTATTAGATTCACCAATGATTAGCTTCAATCCTGTCAATTTATCGTTTAAATTCCATCTGCGACTTCCTTTCAGTAGGATGTTGATAGGATAACTTATTTTGCTAGGTTTAATACTCAAGAAAATTAGATCCAGGTGCCATTTAGCTAGTCCAAAAAGTGGTAGACATTAAGGGAACGGAATGTTGTCTTTTTGATGATGTACATATCTCTGTACTCAGATCAAGTTTGATTCAAATGGGCTGCGTGGCCAGACAAGGGTATGGAAATCCAGTTACTCCAGTCAGCTGTAGCGATGTCCGGACACCAATCCACTCAAATGTTTTCGCCCTGTGTATAGCTTTTTACGCTCTATTTATCGTCCACACTGACTGGTAATTCTCTACAACCGAATGGAAAGGTGAAACAAACCCTAATTTGTATTAGAACAGCGGCCAGGAAGGGTTGATCGTATTCGAATGTGTAAATTTGGCTATCAACAGGACACCGTCAACTCATTAGCAGCCGAAATCCGATCGTGCAGAATCCTACTTGGCACGTCAGTGACAGGTGGTGTCGATCACTTCGAAGTTTAATGACAGTGAAGCCTCACCCGAAATCCGATATCTGCTTGGTCGGAACACCAGACTGAGAAATCGAAATGCGTTTAGTCACCCTACCCGCGTATAAGGGAGATACTTTGAGAGGTATGTGTCTTCCCCTTTCCCCCTTAGTATCCTTTCTGGGTGTGTGTATTTAGATGGGACATCAAACACTAAGCAGCACACCGGGTTAAAAAGGCTGAAAGTAGTGATGTAAGGTTATTACATAACTTTTCCTCTGCTTAACTTTTTCCTTCTTTCTACAATCGCAGAAAGTAACCGATCCACCTTGTTTGACACAAGAATGCGAGAAAGTGAAAAAAAGGTAAGGGGCTAAAAGTAAAAGCACCCTATTTTTCACTGCGTAAACACGCACACAGACCCAAAAGCACGCGGGTTGGGGGTAACGTTTGGTGGCTGACATTGATATATTGAAATGGACGCAGCAATGCAGACAGTTGTTTTCGCGCCCTGGGTGCGCTTGCATATGTATTTGTTATTCAATTGCAACTGGGCGGCTACAACACAGTCAGTACAGGCTAGCACATAACAGTAGCACCTCACTGCGTCCAGTTATTTATGATTGTGCTTGCACTGATTTTCAACTGTAGCTCACAAAAAGGAAAGTACTTGATCCATCTCGTTGGCTGGTGTACATCTACACACCTTTCCTATCTTTGTCATAAACATTTGTTCCTTGGCCATGACGTATCGATGGCATGGAACTTCTCCATTCATTACTCCTTGATACCGCTGAGTTGGCCAGATGAAGTAACACATTTGTGAATGGAATAGAGATGGGATGAAAGAAAGTTAACTCGAGCTAGGCTGCTTTTGTGAAATGAAAGTTAACTCCCAAATTATCTTTGACTACGGAGATGGTGATTCTGAAACAGGTGCTAAGGAACATGTCTAATGAAAATTCTCTCATCATCGTTTGTTCAGTATTTTGCCTATACCCCACAAAGAGACGACGACTTTGAAAGTTGTGTCTCTGGATTAACGAAGATAAATGGAATATCACGAATACCTGCGCCCAAACCTAGCACCGACTGAGGACCTCAATGATAATTAAAAGTGCTGGTTGATTTCTGATCGTTAATTTCCTGCGATCTCTTTAAATTCACTCTTTAGCAGCCTTATTATTAAATCAAGCTGTCTGCGCTGTCCCAAAGTTGACGGTACAGATTACAATCGTAAATCGCTCTTTTGTTCTAATAGCGATGATTAGTCGTCCTTAAGGTAGCCCTCAGAGTCAGAGAGCCGTCAAGTCGTATGGCAGCAGAGCCAGACCTGAAGGCGAAATAAGGCGCTCCTGTCTGAAAGTAGGTTTAGCATCAAAAAACAGGAAAGTTGGTGGATTAATATCACTGGTTCATACTATCGGCTTATAGGTAGATTTATGGGGCACTGGAGAGGATTTCATTCATGGTAGTGCACATAAATCCAATACCCATCTGTAGCAGTAGAATGCGGATCTCAAACGTAACTTCTAAGTGAGGATCGCTTCTAGGATGCTTGCTTTTGATAATAATTAATCTCGATGTCTGCATTACTTGTGCGTTTTTTCCAATCTACTCGAAATTGTGTAGGCGGCAACATATTGAGGGTATGATTTTTGACTGCTTTGCAGAAGATCCGAATTTGTTTCTCACAGGTGGCATCGGACAGGGAAGGCGTTCATTGTTTTGCTGCCAATGCAGCATGAGTCACGCCTGCCCCAATGTCGGACACACAACAGTAACATCACTTTTTTACCTTCCCTCTCACCTGCCCCACCTTCCCACTTCATGACCTCACACCAAAGGGATCTCAAACCTCACCGCTCCCCTTATTGATTTGCGTTGGGTTCTGCCAAAGTTTCTATATGCCTATACCGTTGTTCTCTGCTGCTTGGGCTTCAACACGACAACGAAGGAGGGGTGGGGAAGAAACGTGTGGATTTTGGTGGGTGGATGTGGGCCCATGGAACCATCACTTTGGCATTCGTGGACGCGTGTGCAGATGTGTTGTGCTGTGTGTGTGTGTGTGTTTGGTGGAAGATGAAATGACTGACCCCATTGGGAGCCCAGCAGCGTCAACGACTTGCAGCCTGCATGCGAACACACAAGGAGGAATTAATCACATAAGGCATGTGTATCATCACCATACCGTCCTCACTACTACCACTCTTAATTGGTTTTTCGGCTAGGGGACTAGGGTTGTCTTTCACTTTGAGTTGACGTGCAGAAAGTGTTGATGATTTGAGCCTGGAGATGGCAAGACAATTTTGTCCTTCAGAATTAAAATAGGTCTTTAGATTGAAATAAGACATAAGTTCGGTATATTTTTCCAGAGTTCTATTTTTCTGTATAACAGCACCTGCACTGTGCACATAGTTTGTTTTTAACTGTCGCCATTTTGGTTTTGAAAAGGGTTTTTTAATTTATAAGGAAGGAGAATGGAAATTTACTTGTTTCGATGCAAGAATGCAGGCTGCAGTTAAAAGCTATAATTGCAGGTAGATAAACTTGGCTGTTTCAACAAGAGCGATTCAAAACATCTTCAAATAAATAAAGATGTCATCAATCTTGGCAGGCTTTGCGACCGGCTGACCGACTGCGTGGGTTTTTTCAGGTAGTCTATTCACACTGACCATAATGACCTTAATAGCCGACAATAAGGAGCGGCCTCGGTGTGGCGGTGGCGACAATTCGCAGTGCAGTAGACCTAGGAGTTTAGGTAAGGACAACTAAATAGTCAAGTATTATAAGTAGGCAATATGATAATGAATGTGTTCAGTCACATATGCCTGAGTCGTGCATGACAGAAGGACTTGCATGAACACCTCCCACTCCATTTTCTCATCGCATGTTCTAATGGTTGGCAATGAAACGTTCCACTGATTCCAATGTCCCTCTTCAATTTGACGTGATTTTCGTCCATTGTTTTTTGAGCATGGTGGACAGACCCAATATTTTTCATGATATGTGGTCGTCGGTAGTGCGCTTACTGCATTCTGATCTTAAACGATAGAGACTTCGAGACGATATTTGGAAAGGATGTAACCTCAGAACCGCTGGGATATTGGATGAAGTTGTGAGAACAGGGCATTAGTGGACTTGAAACATAGACATGGACTCACAAAGATGGTGCATTTTAACTGGATCTTTGACTGTTTACGCTTTGTTAAAATCTTGTTCTCTATTAATTGTTTCGTTTTGTAGTTATTTTATCAAAAAAGTGTGAATTCAAATGAACCAATCAACTGCCAAATTACTGCGGATAAGATTTTGTTTTGCTTTACTAAGCTTCACGAATGCTGGCACTCAACAGTTTATTTGAGTAAAAATCGGTTCTGACTGGTGAGACGGTCAGTGACAAATGATCCTAGCCAAATCCGAGGTAGCGAAGATTGGACGATGAGGGTCTGTGGTGGGCAAGGGCGAGTGGATACACAAATCGCACTTCTTGAGGTTTGGCAGTTGGAATGACGCTGTGTGTGTGTGTGTGTGTGAATGCACACGTGCAGGTGGCTATTGTGTGGGGTTGAAATAGATTGGTAAAACAGTTAGATGACCCAGTTATGGGGCCAGCGTTGTCACTGAACTGCATCGCAAGCATCACTGCGCTAACACACACTCGCACACACATGTCCAAGTGAATGTTCTACTCCCTTTTTATGTATACAAATATGCAGAAATTTGTACTTATCTTGATTCATCCTCGATTATTCAGGGAATTCGTAGTCACTAAGTAGTCTTCACCCAATGACGAGGAGTCAACATCCAAAATTACACGGCCTTAAAATGCATGAAGACATTACAATTTGATCTAGGAGCAAGTGTGGGGGAAAAGATAATGAGAAAACAGATATTTTGGCTTTCAGCCTTCGAGTGATTCCAGGACACCTCTTCCGACAGGAAGCTGCCTGGATCGAACTGATCAAAATTTCCATGGCCTGGTCCAGTCTCGCGGAATACCTAGTATTCAGTTTATTGTTTAAAATGCATAACAATGTCTTATGGTGTTCAGCTGACTGTTAAAACCAAGTGTGATGGAATCTCTAATGCTAAGGACCTACGCTATCTTTGGTCGGGCTTTGACTTTTTTGTGATTGGAGGATATTTGGGAATCCAAGGTCCATTTTTAAATGATGTTTAAGCCTTTTTTGCCAATTAAGGCTACTTTGGTTACTATAAAAGAAGAGTGTTCTTGAATAGAATTGTGGATTGAGTTAAACAGAGGTAATCCTTGGTTAAGTAAGCACAAAACCAGGGACTGATCAAGCAGCATGATTAAGTTGTTTGTCCGACAAGTGACTTGCCTTAAAAGAGGGGCGGCCTAAGTTTGCTGAATTGGTCTTCAAAATGGGCAAGTCACGAGACGACATTGTATTTAAAGTAATGCACTTATAGTTCATCTTCACCTTAAAAAACAACCCAAGAACTGCCAATGTCGAACCTCATATATGTTGAGTTATCGCCATATTTGAAGAATTTGGACTGAACTAATCATTATATTTGAAATATTAGTAAGTCAAGTTTCCTCAGATATTCTTGCCGTATTAAGCTGCGAATTACAAATCACTTATTAAACTAGTTTAAATTAACTCCATCGCTGGCATTATGGTGTCATGTCTATACCATAGGGGACTTCTGCGAATCAAGAGTGGCCTGTTTCGGACTCGATTGCGGCTCTCACGGTCGTTGCGAGGCGGATCAGTGCATCTGTGATGCGGGCTGGGTTGGACCTCGGTGTGATCTACCTGCGCTGGACTCTGCGGCTAAACCACTACCGCCACCACCCACTTGCGACAGCAAGCCCTGTGCCAACCATGCTCAGTGTCTGCCTTTGACGAAGCCTGCTTTCAGTGGTCAGCTCTTTCGCTGCCTCTGCAATACTGCGCTTGGAAACTTTACCGGTATGCATTCTATGAAGCTTCACTCCGTCCTGTGCCAGTTAAGTGCAATTGTATTCACTCGAGTTGGCTCTCTTGTTATGATCGAATGTGGGCGGCCCTAATACGATTCTTTTTAATGCATTCATTACCTTAGTCCGGCTTTACGACACTGACACTATCATTGATTAACCATGCTTTTTTCCAATGGTCTTTAACGTTACCACCTGATGTGGTTGTTTGATCAGAATGAATTCAGGTGCTACGTTTCAGGCCAGTCTATCATCACAGGTCATGGCACGGGCTTCTATTTTTTCCGATTTCTCATATGCGTGAAGGTACGCCTCCGGTTTGACACCGTTTAATTTATATTTGTGTAAATGTTTACGCCAATTGGGGCGACGGCTTACTGTTTACCAGTATATACTTACAACAGGACCACCCAAAATACTCGAATAGTGAATGATTATGCATTTAGGCGCAAATCTTAGGTCCGGTGCAAAACGTTTACCTAAGTGTATAAATACGTTTTAAGCGTTTGAGGAATGCCAGTCAACAGTACTGTGCAACAAGCATATTTTTCTTAAATACAACCGTGGAAGAACACGTTTGACTTGCTGCGTTAGTGTTGGATTCGGATGAGTGTTCTGCTGTAGAGGAAAAAGTGTCATCTACAAGGACTATTACGAAAATAATATACAAACCGGTAAGTGGCAACAAAAAATAGCATAAAGGAAAATTATCCATTCAATGCACTTTCCGATAGAAGCAAAGTGAGCTCTCTTGTTAGAATATTGTGTATTTCTGACGCGTTTTCACGAAAGAGAAGTCTTAATAAAAGTTAGAAAAATTGTTTGATGGGTGGTTATAAAAATGATCCACGTAACTTGACCGATTTCTGAACAATTAATAAAGCTGTACCAAGCTCCATCAGCTTGAATCCTTTTTCGCAAATTATGCTTTTTTTAACACTAGGCCTTTCCCGAAGTTATTTCATGAGGTGGATCCCGCAGGCGAATTTAGTACAGAAGGACTAAAAGACTAGTTGTGAAAGCCTGGAGATAGCTGTAGTATGCGCGGACAGAAGGACTGATGGACAAGCAGTCCAGGAAAGTGTAACAAGATCTTAATGACATCGTCGGAGGCTAAAATCACGCAAAACTACATAGACCCACTTAATAACTTGTATTATTGAAATAAATATTGCAATTATGCCTTATGGAATAAAAACCTTGGAACAATTGTAAACAGTTGATGTAAATTCATATAAAAACTCGAAGAAGCTTCGACAACTAATTTTTCGGTGCTAACTACTGCCCGCAGCTCGAATACTGGCATAATTTTCTGCTTTAGTGGTCAGTGCTTCACCAGAGAGGTTAAACTTCTTTAAATTCTGAGCAGAACAGAAGTCACCTCTTTGTACGGATTCTTTTCTTAAATAGAAAAATAATTTACTAATGATAGATTTATGCCAATTAAGGGTAGAACTCACTTTAGCACTTTCAAATTGAACTTCTAGCCTAAATCTTGCCAAATCCAAAATTCATCATAAACTATTACGAGACAAGAAATATCCCATTCAAGCCTATTTGCCACGTTGGATGATTGACGTCCTGTTGCATTAAAACTTCCATTATTTATTAAATTTTCAGGCATTTCCTCTACAGTTGCTAATGTGTGGACCCATAGCCCACTTTTATTATTCCCTAGCGCCTTATGCAGGTTGTACTTAGTGCTTTAAAAAAGTTGCGTAATTATTAAACAGGTTCTTTAGCATTCAAATATGATTCATTTCTTGGTCGACCCATGGTTTTATTGGCGAAGTGATGTTTTTCTTCCTTTTTCTTTAACTTGTGTAAAGCACGATTTCTTAATCTATGCTTAATTTTATCAACTGATTTTTTTGCGCGATTCATCGCAGGGTAATAAAATATGCACTTAGAGGTTTTGTGATAAAATACGCGGCTACAGAGAAGGCCTTGCACCGAATCCTGTACTAATCACCATTACAGTGTACAATCTAATCCTCTGGCGAAACGGACACAGGCCTGCTGCAAATACCGCTGTCATGCAGCAGCTTCTGCCTGCCGAGACCAACAACTCAGCTGCAGCCACTTCCCTTTCCACCTTTATGTTACCTTAAAACAAACTGCCTTATTCAGTGTGACTGCCAAATGCCAAGGAATGGCGTTAATCCACTCATGGCTTGGATGAACGGGAGGGGAATTGGGGAGGTGGGGAGGGTGGGGAGAGTGAGGAGGATGGGGGTGAAGCAGTATGGATCTCCTGTCCCAACTCATTGAAAGCCTACTCATGAGTAGATGAGATGGTGAAATGGAGTCCTGGGTGTTGTGCTGTCACGCTAGGCTCATAACAGGACCAGCGTTGGATCTTCTGGGTGTTTCTGAAGAAGACAGTTGTGTGAATGTATGTAATCCGCTCGCAATTGCTTGACCTTCGGAAAGTGGACGTGACATTGTGGTCAATGCTGTTTTCAGTCCGCCACACACACACACACACACACATGAAAATGTCCACACACAAAGCAAGCGTGAAAAGCCAAAGAACAAACTGATGTGGGCGAGAGGCATTTGCTTAAGTAGCGACAATAACAACTTGCCTTTCCTAAGTGATGCTGCTATAAACAAGTTATATCATCAATCACACAACATTAAACATGAATGTTCGTGTCATTCATGTCATATCAACTGCGGAGGAGTGAAACGTGGTAGTAGTAACATACAATTGTTCACAGCTATTAAGAATGGAGGGTGGTGCTGAAGGTGGTGCATGGCATCGACTTCTGAGTGATTTATCACTGAAGCGAAGTTGATGAAAGCATTTCAAATGGTGTGTTTTGCCACCAAACACACCACGTCACATCTCGAAATGCTATGCAGCAGTTGTTAGGAGGAAGGACTGCAGGTCGACCGAGTTGAAGCCGAGTTAAGTTTGCATAGTGCAGTAGGCAAGGTGAAAACCTGGAACCGGTCTGTCAGGTCTGGCCGAAATTGGATGGAGCGCGGAGGGGTTGAAGGAGGAAGGAGAATGGAAGGGATGACAGTGAGGAGTAACAGTCTTGAAGGTCTGATGTACATCGGTCAGTGCTCATAAGATATGCGGGTAAACCATAGCATGCATTTAACAAGGCTCTACAAGTCACATAAAGTCATTGAAACCAGGTATATCTAAAACATCACAAACATGTCGAGTTATTTAACAGTACGGTTTCTAAAAACTACTTTGTTACCATTTTCCCCTTTTGTATAAAGTATTGTGCCATTCTAAGTACATTTCCTCCATCGTGAAGAGAGAAGCTGCAACTTGGTGGCACTGAGTTTTTCATCAACTAACTGCATAAAATGCCGCATGTAATGTACAATAAACGCCATTTTTAAGACGGGGTACGTTTATGTACCAACTTCCAAAATATTGATTCATTTGGCTGCGCGGTGTAAGGCAGTTTGCTATTCGTCCACCTTCCTCTACTTTCGACTGACCACAATTGTCGTTGCCCGAACTAAAATTGCTTTAGCCGGTCCATCATGCAGCTACTTTAACCCTATTTAGAAGTTTGTGTATTTTCCAAAAATGCAACGAAGCACTTCAAGTTGCCTATTTATTTATTTCCTTTATGTGTGCACTCCGAATTAGTTCTTTTTTGAAATTGCCAAAAATTCACAATTTACAGGTTTGTGAGTCGTTTAAGGGTGGGCGAGAAAGTTGGTGAGGAAAGATGATTTTATAATCTACTTGGGACTTTACCTACACTGTACACATTTTGTAATGATTTGAACAGGAGCCCGTTTTTTTGCAGCATGGGACAATGACAGCCCTGCCCATTACATTTGGAAACAACCTTTTGAACGCCATTTAGTTTTTGGGGTTGAGAATTAAACCCCTTCTGATAATGCTATGAGGGGAATTCGTTTGGCTTTTTATTTTATTTATTTCCATTTGGTTTTGGAGTAAACATTTACTTGTCTTTATAAGCTTCCGAAACTTTGTGCAAAATTAAACAACCTTGGCTAAACATTCACCAACAGGACAAAAAAATTTTTTGCGTTCAATGCTCTGACAGGAGTCTCTATATTTTGACGATAATATTACCAGCATTGCTAGCTCCTTGTCTGTCCTCACGATACTGGCAAAACATAATCAGTTTTGCTTTACTTTTTCAACCCTACTGATTCGATGAATCTCCCATTCATTGGAGGCTCAGAAAAGACAAGTCACAAAATAAGAATGATAGTACTTATGGCAAAAGCCGGATTAATGGTATTGCATAAGATGGACATTTTATAATGATTAGTCCAATATTGAAGGGGCGTTCTGTGACGAAGACATTGACGAGTGCTCCGGAGAGCCGTGCCGTAATGGTGGGGAGTGTGTGAACACTCTTGGCTCCTTCGTGTGTCGCTGTCCAGTGGGTTTCGAAGGGCGAGTCTGCGAGACTAGGGTGGATCCCTGTGACGCTACTTATGGACCAGTCTGTGCCAACGGCGGCGTCTGCATCACTGCCAATGGTCGTGCCACTTGCCGATGTCCTCCAGGGTTCAGTGGGTCGCGTTGTGAGGTGTGTCAATTCCCTTCTGATGTATTCTTTCTTCAGTCTCCCCTTCTTACTGGTGCTCGCTTAATTTATCCAAGTTGAGTTTTTCCTCTCTTCAGGACGCAAATCGATAGTAAAACAATGGGAGGACGGATCGTTTTACTCAACTTTTGCAATAATTAGATCTTGTCCAACCACTTGAGGCCAGCGCTCGTTTCTTTAAAGTCGTGATAATCATTTTCACCTAGTATTTTTGAAATGATATGAGACGTATTACCTTACAAGGTTTCTTCGCTCCCGGTATAAATGCGATTATTGCTGTTGAGAAGCCTCCAAACCCAACATTGCGAATTCGGTGATATGAATATTTATTTATTTATTCTTGTTATAACCATCCACTTCCAGATTTTTTTGCCAAATTGCATCCAGATGCCCCATTTGAGAAGAAAAGAGAATTGACATTGCTTTACGTTGAGCCGAAAAGGTGGTCAGTGTTGTAAATAACGAAAGTCGTTAGTGGAAGCAAAGGGGCCTGTAATGTAACTGTAATCGAGTAATCAGTTGAATGTCAAAGTTTATCGCTTATTCTCATCCATCGCAGAAAATATCCAACTTTGTAGGTATAAATAAGCGCATTTTTATTAACTCCACTCAGACGGAATTTTTTTTTTCATTCCTCCGGTTTGTTAGGGCTCTGCACAAACTCTCTCATATGAACCGTGGACTTGCCACATCAAAGTTCATAAAACCGCTAGTATATTTCAAACTTTCCATCTCTAATTGCTTGGATAGGGGCACTCTGGCGTCCCTTAAGCATAGGCACCAAAGTGAAATTAAGCGTACTTTTAGTGTTTTTGTTCCTTCCCTTCCTTAGACATGACGCAGTTGTGACCATACCGCCTCCACTATCCACGGCAAAAAGTGCAAGCACCATGCGTACACACTACAGGTTCCCTCTCTCTAGTAAGATGAGGCGGGTTTCCAGAAGTTCGTGCCATTTGTGACTTGTTTTACGACCTAGGCAGCCCGGCATCAATCTCCGCATACCTTTTACCCTCAAAGGCATACAAATGCGTGCATAATCAAGTTCTAGTCGTTTTCAGCAACAGTGTGTGTATGCTGTACAACGCCAATAAATTTACCGGAAAGTTAAAAAGGCTATCACATTTGGCATAAAACTGACCATCGGATCAATTGCCGAGTCCATCTCTACTAACCAAGTTAATGCTAACACATGATACATTAACAGTAGGGGGAATCGCTGTGGCCAACCTTCAGTAAATGAGCCTATGAGGTGAGAGCCAGTAAAATCTCCACATCTTGTAGAATGTGGTCCTGTAGTGGTTGGGTTAACACAGGACCAGTACATATAGTAGGACATTTGAATGTGTTTTTAAGCTCACGTTCTGTAATTCTCTCAAAGAAAAATTTATAAGACCTCATTTCTGTTTACGCCAAGTCTCGGCAGCTACAGCACAAGCCCCTTTCTCAAAATCCTATCAGAATACGCGATTGTAACTAATTGAAATTGCCCGTGAAACGATTATTAACAATTCCAGCACAAATCAGGGTTGAGGTTTCAACCGGTACCCGATTTGTTCGTGCTTAAATGCTCCATGTTTTCCATTCTATCCACTCCGTTTTCATTTATCCATCCACTCCTTATCTATTCTATCTTAAGGTGTTTTTCGTCATTTGGATATGCATTTATTACTGTTTATGCCCTTTTATCCTAAGTCTACTTGATGCACGTTTCCGCAGCAATTACTTCAAATAATGACTTTTGTATTAATAAAGAATCATCCTTTTAATATCTATGTATTTTGTGTTCAAAGTGAGAAAGGTGGCGTTGTGTTAGTGGGTGGCTGTCCCAATTAATTTCTCCCATATTGTAGTGGCTCACCCTATTTTAAACGTATAATTTGCAATTAAAAATGTCCGTCCGCTTGCCCACCCACTCACCCATCCACTCATCGTATATACACAGCCGCATGTGCAGTACTCTGGGAAAAGAGCGGCAGAAATCAAACGTAGTTGTTTCCCCGTTCTCATGGATCCACTCATACACTCACCCGCATCCACTCAACTGCAGATCGTAGAGCTTTAGGGTGCTGCTCTTAAAAATGTTCTCTATGTTGCCCTTCAGGTGGAAGGGAACGAGTGCTCCCGACGACCCTGCCTCAATGGGGGGGTGTGTATGGCCTTCTTTGGTTCTTACGCCTGTCGTTGTCCTGCAGACTTCTCTGGACGCCACTGTGAGCGCTCTCTCGCCTTCTCGCCTTGCTCAAACCATGTATGCTTTTCTCTCTACTCCATATTTGTGTAGGTATATGTACGTGAAAACTGGCCAAATGGTTAGTCATGGTAGCTTCTACGCACGCACGCCCACTAGTTCTTCAAGCACCAGAATGGTAGTCGCCTTGTTGTTCGTCGTCAAGCCAGCAGCGGTGCCTGTTTAAACCCGATTAGAGCCTATTGATGCGTCCATCTTTGCGCTGTTTCACAGGTTTATCACTTGATTGCAGTATCGGTGGCGATAGTCGTTCATTTAACCACCGTTCGGTCATTTTGCGGGTAAAATTTAGCATATTGGCTGACTATACCGAGAACAAATCGACCTCTACACTCAAGCGCTCTACTGCTTTAATCCAACATCATTTAGTTTTACTAAACTTTTCTTCTCTCGATTGAATTATTTCTTAATTCAATGTATCACACATGCGTGAAGCGCGGATTCAGATAGGGAAATCGGGTAGTTACACGTGTCACTGGTAGCAAACATGTTAATCCAGTCTCTGCGTTTCGGAGTCATTGATGTTTTATTTGCTATTTTTCGCATTTTATTTTTTACACTTAGATAAAATTCAGGTCGGCTGATCACTTTTCTAGTGTCCACTTTGAATTATCAATCAGCGAAAAAGTTTTCTGTAGGATGTTTACTTGTAATCCAGCCACGTGAAGAAAAACAACTATCTTGTCTTTCCGAATGGATATTTTTGGATAGCTGATTAACAGGGAACTTCATTTTTGATAATAAAGGATTTCCTTTAATTGGGCAAAAGCAATCATTGCCACCAAATCGCATTTTAAACTACCCATTTTTGTAATCAATTCCGTAAAATCCAAGCAAAGGACAAAAAAATTATTGCTATTACAGAATACAGTTATTCTCTTGGAGCAACACCACAGCAGATCCAAGTTACACTTCGAACTTTTATCAAGCAAAATATTTGAATGCACTAATGCAGTCAGTCGACTTACAGAATTTTTGTGTGGCGATTTCACTGAGAAGATGTATTTTATAAAAATTTTGACCATTCATATATGTCAGCTAGCCGTGTGGAAGACCTAGTCTGAGACTAAAGTTACAATAGCGTTAGGATGTGAATGTGATTGGCAGCTCAAACTATTGACAACGTCGTTCTACTTCTTTTTTAGTGCGTTGGGTTTAACGCACGACTTGAACTCTCTGAATGATTTACTTAGATGAAAGACCTGATAAGAAACTTATTTGGCAAAACAGTCACTAGTGCCTAGACCAGGCGAGACTGATAAAAATTCCTCCTACGCATTGATGAATCTTTCGGGTAGTACAACATGCAATCAGACATGCATGCGTGCTCTTCTCAAGCCTAGGAAGTGCGAGAATTTTCCCAACAATGAACTTCAAAGGTGTTGGTGTGCATTGTGTGTGTGTGCATCTTGACTTTTCCGATCATTTGAATACGTCTACATATCTGTCACCATCACCACCGCTACTGCCACCCACGCAGCTCGTGACTCATGCTTTGCTCAGCTCGCTTAATTATAAAATATTCATCTTCTAGCTAAATTTAGTGAGCCACTGCCTTTGGAGACTTTTGTATTTTCTTTTTTCGGATAGGTGTTTTAATTGCATCTGTTGTCCCAGCTGCACTGTTGTATCGTATTGCGGCAACATAAACTTGTGATTGACGGGTTTGGGTGCGAGTAATTCCGCCTTGTGTCAAAACGCAGCAGGGATGTGGAAGGAGGGGGTGGGGTGGAGGGGAGTGGAAGGAAGGGAATCTAACATTCCCTTTTTCTTCTCTCCTTCCTACCTCACTCTGCTCTTGGGCGGCGATAAGTGCTCTGTATTGTTGAGGAATGAATGAAAGCTACCACGACGCCACGTCTTCTTGTATTATCCATGGTTCCACCTTCCTCACCAACTAATGTTCCTTTTGTCCTTTTTCACATTCGTTTGAGCCAGCGATTTGTGAGTTATTATGGACGCGAAATTGACATCTGAGTTCTCTGTTAGCCATATGTGTTTTTCTTTAAATGCACCTCAAATACCTGACTGTCTTGTTGTTTTTAAAGGCACTTCAGTGAAAGTTTACTTACCTGTAATTCCCTACAAAGGCTTGATAGTAAACAACTCATTCAATTGGTGGTAGTTTGCCTTGCGGAGGACAGAATGGAGGCTAGGAGTCAAATATTCTCCACTTTAAATGATTTCCGTAAATTGGTATCAAACCTATCTGATTAGACATTCTCCAGCTCCTTCAAAGCTACTTTTGAATTCACAGACCTCCTCCTTTCATTCTTTTCTTTGCCGAAATATTTCAGTCCTAACTTCCTCTTTGGGTCTTGGAGAAGCACTGGTGCATGAAGAGTGAAGCAGATTCCGATAAACGGATAGGAAAACTGCAATAATCTAACTAAATAACTCATTTACAGTTACCTTCATATTCGTCAATTTCAATTTACTCCTTTCTTCCCTCCAGACCTGTCAGAACGGTGGTTACTGTGCAGGAGGAAGCATTGTAGAGGAGTGTCACTGCCCTCCCGGATTTTACGGTCGCTACTGTGAGGTGACACTCAATCTCTGCCACCAGCTCCTCGAATTTAATATCAAGTCTGACACAGACAGTAGCAGCAGCCTAGGTCGTCTCTTGGGTAGCAAGCACACGCTCTCTCTCACCGCTGCCACAACCGCCTTCCTTGCAGACTCTGCGACGGCGGCGGCCACGACAGCGGAGATGCTGAACTCGCTGCACCTCTCACGCACCGCCTTAGGTCCCTGCTACCCTCCAGGGACTCTTCAGTGTCTGCCGCAACGTGCTACTGGTGACTTTGTGTGTCAGTGCCGACATGGCTTCGAGGGACGCTACTGCGAACAGTGGAGGGACTTTTGTGCCGAGGCTGGTCTTCGACTTGCTGATGGAGGGGTGAGTTAGCCGTCTGACCAGTTGAATGGGACGTTTTTGTAGCTTCCTTTAAAAGACTTGCATCTATTCCCTCTAGAATAAGTAAACTCATATTCTGTGGCATTAATTTGAGCGATTCAATACACTTTTTTAGAATATGATGAAGATTGTTTTGTAAATTCGGTCGTAATCGCGTTGGTAGTAATTGCCTCTCATACGGTGTTCATTTAGTTTAGTGAAAATTTAAGATTGGATGAAGATACCGCGGTTGAATTTCATTCATTTATTATAGTGGTGGAGTTCTACATTTTTTGATAGATTAGCCTTGTTGAGTCAGACCTTAGTAAAAAGAACTGTGAATCCCATCAAAATGATTAAATTTCCATACAAAACTCACAATTGCAGGCCCGTCTTGCAAATTATGGCTTCAACGTCTGGGTACTGCAGTTATATTTCCCTCATACTTTTCAATCAAAGTGAACTTTGGAATCCGAAGCAGACTTGTCGTTTTATCATTCTTGACGTATGCATTTTAAGTTAATGACTTTATTTCTGGGGGAATGGGCCGTGCAAATGCTCAATTTTCGAGACGAATTTAACATAAGTGCACCATCTTCAATAAATTTATTTGATATTTTCATGAGGTGATGATTTTCAATAGGTCCTGTTACTTTCTATCGTAATGCTAATTTGCCAGATCCGAAATTGTTACTCTCTCGAGTGATATGAGCTCTTTGTCTCCCTGACCTGGCGGTTTTTCAGACCTGCCTCCCGTAGTAGTTGTGAAAATACAAATAGAAGTGAAGCCGAAGAAACTACATTCTGGCCGTCCCCGACCTAGACACATCCTCAAACACTACAAAATGGCATCGTGATTGGTCAATTTAATTACTTGGAGGCTTAATCATCTTTTTTAACTCCATTCCTTCTTTTACCCACAGCATATAACTTTTATTTTAATTTCTGGACTTTTCCAGAATTCCATTTCGCAAGGCCTTAATTGCGCATTTAAGCAAGAAAAACCGAGGGCAATTTTTTTGCCATTTGACAACTCGTTTTCACCCTTAAAGAAGGGATTTGTGATGTGCAGAATCAAAGCATTACTAACTGTTGGCACTTTGAATCAAATCTTTCACACTGCGTTTTGTTCCTCTTCCAATTTATTAAATATACCATTAAAACTGACATCCTGACCCACCTTCATATAGGTTAAGGGGACTTCGAAGTTGCACCAGCCAGGCTGAATGAACAATTTGGTGATCGGTTCTTCACCCAAATATACTTTGAATGACCTTACATTATCCTAGAAATTCTCAACCTACAGAGTGCACTCCGGCTTCTCTTTTCCAGAATGTATGTCTTAATGGAGGCCATTGCATGAACCGTCCCCAGGGAGTTGAAACGTCCTCCTCTTCCTCCTCCAAGGAAGAATTCTTCGTTTGTCAGTGCCTCGCCGGATTTAGTGGTCCACGCTGTGAACTACGAACACCTAGTTGTGATGATATTAGCGTCTGTCAGAACGGCGGTGTTTGCACCGGTGAAGGTACCCGCCTCAAGTGCCTCTGTCCCCGAGGTCTTGGAGGAACTTTCTGTGAGGTGGATTTGATTGACGAGTGCGCACATGCTGGAAATTGCTTCAACGGAGGTAAATGCGTCGACGGTCTCGGGAACTACACCTGCGAGTGTCCACCTGGTTCGTTTTAGATGAAAACACATCTACTAATATCATTGGTGGTTGTTATATAGACTTATTTTCCTTATCTGATTCTAGATTACTGTGGGAAACGGTGTGAGCTTAGTGGATTTGCGTGTGCTTTGGAAGCCAGCGCAGATCCCAAACGCTGGCCTGGGGAGGCAGCCGAGGCTCAACTCTGTGTGTTGGCGGAGTGTCAGCGCAAGGCGAACAATGGGCGTTGCGATCCTGAGTGTGACCGATTTGCTTGTGAATTCGATGCTGGCGAATGCCTCTACTCGACTCAATCCCTTGCCATTCCACTCACAACTTATGACAGCAGGCTGATCAAGGCCTTACCATGGGCCAACTGTACTGCTATTCAGGAGAAAGGAATACCCTGTCATCTCCGGTTTGGTGATGGAAAATGCGATCCTGAATGTAACTCCGAGGCCTGTTTATTTGATGGCTGGGACTGTCGTGAAGACCCACTTCAAGTACCCTCTGGCCCTTTTCTACCTATCTTACTCTACTTTTTCGAATCGAAAATTAATATCCTTTTTTATGTCTTTCAGCAACAAGTTGGTACACCGTTCACTAGAATGCACTCTCCAGCACCATCAATTAAACCGGTTGAAGGAAGCCTAATCATCCTTCTTGGTGTCCCACCCTCCCAATTACTTCCAAAAAACGATGAAAAGCGTGATCTACAACGTCGAATTCTAGACGGTTTGAGAGATCTTTTGCGAGTGGGTCTGCGTATTCAAAAGCAACCGAAAACGGGTGCCCCCATGGTTTACCCAGTGCCTTTACCTGCTTCCCAAACGGCCGCTTCAAGATTTGGCTCTCAAAAGGATCCCCTTTGGTTCCCTCTTGAAACCAGCAGTGGAGTGAATGTCTCGATAAACCAATTTATTCTCGATCGGGGAGTGAGGGGAGAATCGTCATCAAATGCAGCTGCCAAGTTGAGTGAGTTGCTCACTCAGCTTACCACAATGACAGATCATTTAGCAAAATCAACCATTCCAGTTGCTAGGCTACGTCGCGACGCTCTCGACACAAGAATCGGAAGTCGGGTCTTCTTTGAGGTCCAGGATGCCGGCTGTCAGCCATCTGGTAGGTGGTTAATAAATGATGTGAATAAAACATGTACTTATGATGTATAAGTAGAGCTAGCATTGATAAACGTTATCTATGTCCTCACAGGCGGCGAAAGTTGCTTTCAAAAGGTGGAGACAGCAGCGCAGTTCATTTCCGCCGCTCTCCGTACCCGCCTATACACACCACCAGTGGACATTCTATCCATAGAAACGGCCTCTCCAGAGGCACTACAACAGATTCTTTCCGAAGAGCCGTTCGGTGGCAGTCATGATGAAACCGTACTTCAGAGGCTGGGATTACGTACAACCCTAATCTATTGTCTTATCGGTCTGGTTTGTGGTCTCATTCTGGTCTCCCTCATTGGTGTTCTTTACGGCATCATGCAGCGTCGTGCACAGGCTCAGGATATAGAACCTGGCTCTGGATACGGACAGAAGAATCTCATCAAAAAGGTTGATCGAAACGTTGTGAATTTTTAAAAAGAAACTTCGAGTTTTGATTTGAATGAGCTGTTTTTCCATTAGATTAAGACAACGTCCATCTGGTACCCCCGCAACTCTGCTATACGTGAGGGCAGGCATCATCTGAGTGCCGCTGGCGGTGCTGGTTGCGGTAGCAGTGGAATATTTGGAGGCTTCACGAGCCTTGCAGGTGGTGGAACGACTGCTGCTTCACCCACTTTGGGCGTCCACGCTCGCTCTCGCGCCATGGCAACACCGCATGGTACTCATCTACCATTATGGTCACGAGAACGTGCTCTTGCTGCGGCCGGTGAGAAAGTAGTAATGCGATCCTCCCCCTATCCACCACCACCGGCTCCAACCTCCACAACGGCAGGCTATTCCCAGGTTTGCGCCACTAATAATGTTGACGGAAGTGTAAGAAGAAGTGGTTGGAAAGGGGTACTTGCTTAAACTAATCTAGTAACTATTACTCTGCATTTATTATAGGTGGGTACCACTGCGGATGCATCGTCGAACACTGCCTTACTGATGGCCGCTACAGACCAAATGCCACAGATAGACGTAAAGGCCTATTTTATGAGTCTTACGGAGCACTTGGTGAGTGGTGATGGCCTTACGGAACCCTTCAACGAGGGACTGATGCAGAAATTAGAGTATCTAAGCAACCTGGAGATGCATCAGTCGGACGCGTCGATAATGTACCGCAGCGGAGGTGGTTCTGGGAGCACTGGACAGAGACACGGAAAACGATCCCAGAATCCTTCTCTCCTGGCCCAGCTCCTATCTAGCACTCTACCCGAAACGGGAGAGACACTACTTCATCTGGCTGCGCGGTAAGACAAAGAGGGGGGAATAGATTTTGCTAAATCGGAGTATTTTAATCCTGGCTTTTTTAATCATACAGGTACAACTGTGCAAGCGCGCTTTCCACACTGCTGGGAGCAGGCGCGGATCCTTATGCGGTGGATGTGCAAGGCAACAGTGTTCTTCTTACAGCAGTCAATGCTTCTGCTGTAGACGCCGCTCGCGCTCTCCTGGTCTCCAGTCAGGCCGCTGCCGATTTTCCACGCCTCTTTGTCGCTTGTCCTACTGAAGATAAAACTACCGCGCTTATTCAAGCCGTTAAAATGGCTGATATTGGTGCGCTTCTCCTCTCCCCATTCCTTTACTTTTTGAGCTCTGCAACGATTGATTTTTCTCTGTAGAAATGGTTGAGCTCTTGCTACAGACAATGGCCAGCCTAATTCCTGAACCAACACCATTGCAAATGGTTCCACCTGGAACTGGGATCGCGGGCTACTCCTCCTCCCTGATGCAAAATCGACGCCCTGCGGCACTCGATCCGAGACTGGGCTACGCACGCCTCTATCCTACCACCACGTCGTCCAGCACCGCTACTTCCGCCACGACGATGTTGATGAACAGTGGCACCGCAGAGGAGACTGCTGGCGGTGGTGGTGGCCTATCGGCCAATTCCTTCGGTGTAAATGCTGCTGATGGCGAGGGTCGCACCGCTCTCCATTGGGCAGCGGTAACCGAGCAGCCGGCGATGGTGCAGCTACTGCTCCGCGCCGGTGCCTCCCACGACGTCCAGACGGTGCACGAGGAGACGCCGCTTACTCTAGCCGCTCGTGAGGGCTCTGTGGAGGCCTGTTCTATGCTCCTTGCTGCTGGCGCCAACATTGAGATTGCAGACTATCTAGACCGTACGCCACGACAACTAGCAGCACAGAATGGTCACACAGAAGTGGTGCAACTTCTCCAGGTCTATTTGTCTGCTTCACAACCTCTTCACCCCCATCCAGCACAAGCTTCGTCCAATTCTTCCCAACAGCAACATTACACCCGGCGTACCGTTCCTTATCCCCAACCAACATTCTTCCAACAAGCAAACCCTCCCCGATACTACCGACCCCCTTCTGTCACTTCAACTGTACGGAACGTCTACTCTGGCGGTCCCACTTACGAAAAGCGGAATAAGTACGAACCCCCAGACTACTCCGTATGCGGTGGAGGGGAGAGTTTCTTAATGCAGTTGGCACCAACCACTACAACGATGACCACAACTGCGACAAATAGCAGCAGTAGCAGCAGCGCCATAGCTATCGCCACGACAGCCACCGCGACAGCGACGAGTGGGGAGGGGGATGTTGGCACTCTCACCACGTCAAAGGCGTATTTTTTTGACCAACCACCGCCACCACAATTCTCTGGACTGGAGAGCCTGAAGCAGTCTTCACCCAGTGGTGGCGGTGGGTATAGTGGCGCAGATGCGAATTGGAAAGTGCGTGGACAGTCATCAGGACCTGTGGGGGTAGCTGGGGCAACGAACGGACACACTCCAAGTTCGGACACGGAATCGCCGGCGCATTGGTCGTCGCCAAGTCCAACGGCTATTTCCCCTCCTTTGGCACCTCCAAAGATGACGGTGGCAAATTCGAGTCAGTATCAGGTGGTGCGTGGTTCCACAAATAACATCAACAGCGCCGCCTGCTGTCCCACTGGCCACCATGCAAGCTACTCTGTGACCCAGCCAGCTACCTCTGGCAGTCTTTATACCGTGTCCTACGCTCCATCAGCAGTGGCGAACGACTGCATCAAATTAGAGCCGCGGGTGTTTTGAATTGCGCTTGTAGCGGCCAGTGCGGCTGTGTACAAAAGTCTATTCTTATTTCTCTGCCTCTCTCTAATCCCCTAGTACTTAAAAGCAATCGGTTTTTTCGCTTCGGGGATTCCCGTCGTCAACACCACCAGAAGCAGCATCCGCATTTTTATGGCGCCAAACTCTGCCTTGCCTCTTTCCACCACCTCCCTCTCTTCTGCTCGGGAAAGCAGCTTGTGCGTCTTGCGCAGGTCAGAATAGACGCGTATGTACATTGTATATATTATATCCTACTACTGCAGCTACTACTATTATGCAACGTTGACCTTGTCCTTCTCCCCCTTTCTGCCTCTCCCACCACGTGTGCGCTCACACAAACAAAGGGTAATGACAGCCCTGATAGTGGGAGTTTTCAGGTATTGTTTGGAGTTGAATATATGTCAAGGGGGAAAGCATATGAAAATTAATGGTAATAAAGGATAATTTGGTTGCAAGAGTAGTAAATTTCCTTGTCTGTTTCAGCGCAAGAGCAGTTCTACCCCCTGAATCTTGCTTAGGTGCTCCTATAACTACTTTTTCTCGAAGCTAGGGGGCCCTATAGGAACCCATCTTTATCAAACTTGAGGGAACAGAGATGGCTAAAAGTTCTCAAGATTCAGCGAAATAGGAATCGTGTAGCTTCAGCCTCACATTTACCCCACAAGTTCAGACGGCTATCCCTTGTATTCAACATAGTGAAGAACGAAAACGTAACATGAATTGGTTGTACTCATTTGGGATCCATAAATTTGAGCTACTAATGGGACGATGGTACTTCATTCCGGCTACTTATGCAATCCCTGGGACGTGGAACGCTGTCGCTGCTTGGTTAATGTGCTTCAATACTCCATATTTTCTTGCATTCGGTGCACTAACTCCGTTTTCGGTACTGCAGCAATATGGCAGCACTAGACGGTGTAAGTGGTTATAATTAGCCCAGGGTTTTGGTGAGGTCATGGAATGGGAAAGCACACCATTGAAGGGCATCGACGTAGTGGAACTGACTGAGGTGCTGATGCTGAATAGATCCTGGAGTACTATCAGAACCCTCTAGAGGACAACCACAATCTGCACTGTGTTAGATTTGGGAGGCTTAGAGGAACAGTTTATTCGATTAATTCCCTCTAAAATGGGCGAATTGGTTTCCAATTAATTTACGCTCTCAACTTTATTTTAAATGTTAGAAAGAGCGGGTACTTAAGAAGTTAACATTGTATGGCCGTCTCGCCTTTTCTTCCTCCCATTTCCGGTAGACAACATTATACACTGCCGAAATGGATGATTACGCAAATGGTCAAAAATTTATGAAGAAATGTGGGTTCGCATCCTCCTTCGTGCTGGCTGGCATTCCACTGGTCATAACTGATCTAACTCGCCTGCTTACTGCACAGGAAGGCTGGTGCACAGCTCTCCCGTTTGTTAGCATCGTCCAGGTGCACCCTCCAGGACTTGTTTCTTTGCTGGATTTTGAGAGCAAGTAGGTCCCCTCCTCATGACAACAAGTGGTACATCATTATAAATGTGTAGTTTATTGCAGTGAGCCGCAGTTGGCTAGCTGATATTTTAGTGAAATGGTGCTTATCACTTGAACTTCATCCTTGCTTCAAGGTGTGCTCAGGGCGATGAAACAGGCTTATAGAGATGTGCTAGATCCCCCCTTCAGGAGATGCTAGATTGACTCGTCAAGCAACAAGCCTGGGCGCTCGCGCCTGAGGTTAAAAAACTGCCTTATCCCCTCTTTCAGTCACAGTAGGTCCTTTAAAAAGTTATGACTCAACACTTCACTGTTCGTCTGGTGCTCTTACTTCGTGGATGGTAAGCATTTTGAACGGTGAAAGGCCGATGAAAGTACGGACCGCAGCTCCGTATGCAAATGAGATTTCAAAATACAGGAAGCAGCCTCAGCGGTTATTGTGGCATAGAATAATAGTGTGCAAGGCCACCACCATAACGCGTGAATGTTATTTGCGTTACCCTTTAAGAGCGCCCTCATCACAGTAATAGTGCAGCCCGGTACGTAGTCGGTGTTTACTTCTCACAATCCTTATTCACTTGTAACACACAATAAGACTGAAACTCAAACGGCGATTTCTGCTGTCTTCGTAAGACTATCCCTCACAAGTACTCCAGCTTCAGCAACCCATGCATTTAACATCACACCACAATCAGTTCTCTACTTTGGTAAAATGTAACTTTTCCATATAATTGGCAACGCCAATGATGTGGATAAGACGACGTCACAGCCACGAGTTGTACCACATAAGCACTCCCCCGTTGCTTGATTCTTGCATAGGCGGCACGGAGCTGTGGTGACAAACTCTCCACATGCTGACAACAAAGCCACTTGCGGACTTGTGCAACTTATAACGTCTTCCAGAAAACATGAACATTATATGTAGTAGAGGCAGTGCGTTGGAGCTCACCTTCACACCTGCGTTGAGTGATGCATCGAATAAGAGCCAGATGTCTAACTGAACCAACTGGTTACTCTAGGAGAAAGTCAAAACTCGGCAGAGAATAAAAATACACGAGACACGTTCCAACCACGATGAAAATGATTGGAAGTGTGAATGTGCAATTTTATTTACAAGATGCAGTGGGTCGACAGGGAACTAGGGGATAGGAGCATCGCGGGAAGTGCCAGGCACTGCACCTTCCTGCCTCGCATGCCCCTCCTTTTCGCGCATGCAGGCTTGACGCCGCATGGAAACCAATCTGATCACGTCATCTGCTTTCACGGGATACAGGATACTCTCCATTATCACTGTAACAGAAAAGAGAACGTTGGTCTCATGGGAGCGCTCAGACAGGATAGAGGAAGCGAGACTCACGCCGGCCGACGGAGAGATGATTGGGCTCGGTCTTGTCGGTACGCACTCGCAGCACCTTCCAACCCTGGATGGTGGGGTCCACATAGCACTCCACAATCTTGCCATTGAGGTCCTGGTCCTGCGAGGTCACACGCGCCAAATGTGCGCTTGGCACCGAGGAGCCGCTCAAATATAACTCCCCCACATACCGGCTCACCTCCCTGAACACGAAAAGCACAGTAACAACCATTTTGAGCTCCTATAATTCTTAAATTTCTACGCTTTGACAAAGAAATGTGCACTAATACACAAACACGAAGCAGATTTGTAAACAATAGTCAGATTCTGTGAAAATAGAATCAGAAACAGATACATATTTACTTAATGCGTGCCAAATAGGCATAAATATTTGGCATCAAGTTTTGATTGGCGATCGATGTAAAGCCAAGTGTCCTAAATGGGTCTCGGCGGCTACCCAAACCACAAGTTTTGCACTACAGTACTGAACGAATTAGTATGATCCAAATGGAATGCTCCTGATGAGCGCATTCCAAAAGCCTGGCCCCTCCGCTGTAAGGATTTGGACATAACCATCATAGATGGCTAAAGGGTATCCAAATGATAATGAAGAGTAAGATAGGAAAGAAATCAGGACGATAGGGGAACCAATAACACACTTGTACAAAATTCACATATTGAGGACCGAGAGCCGTGTAGCCCATAACTTCGTCATCAGTAACTCATGTGCCAGTAAACAACAAGTTTTCTAGGGAGAAAAAAAACTAGCAATGCCTTCGCATAAATCTTCAATCTGCAAAAGCTTCACGAATGGTTCAACCATAGGAAAACCAGAAACGCACGCAAGCGCAGTGTGAAAGTGGATGCGACAGCGAAAGTCAATGGTATTCAATTCCGGCGGTTTCCACTTCAGCGTCTCATTGCAGGTACCCAACACGTAGGCGTCCTGTGGTCCTGCTGGCTGGAAGATCAATCCATCAGTCTCATGCTGCAATTCTTCTCGGTTAGGAATGATAAGCTGTGGGTGGGTGGGGGGGGGGGAAATACAAGAGTAAGCAATACTGCAAATAGTTTAGATACCACACTCGCCTCGTCAAATACTTTATTCGTCAAAGCTTTGAGCTGCCTGCACACCAGCTACTGCAGTTACATAAATATGAAAAATTCAAATAAGGCGAGTTTCAATGAAATAGAAAGTTCCAGAACCAATTTCGTTTCTATTGAGCTCCACCTCCACGAGGATTGAGGTAAACACGACCAAAACACAGATCCGCTAACTGATAAACTGCGAAAAAACCACTATTAAATCCTACTCGAATTGGAATCGCCTATTGGGACAAGAATTAGCAAACACATTCACGGTTTCCAGCTGAAAATCGTACTTGAGGACACCATTTTACTATTCAACACTTTTACGGTGTAAAAAAGTTCCAGAAACGACTGTCGGAAAGAAACTTCTAAAGCACTCGAACTACGCGCCATGCATTAGGCAGCCGTATACATTGATTCTGTTCAAGCACAGATAAAATTAAAAATCAAAAAGCCGTCTCCTACTTTTACTACTTCTAATAAACTGCCTGTCAAGCTCACCTTGGGAACATAACCCAACGGGTAAAAGATTTTCTTTCGCACAGAGAACGTCTGTTTGGTGAAATTTACCAACTCTTTGTGCCCCGCATCATTCCTGGGGCAAATGATGAACCTCTCAATATAATTTAATCGACTCGCGAATGGCTCCCTGCCACAAGGATAGCCCTGGATTACCACGGCATCGAAGACCAGGAACTTAATCGGCCTATCGGGAGTGTTATCGAAGGCCACGAGCTCACCGTCCAACAGGGTGTTCACCAGATGCCCGCCTGGTTCGGTCATGAAATCAGATGGAGCAGTATTGTTCTGCCGGGCCTTCAACGCCTTCTGCAACCACGAAACCGTGGGGAACTCTAAGCACCCCACCTTGTAGACAAAATTGCCCCGATCGATGAGATAGACTCGCCGAGGACCGTGAACGAGCATGAGATAACGAATCCCATCTGACTTGTACGTCACCACATAGGGGTTGTCTACAATGAGACGAGCGTTGCGACGAGTCATGGAGACGGGTTGGCTGCCACGAAAACGGAGTGTAGAATCACAGTTAAGCGGGAGACTGAGGGGCTCGCGGCGGATGACCTCAGAAAGACTGGAGACGGGAGGGTGCAGAGGTTCTTGGTCTGTACCCTCACTGCGAAGCCAAACACCGCCCAGCTTGATGAGGTAGTCGACTACGGTGCGGACGAGATGTGCCTCCTCGGAGGCCTGATCGAGGGTTTCCACGTCTATCACATCCTCCATCAGCTTGGGTTGGCCTGGCGGTGTTGGCGGCAGGCGCGTAGTGAAGGTGAAGTTGGAAGAGACGGAAACTATAGCGTCTTCGTTACCGCTACCAGCGGTGATATCCTCACCATCATTTCCGTCGTCGACGTCATTATTGTGTTTTTGTGGACCATCTGGATGTTTGCGCTTCCTCGAAGGTGCGGAAGAATCGGCACTTTCAAAGGTTTCTTCTAAATTAAAACACCGGAATAGCAGGACATTCTTTACCAATTAGACTATCCCCACGTTAACAGAGGGGTACAATGCGACGCTGCATTTCATTAGACAACTTTCTTCACCAGTTAAAATTACTTTAATAATAAGACATTGTGAAATCTTCTATGCTAATTGGTAGGTTGAACAAAACATGGTTGAAGTGACCAGATAACATCCTCGATGAAAAATTCCGTTTTAAAATGATTATTTCCAAATAACTTCACACAACACAGTGGCTCCACCTGCTTCAAATGAGGCTGCTAACTAAAAGCCTCATTTTTTCCGGAATAAAAACATTGTTTTGCTATGCGTATGAAGTGGCATTTAAAAATCACCAGCAAACTCCCGCGTTTAAATATAACCGAAGTGTCACAAAGGGGCAAGTAGATGAGTACAATTTTAAAAAATGTCAAACTCGAAAAATGGGTTCCATCAAAGCTGCCAAAGGCAGCATAGGTAATGTTTATTAGTAAGCAGAAATTACGTTTCAGTAGCAAATTTTACGATCTAATGAAAAGAAGTCTTACCATAGCACCAGTCAGGGAGTTTCGGGGCAGGAGGACAATCGTCAGGATCATCGAATCGTTTGTAAAGCTCCATGAGATAGTTCACCTTGTAGATCCCCGGAGGGCGAGCATCTGAGAATAGCTTCAGGGCAAGTTCCAAACTAGATGGAAAGAGATAGATATAAAACAAGCATTTAAGACTTATCACCAAAATAGTAGTATAACCATCGACGCGTGAACTCGCCTGTAGTTGCATTCGAGAACAAGGTAAGCCACAATCATAAAGCCCGTTCGATTGAAGCCGTGAGTGCAATGAACGCCAATCTTTTTTCCATTTTCCTTGTTCTTTGACACGAAATTGTTCACTACGCCAATGAAAAGATTCACCTGTTCTTCCGTCGGACACTCCTCGTTGCCCTTACAAGCAATTTTCACATAAGCACAACCGTGCTCCTCTATCTCTTTCCGATGGTAAAAGCGGGTGGATTTGGTAAGATCAAAGACAAGACCAAACTGGTACTAAATTAGTGGGAAAAAACAGTGTAATTAGTAGGTTCTGGAGGCATTATTGCATCTTCCGAATAAACTGATATAAGTTTTCAACAGTACTACGCAGTGATAAGTGCGGACCAGTGACCAAATAAGAGACTAACCGGTTTGATATAATCGAACAGACTGTCTGGATCAAAAATTTCATCGGGAGGAATGAAGTCGGTGTACTTATGATCAAGAGGGGTTTTGAAAGGGATAAACAGATCAACGAGAAGGCCTCCCACACGAGGGCACTTTAGCCATCTCGGAGGGAAGAAGAGACCTCGGCGGGTACTCATGTTCTATAAAAACAATGAATAATACAAAAATATGCAGTACTTTAACTACTTATTTATCTCTTTGTCTCGATTTCAAGGGAAATTAAAGTTCCGCCTTCGTACTTCCGCTAGGCAGCATGGCATCTGGGCCACACTAGTAGCTCTTCGAATCTTCTGTACTTCTATTATACAGATTCTGCCCCCAAAATTGTCTATTTTCGACGTTAAGGTAGTGCCGAAGCGATACAAATGCATGTGATTAAGTATCAGTATTCCACAACTTTAGTACTGATCTAATGCAAAATACTGCATAATCCAACGTGAAAACAGAGAATTACTGCAGTTCCTTACTGCAAGCTTCCCATCTGTGATGTATGCAGACACATACACAAGAAGCAGTAGTTCGAGCAAATTATCAGTTAAATCGATGTTAACAAGTTGATGCAACAAGACTAGCAAAAAGGCACAGCCTGAATAAAATTTCGCTACAATCCCATGAATAGTGATGAAACAAAACAGATAAGTATTACCATACAGCACAAAGGGACGCGATACCCACTATGCAATCTTTTTAATTCATTAATCCCCTCTGTGAAAACATTAGACCAAACACCCCAAGCATAAAGACGCGAAAAAATAGACACTTACCAAACGCCACTTCCCAAACAATCCGCCGCTACTTGTTTTAAGTCGCGTGTCAGATTATTTACAACTACTTACTGTACATTTACCGTTTAAGATACCTGAACTGCATCTAAAAGCAACCTTGAAAAATTATCCTTATTTATTCTATAGTCTACTGTATTTCAAAATTTATGTTTTTTTAAAATTCTGTTTTCCTAGAAGCGTAGATTGTTATAATTAGCGAGTAATCATGATAGAGAACGCAAGAACTACTTAGGTATGTGCGTCTTACTGTACCGTGCAGCAACAACATCAGTGAATTTCGGGCACTACAATCTATGCATCAATCCCCAAAGCTTTTCATTTTACAAACATCTCAGAGAGTAGTGCGGACCACTACCTCTCACAGGTAGATGGTAGCTGACATCTGTAATGACGTTGCACCCAATTACTGGTAAAAGTCAATGCTGCCTACCTCAAAGTTATGAAGGCCCTAAGAACGAATACACCCTACCTCCCTCGAACTGCAAAATCCGCACAACTCACATCCCACCAAATCCTCCGCCTCTCATGTTCCGCTGCACCAAAATCCGGTCAGGCACACACCAGCCCCGTCTCCACTTACCTACGAGAAAATAATATACACCTGCAATCAACCCCTTCAGTGCCATGAACAAGGGTGACCCAGGTAGATACCGGTCCAAGGGACACAAGCCTCTACATCAGAAGAATTTGGTTTTACCTGGATGTGGTAAAAACTAATGTACATACACAAACGGGGCAGCATGATTGCAGTGGATCATGGCGACAGCAACGGTAGTGATAGCACGATCGAGTCTTCACACGGTTGGCAGTAGCGACGGTAAATAGCATTGGCAGCACTGGTAGCATTAGCAACAGTGGTAACGGTGATAGCGAAAGAGTTAGTATATGAACGGAGAGGACCTCAAGGGAGAGTTATTATACACAATGGAATTAGGTCAATCTCTACAAGCACACACACGCACGAAGGGGAGAGTGGAAGGAGAAACAGTGGACAAACCACACACGAATGCCAAGACAAGTGTTTCAAAGAATCCAGAACCACCGCCACGGGGTGTTTGTGCGCATGCGCGCGCACGCATCCACTTTCAGTTTCCTCTTTGAAGAAGTCGTTAGAACAGGAAGAGTGAAAAGTGAAGCATTATCGTTTTCGTGTGAGAAAGAGAAGACCATGTACAAAAGGAGGACGAAAGGAGGTAGTGTCCCCGTACGCGCGCGCGCAGACGTACATGTGCATGTGTGGACGTGGTAACAATTGCAATACTACAATATGAGCACTGATGGTAAAAGAGGAGCCGCTGATGCTGCTGGGACGAAGAGGGATGAGATGTACACATATGACGCGGGAAATAGTCGAAATAGGTGTGTGTGCGTTCACGTGAGTGCAGGAGCAAACATGCACTCTAGAAGGCAACTTGGGAGATGCATTGAAAGAAGACCAAGACCAAGAGGAGCTAGGAGCGGACAATGAGTGGGCGGGTAGGGACAGATACACAGAGGTAGTGATTGCTGTTGTCGGAGACTTGAACGCTGCTGCTTCTGCTGCATTTGAGAGGTGGTGGAAAGACGGCAGAACGAGAGACAGGTGGAGAGCTGGTTGGATGGAACGGACTCGTTCACCATGCACGAACACACGCACATATACGCATGAACACGGACAAACGAGGAGCCAAAGAGTGCACCGCTACACGGATTCTATCGTCGCAGGTCCAGTACGACCACCTAAACGTAGCAGAAAAAAAAAAACCCATTAACTGGTGCACGAACACCCGCATGTAGGGCGCAACTGATTGCCAATAGGCTGGGGTTAAGAGGTCTGTTCATCAGCAAATGAGAATTTAAGGTAATCCAATCAGGAATACAACTTACAGAGCCGTCAGAAGCACTGGCTCCCACTTTGTCCCCTCGGGAATTCCAACAAACCTCAAAGATGCCTCCTGTGCCTCGGTACGTGTTGATAGGTTCACCGGTCTGAAACGAAACAAAAGGCGCTGAAACTGCTGTACCAGTGGCGCAGGTAAGGAGGTACCCAATTCTATTGCCAAGAGCCGTAAATGTAGAGGATTGCATCAGGTGGTGTTAGGCTACACGTGTAGCCTTACCGAAAACAGGCAGGTATAAATGCATGCACATACGTAAACACACACACACACACACACACACACACACACACACACACACAGGTAAACACATGCGTGTGCTAGTGATTGAATGTTCAAGAACACAAACTACCACAGATGCCATCGCATCAAAGGGCTGAAGGTTACCAGCGAAATGCCAAGTCACTTCAAAATCAACCATTGTTAACCCTTACTAGGAAAACGCCAATCTTCAATCCCCGGTGCTTCAACAACGATTTTACAAAGAGGCGACTGATTACGTTAAAAAGCCGTCTCCGATGCAACTACGGAAATTGAATTGCGGGTTGACAACTACCCACCGGTTTTAAGTTTTGCACTATGGACAGCAACAGAATTTAAATTGGAGTGAAATTCCCAAACAAATAAGCTTGATTAGGTGTCATTGAAGAAAAAAACGAAAGAGATCGACTTGCCAAATATGATAAGAGTGGACTTATTTCCTAAATGCACATCTTTAAGGCGATTTACTAGCAGAAGCAAAACACGAGCATCACTGAATTCTGAGAGATCACAAGTTAACGAATTCGGAAGTATGTTCATGGTGAAATAATGTTATCATGAGGCTTTCGCGTTTCAAGTCTAGCTTAATTACACTGCATTAAAATGATGAGGAATGTCGTAGTGTGATTACTGGGGTAGTCGAGAATGGGGGACACGCAGCGGTGTGGCAGCTCTTTTAGCCGTCAGCCCGGCAGGAACCGACCTCCACTTCTGTGAAGAGCTCTTCTCGCACCACCACAGCACTAGACTTTCAAACCTTCTATACACCTATAAAAACCCACATCCAGACCTGCGCATCCCATGACGCCGTTGGGAGTTCTCCACATGCGATAAGGCAGCTCATGGGTAGGATTCGCTACGGCAGCGGAAGTAGTTAGAAGTACCAATGAGACAAGCAGATAAGGCTCCTTCAAAGAGGAAACAGGGGCAAATCAAACGAAAGATTTAGTCTCTCAAGGGAAAGCCTGCTGAATCTACCAATGCCAACTATGCTAGTGCCCTCTCAGTCCTCCTGTACACACGAAATAAACCTACCTATACTGCGTTTCCAAGTCTAAGTGTATTGAATTGTTTGTATGATCAAGGTGCAGTGGAATAAGCGTCAAAACGGAGTGCAGAAAAGGAGAATGGCAACCAACTCAGTTGTCCCAGAACCGGGTCTGAGAGAAGAAGGATTCCACGGGAAGAGCAGCAAAGGCTCACAGACGCGCACAAATGCACACATGCAAGGGAGCTTAGCGGGGTAGAGGGCCCCAGAAGGCGCATGACTAACGAGCACGGTGAATGAATGACGCATAATGCACGCGCGTGCGATGATTTATACACAATCACGCACACACACACACACGGAAAAAGGACGACGGTGTGAAGAGCGCGCAGCCGGGCGCAAGAGGAGGACGAGCCGGCCAGTGAGGCGAGCAAGCAGTTGAACACGATGTTGGTCACTTTTTCACATGAACGCAAACGGCCAGGTGAAAAAGGAATGCTGGAAGGGAGGGTGGAGTAGAGGGGTGACTCACATCAACATTCCAGATATGGACACACTGGTCGAAGGAGCCAGTGGCGAGGTAGCGCCCATCAGGACTGAAAGCCACACTGTAGACGGGTTCCGTGTGCCGCTGCAACGTCTGCCGACACGTCCCCGTAGTCACATCCCACAGGCGCACTGTCGAATCGAAGCTCGCGCTGTAACAGACAGAGAAGCTAAGACTCCATTTCAGTGGCACTCCCGCCCCTATTCACTAGGGGGCATAGATCGAGCAGTACACAGGACAAATCGACACTGATTACCATCAATAACAATAGAGCACTTATACCTCGTTCACTTGACATTATTAGACGATGCTGACCAACATCTTGCATAGTGATCCGCAACACAAAAGAACAAGGGGCTGCTATTTTCACTCTTACTCGAAAAATAGGGGCTGGTGGTGACTCACCGATAACCACGAGACTGAATAAACACACGGTGAGAGCCAGTGAAACAGCACAGTAAACCCGTATGATTAGAATTGACCTTTGTTTATAGCCATGCTAATTCCATGGGGGTATGACACTGCCAAAGTAAACCAACCTTCCATCAACCACCTTCCGAGTCACTCAACGCTCAGCTTGCGGCAGTCAAGACGGTGCACAAAACGCCAAGTTTAGAAACACTAGGCTGCCATTAGTTGGTGGAGGTGACTAAGCGCACACACACGTACGCGACCTTGAGGGAGAAGGATGAGGGCGGCATGTCTGCAAGCTGCAAAACCACAGTGGGTCTAACTTAACCAGCCTTGGGAAGACATCACTATCTCGTTTGGATGATAAATGAAGCGAGACTGCATGGGGGTACGCGTATGCAGACGTGATGCTGTTTCGAAGTCTAAAAGCAGTGCTGGGACCCAGTGAAGGTAATGTAAAGCATGCGGAAAAACACAGTCGGCTGTATTTGGTGCCTTGGGAGCGCAAAGCGTCATCGCCTAAAAATAACTCACGCAGACACAGCAAAGGCATAAACTTTCACGTGCACCTAGCGCCCCAGTTAACGGTGAAGACGCCGAAAACATATGCACGCGCACATCATTCGTGATTCATTGCAGTACCAGTGTGTGAATGAGAAATCGCCCCACCACATCAAGGTCGAAATAACTCTGCTTCGACTCAAACCGTCTGACCTCCCAGTGAGGTTTCAACGCGGGTCAGACCGCTCCAGCGCAGGTGGGATTGAGAAACAACCTCGTGTTTGGCATACTGAAGATCACAATAAATTGGGCGCACTTTTAAAGACAAATCGGTAGTATCTCTCAACCTTGAGTGGAATTCATCTCGGAGATGGCGATGTCATTGAATTCGTCATCCCCCAGCTGTTTTCCATACAGATGTGCCCTTGAGACATAACTTCGCATAATTCCCTTTCGGTTATTGTGTATGCCAAGATCACCTTTCCAAATTCATTTGCCTAGCCCCTCCGTGTGAAAGTCGTCATGGTGTCACACACACCTATGACTACTTGAATGACTTCAAGTTTGACGAAAAAATGAAATCATGCTTTATCTAGTGACAACTTTAATCACTTTACGCCAAAACTCCCATTTTGCCTCCATTCTTTTGTTCTCTTCGTGCCAAACTGACCATGATTTCAAGGACAAATTGGACAGTTAAGACTAGGTACAACTCGGAGTCATTACGGAACTCCAAGCTACTACTTGCTCTATACATTAGGGACAATTCAATGACTTTTCAGCTTCAAAGCAGTCAATCGAGTACCAAGTAAAGATTTTAACACACCGACAAGAGATGCGGATGGACAACTACCAGCCTGGCTGGGAGGAAGATTAGTCACCAAACTGGTGTGCGCTTGATGGCCGTGGCACACATTGTGGGGAAACTAGGTCATCAACGCCGTTGTAAGTGTGCGTCATAGGGACATGCCCACACGCACCACATCATCACGTCGCCGGCCGCAGCTGCCGCGCGGGTGCATATTAACACATGTTCTGACGAAGATGCGAAATGTGTACATAATGGGAACGAACCTGGCGAGCCACAATTGGGCGTTGGGGTAGGCGGTGCCGGGACCTGTAGGGCTCCACTTGATGGTGTAGATCTCTTTGGCATGACCTTGCAGATCATGGATGCACTGATCACTGTTCATGTCCCACACTTTCAGTGTCCGGTCATCCGAACACGAGGCCAGCAGTTCACCGTTGGGGTCCCACTTAATCGCATTCACTTCGTTCTGGTGTGAGGATAGAAGGTCAGTCACTTTCAGTCATAAACAGTTTTTCTTCCTATGACAACGCATTAAAAAGGCGCAGTTGTTAAATTCACCATCGGTTGTTATGACTACGAGGAGAGAGGAGGAATTAATGACCTTGGGACGGAAATGACCACATTATCATACAATGTACGTGCACGCGTACTTGCTGCTGTCTAACATAGCCAAGACTAGAGGTACGCACACACGCACGCATCATAGGCACGCACAACGCGCGCGCACGCACGAACGTACACAACGTACGCATACACGGACAGTTCAGCGTCTCTCCGCCTTCTCCTCCCACCCATCGGTAACTGAAAGCCCTATTAATAGGTATGCGTGGTCGATGAAGCCTGTCAACTCTAGGTCATGCACACTTCCTTCAGAGCCGATGCAACAACGCGTCACTGCTACTACTACTGTTCGGAGAAGACAGGGGAGAGGAGGCGCCGTGTGTCCACGCTCGCCATGACAACGAGGTAAAAGATGACACAACAGATCGAATGATGGTTATCACTGAAAGGCGCACGACAGGGAGGCAAAAAGCGGAGGAATGGATGATAAACTAGCTCGATTATGCAGAGGCAAAACAATTCTCACGCTTCTCAAGGACTACACTTGCAGAGAGGTACATACGTGGGCATGTAATTAAAGTGATGCATCTCCACGCCGTGGCACATCAGTCACGATTGGTTGCGCCACATTGAAATGAAAAGTGAACGAGAGCTAGTGTGTGCTAGCACAAAACAAAACCGTTACATACTGTGTTCTACAACTCTCCCCTCAACTGAAAATGGAATTTTGAAACAGTTGGACGAAGGAGGATGACCGCCATAAAGGCTAGTTGTTGGGTCCCATTAACAGCATCAAAAACGCATTCTTTGTGCGGGTAGTTAACATCTTCTACCGAAGGGGATAATGAGTTACTTCACTAACGAATAAATTTTTGTGGAGAAATCTCACAGTGGCAATTTTTGCTCTCTCCACAAGCGCATAGACAGTGTCAGTAATGACACACTCGCTCTCGCCTGGTGTAACGCACTTTTACCTCGAATTTCACGCAACAGATGGCGACGCATGCGTATGCGCTTGTTGCATTCTACAGGAGGGGGAGGAAAAGGCCTTGGAGGACTTTGGCCCATTAATCACTAGAGAAAAACAGGAGAGCAAGAAGCGGGCTTGGAGAATACATACGTGCGCAACGGCAACCGCTGTTGCATACAACCTTTTTGTTCTAGCGTGTTCTCAACCAGCGTCAGATGCATGTGACGCTCGGTTTTTCTACTGGAGCCCGCAAGGCAAAAAGCGTGTGGCGTGTGGTCTTTAACAGATCATGAGAACTGGCTTTACCAAACTGCGTGATTTCAAAGCAAAAAGATTGACACAGGGAGTTTTCGATCCAAGGCAAATCGCACCTTTTAATTCTTGAGCAGGTGCTGAAGTGACCAGTTCGGTAGCCCAAATGGTGGCGTCAAATAAGAACGATACGTATGGGCTCTAAGAGTCTGTTTTCTCTAATACTCTGGTAGCTATTGCGTCAACTTGAACCAGACATGGGTATGGATGTGATTGACATTGAAACAGCGTGTTACCTTGATGGTCACGTACACAAGCAAGCCGCAGCCATGAATGCCCCGAAAATAGTGAAAAACCACGACCTACTGCGTTGGGAGTTCAAAAGCCGAGAACCACTCATACGTTCGAAGCAGGCACGTATTCGCATCCACAGAGAGTAAAGCGCGGCTCAAAGAAAGCAGCTTCGACTAGGAGCATTTGCTAATGCCACATCCGGCTTTTTGTGTTCACTTTCACGTGAGCTGCAGACCCAGGCACGAACTTTCATAAATCACTCGCATACGCACACACTGTGCATGTAAAAAATAGCCGCACACACACACACAAGATTGCACGTCGAAGCGCTGGAGGAAAAAAACAAGGGGTTCAAAACGAAGCGTCAAATACCACAGAACGATCGTTTAGACAGGAAAGTAGAAAAGGTGAGAATAATGCCATTTTACTCAACGGGAAGACGTTACATACAGACTCAAGTGCATAAAAGCAAAAAAAAAATAGAGAATATCTTTGAGGTCAATATTTACAAGAGCCTGTGTGTGGGGGTGGGTGTCAATTCTTCCCTCCGGCTTTTCAAATGACAGGGCAGAGCGGAAGCGTATTGGCTTTTTTATTTACAAACGGCACACTGGCAAGCTAACGAGCGGAAGGCGAGTGATAAAAATAGACCAACCGCCCACGCACACACACCAGGCTGTTAAAAGAGGCAGGTAGGCAGAAGGGTGTATGAGTATACGGGCATGCGGCAAAACTAGATGCGAAGAGAACTCACCCCATGCCCTTTAAAGGTCTTTAGTGGGGTGTCAACCTTCAATTTGCACACGTAGATGTAAGTATCGGTGGAGCACGAGGCAAAGGTGTCTGCCGACTTCCAATCGACGTCCAGAGTGGGTGCTTAAAAGTTGAAAATTACTTCAGTGCAGAATAGGCAAATTTAAGTAATCATAAATGGGGAACTGGACGTACCCTGATGAAAGGCGAACTGTTGGACGATCTGGCCCGTCTGAGCCTCCCAGATAATTGTAGTCTACAAGGAAAAGTTGCGCGTATGAGTAGGGGCCTTTCCTCTGTCGCGCAATCCATTTGCTCCCAAGGTCACACATTGCAAAAGTTAGGAGGACATCGTGCAATAAGCGACGAGTGTCAGTGATCTATTAAACCCTCCCATACACATGGGAAAGGAGATGCAGAAGCACAGGTGAATTAAGCCTACCTTATCGACTCCTGCAGTGAGAATGTAGTTGCCCTTCCGATTCCACTTGAGGGCAAATATAGGGCCTTTGTGCTGACCCAGAGTCTTTTGTAAATTTCCTACAAAAAGGTCAAATGAGACTTTGGAGAGGGGTGGGTTCCTCACAATCCCAATTAAGTAATCCAATGTTAATTTACAACAGAAAGTCCACCTTGGACTTAAAAGCAAACCCAAACACGTCCTACTCATGCCTGACCAGGGGCACAAACCAGTCTTACTTGCTCACTCAAATACTGGGCTACTAATGACACTATGGGAATGTTTAGAGCGTTGATTATTCATCCCACTAAAAAAAGAGGGGAAAGGACGAGAGGATTTGAGTGAAACGGTACGAGAAAAAGATGGGTCTAACCAGCACATGGACATCGATTGAAGGGTAGGAGAAAAGAGAGAAGGCGGAAAATGGGGCTGCAAGGCGATTGGAAGGGCAGATGCGCGCGCACGGACTAACGCTCTCGCCACCTCTCTCGAGCCCCTACAGGCAGCAGCAGTCAGCCACGTGTGCACACAGAGTGACGCGCAAACGCCTCCCCGCCGTGACGCAGCGCACCGCGCCATGCCACGGTAAGGGCTCGCGGCAAACTGGTGCTGCGTACACGCCCACGGAGTAATGCTGTTCACTCAGGCACCCATCTACCCTAAAAACCCACACACCACTGACACCGACCACAGAGTTCATTACTACCAGGCTTCACCCCTGTGGTGACCCCTACTCTATCTGCAGCAGAAAGTACTGCAAACGCCAACACGCTACACCCCCGTCTGATGGCCAAGAGGGTAGAAATGAGAGCAGTAGCCAAGGCACAGAACGGGATGTGGAGACCATAACTTGACACACTGTGCCAACAGCAAAATTAGCAGAACCATGTCCTTCCAAGGAGGAGCGGGATGAAGAGTATCCACACAGATGGGAAAAAAGCAAAATAGGACAAATTACCCTCAGTGTCCCAAACTCGGGCATAGCCATCGTAGGAACCGGTTGCGAGGAAACTTCCATCAGACTATAAAACCAGAAAATTTGAAGTACGTTGAACAAATTAATTTGAAAGTAGCAGGAATTATTAATGAGGGATTTGATGATAGGTCGGGAACAAACTAGCTCTCAGTGGAAGTGTGCGATCCATCTTTCACTGAAGAATGTATTGATATGGTGAGACGAATGATAACCTATCCCTCAATCGAGTTACTGAGATCTCCCCATTACTGATAGTGTGCAATAAACAAGATGTGCAAAAACCCCTGGGTGGAGCAGCGTACATTCCAGTCCAAGGAGGTGACATCCTTGGCGGAGAGGACAGAATGGCCGTCACGACTGATGCAGTGCTTGAGGATGATAGGAGAACTGCGGAAATTCGTCGGCGATGTGTTCTCCAAATTCCATATGCGAGCTGTAGAGTCACCGGAACTGGCAAAGGCATAAACACAAAAGCACATGCATAGTGAACCCGAGGGGACCGAATTTTCCAACAAAACAAAGACAGAAGTGTAGTCTACACAAAACACTATGGCAGTGGGAGTGCCAGCGGCAGCGGTCAAACATCGCCTTGGTCGCACATTCTAAATGTGCTTGCAGAAAAAAATGCTGAATTGATTCAAAGCACACAAACTGAGTGGAGTGACTTCGCAACTCAGAAAGGCCCTTTATTTCCAACGTAAAAGACAGTAGAAATTTGAACAGTGATTTACATGAAGTTCGTAGGCAGGTAGCAGGATAAACGCAGCACAAACGCACACGCGAGTGTGCACGCGTGACTGCTGACTGTGGATGCAATGACGCAAGGCAGCCGCAGCGCACAATAAAAAGGTGCCCAGCGGAAACAGATCAGCAGCCATACATGGTGTGCGCACACATACACACGCACTCATGGAATAGGAGGAACAGGGGCATCTCCCTTTCTCTACATGTTTACGCTCGTGTTTTTGTAGAAGCAAAAAGTGGTCAGCAGTAGCTGAGGTATCTACTACACAGCTACAAGCGCAGTCCTATTCAAGGGAGCTTCAATCAACTCGACTAATAATAGAGGATGCAAGTAAGTTAAATACAGACGAAATCACGAACCACCTACTTCGATCATATTTTTCATGGAAGAGAACACATAAGCGCACTAGGAGTGGGATTCTCACAGACAGCTGGTGCTTTTTCAGACAGCGAATCCATGACCAAGAATAATTAATGACAAGCGGCAGAACGCATTTATGCAAGTGTAAATAATTCCCATTGGGGGACCGTAACCGCGCGGCTGTCAGAACAGCCACACGCTTACACGCAGGCAAGATGGGCACATGACACGTGTTAAACGACACCGAAATATTTCTTTACTATGGAATTTTTCAGATAAATCAGAAGGCTATAAAACGAGCAGTTTGGATCTGAGCATCGCGTGCACACAGAGCCAGTCACAAAACACGAGCTAATGGGGGAGTTCATTAAGGCCTAGCGGCACTGAGGCCGCGTCGAAAAACATGCAAGGCTCAGCATGCTAGAAGGGTGGAGCTTGGCGAAAAACAAGCATGTTTTGACAAGTCTGGGTAGCGTGCATTCGCGCCAGTTTTTAGGATCTACAAGACCTACTACAGAGTTAACAGTTCACTCGCATAAAGGTGGAAAGTTGTTCAAACCCCGAACAGGCAATTTTAATTCATCCTATGTGCAAGAAGTAATGGGTTCCTAGGAAAACTATCTACATGTTAGAGTGACAATGAAGAATGGAAATTATGAGAATGCAAACTCACCCAGACGCTAGCATGTCCGTGCGAGGATTCCATGCGCAAATAAAGACCTCCGAAGTATGACCACGGAGAACTGTGATTCGGTCCTGAGGAATGAGATCGGGATCCGGGGAATGAGCGGAGACGCTTGGAGGTGGTGCCGCCGGTTGGCCTACTGGCGGCTGGTGAGGAATTCTGTCCACCTCCATGCTCGTTATTCCTGTGTCTCCGCTGGGGCGGTAGTGATTGACTACATTACAATTTTCAACGGGAAAACATAAAGAGCAGCGCCGCTGATGTAAAGGTGAAGAACATTACTCAAACAGTTCAGCTCTCATATTGGGAATATAAAACAATGGTTTTATAGCCTTTTAGCACATTAAAAGTACCTAGCCACAATCCAAGACATGCCTCAATCAGATATCCAAGCAATTCTACAAAAAGCGGTAGAAAGGGAAGTGGTGAGTGACAGGAAACAGGAGCCTGTGACCTCATGTGGTTGACTACCAGCTATCGATTATCAGTTCTTTGACGATAAGAATCTAGCAATGATAACGTACCGTGGCCATTATCGCCATTGGTGTGCATCGGAGGGAGCAGGACCGAATTAGAGACAGGGTGGCCGGAAAGAGCATCCTGTGAGGAGACGAAACTCTTGTTTGGCAAGCGTAGATGTCCCGTGTTGAGGGGACTACCGGAGTTGAATCCACTCGTGGAGGGAGGAGACACCGCAGTAACAGCTGACGGGGGCAGATGCGGTTGCTGTTGTTGCTGATGCGTAGAAACTGACGCGGCAGCGAGGTTATTGGGTAAGAGGATGCCACCAGGATTAATGCAATGCTGTCCACCGCCACTGCCTTCACTGTCCATCGGAGTAGGTGTATTTACAGAATCAGAAGTAGTGGGAGGGAGGTGGGAATTGTAGCCGTCGCCACCACCAGAAGTGGCTATGGAATTAGATGCGCTGTTGTATTGCTGTGGTTGTTGTAGTTGACCGGTTGAAGGGTTGGAGGCGGTGGGACCAGAGGGTTGGTGTTGCTGATGCTGCTGTTGCTTCAATGAACTTTTTCGTTTTTCGATCACATGGGGAACAACAGCGTCGATGAGGGAAAGGGACTCGACTACGCGCTCACTGCCATCTTCGCCAATGCTGATTTCCGCCTCAGTGTATTGTAAACCCTTCTGAATCAAGCTCAAGAGCGAACCCGGAGGAACTAAGGAACCATCCACGTTCGACTGACTTATTTCACTTTCTAATCCAAAAAGGTACGCAGAATGGCAATAACCCGCTTCCTGCAGGTATCTATAAATGAGGAAGTTAACCTCATCCGACGTAAAGGTCATCCCCCCTCGATTGCTTGCTTTATTTAAAAAATGTATCGATCTGAAAACGAAGAAGAACGCCACGATGATAGCAGAAAGTATAAAGCTATTTGTTCTAAAACGAAAACAACCAATCATGCCGAAAAAAGCCAAGGAATGAGAAGAAAGAGATTCCAAACCCCTGCTTACCACGTTATACATAAACGAAAGCGTGCTATCCCCAGTAGCAAATAATTGGTGCGTGAATGCCGCAAAATAGTGATCTCAGATTACAAAAAAAGAAGCCAACAAATTACTATGGTAGACAATATGCTATAAACAAAATGGCTTTAAAACCCTTGCAGTCAAACGAGTCACCGGTTCTCTGATATTTTCGAAACCGAACAAAAAAGAGGTCCCATTCAAAGCAGAAATCTAGGTTACAGTAAAACTGAGAAGCATCAATCCAAATGAGATCCTGATTTTAAATAGGGAGCATTTTCACAACCCGATAAATCAACGAAGAGAACAAAGATAAGGTGGAAAATCTGGCAAGAATGGGTGCAAGTAAACTGCTCAGCACCAAAAGAAACACGGCAGAGAGGCATTTTCTTCAAAACAATGGAGAAAGGGAGGATACCACGCACGAAATACGGCGATTACATAAATTTTTGAAAAATTACCCAATTTACCACTTAACACAAACGAGTCAAATTCCCCACACACGCGGTTAAAACAAAGTGGCTCGGCTTGCGCATTTTGTACCAATAAGATTTTAGAGAATTTTAAATTAAAACATCAAGTAATATTTTTTAAACTTATATTTTTCCACAAACAATCAAATGATGCATTAATATTCTTGTAATTGGTTCCATATGCCATGCTGCGTATTTTCCAAAGCGTTTTTAGGTAAAATGAGGCCATTTTATCTAATTACTTGCCTTTGTTGCATGTACTACTAGGTCTTTAAAGGAGCTTTGCCATGTGCAGTTTATAAACTCATTTTTTTCTCCTGCTTCTTTGCTAGCATTGTCAAATAGCTTATCCCCGATGTAGAACTTTATAACTTTGTATATATCTGCGCCTGCCCATTTATCAACTTATCTTCAAAATGTATGAGGTTAAAAATGACTTATTCCACTGCGCATAGATTAGCGCCGGAAAATGTTGATACTACTAAATGGGTAGCCGTATAGCTCAGTAACCGAGATTCGAGCAGTCCTAACGAGCCAAGCCATCAAAAAATAAATTGTAGGCTAGTGGACTTGAAGTGATGGTTCGTGCTAATTACTCTTATCCACCCGGGTACAATGTGATTTTGATATCAAGTGCAGAAATAACTTCCAAGTCCCTTTTAAAGCAATCGACGCCAAGGACACTTGAATATTGTACACATTCTTCCTGAATGGTACCGGAAATTCTCACAGGTCTTACCAAAGTGTGGTGACAAACCAAACACGTGCATCAATCCCATTTATTTTAGTAGGCGCTTATGGCGCAAGTAAAAAACTCATAGCAACTAAACAACTTTGGACTTTGCAGTGGGGTTTGTGGATCAAATATCAATCTATACAATCAGGAGAATCTTAGTTATTGTGTGGGCTAATGGTCATCCTTGAAAAACATAACGTGCTAGGAGTAAAGAACCACCAATGGACATGGATAATCAACTTTCTTCCTTTGCATGCTTCATTCGCACGTGTACGAAAATGGCAGCAAATCCCGCTATTCCAAAAAGGAAAATGAAGAAACCTATGCTCGTGCCATCATTTATTTTAAGATTTTCGTGAATAACAAGCGCCGCCTGACTTGACATTGTATCCACTATTCTTGTCACTATCACCATCGCCCTCGGTTTCAGGAAGATCCCTCAAGTATTCTCGGATCACATCGAGAGTCCTTTGTGCGTCGATCTCCTCCTCTACATCCGCAAGGCACCATTCGTCGTTACCCACATCAAAAGGACTTTGATCCTCTTAAGCAAAAAAAAATTCAATTTTAGACATAAACATATCCCATAAGTCGCATTTTTAACACTTTGGCCAACCAAAGAATGTACTATACTGACTTCCTTATTCCTGTTTCTAATAAAAATGGTTTATGCTGAAAGCTGGGTGAGGGTACATGTTAAAGATTTACAGTATGGAGCGTATGATTTTACTCAAGTCCCAATTAAGCAAGCTGAAGTCAAGTGAATTTGGAGAATGCATAGTTTTGTTTCGAACGAACCGAAAACAGGGTGTTGCCCAAGTAGACAGCAACCTCTTTAGAAGGGCGGATATGTAAACTACTTAGCAAATTCATCAGCTGAAAAACGGCTATTGAACTTTATGTCCATCAACAGCTAATGATCATCAAGACGATGAGAGTGGCGATTATGCTTCCTCCCTTGGTTAACCTCACATCATATCCGCGGTCCACAGATATCACCATAAAAAAGAGGTGGTTAAACAAGCGGATGAAGGTTTGGATATTGGAATACCTTTAAAATAGGGTGAAGTAAAGAGCGTAAGAAACTGGAAGCCAGATAGGGAAAACGATTTGCTGCTCTAATTGTAAACATCTCCAATACGACAACGAACTGAAGCTCTTTTCAGGAGATCGTGATTCGTGGCAGATGAAAATTACAAGTGCCCATTTATTAAGTACATCGATTGCCTACGTGACCCTCCCATGAAACTCAAAAAAATGTTTGAAAGGTTCTGCTATTGTGAAAGGTTTAGAAACTAACCAAAAACATTCGGGTCGATTCTTCTAATATAATATTATTAAGCAGGCCCAGGGCTATTTGAGTACCTGGCCTCTATCATATAACAACCCAAATGAAAAAAGTGGGTAAAAATACAAAAGATACGTCTGAGTTATTCTAGTCTCACCCTTCGCTGAAGTTTGCTTGGTATTTTGCAGAATTTTGTCCTCTGTTAACCTAGAAAATGTTAGACGGCAGAAAATCACGGTTTTAATAATTTAAACGCGCATGTTGTGCGTGCAAATATATACGCTCTGGTCATTTAAAATGAACGAATCCATGAAACAAAAGTGATAACAATGAATAAAGTGAAAAACAAATAAAATCAAGCCCTTCAAACTCTATGCATCATTTAAACGTCTCAAAAGTCATTCAAAACGTAGTTACATACTCATTTGCACCATGGAAGGGTTGAGCTACAGGTAGGCAGCTTGAATCAGAAGTACAAGAAGAAAAAATTTGACCCCCGGATATTTGAGATAGCCGATAGAGCGTCTCCAGGTCTGGCTCGTCTTGCATCTTCCAGTCCTCCTTGGTTTCTAAACAAATTATCCTGGTAGCACTGCAAGATTAGTTACACAAAGCACCGAATTAACAAAGAACTCACCCTTTGGAGACTCGATTAACTCATCTGTGGCATCACATTCAATTTGACTTTCAGGTTTCACCTTGGGAAAGAGTTCATCTGGTCTACTCTTTTGTAAGAGTAATTTCTCTCCGTAAGACATGGAGGGCGTAAAGGTGAAATCTCCTGCAGTTAAGCATGGCTTTGTGCAAGAGCGAGGTTCTGTGCCTATGGAACTGGAATTTTTTGGGGTTTCATGACGATGATCAACACTTTTTTCCTTGACTTCTGCAACTGTCTGCGCCTTAATAAGGCACACATGCGGAAGAGCGATAAGCATAGACAATTTTACAATTTAATTGTAGTTACAAAATTTGTTATATGTGAAGATTAACTTACTTAGAATAAAGAAAAACATTAATAAGCTGGACTCGTTAGCTCACAGACAGACTTCTATGCCAAATGCAAAACCTTAACTTTATAAGACAATTTTTGCTTAGCTGCTTAGTAAAATTTCGTGTAGATGCTCACCACAGTGTAACACCCTTTTATATGTTTAAAAATGATTTAAGTAGGTTTAAAATTACTTACTGAATACCTCTGAAGAGATTCTGCTTGAACGCCTCCAGAAGACGTTAAAAGGTTAGGTAGATCTTTATTCGATTTATTCAAAGCATTCTGACAATTTTTGGTCATCTATATTTACAAACACCTCTAAATACAAAACCTACGCCAAGCATTACTGAGTGATGCTTTGCTAAAGCACCTTTCATATGAAAACGCGAGAAGCATTCGGCGCAAAATTTCTCCCCACACTCTTGGCAAAACTGCCACACTTACGAAATGAAATAAATACCATGGAAGCAGCCACTTCTTCACATTGTCCACATGACCCTGCAGAGGTAGACGATGCTTGGCATTCATCTAACCTCTTTGGTACATCATTGTTTGCGCCTTCTAAACGCGTTAAGAACAGGAATGTTCCTACCACTTGGGCGCATTGTTAATATTTTTATTTTAGAGAGGTTTTTAACCTACAATATAAAATAAACGAATAAAATTACGTCCAACACAATAGAATTATTTGTTCTGTTGCGGTATTTGGTTAATTTACTTGACTCCCAATGCAAGCCTTTGCTAAAATGGTAAAATTTCAAAAGAAATTAGCTACCACATCTCTCTGTGGCGAGCAGCTGACGCTTTAAATTTTTCGAGCATCTGGGCCAATTGTTCTGTCTCTTGTTCTATCTTACTCCCATTGACCTGTTTTGACTTCCTCATATCCGAATAAGAAAGGAAAATCGCAGTACCGATACGCCGTCCTCCTCATTTTAAAATAGGGGTGGAAGGCCAGTGCAGCCATGGCAACCACTGAGTAAAATAATTTGCAATAAGTTAACATCCTAATGGATACTGCCTGTATTCCTCATGACGATGGGCAGCAACCATTCCCAGTAACGCAGGTCTTTATTGTGGTTTTAACAAGGACCCGTGAAAATGAGCAAACTCGGCGCATGCTTACGCAGAGGAACCCAATATTCGACACCATGAACTACATTGTTGGCGTTTTAAGGCACTAGCAACTACTTCAATTCAATAATGGCCCCAGGGAATGCGATGTTTGACACCACAGGCCCAAACTCTTGCCCAGTCAATTGGATGACAGCGACAACCAGCCGATCTATGCCCACCATCGTCAGGCCCCAGGGCTAGACGAGCTGAGACGCCATTCAGCCAGATAGCGACTAGGGCGTACGAGACCCCCGACAGGAGGCTCCCAAAAGCGGCGCAGCAAGCACTGCCAGGAAACCAGCGGCGACTTCAACTGCGTCCCACAAGAACAAGTGCAACCTCAACCCCATGACAGCGCCACAGCCACCCCGACCAGCGAACGCTAATTCACCCACCGCACATACGAAATGAAACGAAGTCAAGGGATGGATGAGCCGGTACCACAAGAGCAGAGACTATGTAGCAAGCGCAAGGGATCAGAATCTGGTGTACCCAGGTGACGATGGATGTATCTCATGAGGTTATTATAAGGCGCCAACTTATTCGCGTTCATCGAGGAAGGGATGCGTTCAATTTTGACCAAATAAGGGCGGATTGAAGTTTCTCAGATACATCATTAGGAGCATCAGTATTCCAAATCATAAATTTTTCCATCGGTCCATCAGCCACCCTCAAGACGCTAGGCACTTCCTCCAAGGATTGTAGATCGTCACCTTGGACAACGAGAACCTCCGAATCCGCCGGCATTGGAAACACCTCGCCACGGAGTTTCCTTCCTCGAAAGTGGGCCGTGTGTACGTTTCCAGAATCATTGCTTGACCCACTACAAATAAATAAGCTACTTGACACCCCAATATGAGAAGTCAAACAGAAGAGTTACATTATATAACGGTGTTATTAAGCTGATTACCTGACTCAAATCCGTGACTAGGACTCGTGAAAGAGCCACACCAAAAGGTACCTTAAAATACTGCGGGAATAAAGCGCATGTCAAAATGAAAACGAAAACGCAAATCAGGAGTTCCGTGTCCTCCGACTATGACGTCGTAACGACTGACTCAATAATAGATATTATTCTAGTAACCTAAGCAAAACTTGCCCAGCTGTCACAAATTCTTTCGGAGGCTCCAAAGTTACCCCATCAGCGTCAATATTTACGGGCAGAGAATGCACAACGGAGGCCGGCAGCATTTGAGGGAAAATCCATGATACACACGAGCTCAAAACGCAAAGCCCTTTTGAGCGCGCGCCTTTTTAAAGTTGTGTATTTCTACCGCAAAGAGTATGAAATTACCATTTTACCAAAAAAATTGAAACAAATTGATCTTATGCCTGTTATGCTAAAGATGATTAATTTTTTGCACAAGTTTGTAATACTCCTGCATTTACACTTGATTGGTGTATTTAGCCTTTTCCGATTGGCTACTTCTAACTGCTTTCTACAAACTGCCCTTCTTTGTTCAGCTGTTTTCATATTTTTAATCTGATGACAACGTCTGCGGGCAGACGCGGTAATTTCTTTGGAAAGGAAAATATAACTACTCTCGATGCTCCGAAATCGTCAGTAAAAGATGCTATTAACGACAGGACTTCCAAGTATGACCAGGAGAACCTCCTCAATGGATTAAAAAATGGTTCCACCAACAGCATTCCCGATTCCTACGTCGGTTACTCAAATATTCCTAATCACGTAATTATTTAAACTCGAACTAACGCCATGAAGGCTTTTAGGCGTGCCGTGCGGCAAGGTTTCGACTTTAACTTAATGGTCGTCGGAGAAACGGGACTGGGCAAATCCACGTTCATCAACACTCTCTTCTTGACTGATGTTTACGGTCCAGATTATCCAGGCCCCTCGATGAAAGCTAAGGGTGCGGTGAAAGTGCGTTCCACCACTGTCTTGCTTCAGGTATGTCTGTTTCGTGGCATCCTCAACTCCTGACAGGAGGACGGCGTTACTTTGCGATTGTCAATAATTGACACCCCTGGGTTTGGGGAATGCGTGGACAATTCTGAGTGCTGGAAACCGATCGTTGATTACATCGATGCCAGATTTGATGACTACATGACCGCTGAGGGACGCGTTTCTCGTGATTCAAGAAAGATTGCAGACACACGCGTCCACGCCTGCTTGTACTTTCTTGCCCCGACGGGTAAACTTATGCTAATTGAATGATTATGCCGCGTGTAATTTGGGTTTTTACCCCCACTTTATGTCTCACAGGTCACCGACTCAAGAGTCTGGATGTTGAATGTCTCAAGCGGATTCAAGATAAAGTGAACGTCATCCCTATCATTGGCAAAGCGGACTGTCTCACGCCAGACGAATGCAAGGAATTTAAGAAAAATATTCTGGCGGATCTACAACATCACCAAATAGGAATCTACGATTTTGTCGAGGGTGATAAGACCAATGGTAAGTTGTCGCGTTATTTTCCTTGAAGCCGGAAAAGTTAGATCTATGCTGTTATGCGTTTTTGACTCTTGTCTCTATTTTGGTATCAACATCTCTCTCGTGGTTAAATCGTTTTGAGGATTCATTTCCCCCATAGGGACCCATAAGCTTAGTACTAAACTCACCAACCAAATGCCTTGTTGATGCGATTGATCTGATTGTCTTTTAACGGTTGACAGGGTTTGGTTTTTGGGAAGTCGAGATGGTTTTCGCGTTTAATGTTGGGTATCTTATTATAATCGGACCGTTTAATCCCACTGGAATACAGTGGTGAAAAGCAGAAAGATTATTGGAGGAAAAGGACTAATTTCTGATCATGTAGCGGTGCTCTCCCTTTTCCGTAGGTGAGACGAAGACAGACTCAGAGCGGAGTCGGATGCGAGGCCTGCGAGACCGCATTCCTTTCGCAGTAGTGGGCGCCAACACCTACATAACCAACACCGCGGGCAATCGGGTACGTGCTCGCATCTACCCCTGGGGCACGGTGGAAGTGGAAAATGTGGAGCACAATGACTTCGCTGTCCTCAGCTACTATCTCATCCAGCTGCAGATGCAGGTGCATCCACCAAATTTCCAAGCATACATAGTCACTTCATAGAGTACCATCTGTCCGTCTGTCCTTCTGTTAATGAGTTTTTTAGAAAGGATCTTGATTATCTCATGACGAGAAGGAGTTCTTTGAACTGGTTTCTTATCGAAGGTTTACTCAATCTGCCACAATTTACTTATTCCCTTTCATCTTGGGAAAGATCATACTATTCTGACATGCACAGAGCCTGCCAAATGTACTGTCTAATCATGTGCTAAAGTATATCTAACTTGCTGCTAAAGTGGCATGTTATTCTTCGGTACCTGTTTTCATGATTTCACTGAGAAATTATCAGCCAAATCGCTAACAATAAGCCAGCAAGTCCAGTTCCCATTCTCCTAGTTACTTTACAGAATTTAGTCTTCCTCCTGAAAGGCAGCTGGTCTCTGTTCTGGAATCATGTTTTGTAATCATTTTTTCTGTCTACTTGCCCGTTCCCCTCACTTCATCTGAGATTGGATCGATTTACTCACAATCTGGTAATTGGCTACTCGGCTCTTTTTTGTTCGACACTGGTTTACTTTTCGCTATGAAATCCAAAAATCGCATTGCATATGCGTAAATTTATGTAGCGGAAATTTTCATATGGATGAATTTGGCTAGATTTCCAGCTTAGCCTAATTCATCCGCTGGTGGATGTGTCCAAAGCTTTCGCAAGCACTGTTTTTGTCCCATCACCATTCACCACGTTGAGTTCAACTTGGGTCCTTCACATGGTTGGCTCCTCAAAGCGAAGCTCTTCTACCCCAGGGCGAATCCTCGATTCACCGACCAGGGTACTGCATATGGGTGTTCATTGGCCGTTATTTTAACAGATAATTGGTTGATGATCCAAGCCACCTCTGCTACTGCATTTGCATTCGTCCCTGCGCGCATGACATGAGCTTGATTACCTTAATTTGGTGACTCTTTTGGACTGCTTCTTATTGCACATTTGCCCGTTTAATTCACGCAGCATAACCCAGTGAGTTGCTCCACACGTTTGTTTGTTTCACTGATTTACCTAAAACATCAATTTCTTTAGCTTAGCAAGTATTTTGCAGCGCATGTCTCCCGTGGCTGGCTAACCTGTTTTTAAGGCGGAAATTGCCCAGTTGAACGGAAATTCTCAAAGTTCGCATTCGTATATTAACCTTTTTAACTAAACATTTGGCTCGGTGATGCTTATAGCCACCTGCGATTTTTCATGGGCTCCATGCATTAACTTGTATTCGAGAGTATCACCAACAACAGCAACCATAAAGTGTGTATTTAGAGTGGTGACAATTGTATGCATTCACAAATAATATCACGTTGCCAAAGAAAAATGTCAACGATTTTGACTTCCATATGCAGTGGTACATACCCAGAATACTTTGATTAGTGTTTAAGGTCGTATCCCCTCGGAAGCCAGCTCATTTGCTTGATTGGTGAACTGACGCATAGTATGCGTTTTGAAAAGGAGGGCTCAATGACTTCTACCGAAGGTTATGTGCTTATATATGCGATATATGGGATATTTGAATGTTATCAGTGCTCTGTTTCATCGTCTTTCTTGGACTGTATAACTTCTTAAACAGTCCGGTTCACACTAGATTTCAGGAGTGCTAAACGATAGTGCAGTCGGTCCGTGGGATGGATTTCCCTGCCACCGGAGGCTGGATGCCAGGATGCTAATCTTATTGTACATTTACGTGCCAAGAGGACATCCATTTTTCCCTCCTTTTTGCGTCTGCTTATTACCGTAGTGGTAGCTGGCAACATTGATGATCCAAATTAATGAATGCGTACATCGTCTGCTCCGTTTTGGTGTACGGTTCCAATGCAGTTTGATCAGTGATTGGCAGTTTTGAACTCTTCATGAGCAGTGTTAACTGCTCAGCTTACTCATGTAGGCTCAGGAGACGTAGGCCTCCATCTTGTTGGCACAAGAGGATTGGATGCCGGACATTGTAGTAGTTGATCAGCATTAACTAATCCAGCTCCAAGGTGGCCCTAAATTTCGTAGGCAAATGTCTTTCACCTGTCATATTTGGCATTCGAATTACCTCTGAAGGCGTAACAAGGCACCCACTTCTAAAAGAACCTTTATTACCAACATGTGGGAAGACTGATAGACTAACAGCCTAGGTTGGGCAAAGGCCCATATAGTTAAGTATAGAGTTGTGTTCATTTGGATCATCTTGCGCATTGAAAGTCGCTTTTTGCTGGATCAGTTCCCTAAGAACAATATGGTTAATGATACGACAATTCGCTACATCAAAAGGCGCTCTAAATTTGATGCCGGTGAGTTTTCACAGATTCTGCATACAAAATTAGTTATAGGGACTTTCACTGACCATTGCTTGGGGCTGGATGATGTTCCATGCACATCCTAGATGCTTTTCATTGAGAATTTTGCCTTAAAGTACAACCTGTTAAATAAAAACCCCATTGTTGCGTCCAATTCATCCCTGAAGAAGTTGTAAGGCGTAATAATCTAAAAGTAACCCTTTTCTTAACACAGAAAAGGGTTCAAAGGCCTCCATGTCCATGTAACGGCATCAAATGTTGAAATTGGTGCTAGTAATCTAAACGACCCATTTTATGGTGAATGCGAAGGAGGGTTTCAGCTGTAGGTACGCTGTTCTTGCAGAACCTGCGTGAGGTGACGCATCGTCAGCACTATGAGAACTACCGTGCGGCGAAGTTGTCGGGCATTGCCCAGGACAGCAACTTCAAGACTCACGATGGTCAGGACCCCATGATTCTGATGGACGCGGAGAAGCGCGAGCACGAGCAGAAACTGCGCAAAATGGAGGCCGATATGGAGGCTGTCTTCGCTCAGAAGGTCAGTTTACCTTGTTTTCCACTGTTTATTGAATTGGATTAAATGACTAAGCCTTTTTTGGGGTATTCTCTGCTTTTTTCCCAATGTATGTGAATGAAGGGTGCTTAACTTGATTTTTTTGATCAGTGAGCCTGTGAATGTCATCCACACTACCGACTACTTTTACAACTTAGTCGCGGGAGTTTTTTGTGTGAGGATACTCTCGGCTCTGATTTTCAGATAATTTGAGGCACAAGTCCCAGCAGCTTGACTACTAATCCTCTGAATTTAACATTTTGTTGGTGATTTTCCGATTTTTTCTTGGGAATTTTTCATTTGAAAATTCAGTGTTGCTCCAATTTTTCTGTGGCTAGCCTATTTCGGGATGGGCTAAGTAGCTTTGCAAAACGCTTAGTGGCAGCCGAGACTATGATAAATGCAGTTGTATAACGGAAGCAAGTTGTCAAACTTAAGCGATTGAGGCAAGCCCTACTTAGGATCGGTCAACCGGAAACAATTTCTCCTTTACTTCTGAAGGTATTGGATTCTGGATTCTGCATTTGTGACTGTTGAGACGGTCTTATCTTCGACGAGCTACGCCAATTCATTAGTTCCCTTGTGTTCTGCGGTTGTCTGGAATTTCTCGTGAACTGCGTTCACAAAGTTAACTAATGACTTATAAAATGCGTATTTTAAATCCCCTTAAAAAATCTGGCATTTACTTTTCGCTTTAAATGGCTGAATTAATGGAGCCTTGGTTAAACCATCTTTCCTTCACGTGGTGCTCATTTGGAGTTGAAATGGATTTCGCCATTCGGGATAACATGCACGAAAGAATACGTGTACAGTTTTTCTTTCAAATATATCGGTGCCGATGGGATGTATATTTTTTTCAAAAATTCCTCGAGACCGTATTTGCAAGGATCCATATATTTGTTGAGTGTCGCCAAACTTCACATCTTATCCACTTTTAACCCTACCTTGCGCTATGTATAAGTTAAACGATTATCGGAAGTTGGAAAATGAGTGAAAACATTGGTAATTTGATGTTTACAAATAGGAAGCAAGAACTGCGGCGTTTCCTTAGTTATGTTTAGTGTAATTGGGGATGAGCTTGGAACTGATCGGTTTGAGTGTTCTGTTTTACCGGCTGTTTGTTCGCTCTCCATGTAAACTTTAAGTCACAAATACTCGATTTAATTTGTTCGCTTCAGATCTAGGCCTTTATACCCTTGTGGAGTTATATTGCACAACTGAAGGGAGCGTAATGTGCAAATCATGTTTGAATTATTCCCAGCACTTTGACGCCTCTGTTGTCAAGACCACGAATTTTGCAACTTCTTACAGGGACGGCGGAGCTACATTTAGCCAGCGAATGAAATGATATTTTGATAGGAATTATAATTTGTCTTCAAAAAGAAAATGACCCTGGGATCATATGTAAGCTCGCGTTTTTATGATCTGATTGGTTTACTCTGCTTGGTCGTAGCTCAATGCAACATAGAGTTGGAAAATGCAAGTGTTGCATCAGTTATTCTTTTTAAATATATGCGCTTCCACCAAAAATTTCCATTTGGTTAACGTTTAGGTGGCCCAAAAGTCACCCAACTGAATTCACCCCGTATTTGTGAGCTTTGGGGAAGGGGAGTGGGTGAACAAGGAAGATTAAGCGTTTCTACGTCGAATGAGCCCATTTTACCTTTTTCTATTCTTTCCAAATGTGACAAAGAATCATAATTGCCTTCCACTCCGTTGAGTTCTCTTTGCAACTGAGACGCAGGATGGGAAGGGTGATAGATAGTGACAAATGTACAGCAGCTGAGTTCCCTTCTAGTTCATGTGTGTAGATTAAGGCGAGATAGAAACCCAGCTAATTCGCAGCCGTGAGGAGCAGGAAGAGGGGTTTCTTCAAAAACAGCGGATTGTATCCGTGTTTCCATCGTAAAAGTCAGGTGATTTTATCCCTCCTCCGTATGTTCAGGTGGCGGAGAAGAGCCAGAAGCAGAGGGAGTTCGAGGCAGACCTGCTGCGTCGGGCGGAGCAGATGCGGGAGCAGCTGCGTCAGGAGGAGGCGGCACACGAGATGGAGCGCCGCGCCTTCGAGGAGCAGAAGGCGCGCTGGGAGGAGGCCTGGCGAGAGTGGGACATCGGCGCTGACTTGGGCCACAGCACCGCTGGGGGTGGCCTAGGCGAACGCGTCCTCTCAGAGGTCATTAAGGAGCGCAGCAAGACGGAGAAAAAGCGTAAGGGCCTCTTCTAATCCTTCGGTGGCGCTTCCCTTCCCTCTGTTGCATTTATCTGCCTCTTCTACCCTTCCTCCTTGCCTCTTGTAAATTTGTCGTCGTCATCGCACTCTTTATGTCTACATTCCCTCTCTGTCTCCCTCCGCATTTTTGTTCCCTTTTTCTGTGCTTTACATGCAATAAATACGACAGGACCCTCTATTATTCTCCTCTCTGCCCATGGTATTGCGATGCTCGGGCTATCTCTGTGGCCGTAGGGAAAGGGTAGTTTGATTGAGGGGTTATTAACACGGAGGGCATGACTAAAGGAAGTGAAGGTATACTAAATGCTCATGTTTCTACACCAGACTGTGAAATGCAACCAACATACCATAAGATGTCATCGGGATTTCAGCCCTATTATCAACGCGTATCTCGTCTGGGGGACATAGCGTAGAAGTCTTGTCTATTCTTTCGCAAATTACACAAGTTCCGTGGTATCCAAGTTATCCTCCAAGACTATAAAGCATGGCCTAAGTTGGCTGTATTGTGAATGCACAAGAGTACTGAAAATCTAGTAAAGTGGATGGGATAGAAGGAGGGCCCAATCATAGGCGACTGGCAGAGGGCAGTTAAGTGGGGTATGAGGACGTCGGGCCTATTCAGCGTCGCTGTTCAGCGATTTACGCTTTACCTCTAGATTTCAAGAAAGGGTATGGTACTATCCATCTCCATTAGAGCATTAGTTTCATCGCCCGACTGTCTGCTGTACATGCAATTTTCTAATGCTGAGAAAAGGGGCTAACAACCTGGAGAAATGTGAGTGTAATACAGAGAATAGGGCTGAGGTGAAGTAGCACCTCTTGCTTTATGGAACGGTTTGAGGTCTTCTCGTGGGTAGGCTTTATGGAACAATGCGGGAGTTCTTGCCTTGTGTTTTTCAAATTAAAAGTAGAACACTTCTCCAACCGGATCACTTATTTGTTTATCCTTGGTGTTTTTGAATAAAAAGCTTCCTTCGAACGCGTTCTAGGTGGATCTCAGTCCTACTTGCTATTCCGTGCCAGGCAGGTACACAATTCCAAGGCAAAAACGCGTCTATAGGGCACCACCCACACAAAGAGAGATCAATCTTCTGTTGATGCGTTCGCGCCTGTGAAGTAGAGGGTGGTGGATTTATCACTAAAATTGGATTTTGCAAACCATTTCTCATGTTGCTAAGAAAGAAGGGTTTATGAGTTCAGCTTCTAGACTGAGTTTGCCTCGATTCATCGTGCAAATAAGGTTAAATAAAATTAAATCGGCTAAACAGATATTATAGACCTTGCTGGCAGACAAAGTGGCACCGTAGGAAGCAAGGGGTTTCTAGAATGCAAGATAACATCCAAAGGTCAGCCGAAAAAAAAATTTCCATTAGATTAGAAGAAATTCAAGCAATTTTCATGTCGAAAAATAAAAAAGAGAGTTAAAGGTCATTTCACACTATTTATTTCCTAAGGTATATTTGAAAAAGGCGGTTATAAGGATCCCTTTACAACCAGTTCTCTCCAGAACAAAAGAATTGGTGTGCAAAATTCGCATGCAAATGGGATTATGCAGTGAGTTGTGGGCTGACCAAGATGGATACAGAGGTGGTTGAAGCATCATTAGTTGCTTCCAGAGACTAAACGCTGCATAACAGTGAAACTCTCCGCCAACTTGTGGCTCACCATCAAACGCTTATAGGCAGTGACGGTGGACACTTTGACAAATGCAACATTCCACGAAGCTTTCTACATTTCTTCACCTTTACTAATAAAAAGCCATGTGGATTCACCTGCCTACCCTCTTCATGTCAAGCTTCTTCCCCCACCCGGTGCAAAGCTGTAACACGTGAGATAGTCTAGTTCAGTCAAGCGTTACAGACTGGCATGAAGCTGGAAGATTTGCTGTTGCGATTCAGCAACCTCGATGCACCAAACAAAGCAACAAATTGCTCTGCACACGCCACTTTATCTATAGCAAGTAGGAGGAGGACCAGTACCACTGCTCTATTTGCACATTTCTACGTCAATGCTGAATGGTGTTGCGGATATGGCAAAGAGGAAGCTCTTGCACCGCTGTTTACTGTTCGTCGATTCCACAACCTACTTCATGCTCAACATTCCACACACCCTGCCAATCACAAACGCCCATTGTCAACTTTCCATCCACGATTCGGTGTACCAACACACTCAGCAAATAGGTTTCAGCAAAGGATACACGTCCTGATGAGTTGCGATTCCAGTCTACCGATGCTTTCGTGCAGAAGTGTTTGGCCATGCCGATGCTCTGTCACACCTCATCAGCAAATACGCACCCAACCAAGAAGACGCTGTGATAGCAGCAACTAATGTTGAGGATGTGGCCGAGCATCACGTTATCCACACTGTTCGGACTCTGCCAATGGATGCAGCAGAAGATGAAGAAGCGACAATGTCATTCTGACGACGCATTGACTGAGCCAATACGCTTCGTCAATAATAAGTGGCCGATTTGCTCACCCACCAACAATCCCACTCATCACCCTGCCTCCCTGTGCATCATCAAAGGCTGTCGAATGTTTCACGGTAGTGTCGTTTTGCCCAGTTCACCACGTCTTATGGCCAATAGCCTCCTCTCCAATCTCTCACCAGTCACCAGTCCTCCTGGTCTCGGTAGCGTGAAATTCACTGCCAGAAGGTTTGCTTACCGGTCGCGTATAAACGAAGACATCGCCGATTTTATCAAGGGCTCTTGGCACTATTGACTTGCAACAAAGAATCCTCAGAAGTCCCCGTTGTACCTTAACCTCACCTAGAGATGTTCGTTCAAGACTCCACCCCTACTTCGTGGGTCAACTTATGTTGTCTTTTACCCCTTTTGGTAAGGGATGCCTTTGCGAAGTGGCCAAGGGTAGCATCTAAGATCGCTCCTACAGCAACCAAAAACACTACAAGCGCTACAACAGATCGTCAGCCAACTCAGACTCCTGAGACGTTCGTCGCCGATAAAGTCAACAGGCATAGTCCACTTTGCGGCAGTTCTAGGACTTTTATTAACGGCACATTAATACACGCATCTGTTCCCCGTTCTTCTACAGTCAATCCATAGGCCAAGCTCAACAGTGCGATGGCACATTCAAAGCACCTCTATCGAAGTCATGAGGAGGGGGGACAACTACCAATCACTTTTACACAGGCTCCTACGCAAATAGCGGACAACTCCGAATGACTCCCCACGAAACCACAAATCACCAGCCGTGGCACTAATGGGAGGCAAGCTTTGCTTGCTCTGCCCAGCAATGGTCCCGAATACCACATAGTCGCTGCAGTGGACAGAGTACCTGTACCCGAAATCTCAACGAAATTTCCAAACAGGCATTGACATCTTCACACGCGAGCATCAGTAGGGCAACGATCGGTGGATCTGTAGAAAAATGTTGGGCACATGTGGGAAAGTCGTGTCCAACGTCACTACGAAAAATGCCACCTGATTGCGACGTTGTAAACGACTGCGTCAACCACATATTGAAGAAGCAGCAGCAGCGGTAGCAGCCCACCATAGCTCTCTACTAAGGGTCATACTGCTGCCCTACACGCCTTGCAGATACTCCCACCACTTGTGGACTCTGTTGGACAGAATACCATAAGGCAGAAGAACCGGATTGTCCGTCTCGTAAATCAGGATGAATGCCAGGACTGGGGGAGCTACTCCAAATGGATGCCCGCAACGCCAGAAAGCGTTCCCGTTTTGATTTCCCCGAGCTTTCCATTGTCTTGGCTACCTGCCAGATATTCGAGGACACCGCACTCTCCCTCAATCTATTCTAGTTAGCTGATAGCACATACGAATGTACAATAAGTACAATAATGCTCACAACAAACCCAAAGTTAATTAAACACCGTCGACACGTGGGGTTGATTTACCTCTGGGTGTCGACAGCCCCCAATATCCCGTCTGCTATCACGTTCACACTCACCGTACCCCTTACATGTAAGGCCACCCGACAGGATTCAAGCTGACGCACATCAATATGAGGTCGAAATACCACCTCACAGGTTTGAGTGCTAATAAACATCAATTGCCATCACTTCCAAATGAACAATCTCATTGTGAATGCGGCGGACCTACTAGTCATTTGGGTGGCGTACTACACTTGCTTTATATGGGGCCATTTTCCGGGTTCCTACAATGTCCAACCATGCTTTGACTATTCCAGCTGTTATTGTTGGTGTTGTTTAATCACAGTCGAATGTTGTGGGTGTTGAGTGACCAAGTTTTGACCCAAAAAGTTCTTAGACAATATAGCGCTATTAGTTAAAAGTTAGTTAGTGCGCATGTGTGAGAAGATCTAAGAACTGAAGCTGCCTGTCAACTTGACTTCAGGCAGGAGTCGTGCTTCAATCGATTTCCCCCATGCATTCCCGTCTTGCAAACATTAAGCATGACTGGATTGCAGGCAATCCACTGGACTTGCGTAGGGGGCCAAAAGGGGAATCGCAGAATGATTCATCGCCCCATTCCTACATTCTCCACGCGAAGCTGCCTTCAATCAACACGAAAAAGGAAAATTCGCAAGTCGTAAAACTTTAGTGGGCGAAACAAAGGCGCCTGGCCACGCCGCTGTGGATGCGCCGCCGTCTCAAAGCGACACGTGGTTTCTCATTGAGCTTGTGTGCGCACCACTGGGCGGAGGAGTTGGAGTGTGTGTGGCTAGTCAACACAGCGAATGTGGGCAAATAGCTGGAAGTGGGATCTTGCGTTCGACTTTGAGTTTTGAAATCTTGCATTGATCACATGTAGCATTCTACATTGATGACCATTGCCTAAATGTCAACAATCCCACGTTATAGATAGCGAACCAAACCCTTTCGGATGAACAATTATGAGGGATGAAGGAAGCGACACGGTCCTAGGCTATCAGCGAATGCTCAGCAAAATGATTATATGGCACTTGAATGCGAATGTTGACTTCACAATGCCCTTGCAAATTGGGGTCTTGAGTTCTAAAAGACGATAACCTCACCTTTTCACTAACTGGAAAATGAAGACCAGTCAAAGCGAAGCAAGGGATCTGAATAAATTGCCAGGAGTGATGCTTTAAGGAACAGACGACTGCAATTATAGCACACTGTCACCGATGTCGACAGTTGCCCTCAGTGAGTTTGCCCATTCGATCCATTGACACGATTCTTCTTTACCCTCATGGGAATAACCAATCCTAGATTGACGCACAGTCCTTGGTCGCGATTGCACCGTCACAATCACCACAGCCGTCACCATCACCAGCGTCGTCGCCGTCATCGCCAAGTGTCCATAAATGCAAACATTCAATGGCTTCACATGTCCCGGTTGACACTGCTGACCAAATTTTAGCCAATACTGTATACTTTTGACCTCATGCTATTACTGCTTTCGAAAGACCCATGAATTTAGCTATTTTTGACAAACACTTCACCAGTGCATGCAATGCATCCAACACAAAACACCTAACCGTCTTCAGTATGGGCACCGTTGGACACCGACCCAGGTAATGGCCACAACTTACTGGGCAGAAGGGAGTTTGTGAAGATGGTGCGTCATCTGCACAAGCAGTTCCTTTGCTTTGTGTCCGAACAGGGACGAGGAACGCGAGGTGGTGATAATCAATGTGACTGTAGAGGAATCCATATTAATGGTGTAACGGAGTTTTTTTAATGGGTTCTCTTTAGAATAGCAGGCACCTTCTTCATTGTCATTCCATGACTATGGCTAATTTGAGGAGTCGTGTACAATAAGCTATGCTTTTGCAATGACAAAGTGCTCTCAAGGAAATGTCAGCAGCAGTCTTTCCATTTTCCTCTGGCTGTAACAAATTCTGTTTATCAATATTTTCTAATCTTAAGGATTTATAAATGCATTATGGCTCTCTCGAAAAAATACTCCAGATGAGTTCTTTAGCTACATAGCGCGGTGATCCTCAAGGTTCGTCATTTTTTCGTCTTAAACTAATCTAAATAAACAATAAGCTGATTTCTGTTTGGATGACCAGATTTGACCTTAAAATGGACCTTTGAATGACCTTTGGCCTTTGGATGGATTATTTGGAATTCTTCTGGCATGAGGCCTTAATGCTGATGCACGTTGGTGTTAACTTTGTTCAATTTACTAAAATAGAACCTAGTTTCATCTGGTTTACGCCGATTTAGGGAAGGAAAGTCTCTTCCAGAGACAATGACGCAGGCCTGATCAGCCAAGCCCAGTAGGCAGCTGGCGTCCGTTGGAGATGCGCGGCAGTGAGCAAACTATGAGCAGCATTGCTTAAAGAAACCAATCAGAGCGCGAAGAAGAGAAATCAGTTTCTGCCAGTCCGGGACACCGCACCGTCTGACTTCCGACTCGTATTAGGCGAGCCAAGAGTGGAGCTAATTGCCTCCCTTCGCAGATAACACTTATAATGTTGTCAATGCCTGTTTGGAAATTTCGTTGAGATTTCGGGTACAGGTACTCTGTCCACTGCAGCGACTATGTGGTATTCGGGACCATTGCTGGGCAGAGCAAGCAAAGCTTGCCTCCCATTAGTGCCACGGCTGGTGATTTGTGGTTTCGTGGGGAGTCATTCGGAGTTGTCCGCTATTTGCGTAGGAGCCTGTGTAAAAGTGATTGGTAGTTGTCCCCCCTCCTCATGACTTCGATAGAGGTGCTTTGAATGTGCCATCGCACTGTTGAGCTTGGCCTATGGATTGACTGTAGAAGAACGGGGAACAGATGCGTGTATTAATGTGCCGTTAATAAAAGTCCTAGAACTGCCGCAAAGTGGACTATGCCTGTTGACTTTATCGGCGACGAACGTCTCAGGAGTCTGAGTTGGCTGACGATCTGTTGTAGCGCTTGTAGTGTTTTTGGTTGCTGTAGGAGCGATCTTAGATGCTACCCTTGGCCACTTCGCAAAGGCATCCCTTACCAAAAGGGGTAAAAGACAACATAAGTTGACCCACGAAGTAGGGGTGGAGTCTTGAACGAACATCTCTAGGTGAGGTTAAGGTACAACGGGGACTTCTGAGGATTCTTTGTTGCAAGTCAATAGTGCCAAGAGCCCTTGATAAAATCGGCGATGTCTTCGTTTATACGCGACCGGTAAGCAAACCTTCTGGCAGTGAATTTCACGCTACCGAGACCAGGAGGACTGGTGACTGGTGAGAGATTGGAGAGGAGGCTATTGGCCATAAGACGTGGTGAACTGGGCAAAACGACACTACCGTGAAACATTCGACAGCCTTTGATGATGCACAGGGAGGCAGGGTGATGAGTGGGATTGTTGGTGGGTGAGCAAATCGGCCACTTATTATTGACGAAGCGTATTGGCTCAGTCAATGCGTCGTCAGAATGACATTGTCGCTTCTTCATCTTCTGCTGCATCCATTGGCAGAGTCCGAACAGTGTGGATAACGTGATGCTCGGCCACATCCTCAACATTAGTTGCTGCTATCACAGCGTCTTCTTGGTTGGGTGCGTATTTGCTGATGAGGTGTGACAGAGCATCGGCATGGCCAAACACTTCTGCACGAAAGCATCGGTAGACTGGAATCGCAACTCATCAGGACGTGTATCCTTTGCTGAAACCTATTTGCTGAGTGTGTTGGTACACCGAATCGTGGATGGAAAGTTGACAATGGGCGTTTGTGATTGGCAGGGTGTGTGGAATGTTGAGCATGAAGTAGGTTGTGGAATCGACGAACAGTAAACAGCGGTGCAAGAGCTTCCTCTTTGCCATATCCGCAACACCATTCAGCATTGACGTAGAAATGTGCAAATAGAGCAGTGGTACTGGTCCTCCTCCTACTTGCTATAGATAAAGTGGCGTGTGCAGAGCAATTTGTTGCTTTGTTTGGTGCATCGAGGTTGCTGAATCGCAACAGCAAATCTTCCAGCTTCATGCCAGTCTGTAACGCTTGACTGAACTAGACTATCTCACGTGTTACAGCTTTGCACCGGGTGGGGGAAGAAGCTTGACATGAAGAGGGTAGGCAGGTGAATCCACATGGCTTTTTATTAGTAAAGGTGAAGAAATGTAGAAAGCTTCGTGGAATGTTGCATTTGTCAAAGTGTCCACCGTCACTGCCTATAAGCGTTTGATGGTGAGCCACAAGTTGGCGGAGAGTTTCACTGTTATGCAGCGTTTAGTCTCTGGAAGCAACTAATGATGCTTCAACCACCTCTGTATCCATCTTGGTCAGCCCACAACTCACTGCATAATCCCATTTGCGTGCTAATGCAAAAGGAATGCGATAAGGCGCCAAAAGGGGCATAGGGGTACATGCAATGTCTTTGAGGAGGTTATGTATGCACAGCACTTTCCCTCTATCATAAATTAAATGTTCACACTTTTAATTTAATTTAATGGCCTTCCCTGCAGTTATGCTAACAGGAGACCAAATTGCCACTAGAAGCCATTTAGTCATGTATTTCGATAAGAAACACTTTTGGATCCGTGGAAGGCTGATTTACTTACCTTTCAAGCGTTTTATTTGTCATTTTTTAACACATGAACTGCCTAGTGACTTTCACCTCGACCTTCTCTTCCTAGCTCCTGCAGGTGCAAATGGTTGCTTCACCAATCGTTGCAAAATTTAGCTAACGTTTTTCACGTTATTCTCCAATGTCAACTGGTAAATCTGCTTTACCACCAAGACTGGGTGGTATTCCTGAAAGTGGCACATCTTTTGCCTTCAAACATAAATAAAACCCATTTTTGGGTCCGCCTTCTCTAGATGTTGGACAAAGTTTACGATAAACTTCTGCAGCTTTTCAATTGATTTGATTTCGGTCCATCATATTAGCGAACTCGGATTGAACCTTTCAGGTTTAACCGGAAATTTTTAGTAAGGTTTATTTTGACAGCACAGTTAATTGTAGGGGTTTAGGCTTAAGGATATTTATCAATGCTTTTCTATGCTCCCATTCTACTAATCCAATGCATTACCATGGCGAATAAAAGTCACAGATAAACAGTGAAGCTATCTATCCCTTAAATACCGTGAGCTTTTCGGGCGTCTGATAGTGTAAATGCTCTCCATTCTTATATGGACTTCCATTTCCTGGCTTAGTCTTACCATGGAAACATCTAATGAAGCAAGGTCGGCAAAAAGACGTTCTGAAATTGCTCAGCTTTTGCTTTCTTTAAGAAGATCATTTAGGATCAGTGGGTAGTGCCAGAGGCGTCAAGTCTGTCCAGCGGCTTTGGGGCGCCATCCAGAAAAATACGGCATCTCAACAAATCATTCAATATCTAGTTAAAACAATAATTTTAAAGAAGGTACCGTGCACAAATCCTTGTCACGATGAGATCTAAGATTCTATAGGCGAGCATAATTATGCTAGAATATGCGGACCTTTAGCTCCTTTTATTCCAAACACTTTGGATGTCGGTGAGTGGATTTTTAATGGACACAGCCTTAAATCTAAGACAAGCGAATGCTGTAGAAGCTGTATTGATGCGGCAATTGAGGCTGCGATTTTACCGAGTTTTATTGCGATGTCTTTGTGGGTTAGAGGAGGAGACGACCACAACCCTAGAAATGCGTTTTTATTCAACTTTCCAAAAGACTCAAGTGATAGCTAATCGCCGAACCTTCCGGACAGTTGCACTCTTACTCAGTCCTGCCTGAGTGGTCACATCCAGCAGGGATGCCCTCCAACTGTACTGCTAGCTCCTCCGCAGACACAGACTCAGCCTGCTCCATTCTCAAGCTGCTTTCACATAGCCGTCAGACACGCACTGAACGGTGCACGCGCATTATGTTGTCCAGGAAAGAAATTCTGATTGGAAGCCTCAGCGGGATCCAGACCACTCCAAGTCATTCGATCGTCAACCCCATTTGTAATAGTTATCAGCGCATTTTACAACCAATGGCGACCCAGTTTATAAAACTAAAATTTGTGCTATACTACAAGGAAAGTAAAATCTTTTTATCTAAGTACTAATAACATTTTCATTACATCTATATTTTGTTAATCAACAGTCGGAGCATAAATCCAGAGCTCCGTCTGGATAGTACCACAGAAAGAAGTAAAGTACTGAGCTTCACGCACTAGGCTTGTGTCCTATTGTTGTTGCGAGGACAAGAAGATACGTCAAATAGGCTGGAAGAGGAAATCCGGATTGTAACAACATCGGCGGAGGCGTGTTTAGCGGAGCGGTGCGCGGGGCATGCGAATGAATCACTCACCCAGGTAGCCTCTTCGAGGGAGGGATGCTTTCGAAGCGCGAATCTCAGCGCTCCGGTTCATGGACCGATGGTTGAGGGCGATAAGCCGTGGGACTGTTTTGCCCAAAGTCACATTAGCTTAGACTTTTGGCCTTATATGACCAATGCGAATAACAACTGTTCTTAGAGGAATTTAATCGAACGTCGTATTTCCAGTTAAAAAATCGATAGCAAAGTCAAAGCTTCAAATACTTCCGATCGAGAACAAGTAACAGGTTAAGGTTATTTTGTTGAATTACACTTGCTTTTGCATAAGATTCATGTAAGGAGTTAAACATGTCACTGATGTGAGGAAAACTTCATTCGAGTGTTTTAAACTCGTCTTTATGTTTGATTTATTACAGGTTGTGCAAGATATTACAAACAGGTTTTTATGTTGGAATTTACGGAAGTCATATCACCACAAAGCCATTAAACTACCCTTCCAATTATGAATTCCTTTAATGCCTATTTTCTCCACTCAACGCAAATTAATTCATTTTATTAATATGATACTATTTCAAACTCGCAAAACTCCCTTGGAAATATTTTTGAACTATGCCTTGGTCTGCGATTAGGAAAGAGAGACCACGATCGTGAAAAGCAAAGTCACGAAATGTAGTAAGGACAAGGTATTCCGAAACTTCCCTAATATTCAATTATATTACCAGCCGAAGCCTCGGTGACAACGAAGGTCCCATAAAGTAACCAAACTACTAGGGGGAAAATCGTAGCAGACGCCAGTAGTGAAATCCGGAAGGAACGGGCGGACGCTACCATTGAGGTGACTGATGCTCCTTGCCAAATAGAAGTTAATGTATTCTCTATAAAACCTTCCAAGTTTACGGCTAATTTAGCTAACTAGCTGCATATTGTAAGTAGCACTTCACCTACATCGGTCTCCGGACCATCGAACAAGCCTTAAGGCGGCAGAGTAAAGCCCACAGGACGCAGAAAAAACATTGACTTCGAAACCAAATAAGTCATCCCACATATCTAAGAACTACAGGACGTGAGCGCCACTTACACACCACCGCCGGCAAATGTCGTACGACCGCAAAGGTCAACCAGTCGAAGTCGAGAACTCAAACCGAAACAGGCCCTCCGACCTCCTTGATACCACTAGACGAGCCCAATCAAGGCAACCATCAACCCTCGCATTAATACCCTAACCAACGGGTACCGAAATGCTGAAAGCGTTACAAACCGTACCCACACCAGCTAGGATACTTGGTGTAAACACAAAGAAAACTGCCAGACATCCTATGAGTGGCTTCCAGGCCCAGCTAACCCCTTGGTTTGCTATCAAGCAGCTAAAATGTGTGCAAAAAGGAGTAACCACCTACCAGAGTAAATGAAGAACGATGCCCGACCCGCCCACTCATATTTCCGTGAAGTGATAAGAGTCGACACCGCGCAGAAACGGTAGAAGCGTATATCAACCCGGGTCCTCACAATAAGGGGTCATGGCAAAGAAGCAAGTCAGTTCAGGACCGAACAAAACGACAGCAAGAGGCGCGACAAAACGAACCTACACAGCTGACCATACCTCAATGATATAAGGACGACACAGAAAACCAGCCAGCCTAAAACATCAGTAAAGTTAAGCTATCAACCAAGCCAATCCATTGAGGAAAGAAGAGGATTCAACCATACATAACCGCGGTATATTTACAATGGTTACCTGGTGTATTAACGAGCTGCCACAGGGATCTTATGCTTCTCAACAAGGAACTTCCATCCCCGGCTTTCTTCTCCAATGTCCTTCACTACGATACAGGAGGCGGACACAATTTTACGAGGACATCCTTTACGATCCAACTTACAAAGACCGGCCATTTCACCAAGCTGCTTGCCATCAGATACCTAGCAGAGCTATAACATACCGTAATCACTACCTTAATCAGCGGAATTTCGTGCACGCGGCAGAGGGCCTCGATGATATCCGTGTAGTTAACTTCGTCACAGCTCTCGGCCAAGAAACAAACTATTGCCTTACGTTGCTCAATAGCTTTAGCACATTCGTGAAGACCACGGACAAGGCCATTGGAGGCAATAGCATTCTTCAGAACTTCCCTCAAGGCCGTATCAAAATCCATCTCCACAATATCCATCTTCTCAATGAGTGAGAGCAAGAGACGCAACAACGCTCGTATCCAGAGTGCGCCAAAGCTGCCACTAGCGCCTTCAAACAAAATTTTTGAGAACGCATTTAACACATCAGTACTTTTCATTGGGAATGCTTCCAAAACTGTACCATAATCTAATTTTAATTGACTTAGTGCGATAAGTACACAAGGCTCAATGTCCAAAACAAGCAAAGGGTTCTACTGAAATTACTATTGCACACCATCAATATTTAGCCCCCGAATTATTCCATCTCTTCAAGCCACGTTTCACTGCTTTTACACTTAAAATGGAAGAAAGTAGAGATTTACCTGTAATGCTAGTTTGTTAAAGTTGAATGTGTGTGCTCCAAATGTGCTGGAAGCCGCGGAATGTGCAACAACCGTGTTTGAAAACTTCCACTGTTTCCGAAGTTCATGAAATGATTTTACCTCTTTTAGCAAAATCAGGCTGGAAGAAATGACCGGAGGATGCATGCCAATGTAAGTTGATATGCTAAAGCCCACTTTTCAATCCTTTTATAGTTACGAGAACATAAAATTTTCCAAGAGCAAATGCACTTTTAGCCTCATTATTCAAATGCCATTATTTTACCTGTTTTTTTTTTATAAAATCTTGCTGCTTTTTTATTAGAGTGTCAAATTATGGACAATTTAACAGGAAATAACCAACTTGTACGCTGATTCTTATAATTGGACTAATCACTATTGTAGCGTCCTGAGACTCCTTGAAGACGAAGAGAGACACAATACTCGTGCAGAATATATGTATTTAGCACGGAGAAGGTGTCTGGGCTATTGGTATGGCCCAAAAGGCCAGCCCACCCAGCGAGGTACATGGGGGCTAATTCAAAGTACAAAAAAATGGCGCCTTACCAGAACCGAGGGATAAACCACTATCATATTACACTATTGCAATGTTTATGTTGTTTTAATGTGTTTTTCAGGAAGGAGGCAATCAGGAAATTTGAAGCTCGTATCCGGATCGTCCTCTCCTTTACCTAGTGACTGCGGCTCCCCTCCTTCTTGAATATTGCATTTTCCCTATCCATCTTGCCGTCTTTAATAAAGATGTCCATAGCAAATCAACCGGGCTTGTCTAGGAACGCTAGGAATTGGGAAGCGGAGACCAAGGGGCCTTGCTCCACACTGTAGTTATGTACTACGTAAGTTGTTTAACTCACGGTTATTGCGAGGAGCCACTCGTAGATTGGCCTTTGTATTACGCCGGGAGGGCCGGCTTTCGCCTGTGCTAGTAGCTCTGCTAGCTTCTGTGTGTCGAGTATATATATTCTGCCTGAGTATTATGTCTTCTTTCGTCTTCGGGGAGTTTCTGGTCGCTCCGGCTATTCCACGTGTCCGTCGGGGCCAGGTGCCTGTACGTGCGTTATGACGGCAAACTTTGAGTGCAAAACACTTAGAAAAAGAGATTTTTTTTGCAGGTGCGTGTTTTGTGGAACATGCTGGTCGTTTTATGTTTATTTTACCATTTACCTCCAACGGACTCAAAAGAACACTTTATGGTCATTTTGCTGTATAAGCATATCTGTCACTAGGTTCTTTTAATCTGCAAAATTTTGAAGGGATTAATTTGTGGGCATTTAAGAAGATCGGTTTGATTAATAACTTGTTTGAATGATCAGTTTAAAATCATTTTACTTGCTCTGGCCAGTCAGTGAATGTCGGTTGCTTATTGGTTGGTGGTTTTGTCTCTTGCGACGGAGTTCATGAAATCGCTAATTGTGTTCCGTGTGGCGATGATATGGTCATCAGCAGTCATCCGTGCCATCTTCTAAAAGTTTGTGAATATTGTTGCTTATTATATGTTCGGAGATGTGCTGGTCCGCTATCTGCACTAACTCTCCCCCTTGCAGGATAAATCCCTTGCAGATATGACCTCAACGACGGACACAGATAATGACAAAACTGTATCAGAGCTAGATCGTGAAAGTCAAGAGATCCGGTCCACGAGCACTTCTGCAGAACAAACGCAAATGCAAGTCGCACGGAAAGAGGGGAGCTCTGGTTTCATGTTGCTAAGCGTGAAGCATCTGTCCACTGTCAAGAACATAGCCAATACGAACGGTAGAGAGGTGAATACGTTGGATGATTGTTATGCTGGTAGTTGTATCGCCAAAACTTCATCTCTGCAAATGATCAACAAAACCGTGAAGGGCAATAGCTTGGAGCTAGGACGGCATTATTCATCTACGATCTCACTAGAGGCTGAAGAATATGACAACGATGAGGAAGAGGAACTGGATTCTCATTCAGAACCACATCAACTCCTTCAGTCAAATCCACAAACGGGCTTCCATCCTCAATCGTTTGTCGTGCAAAACCCTCCACAAGATTATATTCCTGCTCGAGTAGGTTTAATATTGTTGCTTCTTTGCTTGAATTTTTGTAGAATGCATCGTAACATAATGCCATACTTGTCTGTTTAAATTGCTTATGCTAGGTTGAGAATGCGAAATGTTGCGCCAATGGTAGTCAACTCGTAGACGGGGTAAAGCCAGTTGTCGTTTCAAATCTTCAACCAGTCCAGGTGCCCTTAGCGAGTGCTCCAATACAGACCTCCGTTGCACAATCACCTTACGATATTCCACCACAAGCTACCAATGAACAAGTCCCCAATACATCCAATCATCCAGTGCTCTTTCGTCAGATAAATCTGGACGTCGCATCTAGCGCCTTACCTGAATCTCCGCTGGCACCAAGCTCTGCAAATGTTCCCTCAAATTCCGCTGGCACCCAGGTCCAACAGAGCATTCACCACCAAGAACTACCTGCTTCTAAGTTTTCTGATCCACCGTTTGATCCGAGCACGTGCCCCGCTGTGGCATCAGGCATCGCTGTTTCATCACAAGTTCCTGGGCCAAATCATCCAAATACGTCGGCAACCTTGTCACAACCACCCACCCAGAGTTTCATTGAGAAACTCAATGGTGAGCCTCTGCGCTCCATTTCTGATGCTTCCTTTGTAAATCATCTATTACCTTCTCTCAATGCACCGATTCAACCAGCGTCACGCTTTCGTAAAGCCCGCATTCACGAGACCATTGAGCAGTGGGACTCAAATCGACTGTCTTTCCATGACCGTCGTCTCAAAGCTGTGCCAGATTGGGTCTCTTACCTTAATAATAAGTCCATTGATACATCTTTTAACCATCCACTTGCTCAGCGAGGCCGATGTCTCTACTGTTATGTCCCTGGCAGTTTCGGTGAGCGCTTGGTTCCTCATGAAAGATCTATAAGTTTGTTGTAAATGTTTTGCGTATGAATAAGTTTGTGTGCCTTTTTAGGATCACAATGTAATAATCCTAAACACAAACGAAATGGCTTTCGTGGATCTGCGTTGAAGCACCAAAGGCGGGTTCCCTGCTCACTTCCCACCGTGCCAGAGTCTTCGGAGCTTTCCCATATTCTTCATGCGACATTTGCAGCCTATCACTCGGCTGCTCAACAGGGCTACAACCTTTCTTCCCTCCTTACCACTTGGGACGCTGGTGAACGGGTGTCCAACCACGCACTGCTAGAACAAGTGGATGGCCCCTCGTTAAAAAACAATTTGGGTCTCAAGGCGAATGCCTCCAATCTCGCACTCCTCTCCGAGCATGTTGAAATGGCCGCGCACAACTCTACCGATGTGAATTCTGTTTTGCCACCTGGGAGCGAGGACTTCGGCACAGATGGCATCACCATGATTGCTCGGGGCTCTGCTCATTATCAGCCACTGCCCACAGTGGTGGACCAACCACCTCAAACCGGTGCCTCCCCTCCCACAGTGAATGCGGGGGAAGGCGCTGACGCACACGTCATCGATCCGTCAGCCGCCTACCTTCGGCGCCAACTCACAATCAGCGCAGAGGGAGAAGCCGCACGTTTTGATGGCGGAGTGTCCCATTCATCGCAGCCACCATCTCTGACTACTGTCTCCGCCGCGGAGCAGCAGGTAGCACCGCCTGCGAGCCCAACCATGCCTGGCAAACCGACATGTGTGGGTCGCCTGCTTGTTGGGCACCGTGAGTGTGCCGATGCTGCTGCTGCCTCCCCGAGGACGCTGGACAGTGTGCGATCACTGTCTGGAACGACAATCGCTTCCGTCCAACTGTCTCCGGACACGGAAATCTCCGGAATGGCCATTCCCAGCGCTTCCGATCCTTCAGCTCCCGGCCGCTCGGCCCCCTCTGATGCTCCCATGTGGGATGGGCATAATATGCCGAAAGTGCTTGCCTTCTCCGATCCAGCGTGAGTCCTTCGAAAAATTATGCATGTATTTGGGTGGAGTATACGCATCCCTAGCCTTGCGAAATTCGGCTTAATTGAATAGACACTTTGCTACAAGCACAAATAAAGGCGAAGTGTTCTTGCAACACCCATCCCACGTGTGTATATGCATAGGTGCATGCCAGGCAAAGGCTACAGGTAAAGACAATTCGACTTCTTCCTTTCATCCCTTTTTCCTGAGTCATTATCGAGGATCTGGCCTCTGCGCGTATTCGCTGATGGAAAGGTGTTGCGAGAACGTTCATCCTCAAATTCACCCACTGATGGTGGTCCAACTCAGTGGTGTAGGACGCAATATTATCGTTCTGAAGCGATGTAGATGAGGTAGTGAAAAAACGGGATCTCATCGGAAGCTACTATTGTCACAATGGAAGGCTGATGGTTTTAGCGTAGTGTGTAGGTGACAAGGGGGGTGGGGTTTTCGTATGCACCCTGTTCTGGTGTTTCTACCGTACCACCCAGTGTTAATTTGTAAAGTGCGCGTGGTGTGTGCATTGCGATACCATACACGCCGTCGGGAATTTCGGTTTGTCGTCATCGTTGCCATTCTCATGCCGGTGGACAGAAATTGCATCATATTTTCGAGACTAAAGTTCACTTTCTCTCTCCGAGTGCCTTTGAGTTGTTTTTGTTCCCTTAACGCATCGTTAAATTTGGAATTCTAAGCCTGCAATTTTTTTCAAGGTGTGCACTGCATTTTGAAGACCGTTTACATGTTTGCGTAACCACGTTAGGTGAATGGTATTTTTTTCTTATGAATGGCCAAAAATGTCGTTCAGTTTGATGGTCATTTCCAGTTGGTGTAATTCTCCAAAAAGCTGTTCCACAGTGTGAGTGGTCCCATACAAATTAACCTTTTTCCCACAAATCTATATTGACCTGTTGGGATTGTGCTCTTCTATCAATTGCATTGCCAGTCTTATGAGTTAGCCAAAGGAGGAGCGTCCTTATTTTCCCTTTAGTATGCATTAAACTCACAAAATATTTGTGTTTCGCAGAATTCTTTTCCACTTTTTTGGTTTGGCGCTGTATTTTTTGAAAATATCTAACATTAGTAGAAGATCATATGATCGTGATCTTGTGGTTGTAGCATACTGGCTGACACAATGATCTAATTTCTTAGGCCCTGGTACATACTGTGACACGAAAACCTACGGGGCTGTCTCGTGTCTACTGGCGTATCTGTGACATTTTGGGTCGCCAGACCGTTGCTGTTATTGTTTGAATCTACGTCGGTGGTTTCGCTTTGCCATCTCCATGCATGTGCGTGTGTGTGTAGGCTTCTAGCATACGGCTATGAAGATCAGTTTTTGTTTATCACATTTCAAGTGCCCACCAAGTTCTGCACATATCGTACAGTGCGTGTACGTGTGTAACCTGCAGTTCTATGGGCGAAAACCACCGCTTTCTCCTAAGCACACGAAATGTAGAGCATTCACCCCATACACGACACGTGCTTGTGTTTATACATGTCAACACGATAAAAATGATTGGATGCTAGATTTCGTTTTGTACATCCACTTCCGCTGATTTCCTCTCCGACAGTCGACTTGTTTGTCCCATTAACGTGTCGGTCCCATTTCAATGCCTCCTTCCACTTTTTTCTTTTGCATTCACTTATTCCCCTAAGAAAGTGAACCGATATGACTTCATGTGAACTGGTATATATTGCTCCAAGTTACCCGTGACGCCCGCATTAACCAATATTACTTCCTGCGTAGTTAGTTTTCTACCATGACTTCGAACATTTCACCCGTGCTCTTGATTTACCGGTTTCGAATGCGTATCTGAATTTTTACCTAAAAGCCTTTTTAATGTGATCCTGATTAGAAGATTCCAATGACGTTCTCACTGGGTCATAACGTAGTCGAAGATTGTAGTGGTAAAGGGGATTTCTCGTCACGGCTACTCGTCATGTGTATAGCATTCAAGCAGCTATCTCAGTCACTGTTCCTCTGTAATTTCCAGGTGGTCTTTACGCTTGAAGAGAGAACTAATTAAGCGGTTGATCATCCATCGGAGATCTTATTTACGTCCCATGTGCCATCAGACATTTCCATGGACCTATTTTTAGCCAAGAACGGGCTTTGAAATGACCATTTATCAACCACAATACAAGGTCATAAAAGCAAGTGTCAGCTCTGGTCCTAGACGGCTACGTTAGCGAGATCCAGACAGCGTGTAGTCCTGGAGGCAACTTTTGTCTAACAAAATTCCTGACATTTTATGCTGGCCAGATGGCTGGCTTCCCCGTTCACCCTCTTTCTCATGCCATCGACTCTCCCTGGAGCACCTTAATCGTGCATTTTTGCTTGACGGTCGTGCTAAAATGCCATCAGGAAAGTCTTAGCGCTAAGCTATCGAGTTGCAACCAAAGCAGATTACACACGGGTATCCAGTGTTTGCCATTGCGTTAATTACCTTATCAACCGGTCATTGTGTCAATGTATGGTGCTTGGAGTTGTATTGGAGGCGAAGGGGAAAAGGTCATGTTTTCTGCATGATTGACGTCAATACGTTTTGCTGACCCCCTCCCCTCTTTGCCCATTACGTGGCTATTGTCAGACAGCTTTATTCCATACTGGCATACGTGCAGTGCCGTGATAAAAGGGATTATGTAGAAAATCTTGGGCTGTTTTTGTAGCAGCTTTCGGAGCTTCCGTTCTAAATTTATGATTCTGGTTCCTTTTGAAATTTGAACTCATAATACGCAATACTGGTAAACAGGGCTTGATGGCCGCTAGTGTTAGTAGAGGAAGCACATTATGGCATTCATCTGATGAGTTGAGAGGAGGGTGTGACAAGTAACTGGAATCTTTTTGCCTCCACCAAAAGTCTTCCTCCAATTTGGGGTTTGTCGCGTTTCTGCCACCACAGAACAGCATAGCTTTTGCTCTTTGTTACCTTCGCTATATTGACTGCCTAGTTTGCGGCACTTTGCTGTATGGATTACAACACTTCTTCATCGATCCATTCATTCCCTCTCGGTTTTAGGGGTGAATTACATGCCTCGAGGTTCTGTATTGCTGCGTTTGTTTTGCTGAAAGAGTCATTCCTGCCTGTTCGTCCTCGCAATAATTGACAATAGCTTGCTGCAGGGGTCCTTTTGTACGTCGACTGTTCTGTTGACTGAAACACTTCGCAGTGCTTTGTTTTTGATGCCTGAAAAGTCCAATAAGTGGGTCGGGTTCAAAGGTTTCTGTACTTGGTTAGCTGAAGCGCGCGTTTGCCTCCAGTGTACCCAATGCTCGTTGGTGTGGTCCTTGGCAGGCCTTAATTGTTCTCACTTGGTGCCTTTTCTTCAAATGAAGTTGCCGTTATCGTTTTATGTTGTGGCGGTGATATTAAAACTCTCTACTTTGATTGAAATACATCTGAGAGGCGCATCAACGTGGTAAAAATCAAGAAAAAGAAGTTAGTTTTTGGCTTTATGAAACTACAAGGGCGAAATGCTGCTGATGGCAGGGTGGGAATTTTTTAATTCAGGTGATGTTAAATGCAGGGCAAACTGATGGTAGTGCCCGTAGGCGATCTCGTGTTCGCAGAGCCGAGCAAATCACATCCATGAATGCATTTGAAAAGCAGTGTCAATTCTAGGTCACATCAATTAGGGAATCTTCGTTGTGCATACCACATTAAGTTGGGCTGTTTTACCGAGGTGTTTAATTTTAGCGTTGCCTTTAATCGATTAGATGATGCTAACTCATAGTTTGTAGTTAAAGTATTGTTCGGTAATAGAAAATGGAGTCGAGATGATGAGATATACTAAGACGCGTTAACTGACTATTACGCGGCAAATTTCTGGCATTTTTTAGCGTATTAGGGGGCACCTCAACGTTATTCGGAGGAGGAGGCCCAGGTGAAGCGGTCTCACAGGCACCGGCGGGGTGCAGTGGCACCAGTGTCGTTGCTGACACCACTTCCAGCTCCACGGCGACACCAGTCGACCTCTCCGCTGCGGCCAGAAACATCTTCCAGGTCGCTGCTGCTGCCGCTGCCTGTGTCAACAATAGCCCCGCGCAGCCCTCACCCCAACCCTCGGGTATCACACCATCCACCTCCTCTACCTCTACCTCAGTCTCTGGCAACCTTGAGGCGCAAATGCCCAAGTGCATGGTGTGTTTTCTTATCTACAATCATATCATTTATGAATTTTGGTTGTTGACGTTTCAGTGAAGATTGCTGTCCGACGACACCCATAGATTTCTGCCACGGACGTTTGCTACCGATCTAGCACACTTGTTTGCTTTCTTACCCGTTTCCCTCCTGCGTAACTGACCCGTTATAATAGAACTACTGTGACCAGCTTTCTCCGAGCAAAAACTAACCGATTGTCCCGTTTTTGTGTTCGATGAACATAAGCTCCACCGACCGGTACGTATTTGTGCGATTAACTCGACCAGCTTAGCTGAACTTTTGGCCGCACCACCCACGTGTGACCTCTAAGTGCCGTCCTGTAGCCAGTTTGCTCCGCTTAGTGGTGTCCACTGTTGCACGCCATGTTACGCGTAACCGTTTTGTTAAAATTCTGACTTATATTTCCCGTCACTGACAATAACATTTGCGAAGGCTTTAGTTGGTCCCGATCGCGCGGGTATCGAACGGCATTGTTAAGATGTGCCCACTTGAGCGACTACCTTCGTAAAATATGCGCTTGGTGTTTTAAGGGTGTTTAGTGTTTGTAAATACCGCACATGAGTGTTCGCCTGGAATCTCTGCAAAAATGTGTGGTCTACACTTCTAAGCTGTGTATTATTAATAATTGGGCGCCTTTTTTAGTGTCAGAAATCCCTGTTTTACAGGCGGAATTTTTCATTAAATTCAAAAGTGGTTTAACGTGAATTGTATTTTGTCGTGGATGCTACTTCACATTCGATAGGCATTTAAAATTGGATGATCGAAGCGATGTTGCCTCAACTACAAAATCCGTGAAATTCGGAGCTACTTTGGGATTTCTAATCACTTCAGCGTATAATGCATCTTGATTGGTCCATTCGCAGTCCAATTTGTGGAGGGAATTTACCCAGAGGGTCTTGCGTTTCTGGAGGTATGGTAAGAGCGGTCAGCTGTCAATGAGAAGGAGAGTTCAATTTTCATTACTGCCTATCGTGCCTCTCTCTCGAGAAGAGAGGGAGTTAAAGCCATCTTTTCTACCCTCCGCACGCACAATCGATAATATGAAATATCCATCCTGTGTACGGGTGCGTGCGTTTCCCTTTGATGTTTATCTGTACGTCTGCCACCCATTTGGCCATACGTAAAACATGGCCACCAGGCGAGTGAAGTGTTGCCAAGGTCGTAGAACGGTATTATTAAAAGTCCCCGCCGCGTATTCTTTCCATCCCCTTCTTTTCCTTAATCAGTGGGCACCCTTTGGATCACATTGGCGTTCGATGATATTCTCTCCTTTACCTGATATTGTGACGACTTCAGAGGGTTAGAATAGTGAAGGCACTCGACTTTGATGCAGCTCTCTTCGCCGATCACTCAACGAAGACGTGATAAGTATGGGAGTAATCTTCGCATAAATTACTTATTTATTCATACGGAGATCTGCATTCTTGGGTAGGCACCATTTATTTGGTCAGTTTTGACTCAAATCACAAGTTTTTTTGTATCGGCTTACTACCTTCCGTAGGATCGCCACTCATCCAGTCAGTGCGTCTGTGTAGAATTACGTGTGATTATTTTACAATGAAATATTTTAATCCACCTTGAGGTAATATGTGCCTTTTTGTGAGTCATTTGTTTTAATTAAAAATGGGGGTTATTTTCATAAACTGAACCAAAGTCTCTTATCTGAGTGTGATTTAATTAATGGTTTTAGACAGGTACCACCATTAGACTCATCGGACACTGTGGTCCTCAGGACCATTCAAATTTTTAGCCTGCAGGGAGATGCAAACACGCAACATTCAACTCCTGATTTGTCATTTGCTCGTGGAACTGGGCGCATTAATCGCATAAGGACAATAGCCTTTTGTCTGATTTCATCATTCCCCATCAGCATCGTCGCCGTTCTCGTTCCCATTTATTCTGGTCAAGTGCTGAATATCTCCATATATCGGCCACCAATTCTAGCCTTGTCTGTCTGGCTGCCTGTCACACTGTACTCGAGTGTAGGGGTATGCCTTCGTCTGGATATGCCGAAACATTTCTCTCAGCGCCATACTCTCTCATCTTGTTAGTTGACTTATTTATCCCCCATCAGCTAGTATAACATGAACGTATATGTTACTGACGCAATCCACCTCATCTCTCACCTTAAGATGCCTCCTCTGCGGTTGGCCGTGATCTTTGAATGCTCTTCACTTGAGAGAGCACTGAGCACTATGACAACTTAAATGATTGCACACACACGCATTGCTGCAATTTTTCTAAAAGCTTCGTACTCAGTGCTCCTGAATATCTAGCTAAGGCTATGCGAATCACATATTTTGCCTTATTTGAATAGACTAAATCATAAAACATTATTTTTTCCCCTCTCCCCCTGTGTAGGCGGTGAGTCTTTTGGGCCACATGTGTGAGCGCACATCGTGGCATCTTGAAATTAATAAGCATCATAACTCATCTGCATATTGCACATCTAATTAACTGAACTAACCAACTAACTAACTGTGCTTATTGCCGATTGATGTTAGCTAGCAACAAAGCTTATCACTCTTCTCTGGTATTGTCACTAGCTCAGCTTTACAGGCTTAAATAAATTTTTAGGATACAAATTAATGGGAAAAAATGCACATATGTGTTTATACTTTCGGAAGAAGGAGGAGCGTTTCCTAGTTGCATAATTCATGTGCATATGTTTTGGGTACCACAGTGTCGTAGCAGCAAAGTTTCTATTTAGTTGACACCGCTCTACGTGACGTCTGTTGGGCACCGGACATGAAATGTATCGGGGCAAATGTGATTTCAAGCCTAACGGGAGCCTAAAGTTCCACGTTTGAATCCTGCTAGGTCTTTGTAGGCAGTGAGCAAACAATTTGAAGTCTGTTTAAGTAGTCAAAGATTATACTGTTCTGACTGCACTACAGGTGGTCGGTATGTGGGGAATGTGCCAAGTCCTAGTGCAATTTTTTGACAAAGATTTTTCGTGAAGGCAGCAAAATAATTTAACATGTGTCTGCCTTGGGATGCACAGCTAGTTTAAATGGGATTACAATATGGTATTTTCCAGGCTAATTTAGCACATCACTTATTCTCAGGTTGGAAACTGGGTTTCATGCCTTTTGCAACATGCATAAGACGTATGGCGATCCCAAGGGGCTCTTTCACTTTTCACTAATCTTTGATTTGACGTGGAGTAGGAGTGCTGCTTCACTCATTTATCATCGTACACTTGTGTCTCACAGGACGTAATTCGGCTGGCGATCATGGAGACTCTGCAGGATCAATTTGCGCATCTGAACTCGGAGAACGAGGCTCTGCGTACTGCAATAAACAATCTGCAGCACGAAAATCACCTCCTACAGGGCTACAAGAGGGCCTTCTTTGATCTGCGTCGCTTCTTCCAGCCCGATGTTTGGGAACAGATTGAGCAGCGCGTGCGCGGAGTCGAAGTCGCAGCCGCTGCAGCTGCCTCCACCGAGTCTGCTGGCCAGCAGCTCTTCTTCCCACCATCCACACAGTCTTCGCAACAAAACTCTGCATTCCAAACCCAACCTCAACAGCAGTCGCCCTCGCATCTCCCTCAGGATGCTCAGCATCCACCACCGCCTACCTCCAACACAGCCGCCGGTCTACCGCCACCTCCCCCCCCACCACCTCCACAACACACCGCTCCCTAATGGAGAGGCGGAAGCGGAGACGGAGTCTGCCCTGACTGTCTGTATCACTAGCCCCCTACCACCCAATTTACCTCTTCCCCATTCCTCTCATAGAGCTGATGCCGCCGCGTGCGTGAGCATACAGCATCAAACACAAGGTCTTTCACATCCGTATGGCTTTCTTTGCTTACTCGTTCGCATCGGCCGCATGCCTTCCACCCCCGCTCTGCTCCGTTCCATTCTGTTCCGCCCTCTCGCCTCCTAGATGTTGCATTTTGCACTCTGTCTCTGCCCCTTCCCTTCTTTCCGCTCGGCCATCGAACTAGGCACCATCGTTCGTTCCTGTCATGAGCCTTGTTTGTCCATTGTCGACCCCTATGTTCCCCTCCTCGCCTCCATATTTGTGTATAGTGTACGAAACGCTTTTCCACTTTCCAAACCCGTATCACACATGCGCACCCCCGAGACACCCATGTCCCTCCAACTTGAACAGAACAAGAGGAGTGAAGAAAAGGTATTGAGGAGGTGCGCTTGTGCGGGCGCGGGTGTGAAGGAAAAAGAAAACGAGATATGTGTTTATTGAGCTTATTAGCTGCTTGTTTTTCCTCATGTTATGCTTACTTCAGCCTCTTCTTGTGGCACGCGCCAAGGCGAACTGATTGCCATGAGAGTTAGTGCGTGACAAGGATGCGAGCACATGACAATTGATCTGCGTTAGAGTAGTCAGAGTCACTATTCTCGATGTTTTTGTTGTTGGCGACTACTAGGGGTCGGAGTATTTTATCGCTTCATGTGAGTGATGAAATAAATTTCACTGAGAATGTCAACAGTAGCCTTTACATGCAATTTCGCAAGTGCTCAAGGATGGAGGCGTTACGTTGTCACGATCGTATTTGTTTCTCTGAAACTTAGAAAAATCCAATAACCGGTATGTGATCAGAGTAGAAACATCCGGGGGTTGGTGTGCCTAGCCTTTTTTCACTGTACGGACAGGATGCGTCACAGCGTTCACCCATCAGTCAAACCATGTTACCGCCAATAGCATACCTCGCACTTTGAGGTCGAACCGAGGCGTGTAGTCGGAACTTTCGCGCCAGAATGTGGGTAGGTTCTCCTTTCTACGTTAAGTTGATGCATTACGTCTGTCGATTTGATGCGCTCATGAGCTGGGAAAGGCTTAGTTCTGTATCGAGGGTATTTGGTCTCGCCTCAGCGTCCCTAAAGCAAGTAGATTTTGCAAGCCTAGAGTGTACAGCTCCGTTTTTTACTCCCACGGCCGTTTTTGCACTAGGGTCAACCCGGTGTCCAAAGCGAATCCTGAAATTGACGACAATGATGAATCCCAATAACCAACAATCAGGCATTATAACTGCAATCACTGCGAGTGCGGTGGGGTGGATGCGGACCATAAAGTGGCAACTAGGGGGTGAGTTGGATTTCGCTGATCGAAAATGAGCGTGTGGGCAATTTGCGGTTGTGGAAGTGGAGTCACTTTTGGGGCTTGTGACGAATTTAGCTGCAGAGCAGTAGTAGTCTAGTCACTGCATCAGGTGAAGCCAAAACCTTAGAAATTGTATTCCACTTTCGTTCAATTGCTCATTCTGAAATATTGTTGTCATTCTCCATTGGCGTAGCTTCTTAATGCATAATTTCACTATTAATAAAGAAAAGGATGCGCGAAGTTGTCGACTGAATAAATCATTGTTGAGTCCTTTTGACCACAGCTTAAAAAATTTGCAGTGAAATCCCAATACTTTCTGTTTCTACATTCTGTTTTTTTACATGAAGTGATTTACGTATGTACTCGTGTTCACAGTGAAGTCGTAAACAGTCCTTGAAGATGTTTTCAAGTCATCTCGATCGGGCAAACTGCCAGAAGTTGGTGTGTGGCTTCGTTAGTGAGCCTTCGCGGATCTAGCCTGCTACAACAGATGTCTTCTCATTTGTCGTTTAGTAATGATATCCAGCCGGCAAAGCGAGGTTGTTTTTAATTTGGGTCGGGTTTATTCACCACTATAATCACCGACGTACCGCGTTGAGCTGTGTCTGAGGTCGTAATAGGACTTAAGAGCGCGGCACAATGCGCTGTAAAACAATGGGAGGATGAGAAGCTGCAGGCACTGATGAGGCACCATGACATCGAAATATTGTCCAAAAGTTGCGTAGTACAATACCATAGTCGGTCTTTCGAGTGAATTAATTTTAGTCCTTTCGGATGCAATCTAAAATGACTTTTTTCAGGGCAGAAGGCATCAAAATCAGGGATGCTAGTTCTCCGTGGTTATTCAAGAGGTTAGTGGAAGGGAAGTTTACATGAAATTTAAAAAAAGAATTGATAGTATGTGTGATTGCTAGTTTACAGTGGACTCGTGTTGTATAGATCGCATTCATTAAAGACACCTCTTTTCCACCTCCAGCACGCTGTCCCGGTCATTCGTTGTTAAATTCAGAACCGGCGCGGTCATTGCTGCCATGTTTACATGATGGTAGTGTAATGTGACTACGGCCTTGGTTGCCTTTTTCATTCGTTTCATGCATCATGGTAATAAAAAAGCTTCTAATTCTCAGACCCAGTCACATGGTTAGAAGGTTATTGGGAAGGGCTAGAAGCTCTATCGTTGTATTTTAGCTTTCAGTACAGATGTCAGCTTGATGAATAGGCAAACTCGACGCCTCAGCCACTATCGTATGACAAAATAAGATGCGCGTTTGCGGTCGGTTGTGGCACATCGTCGTCAAGCCCTTCGACACCATTCACCCAACCCTTCTGTACGCTTGCAGTAAAGACGTTCACATTCTTGGGAGATGTTCATTCACCAATGTAACTGGAAGGTACATCGGTGGCAGCGGGGTGTGTGTGTTTAAATCCATTTACTACTTGTAAGAATAAGGCGAAATTTGCGCCCAGAAAAATCTCTACCGACGATAGCCAAATTTCTTAATTTTTTGACTTATATATTAATATTTTTAGTCTCCTACAAATCAAAGGCCGCAGCATTGCTAACAATGTCTACCTGTAAGTCTTCTGCGATAACTCGGACCCTACAATCTTCAAATTTAGACAGTCGAACTCACAGGAGCACTTCAAGAGGTACGATATTTTTGAGATAAAAAGCAGTTATTATACCCGCAGCACTGTTTAGAAGAGATGCCATTGGCCTGGCGTCTTTATTCAGTTATCTACAACAGGAGGCGGTCTCAACATAAATTTTGATGGGTAACGTAGTATTGAGAACGTACGCAGTTCTGCTACCACAGTGCCTGTCAGTGGGCGCAGCATCGCCTTTGTTAGCTACCAAGCGCCAAGTTAGGACCCAAAAGGTTTTACTGAAGCTGACATTTTGTCAGGTCGTTGTTGCCCTACCGATGACGCGCTCTGCATAGTGTGCGGAATGCTGTAGCAGGGGCATGCCCAAGGAGGCCACGCTGACGACATGAAAGGCAGCATGAATGGCTACTCTGATTTATCCACGGTGGCAGAGGAGTTACGACCTTTCTAACGGCGAGTCAGCGCCGCTAATTTTATAAACCTCTCCTCAGCCCAATGGCAAATAGACAAGTGGATATAGATTTATTGGAAGTTTGAAGATTCTCCTTCTATTCCTATGCTGCTAAAAACTACAAACAAACTACTGGTCTGGTGATCTCTAAAGACCAGTTAATGCGTTTTAAAGCACCCTTTTGGGTGCAGCCTAACCAATCATGCAAATAAGAGAGATAGATACTTGTTAGCCCTCCACCATCCACCGAAGATTCAAATCTAAACGCCTTGTTCAGAAAGTTGGCTTCCAATAACACATGTCACGTTAATACCCCTAGGTGTTTACATTGCGGCGTTAATTTCATTTCACGGCTGGCCCTCAGCACTAGTGCCTAACCGAGGCCAAAGGAAAAACGCACCCAACCGCTCAAGATCTAAACAGTAAGAGTTGAGAACAAACATTGGTCAACTTCATTATATGTCGTTAAAATTAAGATTTAGGTATTTTTAACCTACTTCATTCAACAGTGGTAAAATAGGTAGAATTCACGCCCAGTTTTGAACTATTTATTCTGCCTATCGTTCGAATTTAATCTCGTAGTGCACACTCTACGGCCATTGTAATTCTGTTGGTACTAATTAAAAATACATTACATTCAACGAAATTTGTGTGACATTATAACCATTTGTCTAACTGTCGGTTTTGGTAATGGGCCACCTAGGGCCTCCGTCATTGTGCCTCCCCTGGGCGTCCTGGCCCTCGGGCCAAGCTAGTAGCCTTGGCTCTTCCGTACGTCAACAGTACGTATTCTGCCTGTGATGCAGTTTGAAGTACGCCCTTTTTCATGGCATAATCAAATTGAATTACGTCAGCTTCTGACCAAAACTTACCAATGACTTTGTGTCTGAAATTGCTGGACCAATAGGGTAATCAGAAATTTCCTTCTCATTTACATCAACAAAATTACAAAAACTCGCGAGGGAAGATGGAGACTGCAATAACACAGCCATCTGGTGGAGATTTGAATAAATACACTTAATGTCAACGACTATGGTAAAAATCCTTGTACCAATGAACTACTTACAGCCTCGTAATTTTATTGGTCCTTGTGAGACTTTCAAATACGCGGGCTCTTCAGTCTTCGCGGCGTGGCACGCCGTGACGTCAATGTAATTAGCCTCCTAGCCTTTGGCTTTCAATACTTTACGGCTACGTCTTTCCTCATGACAATGGGCCCTATTGTTTGCTCAGAACTGATATGAAGGCGGCAAAGGTGGTTTATTTTGCCTGTTTTTGCTGATTCTCATTTTATGCAGGTGTACCGCATTTATTTGCGTAAATTATTTTAATTACATCCCAAGGATATAGCCTAATTAAAAAGGTGGAATTAATGGCCAACACTATTGTGTCGGATCATTCCCGTTCTCAAACGTTAGGGTCGCCTCGGCGTACGACGCCATTGGCACTCCGAGTGCAAGTCTCTGTCCTTTCCAGAGGGCACCATGTTTAAATTGTGGCACTCCAGGTGAATAGCCTTAAATGTGAAAATTTGAATTGACATTCCAGTGAAAATAAACAACGCTACACACACTTTCTCTCTCTCGGTGTCGCTGCCTCTCAAGTGCTGAAAGTGCACCTTCGAGAGTTAAGTTAGGGCTTGTGTGTCTGACCCGAAGGTGATGCAATATGTCCAGCAAAACATTATACATATTTACTAACCTCCGATTGGGATGGCATCAAGGCGGGCAGAGTACAACCAGCGGGTGAGTAGGAACGTAGCATAGTGCCTTCGCCCACTCTCCCTCACTCTCTCTCACGATGGGAGCGAGAGATTTTAAGATCGTATCTTTCCCAACGTCGTAGCTCCTCATGACGCTAAAATTTAAAACAACTTTTAAACTGACTTGTGCATCTTTTTGCAGATTCTGGCAATCATCAGTGAAATTTTCAGCTTGATATTTGATGAAGTTACCAAACCTGTTTGAAATGCGAGTTTCTTATAAAGCGTTTCGTCCCCCACTTCTCCATAAATTTGACAGCTTCCGTTTCGTTCCTCTGAATACACTTTTTCAATCCACCAGGACAGAATAGAGACCGATCCTTAGATAGGAAATATCTACACCAAAGAGTGCGGAAACAAAGCGTTGGGCGCTAATTGAACATGACATGAAAGTTAATTAAGGTAAACACACCTTACCTTGCTGTTCGGCAGCCTTGAATATAATTATTCAAACTTACCTAGGCAGAGCCATGCAGATTCTCGCTTTTAAGGATTTCATTCATTATGAAAATGGCAATGGTGGGACAAAAACACTTCACATAACCCTAGAATGCATTAAGAGGAAGGAGTGGGAAATCTAGTCGAGGGTAGTAATGCCAAACAAAACTAATAATTGGAATGCAAGGCACTGACATAAAAAGATGGGATAACGTCTTAACATGTGTGCTAACCGCTGATTATTCAAAGTACCGGGTAAAACCCTTGCAACAGCATGTACAGGCGCTTCGTAAACTAGAAGTGAGACTTTCAAACGAGCAACACGTGAAAAGTTTACGTACACGGAGGTGAACATATTGACCGTTCAAAAATGTCGAAATCTAGGGATATTTCAATTACAGAAGCCAGAACGCAATTCATCGACTCAAAATTTGAAGCGTGTATCAATCAAAATACATTCGCAAATTTTAAGACCTCACTTGTAGTCTGCGAGGCCTCGGAGTATTGGATAAAGCTTAAAAATCACAGCCAATGGTGGATCCATCGAATCTGAGAAAAACTTGAAGCATACTTCAACCCAAGTTGACAAGGCAGCTCATTAGTCCCTGGGATGTCCGAAAGGTTTTTATCCCTCGGTACAGTTAGGATTGATGCTTTCCCCACTAAGGTAGCCTAAATGCCACAACCATTTAGTTGTTCCGCACGCATTTAAAACATTGGCTTTGAGAACTGGCGGAGAATTCCACCAGGCAGGTAGAAAAATACGATAAAGGACCTTTGCAAAGCTGTCAATTTACTCACCTATAGAGGTTAAGAAGTACCTTCTTTCCCACGCTCCTTTGCATAGTTTTCAAGACGAGAAACTGCTCGATGATTAAACAATGTGTAGTAATTGAAACAACTTGTGCGCCCTACGTAGAGGTTTACATTTGTTGTCCTAACTCGATGAAATTTTGAAAAAAGTAAACATCCAGAACAAATGCTAAGCACACGCAAATGATTTGTGCTGTTGCTCGCAATTGTTTTGCAGCGTATGCATTAACAGATGCAGGTTGCTGATCAGATGGTATCGAGGCTCCATAAAATGAGTTTAAAGCAACAGGTGCACCGACAAACAAACAAACAAACAACCAAACAACAGGTTCTCTCAAGTGATACCACATTTTCGGCAAAACAGACGCAAATGGGATCGCGCATACCATAAGCATACATGAACTGTCTGAAAAAATTTTATGTGCAATTTTTTTGCTTCGTAAATACTCTGAGTACTTCTCTTCAAGTTTCATCTTTGAAACTACAAACCATAGTCACACACCAAAAAGGAGAGTTGGAAATAATGAAGGCACTATAAAGGACCTGGACTAAAATAGGGTTTGCTACCAACAGCCAGAAGACTCGTGACTCTGTGAGCGTGGGTGGTATAAACAGGACACCGTGAAATCGACATGACTGCCTAATGGCGGAGATTGATTAGTCGAGGAGGCTGATGCGCCATTCAGTCGTCTGTGGACATCCAAAGGGAGATTTTAGAGCACAAACGGCTTTTTAAACTCCTTTCTTCAAGAAGTAGTTAAAATAGCCTTTACTAAAGCTATATATTTCCTGATTTAATTAGAATGTTCGAAAATATTCTGAAAAAATTACTTTGTATACAATTCACACAAGAACCGAATTAAGAGCGACAGCCTTCCATAGGAAAGTGTCGCAAGGACCAGCCTTGAAAAAGGTGATTTCATTGTATATTTTTTCCGGGTATCCAAGTTGACTGACTGCATTAGTAAGCCGGACTTTTTCTATAAAACTATAAAAGCTGCTTTATCTTATGCGGTCCACATTACCAGCAAAAACATAGATGGAATTAAAAGCCTTGCGCTGTAGGAAAGCAAGCTTTTTTTCTTGCATCGGTAGTCTTGAAAGAAACGCGAGTAATTGGATAGAAAGGCAGTGGTGCTGTGCATGAAGTACACGATTTGATGAAAAACATGCCAAACGGAGCACATTTACGCTCAAACACTCCAACGTCAACTGCACAATGAGTCTGTGCTGTAGTACATGTGACAACTCTGGAGAACTTAGGACTGATTACCTTGATGGTGTGTTAGCTATTCTAGGACTTAACATAGGTAGCTCAAGGCCTGGGCAACTTGCATTCCCTTTTTCCAACCTAAAAGAGAAGGCTCGGTGTTTCCAACGAAGACCAGTAGTCAACAGAATTTGGTAACGCCTAAGGCCGTTGTGGAAAGAAAATAATGAGGTACATATTTTACCCTTATAAATAGGCATTTTAAAAGCTCTGTAGGTCAGCAGTTTAGAGAACTTCATAATTCATACTAAAATACAGACCATTTAAATGCCCAACAGCAGCAAAACTGTCTTGAGGTACTTGATTGTTTTTATCCAGGCAAATTATTCATTCATAATTGGGTGAAAAATAGCTGTCATGCTATCATGGTGTTGTCATACGAGAATAATTTCATCAACATCTAATAACTCTGTTTTGGATGTCTACATTAAAAAACGAATTGAAAATACGAAAAGTTTTTCTTCAAGCCGTGCCAAATTAGGCAGACATTCTGTTCGTCCTTTGATAGAGAGGAGCACAAAATGGTCTGTCAATAACGCAAAAGAAGTCGCCCACCAGACGGAATCGCAAAACTAGGTGTGTGAGCCATGTCTGTTCTGACAAGAACCTTAAAAAATCATGATTAATTATTGGCTTCAATCTTACTACAGTTTGATGAAAAGCGGCATCTATAGGGCCTTGGGCACTGGGTCAAGTAGGTGTGTTAGGAGCTGCTTCTTAAAAGATGCACAAAAGTTGACACTTAGCATGACATTTTAGCTCACCTAGCAGCCATTCAGGTAGAGGTGAAACGGAACAGCTTCAAAAGACGCTTATCCAGCTTCTGAGGCAATCAGACAATGGTGTGATGGTAGCATGCAGGCTAGGTTACACAAAATGACGGCTTAACCTTGAGACAAGTTCCACGCAGACGAGAATGTGAATCGCCGAAGCTCGTGGCAACAAAGGCCAGTAATACATAGGCGTAAATTAATGCAGTCAACAACTACGGGTACAGGGCTGTCACCAGCGCCTTTTCCCGGTGATTTTGATGAATCAAGATTAAATGAACGTCGGCCCTAACTTGTCATCGCCACTTAGGCGGAAAAAACAGCCAAACATAATATCTTCTTTTTATTGCCTGGACTCCGCACTTTTAAAAATATTTTACACAAATTCCGAAATAATTTGTAATTCAAGATTATTAAAAATTTGAGATTAAAACATAAGTCTCAGAATTGAAATATAGTTTGTTTTTGGCTTCGCCCCGCCTAATCATCGCTGAAGCCTTGGAGAACCACATTGGGTCGAGTAGGGATCTAAGGGAGGGAATCCCTAAAATCAGACTTTCCAAGTGATTACCATCACTACCCAATCCCACGACCACTCAGTGGGCAGACTTATTTACCATGTGCTCCTTCAGTTGGAAGACAACTTTCTGTCATCCTCTTAAGGAAGACTAAAAAGCTTTCGCAAATGCGGATGATCTTAAACCCACAGTGCCTAATTCTCCTGCTATTGTTGTCATAAGTTTCCCATATCGCGACTTCATCTACTACCTTGTGGCATCCCATGCCGTAATGTTTCTCTAATAAATGGCCCAGTAAACTGCGTAATTGAGTAAAATCCAGTCCTTACACTTCAAGACTTTTCTGGCCCAGTGCCCCTTAAAATGATTAAAAGATAAGCTACTCCAAGAGGAAAAGTGGAAAATTTAATTGAGAGCTAAACAGAATATTGAGAGAATATGAAAATAAGTCTTTGAGATTAAATAAAAAGTTGATCTCGGCAAAAATTGTCCACAAAGTATTTGTAATAAGTGAACTCATGGAAGTTTTAATTAAGAACCGGCTATTGGTAGAAGTTAAAGCCATCCACAATTTGTAGCAAGCAGAAGTGGCTAGATGAATTTATAAGAACCACCAGTAGAACGGCTTTTCGAATCCTAAAAATTTATCCCGAAATGCCATTTGCTTGACTTCACATAAGCAAGGTCCTGACTGCCATTGCAATTGACTATCCACCATTCTGTGCCCCCACTGTTAATCAGAGATTGGGTAATTTGTTGTAAATAGAAAGTATCCTCTTTTTTTTTTTTCAATTAGACACTTTGCAGTGGTATCCTCCACTGCTGTGAAGCAGGGCGTGTGAATGCGTTCGATGCCAAGGCCACGGGCCACTAGCTATCGCGCACATATGATTGCCAGCAGGCAAACAAGCGCCTACTTCACCCGATATCACGTTTTAGCACTAGTGGTGATGTAAAACGTACTTTGATCGTTCATTAAAATAATATTACCAATTAAGCTAACAATTAGTCCTGCAGTAAGGACAAACCACCACTTTTCGGCTCCTTAAATAAATCAAGCCCATATTGAGGGTGGTTCTGGTGCGAAATCATGAAGTGAAACGCAAATAACAAGGCTAAAAGGGAATTATTTTTTCTGCATAGTTATTTAACCAAAACGAAAGTAAATTAACTCTCCTGATAAAAAGCAGCCAATTGCAAATATTGCCGAATAATTCGAATTAGGCGGTTGGGAAGGTCTGTTCTACCACACTTTTGCAAAGCAGATGTGCTCAAAAACAGTATCAGAAAGGGAGATAAGCTATTGTTTTAATACTCCTCTATGTTTTGAAATGAAGGTGACAATTCTATCTTTGGTAGCCATTTTGTTTTTATTAATTCGGAGGGAAAAACCTGGCTAGCCTTTTCTATAGAAGGGGAGGTCGGAGCAAGTAGCCAAAACAAAACTATAAAAACAGCCATTCACATTTGCAAGTTCTTCAATCTCTCAGAATGCTCAAGGGCGTGTTTCAAGGTTGCTAGCATGAAATTAAAATTACCCTACAGTTGTATCAAGACGCATCTAAAGCTAGCTGAAGGTGAGGTCAATATTCTCCTAGATTAACAAGGTCTTGGCGCCCAGAAGATTAGTTCATAAATTGTCGCTGAATAAGTGGTTTGCTTTGATGAATTTTTTGCCTCCTCTGGTGCGCTTTTGCCTTCTGTCGATTCATTATAGTCCAACCAATCAGAGAGGGAGAAAAAAGTGGCCAATGGAAAATAGATGAGCATGCAATTCGAGAGGTTCTGGCAAAAAGTTGATTTAAAATTTTGTTAGATGTGATTAATAGTTGATTCTAATAACGGTTTATAAGGCCTCTCAACGTGCTCAAGTGCTCCATTTCTAAAATAGCGATGTTTGGGACGAGTTTTTATGTTACGCATTGTAACATTTATAGTCCTTGTATCAAACATTTCATCCCATTTGTTTCGATGCATAAAAGTTACTCTCCACTTGCAAAGTCCTGCGCATAGATTACTTTGCATTTAATTTTTGTAGCTAACTTTACAAGTTTGAAAATGCGCTTTTCCTACAAAAGATTCAACCACGTCAATCCTTTACCTTTTGGGGTGAAATGTTGGGATTGAAATGCACCCTAAAACTACCCAGAATAACAGATTACTCCTTGGTTAACATTTAAAAACCTCATAAACTGACAATTTTGATTCGCTCTGCTGAAATGTAAGAAGTTGCTCTCCATTAAAATCTACAAAAAATATGCTTTTTGCCAGTCATTCATAGGTGGTATAGCCTAAGGTAACTACTGGAAGAATAAACAGAATTTTATTTTACAATAAAAACTTAGTCTTCGCGCTCAATGCCTTAAAATTTTTTTTTGGGCTATTCTTTAAATGGTAGCTGATTAGTAAGTGTACGGATGTAAATATACCTTTACTAGTCGCATTCGATAAAACTGCTTGTAACCTATAAATCCATTTTATATTTTGCATATACCACAGGGCATGTAAATGGCCGATTCTGCCAATCCAATCTGTCTGACTCGATTTTTAACGCTGAACCCAAGCATCTTGTAAAATTTATGTGGCGGTTTGAAAGGGCGGAGAAGTGGATCGTTTTACCCTGGAATGGCTAAAAAAATCTAAAGCTGATGGTGATACACTCAAGTTAAGATGTATCATGTTCAGAAGGATCTTCAACGTTAAGAATTAGGAATTAAAAACCACCTCTCTCACTGACTGAAATACTACAAAGTGAAGGCGGCCAGGACGACTCTAATGTGAGCCACTGTGTTTATCCTGAGTGATGCGACGATTCCTTCAAATCTGCATCGCTTGAGAAAGCCACGGCAGACGAGACATGCAAATGCGCTCCATCAAAACGCATTAACGGTAACAGGTGAGAATCAACACAAAGTACCGCCAATTTGTTCTTCGCTTCTTTCACTTGATAAACACGGCGCAGTAGTCGATTGCTGACTGGACTGTGATGGCAACAAACACATTACATTACTGGTTATCTCCACACGCTCCATTCACTACCCTCACACACACGCCTCTAGGGCAAAACATCACTCCATCCCCGTGAGACCAACACCTGCCTAACTTGGTGTGTCTGTACATGTGTGTGACAGACCGTAAATGCAGTTGTCCTCCATGGGTTGTCGGACTCACCAAGGCCCAATCACCAATTACAAGGCAACTACGGTCGAGATTTACCCACTCAATGCAACTGCTGCAGCTGCAAAAGAAACTTCTTACCCTCATTCGCCTTCTCCTCCTTTTCTTCAAAAACAGCCCACACTCGTAGATGAGTCCATTGCAGAGTCCGACATTCTTACAAGAACAGGCAGGGTCACATAACGCTTACGGCAAAACTTCTACATGGGAAGAATTGCACTTTCGAGTGGAGGCGGAAGGGAGGAGGAGGAGGAGGAGGAGGAGGAGAGGGAGATGGACGCTGCTTCACCTCATCCTTGTCTCCATCCTTACTCTCATCCTTGGCATTGGTATAAGACGGCAGCATGCCAGGTGAAATGGACAGTTGGATCTGCGATACAAGTGAGGCGGGGACAGAGGGGGTGGGACTACTTGCGCCTCGATTTTGGAGACCAACAAATGCAAACAAGCTTGCTTCTCCTTCGGAAAGGATTACAGGTGTCAACTGCTGTTAGTAAAGTAACTAAAGAGGAAGCATTTCATAACTCCTACCATAAAGAACACTGATTTCTTGGATCGCTCTATAGATAAAATACCATGTAAACGCGAAAGCTACCTTTTGTCAACTTTCATGTTTTTGGTGCAAAAACTGCCTTCATTTAATGATTGCACCTCTTCCCACCAATGCGCCACTCTGCCAGTTACTATCCAAAATACGCATTGATGTACACCTCCTCCATTACTTAAGTGCCAGTCTTGTATCAAGAGAGCAAACTTAATATTGCCACTTCGCAATGTGCGTAGACAACAGCACTGAGGCATGACGAACGAGGCTGCCTCAAGCCTTTGCACTTCTCACTTCCAGGTCGAAGACCTTGACGAATTCGCGAGCTTCTCACCTTTGATGTGGTGAGGTGCAGAGCTGCTCAAGCACTTTTCCTTGCTTGTCAGTTAACGTCCCGTCGAGGTCAATTTGATGCTCGAAGAGCACAAATAGCACATTCCCAGTATCCACCCATGAGGCAAGTCGCCTGTGAAGTGGTCAGGGGTTTGGTGCCGCTTTCTTAAATGTCATCGGTTGGCGATTCTGTGCGTGTTAGGGCATGCTCGCCTATGCTTGAAGACCAAGGAATTGGCAAGTGGCTATGTCTTCAAAACTCGTCTCCCACCCTGCATAAACCTTTGTCTTCAGCTCGTTACTGTCAAACGTAAGTTCGCCCATGTTGCACTCTGTTGCGACCGACCTCTCCTTGACAAGTGGAAACACTCGCTCTTACACGCCAGCCTCCACTCTGCACTATCGTCTAGGAGACCTCTTCTGTAAAACTGAAATATTTTGGGGCTGGAATAAACTATCTAGGAGCCTAAAGAGAGCATCAGTACTATCTCGCGGAGAGGTTGAGAGGCCACTGACAGAAGTCCACATCACCTACACGGAGGTCGAATGAGGGGGAGTCAGGAGGGTCTTCTCATTTCAAAGTGACATTCTGCCACCAAACTAATGAGTTACATCAAAATTCCTCTACAATGCTCACTATGATTGCAGAACTGAGCCACTGGGAAGGCGTGAGCCGAAGTCAGCACATTTGAGCTTTTCCTGTTACTGAGCAGCTGATTTCTCCCACGCAGTCCAGACAATTGACAAACGAGAGGAGGATGTCTAAGAAGTCAGGCATTCCCTGCTGTTGTGGTTTGAAGGCCAACCATGCCAACACACCGTCAACTTGGTGTGTCCGATAGGTGCTCGACGCAAGGTAATGACAACGCCACAGGTCTCAGGATTGGCATCCCAAAATGCATGTGCAGTGATCTAATACTGTACCAGAGCCTTCCAAACAGCCTTATTTTAAGTTTGCTGTTTACTTGGAGTGCCAATCATCGAAGTCCACTGGATAAATACTTTCCACGCCCAATTTTATAAATCACGTTGTCTTAGCTTCTTTGTGAGTACATGACGAGTAATGACACCCATCCAAGTGGACTTCCCGACAGCACCAGTTTAGGGCTCACGTGGTTCGTGATCCACTTTGTTGTGGATTCCCGTAAATCCTGTCAGGGCTTATAATTTACAATGTTTTTTGTGCACCATTTTTTACACAGCGAGATTGTTTTACCTCACGCACCACTACAGTAACATGACGCACCTGCCATCCGACCTTTGCGCACTGCTACAACAACAACAACAGCCACGTCCTCCATTCTAGCAGCCCTAATATTTGTCCATTAATGAATTTAGACTCCACATTTGATAAGGTATCTCTTTTCAAGATATTTAAAATGACGAAGTGACCAGATTTGTACGCCAAACGTTCGATTGCAAACATGATTCAAGTTGCAACTATGGTTTACCAGTCTCCTCCATAGCTACCACAGCGTAATTTGGAATATCACTTACCAAATCCATAAAATTGGATAATAAAGTTGCGATCCCCTGTTATTCTTCTGCGTTTCCATTATAACTCATTAAGTATAAAACATGAAGTTTATATGGTTTAGTGAAAGCACTCAAACGAGAACAAATCTGGATATCCGAAATGAGACTAACTTGTTTGCCTAAAACTCAACATTGCGCAAAGTGGATTGAATTTGCTGCAAGTTTTTTCATATTTTTTGAGCCATATTTGAACTGTTGAATTTCACAAACAAATAAGAATGCGTAGACAAATACGTAGAAAGCCGAAAATTTACTAGCTTTGGATTTTATGCTGTATGGATGAGAGGGGAATACAATGTAGTGTTCTGGATGTTTGTTTGGTCTTGTGGGCATCTAAGGCTCCATTTTTGTGATTCCAATGTGGACAATGCCAGTATTCCTCTAGTTCTCTGTATTTTGGCAGCAAATATTCTACCCTAGTCGCATGATTACTTTCTTTTTCAAAGAAGACTTGTGGCGCCACACTAGTGTCAGCAGCAAGTGATCCCGCTTGTAGTGTAAAATAGTCATTCTGAACCTTAATGTGGAGGAAGAAGGTACATTCTGAGGATGGGAGAATCTGTAACGACCCATAACAGAGGGCCTGAAAGTGACGTCTACCCCAGGCAACCACCCCGGATTCATGTTCTGCGGGAATGCTGTTAACAAAAAGAGCGACACTAGCCGTAGACGATGTGGAAAAGTTTGTTATGGAGGTGTCTATGGTACCAGCTCGAAGATGTCAACGAAGTGAACGCGCGATGCCTCCACCTCTTTAGTATCTGGATTTAACTTAGATTGTTAAATAGTTGAGCAACACTGAAGTGCTAAACCTCTTCTTCTTTACCTGACTCTGCCCTTAAACCAAGCCATAGACATACTTGATGACCTATACATTTACTTCTCCCCCCATCTGGATTCCTAAACAGGCCAAGTCTCAAGATCGAGTAGAATCACTAGGACTTTAGCTGGCTTTGCAGTCAGTTGCCTTCACACTTGCGCACAAATTTGATGACTAATTGATTAGGTTCGTTGGTGTTTTTCTTACATCACCGACTGCGTTTTGATGATTGATGCGGAATGTTAACCGACGGGAGCGAGGTAGATGACGCTTAAAAGAGGGGGTGGGATGCGCAATCCCTTAATAGTTTGTTATACTTTAGATTTTAATGGTGGGCAACGTAAGGATCCACAAATATACCCTTGCCTGGCGGCCTGTTCTAAAGGCCATGCCAATAGTCCTACAGCCCTTCTGTAAGTCGGCATTATATATTGTGCCCTAGTGTTATGACTTCGTCCTTCTTCGATGGGGTCTCGAGGCCCTGCGGATTCGACATGCCCGTGAGAAATCCAACTAATATGCCATTTTGTGAGCAACTCGCGGTTACCATGGTAACCATGACTAAAACCCCAGGTTTTTATGTGTACTTTGTATATTCTTGCTTTTGGGTACAAAAAAAGATATTTCGTTCACTAATCATCCACTTAAGGTAATTAGGGTGTCTAGCAGCGACCGATTCTGCACTTTGGACATACGGGCAGTTAAATGACCAAAAAATCAAAGTTACACCACTACGTAGCTGAGTAAATTCGTTAAAGTAAAAGTTCTCAAATGTCTTCATAATCAACTTTATTTTGTTTGCAATCATTTTTCACGATTTATTAACTAATGCGATCAAATTTATGAATTAGGCATGCACTATTAAAAGCATACATATCAAAATTTTACAAATTTTAGACTGTGAAATATTGGGCAATTTTCCCGCCTTTCCACCAAAATTAAAGGCAGAACTGGCAGAAATAGTTAACTTTAATAAGTTTTCTGTGCTTTTGGTTTACTCATGGGATCTAAAATTGACCGGCCCCCTGCTCGAGATGCATGGATGGTAATGAGGCACGCGATCAAAGCCATTTCCCCATGCAACTAAGGAAGAATATGTTGACTCTGAAATCCCATTGGTACTTTGAAAGAGACTCACTTTATCACCCCCAATTTTTGCCGTTCTTTGCTGGCCTCCTCGTACACGTCATTGATAGAAAGCTTGTAAACTTCGAATCTCCAACAACCAGCCCCCCAATTTTTTTTCGCCAAGTACAAGATCTAACTGTTAAAGATGAAACAAGGAACATTCTAATAAGGTTTGGTAGAAACTAAAAAAACGAATTCCTCAGATCCGCGCATACCAGATCCAGTTTACCTCGGAAATACCCACAGATTTTAGAGATACTAAGACCGACTTTCCTGTTGTCCGTCGAAGACCCTTGACTTGTCTCAAAAATTTTTATTTTCTATGAAATATGCTGCTTTTTTAGGTGACATTTGAAGATGGAATGGCAAATTTTTTTTGAAATATTTTATCCTTTGTAGGTAGTTGGAGTGTTAGCAGTGGACCAGATTTGGGGCAGAATTACACAGTTAAGGCGGAGGCTGTGACTAAGGGCAGACCACCACTTGATTCTAATAAGTCACATTAATGCAACAGATTAAGGTCAACTTGTTCTTTTTACTGATTTTCGGCTATAATAAATGCGTGTCGAAAACTCATGGACTTTAATATACTACGGCGAAATTCATGCGAATCTAATCCAATTTCCCGACAATATCTTGTCTTTGAAAATAACACGAATTAACAAGGAACATCATGTCTAAGATAACACGACAATACAGCCTTTAAAACACCTTCCTTTAAGGGTGGCTTTGCAGTCGGTGGAAGGAAGGGACCATACCTCAGGCGAAAGGGCGACGGAACATCCTAGTATCAGTTATAGAGAGATTATCAGGTTATTGCTGTCTGTGGCAGTAAAAGATCATTTTTTGCTTCCCACTTAAGACCCCACGTTGTTCAAACGAAATGAAGAGTCGCCTTTGGTCCAGACAAAATGGTTCAAATCAGATAAAAAAATGTTTGGTTGGTCACCCAAGCTTACACTTCTCAAAGAAAGTTCAATTTTTCTCAGAGGACCTTTTTCCCCGGTAGCAATCTTGTATTATTTTTGGGACCTCTTTTTAGCCGTTTAAACCTCATCCACTTGAAGCAGCGATCTCCATCTCTGTGCTTTTGGGGATAGTATATGTACGCGAATTGGATTGCTAGAGGACAACTTTCCATCACAAAATTAAGTGTCTCATCAAGAAATTGTTTCACCGGGCAATACACACTGTTTAAAAATGGTTTCTTTGAACACCAAACGATTGAGATAACGCTGTTACCACTGTTAGTGACCCAAATAAGCGATCTTTTGTCTAAATTTATTAAAAAGTGAGGGAGTGTACTTGATGGAAGGCGACGTTAAATGTACCTGAACTCTAAATATGCGTGGAATTTGGTAGCAAATATAATGAAAATTTCCTGCGGCGACAATTAACAGGATAATCCTTGGAAGCTGAAGTCAATTCAGTTTTTAAATGTGTCAGAGAACATTTGATCATTTGTGGCAAATAAGGTGAGTCAATTCCAAGGAGCAATGAGTTGCCAGTGTTTACTTTGAAACATTGCCGACACTGTTAAAGTCATCACCGTAATCAATGGAGCATCACTGCCTAAACTGGAATGAGTCTCCATCCTTCACCCTCGCTTTATCTTAAAAAGGCGAAAGAAGCAAACTCTTGGTTAGTGGCAAGCGACAATCAGTGCAAGTGGCCTTAAATGCCGCCGTTGTGCCAATAGTAAAAGGTGAACATCAGATAAAATGCCGACCTCACCTTTAAGTCCTGAGAAATAACAATCTCGTAATTCTGTTATTGTTGCAGTAGAAAGCCCTTGGCATTTATCCCTTTACCGATAACGGTGAGATTGGACTAATACACTACTTAGGAGAGATTTCAGCGCACACACATTCTGCTCATTGTGATAATTTAAGACACTAGAAAAGTTCTTCTGTAGCCTCTCATAGGACCTCAAAGCACCCATATGCACGCAAGAATCTTCTTGTTTTATTACCAGCAAAACTATTAATGCACTTCGTAGAACGAGTACTGTACGAAGAAATAATGGGTTAGTATACTACAGCAGGATACTTCTTTAGGATGAATCCATATTCCACCGGTCCTTTTGAGGAAATAAAATAGACCACGTCTTAGTAGCTTATCTACTTCAGACAGTAGCATCTCTAATGCTGGGTCAGAAACGAACACTTTACTGGATAATGGCAAGCTTTTTGAGGGGGGAAGGGAAAAAAACCAGCGTGTGCAGCCATAAAAGGCTGGAACACGGGTGCAGGAAAGAAGTAGAGAAAGTGCTGCTAAGTTGGGGTGTGCATCAACCACCAAGGCGTACAGGGGGAAGTGGAAATGTGTTTTTGATAACATCAAACCTAGGTGCACAAATTCCGCCAATTTTTAGGTCAAAATCTTGTCAAAATATAGTGAAAGAACATTTTGGGAGTGGGACTTTGAATTTGCAACACTATCAGCGGTTGGTTAACAAAAAAGCCATGAGATCATGCTTTTGGCGCCAGATCTAAATTTGAGGCCATCGTGAATCATTACAGCCCCTTAGCTGATCAAAAAAAAATGTTTTTTTCGCTAAATATAATTGAGTTTGTTGCAAAACAGTAAGGACGGCTAAATTAAAATCTGATCTCTCGGTTGTTTTGGAAATGCTTAGAATGAAAACAGGAGAGACAAGGTGATGACCTGGCCCTTATAAACCTTAATTCAACAAAACGCACATAAAACGAGAAATTGCAGAACAGTGAAAACTTTGAATACCTTTTTAAGTGCAAATTTTTTACTTGCCTTAAAATCTATTTTTGTGGCTAACCTTAGAATTCTACTTAAAAGCGGTCGCCATTGAATTTGGCGTTTATTATCTCTCAAAAAGGTGATTGACTTTAAATAACATGAGTTAAAAGCCCATTTGGAGCTTAAAATGTATAGAATAATTTCATGGGGTGGCAAAGTTTTTCGTTGGTAAATGATTGCCCTTTAAATTGCTCTGCGATGGGGAGATGGTAATAGCCCGGAATCCGAGTGATTTCCAAAATTACTTCGACCATACATCCAAACAAAAATGCACTTTTCCATAGCCAAAACATCACCCAATTCCCTACAAAAAGAGAAAACTTAATTTGTAACATACTTTGAGGTGGTAGGCTTGAGCAAACAGATTCGGGTGCATGTTTACGGCCTCCCTACTACGAACTCACATTACTCAGAGTGACGAAGAAATTGCCAGCCATTTGGCACAACTACATGGCGGTAAATCACACTCACCATGACTGGGAGGCGATTAGTCAGCGGCTTCTTCCATGTACAGTAAAAATAAGGCGGTCCACGTAATTGCGCATCCCACATCCACCCACCCATTCATCCACATGCACACACACACTCAAACTGAGTTGGCTAACACTTGGTCTATCCCTGCGTGACGCAACACCCCTTGGTTAAAGTTCAGTAAAGTAGAAACAAGACATTCCACTGACCCTAAAAATGCCATTGGAGGTTGCGTCCGTGAAGGGGCATGTCTCAGGGCCTAGGTGGGAAATTCTCACAGCCCTAATGGGCAATTGGTACGTGAACATACACAAGAAGTAAGGGACTGGAATTGCACGAGGGCCACCAGACTAAATACATTTGTCTTTTTTGATCGTAAAAAAATATTTAGTAGTCAAACTTTCCGTCTCTGTGAGAAAAGGCCTACCGAGTCAAGCTCGACTATCCTCGTTTCGTTTGGCTGCTCATCTTTTAGTTCTTATGAAGGTAGGAAAAAAATCATTTGCTTCCTTCGGTCCTAGAATCGACCCCTCTCCTATGAATGTAACACAGAATAATCTCCAGGGCTTGTAAGGTAGCCTGACCGACGTGCGGTGGCCCAATACATTGAGAGGTGGCAGTGCAATTTTCTTGATCTCATCTTTCATAGGGGCTTATTAATACGAGCAAGAATTCATCCTAAAGGTTGGAAGTGAAAACGGCCTCTTGACTAGCATGGGAAAGGCATATGCTGAATCGCTTTTTACTGCTGTATGATGCACATGGAAGAAGGCTTTACGACGAGCGGTATGAGTGTACCAGGAGGAGGTAAGTAGACCCCACTTGGGCACGTTTCGAGTGACATGATGAGTTGAGCGCTGGAGAGAACAATTAGGAAGGTTGTATTTACACTTTTCACAGCAAAAACAATGTTTACAGCATCATTACATGACTCAGTAAGCCGGTATACAGACACCTTTCTCCAAACCAATGCAGACATGGAACAATGCTTGTCACACATTCCCCTTAAGAATATTGTCAAGAGCCACTAAAGCTTGAATTTCATTGTTTTTATACGAGTTTATGTGATCATCAAATACAGGAACAATAAAGCCTTTTTGGTCTTGGACAACAAATAATTAATGGATAAGCCGACTCAGACAATGTTTTGCTATTGTTAGAAGAATTTTTTGCCTTGTTCAGTTCCCTTTTTACGGGACTGAAAGGGCAGTGGAAACAAATAAAAGGCAACTTTAACGTATGGCCTTACGGACTTCTGGACTATTTGAATGCTTAAGAGGAGGTGAAGAGTCAAAAATACACCCTGCTTCTAATGATGCAAGTTTTGGGAGGTGTTTTTCTGTTTGGCTGACCTCCTGTTCACAGCATTATGTCTGTCTTCTACTCACTGCAATTTACCAAACTCCACTTCATCGGGGCAAACTGTTTGTGCCTTGATAGTAACTCCATAGAAAGGTAATAAATAATTACTTTTAAAGGTAAGGTAAATCTTGTTTGCTTGGAGAGTCTGTAATTATTATTAGAACTAGTTTATTTAATTTTAAAACAAGGGGTTAGCACGATATACATTAAACAGAATTACAAGGTAGGTGTTTTGACCATAAATTAACTCTCAAACTAGAATACACTAGGGCAAAATTTTTGGTGCTGTGTGAGAACTAACTGGAAGGAAGGTCGCACGACTCACTGCATAAAGTAGACAGTAGAAGTTAACTATACCAAAGAAAAACTGAGAAAAACTCTACAAGCAGCAGTAAATAGAGGCAAACTTGTACCTGCTGGCGGTGTGAATGTTAAATGGCATTTCGTGGATCATTCTGTCGTGGGCAGAAGTTATGCAAAGTTTTGCACTTATGATCAGCTATTCGAATGCGTAATAAGATATTAGTTACTTCTGCCTCAAAAAAAGAAAACACGAATGAGATAGAACAAAATGGGAGGGGAGAGGAGGCACCCATGCACACACTACATAACACGATTTCCCCTCAAAAAAGTTTGTATTTAAGTGTGAAAATTAAAAAAAAATTTGCTAACCAACTAAACGCTTTTGGAAGATGACTCTTCCGGTTGGGGAGGGGAGTGCTGCCGCTTTTGTTGCCAGAGCCGAGGATTCAGAGGTGTCGTGCGTGGGCGAGGACGTGGGAGCGCGATCCCTCCCGATGACTAAACCGAGGCTGGTGCATGCGCAAGCGCATATCCACACCCACGTAATCGCAGGCTCGCTTTGCCTGACTCAGTCAAAACCCACGACTTTTATTTTCCAAGAGAGAATGCCACTCATTCCTCAGCCTTTTCGTCACAGCCATCAAATAAACGAAGCCATAGGGAGAGAGGCTGTGTGATGTCTGGTTAAATTTCCTCAGGAATTTAAGTCATTGAGAACTACTAGCCTCGTTTGTTCACAATCATTACGATTAGGGTAATAATTTGAAAACGGTATTGACATTGCTTAGAGGGAATGGATTTCGTGGCAGGCGGCATAGCTGGCATTATGTTTAATAACGTGAACTAGGTCTGGATCCAACGTCACATATATGTGACAGTTTGCACGTCATTAATTTACAGTAAAGTATACGTCCAAACCTGAGCGACTGTGTCTAAAACAGTAAAATAGACTTAGATTGTTCTTGATCCAAGAGCGATTGCAATTTTTGGTTTTTGAAAAGCAATCGATTTGGCAAAATATAAAGATTAGAGTGTCAAATTAAACCGAAAATGAAGCATATGGGTTTGAATCCCAGTGTCAATCTCATCTCAGGCTCCTAAAACTCAGGCTATTTGAAGGCATTTAGTGTTTAACATGGACGGAACGGAAACGCGTTGCTATAACCTCGGTGAGGGTGACAGGGGAGGACAAGCAAGACGCGTGACTGTGGTTGACAATACCCGGAAGAAGACATGTGCCATGTACTTGCCAAAAGTGTTAACAGCAAGATATACAGAAGAAGCCTAAAAGGATATTAATTTCAGGAAAAGGGAATGGAAGATAGAGCTTGAAACATATGATAATTTGTTTAACAAAAAGTGAGTCCAAAATATTGCCAAAACAAAAGCCCAGAGCAACGTAAAATTGGATATTTTATGGTCTTCACCACAAAAAAAAGGTACTAAGACTCTTCAGATGCCGTTTGTGACTGGTAGAGATAGAAAGGTGAAGCTAGGCGGTACCAAATCAACGGATAGCTTACAAAGTTATAATTTATTTTTATGACTAGATTTATTATCGTGTTTTATAAAGAAGAGGGATGATCTAACAAGAAGGGGAAATTTTAAAACTAACTATTTTCCTAAAGTAATTTAACTTTGGCTCCACAAAAAAGGCAAATAATTAATGAAGTAAACAACAAAATTTTGGATTAACGCTAAATTAGTTTTCTTCAGTGACTGCAGTTTATGGCACATATTTGACAGTTGTCATCGTTCTGCATATTACAGAACCCTTGCCCTTGTTGGAGGGGCTCATTAGCTCTTCCAAAGTGCTCAGTGCATAGACCATCAGTAAGACATCTTGCCGTTCGGAGAGAACTACGCGGCCAAGCCAAAATTCTCAATTTACCTTGGAAAACATTGGTTCTTTTTACCTGTGATGAGGGCGACTCTCAGAATTTTACAGGTAATCAACTATTTGCATTTGGGTTCATTGCAAATGTTCCAAGGTCAGTCCTCTGTTAGTACCTCGAAAAGTAACAAATCCTTTCACTTGGGACTATTAGTTGCGCCTTTCACTGAGCAATGCAAACAACGTCTTGAAGCCTTACTGACAATTAAAGGGCGTTTGCTTGATGAGGGTGTGGGTACCGCTAAATAAGTCACATTCTCCTCTGATCCAGCGGTTTGGGCAGCTCAGCTTTTTGTGTAATTCTAGGTCCTAAAATAACTTAACTGGTGGTGGAGATAGTCATTAACTGGCACCAAATGCCGTAAAAGTCAATTAACAGTCAAACAAGCTGTATAACTTCTGGTCCACAAGCCAGCCAATCGCGTGGATAAGCCATTGCTTGGTTAAAAGTTCCTACCAGGCGAATGGAATGTAAATTTTCACCGAAAACACAGACTAAAATCGCTACCTGACATTGCCATTCCCGGGGACGTAAGTTTTAAATATGCAGTTCATACACAGGCTTTTAGTCACCTACAGGCTAGCAAAGCACTGGTCATTCCATCGAAATTCCTAACAGCTGAGTCACTAACACAGATGAATTCTAGGATGTGAAAGCACCTCTTACCATTCTTCGTACTTTTGGATTACTCGTGTATGGAATCCCATAACTCTTCAATTCGCATATTCGTCATCAGCGTCAAGTAGGTGCTGTGCCTGGGACTCCGTGCCTGAGCTCGTCTGACACGCATGTGGCACAGACAACTACGTAAAAGTCATTTGGAATGGGAAAGAAAAACAACAGTACTGGTGGCAGTTGTTGCCATACTGGAGCAAGGCGAACAAGAGGATGGCTACAAGGATCAATTTCCCTCGGATCCGCTCTGAGTATCTGTGTTAGTTAAAAGAGGGATCTGACAAATTATTCTAACATGAAAATAAGCGAAAATACCACGACTAGCATTCTGTGATGAGGAATGTGCAAAAAATTGCATGAATAATGAATTAATGTATCCAAAGCCTTCTCGGGATAGAGAGAGGGAGGGCTGAGGCGTTAGAGAGAGCATGCTAGATGTAAAAAAGACTTTTACAGCACAATTCTTCCCCCTTCAATCGCAGAATTAATGCCAAAAATAAAAAAATTTAATTCTTTTTCGGGAAATATAGCAGTGAGGCTCTTTGTGCCAAATGCGAAGATTGGAAATTTTGATTTTCTTTTACTTTATTGCTCTGGAGATATAAACAGTTGGTCACTTTCTCTCAATCGTTTAGTTGGTCACTCGATCATTCACTCGTCGGATCTTAGATATTAAAGCACTTTTGCTAGTTTTACTGTTTGGGATAAGCCCACACCTTCTTCGGAACCTAGGGTATTGACGCAGACGTGAGAAGCCTCATTTTAAGGGACACTAAGGAACAGCACGGAATGGAAATAAAAACCATAAACATTTATATACAGGAAGGCAAAAAATGACGCTTGATTTGACTAAAGGGGTCCATTCAGTCACTCCTCAAGCCTCTTTCCAAGATCTTCTGCAAATTTATGGGGCAGTAGAACGATGTCATAACAACATACTTGTAATTACAGGAAATTTCACAATGAGAAACAAGCTTGTAAATTTTGCTTGGATGAACTGGTAAATATCCAGAAGGCGAGGAAAAAATTAATCCCATCTTTTCTGTCTGAGCCTGTCTCGCTTTCATCTCAGAGCCAACTGTCAATCCCACGTGGCACATGAATGCCAAATCATGATGATGTGAGACAGTGTCCACTCCCTCCCTGCTTCCCTCCCGTCTCTCTGTCACCGTCCTTTATTCCCTCCCTCCCTTCCTCCTTTCTCTCCCATCTAAAAGTTTAATGCTTCCAGTTGAGAAGTTACGTGGTAGGGATTGTGAAGCCTTGTGATATCTTGCAAGAATGCCGGACTCTCCACCTGTGGTGATTAAGAGTCCAAACTGCATCTGTGTAGGAAAAAGAAAAAGGGATGCAATGTAGGAAGAAGAAGACTTCCCAGCACATACCAAACTGGTGCTGTCGGGAAGTCCACTTGGATGGGTGTCATTACTCGTCATGTACTCACAAAGAAGCTAAGACAACGTGATTTATAAAATTGGGCGTGGAAAGTATTTATCCAGTGGACTTCGATGATTGGCACTCCAAGTAAACAGCAAACTTAAAATAAGGCTGTTTGGAAGGCTCTGGTACAGTATTAGATCACTGCACATGCATTTTGGGATGCCAATCCTGAGACCTGTGGCGTTGTCATTACCTTGCGTCGAGCACCTATCGGACACACCAAGTTGACGGTGTGTTGGCATGGTTGGCCTTCAAACCACAACAGCAGGGAATGCCTGACTTCTTAGACATCCTCCTCTCGTTTGTCAATTGTCTGGACTGCGTGGGAGAAATCAGCTGCTCAGTAACAGGAAAAGCTCAAATGTGCTGACTTCGGCTCACGCCTTCCCAGTGGCTCAGTTCTGCAATCATAGTGAGCATTGTAGAGGAATTTTGATGTAACTCATTAGTTTGGTGGCAGAATGTCACTTTGAAATGAGAAGACCCTCCTGACTCCCCCTCATTCGACCTCCGTGTAGGTGATGTGGACTTCTGTCAGTGGCCTCTCAACCTCTCCGCGAGATAGTACTGATGCTCTCTTTAGGCTCCTAGATAGTTTATTCCAGCCCCAAAATATTTCAGTTTTACAGAAGAGGTCTCCTAGACGATAGTGCAGAGTGGAGGCTGGCGTGTAAGAGCGAGTGTTTCCACTTGTCAAGGAGAGGTCGGTCGCAACAGAGTGCAACATGGGCGAACTTACGTTTGACAGTAACGAGCTGAAGACAAAGGTTTATGCAGGGTGGGAGACGAGTTTTGAAGACATAGCCACTTGCCAATTCCTTGGTCTTCAAGCATAGGCGAGCATGCCCTAACACGCACAGAATCGCCAACCGATGACATTTAAGAAAGCGGCACCAAACCCCTGACCACTTCACAGGCGACTTGCCTCATGGGTGGATACTGGGAATGTGCTATTTGTGCTCTTCGAGCATCAAATTGACCTCGACGGGACGTTAACTGACAAGCAAGGAAAAGTGCTTGAGCAGCTCTGCACCTCACCACATCAAAGGTGAGAAGCTCGCGAATTCGTCAAGGTCTTCGACCTGGAAGTGAGAAGTGCAAAGGCTTGAGGCAGCCTCGTTCGTCATGCCTCAGTGCTGTTGTCTACGCACATTGCGAAGTGGCAATATTAAGTTTGCTCTCTTGATACAAGACTGGCACTTAAGTAATGGAGGAGGTGTACATCAATGCGTATTTTGGATAGTAACTGGCAGAGTGGCGCATTGGTGGGAAGAGGTGCAATCATTAAATGAAGGCAGTTTTTGCACCAAAAACATGAAAGTTGACAAAAGGTAGCTTTCGCGTTTACATGGTATTTTATCTATAGAGCGATCCAAGAAATCAGTGTTCTTTATGGTAGGAGTTATGAAATGCTTCCTCTTTAGTTACTTTACTAACAGCAGTTGACACCTGTAATCCTTTCCGAAGGAGAAGCAAGCTTGTTTGCATTTGTTGGTCTCCAAAATCGAGGCGCAAGTAGTCCCACCCCCTCTGTCCCCGCCTCACTTGTATCGCAGATCCAACTGTCCATTTCACCTGGCATGCTGCCGTCTTATACCAATGCCAAGGATGAGAGTAAGGATGGAGACAAGGATGAGGTGAAGCAGCGTCCATCTCCCTCTCCTCCTCCTCCACCACTCTCCTCCTCCCTTCCGCCTCCACTCGAAAGTGCAATTCTTCCCATGTAGAAGTTTTGCCGTAAGCGTTATGTGACCCTGCCTGTTCTTGTAAGAATGTCGGACTCTGCAATGGACTCATCTACGAGTGTGGGCTGTTTTTGAAGAAAAGGAGGAGAAGGCGAATGAGGGTAAGAAGTTTCTTTTGCAGCTGCAGCAGTTGCATTGAGTGGGTAAATCTCGACCGTAGTTGCCTTGTAATTGGTGATTGGGCCTTGGTGAGTCCGACAACCCATGGAGGACAACTGCATTTACGGTCTGTCACACACATGTACAGACACACCAAGTTAGGCAGGTGTTGGTCTCACGGGGATGGAGTGATGTTTTGCCCTAGAGGCGTGTGTGTGAGGGTAGTGAATGGAGCGTGTGGAGATAACCAGTAATGTAATGTGTTTGTTGCCATCACAGTCCAGTCAGCAATCGACTACTGCGCCGTGTTTATCAAGTGAAAGAAGCGAAGAACAAATTGGCGGTACTTTGTGTTGATTCTCACCTGTTACCGTTAATGCGTTTTGATGGAGCGCATTTGCATGTCTCGTCTGCCGTGGCTTTCTCAAGCGATGCAGATTTGAAGGAATCGTCGCATCACTCAGGATAAACACAGTGGCTCACATTAGAGTCGTCCTGGCCGCCTTCACTTTGTAGTATTTCAGTCAGTGAGAGAGGTGGTTTTTAATTCCTAATTCTTAACGTTGAAGATCCTTCTGAACATGATACATCTTAACTTGAATGATTTATAGCCGAAAACTATCACATCTCTTACGCTATTTTTAAGGTTAGCTTAAGGGCCACATTTTCGTGTCGCCGTGGACACATTTGGACCAGTATGCCTCCTTTTGCATGTATTCCGAGAAAGGACTTTGCCTAATGAAACACCTAGCAGTTCTTGAAAAATGCCTACGAAGAAGAATTTCTGTCCTAGGTGGCTGAAGCTAACGGTAGAATGATCATAATGACGACATCCTTTTGACAGACGCTTCAATATAGAAGCTTGTGTTAGGCGCAGTAATGAAGGTGGACCTTAAGTGGCCAACGCACGATAATTGCAAACAGTGAAGTTTGGAAGAAATTCCAAGGTCTTTTCAGTAAAAGAATATTGAAATTAACCCGGATATGCTAATAGAGGTTGTTAAAATAACATCGAAGCAGAAGGGAAACGTAAACTCAATGCTGGTGCTGGGTTAATGGCTTGCATGTCCTCGAGAAGAGGTTTTCCTACGTAAGGAATCTGCCACATAAAGTGCGCTTGTAGCAGGAAGTCGTCAGGTCTTAAGCGATGCCTAGCGACCAAAACTCTATGGCTCAGTTTTTAAAGAAGACGTAGCGTTTAAGTCAACTGACTTTAATGGAAAAATATTGCATAGTTGTCACTCCTGTCCTTCAGTTGCTTTCGCCTCACTTTGCCGACGCTAGAATTGTTACTTAAAGGGCTGGGGAGTGGCGCACTACACAGAGCAAATTCTATGCATAGGAATGGTATTTGTTTTAAATATTTATGACATCATGGCCAGTTATTATATGAGAGAATGTGTAAGGTAGTCAAGATCAGACTATCACACGTTTGTTGCATGAAAGTTGAATAAAGTTTATTACTTCGAGGAGTCGCAACTCTAAATTTACCATCCATTAGCCATTAAAGGAAATGGTGTTTGTTAGACCATCCATCCTCCGACTGGTATCATTTTAAACGGCTTCATAATCTCGGGTGAATCGTTAACAGTCTACTACAATCAGGTAGAATAAATGAAAGGAAAACAACAAAGAAGAACAACTAGTCCGAAATCATGCATCTAACATTCCACGACCTCATATAGCATTAATTACTGCATTTAATTTTCTTAGTTACGTTTTCTATAAATTATAAACGAAATGTATGATTGAAATCAAGGGTATTGAAGGCTGTCGGATGGAGTAGTTGGCCCAAGAAATAACTTCGGCAACAATTTACTGCGAAAATCGGGGCATATTTTGCTTAGCAGAAAGTCTTGCCGACTCAACTTAGCGCATGTTTTATACAGTAGATACACACTCAGTCGAATGACGATTGAAGCAAAGTTTTGTCTCATGCCGGTAACTTTCTGAACTTTCTTTCCACAGGCACGTAAATCACAGATGTTACTCATCATCCGGCCTCCGTATAAGCCTTAAGGCTGTAACTTGGAACGAATTAATCAAGGGAATTTCAGTCTACTATGAATAAAAAACATGAACCCAGGCACCGCACGACCCTTCATTATCCAAATATCACACAAAATTTGGCGTAGCATAGGATACGATCTAGTGAGGGAGACACACCTTGTCCGATAAAGTGAGGGAAAAGGGCCCACCATGGGCCAGTGACTCAGCCACTAACAAAATCCATTAACTTTACCACGTCAGACAGGAATTTACCTGCTGTCAGACAACTGCATGACTTGGGTATGCAGACGGCGCACCGCTAATCACTCATTAAGTACGGAGGAGCGAGGACATTCGGGTCAATAGGTGGGAGATTTTTTGCCTTATTGGAAGCATTTCAACGCTTTTCAACATCTCCTTAAGTGGGTGCAAGAGTTTAGCGTTAGTGATGCTTAGATGGAATTATAGTGACTAAAATTTGATTTAGCAGCAACATAAACTCGAGTTACGGATCAAATGGGGTAGAATAGATCTAAGCATACGCTGCAAACTTCGACTAGTGACTAGCGTATAAAGCAGAACTCCTTGAGATGGACAAGCGAAAATTTTAATGCCAGTGTAAACCATTGTTTGTTTAAGTCGTGGTTTTGGTAATGGGGTGCATGGGAGCTCCACCGTACCACACCAGGAGTCCCCTCGGCCTCCTGTGCGTCAGCAATTTATGTTCTACCCGAGTATTATGCCCTCTTTTGACTTCAGGGAAGTCTCGGAGAAATGAGGTGAAATTCAACAAACTCTGATTTTTGACTATCTAGTCCTTCACCATTTACCGCAATTAATTACGCCGTACTTCGTATGACCACTCAAAGATGTCCGAGTTGGCGTTTACACTCGATGTGGGTTAAATTTACCGCCTTGGCTAAGCGTGCTAGGAAATTATGTCTGCTAAGCATTACAAAAGGCAATAATTTTACTAAACGCGTGCATGATTAAAATAAAATAAAGTTTAAAACAGGTCGTTGTTTATTCTTAAATAATACTGATGACATTTCATAAAATTTAAGGGCAAAAATTAACAAATTAAAGGATAAAAATGAAATGTACTGCCATTGCCTTTTTCGGAGAATTCACAAATTGACAAAACATTAAACAGCGTGATTTTATATCGCATGGCAGCAAAAAGGTCAAATTGAACAATTAATATTGTGCAAAAATTATCGGAAGCTGATTCGGTTACAGCGTGAGGCAAGTCCTCCAACAAGTTAGCCGCTGTGCCAGCTGTGACCGAGGCAGAATGCAACGGTATAAATCAAGTCTCCATCACGCAAGCTCGACGCCCATAAATAGCTGGGTGTTATTTCACATTCGACATTCATCATATCTCCCTTTCGATCCAGTCAAAACCAAGCAAGTGGTTTAGTAAACTTCCTTAGTAGGGCGATATTCGGTCCATTTCATAAGCTATGCAATCGCTTATCATTACCCTGAAAGAACACCCTGATTGACTAAAAAGTTATCATTAGTTTGATATATCATGGCGCCATGGTATTTATAGGCCATGTCATCAGCTTATCAGCGGTACCTGAGAGTACGCAAAGAATATTTTGTTAAAAACACACATTTTTCCCTAAGCGATCACTTAATTATTGATGCAAAGCGCTGATAGCGGCACATTAATACAATTAAAACGTATGAGAAATCGCAGAACTTGCCACTTCACAAAAAATGAAAACAGGGAAGAATCTGATTTAAATAGATTAAAAGTAATCCAATCAGCCCATTTAATACACATTTCCATAAATCTTGAGATAAAATATGCCTAATGTATTCGAGGGTAAAAACTCTAAAGGTGACATTTTAGTATAATACCGACGTGTTACAAAAAATTGTTTTAAATAGCAGTGACCTTGCAAGCACCTGGGCATTTTGATTGCGATGTGTTTTTAACGGTGCGGTATTTAATCTGATAAATCACGCATTAATTAATAGTATTCGTGATTTTTAGTGGACTGCGATCAATAGGAAAATATTCGTAGGTTGGTACACTCAACCACCAGGTCCAAGTAGTTATAAGGTGTGCTGGATTTTTTCTGATAAGATTGCTCCATCCGCATAAAATAGAATATCTTAAGCAAATTCAGTACATTTCTCTGGTAATTCTGCAGTGCAAGAATTAGTTGCGAAGGCTTCATGACATCCATGAGCCCTTAAGTAAATCTTTGACTGGAAGTACCACTGATGTGATCAGCACTTTGTAACTGCAATCGAGCTTCGGATACATGCACAGCAATTTAGCATTTGTGTGGGTGAACGTTAAGCCGCATGTGTTGTACATCCACTTGCATATGACCTCCCGTCCATTCTGTACACTAATGGCAAACCATTTTTAAGTCGATATGTCCCATTACGACCTTAGTAGAGTCCCAGAAAGTTGTGCATATTGTCCTGCATATTAAATTTAACACGAGAATGTGTGTCTTCTAAACTAGCTATCAAATTTTGGCCGGTTTGAGAGACCGAAAATATCTTTTTTGTTTACAATTTGAGGAGGAGTTTTGGATAGGAAATAATATGTAGACTTCAAAGTTTTCCAGCAAAAAACAATTTTTTTATAGACGGCAGAATATTGCAATGTTTAGTTCATATTTCCCTAAAAATAATAATCCAGTCCAAACCCAAATGAAGCGCGACTGCAAATCCCCGTTTTGCATCACATGTGTGTATAGCGATTCGGAAAATAACTAAAAAATAATCGCATTGGGTTGACCGAATTTGTTATAACGTTTGCAGTCCTTAGCTGGGCCAAATAATGGTTTGGTCATGGGAGCCGTTGACTTCAGACTGCTTTCGTAGTGGAAGAAATGAGTGAATAGCAAATGTCATATATGAGTAAGTACACAAAGTACTTAGCAATTCGTGATTACTTTACAAGACTATATTGTAATTTGAGATACGGAAGATGCTCTCTAGAAAAAAGTACAGCGTTGGCATGGCAGCACAAGCCCCATTTTTCCTTAATTATCGATTTGTTTAAGTAACTTTTACTTTTAAAAATATAGTAGTAAAGTTATTACTGCCTCGCTGAAATGCAACATGAATGACCAAAACGCCTTTCAAATACGTTTTAAATGCACCAAAATCTGTTTTTTATTTAGTTAACGGTTCCCTTGTCTTCCCAAATTTAGAGCCTTGTAGTTAATGTCTCGAATACTGACGAAAACTACCATTGAAGATTTCTACAAAATATTATCAATTTCATATTTGCAGTGCTAGCATAAGTAAATTTGTTACGTTACCTGTATGAAATCAGCCTCTTCAAAATACAATGATAGGTAAAGTGAGTTAACTTTTAGAGACTCGTCACTGATTCCGCATACAAGCCTCGTCTGCTTCCAATTCCCTTTAGAGGCGGTTAAAATGGAAGCAGTCTTTGAGAGGGATGGCAAAACAATTTGTTTTATGGTCAATTATCCCCCGATTCGGAATTTTTTAAAATTCCATTAAAGTTTTACTGAAATATGAAAATGGGTCACTGATAAACAGTTGAAAAAGCAGTAATTCTCGTGGAAGTATTTAACTCGTACTCATTTACTCACTTATTCACTTATTCATCCATTTATCACACTTCTCCATCCAGCTAATGAAGCTAGAACATACATTTTTTTGCTCATGAATCATGACTTTGCAAAACAGATGTCTCCCTCTTACCCTCCCTCCCTCCCTCCACCATTTTGCATTTATTCTCCATGACTTTTCTTGAAAATCTGAAGCTATCTAGAAAACACATTGTTTCGGTTTCGTTGCAAATTTTATTTCATGGCATTTCATCCGTAGTTTGAATCCACATTAGTGAAAGCGAAAAGTGAGCATACCCAAATAACTTAAAACTGTGGATTGTTCGTTGACTGACTGCTCTGATTGTGCTCCATGGAAGGAAGGTGTCCACATAGACTCACAAGAAAATAACTTATAAAATCGCTTTGACTTCTGGCTTCAGTTCAACAAGATGGTTAATGAAGAAATGATGCCAGGTAGCTCTTTAGGAACCATTTGTCATTTTGGATAAAGATATTAATTCAAATCGTCGTCTCAAGACCTTATGCCGTTTTAGTTAATTGTTCCAAAGGGAAGTGAATGGTACACGGAATATGTCCACAGTGGAACATTAATCGGCCTCTGGCAATAGCACCTAAGATGAGTCGCAAATTAAAAGCTCCGAAGAATTCTGCAGCATGAGCTCAAGCTATTTCACAGAAGTGATTTCACCCTCTATAATGAATTCATTGCATAATCTTTGCTCCATTTGCCCACCTGTCTGCAAATCAGTGGAATAATTGCCTCGACTGAAAGGGGTGGAGGGAAGTGGGAAGGGGTAAATAAGGATACCACCAGAGATGATACTCCAAAGAGAAGGCCATTTAGATGTTATTTGGCTTCAGGACCCTTTTTTCCCCTTAATCCCGTTACGGTGTCGGTGCCGTGGCCTCTCTTTTGCGCACTCAGCCGACTTGTTTTACTGTGCGCTTATAATAAAACATCCGTAAACTGGTATCCTTTGTCTCGTCTTCAAGGATGACTCGGGGCACTGTATTGTATTTAAACAAAATTAGTAAATTCTTACATTTTACTACTTTTGAACTAGTGACACCTCTTTTTGGAACCCTTAGTAATTTTATAAATGAAAGAGTTCATGCCACTAGGGCAGAATATGCATTGCCGATGTACAGAATGGCCAAAGGGCAACTGACATAGTCCAGAGGTTATGTTGCCGAGCGGTATTACACTGAGCGTGCTCTTTAGTGCCCGTGTAACCGAAACGACATACTGAACGAATTGTTAAAGTATTACACTTTTACCTCTCTTTTGAGCATTGTTTCAGGCGCTTACCTTCGTCATTTGCCCACGTCGGTCATCACAATGTAATCGGTGCTGTTGGAAAAGCATCCGCAAACCAACCGCTTTAGTCAACATTTCTACCAGCAACAGTGTTAAAGTCAAGTCATTATGCCACTGGTCTCTCTTGTCAATTTTACGGGATCTGGGGTTTCATCCTGGTATGTTTTGTGTTAGGGAAAGGAGGAATGTGCAAGCTGTTACGCATATTCATCGGTAGTTGCAGGAACACTAGCCTAAAAACGGCCTTGTTTAACAAGAGGCAGGATTTAAAAAGTTTCATGGGGACAGGAATTCGAGCTTATTTCCTCTTACCACTTTGTTCTCACTTCAGTACTACCCAGCCAAATCTATCTGGGCTCGATCCGGCTGACGAAGAGGTAAAGGAGGTATCGCATGCTCATTCTCTTGACATCTTCAGATAGGTAATGTCAACAGCTCCGTAACTAACTCTTCCAGATGGTTCACGCCAAGTGTCGATACAGATGTTAGTAGTATTTCTGCAACGCCTGAGACTGGGCCGATTGCCGAAGGGAGGCCTCATTTTCGATCCATTTGCTAGAGAGTTGTCCCAAATTCTCCTATCAGTAGCGTGTGCCCTTCTTCCGTAACGTTAGAGCTTAGCATTTAGTAGTGGGAGTCATGGTGGTTGTCTTTAGGATTGGGTCCGCTTTCCGCTGCCACTAATGCAGCGCTACAAGAATTCTAAATGGGCTGAGGGAATATATGTATGACCTCCAGGGGGAAACGTAAAATGACCGCGCTCCCTAGCGCCCGCATTGCCAAGACAAAAAGTTAAACAAACAGTTGAAGCATTACACACTTATTTGGACCTTGTGGAATTTTGGCGTGTACTCATGGGTTGTGGAACAGTCTGTGTATTAAATGCACAATGGTTAATTGCGCAACAGACATTTGTGAAGGTTCGGATTTACACGCTTACTGGCAATCCTCGGTGGCGATTACTTTAGGATATAAAACGATTAACCTTACTTCTTACAGAAGCTAAGTTTGGTAGTACTCAAACCAATTGGAGGGTGTTCACATCGGGGAGGAAATTCGGGCTGAAAAAAAACTTTACAAAACTTTACAAGTCCGAAATTTTTTCAACAAAATCAACAAATCATTTGTTGCTGACCACGAGGCATGCAAAACAGGCCAAGTTCGAGGTTCGCCTCTTAACAGACGGTAGGAACTGGCTAATAAAGCATTTATTTCACAAATGGCTCTTGAAAAGATTTGTAAATGACTTTTTAAATTCAAAGTCCTACTAATTTAGATGATATCACTACAATGTAATTGTAAAATCATGTTCCTGATGTAGTGATGGGGATTTGATTCCATTTGTGTCCTCATTTTTTGAGTTCTATAAACAAATCTCCAAATGAAATCAAAAACCTTCCGGATGAAATGGCAAGGTGACAGCTTAAGGGAATAAGTAGTGTAAATGAGAAAGCAGAAAGTTGCGAATGTGTAAAATTGAAAAGGAGAAAGTTGACAAATTAAACGAAACTGAACGCAATCCTTTCGGTCAATAGGGAAACTAAAAAGTTGGAAAATGAATTACTTTGCAAACATTCTAACACTTTGACCACTTTTCCGTCTGGAATCATTCCTAAAAACGACTTAAATAGCACCAGTATGAGAGAAGGTTACTATCAGCCGTCATCAGGGTCGAACGGTCATCAATGTGGGAGAGGGACAATGGCAGTAAGAAGGTGACCGAACTCGACGTGGTTTGAGCATCTCACGCAGTCACAGACATTATAAGCACCTACCATTATTCCGTACTTCAGTAAGATATTCCAAAAGGTAAAGATTCTTGTTGTTGCGCCATTTATTGAAGAGCACTAAATACGTGCAGTTTTTCCTTCAAGGATCACTGTAGGGGCGCATCGTTGTCTTCTTATCATTACACTAAAAGTTAATTGGACAAAAAGAAGAAAAATGTAAATTCACCTTTTCACTCCACCTGCTATTTGCCTAACTTTATGCGAAAATAGTACGAGTAACTCCATAAGGGATTAAATCCAATTCTAGTGGAAGGATACAGAAACTTCCTGCAACATTTGTGGCATGTAGCGGGAGAACGAACTGCGTAGAAGTAGTTGAAAAGTTGGCCTCGGGTGTTAAGTCACTCAAAGTTAGATGAGTCACCTTTGTGAGGACCTCCTACCTTTGACCGTCACGAATTCTGCGTCCCAATAGCTAAACCAATTCAACAAGGGAACTTTCAGTAGTGTTCGAGCTAAGCAATGGAACAACTCAGTTGAAACCACATCAGCAGGAAAAGTCGCGATTGCTAGGCCAATGAGAACGCCCAACCTGCGTTGACAAGCGACATTCGACTTCAAATATTGTCCCTTTGTCCAACTATCTGATAAAAATGCGCTATTTTTAGCCGCTTGGCTGACTCACCGACATGCCGAATGACAGACTTGTAATGGTAAAAGCCTGTCTAGGACTCATACTCCAGCGTCAAGCAAAACAGCGTGGTGACCTAGCCCAGTGGCTAGTCCAGCATTCCTAGTCGACAGCAAGGGATCCCATAGCGCCTACCGCGAAACCTCGCCTAGATCAGACATAAGCTTTCGCGTAAGACAGCGAAGGAGGTAGTTCCTCACGTTGTCCACGTCTTTGTCTTCGACCTCAGCATTTCCTTTTGGCATACGCTTTGGACAATCACACATAGGGTAGAAAAATAGAAAAAGGCGCCTTAAAAGAATATCTTCAGTTATTCATTTCCACACAAATGTATTTAGCTACTTCAGAGGTTTAGCACATAATGGGCCTCAAATAACGTCACTCAAAAAGTAATATGGCCTCTCTATCGAACAATAAAATAAGAAGAAGCTGAATCCTTTTATGGAATTATTATTAGTAGTCGGATTGGGCAAATTACTTGAGATCTGGTGGCATGAGTAATTTTTGATTCTCTTTGATCATTTGGTATGTTTTATTGGCCGATTAAGTTGGACTTGTACAGATGAACAGTCCATTGAGTGGAAGGTACAACATTTTGGGGATCATTCCTTAAAGCCTTTAATTTACCAATCCAGTTTTTAAGTGGGTAGGTCAAATTTATGGAGGGTCGCTGTTAGTCGTGTGTGCAGTGATTTGGTATCAACATTCATTTGCTATTAACTGGGTGAGCCCTTCCTTTCCCGAGGTGTGTACTTCCAGCTTGCCTGTAGCCTCCCCACCTTTCTGACCTGATTAATAAACCTTCCGGCATCTTGGCACGGCTTACGAGGAGTTCAGAATCGACTGACAAACCTCCAAAAATTCATTTAGTAGAATAACATCGCAATTTCTCGAATCCCGATGAAGCTAAAAAGGCAAGTAATGCCTGTTTTGTGGATCATCTTATTATCCATTTAACAACCCACCTGCAAAAAATCAGTTCTCCCGTTTTCGCTAGAAAATTTTTCCCTAACTATGTGCTCTTAAAGCTCAATTTTAATGCTTAAAAACTTGCGTTTACTTAAACGCTTTTTTTCTTGCCTAAAAAAGATGACAGTGCTCAAACAGTTCCAAGTGTCACTAATTGTGCAGGGAAGAGTTTGTAACCAACTTTTTAGGCTCAAAATCCAGCGAATTAAAACAACATTAGAACAAAATGACCCCTAAAACCATGCAACTGAAATAGTAATGAATGATGGTTAATTCCAGTAGCTGCTAAGTCTACTCTCAGCAGTTTTCTTTGCACAGCATCCGTGCTCTATCTGAACAAGCTGATTGAAAAATATCAAAGAATCCAAACTCCAGCTGTTGCATAAGCTCTTAGAAGTGAAAAACCCTGAATTGCTCGTCAAAGTTGTGCAAAACTATAAATAGACGATCAAAGATGACACTTTTGAAGCAGCAAAACCGCAGAACTCTTAATACGCCTGTAAATATCTTACCCCTAACAAATTCGTGGGTTTTTCGTGCTCAAATACGTTTACAGTGATGATTGATCGCTTCAGGAAACGGACAGTGAAGCCTTGAGTGATCTGTATCAAAATAACGGTAGCTGGTGCGTTCGTCGCGCCAATTTCATGGCTGGTTAAAGGTCCAGGGAATGGGAACCGCTTCAAATCATAAATCTGATCAAATTGGGAGAAACAAAAAGGGTCGAAAACTCTAGAATTTTAGCCTTTAGTGCATAAAAACCACCGTCTTCTCCCATTATTAGTAGTCGCGATTCTCTGTGAAGCCATTAAATCACTGTAAACTTGTTTTCTTACGGATTGTTTCCTTTCCTCAACTCCTACCTGCTTCAAACATTGAAATGAGAAACACGGTATTTGAAAAGTTCTACGTTCTATGCTGTAATTTATGAAAGACATCTTCTTATACCTTTATTCATTAGGACTCCACGACCTCTTGATAGATACAAAGAGGTCATTATTCTTCACCCGCTAGGCACCCGGGTTGCTTTTCGGACGATGGCTTCGGACCAGCCACGACAAGCCTCCATTTGAGGGGAAAATGGTGACAGTCAATGGGTTAACTCGGCTAAACACACTATTATTGATAAATAATTCAGATAAATAGTTCTCATGAATATGTAAAGGAAAATAAGACTTCTTCTCCATAGTGGTCACTTGATAGAGTAAGGCCCAAACCCTAACTCAAAGTAAGGTTAAGTTTGTTTGGGCGCCAAGACTATTTACTAAAAGAAAGATGGACTATGAAAAATGCTTTTATTATCATTGCAACAATGTACTGTATGCTATAACTTTAAACCTTTCTGTTTTCTAAATTGTGAGAATATTTGACACACTTATGACCAGATAAAATATGGGTGTCACATATACGTGACGCGCCTGGTGGACTCTTTCTTATGTAAAGGAAAAGCTTCAAGCTTTCCTCTTCTTACATATTTTTGAGGTATCAAAAAGATTTGTTCCTTAAAGAACTCCTTTAGGAGAAGAACTAGTTTTGTAAAATTATGTAAATAACGGAACTTTTCCTTTTTTTCTGTTTGTCCAATTGGCACGGAGATATAATTCTAAGGGGATTAGTTAATGCACAGATTAACAAAAAAAGACTGTAGAGGACCGAAAAACCGCCTAATAAAGGATTCATCTCTTTCTGACCATTCTACAGGGAGATCACATGTGTGTTTCCTTATCTGTCACTCGTCGTCCAATTTTCTAAGATATTACAGTAAAACAACCCCATTTTAAAGCTAAGTAGGTGGCTTTGAGCAAAGACTCCCACGAGATCGCTGCAGTGTATGTGGGTGGTATATTATCTGTGATTAAGGGGAAAGCACCTCGTGTCCATCAGGCAAATTAGACTTTTCCGCCCTCAGACCTTTGAACTTCTCACAACTGTTGAGTTAAAGTGGAGTGGGGGATTAATGATGCCACAAAGCGATCTATTTAGCTCTTTTTGCTTAATTTTCCCGTCAAATAAGCAAGTATCCACAATTCCCAGGCTTCGCTTAGTTGTTGACAGACGGTTTAATACAAGCAGAGGCAACCTTTAATGCGTGTAAATGAAGAACCGCGAAGAAAGCATTACAAGCATGTAATTAAGCTGCCATTTATATGAAGAAGGGTAAGACTACGCGGATAAAGCACGCGAAATTCTCTGAAGCTACCCGAACCACCGAACTGAAAGGCCCAGAGACTTCACAGCGTTGTTGGTAGGGATACTAACTATGTGGGGAGAGCAAGGGGCCTTACAATGTGAAACGCAGCTTTCTTGACAATTGAGAGGGTACTTTTAGAAGCATATCAGCTCATTTACGCATCAGCTGTTCAAATGCTGACCCTGAACTATTGCATCAAGAAATCAAACCTTTCCACTTATATTCGAATGGGGTTCAAAAACCTACACTAGAAAGACATCAAAGGGAAAGCGGCACCAAATACTGACTAGTCAGATATTAAATAGACTTCTGAGTGGAGTCGCTACTATTCTAATGCCATGATTGAGTTGTAAAGATGAAAAGTACTTGACGCAAGCTATGAACCATATTCCACTACCTGCCAAACAAATAAAGATGGCTGAGGTTCCTCTCAATTCCACTGAGTCTAAGTAGTGATTATTGGTGTGCCTTGATAACGCAAAGGTACCTAAGGAGTCCATTTTCAAAACATTGGCATGCTGCCAACCTTCCTTTATAAACAAGGTTCCTGTTTCTCTGGTACAGAACCTTTCTGATGTTTTCAGCCTCTAACCCTAATAGTCAGAATCACTGACATTTTCAGGAAACCTGGAGTTCACTAAAATTAGTGAACGCCAAAACGGGAATTCGTTTTAAGCTAAAAGAGTGGGGATGTGTCAGGTGAGATGAATAGAGGAGCATCTCAAACCATGCCTACCAGCGAAACGTATAAGGGCAAAGCGTGTGATCGAGTGCATCGAAGGTGTTTCAGCTTGACAGTAAAGGCGCAAACTGATGCTTTTGCCCCTCGCTTTCACTTAGTTGGTTGGTAACGATAAAAATGGAGGAATTAGAGCACAGGTATCTGTTACATAAAATAAGTCCCACTCCCTGAGGATAAACGTGGGACAGGAGAGCCTTTCGAGAAAGAGGGTAAAATTACTAGAAATAGCAGTAGCTACCAGACCAATTAGAATAACATATATTATTGAAATTTTGAGTAATTAAGAGATAAACATGAAGGCCTTCGAGGAGTAAAACTCACGTATTTGGATGAGAAGCCCACTTCTCCTAAAACAGGAAGGTCACTTCCTTCCAGGCGGGCATGGATCTGCGGAAAAGAAGGAGTGTAATAAAATAAAGAATAAGCTAGCATGATGAACAATAACAATACTGCCATTGCGGATCATAAATATAAGTAATGCTATTATTAGACTGCATCTTGTGCACTTTTAAGAAGTACCAGTGGTAAATGGGAGGAAACAATCATCAAGCTCAGAGGGAGAGAGCTTGTTTCATTAATGCTTTAAGCAGAATTGTCCTTTGAAGGGAAAGAGGATGTTGTGATTACTGGTGCAAAAATTTTGTTGAAGAATAACTGATGATACATTGAGCAGTCAGAGGGTGCGCGTGATCAAGGAAGAGAAGAAAACGCTGAGCATAACCAAATAAAAAAATTATCATAATTTCTGATTTCCGCAAAATTAAGCCTTTACGATGAAGCCAACTCTAGCTCTTAGTCTGAAATCACACTACTTCTGAAGTAGTGACTAAGACAACACTTAAAAAGGATGAGGCCTATGAAACAGACTTCACGAGATTCACCACCGCCTCGGCCGAATGTACATTCACTATGCCTGTAGTCTTCCCGTTCTTCTCGACGATTCGCAGTGTTACATTTGAAGCAGGAATTGTTGACCCACGGAATGGTCAGGTGTCTGCAATGATGATTGAGGTAAGAGCTTAAATAAAGTAAAAAACCTTTTTACCAAAAAGTACTCACCAATCTACAAATTAGGCCAAGCTATTGAAAAGGTAAGGCCGACAAAACAGTCGAGTGGAATTAATGCTGCTTGATCTGCTCAAAAATAAAATTTATAGACCATACTCATTACTTTTGATCGTCCCGGCATTCTGCTCTTATGAGATACAAAATCTGCTGAGGAATGCAGATAAGCTGCCTCGGATTTGGAACAACGGAGGAGATTTAGTAAATAAGTAATGGGTGAGATAGAGGGAGAGTGCCAGGGCGCGAGATAGTGAGGGTATGTCGTGAGTCGCACAAGTTACCCATTAAATATGCAGGCGAAGTGGTGGTTTGGGAGAGGATGCAGCGCCATCTGCACGGCGTCCCGTCAGGCTTGCATTTACAGCTCCAGAAAGTACGTGTGCGATCATTTTCCCCTACCAAATTAAAAACGGGGTAAGATTCAAAAAGACATAACATGAGGTTTTATTCTTTACTCATGTATCCCCAACGACCTTTTTAAATAAGGGATCTTCATTCAATTAAGGTGATTTTTAGAGAAAAACTTACTGCTATGATACAGAATGAGCAAGGGAGATGCAATGCACTTTTTGATTACCTAATCCAGGGGAGCCTCTTAGAGCGCCTTGAGTGGGCAAACGTCCTCCTGTGCTAGAACACATTTATACATTAGGCGACATTTACTGCTATCGCCTCTAAACAGTAGCTTTACTTCGGTACATTTAAGACGATTTCGGTAAGTGCCTCCATTAATAAAAGAAGCAATTGCGACTCTCCCTGCCAGAATCTTCCAAGGACATCTTAATTCCCCCAATCCTGACTTAAGACCCTCTCAAAGAGTACTTCCTTCTTTGCTCAGAGCTGACACAAGTCATACCATTTCACAAGCAACATATTTGACTGCATCCCAAGTTGCCGTGTCTACGTCGTGATCTGTAGAAACCGTAGAGCCACCCACAACTCTTGCGGATCGCATTTCATTAGGTACACAAATAGAGGATGAGCTGTCCTTGATCCCTTAATTTCAGAACTCCTATTCTGCGACTGTTTCCACTGGCGCCCGTATCCGCTAAGTCGTTTTAAGCGTGACTCACCTGTAACTCCATCGAATAAAATGTTCATAAGCTTACTTTTGACAATAGAGGAACTATAAAAAAACCTAAATAAAATAACTTGATTAAAGTCCTGATTAATTTTTACCGTGTCACGCAACATTCCTCAATCAGTAACGCCTGAGTCCTCCCCTCAGACACTGTAAGGCGGGTGTTCCGGGATTACACTTCACAAGCAGGAGGCCAAAAGAGTTTGTGCAATTTTCGACACACCTCTACTTAAGCATACACTACAAAGCACAAAGAGATAAATGAATTTTTAAGTGTAAAGAAGGATTGGTGGGCTGTTAAAAGGGTTGGGTTTCAATCTTTAACAGCTTTCCGACAAATCTCATGTCTTCTGAGAGGATTCAAACGCTACAGTAGTCAAAATCAGTTTACCACAAGCAGTAATTACCTCTAGAGGTAGTCGCTTTTGAAGTATTTATTTCAGGTGTCAAGAATGCTGACAAACTCTGAGAGTTTCCTTTCCACTGTTACTTTTGACTTTTCCTCCAGTAATATCTATGCAGTAAAGCTAAGTTCAAGTAAAAAGAAATCATGGTTGAAACATTTCGAGTTCGTGAAAGTTGTTAGGCCTTCTGTAAATGGAAAAGTTGAAAAAAAATTCATTTTAAAGTGAAAGAACTATTAGGGCTTGTGAGGACTTAATTTATGAAGAATAGCAGCAGGATTGCACGATTTATTTCTCTGCGGTTCTGGAGGCAGGGGCAATTGGACAAAGAGAGAAAAATAATTAGAATGGGGAAAGTGGACAGTGTCGGAGTACTGACGTGAAAAGAATACAGAAAGGAGGGGAACGAGAGAGGGTGGCTTACTTGCTTGCCCACTGCATGAGATAGTCCCTTTAATGTTTACCTTGGGGATGTGCTGCCACTCAAAGGACAATTATGCTTGTATTCACCACCCGTGTATACTTGAAGCAGGTTTATTGAAATAGAGAGAAACCGGGTTTTACTTTTTCAATCTCCTTTAAAAGGCGTGGAAGAAATTAGAGCGCAGTGGAACGAGTGAGGAGCTTTTGCGGGGTTCAAGCATTGACGAATGACACGGAGAAGATTGGTAAAAGTCCTTCATTAGTAATTATCCACATCTCAGCAGTTTTATAAAAAGTATCTTCCATGGCGGGATATCTTAAGAAAGTTTATTCCAATGTACCCAGTGCCAGTCATTGAAGCTTCATGCAAATGTGAAGATACTTGGCAGCAGCGTCACTGATCCGCCTTTCCAGTTCTACTGGATCCGATGTTTAGTCGCGTTTTGGAGCTGGATTTGAGGGTAGGAGAGTGTACTGGTCATCACGCGTGTCCGTAGCTGGTCGTAGGGAACGTTAGCTTAAAAGCAGATTCATAAAAAAGTAGATTCGTGGGGATACGTTATAGCCTTTATTCCTCCTTTCCAATTCATTCCCACATCAGTGCTGCCCAGCCATTATCTATCTGGGTTCCATCCAGCTGGTAAAGAGGTGGAGGAGGTCTTTCGATTCACTTGATTGACATCACCAAACAGGTACCGTCGGCAGATTAGTAAAGAATTTTTACAGCTAGTATCACGCAAGTTATTACTAGCTTTCTTGTAGATCTCCAGATGGGGGTAGATACTGAAGGTGGATGTCATTTTCAGCCCTTCTGCTAGGGTTTAGCATGGATTTTCCTGCACAAGGCACATGCCCTTATTCTATCATTTTAGGTTTGCAGTTAATAATAGAATTCAGGGTATTTGTCCTTTAGTATCAGGTTTGCTAGCTGCTGCCACCGATTTAGTGCTCTGACTTGACTTTCTGGCGAAGAAGCCCCCTTAAGCTGCGAAAGATGCCCCAGCTCGTGTTCCATTGGACATTAAAGTGTTGTCATCAGTTTAAAATTGAGGTGGTGCAGTGCCGATAAGCATCTAGTGATTGGGCAAATTGGACGCCAAATCATTCAAATCACTCCAGATTCGAAGCCGTCAATCACTCCATTTGAGATGCCTTTAAAAAGGGGTTGAGAACAAGTATGACTGAACCACCAAGGCTCTCTGTTAAGGTTAACAATCAAGGGCTTTACGACCGACGTTAACAGAGTCCACGTGGCCAAAGCCCGCAGGTATTCTAGCTATAGTGTCGAGACTGCAATCAAAAGTAATGTCGGTCCTTTTATGGTTGTAAAAAGATGAATATTGCGCTTCTTAAACCACCCTTCACATCGATGGCGTCACATCACCGTATATGAGCTCCAGCTCTTTATCATTTGATAATAGCTGGTGGTATTAAGCCGCGTTGCGAACAGATTGGCTGAGGTTTAACAGTAAAATAGGCATAGGATTTTGATGTTCAGAGGATAACTGCACATTTTAATTGTTTAATAGCAGAAAGTTGATGTAAGCACATGAAAATGGATTGCCTGTAGAGCACCGTAATTTTCGCTTTTATCTTTTGTTCCATTTAAATAAATTTCTTCTTACTAAAATTGTCACATATGTGTGACGGAGGGGTTTAGGATCACATGGAAGCTAGTGTTTTAGGGTGTATTAGCCGTATCCTACAAGGTGCAGCGGCAAATTTTTTTGTGTATTCAAAAAGTGTAACCTCTGGACTGCGGTACTCAATTTCCCTCCGGGGCCTTTATGCAAAAAGGGGCATGGTTTCTTTCGGAAATACTTTGTGTGCACTACATTGGCTAAAATCAGATAGCTTGCTGACTTTTTTTTCCCTCTATAAACCGATTACTGAGGTGGTACTTTCGCTGGTCAAAGGAAAAACAGCATTTCAGAGGAAAAATCATGAAATCATGCAGCCATTTCTAGAGTCACAATCATTGCCCCATTTTGACAACAGTTAATTAGAAATGATAAATCCTTTCACAAAGGGTTGGTTGATTGAAAGAAATCGTAGATTAAGCGATCTCTTACGGAGAGCTGACAAAGCAATAATCAAAAGGTGATTTCCTGCCTTTAGAACAATAATATCACACACTTCACATAACAAAGAGCCGGCAACAACTACTTGCGAGAAATAATACGGAAACGGCAAGGGCCGATGAATTTTATTAGCCTCAGAGACAGTAAAGTGGCGGCTAGCTTTGATGTTCTCAGCGTTTATGACCCAACTCAACTGCATTGACATGCGGTTATGGGTCATCGAAGGCCATTGGTTACCCGCTGATCAAATGGACTTACCGGACAAATATGCTCCATGGCTATCCCTATTGGGAAGGGCTAACTTTGTTGTAAAGGGGAACAGGTAAAGGCGACTTGAAAACTCATTCATCCTTGTACCGTAAACAGTTTCTTTTTATTCGAAACTTGTACAAGGCACTTGAAGGCTTGCTCACTTCTGCGGTAGAATAGCAAAGTCAGTGATTAGTTTAGGTCCGCTAAAATTGATTTTGAGAAAAATTTTGGAGAAGTGGGAATGTTCATCTTTAACACCATTACTATGGGCATTTTTTGATTCAGTAATTTTGTTTTAAAAGGCCATTAACTATAAACACATAATGGAGTGCAATGAACGTTTATTTTTTTCCCCGTAATAACTTCGTTGCTTAATCCACATTTTTCATTTATTGCACATTAGTGAACAAATACCCCCCCAAAACTGTTGTTATTATAAAAGAGACCTACCCAATGGAGATGTCGAAGTATGCACACACGCCAAACATGCCCTCACCCCCCAAAAATACTTTCTTGCTCAAGTTTATAAATATTTTAAGCGATAACCCATCTCCAAACCTTCCAGAGGGTCATAATTTCGCTTAATCCTGCCTGATGGACTATGTCCAGTAGAGACGCCCTCTAACTACCAATAGTACCTCAGGCACCAAGGTTAATCAGTTTATGCAAGTACGAGCAAATGGGATCACTCAGACGTAGACGCATTCTCTGCACCTCTCTAACCTTTGCCCCACGCGAACGCTGATTGTACATCCGGTGCGTGCTTATTATGTTGGTCAATAAAGACATTCGCCCTATGGTCTTTGTCTGGCACTTATCTGGTTGGAGGCCTCAATAGGATCCAAACAACTTCGTCGTAGAAGTTAAAGTCACAAAATAGGAAACTCTTTTCGTTATGGCTGAAGACAAGTTTTATAACTAGTGGGGCTCCACTTTATAAAGGTCAACCTATGTGGAAACCCAAAAAATTCTCAAAGTGCTTTCGGAATGCCAAGTAACCAGTCACAGGAGGTTTCATAGAATACTGTTGGCTTTTGAATAGGCACCAATGCCACCTGCAATCTTAGTTTTTCCAAAGTAACACGAACTCCACAATCTTGTAAACCGCGCCTTGCCCAACCTTTCGGTCTACAGAAACTCAAATGACTAACCACAACCATCGGGTTTTCTACCAACTGTCCATTTTATCAGCTTAGCAGGGAAAATATGACCCAAGCCAATGCGGAGGGTGAGTGAGAAAAAGGTGAGATAAGTGAGCATTTTCCTCTCTTCCATCCTAGAATGGAGTGTGGTATCAATTGCTCACACGGGTGGGTTCCACACCTTGTAGTCAGTCTTGTGTTGTGTTATACGAAGCTTTGCCTCCCTCTGGTTCACCAGTTTCCGACCGTGTTTCATGACTAAGTTTTGCAGTAGAAACTATCTCGTCCTCACCAACTGACCATCTCATGAAGCAAACCTACGTTTGAGGCTCAGCTTTTGAACTGAGGTAATTTTGCCGAGAGTTTTACTACATAACGGTACAAATAACCGAGAAACGATGGAGAGCGTGATAAAGGGCACTGGACTGGCAGAGTGATTCATAACAAGGCTTTCTGGCATGGGTAAACTATGACTTTTACAAGCTCCTACATGTCACAATTTTTTGCCACAAAATATAAAAGCTGTAAGAACTAGTCCGCTACTCTGATTTCTGATCCCAAATATTTAAGTGGAAAAATATATATAAGCCTTAAAGTTTACTAGTCAAGTAGTTTCGGGGACCCTGGAAAAACGTCGAAATGTTAGCTCTTTATAATTAAAGTTAGCATCTATCCAGAGAATTGCCTTAGCAAAATAGGTTTATTTTACAATCTTCACACTTAAAACCACTAAAAATACAAGGAGCACTTTACCGTAGCCGAGAACAGGCGACCCAAACAACCATGCGAATGTCTTGAGACCTACAGTGAACATGTAAGAGTCTGCTCAAGATGTCTCCCCTCAAATGAAATTTTCTACTAACACATACAACCCAGACAACGAAGGTACAAAGTACCAAAAAGTGCTCTAATCATAAGAACATGCACCGGCTTTAATTTTCGTTTTCTTGCAATGGCGTCAAATATGAATACTTTGAGGTGACATTCAGCGTAGGTCATTGTCGACATGAGATTGTTGCGACTTCGGGGCTTTTGATGTTCTCCCAAAGCTCTTGATATCTGGACCCAGCAATGCCAAAATTATTTAGAAGCAGCGGTCTGTTGTGCGTTTAAATTAAATTTGTAGGAACAAAGTAGGCTTGGAGCAGGTTTCTCCAGTTTTCAGTCCAACTTTAAAATACACAATATTGGAGATTGTTATGCGCAACAACAGTATTGGAAGGATTGCAGTGAGAATCCATTCACTAGAACACCGGCCACTCATCTGATGAGCTACTCCTGGGAAAAGGGGCAATAATGAACGGGGACATAAGTGAATGGGAAAAACCTTCCTCGATTAGTGTTGGGAGAAAAATGGCAGTCAGCTAAAAGGATGCACTAAAATGTAATGGCAAGATAATGTGATTATTCTGCCCTAAATATTGAACATTAGGTCGGTTGTGTGTGGATTGGGGGGAAGCGCAAATATCCCCATTGGTGGGATTGGAGGCAAGACAACTCTTAATACAGGGGTAGTTTGCATGAGGCTCGTCTGCCTCATGCGTTGTGTGGTTTGGGCTAGTGAGCGGTCCATACTCCCAGGCGTCTTGACTGGCTGCCGGGAATAGGGATGCAATTTTCCTTGAGCTCCTGCTTCACTTACATGGCACAGTAGTATCGAAAGTATTTAGTGCAAAAGACGTGTTACACACAATACTTTAATTACTTTCTCAACTCTTCTTTCTGGTTGTCATTGCAATTTACCTGGGCAGCATGGTCTTCGGGCCATGTCAGTAGTACTCCCAGCCCCTGTGCACTAACATTTTCTTCTTCTGACCTCAGGGAGGTCTCGGGGGGCTGCGTATGATTGAAAGTCGAACTCGATCTCAGTAAACCCCTACCGTTATGAAGCCTAAAAGAGATGAAAAGCAAAAATTTATGGGAAAAGGTTTGGGTGATACACCCGATTTATCGCGCTAATTTAGTAACAGCCTCAAATAGCTCCCACGAACGAGACTACCCTTTCTCATCACACACCATCAACAAAGCTCCACACCAAAAAACAAACTTGGCAGAGCCCTTCCATAGGCATCAGCTCCAAATTCTTACTAATTTTCTAATGTAATTACAGTTTATACTTTTCCTATATCTCTAAATAAAAGTGAAATTAAATGATTGAGCACTAAAAATTCAGGGAGCCCGCTTTTCTCCTTCCGTAGGAAACTTCTTTAAAATTGAATTTCATTAAGAATGGACGTTTAATATTCCACACGAAATACATCAAAATGGCTCAAATTTCGTATATTTTATTAGGTAAATGAGTCATTCTTCAAAGTAGTGCCAATTGCACAGCACCAGCTGGGCCGCAGTGATAAAACTAACGATTCCAGCAACGCACCTTGTAAATTATTTTATTAGGCAGTTTCGCATTTTATCCTACTGTCCCACTTGATTTTCGTTGCTTTGTGTTTGACTGGCGGCGAGGTCAAAACAACACTGCTGAAAGCTTTTTAAATGGAGAAGCGTGATTCCATAATACACTGCCAGAAATCGCTCCCCAAACTGCTTCTCCGAGCGCTAGGCAACTTAGTAAATGGGAGCCCAAACTGGAAACATTTGTACAATATAAATGTGAAACTTTGACGTTCATTACAAGGGAGTAGTCTTGCCAATGCCATTGGACAACTCACACCTCATGGACATGTACCGCCAAGGCGTGTCACATGATGCCAATAGATTAAACAACTGATCTGCCCCCATGGGTGAAGATAAGAATGATAGAGTCTGTGCAACAGTCGAATAATATGGAATTTGTTTAAAGGTTTTGTTTCAGCCAATCATGGGATTCCAGTGGGTGCAGTTTGGACTTTGAAACAATGCCACTCCTTTTTTCGCGTTATTGCCCCCTCTAACATTTAACAAAAAACCTGTGATTCGCCCACTTTTGTGTCCTCAGTTAACGTCAATGATCGTTTAGTATAATGAACGTTTTTTTCGAGAAAAGTTGATTCGCTTAACGGGCTCTGGATAAATATAAATGAGGACTATGTAGCGTTTTGAGCCTAATAGCGTTTCACTCAATTCCCTGTCATGTATCGCAGCATCCAAGCCACTCTCGCATGGCGAGGTTCAGGAGCCATAGGCATTGCGACCGACGTAGTCAGAGATACAACTGTAACTTTACCACATGGCTCCAGCAACAGTTGAGTGTGGTCCACGAAGCCCTACATGATCACCTGAAAACTGCCTTGTTTTCCAGTTCATAATAATTTTGTATGGCCCAGTGGTTGCCTCGAGGAAACTTGAATTCCAGCAATCCGGGTCAACATAGGTGTGACTTTGCATGGTGGGGGTAAAAATCCCGTTCTTGCCCTCGTGCTGCAATGATTTGCATGACCTTGCCCGCGGTCAAAGATGCAAAGGACAGTGAAGTCTTCCAACGATGCAAATAGAGCAAATAAAAAAAGAAGACAAGACGAAAACACTCCTTTGAAATAGCAAGCAGCTGTGATTTTGCGTCTTTAGGTTCTTTTTAATTAGGTAATTCAGGTGCATTTTTGGCATTTCTAGGCGATGAAGTTGTACATCTCCAAAATAAACTTCTCTGCTATTCCCTCATCGCTACAATTTGATTCCGACTCTTTCGTTACACGAAGTCAACAGCTCCAGTGCTCATTCCACTTCCTAAATGTAGAAAACAACCAAGAATTCTTGTTCGGGAAAGCTGACTTTATATAGTAAAGATAACAACTGTTTTGCATGAAGGGTGATTGTCATTTAGGAAAAAAGGTGCTTCTTCAATTAGGGAGAGCAGAACGCTTATTGATATCATTTCTGTTGACAGTTATTATTTGTGACAACTTCTCTATCAAATTATAATATTAAAAGGCTTTTAGATGATACTCCTGGAAGGCATTTTTCTCCGCTTATTTGTCAGAAGCGTTCGTAGTTATGAAAAAATCTCATGTCATCTCTGCTACGTCGACGTACTTCTGCGGCCTTGATGCGTGCTGTTGAGGCTACCGGCGGGGAACTTTAAATTCAGCTTATAACTAAATTCTACGAATTATTAACGATGGGATTTGATGGATGGTTATAGGGTGTAGTCCCCGCGTTCCTCTGAAGATGTTTCGAGAAATACGCTTCTGCTTACATCACATAAGTGGTGAATGGAACTTGCAGAGATTGAAGAATATGGGTAGGTAAGTGTACAGCTAAAACGAATATCAGCCCGTCGCATAAGTTCCTCTCCTACTGAGGGCCAATCTTGGCGCTCGCAAAGGGTACTTCTACGTCAGGCATCACAATGTAATTGGTGCTTTCAAAGACCACTGACGAGCTAAGAACAAAGGTTGTGCATCAATTTTCTGCGAATTAGAGATGGATATTGTAGGTTCCCATGGTTCCACAATCACATCTCTCTTTTGAACTGCATAGCTAGGATGAATCACACGCTAATCGCTATTTGTGGGTTTTTTTTTCCCTAAAAGCCGAACCTTCAGTAAAATATATGTATATAAGAAGGCGCCGTTGTTGATACTTGGTATCTATCCTAGTAATGGCTCACTCATTGCTAGCCTATCGTATTCACCCAAATTGTTTTCTGCTCCAACAGGTTTTCTGATGTAAGTCCCCTCAGATTTAGTGCTTAAATGGAATATCCAAAGGGTTGAAGTATGGTTGTTGGTCAAGTTGATCGAGCCCACTTGCCACTGTCCCATCTGAAGGCCTTATGAAATGTACGAGTCTGGCTAGAAAATTTAGGCCAGACACTTGCAGAGGCTGGAAAACCAACGTATTTGAATGCACAATTACAACACATTATTTTCTTGCACGTCAATAAATGATCTTAGAGTGGAATAGTTCCTTTTTACCAGAAGAGGATGATCCATCTCGTCAATGGGGACTGACCACTTTTTGGGAAGGCTGGTCATTTCTTTTTTTTAAATAACTTTGGTCTCTGTCGTGTCACTTTGGCTCTCACAATAGGCCCATCACCCAAATAAATTATCCAGTTGACATTGGTTATCTGGCATTACAAAGGCACTGTTAAAAATGTACTTTAAAAGTACTACTAAATGGACCTTTATTAATTTAAAATATTGACATCCTGGCTTCCCCAGCGTGGGTGTTTTTGGTCCTCGTTAGACGGATGATCGGGGAGGACAGGCGCGATGCTGGACCGACATTGGAGGTCCACTCAACACTGTAGCAAAAGGCAGCGCGGAGTTACGATAAGACGTCGCTCCAGTAGTCGATCATCAACGTAGCATTGAAAAAAATATCTTTCACATACAACGTCCGTTAGATGGGGACTGTTCCAGAGACGAAAATTCAGGCGCTATAAGAAATTAGGGCAGATTTGCTGTTTGAGCTGAGGCAATCAGTGAAGGGGGTGGAATGCTTATGGGTCAACCTCAAATGAAGGGATGGGGCGGAGCAGAGGGTGAGGATGATTGGGGTTTGCAGTGACCCAAGCGCTTATAGTTGTTGGAGCTGTCCATCTCATTCTTGACGCTGTTTGAGGTGCTCTTCGAATGTCTTGACATTTGACTCTGCTTTCGTGCCAAATTTTGGGGTTTGTAGCCCTTGGATCGCATGTAGGAAATCAGCTGCTCGGGAATTTCGGCCAACACCGCTCTTGCCAGCTGCCTTTTCGTGTCCATCACTGAGGTTAAGTTGACAAAGTCGTCAAAGGGAACAAACTGAAAGAGAGATTGGTGCAGAGGACTGACTGCGTTATCAAAGCTACACAGCCCACAGTGAGCGTATGCATAATGAATGCAAGTACGTAAAAGGTGGAAACAATGCAGAATCGTTTAATGGTCCCCATACAGTGTTTTTAAGAGATAAACTATAACAGTCGGGAGGCCAAACTACTGCATTCTCTTTGAAGTCGTGCGTGAAATGTAAATTTGCGTATGAGCATAATTTCATCTATCAGACGAAATAAACTGTGTTTTCCAAACCTCCGCGACTTCATCATCCTCGCTACCATTTCCGTAAGCAAAATCGTAAGTACGTGCCCCTGACATCAAAAAACAACTTGAAAATTTTCACAGCAAAACCCGAGAAAGGTTAACTCGGCATTTAATTTCTAAAATAATGAGAGAATTCTTTGTCAAGATGCATTTAACTTATTTTTTTACAAAAAATGAACCAAAGAATGAAGAGTTGGCTGCAAGTTCAAATTTTAAATCATACTATGTACCTAATTTTTTAGACTCCTTAAGGGATGAGCACTGCTTGGTACTGTAATGGTTTTGCTATTTATTTAACTTTTCGTTTTGGTTTCAATGCCACTTAAGGCTCCGCTTCAGTAATTCTGCTAAGCAGTATGGCCACTGGGCCATGCCACTAGCCTTCTAACCCTTCTGCACGCCGGTGGCACAAATTCTGCCCTAATCCAATGACCTTCTTTGCCTTCAACGAAGACTCGGGGTGCCACATCAGTGGCAGCAGGAAGCATATCCGATGGTAAAGGATATCTACCCTGATTTCTGCTGCTGAATGCTAAACCTTAGCGTAACAGCATAAGAACGCGCTCTGTGGGTTGAAAAATCGGTGCCGATCCTTAAAGGAAGGATAAAAAGAGGCGTCAACTTTCGGCAACTCCTCTGGTCTCGTGTCCTGCAGAAATTTTATTAACAACTGAAGTGACAGTGGCTGTGAACCATCTAAGAAAGCTCTCTACGGAGGTGTCCGCGGTACCTGCTCGGAAATGTCAATGAGATGAGCATTCAATATCTCCTCCACCTCTCTATTAGCTGGACATAATCCACATAGATAAGGCCGGGTAGCACTGAACCGAGAACAATACATTTCTCAATTAGGCCAAAACTTCAGATACAGCGGATTTGCCAAGAGGGATCAGTGATGATGTAGTTAAATATCGCCCCAGTTGTATGCAAATTTGTGGGTGTTTTCCCGTGCAGCACCAACGGCGTTGTGGCGTCTGATGCAGAAGATTGACTGAGGGGAGTGCCATGGACGACGCTCAAAAGGGGAGGCGTTACACAATACACTGATTATTTGTCCAATTCTTCGTTTTGCTTTCGTAGACACTCAAGACTCCACTCCTGGGCTGCATGACCTCCAAACCATGTTAGTAGCTCCTCCCCCCTCTAGTCCTTCAGTACACTAGCAACACATATTCTGCTGCAGTATTACCTCTTCTTCCCCTTTCAAAAAAGCCTCGGAATGCTAAAGTGTGGAGTCATTTACTTTGATCTCTTACAGAAGCAATAATTTGAAGGTCAGTCAATTTGGTTGTTCCCTCATCACGGTTTAATTAGTAAGTTTAGTAAACAGTAAATCTCTTCCAAACCTAACATTATTCAAGGGCAAGTGCATCCATATGTAGCACAAAATTAAGAAATTAACTTGACTGTGACAGGGATTTTGGCAATATTAGAACCCGCGCGAAAGGCTTGATAGCCTCGTAAAAATCTCACCGGTAGAAGGATGCGGAAGTGAGGCCATAAAGTGCATTCAGGTAGACCTAGTTTGCATTTACAGAAAACAATTTTAACCTGAAATATATTTTATGACACGTGCGCTAAATCGAAACATTGACTGATGGTGTTTTGGCAGTCTCTACCTTGTAAATCACATGTTCTATTTGCGCTATACCTTTATCAGCCAAGCACTAGAACGTAGAGGGAGCTGCTTGCCTTTACATGGAGCCCAAAGCTTGTGGTTTTTCTGCAAATGACTGTTCTACATATTTCATTTAAAAGACAATAGTGACAAGAGTATTTAAAATTGCTCATAAAGACAGACACTATGATCAACTAAGCCACACGTGCGTGTTTAGTTGGCCCAAAGAAACCTGAAGGATTGTCTTCAGATACCCATCGCACGAGGAAACTCGTTGAAATAAGGATGTGAATCATAAGAAAAGCCAATTTTGCAAGAAAAACTTGTTGGGCAAAGTGGTTATAACCAAAACAGTACTCTGTACAGGAATGGAGACAAGTCAGCTCGACACTATTCAGGTAATCTGATAAAACTAGTCTTTCAACATTCGAAAGAGCAAAGTCCAGTAGCTGAGATAAAATCAAATTCACTAGTAACGCCGGTTTCATTATTCCAACAGCGCAATTCCTCTTTTGTTAACAATAAACACACCGGGAAGTCAGAGGGGATGGATTTTAAAATAAAAAATAAGTTGAGATACGCATGCATCGCATCAAAATTCTTTAATCTGTTAAAACCGGAAGTTGTTTAAGTGTATGACCAAAACGATTTCATTACGTAGTATGAGGGAGAATTACCTGAACAATATCCCTGTCGGCACGTCGGCCCCTTGAAGTGAGGCGAATTTCATCACCGTCCAACTCTTCCATAGCGGAGAAATCGGCCGCTCCAATCCCCACGATAATTATACTGACTGGAAGCCTCGATGCCTAGAAAAAATAGCGCCAGATATGTAAGGTCTCAGAAAGGCTCATTCAACACAGAAGCTGATCCTCGGTAGTCATGCAGTTTTGGAGAGATTTTGCTAAGTTGGATGGACTAAAACACCTTTTCCTTCATTTCTGTGTAAAACTTTTTTTGCAACCCAAAACAAACACAATGGGGTGTGTGAATCAAGTTTCCTTTGAGAGCTCATAAACAGCTCCAAATTTAGCAATTAATTAGTTTGCTATTTTCGTATTTATCATGATAGTCCTCGCAGATCAAAGTGCAATCAGCTTCTCGCTACGCCCACCATTAACTAGCATTGGCAGCACCACTTAGAAGGGAAAGATATCACAGCGAAATGAATGCAGGTCGTCCTTTGCATATTTACATGATTAACATTTAAACAGGTTTAGGGCAGTAGACGCCCTGGAATGGATTTTGAGTAGCTATTTGGGCGTGCCATGAAACCAACAGGAAGGAAGCGCCTCATCAAACCATAATACTACCCCAAATGTCAATATTGAGGCCCATTTCATAGACCTTCTCTCCAGTTGCCTTTTTTGACACTATAAATCCAATCCTGTGAGTGTTTTACTCAGTATTGTATCTCAAAATGTTCGCCAAATAAGAGAAATTGTCCTGCGGGACAGAACATTGAAGAAATAACCTGTTTTGTTTTTAAGTTAAGACTTGAAAAAGATATTGATGGTCCATTGCTTGTGAAAGAGCATTTTTGTTAGAACTTGCATATTTTGTGTATTATAAGTAAAAGTCCGGTACTCTTTACGGAATCACTTCCAAGGAAGCATATTGCCTTGGGTTTGAGGATAGCTCACTGCAATACCTAGTAAAATCTGCAGAAATTCGTAAAATGCTATTACTTTTGTCTATTATGAAGCAGAAATATGAATCAGCCTACTACGTTCCTGGTATTTTGAACTTTCATGACATAAATTAACGGTTACAAAGCTCAGCCTATGAGCTTCTGGTGATGTGTTTGTATAGGGTTGTAAGATTAAAAGCAGTGGCAGAACGCACCACCTAGAAATGGTTTGGGTATGGAATTTGTTTCTGATGCTGGGCCTCAAACGTAGGTAGTTCGTATCCGTAAAGACTCTCTATTCCTAATCACCGAGCTTTTCGTATTACTGACAGTTGAAATAAATCGGGATCAATGCATAACATGCTTTAATTCATAATGCGGGACTTTCAAGACGATCACTACTCTTCAGATCCTTGACACACAGTACAATAACCGGCCATCCTCAGAGCGTTTGCCAACGGACTAGTGAGGAGAAGTGGCTGTGGGCTTTTCTGCTACAACGTTCATTCAGCGAGACTTCATCGTTGGCTGCCTTCAAACGATACACTACAAACCTACACTTCTAGGGGAACAGATGGTGATGACACCTATCTGAAAGCTTAGAGTGCTCTTTGAGACATTCTGTGGCCGTTTGCTTGGCATTGTAAGTGCACCCCATGAACTTCCTTCGTATCCCCACATGCAATTAATTTGTTAATTAATGGAAATTTTTTGCCAAAAAAAGTTTTACCAGGTTTTATACCTTTCTAAAATACTTTTTGTGGTTTAACGTAGGCGGAAGTGGGCTTTTTAAGATTTGAAGATTGATGAGTCCTTGATATCAGGACGCCAAGTGATGGGAGCAAATTGAATTCCCAGCTGAGGGAATGCAAATTTTAAGCGAATAGGATAACACTGCATACTCTGCAATTAATTTTTCGCCTAATTATTATCACCAAAAGGCAGCCCGAACAGCATGAAAATGAGGACAGTTTTTGCGCACATAACGTTCCATGTAGGCCTCGATTAAAAGATGCCAGTTAAAGATACACAAGAGAAGTGCTATCGACGTTGGTCATTACGTCCATATTCCATAATGAATGTGAACAAAAAGTTGCTTATTTGTATTAACAATACCAGTGCAGTGAAATTGTAATCAGATTTTAGTTATCCACAAAAAGCATTCAAGAAACTGTTTGAATAAGGCAAGGGATTAGCCTCCTTAAGTCGTAGTCATGTCTTTGCAAGGAGACTTCCACCTCAGTGCAAAGTAATAAAGCCTTTTTGTGACAAGATTAGCTATTCTTTGTACATATAAGTGACTACGTTTCGAGGAATTAATGAAAAATCAGGTGAATGGGTTCGCCCTTTGAAAGAAACATCGTCCCTATTTTGACTGAGGAGTTTGTGCCTCGCAAACCATGGCCAACAGCATTCGTGATGGTGGTGGGGGGTGGGTGCATTGCATGTCTGACTATTCCCCACCGTTCACCAGACAGCACCTTCTGGCACGTTGTAGTGATGCTAGCCACCATTTGTTTGACAAGTGTATTTGTTCCACCTATTCATAGCAGCGTTGTTCCGGACGCACATTGCCTCCGGGTTCACTAAACATTTTAATTTTTAATCTAAAAGACGACTTTCTAAACAAATTGGTGTCCGAAATAATTTCAAATTGCCAAAATTAAAAAAATGAAAAAGTTGGCAAAAAAGGCAAAAGTGTGAGATAATATTTCAAAATAAAGTATACGGGAAATTCTTCTTAGACAAAATTGTAGTTTTTGTGTAAAGCTTACATTTACAACAGCTGCCTTGGTCTGCGGCATGTCACAGATGATGCCGTCAGTTAAGATGAGAAGAATGTAATACTGAGATCCGTCGTCGGTTTGCTGAGCCAAGCTAAATTTACGGCAGACAAATAATTGTGCATAACTTTAAAACCAAAACGTATCAATGTATTTCGCTACTATCCGCCAACGCATATAACTCCCGGTTTGTTTGGAAAGGGACCTAACGAATGTGCAAAATCTGCTAGGAGGTATGGCAGCTTCGCTTTGTATAGCTAAACTTGTTAAAGTTCCTCCGATAGTGTGTTGGTGATTTATTACCCTTTCAATGAAAATTCTTCCTCGGCTGCATAAATAAGTATGTAAAAATGTTTGAAACGTTGGATAACAGAGCCTGGTTATTCATTTTTCACGACGGGGTTAGTGTGAGATAGGCAGGAGGATGGATGATGGACAGCCGGATAGAAAAGGAGAGTAGATAAGCAGACGGATATGCATGATGTAGAGAAAAGAAGAACCTCCTTCTAGCAAAATTTAAAACTTATTACTAGAGTCTAATATCATCATACCAACGCTGGCCTGTAAAACGCGAAAATAAAATGAAATAGAAAACTTACATGCCTTGGTATTTATTCGCTACGTGGATTTTGAAAAGTCAAGCAAGCGAAATATTCTATTTTTACTGTAAAACTACTGACATCGTAGGCTTGATAACTCCTCCATTGCAGTTAATTCTGCATATTTCGGCATGCATGAAGGCGCAGCGACAACGAAATCAACCGCTAACAAAACAAAGGTGACAAATTGGCGGGAGAGCATTGCAGTCCCTAAATTGTAACCAAGTTACTTAATTGGAGGTAGTTTTGTGAACGACAAAAAAGACAATAATTGGAAGGGAGGTAGAGCAAAGTGAAAGTTTTCTGGAGATTGCCAGGTAGACAAATGAAATTGGGAAAGTTGATATCATTGTCACTTCACTTTTTGAATTTATAACTCGAGCCCTTTTGGGGTTATCAAGCCGAGTTACTTATTGCTGTGTTATGCTATCACCTCAAAACTTCTTCTCTAAATCAAGCAACAGAAATGGAACACCGTTCTATGGTAGAGAATCCGTGCATTCCTCCGGCCCCATTATAAATCGCCTACACTTTGTGGTGGTCGCATTAGGAGTTGGTTAGAAGTGCGTAGATGCTTCAGGATATAGGACAGTGAGGAGGGGCTAGCGTATTTAGAGTCATGGAGGTGATTTTACGTCAACTCTGTGTTTGTTAGACATCCTGTTGGATTGTAACCCAACTTCTCTCTCAGTGGAATACTGTTAATGGCAAAGTCCTTTCCAAAGTGATAAAATTGATTGGATCCGCTTTCTCAATCACTATTGTAGGTCACTTCTACTTAATCGGTGCTTAATTTCATGACTATGAAAGTGTCAATTTGAAATACCTAACATATAGCAGGCCAGCTAGAGCAGAAAAGGTACTGAACTTTCAAAATATTGTAAGCATTGCGATCTGCCGGTTGCTTTAATTTGCATTTTATAAGGTAGGCCCTTCACTCTCATCAATGTTTATACTTTCATCTTAGCGGCATGGTCTTTTTGCCAGGCCTGTTGCCTCGCCTATCGCACTTTAACAGTAAATCTGCCACACCAATATGACCCACCACGACCCCAGGGAAGACTCGAGGCGCCAAGTTGGTGGCAGCTACGAGCGAACCTGAGCCACAATAATAGATTCAATTAATTTTAGTAGAATTTATCAATTAAGGGCCCAAAAAGCACTTGAATATCACCATTGTGACGAGTGACTGCAATCAAGGACTGGTTGCTGTTGAATGTAAACTTTTCTTCCCAACTTAATAAAGCCCTGAGGATAAAAACCTACTTGGCCACTTGAGTGATGATTGGGGCGAAATTGGTTGGTCCGTGAAGGGTGACGGTCTGCAGAGCGTAGCGGTAGGCCTCCATGACACCAGCTATGCCCTGGCAAAAGGGATTCTCTGGGTGGCCATTCTACACAAGGGAGGAGGATAACTTATACAAAACAAAGTACGTTTAGGGTGAGGCAACACTAAAGTACGTTTTGTGCGGTAATATAGCGGGAAAATTAGATTCCATATAAAAACTGATTTTACGACTACTGTTTTGGGTGCTTTTGCTGCAGAATAACCGCAGAAATTGAGTCAAAAGCATATAATCAAAACCCTCCGGACCATACTAAGTGTCCCTAAGCTCTTCCATGCGTCAGCTATGCTTGTTTAACTCGAGTGGTACGTCTCCTTTCGTCTTCAGGGAAGTTTGGGGGCGCTACGCCTCCTCGTGGTTGCAGAGTAGGTAGAATACATGCAGACAAGCAGTTAGGCACTTATCCATCACTTAGAAGCTGATCATATCAAGTTACCAAGCGAAATTCCCACTATGAAAAGGGTAAATCCCAAAGAGTAAAACATGGAGGCCGAAACTTTGGCACAACGGTGAGTTGTAAGAAAATCAGGCCTTTGTCAAAAATATTTGGCCTTGCAAAGACGCGGATTTGAAGAGGACAAATTTACCTTGAAGTGTATTGCAAGCTAAAATGACACATTTCGAGCTTGCTCATTGTTTTTGTTGACTTTGGCACGCATTAAACATTGGGAACCGAATTTAAACTTAAAGCCTTGTAAACTGTTCTCGTTTTATTTCTGCTACATTGGATTTGATGAAAATATTTCATAATATTGAAAGGAGGGACAATGAACCTTAAGGCATGGAGGATGACCTACATCAAGTCAGGTAAATTTCAAATTTTTTGGTGTCATTTTGAGTAATAAATTGGGAACAGATCCCGCTGTTACACGTATATTCCATGTTTCCAATTGCTACTCCCATTTTCAACTTGGCGTTTTAAATAAATGAATAACAATAAGAAATTTTACATGTAACAATGCTACCTCCTCCACTTTTCTGTCATCTAGTTTCCACATCATTGGGGTGGAGCCCTAAATACGTCGTCAATTTCGCTTATATTTTAGCTACTCTTCGCGTTTATCAAAATCCATCGCCCAGTCACGCAGACCTGGGGTAACTTCGGTGATACATCAGATGAGAGATAAGAAAGTCACAGGAAGAGGAGATCTACTGTGGATGGCTGAATCCGTGGAGACTTGCAGGAGAAGAGATACTTAAGTGAACTCGGTCTCAAATCCAGCATATTGGGCATAAACACAGTAGGACCGGATTTCAGAAAACCAAAATCACCTGTGGAGGTAATGCTTGGTAGACCAACATGAAATTAGCGCCATATAACCATAGAACTAATCCAAATAGGTGAGTGGACACATTTAAAGTGGCATCAGAGTAAAAAAGGGAGAGGAAGCTGGACATACATCTGAGGTGTTACATTAAAGAAAAGTGCTTTGAAGGAAGGCGACTGATATACGGGGCACGAATGACTTCCTTCCTTGCTTTGGAGCATAGGGAAATCAATGTCATCCCTAAAATATCACTAGGATGATGAAATATTACGTGTTTTTATTCGCACACAGGAGAAATGCGTTTATGCGCTTAATTAGTGAAGAATTAATGGATGTGCGCTACATAATAAAATTGCTTAATAATTACCAGCACATTTTACCTTATTTTGAGGTAATTGCGACCACTAAAGTGCACATGGGAGGGTTTCAGGTTACTTAATTCCAGCCAACCACTAATTTGAATGTGGGAGGAGGAAATGAGGGTGTCTTACCAAGGGAAAGTTATGCGAAACGAGATTATCCGGCGGTATCCGTGCTCCAAATCCGTAGGCAGGAAAGAGGTTATCACTACAATTAGAGCGCAGCACTTATTGTTCCCATCTAACGGAGCAACTGGGTATGCACTAGAACCGAATAAACAAAAATATGTTTTTCGTGGTTAAAGGACCAGAAATCAACAACCAAAACGTAGCTATGTTTGATCACCTATATTTAAAGGAACTTGAACACGAACATTTTGGAAGGTGGGGCATACTCTCCAAACATAAGAAATCTCCTATTGAGGGCAAATTGTGTTTTGCCTTCCACTTCATTAATATTAGCAACAAAATAAAACTCCTGTTTTGCATTTTTACACAAACTTTCGGACATCTTTCACACGCGTGTTCTTAAATGCAAGAAAAGTTGATTAAAATAAATGTTTCTTTAGAGAAAGGGAATAAGTTTGCGTCGCTAATTATAAACAAACACAAGCAAATAATCGGCTTTGAAAATCTGTAGCTGACAAGGTATGGCCGAAAAAATGGGCGAAAAATTGCAGTGTTCTTTCGAGTGCCTTTCACAAATATGGTTGAGGTTGTTGCAGTTTTAACTTGTTAAAGCAACAGGGTAGGCGGGGGCAAACCCGGACTTACCAAATTAGAGTCGCGTTCTAAAGGTTGTATAATGCTAAAATTGGCAGAGTTTTTATAAGCTATTCGAATTTATAGGAATGGAAATGAGTCAATCCCGTGTTACAATCAAATTCTAAAGCGCCATACAGCTGTGTCGAAATTATGTTACTTCATCGGGATATTATTCTCTAATCTTCGCGGCTACCTTGCTCCATTTCAAAGTGCTAAGACGTAAAAATCAAAACAAAAGAGTTACAAAAAAACTCATTGGCACATCGGCATTTAAAACGAATGGGCGTAAAACCACCAAATCCAATTTAAGGTGTGGCATTTGCAACGATTAGCTCTAAGGTAGTGCTTGTATTAACAACACTCATAATTGTATTACAATATATTTGTTGTTTAACACTCGGTTTTGCCGAAGAGCCACTCTGGGTCTCCGCCGTTCTACCTAAGCCCGAGCCATGCCAGTGACCCAACCCCCTCTGCTTGTCAAATGCGAATATTCTGTTCTAGTATTAGGTCTCTTCTTTTGTCTTCAGGGAAGCCTCGGGGTGCTACAATATAGCGACTTCATCTGATCAATAGAAGAAATATAGTCCAATCTCAGTTAGGCATATTGTAGGCTCGAACTCACCAAATAATCGGTGAAAGGGAGCGACTAGACTTCTTCAAGGTCTTAAATTCTCTACCACCTTTTGTAGCAATGAAAATAGACACCTTAACTTGTGGCACCGAAACCTCTCAGTTGGTGGGATACGCGTGCACTGATAAATCGATAATTGGGGCAACAGGTGCAGCAAAAAACCAATAATTCGGGCAACTGGGGCGGGGGGGGAGAAGTGATAGCATTTTGCGCTAATTCGTCTTGCAGTGACGCGATTACAATCAAATGCAAGACCCAACCTGTCGTAATCGCTGATAATCTCTCCGACCGCATGCAACGCGACAGCGTATTTGGAAAGTTGGTCCCGAGTGCAGAAGTGAAGGGTGCCAGGCACCTGGGGGCACCCATTGCTCGCTGTAAAGTCAATGGCAATGCAACAGCTGAGCTCCGTTCTGCAAAAGCACAACGAAAAACCCACATTTATTTGAATGGCAAAAATTAGGAAAAACTTTAGTCTTTCGTGGCATATTGCTGCTTTAGAGATCATCCTAAGGACTTGAGTTTTATGGTTATGCATGATAACCAGTCCGCGTTTCACCATAAAGTACATGTACTCAGAGATCTACCATAGAAATAAAGTGGGAGCAATGGCATATTTGGTGGGTTATTTTCCATTCTGTCCTTTAAATATTAATTGTACTCATTAGAAACTTTGGTGCATAGGTTTTTGTGGCAACTGGAGACCTCACTATTAATTGCTTAACAATTGTGTTTCGTAGGCGTTGTTTGAGACCAAAATAAAACGATATAAAAGTGCTAATTTCAATTTTTGTCAGACGTTTCCTCTTGTTCTTGAAACTTACACGAAGCACTAAAACAGCCTCGATTTTTGGTCTGATGTAAACTCTGGTAGAGGTGTTAAAAAGAAGCATTAGTTCAATGCAAGAGAACTGGTAAAATGTATATCAATGGAAAACAACGACAGAGTTCTACAGTGACCCACAATTTTTAGTGAAAGTTATTCTCACCGTGATGACCTAATTTTGCCAACCTAATTTGCCTTGCTACCAGTTAAATTTATTGAAGCAAATTAATTATGTCTGAAGCATTGAACTTTTGGCTTTGCGTAGTCTTTAAAAAATGTAATTTATTAGTCCACTGCGTAGGAGAACGGTGAAATAAAAAGGAACTGAACTTAGTAGAGGTTCCGTTTTTCATATTTTACGACCGCTGTGGTCCATATGAAAGATTTTTGACCCCAATAAGTTGTTTGGATATTTTGTCCGGTTCCTTATAAAATGAAACTAGAGTACATTTGGTAGGAGGAATTGCCATTCCGCTTCATTAAATCTCATAATGGCCAAAGGTAACTACATTCAACGAACAGTAAAATAGTAAGCTAGCATGACATTTTGAACATTTGTTTAACCCTTTGTTTTGATTTCGGGGGCACTTGGGGCTCTGCCTTTGTACTTCCACTGGGCAAAACGGTCTCCGGGCCATGCTAGCAGCCCCCAGCCATTTTCTACGTCGACTGTGCATATTCTGCTCGAGTATTATGGCTTCTTTCGCCCTCAGAAAAGCTTCGGATGGCTACATTAGTTATTAAAATGTGAACGCATTAGAAAGATTCTAAATATTTCCAAGGCGTCCTCAGATTATTTTGGAAAATTAGTATATTATACCTTCCAAAGATGTAATCTAGAATGTGTAGCAGTGGAAGTTTGCCATAGGCTGGGGAAAATGCATCGTTCGAATATTCAATACCCATAATTTTCCTAGGCGTTAAGTTCAAGGCCGTTTTTTTCTGTTGGAAATCAGGCCACATTTTTTGTAACTAATGTGTAACAGCACGATGCTGACAGCGAAATAACAAACGGTAGCAGTTGTTTGTACCAGGACGCGAACCACTCTGCGCGGCCTCCTGTACTGTAAGTTCAGATTAAATGATAAAGCTTACCCTCCTTGCACGTATTCAATGAAGCTGTACACCTTTTCGATGGAGACTTCATTAATCAACAGCTGAAAGAGATAAGAGCGGCTTTTAGTTAGTCCTTCCTGTGCTCATCATCACTTCACGATTACGGGCCGATTTGCTCATATTTAGCCAAATATTTTCCCAAAGTTCCAAACTTTTAGCAAGTTAATACCTAAACGAGTGAAGGGTGGTAAAAACTTAATCAATGCTGGTGATTGAATACGTTGACGGCACCGCCTTGACTTCTTGGTGCATCCAAAATGTGTTTGCGGCTTACCTACGCCCAGGGCAAAATGAGTTAACAGTGTACAATCCATTATGGAATCACTTTGCTGTTACTAGTAAAGGTCAAATTGGAATATTTCTTGTCACTTGAGTGGAAAAGGCGATCAATTGTGGAGTCTTATGCTTCAAGACCTTCTTTCGTGCTTCGTTACGCACTTCCTATCAATTGATTCAGTTGAAATTTTGCAAAATTGGCGCTCAAGTAAGCCACATTTTATTCAGTATGGAAAATTACACTCCTTTGTTCACAGTGATCATCGTCATAAGTGACAAGCGACAAGAAAGAGCTCGAAACGAAATCCACGAATACTTCTCCTCAGAGTTGATGGCATCAGCTGACGTCATTAACCATTGATAAATGGCTTTCAAAGAATTTTTGTTAGTCTCACGCCTTAATATGGTTCCATCAAATTAGAACATGTTAACATAATGGTTATCATTACCTAGCATAGAAGCTAGAATGCTCTTCGATAACTCATTTCCTTAGGATCTGCAGAAAGGGTTATTCACTTAAGCACAGTCGCTTTAAGTTTCCTTTGACAGTATGAGGGCAGGAAGTTGTCACGAGAGTGGTTAAAAGTGACACTGGGTAGGCTGATAGGTGGACATATAGGGCGAGACAGGCCGTATGGGGATGGGAAAAAACTTGCGACACCTACCACACCAGAATTAACGTAAGCCTTTTTTCGACGCGCTTTCTTCGGGTGGATAAGCTAAAAGAAAAGTAGAGCAACTTAATTTCATCCATTTATTACTTATTTGAAATAGATAAATGATAGAATCGGATAATTTAGATTGGAAACGAGGTCCTTTATGCTACAATCCACCTCATTTGGAATATTTCAGTGTTGCTACTAATTCATGCATACCATATCATTTGTTAATGAGTCTTTATTATGTATCGCTTCAAATCCTCGCCATCTCCACTTATTAGGTTGCTTATTGTGCTGTCCATAGAAGCCTGCACATACTACTTGACCAACATGCTAGATCAGTCTCTTGTGACAGGTTAGATGGGGCTCCCAAAAGGCTAATTTTCAATCACTTCTATTCGACGTACTTCAAACTATACGGCATAAACTCCACTTCATATCAGTATTTGAGTTGGAAATTCCTCATTATAATCCCTCCCCTAAGAAGCCGGCTTTGTAATTAAGTAAAAAGCCACTTAGTTTGGCCGAACTTCGCACCGTTATTTTACGCTCCGGATACGTGACTTCTTTGTGAACATCTACGGAATTATGCATTAAACATCCATTATTTTCACCCACATATAGGTGTTTTTTGCTAACATTTGTGCCAATTTAAAAATGTCTTTGTAATACTTTGATTGTTTGCTTAACTCTTTATGTTGGTCTTGTGAGCATCTAAGGCTCCGCCTTTGTACTCGTACCAGCAGCATTGCTTATGGACCATGCCAGTAGCTCACAGCCCTTCTGTAGTCGGCAATACATGTTCTGCCCAAGGATCATGTCCATTTTTGACTTAAGGGAAAGACTCGAGGTGCTGCGGTTATTCTCGTTAACTGTTCATTTGAATAATTTGCTTACAAATCGAAGCATCACTTTATTTTTAGGCAGTGTGGTACCGATGGGATTCGTTACTAATTGGCGTTTGTTTCGTGGAGTTAGACGCACCTTCAAGGAACAATACGGCGTGAGAGATTTTATCTCAAAACAAATATAAACAACTTTCAAATTTCCACATTTCTGGTGTTTTTTAAGGAATTAAAATACTAATTGCGGTTGACAGTCATTTCAGAGTACAGTAGTGTTCTTGATGAAACTACAAACGAAAATCGCCAGAAATGACGTAGATCTGCCCTTTGTATTCTCTACTAGAAAGAATTTGGAGTCCCCAGAGGAATTTACTAGTAAATATAAATAAATTCAAATATCATACGAACAACTGAAAACTACAAATGAAAGATTAGGGATTGTTACGAACTAACCCGGCGAAAACATATTATTAGTATACAATAAGACATTGCTAGTTATTTGATCAAGTTAGTGAGAATAATTTACACATAAGACGGCAAAAAATCATTCCATTTTCGGTAAAACGCAATTCTTCGCTGCAATGAGGCACTAGATGCAATACAGTTAACTGCGAAGCTCAAGTGATCCATGTCATGCCCATTTGGGATCAAAAAAGTTGGTGTTCGTACAACCAGCGCCCGAATAAAAGGAAACGGCTTTTGATTTCCGCCCGCATAATAGCAGCAGCAATAGTCCATACACTTGTCTTACAGTCATAGCCAAACCATGAAGTCCGAAGGCCATTTTTGCGAAGCACAAATCATAGCAACCGGTGCCCCGTCGGCAGACTTCAGTAGACCACACATAAAGGAAATAAAGAACCTACCGGAAGGGAGATGGGCTGGTCGGAACGCATTTGAAGAAGCTGGTTTATCGTTGCCCGGGTTTCGCCGATGAGAACTTCTCTGAAACAAGACATCCAAATAAAACCATAGTCCAGTTTTTCGAAGTTATGGGTTAGGTCAATCGATGCGTGCTTTGACTTCTATAGAAGCACGCGTAAACTTGCCAATGAGAACAAATTTGCCGACGAGGTATTAATATTGTTTTAAACGAGAAAGAACTTGCATTATGACCAATAATAAGTGTTTATTTCATAGCGGTACGTCCCAGCACTTCTATAAGGGAAGCCCGAAACCCTACATTAGAGGCAGGGGAAAGTGAACTCAGTCTGTCTTAATTTATTAGCAAGATGCTGAACAGAGTTGGAGTTGAAGGATGGCTAAAACTCTGGAGACTTATTGCAGAAGGAGTAGAGCGATATTAGCCCTTGACAAGGCCTAAAACTAATTAGTGATTCCAAAATTTGTGTTGATTTGAGTTCGACGACACAACCACAACCGACTCTGACACGATGCTTGGGAAGTCTAAACAAGTCAACAGCACTCTTCTTAGCATGCAAAGGTCCCACACCATCGTCGTGCTGGTCAAAATTTACAAGAAGTAGAAAAGTGATTATGACAACACCAGAATCAACGTCCAAACCATGCAGGAACCATGTGGCAAAAGGATATTTATTTAAACGCACACTTAATTTAATGGGCACTCCAGCCATCATAGTTCCTACCAGCATCTTGGTGGTACAGGTAATTGACCACCTGGTTTGATTTCTCACGTCTCAAGGGATGACCCGAGGCGCCTTTGTACAACCAATTTTTCGTCCCGAATGGGTACTTATTAGCTAGACTAATCTAATCACATAATACTTCCGTCTTCGCCTAAATTTAGGCGCGTTGAATAAGAGAGCGGAGGCGTATAGACTGGATTAGGAGCTAGAGCACATAAACATTTACCGGACTGCAGCTGGCGAATGGAGTGGCAGATGAGTTTCGGTGCTTAGTTCCACTTTTATTTGGGTAATGTTCGAGCGCACCTACCAGCCGAAATGCCGATTACTTGCCGTTTTTAAACACGGATATGAGTTGGAATTTTAAGCTCTCTCGAAATGTTCAGTGACATGCTTAAGTTCTCCATAATGCAGGGAAATGTTTATTTTGGATCTAATATACAACCTTATCTTATTAGTTATTAATGAAACTAACAAATGATGGCAATAAATAGTTTATTTCGCCACAATCAGTAATAAACCATGAGAGTGCATAAAAATTTCCCTATTTCCAAATCCGACTAAAAGACTGCGACAGATGTGGCTTTCGTTCAGTTTAGTGGCTAATAAACTGCACCGATTTTGTAGCAGAGTCAATTCATTGTCAATGAGCAATAAAATTTATGAACATGAATGGGAAGAGTTGATTGGGCAAGTGGTCTCTATCCACTGCGGAGCCTCGGTCAATTCTACTTCTAGTGGTTCACTTAGTAGACGACTGCGAACTCACCTTCCGCTCCGGTTCCAGTCAATGCATTGAATGATAATCATCCTGAAAGGCAAAACAAATGGATACGGTGACAAGTTCTACCTAAAAATTTGTGTACGAAAAGCTTAACTTTGGGTCAAACAAATCTTGCTGAGTCTCATTGTCTTTTGAAAATGTAGTGGGTTGTGATGTGATGCATAAAATCACTCATATCTCTCACAAATCCTTCATGATCCATCTACGCTTTACTTAAATACGGTGTCAGAGCTTCGAATCCCGGAGCACTCAAGAGGTGCCGGCCCTGAATACCCCATTGGGTCCAATCAATGCGTTTGGTAGCGAGAAGCGGGAAAATAGAAGAAAACAAAAGAAAGACCTCTTGCTAACCAAATATACCTCCTCTTGTGTTTTACTGCGACACAAGAATCTATGCTTCAATAAGGGGAAATGGTTCACGCAAAAGCCGTGAATGATTTTACTGGCATGAAATAAAGCCAAGGAATTTTTTATCCAACTTCCTAACAAACGAAGGAACGAAATGTCACACAAAAATAGTTTTTGAAATAATTCCACTGACAGCTGCTTTTGGGGGCAAAAAATTCATTACTCAAGTGTGTTTTTTTGGATAGAAGCGCCTATGAAAAAACTGGCAGCGTTGGTAAATCCTAAACTTCTTTCACGAGAAAAAAACAATGCGCTTGAAATCCCCTTCAAATAGTTACATACTAAAAAATTAATTCCTCATTATGAAAGTAGCAACGGAGACGGGAATTCCATTCCTAAAACGGTCTTGTTTCCGTTTTTAGTTACTTGATTTGGCATTTTAGTGAGGTGCGTGATGGTTCCCAGGGAAAAGTGAATTTTTCCCCTCCGTGAGAACATATTTTGCATTTGCCAGGTGCATTTATGCTAATGCCAGTTTGAACAAATTGAAGCACAAAGGTCATGCCCTTGAAGCCGCGTATTTGTGTTTCCAGTGGTTGGCACTTTTCTACAAATTAAGGCAGCTGAAAATCTAACTTTGTTGCACAAATGCTTCGACTAAACTACCTAATAAGGCTGATAGATTGGAGTAATGTTTTGCAAGCCATCTTCTTTGTGGCAAATGTGATTGCCCTCTGTTTCCACTAGAGTCAGAAAATTACGACTACGAATGATTGGGATTTTCGTAACCCACCAGTCTTTTCAAAACCTGAAAAGTGATTAGGAAAATGACCACTTAAAAAGACAGAAATAGACGTGAAAGAGTTTCACCAAAATTTGAGAATACAGTATTGTCGTCTCCCTCGACGTTGTCAAAGAAGTTATACTGTGAGTGCCTTAAAGAACTAAAAAAGAAATCTCTTAATTTAACTGTAACCTGAGTAAGATATTATAGTGCACATCGAATATCTCAGTTTGCATCCACATTTCCTCTGTCACTAGGAGGCCTCGGTTGAGTTACCTTTTCCCGACTCCGGTGAGATACACATTGGATCCGCCCAAACTCACAAGCATCTTAGATTCAGAATTTTTTGCCTCGTAATAAGCACCTTTACTGGCTTCTTAATTCAGCAAGAAAAAATAAAGCAGTCCAGTTTCAAGTTTTGCCTTTTGCTCGGGTGGACATCACTGCTGTGTGGTCGTGTAGGGGTTGTCACGCAATAACCAGCCTTCCCTTCCTGCGGTTAGGGAGCGGTCACTCCCCCTCACCTTCTAATAGTAATTTTATTCAAATTTCAAAATCACCTTTGATGTTGTCAATCATTTAAAATTCACTGGACCACGCGTTTGACCGACATTAGCGTTGTATCCTTTCTGGCATTTTATGCGATTCCTACATCGAGGACAAATATTTTATTCATCGCCTGCTCTTTAAAATGGTTTTTAAATTAAATTTGTATAAATTTACAAATATGGCGCATAAAATGGCCAAAGAGAATAAAATCTATTCACGGTTTACCAATGAGGCTACCGAAAGTCGCATTCACCTAAGTTAAGGTGTTTAAATTCTTACGAATCGTGAAAAGGTACTTCACTTAAAATATTTAAAAGTATGTTTATGCTTCCTGTAATCATACCCATGGTTGAGGGAATTGGCGACCGCACCCTCTCATCGGAACCATAAAATTACTTCGCGCCCGTTTCGTTACACTGTTATTTTTTTAGAGGTCACACCACCCCAGTACTCAAAGGCATATCTTCAATGGGCAAGTATTTGAAATAAATTTCAAGAACTTTTAATATCCATGAAAGCTATGCACTGTCAAGGCTAAAATTACATGTTAAAGTTCGAATTTCACTTTACAACCTTAGACAATGACCTTCCTGGATGTTCAGTAGGGCCGGTACATTCTAATCGCCAGCTAGACAAACAAGCGTTCGCGTTCCTCATTTTGTATATCCAAAAATGAAATGCCCTTGCAATGACCTAATTTATTAATCCCACTCCTCATTGGCGTTGTTGGCACCATCTGGAGTCCATCCAGTTTAATCTATTCGATAAATATGGTAAACAACTAAAAACATCTCTTGGTCCTAGAATCTACTGGGCTTAAGCACAATTCTTCAATCTTATTCCTTTGTCATTTTTGACACGAAGTAGGGTAGCTGCATGTTCACAACTTCATGGAGCTTGTAGCAGAATCTCAAACCAAAGCTTGGCACCATTGAGGTACAGCCAAACTGTCTATAAACAACGGGTCGGTGGATTAAATTTACAGAGGCAGGCACACAAAAGGTGAGAAAAATGTGATTTGTATGCACACCGCCTTGCCTACAGGCTATACCAAGCTTTTATGCGTTCAGGGGTGTTTTTTCCACCAAGAAAGAGTGCACACGTAAGGAAGATCAACAAACTTTAACTTCTGTCGCCTTGATGAAATAATTCTCTTTTCTTCAATGGGGAAAGCTGAGTTTTGAGAATAAGGCATTTTGCGTCACTTATCACATTGATAGGTCTTGATGGCTTCGAGGGTAAGGAGGTGGATGAATCGGTCACAGTGACTCTCAAACCAGGCAGATCATCTCTATCATGCAAGAAGTTAACAGGCAGCAAATTAAAAGGACAAGTCCGCATTTGCAGCAAAAACTCACACACAAACACAATCTATTAGTTAAGGTAATTTGGCCGAGGGTATTCATCGTTCTTGAAATGCCGGATTACAAGCAGGAGATGGTTGGTGATATTTGGAACACACTGAATCCATAAAAATATCGCCGTAGTTTATTAATTTGAAGTGGAATTCAGCTAAAGATATAAAAAATCTGCAGTCTTTGAGATGACCACATATGCCAAACCGGTATTTCTACCATTACTGAAGCTTCTTTTGCACTCAAATTATAATTTATTTGTATAATGGAAAAAGTTGACCCATATCTTTGAGTCCATCTCTTTGTGAACATTTAGAGTCTTAATATGTCTAGTATTTTGGCCAGATATTTCTTTATCTTTCAAAAGAAAAAGAGAGAAAGTCAAAAGCTTCGAAAAGTCCAAGAATTTTTCGCGGCATCGTCACCACAACCCTGTGGTGTACATAACTTGTCATGGCTGAAGGAAAAAGTTGTTTTCCTTCGATTTAATTCACTATCATGAAGGACGGCTTTAAAAAATTTGAATTCCTGTGTGTGTTCGTGGAAGATCGGGACCGATAACCTGACTGATTCTCCACCGCAATAACGGTATGATTCACGACTTACGTGTTTGAAGCTTGATTTGCAGTTTTTTTTATTTGTGCTAGAATTGATGGAGAATAATATCTTCTAAAAATTCCTTCACGCAGATAAAACAAACCTCAAGATGCAGTAGCTCTGGTGGGACAGCCATAAATGGCTCTGATTTTGAGTCATTCGTGGTGGCGGGAAGGTGAAAATGTAGGTCCATCCAATGACAGAGATTGCCGCAAAATGTGCCCACACTTTATAACCTTAGAGGGAGTGAAGAGGATTCCAGGTGAATTTATTAATCTAGTTAAGAATTATTCCGATACTGCGTTCTTTTTAACTAAGTTACGCAGAGATAATGGAGTTTCATTAATGGCACACAGACAAGTGAGGATATTTTAAGTTACGTGGTAAATTGTTGGCAAGTTTTTTTTCAAAGGCTCTCCTGCTTAACTTCCAGTGTTAACTACCAGATTAGGATCACATAGAAGGAGAATAATATACTTTTAAGCGATTGGTAAATGTACAGGGATGATACACGTTTAACCAAGCGGGCTCTTTAACCTCTGCAGGTCGTAGTCCCGTCTTGGCGACTCGACCTTGCAGCCTTTTGGCAGGCTGATGCTAAACCGGTCGACCTAAGGTCCGACTTGCAGTACCACGATTACAAATCTTGTGTAAATCATACAATTCCACATCCAAGGTTCTGGACTTCAGACTTCATCCTTGTTGAAATGATTTACTAGAAATTACAGAGCAACTTATCGGAAGGAAACTTCAGCAATTCGCCACATCGCCTAACAGACTGTCATTGACATGCAATAGACAATGTGAGCTGTGTTTTTTGAAGAGCTCACTCCATGTCAGTGTTGTTAAAATTTTCCACCCAAAGGCGAAAAAACATTTGAGGAAAAAAACCTTTTCTAGTTGAGTAGACGGAGTGGAAAGGAGTTGGGAAGTTGACAAATATTAACTACACCTTGCACAATCAGCCTGCAAGAGGCCTAATTTTTTACTTCAAACTCTAAGATTAAGGCAGACTTGAAATGAAGAAGTAATTGATAAGGCGACATGCGATTATTTCTCTCGAAGTCGGAAATTCCATTTTGTGGTAGATTCGCTTACTAAACCTCTTGCATCAAAGGAGAAGAAAGGTTGTTTATGGAGGTCAGGGGATGCTTGTATGTGTACAGGCACAAAGTTTTCCCCCTGTCAGCATACACACGCTGAATGAGGGCGGAGTTCTCTCGCATCAGTTCATCTACGAGTTGAATGAAAACCTCGAAAATAATGGGGTATTTATCTGAGGATTGTGACTACAAACAGTGCTACGAGTTTTAAAAAAAAGCTCCTCAACCGGATCACTTGAAAAAAAAGAGTAAGAGTAGAAGACATTAGGTAGGCAGCAGATGGCCGTCTAAGCAACCGCCTAGAAATTTATTTCCGACACTGGGTCCATTGTCGCAATAAAGGTGACGGTTTCCCTGGTACAAAAATACAGATGCTTTTATGTACCTCCAAAAAATTCCCTTAAAACGCTCACAATTGTCTCCGGTATGTGTAGCTTCACGCAAAGCCGTGGCTAATTCCAATGTATTCCCACGGATTCGGCACCATCAGAAAAAAAGGTAAATGTTTTTCTGCAATATATGCTCTCTAAACAAGGAAATTCAGTACCCATGCTTTGTGGAATGATAATCTGAGAAAAATCCGGCTTTCTGTTTCTAATGACTACCTTATTTATTTGTCTATTCATCACAGGCACCATTCTTTATGAGTTAGGACTTGATCGAAATTAGCTGATCATCCCTACTACACTTTTCTTGGGACGATTTCGCCTTAAAAGCTAATGCTTTCTGCTACATACACCTCTCCATTATTAATATTAATGCAAGCTGGCCCATATGATTTTAGTCGCCTTCGACCGGTATTTGGAGGCGAAATGCAGCGGATTAGGGGGTAAAACCGGAACTAAGACAGCATTCACGTGGATAAAATGGTTGTTTCAAAGCAATGGCCATGAGGCGGAAAAATATCTGCTTAAGTTATATGTTTAACTGCCCAAGCTCCCCAGTCTCCTCAGGCTTAAATCACCATCTTATTGTCATGTAGTTCTGTTCGGATTATTTCTCCCAATAACCTACCAGTTAGTCTGTACACATTTGAAGAAGGGTTTTATTCTGACTTTCGTATCTTTAGGGTGGACTTGGGCGCTCCAATCGCATTACAACAGTGAAGATAATGGAGTTTTTTAGTAGAATTCGAATGTGAAACGACGTTTCAAGTGAATGTTTTGGGGTTTCGACCAGCACAATAGCCCAATTGGCAAAATAGCATTCAAAAGAAGTTAAAATAATAACTCAGTCTGTGTATGCTTGATACTCTTTAAAAGGGAGAGGTCTGATCTATAAGTAATAAGCCTAAACCAACAGGATGCGATGATTTCAGCTGAAACGGAATGACCACTCTGAATGTGCCAGGCTGTCTTTGGAGCAATTCTGCCTCTTCATAAGCAAGAATTTCTTACTTAGGTATGAAAATAGGCGGAGTGCGAAGCAGTCGTTTTGAGCCGCTGCGTGACATGAAATTGTTTTGACATTTAGATCCAGAAAAAAGTGCAAATGTGTTGGAAAGGGCGTTGTCGATGGTCAATTGCTGAGGTGGATTTAACCGGAGGCGACAATACTGCATACTAATACCATCCTAAATCTAATCTTCAGACTGCAGTTGACCGCTCCAGAATCCATAAATTGGTTGTTGTGACTGTCAAATTATGCTAACTTTGTTGTTGTTATTGTTATCGTTCTTCCCAAGATGCGTTCTGACTGTTTACTTGCAAAATGGAGGGATGACTAAGCAATCAAAGCTAGCTACGGGGCTTCTAACTCAGATAAGGGACAAACAAGCCTAAAGAGGGATGTTTGGCATCTTTTAAACTAGGAAAAAACGGCACTATGATTCATCATAACCCACTCAACTGTCAAGAACCAAGTAGAAGTTTACTCATTTAGTCAGCAGTCAAGATTGGCGCCCTGTTCACTCATTCATCCAAACTCAAACCAGCATTAGTCCTGACGTTATTGGCTGAATATCTGACCTAAAAGTCACAGAAAGAATACCACAGAGACCCACAAGAGAGGGACTGATAAAGCTATCACTCAAATCGCATGTTACCCACAATATTTTACAACGAAATGAGACCGATTTGGATAATTTGAAAGTCTAATAATAAACTGTTCCATGATTTACTATGATCATGACAATGTCTACATGGCATTCATCTCTTCATTTCTCTCCAGGGCAAACATTACCACGAAAAGCCAATGTCCTTTGGGAAATGAACGTCCATCCTTTAAAGGTGCTTCCTACATAAATTCCCCGTGGTATAATTTCGCATAAAGAGGACGCTATACCCAAGAGTCCCATCCATATATCTACAACATGATATATCAATAACGAAGTGAATAGAATTTTTCCTGTGATGCTGATTTATCATACTCCCTTTAACAATTTCTAGCAATTGGCTAGAAACCACAGGAAATCTCATCTGGGATGAAGCAGAAATGACTAAGGGAGATGTCAGAGACTACTCTAAAAAAGCCCAATATGAAGACAAGTGATAAGTGTCTAGATTTCGCGACCTGTCCAGCATCCACGCTTACTTCAACATCACGGCGTCATGGATTCCAATCCCATCTGCAGGTATACTGGTGGGCCTTACTGCACCTTCAGAAATGATCCCAAGTGCTAAAGAATATGTGAAACCTTCTTTCACTATCCTTCTGGTTAAATCACAACTAATGTAGTCTGTATAATAAAGTCTTGAGTCGAAAACTCGGCTCCAAATTTCAGTATTTGTGAGTGACTATGAACAACCCGGTAAAGTCGGACGTGAAAAAACGGTAAAATTCGACACAAATGAACCAGAACCTTAGAAAGGCGGAAAACAGCATGAAACAAAGTCCAAACTTCACTTTACTGCGCTCAAATTGCAATTTTTAAATTATGGTTTGAATCAGTGATTGGAGAAAACTTGGAAATTCAGCATAGGACTTGCAAGACACTTTTGTGTGCAAATGGGTGTGCTGGCTGCCTTAAACAGATAATTTCGACCCAGCTTTAGCATCGAAGCTGTCAGCACAAAAACACTCAGATCCGCATTTGTTAGTTCCCCACTTCACTTCACAACATATAATGTTTCGGAGTCTCTGCGATCCCTTTTTTTCCTAAAACTATTTTTTGATGCAATAAGACACCCTTTTCGTGGATCCACCTTACCTGGCTAGTGGCCAATTTCCAACGGCACAGCTGCGTCCAACAGCACAGCAAGGCGTGACCCAACAACCGCTGTACTGGATAGTTTTTTGGTTCACATAAATTGAAACTTGTTAGTTGGGCTAAGACAATGAAAGCTCCATACAGTGTTTTACCTACTAGAAATATATCGAACAACCAGGTTACCTTAAATACATCATACGGGAATGGCAATCCACGTTTTTTCGATTCTTTCAAGTTCATTTTTAATAACAAAATTTATTTTAGTCTCCATTGCAGCCAATTTAAAGAGAGCATGACAAAAATCCTAACCGAAAGGTAATGACTGAAGTTTTGTTGACAAGGATGTCCAATTCTTTGGAAAAAGTTTTTGCATTATCAACAAAATGCAGAATGCTATTGGTCAAAAAATAGTTTTAAACGTCGAACTCATTCGAAGAACAAAGAAAGCTAATTGCAAAAGATGTTTGTGAGATCTAGACAATTGAATTTGTTCTGTGCAACATTTTGCTGATACCAACGGAGCTCACATCAGCGGTTAATATCATCTGAAATCCATGCCGAGGCATGAAAGAGGAGGAAAGAATAGAAACCGTGATTCAACGCTGAATGCAACACAAAATCTGCCTCCCACAGATTGCGTTGTTTGCTTATTCGCCGCGTAAACAGAACCTTTCTTTAGGTTTTATCCTCAAATGCAACAGAAACACATTCGTCTTACTTGTCCCCCCTACCTACACGAGCTCCTTAGCCTTGGTGTTATGGAGTTCTATTGATGGAGCTTCCATCAGCAGCCCACCAATCCTTCTTTGCATTTGAAAATAACTGGCAACTAAAAAAGCATTTCATTGACGGGAGGACGAGAAATTAGCACTCACATTTCCAATTGAAAATATGTGACTGGAGTGCTTGAGTGAGTGACCACAACAGCTCTGCTACATTTATTGTTGCAATAATCGCACCGAAAAAAGCCCTTAATTAAGTGGACTGTTTTCGTATCAGTCTTGCGCATGAAAAAAATTGGTTGAAGCTGGCTGAGTTATCGCTCTCATTTCGGTAATTATCAAGCTGGGACTGAACTACGGGTTAGTTACTGAAATATAATAAAGGAAATAAGTTAGAAATATCTCTTGTGGTAGAATGGCGGGGCGATAGGTAGACATGCGAGAGCCCTCCAGGGAACTTAAATACCACCTCAATATTGCATCCCAAATGAAGCATTATCAAATATTCTTGGCATATATCTACGTCCATAGCCTCTGAGTGTAGCTGAAGAATCAAAAGGAGTAATTTAAATTAATAAACCGAAAAATAGTCAGCTTAATCTCCCTGCCTCGTAATGATTCAAAATGAAAGATGGCAAAGGTGTGTGTGTACGTCTTTTAAAGAATAAGCAATAGAACTTCCAACCCGGAACTTTAAATTCATTTGCTTAGGCTCAGATGCGGTGTTGAGCTTAAGCCATTCTGCCTAGTGGTCAAGGCTATCTCAAGCAAAGTCCTAACAGGACACCAAAGCAAAGTTAGAATAAAAGCAGGATTGTCGATCATTACGTTGAATTTGAAGGCAGCCACTCTCAACTATTTATGCATTCCCATACTGAATCCATACCTTGGGGCATATTAGGTGATGTTTGGTTAGTAAGTAATTTTACAGTTTAATAATTTGAACAGATTAAGTCTCTCTGTCAGCAAAATAACAAAGACAGAACAAAGAACTGAAGGTATTTCTTTAAACACAATTCTTTCCTCTATTTTATTTAAACTGACAATGTTCGTCATGCCAAGGTACTACTAGTAAAGATATTTCAAGAAGCAGACTCAGAATCTAATTCTTTTTTTTAGCTGCCTTGAAATTGCTCAATTCGCCTTCTTTTGGCTCATAGCAGTGGTTCAAAAGAGCATTTGAACTATTTATTTTGCAATGGATTCAAATTTAAGGGGGCAACCTCGGTTAATCTTTGATGTGAGGAAGAGGGCTAAAAATTACAGACCTTCTTAGGCTCCCTCAGCTTTTTGTTTCCACACGTATCTCAACGAAAGTTTCAAAAACCACGTCTGCCAGCGAATAAAAAGCATCTTCGTCTTTTAGTCGGAAAACACACTTCAGTAGTTTCATTTAGTCCCCGAAAATGACTTCGGTGTTCAGTGTGAATTAATTGAGGCAAAATAAGGATATTGAAATGGTCGGGTATTCTGACCACTTGCGGCCAGAAAACAGAAGCCATTGCTAGTAGATTTGTAGTTATTTACGCCCATAAGCTGTGCCACTGAACAATTTTGTTGTGTTTGTGTGCTCGTAATGCACAAATTCAGGTGCGTCGCAGTAAGTGTAGCTGCGTAAATAAACGGAAACGGTTGATGGTCGAAATTTAAAAGTCCAGTTAAAGTTCCAACAGTTGGTGGCTAAAGTAGCACTTCCAACGTTTGACACTATCATTCACGTAAGCTAATTTGAGAATTCAAAATAACAGATGATATTCTAAAGCAATTTCTGCATCTGAGAAGAAGTTGGATCAACCTTTCGGGACTCTACATTGCAATAGAAAAGGATTTGTGATTGTTAAAAAAGATGAAAATGAAACGAAACAATTTAGTGGGAGGTGGAAGCGCTTGATGACGGGGGTCTCATGACATTTAACATGACAAAATGTAGAATATGTATATATGTAGAATGAATTACACCCCATTTCTGTAACAAATTGACCCAACCTCCGCGTATAACCTAACCAACATCGCACAAAAAATTGTGATCCCATGAGGATGATTCCTGAGAGTAGCGGTTCGTACATACGGCATTTGAATGTAGACAAGAGCATTAGAAGTTGAAAAATTGCCCGGCATTCGATAAAACCTCCCATCATCATTTGTTGTTCACTTCTCACCTCGAGGCCAGGCAAGGCTCGGCCTGTTCTGGGGGCGTATTTCCCATGTATTTTCATCCTATGTAGCCGGCTGTCCAAACCGACGGAGCCTTCACCGAGTCTCAGGTTAAACTGCAAAAGTGGTTAGGGAACTAAGTTGAGAGATGCGGTTATTACCGCCGCATTGCGGAAAGTGCGGACCCCTATATCGCTCTTCGGATTGTTCACACTTGCGTAAAGGGCACTGTTTTAACACCTTTAAAGGACGAATTATCAAATTCCCTCTGTGCTTCCAGTGGAATGCATTTCCATGTTAAAACGAACACTTTAATTATCTTAGCGCCGTCGTGAGTCACGTGGAGAGCAGAAAGGCAGAGGTATACATTTCAATAAGCATAAAGGTGCGCCTTGATTTATTTACGGCATTAGTTGCACTTAACTTGAGCATGTGGAAATGATAATTTGTTTGAGCTTTCAAGACAGACCAACTCCCTATTACTCCGTCTCCTAACACACCACCGATAGTACGAATCAAAGTGATTAAAGGGTATCTAAACTACACATCTGCATTATAGTGTTTCCTCCATCGAGGTAAGAAACCGTTTCATTGAGACTGACCTATAGCAGTTGGAAGATTCCTTCAGTGCAAAAATACTTTTACCGCGAAATTTGTTTCAGGCGTGCTTCAAAAAATTCATTTGCGTGCAGTGCTTTTAAAAATATAAAGGAGGTTCTGCTGTACTCCAACATTAAGCGCTGTTTCAATGGGCAACACTTTATAAGGTTTTCTGTGTAACTTTGGTTTGCTTCCTCAGCAAATAGGGTAGATAAATTAAGCGGCTAAATTCACGGTAGTTTCGGCAACTTGGTTCATTTTTTAAAAACTCACACCTGTTGAAGTTTAACCGCGCGTAAGTGGCCGCATTCACACAAGCAATATCCATAATGACATAGGAAAGAGGGGGAATAAGGTCGGTGAAAAATAATGTCTATTGTGTGCAGGAAGTAAGAAAAATACGGTACATTAGGGCCGTAAACATCTTTGACCAGGCAAAGATAACACTTTTAAGGTGCAAGTATGAAGAAGAGGGAAAATCCCCCTTTTATGTGGATAAGTTGAGGGAGCTGGGACTGGATGGATACATCATCAAAGTGGATCTTGATATTGGGGCCATTCACTTACTGGAATAGAGGTTTATTTTAACCTCTGATTAATCGAGATACAGGTATACCAACATAAAGATGAGCTAACCAAAATAACTCCAAAAAAACCGACTTTTAAAATCTTACTTTACTTCCAGTAGCAAAGAGAGATGACACCGCGAGTAAAAAGAGCCACTTTTTCAAGAGGCCTGAATGTGAATCTTTACCTTGCCAAAACAAAAGAAACGGAATCTATCTCATAGTCATTCTATTTAAAATATTTGAAAATTGATACGTTTAAACAATTGTCTCCTTTTCGCTTAGTGCTAATTTGCTCTCCAGAATGCAAAAGCAGCTGTTTTAAACAGTTCGTCAACTACTCGGTCTCTTGTAAGACCGAACAAGAACTCGCGAACCGCTACGGAAAAGAAAAAGAGACTAGTTTTCCTTCTCTTCGAGGAAAAAATCACGAGCTGTTCCCGAAGAGACAATATCAAAGGGAGTAAAAATAGACAATATAGATGGCGAATAACAAATTTCAAGTAACGGAACATTGAGTAAGTAAGTAGCCCAGTCCCATCTAACTCTGGAGTTGGATTCAAGGAAGTATGCTCAGCGACTCGGTGATACATTGTCACGGAATTTGCGGGCACAGTTTAAGCCCGGGTCCTAAGAATGTTACCTGACGTCACAGCAGAAAAATGCCACCCCTTCATAGCCCCTAAATGCGCACTAGCGAGATCAAAAGTCTTTGAACACCTTTTTGGGCTTTTAATTAAGGGACTGCGCTGATGAAGATAATAGACAAGAAAAGGCAATGTTTTGAAATAACTCTTGCCCTGCTAAGTGGACGAAAACCGGCTAATCCACGTATTAAACGCCACAGAGTAGCTTGAGCATCACAATATTTTGGGTACTGAATGCAAGTTTACGCTTGCGCGACACAAATCCCACACGAGATACAATTCGCAATCCCCGTCTTCATTACATATTAACCAAAACTGGTGGTCACTTACCAATCCCTGAAGTCAGTGTGGGTATGTTTTTTGAAGCAGTTATTACAGTTAAAATGCTTGGGAGAAGGCAAGACTTCGCCATTCTGTGGCAGTAAAACATAGACTTCGAATGTAAAATAACTCCAGATAAATTATGTCAATTTGTCGTTTGTCTTGTCTTTTTCATGGAATCAAATTATAACCTGAAATGGGCTCTGCTCTAGCAGAAATATTCTTACTTTTGCTCATTATGTGTCCATCATGTAAGTGGAAATAACTAATAGTTATTTGTGCATTTGTAAGGAAAAGTAGTAAAAATTCATAAAGCAGCAATACCCACACGTTGATGTTTATTTCAAAGCATTCAGGTCTTGTCTTGTTCCGGTGATTAATTCGGCTAGCAGGAATTCTTCCATGAAATTGCTTGGATTGGTTTATCCATTACGTGACTCAGAACATTTTTATCTATCGGAAAACCATAAACCACCTCATTCTTCTAAGACTAAATACCACATAGCATACATTGTAGCCAGTCCAATTACATCCTATACCTGCTCCAATGGAACCATATGTACAGGTTACCGCCTAAATTTACATATGGTGACCTTGTCGGTCAAACTCCCAGTCCTGATGCAAGTTGATAATAATAAATCACCCCCAATGGCTGCACACCCTACCACGAGATGGGACATGACCTGAATAGCTGAATTATTTACTACTTAGTAATACACACATGTATACAGTGATGACTAAACCCGAGACTGACCGGTGTGGCATTTTACAAATAAGCATGGCGCTATCGGTTCACCACACAAGATTTCGTCTTCTCCTTTCATTGTTGCATAGGTGGTTGTCTTCTCCACTGCCTGTGCGTTTGCGCATTTTACCCACATAAAAACAGGAGCAATCTATCGGTGGCCAATAGACTGACAGTTAAGGTGACAAGATGACCTTAACACTTGCACATGCAAGCACACAGTGAAGGGTCAAATCAGTTCATAGAACGGGACACTAGCAAAAGTTATTAAAGTCGAGATATTTAGCCGTCATGTTGAACTGATTGGGCTGCTCATATTTTAAAAGTTAAATTACCACTTCGCGGCAATGAAATGAGACATGGACGCTTTTGTTCTCTCGACAGCTCATTTGGAAACACAAATTTTGACCTTATGAGGCACTCAGGTCTTCAAAGGACTAAATTGCCATTCCAATTCAGTCCTCTTCGTAAGATCTGAGGTTTAGTCCTTATGGCTAGTTTATTTTGGAGGAACTCATGAATTCTTATAAGCTTCTACAAATTGAATTGATTTTGTTATGAACAGAGCGAGTTTTGGTGATGTATAACTACTGCAAACTAGTAAAACTTAAATTTTCTGTCAAAATATTGAAGAAATTCCACTCAACAAGCAACCGACCCAATCTCGAGGATAAAGATTATGAGAAAGGATGGAGAATACAATGAATGCAATGGAATGTGGAGAATGTGACATACCGATTAAGGTCTCCATTGCAAAGGAGTCGAACCGGTAATACCATGGTACCCCAAGAGGGGTTTAAAGTGTTCTTAATAACTTCCGTTCGATGAGCAACTGTGACACTAAAAGTCAAACGGAGAGCATGGTCACACCAAATTCAAAACTACGATAGTTAGCCAAGAGTCCAGCAAGCTTCTCAAATGAATGTAAGTCGTAAATGAGTATTTCCATTTTTAGCAGGAAAATTATTCAAAATATTCTGTTAACTAGGAACAGGTCTTGAATATGCTAGTGGACACTTAAATAGATGTGTTTTCACAAATCAATAACATACCTCCCATTTTCATGCAGACGATAAAAGGCAAGGAAAGGGTCCGAAAGGCCAATAATGTCTTTCTTGTCCAGATTTTTGGCACTAAAGTTGAGGGTGATTTCATCCTAATGAGATGAGTTCACGAAAACAAGCCTACATTGCATGTGACTGTTTCCTCAGCAATGACTAAAAACAATATGGTTAGAACAAAATTAGACGGTACGTATTATTGTTCCTTTATTCCCTGAAGGTCCATCACTAGAAAATAGATATTTAAAGTGTCTCTTACTGTAAACCCCTCTCTAGTTCCCCAACTGAAACGATTTCTCCAAGCGTTGCATCACAGGAACCCAAAAAATCCTTTTATAAATTAGGCGTGTACTTAAGATACCTGACGCCGCAGGGGTTCATTAGGATCGTCAACATCGTATCTAGATTTGCTATTTAGGTTTTATCTCAATTACACAGCAAATTTCAATTTCTTCTGCTCTTCAAAATGGTACTGCAGCACCAACTTTCTCGAAAAGTTGGGATTTAAATTGTTTTGGATTGTTTCAGACCTCCAAATCTCCTTCCAATCCTCAAGTGCTGGACAGAACTCGAAAACGACCACAACTATAGAAGTGACATCTGTTCATCAAAGATTACCTGGGTCTGACTTTGAAAGAACATCGGTATCAGCAAGATTTCTTGTGATAATGTTAAGATTAACTTTTTTTGGCGTACCTGCACGCTATGGATATTTCAACTTCGGTACCAAGCTCATCATCCATTATCGTGTCTCACTCGTTTAGGCTCAAGGTCATGATATCCACTTTCGTATGTTGCGCGTTTATCTGATTTAAGTTTCAGTGTGATAAGTGAAGGATTTTAAATGATTTCATTAACAACTTAATCTGCTTATATGCAGATGCATAATGCTGTCCCTACAAATCCCACAAAATCTTAATATCCAACTTCTAAAATATTCATTTTAATTATGCTTGCTTGGAAAACAATTGGCTTGTGTGCAGCATAATTAATATCTGCTTCCTAACTAAAAGCACACTTTAGGAAGGTATTAATTATTCACTAACCGCTCTGGTCCTGTTCCCAGACATTAAAAGGTTCGTAATACGAATGGCAGCTACCCGCGTTTCACCTTGAATGATCTTAGGTCATTGACATGATACACATTTATACCCGTAATTAATCCTGAACCTAGGTTGCAATTCCAAACCAGGGTATGAGCAACACCTTCTAGATACTGTGAATTCTCCTTGTACCCTATATATAATATGTTCCTAATCGTATAGGCAAGTTAGCATGGATGAGACCGCTTCCCTCCCCCCCCCCCCCCCCAATTTAAATTATACACTCTTCCAGGCCCTTTTTATGTCATAGTAAGCTCAGCTGAGCTCTAGGCAGTATCTTTAACTAACTAGTTTTCCAGGAGCAATAGTTGAACATCCATGGTGTTTTACGAAAAAACTGCTTAATTACACCAGCTTTACCCCACATGGCACTCTGGATAGGCATTGCATCACTCCAGCCAACCACAATGCGCTGAGGCTGCTCTAAAACCATTAAATTTAACGGGCTTCCACTTAACACGAACTATTTTGCAGCCCCACTATCGGAATATGCGTGTGAGTCGCCACTATGTTATCGTGAATGAGCCAACAAGTGACCACATTGTGCATGATTTGACCGCTGAGATTGCTATTAAACCAACTTAGGCGATGGATTCAGTCTTTTAACATCAAATAAGCAGTAAGATTTCTATATCTGTGGTATCCGTCGAAGATACCCTTTATACATATGTCCCCTCCAGTCAAACTCTTATTTGCCTGCAAAAAACATTTCGCATTTCGAATTATGAAACAATGTAGCTTTCCAAGAGATTGGAAGCTAGTCATAATCGGGCTTACCCAACTAAATTCGGGTATTGAATCACAATTCGTTTTAAATGAAAACCATAAATAGACGTAAAAACCGCCAGATTGATTGCCACAAAGTTTCACCTTCTCGGCACCAACTTGAGTGTTTGCATCGTATGCAATTGCTTGGAAGGTAGTAAATGTGGGAATATCTCTACCCCCTTGGTACCCACTTATAGGAGACTAACAACAAAAATCAAGGGGAGGAGTTCCTACTTGGATCCTTTCTTAATTCCATTCAGTTTTCAATAACTCATTTAAATTAATTTAATGTGGTGTTACGGTGCGATTCAATGCACACCCGAGGCAGTATTGCATCTGCCGCTATTCGACTTTCAGCAAGGCAGTGGTACCTGTACACCCAACCCTTGCAAGGTTACGACCATTCGCCATTTTCCTAGGAAGGGCGTCTCAAGTCAAATCGCATGCTTAAGCGCAAGTTGTAGCCTCTGCCCAATTCCCCAAGGACACTACAGGGGCAACCGTTTAGAGGAACACGGAGGGGCTAGTGACGCAGATGGCACTAGTCGGGCCCCATGCCACTAGAGACCGATGTGTTAAGAAGTCCAAAAGTCATTCTGTTAGTAAGTGACAGCCAGCAGAAGTGTTTAACGTGAAAATATTACCCGTTCTTGTCAATTTTGCAAGAAAGTGGTACACTTAGCGATTGCGGCCCACATTTTACAAGGTATTTATACCTGACTTGCTACCATCTTTGCGAAATAACACCGACAAATTATGGAGTGCTTAAGGCAACCACTCCCATTCCATCCTGCATAAAAGAGAAGACAATACGAAGTGAGGAGAACTTTCACCAGGGCTGTATATTACAAAAAGCCAGGAATTCCCTTATTCTTCGCATGCAGAGAAGAAAATGTACAAAATGTACAAATGTACATAGAAACCGAGCAAATGGGGAAGGGGAGCGGAGCAGGAGAAAGTAAGAGTTAGACGAGGATTAAAAGACATTATTGTATGATGGCAAAATAGCAACAACAATGCTGAATAGGTGTATGGCAGTACTAAAATAATAAATATTAAGCTAGGGTTAAAATAAAGCTGAAATATTACCAGCGATGCATGGAAGTATAGGGAGTGAGTCAGTGTGTTCCAAAAAGAAAAAAAATAAAACTGCCTCATTGATGAGGCATCGGAGGAACCGGGTGACTCCCGCTTCGAATTAGGATCGCATGCTCCTCTATCGTTCTGTGAAATCAGATGGAAAAGGATCAACATAAATAAACAGATGTTCGTATAAACACGCGAAGTGCGCCAATGCATAGGGGCATAATAAACGACTATAGACGGCTGACTAGTAAACCAGTGCTAGGATGGGGCATCCGTCGTGTGACTAGACCGCGCTAAGCGGTCCCACGAGGAAATAAAATTTGGAACGGAAAACCGATTGACAATCTAAGAAAACAGACCGGTCCCAAATTAACTACTGAGACCAGAGTTCGTGGACATTTCCGACAGACAGGAGAGAATGATAAGGGAATAGTATTCAGTGATGGTTTAAGATTTGTTAAAGAATAAATTTTCAAAGAACTTTGAGTACTTGAGATGAGTAGGCGGTTGCAACCTACTAGCACCTATTTGTTCCATCGGAATCCAAAGAGATGTTTAATATAACCAATTGCATCCAACCACATCACCAATAGACTGGTTGAGTAGAAAATAGTAAAATAGGGGAGAGGTTTTGGCCCCAAAATTTCAAATTATTGCCATAGTAGAACAGTAAGACATTTGGACTCGTCCAAAACTGTGAGGCAGCCGAAAATGCAGAAATTACACGAAGAACTAGCCAGTGACAAAAATGGCTGCATCTGTGTTGCCAGTGGAGGAGGACACAATTGAGGGCCTTCAAATCGGCAATCGGGACTTCGAGCCATCAAGCGAAACGGGGCCTCGTATTACCGGCGCGTATTTGTTGGCAAACTGATACCAGAAAGCCCTTTTTTCAAAGTAGGAAATCAAGCACGGAATGGCAAAAATATTTTTATGAGAGCTGTCAAAAAGTGAAAGCTACATTTTGCTCCCCGACTCTGTGCTGAGAGACTTTTGCGGAAAAGGAGGTTACAGTGAAAGACGGAGCAGGTCCACTAGCAAATTTTATCTAGTAAGACTGCACCACACGGAATGGAATCATTTCTGTCATCCATCAGTTTTATGGATGTTTCGCGTTATCAGGACGTCTATTTTTGACAAGGCACAAGCATGCCACCATTTCTTCTCGTACGAACGACATAGTAAGATCATCCCACCCAGGCCTCTCTGATGTGGAGTAATTTACGGGCTCATCGGAACATGGGGTGTGCAAACGCTGGAATGATGGCATTTTGATAACCACAAGTGGGTGTGCGTGTGTATACAAATCGACTAGTCAGATCCGCACCTTCAACAGTCGGTGTCAGGGGATGAAAGCACCGAAAAGTGACCAAATTGCGTAGCAGCACCTACCTTACAATTGATCCACAAATTATTAGGCGTGATTGCGGAGTTTGGTTAAACAACACACGCTAAAGTTGCTAATTTTTTTGCATACAAAATTCTACGTTGCCATTTCGGTAACTACAGCTACAACTCACCCGCCATTATGTGAGCTGAAAAGAAGTCCTCTGCTTTAGCATGTCTGACTGCGGCTGTAGAGATTCCTCAAGAAGCTACAAAGAAAGTAGCGATAGGATTCGTCGATCCTATTGTAAGTGTTCAGCCCAATCATCCACGCAGAGGAAAGAAATCAAGCTGTTTGGTTTGGCATCGAGATGTCACACAAATCGGCTCGAGATGAAGACAAAGGATGGGTCATAGGAATGACTCCAATCTCCAAAATGCCACAAATGGTGATCGGGACAGTGCTTTGTCGCTACACAGTAAACGGCATGGTAGCCATTCAATGCTATCGCAAGGTGACTAAAGAATTTTGTGCGATTTCAGAGTGAGCATTTAAAGGTTCAAGAAGTTCCAAGAAATATTGTACTCACTGTAATACTAATTAAATTTTCTACCCGTCTTTTCCTTACGAGACATGCATGTTCCGCTGTTTTACAGCACTGCCAACAGAACCCAAGTAGAAGAACCTAACTTTAGCCACTAACACTTCAACTCAAAATTACTTTTGATCTACTTCAGCCTGTTTCGTCACTGACAGTAGTCAACTCTTGCCTGTTACAGAGTGGAAATGATCGATTCACTGAAATTAACTGATTCACGAAAAGAAAGAAACGGGTGGATAGAGGAGAAGCGAAGGTCAATAAGCAGAAAATCGTTAATACCACTCTTTTGCTTGATGAAATAGCTTTCTAATCTTGTCACAGGTAGTCTGCACAGTGGTAAAAGGTGCTCATCGGCGCCACGTCTGACCTACCTATCCTTGTCACCAGGAGTGAATGATCTATCTCTACAGTTTGCACGATTGTGATTTAAGAAAACTTTTTCCAACTGAAGAAATCCCACAGGGATACAAAAATGGTAAAAGGGAATCATTAAAAAGTCTGCTTCTTTTGGTAGTGTATTCTTGCCTCTGACTTACTATGTAAAAAAATATTACGCTGAAGACTTCGTTCACCATGCATTTTTCTCTCTACGATCGACGCCTTCGCCGCTAGAATCTGTGGACAAGCTTATTCTTTTAGGCGAATAAATAAACGCCCAAAATGTCGAATAGCTCACTGACTGCCACCTTACGCCACGGCTAGTCAAGTCGTGAAATCCTACTGGTACTTAAAGCATAGACGTGCTTTCTTGGCACAGCTCGAACAGAGGGCAATCAAAACAGCTAGAGTGGGCGATCATACCAAATTGTTAAAAAGGCTTGCAGGAGAATATAGGCAGGCGAAAATACGCGCAAATAGAATGAAGGAGATTTCAGGAATCAAAAAGAATAAATAGCGCCATTAAATTAAGGCAGAGACTTCTGGAAACAAACCAATTTCAACGGCAGTTATTAAAACAATGAATAAAAGTCAGAAGGGGAACCGTTGTAGTGGTTTTAAAAACTACAGATTGTAAGAAAGTGCATGAAAAAAGGGTGTCCACTCTGCCGCAAGGCGCCACAAAACCATAGAAGCAATTAAAGTAACTTGAATAAAAGCCGACTTTTAAACTTTCGGTAAAAACTTTCCTTTGGAGAGACTTGGGTGGACAAATAAATTTACGCTTGGAAACGCAAAGGACCGAAAGGGGCCGGCAGTTTAAGAGCTAAAATCGCCTGCAAAAAAGCCCATTTTAACAGAAAAGATGGAGCGCTACTGACAAGAGACTAGGTTCTTCACCTAATCAACCAGTGAGTCAGAATTAGCTGCAGAGTGAAAACCGATGGAAGAGAGGAGCAGATGGATTAATTTACCGCCAATTAGCCACAGAATCGCGAACCACAGTGGCGTGATGAATAACCTGGCTCTCCAGCGAGTCGATTTCCTGTTGTAGGCGATTCAAATAACTGCTGACACGCAACAGAGGCCTAAAAAATAGAACAATCGATTAGGTTAAAATTTTGGTTTTCATGAAAAAAAGATAAGATTGTCAGCTCCAGTCTGCCCGGCTCAACGCTGCCTTCGTTTCGATGTTTGGTACGCACTATGAAGACGGACTAACACCGCTAATTTTTGGTTAACCTTCAAAATCATTCTCTGAGCAGGCGAATGATTGATAAGTTGCGGGTAAATATGAGAGCATTTACCTTACTTATAAATATGAATTCCGTTACGAATCTAGTACAATAACACAGATATCCCTAGTGAAGTGCTTGATAGAAGGAGGGCATGGTTAGTTAAAAAACACGCCGTACATCAGTGGATGGTTTGAGTCAGAACTTTTTCCCTGGTGGGTAAGGCCAAGCCTGAAAGCAAGCCGCCCATGCGGGAAATCTAAATTGGTTTTGTTAAAACCAATGAGCTAAAAACTCGAAGTAATGAAGATGAATCAACGATGACAACCTTTTGGAAACTAGGCGCTGTGAAACCATTAATAGAAGAGGAATGAATTTCACTTATTTTTCTCAAGTGGAAATAAGTAAAAAATAACAACAATGGATTGCTCAATGCATACAAGGTGAAAGAAGAAGTAAAGAAGTACCACCCCACTCTAGCTTACAAATTTATATCACGTGGTAGGCGAGAAGTAATGGAGCACTAACCACAAATGAAAGGTTGCACCATCAATTCTATTATAACGTCAGAAACGGACTGGAAAAGTGAGAGGTTATTTGTAAAAGAACAAAGGAAATGAACAAGCCCAAATGAGATTATGTGAATGACATCTTGACCATAGTTTCCGCGGGCCCTCACAGTCCCCCTGCCATTCGATGTAAAGCTATGCTACTGGACGCCCAGCCATTCCCCAAGTTGATAATAAAGCCATGTTTGTGCTCGCTCAACGTCTTCAGTTACAGCTCAAGCCCTACAAATATGATGAAACAAAAGTGGGGAATCAGGTCAAATTGAGTCAAGTGCTCAAATCACCACCACCACGGCCGTTGCTCGACCGCACCACAGTAATGCAAAAAACGCCACTACATAATCATTCATTGCCAGAGACCAGAACGCATCTGGGAAAAAGGGCTTACTTGCTGTCCAAAAGAGCACTGTCAGCCCGATCTACGAGCAGCTTCTCTAACTCAGAAACTCCCACCACGTTGATGTAGACCGGAGTAGAGCCTGCTGAACCAGCGGTGGCAGCGAGAGAGGTGGAGGACGGGTCGTCGCTGCCAAACACCTGACTTTTCTCAATTAGACCGCGTAGTGAGCCACGAAGGTCCGAGAGATTGGACTGGTAGTGCCAGGACTCCTGTTTTGTTTCTGCCAGCTCTCGTTTCAGTTCTTCCAGATGTCTCTTCATGACCTAACGCAAAAAAAACAGTGTAGGCAGGTTTGAAATGGCTCACTGTTACAAACATGGGAGAAAACAAACTAGTTCGCATCGATCTAAGGTATTTTAAACAACGGATATTCTTGAGATCTCGTATTTGCCCCACACGTAAAGCAACTATACTAACACACACCACAACTCGTAAACTGGAGGCATTGGCGACCAATGTCAAAGGTAAATAAATGAACACATAGGTAAAACATTGGCTTTGTTACTTCATTTTGCTATTTACAAGGCAATTCAAAAACAAAATTACCCAGAGCACGAATTTCATTGTTTAAAAACGGATAAACAGAAAATCTCCAGAGAAGAGGACAAGTCAAACGGAAGCAAAGGCGAGGATCACTTCCTCGGCAAACACTTCAGCAATCAAATTAATCCAAAAAATGGAACAAAGGAATTACCAAATGTATGGCCACCGATGGAATTAATAGAAAAGAGGATTTTTGCAACCCAACGCTTTGTCACCTTATTGCCTTCAATTCGTTTTAATCAAATTCAACAACTGTACCAGCTCCTTTGCCGGATGGTAAAAAAGTCACTTCTAGACTCACAGGTCTTATTATCTTTTGAAGAAGAATAGCCATCCCATTAAATTGGTTGTCGTTTAGTGAGATATTTGCAACATATTCCACACTCGCCCAAGAATACTAGTGCCCCCCCTTTCGCCGCATAAAAGGCCTATGGTTACGCGGATCGTTTAGCCGCTCGTGTTGTGGACGACTGATTTTGTAAGGACTTAACAGGAGAACCGACTTTGTGCCTAGGAAAATAATGACAAAGCAAACTCCTAATTTTCCATATGAGGTACAGTTCATATAATTTCTCCAAACAAATGACCGGGCAAAGTCAAAATAGGAATTAAGACGAAGCTTCAGAGAACTAATAATGTGGTGTGCATATAGTTCCACAAAAAGCAAATGATACGCAGAATGTGCTAATCACTGTCTAACATCTTCAGTACCAAACGATACTACTAAAGCAAACCATTCAACGTAGATTGCCGACGGTTAGCGCAATATTTAAACCTCTTCGAAATCTAAGAGATACACCACTATCACTGGGGGCCATTCGTCCCATTGTGTGTAGAAAACATGGGTATTTTGCTCCTTTTTAAACAATGATTTTAGTTCAATCCAATACTGTTACTATTTTGACGTATAAAAGCAGTTACCAGCAGCGCAAGGGCAAATGACATCTGTTCTTTATTTACTCCATCTATCCTACTGGTCTCAACCCGCCTACGCGTCTATGTAAAATCCGACAAGAGGTCCACAGACGCCTCGACACCCTCAAAAACTATAAGAAACAGAATGTTAAGAGAGAGTAAGGATATGCGTGATCCACTCACTTGCATGGCCTCCTGTAGTGCGTGAACCTCAGACGAAGTCGACCTATCGTTAGAATTCAAATGCGTCGTCAGAGTGGCAACATTAGCCTGCGCAATGCTAGCAATGTGCTTGGCATCTGACAGCTGCTGCTGTGCCTCCGTTAATTCGTGTTTCAGCCGCTCCGCCTCCTGCACCGCCCGTCTCTGTGCCTCACAGGCCTGTTGCCGGCCGAACGCTTCATTGGCCGTTTTAGCTGACTGCGCAGCTAGCTCCTGCCTTGCCAACTCCAGCGCCGCCTGCACCTTCGCCAGCTCCGTCTGCATCCGGCTCACGGCCTCTGAATGAATTACAATCTCGGCCGAAAGCATCTGGCAGTTGGAGCACGGTACCGGAACTGGGGCTGTAGCCAGCTCCTGTTGTACACACACCGGCTGAATTGGAACCTCCGTTTCCACCGCCGCTGGTGACATAGAAGACTTCTCCATTCGCTCAGATAGTTCCACAATCTCCACCTCGCGTTGGGATAGTTTGGTCTCGAGGCTGGCCGTGTGGCGCTTCAAATCTTCCACAGTGTCCGAAAGACCCATTTCACGCCCCTTAGCTGCCTCCAACTCGTGCATCAATTGCCGGTGCTTCGCTTCCAGGGCCTCAGACTTGGAAACGCAAGACTCCATTTTTGCCACCTCGGCGCGGAGGACCTCCATCTCTGCCTGCTGCTTCGCGTTCGTGTTTCTTTCACGCTCCAAAACCTCCTGCAGTTTTTGCTCAACCGCAGCCCGTTGCAATTCCGCCGCGTGTAGGCGGGACTCGAGGCTGGAAAGTTGCTGAGCCCAGTCGGCATCTTGTTGAGCCAGCGACTGCTGATGGCTTACCTTCAGTGAAGCTATTTCTGATTGTAATGCTAGGGCATCCTTAGCCTTTTCATCTAGCTGATGGGTGAGTGAGTCTATCTCCGACGACTTTGTGAGCAGCGCTTGAGAGTACGAAGCCTCAACTTGTTGCAGACGTTGACGCAAATCTGTCTGCTTCGCATTAGCTTCTTCCATGGAAGCAGTGTAAGCGGAACTAAGAGCATCATATTGCTGCTGCAATGCTTGATGAGTGGTCAGGAGGGCACAGTAACGCTCCTGATCAACTAGCAAGCTCGCAACCTGTTCACGCACACATTTAAGTTCGGTTTGAAGAGCCTCTGATTGAGAATTTATTCTCTCTATCTCAGTAATGAGGGGCTCACGAGCTTTACTGGCTGCCTCTTCGCAGGCGGGAGCAATGGAAGCCTCCAGGCGCTTGACATCGTCTCGTAAACCCTCATTCTCTAACTGCAAGGACAAGGAGGCATTCTGCAGCTGCTCACGCTCACTTTCGAGCTCCTTAACTTTTTCCCCCTTTTCATGAAGTGCTGCTTGTAGCACCTCCAAATCATTTGAGAGTTCATCACGAATAAGGAGGACATTTGAAAGCTCGGAGTTTTTTGAATCCAATTCACATTGGAGGGCAGAAAAGTTGGACTCAACGCGAGACATATCTTCCTTCAGTTGATTGAGGCAGGCGTCAAGAGTGGCCTTCTCTTTGTGAATCGCAGTCAAAGAGCTCTCTAGAGCTGCTTTCTCTTCAAGTGCTCTGTTAAGATTGCCTGCCTGCTCGTAGCTACTACCCTCAAGACGTGTCAATTTTGAACAGACGTCTTTGTACTGCGCCAACTGTTGGTCCATTAAGGCATTCTGTTGATTCATTTGAGCCTCCAGACCATTAACAGTTGCGCGCAAATTATCCCTCTCCGTTTCAACACACTGCAGTGTGTGTCTGAGACGATCCAGCGATGAACGAAGTTCCGACACCTCCATTTCTGTTTCACTCAAATCAGACTGCAAAGTGGATATGCGGCTTTGACATTCAGTGATTTGGTGACTTTTCTGTCGACATAACGCCTCTAGATCAGCGCGTTCGGCCAAAATCTTTTCAAAAATAGCCTCCCTTTCCAAGATATCGGCGCGTATCACTTCCAACTCATGGGAAAGGTTTCTCTTTGCCTCTGCTAAAGCAACCTCGCCTGACATGACCTTGGTCTCCAAACGAGCATTTTCTTGCGCTAACTGTTGTGCCGACGTTCCACTCTGATCCAACCACTTTCGCATGGAATTCAACTGTTCCATCAGCCTATCTCGTGCCGCTTCTGTTAACTGCAGCTGCTCCCTATACCACTCCTGCGAACGCCTCAGACTAGCCAACTCAGCAGTCAGGTCTGTTTTATTATCTAGCGCCTGTGAGTGAGCCATTCGTATGGACTCCATGTCCGCATAAAGCTCGGATATCTTTTTTCGCAAACTGGCCAGGGCCTGATCCTTTGCTACGCTGTTTTGCTGAACATCGGCGAGTTGAGATTTGAGATAGATTGAGTCCTGTTGGGCAGCGGTAAGATTTGCGGAGAGTTGCTCATTTTCTAGAGTCTTGAGACTCAGTTGTTCCTGTACATGACGCAACAATTCCTGTGCCTCGCATGATTTGTTCATAGCCTCAAGGCGCTTGCGCAGAGAGGCGGCCTCCATAGAGAGCTCAGCACGCTCTCGAAGCCAGGTTTCTGCCTCACGTCCATAGACAGACAGACGACCTTCAAGACAGGCAGCATGGAGTCTTAGTCTATCCTCCTCAGCAAGGGATAGATCATCCAAGCCCGAATCGTAAGTCAGCTCATCTGGGCTGGATGCTTGATCCTGCGCGATATAGTTGGAAGAGATAGGAGCTTCCTTCCCACTGGCAAGGGCGGTTACAGTAGATTTAGGTGAGTAGTAAGTGTTGAAAATTTCAGCAAGAGTGTTGGATGCGTGTACATGCGCAGACACCCCGTTAGTGATTGACATGGACGGAAGGAAACCGGAGCTTTGAGATTTACCCTTGGAGTACAATACTCTGGAAGGTGGGCAGGATAGAATTGGAGTGGAGTTGGCAATAGATTGGACACCAGGGAAGGTATGGTAAAGGTTGGAATGGTGACGAACTCCAGGTGGCAATTGATTAAGAGAGCCAAATTTATCAAAACGAATTCGTGTATCCCCTTCAACAGGTCCTTGTTTTGACTGGGGTGCTGGATACACTTCTTCTAAATACAACGAAACATAAATAGTAAATAAAAAAGTACCTGGAAGGTCGATCCTAACACGAGTTTCTGGGATGCAAGTATCCCTATCCATCTAAAATACCAAAAACCGGATTATAGCTAGAACACAAACACGCAGATACACAAACAACACTAAAAAGTGCAGTCAGCAGATGCTGTGGTCGTACGGGGAACAATGGTGATTAAATGACTTACTTGAAGCATCACATAGGCTTTAAGATTCAAAAAAATATATTAAATGGTCAATCGGCGTCATAAAACTATTGTATTACGCAGCAAATATTACGCAAGACTACAGGAAAAGTCAAAAAAGGCTAACGAAAATCTGATATACCGCAATATTTCCAAAGATTTGGTGAAAATGTTATGCAACAAAATAAATTCAGGAATGATGTTTAGAACGACTACTCCAAAGGCACAAATAAAGTACAAGCGCTAAATAATGGTTGGGAAACAGGAGCAAATAAATAAGATCACAGACACCAGTACTTACAAGCATAAACAACCGCAAGACAAAGAAGAGTCCGAGGTCTTAGTTTGAACGGCATAAAACGGGATAGTTAAAACAAAAAATTAAATGCAATGTAATTCTGTTACAACTTAAACACTTACAAGACAAGGATCCTTACTAACATATAGATAAAAATTTAAAAGGAGTTTTTAAAAGAGAAATATCATTAACCTTAAGCAATCTTAATAAACTTATTTATGGCGAAAAAAGGAAGAATGGCATCTAAATTACTTAGGAAGTTGTAAACATGTAAATGAAAAGAATAAAATATTTCTGAAGAAGGATATTTTGTACAAGCTGTGTTCAAGCACTTACTTGATCAGAAAATCAACCCTCTACTTCAAAAACATATAGTAGGCATTTTCCAAGTGCCTATTTTTACCGATTGACCGGCCGCTTGCATTTTTTTCCACTTTTATTAAATAATTGGTTAAATACTTAAGTGTTAGGTAAAATCAATGCTGTTCCTTCTTTGTCCTTCATAAAGTTTTATGGCCCTAGCCGGGAAATCGCATTTCTTCGAACATTTTACTTGCTAAATGATCAAACTTTTCCATCCTTTTCTTATAATTTTATGTGGTTTTTAAACATAGTGCACTATTCCACTGACAATTATTTTTCGGTTCTGCTGAAGACCGTTTCGGTAGCATTAACCCCACAAAATTGTTTGTTTTAGTCCTTTGATTACACGAACAGGGCTGGCTCCCTACAATTTCAAATTTTGACTTACTGGGTTGATGTCCGGGCGTGGCAAAGGAAAGAAATCCGGTGCAAGGAATCATAAGTCCCGTTCTATAAGGGCTGGTCTTCAATTCCCTGTCGGCAGGGTTCATCGGCTTCTTCGAAGGGGGAACTATGCGGAACGCGTCGGTGCTGGCGCTCCTGTCTATTTGGCTGCCGTGATGGAGTACCTTGCTGCTGAGGTGCTTGAACTTGCCGGCAACGCGGCACGGGATAATAAAAAGACTCGCATTGTTCCACGTCATCTTCAACTAGCCATCAGAAATGACGAGGAGCTTAACAAGCTGCTTAGTAGTGTCACCATTGCTCAGGGTGGCGTTCTGCCAAATATTCAAAGCGTCCTGCTTCCCAAAAAGACCAGCTCGGATGATGCAAAGAAAACTCAGTCTCAAGAGTTTTAGACCAATCGCTTGCCCCTAGTGCTATGTTGTTTCAAACCGCATTGTACTTGTGCTTCTACAGGGGATGTTATTTTGTATTATTATCACTAATATTATACATGTAGTTGCTAATTTGGGGTCCTTCCTTTCTCGTCTACCGCCGTATTCGATTTGACACGTATGTTGACGTATTGGTAGCCCCACTTTTGATACTCATGTGGGGCCCTGGACTGCGTCTATTCATAGTACTCTGAAGGTAACGGAACAGACACTAACCTCTGGACGCGTCTTATGCGGGGGTTTGGGCAGGAAACTGTGAACCATTGAGTCTCGGAATCCAGCTGCTTAGGGGAGAGGGTTAGAGCAATTTACACGTTATAGCTCCGCAGGGCCGGCCAGATCGAACTGTTTGCCTGAGCTGTTTCAATGCAGAGTCGGGAGTCGTGTCGCTTGTGGTGGATTGCTGTTAGAGTTGCGGTGACAGTGCTCCCATTTTGATATCGTATTTCACGGTTCATCTCTGGCACTTTAATAAGGAGTTCTCTACCCTCAGTCATTCTAATTTATCTTGGTTGTACCATCGGCTTTCCTGGGCAGGACGGGGTTCACTAAAGTCCATTTCGAATTGCATGCTTACACCTACTGAGGTATGTCCCTCCCCTTTTCTGGCAGCTCAATCTGAGTTTGCCGCATTTTTCGAGTGTGGAACAGGAACTGCACGGTAGTGAGCCGTCTGTTTGTATTTCTCTCGGGATGCAACAATTATAGGTGGCTGTGATGAGGAGTAGGTGTGGTTTACTATCACAGTGAGAGGAGAGGGAAATAGATAAACGCTGATTTTTCTATCGTTTTTGTCATTAATGAAAGGGTTTAACAGTCATCCAGGAACCGTAGGACATCCTTCTTCGTTATGATACCAGTGACGCGCCTAGGGGGAAAGCAAAGTTAAGATGAGCGTTGAAAGCACTTGGCTCTGGATACCATGACGGAGTGGAAGTGGGGCAACCTACCCAAGATGAGTCACCAGGACCTGCCGAAGGCCAAGGCTCTTAAACACATCGAAAATCGTCGACGCCGGGGTCGCTTGGGTTAGGGTTGTGGGAGACTAGGTAGAATAAAAATAATGACATTAGAATCAGACATGAGTGCAACAAGGACATGAAGTTAGTGCACCGCTGGCTGGATTACTCACCAAATCGACAATATTTCGAACATCAACCAGAAGAGGAAAGTCTTCGGAGGTAAACAATCGGTTACTTGGATCCAGGAGGGGTGCTCGATCGGTGAAGCAGACGATTGATTTAACGCCGTGCCTACGCAAGGAATGTGGCCGATGGAGATCTACAGGGGAGTGGGAAGAGGGCAAACCACAAACCGGATTGATGGGGATGAAAAATTTCAATAATAATGACTTATCCATGGAATAATTTGGAGTTGACCTGATGAAATAGATTTACAAATGAGTGTGCAACAACACCCCTCTATTCGAAGCAAGACTATATGATTTGCCCTAAAAGAAGTCAATAAAACTAGTAGGAATCTCATGCAATATGGAACTTATTTGTTCATTTGTTATTGTATATCTATGCTATTCATTCTCAAAGAATGAAGCTTCCTGATTTGATCTCCACAAAAAGTGGTTCATGCGTCAAAAAGTGATAGCCTTTCAAAGCAGGTAAAATCAACAAAAGCATTTGATGGTTAGAGGCAGGGAGGAGTGTCTACCGAGAGCTCTGACGAGATCTACGCGTGATACGAAGCCGACGAGGTGGCGAGAGGTGAGGGACTCCACCACTGGAAAGCCATTGTGGTCTGAGCGTTGCAGTAGCTCCTCCACCTCTTCCACCCGCATTGAATTCTCCGTTAATAGCTCTAGCGGACCCTCGCTGAGCCTTTTAAGAGGAAGGAACGAAGGACAATATCAGCGACAAATTAATAGATGATACGTAGATAGCCCAAAATTCGTTTGGCAAGATACTAAGAAGTTGATTGAGAAGGTTACCAAACACAAGACAGCTAAGCCCTAAGTAGCTTTGACCCCATTCTGACACATCCTGAGAGCTTCCATCGCCATAAGGGTTACCAGGGGTGTAGATCTCTAACTGCACTCATTATCTACTTTGTGTTTTGCCCCTTTTTCTTCTCTTCCGTTTCTAACGCTGTTACCTCCATCGCCTCCGTGTTGGGTTAGCAAACAGCACTTGGTTCGACTGCATTTCCGAAGCTAATGCCGCTCCGTAGGATCGGTTACTCATCTGGTCGTTAGCATTGCATTTTCTTGCAAATTCCGTAGAAGTAGAACCCCGATATATTGAATAAACGTGGCTTCCCACTCAAAGTGTTTTGCTGCCCGGTTTCGTGTTCTGCCCCTGCCATGCATCGTACTACTCAACTATCCAGTCTTACATGTAACAACATACGAAAGACGCCGTTCTCGTCACCTTAGTCACCACCACCAAAAATAACAGAGGCATCGTGTTCTTAGCAATGTGAAAATACCGAAAACGCCTAGATCACCATTAGCAGTAGGCGTACCAAGTAAATAGAGATCATTGCTAATCAGCTAAAGGATTTGAGTACGCGAGTCCAGAGTTTATTGCATTTTTAGGTTTATTTTTATATTTCAATTAAAATCCCGAAATATGGTAAGAGGAGGGTTTACAAGTAAAAATACGGGAAAAGTTCTTTTAGTTAAGGGAATATCTAGGATGCAAAACGGTAAACATCCTATGGAGCTCGACGGACCCTCGTAATTTCTGTTGGAAATTAAGAATTGAAAGGAAGAGTATCAAGACTGCGTGATAGCTTTGCATTGGACACCTATCGATGTCGTGGACTTCGGACAAGGTGAGGAGCGATGAGGACACCATACCTACTCAGCATTAATGCATCCACATCTAAACACCGAGCAAAAGTTACAAAGCCATGCATTAAGGAAAATCCGTAAACGGTGTTATGATTTCAAGAAAGACGGCTTCTTCTTTTCGATGCAATTAGTAGATATCAGGAAACATCCATAATCATCCCACTTCCTAACACTTAGATGCACTGTTCTTCTCCCTTGAACTCATCAGGATGCCAAGTTAGAGTTCTCGTCGAGGTCGCAAAATCAGGGGCACGTCGTTTTTCGTCGTCATTAAGACTACCATAAACTAAACTATCGAAGATCATCTTAAAAGTACATGGTGCCATTCTTTTGGAGGCTGCATCGAGGTAAGAACTGGGGATGGCGGAACACTGCTGTGTTCATGTGGAAATGTGCACCAAAGGGCATGACAATCCAATATCCAAGTAATGTACCATATGCTTCAGTTAATGCGGACTTTTATAGCATAAATTGCGATTGACAAATAGTAAGAGTGGGATTCAATAACATTGTTTAAAAAACCAAAAAACATATTTAATGCATACCAGACAAGTCAAACTGGTGCATATTCAGTTAATAAATGAGAGAACAGTGGCATTTCTAACAACTGATTTCACCTTATACCCGAACCCAAGAAAGCGTCGATAGGTAGAGTTCGAGAAGAGCTGAGGAATAAGCATTCGAAGATATACCTATACTGCTGTTCTACTTACCTAGGATGCATAATGTCGGAAGCAAAGGAGTCGGCCATCTTGTCGGGGGCCTTGTCAAACTGGAGATAGGGGTAGTGGTTCAATCGGATCTGCACATCGTAGAGACTGCCCTTATACAACCGGTCACCCATCCACTTGGCAAACATGGATGCCACCATTATAGGGATGCTGTAACTTAATCTAAGGGGCAATGAAAAGGGAACATTTAATGCCCCGAAGACTGGCAGCATGAAAGGTAGTTGAAAATGCACTTTGAAGACACTAAGCTTGGTTCTTTTATAATGCCGGCATCAGCATGACTTCCATAAGTGTGAGGATATGCGCATGAAGATAAGGTGATGAGACCATGATATCTCATAAACTAACAATTGGAAGGCGGTAAAACTCGGGGGCCTCAGCGAGCCTTCTACAGTTGGAAACTTATCTTGTTAGGAGACGGGGAACAGTCCGACGGTCTAACAAAGGAGCGGTTACATGTGAGAGGTGAAAAATACAGCTTGGAATTTTGGTGAGAAGCTATGTGTACATAAGGTACGAATCGACGGAAGGCCTCAAAACTCCAAAATTCCACTAGACACTAATATATATGGAACTGAAATAATTTGTACCTGGATGTTAAGAAACCCCATCAAATTGAAACAACTGAGATTAGTAAATATCAAAGGCAAGAGGTTACTTGACTGAAGGAAGTACGTTTGAAAATGTGTACGTTGCACAACTTGCACGTATGTACTTGACACAATTTGCCCCTCGATGGTGGCTTTCTGAAGAAGCACGAAGTGAATCTTAGGTGAGATTTCCAAAATTCCACAATTTCAGAATGGTTCTGAACGTTACTACTTTCTACTTACTAAAGTAGTAAAACGCAGATATTCTAAAAATAGCTAATAACCTCAAAAACAGATCCTCTACTCCAATGTTTTTAGCAGGAGTGAACTAAGACACAAACGCAAAACAACAAAAGTAATAATATAAGGCGTTTACACAATGGGAAAGTAGTACTGCTTAAAAATATAAGCTGCATAAGCGCATATGAGTAAAGGTTCTGATTCGGGGAAAGAAATGAGAAGTGGCAAAGACAATTGAGAGACAACTTTGAGGCTGAGTTTAAAATAGGAGAAGGTTTCATAGGCGTTTAATACACAGCACACATCACTATCTAGGGATTCAGAAATAGCCTGTCACTTTAGTTTACTAACGGCAATAAGAGCCCAAACTTTGGCAAAAAAACGAAGACACCGACGATAAAACACTACCAATACAGAGGATGCGGTTTTACGCATAGCCCGCTACAATGACTAGCCGCAGATTGTTTACATGCGGACACACAATGCATTGATGGACATGTGTCAGTCTGCTGGCGCAGTGTCTTCAATTCTGCTGCCCACCGCCTTCATCCTGTTCATAACTCTCATCTCACAAAATATGGATTGAATCCGATAGACAGGATTTTCACTTGTCTAGTGGACTATGAACCCAGTTTAACTCGGTTTCAGAGCTAAGCTTCTCACCTCGTACAATCAGTCGTGCAGAAGTTAGAGAAGGGGCGGCATGCAGTAGCAGAACACACTCCCCAGAGAAGCGTGAATTACACCAGTAAATCACTCAAAGATGCTGATATATCAAGTTCGAGAAAATTTGTCTTTACTCGCCGAGAATAGAGATACTAGCGTGAGTGACAATAAAAAAGCAGTTTAAACTTGCATCAACTGAGAAGCCAAGATAGTGTTGCAGGCTAAGCGGTCTTAGAGAACTTTCTATTCATCACTTCGTTTGCATACTTAATAAAAGTCATTTATGCTTTTCAGTTCGTTCGTCCACTGGCTAAATAGCTTTTGTGATTATGTTCCCCACACGCTTCCCACGTAATACATTCTAAAACGTGCAAGACCACAAGACTATACAACTGCAGAGAGCGGGTATCTTGGGCTACAGACACAGCCAATCGCATATAGACTGCCAAACAATACGTTACAACTCAAGGATGTACAAATTATTTCAGATACCTGTAAATGAAAATAGGAAATATCATAGTCGTCTTGAAAACGACTGGTTCAATAAGAGAAAAAAGTAGCATACAATGTCCGTAAAATGGAGTACTGGAAAGAAGCGAGGACGAGAGAGAGAATGGTCAGGTGAATGAATGAAGTGAGCCTACCCGCCAATTAGTTCAATCATGATGACAACAAGGGAAACGGTGGCACGCGTGACCCCACCCAGGCAGGCGGCAGCACCAACCACCGCGTAGAGGCTGGTGTCGATGCAGGGATGGCCGGGTTTACAGAGGCGATGGTAGAAGAGTGAGTGCGACATCTGCGTCACCACTATCTGCTCCACCATTATTCCCATCAGGCGGCCCAGGATGGCTCCCACCTAGGTAGAGGCAACAGTTGGCTTGCCATTTCTCAGTAAAATGAGAGACGAGATCAAATAGGCTTTAGAGGGAGAAGATAAACCATATCAGAAGAACAATCAAGTAGGCTGTGGAAAAGCCCTAAGTATAGAACCAACTCAGGGAAAACAGTCGACACAGAATAAAGGGACAAAAAAAAATCCGGCAGCGTGTGACAGTACTCATGTAGCAACCGGAACTTAAAGTCCCCGGTTTTCTAAACCTTTTAACTGAGGGATACGACATGTATAGAAACCATACTTAAGCTGATTTAGGAACACCACGGTTTTAAAATGCTTTCATAAAGATAAAAGAGGACTAACAATTACATTTTTCAATTCTACCGAAAAAATTACATCATCGAAACTGGAAAAAACAGCTCTGAAGAGAGAAAACACCCGCTATTCCGATAAGTTTAGAAGAAAGCACAAAAACAATCTTACAATTTATTATGGCTTAAGGTGGTGATATAGTTCAGTTATTGTAAAAGGTTTGAAGGATATGCCGGCTCACTATGCGTTTTAACTAAGAGAGAAATAGGTGAGATACACATGAGAATCATACCTAAGCTAGCCACTACTCTAACCTACCTCATATTCTAGTAGCATGTAAAATCCTTAAAAGTGGCAGGGGATTTTGGGGAGAAAAATCGCGCGAAAATGTATTGTGGTCTAAAAGGACATAAACAGATGCCTGAGTAAAGAGGACTCCAAGAATGGTACTTTACCGATGGATATGCTACTGAATACCCCCCAAATACCGCTTCCATATGTAGACTTTAGTTGACAGGATGGAAGAGAGGTAAACACCCAGGTTGGCTTGCCTTGTGCACCAAGACGGCGATTCGATTGGTGGAAACGCACTTACAACCCCCGAAACCCTTCCAATTTTGATTTGCTAGAAGCGACAATTTTCGTGGCGAATCCTCGGGCCTTCATCCCGAATGGCTGATAACACGTATAGATGTGCTTTAAGTGGCCTACTACGAACTATAAAATCAAGGTAAATTAAACATTTTAAACACACGAGACGGGAAACCACCGCATATCTCCACTAGACAGGTTACCGCTGCGTATGCACATGGTACACCCTCTTGCTCTTGCGTACTCTTCGGCGTACAAAGACATCTGAATCGAAGTTTTCGCCCGCTAATTACTCTAAGAACTCGACAAGATCCAATCTCACTCAAATGAGTACGGGCTCATGCTACTGTCTATTCCTTAATTTAAGAAAGGAACGAGTAGCAAATGAACTTCAGTTATCATACAAGTTTCGATAAAAATACCATCTTGCTAAACCAATTGACTGAAAGAGGAATAAATGTCGTATGGCTAAGAATCACCCTCAGCCTAGCCAGCCCTCTGACGCGCTTGGCGCTTAAGTTTTTTGATGGATGTGAATGGGAGACAGACGTTAAAAAACCTCAAACATTTATGCTGAATGAGAGGAAATTATAAAAAGAAACTTTTAAAATCGGAATGTTACATAAGAGCATTAACAATGCCAGGATGGGAACCGTAGACAAAGATCGACAAGCCAGCTAGCTAAATTAAAAGAATACGATGTGCCTCTAGCCCATGCTTATTCTGACTAATGCTCTGACCACCTCAATGTTTTGGTGTTTTCAAACGACTTTGTAAGAGAGGATCAAATTTCTTTATCCTACATGAACATGTGGACAAAGTAAGGGAAATTCTGAAAAGAAGAAATGGTATTTTAAAGAATGCAAATACCGGACGTGAGATAAGGTCAAATGGGGGTGCTTGATTATGCATTTAGACTTTTTTTGATGTTCATTAGCATTCCAATGGACAGCGAAGTACTAGAATTTCTGAGTGAGGAAAGGGACAAAGAGGCAGCCATGACTGAACAGTTTACATAAATTTCCAGTTAAAACGATGCAGGAATTTGTAAAGGAATAAGCAGATGGCAGGAGGGATGAAAGATAAAAATGATGCCAAGGTAATGGAGGTAAGCTGGTGATTTGTGGGCAACTCAGGGTCCGAACTACAATTAAGCAAACGTTTGTATTCAAAAGCTGTGCCTCAAAAAAAACAAATCAGAATGCAAGAACAACAAAAACATTTTCCAGAGCACATTTTTCCGACGATAACGTCAATATACTTCGTCCATCACACAAAGGGAAGTAAATTATGCAGTCGTAGGAAAGGGTGTCACTGCGTCAAATTACGCTGAAATGTTGATGGATATTGAGATAGAAAAAGTCACCGGGAGGTACAAAAATAGGATAAGGGGTGAAGGAAGACAGTAAAAATTGCCAAATATTTAACAACTCCGAGGCGTACCTTGTTAAGAGAGTATTAATGAAACAAAAGTAATTTTGAGTTATTTAGTTGAAAAGCTACACCCAAGGCGACAAACCTTTTACAAGCTCAAAGTAGTTTAACAAGAGAATAGCAGAAGAAGTTAAGTAAAAATGGGGATCATTTCACCTTATAAACCAATAGCACCAACATTTTTGCAAAAACAAAACCAACATTCATTCGGACAACCACAAATTGAACCAATATTGTCACCTTAGTGGCAAATCTTAGGACCGATTTACACAAATAGAGCTAATATGCGTTTTTGATTGGAAAAAGTTGGTGCACCTATTAACACTCCTGAGTTACATCGGTCAATTTCGTGCGCAACCACCTCACCTCGTGAGGTGATGGTCCCAGCATCTCAGCTACTTCTTCAATGTCATTACCGAAAGGAATGTCTGTTTCGAATGCAAAGCGTCGTTTAAACATCACGGACTTATGGTAACCTTGCCTTGCTTAAACATAGTTAAGCTACTCAGAGGTAGTAATTTGTTGTCTCTAAAATTCAGACCATAAAGCCGTGTTCCATGATTTCGCAATTTACATGACAAAAAATCGTTTGCATGTGAGGCTGCAATGTAGGGGCGGATGTTGCCATTGTTACAGTGCCGTTTCCTTCTTTTAAAATAGATTTTGGTTTCCAATTCTCTCAGAGGCATGTCACAATCCATTGTGCTTACTACGGCTGACCTACGTTTTCAGTGGGTTTCGAGAGAAGGTGCTTAATAATGCCCCAAAATATAGTTTATAACAGGTGTTGCACCTTGAATTTGCTTGCTGCAAGGGATGATGGATGTCTCCAAACTACATCCTACCTTTTACTCCTGGGTTTGCAAATGTGCACTTAAAATAATGCTTCACCGTTCATTACTCAGGCACCCACGGGCTATACACAGGCAAATTGAAGGCTGTCGTGAATTGAGACACGGGCAGACCCAATACCCATGTTTTCCTCAAATTTTGGCCTTTTTCATCCTAACCATGTGCTGGTATGACCTCAAGCTCGAAGAACACAACCTTTTTGCAGTATTCAGGATACCTCTTAACAATGCTCCTTCATAATGAAAGTAGCATAAGTTCCGCAGGCACTCTTACCTCAGGACGACAAATCCTATGGTAAACAATTCTGAAGACCAGTCTAACAGAAATGATAATGTAAGGAACTCATCAATGACCCAGTAACCCCTTTCTTCACCGTTTGTAACGGAAGTACTAGTTTGAAGACCAAATGAATTTATTTGCAATGGGTGACAACGTCATCGAGCATCCGCATGAGAATGAAAAGAAGCATTCTAGGTAGCACATTATAAATGCATTTTCTGGAAATAGCTTTACAAGCTTCGGGTCTTCATCCATTTTACGGTCAATGCTATCGTTTCTTAGGTTGCAAAAGCGAAATGGATTCTAGGGAATTTGGCTGCATAGCAAGACATGACTTTTTAATGATCCATTTACGTCAATCTCCTCATGTCTAATTTAAGGGCAAATGAACGAGTCAAGAAAAGGGATTAGACTCAAATGAATTGCTACTGCACCTCGTATACATAAGGGGAAAATGTTACTTTAACCATTTCGATAAATTATTACAGTAATACCGCTGTGGACTCTATTACCCACCAATGCATTGTCCAAACGGACCAGCTACCACAACTCGACACTAGTGGCGCAATGCGGAGATGAATCACCCACGAGTACATCATTTGTGAATCACGGCGATACATGTGGATATGTAGGCGTGTTTACTATGGACAGCTAAGTGTCAAAGCTACGCCAGAATCGAAAAGGAAGCAGGGACCACTTTTCAAATGAAATGATGTCAGTATTTCGATACTCTCTTAAGTATCAATATTGGTTCGGCATAACTTTACGATTTCACATCGTAAAGCTAAGAAATCGCGAATAGTTGCCATCATCATCATCATCATCATCATCATCATCATCATCATCATCATCATTATCAAAACTCACTCAGACTATAAAATAAATCGTGAATTAGCTATGTTACTTTGGAATATGAGATATGGTACAGAAATCAAGAAGCAGTTTAAAACAGTCTATTTTTTTGCTACCATCGGCCACAGTAGAAAGTCCAGTTTCAACAACTTCCATGAGGTCATCCCCACCCCCAAAGAATAATAAGTGCCAAAGCAGCTGGGAACGAATTGTTTGGGAAACAAAGCTAAAAAGTGAAGGCGGTTAACAAGAATGGGTTTGGGCATACTTTCCCACTGGATGATTTCGTTCATGGCTCACCCCTTCGCATCACGACTCCGGTATAAAGGCTAACTGACGTAAAAACAACGCTATTCTAACTACTAAAATGATAACGCTTCCAGTAAAGACATCTAGAGTAGAAGGAAAGCGAAAGGCGCAAGCCAACAAACCTTCAGTTGTTCAACTATAATGGATCATCAAATGTTTCCTCATTATAATGCCTCTTGTTTGCCAAAATTGTCTAGAACAAAAGTGACGCAGCCATCTAACAACTGCAGAGAGAAGGGAAGGGTGGAGGAAGTGACTCGCACTTTACGGCTTAGCATTGCCAAGGTGCGGATTCATGGGAAGGAGGAGAGAGGGCAACTCACCATAATACTGGGCAGCATGACACCAGTGGGCACAGGCACACCGTAAACGAGGACAAGTCCAACAAACTTGAAGAGCAGTGCGCCAAAGAGCAGCGCCACACCTCGTGCCATCCGTGGGCCCGCGCGAAAACTGCCCACCAGGTTGGTCTCGCTCACAATCGTCGCATTGCCGTAGCCGCCCTCCGGTAAGCGAATGTAGTCACTGGCAATACAATTTACGGTTGGCGCCTTGATATTGAGTAAGTGAAATCAGAAAACCTTCTCCATATCAATTGCACTGCTTAGATTGAATTTGACAGCAGGTCAAGGTTCTTAAGAAGCTGGTTTAGCATGCTAAGGCTGTATTTGATCCAAGTGTTTTGATATGAAGTAAAAATGCATGTCTAGTTAATGCAACCAAAACCGCAAGAAAAATAAGCGTGAAAAGTTCAAAACTTTTCCACGTGTTAACAGATCATTTAGCAGACGATCAAAGGGGTCGGCGAGGTTTTAGGCATAGCGCGCTATAATGACCTGTCGCGACTTGTAAGGATCCGCAAAAGGCGCATCATTGTCTACACGCATACACGTAAGGTACAGGTAGGTATGTGCCAGTCTTTTGGTGCCGTGTCTTGTATTCTGCTCCCTACTACTTTCATCTCACTTGTAACTCACAGCTCACAAAATGGCAGCTGAATCTGCTGGGCATGTATACTTAAACAGGGGGAATGGAGTCAAAAACTTTCTCCCGTGTAAGTCAAATTGTGACGATTGAATATCCTGGTAGGTAAAGGCTCTTATGCAGTGCTTTTGATTAGCCTGTGGTACACATTTTTTCAACTCCCTCCTTCGAGTGAAACGGCCTAATGCATTGAAAAGTTTGGTGAACCCCAAGATCGCCCTTTAAAATGCTTGGAAACTGACGTTAGCCTTGGTCTACCTGACGTATTGATAAATAAAGGCCTCAAGCAATCAACGCATCACCCAAACTTCGGTCAATCATTGCATTGATGATCGTGTTGTCCATACGACTGGCGTCAAGCATTTTTATCCCAAATAATTACATTATATTCATGCCGTCAGGAATTATATAGACGTCTTCAATGGTAGCAATTGGAGTACTCAATATTGAGGAAGAATGTAACAACTGCATTTGTAGTTCAAAGCAGATCAGTTAGATGTGAAAGAGGGATGTTAAGCAGACTAAATTTCTTAAGACTAAATAGAAACCATTTCAATTTTAGCGTAAATATGTTCCCTACACTAGGAGAAATCACTTCAATAAATCACTCTATCAAAATAAGTAAATTCCGCTCCATGATAATAGGAAAACTTGAAATCAGCTAGCAGGAATATGCAAGGGGCATTACAATACAAAATAGTTATGTCAAGTATGAGAATTGTAACAACTGACACTTTGTTAACAGCAAAAAAAGTTTTGAAATTAGGTTGACTTACGAAATGCGACAATTCATTATGGGAACTACCCGCTGAGGCTTGTGACAAATTATTACTAACTCTTGTTACGTAAACATCAAGAGCCTCTTTCAGTCTTCCTCGAGTAGGGCTCCACTCAATCTCAACCACAAACACATCACACTACAATTGGATTTTGAAGGCCTTTCGTTGTGATGGAAAAATAGGAAGAAATGAGAATGAGGTAAAGCTCAAAAAGGAAGCTTAGAAGAATTTTACTGCTCTGCAGCTGTTTTAAAACTAGGCAGATAGCACAAGGGCCAACAGCAACGCAAAGCAAGAAGTACTGAGAACAAAGTAGGGTCTACCTTCAGCGGATAACACAGAAATGTAAATTCTGTACCATGTACGAACCTCCAGTTCGCAGTCCCTTCTGTTTCGCAGATATTAACGTCATCAGGAGATGGAACGAAATGGGTTAATGGAAGTGAAGGAAGAAAACACGCACCAAAGATCCTCCTGGTCACCAGCCGTGCAGCTACTGACAAGTTTACGGATGAAGAGCTTCTCTTCAACTCGCAGGTCAGGGTGGAGATAGGCAATGAGGGAGAAGACAGCAGTAAGAATAAGGAGGTAGGTGATGGGTCGTTCAGCGCAATGCTTTCGACGGAACTTCTGCACTGCTTTATTGCAACGCACCATGAGTGCGCCAAATATGCCCTATGGTGAAAGGAAGAAAAGGAACCTTACTTCCTTGCTTAATACCTTTTTTTCTAAAATCCTTATCGAAAGTCGCGAAGCGCTTAAGTCTGCGTTGCCTCTTCCATTTACTACGACTTAGCTTCCCATAAAAATGTTGGAAACGCCTCACCAAATCAATCTGTTCTCTTTTTCAAGATTTGTGTCAAAGATCACAATAGCTTCGCGTCAGTTTTCCTTTTTTTTTCTCCCACGACACTAACGTTTCGAACGCTCACATCTTTGTGGTTGTATTCACAAGGATACAAATAACCCAGGTTAGCTTATTTATCAAATATGGGGAAAGGTGAGCGGCAAGCAACTCTTTCAATTTATTGCTTGTATTTCACCTTTGTTGACTGTTGCGCTCCGACAATAAATTTCCAAAATATCCATGGTCTTACCTAGAAAAAACACTAAGAGATCTACTTATTTACCTATCACCCTAATAATCTACATTACATATGCCGGCCATATTTCCCCTTTCGATGGCAATTCCAAAACGTAGAGTTCAGACGACATCACTGACTTCACAATAATGAAAAAGAAAGCATTGATCAAAAAGTGGAATCTCAAGCTTTTCTGTGTGCCTTTAAAAATGCCACTCTCGGACTTCTATACCTTACACCCCCTTCAAAAATCACTCCGAAGTATAAAGCAATAAAAACAAGCCATACCCCGCAAACACCGAGAGCAGCGAAAGGCACCAGTTCCACAAAGTGCCAGGTGGTATCGTGATCAACCGAGAGGAGGATGAAGTGTTCCTCCCCAAAGGGGTTCAGCGCCCGAGCCACGTAGGCCGCCGCTAAGGCACAGAAGAAAGAGCGAAAGAGGGTCTTGGCAGGAAAGTAGTAGCTGGCCACCTCGAGGGAGAAAAGCACCCCGCCAATCGGTGCTCCAAAACACGCACCGATGCCGCCAGCCACTGCTGCTGAAATAAGCTAAAAGGGGAAGAGTCAAAATCAAAACGACTGTCTGATACCTATTTTCAACAAAAGGCAACTCTTTGGTCTCTACGAGTTTTAGTCGTTAACTTGGTGGCACGACCTTCTGGGCATATCATCTCTGTTAGCAGTACGCTGACCCTTCTGTAGGCATTTATTATCATTTTCCATTAAGATTCACACATCGTGTAGTGTTTTCTGGGAGAAATTAGAGGCAACTGTAATTGCAATCATGAGCTAATTTTGAATCAGAAATTGGTCGACTACTGCAGTGCCGCCTTAGCGTGACTCCACACTGCCTTCTGCTCCAGTATTGAGTGGGCCCCCGATATCGGCACAACATCACGTCTGCCCTCACCAATCATTCGTTAAAAGAGAAACAAAACACCAAGGCTAGAAAGAGTTCATTTAGTAGCACTTTAAACTGGTTTTTGAATGATGCCTTTGCAATACCAGATGACCAATACCAAGTGGATAATTTGTTTATAGGATGGCCCTAATGGGGGAGTCAAAGTGACACGACAATGATCAATTAACTGGACGAAAGAAAAACATACACTTTTCAAAGTGCCAAGCCCTCGTCGACGAGGTAGAGCAACCTCTTCCGGCAAAAAAAAATATTTTACTCTAAGACAACTTATTGACATGCAACAGGTTATTTATTTCAGTTTTACTTCTGGGTACATTTTTACATCGACTCACATCTTGCCACGTCATCAGGGAGGATTTAATGAGATGGAGACAATGTGTATACCTTATTAGCTTACCTCACGAGTCTTGGAGGGATTGAGACCATACTTGGGGAAAAAGCGAGCGAGGATTTTGGCACAACAGGCGCCCACGTGTACCATGGGACCGTCGTTACCGATGCAGAGGCCAGTGGAGACAGAGAGAATAAGGCCAGCCACCTTGACGATGAGAGTCCAGGAGCCAAGGAAATTGCGGATCACAAAACCACCCAAAATAGTCTTCACTTCAGCGATTCCACTGCCTGCAAGTGGGTCAGGGTTTCGAGTTTTACTGTGCGCGTGTAAATGTCCAATTTTTGCTTCTACAAAGCAGTGCTCAGTACACTCTGCGCCCTTCCTTTCCAAACCAAACTTCATGGGAAACTAAACTCATTATGGCCTCAAGCATAGAGTCTAAAGTTAGTTGGAATTCATCTCCCTTAATGAGGCGATGGAATGAGACATCAAAATAAATCGTCACAAAACTATAAGTTAATAGTGACCGAGGCTGATTTAGTAAAACGTGAGGTTTGATGTTACATACGCTGTATTTTATTTTTGTTTTTGAGTTTTCATCAATGTTGCGCAACAAGACATAAGAGAAAGCTTGCCCTGGGGGCAAAGGTCCTGTTTAACAGTAGGATGCCAACTCATATTTTAAGCCTATGTAATGCTTGACCATCACACAAACTAAAACTGCAACGGGAAATTGTAAAATATTGTTTAACGAATAACACTAGGAGAGACGGTAATTAATGTGCATTTCATTAAATTTAAATATTTTTGATCCTAATTAGCGTCTTGTCTGGCCTTCAAATCAAAATATACACCCGCCGTCGGAAAAGTCTAACAATCGGTCCGAACTCGTTTACTAACTCCGCAAAAAGGTGTCGAAAATAAACCCTCCCAAACATTGTACATACGAGGTAGCACGTGATAAAATTAGTCAAAACTACTGAGAAATCCACGTGCCAAGAAGCTCCTGTTTTAAATGTGCGCAATTCATTAAGATAACGCGCAATCTTGTAATACTAAATCTGTTCATTGTGTTGAGCTATCATCACTAGATATGATGTGAAGGGAACCCGGTGGACACCCACACATGTTTCCCTTAAAAAGGACAAAGCCAGGAAAAGGAATAGCAATTGACCTTCCAGATAAGATGACCGGCCCAGCCGTTAAACATGGGTTGTTAGTCCGGAGTTAAGGTGAAGATAAAACTTACGTGAGCCAAAGTGGAATGTCGTTCTTGCGTAATGTAGAGCATCGTGAGCAAAAGCCACAACGCGGTATAAGGTTGTTTTTTTTCCTGAGGAATCTTTTAAGTCAATTTAAAATACTACGCTTCTATTGTGGTATGATGAAGGCGGACTCCAAGGGAGGAGGGGAAGCGGAACCACGAATGATCTGTGTGAACGCGAGAGTTTACCGCAAAGCCAACAATAGTATTTGCCCAGAAGTTCCGTAAGGCATTCAACTTAGGGTATTGAACGATCATTACATTGCCTAAAGAGGGAGACTCATGCTCTAAAACGAATTACCAACGAACGAGTTCTGACCCTAGCGTCTGTGAAACCATTCCAAATGCCCTTGTATCATGGGAGTAAGGTTTTCAACACGGATGTTTTTGGAATACGAAGTAATAGGAGATGATATTGTTGAGTGTAGGCTTAGTGATACTCTGGATATTTGCATGAAAGAAACGAAAGAAGCATCTTCTCGTTCACTTTCAATTCAAAGTAAAAATTTACGAAATCTTCAGGGGACAGCACCGTCTTTGTGAATTTAAAGACATGGACGTCAAAATACGGCTACGCAGGCTACGTGCAACCGAATTTCCACATCCCAGCGATCGCATTGGGTCAGTATAACATCTAGCCGTAGGTCACACAAGGCGGTTAAATAAGACTTAAGAAGAAACATCTGACATAACAATAGCAAACTCAACATAATTTAAATAAACAGGTGGATTGGAAGAAGAGCTCAGAAGGCGAAACTGGCGAATGAACATCAAATTAACATAATAATTCATGATAAGTCCTATGACTAATGACATCTCTGTAGGTTCAACAAAGTGCATTTGAAATACGACTCTGCAAGGTACAAAAGACAGGGATACTTCTTCAATAAAAAACTTTTAACGAACCGAAGCAACCTCCACCGTCTATTAAACCATTTCGACCACTCTTACACTTCAGTAGTGAGGCCTATTACAGTGATGCGTAAAAGGAGGCATTTGTGGATTGCTTTTTATCGCCTTGAAAGGAACAAAATTGCTGAATTTTCGCAAGCTTGAATTTTTATTATGAACTGGTTCTTGAATGTTGATAATGTGAGTACGTAAGCATTATGCCGTGAATGCACATCGCTGCTGGTGGGATTGCTGGAGTTACAAAGTGGTCGCCAATCTCATATATTCATGCCACTTTGACTGGTCTTGACCTTATCGTGATTACCAGCATAAATGGAATTTGTCTCCACCTAAGGGGGAGAAGTCAACAAGAGTGCAAATTGGGAAGCATTCTAGGATGTCTTCAGAGGTAACTTCTGAAAAACCACCAAAACGTTCAAATGGAAATGCTGTGCAAGAGTTGTGGATATTTTCAGCACGATTATTTCCTTTACACCAAGGCCGTGAGGTGCATATAGACTTTTAGCCTGAAGCTTCTAGACCGAATGATCAATCCAATTGTCGAACCACTGTTAAATTAATACATTTCCTCATGCGCCATATTTTTTGAACAAACCATGAGTATCGCTGACGCCTATGTCCAGTACAATGGCCAACTTCTTCCACTTATGAATGAACGCGAAACTTAAACCGTGATCGAACCGATGAGGGCGCAAAATTACCTGTCGGTCAAAGCCGTAACAATGAGGAATCAATCAACTCAAAAGTATGTCTTAACTACGGAGAACAAGGGATCAAGAGCTGAAAACTTACAGAAAGCCCTAAAGCCACCGTTGAATCTTTATTCACGTTGATTAGTAATAAAAGCTCTAAGTTCAGTCAAATACGAGGTAGGTGGATGCCTTATAAGTTGATAAGATACTGCTTAAGGCAAGTTGGATTTCTTTGAAAAAAGTATGGGAAATTCTCAAAAATACCCCACATTAATGAGCCATCTTCTGTAATGCGAATATTCAGGAATGAGTTTCCCATAACTAGCTGCTACTAAGTCATTACAAACACCTCTTAACCACAGTAGCCAGACTTGATATCATTACAATAAGTACTTTTAGCAGAGAGGAGTTAGCTCACCAGCAGCGGAAGGAGCGAGAAAGTAGACGAGAGCAGCGCAGAGACCCGCCATACTCACGGCAAGGAGGATGTAGATAATCCAGCCTAGGATGAAGGCTCCCACGTGCTCCAGGTCACCGTCGTGACCCGTCAGCAGGCGCTCCCATGAGTACCACTGCAAGATCAAAAGAAAGATTGCTACTCTAAATATATTCGCATCATTGCACGGATGTTTTCTTCAATCAACACCGGCAATGCGGCCACCACGCTGACAATGCGAGGCCATACTCACGGTACCCATGCTGCCAGTTGTCTAGCTTTTCTAGGATACTTACAGGGAGAAATTTAGGCGGATTCCAAAAGAACTTTTCATCAAAACCGACCATGTGGCTCCCCAACCTATAAACCATTCCTCTATGACCATTTTACTAGTTCTTACGTTGTTTGCTGTTATGCGAATCGCGTCCCAAGCCCAGGAATCCCTTATTAATTCAAAAAAGACATAGAAATTAAGATCGATCGTAGATGGTAACGGAGGCATAGAAAGTTATATTATGTCTACTCAGACGGCTAAATTCCGTTGCCTACGGGGAAGAGCTAAAGGAATGTGCATACACAATGTGCTTGTCGTAGCATACTGGACGAAACACGTTCTTCAACGAGCGACAAAGGAGGTCAAATAAATATTCGTCCATGTGCTAATCCTCGCACAGCTTGCACACAGGCAACACACTAAAAGCGGATTCCAACTAAAACAGGACGTCAGACACTGAATTAACCATCAATAATCGGTTGTTGATGTCTGTTTATCAGTAAATCAGGGCAATTTCGGCAGTTTCACGCACGGGCTTTTGGAATGTAAAGAAAACGTGACTCTAAATTCTACTGCCAAGTAGACTTGTGCCATTAATAGCGACCCACAGTACTGAGCCTTGCTGCCTTCAATACAATCCGCTATGGGATTATTGCAACTTGTATGGACTTGTAAAACGCATGCAATCTTAGAGCACATGCTATAGAGACGGTACCCTTCATTGTGGTCTCTACTGCTTCTATTGTATTTTTAAACTCAGTTCAAAAAAACTGTTCGTTGAACACGATAGACGTAATTCCAGCTTTTTTGTTGCTTTACAAACCAAATTTAACTTAGTTCTAAATTTAAGCTGCCCAGATTCTCGTAAAACCTGTTGCATAGCACTTTGAGAAGGTGAGATATGCGGTAACAGAAGGTACTACTCAGAAATGCTCCACGAAAAAATGACTTTGGTGATAAATAACCACTTCTGGAAGAGCTTTACCAAAAGTATTATTTAAAGTGAGTGAGGATTAAGCCATTCGGTCAAACTTACATCACCTGAGAAGGACTTGTGGTGGAAGCTAAGCAACATTATTCGACGACGAGCACCACAGGCTACCTGCTTATTCTACACCTCAACATTCATTAAGCAAATGAACATGCCACTGGTTGCCTTAAACGACCCGAAATCTATCCTGCACTTCTGGATTACCCGCTACCTCATTTCCACAAAACGATGATTAGTGTTTGAGAATGTGGTGCACTAAGCATTGTCCACTCATTAAAGGCCAAAGAATGGTTATGGCTGAGATTCGGTTGCTCGGTACTACACAGCTCAAGAGTGCGCAAATAAAGACTTCTTCTTGGGAAACAATCAATCAGATGGAAGAAGATTCTACTCATGTAAGACAGCGCAAAACCCCTTGGCCCATACCAAAAGGAAACTATCCGTGAGAGGATGTCTCACATTTACCTTCCTATGACCCTTATATTTGAGTATATTTGATGATTACCGCCATTTCTTAGCATTGAGCAGCCACATGATCACATGTGGGCCAGAAGGTTAGGGAATGAAAAAGGGATCGAAGCAGGGGTGAATAAAGTCGGGTTTGTTTTGTTGCGTAGAGAGAAAGCGTTTTAAATAGTTGAATAGGGGAATTTAGGACTTGTTAGGAAAGACTAGGAGATTGCAACGTTAATTATTTAAACATATAAGGCGTTTAGTAAGGCTTCTGCAGCTAATCCCCACTGTGAAAATCGCACTAGGCTCTATGGTTGCGTTGTGTTTAATTGCTCTACTAAGCTTTTCTCCTCAGCGTTACCGCAGCGCATGCGACAGCTTTTGGGGTTAAGCCTATTCCTCCTTTATGCATGAAAGCCAAATTCCTTATTCTAGGTCTAAATAAGCAAAGGCAATAATTCTTGAGTGCTTATTGGAAAGCAATAAACACGAAATGAATCACTCGAATCTCAATCGCAGGACGGCTAACCTTGTAAAAAACTTCGATAAACATTGACGGCACGACAGTCTTGAACGAGAGAAGAAGGGAAACTCCTAAACAAAATTGAGGATAGAAGTATTACGGCGAAACTTCTGTACAGAATAACACAGATGAGAGATGGGGTAAGACCAGATGATGCAACAATAAACACTCAGTGAGAGATTAACAATTAGAGTAAAGGTTGGAATCAAGAGCTTCATCTGGGTAGTAGCTACTCAGTGTCCATCGCTTCCAGATGTTACCTCATGATATGAATAAAAAAGCGGCAAGACTCAAACACCAGGGAATTACAGCGAGCATGACCACTTCCGTGGGAACTGATTCCTCAGTCAAGAAGACAAATGGTGGGCCAGTTGAGCGAGATGGTGTTTACCATTAACTCCACAAAATCAAACAAATGGAACTTCGAAGGAGCTAAAAGAGATGCGATTTAACTCATTTTCAAAAGACAGCATTTTTGACGCAATGCTGCATTAAATTAGCAACTAATGGATATATTTACGAGCGGAGTGAGCTGTCCAAAAAAGCTACTGCGACACACACGCAAACTGCAAAAAGACAAAAGAGTAAGGGTGGATCCCACGATAGAGCACTGCCCGTGTCCTTTGCATCAGGGACATAAATACTCCATAACAAAAAAGTCTAGCGTACAACGGTAACCGCGACAACTATGTGGGATGTCAAGCCAGCCAGATCGGGAAGGAAAGAGTACTCACAGTTATAGCAGAATGTTGTTGTTTTACGTCTCCCACTATTTGCCCTCCACTGAAAACATAATACTCTGGCCCCCACAGTTCTCCTATACGCAATTAATAAAGCGAACACTGCATAGGCACACCATAATGCGTAGTTAACTCAGTCGTTACAATGACAGCAGTGCGAAATGGGTTCGCTCGACACTATACTCCTTGTGAAGGATTTGGTCCCTTTTGCTAATACTTTCGAAATACCTAGCGCCAAAGGGACCAACTAGTTGGTGCACAAGAAACGTCATAGAAGACAGGCACCTTCAGAGAGTGGCTTTCTTTGGAGGGATTCAAAATAAAGTCCGAAAAGTGGAGTAAGGCGGAGGAACCTAGAGTGAACAAGTTGACGCTTTTTCATGACAAACCGTGCACAGTACACATCCAAAGGCGGCACGAGTTAGAAAAATTTGACAACCAAGTAACTACCCACGTTGTAACAGCTATAAAATAACCCGGATAGAGGGGTGTGCAGTAAATATTTGGCAGGGATAAAAGCTAAACAAAATAGAGGGAAACGAATTCGAACTTGAGATAAGCGATTTGTCAAATGACATCTTGTTGCTAAAAAACATTAAATTTAACCAATACTTTCACAATTAAACGCTTCAACAGAGCCCCTCATAAATAATAGTAATAATATAGATGAAGCCTACCAAGATTTTCCGGACATTTCACTATAGCTATCACACTGGGTTGGAAAACTGTTGTAAGATATCCGTTCCTGTCTCGCGATAGACTTCGATTAACTTGAGCATCGTTTTGAAAGCCGACTCAAAAGTGCAACAGCAGACAGGACTGAGGACTATACTGAAAACATGACAGAGGCTTTTTACCCAAATTATAGATTCTGCAATAAAAGCCCACTCAGTCGCCAGGATCCGACCACGTTGGCAACAGGGAGGTCTGATTCTTATTACCTGTACTGTTAGTGCGTTAATATAAATGCTACATAGTAAGATGGGTAGACAATGGATAGGACTAATCTAGAGAGCAATCATCAAAGTACCAATGAAATGTATTATAACCAGCCAGAAAAGGGTGTGATGTAGAAAATCAAAGCGATTCACTGACTAGAATAATCATCGCACTACCTACATAGCTAGGTTTGTGGGAACGCAAACTAAGTCAGATTTTGTGGTATAATTCTAGCATCAGGAAATTTCAGCCTACAAGAAACGAGGTAGGGAAAAGGAGAACAAACCTGTTCACAGGAATAGAATCCAAAGGCAGCTTGAGCACCACTCCCTACGATGCGTGGGTAAATAAGCTCCTTCGTAGTTGCATTTGACGTCATCGTCAAACTAACAGAGGTGATTTCAGTGGCAGTGGAGTTTGCAGTGGTGGCCGCGGTGGTAGAATGACTAACGGCAGAGGGGGGGGAGAGTCCATAGAGGGGAGAGAAGACAGTCATGTTGTAGGACCAGCAACACTGTTCTTGGTTGAACCACAACTGATCGCGGCATACCCCCTCCCTTAGACTGGAAAGCCAGCTCACTCCAATGTCGACCGTCACCGCAAACAAACCAACCAAGGCACCGATCAGGCCCACGCAAATCCAGCCGGAGCTCGAATCCCAGACGAGCAGCAGGCGACCCAACAGGGAGTACTGCAATGTATCCATGGATAGCATTCAACTCACTTCTCATCCCACCCATCCACTCGTGGTCACCATTAAACTGAATAAACCCAAGGCTCGTTGTCTGCCGACCACTTCGAAATCTTGGGCTTTGGAAGTGAACCAGTCAAAAACTGTGTATGGCATACAAGTCATGGCTTTCCTCTTACAAAACGTTCACGATATCCGTTCAACTGGCTTACCCTGACGGTTGCTTCGAGAGCCTAGAGGTAGTAGAAAATGCAAATCTTCCCCTCTCAGAGAGAACAAAGAAAGTTCCTATGTGCGAAACATGACACCATAAACATATTGACACTTAAATTGGGCAATACGGGATGAGCAAAGGAAGGAACATGAATGTGTTTTTCCAATTATTATTGGCATTCCTCGGCGCTGCGGTTGAAGCCAACTGGATGTCACACAACCACGACCATTTTCTAACTACTTCAATTATGGTCAACTTTACGGAAACTAATTCGTACTACCGGCACACCAACACACAAGGCATCTCTTAAAATGCCGTTAAACTTGGGTACAAGTGAAGGTATAAGAAAGAATAGAGATTAATCACATGACACATTGATGTGTGACTAATCCCTGCCCAGCCCAGACACAGACGCCCCCAAAAAATAAAAAAGCGAGGCATATTTGAGAACCACTAGATGACTGTACACGAAAGCGAAAATTAGTCAGGAATGTCTAGGAGCCTCACTTGTTTTTGACAATAAAAACCTCGGATTTAACATTTATTGTACATCTAAAGTACAAAAAAGGAGGCCTTTTTTTAATGATTCCATACAAAGAATTTTAAGAACGATGAACCCCTTGCTGTTTATCCCAAAAAGACATTTCAAACGATACAGATCATATTTGTTTAATGATTAATTAAACGAAGCGGAAAATTTTAATTAATAACTGAAGGATAGAAGCATAAATGTCGAATATTGAAAGCGGACCAATAATGTGGATATGAAAAAGTTTCCGAAGTTTGACCACCACCTATCGGATATGGGAAAGGTTTTATGTTTTGTTTGTATCTTGACAAGTTTTAATGTTCGTCAAACATAGTAGTAAACTATTCTAAGTGCACAAAAATGTACTTACTGCAGATTTTCACCCACACCAAGACCAGCGATTTGTCAATTATGACCATTATGAGGCAGGACAGAAATGAATGTCTCTGGTGGACGAGGAGACAAATTTTGTTTTGAAAGGGCCAATAAAAAGATCGGCGCAAGCAGAGAAATGAACTATTGTGACGATCCTAAATAATGCACCTACCAGGTGAGAAATGAAAAACCTTAATTACGTAAGTGATAGGATTGAGAGTGTACTCAACTCCATCATTTCCTGTTGACTGATTTTGCTTTTTTGAGGCAGTTAGGAAGTGCCTCATAGTTTGTGACTATCGCCAAAAAAGTACTTTTAGAGCAGTTTATATGAAGCTATTAAAAAGTTGGTCGAAAATTGGCATAATTTTAGAATATGAGGCTACTTTGTAAAACCACAACGCAGCAGGACAGATGACGACCAATGGACACCGTAAATGGAATTTTCACTTGCAATAATCTTTGTTTTGAAATAAACTAAGAGCCGCCTTGAAGGGCTGAGGCCGTGGTGGATACAATTCTCTCTCGGGTCAGAATCAAGCGTGTATCCATTTCAAACACTACACATGGATTGGCAGCGACGGCGTTAGATGTGGTCACCATTCTGATACGATTCGATGTAGTAAGGAAGCTGGATAGGGAAGGCGGATTTTGCTACATAAATCAAGCAATTAAGCGATAGAAATCGTCAAAATATTTCGTATTTTTCTGTAACCAACCTTCGCCTCAACAGTGAAAACATTCGTAAATTTAAGAAACGATTAACAGCCGACGGTTCCCTTGAAGCTCCTGAGATCACCTGCCATTTTGCTGAACCATTGGCAATGATAGTGTTGTGAGTTGTCCACTCCTTTTTGTTACGAAACAAACAAATTTCATCGCTTTCAGAAAATTAGCTCCAACGTGAAAAACCACAACATCAACAAACAATGTGCTAAAATTGCGACATCATGACTACTTAATGCGCACGAAGGAAGATGTATCCTTATGATGGTTTTTATAATGACAAAAAAGCAAATTAATTGTAGTGGAACTTTGATCCGAGAGCAGGACAGTGGGTAGTGGCGAAGTAAAACACTAGCAACATAAATTTGAGACATGGTTCAAGTTCTGTGTAATCAAAAGAAATTAAAGAAAACCCTACAATAGAAGAAGTTGAGCACTCACGGGAACAAGTAGGTAATAACTATTTCTTGTGGCAATCTTCAAAGACGTGCTGAGCAGGGAAATCATGTTTCATATGACATAAAAAGTGATGGGCTTTTATGTGAATGCAAGCTACGCCATTGCATTTCGAAGCTTTTAATTCTAAATGGTTTTGCTTATAACGGATGGTATGACAGAAGGGCTTAGATCAGAGTAAGCTATATAGTTACGGCGTAGGCGTAGCGCACTGAATGGTCCAATGCTAAACCATGCGTGCTAAGTCAAGGCGCAAAAGGTAGATCTCATCACGCGTGCTAAACAAACCAACAATGAAGTAATCTTCTGCTATCAAACCAATGTATCATCATGTATAACGAAAAATTCGTCTTCAAAGATGAGTTATGAAGTGAGAATAACAGCGCAGTCGCCTTGTAGTAGTTGTCATCCAGTACGCATACACCGCACATTCAGTATGGCATCTAGGTTTGACACTCGAAAAAATGATGCATAACAGAGCAGGCTTTTGAAATGATACGAACGAAGATTAACAAACTTTAGCACGTTGCTCCATGCGAAACCGCCTATCACTGTCCGCATTAAGATCCTTCACCCAATCCACAGTATCGTACTCATCGTAGGTCTTCCTTGGTCTTCCGTACTCGTCATTCGCCACCGAGGAGGTAGAGGCCTGTGACCGTCCACCGAATCCCGACTCCCCGGGGTCTAGGGTCAAGAAATAAAAGTAGGTGGAAAGGACTCAGTAAACGCAAGCAACTTAAGCGCGCGAGTTCACAAGTAGGTCAATTGACAGATAAAAAGCGCACACATAGATGGACAGTCGAGGGCGATAGTAACATGTATGTGTTGAAGACGATGTGCATGGGAGAATTAAAGCAAAGCGAAATAAGGGAAGGGAAGGCACGACTAGGAGTAGAAGGGGGACGATGGAAGGCACCTACCAAAAGTGCTTAAGCGCACGTAATCGCGAGGGTTGGTTGGAGAATATACCCCTAGTAGATTCTCTGTTGATTCGTCTTGTGAAAAAGAGGGGCTCTAGTTAGTTAGTTAGCTAAAACAGTTACGTAAGCGAGCCAAAGTTTGCTGAGCAGGCTAGCGGGTGAGACATTGCTTGAGTTAATCAGGGGATACCTGAAGTACTAGCATCCGCATGAACAAGAGCTTCCAGTGGGATTTTAACGGGTGCTTTACTCGAAGTAGGATCCATCGCCAACGGCTCCTCATCTAATGCTACCCGAGTACCTTTCGTGTTTGAAATAGAATGCACGACATAACTTATTCGCCCCAATCATCAATAATGGAAAGATGATTTGGTAAATGCTAGGTTTGAGGACATTGCGACTTTCTCCAACAGCACAACATTCAAGTCGAATCGATAACCAACAACTACATATTCGTTAAACAATAAAGCTTTATTTCTGGGGTAAATAGTATCTCGTTCTGTCAAAGAAAAGCCCTAGATCTTCAGGACGGCATCGATGCGGGATGTCAAAAAAAGTTAAATGACGTTCTTTAACAAATTCAAAAACAAAATGAAACATGGTAAACACGAACTATGTGGGTAAGGCGACATCAAAAGCCAGCGCTGCTTTAAACTTGAAACCAGAACATAGAACGCCAAAGACTTTTCAATATTAAGTGCCACAGTCATACTTTATATTTCTACAAAATTAATAAAGCGAGCATGCATTTAGAGAGAGGACATAGATAAATACAACAGAATCTAAAAAAGGGATAAATATTCACCTGAAAAGGTATTCCTCACACTAGAAAGTGACATGTACTGTCGAGGGAAGTTGACATCAAGCATTTCCTCATCGGACGCCATTTTATGGCGCTTGAAGAACCTGAATTTGCGCGCAATTTTAACAGATACGCCTCAGCTAAAATGTTCCGAAAGATTACATTCAAATAATTGAAGAAAAGGGCCCCGAAAAAAATCATTTACAGCAAGCCCTATTACTCAGATATTCAGCAACATTACGTTAGGCATTACGCCAGTAGGTTAGACCAGTAGTCAAAATAGGAAAAGGTAGCTGTGAACGCACATATCCACAAATTAGAGTGGAATCAGATTTCCGGAAAAAAAGGTAGGGCTAAAGAAAAATGTAGTGCTGGTTATGATTATAAAGGATACACCAAATAAAAATAAAGTAATGGCAGAAGATAAAATCATACTACCAGAGCTCAGTAAACTGAAAAATAAACCAAATATACAGCAAATGTACTTGACAAGCATCCTCGATATCTTACAAAAGTCTTATGACACAAAAAATCCTTGGACAAGTGAGAAAAACGCCACATGAACGCAGAAACCATTCCGGGAAGCTACCCCCAAAAAACGGGGAAGTGTCAAATCTATGGCTAATCCAATATACGCCGACGGGGGTTTAGCAACTTGGGCAATACAACAGCAAATCGACGTATGAACAAAGGGGAAGCTATAACCTATTGAATATCGTAATAATGCGCAGCAAAAAACACATGCATAGGCAGTGGTAAAGTTGAAAGAAATGAAGAGCACAAACGCAAACGATATATTACAACCACTAATGGTGACTTTAACACCCAGAAAGCCTTGAGCTTGTTAAACGAGTGCTTCAAAAGAAAAATATGGCATGTTTAGCTGTCTACATGGATAACAAAATATCAAGAATTTAAAAAGACTTAAATAGAAGGCTTATAAAAACCAGTGCTGTGAAAGAAAAACTAGGTATTTTGATCTGGTGCTAAGTAAAGTATGAACAATACCAGCTGTAGTTTAATCATTCATCTTAAATTCGTTTTAGTTAAAAACCAAGCTTATGTAAAAAATTAACTTATAAACGCGGTACCGGAAAAGAATTAGCAACTATTATTGCAAGATGCCTGGTTTGTTAAGCATGGAATTTAAAAAATGCCTGTTAACGTCACTTTGTATCATCCAAAATGTGTAATTCTTCCATTTAACCTAGAAAACACCCTAGTAATTTTAAATACAATGTGTAGGATATCGATCTTGATGTGGACTTATTGTCACCTCAGCTTTGACGACACAAGCTGAGTTTTGCTTTTTAATCGGTAACGAATTAAGGCACTACTTGCAAATTTAGTGATTTGATGCAGTTTGCAAAGTCAAACTATAGCAATTGGCAACAGTAAGGAGGTGGAACGGACGCTACAAGTAAACACACAGACCTAGAGTCTACTGGCCGCGTGGTTAAATACGAATTTAAATTAAAATGCAAGAGGGCTAAAGTAATGTAATGTAATGCTGAGGCACCACTTTCGTACTTTGAATTGGCCCCCTTGTACCTCGCCGGGTGAGCTGGCTTTTTGAGCCATCCCAATAGCTTAGACACCTTCTCCGTGCTGAATATATGTATTCTGCTCTAGTATTGTGTCTTTATTCGTCTTCAGGGAGTCTTGAAACGCTACAGTATCATTTCGTTTTACAGCATGTTATATATTTGTGCATCTATTCGAATCTTCATTATTATACTGCTCACAGAGTCGGGATTAAGCAAGTTTAACAGATGTTACCATAATTATTCCATGATATTTGTTTCAAAGTTTGGCAGCTAGCTGCATAAGCATCTCTTAGCATTTAGCAAATTACATTCAGATGAAATCCAAGTCAGGATTGTAGCTGAAGGCATAAATGCATACATGGTATACATGGCACCTACCAAATTTTGCCTAATATTTAGTAATCTCGAGTCGTGGTAGTCTATTTTAGTCTACCTTTTCTTTAAGTTGCTAACGCCATTGCTTTTTAGGATTGAAAGCTTTTAGTTCGCAATTACTTAATTGATGTCCAGTTAGAGTGCATGGGATAACTCGTGGTGTGCCAAGACCCCACTGATGTCGAAAGAAGGCACAGTACTCCTTTTCCACCCCCACCTTATTGATCAAACACTATCTTTACCGTAGAGCTAAACAAAAAACGGATGTCTGAGAGCTGGGCTTCTCGAAGAAATGCTGCTTTCTATGCGAACATTTCGTTCTAAGTCGACGAAACCGAGGGTAGAGGCTAAAAAACATGGAAACCTTTACACATGCAGGCACCAAGCTTTAACGTTGGTATTTTAAACAACATACCAACTATTTTTTTATGCAAAATTACATGGGTTCTGATTTTGGGTCTTTATACTGTAGTAAAAAGTTTTCTTAAGCAGTTATAACACAATCAAAACACAAATGAGTTTAAATCCGTGCTTTTAAAAACTTAAAGAAAAAAACCATGCAAATGCAACAAAACTTGGTTTTTTAAGGAAACACATTTAAAATGTTTCGACTTGTTTAAATCTACTTCCTACGGAAGCCTTTCCGCGCGATCTAACCCGATTCGTCAGGTCGAGGTTCTTGTCCTTTCTTATCTCAAGCACAAAATTGCCTTTTATTTAGTAACGATTTGAAGCAAATCCTTGCTGGGCTTGATTTACTTGGTGCTAATCTTTGAGGCTACTGCGGGTCGTGTTCTCAGACTTGACCCTTCTTAAACAATCATCCAGCAAATAACTGGAACTTTGAGAAGTTTATTACCACTTCCCTCCTAAAGTAGTAAGTAGTATACAGGTGTTTTTGGTATTTGGCATTCCCTGACATCTCATTCCTCCATAGATGTCGACGTCGCAGAAGCACCGAAATTTTGTTTCCGAACCCATCGGTGATAAGAGCGTTTTTGAGTTGCCTGGAGTCGGAGAGGTTCTCGGCCAAAAACTGAAGAGAAAGGGCTACGGTATGGCTTACAACGTGCTAGGTCAGTACCTCCTCCTAAACAAGGACGAAGAACTCTTCATCGACTGGATAAAACTTATCTCCTCCGCAAACCAAAAACAGGCCAAGGACTGCTTCGATGCTCTTGACAGTTGGTGTTCCGCTTTCATGCAGTAGCACCCCGCCCCTTTCCTCTTTGTTGGGTTTTCATGCATATGTACATTTCTATTTGCCTATATTTGGACTCCTACCGTTTCATATCCGTTCATAACGTTTCTTTGGTAATAAGATCAATGTGCATACTATATACACCTTCTTCGAGAAGCCTTCCAGTGAAAAGATGTGTGTGCAAGCCACAGAATTTAACCGTTATATATATTCATCACCACGTAAAAGTGGAAACAAAGTTATGTCGACATGACAAAGCCGTGATTAGCGCCTCTTTCCCTTCTTGCTCTTGTGGGGCTTATTCTGCTGGGGTCGGCGCTGCGCGTTGTTTGCGCTGGGGCCGGGCCCGGTACCGGCACTGCCAGATCCAGCGCTTGGTGGTGTTGAGGCTACGGGAGCGCATGTATTGCCCATGTCCCTGAAATTCCAAATAACCAGTTGGATTAAGCTGCAGAGCAGATCGCTAATTTTGGGCCGCTTGGTTTTTGGGGTTGTGCTCGTCACAATGGTAGTGGTTGCGTGTAAGAAGCTTTTACATGCCTAAGTGACTGCAGGAATAGCATCACGCACGCGTACAGGAATGTGGTTAAAGGACGTGCAATTTGAGAGAGTGTCTGATTACAAAAGATATATAGCGGTGGCAAAACAAAAATCCTGTGGCCGTCAAGATCAGGCTGCTGAGCCATTGCTGCTGCTGAGTTGCCAAAACCTGCGTACAGTTACGCTTGATGTCATTTGATTACAGTCTAGAAGGGTGGGTAGAACTGAAGAGAGGCATCTTGATATTTTTGATTCAATGTTAAATTCAAATACAGAGGACTCATTCAAGAATTGAGGGCGTAAGGAAAAGGAAATGGCTTTGAGATTGAGGGCTTTCACAGCGAAACAAGGGGAGAAATATACACCTAGCGGTTTGTGACTGCTGCGGGTCACTAAGTTGGTGAGCAAAGTGGATGAGTAGACAGTAAAGGGGAGACTCGCCTTGAGAGACGACAATTCACAAAAGAAGAATGGAAGAAATTCGGTGGCTGGAAGGGGTGTGATGGGCTTTCGGATTAGCCTCTCAGATTATTGGAACTAGAGATATTGGGAAATGCAAATTATTAACAGAAGAGAGGATAGAGATTTTCGAGAACCGTGAGGAGGCTTTAGGGTGCCTTTGAATCCTGTCTTCACGATCATTCTAAACGCAATACATCAACAGGTGGGTAGGAAGTGGTATATAGTACAACAATGAAAACGTATGGCACGAAGGAAGAGGGAGCTATGCAGTTCCTGTAGATAGGGGAAAGCATTTAAGAGCCACAGTTAACCAAAGAATCAACTCACGGTATCTGTCATCCCCAATATCTGCAAAAGCTTCGAACGATTGTTGATCGCTACCTTCAGAGCCATACATATGAAGAAGACATCTCAATCAATTGAGGTATAAAAAAGATCAAGAGGGATGGGATGGGGGAGGGTGCTTCGTGCATTGACGAGCACAAAAGCATTGTGACTCCCAAATTTTCGAAATCGTTCAAAAGTGCGCACAGATTTGGTTAAGAAATAAAGGTGGTCGATAGGCTAGAAGTAAATGAGCGGTGTACAAAATAAGCTTAGCACCCATCCATGAATTGAATGAAAAAGGAAGGAAAACATGCATCTTAGCTCTCCAAAGAGGCAAGTTTCACACCCAAAAAACCTAGTATCACCACCGTCTTGCAAAATCAGGTCACAAAGTCGATCGATGAATACATGAAAAAGAGCTGACAAAGCACACGAAATCTCTGCATCATCACTCCACTTATCTATTAAACAAAGGCGGCCTCTCCGCAAAGGGTAGACTGATAAGGCAACAGTGCTTACAGCTCGGGAGCTGTAGAGGAAGTAACGCCCTGGGGGCCACGGTGGAGGTGCAAGGGTTGGCGCTTGTCACGCCGCTTGCCGCGGTAACCGGTGCGCTCGCGCCTCGGCAGCCACCGCTCAGGATCCGGCGGTACGCCGGGCTCGTAGTTCTTCGGTAGCCGAGGTGGTCGCTTTTTCTTCTTGTGCTTCTTCGGTGTCACTGCCACCGCCCCCTCTGTGTCACCTGCCTTGCCTCCGCTGAAAGAATCCGAAAAAAGTCCTTCCTCAATTTCGGGGTCGGTCACATTTGAGGGCTTTTGATATGCTTTGAAGCAGCTTTTGAATGAGATAGAAGCTTTCGAATCGCTGCACGGTTGCAAGAATGCTTTTTACTCTAAATGATACAGAAATACCCGTGAAAACACCCATGTAGTTATGTAGTCTGAGGCAGAATGGTAACTGCATTCCATTTTAAGGTCACTGGTATGCTGATGATAAAGATGCATCGTAAAACGGCTTTTGAATAGAAGTCGATTGTGACTGAAGCTGTCGATGCACCAAAAGACCGAAAAATAGACCATCAGATCAGCAATAGTATGGAAGCAACCGCTGCTACCAACTTATCACCACTGAAGGAGCTTAGATGATAATAAAGCATGCAACGAGGAGAGAAAATAGCACCCCACCCTATGATCGCTATTTTGATACTTGTGATATATTGCAAGTGCCCTTTGAAGACGATCAAATCTTTATAAACGAGAAATAAAAGAAAGTAGACAGTACAGACTTTATCAGCCCTTTTAAGCCTATCGAAAGAGGGAAAGGTGCATTCAAAACAACCAAGTAATTAGTTGTACGGTAGAAAGAAGATGCCAAGCCGCATCCTCTTCACGCCTGATGTTTGGATTATTTTCAAGGATTCTAAAACAGCCTGTGAAGACAAGTAGCATGGTTCCTTACAAGGGAATTGTGATCCTAGATTCCAAAGCACTACAAAAGTGAAGATGGGTCATTAACCTGGCATAAATACTGTTTTAAGATAAAAAAAAAAAGAACGAAAAAGGAGATCACCATACTCTACTCTACGCTTCTAAAGAGGACCAGCACTGGAATACCAAATTAATGCACTAAAATATTTGTCTGGAAATCTTGCATCTGCTTGAATTAATGCGATAATAGCCTGACAAATCGCCTTAAGCACAGGCCCTTCAGAGGACAATGCAAAATTGGAGCTATTAAAATTCCATGTTGCCAGAATGGAATATTTGAGAAAGTTTACTAGGATAAAAGTAGGGGTAAGTGGAATAATGAGCGGAACAAAGCTCCCTACAATTGACCATCACGACATTTCATTTTAACTACCTTAAACTAAAAAGAAAAAGAACGTCAAATTCGATTTACGATCAGTCGTAATGATATTTTGAGAAGGACTACCAAGACCACTAAATTCGCCAAAGCTATATTAAAAACCCGATTTACCATACTATCATGGATAAAGCACCAGATTCCAATATCACTAAAACGTTTGGGAGGAAATATTAAAGAATTTTGTGTACTATCGTCACTTCATATTTGGTTTTCTCTCCCAAATTTATCTCTTAAAACCATTTTAATCTGAATTTGCGTGATTTTGATGGGCTACTCCCTGAAAAAAAAATAGAAACGCCTTAAAAGATCAATGTAGGCAATTCTGTTGGCAGCGAAGTGAAAAAATGATGAATAGAAGTTTAGCCTGCCATGTGCGAGACAGTCTATTGAAACTTCCAATTATACATGAATTGGATGAGGGGTTGGACAATGACTACTCGTTGTGTTATTTTAACCAAATTGATAGGTTCCACATTGCATAAGCAATTACCAAAAAACCACGAATGAATTATGAAAAGGACAACCTTTACAATGATTACCTCACCGATTCAGATTGGTAACAAGCCAAACATTTGATAATACATACTTTTATACCAAAGAGGAAAGTACCATTACCGCAGTTTAAAATGTTCATTTTTAGCTTATAATTATCGTTTTACACACCTTATTGTTCTGAGACTAGTATTTTTTCCGATTGTATGGTACAAAAAGGACAGGGTCAACCAGAATCTAGCAAATGCATCCACGCACGCGACCCTGGTTGGCTCTTTGATGTAAAAATTCAAGTCTAGAAGGTAAACCGAGGCCAAGGTGAATAAATGTCAAACCAATAACCTGCACGCTGGTGGCAAAAAAGAATGCAGGGACTACCAGACCTCTTCCAACTAGCCATGAAGAAGACAATCTTTTACAAGGATCGCATTATCAGCTGCAGGTGTAAGCAAGTGAACACCATGAAAAGGACAAAGCTGTGCGGCTAGAGGATGAATTGGAGATAAAAGGGAGACAATACCCACCTCTTCGGTGTCGGTGCAGTGACTACCCTCCCACTCTTCTTGATACTCTTCATGTTAAAGAGAAATATGGACTCCAGAGAATCCACCTCCTTCTCGCTCAACTTCTCCTTAAACTCCAGATGGCGACTTGCCTGACTCGCCTTGGCGTGGTCGAACTTGGAGTAGGCCTGAATCAGCAATGCCAATAGACTTTGTTGCTGCTGCTTCTTGACACCCTCACTGCCAGCGCTCATCTGCTTTAGAGCATCAAGACGCTGTTCTAGCAGGTGCGCGGCATCCTCAGCGAAGCCGTGGAAGCGGAAGAAATCGATGCAACGCGAGAGAAGGCGATCGGAGTCAATTTTCTAGATAAATAATGTGAAGTGACGCAATGCTTTGGTCTCTGTGGTGCCTAAATTTCCTTCGCCTATCTTAGTTAATGATAGTGTTAAAAACGGCTCAGCATTTACAGACGATTGCTAGGACGAAAAAAAATCGACTACGAGCATACACATCGCAACTTTGGTTCTTGGATGCTCAGTACATCTTACTGGTAGCCACAGAGACAGCTCAGGTACCTCAATGATGGATTATCTCAAACATTAGTTACTTCTTTAACAGTGGTCGCAGGATCCAGTGCCGAATCTAAACGAACGGGCAGACAGGCCACAACCGTGAAAGCTCATAACAAAGCGTAGGTAGACACATACTTTGGAGTCTGCGTTGTGATCAATGGTAATGATACCTTGATCCAATGAACACTTCTAATATTTTAATCGTAAGTACTACTAATGATTAAAACCCAAAGACCTGATACACCTCAAATGTAAACTGAATGCCCTAAGAAAGTCCAAACGGAAGCAACAACAGGCTAGGATTGGAAATGAATAGAAATGAAAATTAACCTCGATATTTACTTGAGGAAGGTGTTACCATGGTACACTAATGGCAGTAAGAATACACTCACTGAAGGGGATCTCTCGAGCGCAGTCTCCATTCCGTTTCATTTGCCAGCTAAGAGAGCTAAGAATAACATTTAATATGACAAGAGATCCATGCAGTTTGTTTGTTACGATTTCTGCCGTACACAAAATCACGCAGTAGTTGACTTGGTACACCTCCAAATCACAATAAACTACAATTTCATCGCAGAAGATTGGAAATGGGAAAAGTACCGGATGAAATGCTATTTTACGGGGTTAGAATTTAAGTGGATACAGTAATGAGGGAGTCTCCGTGAAATGTAATCGTTTGTGGCTGTCATGTCGTTAACGCGCACGTCCACAATCCCCACTCGTATGGTAGGAGTTCTCATTGCTCCGACTTCCACTGGGTTGGTGAATAGAAGGAGCGCGATAAATAACGTTGAACTGTGATTTCGATTATACAAAAAATTGCGTGGTAATGCAATCTATCTGTCCAACCTTAGTTTCTAACCCTAGTGCATCAATAATATATCCCAGACCTATGGCTGATAAGCGTATTCAGGAGCAACTAGGCGCCACAAAACTATCCCAATACCCTAGAATAAGAAAGTCGAGTTTGATGACTTCTCGACCACTTAATTAAACCCATCCATTCAAAAAAATACAAGCCTACTACATAGTACACAATGTAAAACATTAATCTGACAGTGTAGGTATATGCAAATTTCAAATGTATGCGATATAGGACCGACCGTCAAGCATAATTTAAGGACAGTGGCTTACCGATTCCGGAATGAACTGAAGTAATAACCCAAACAGAGGTTTGATAAAAGTCTAGACAAAACCCTATCAAAAGTAGCCTTAGAGATAAATTAGTTTCTCTCTCGGAGTTAAATCTGATTTAAGAGATCCTCATAAAGTTCGATTAGCATTAAGGATTTGCTTTTATGACATGAACCACACTTCTGCTCTATTTCCTGGGTAAAAAGCCGTCTGACCTAAGAAAAGGATTCCTGACAAAACACACGAACTTTACTACGGATAGTAGGATTACAGCCTTACTCAAAGAAAAAGTCATTTTTTAATGAGAGAGAAGAGGGATCTCAATTCGTCGCAAAAAAACGATATCAAAGATAAGTATGATGAGGCTAGACGAGTTCAAGCATTCAAATTACTGTCTCAGACCTCGATTGAATGAAACAAATCATAATTTACAATGCGTTCCCTTGTAAGTGAGTAACAAACAATGTACCCAGGCTTACTAAATCTCAAGCTAGCAACCAAAGGAAATAAGAATCTAGACGAAGATCCAAAAGCATAGTAAACACAATCAAGTGCGACAGGAAAAGATCAGAGTGAAAAAAAATTAACTTTAATATTCATTGTAATAGACTTGGTCTAGGACAAGAGTTCTCGCAAAGCACTATTAGCGTGCAGAACGCGCCCCATAAACTTCGCTTCTGCCTCCAAAATCAATCTCAAGGCCTTAATAGGAGAAAAAAAAGTTGAAATCCCGGGAAGCACGGCTGATAGCAAGATTAAAAACCTTCTCATCCCAGGATAAATTCAAACCTAAGCTTAGTTCCTGCCTCGCAGAGGGCTCTAACAAATCGGCATCCAGCTGAGATGACTAGCGGAGAAGCAAAATGGCTAAAGCTCAGTAATATGAAGTAAGCTGATGTTAATCAACGTTTCGGCATGACTCCGACCAGCTAGCTTTATTTTCTGTTTTAGAAAAGCTTTATCATGGCTAACACTATAAAACCGGCACAAATTCCAAGGGTAAAGCGTACATCGGACGACTTCTTGGACCAAACTTCCAGCGTCTCAGAGACAATTTCCTTAGTGCGCTTGACTGTCGCCTCATCAACGCAGTCCGCCCCCCCAGTTCCCGTACCCAAAAGAAGGGCAACGCGAAGTGATGCAATAAGAGGCAGCACAGCTATCTCCTTGGGAAGCAACTTGGCAAGGATCTGCTCCGACAAGGCGTCGGCTACCTCAGCGGTGAGTTTGCCCACTCGCAACGGAGCGGTGGGTGTGGCGCCCAAAGACGTACCTGAAGCGGCCATAAGTTGAAGGTGGACGAGGAGGAAGATGACGGTTAGGCGACTCTGTTTGTCCACCTCATCGAAGGCCGAAGACTTCGCGAAGTTCTAACAAAAATGAAATAGAAGGAGAGGAGCCGGCTTACCTCCAGCAGTCGAACACCAGCAGAAGACTGCTTGCTTTTGGCTAAGCTAACTGCCGAGAGCATGACAGCTCGCACATTGTTTGGGTCTTCATTCAAAACAGCTTTCAATTTGGCATTACAGGCGTCAAGCTAGGGGTAATAATGAGTACTAAACAGCCAAAACGGTACTTGATTGTTGTTGAGATAGAATAGAGCCTGATTTACAAGTATTGAACTACGTTGGGCTTGGAATAGCTTGTGCTGGAGATCATCAATCGAAGACGCCTTTATGCGTTTGCGAGTGTCAAAAGCATTTTGTTCTTTATTAATGCAGATAAGATTGTTTGAAATCACAACCATCAGAGATGGGTCACCGGACCTGAAATAAATAAGTCTATGAAGATCCCGAAAATATGACAAACCGTTGACGTAAAATTGTATGATAGACTTCAAATGCAATATCCGCCTTTTGCTGTTGTTGCAGCACAAAACCTTTTTGAGCCCTACGTGAAAAAAACGCGATTATCAAAAACCTGTATCCCGAAAAAAGTGAATGAGTCAAAGCCAACCTAATGGGCGCAACTTCCTCATTGATTTGTTCCTCAGTTACATCGGTGTCGTCTTCAAAAGTTTTAGTACATAATTCTACAAATGGTTGCAATGATGGAAGATTTTCGTACTTTCAGACTCATCTAAGTACTTGAGGGCCCTCATGTAGTCCTTCTTGCCGATGTAATAACAGGCTGCATTGAATGCAGTCTCGAACAGTGCAGGAGAGTAGTTTAATGGCTGATTAGGAGCACAAATGAGTAAAAGGTATACAAACCACAAATTTTCCTTGGAAACAAGAAAGCGCAGCCCTCGCAGCAATAAGATTAGTCTGCCGCTCACCCTCAAAATCGTCCTGCAGACCACTTGGTGGGTAGAAAATTACTTACTTTGCATGTTTTCACCAAATTTTCATACTCTTCAATCGCCCTTTCAAACTCTTCAAGCCGATAATACTGCACGATGAATTAATATTAATAGAAGACTTACAATTTGTGCTCGGAGTTCAATGAGCTCCTGAGTCACAACAGTACAACTTGAGACAGTTTTCAATGCATCAACCAGGCGATTTAAACGGTATTCACAGTATGCTCTTTCCAAATGATAACCACTAAGGGGCATAGGAAAAAACCAGTGACAAACTCGACTTGTTGCTTCCGGAAGAACTCCAAGCAGTCATCAAACCTATCTTGACGGATGAGAGAAACTATTTTGCAGTGCAGAGCGTATGCATCAGTAGGAAAGGGCTTTAAAACTTAATTTTATCGGAGGATAGGCGAAAGACCTTACTTTTGTCGCAAATAGCTACGACTCTTGAATACGAAGCAGCCTTGCAAGCCTTGCCAAGGTCACTATAAAGAGATTCCAAATCCACACCGGCCTGCATGTGTGCCATACTCGTAGGCTATATATATGCAACTTTTGGCCCGCCCTTGGAAATCAAAGCGCGTTCGCTAAATGCATGCAAATAAACAAGAGTTTAAAGGCAATTATAATAAGCAAAAAAGCATCTAAATTTGAAATCTTTTTGGGCCAGATTTTAGCAAATACATTTAATACATCATTGTTCTTCAGCACATTGCAATTGCAATTAGATAGGAGTAAACTTAATCACTACATGTTTTTATTATGTTTACTTGAAAAAACCATCTTAGTGTTTGCTCAAGTAATCGTTTGAATGAACAGTGGCCTTGCCGTCTCGAGTGAGTTCTGCTAAAAACAGAGGGTCGCGGCATGGGTAGGCGTCGAAAGGTTAGGTTTTTTGTTGAAGAGCTTAAAGACATGGAGTTATCTAATTCGGTATTGGAGGAGTACTACAAAAGTCAGCTGATGTTGGACGATGCTGATTTTGACGAGTTTCTTAAAGTTATGAGGACCCCCTTGCCCGTCACATTCCGCATCACCGGGTTTCGCCAACAGAACCGTGAACTACTCTCTCTCCTTCAGGAAAATTATCTCCATTCCATAATTAAACATAACATTGATCAATCTGATGAAAAAGTATCTGTAGTTCCTCTTAAATGGTATCCTGGAAACATGGCTTGGCAAATAAACTCGACTCGCTTAGCGATTCGAAAGTCTCCCGAGTTGCAGCAGCTTCAAAAGTTCTTAGTATCGGAGTCTGAAGCAGGTCAGTTTATGGTTATACAAAAAGAAAACATTACATTTAATAGGGAACCTAAGTCGGCAAGAGGCTGTCAGTATGCTACCACCCCTTGTGTTGAATGTTAAGGAACATCACGCAGTTTTGGATCTCTGTGCCGCTCCAGGTTCAAAATCTGCCCAACTTGTGGAACTTCTTCACGCTGACGCAGAAAATAAATTCACTGATGTTGATAGTTACGCCGAACCCTCGGGAATAGTTGTGGCCAACGATGTGGATCGCAAACGTTGCTACATGCTGGCGCATCAAGTCAAGAGGCTTCAAAGCCCCTGTGTGATTCTTACTGAGAAAGATGCCTCTACTTACCCTCGTTTGTTCATTAGTTCGCCTGAGAAGCCGGATGAAGTAACTCTACCCTTTAAGATGATTTTTCTCAGGTTCGACAAATGCTATTCGATCGGGTTCTTGCTGATGTTCCGTGTAGTGGCGACGGGACTCTTCGGAAGAGTCCCGATATTTGGTCTCGATGGCGACCCAATGTTGCAAGGCAACATCACGAACTTCAGAGGAGGATATTGCGCCGGGGACTTGAGTTGCTCCGAGTACCTCAGTCGCCAGAAGATCCAGATCCTCCACGTCTTGTATATTCAACCTGCACCTTGAATCCGCTTGAGGATGAAGCCGTGGTTGCATCCATCCTCGAGGCATGTAGGGGGACTGTGCGTCTTGTTGAACCTGATTTTATGTGCCTTTCTGGCTCTGAAGCAGCCAAGGCGGGAGGCTTCATTGCCAGACCCGGGCTTAAAACCTGGCGAGTTATGTCGAACTCGGAGAAGTGGTACTCGAAGCACGATGAGGTTACAGATAGGTGAGGGGCGTTCGTTTTTCTTCCACTTTCTCTCCCCCTTCTTTTCATTCTTTCTTTGACTTATTTTATCTAGAGAGCGGAAATATTTCCAGTCGAGCTTATTTCCACCTGAGAATGCAGAGGAGCTTCACTTGGAGCATTGCAGACGGGTTTTTCCCCATGATCAAGACACCGGTGGTTTTTTCATTGCGGTGCTGGAAAAGATTGCTGATCTACCATGGATGAACAGTCGACAAAAGTTGGAAAAGACAATTGGCAAGTAATCCTCCTTTCCTTGCACTGGAATTGCACTTTATAGTCAAGTTCCGAATGGCTTAACCCAGCCTGGAGTACGCCAAATTCAGCGTGCTGTTACCTACTTCGTATCACTGAAGTTGCATGGAAATTCTACTTTAGTACACATTTAATTCACTATTCAGTTTTTCAAATTTGTGGTTCTTTGACTTAAGACTTTTTGTGGTGGATTATTTACATGCGTATTTTTTGTCGTCATGGGGCGACTTTTTTGTGTGAGAGGTCTTGATGTTACTAGCTGATGTTTCAGTCTTTAAATCTTCGTACAACGGGTCAAAAATCATAGCCTTATCTTACTTTAGTGATCTCTTATTTGCAATGCTTTTGTACCCACACCTATTGTCCACATAACCTCATTCCAATTGCCTTAGGAGATGCGTTTCGTTAGTTTCATCTAAAAGAACGGAATCTTATGAGCTCGTTTTCTGTTATGCGAGAATAGCGTATTTCCATATTAGCTGTTACTGAGTCAAGATTTTAAAATCGGCCGTCAGGCCGTTTTCTGTTGCATGTTTTTGAAAGAAATCTCGGGGTAGTTGCATTATGGCGTTAACTCAAAAGCTCCATCAACAGAAAACCCTCGAAATGGGATGAAAATTTGCGAATTTTTTGCTGTTGGTTTAGATTAGTTTTTACGATTTCGGTTAAATATTCTACTTTCTAAGTTTCTAAGTTGCTAAATTTTGATATTTTTGATATATTTGCAAGCCGCCTTACTACCAGGGTTAAGTTTGGTTTTCCTATCGGCTTATCAATAGATTCGGCATAATATTTATCTTCTGCAACTTCACAAAAGTTTTTTAGCTGTTTCCAAGTCCTAATTTTTCTACCATTTCCCTTTAAACATTCCCTTGCGAACCGTGAAACGAATATCCAGTGGAGTTAGAATGGGTCTAAGGTATCATCCTTTTTCATTTTACTAACCCACCAAGGCTACCTCTCTTTAAACCAATATTAATGGACTATCATAATATTCAGACTGCCTAGGGCTTCCTAGTAGGGTAAAGTATCATGTCTTGTGAACTTTTCAATTATTCAAGTTTCCTAACCGATTGTAAAATCATCCTTTGAGAATTCTTCGTATTTTATCCTCTGGGCGATTCGGTATTAGCAAGCTACCAGCTGGCTCACTTGGTAGAACTACTTTTACTACAAGCACGGCCAATTGCTGCACCTCAGGAATGCAGTATGACAAGTCTGAATACGAATTGGACACCCGTCTTTCCATAGAGCCGAACAATGCTGATGATGGCAGCGAGCCAGTCGCAAAGAAGCCACGGTTGGCAGAGCAGGGACGGAAGGAAGCGTCATTCGTGTTCATGGACCCAACCACAGATAAGGATTGGCCTAGCATTCGCGACTTCTACGGGTTTGGAGAGAGGGAGAGTTGCCTCTTTAACCTCAACCCTGCGCAGATTCTCTACCGAGCAGGCACTGCCGGAGATCCTGTGAGACGGCGCTATCTCTACTACACCAATCCCCTCGTAAAAGGGGTCATCCAAGCCAATAACAATGGCGGTGAGTTCACGGGTCTATCGAAATCATCATTTCTTAGTCTGCAGCATCGAAGTTGCTCAAGATTTTCATGATGGATAAGGTTCTGCTGAGTTGACTTCCGCGTGAAGCGTGTCGTTTATGCCAGTATCACTTGTGTCTGTAGTGGTTCATAGATCGAAGGATTGTCCACTACGTCCTCGGGATTAGTTACTTTTTTCTGAATCGTTGTGGTACATGAAATTCAGTCATTGAAGAAGGTTGCCTTTGCCGCCGAGTTGCTGTCTTGTAAAGAACCTCAGGTAATAAATTGCGTTAGCAAATTAGAAATCTCACTTATTTTTCCGCCAGTTACTTCGGCATCCATTCGGCACAGTTTACTTCTCTTCCATTTTTGTGAATTAGAAAGCTCTATCGCCGTAAATCCCTCATTTTGGAATACTTCGACCCACTCATGGGAGACTTTGTCGCCACGCATATCAATGCTGGTAAATTTGTATTTCCACCACTCTCGCCTACAATGATCAATGTATGCTAATGTTGCTCCTTCCTCTACTGTGATCTGCCTCCGACTTTTACAGCCATCTTCATTACCGGATGCCAACTTGTGAATAGACCGTGAACGCGGCCGATTAGCTCAATGTTCAATCCTTTGAAGCACTCAAAAACGGCTTTTGATGCCTTCAACGTCTCCGTAACCCTTCTAATAAAACTGTTGAGGCTATTTTAGTGCCTTAAGGTCATCATCAGTCCATGGTTTAATCAAATGTTTTGTGTCACATTAACGATTTAAAAAGTGGGGTTGTAAAAAAATGTCATTTTGGAGTAATCGAAAAGAATCAACCTTGAAGCGTCGTATTTAATCTCAACGTCTTCATGAAAGTCCTGGAGGTCTGGGGAGCTAGAATCATGGAATACATTGGTAGATCCATGCAATATGGTAAAGTAGAAGTGTCACTATTTATTTAAGGCAATGGTTGTCGTCTTCGTCAGATGTACCCCGTTTCCTTTCGCCCATTGCAAGTACGCTCGCCACTCAGGACACGAGCGTAGGTGGTACTCATTTTTCCGCCGCTGTGTTGGGTGAACCTGTTTAGGGCTAAGTTGGTTGTGTTAAAATACACGACCTCTTATTGGAAAGAGTAAAGATTTAAGTGCGCAGTTTCCGCAGAAAATTGTAATATTTAATCGGATAATGGTAATAGCTGAGTTCGAATCTGTTCATTCGTTGTTGCAATGGTGCTGTTCTCTTGACTGACCGAGTTGGGTAACCATGACTTACTTTAGTCCAGGGTGACTAATTGTGGTCGTCAAAACAAGGTTCATGATATTTTATAATAAAATAACATATTTTTTTCATGGGAAGTTAACTGACCAACCGCAAAGGGGCTCTGTTTGAAAATGGCCTGTCTCAGCATTACTTATATTATTCATTCCGCGTTACCTGTCTAGCGGTTCCTATCGTCAGTGGAGGCGTAAAACTCTTTGCCGTCTGTGATGAAAAACAGTTTGTCGGCTACCGTTTTCTCCACGATGGAATTCATCTGGCCTGTGCCTTCCTGCCCCAATTACCTAAGGAGCTTAGGCGATATCCCCCTCAGGTAGGTGGCTGGCCGTTTTTGCTTCCTCTCTCTGCATTTTTACCTTGTTTACAAAAATAAAAATCGTCACCTAATTTTGTAAGTGTTCACTGTTTACCTGTCAAAATTATGAAGGTTGCGACTTGGCAGATCGAATAAATGAATGGCAAAGACAACACACACCTCGTTATTTTAGCTCTGCCATCGTCGCATAAGCCTCTCAGCGAGTGAGCGCGATGACTTGGTCCTTCTGCTACTTGAGGAGATGCCACTGGCTGAACGCTTTACCAAGGCCACGCGAGACCAGTGGGAGCAGCTCAGCACGGGACCCGTTCTCGTCGACTACGATCCTGCGGCCCCCTCCGATCCCTCTCGTGTAGGTGTCTTATTCTCCGCCTTTGTTCTCTTTTTGGATCTGCTGTAAGTATTGGCAAAAGGGCTGCTCGAGCTTGAATGAGGACTAATATTATTTGCTTTGCTTAAGTAAAACGAGCAAAGCATACCCCGATGCCGTAGCAGTGGAAACGGGTTTGGAAGGTCCTTGTAATCTTGAATTTATTTTAACGAGTGTCACTTCTCTGCGTGACCTGCGTCTTATTTCGAGAAAAGTCTTCAACGCTCCCAGTGATAATTTTTCCGTGTTGATGGAGACTTTCGAGCGTATCGGTAATGATTTTTCAGTTTTCATTTGGAGTCACCTGTACTGAGGGATTTAGTTTGGAAGACGTTAAAATATAACTAAGGCGGAAGGTTACCTTGTCGTGAACGTAAAGAGGGTACTGAGAGACTAACACAAGACCAAAAGGGTCCTTACGGCGAATTTTACCCTATCACGGGTTAGTATCAATTAATTTCCACTTGTGTTTATCAGCCGGGTTGGAGCAATCACAGACCCCCCGAATTTAGCCTCTTTTTACATATGCTTTGACAGGTGACGTCTGAGTCGAAGATGGAAGAGAGCAGCCGGCCGCGTCCCCACTGCCGTATTGCGTTTGCGGCATGGAGGGGTGTAAAAAGCCTGCGCAACCACATCGACCGCTACGAGCGATTGCATTTCCTGCGTCTCTGCGGCCTCGACGCTTCTGTGCCCCTCATTACGGGTCGTAATGGCCGTCCACGCGGAGATGCTGACGGTGGCGGGGATGCTGCAATGGAGGTTGAGTAAGCAACACTTCCTCCTCTCCCGCCCTCCGGACTGACTTCTATGGACTGCTTGACAGTTTTGTGGCATCTTGACGCGCTTTTCCTGAAGAGGGATTTGCTTGTTTAACATCATCAATCGTTGTGAGAGCTTCTTAAAAAGTGTTATCTACCTAATTTCCTTTTGCGTGGGTTCTTTTTTCATTCGAGCGTGAAATCATCGTTGGCTAGTTTGGGCATTCATTGCTCTCATGTAACGTTTGCATCGATTAATGCTTCCATAGGCAGTATGAGGTTCTCAAAAGGCAGCCACCTTTTGGCATAGTTTTCGTTTTGCCCCCCCATTTACCTATTTACTAATTAGTTTCAGGGTCCTTGTCTTGGCGTGTTCTGTACCTTCAATATTGTAGGCAATGTTTTTTTGTTCTCCAAAACATTGGTAGGATTGAAATTTCTTCCGAGTAGTAGGTATTGTTTTTCGCTAACTGGTTGAATGCCCTCTGGCCCGCTTATCAGGTTGCCTGACCCTTTGGTGTGTTGTGGTGTTGTGTTAAGCTCACGTTCTGTATTTCTGCACCTAACAGGAAAGTCGCGGAAGCTAAGCGACTGGGTTCCAATCACGCGTATCAACAGTCGGTGATAAGTGGGTTTTCCCTCATTTAACTCCATTAAATTGCTGCATTTCTAAATTGCTGGCCACCAATTAACTCGCTACGATAAATGGTTCCCACAACTTTGTGTTTTAGTGTTCGTTTAGCGGATAAGCGCATCGCTGATTGTTTCAATCGCCCCGCTCTCCGCCCTACACTCTTAAGACCCTCATCAACGCAGAGCTGCGATTCGTGTCTGAAACGCGGCGTACTGCAGAAACCTGTTTACTTTTTGAAGGTCAAACGACAATTATGGCTGACATCTGTCCATTCAATACGACACAACTCGGTGCGCAAGAGATTTTCCTTTGGAAGCAGTCAAGACTTGCAAATCGGTTGGGTGAAAGTACTATTCTAATAAAACGAGCGAAGATATACCGCCAGAAAGCTGACCTGTGAAAGGAGGATTGCAGATATCGGCGTTCTCGTGTCCTCCGTACCCACCTGATGATTGTCCTCCAAGTGCTTATCACCCTTTCTTGGTTGTGAGCAACTGGAATGCGAAATTGACGTTTGAGAGGTAACACTGAAGTAGAAAGAGATGGCTAGGGTATGGCTGTTTGTCTCCGTGAACCCAACAAGTTCCCTGTTTCGTTGAAAAGGGAAGCTTCATCCCAGTTATTCAGCTTATAGCATAAAAAACCACACTAGTTTACGTTGTTATCTTGTGCTTCCGGGCGTGTACCTCCTCGGTGCCTCGAGAGCGATATAAAAAAACGACTTCAACCTTGGATTTAATTAATATTCGCAAGAGGATGATTCCCCTGTCCCTATTCCGTGTCTTCACAAGTCCTTTTTTCCTTTTCTACTATTCCCCGATCCGTTGATTTACTCATAAGGTAACCCAAAATTAAAATTTCCAAAATGTTTTACTAAATGGGCTCCGTCTTCTACCCGAACCTGAAGTTTTTTGAAGATCAGCGATATTATTTCGAGGCTGGAATTGGAGGCAAACGTCCGTTTTTTTCTTGGTATAACTTTCCCAGTTTATTTATGGCATGTTTCTTGTTTTATCGTCTTTTAATAGGAGAAAGGTAAGTTTTTTGTCGTTCATGGCAAGTGGATAGCATCAGTCGTGTACCTTACTCGTCAGGCTACACATGAAACTTTTCCTGCTTATTTCGGGCTTACTTTCTTCTGTCATTCGACCATTTCGTATAAATAAAAGATGGCTGGATTCTTGTTCTTTATTTCTCTAAACCATCAACCCTCATACTTCGAGGATCTGACAGATGTCATCATCAAGCAAATAATAAAGGCCTTGATTAAGCATTTTCGATGCTCTGGTCCACCTAGCAGCCCGAGTATGTAGGAGAGTATGCGCTCCCTCCTCCAAATGCATTTCCAAGGTGTAAAGCTCAAAGGTTATTATACCTTGCAAACAGAAGCCCTCTGAGTTCAATTTCAAAACCTTTGAAATTCCATCTACAAGTGGTTTGCTAGACCTAACCGACGTCATCCAGCTGTTGATCTCCACAGGGCTATTCTATAACTGGCATTGCCTATAGAGTATGCCTCTAGCTTTCATGATGGTATGATCATGTCTTCAGTGAATTCCTTCCAATTGTTTGATTCAATTGCTCTGCCCTTAGCTTATCAGAATTGTAATAACCACCAAACAATCCTGCCTGTATTATCGAAATCCTGCGGTGTAGATCTTGTCGGTCTTTAACACACTGCCATTGATATCTCCAACCCAACGACTGTTTTGCCATTCCTTTCACATACCAAAAGCTTTGAACGATTTGGTGGACATTTAGGGGATCAATTTAATTAGGTTCACATTCGGGTGCCCATCCTCGGATGTATTGCCTCAGATGGTACTATGTGGTGCAAAACTACTACAAGTAGTTCACCTCAGCTACAACTTTGGGAATTCGCCTCCACCGCCCAGAAGTGTAGTCTCCGTTCTTGCCCACGACTCTTTCAGCACAACAGCACCGATAGTTTATCACATTTCCAGCCACAGGATTGAAAACCCTCCGCAGTTTGCTCATTATGCTGAAAACAATCTTGACGCTAAGACAATCAATTCCTAAGTCCCACGTTACTTCAATTTTTCTTTGGATCGCACACAGGGGTCACTCTACTCTAGGCATGCTGATTCAAATTCTCCCGAACTGCCCACAAGGAAGCGGATCCAGTCAAGTCGAGCTTTTTGATAACTGATGGTATCGGACGTGGTCCGAGGTAGATTCACGGTAGAACCATCTTCCCCACTATTACCGCTCTACTTAAAAAGGCTGAACATTATTAAAGAAAAGCATTATGTCTCAAACGGCATTGTGACTAACAACCGTTTCCAAATCCAGCTATGCCGAATAATGCCTGTCCACCCTGTGACAACGTATTAACTCCCCATATTGAAAGCGAGTTGTGAGTCAATGGACGAATGTCTGCATTAATATGCTCGTGATATCTATTGCGGTCTCAATGTGCGTAGCAAGTTCCACGTCTCTTTCTTAAATTGCCCTACGGAACCTGCGATTCAACTGTTCACATTTCAATCAATCCTCCTCTTCCTCCTTGTCATCATCATCTTCGTCACTGTTGTCGATGCTGTCCTCTTCATCATCCCTCCGCCCTTCCTCTTCCTTTGCCGCCTCCTCCTCTGGTGTAGGGTCCGTCTGCTCCACCGGCTCCTCAAGTGTCTCGCACTGAACTGCAGGCAGAGATGTCTGGAATCCAGCGGGACCTGTTGCTTTTAAGCCCCATCCAACGTAGATGTTTTCAAACGCCCTACATAAATGAACACACACGTTTGGTATTCGATTAATACTAACCAAAATCTTGCCGGGTAGCTCTTGATTGCAGCTCTTGGGGGAGAGTTCGTCAGAATTCCCCGAAGTGGAAGAGTGTTACCAACCCACATGTCCCCGACCTCCATTTCCCGCTCTAAATATTACCAATAAAAGTGCCTTCACGTAGTTTCTCTGTTCGTTCCAAGGGTTTGAGGGCCAGAGAGTATGAAAGGAACGATTAACATTAACTTAGCAATTTATCAACCAATCATTTCGTCAATACCGTTGCATAAATAAACAAAAGTAGGGAACGGTGCTATCTTGATCATTTTGACCTTTGTGGACCAGGCTTTTTTGCTTACCATTGCTCCAGTTTCATACCATATTTAGAGCAATTTATTGGCTTGTATTGAATCAATTAAAAATATGGGAAACGGATACACTTTGCAATTCTCTAAAGTAGCTGCAGCGATAATAATTTCTAAATGACCAAGACCCAGTTTTTTTCAAAAAATTATAAATAGCCCCGTTTATTCGAGTCATGCTTCACTGTAGTTCTCTTTTGAAATCATTACGCACTCTCACTAGTCTCACTAGTTGAGACCATGAAAACTAAACCGTCTTTTGTCTCATAATGGTTTTCGTAAAAAGCATACTTTATTGATAAAATTTAAGGCGTTTGAGGCAAATAAATGTACCAAAGTAGGGTGGTCCCTCATCAAAGCAGGACTTATACTTTTAACAAGTCTTAAACTGTGCTGTCATTTCATTTCTTAAAATCCGCATCGGTGAATGTCTAGTTGCAGCCGATCTCCTAGTCAAGGCTTTTGTTCTGGGATAGAGGGGACTAGTGTCTCTCCTATTTCTTGGATTAGTTATTCATCTTTGTGGAGCAGTCCTGTCTGGGCATTCTTTAAGAATTCTGAGGATTTCACGTTTTGATGTTACAAGCAATGTTCCAAGTTATCTTACCGCCTCCTTTTGTGGGGTAAAAACAGTCGTTACAATAAAAACTCACAGGTTAACCCACTTGCAATCTCGCAAGTAACAAATTCAACTATAGGATCTGGGGTTTATCCTTCAATTGTGTTCACCCAAAATCAGTGACTGTGATATAAATCGAGCGCTCTAATTTAAATGCATTCCGCTAACTTCGGTGCTTGTGGTTGCGGCTTGAGGTCTCTCGGTTTCCCATATCTAAATCCCGTGACAAGACTTTGCCATGGAACTTCCAGGGAGAGATGTTTCCTTCTTCACGCACTAAAAATGTTGCTTTTTTGTCTTTCCAAATCAAGGAGATTGCACTTATCGAATGGAGTGCGTGACAAACCCATTGACAATCCACGTGAATGATGGAGCACCTACCCCTCTCGAGCAATCGTGTGTGCTCCTGGCCAGAGGAGCGACGAGACGCGGAGATAGAGGCCTCCTAGATAGCGTTGCATTGTCCAGGGAACCTGTCCTTGCACCTCGATATCTTCGGTGATTGGAGTGAGGATCGGTGGACCTAGCTCGGGCTGCGACTCCACATTAAGCTGCCGCAGAGGCGGCACTGTGTCATCCCCACTGTCGCCGTTGGACTCGGTTTCGCTCTCTGCATCAAGGGGACTCCACCTAAAAGGTTCGAGATAACAATGAAAGCGTTTTGGTTATGCTGAATTTTGGACTCACCATTGAGTGGAACAAGTAGATGTCAACTGCTGGACTTCAATTTAAAGAAATAAATGTGAGTAGATTAATTAGCAGCGGATAGATGGGCATAGGAATCTGAAAGGAGTGGAGAGTCACACTGAGGATGAGCAGAGGCTAAATTTAGGATGGATAGATGGGTGGAAAAAGAGTTAATTTGGAATAAGACTAGTAGACATTTGCAGATTTGGGTGGAATAGAATGCTAATGAGTATTTAGATGAACTGGGAATAATTGGCTGAATCTGAAACGCAGGTTGAAGAAATTTGCAACAAATTTATGAAAATAAGCTGAGTGGGTGGATCATGGATGAAGGGTACAAGAATTGAAGAACTAAATGAGATGACTGACTGAGGGCCTCCAACCTACCAAGTAACCCGACCTTGCGGCAAAATGTAGGGTCTACAATGAACCCACTGCTCCAGCTCCATCTCATCCACCGGTTGTGCTATATACTCCTCGTTCTCCTCACATTCCACCTCCACCATCTCTTCATTTTCCTCACCTTCATCGCCGCCATGGTTGTCTAGGCGGAGGCGATAGAAGTCTCGAGGGGCTAAATGCGTGGCTGCGCTAATTCGTGCGATCTGTGCACGTAAGTAATGCGCCTCAGTACCCGGAAAGGGCGGGAAACTAGCCACACTAACAGTGAGGTCACCCGTGAAGTGGCTGAAAATCTGCCAGAACAAATATGACAGGAGCTTTTAATTTGTTCTAATGGGAAATGCAGATGAAGTTATCGCCATCAAATAAAACTATTTTATCACTAAATGCGAGATGCCTAACTTCCATAAGTATTGACAATGAGAATTGGTATCCTAAAAATTGCCTCATTTTTACTATTCTTTGTCACTTTCCGGTTTTTCTGATGATCATCTCCGAAACTGCTAGCACACGTTCCCGTTGCAGTCGCACTTTATGTCAGAAAATGAAAAGTCTTTTGAGCAACGTTTATGATCCTTTTATGTGTGGAAGTCAGCATCACTTAGAACATATCAGTTTGAGATATAGCAAGACCTCACTCTTCTATGCACATGTTTATTTGTATGCCCCTCAAGGCAGTCTACTGAGAAGTAAAGGACAATTAGTTGCTTTCAAACTGGGCTATGTTATGGACCTGAAATTTGCACGTATCCACTTCCTAATGAACTTCTTCGATAAATATGCCTGAATATTTGTTAGGAATAATCTTTATGTTAAAATTTTGTACCTCAAATGCGATCTACCATCTTATACCCAGAATGAGAAAAAGAAAGAGAGAAGTCTCACCAGCCTCGAAGCAACGATGTGTTTCGGTTCAGCATGTGGTAGACGCGAGTAAGGCCCACAGGGGTGATTACTCACGAAGTAAACACGCGAATTTACTCCCTCACCAACCTCCAATGGTGTTTCTGGCGGAGGCTTCCAAATTGATTTAGGGAGAGGTGGATCTGCAAAGTTTTGTGATGGATTATAGCAAACAATGCGGAGGTTATGACGGGTGAATGCTCTTCCAAAATGGGTCATTTCTGCAATACTGTGTAAGGAGAATTTCTCATTTGAAATTGACGCTACCTTGTAAATTTCTCAAAATTATTGGGGCCTAATATTCCGCTATTCTTCTTCTCAATCCTTTAATATTTTTACTTATTATCGTTTGTTAGATTATTCTTTTCAAAGGTTATATAAGGGCTAGCTAATTCTCCAAGAACAACTGCATCACTTTAACGACTATAGTACGATAAATTTAGAAATACCTTCATCCGGCCCCCTTCCATTACTTTCAGTATCTTCGGGTACAAGCTCCTTTTTCACATTGTCTTCAGAAATATCAAAGTTACTGAGATGACACTCAATAATATAATAATCATTATGGGTTCCAAAAATCTTTCCCCAAAACCTAATACTCTCAACGGGGTTATCTGCAATTATCTTTTTAAATGCAAGTTTTAATTTGAAAAGATCACTCGCATCTAGACCTTCGCCTGTATATTTAAGCATGCTTGAGATATCACGAATGTCTTGAACAATTATATCTTCATCTTCTGGCTCAGAGTCTTTGGTAAATTGCTAAAAGTAGTGGACTTGATGGGAAAATTACATCTAAAACGGCCTTTTCCTCCCTCAAATATTCTAGATCAATATCGTCTAATTGCCTCTCAATAGTATTTGTAAATTTCGGTTTATTATTCAGGAAATCCTCGATGAATTCTGCTGTGTCTTGTATATCTTTGCACTCTCCGGTGATGAATTTACGTAAGCATTTCTTTAGCGCATCATATCTGGAAGTCTTTATTACATAATTGGCAATTACAGACTAAGCCCTGAAGGTCCACAAATTGTCTTGAGTTTTTCCTTGTATTCAGTTATGTCTTCACGGCCTAATTCGCCCATCTCTCGAAGGTTTTGTTTAGGCGCTGACTCTTTTAAGTTGACCCACATTTCCGATGGGTTGATAAAACAAAATCACCACAACGTTGACTTATTCGAATTTCCATTTTGGTATTTTTACATTAACTTTCTAGGAAGTTAGAATTAGTTTGTTTACATTAGGTAGAGTTTTTAAGGAATTTAGACCTGTTTAGAACAATGAAATTAGGGATTTTGACAAAGAGCACCGCACATTCCAGCACCATGCTGTCTACACCCCGCACCACCTTCACACGCCCTTCCACTGCCATGCAGATGGCACCGACATCCAACTTAGTCTGCCCACCCACTGGAAAATGCATGCCCACGTTCACCATACAATTTTTCTCCTTACAATACAACCACGCAACAGACGCAAGAAAGTTTGTCTCAAGCAGTTAAACACCCGAGCTCACAAGGATCTGGCAGGACAGGGATGGAAATGCTCAAACCTCAGTCCACTTCAAAGAGACTAGCCAACGCTTGGACAGCCAGCTCAATGCGAGTCCCAACGCTTGCCTCCTGTCGCTGTTGTTGACGTCGCCTTGAACGCAAACTGGGCCTTCTTAGTGGTTCTAGAGCACTGATCGAAAGAGTTTGATTGTGCTGCTCCGCCAAGGGAATCTGACACAAAAATGGGACTATGTGAGTAACTTAGGTTACTTCAGACTCAAAGTCAGTGCTGATAATATAAGGACTTACTGTGGCCGTACCTGTTAATAACCTTCCAGCCTTTTCAAGTGTTAGTGGTGAAGTTACTTATTAACTAATATACTTTATGACATCCTTAGGGATAAGACAAATCACACGTTGGTTGAAGTGGTTGAGAACCCGTCTTATTGAAGGACAACTCGATCCTCTGTTATTCAAATAGTACATCAGGTCACACGCGGAGGATGGATGCTAGGAATAGCTGAATTTTTTGATTACCGCAACAGAAGAGCTATAAATGTCGCACAGTTGACTTTTTGAGAACTAATTACCCTAGAGGAACTGTCTACAATGTCTTTAAGCTGTAACTGTACACACTTCCACATGGGCCCTCGCGGTTCTCCATAACTCGGGTCCAATACTAGTGCTATGGACCTGTGTTCATGCAAATATATGCCTCCAATCGCCGAACTTTTTGTCCATTCGCACTAAAACCACTCCCTAACTTGTATGTCTTATGGTGCCTTTAGGAGGAACTAGGTCCCACAGCTAAATCAAATGCTCAGACAGATCTGGAAAGCATTATAGTCGATAAGACCCCAATTTCCGATGAAGATCATAAAGAGCGCAGCAGAGAAAGGAAATGATTGCTCACCCCGATTATAGGCTTCAGCAAAGTTTTCAAACGCTCTCGAAGCACCTTTTCTGACGGCGTTTTAGTTCGATTAAACACCAACTCTGTGTATTTCTACAAAAAACATCAGCACAAAGTTTTCCTAATATAGAAACCATGCTTTAGATCGTGTTAAGCTACAAACCATACCCTAATTTCCATGGAATGCTGACTGGCTGGTGTAGTGTCCTGACAGTTACGCAGGGCGGAGAGTAGAATGGGTTCCAGGTGGACAGTGACTCCCTCAGGACCCCCGTCAATCAGTGCGACGGCGCGACCGACCAGATTGAAGAGGGGGGGCCCAATCTCCGAAAGGAACTGGCCATTAGTTTGGAGGGCTCTTAACGCACCAATCAACAATTGGGAGGAGAGCTCGGCTGGCAATGTGGGGTGGGGGCTTGGGCCGTCCCTACGCAGCGTCTGAAGCGACAGAAAAAAAAACTCGCCATTTCTTGAATTGGTATCAAATATTTACTTTCTAGCACGTGGATGATGGACCAGCTATTACACAACAAGATTTGATTTCAAGTCAGTGTATATAATCCATATGACTTTTTCCGTATTCAACCCATTCAGGCGACTAGAAGACGAAGGATAGGGGGAATAAGTGAGTAATAATTTAGAGCACTAGTAAAGGTTATACGTATGAGTGGACAACTGAAGAAATGTTAACTCACATAGTCTATGACCTTGACCAGAAGAGTGGCGGCCTTGGTGCACACTTTACTGTCAGGCCAAGTGACCGCCGCCGTCAGCCACGAAACAATGCGAACGAACATCTCTCCACGGCCACCATTGCCATTACCACCCCAGTCAACGAGAAAGGCCCTTGCCACCGGACCGAACTCAATAGGTTCTGATGCCGCTGCTGCCACCCCCATCTCTCCCTCCTGCTCAGTTTCACCTTCCACTGCCTCCGCCCCCTCCGTATCCGCGTCTTCCGATCGTCGCGCACGTGCCCCTGTGAATGCCAGCAGAGTACCTGGGGAATAAAATGATATTCCTGATTAAGTCTGACATACCATGGAAATCGGTCAATCAACGAAATGACATTCCGAAAAACTGTGCCCCATACAAAAAGCGAAATTGGCGATCATTTCATTTGGAAACCTCTTTCTTGGTGGTACTCGGTAATCGGCACCAACAGTCGTGAATGAAAAGCAAATCAGGTTTGAGGAGGGCAAAGCTAAACATCGTCCCATGGGCAAGTATCAATTCGCACCAGAGAAGTTTGCGACTCCTTTCAAAAATTTCCAACAGCAATAATAAGAACTCATGAATAATAGTGTTGACGATTTCATTTAATTCGCCCTGTGTACAAAGGAATATTGGCGATAGCAGTAACTGCGTTATCTGAATCAACTCAAACTGGTGTTCCAGTCTGCCTTCACTGGTCTTTCACTTGGCAAAACCGCCAACACTTTTACCGAGTTTTCATCCTGCACCGATATACCAATCAGGAAAGAACACCAATGAAGTTCCTTCGTAGGTGATTTCGAAGTGCCGAATTTCTAAACTGCTTCACTCAAGGATTTTTTTTGAAACAAATAACGGAAAGTGATGTATTTTTACAAACCTTTTCCCTCACCTTCCTCCCAGTGCCACCCATGCATAAACCTAGAGATAGCGACTCACTTTGAGGAACGCAAAGCTAAACGGCCTCCCTATAGTAATAGCGCATGAGTAGGAATAGAGAAAAAAATGATGATAGAAATAGCACGTGTTGACCAGGTCAGAATTGCCTGAAACACCTCAGCTCGAAGTTCTCACCCACACTTATTTTAAAACCAAATGAAACCTCCGGCACTTGTGTATAATCCGCTTCCTTACCCAATTTCCAGCAATAACCACAAATTGATGAATTTAAAGTAGCAGAAACAGTGGTCAGTTCACAAGAGCACCCAGTTTGAACTGCAAAGGCGGCATGAAACGTTGTCCATGGTTAATTAGTAGCTGGTGTTTACGTGGTTTTTACTTTGTTCGACTCCAATAACAATAGGAATATTCGTGGTAATGGCAGTGACGCTAATTTAAGGAACCGTGGTTCTAATCTCGCTCAGACTCGACCCAAGTCGCAATTTTCGACCTCGGTTGAATATAAAATTTTATCCTCTGGCAATGGTGCCGATGATTGTCCCTGATGAAGTTCAAGAAGGGGCACATAATGTTGAGACATTCAGAAGACATGAGTGACAGCCGAACATTTTCAGCGCATTGGAAATTCTATTTGGAACGATAGATGTGAAAGGGGTATGACATATGAGCGATTTCCTCTAGCAAAACGATTGCATTTGCAACCACGTTTAAAAAGCATTGCTCCAGAGTAAGAGTGGTTGCAAAATCCCCATGTCACAAATGCATCAAAGTCGGTAATACGTACTGTCCCAAATGCCCCACAGGCGGGTTAAATGTTTTAAACCGATAACAAAGAAAAAACAGTAAGAAAACAGCAATGACAACGCACTACTGAGACCACAGAGGTGGTTACCGCGCAATCTGAATAACAAAGAGTCTTCTCAAAGGGCCCCTGTTTTTTAAAAAGTTCTTGTCCTGCCTTCCATATGATTTCAACCGCACAACCAATGAGTGTCAACTGATGACTAGGTCAACAAGTGAATGCCATAACACTTTTTGACTAAACTGGCGGTACTTTAGTTGATTCGCATTCATATCCTTACAAAAGGCTTCTCTTCCCTTTTCCCACCATTTGAAGTAACAAATCAATGAGAGTAACTGTTTTCGAAAGTGACGTCCCCATTCAAGACGTAGAATGTAAAAAATTTCCTCATGGCTGTCTCCTCGCATGTACGGTGGTACTCAGCACTTTAAGCTGTCATATACTTTACGTTAGACTGGGTGCATGTGTGCCACGAGCACAAATTCAACATTTTTACCACGTGTCTGTAGTAAGGGATACAAGGTTCTCTCTTGTAGTGTCTCCTTGGAGTGAACTAAAAGGCCCAAAAGTAGTATTATCAGCGTGATGAATGGACAACACTCTGAACAGCCGGATGGTTACAGGCACGACCACTACATGTGCAGAAGGAACCTCGAGAGTGAATAGCTGCTGAAGTTGCAGGAATGCTGCCCAGGCAATTGATAAAGGAGCGTACAAGCTTTCAAGCTAGAAAAGTGGTAGGAACGATTGGTAAAAAATGCAACGCAAAAAGATATTAATTAACTCTTCAAGTAGCTTACGGGTGATTTCGATCAGGCTTGTCGAGAGTGAGCGAACAGTCTCTTCAATGAAGATCTCTTTGACCGCCTCCTGCTCATCAGCCTCGTCTTTGCTGCAAAAAAATATGATGGTGACAGAAGAAAGCAAAAGAGAATACTACTCATCCCCCTTCGGAAAAACGTACTTGACAAGCTTGATAACGGCCCAGCTCTTGTTTACTTTCTAAAACTCAAATCGCCTGATTGAATGATTTGAAGAAAAAAACAAGCAGAATTTGAGAAGTTTCACCTGGAAAAGCGCGTCGAGAATGTAAGGCATGAGGGGAACGAGGGCAGTGCCGATATATTCGGCGGGACAAAAGCGCACATATGGAATTATCAAGTGGCCTGAAACAGTAAGACAGAGGATGAGATTATTGATAGCTCCAAGGAATGGGAAGACTCGTTTTGGCCCAAGAAGAAAAGGATGACAATGGGGAGCACCATAAGCAACGCTCAAAGTAAGAAGGGAGCAGAGCACTGAAACAGCATTTGCTTTAATTTTACGTAGTAACAAAAGAAGCTGGTGTAAAATTGTAATAAAATTAAGTAATTGTAGAAAACTCCTTAAAATACGCATCTATCTTTGAGTGATTCATCACCAAAATGAAGTTGTTTGAAGCATTTCTGGGGCATACTTCTGTTACCGCATGCCACACTTCTAAATACTATATGAGTAATTCCCATGAGAAGCTCAAAAGTTCAGTTAAGCTAGGTTCATAGTTAAGCATGAGGGTTCAAAATAGGAGAAAAATAGCAAAAAACAATGAGGATTACCATACCGACAGACTGGAACATATCTATCTGTCCTTAAAAACATATATTCCCATTCATTTTAATAATTCATACAAAATGAAAGTTGCAGCAGCAAGCCATGCTAAAAACCGCAGACTTTTAATCACCTTTTTCTCCTTTCTGAGCAACGTCTGCACTACCAATTATTGCTATTAGTAAACCGCATTTAAGTGTAAAACAGAGAAGACGATCCCAAGATAATTACTGACATTGGTGCATCTCAAAGCTTTCAGAGGGGGACATTCAACGCATCCCCTATTGGCGTTGGGAACTTCAATGCTTAGAGTTGGACAATGTTTCACAACGAGTGCGCTTGTTGTGCCTTTCACTTCTCCTTGGAACACTAGCTAAGAAGATTCTACTTTGATGTAATCTCGTTGTCGACTAGCTGGAATAAGGAGAGGCGCTACCCTTTTACTTTTCATAAATGAAAAATCATGTCCACTGGATGCAGATATGATTTTGAGGGCAATCATTATTTTATCCAAAGGGCAGCTTTTTCAAGAAGTACTCGTATATCTGGTAGATTATGATGGATCTTGTACAGTTCCCAGATCCAATTACATTCATGTTGAGTGAAGCGTGGTTAGACTTCGGGTAATTAAAGAAATCCGTACAATTTCCAGCGTGGTTCGCTGTAATGACTTGATGTAATTTGTAAGGATTCGTAAAACGCAAACTCTTCTAGTAAAATTTATGACGTCTAGGGAAGGTGTGGCAGTAGAACCCACCGCTCCGAAATAGCTTAGAAACCTTACTCCGATGATGAATCACTCAAAGGCAGATGTACCACATTCTTGATCACAGTCGATAACTGAGCCCTGCTATTGACGCTCAGATTCCATTACTTTAAACATAAGCCCCAAAATTTGGCCTTAAATACGATGGCATGGAGCACCTCCATGTGCCATCAAAGAAGCTACCACCAGACTTGCGTACCTCGTACTCCAGGCGTAAGAAATCCTGTGAAGTTTGATAGTGAAATCAATTTCAGTTCCATCTCCAACAAAGCACCTCGTTCACTGATGAATTAAAGCCCTACAATTTGATCGCGAAACATGCAACTTTGCAAAAAATAGTTCTATGAGGACAACGATCTATCGTGCAGAAAAACTAAGCCTTGCCACTCTTAAATGATTGGGAACTAGCACTCAAGACTCGTAAGCAGCAACAGAATAAAGGAAGGGAAAGACTCACGCAGTAGCTGAAGCAGTCGAAAATCAGGCATGGAGTGGATGCTGGGGCAAACATAGTTGTAGAGCAGCTGGTTTAGCTGATCCGTAGGTAGAGCGTAGAAACGACTCGATGTGATCGCTAACACGAGGTCGCAGATGTGGATGGTGGCTTCATAGAGTTGCGCCAGAAAGGACTGCAGTTTGGACACGTAGTCCTCCGATATCTCATGGTACACGACTGTCACAAGGCTCTAAGTGGAAGACAATCCATTAGTACTTTGACTCACGACTACCACAAGGGGGGCGCCCACGTCAAACCAAAATATCTTATTTTACAATTAAAACAAGGGAATACTGTGGGAGTAACGCAGGCAGTAGTAAGTGACAAGTCTATACTCCAACGCCCCAGTTCAGACACAGTAAAGATACCAGGCATAGCGATAGTGTGCGTATATGCACTAGTGCGTAGTGGTAAATGACGTGCCCTCTGGACAAAACCCCAGAATCTCGAACGGCGAGTATTGACAATCATAGAGGACTTCAAACACAACACGGTAATGGGAAGTTCAGCCACTCAGCAGTAAGACATTTGGACATTATAAAAGTACCAAAGATCGCCTCAAGTCTGTCAGCGACAATCCCAATGGTAGTAGTGCCCAGCCCACCAGCACAACAATCAGCCCCATGAACACAGCACCTGGAACCCGAAGCTTACTAGAAAATTCCCTTGTATACTCCGACTCCTTGAGTTTTTAGGCAAGGATGGGAGCATCACTCGGATGGTAACGAAACGCGTGCAACCGTCCCATCGCGCCAATACACTTCAAATAGAGTCAAAGAAAAGTAATGGACTACTGATGAAACATTATGAAACACAACTAGACCAGAGGACCGCAGGAAAGACTTAAATATTGGAGAATCATTTCCATTGAATCAATATTTAACAGACCATCTACCTCGGGATCGGAGTTCTTGACCGGGTTCTTCAACTTGATGTTCGCTTGCAGAGCCATGTCAAAATACGTCACCTCCAGCACCGATCGCATTGAGGGGTGGCAGTGTTGTGCGGTCCTCGGCTGCCAAAGCATGTTCAAGGTCCTGGAAATTCAGGCAATGAAGTAACTAGCAATAGAGATGACGTACTAACAGATCATTGACAGTACTGTTAGATCCGTGGTTGCTCAACAAAACCTATGCCTTACAGATATGCGTTTAGAATAACCCGAGGGCTACGATTACACCAAGCAGTACACAAACATATAATTGACGGGAAGATTCCCCATCATGCATCGTGGTGAATACGAAAGAATCGGGAATCGACAGTTTTTAAGAGTTCATTGAAAGGAAATAAATGGACATACCTAAGCAGATTGAAGGCAGGAATGACCAACGTCTCGATCAGGGGAACGGACACATTTTCCATCTAGGTTAACAGAAGGCATGGAAATACTAGGTGTCCAAACTGGTTCTGTTCTAGCCTAACCGTAATCGAACTATTTGAACTAAAACCCTAATTTACGAACAACAGGATTTGGCCAGAATATGAATCCGCACAGAAACAACTTTGGAGGAAAGCAGAGCACATGAGTTTTTTAGGAGCCTCGGTCCAAACCACGATCAACCAGTACACACTGCAAGGTGGAGGGATGTGCGGGCAATAGCTAGGTCGACTGATCGGAATAGAATGCAAACATTCCGGATAGACCAAGCAAGACAGCTAGAGCAAACACGTGACAATATTCTGCATCGAACTTACCTGCTCAGGAGAAAGAGCCCCATTCAACTGACGCATGATGGCAACAGTGGCTAACGAGATCCATCGCAACTTTAGACGCGTAGCAACCCTCTCCGCGAGGAAGTCCGTACTTCCTAAGATTTCGTCAGCATCCATTGCGAGGCCAAAGTACTCCAGCAACCTATCCACCCCTCCCTCAGACTCTTCCTCCTCCTGACTCTCCGCCTTCTTAGCTCCAAAGACCACGAGGGGACTCTCAGACTTGTTCCATTCCGTAAGCACGCCGGCAAGTATAGTGGCTAGCTTCTGTCGTTGCTCCGCAAAGGTGCAGGGAAGACGTAGTCTGCAAATGGCAGGTGGAGGGTAAATAAGAAGGCAAACCTAATAACAAGGAAGAAGCATGTAGGAGGTAGACAGATTTACGCTAGATATATGATAACCTCCAAGAGAAGACACCGCTCTCCCAGCCCTCCATGCCCATTCGTCCAAATATCGTTGAGTTCGGAGCAGAATGAGTCGAAGTAAGGCTAGGAATGGAGAAAACAGTCTTAAATTCCGCAGTAAGGGAAATCCGCTCAATCTTTATGTTTAACTTGTGCGAAAAGGCGTTTTGAAGTAGTCTATTCCTGGCCTTTTACCTGCAATGATTTGTAACTGAAACAAATTTAGTGGAAAATTTGTAATAGACTTGCAACGAGACTAGAAAAATGAAGGGGCACTTCTGTCACAAGGAGCAAACAGGGGGGGGGGGGGGCAAGAAAAATTGCCACTACTTCACCAGCCCTTTTTATCGACCCATAAGGAGGAACCAAATTGCATAGCTAAGCTTGAATAAAAGGTAGAAATCTCTCAGCACGATGACTAGGGAAGTTAGTTAAAGCATCCGAAAGTCCAGAATTGATACAGATTTCAACTGGAAATATCATCATGTTTGCAAAACCTTGTGAAGCGATCAAGGCAGATGGATGTCAACTGCAACCGATTGAGGAAAGTGTTAAAGGAGGAAAAAAGCTTACCCTTGAGTGGCAAACCTTCCTGTGATGAACAAAATTCAATCAGGAGATGAAGTTGAAAATCCATGGTTTTCATTAAGTGCGGTTGCGATTGTGTGATTTCATTCCAGCAAGACAAGACCCTGCTTTGTCTAGTAATGATGCCCCTTTAAATGACGATCAGACGCAATATATTAAAGCAGAATGACAGGCGTCTTAGTTGCACCGGTAGCCATATGAGACGAGCGTTGCACCATTCAGCCTCCACACTGGTTGTATGGGGATCTACTAACACCATCTACGGTACCAATTTTTTATCCATTCTGTACGCTAAGTAAGTTATTGTATTTAGCCCCGTTTGTCTCCTGATGTCTTCAAATATGACTGGGGCGTTGCATTCACATTGCATTCTGGAAACAAGAAGGCTTGATTTCTCCATATCGATATGAAGAAAAGAAGCTAAGGAAGGAAGAGGGTTCTTGTAAAGGCCACATAAATGCCCTCCAAATGCGGTCAAGTGACACAGCGCAAACCTCTTACACTTTTTCGCTGCGGAGGCTTTGAACTTTAAAAAAGGCTAGGTTTAAGACCAATTGGAAAAGGTAATGGCATTTAAAGCACTTTCAGGACGAACATTATCAGTTATGGTATAGGAGGATAAAAATGAATTGCGTGTTATACAAAAGTCCAACCTATCAGGCAGGAGGTAAGTTCACCTTTGACCAGAAAGATTTATTGCTAACTGCAAAAAATGGAACTGGAAACTCATGGTACCTAGACATGTATGCGAAAAAAAAAGAGATCGGTTTCGAACAGAAGAAAAAAACGAGCCAAGTGTCACATAGATATCACTGCTCAGGTCATAGAAGATAAGTCAAAATTTTAAAACGATTAGAAATGGGGGAATAAGTGGGAATATCCATCACTGTTTAATTTGAGGGTTACACGAACCAGCATGGCGGAGGTTTGGGCACGGACAAGACGAAAGACATTGACTCCGACGCACATGTGCAGATAACGCACACTCTGGCAACGAATGTTGAGGTACTTGGGGATTTTTGGAGCAGCGACGGCGGCGGTCCGCCCGGTGCTCACCACGTAGGGGCTGTAGCGAAGGGTGGCAAAGTCCTACAAAGAAAAGCAGCAAAAGACCAATGTCACGGGTAGGTAATAAATGCGCCTTCCCTTCCCTTTTCCTATTAAATTAAACACAAGATGGCTTGAGAAATTCTAATTCGGTAAACAATTATTGGAATTTTGAAAACAAACCAAGCATATGGAAGACCTGTTCTAATAACATGGCTAATAATACGCTGAACCAAAAGCGCCGGTAGCGAAGACGGCGGATATGTACATAGCCTCAGTCAAACCCAATTCAATCTCCACGTCATTAATATGGAGTTCTGCTTATGCCATTTGTGTCCCCAGTACCCCAGCCCTTCCGTAGTCTTACTACAGAGCTAAACCCAGGCCTACAAGCTAAGTAGCGTCTTATAAAGTATCTCGGTCACTACAAACCACAACCCTCACACAATTCAGTGGCAAATGAACATCAAATTTTCACTCAGCAAGCTGTAGAAGACGCATTTCAATGCGACTTGGCTATCTGTCAATATTATTGGGCCGTTGTGTTATTAAAAGGGCAAAAGCATCCATCGAACTTGAAGAAATAAACCCATGGCTGCAGTAGAACCTTCGGGTTCAAACCTCCCCTAAATAACACCATTCATAAGTCTACTAAAAAACAATGATTTACCGGTCAAAAGCCACCTTTTACGATTTACTCATTCCCCACTCTCCCACAACCTCCTAAGCTACACCACTAACCGGCTGGTGGAAACAAGGCACTGAAGCACTTAAAATAACAATCTTCCATAACATGAAATAATGAAATCCACGTCTTCTCGAATAGCATGGACACCATCATCCATCAATTTCACTCATAGGTACAAAACAAGTTTAAAAACATTCAATTTTGATTCAGCAAGTTGCGAAAAAAGAAATCCATTACGTTTTCATCGTCTTTCACCCACAAATCTGTTATTGGTCAGTTTAAACAGGATGCAAGGATGGTAAAGTGGTGAAACGGTATACTTATTGATGAAGCGAGCCCTTGATTCCGCGATCAAATAGTACCTTAAAACGCACCTGCATTAGTAGATGGAGAACAAACTCTGGGCTTCCCTCCGTACAACTGATGACGAGCGTGTGGAGGACGGAGAGGTAGTACTGCCTCATTCCGGGATCAGCGGGGAGGTCGGCGACAGTGTTAGCGAAGCAGTAGCGGATGTGAGCGAGGAGGATGCTTCGACCTGCTTCCCGCTCCGCTGGTGACGTTAATGGTGTGGGTATATTGACGGCAGCGATCCTGGAGGTAAGCACATTGCCAGAGTAGGCACAGGCCACGGTCTTGTCCATGGCAAAGCTCAGCGCCTCCCATTGTCGGATTAGGTCAGAGGTGCGACTGATGAAGGGTTGGGAGGAGATAATCAAATCTATTGTAGGAAAAAATTTAGCTCGCTCAATTGTTGGCACATGAAGCTATCAGAAGTTAGAGATCAAGCCAACCTTAAGGATGGTGGTAAAACTTCAAATGGGGGAGTTCAATTAAGGAAGATGATAAGCAAAAGCAAAACAATGGTAATATGCCGTCGGAATGTGAAGCAAATGGACATCAAAGCAAAGCTTTGGTCGAGTGTGCGTCAGAGCGCATAAAACACCAAGATTTGAAGTACGGCTTGGGAGTTTTTGAAAGAATACAAGGTGCGCCGAAAATCACGGTAAAATTGAGTCGTGTATCCTCCGCAAGGTGGGACCGCTGGTTTCGATGCATCAGTGCTTACCGCCAAATATCAGAATATTTTACCAAGAATGGAACACAAGACTAATGATAAAAAAAGGTCCACGGAATGCACAAGAAACCAGCATCAAAAAACCAGAAAGATTAAATCTCTGAGGGAAACGCAAAAAAAACTACTAATTGATCTAGTGGAAAGTTAGGAAAAAAGGATGTTAGGCCGTGCTGTCGCTAATTAATGAAGTAAATTGACTGCAAAAAAATTCAAAGGGCAAGAACAAAGTCAGAAAACCAAAATCAAGAAAACAAATGCCATGAGAGAGCGAGATTTGGGATTTCTGAAGGCAAAAATGCCGGATTATGAATAAACGGCGTAAGGTACAGTTTTAACATCGACGAAAGCAAGAATTCAACTTTAGGTGCAGGTTGGTTTTAAAATGTGAAAAATGGCCAATTCAATTATTCAACATGGTGCAGACGAAAACTGCAACTAGCAAAAGGAGAAAGTGCCGTTATAATGTAAGTATCGTGATACTGCGACATTCCGCCTTTTGCTTTCAATAAAAGCTTACACAATAGGGGTGATAAACTCGTTGTTACAATCACCACTGGTATTTACAAGTCCAACCTTTTGCTATGTCTCAACTATTAGCCAATACACAATTTCCAAAAATCTAGGTAGAATAGAAATTACTTGATATCACCAAGTGAAGATACCAGAAAGCACCAAATGGCTTAAGCCACTCTTGCAGAAAACCATGCAATATCTAGGGTTTACAATATCGATGTAGATAGGAGAAATAGGTTATGAAGTCCTTCCCAGTGAAACCGAAAGGATACAAAACCTAAAGTAGTACTTGGTGGAGACCTCTAAATCTATCATATTAAATTTAAAACTGTGCAAAGCAGTATAAACACCCAAAAAAATGCTACACTACTCCTTGAGCAAGTATCCAGTAGGTGTTTTTAAAAGCTTATCACTAAACAAATCCATAAAGGGCCCTTCTTATACCCTTCACAAAAACTTGTAACCATCACAGAAATCATTTGAACAGGGCAAAAGGTAAAAGTCCAACGTACCTTCTGGCATAGGAACTTCCCCCAGCATCCGCTTGTGCCAATCAATTAGATAACGCAGAACCTCTGTGGGCCACAGAGATGCGGAAAAAAGAAGGCAGTTTAATTTTACGTAGCTTCTTGTTTCTACAGATGTACGATGTCAAACACAATGGAGGACATACTGGTCAGGAAGTCTGAATAGTCATCCTTTTCACAGTTTGCGTAAATCCAGGCGGATACAGGATCAGTGGTAGCGGGAAACGATCGCTGAGGAGTCAAGAAAGAATTAGTACAAAAAATTCCCTTACAATAACCATGTTGTCCATCCAAATTGGTAGTAATTTCGGCATGTACTTAGCAAGCAAAGATAAAAGTATAGTACGTTTGGAGCATAAAACCGCTTTGAAGAAGGCCCCCGCCGAGTTGGCGAATGACTAGAAGGAGAGAAGATCAAATTCAATATAAGTCTGACCTACTCTGGAAGGATGAGCAGCGGCAAAAACGTTTGCCTGGATGAGAAGGTCAAAAGCCTTAAGAGCGACTGGACCCTTGCCCTCGAAATATGCCCAGTCGTCGACAACCTGAGTACCCAATAGGGAAATCACCTCTGCCCATCGACGCATAAATTTACAGGCATTCTCGTCGAACTCCGTCATGGTAAATGCAGATCTAGTCAATGATAAACGCAATTGTTTAAAATTACCTGGAAATGTCTAGAATTATATCAATCGGGTTTTGATCGCCGGGGACGGTAAATGCGAAGAAATGGGTATATGCAAGAGTGTTGTCGACCAACTCTTTCCTTTCTGCTACAGCATCGGACTGCTTCTTGGTGAGCATGACACCCAAGATATCAGCCGCTTCAATGCGTAGTTTTGGGAGACGAAGAAGAAGAAGAAGGAGTTGAATACTCCGTACGGTTTCCAAGGACGAGGGAAACTGTTCGGGAGCCCTCCACTCAATTAGGGGCATTAGGCTGCACCATTCAAAGAGCGTGGATAGAAGCATAAGTGCTGACCGCAGAGCATTAACCGTGTCTTCGTTGAAGTCAATTTCCTTGGATATTATAATGAGACAAAACGAAACTCAACTTACTAACGACGTATGAAACTTGACGGCAGAAAATATAGAATCAAGTGCAAAATTTGTGATTTGCGGCACGTTGTCCGAAAGCACCGCGCATAGTTCGCGACGACGTTTAACGGGAACGTCAGGAAAGAATAAAATGTCTTCTGATAGTCGACGAAAAATATCAAACACGACAAGTGATTGTAGTATCTAGGCAGTAGAACTGCAAATGGACCTTACCCCATTCTTCCCTATGTTGGTAAGCTCTGAAATCATTAATGGCCACTTCTGAGGCCACTCACATTTTATCAGGTGAACCAATATTTGGGTTACAGCGAGACAGACAGCATTGCTCTCGCTGTTTCGGCACATAATATTGTCAAACTAAACAAATGTTGCACTTATTAATAACAGTACATTGGTGACAAAGCGGCATATGCCGTGACGAATTTCCTGCTTTTCTTCCGTGGTCAGAGCTGCCCATTTCCGTCTATAGTAACTAGAGAAATAGGATCATACTTCACTCTGTGTTCGAGACATTTGAGGCCGAAAAGTATCACAGGGGCTTCCTGCTCTGATGAGCAGAAGTATTCAAGATCGCCTAACTTAAAACTCGATTCTTTGTAATCCTCCGTAACCTTAGCATGTGTTTGGTGGTCACAAATACTAAAACCTGGTGGCATAGCGTGCGGTCAGCATTTGATGTTAGTGGAGAAAATATTTTCTGTAAACAGTTCACCACATCCTCTAGACTCATTTAGCTTATAAACGAATTAAGTAAGAAAGTAATCGTGATACGAAAATAAACGTGCCAGATATCTGATTGGGCCGATTCCTTTACCCAATAATATGCCTAAATTGGTGTATTAAAACGTACTTAACAGTGCGCTAGTATTCATGAAATTTATCAATAAATACCTTGTAGAGTAACTAAGTATTGGAAAAGTTATTTAGGTCGATGCGTAATTTTGGCCTTTTGCTTTTTACATGCCACCAATTTTCCCTCGAATAATACTGTCCACGTCAACTTAGGAGATCTACTTCCAAGAGGAGTTGGGACTTTTGGGTCTAGTTGTTCCAGGTACATGGCATTAATTTAAAAAGTAAATTAAGGAAGCGATTTTCAGAGTACCTGGACATTCATTAGAGGACCTTTCTGTTTCAATTGGCGTTCGCATTTAGGCCTAATACGCGTTTGTGCATTTTGAACCTGAATAGTTTATCAACGCCTACGTTGCGCGCTTAGCATCATTGACTCGGCATCAGAGCCAATTAAAAAAGGGAGGTGGTGAGCTCTGTGCATTTGTTTGACTGTACTCTTGTGTGTCTGTCATTATTGCTTATTTTATTATTATCGGAAATTTTCGTAATCTCTTCATTCATCCGGAGTCCATAAAGAGCTATTTTTAGCCCGCGTGTACCTGTGTTACCCAAATATAAGATTCTTTTTACGTGTTTGATGTGTGTTAGCAATCGTGAATTCTTTCTAGCGTGGTACCCGTCTAGTTACTCGTTTCACTTTTTCAAACAGTAATTCCTGGAGTAGTGCCTTTTTCATGCACTGATCGACACTGCTGTATTGTACCATAATTTTCCTTTTATTGCTTCGCGTTGTGTTTAGCTTCTCTTGCCCACTTATGCAGTCTTAACCTTTTTTCAAGTCTTGTTTCATGTACATTCCACTTTTAAAATCAGAATCTGAGGAATGCTAAAACACAGTCACGTCCTCTCATCCTCTTAGATAAGCTTATTTATGACCAATAACCAAGCGTAAAAAAATCCGGCTTTCTACTGCCTTCTTACTCGTATTCTACTTGTAATACTTATGAACTTACCAATGTTTACTTGTCGTTCTTGTGGTCGACATTGAAGTATTTTCATTTGTCTGCCTTCTTAATTGTTTAAATTTATTTTCCCACTCTATATTGCTCAACTTATTTTCAAGCCTCTTAGTTGCAATTACCGTCTAGTAAGACTTTGGACGAGACTGGTATTTTTCTCTTTTGCTTCCCGAATTTCAGAATGGTGGAAACATGCGACGTGGTTGTTCTGGGTGCCGGAATATCCGGTCTCGCGGCTGCCAAGGTCCTCACCAAAGAGGGACTCCGTGTGATCGTGCTCGAAGCCCGTGATCGCCACGGTGGCCGCATTCACACCATCTTTCCTCAACTTGGTAACAACCGACCCTCCTTCCCTATCGATCTGGGTGCCAGCTACCTACATGGTTGTTGCAGTGACCAGGAGGTGCAACCTCTCTTCGCTCTCGCCCATCGACTCAAAATCACCAGCATTACCTGCCCTGGTGATACTTTAGGGCCCTATCGGGGTTGGGAGTGTCCCGAGGTAGCCGTGTGGAGGGATCCCGGGACCGGGGAGAAGATCGACCTTAAGCAGGTGGCCCAGATGAGCTTCCTTCTCGATCGATGCCTTCTGCATTCGCTCATGCTTACATCCAAAGAAGCCTCATCTAACCCACTCAAACCTCTCAGTTTGGCGCATGTCCTGGATTTGTAAGCACTGTTTCTATCTACAGGCTTTTCTCATATGGATCTGCTCTTTAAGTATGCTATTTGTTAAGTAAATTCGGAATTCATTTGTTCGAGTTCAGTCTCTCCTGTTTTGATTCTGAGCTATTTATCAATTCTGCTTACGATGCGGTTTTCCTTAAACGAATATAGTGATTAGTCGGTCTTCATCAATCGTTTGTATGTGATCTTTGTGAATCAGAATGGTATTCGTATACATAAGCCTCGGTGTTATCTTCAGTTTTCAAGTGTTGATTGAGGGAACCCTTTAGCGATTTGCGCAATTTGTCCCTGCCTTCTTTACCATTGTAATCGAACATGTTGGAAATGCTCTCATTTAAGTGGCAAACCTGCGGAGTCAATTCAGACTTAATTGTCATCCTTCGTTTTGCCCTATACCCCTAAGCTGCGGGCACTGACTACCCGAATTCACTTGGACAATGTGTAATTTATACACTTGTCCTTTAAATTCCTACCTACGAGCCTGAGATGCAAAACGTTGAAACCGTTTTAAGTTTGGACTGTCTCCTGAATGTAAAATATTAATACGTTGTGTTTCTTGATACTTAATGTTCAATTTAGCTGACTTCCGTGCAAAATCCAAATGTTAGGCAATGGTATTCACTAGGTATGATTGGATTATGCGTACGTAAATTCAATCCTTTACACGAACTTAAGCACTGTGGTTCTGTCTGAAAATCTACGTTTACTTTTTGTGCGAATATAGATTTTACTTCTTGCTTTTGAACAATAGTTTCTCCTCATATGCAGTTGACAGGAACTTTTTCCCACGCTTCGATTTCCATTCTTTGAATATCTATTTTATATTGAGGTCAGGAAGTGTTGAAGTCATAGGCTCATTATTAAACTTTAAAGCTTCTTTCATTATTTTTATAACGCTCAGTTCTATTTGAGTTTCTGTCCTATTTCTTGAACCACGGCCATCCGTGTAACTGGGTTTTATTAAACCCTTCTCTCTGAGCTCTGTGAATAAATTCAATGTGTAGCTGTTTCCGTATGTATTATTTTTTAACGCGATATCTGCTTTCAATCTGTGCATTTCAGAATATTTATGTGGGGGAGGTTCTCTTATTGCCGTTCAAGGTTTTCCGGAAGTGCCTTTCTTTCAAATGTACACTTGCGGAATAAAGTGAATTTCGCATCCGTGATTAGAAGGTGGGGCATGGTTAGAAGATTTGTTAAACGAGCTTCGACGACGCTGGTAAAATTTTACAGTTTACTTTCTCTTCTCATTCAGAGCCCTAAATGAGAGTATCGATGTGCTCTACAAGAGTGGTCAGCGTGACTCTCCCAAACTCTCTGGCCGTGAGCGCGGTATCTTCGATGCCCTCTTTGCACGCTACATCGCCTACGTGAACCCCGCCTCCCGTCTTCCCGCCCGCCTCGACCTAGGCGAGTTCTACGAGCACGATGCCCTGCGCGGCCTGGCTAACGACCCTGAACGCCCCTCGGCTGCCGAGCGTCAAGCCTGCCTTGACTGGCTCCAGCAGAAGCGCGATTTCCTTGCTACTCGTCCTCTCGTCGGTGGGTGGCCGCGGCGGGTACGCCATCGCACTGAAGACCGTCTGGTGCTCTCCGGTTTTGCTCGCTTTACCGACTTCCTCGCCCATGGGGTGGATGTCCGTCTAAGCCAGGTGGTGCGTCGCGTGGATTGGACGCGGCCCGATGAAGTACGCGTGGAGACGGCTACCGGAGAGGTATTTGTGGCACCCTTCTGCATCGTTACTTTGCCGGTAGGAGTGCTGAAGGGCCTGCGCCATGAGAGTGCTGTCACCTTTGTGCCTGCGTTGCCGTTAAGAAAGCGCAAAGCCATTGATAATTTGGGAATCCCTCATTCGGGATCTGCTACGCACAATAAGGCAAGTCATTACGCAGACTTTGTGTTCGAGGCTATCCCATTACTGTTTGCAATCGCGTTTAACAATAACTTGTAAGAGGTCGTAAATTTTTTGCGATTGTTCGTCTGCGTAATTCATAAAGTGTAGGTGGCAGACTACTTTTTATTGTGCCTCTCAAATATCCTCCTATTTTTAAACTCGCCTTTATATCACAAAAGGTCCATTACACCTGGTATCTGTTAATTGGCCTTGTCTGCTTTATTAGCCGAATGTAATTGAGGCAAAAGGTGAATTTCTTATATGCTAGGTTTGAAACAGGGGAATAATGGATCCCACGTTGGTAAGTGTAAGAACTGCTTCAAATAACGGGTGGCTTTATTTTCTATAAGTAAAGCGTTATCGACACGTTTCGATCGCTGTGTGGTTAGTAAGCACCTGGAAATTGACACAACACCAATTTTCATAGCAGTGTTACTTTTACTTCTGCAGTGTTCTAACAAGAGCATTGGTAGCACTGTCACAATGGAAGTGTCGATTTAAATGTTTTATATTCAAATCAGATGGTGTTGAAGTAGCTTTACTGAAGCGCTTGTGAAGACTGATCCTACTGAAGGAAATTTGCAAATTCAACTTGATAGACCCTGCAACTAGAGGAAAGAAATATCCTCTGAAAACGCAAAATTACCCGTTCCGTGGAACCATTTTTTAAAATGTTTTTGGTCTTGGTCGAACCCAAGGATCACTATTAAGCAAGTCCAGGAAACTTTGTCACATCAAGCATAGTCCAGGTAGTTATTTGTTGGGAAAAATGCTAAATGTCTCATTCACACTATTGCAGACTGAATGAATTCATGTTTTATGCAATAAATAATTATTTTTTTAAATTTGACTACTACACTAGCTCTTTAACTAACAGATTGAGAAAGAGCCTAACCAACTCAATTTAGGAAGCGAAATCTAATGTGGATGCACGTGATAATGAACTTCAGTGGTTAGTGAAGACATTCTCATAGGCTGAGTGTTATGTATCATTAAAATTGTTTTTTGAAACCGTTGCTATCACAGTTCTCCATTAACCTCTGCCATAGGTCACCTTGAAGGCCTCTAGTCAATTCTGCTGTTGGGAGGTGGTCTACAACCAGGTGTTTCATAACAAATCTTCTTCTAGGTCGCATTTCGAGGACTTAAATTATGCTAAATAATCTTAAATTCTTTGTTTATATCACACTTCCTGGCGTTGTGTGAGCATCGTTCAACAGAGTGAAACACGTAAGAATCATGGGCCTTCTCAAGGAGTGGCTTTACCTTTGAATCGCTGAAGGGTTGATCTGACTGCACATCCAATGGTCGTTATCATTCATTCATCCCCACTACTTTTTAATCTTATCGTCTCCTTTACTAGATAATCCTCATCTTTCGCCCCGAGGACGTCTTCTGGGACCGAACCGCGGCCCAAATAAACAGCTCTGGCGGACGACTGCATGCTCTAAATCTGGACCTCCTTGGCCATCGGGGTACTCTAATGTGTCACGTGTGGGGCGGTTCGCCAATGGTGCTAGCCGGTCGGACAGACTCGGAGGTGGTGGCAGAGGTGATGCATCTCCTCGCTGGCATGTACCGGAAGGAGTCCAGCTCTCGCCCCCTGCCACAGCCCATCTTTACCCACGTTACGCGATGGTCGGAGGACCCCTTCGCTCTGGGTGCTTACACTGCAGGGGAGCCGAATTGTTGTGGCGACGAGGATAGGCGCGCGTACGCTCAGAGCCTTCCTACCCTTGTGAGCTGAAGGAAAATTTCTAATTCTTGCACTTTTTTATCCCTCAGCAAGTTTTCCCCTTCCTCGCTTTGCTCTAAATCGCGAAATTTCAATTCCTGACTAGATGTCATAGAGACCCGCCAACAATTATCGTCTTACCCATTGCGCGTCAAAGAATAATTGTCATTCAGGATATTTGTGGATCACGGACAGAGAATACTCTCTGTATGAGTTCTTAAATGCCTACATGCTCGAATTTCTCAATCCCACCCGTCGTGAATCGAGAAAACTTATCGTTTCCAGTGCTGTTGACCATTGGGAAAGAGCCCTTTTCACTCTCCACCTTTTATTGAATTAATAGGCATGGGCCATTGGAATTAGTAATCATTGCAGGTTGGAGCAATCGGAGTTTCTGACACTGATCAGCAAAAGAGAGTCCTCTTCTTCCCTCGCTTCTTTGCCTAAACGGTGCTCATTCTTAAGCCTGGGATGATGACGTAAGGCATGCTAAGTCAACACCCCTCGCCTGTGCTAACTTGGGAGTTCAAATTTTTTTATCGATAAAGTAGGTTATTCCTTTCTTTTTCCCTCTCTATAAATTTTTGGCACTCGAGTTATCTTCCAGAGGGGAGCGAAAGGCCCACTGCTCTCGACATAGCTATTATAGACATGAGGAAGGGGTAGGAAACCAGGTGTATGGGTACGGGTTACTTACTTTATGTTACTAGCGTCTGGAAGGGTCCACTTGGATAAATGCTCAATTTCACGGATTCACAATCTCTGTGCCTCTTGAGGCATTAACACTGCAAGGGTCGGTATCTGGAGTGTATAAATAGATGGCTGCAGTGACAAACCAGTCAACTGCATCATATGCGCCGAATGGAATGTTCACCTTAGTCTGTCTTCAGCCAAACTTTATTCACCGTCCTAATCGCAGAACTATCCATTAAGCTCTTTATTTGGGTAGAATTGGCCAATTCGTACCTTTGTCCGTCAAGCAATCTGTTCGTTAGTGTTTAATAGTTCCACGTACTCGACTACCATTAGGGAGCTAAGTTGAAACGAATTCTTTTTATCTATGGTTTTGCCACGGTTGCTTTGTTTTTACCGTAAATTGACTGTGAATGAACCAATGCCAATGGAATTTATCGACAGGTGTGTTTTTATTTAACGGTTGGCATTGATGTTTATCATTTCGATTATGTGAGGTGTAACCACTGTCAAACTTGCCTGATAAAATGTCAGAAGTACTTTTGAATTACAATTCAGCAAAAATGTTTTCAAACCAGCGCGTTTGAAGTGACAACGGTGATGATGCGTTTTTGGAGCATGACAGTCAGGAACTGGAATTAGCCGAGGTAAGCTATTCTGGCGATCTCGACTCAAACGTAGTGCCGAAAGAAACTGGATATTTCATCCCATATGTGATGTCTTGCTAAAAATAATGTGTATGCATCCATTGATAATGCACGTAATTTACTGCATTTTAAAGTGGTGGCTTTCTTCGTCTACTAAATTGAACAAATCAATGACAATGACCCCACCTTTGCACAAAATCCAACAGCGCCTTACCTATGGAAGGTGGTGATTACCTTCTATGTAAAGTGTGACTGCAGTTTGACCTTCATTTATGTACCACTTATGTGTGCCTTGGTGACTGTGATTCTATATAAGCCATAATCAAGCATATAGTCTCCTTTCTGAAGGTATCATATACAAAAGCTATTAATCTACCTAAGTTTTATATATTAGCGTTTCGTCTGCAATTCACTTTGCATGGCTCTACTCCGTGAATAAATTTTGTTTCAGCTAATGCGCTAAATGATCAAATACTCAACCTGTTTGCACAGTCACCAGTTGAATTCCCCTTTTTTAGTTGCCATATTACATCTGTGTAAGATCTTTGAGAAAGTCATTGAGCCCTCTATTCTCTGGTGATTTGGATAGGAACATTCTGTAAAAATTGTCTAAAAGGTAAGTACTGTTTTAAAATGCATTTATGACACTGTTCGTGGGGCGTTATCTCCAAAGCTAAGCACACGGCCTCAAGAATGCCACTTCAGTGACCGTCGACCATACATCCAAGAAAACCGGAGGAAAATAATTTCTAAAAACACTGCAGACATTTGATTTTATCGCTAATTGATAAAAAGGAGAGCCTCTCGATTATTGGCCATCCGAATCACAGACCTTACTTCGAACTGCCGGAAACTACTTATGTACGGTGCTAGAAGTTATTCCGTCCTACGTCAGCAACCCTTCCGAAGCTCGCGATCTCTTTTTTAATCGCAGTTTTAACCTTGTTAGTTTCGGAGGTAAGTTAGAGCCTACGCTTCATGAAAAACCGACTTTATCTGAATGAGTTTTAAAAGGTAGTAGCACTCGTACAAGTATCACATGACTTCCCAGAAGGCTGCGACTTGGTTGTTCCTGCCTCAACGTGACATTCGACCTATCGCCGTTCTTCAAGGCGCCGCCGTTGACTCGAGCAGATTCTACATTTTTTTGGTTAAAGCTGCAAATCGCCGCACCCTCAATATGACTAACGTGTCTGTTCATGTCGTGCCGTGGACTCCGGTGTCCGCAACAGCGTATAGCTGTGTAGCAGGTACTACCACTGGCTTGCTGCGGACTACACTTTTATAAAGCGTTTTGTCTTCAAAAGCCAAGCGATAACCAAACCCTAGCCACCACCGTTTCTATGTCACTTTTATCTCAGGATTAACGCCTTATTCTATTTCGTGTGTGACCCTATGGTTTAATGCCAAAAGGCAGCAACCATAGCTTGGAGAAATATAAGTGGGGTACGAAGAACAAAGTTAAATAGCATCCTCCTCCTCTTTTAGGTGAAGTGTGAATCCCATTGGTAAATTTTGAGATATGGGGTGGGTGGTATGAAGTCTTGCATATTGTCTTGCAAGCTTAGCACATTCTCCTGACCGGTTGACTAGTCCTGGCTGTTTTTCCGAGGGGAGCGAATTCCTCGCACGCATTCGGGCTTTTGCTAATTGTATTGAGTAGATGTGTCTCAAACGTAATTACTTGGCCTTCAATAGGTGGAAAATTGCTCCTGCAGTGCATTTCACCTGCAAACACGAAGCATAGTTTTGTGGAACTGACGTGACGAGTGGTTTATGAGTGTAAGGTGGGTGGCAGGTTGTTTGGGCTGATCGCTGATGATTTAGTTCGCTTGAATAACGTTGAAACGTAAAATCACGAAGTTCATTTCTCATCACTAGCCAGTCAGTTAGCCATGCTTTTTTATAGGGTATGTGAAAGAATTGATGGATAAACTGACTGACTTCAAAACTTATTGTCATCAGCTAAATGTGCATGGCCAATGGAGCATCTTGGCCTAGTTTCAACGACTTTACTCCCAGTTTATGTTTTATCCCCCACGTTAAACACTGCTTTCAATGGAGTTCCTTTCCCGCAAGTCTCGATCTCCCCTCAGCAATAGTGACACGTAGTTCCCCATTCCTATCCAGAGTGGAGGTTTTTACTAAATACAATACACCTGTGTTTTGGGGATGATTCACCAGCAAATTCAAGTTGTTTTTGACAAGTTTCGGGCTGCACTTCTCGCTCCCTCGTTATCTCGCCTCCAAATGTTAGGCGCAAAACTTCTGTAGCCCTGCCGCCCAATTAAATCCAGTTTGCAAAGCAGTCGGATCCAATTCACACCCACTATACTCAATCGCCATTTGATGATGCAGGAATGGGTTGAAAGATCGGAAAAGCAGTGGTGAGCCCAGTGAAGAGTATCGTGCGTACGCTTTATGGTTCATGCAGCTGAAGCAATCGCATGCATTTGCGAGTTGCACTAAGTGCCTAGTGGGGTGTATTTAAAACTGTGCGAACTCTTTTGGCCACCCTACCCTATCAGTAGTAGGACTTGCATAATATCACTTATATCTCTTAGTAAATTTTTTGCCCCCAAAAGCGCATTTTACAGTGTCTGAAGGGAAAACTCGGGCACCACTGCTTGATGGATTTCGTATGACACTATGGAAGATTAATGAGGACTTTATTTGAATCATTTCACTTGAAGTTTTAAACTCACACTACTTTTAAAGGTAAGATTTTGGGTATTGTGTTCGGTTAGTTTACTTGGAAGCCATATTTTAAGCGACTAAGTAGTTATAAGGACGGGTGAGAACAACTTCACAATCAGTGTTCTGAAGTTGGGCATCGGGTATAGTGTATTTCCTTCTTGTGTGCTGAAATGTGATCACAGAGCTGTGTGCCATTTTCACGGGTCTTAAAAATCAACAGGGATTAGGCAACTGGACATGCAGTCAGGTACCTTGTGTGTGGGATGGCATGATTTGCATCAGCTCTGAGCAATGAAGGAAGTACCCTTTGATAGGTTTTGGGTTGGGATTGGGAGATTTAAGGTGATCTTGTGAGAGGCTAGTAGGGACAACGTCACAATTATCGTTTTTCATGATAGAGGTCCTTATCTGAATCATCCTAACTGCGCCAAAGTAGAGTCACTGTTCAGCAGTGATAGCAGTAAATTCTGCTGTATGTATCAATGTGTTCTCAAACATGCAGCTGTCTGTCCATTCAGGTCGCTTAAGGAGGCTCTCCTGAATTAGGTAATGAAAAGACGCAATGCTTTTTATCCACCCGTTCAGACGACCACAATTGTGCCAAATCGGCGAGGATGAGTGGCTATTTCTTAAGTGTTCTCCATGACAATCGTCATCATTATTGATTTTACCGCGGATCTGTCAACTACACGATTTGCTCCTCTCTCAAGATTAATCCCGCGATTTAGAGAGGAGTACTTCAGACTACCATTGCAACTACTACAGTGCCATTAACTACGTCCTCGCTCGTTGAAAGATTTTTTCCACTGGTGCTTCGATTTTGATTCTCATCGCCTGTAAATAACTAATTATTCTGGAGGCAAGATTAGAATCATAAGTTAGTTTGTAAGCTTGAAACGTTTGTGATGGTAATGGTGATGATACGTCTTCACAATTAGAAGCCAGAAAATTGATGGAAGAATGTTAGTGGTCAAACACAAACTCGAGTCCCCTTCATTACTTCTCGTTGGAGTTTTGGATATGCCACCTTTTCCTTGAAAGTAACCACTGGGTTATTAAATTCCTTCATATAACCTCAGTTATTCCTATAGACTTTTTAAGGCTTTTCAGTTGAGGGACCAGTAATATGGAAATGACGAGTAAAGCGGTTGAATTGAAGGGAAGGTGGGGACATGCGCAATCAATTGCGAGGTCAAAGTAGACATCTTGTTGTTGCAGCCCTTTATGTTATCTAAGGACAAATTATCGAAAAAAGTAACCTCCACTCTCAATGGGGTTTAATTTACATTCAAAAGGTTTGCTATGTTGTGGTGTTAGTTTTTGTTGTTAACTGGCTACCTTATGTGCTACTGATTAGCTAGTCACTTAGCACAACTCCTTCTCGCATGGGTAGGGCCGGCCGCGCCTCCTGTTTGCCGGCGAGGGGACCATCGACAGTCAGGGCGGACAGCAGTGCACCCACGGTGCTTTCCTCTCCGGCATCGAGCGTGCCTTCGATGTGTTGGACCACCTCCAGCAGGGTGGTCGCTGCCGTCTTCGCGATGTACGCATTGTGGACTATCTGATGAGCCGTGGCAATCGCTCTTTCCCTCCTCACGGTATGGTACGTCGGGGTATGAAATCTGTCGCCTCTAGTGCTAGCACTAGCACCGGAACTGAAAGTTCTCCCTCCACACCTCGCCGTCGCTACCGCCGACGTGCAAGACGTTACTCCGAGACCGCTAGTCTGGACGGTGACACAACGTCACCTTCCACTTCCGCCACTTCCTCTTCTGCCTCTTCAAACTGTTCGGCTGATTCACCGAGAGGCGGAGGTGGTTTACATTGGTCTAGTAGAACTTCCACATGGGCGTCGTTGGGAGATGCTAGTAATTCTTCCTCCGAATGTGTACCTCCCTCACGAAAGCGTCTGTGTCAGGGACGCGGCCTAAGCAGTGTGAAACTTACGGAACCGTTTGTTGCCGTCGCCAACAGCGGTGATGCTGCCGTATTGCTTGGTGCAGTCCGTCTGTTCTTTAACCTTCCCCCATGCCACCTTCTTGCTCTCGAAGCACCTAAGTAGTTTTCGAATTCTTCCCGCCTCCCATCACCTATCTCAGTGTTTTCGGCTTTGTTTATACCCCGTGCTTTCATTGATGTCGTTTTCTGCCGTTGTTTGCACCAAAAAATGGCCCCTTCTTTTCTTTTTTCTGCGCTTAATTTGTGGTTTGCCATATTTCTGCTATCATTCGGTTCTTTTGCAGATCTTTTGCTTCTTTAATTCTCTCTTCACCTGCTCTAATGTGTTATATGTGTATTCTTCTATCTTTCCTTCCCTTTTCTTTCATTTAAACAGCAACATGTACATACCCATAGGTCTAATAGTTTGTTCACTTGAATTATATTCTTCGGAGACAGCAATCACTCGTTTTCCTTGCCGTCGTATTTTGATATTTGTCTTCCTGTTTTATGTAGCGCCCCGAATCATCTCTGGCGTATGATCGCAGAAGAAGAATTTGTTATTGGCGTACGTAATGATTGGTATGAAGGAATTATGAGGATGCCACCAAGGTGGTGATAGGATCCACGAAGATTGAAGACCCCATGTGGTTAAATGAATAGTTGAACTGACATCTTTGGACTATGTGATTACCAACTCTTGAAGCGTCGTTTCGGGTGCTTCTCTCGGACTCCTTTGTTGAGATCGTGGTGGGTCAAAGCCCGAGGATGACATCGGGAATGGACATCACGATGGCGATTTTGCCTGGTTCAGCTTGGGTCTCTAAGTGAATCATTTATTTCGCGTAAGGTATTGGGAAAAAATTCATTCAGGAAATAACACTAGAGGCTGGACAGTGCTCACTGACGAGCATGTTTCACATTTCATTTGCTTTTGGTAGTAACATGCGGAGGCGCAGTATTGCGTTGTTGAATCGCGATGTATATTGAGTTTCGGAAAATTCGTAAGCAGTGCCCGAAGGAATGTTTTCGAATTGCGCTGTGATTGGCTCTTGTTGATCACATTGCAGAACATGCGATCGGAGCCTCGACGGCCCACATAGCCGTCGTAACCAAACGATTAAATCAGGATGGCTGTTCATCTAGATCAGGTTATGTTGTCATTCCAGCACTGTACCAATGAGAATGGAATAAAAGGCAGACCAACTTAGCTACAGGTACGACTGATAGGCTATCGCTCTGAGATGGGGACCGAACCATGGATTTATGTGCTTCACTTGGGTTGCTATTCAGAAGCTTTTCTTCGTTTCCATGCACAAAAATTGGACCGACTTGTTAGCTCACTCTTATTTCAAACTGTTTGTGATCCATCCAACATGCTGTAATTGTGCCTTTAACTAGGCGCTTCTCTTCAGGCCGTCGCGACTCCACCATCACATTGTGGACACAAAGGTATGTCAACAGCAAAACTTCTTCCAGGCACCTTTCAGATGCCTTCTCGGGGCATTGGGAGTAACTGAGTCTCCATGAAATGAACTATTTTCCTCTCCGCAATGTGATTCATAAAGGTAGCTTTGATAATGGCGTGGAAACGGTTTTGTTAATGAGTGTGCCATTCCATTCAATTACTGATTTTAGTTATTCTACCCTTTTCCCACTGTCAGAAGCTTCAGTTTACTTTTTGGTTAGTGGACCTCCTCCATTTGACCCTACAACCCCGAGTCAGTCTCGTAGTCTCAGAACGTCATCCAGATAGAAAAACCTAATCAAATTCAAGCTTCTCGTAATATAAGTGAGGCAGTTTGGGACCTTAAAATACACTATCTAATGACTAGACTATCCACTTAGTAAGTAGTTTGCGGTTCTGTTAAGCTCTGGCTAATTCAAAAGGAAGTTGGATAGTTGGTTGTGCTTGGTCACGCAATGCTTGCCTATTCCGCATACCTGAGTAGTTATTGCTACATAGTACATTTGATGTAATAACTGACAGCTGTAATGCATGTATTTGTGAAGCCGGTTTGGGCATTCCACTTTAAAAAACCTCGTAGATCTTGTTTGCGTTGTTTTGCTGTCTTCCTGAAATTGTTGGACCATGATAACCCCCACTTCACCTATAAACCAGACCTAACTTCTCAAATAGGTAGACTGGCGCTTTAAACTTTCATTGGCAGGTGGCATCCAATCTCAGTCGGTTCACCAATGAGCAAAATAACAGTAAAGTCTGGAGCATTTACTGTATCGCCATTTATGCATTCACTCTTGGGTCGTCAATACCACCTCCACAGTTGTTTCAATGTGCGATGCAATTCTGAGCTAGTCATTGCAGATGTAGATATTTAAAAGTTGTTCCATGCATGCATAGTTCCGCTTTCACCCGCCATCACCTGTTTGCGTAGGCGTGCTATTACCATTAGTTTGTAGAAAATCTGTAGTTCACTCCTGAGCCTTCCATGAGCCTATTGGGCTACTTGTATTTATAAGTAGAGTTGTATTATTGGGGATATTTCAATGGCTTACTCACAAACTTACGAGGAAAGTTTGATTAGAAGGCCAAGTTATGCCCATCTGTGAGAGCACATGCTTGGCACCCTTATAAAATATTTATTACAGACAGTTGCTTACTGTGTAATTCATCCGTTTATCAGTTTTACCCCAGACCGTGTAGGCGTTACTTTCACGTCTGTGCTTGACGATGAAAGCGAGAGATTTTCACTGAAAACGCCAACGCAGTGTTCTCCCTTTCGGCATCTGCATAAACCATACCGTGGATGTCAGGATTAATTTAAAAATAAGCATTCATGCATTTAGAGTTATTATTTTCCCTTCATAACGTAGGCATCAATTACTACCACATTAGGATTCAGTTTATCAAAATGCAATGACGACTTCTGGTTCAATGATTATCCGGTTAACTGTAGTAATTTCTCCTTCATTATGTCGGCCGTTTAATTTATCACAAGGAAATAGGAAACGTTGAATGTCATCTTAATGTCTTAACTGACTATTTAAGGGGCGATTTTCCTTAGAAATTTCTGAAGATAAGCACTAAAACTCGTGGAATTCCGTAGGAAGTGGACCATTCTGTAAGAACTATTTGTAATTTTCCCGCACTCTTTCGAGTCATTGTTTTGTAAACCACATTTGCAGTAAATCACGCTAATTTCGCATAATTCATATTGATCCCCATTTTGCTCTCTTAGCCATTCCAGGGACCGAAATGGTTGAGATTAAACTTCTTGCTGGTGAAGGATGGGTTTAAATGGGAACTTTGAGTGGAAGTTTTATGGTACAGGTGTTTTTTAGAAAAGTAAATATTTGTCCTTCGTTTTCATTCCAAACCCAGAAATATTGGCTAAAATGAGATCAAATAGTTGCAATTCAAATTTCCCCTTCCTGTGGCCAGGACGTAAGGGTGTACAATTTTCAGGTATCAGCCCCTACTTATCCTTTGTGAAGGGAATGTCTGAGCTCTTGATACGCGCTCACTTGCACAATCGTCAGAGAGAACGATGCACATGCGGGAGGTCACCACGCCTTCTCCCATTGGCTAACATAGAAGCGCCTAACATCTACAAAACTCTTCATCTCCACCACCCCACAAACATATCAGCATGGTCTTTTACAAGAAGAAGCAACGCCAGATCAATGACGGCGTCGACGCTCAACCCTCAAAGTCCAAGAGCCTACAATCCGTCCGGAGTGGCATCCACCGAAACTCAAATATCCTTCTCATTCTTCTCCATAGTCTCTTTCCTCTTGCCATCGGGGTATTTCTCATAGCCCAGGAAGCTCTAGCCAGCGCTAACAATACGCCCCGCTCCGGCGTCCTCGGCTACCTCACCGGCTCTGGTGGTATCCTTCTCCAACTCACTCTGATTGCTCGCACCGTGGTTCCATCCAATGTCGCTCGTTTCATGGATATGCTCACCATCTGCGTGGCGGTGATTCAGTTTCTCAGCTGCACAGTTGGTGCTTTTATCGTCTTAGCGGTGGTCCGTAAGATTTACCTTGTGTTTTCTGTCTCTCTTGCCAACGCCATCTTCTGTATTCTACCCATTTTCCTGGCTGCTACATCGATCATGGGTGAACAGAAGGCGAGCGAAAGCGTCGGTGACTGCAGAAATAAACCTCCCTTTGCATCCAGTCGCCTTCGCTCTCCCTTTATTGTCAAAGGAGGATCTAATTGGGTGGCAAGCCACACAAAAACGAACAAATTAGACGGTTTGGGAGATGACGTTTCTGCCTTCGAAACGCAATTCTAATACGTGTTTAACACTTTTTCGTTCGAATAAAAGCAAACGCGCAAACGAGTTCTGTTTGGCGACGGTTTAGGGACGTTTCTGGTTATACGAACTCCAGTGGCCCTGTTAGCCTGTATGAAAAGTAGCCAACTGCAGGTATGTTTCCGGCACTAATCGCAGACAGTAAATAAGGTGATCATGCCTCCCTATGCGAGATCTACTTCAACTTTAAATGTAATAAGCAAAAAGTGCAAAACGTTCCTGCTCACCTGACTGGTTAATTCTCAGCGGTCCGTGAACAAACAAGGACTATCTTGCAAGCAGATCACCAATGCCAGAGTCAAGGTAAGGAAAATTTTGCGTTTACCTGACCTTGTTTGTTGTTGGATATCAATGCCATTGCCACCCCCGTGCTGTAGTGTGTGCACGTTCTAAGCATGCATCGGTCTGGTGCAACCACGGTGCCACCCAATTGCACCGTGGTGCCTATCGATTGCGCTTGGCAGTGCCTAAAGGATGCCAGAAATGGACCTGCTTAAGTCTTTTTCTACTCCTTTATCTTCATGTATATGCTGGGGAGGCCTGCGACCCCAGAAACAGAATCCCTCCTTCAGAGTTCTCTAGAATGTTCAACACGCTTTATCTTCTCGAACAATCTCGGATATTCCACAGTTAGCGCCTTCCCTGGCCAGTCATTGCGTGACTTTACTTTAAATGCCTTAAACAAGTAAAGACCAGTGGATAACAGTAAAGCAGTGGCACAGTTGGGATTTCTTGACTTTGGGGCTGTACGCGTACCTAATTTTAAATGTAGGGTCCAGTGTTCCCATTTCAGCTTCCTCAGCCCTTTCCAAGTTGACTTTCACTCCGTCAATCGGTGACATATTTGTGCCTTTTGAAATAGCTGGGAAGTTTCCTTTACACTTGTGATCAATCTACTTATCTCTGTTTGACGGCAGAAATTAATGGATTGTGTCAGTTAAGGGTTGCGTCAATCCTGTGAAATCCTTTATCACACTAAGAGAGCGAGTCATGCAGGACTTTCATGGATGGGAAACGTGATTATACTTTCCAAGGCAAAAAGGCAATTATTCAACTGGGAGACCAGCTTAATGGGATTTACAGAACTATATATGTTTTTGTTTGAAACCATGACGTCTTATTTCGGGAACAAGGGACTGCCTTGCTACGACTTCTCAGCCCGAGAGGCCTGAGTAAGCAACCAGTTCTTCACATCGGTTCTGTGTGCTCTAACTTGTCACTTTCAAATGCTTTGAACCACAGTTGCAGTGACCTTAAGGGTGATTTCACTCGCCTGAAATGAGCAATAGGACTCCACTTTGCAGTTGATGACTTTGAGCCAACCCGTCTTACTGCAACGAGTTAGACAGCAGTGATCTATCTCCTAATCAGGGTTTGAGTTAGAATATTTTGACTTTAGTCTTAATTGGGTGTCTTCGATTTTAACAAAAAACCTTGGTTGTTCACTAAAACCGTGCACCCGAATACGAAGGTAGAGGGCCGCTGGATAAAAACTGCATTTAATAACCTCCGGAAAGGAGGTTTTGAATCCATGCGGAGTCTAGCAGCTAGATATTCGGTGTTTTAAAGGAGTCACTGCCGGGGATGCCTGCGAACCCGGGTAAACGTTCCCGTTTGTTGGCTAATCTCGGACATTCTAGAGAGCCCTGTCCTCACCCACGCCCTCCTGATCAGCTCACGTCATACGTGGATGGCCATAAATGTACGTTAAGAGTACTGCTAAGTACACGAAAGCCAAGGACAGTCAGGTACCGTAAGTACGCGTAACTGACGTTACTGGCTCAGACCCACTCTCAGGCACATTCAGCCTCCTGCTTTACATATATACGTCAGCAATAAAGACCTCTGCACATAAATCTTTGTCTATTCATTATCCAGCTAGGAGCTGGAAAGGATCAGGTTCACGAGCATAGAAACATCAGTCCAAAACAGCAACCATGCTGGTAAAGACGCTGTGAATCGTTGGAACAAAGACAAGAACGTCATATGAATAGACTAAAATTCTTCTCGTATCTAGCGCACGATTATCGCAAAGGATTGTGGCCTTCTGTCAAACTGTCCCAGCTGCTTCTTCCTAACTTGGTAATCACCAGTTATTTCCTCCAAGCGAATAAAGTGTTGTTTGATTCCGGATCCCTAAAGAGTGTTGCTTAGCTATCTCATCACTGGATCTCGGAGCAAGCATGCGGTCTTTCGCATGTGTGCAAACTAAGAATTCAGCAGTGAGGAGGTATTTTGGTAGATGAACAGTCTGCAACAGCCTTAACCTTTATGAAATGCCGGAAATTACACGGGAATACCAACTCCATCAAATAACTAATCAGAAACCGCTTCCAATATGGACTGGGTCGTGGCGAATCAGACGCTTCTATTGATTGGCTCAATAAATACGTTTTATGGCCTACATGACCTTGACAAAAAGGGTGTTTGAAGTTGTCTTTTCTCTACCTGTGTGACAATTTAGCAAAAATTGTCTATGTTAATATAACTTACGAACGCGGTAGTTATACACAAGTTCTTAATCGCGAAAGGTATTAAAACATATTTAAGATTTACCGTCTTCAAGTAAATGCTGTAATTTCTCTTAAAATGGAGTAAATAATACATGAATTTGGCGCAACTTTTGCAGGGGAGGGGTAGGCAATGGCAAAACTGTGAGTCTTAAATTTATCCCTATTTCTAGCCCACAAAACTCCAAAAGTTGCCAATCGAGGATTAATGCTTCGGTAGTGGGAGAAGATGCGATAAGATCATAAAAAAATATATTTGCCGCTCATTCCCTTCGATAGAGGCCGAGGACTGGGAGGAATTAACTTGATAGAGAGGCGAATGACTGAAATCCTGCGTTCATGTCCAATTCTCCGCCAGCAGAGAAAAGTGTGGTTGAAATGGATGGGCCCTCTATAGGGGCTAAATTCGCGATATATTTAGCATGGTAAGCGAAACAGAAATACCCAGCCAATTCCACCTTTTCCAAAGTCAGCTTTGGTCCAGGTGTAGGGCCACCCCTTTCGAGACCATTAGGTGTTGTTGTTATAATTACAATCAAATATATTTTTCCAGCCTAATGTAGCAAACCCGGCCGTAGCCGCTTGAATGCTCATTACATTTTATGCACGATTTGAATGAGATACTTATGCAAGACCAGGGCATTAAAATTGGCCAAATGGTTGGAGAAACTTGTAGTGAAATGAAGTGATGAAATGTGATAAGAATCTTGGTGGCATAATGACACTTTTCGTCACAATAATGTGACAGCTCACAGACAATAGAATTGTTGTTTTGATCAGAAGCAGTGACGCGGATCCCTTCAGTCGCCTAGGCCTCAATCTCTCTGCCGGTCTCATAGAGCTCCACCCACACCATCGACGCTAACTACTTCCCAGTATAAAGCCTCATGACACTTTCGAATAGGAATCCAGCATTGTCGCTTCATAGAGGACTTATGTTGAAAGCACATGGATGGTTTATTATTCTAAAAGTGTCATATAAGAAAAAATCTTGCTGAACCTATAGTGGGGTATGACAGAACAGCTACTAAGCCAGTTTACTTTGGGCAACTTCTGCCTCTAATCTTGCGTTCGGCGTCACGTTTAGTTTTAAAGCACGACTATATTGTAATCAATCAAAGAACTATTTGCGCCATAAGTATATGCGACTGATCAGTGATAAATGATAAGAGGTGGATTTTCCTACACAGCTACATGTTACACGAAGTTGAGAAAGGTATAAAGAAACTTCACTGGCAAGTAGGAGTGAACGCCGAGATGCAACTAAATACTCTACACATCGTTAGGTGAATTCCACCCTTAAACTAAGACTGTCTCTGTAGAACATGGCCTGTCCCTTAGCAATATCTCCTACGCAAGTCCTAGTTGACTAACATGTTATGGAATAAATGATATTTACTGAAATTGGCAAGATTTACTATCCCTATAACCATAATTCTTCGCTTTTTCGTGAAAAATCATCGTGGGATTTCCGTTCTTGCCTCGTGGCTGACATTTTCCATGTTTATTTAAACAGCCAGTCTCCTCGGTCTACCATCTTGATGGCGCAAACATTTTTGTGCATACCTATGGTCTATCTACCCTTCTGGACGGCTAATCCAGAGTCAGCCTTAGAGACGGCATGGAGCACTACGTACCCCTTTTACGTCTCAACAATCCAGATTCTCCATATTGCGAATCATTCCTTTGGTGACTATTAAATCGCAGTTTGGAATATAAAGCACATATGTCCCTTTGTCTATTGTTATGCGGCCTGATTCATTATTTATTCACACCATCCCTCCTTAATCATTTCTGTGCGCGTACACCCATTGTCACAATAGGGCTGGCTACTGGGTGTGTAAAAAGGATGCATTTCCGGTGAGTCTATAAATTTATCCTCAAAAACTTACAACTCCTCACCGCACTTTTCAAGTAGGAAACTAAAACCTTGAGTGGGACCTGTGCCTGCATTGGAATGCGGAATATAGGCAAATGAATGTTGCAAGCGCCTTTCTTTGAATCAGAATAAAAGTTTGACATTTAATGTAAATCAACTAAATTGTTCACAAAATAAACATTTTGCACAAGTCCACGAAAAAGGCATCTGTACGGCTTGGAAGAACACAAGAGGCAGCAAGACACGCCAGAGACAAGTCAGTGACGAGTCGTAGCTTTACGTTTCCCACGCGGCTCAAGGGGAATGACAACCTTGGCGCATCTCCTCTACACATTTTTGCCCACCAAAAAGTTCTTAAGTTAAAAATTCTCCCGAAAACAATTTGTAAATAGATTACCATGGGAGATTTGCCATCACCTGTACAGACATTATACTAGAGGGAAGTGGAGGTTTTATTATTTGCAACTACCCAGTGAGGCAAATGATTGGGGAAACTCGGCTGGCATTTCTGCCATAGAGAAGTAGCAAATGGCTGACACGTAATTGTGCTGATTTCGTATTTGGTTCTCATTCCTCTCTTCCTCTATCATCGAGGTAGCTCCTGGTATTAGTGCCTTTTGAAGTGGCTCTGACATTGATAGGTCTGAAGTATACCAAAAATTATGTGACCCCAGCACGAAGTTACACTATTTTCGTTAAGAAAAGCGTAAGCACTCAAGCATCCTATGAAACTCACATCCTAGTTTTAAATACTATTTTGTAGCTACTTCATTTATGCACCTAGTTTCCGACCTTTTTAATGTTTCGCCTAGGTTGCACACACTTATTTTCATTTCACCTGGCTTTTTGTTCGGAAGACTACACAAAATTAGGTTTGTTTGTTGTATGATTCCCACCAAATCGAGTTGTTTGATTTACACTTGATACACTATGAAAGAAAGCAATATTAGGTCCCGGAAGAGACTAAGTACATTTCCGCTCTACCCATTGGAGGCTTAGAACATATAGAACGAAGTGTACTGAACGGCCTCGTTGTTGTGTAGTTTCAAGAAACTTAAGTAAAGCTTTTGAAATTCGACTGCATGATTTGAACGCCCAGAAGTATCCAAGTCACAATCGACACATTTCGAAGGGCCATGCCTTCCATAGGTACCTCAAATATGACCACTTCCTGAGCATACCTCACTTTCCTTAAAGTTAATCGGTCTCTTCTCACAATGAAGTACCTTGACAAGTGTCATCGTAAGTCTTCAAGACGTATGTTTTCATTAACTATGGTTTAGATTTTAGGAAAAGAAGGGAAATTATTCGGGCGAAGATGTGCTTAGCTAGGCCGAGTCAGTCCAATCTTTAGTCAAAAGGTGAGTAATTGGAAAACAATGAGTGGGAGGAATTCCATCTCAGCTCACATCGCATTTCATGAGTTTTTTGGAATGAAACGATATTTCTCCAAGTCATGTTTTAATTAACCTTATTATCACAGTCCCTCCAGGCCCCGGCCACCATCTTGATGTCATAGCACTCCGTTTACGTCACTTCCATTAATACCACATAAACCTTTCCATGAATAATTAGTCAACTGTTTCTCAAATCTGCATTTCTGGCAAAGTTTCTGGGGAAAATTTGAATGATAGCGGTTCACACTCTTGTTTCAAGCTAACGATGGTGCCGATATTTTGGTTATCGCACTTAAATGTGACAATAGAAAGACCTTTATCCAGGATGTCCGATTTGTGGAGACTCAACAGTAAGGCCATATAAACAGGACGACAATCAAGGAAAGAGACTACAGACATGAAAATTGAAATCATTCATAGGGCTGTCTACACTACCCTTTAGGAGATATCTGTGTTTTGTGAATATAGGACCATCTTTTACGTCCCCAATAATCGTTTTGAATGCAGACGGACTTATGTGTGGCGCCAAAATTGGAACAAGGTGGTGGGAGAGAATGGATATCGTATATTGGCATATTTCAGCATATGATTTTGCTTTTCTACGAATGATTCTGCAGATATGAAATGCGCCGACTGTAGAGCATCAGTTCGCTATGAGTAGGACAAAGCAGGGTGATGCCTACGATGCAGTTCATAAAGAGAAGGATATTGTGCATCCACCAAAGTCTACCGGAAGTATCATTGGCGGCTTCTCGCCTTCACGGGAAAAATACGGCCTTTGTTTTGGCTTGAGGATAGTGTTTGGATCACTGACCATGAGAGGTACTATACACGTAGCTCGAAATAAAGGCGAAGTAGCATGAGGGAATGGTATTAGTACCGAACTAAGATGCTCCCCAGTCTCCGCGGTTTGAAGTTCCATTGCTTTATCAAGGCGTTCCGTCAATACCGTTTCTGTTAGCAGCTCACTAGATTCTCCGTGCATTGACATTGCAACGTTTGTAAAGTGGAATCTCCTTAGAATTTGGCTACTCTTGAACAAAATTTTAAGGATTACTGACATGCGATGGTGGCCAGTTTTTCTATAAATCGACATCATTTCAATGTGAATACTGGATTTGTCATGTTACTCAGCAGAGATGTTATGTAAAGTCGGTTTTCCCTCCCCAAAACCCGCTCAAGGGATCATTAAGTAATCAATGAGGGTCAACAATTTACATGAACATGGGTATGTACTCCACAGAATGTAGCATACCAACTTAGAATTTTATTTAAGGTCTCAGGGAGTTATCCGTAATAACTTGCACGTCAAAAAATGCTTGATTTTACCAGTGGAGTTGTTACATCCCCAGAGAAGAGCTTTCCTTGCCAGGTTCTCAAAGCTTCCGTTCATAAAATTAGTTTTTATCTTTTATATGAAACAGTCTAAAGACATCAGTACTTTATGCCCCTGCTAACGGTCCGGTTACGCAAGAAGACTCGCATAGACACCGAAAAAATTGCTGGTTTCTTGAACTTCTGAAGACACGGGTGCACACCCTAAGACTGCGATCTCATCCACGCACCTTTCACCTGTCATGGAAGTAAAGAGAGGATCTAGAGCCTTCACCTTCTTCTGTCTTCACGTTGGGAAAGCGACAGTATCCGTGCTCGCATTTACGCATGTTAAGTGGTTTACTCCACTTACTGGGAGACTAGGCCTTTAGGAAATGGCATGTATCAATACAAAAAGTAATCAAGGCAAACGTTTTATCATCGATGTATATTGAATAAACTTGAGGAGCCCCCTTTAATTTTGACAAGTTCCATTTAAACGCCATTCATTGGGACGCACGAGATTACTTCGATAAATGGGTCTTGACGTGATTGATAAGTGAATAAGGTGGGTTGAAATAAACCGCTAAATTATGGTCAAACATTTTTGCCTAGAAGCTCTCTTTTCTTCTTTAAAAGTAACCAAAATAAAATAATCAAAAGTGTAGTGCCTTAAAAATGTACTTGGCTATTTAAATAACGTTTCTTCTACAAAGTGTACTGCTTTTACTTGTCAACATTAGGAAGAAACTGACAGCACATTGAAGGACTACACCAAATATATCCAATGGAGATGTCAGCCTTAGGACTGACAGAAGAGCATAAGCACTTGAGAGGGACTGCACTAGTGTGACAGTGACGTATTACATGCTGACTTACAGAAGCTTCACGCTTAAGGTGGTGAAGCAAAACCTGCCTCTGGTTCTATCGGAAGTCCTCTCACGCTGTGATGCCATAGCATGTAAAGAAAAATTTGGCTTCACTTTGTGGCCATGCCCTAAATTAAGGCTGGAATATCTACCCAACGGAGTGTTGCCATCCCATTATCAGTTCATTTCTTTCAAATGAGGGATGTGCTGAAGTGCAAAATAATCGAAAGGAAAACGTTGTCAAGTGAAATAAATCATTTAAATTCAACTTTTGAAATAAACCACTGTCTTCACCAGCTAGCCCCAAGCAAAGAGTACGTCAGAGAACAGCTACCGAAAATTGGGTTTTAAAAAATTGGCAATGATGTAGGTGGCAGAGGCGGGGATTAAAACCGAAAAATTTACGTCACAGTTTGTGTAGAAGATGAGCTACCGATCTGCCCCCACCTTATGGCATCCTCAATCCACGAAAACGCCGTGTCAGCTTGTCGAAAGCCAGCACTTGCTCCCTCGAGTGTGTGCTTGGCTCGTATATTTTTAAATCACGGATCGACTGAGAAGAGGTGTTTTTGGCTTCCTAGCCATGCTCAGCTATTTTTAACTTGTTGTGAAAGCGGAGGTGCAAGGGAGGCACCGTGCGCTCACGTTAAGCAACTGAACAGATAAAAATAATACTTCCTCTCGGTTAAGACCCACAAAAATTTATGATCAAATTCCTGGCACTATTATCTGGAACAAATGGCTTAAGTGAGGTCTGATAATAGCGGGGAAATGATAAATTTGTTCTAGTCGAAAACAAATTAAATCACATGATCCTGGTAGTTTTTGATACAAGTGGTTACTGAAACATTACCAACCTGAATTAGCTGCTCATAATAATAGAAGGAAAGCAGATGAACCTTTAGACTCAACGCAAATACATAACGAGTATTAATTAACTTTTTAAAAATATCTTCAAAGGTGAAACAACAGCGGCTTTAGGAGCTGATTAGTTCACCTTTGAATTGTACACTTACCAGTTCACTTACATCGTCTCTTTGGGACCACGTCTGTCCAACTAAATCTCATAAGCCACAATAAAGCACATCTTCCTCTTACAGTGTCAAATTTTTCCTTGGATTAGAAAATTGGGTTACTTCCACAGAGAATAATAAAATAAATAAGCACTGTGAACTAGTAAGGGGGAATTGTGACTTAACTAGGCGAGAGAAATGTTATTGTACTTGAAAGGAAATTGAAGCATATTTGAATAGATGCTACTAAATGATAGCTAGAAATCTGTTAATATATGCTAAGACCTACGTAGCATTCCAAAAAATATAACTCATTGAAAGTATGAAGAAAACATGGTCTGTTTACACTAGTGGCTCAGGGTTGCCCTGTTGGCACATTTGATTTGGTGAGGCATTCCATAGTGCCTAGCCAAGGCGCATGGTATCTGCTATGGATGAGTGAACAGAGGGGAATCGTTAAATGAAAGGGGCAAGGTGTAGACCTTTGCCAAAAAGTGTTAAATTAAAATTAGAGGGTGTAAAAAAGGCACCACTTTCCTTCTCTCGTCATCCCTTCCCCTCAACCTTTTTGGTCTTGCATGTATAGATCGCGAGTCGAAAGAGGGCGGCAGATCGTAACTATCCGCCTTTTTTAACTATTTTTAGTCTGTTGTGAGAGTGACTGTCATCAACTTGTCCCATTTAATTAGACTGCTAAGGAAGGCAATTCCTTTCAATGGAGACGCGCATAACTCTATTTGGAAATGACCTGAATTATTAAACGGGGTGAATAATTAAGGTTTAAAATATGGGTGATATTTTATTCTAAAAATAAAAGTTTCTAGTTAAGTGGCTGAAATGACTGGGATATTTTGGTAGAAGCAAAAGTCATTAACCAGATTAATGATGGGCAATCGAATGACACTAGAAACTTCAATGAAAATCGGTGCCGTGTCCTTACCCTACAGCACCAGCAGCGGTGGTTTCGAGTTTTTTAAGTTGAAAAATAACCCTGTGACAGGTATACTCACCAGACATTTTCGTTTATTTCTGCTTCACTAGATTTCTAATCTCTCAACCCTTAAAAGTCATTATTTGTGCTAGGCATTTTCTTACCGACTATGCGACAGTTCACAAATGTTTTGTGGCGCCTCTAGACTTTCCTGACAGAATATATACATACTTGACATAAAGTGGGACTTGGAGCTACCGACTTGGCCCAAAGGTCAGGCCATTTGGTAGAGTTGTAATGGTTGACCGTTGCTGAAGCCGAGAGTTAAAAGGCCAATCAACGTCTTACAGCTAATGTGGCCTTTCCTTTACACTACTAACGGAAATCGGCCTCATGTATGGTGCCACCTCAGTTATAAACATTTAAAGGGCTTAGGTGCACGATATACAATAAAAAGGAGGAACAGGTTATTAAGTGGTCAATCATGAAAGTTGGTCAGGAGTTAAGTATATCCAAGCATACGTATGCTATTCCTAACAATTTAACCTAACTCCCATAATTCAAGTTGCCTTGACCACTACTTTTGGGGCGTAGTGATAAGGCTTGCCAAATTTCCCGTTGGGAGCATTGGTACCTTCTCGTGTCAAGGACGTCAGAATCCACTTGAATGCCGGCCACCTTAAAAATGCGTACAACCTCAGCTACCCATCATCGTGACTTCTGGGACAGAGGGTTGTCCCAGGTGAGAAGGAATGTTTAAAGTGACTTATGTGGTCACAGTAACCAACGCATAAGAAAAGAAACTACTTTTTATAATTTTACGGTCCTGACTGGAGTAGTAGAAGGGTTAGTGGACACAGCAAATTTAGGGGAGACGCCCAAGGGTAGAGGACTACGTAGAATAAAGTTTGTTGCATTAGCCTATGTTCAGCAGCGCGGGCACTTCAATTACCGTCGATTTGACTTAGAAAGCAGTTATGCAAACAACCACCAAATTAAGTAAAGAATAATTTGGAACAAGCACATTAATTTGACGTTAGAGATTGTAGCCAAATGTCACAAAATGAAAGTGTCCGCTATGTCTGGGGAGTTAGTGAACCATCCCCAAAGTTCCGCAAAAAGCCCAATTCTTACAACCTCTCACAGTGGTGGGTAATGAGATACAACCAGATTCCACGCAATCAAATTCACCATTTAAGAACTTCCCAATTTGTCAATAACAGGGATGTGTCATAATCTGAGAAATGAAGACATGAGACATGAACTATCCGTAGGTCACTATCCATCCTTTACCTCTGTTTCTTAAGTAAATATATATATGTTATATGTATATGCGAATAACTGTCTGTTGATCGAAAAATCACCTATACTGAGCCTTTGGATCAAGGCAATAAAACTATCCAAATACAGTGTGGTAGTTTCTTTTTTATCAAATCAGGCTTTACAATTTTTGGCTTCACATTAGTATTTCTCTACCACGCTTCGGTTTTGGGAATTTGTGCCTCAAAACAAACAACACCCACGTGGTCGCATCTTCATTCCAATTTTACCCGACACTGCAGCTTCAGGTTACGGTGTCCGTGTTCAGATGTGTGGGCAGGTTACAAGTGGTGAATGTAAGGTCATCCACATCCCTCCACACTTGCATGCACTGTGCGGCCTCTAGAGAGAGAGGGGGGAGTGATGAGTCATTAGGGTATAGCGCTCTAATGCAACCGTCGGAGTGCTGTGCCCTTGTGTGCGTGTGTGTGCGCGTGATTGGGCAGCCGATCATGCCACCTTTCTGATCCAAAACTGAAGGGCTTCATAAACTGGAGTAAACCAAGAACATTCCCATACTGTGGGGTAAATGAGTTACATAAACATTACATCTTATTCCCTTCTAGAGCGTTAATACGTTATGGCTTCAACGGGCATGCGGGAACGTAAATGAATATCATTGCTCACGTCTTGGGAGAATTTAGTGAGTGGAATCCGATGGTAGCCTAGCCATATATTGTTGTTTTGAAACCGAATATTCGCTTGTGGTCCCATCCCCACCCTTGCGGTAGTCAAAATCAAAATTATTTTATGGCGTTTTCAATACGTCTCGAGGAGCTGTGCTCTTTTTGCTACAAATAATGGCTGACCCAAAAAAGGGGATACCCATTTGCGTGATTGGGTGACGAAAAAAAGGCGTTGAATCGTCTAAATTATACTGACTGTGTAGACAAACAGAGAAGTGGATTTACCGTCGTAAATCGTGGCTGGATTGTAGATGGTCTAGTAAAAACGCCTAGTCGCATCACGCCATTCATGCAGCCTACTCGTCTGATCGCTTATTCCGTCCGTTTAAGGTCAGGAAGAGAGAAAAATGTCAGGTTTTCGCTCATCACACCTCCCGAGTTTTTCTAAATCCGTGATCAAAGAGAAGTAGTCACTCGCCGCGGACGCCAGTGGATTAATCTTCTTTGTAAGGCTGGCATCTAACCTAATTTTCGACATGTGGAACCAAAACAACTTGGTGGACGCAAACACACACGCTACCACTGTTTCAGGCTGGATGCATTGCGCTGCCTTTCAAATTTTTACCTGCTGTGTTACCCAGTTCGAAAGCTAGTTAGAGCTTTGACAAGATAAACGGTCAGACTTTGTGTTATACTGTTTCGTCCCCTAAAAGAATGAACTTGCTAGCCAGCAGTTCTATGCCAACAGTGACCCTCCTACCTCCCCATTTTCTTATCCAAACCCGGGATCACAAACGCGTGGCAGAATTTTCTTATCTGTTTATAATATCTAGTTGCACCAAATTGCATCACAAATTGTAGCGTCTAATTAAACGTTATAAATTACGTCCCACAAAATTGGTAACAATTGGCGTATCCAAGTTAGAACCTCGAAACATCCTGACTGAGGCATTTGCTTTACTTCTAAGTCACTCTGATGACCAAGGGGTTACCAATTTTAGAAGTTCCGACCTCCCGAGCTAAAAGTTCACAAGTCGGTGTGGCTTATAAATATCACCTTGAAAGTCCTTAAAGGGCAATTAAACGAGTTTGTGCGGTTTCGAGTGGTAAAAGTTAAATGAATACAGCAAACTTCTTCGATTATTTTGTACATTAAAACAATTCTCATCGCAATTTGCTTTTTTTCCAGAGGGAAACAAGCTGTAAAAACCGACTTGAAACAGCACGTTTTGTGCTTAGATGTTTAGAAAGAACAACCCTAGCCACATCCTTTTCCATCTCACGTCTATTACCAAACTGTCTTCCTTGAGATTGACTCGATAAAATCGAGACGTGGTGGTGACCGCTTTTAAAAAAATATTAGTTTGGTGAGGGGAATGAGGTGAGGCTCCATCTTTTGCCTATCTCAGCTGAAGTGCAGATCTTGCAGAAGTAAGTTTTGTGGTAGGATAGAAGATGCAAATGGGACCCTCTTTCGATCGGTTGACCTGTCCTGACCGTCTCTGAAGAGGTGTTTTTTATGCTACTCAGAAGATAAACCTCATTTACAATTAATGGATCTCCACCGAAGGGCTAGTAGTAAGCAATTAAAGATGCAATCCACCACACATCAAACGGGTAAAGTCTCCAGGGCACTGGGCAGTGCGAGCCTTTAAAGTGTGGAGTAGTGGATTTATAATCAGAGTCAATTTTTTGGATCGTGAAATTTTTAGGACTTACCAAGGCACTCCACCAAAATTGCATATGGAACTGAGAGCCAATGGAGTGTTTTGCGTGTTTAAGCCCTTCTCATAAGCACAGCTGTTGATTCCACGTCACCACCACCAAAGCAGTCACATTGTTTTTCCTCTTCCTCCTCCTCCTCCTCGTCTTCCAGTACGAGCTATCCGAGTTTGAAAGCGGATGTGCACCTCCAAGTAATTGACCTGCCTGTGATGATTAGCTGATCATCACTGCTTGCGTTTGACCAGCAAACCTCCCCTACGTACACAGTAGATCGTGCAAGTTGTGTACAGGCATCTGAGCATGACAACAAGTACATAGAATCGAGAACTTAGTTAAAAAGCGCAAATTCATCAGAAGCAACCGCCTAAAACCGATCTCTGAGAAATCCTGTCCTGCCCATGAGGATGCACGGATAGCACACTCACACGACATTTAAGGAATAGTCCTAAAATGCATTCGATTCTTAATTCTAAGTCCACTTTATTTCTGTTTAATATTTAAAAAGAAAAATTTGTTAGTATATTTGACACTTTTAAGGTGACTGAATCGGACCTTCAGACCTGCTGCGTAGGGGTTGGCAACACCTATTCAGTGGATGGCGTGCCTGCACCAGAAGGTACCTATGAGAGCGAACTCGATCACAAAGTGCTGGTGCAGGTATGTTTACCTAAATGGGTTGCAGGTCCTGTGCCTTGGCACCTTCACTCTCTCTGGTGATGCCACACGCACACACACACACACACACGTGATAAGAAACCATTCCAACTCCGTGCTCTCTCAGTAGTAGATCTGCACATGATAAAGGTGTCACGTAATGAGTTCCGTCACCCTCTTGATGAGGGCATTTTTTGTGTGGTGAGATAAATCGTGATGAGTGAAAGGCGAACTTCATTTTAGCATTACCAGTCAAAGTAGGTATTAAATATGGCATTGCAAAACACTAGAAGCAAGTGAGGTGATGACAGTCACGTAGGTGGTCATAATGCAGACGAATATGGAAGGGAATGGCTGCATCTCTAGCTTGACAATAAGGATTCCTAACGCCGTCCTTCCAAGAAGCCAAAAAATGGACTTAACATTCAAGGTGGATCCTGGTCCACAGAATCACCTTTCAAGGTCATTTATATGTGATTGGAGGAATCGGCTGGGCAACTGATTTATTATGCAAAAAATAAACATTTGAGTCGGGAAAAGCAAACCCGATTTCGGATGCCGTCTGGGCTAACTCACCTCCACTACAATGAAAATGGCACCCTACAACGCTAATGCGCTTTTGATAGATGCTTCCCGTTACATTTTGATTACGACATTTTCAGCTCCTTTGCCTAAAAAGGTTCCATCCAAAAAGTCATCACTCATTTTTAGGGGTCCTATCCGCTTCGCTTTCCATGATATTTAATTACATCATTTATGTAGTATTCACACACTTTCCTCCACCTCTCTTTGTCCCAGAAAACCATAAACTATTAATTGATACCTTTTTCATGTCTTCCTAATTTCCCTTTCTACCCCTGCCACCCTCTTCCTTCCTTTTACTCCTGCTGCTTACACTTAGACCCTCTTGAGCGCTCAGCTTATGTTTCTCCCTTCATCTGCCACAATAACACCTAAATCGGTGGGTTGTCAATCAATTTCACTGCAATGAGTAGAATAAAAGGCTAATTGGAGGAATACTTTTGTCATCTCAGTGCTTTTAATCAGCCGGTTTGCCATTTATCACCTATAGGAACAAAATGCGATTATCCTGAGGTTGCAATCTCCATTCCTACGTCACTTATTGCGTAAAGTGTCTTCAGTTCTCGCAAAGTGGTCCTCCACGATGATATTTTACTTCATCGAACTGATGTAGGAAATACTCAGAGGCGTTTGTGAAGGTTAGCTGTCGGCCTTGTGGACGTTAAGATGAGAACAGTGTGTGTCAAGGCCCTGAGTCAGGAGATAACGTGTAGCCCCTCGACTGGTATCCCTACTTGCATTGTTACATCTGTAAATCATTAAATAGTCTTAATGGTTTTTTAAGAAGATTGTTTAAGAAGGAGGTGTCAGAGAGTTGGATTTTGGGCCATTTAAAATATATACCTTCTCCTGCCCATCAAAGATTAGATAGAGACTGATAAATGGAAGCGAATATGAAAGGCGAGACAGTGTGGGAAGGGGTGCAGTATCTCAGTTTAAAGTGAAGGAAGTACGCTTTTTGTGGCTTAGTATAGCCTTCGCATGAGATAAAATTGGTTTTAAGAAACCGCAGCCTCTCTTTTTTACCCATGGACGAAAAAAATTAAACACTCCGTTCTACTGTAGGATCAACTCACAATGGACATCTGAGGTATTAAAAGTAAATTGCTACCAAAACAATCTTTTTTTCTATTAAACAAATAAGAATTCAATAGTCTGCCAAAGTAACCTGTCGGTGGTTTCACCCACAAGCTGAGGGATGTCTTAAAGGCCCATTACAAGATGCAGCCTCCCAAAGCCTTCAGATTACGGCATTATCCCAACGTTGAGCACAGACCTTGAAACTGAATTCACACTTACACACACCTCTGCAATTGAATCTGCCATTGAAAAAAGGAGAGGAAAGGCTGTTGTGATAGCGTCAGGTGAGGAAAAGGCGGTGGTGAGGCCTAAGTGGCTGTCAATGAAATGCTTTACTCTCTTTCTCCCTGGCGCGTTCTCTCCCTCTACGTGCATGCTCTACAAGTGGTGTCACTTCAGCGTTTTCGAAACGAGAAAGTCACTTTTAGTTGTTTTCACCAATTACGGTTGTATCCTATTCCTTCTCAATTAAGTTGGAATTTTCATTTATTTACTTCCTACTGCTAACTAGCTTAACCCCATGAATTCATGCGCTTTCAAAGTAATACAAATGAGCTAAAAGTGGCGTCGACAGGGCGATTGCATGAAGTACCGAGCTACTGATAAGCGATGATCGACTTCGCAGTCCAATGGAAAATAGTATTGGGGTCCACTTTTTCGCCGAAAATCACTACGCTAAAATTGCAAGTAAATAACCACTGTGTCTTCCTTAATTCTTCCCTAAAAATTCAGATTTTCAACTTTACATCTTATGTTAATTTCCAAATTTCTTCAACTACTAATTTCAAACTCTGGTAAGATAAAAAACGGTATAGAGTGGGGTGGATTACTCCTCCCGTAATGGAACAATAATGCAATTTCTCCAAGCAGTCCTTTATCAGCCAAAGCAATTTTTGCTGATTTTTTTAGGAGCCGAATTAGCACATTTGCGGCTGATTTTTCCCATCCCACTCTCCACGTTTCATCCAGTTATCGAGTGAAGGATTTCTCGCTGTGCAAAAAGTGGGCATTTCTCCACCAAATTTTCACTTTCACACGTACATCAAATGTTTTCCTTCACCCATTCGCCATCCCACACTTTTTTAGGTGCTTATGATTTCACCTGTGCTAATGGTTACTTCACATATTAGCTGTTGCAGGTATCACTTGAATTTTCAGTTGCATGACATAAAGAATGGCGTTTTAATTTCAACTTTTATTATTTTTCTTCTGTGGTCATAAAATAGGAGGGTTTTTCTGCATTTACCCAGGTTAACTCTCAAAGAGGACTTATGAGCTTCTGACCGTTCCCCTCATACAACCCTATTTTACTTTCATTAATTCATCCCTCTAATTTGTTTTGATAATCTAACGCCAAAATTCAAGCTAGTTCTTAACTTAAGCACCTCCTTTAGGTGAAATACATAATGATGAGCAAAATCACCTAACATTAGAGCTCGAAATTTCAAAAGGTGGTGTGCATATTCTCATTCACGTTCACCTCTACGGCACTTTGGACCGCGAAGGTGACGATCATCTCATGAATTCATTATTCAAATATTATAGATACATTAAGTAATATACTAGATTTAAACATTTAACGCCTTATCAACACGTATAAACCACCACGAATTCCATACTATGAAGGCCAAAAAAGTTAGGTTTTTATATAAATCCAGACATGAGTAGCGCGCAAAATTGGGCCAACTCTGTTTGGAAAAGAAAAGGTATAAAGGACTTTTAACCCCTTATCTTCCCTGTTTAATTAACCCGGAACGGAGGTGAATTAGTCTCGATTGCTCGAATGTGTACATTCTCCGAGTGTTAGAATTCATGCATTGTCAGAGTGTTCGAGTTACCTTTGAAGCGATCACAAGACCGGGCAATCTGGAAATCGGCTTATAATTTGCGTAATAATTGAATTTTAAAAAGTAAAATAAAATCCAATCACATAATCACTTGCGGCTTCTGTTAGAACTACCAATGACTCAGAGATGACGTGTGGTAACCCAAAATTCAACACTAAAATCGTCGTCACTAACTTAATAGGAAAATTTGAAGTGGCTTTTAACTTAATCACCATTTTTGAGTAATTTTGTAAACACCCTACACAAACTGCGCAAAAATGTTCATACTTACGTTCCATTGATTTTAAAATGCGCTCTTGGCTTCATTCATTTTAGGACTTGTCTTGCAATATTCTTTATGGTGTCGTCTTTATTTTTGGTGGAAAAATTCACATGATGCAAGTGAATGTACGAATCGGATATGAGAATAACGGAAGTGATTCCTTCAAAATGAAGCATGATAGCTTTTTGAATTGCAAATCTCAAGAGAGCAATATCTTATTCTTTCTAAGAGAAAATTGTAGAAAATAGAAATAAGGTATTTGGCATACTGTAAAGTTGTTCTGGCCTGCTTTTTACACCTCCACGTATACCTAGATTACGTGTCACACTTTGAGTGCTTGAGTGTTGAGTTTCAGAGGAAATTTCCGTGCCTGCTGGTATTGCGCTGGACTGGCACGACAAATTACTTGCACCGACTCCCACTCCCTCACCGATATCGATTTTTCGCACCGTCGTAGCGATATCGATCGATAGACGAGCCCTCGTAGGGAGCCGGCTGATTCACCCTAACTGCATATTTTGAAGACAGACCTGGTTTCAGGCGGGATGAAAAAAAAATTATTAAAAAACCTCATATAAACACTTTCTAGATGGGATCACGGAGCTGGTATGAGGACACGAAAAGTAAGAGTAAGCTTTCTAGCCTTAAAATATTAACGTGGAATAGAAAAGGCTTTATGGTCCGAAAAATTTTGAGCTAAACCGCTGATCATCACAATCTCCAGATATATGACGCTACATATCAGTGAGGTCCACGTCTTACCAAACAAGATGGTGGATTAAAGCCAAACCATATTTTTATCATTACATTTCCAAAATGACCTCAATGCTGGAAAGCCCTCAGGTTACATGTCAAGTGAATGTATAAAATTGTCAGCATGACACACTGCAGGAGACTTTTGCATTTTCCAGGATGCGTCAGCAAGTGAAATCACAGGTCTGATGAACTATTGATCGTTCACTTTACCGTCTTCAGCTTAATTAGCCAAAATAAACCCAATTTTGATTGATTAATCGATTGACTCAAGGAAGCTAAATGAGTGGGTAAAATTCCTCAAAATCGTTCATGAATGTATTAGACGAAAGAAAATTTTAAATTATTTTAACATTGTTATGATTCTAGAACTAGTGTGATAGTTCTGATGTGCGTAGTTATGCTACAAGCGACTCACTTCTTCCATTACTCACACTCAGGTGACTATAAAGTAGAAAGCACACACACGTTACACTTACGAATCGAGGTTATCATTACCTAATCCAAGATCCATTTTTACACGCTTTACTCTGCTACCGCACACTTTTGTCTCACCAATATGGTAATAGTGAATCTCTTAGCTATTCCAGATTCGTTCGAAGAGACACCTCTGGCCCTAATGGAGCACAAAGCACAGCGGCATTTTACAAGACACCATGGATAGTTCTTTATCTTGAGAAGCTTTACTGTACATAACTACTGTTTATGATATAAACAATTGAATAAGATAGGCAATTAAGTTAAATCTGTACAGAGCAAAGTAGGGAGTGTATATAGCAATGACCTTCAACATTGCTGGACGGGCTCACGGAGCTGGAATTTTGAGGTGTTTGGCCGCAACTGCTGTTGTTGCTGTATCCACATGGAACAACGTTGACAACGTGGACAAGAGTCCTCACTATAGGAGACGGTTGTATTGGTGGAGGCTTGTAGACTCAGTTGATTAAGCCCTCGAACTGGACTGATTTCTCCTGAAGTACAAGAAACCGAGTAAGTTCGAGTAATTTTCTCCAGACAAGGCGCTTTCTCCAAGGAGGGGCCTTCAAGAGAGTTGGGCCTTTCTCTTAGGGGCACCGCAGATCCTTCCGTCTGGATGTTCTCGTCTTCAGGGAAGCGTCTTTTGCCACCATGGGTACACCGAGGCTGCGGCTCTTCAGCTGGTGGTGGTTGTAGTGGTGCCGATGGTACCTGTTGAATCGGTTTGACAGGTTGCGATAGATCCGGTTGGCTGATCAGCGACAAAAGTCGGCTAGTTTTTCGACCGATTTGAATTATTAGGAGAGTTCTTAGAAGGCTAGTTGATTTAGACCGTGCAAAGGGAACAAGTCTTTGGGATTGCTCCCCGCCTCCTGAAGAAGGTCGTGGAGTCTGGGGCTGTGAAGCAACAGGGACAGCAGTGGGAGAACGCTGTGTCTTCACCTTATCAATAGTCAATCGCATAACAGTTTCGAGAAGGGGAGGGGACATTTCCGGATAGATATTGGTTGTAGTAGGAGTCTCCATTTTGTGGTGTTTGTAACTGCAATCAATCCTTCATGTGCTAAATCAGGGCTTATATATCCAGGCCACCCACGCGCGAGACCGCATAATTCACTGACACGATGAACAAGAATGAGCAGACTGTGGTTGGTCCCTTGTGGAGGTCACACAAACACGCACATACGCCTGCTGCTACTGCATGTATGCACACAGGTACGCAGGCGCGCACAAGCACACACCGGTTATCGGTCTGGGTCTTCGCTCTAGCCTCCAACTAACCTGTCCGTTGAGAGTGCCTACGTAACTGTGCGTGCGTGGGCGTGCTAATCCACTATGCCAAACAGTGTTTTTATTCCAATTTCGTCTAAGTGACGCGCTATGTTGTTAATGTGTGCGTGTGTGCACCCAATTGGGCCCATTTGCTCACCCAAAGGGGACGGCTAATTGGTTTATGGGTGGCCAATCAGATGCGTGAAATAGTGTGGACGTGCATGCACAACGCACGCCAGCACGTGCGATGTTTGCTTATCGACCTTATGGCGTGTAAGTGCGCCCGTGTGTGCGTGTGATGGAATAGTGGCTGAAGGGTGGCTTAAATTTATTTAAAACAATTAACTTTTTTTTTTCAAAAAAAGACGGCAACGATAGTGAAGAAGCTATTGAGACGAAATGCTGGCGGTATGATTCTAGTACACACTTTGTATAATCAAAACCACTAGATTGGGGGTGAAATCAACTTATTCATTTCCCGACATGGCTGTGATGTGAGAAAACGTTTTGTTTGCGTTTCGAGCCAAACGCAAACAAGAGGAAGATGTGGTTTTGGCATAGTTTCCCTGATTTGTCCTTATAATCCTTATTACCCATCATCAAATTCTTTTCGAAACCGTTGAGTCGTTATTGAAAGCCGTTTTAATACTTGTATTTTTGCTATCAGAAATCCAATAAGAAAAGGGTGCAATTTTTATCCAAGCACAATAAAAAATAAGCAAAGGAAGCAGAAAAATTAATAAGCTGAGGTTTACAGTGTTTTTTTACAACAAACAAAGGCCAGATTTCTCAAAAAGTGAATGGGGCGGACGGAAACACAAAAGTTTTCAATTAGTACGAATAAAACGATTAAGATTAGAAGAACACTGTAATAAGGTTTTTACCGGATTTACGGACAAATTTAACAAGTAATTACGTCAAATGTCCAATTCGAAGGAACTTTCCGCTTTCTTTCCACAAGAAATATTTGTTTGCGGATTCAGAATCAAAATAATTCAAAATAAAGTCACTATTCTAAGGAATTCAATTCCTAGTTTTATCAAGTTGAGCTATTTTGGGCTCGATGTTCCATTTGAATATTCCATGGAGTGCTTGCTACAAGTTGCTAACAAACTTGATGAAGCATAAGAGTATGCCCGATGCGATATTTGCATATAGATCTCCAGTTTCTTATTCCTCAACAATGATCTTACAACTTTTCTAGAAAGAAGTTGGCCATAAGGTGGCTATAGGGGGTTGAGCTTGACTACAAATGGTTTTTTGATTTCTACCAGGTGTGCCATTTAGGAAACTACAGGATGTTATGTGCTCGACCTCACCGCCAAGCCAAAAGTTAACCCTAGATGGTTACAAAGGTTTAAATTCGAGTGACTACTGCGTCAAACACCAGCCAAGTTTTCTGGAATTGCCTTGGTGGGGAGAAAGTTTCATTTCATTCGGGTTATTTGAAGGTCCCGAGACTTTCGTAGGTGTATTCGTACTTGAGAATGGAAAGATCAGCATTTGAGTTAGAAGCATCGTTTTGATATCACCTACTATTGAAGTTACTTCGACACTTATCCATCAAATGCGAAAATTAACTTCTTAGGATTGTTAAGGTAAAAACTTGTAATTTTCTCTTTCGAATGGCTACTGGTAGCAAAACAAATGCCAAGATTGCTTTTGTATCCTGCTGAATGGTTTTGACCAGGTTTGATAATGCAATGGTGAGGAAAATGTTAGGTACCTAAGGCATTATTTAACCGGGGACGGTCACGCATCATATCACATCTTTCTGTCCGTAAAGCATGTAATCTCTAGTTCTTTTTGTTTTAAAAAGGTTAGACAACAGTTTCGTTGCTACTCAATGAATTTTATGCAAAAGAAGGGAAAGAGAATAGGTCCAAATGCGATGTTAAGACGATTATGTTACTACTTTATGAAACCACCTTCGTAAATCATAAGCGTTACACAGGTTCAGATAATGACTTGGATTTTTCTCCCATTTTTAGGGAACACTTGGTCCCGATATTAAATAAGCTATTTGAGAAGAAACGTCTTTATTGTTAATATTTTCCATCTGAGGTAATGGCTGAGATACATGCAATCTTAGAAATGCGTCTCTCTTCGATCTTCTAGAAGTTCCAACTGCTTACTGAGCTTTGAAAATTCCAGAGAATGGTGTTCTAGTACCTGCCCCCTGATTGGTCCACATCAAGCATACCTGTACTCTAAATGTGCCGATAACCACTCGAAGAAAAAAGTCAATTAGTTACCGTAATCAAGCGTAACTGTCATCACCGACACCAGTTTTGACAGTCTCTCGTCTCTACTAGCCAGCAGTCAGGCGCGTACTCACCTAACTTACGCCCTTTGCTTAGTCATTATGTCGATGACAAAGACATCTCCTCTGAAGATCTTGCTTGTTGATTGCCAGGTTGGTGACCTGGATAAGTCCCACATGGATTGCACCCATACAATGGCACTGGGAACTCAGTTAGTAGTATCTTAGGGCAATGTCACATTTGCGGAATGAACGACTTTCCGAAATCCCAGTTGGACCTCCAGGATTTACTTTTATTCAGGGGCAGCGTTCTCCCTAGAATGTGATTTCGTAACATTATTCTTAGTCCTGCCTTGAGACAAGGTTAAAATTCATGTAAGGAACTGTTGCGCCCGAATTAGAAGAATGACCAGGGATGACGATTAAAGAAGAAATGGGATATGATGATTTGAAGTTCTCTATTGTATACCTACCTACATGAACTCTTCAATCTCAGCAGTATGTGCGTACGTCTTAGCCTTCCAGCCCTTCTGCAGGTAAACAGTAGAACTCGTCCCGTACAAATTGCCTCCAGAATCTGGTCCATAATTTTGGAACTCTAATAGACCATTCGTCTTTGGTAGATATCGCTTATTCAAATTCTAGAGAATTAAACTGCAATACGTTGATTGTTTGTTTAACGCTCAATTTTTGGTAAATGGCCACTATTGCACCCGGTCAGATGGGCTGGCCTCAGGCCACGCCAGTAGTCCTAATGCCTTCTGCATGTCGAATATACGTATTCTGCCCAAGTATTATGTCTCCAATCGTCTTCAGGGAAGTCTCGAGGCGCTACATGGGCCCTTATTGAAATTTTACATATATTCCTCAATTCCAAATATTTACCAAGCTACTTTCATCTGTGAGCGTTTTAGTTCATTTTCTATCTGAATGGAGTTGTGATGTCATTTAGGGCAAATAGAGTAAAAATATAATTCCTACTCCTCAACTTTATTTATTTATCCCCAAAACACCTTACCGTTTAAACCAACCCTATCTTTTGACAATGATAGCGTACCGTCCCACTACTACTGCCTGAAACGTAAGAAGGATGAGCTTATTTTGCCAACACTTTTTCCTCCTATTTCGCGTTTAAAACTTTGTTGGAATATTTGCTTGTACACATTCGCCAGACAGAAGCGCTCGTCGGACTGAGTGACCCAAAGAAAGTATAAAACTTATCTTTTGAAGGGTTGATTGTTCACTATCAGTCAGTGGTAAAACTACTGTCCTCTGGATATTAGTAATGGATTGATGAAACCGAAGATTACCAACCACCTCAACAGTAGTCTCAGAAGATCTGGTGGGCCACGCCACCAAAAGCGCTGCGACAGAAGAGGCGTGAATTTGAACGCAAACTGAAGCGAACACGATGTAACTGCATGGTCATGGCTGGCAATACAACGATATTCTAACAACAGGTATCAATACCTTAGTTCTTCACTATGAAGTTAGAAGGTATGACTTATCTAACAAATACACTGGCTTTCTTTACTGTAACACACGCACCCAGAGGATTCGTCAAGTCTTAAGCACTAACCAGGAATGAGATTTTAATTACATGTTCACAATGAATGAAACACCCAGTCGTGGTTGCAGAGGAGTCGGCATGAGAAAGGTGGATGAATGACTCACTTTCTGCATGGTAGGATGAACGAAAATGGTGGTGGCAACGATACTGCTGATGGTTCGACACTGAGGAGAGAGAGGGTGACAAGACACTGTGGCATCAATAGTTACCAGGAGAGATACCGTAAGTACTTGATGCAAGGTTCTTCTTACTCTACAAAAGGCAATATTACAGCACATTTTAAAAGGCTTCTCAGCGTTGAATTCGTTAAATGCAAGACGGAAAGACCACGGAGAAATAACCACTAGTCAACTCCTGATTCTGATTTTAATCCAAAATGAAATTATACGGACTTTGCTTTACATTTCACACCATTCTTTCGGCGATACTATACGAGTCAAGATAGCCAAATAAGTTAGCGCCGTTTTGACACCTAAAATTACATATTTTCAGAAAAAAAGTATTCCAATATAAACTAATAGTAAAGATTATCCGCTAAATAATTACTCTTTCTTCATTAAGAGCGGATTACTATAAATCCACCTTTGCGAAAAGCCTTGTCTTTAGAAACAAACAGCTTGGTCCTTCCAATCTGCATTTCTATCTCACTTCCACTTCCAAGCTGTCTACTCTGCTTGCCACATGATTCTTTCTCACCTGTCCACTGCCAATGTCAGTGTCAAGTCAAGTCAAGCTGACAACCATCGCTTGGCAGAGCATCATCGCAGAAGCATGCGGGATGACGTGGGGTGATGTCTCTCCCTTCCTCTCCTTCTCCAACACCCTCTACCTCTCCCCATCCCTCTCACACCACATTACACAACTCGCCACCATGTTCGCTTATGGTAGGTGCTACGAGGCCTTGCGTTGGCACACCCAAGTGCCACTTACAACTTCCTTGCTGATCGCATTCACTGCTCTGAGGAACACACCCTCCAACTGCATCCTCCTACACACGCCCGGGTGGGTAAATGGAGTAGACAGACACTAGTCGCGGTTGCGTCACCTTGAGCAAGTGCAGCATTGCTTCTGTGCCTCATTCCACACGAGACATGTGAACAGCAGCCCTGGTCTTGTGGTCATGACGTGGTACTTCTGAAGTATGTGGGCATGTGCATGTGGAGTAGTGAGTAAGTTATGCGTTGGCAACTACCAATTGTCTGTTCACTTTACTTGATGTTTTAGTGGTACCACAACCACTGTTCATCTAAATTCGGTCGGCGAGTAGTCTAACTGCATTGCTTAACATCATGTCGAGGTGGTGGATGAAGTAGTGAAGGGCAAATGGGTGGCCTAGTCACTGAGTCCTCTCCATGTCGGCATCCGTCGATGAGGTGTTGCATCACTCATGTGAAACACCAGTGGGAGTTCTTCACACACTCATCTCCACAACCCAAAGTGCAGAACCATTTCTGAATGGTGTGTATTGTTGCTCCATAGCACACCCCTGCAAATGCCACATAGCAGACGCTGTGGTAAGCATTTGTAGTCGCAGCTGACTCTGCAACTGCAGTGCCAATCCCATTTTTGGAACAAACAAACCTGACTGAGAGTTGGTGAGCGGAGGCTTGAAAATGGGCTGCAAGTTGGGTGGAGAGGACAATCGGGAGAGCTGAAATAAATGCTGGCTGAAGTTGGTCTGTACTTTCTATTTCGTTGGGCATATCAGTTAATTCTTCACCGCCTTCACGGCCATAAGAAGAACACGTCATTTGTGGACAGGTGGCTGTTTCGTTGGCGAAGTGAAGAGCAAGAGGATGGAACCGATGTGGATAGCGAGGTGACCAGACGGGCTATTGTGATGCTTGCTGAAGCAAAGCATCCTGAAGTGAGTGGAAATTGCAAGTTTGTGTGTCGTCAGGAGAGAACGGTGGATTGTGATGGTGGCTGTTTCAACGACTGTAACACTAGTTGAAGAATACTGCTGCTAGCTTGTTTGACCACTTTATGTGCTACGTGTCACTTCCATTGAACCTTTTAGCTATATTTCCTATTTCTATAAAAAGACCTCTTAAAGAAGAAATTTTAATCAAATGGTTGAATTTGGTTAATCTTGATTTAGGGCAATAAATTCCTCTGGTCAGGTGCGTAAACCTTCATACTAGAAGGCATTTTTGATTTAAATAGACTTTTTAATAGTTTCTCTCGGTTTCAACAAATATCTTTGTAGAAGGTCTGTTTCACTATCAAGCATCATCCATTGAAATTATTTTACCCCAATCACACTTTAATTCGATTTGCTGAGATTAAATTAATTTTTTTTTTCTGATAATCATCGTGACGCGACAACTTTTTTAATTACTGGACCACGACACTTAGTGTTGTTAAAATATTACTTAAACTAGAACCAAAAATTAAAGAAATCATAAATATTTGCAGACTACATTGGCGATTCCATAAAAGCCCTTTCATGTCATCTCTCGATGCCACACGCACATACACATGTTTCACTCTGACGAGTATGGAATAGGCGTAAGTGGAGGCGGCGCCTTACGGTATGGGCAGAAAGGCATTTAGCCATCACAGCCCCTGTGTCTGTTGAATAATTCTTTCCATTGTTGCTACGTTTCCATGACATGAATGCCGCTGAGCCACGCCCTGCTGAAGTCAGTACCTCCTAGCACAGCGGTAAATGGCTCAAGTCGAGGAGAAGTGGGGGTGGGGATGGGCGTGGGCTTGGGCTCGCGCCAACAGCTCTGTGCGTGGGCGAGTAGCGACGTGGGGCTTGTGCCAGCCCTTGCCAGTGTCACCAGCATGCATGTGACGAAAATGAAGTTGATGCCATGGTCTTTAGACTCGGTGGTGGAATGTAATGTTGATACAAAAGCAAAAGATGGATACCCGTCAAAAACTAAATACTTCTCTGCGGTGGAATCGCTATGCATTGCAGTTTTATGTGTCAGGATCGGTCTATTAAAGTGGGTGGGAATCTAGTACGACTAACACAACCGGATCAAATGGTGACTAAGTAGTTGAGAGCTATCTAATCATTTGTCCGTTTTTCCATCCATCCACTCATCCCAATTTAAACAGCTCGCTCATCCATCTACATAAACACTAAAGCAAATTATTGCTGCTAAAACTAACCTGCCTTTTTTAACGTAAGTATTGACTCTTTTGAAAATTACTTCCGAGACATTAAGTGAAAAAGTGTTTTTAAATTTAGGAATTTTAAGTTTTTTTGAGAGTTCTACAGACAGACTGTAGTGATGCTGCAGTTGATCCACACCACCCACTCAAATGCGTAGTATGGGCCAAAACTATGCATGTCTTAGGTAATTCAAGTGACTCACAGCCAGAACATTAAGTTGAGCATTTTTATTGCTGCTGTGTAAAGAAATGAACAAGCTTTCGTGTTGGCACTTTTTTGGCCCATTCATACATCAACTCATCCATCCATCCACGCATCCAACCATTCATTCGTCCCTCTACTATAAACTGCGATGTTTCCCTTTAAAAGTTTACAAAATGCGGTGTTTTTTTTGAGTTTTTTGGTGGAACAAAGCCACACCTAATCAATTGAGCATTCCATCAGCATCACTCACTTAAATACGTAAGGCAGAGGAAGATGTATTTATCCCAGACGATTTAGGATTTACTTTATGCCAAGCTAAGGCATCACCAGTCAAAGACTAGAGAAGTGGATGCGAACTTACCCTTCGTTAGTGTTTGATTTATGCAACATTAATAAGTTCGGTTAGTTTCCTGTAAAAGGCATTCACCCACTAACTTAAAATTTATTTCTACTGACTGGTTGAAATGAGTTAGCAGAGCTGTGTGTGTATTTTTGGAACTTTGCATTACAAACGCCGAACCATACCCACCTTGTTTGAAAGATAGTCGCACTCTACCTGTCAAAGATGGCTATTACTTCACGCTGCGTATTCACCTTTATCACAGGCGCTTCGATCTAGAGCGCTGCTGAATCCCGCAGAGGGTGTGCTCCAATTTATACAAATCCGTAATTAGAACACAATGGAATCTTTGTTCTACTGTTCTTAGATCAAACACGAGTAGTCGTAAGGAGGAAAAACACAGGTAAAGCGATAATAATACCGCGTGCGAAACCTAAGTCCTTGAATACTTTGGTTTTATAAGAGCTACAATAAGCACAATTATGAAGGCACTTAATTCAAATAACTGTGCATATTTTCTACACAAGGAAACTAAAGCGGTGCCTAAATATATATTATACATCTACTCTTAGATACGCAACCACGCTGAACGCAAAACACACTTTGGGACTGCTTGCACTACTTTCCATGGATGAAGATGCATTCAACATTCATAGGGAAATGATAAAGTTGCAGCCATAGTTACATTTTTCGATGAAATTTATAGTTAATTTTTAGCAAATGCAACCCATAAATTGTCTGTTAGAGGATTTAGTTGGTATGAGACCCGTAAGCATTCTTAAAGGTGGAAATTTGAGGAGCTGTTAGTCCATTGTACTACCGCTGGACAGACTTAGCACAAATTTGCCGGGAACTTGGTTATACCAAATACTTGGCCCAGAAGAGTCAAAATAAATCATTTCTCCTCCCACTAACCCAACAGAAGTGTCCAAAATAGCTCCTTTGCGGGCCCAATTACGTGGCTTTGGGGAGGGCTTTTCTCTGCATTCTTACCTTCCCGGTCTACAATTGACACCCTCTTCTGTGTGTGGTGCGCGCCTAAGGGGACTTTCACCTCACAGCAAAAAACGGCTTGTTTTTGACTAGCTCTCGCTTTCCATTAGAAAATGCTGATGATAGATTAGAACCGCGGCCTCCACATCACAAGCGTTGGGATTATACACAAGTGTTCGCGTAAGGTTGTTTATGGTAGGGGAACCATGTGACCTATCGTGTCACCACTCCCATGTGTTGTCGGTTAGACACATGCTACCACTACAATTTAACCTCATAAAATCACGGGCTTGCTTAAATGATCCACTTTGGTAAGGATTCACTTAATGAGAGTGTTAGAAGTGCTTCGAACAAGTTCGTAAGATTGGTCAAATGAGAGACGAGAGTCAAGTGCATTTTCCAAGCGAGCTAGTAAAGAAAACAAAGTATCCAAGCCCTTCAAAATGATCATGTAGTTAATTTCGAGGACCTGGACTAGGAGCTTCTAGCGTTTAGCGGAAAGCTATCGACAGCTTTGAATAATAGGCAAAAGTAACTTAGGCACAAGACCGGCCAAAATCCCATACAAAGTGCAGAGGATGTGTAAGCATTTGGCAACAGAGTTGAATTTCTTCACCTTATTTTAGCGCCTAAATGGAATCTTCAACTACCATAATATGATGGAAAGGTATAACAAATCACTGTAATGTGTGGTTTGTGTTCTTTATAGGTGTAGGAAAATAGCCAAATGGAAAGAAAGATGGATAAATAGATAGATGGCTCTACAAGAGGATAGGCGGAAGCATGTGGATGAATGGATTACTGGAAGGATATTTCAATATATTTATAGGTGACGACCGACCACTAGCTACGAGTTTGCATTTGAGGCTGTAAAAGCCTCTCATTCAATCTGGTTTCCATGTTTAAAGCCAATGACATTAGATTATTGTAGCTTGCCATAAAACTTCAGGCTGGTTATAGTTACTATAGGCACTCCAGAGTTAGCATTACCACTAAAAATCCATGATGAGTGCAATAATGGCTTTAAAAACTGTCTTTAACTGCATTTTTACAAAAAATGAACCGATGCAGCTGCACTTTATTGCCTTGAGTTTACAGTTCCCTCTCAAATAAGTAACTCATTCTGAATTTATTAAATTTTCGGTAGGATGACTTGGCCCTAGAACAAATTTAAGACATTTGTTTGGTTCAATAGAGGCGGGACTTTATGAATCAGGGGATTAAAGAATTTGTTTAAAATGGCTCCATTGCAGCAAGGACTGCTGGTATTCTTGAAAGCTATTTAACTCCACGAAAGCAAACATAAAAGTTATTTGATAAATCGGCTCCAGCACTTTTCACCCAAATTTCACCTAGAAAGTCAACTTCTAATGCTGTGATTTTCCGGTTTTTTCATAAAGGCAATTAAGTCAAGCGCGAAGACTCGATCGCGCCGCTAGAAGAACCAATAGTCGGAGCTCTGAAGCTCGAGCCTTTCGACTTGACCGAGTCAGTTCCGTCTTTCAATTCGCCTTCATTTGTATAAGGTTGCAGTTTTTTGCTTTGTACTTCTATCCCTTTGCAGGAAAAGTGAAAAAGTTTAATTTAACACAGCATGGCACATGGACACCATGGATCTGAATAAAAAATAATAGCTTACTTAGGGCTCACAACTGAATTTTGTTGGAAATTTTTAACTTTAATAGTAATAAACACACTATCTTAACTTACCTTGTGTTTGAATATCATTAACAAGAGTATGGTGATCACCCGTAAACTTGCACTTTCGTAACTTCGTGACTAATTTCAACCACCTCGGGAATGGGAATAATTGAAACACTAAAGCATGCACACTTAGACTTACCCAAGAAGATGTAATTTCAACCTTTCTTCACAAAGGTATGATCTATTCTATGCTTTGAACAGAGGAAGAGCCTTGAGCTTAATTTAACCTTAGGAAGGAGCCTCGCGATCATCTGTCTTGTATTGTGCGCACACCGAAATGACGCCTTAAAAGTGGCGTCAGCCAGCCTATCAGCTGACAGTCTACAACAAGAATGCACTTCTTGATTAGCTATATTGGATTCTAGCACAAGTCCTCTTTGCCAACAAAGTCTAGCAATTGAATGAAAGGTTAAACAGTAGGTAACTTTGAGGTCTCACAACCCAATGAAGGAATAGGCGATTTCTCTTAAGGAAAATTGGAGCAGCTGCCATAAGGTATCCATTAGAAGAATTTGTTTCCCCAATCGTGGAAAGTCGAAATCTCTCATAGAGCCGTATGGCCAAGGTAACTGTCAAAATAAGGAAACTCTCTTTCTGAGTGTGATGCCGATTTCTTTTGCAAAGTGGTGACTGATCCCGCCTCAGATGGCGTCAATCCAATTCTTGCCTAATTGATCAGTTTCAAGGTCCATGGGGGCATTCGCTCAGTGGCCCCGTATTAATCTGCTTTGCGACCACCAAAATCCTGGTCGAAAACAGCTCGACAATGATGAGAATTAACGGAAAATGCGTTTTTGATAGCAATGTGAAACTTTTAACAAACCTTTAGGAATCACAAAATGCCGTAGATGAGCACAATAACTTGTGTGCACTAAAAATAAAAGGGGTTAGAGTAGGTTACTGCTTCCTATACGCATCAAATTTACTCATTAGCTTATATTAAACAAATGTGTGTCGGTTGAAATTCCACTTGGTCTTTATTAAAGTGTCACTGTTTTACAGCAAAAAGTGGTCGCTAATTTCATTTCTCTGCTTACCTGCTCGGTTAAACCGGAGCGCAAGCAAGCACGCACTAATCCACTTGGAGGTAGAAAGGAAGGAGCGGGCGGCTGGCAACGGCTGTATGTGAGCATTGGCAATCTTTTCACACAGAAATGTAACTCCATAAATCTGGCATCATCTTAGGAAAAGTAAAATTTTCTCAGACAGTTAATGCGACATTGAGGCGAGAGTTGAGGTGAGGCAAGGTAACGCAGGGGAAATGAAGAAAAGTCAGAAGTCATTTATTCCCACAATGGCAGGAAGGCGCTGCCTCCTGCTCACACATTTCATCACGTGCGCCGAGCGTTTTGAATGCGTGGGCCTCAAGTCATCAGGAATATCGATTAATCGATGGTGCGCGGCTACTCCTCCTGTCCGCACCTCGACGTTGACAGCAGGCTGCATAATCGAGCAAAATGTACGAAACGTAGGTTACTCATTTGACAACAAAGAGGTGAAACAGGTAACAGGACATTTTTCTTAAAGGGAAAAATGAAAAGAATACATAAGAATAAATAAATTACGACAGGTAGATGAAATGGTCAAAAAAGCATCAGAATATGCTAGCTAAGCATGTCAAACAGTTAATTAGTGTTTGCTTTTGCACACTTCCATCAATTTACCACGCATAAGATTCACAAATCAAATGAAAAAGTTATTAGATCAGTTCTCACAGCAACGACTGCGGTACATCATCGTGGGTGCGTTAAACAATATTGTCATGTATCAACATAATCGAGTAGTAATGGGTAGGACTGAAAACTTGCCACAAATGTGGTTTTATTTCGTCGACTTTTTTAAAATCTTATAACCGTTCTTCTAGGCTTAATGTATCTGAAATAGTTTTACATAACCTCCTCAAACGCCAATTCTACCTAAAACGTCAATCAATTCAAAACAGAGTTGAATATTCTCAAGTTAGGGGAATTGTGGGTAGTTTTTCTGCGAAGATAGGCAAATACGCCCTAAACTCCTCCCAATGCCTACACGGTGTAATATGGAGGCGCTTGCTCACATTAACACCGAAGCTTTGACGAAGTTTATGACTTTACCAGGAAATGGAGTTTAGCCATGAAGAGGAGGCCATTACGCCTGCTAAAAGGTAAAAATTGCAATAATAGCCTGTACCACCATGTCGTACGTCTACAATCAAATCATTTCTGATTTTATTTTTAGCACAGCAAAGCTCCATACTTCAGCATATCCTCTTTACATTACATAACAAACGTGAGTCTTCGGGTATTTGGTCACGAAACAAGGAATTGGTGGCGACATTCAAGCGCTGTCAAGCGGTATTAGTAATTCAAATATAGGAGGACCGCTTCTGTTGTAAAACCTTCTTCATCACACACTGATGCCTTTCTGGAAGGTGTTTTAAATACATGTTCACACTTCTTTGCCAGATTGGTATCATATGCTGATCATAAAGGACAGTCTCATCACTGTCGAAACAAATGCGACATTTCCCAAGCCTTGAGGTTACTCTAGGTTGCTGGCAAAGAGAACAAAAAATTGGACTTGTCAATTGTGATGAGCAATGTAACATCAACTGCCTGATTCAAAGCTGCCACGGGCCTGAAGAAGGGGTTTTCGGCAATTTCTAAAGTGCACTTTAAATTAACACATAAGTTGTTAAATCGGTTATGAAGATGTCAAAAATCACTAATTTTACTGACTAATCACTTAGTGCAAGACTTTTCCATTAAACCATATTGATCCAAGGCATTGGCTTTGAAAGCTTTACTCGTCAAATCCTTTTCATGATCTGCGAGGAGACTCGCTGCGGACTGGTCTCTGTTCTGCAGCAGGTGGACCCCTATACCACTCAATTCTTGTTTGGGTATTTGCCTCTAAGCAAGCGCTCTTCAGCACAAAACAGGCTGTGCTTTTAATCCCTCTTTTCACATTGCTGTGATTTTAATGCTGCCAATACATCTACTTGCGTAATTTCCAAACCTCTCACAACACGGGAAGGAATTGGTTTTGCAAATTACGCCCATAATTCGTTTCATACACATCAGTACTTTGAGAATAATGGTAGTGGCATGGTGTTGGTAGTGGTACCGGTACCTCCGTGCCTCCTCACATACTCAGCCATCCACGGCAGACACATTCCTTCCAGACCATTTTCGTGTTCCTTAACATTACCGAAATAGAATTTGTTGATGTGCTAGACTTAACTAATCACAATGGCTAATCCTAGTAGTCAAATCCTCTTCTTAGATGGACCTTCACAGAATTCTATCTAAGCATATAAATCTTGTAATTTGAGCTGTTTCACCCTAGCTCACTATTCAAGTCTTGATCACAGGCAATCCCATCACACCCTTACCAAATTCTGAGTCACTGCCGGCTCTAGGATTTTCACATAGTGATGGATTTGAGGCTGCATTTCTGGCTTTCAAGCACAATAAAGACTGCAAAATATAGGAATTAATAGGATGGTATAATCGATGCATCAGGCAAAAGTAGAGGTTCTGCACGTGCATCAAGGACTCATAACTTTCGTGGTGCATCTAACCCTCTTCAAGAGGCATGGGCGATTAGCCAATCGGCGCTTCAGTCAACGTCACTTTTGGCAAGTTTCCAAGCACCATCCTATGCACCATGGAGAAGGAAGTATGTTCACCTTGTCAAGCCTGTGAGGTAAATTCGCTTCCACAAATTTGTATTCACCAACATAGAACTTTTCAGTTGCCATCAGTGCAGGAGGGCTCTCACATCTTGCAACTGTTTATAAGGCAGCCACTTCCAGACTTATGGTGCTTTCACAGATCGCCTGAACGCTACAAAGGCACCATAGTAATCAAAGGCGGAAAGTGTTGACTAAAATTTCTGTAAAAGCCACCCTCCTAGTAACTCAGGTATGAAATTTGCAATCTCTTCATATATCACTAGATTTTACGAATAGTGGCCCGAGATTCATTTTGGCAGGAGCCTAAACGATGATTTCCAATGCCGACAATAAAACTTTCGAAGACGTTAGTAATAAAACATCTACTAGGCTTTAATAGATCCAGCTTTTATAACCTCTCCGTAAAGCACATTCAGGGAGTTCATCCACATGAAATTGCTTAAGATTCCTGGTGATTAACTGCTTTAGAGGAGCACAAATATGAAGCAACATCCTTTTTCATTCCTTCTTCTTGTACCTGTTCTAATTCAGTGCTGCCCAGACGTCAGTGTGGGTCAAGTTAAGCTCCAGGGAATACAGGATGGTACCGAGTCATCCAGAAGAGTATCATAATTCCTTGCTTTAAGATAATTTTTTAATTAGCGGTTCCGGGAAGTCCATTTTTGGTCACAGCCTGTTACCGAACTGCAGAACTCAGGTCTGTGATTGATACCAGAAACAGACGTGCTTTCAATAAACCTTTTGTCTTGACTTATACGGCCGAGCCTGTACAGGTGATGTTCTCACCACATGCATACGGTTACGAACTTTCGGCAAATGGAAACTAAAATAGACATTTTACTGGCATATTTGATGAAGTAAATTGAGGAAATTGATGAAAATTACAACCATGGAAGCTACAACTAGCCTTTGGTTAACAAAAGGAGTCACTCCGATGTTACCGGTAGCTACTATGGCTTAAAAGGGACTTGCAAAGTGGTTGCTAGGATGAACAGATGTGATAATGGAAGTTTAAGTTGGACCACTTTCAGGATTTCTATCTGCGCACCAAAAATCAGGAAACCAAAGTGTTTTGCACGTGATGCAGATCTTGTAGTACAGCCCACAATTGACGTAAACTCTCAATTATTTCAATGGGGGTTAAAAACCGTCTCCTTAATTGAAGTGCGTTTTGTTAATTACCAAAGAACGATTTGGCGAGTCGTAAGATTTCTAAAAGACCTGAGTGACTGTTGGGAGTTGAAGCTTTTGTGCAAATCTCTATCTACTGCAATTATCTGCATGTAAAAGGTGTCATTCAAGCAAGTGGGAAGAGGTCATTACACGTAGCAATGTGACTCACTTGCCTCGGAAAGCCATCATTAACGGTGTGGCAATTACCCACTCACGCATACTGTCACATGCATCGGCGGAGACCAAAGCGACGAATCATGGAGTAAACGCCCTGAATAGTGAGCCAAATGTCAGTAAGGGGTTTCAACCTTCTCTCAATGGTTAGCCCCTTCACAGGGAAGGTGATGCATCAGTACCTTAAAACTATCGTACTTCGCCAAATGGAATGAGTATTCGTAAAAGTGATTCCAGCACGTAGATCACTGTATACCAAGAGTGGTGACACGATGAATTGGCTTGTGAATAATGTTCTAGAAATTGGTTTGTAAGGAACGTCAAATGAATAGCTTACTCTTCGGTCACGCATGACAAAAAAAGAGGGGGCATGAAATTAAAGATCAGTAAATATAATGAACAGAAGCAATGACAAGGCAACCACTTTGATAAAAAGCCTTGTCTTTAGAAACAAACAGCTTGGTCCTTCCAATCTGCATTTCTATCTCACTTCCACTTCCAAGCTGTCTACTCTGCTTGCCACATGATTCTTTCTCACCTGTCCACTGCCAATGTCAGTGTCAAGTCAAGTCAAGCTGACAACCATCGCTTGGCAGAGCATCATCGCAGAAGCATGCGGGATGACGTGGGGTGATGTCTCTCCCTTCCTCTCCTTCTCCAACTCCCTCTACCTCTCCCCATCCCTCTCACACCACATTACACAACTCGCCACCATGTTCGCTTATGGTAGGTGCTACGAGGCCTTGCGTTGGCACACCCAAGTGCCACTTACAACTTCCTTGCTGATCGCATTCACTGCTCTGAGGAACACACCCTCCAACTGCATCCTCCTACACACGCCCGGGTGGGTAAATGGAGTAGACAGACACTAGTCGCGGTTGCGTCACCTTGAGCAAGTGCAGCATTGCTTCTGTGCCTCATTCCACACGAGACATGTGAACAGCAGCCCTGGTCTTGTGGTCATGACGTGGTACTTCTGAAGTATGTGGGCATGTGCATGTGGAGTAGTGAGTAAGTTATGCGTTGGCAACTACCAATTGTCTGTTCACTTTACTTGATGTTTTAGTGGTACCACAACCACTGTTCATCTAAATTCGGTCGGCGAGTAGTCTAACTGCATTGCTTAACATCATGTCGAGGTGGTGGATGAAGTAGTGAAGGGCAAATGGGTGGCCTAGTCACTGAGTCCTCTCCATGTCGGCATCCGTCGATGAGGTGTTGCATCACTCATGTGAAACACCAGTGGGAGTTCTTCACACACTCATCTCCACAACCCAAAGTGCAGAACCATTTCTGAATGGTGTGTATTGTTGCTCCATAGCACACCCCTGCAAATGCCACATAGCAGACGCTGTGGTAAGCATTTGTAGTCGCAGCTGACTCTGCAACTGCAGTGCCAATCCCATTTTTGGAACAAACAAACCTGACTGAGAGTTGGTGAGCGGAGGCTTGAAAATGGGCTGCAAGTTGGGTGGAGAGGACAATCGGGAGAGCTGAAATAAATGCTGGCTGAAGTTGGTCTGTACTTTCTATTTCGTTGGGCATATCAGTTAATTCTTCACCGCCTTCACAGCCATAAGAAGAACACGTCATTTGTGGACAGGTGGCTGTTTCGTTGGCGAAGTGAAGAGCAAGAGGATGGAACCGATGTGGATAGCGAGGTGACCAGACGGGCTATTGTGATGCTTGCTGAAGCAAAGCATCCTGAAGTGAGTGGAAATTGCAAGTTTGTGTGTCGTCAGGAGAGAACGGTGGATTGTGATGGTGGCTGTTTCAACGACTGTAACACTAGTTGAAGAATACTGCTGCTAGCTTGTTTGACCACTTTATATGCTGCGCGTGACTTTTTCTCTGATTTCCCTCCCTGAGTAGTATAACCATCTTTTAGTGAACTCTTACAAGAGGCAAAATCTAATGCGCCGTTTAAATGCCCTCTGCTGCCGCCTGCCGCATTTTTAGGCAATATACAGCAAGGGTTACAGGAAGTTCCTGCAGCTGTGGCTTTGGACCCGGGCCCAATTCTTTTTATGGGGCAGGCAGACTGCAATTTCCTTAACTAGGTTGGTTAATTTAACATTTGATAATGATACTGAGAGGCAAATGATAGGAAGGTACTGTGTCAATGGAGCGACGTATATTAACGTCTAGTAACCTAGGACGCAGAATGTGTTCTATCTTTTAGAACCTTCCAACAGTTAAGTAATCATTGTCACTTGATAAATACTCTTCACTAGCCTGGGTATGCATAGCTTTAGGTGAACAAAGCACAAGGTCATCCTTTAAAGTCTGTATCAGCCTTGATACAACCCCGACAACGATGACAAATGAATGCAATTGTTACATAACATTCATTCACTTTGGTTTTGACATCCTTGATGGAAAGCATAAATGAAGGCTAAACTTGGCAGAGAGGCCTGCAATACAATTTTCTTAACCGCGCTCACAACACGGTCTTACTGGTGGTTCAAATGCGAGAATGCTATTAAAAAGTTTGTAAATTTCTGGCAGCCCTCCTTTGGTCTTACACACCCAACAAAAAAGGAGGCTTTTTAAAACAAACTTAGTGTACGTCCTAGCAACCGTTGCCAGTGTTTGGATGGCGTGAAAGAACTCCTTCTAAATATTTAAGCACTTATCTTAGCCACGAAATCGCAAACGGTGGGGAAGACATAACAGAAGAATTTTCCAACCATCCTCTTCTGAGTTACGAAGGATTTAGATGAAAAAGAAACCTTACTTAAAGGACCCTCACAATTCAAGATTTGGCAACGAACAGATGGAAGCTGCAGCGGTAATTTGTTGCGATTTTTAAGGACAAAGTTGTTGAACACTCAGCATTCGCGAGACCTTTATTCGCCAGGAGGGTTTAACATTTTTTTGCAGAGGATTTTAAATATAGAGGCTCTTGTGAATACATTTAAGAGAAATGTTATCTCGAGCTCTCCGTAGTTAACGACTAATACGATTAGAAACAAACCTAGTTTTTTCACTGAATCTGGATTGGTCTTCGAAACTAAAACGTAGACAATGGTACTAAAGTAGACCCAGGACCCTTTTGTTCGCACATCTTCGGAGGTACTTGGCTCTCTTGTGCACGAGGCAACTTCATTTCTGCATTGCTAACTGGGTCCTTTGGTTGCCCGAACAGTGACCAATGCGAACTCCCGTCAGGGAGGAAATGCCAACCGACCGTTCAGTGTTGTTGGTTCGTGTCCAGAGAAGTCATAAAGATAGCATTGCAGAAGCGAATATCGTGTTTGTCCCAACTTATCAACTATCTGGAAATACCGTGCGACAGGTTTAATAACCACCCAGCCGTGATGCTTGTTGTCCTGGTTTGAAATGCCTCCGAATAACTCCACCAGGGATCATGTTTAAACGGTCAGAGGCGAGATTGATGCAAAGTGACCTTTGAACGACTCAATGCAATGTTTATTTAGCAGTATGTACCCACTTTGGCATCTTGGATAATTTTTTTGGAGTTCATGATTCTAGTTTAAACTAGTTCAAACTCCTTTGAGTGTTAAATGGGTAATTTCAATTATGCAATAATTGATCTCCAGCCTGATTATTCATTTTCCAAAATCTCATGACCACCATCTTAAATTTCCTGTTTATTACCTTTTTGTAATGAAAGGAATCAATGGAGGTCAATTAACAGTGAAGCCGGCATTGTACAATGCATCATCACTTCACTCAGCATAAACCAGTGTTTTACTACGGCAATACCTACTTCACTCTATTTAGTTGGCTTAAAAGGCCTGTTCATCCTGTCCACGTATTTCAAGTACTACTAACATCAATGCCCATCAAATTACGTAACATTCTACAATCACAGTCTTAAGAACATGCTTCTTAACAATTACTGGAGATCAAGGTGTTTTCCTAAAGTCACTAAAAAGTAATGACCTGTAGTAGAAGACAAATCTTGCAACTGCAAATAAATCCAGCTTAACTGAATGACCAGTGAGATCTAGGGCATTGTTTGCGACACCTTTACCTCAAGGATTCCAAACTACAGGAGCTTTTATGGACTCTTGTAAGGAGGAAAACACAAAGACTTCAATTCTGCATCACTTTGGGTAGGAGAACCCACCGCCAAATATCCTTTTACGCCATTATAAAAGATTTATTCCTCAATTGTTATTGTGACCTGTTTAGCAGCACTCCAGATGCGTCGAAGTCTACCGGCTCTGTGAGTTTTGGCCGCTTTGGCATTTGCATTTGAAGTCATAATTACCTCACTGTTCATCCTACCACTTTGGCAGATGCATAACCTATTGCCGAGTGCTCCAGCCGCCAAGACACAGCAGTTCTGCGTTCGAGAGTTAGCTTAGAACAGGTCTAGATCACTTTTTGAACTTGTATGACAAAGATGGCACAAGAATGAGTAGGACTTTCAAACCCAACTCATCTTCTCTGCAAAGATTTTATTTAGTCTTAAGTGGAAAGATGGCTAAACCACTTTATCTCCTACATCTGCCAGATTGAGTGTCAGAGATTAATCGCTGGAGCTATTTTTAAACCACATCTTTCTGCAGGCACTTTTTGCAAAATAGCGATGTTACGATTTGCCATTAAGATGTCTACTTTGTTCCGTTCGAATGAATAGTTAACAAACAACTTGTGCCAAATTTATAAACCATTCCAGACAGGGATAAGGAAAAAAGTGGCTAGGTGTTTTTATACCTTTCGATGATTAGCTGTCAAGAAAGCGCTAAAACCCATGAAACCGGCTTGTGTACAGCAAAAAATGACGCCCCAGTAAAGAAACTCCCCTGAATACAGACCAAAGGCACCTATAAATACTTAACGCTACGTTTTATTCGCTATAGTGCGTGGACAAGACCAGCGCAGTGATGAGGAATCATAGGTTACATTTAGGAAAAGCAATGCTTAATCTATAGTAAAGACAACTGGGTCAACATGTAGATTTTTGATTTACTTTGGAAAAGGCAGATCACATCAAATCAATCAGAGTAGTCCTTTTGGTTAGTTTTCAGCTGAAGTGAATTGCAAATCTCCACCCAAAATCTCTGCAGTCTCGTGATACCTAGTAAAATAGCTCCTAACCACCTTTCTAATAAATACCTCAACAACTGAAATGTGATCAAGCCCTGAGCTAGTTATTTGCAATGTAGCCTAATCCATCCACTGCCAACCACTTCAGTATGCTGACAAATTATTACTACTTAATTTAAAAAGTAACAATACTTTCGCAATCACCTTTTTGAAGTCCTGCTAAAATTGCTCTTAAAAGGGACGTAAACTAGGCCTGAACATACAGTTTAGTGGAAAGCGTAGGACACTTGAAGAACCAATGGAACATGTCAGACAACTCAACCCTTGAGGCGCTGTCAAAAATTCTGCTGAATGTAACATTTTAAATGTTATAGCAAAAGGGATGCATCTGTTACTCAAGGTGGTTGGCTTCTTCCCGTAAGCCTTTAATGTACACTTCACAAACTGTATAAGAGGTGGCTGCAATATCGTGGTTGGTACCGATTTACCAAACATTAAAAGAGTGAAATACCAACAAAAAAGTCACCTCTTCAAATGAGTAATCTAATGAGTTTTCAAATGACACAGGAACGATCGTTTGATCTCCTCCTTCGTCGCCTCAATTCTACTTCTGTGGCCATTTTGAGTACTGGAAGTTGGGGCGTTAGACCATGTAGAAAGAAGGTAGTTACCTTTGCCAGCAGCCAATCCATATCCGAAATCGCAGTAGAGGTCATGATTCTTATATTTTCCGGATCATCCTCGTCTGCGTGTTGTCGAAAATTCTACACATGGATTAGGCAAAAGTTGAGTGGAAAGCGAACCTGCCTAATGTAGTTGCGGTAGTAGGGCTGAACCTCCGCCGGCAGAAGGCGTACCTTGCGCAGCAGGTAGGCGTAGAGATGGAGCGAAGTTTGAAGCAATTTAGAGCCCGCCATCTGCTACCTGGGGAGGGGAAAAATAAAGACATGCAGTTCGATGCGGTGTTGAAGGTAGGCAACTGTTGCACGAGAACTTGCAAGCCATGCAGATGCCGTTCTTTGCCAACACTTCTAGATCATTTACCCCACATCAGTGCCGGTAAAGTACCGCTAAAATCTACCCCTTTCGGCCATCAAACATGCCTAGAGAAAAGATTTTACTTCAAATGCGAATTCCCTACTAGATATAGATGGTCTCTTAAAAATGCTCTACTAATCTTATTACTTGAAATACCGTACAGCAGGTAAAATAAGTAATATATTAAGCAATCTACCGTGGCAAGTGATGGAATCCTCATCGAAAAAAGCAGTGAACCTAGGAACGGTGATTTCATGAGTACATCGACACCTGCCTTCTTGTCGCCGAATTGGCATGAACCGCAGACGTATGCTGCAATCGTTTAGTAATCAGCACAGGACTACGAAGTTTGGCACTGAGAGCTTGCTCATTTCTCGCCTTTCGCAGGACTTCACAGTTCGCTGTGGGAATGTCGACTCGTCACCTTTTCTGAAGATGAACTGTTTCAATAGCTGAACAATATCCACAATCTTAGTTATTTGGATTGCTATATAAGCCCACAAAGAACGAGCTACGAATTCGCCGTTGGGAGCTGAACAACAATTACTCTAAATGACATCTCAAGGCAGTGTAAAAAGGCTTCTTGGGGAACATCCAGAAAAAGTCAACCAACCGAGGGGAAATTTCATCCTAACAAAACTTCAAGCCGTAAAATTGACCTGCGAGAAGATCCCATACCGCATTTTGGGATGAGGCGGAGACCGCCTCATCCTCTGTACTCCCCTCACAGTTCTCCAAGTGATTGCCAACTCTCCTCGGCATTATACTATGACATGTGAGAAAGACAGTTAGAAGGTAAGAGGCCAGGTCGTTTTGTCCTAGAAACCGGGGCCGAAGGTGAGGATTAGAGCTTTTGAAAAGCATTTCGACAAATGTGCTGATAGACATGCCGCACTTATTTGCTTCGTATATCAAAAACCACACTTTATTACATCATACTAGTCAATAGAAACCCAGGAAACGTAGGCTACCTAGCCGCACTTGCTGTCACCATAAAGCAACACTAAAATCCAGAGCAAAATGGGTACACACACAACGCAAATCGCTGAAGGTCTAAATGCAAAATGACTCCAGTATCGATCCAAAATGCAAGCACTGGGACATGCAGAATAAAAAACATCTACCACATCCACAATTTCAGGATACTGTCTAGAATGCTGGCTCAAGTGGAGGCGTAACCGTTTAAAAGGCACTTAATATTCGAAAGCACAAAATCGAAGCACAAACACACAAAAAGTAGAGCGGGGCTCATCACAACGTAAAAAAAATATATTTGCTATTTTAAGACATTAGCTACAAAAGCTGTTCCAGCTAGGCAGCAGCCAAAGCCATAAATCCAGCGAAATTCCAGCCACTAAAATAGAGGAGAGAAGAGCCACACCTCGAACCCTTATTTATCAAAGGGAAAGATCCAGAATTTGACCTCCTTTCGAATGGGCAAGAGGTCCAGCCGACCTGCCATAGGGAAGTTTATCCTATCACCACTGGCCACTACCGCAGTGGCTTCGGCATCCGTGAGAGAGAGCGGTAACTCATTCTCGGAATCGGATGATGACGATGAGGTGAATTTTGGTGTCTTAGAGGGAGTGGAGGGAGTACAGGTAAGAAGATGATCGTCCGCGAGATGGGGAGTGAGGAGAGGTCGCTTTTGGCCCGAGGCAGTGGCGAGGGCGGGCAGGAAGGGGTGCACCGAGACGCTATGACAGCTGTCCTCATGGCCGCGCCACACTGATGCTAGGCGCATCGTTAGCAGGTCGTAGCAGGACACCGCGCCTGTCTGGTTACCCGTAAAGAGATATCGTCCCGTACTGAGCGAAGGAAGAGGGGAACCCCAGTGATACTAGCCAACAAGTCATTCCAATCAATCCGCTTCACAGCTCAGTAATAAATGTCATAAGTAAAGCATTATAGTTAAATGAGCAGGCACCAAGACCATAACTCGCAAAGGACAATGCAAACCCCATGGTTAGCATGCCTTCCAATTTTCTGGTGCAACTAGAAATTACGCCCACAAAATCAACTCACGACGAGTCTACATAGGGATATTCGTCTTCGGGTCCCAATAGTTACGTTCACTAAAGATATTTTACGCAGCAAAGTACTTTTAACGACAAAACGTTGTGACCTGGCTTATTTCTTATTCAAGAAGATGAGAGGATAAAATGTTTTTGGGATTAAAAGGGAGTTGAAAAACAGGATATCAATGCTGTGGCCCGCAGGTCTCAATGAAAAGTTGCTGTTGCTAGCGAATGGTGGTAATATCTAAATTGTTGAGGACTTTTCGCTTTTAAGCAAGTAAAAAACTGTTCCAAAAACAGCCAGGAAGAAGTTGTAGCTAACGTCCACTCCACGGTTTAGATGGGTCCCATAACAGGCGGTCAAGCGTTTTGACTGTTTAAACGGTGAATTACACGGATGAAAAGAGAAGCTGTGACTTACGGGTCCACGTCAAATTGGAAGCGCTGGTAGTTTTCTACTCGGCGAGATAGAGTAGCTAGTGGCGTTTCGGATTTCAAAAAGCGCGAATCCCACACATATATCTACAACAAGGTATGGATAACCATAAGGGCCAGAATAGCGCTGACCATCAAACAAACCTGCACTGAATTGTTGGCGTTTAGGGGCTTTGATTACCCCACACATATTTATTGCAAGTAGAAAAAACATCAGTACAAAAAAGGATGGAACGCCGTGTTTCGAGTCGCTCACTATATGAGAGTTATCCGTTGCAAATCGACTCCAGGAGAAGCGATGGTATTAACTCAACAACTTAGGCATGAGATGCAGAAGCACAAGACCCAAGCCTATTAAGAAGGCAGGCCGTCGTGAAGCAAAGTTACGACACTAATAACATTCGCTAGCTAAACGGAACCAGTACAAAGAAATTTGTGCACGACGGTAGCGCGGTCTGTGCTATGAAACAAAATACAGGTACAAAGCCCCACAATATCAAGCCAGCTATCACCTATTAATTCGACCCATATTTTTTCTTCAGAATTGTGAGTACAAAGTTACGCAAGGTTGAGACTCCATTGATTCATTGTAGATTAATAGTCTACGATATTAGGCGTCCACGGCTGGCAGAGGATATGTAGAGGACAAAGCACATCATTAAACCAGCCAAATGTGGAGGTGAAGCACGGAAATACAGAAAATAGTCTGCCTCTTCTGTTGACATTGAGAATCTATCGGAACGGTGTCAATCAAGTAGCTCTAGTAGAGGCTCTGTAAACCGGTTTTCGAAATTTTGGCAAAAGCCGCTTCCTCCAAAGGGCTTAACAACATCACAAAAAGAGGAATAGACGTACGCTTCCGTCCGAACGACCGCCAGCAATGAGGTACCAAGGCACAACCCCGGAAGCTGGAGTGACAAATTGGACCTGGCTAACGCCTCTTCGGGGTCCCTGGAGGATGGGCGAGACGGCCTCACCGCCTCCTGACTCCGAGTAGACGGCTACCGTGCCGCCGAAGGTGCCAACCGCGTAGACACTTTCAGCACTATCACCACTGACACCATTCAGCACCGGCGCCGATAGTGCCGAGAATATTCCACCTTGCTTTGATCGCTCTGCAAAAGAAAGTTTTTTTTTCCATTCAAAATAATCACTACTTCGGGGAAGCACACCCCTTCCCTCTACCTGCACGACTGCTGAGTGAGAAACAAGGATGTGACGATCAAGTAACGTTGATTTTTTAAGAAGAAAAACTCACGTCCTAGTGGTGGTCGACGTTCCGAGCGAGAACCAGGTCTATCGACATGAAAAACTTGAATGTAGCGACGGAAACCGCAGTATAAAAGTCTGCCATCTGTGGAAAAAGCCACACTCTGTGGTGATGTAAATTCTCCCTACAACAGATTATTTATGGTTTTGAAATGACGAGAAATGTGGATTCCGTCTCATCCATGGGTCTTACCAAATGATTACTGGGCAGGTAGGTGGCTCGCTGTGAACCATCGTAAGCGTCCCATAGACGGACTGGCATTCGTCTACCGGTACTTACAAAACTGAAGAGGCATACAGCATATGAATTGAGTGCAAGGGAAAAGTTGTAAGCATGCATCTTACCAACAGGTGGAAGGGTCGTCGGATCGCATGTACGGGAACCAGCAATAATCGTACACGAGTTCACATTCGGGCATTCGCAGTACGACAGGCTTTTCGTGAGAGATTATCAAAGTAGCGCAAATACAAATGGGATACATGAAGATGTGGCCAGGCAACTCACAATCTCTGTAGTCAGCGGATCCGTATCGATACTAAACTTTTCGCCGTAATTCGTCAGGGCTGGTGGAAAGTCAAACAGTCGAAAGACATTGTCGAAGCTAAGAGTAAGCAGACAACATCCATCTGGAGACCTGAATGAATGAATAAATAGCCAATCGAGGCAAATATGCAATCTAACGGGACCAACGTAAGGGACTCACCACTTGCACCCACGAAGATAATTATTATATAGATACACTCCATGATAATCGCAAGAAAACTCTTTGTCAATTGTTGTAAAGAGTTTCGGCTGGGAGAAGGTCCAGTCAACAGGATAGTCTACATAGCAGAAATATGTGACCCAGTTAACACAGGATTTTCCCACCCAAATCAAACACTAATCAACACCACAAACTCGCCTTCACAGTGGCCTTCAAAGTTTTGATCCATGGGTTCCTCTTCAGCCTCAGATGGTGTCACGACGAGTGGTTCATTGGAAATATTCACCGGAGCATCAGCCCCACCAGGCTTTAAACCAAGATCCAAAGTCCCACTTGAAACCAGAGGAGAAGGTTCTTTGATGTTTTCTTCTGTTGCCATTGTTACTACTGCAAAGGTTTCAACGAGTTCAGTGGTAGACTGAGATTCTGGAGCCTTTAGTGAAGCCGATCCGGGGATTTCGTTTACGGGTACCATCTTAAAAGCCTGCGTTTCAGCGCGACACTGTTGAACTTCGGACGTAGAATCCTAGGAAGAGGTGGAAGCATTACCCATGTGAGCCAAAGCAGTGAACTACACCAAAAGAGAAGAAGGGAGGAAGGTGTATCTATTAAGCAGAAGCTGCGCAGCTAATCTAGTTTCAGAGTAAATGAGGAGCCACAGGAACACCCTTTATCAGACTGAGGATTATTTGCTATCCTAAAACCGGATCGGATTAACTCTTCCTCGTAGTCCAGTCTAGAACCCTCGAGGAACTGCATTGACTGGGGATCAACGACGATTTTCACACCGGAATGCTCAATGATACTTAAGGGGATATTAAGTCAAACCATACTTACATGTCATCACCGCTTAGGTTCTTATCAATCTCATACTTGTACTGAAAACCAGAGCAACCACCACTATCCACCATAACTCGCAGTAACCCATGGTCCTCTCCTAGTTCCTTCAGTTTCTAATAAAATACAGCTCACCCCCCGTAACATTCCCACTAACCTTTACACAAGACGGCGAAAAGATTATTTTATTATTCACGGTAGATAGGAAAGCAACTCTTACAACCGGACCTGCTCTACGGAATACCGGGCGCAGCCTCAGCATGTGCGCATGGGACCCAGGCTTAAAAGTAATTAGTTACGCTTTGCCAAATCCATACTGATGGGTTAAATCAAAGACGACTAAAACAACCAGCACCATCTTGAAAATCCTGAAATTCCTACATTACACCTATGCACCTTTAAATGCTTTTCAGGCGCTTAAATTAGGAATTATTTTGTCATTTAAAAGGACTTTTATTAGAATTCGAAAAATAAATAGTAAAGAAACCGGTAATGCGCCTTTTTATTCAAATATGTACTACCTGTCTACCAGCATCCAGCTAGCTTAAATATTTTGCATTTTTAACTAAATTTTTGGATTTTTAAGAAATAACTAGCTCATTTTGTTTTAGTAGAACTTTGTTTGTAAAATTAAGAGGTAAACTTAGGACATCCTCTCTACGTGTCGTAGAACCTCAGTAGGCCACTGTATTGTAATGTTTTGATTGCTTTTTTAGACGTTCCACATTTCTTGTGCTGGCACTGAAGGATATGGTTACTGTGCTTTAGCTGGGTAGCGTGGACTTCGTGCTGTACCGGTGGCCCCTCAGTCCTTCTGTACATCGCAACGCATGTTCCGGCCGAGCATTGTATTTTCTCAGCTTCAGGAAAGCCTCTACGCACTGCAGTACCCGTTCAAACACTTTGAATATGGTGTGGTATTAAATAAAACTAGGAACAGCCAAAAATCTCCTTATTGGTGTTCTCAAAGACCTTTTAACTTATTCCGTATGCTTGAATTTACGCATACACTAACTGGCGCCAATTCCACCTCTGTCTTTTGCTTGACTGAAGCGAATGGGCGATTTAGAATGAATAAATCCTCTCGTTTAGGGCAATGTCAATGAAGTTTGAGTGCAAGGCAGAGGAACTACTTCAGGGCCTGCGATTATTTATATCCTCATACACATATCAACCGTCATCAAATTCTATCGTATGAAACGTCTTTCGTAGTGGACACCACGCGCGCGAAACCATGCAGGCGATAGCACCGTTCTCCCCCTCCAAGTTACCCCTAATCTTGCATATCGGCAGGACTATATAGGAATGATGTCAGTGCGGAAGCAGTCACATGCCCAAATCTGAAAAACCCCAGGCTGCCTTGCTTGACTTCTGGCCTTCAGACCAAGCGCGCCTCCATCCACGACTTCCAAATATTTTACCCGAAGCCATAAAACTGATACACTGTTTTCACATCAGGACCGGCCGAATATACTGCTGGAAGAGACTACGAACATGAGTGAGAGCCCCACAACTGATCAGCCGGGCTGAGAACCGTAAAAGGGTATGAAGTGCCAGGGGGTGGTACTTCGTTTAGCGACAGTGAAAATCATGCACGGCAAGGAACTAAAACTCAATGAAAGGAACATTTTGAAGACCTCAACTCAATTCACAATTTGGAGATGAAGAACAGGATACGATTATGCCTGAGTACATGTGCAATACATGTTTAAATGTACATTTTGGGACGCAGGAAGCCCAACTACCCCAAACCTTCAGCCGCGCAGATATCACCAGCTCCCAGGTGGGGAGACAAACACAGATCTCCCCCTCTCACAAAGCTGGTAGCTTGTAAAACACCCATGATATACAATGTGAAACGTGTGCCAACAACTGGCCTTCTAAATCTGGGGATAGGAGAGAAAAAGAAAATATTGCACATAAATCAAGGTAAAGTGAATGATAAAATGGAATGGCGTCACATTCAATGATAGTCGAAGATGATGTTTATTGTTCCACTGGTTCATCATGAGGAGGGGCAGGGAGGTCTTGGGATCCGGAAGCACGGTCTTCCTCCACGTCTACGTCGAAGGGATTGCGTCCTCTCGTAGTGTGGCAGGGGCAGGGTGAGGTCTGCTTGTTGATCGCTCCCGCTGACGGGGCCGCCGCCGCCGCTGCTTCAAGTTGAGTGCGGCTCATGGGAATCAGAGGAGGAGGCGGAAGTGGGGCCTCCACCGCCGCGCCATACATCGGGCGCTGTCTGCGATGCAACGAGCAAACAGACCGTCACAGATCAATAACTGAGCGAACAGGCGTACTTAAGGTCCACCTCAGATATCTCAGGGGTAACACTTTCACAACGCACTAACAAAAGGAATAGGCTTTATTCTGGACCTAATATCATACCTCTTTTTCGAATATAACGCTTAAGAAAGTAATTCTCTGCTTACATCCAATGTCGATTCGCTTGATTCATACTGCTTATGGTCAAGAAAGAACTGAATCGCTCACAAGGCAGCCCATTTTGAAACGTTTGCGACGGTTATGGGTCCTTGATTCGAGTCTTAAGGCGGATGTGGGATTCCGCAGTCTAAACAAAGCAGATATCCTGATTTGAATTGTTTTAGATTACTGTGCTTAGTGTCTTTGTTTTATCCAAAAGCACTTTCACATTGTTTAGGCTATGATTATGGGGGTTGAAGAGGTGCCCTAGTTAGAATGAGCTAGGAGCACCTGAAAGTAGGATTTTACCGTCCCATACATATCATAGTAGGCGACGGTATTACTCTCGACTTTTTTACTATTCTATCCTATAAACAACTTTACATCATCCATCACTAGATCAAAAAATATGATGTCATCCCACAAGTTTGTAGCTTAGGGAAGCCGTCAACGATACATCTTAATCAGACAGAGTGCAACAAAGTTCTAGGAACGAGCTTTCATGGTGGGATTTTTTCCATCCCTTGACAAACATCTGTGATTTGAAAGCGACTCGTTAAGAGCTTGAACGAAAGAAAGACACCGAAAGTGAACAAACACAAATTAAATGTCCGATTGAATTAATTTTGACACAATTGGATTCCAGTAATGGTAGTAATGCAATCATTGCACAGAGGAAGCAGTGACTCACCTGTCGAGAAATGCGCGTCGCTCTGCCGGGAGCACCGGGGCCAAAGGTCGATCGGTGAGGGGTTGGGGCGGCCATGCGATGTTGGTTTGAAGCCGATTTTCTTCCATAGGGGCGTATGGGGGCGGAAATGTCTCGGTGTCGAAGTAGGTGAATACAGAGGGCTCCAATTCCCCCTCATCCTGTCTGCCCGCAGTTACTTCCATCTCGTCAAAGGCTGTGAAGGACCCTCGATTTCGCCGCCGATCCCGACGCCAATATTGAAACAGACGCTGCCTCAGTGGCCACCAATATGAAGACCTTGAGGTTGTAGTTACTACCGCCCCCGTTGGCGCCGCCATTAGTGGTTCGCACAGTCCTCCTGCTGCCTGCCCACGGTTGGCGTTGTGGTCCCGGGAGTCGCTCAGGCGGAGGGCGCACAAAGTTATGAGACCCGCTAGCACGCTTCCACTTAGCCATACCACCAAGAAGATTGTGTCTGTGAAGTGGAGAGGGAAAACATTCACAATGTTTTTCCCCAATCACGGCGTAAATACGCCTTCGTTGAAGATTTTATTCTATCCTTTCCTCTGCTCCACACAACGCGGATTAGTCAATGATTAGACTTTATTGAATTTAACTCGTATCTGATAAAGGATCCGATAACGATGCAGACGTTTCCCTGGAGGTTTATGGCATGAAGATTTCATATCCCAAATACTCCCCTTTCGTGCAAAAGGCAACGTGCCTAATAAATCAATTCGTTGTAACTCAACAGTTGGATGAAGCTATCGGTGGAAGCAGATAAAATAAGAAAAACACAGACAAGTGCCAGATTATTTCTGCAAATCCAAATAATCAATTTCAAGGAACCAACCCCAACCTTAGCTACCGTGCAGATAAGAAAAAGAAACGAAATTGAGCTCAAATATTTTAATAAGCTCTATTGCTCCCATAAGAATACAACAATTTTAAGAGCCACCCCCACGACAATTGGTCGTCAGATCGGTTACTATGACCAGCTTATTGCGTTGGAAAAATACATCACATCTAGCGACTACGCCTAGTGAGCAAATAAGTAAATCGTAACACCTTTGAAGGTTGTATTTAAGATAATCAGGGAGTAACTAAAATATTTTGAAAGTTTGGCATTGATATCACAAGGGTGCAAGTACTCAAAAGGGTCTTTGAACAAATATTGCCACCTTAGTTGTCCATTAAGATAACTGGAGACATTCGGTTAGTAAAACTGGCAATATATCACTGTTCACGTAAACTTAAGTAGTCAATCATGAAGAAATAGGAATCGTTTATATGTAAAGGCGTCTGTACTGTATGAGCTATAATAATTGGAAAACTCAGGAGCTCATAAGTCTTAGGCTCTACAGTGCCTGCATGGCTCCCGCAATAATTGACCGCGACATCGACTACCTTATAGCTGGGTCGAAAAAATGGCACCAAGCATGCGGCTCCTTCAGAAACATTAGAAGGTGAGGTTTGCAAGCAGATTGACTAACCATTTCTGCCGTAAACAGAGATATCATGAACACTTAGACGTTCCTCCGGCCATGTCAGAATAAGAAATTCATCCACCAGAATGTAAGGTAGTAGAGAATTGGGGAAAAACAGCAGCGCAACACAGTTAAGACCGATATAGAGCCCAGTCAGTGCAACTGACAGGCCAAATGCCTAAAATAAGGTACAAGTTATAAGGCTAGCGGCTAACAGATTTCTGGAAAAGATAGAATTTTATTTCAACAATATTTAGAACAATAAATCCTCGAATTCGAAGATCTCAGACTCGCAAAAATATTTCGACTCGCAATTTGACACATTCATTACGATTACCTCGAAAAAAGTCGGATTTCACAGTTCAAATATTTTATTATACTAATATGGCACAGATTGTTTGCATCTTGCCTTCTTTCACTTCCTAACCTAATTCATTTACTTTTAGTTAAAAACGTCACATACATGTGATTTGTAGGCAAAGGCGAGAAAATCGGAGCGTCGCATATGTTAGACGCTAGCAGAAAACGAGTTAAAAGTGCATAAAAAGTAAGTATGGGACATACCATGTTTTTGTAAATATACATTAGTGCAATCAGCACAATGTAAATGAATACGAAGAAGCATATATGTCCCGGGGGATTCTTCAAGGCATCAATGTAATCTGAAGAGGGAACAATGTGTCATTGTAGGTTCGGCTCAGGTGCATGAATATCCACATATACAGCAGCGTACTTAGGAGCGAGCCCACAAAGAGGGAAGTAAGAAGCAATACAGCAGGCAGTACGGGAACCAGCCTTGCCAGTCGCCATAACCGATACTGGTTCGATCGTCTGCTATAGCAACAGCAGCAGAAAGTATTTTTCAATGTGGTGGTAGCAGTGGAAATGCCTTCACCTGTTCCAAAAGTGAAATTAGAGTGGCTTCTAGGAAATCCAAGGTGAGAGGACCGCTCAGGAAAAAAGTGGTCCGCAAACGAGCTCCCATTAGTTCTGCCATCATCCACATCTCCTATTGCCCCGTAGCTGCTGTAGAAGGGTAGCTGTGGCTCATTTAGGGGGTTGAATATACTTGGGGATAGAGGAACTGTGTCTTGTACGTAGAACTTTCGAATGCAGCAGCAGTAAATCAGAAACATTAACAGGCAGCTCGTGAAAATTGGTATCAGCACACCAACTACAACCAAATGAATTGCTAAAGGTGCAAACAACCAAAACATGACTAAAATTGCATTAGGTATAACCAAAGAAGTATTCAAATAAGATGAAACTTGCCACTATCGGATAGGTGGGAATGACGGTAGAAAACCATAAGACAAATGAACGAGGACATCATTGCAATAGAGGTACCGCAACCTAGAAGTATTAAACCATCATCAAAAGTAAAACATACGTAACCACACAAAGTAGCTGCCAGCGAGAGCGTACAGTAAAGCTGCCAGGAAGATAATTCCGATGCTAATTCGGGTTCCAGTTGAAATGCCGGAAAAAAGATCACAAGTCAACTGATCGGATTTGGTGTGAATACGGTAAAAAGACTGCTCATCAGCATGGGGACAAGTGTATAAAACAGTGGGAGCGTAGGCCACAAAAGTGGAGCTCTTCATTTGGGAACGGGAACCCGTCTTGTACTCAGCAATCACATTCACAGCTGACGCAGTCCCCAGGTGTCGAGCGATCTTAACCTCATAACTGTTGTCACCGTAAAGTTTTAAGTCTCTAGTAAGAAGAAGTATTGGTAAGTAACAAAAATATGCCAAGATAGAGAGTAGCCATTTCGAACCAACTTGGCATTAATACTGGCAACGAAAGTCCCACGCAACGCCGCATCCCCGTAGGAGGAAAGACGATTTAGTACACATAAAACGTCACCAGTAGAGGGACTAACATAAGTACCACCAGAACCACCGCTCGTTACCAGTGGAATGTGGTAGATGTGGTAGACAAGATTAACGATGGATGATGCATTTGCCTGAAACCCAGACAGGCATGCATCTGCAGAACCTTGTGGGGAGGAAGCGGCATAGAATCGAAGCGTCGATGTCCACCATCGCAGCCTCTCCGATGAAGTACCAGGAGTATCATCTAGCAAATAACTCGGTTCGCCTTCCCAACTGGTGATGATCGTAGATGCGGAAAAGCGGGCCGTAGAGTCAATTCCACAACCACCCGGTATAGCACCTAAAGTACTTCATTAGGAGCCCGGCAAGGTTTACTTTCAGCATCATAGAGAGAAGCTCTAACAGCTGCTAGAAGTGGTTGAGAATGAAAGGAATGAACAAAAAGAATCTGTGACGCGTTTGTAACCCTCTCCCGGTTGACAAGTCCAAGATTATAGCCATATTGGGATGAAGCAGCTGAAAATTCCTCCAACAAAGAAGCCCATATTTTATTGAAAGGACTGTGTATAGAAAAAGCCAAGAACCGCGAGGGGTCAGTCGCAATGCCAAATGAAAAAGAATTTCTGCCCGGCTTGATTGTGATCTCATTCCACGTGCCGATCGGCAAGTCATCTGTTAGTTGAAGGCTTTCTAGATGGTGTGTTAATTATCAAGCACTATTTACTTACTTCCAAAAACAATTAAAATGCAAAAATACGGCGTAACCTTCAGACTCATTTTCAAATTCTCCCCTAAGTTGATCGAACCATAATGTACCAATCCCTACAGCGCCCTAATTTAAGTGGTGGAAACAAAGCACACAAGCATAGCTCGTATAAATCGAAATAAAAGGGCTTTTATTTTCAGTAACATGAACTCGCAATTGTTTTTACTGAATTGTTAGGAAATGAGCTAACTTGAATTGCGTTTTAATGCTTGTTTATTTGCGCAGTCGGTCAGCCTACTCTTACCACTGTCCATTTGTTACATCTTTGTTTCCCTTTGATTCGCCGTGACTGCGTCCGCGCAAATATTTTTCTGGTTACAAAAATTATGTTGTAACTTTGATGGGTTGTTATCATAAACTGTACCGCGTTGAGAGTTCCCTGAAGACGCAATACTAAGTCGGGTTATGCATGTTCGACGTGCGGAAGAGCCGTGGGGCTACTGACACAGCTCCGGGGTGGTTTTACCAGAGGGAGTGTAGTGGTCAGTCCCTTCAGTGTCCACGTAGCCAAAGAGAAAATCAAACCGACAACCCACGTGCTGCGTTACCTTCTCTCAACATTATATGACTTGTATTCAAGAATACCAGTTGATTGAATAGCGTTGAGCGCATAACTGGATTTTGAACTTATTTACTATTGCATGCGAGCCATCAACTATGAATACGCTAGACAATAATTGCACTACTCCACCCACATATGAATGCAAATAAGATTGTAGTAAATAAAACAGCGGTGATTTACTAACTTAGGGCTACCCTGTTATTTTTGTGGTTCGACTAGTCCTTATTTTCATGCTGCTATTAGCTGTTTTTTTCAAGTTTTACAACAGCTTCCCATCTTTTCTGCTCCGTTTTGTCATTTTAGTCACCACCCTTCTGTAATCTGCGACCATTTTGCAAATGCCCCTAATTATGACTCCAATTATCTAAATACAGGAACTTGCCTTATATAATACGGGGAATGACGCAAAATAAGTGTAGTTCTTTACAATAGCGTTAATATAATGTAAGTTCCTTGCCAATCGTTCATCACTTCCGAGTGATGATTTGTGGAGGCAGGAAGCTTTAGGTTTTAAAACAGCGCACACTCCATATCTCTTGTGATTTTCAAAGGGCCTATTCTCAAGGATACTTGAGAATCAAATTATTTCATTGAAAATGCAACATGAATTGAATAGATGGTAAAAATTACATATGTGTGTGTCTTTTACGGCATTTCTCCCGTACTATTTTGGGAAGACTCTGTGGAAAACGATTTGATGCTATTTCTACGCAAGCTTACAGTAAGCAGTTTTTCACTGTCGATGAGGAGCAGCTAGGTTTAATTGCTTCTCAATATTTAATAACGACTGCTTGGAATACAGGAGACTATTTTGATATATAAGTTAACGATACTCAGACTATTGTTGAAATGCAACAATACAAGTTAACTCAAAAAGTAGCATGGAAACTCGAAGCCTACCAAAAAATCCATTACCAAATATTTAAACAAATCGCAGAAATGAGCTAAGGCAATTTTCCAGTGCCCTTACTTCTTAAAAGGATGACTAAAATGGAAATATGTAAATAAGCGGCTGTAATGCTGGTTCGCTTAAGTGTACCTTTGAGGCGGAAGGCGGTCAGTAAATACAAGTTCCGTAACGAATCGGACGCTATCAGTCTCTTTAGGAGAAAACGTACCCTAAACACGCTTAAACCGTCCACCCCATCTACTCGTCCCAAGGGTATGAAGACTGAGGTGGCAATACTTCGGTGGGAATGGGACGTTTTTTAACAGGAATGAAGGACAAGGCCCGTGGATCTCCTCTTCCATACTCTTCGACATGTTTATTAAAATAAGTAAATGGGGGAAGCAAGTACAGTGTTTGGGGGAGGGGGGTGTGAACACGGAACCGCTCTCGGGATTTCAGGGCGTTGACGCCTACGTCAGGAGGTTCGACTCCTCTGCCCGCCTCCTATCTGAAAGGTACTTTAAAACAGCATAAGTATTATAGGAATAAACTGACATGAAGAAGACATTACTTTAAGCAACTTGCGCAGTTTATACCCGCTAAATTCCTCTGTATAATCGACGATTAAGAAGTGGGTTTTTTAGAAATCATTTTATGTAACTGTCTTGGGTACCCACAACGAAAAAATTCACCTTGATGTTTTCAATTTCTTATAAACGTGATTGGGTATCCACATCAGGCGTATTTCCAATTCACGCTTGTATTTGAAACCACCCTTTAAATTGTGTATCTTGCCAAGGCAAACTGTATACGTTATTATTTTTAAGTGTGATACAGACCACGGATGGTTCAAAACGCCATCTGACCCAGCCCTTGCTAACGCCGGGTCCCTTCCTACCTTCGGCCAGGTAAAAAAATAAATAAGGGCAGTTTGCCAGAACTGTGCCTTTGAAAGGCATAGTAGGAGTTTTAACATCCACAAAATGAGGCTGATTTAATTAAATATAACTCCATTTCGACTGATCATTGCAGACAGTTGTCTAGGCAAGATGATAAGAAACTACACCTGCAATTGGCAAAAGCAATGGAGGTAGACAGGTAATCTTCTAAGACAATGCTTTACTTCATTTTCCAGAATGATGCAGGACTAAGCGTTATTTTTTTTAAGCTTGGGACAAGAGGTGCATGGCTGACGGTTGAGTTAATGTGCGTCTCTCTGGCGTCTGTGAAACTTCAATGGACGACAGGACTGGGTGTGATTCGGAAGTAAGTGTAGGGGCGTAGCCCAAGTTTGATAAATGTATATCCCTCCTTCCCACCCGCTCCTCGCTCTTCCTCTTTCTCGCTTCCTCCAAACCTACATTGCTCTCCTCTCCCTTGACCGTGGGCTATTTCAGTCCAAGTCGCGGGAGATGACCGCGTCGAAATCCATTATGTCATCGTAAACACGAGAGAAGGGGAACTAGAAGGCAGGGCAACTGGACAAAAGTAAAGGATTAAGAAGAAGATAGATAAAAACAGCCCTTTCAATACAGTATGGTGGTGTTTATTTTAAATTCTTTTTACTGGGCACTTTTGGGAGGACCGTCTCGCGACAACACTATTTAGCCATTCCAGAAGACCAAAATTTTTGTGTCGTGTTTCTTGCATTGCCCAAATCAAATTTTAATCCACAATGTAAATGTTATCTATGCCTTCACCTCCTGTCGTAAAAAGCACTAGGGAAATCTAGTTAATTTATTCATGTCTATAACTTTTTTAAATCTGTATAAACACTTGCATTCTAAGGTGCATATTACTCTTTAATCACATCTGATTGCAAAACTTTGTGCAATTCTGCCGCTATCACAAATAGACTTCATCTTTTTTATTTGTGTATATCGCAATCTTGACATTTAATATAAAATCTCAGCACAGTATGGCGCATTTCCCTACCTCCATCAAATGGACAACAGCCTTACCTTCGATTCCGGTATGGCTCGCCGCGATGTCGTGTAGTACGCCATGGGAATCTCTGAAATGCGACTGTTAGCTGCACAAGGCAGTACACTACTCTTTGCTGCCCTCTGACCAATATCCTCCTATTCTGAACTCTCGCACCATAAAGTGTCAATTGAACCTAGTGCCACCTGAGCTAGTCTACTTTAAGAGGTGAGTCTGAAGCTTTCAGTCGGACTTTTTGTATAGTATTGCGAAAAGGTATGTCATTAGGCCGTGCAATGAAGAAATAGTTGGAAATTTGTGATTATGACGATGAATCACCCAAAAAAGGATTGAATATCTTTTCTTTATTCCTGAAGTTAAAGATGTGGTGATTCGGGCTAAACGTGTCCATAAAAAAGTACAGTGAGGATTAACTTTGTGGGGTGAAACAATTGGTCTCCACCTATATCAGAGGGGAAGTCGTGTAATCCAAGCATATTGCCACATCACAGGTATTGATGGATAAAAATAAGTGGATTTCGCTTTACCCTTTTTACCTTATAAAAGCACAATGAGGGGATTGTTCATTACGAGCTTTTTGCTAAAGGCTAAGTGACGATTATAGCTCAAAATTAAAAATTCAAAGGCATGTGGGAGAAACTGCTTTGGAGGCAGTCAGGACTAGTTAAGCCATCGGAAGAAAGTCCTGTTCTCATAAAACAGCACATGACCCTACACCTCATACCGCCCGCTGCAAACTTCCACAGGCGTAAATTTGCACTTCAGTTAGGATGGAAGAAAGACGACGCCCAATCCCCACCCCTCATATTACCTTCTCCTGTTTAATGTAACCTTTCAACGGCATTACAAAGCCACATACGAAGTAGGGTAGACTGGTAGAAATTGGCATTGAGGAAGAAGAGGGGGAGCCAGGTTTTTGGCTCTAGGGATCAAGGGTTATGTAAAAGTCAAATTTTTAAGTTTTAGGGTTGCTGAGACAATCATAGCAGTGGTGAGCATTCCAAAGGCTATATTTATGCTTAAAGAAGTCCCCTGAAGTTACCTCGTTTTGCTATAAGAATCACACGAACTTATCTATTGGTCGAATACTGCACAATCCAGCAAGCAACATTCTATAAATGATTAATTTGAAGGGCAGGATACAAGCTTTCAAGGGGAATTGTGTCCAAAAAAACCAAGACGAATATAGCAGTCGCTCAGACAACCTGTCACCGACGCATTGACAAACGAGATGTCGCACATTCGCAACCAATAAAAATCGGGGATGTACCTGGCGAGCAGTGGCTACCCAACCCTCGCGAAGGCGGACTTTCTTCCCTACTATCTGATGAAACATGGCAGAAGCGGAGGTATGTGGTCTCTACGCCTTGTTAAAAGTCACCGAAATTTCTATGCACTCATGGTCCTATCACCATGTTTAGCTCCCTTGATTAAGATAGCAAAAGAATGCAATGTCAAGGTTTTCTGGTAAATCTCAAATGGAGGCGCGGATGAAAATTTTGTGATAATAAAAACACCCGTTTTCTGCATCTTTTCTCATAACGTCTTCACACTTAACCAAATTGGTCTGCCGCATGTTACGCAACATAAAACGAGCGCCCTTTTACTTCTGTTAATAAGATGAAAAGCAAAAAGTTCTAAGTTGGATGTTTTCGTCGTTTATTTTTAGGTTTTATTTATTAGGTGCAGTACGTAGCAATCATTGCTATTGCAATTTTACTACTTCATAGATTTTCTTTTCGAATTTACCCGACATCTTTACCTGAATATTACTCATTCAAACGTTTTTTCTTTGGGTAGTTTTCAAAAAAGCAGTAAAATGTGACTTTCCACTTCATTACTAAAGTATTTTATTTTAGAACATTAGAAGACTAAAGACCTGCAACTATGGCAAAAAAGAAAGAGTAAATGGAGGACGGGATCGGTAACAGGCATAACTTTTTTTCAGAAAGACGTGTCATTTGATGAAAAAGTCCTCGTCTAATAAAAAGTGGTTTATTTAATGGGGGAAGTTTGAGGCTCTTACTTAAGTACATTAGAACGCATGCCTTTTGTAAATGGGGAGAGCGATCGCGAACGAAACGCATCAACTTTTTCCATCATTTAGCGTAATTGTTTTACTTTCCAATTAACCATAGAACAAGTGAGAGCCAGTTTAGGTATTTTAAATTGAGTGTGTGCATCAAGCTGAGCTGCCACCTTTGCGAGTATAGACTTTGGTATTAAAATTTTTTGGTGATAAAAACACGGTAAATGTAATTTGATTTGTTTATGATGTACGTAGACGTTATCCGTTGCCTTGTCGGATCAGATGAGCTTAAAATCTTTTTCCTTTTTTACTTGTCAGTGTGTCAATCTATAAGGTGGTGGTATATGCTCTTTGAACCCTTGATGTTGTCATAGGCTCGGTGTTCCTCCCTTCCACCTCAGTCTGCATGCCCTTGGAACGAGCAGACGAACTGGACGAGGCCATGAATGCTAGGTAGACATAAGTAAGGGGTACAGAGGTGGCATGGTCTAAGTGTGCTCACGGAGTTCGTAGTTGCTAGCTCAAACAAACGCTTTTTACAACGTTGTTCATTTTAATCTAGACAGGACTTCACAGTGTCATATGCTGTAGCCCTACATAGTCCAAGGTGACTCACAAAGTGCTGGACTACTTGTGACCTTTCTTTTGCCTTCTCGGGAAGATCTTCCCTAAAATTATGGTCCCAATCATTAACAGTTAGGATGTTTTTGTACCATCTGCCTATCATTCCCATTTTTTGAGCACATTGTCAAATTTTCTTGGTTCAGGCCCTAAGCCTGAAAGAAAGTAGAAAAAAATCAGTTAGAGCGGATCTGCCTTGTGCAGGCCTTTATACTCTGTCAGATTTTGTTTATGCAGATGACTCTGTGATTTGCAGACTTGTTCGCCATCCTCCGCCTGAGTCAAGGAGACATTAATGGATAATTATTTTTAGCTTACGACAAAACATTTTAGTCGCTAAAACACCCAGAAAAGGGTGTTCCTTTTGTAACTTTGATTGTTGTGAATTAAAATGTTATTCTTAGAGCTGCCACCCAAACAAGTAGAGGTGGCTATCTTGTGTCCATTTCATTTAGCTGGATTGGAGTTTACATCCCTCCCAGAATAAGTTTGCTCATTCAGCCTCTTGCACAGTCATTCATTGAGGAATAAATGCCATCTAGTTAAGCAATGGTAGCCATATTCACCATTACCTTGATTCCCAACTCGAAGGTGTAATAGTGAATCCTAACTTTGGCGCTTCGCTAAGTAGTCGAAATTAGGTGCTGTTGGCAAACAACGAGTTCATCCGATAATAATTAAGGCAAACCTTTTCCTCATTTTCCATTGTCTTGAGTTTCCGAAAGCTAAAATCAGTCCGCCCTGGAATCGTTATGAAATTATGCTCTTGTTCAATCCGTTTTAACCATCATGGTTTGAGCAGTTTAGCTTTTGTCCTCTGTACGGTACATTAAATCACGTTAGTAATAAAAGCTCGGAGGAGGCTGTAAAATAAGCAGCATCGCGTTTTTGCTTTCCGTATTGCCTGTTCCATATTACAAAGTGGAGGGATTCGATTCCATCAGTTTCTGGTACTAAAAAGTTCCAACTGGTCGCAGGTAACGCCAGTGGCATAAATGGCTCCTATCTATAAGCTCAATGCAACAATTTGATGAAAAGTGTTGTTTTTACAAAGACTAAGGCGCAATTTCTAATTGCTTGTACCTAAACCTCAATGAGGTGTACTGCTTGCTCGGTTCTGCTGGAACTCATGAATAGTTAACCATGCCTTGCGTAAATAATCTGTTGTGGTACTGCAGCAAAATCGCACTTGGTCCCATTTTCAGAAGTCGGTATCGTTTTTTAATGAAATCAGGGCCAAACAAAGCGTTAATCTTTTTCGTTAAATAAATTCATACATTCCCACCTTTCCAAGATGAAATATTTTTAAGTTAAAGCTTTTTATGGGTGCGTTGAAGGCATTCTTTCAGTTTTTAGGTACACTGGAGGTAATCAAAGAATAAAACACTTGTACTGGAACTATGATTAAGAAACCTAAAAAATTAATAACATAAGTGACTTAAAACTAGACCAAGAACTTATTTAAAAGTAAAGTTTTTCATTTGTAGAATGCTTCTACTGGCTTATACGGTCGCAGCAAGAAGGACCACGAAGCATGCATATGTGCGCCAACATTTCTGCTTCAGCTCACTCCGTCTAGGCTCAAAATGAAAGACGAATTGTGAAACTCTAGTACCACTTTGAAAATATTTCACGTACCGCTAGCACTGATCCCCGAAAACAATCCGCTCCAAGAATCACGCAAAAAAATCCGGCGACTGTTTATTTACTCTATTTTGGTTGATACCGAATTGCCTTTGAATGAATGAACTAATCACGCCTACGACACTTGTAGGGTTAATTATTCGTATTTGCCACCACTTTAGCTTATCGGTTGTTCTCACTTCAACTGAAACTTTAGTTAAAACTATTTCTGGCGTTTAAGCAAATCAAAACTAACTATCAAGCTGTAGCACTAAATGCATTTAAACAAGTCATCTACCTTACAAATCAAATTGAATGGTCACGAAGAGAAGTTGTGTAAAGTTTAAGCTGAAAATGTTGGAAGAAAAGTTGACGGGTCTGATAGAATCTTTTGGAATTTCCTTCAGCACTGAAGGCGGCTCTTCTGATACAAACGTGGTATCGACGCCACCAAGCCGAACTCGAATTGCGTCGACGATGCGCCTGGAAGATTTACGAGTTCTTCGAATATACTGGAGCTGACGACCAAAGACACGTAAGAGCACTGATTCGATTGCATAGGGACAGCTGACTTCATGAATTTTGCGAAATATTCAAATAAGTGCTCAAGTAAATCCTCGATTCATTGCTTCTTACTAGACTCCAGCTTCCATGACGAAGGTATTCACACTTGCTTGGTGTATGGTTCTTTTACCAATTTAGTATGACTACCTTGGCTTTTACCACTTTGATTGCTATAATTTGGTCCAAGCAATGTGTCAGGAGGAAGAGACACTAACCTATGTCGATTTTTTTAGCTCAAGGAATTTTTCACCTGGATCTTGTCTAACTACAGTCGTGAGTTACACCTCAGGATAAGTTTCATTGAGTGTCTTTGTCATACAACGTGTTCACACAGGAATTAAACTTTATCAATTAGGCTTTCTTTTGCCGACTGCTAAAAGAAGAATTGCTGTGATTATGAAAAGCGTACTTATATGCAGAACCGAAATTGTCACGTTAATAAGTGATTACTTTTGAGTTGTTTTGTGTCAACAATACAAGCCCCAGTACCTGAATAACATTGGTGAGTGACTAAGTCCATGTGAGACAAGGACCTTCTTATAACGTCAAAGAGTAAATGAGTGAGGATTTTTAAAGTGCCTATCACTTAATAGAGTAAGTTATGCGTATTTCACTACACTACTGAGGATGATTAGTGTGATCTTATGAGGAAAGGTGTTTTAGTACTTAGCATGCGCCAAATTTTCGGAATTGCATATGTTCATAAATAATGTGGATTTGCATATGTCGCATAAAATCTCGTCCTCTGCGCATTTTTGCAACAAATTGTGTCATTCCATTGTGCAGAATAAGGCGCTTCAGCTGAATGTTCCCAGGAATGGTCGCTGCACTATAAGTAGGGACCACCACAACCAAGATCGTCACTAACAAAAGACCAGACATCGTTGAAACTCTAACACATCTGAATGCTTTACTGAGGACCCTGACCACTGTACTGTTCTGAAGGTCTTCTACAGATATTCTCAGGTTATCGCCCATTTCCACTGAAAACAAAATAATCATACACAAGCACCACCGTTCGTTGCATGTTACCTGGAATTTCAGTTAAGGGAACACAAGCTTCCCATATGGCATGTGCACCGACCACTAGTAATGAAAGGTACACCATGTTAGCTCTGTCGCAATTAAAATTCTTGTTCTAACTTAAACGCCCTTCGTAGTTACACTGATGACATGATGAAAGCTATGCAAAAATACAAATGAAGTTTTTCATTGCAACACAGCGATTCCTTCACAGCCATCTTGGCCGATGGCAAAGATGCGTTCGCAGTCGAAGAGCTCTTTTTCGAAGAACCTTGAGCGCCGCCTTCAGAAGGTGGCAATCGCGGGGAAGGGGGATGCACGGTGGAAGAACAGTACCATTCGATTTCACGAGTCGCAGTGGCACTCGCGCTTCAACAACGACTACATTCAAAGTCTCATTGAATTTCAAAAACAAGGGAAGGTCAGTTTTCACGTCTAATTATTTTGATGGGCAGCTCAAAATACACAAACCTGCCAGAATCATAATAAACTAGAGCAACAAAAGCCTCCGTTTTGCTCAGGAGGCTATGCATCTCATTTTGCCAAGTAGGAAAACAGGTTAAAAAGTCAACAAACTCTTTCATGGAACTGAAATGCGAACGTTTAATCTAGCATTCCCCAAATAAACTTGGGAATCTAGTTAGTATTCAACCCTGTAAAGTATATAAATCAGTGTATTTTTATGTATACCATTTTTGTTCAACATATATCATGAGGAATAGCAAATCTCTGCTCATAATAAAAGCTTGGGAACTAATTGTGTTACCTTTTATCTGAGTCGTAGCCAACCCTTGAAGGATTCAAACTTGGATGCCGATTAGCCTTCCCCTGTTTAAATGGTAATAATTGAAATATTGGTGTATTTTTCAGTTGTTAAAGAGACACGATTTAGGGGAATTTTGTTACATGAAAATTGACAGTTGTTTATTGCATGACCTCTGTGGGTCAGTAGGTATTTGGAACACCAGGCAAACAATGAACTCGGTTGAACCAATTACCAGCTTTTGGAATAAACTTCCACATACCAGTCACCTTCTTCCCTAAGTAATTGAATTTTTTAACCAAAGTTAAATTCCTTTAGAAATGAAGTAGATTAACTTTTGCTAATTACCCAGGCAGAAGGTTTCAGAGGGTCTTAACACAAGTGTTTCCTGGTTATAATTCTCAAGTCCAATTTTTAATGCCTATTGTTGTTACATTTGAAGGATGAAAATTTTTTGCATAAACGACTAATAACAAGCGGTGATTTACAAACGGATCCAATGAAAAATACAGGTTAAAGAGACCAGAAGTAGAAGATAGCTTTCCAATGAAGCATTATTAGTTTAATAGGCAATAATTCCCTTTTGGTGATCTAAAAGTGAGTCTGATACTCATGCAGTAAACTTTAGAGGTGGTGCTGCTTTTAAATTATTTAAAGTTTGTTATTTAAATGAAGAATACTTCTTACGGTTGTGGCTTTTCAAACCAAGCCATTTGATATCTTACCTTTCAATACCACAGAAAAAAAATCGGCAAAACTCAAGTAAAAGTGTAATTAAAACATAAACTTATTCTATTTATGCGCTTAGCATCATAATCAAAGCTAAAAATATTGGGACTCTCCAATTCCATCCGACAGTTAGCAAGCGAAAACATTATAAGCATACGGCCTTTTGAATCTTAATACATCTCCACCAGAGTTTTCGCTGCTTAGATTTTGGACTCGGAGCTGGTGATGGAAGTGTTCGAAGAGGCGACCCTCTTTCTCCAGGCACTTCCAAACATCCAAAGGGCCTCCACCACTCTTTCACAGCGCATTACTATCTGCGGTGATCTCCATGGTCAGGTGGAGGATCTGGCTCTCATCTTTCAAGCGGCACGTCCTATCTCCATTTTATTTCAGACTTTTCCTGTTAAATTCGAGAATCGTGTTTCTCCAGCTTTCAACCGGACATTGATCTGTCTGTAGCAAACTAATTAGAGCTTGATAGGGCAGTGTAATGCGAAATCCATTTAAACATTAAGTCATCACATGCAATTAACTAAAGTATTCGAAAAACTTTCAGTAAAGCATTTGTTTCATTAAATTAAACTACCTTCTCTCCTTTACTGAAAGCCTGAATTGCGCAGAAGTGTGTGGTGACAAGCGCCTATCAGATGCAATGTGTGACGCACTTGAAACATTAAACACAGAAAAAAGGCAATCGCGTTTACCACTAGGGCGTTGTGGATATTCCTAAAATATCCGACTTTCACTATACTTCTAACCAAAGTTAGTTTGACGTAGCCAGTGAGCTGTGTGCGATTTTTTCCAATGATAACCTACCTGCTTGTGTCGAAATTGTAAATTATGTAGAGGGCGATACCCTTGTCCGCATACATTAGTTATGTGTAATAAGCTCGGTATTTCTCTCCCACCTCAGCCTTCATAACCTTGAAATGAGCTGGCAAGGTGGAGGAGGGCATGCCTTATTGGGTAGCGATAAGTAAAGTAAGTGGTATCGTGGTCAAGGCAGTTCGGGGCACGTTTTCTGCCCCTTGGGGACCGGTGGCATCCGATCAGCTACGAGGATGGTATTTGTTGACCGCCTCTCTTCTAAAAAGTGCATTCAAACAAGCTTGTGTTGCAGAAGGGAGCCAAAGAGATAAGCAAATAGAAGGATTAGTGCTTGGTAGTACTTTTTTTCAGTATCTTGAACCACTGTCACCCTAATAAGTAGTTAAGAGATTCAATTTGATGGAAAATGCAAAGGAAGCTCTGCCTTATGGGTGGTAGCGTTTGCCACATAAGTGCTTTTAGTGCATAAGCAGATAGGATATTTGCGCTTATATTAACACTTAGAGGAGCTGCAAATGTAATGAATGTAATCAACGACTTGCGTATTAGTTGAATGCTGGTAAGCACTTCTAATAAAGTGCTGTTTTCATTAGAATAATAATAATCGAACTAGAAAGTCATTCATTCCGTCTTTATATTTCAGAATGGCCTTCCGGACGTATTTAATCCATATGTATTCAATGGAGACTTCGTTGATCGTGGCAACAATTCCATTGAAGTGTTGGTTATTCTTCTCTCCTGCCTCTTGGCGCATCCTTCAGCGGTTTTCCTCAATCGTGGGAATCACGAAGATCCCATACTTAACAAACGGTAAGGCCGCTGAACAACTAATGCGTCTGCCTTTTCACAGACATTCGTCTTATCTCTATTTTCTTCTTTTGAGACAGATACGGATTTGCTGATGAAGTTCGCTCAAAGTATCCGGTGGGTGAATTTGTTTCATCATTCCATAATAAATGTTGTGCTGCTTAATTTAAATAGACTGGACTAGAGTGGGTGTTAATGGAGCGCAGGGGTCACCCACAATCAAGCATTGCATCAAAACCTCACCCAAGGGCTCACTGAATAAAATAAAAATGCAGTAATTTTTTTTCATGTTCGTCTGGAGCCAGAATTATTAATTCAATTTTTCCTCATCTCCGAGGTTTGAGTTTAATGACAGTGGTGAAATGAAGCGATATACGATGTAACATTTTATGTGGTGACTCAATCGTTTCATGGGATCAAAAGAATCCATAGAACTAGAGCAGTGTATGTATTGTCGACATGGAGAGGCTGAAGACTACTGTCATGGTCCCTAGGCTATGCCGCTTAGGCGAATTACAGAAATGCAACCTCCAGTGCCCGCCAAATCAAACGATAAGTAAAACAAAAAAATCAAAGTATTACACGGTCCGTCCCCTATTTGAAGCGTCGTCTTCACTTTTCCGTGCTCAACGTTGTCAATGCTATAAGAAACACACCCATGAGCCAGCTACTCCAGTCATCGAATTTGCGCGCAACTGAGAAGATGTTTGACCGCAATGTCATTAATCCCTCCTGGCCATTCTACTAGAGCCATCTCATACGTCCATTGCTCTTCTTAAGGACGCTGGCCTAAGAATCTTTATTTAATAAAGAACTGTGTTTAAAATAGTTTCGTTGGAATAATGTCTTGAGCCTGTTTCTTCTTGCTACGTTATTCCTGCTTCAATGCTGCTTAGCCATTTCTATTTGGATTCCACCCAACTGGTAGAGAGGTGGAGAAGGCTTCGTGTACTCACTTGAGCGATATCTTGGTAGAGGTACTTTAGACGGCTGCATAGAGAATTTTTCTAGATGGCTCATGGCTAGTGTCGCTGGAGTCGTTAATTACTTTCCTGCAGAACACTGGACTGAGGTAATTGCTGAAAGTGGACGTCACTTTCAATCCTTCTGCTAGGGATCGTTACAGCTTCTCCCATCCGTAGTACATGTTCTTTATCCATCACATTAGGGTCTTAAAGTCAGGAATGGAAATCAAAGTATTTGTAGTTGGCCTTCCACTGCCACAAATATAGCACCCTGGAACTTTTCTGAAGGTCATGTCGTCTAGCAGAGGTGAAATGGCTGAACCTTCAGTGTCCGGGAAACCAAAACGAAGTGTTAAAGAGATAACAAAGGTATTGCATTTACTTTTTGCTGAAAAAAGTCATAACTAGCTAATCTTTGTTTGTTATATCTACTTTGTGGCTAAGATAGGAGGCCATGGTTTTTTTACGAAACGACTTAATCCACTTTTGTGGTTGAAGAGCAGCGGATAAATTTGGCATATAGTCACTAAAGTGAGGAAAAATCAAGTATCTTTTCGGTTGCTACTCAAATTAAACATTAAAAATTACTGCGACTGTTGCACGTGAAGAGGATTTACACGGTTCAAGTAGCAACCACTTTCATTTAGATTTCTTGCATTGTCTCCACCCATGGATACTAGCTGAATTAAACAGTTTTACGATAAAGGAATTTGTACTTCTATTTCCCTATTCGTTTAATGCACAAGTAAACGTACTCCTAAGTATTCTAAACCTATGGCTTTCTCGTGAGCTTTAGAAACAACGTTTTAATTTAAGTACTTCTACCTTTTCCCCACGGTCTCGCTGTGGTGCCATTGGAGAACCTGTAAAATGAAGCCGTGTCAAGACGAGTGCTAAGTGGTTCTTAAACCCCCTCTCTTCCTTCCCTTGTTCAGAAGCAATACAAAAAAATTTTGAATCAGGCTGAGCTTCTTTTCTGCGCCATTCCACTCTGCACCATCTTGGACGACGTCATCCTCGTGTGTCATGGAGGTATTTCGAGAACTACCGACCTAACTAAGGTCACCAAACTCGATAGGAAATTGGTAACTCTGCCTTCTTTTATGTCTTTTCTTCTTCGACCTAGACGTCAACCACGCTACTGCTGTCATAAATGAATAGTTAATTGAACTGCGAAGCACACATCCCAAAATTAGTTAAGACAATAAAGAGTGGACCTACTGGTTAAGAAATAGTAACTTTGGACGTCAGCGCGAATTTTCTGTTAATGATACAAAGCGGATGGTCTTTAATTTTTCCGCTAAAACAATTAACTGATTAAATAAACCACCCAATAAATGCCATTTAGATCTAAAAGTGGTTTTTCTGCACACTTGCATCGATTTGTCTTCCATCTTTAATGGATTTTAACTTTCCCACTTGCTCCAAACAGAATGAATACATTTCCATAAAATAAATGTTTTCATCACAGGCACAGGTAAAGTAGTGGTTTATCTATGCTCTCTCTTTTACAGTTTTTCTCAGTCCTTCAACCCCCCCTTGAAGGGGAAAAAGCAGTCTCCATTGACGACTGGCGACAGGTAGATTACTTCGTTGACAAAGTTTTTTTTACCAAGTAGAGCTAAAAGTTACTTTATGTGCTTTGAGGAACAAAAAGCATTTCCTTTTTAAGGTAGTTCACTTTGCTATGTGGGGTCTTAAGTGACCTTTAATCCCTGTTTAGCTTCAACTTGAGGCATGAAAAGGGAACTTTAAAAGGTAGTCTTACCTTTAAGGCTCATTAATGGTCATAAGATGGTCGACTGGATTGACTATTTTAAAAGAAGTGGCACATGATGTGATGAATGCAAAACTGGATTGGTCTGACGTTTAAATGCATGCGCACCTTATTTGAGGGAATACGTTTATTTTCACAGCATACCTAATGCTGTCCAGTGTGACTTTTCGTAATTTTTATGCAATTGGGCTAAAACCACCAGGCTTTGAGCTCCTTTTTGGTTAATATGTAGGCTCATACGAACACTATAGTTGGTTCATTTAACAGGTATACGCAGCGTCCTAAGACTTCTCTAAACACTAAAGAAGACAATACTCGGGTAGAATATAAACAATCCGCGTACAGTGGAGTTTGGGGCTACTGGCATGCCACAAAGGTCAGCTCATCCGGCAAAGATACGATGACGGGACCTAAAGTTTTCCTGAATTTTCTTTTTATAAGAAATTTACTTCTGACCTGGTGGCAGAGATGCTTGTTAACCATGTGCCATAGATATTCGGAGGGTCAAACCCCCATATCTTTTGGACTATCCACTTCACCGTATCTCAGTAATTTGTAATTACCCCAATTTGCCAAGACATCAGTACTCTAAACAATGTGTTCCCCTGTCCAACTCCATATCTAACCTCAGCTAGGTCTACTTCATCCCTTGTATTTTGGCAGCGAAGTTTCCGGCACTAGAACCATGTCAGATCATCTGTTTGAGATGTCCATTTATTAATTATCAAATTAATACAAAGCTTAATGCTCCAGACTTTGTATCATCATCGTTATCATCATAGGTCCTCGACCTCTTGTGGAGCGATCCGCAGTCGGCACCTGGATGCAAACCAAACATTAAACGTGGTGGAGGAAGTCACTTTGGCCCAGACATCACTGCTAGCCTCCTCAATCACCTAAAAGTCGGTATCCTCATACGCTCACATGAGTGCTGTCCCAACGGCTGGAAGATGGATCATAATAATCAGGTTTGTGATTGACTGAGTCTTTTCCCACTTTTACTAGAAGTGGGCTCAAGCAACCGCGAAGGGAGCGATTCTAATAAGGACGTATGGAATAAATGAAATCGAGTATGACATGTAGTTTTAAACAAAGGACTTCGTACATATGTACAAATTGCTAAATGCCCTAAATAAAGAGGATTTTCCGCACATTGAATTAAATCATGGGTTACTTGGGATGTGAAGTCAGGGCAAATTTGTATTAATCGGCGGCATTCAACTCAGGGTACACAAGAAGTTCCCATGCAAACTAGTTGTGTGTGCAATTGGGATGTCATCGTAGAGCATCTTAATTTGTTTAATAGAACCATGGGAATGAGCTCCTTGGTTTCCCATACACTAAATAAACTAGAATATGAATTCAACTACGTCGCCGAACTTGCATCGTTGACTTCATTCAAAGACATTTTAAAAGCGCAAAATCGAAACGTGAATCATTTTTACGCAAAATACTTGTGCTAAAATGTGGATTTCGATATCACCACCACATATTTTGTTCCATACAATGAAAGGAGGACTTTTATCCCATTAGGGGGTATGATGCAAAGAGACGGTACCATCTACGAATGCTAACCGGCAGTGTGAGTAGCACGGGTTCTCATTTAGTTGGATCCTCTTAAATCACATTATGAGCTGAGAACCAAATCGTCACATCTATTTAGGTTCTGACTGTGTTCTCTGCCTCCAACTACTACGGGACGGACAGCAACCTCGGCGCCTTTATCCAACTCTCTTCTAGGCGTGTAGTGGGTGCAGCTAGTGCCGCGACGCGGATCAGTATAATGGAGCCTGTGAAGTGTGAACTCGATGACCTGCCAATGGCTCAGGCGTCTGCGATGGGCAACGAAAGCGCCACCATCGCCGCTTCAACCAACACCTCAGCCCGTATCAGCTACACCCGAGTCATGACGCCGCCGGAGAATGGAGAGGAAACAGCAAATAGACATAAACAGATTGTTGAGATACTTCTGGCGCCACGGCTGGTGATGTTTCGGACCGGACGGTCGAGTAAACACCAATCTCTGCTTGGAAAAAGGTAGATCTTACTTATGGGTGTATATTTTTTACTCTTTTCTAGAAAGAAATTTAGAAATATTGTGCCATTTTTTTGCGTTTAATTGGAACTGGACCAATAATTTGAAGAGTTGTTCCACATTGATGTCAATTTTTCGGTTGTAGAAATTTAAATGACGCTGCCTACCGCATGTTGCTAAGGCGAATTCTCAGTCGTAGGGAGACCATAGTTGCCGCCCTGTGTACTTACGATCCACAGCGCACCGGTTAGCGATTTATCATTTGCCTTTTATTATTTGATTTGATATACATTAAAGCAGAATTTCGAACTGAAATTGACAAGCCGGTTAAATAATTTTGAGCTACCAACACAACGATTGTCATTCGGCTATGAACCGGTCAGAGGATCAGGAATTCTCTGGTTAATGATTAGAGCGTCATTCTTTATTTATAGTTTTGCAAAAGCAGCTATTTTAATGGGAACATCAACAACCTCATTAACAAGAGTATCGTACTGTTTTTTTCAAAGAGAAACTATATAATCATTAAGGCTCAAACGAGGGTGGGGCAGGCCTGTAAGCACCTGATGTAATTTTTGTCAGGCTAACTGACAGCCCTGGAGGTTGGGTAAAAATGATCACTAAACTTACATGCAAAAATAAACTTGATTCCGTATGTACACTTAAAAGAGTTCTAAAAATCTTCTGTATAAAGTAGGCTTTGATTAGGTTGGAAAAAGTGTTACTCCGAAATACTGAGAAGGGGAAAGTGACTAGCTCAATGGGTTTGTCACAAACGGACCGTGACCGTAAAATTCACCTACTTCTGTGTATCATGGCAACCTTAAGTCCTACAAGGTCAATTTTTATGTGAGTAGCAAATAGAGGAGCGTCAACGCAGTCGTCCAGCCGCCTCTTCCAACGTCCAACTTGTTATTAGTTGGTGAAACAAAGAAAAAGGCATCACAAGTAATGTTGAGCAAAAAGCTACAAAAAAATGTTTTGGTTCCTTCTACGGCACGGAAAACACCATTGGGGATTCTGCCTTGTAATATACTTGGTCTCTAAAATGAGATAATAAAATTTAGTTTAAGTACAATTTATATTAATCGCTCCGATCAGTCGAATAAGCTATTTTGCGGTTATTTGTTTGGTAAACTATGACGGAAGGAAGGATTCAATTGCCCCTGTATTTAATCTAGTGGGTCCGTGAACCAATAAATTGGCAAAAAAGTGCCTCCTTAATTGGAGGCTAAAAGCAATATTTTTTTATCAACACATGAATCTCTGTCAATTATTAAATTTAATGCAGCAGGCGTATAGATAAAGTACAATTGATGGAATCAATGGGGCTTAACATATCTTTTATTTAATATCCTACAAGGCAGTATTCTTTGTAATTGAGGTAAGGTAGACCAAAACCATGGTTAGAGGTGGGCAATACTTCCTTTCACCCATGCTACCAAGTACCAAAAGAGTCTTCTGAATGAAGTTCTCCATTATTTTCCGGCCTGCTTGACGTAAGTAATGTGATTTTGACCATAAGCTACTGTTTGTATCCAAATTGTCCGGGCATACAGATGCTAGACAGAATAGATTATACAACAACTTTCGCTTTCGTTTTTTAATGCAGGTGAGGTGAAAATCACTCAGTGGTGCACAGTGATGCTGAAGCACGCCGGCCAAAGCCTACCATGGCGCATCTTGCGCTACTCTCTGGTCAAATCCTCTCCTACCCGTCCCAAAACTCACGTCCTTTACATGTCTATGTTTGACCCCAAGCACGAGATTTTTTCCGAATCCACTGTGAGTTTCCCAGATGCTTCTGCTGATGCAGTCTCATCCAGTCAAGGATCGATCTGTTCGTAGACTACTGTCGGGCCTTCGGGACTCCTGAGAGGCACCTCATTTGCTCAAATAACTATCAAATTCTTAGATGCTCACAATCTTCTTTTGCAAGAGATTTATGAAACACGTACACTTTCTGTTGATAAAACACCAAATTTCCGTTGATTCTTGCATGGAAATTTAGCATGCAATTCAGAAGATAAGTAGTCTTTTAAACATTTTGGTGAGATATGAAAGGTTCCACTGTGGTAGGATAAAGTTTTTAGTATTTTGTTATTTAATCATCGAGCAAACTGTTTAGTTTCGCACGCCGCCCTCCGCTAGCCACGGTATGAGCTTTTCATATTAGCGCATGTTTGCCTCATAAAATAATCAACCTTTCTTAAAGCAATAACTTTCATTGTACTAGCATTCTGTCAACACTTTTTCTCTTTGTTTTAATTTGTAATACGCATTTTTACTAAGAATGGCAGTTAGGATGGAGTCTTGGGGTACAATGGACGTTAATAAAGTGACAAACATAAACGGACACTCGGCTGTTTAAAAATAAACGAGATGTGTCAAGGTGGGAACATTTTTAAAGCGCTATTTCACCAATACACACATTTGAGCTTTTTTTGGTGTTAGTAAAGTGCAGTACGGGTTGTGAGGTACAAGTTGGCGATAATGTGTTATCACTGTTATGATTAAAGGCGCCCATAAAATAGCTACACTGGCTCCACCCAACATAGTTACTTCACTTTCACTTAATAACTTTTCCTCCATTTCACTTTTACAGAAGCGAAAATTCACCAGTGAGAATTATGCAGATTTGGACGATTTGGTGTCGATTTTCAAGCAGTTTGACAATGATGACAACGGTGAGTCACTACTGATTTTTTTGTGGAAGACTCCTTCCATTTGGGTATATTCGTTTGTAGGCCATTTTCGATGATCCACTAACCTTGGGTCATTTTTTAAAAACAATGAGTTTTTTTTTACTGAAATCGTATTTAATGTGACTTTTTTATTGTCTACTACAGCTCCGATGTTTTCAAGCGGCTTCTTGCATTTGCGACAATGATAGTAACCAAATATTTTCAAAGTGTCACACTCATTTTAGGCTTTGTGAGTGTTGAAAAGTTCAAAGAGAAATGCAAAAAGCTATACACAGACAAGGGATTTCCATCCAATGACTCAACTATCAACAGGTTGGCAATGCTCTTGGACTTCAACAGCGACGGGATCATTGACTTTAATGAATTCATTGAGGGGTCTCGGCTTGTCAGGTAAAGGTGTGAGTGCTTACCCCAATTCATTTGAGGATTCATGATTCAAAAGGTAACAAATTGCATGAGCTTGACTTAGTGGGGATGAAAACGCTCCCTACAGTCACGATCATATTACATTTCCATTTTAAGAGGAAGTATTTAGTGAACTGAGCTCTAGAAGTTTGGATAATTTCCTTATAGCTGACGACTTTTGGAATTTATAAGAAAGCGCCTAAAATTTGGTACTCAACTCCACTAAAATGGTCAGGGCTTCGTTATTTATTCTCATTTATTCGTTATTTATTCTCAACTCAGTATTTAAGCACAAAATCAGAATTCCCTCCATCCAATGCTAGTGTAGCGCCCGAGTCTGCTCTGAAGCCTTAAAGCGACGTACAGAAAAGCTGGGTGGTAGAGCATTCGTCCTGGCATTAAGCCCTTTTTGCCGGGTGGAAGTACAATTTAGTACCCTCGTAGTCAAAACGAAAAATTAAACAAAAAATGAAATATTACACTGTCACCTCAAAAAATACTCCTTTATATATTTTCACCGTCTAGACTGTGGGCTGGTCAATCACAAGAGAAGGGAAGGGCAAAAAGAGTAGTGTCTCGTTTGTCCAGTGCAATAGTCAAGCCCCAAAAGCGGTTTCGTTTTTTGGGTTGAACGTACTTTCAAAAGCCTTTAATTAAATTCGCCTTACGTCAAATGTCAAAAATCTTCGGTTCTTAACGTAGACAAACAGAATGGCTGCCATAAAACTACAAGGGCTAGGCGAACGGCAATACCCTCCTGACTGCCCCTTCCGATAGGGACGTTGCAATTGCAGATTCTATCCTAAAAATTCTTCTTTTGTTTTCATTCAGGACCTAACAAATAAAAGGAACAAAGTTCTACATCAACTTGTACTAGAGTTGTATGTGTATGTGTTGTACGGTGCTTGTCACCTATCCTGCTTTGTGATTATTTTGACTGGTTATGTCAAGTAGGAGACAAATTTTCCTTATAGACGGAAAGTTGCGGAATCGCAACATTTGTCCCATTTGTTCTCATAAACTATATTGCGATGTATTAGAGAGCGGCTTGGCAATTATTACTACCAACAATTCTTTCACAGACCAACAACCGCCGACCTGCGTTCCTGTCATAATTTGACGTCTAGACAACTTATTCATTTGAATTATGTAATCTCTTTCGATGTGGAATAAAGGAATGGTCATCAGTTTAGTGTTGCCCTTTAAGGAGGCACAAAGCTTTGACTCAAGTCACATTCCAGTGTTTTTTTTGCATGCGTGATTCGTTTCCCTAGCACAATACAAGTGATAGTCCTTTATTTAGCAGACTGCAGACTCCAGATGCCCAACTGCTTCCTTTACGGAAAACAAAATAAGCGCGAGGGAAAAACCCACCAGGGGTAATAAGTCATTCAGTCTAAATTTAATCTACACTGAGGGAGCAATTTTATGGAATACCATCATCCAGGTCTTCAAGGAGGTAATCCAACTTTGTGACCACCCTACGCACATTTATTTAATTAGGGGTCTACTTCTTTCCTATTTAGCTTCACGATTTTTCCATTTTTATATAGTTCAGGAGTAAAATACTTGACTCGAAATCAAATGATTTTCCGCCATCAAACGTTGATCGTCCATATTTCAGAGGATTTTCCATAACTGCTTGCAGTCCATTCTCGCTATTGTGACGCGTGAGCATACCAGGATTCCTTTTAATTAGTCTGCAGTTCCGACGCTCGACGTTTCGTGGTCCGACGTGAAAGTTAATTTAAACTAGTTTCTTTAAGGTTTAAATACGCATGGGATACTACGACTACTTGGTGCCAAGCAAGAGGACCCACTTATTTATCAATGTAGATTCATGCTTATGTACTTGTTGGTGACCTAAAAGGTGGTAGTCTTATGGACACCGGGAGTCTAGAGGCGGTGATCGAGGTATAGAAGATTAAGGCTTCACTGTCGGACAAGAAATGATTAAACAAGCTCCTATCTTTTAATACATCACAAAAAATATGCACGAAATTAATTTTAATGAGTACTAAAAACTTGAATGTCGCCTTCTCAGTCCAACCCGACAGTGTGCTGTTTGAAATGGTATTTACTCAGAAGCAATGGATTAGTTAAAACACTGCCACTGCGCTCCACAAATAGCATTTCCTGGACATAAAATGCACGTTATTGTATTGTTGGGGACGCTTTGTTTCATGCGTCAGTTCCGAAGGTTGGGCTTTTACGGCACCGGCCTAGGCGATCAGCGCTGCTCAAACAGTTGGTGGAAGCGCCAGAAGTTATTAGAACAACCAACATTAATGTAACATAAACATTTAATGCATTTTCATTAATAATTTAGTGCTTTTCCGGAACGATATTTGGGGAAAAGTTAAGTTAATGGGAATTTCGCAAGCCCGTAAACGTTTTTCACCTGATTACAAGCAATTAGTAAATTTTGCGGCCTTGTTCAGAAAGTGAAATTGTAGAGCTGTGATAGAAGCAAAACGTTTTGATGGTCCTACCTCAACTTATCCATAGTTTGCCAAGAAAAGTACTCCAAATATTTGACCGGGTTTGAACTTTTAGTAAAAAAATTACGTTTACTGAATGTGTAAAATTTCACAGTGCAATTTGAAACTGTCTTGCTAAAAATAGAGCAGAAATCGTGTTTTGTAGCCATGCAATGGAGTTCTGTGGCACTTATCATTGCTTTAAAACATAGCTTAACTAAATCAGCTTTCAATGGAACAAAATTTCTAAGTTAAAAGGATGTTATGTTGGATGCTTTGCCTTACTTTTAACGCAAAATTGCTTTATTAGAGATGAATGCATAAAACGCAACATTGAGTCGCCTGGTGTGGAGGGCATCTTAAGAATGCAGATGAATGGTAGTGGGTGTGATGTCAGCTGTAAGGAAGTAGCAGAAGGAGCATTTGCAGTCAACGTACTCAATGTTATAGTCATTGATGTAATCGTATTGCTGGCGTTGTTGGAACTGTCGCCGCAAATGCAGGTAGGTATGTATGTCTATATATTTAATGTAGTTTAGATATGTATGCATATCAAAAGGAACGCGAAAATCTGTCAGACGATGGACAGGCCTTTTTACAAAAACTCCACCAATTTGCTTGTGGCCGTACCCTCTTCCCTCTGGGTCCATTCAAACTCGGTGGCTGGTGTGGAGAAGCATGTACGATGTGTGTGTAGACCAGGAGTGGGTGGCGGCTAAATTTACAGAGGTAGTTTAAGGAGGGAAGAAAGGGTAAATGCGACTGCTTCGTACCGCATCAGTTGCAGGTGGAAACGACCACCGTTTTCTCACATGTCTCACACCGCACCTCACAGCACCAGTGGAACTTGCATTTGCACTTCTCCTGTTGAATAAACACCTCTCTGCGATAATCGCGACCACAACAGAGGAAATTACAGTTATCAGGCCCCTTAGAGTCGGCATTGCAGCGTCTACCGTAGGTCCCAATGCTACCGAAACGGGGGTCGTGGTGGCAGTAAGAGGGCGAACGGGTGGTGTAGATGAGCTCGTTCTCTTTCAGCATCGGCAGCCCCGCCAGACTAGCACCAACGGGCACCGAAGACTGGGCCAACGGCGAGGGCTGCGGTGGTCCGGAGGGTGAGGATCGATGGTAGAGTGCTGATTTTGGTACAAGGCGGTTGTTTACGTAGTCTACCATTACCGCCTCTTGGAACAGTTCACGAAGCTGAGTGCCCACAGAGCGAAAGTCGGGCAGTGCGCGCCAACATGTCCGCATCTCGCAGGAACCGCTCACCCCGTGGCATTTGCATTTGATATCCATTTTTTTCACTACCGCCTGCACAAGAACAAGACTTTTCTGGCATCCATAGCTACTGCAATCTGGTCTCTCGAAATCCATTTAAATTTGTCTGACACATTCTCAAACCTCAGTAATAAGATCTTAGCAAAAACTGGAATTTTCCCTGGTCAAGTAACTATCGTACCTTTTACTATAAATTGGTCGCATTTGCAAACTTTTCGAGTTGAATTTTACGGAACACTGGAGTGAATAAAAATTTCTCAATTCAAATTTTTTTAACAGTTAGCAGCTATTGCAACAATTTTAACACTACAGGAGCTTCTTCTTTGACACTTTCCAAGATAGGTATTTTTGCTCAAATCATTTATTTAATTCCTAGTTAAGCAATGCATTTTCCTTTATCTTTACCATGGGTAGACGATCAGCGTAGGCGTCAGCACTTTCAGTAGTAGCGGTCGTAGTTGACTAAACCTTTACTTGGCTTTAGACTGAGAATGATCGCTTTTTTTCCTCAATATACATTTTCTTTCAGTAATCGGGTTTTCTAAGCACCATTAGTTGTTTAAGTTCGGAAAGTAGTTGCTATTGAAAAAGATTAAAGTAGGGCAGTTTGTTCCACCGCCACCTACTTGTCGACCGACGTGGTTGTTGTGTAGATTGGTGAGTCCTAATTTGGGATTTCTCTGCACACGTCCCTTTTCGCGTGAGTCGAGGAATTTTCTAGAGAAAGCTGCACCGAAGTGGATATTGTCAGAGCAGCCAGACCACTCAAAGTTGGGCTGTCGCTCATGGTCGTAGATAGTGCGGTCGCAGCCACAGCTGTCGTGCATGCCCGAGCTGCAGGCCTTCGTCACTGCGTGCGATATGCCCGCCGAGGTGACTGCTAATACGTAGGCGGATTCGCGTGTTCCTATAGTGGGACACCTCATCAATTTGTTAATAGTACTAACTTGTTCCTAAACTCATATCCGCGTAATGTGGCGACGGTTTATGCCACAAATAGTAAAATCTGGCCAGTTGTCTTATCGCCCCGCAACCAGAAAATAATAAGTCCTGGCTCTTTTGTACCACTACAATATGGTTCTCTCTATCTACTCGAGCACAGTCCTATCTAAAATGGAACAAAGGTGGTGATATGTTATGCTAATCATGTGGCCTGCGTTCAGTACGCTGCTCAATATTGGTTGCCTTGATAAACAGAAATTTTATGCTTTTAGCCACAGATCCCCTCGTAATCCCAATGGAGTATTTCCTTTGTTTACAGTTTGCTCCTGTCCTCTAAGTAATTTGGGAGCCAGCAACTGACCTAGACTGGATGAAGTTGGCTCTCCGAATATGTCATTACAAACGCCTGCGCATGTTTTAAGCAGGAGGCACATGCTTACAAAAATTAAGCCAGTGAACTTTATGGAGATGCACGATACAGAATGCCATGACATTTATCATCAGAAATTACAAAATTATCTCACTTTTCTATCGACACTTAAAACATGGAAAAGTTGTTCGGTTTGGTGATATTATTAATTTGCATGAAACTGAACCACACCATCTTTTGAAGGGCTTGCAGGAAAGTCAACCATATGTCGGAAAAGTAAAGTAAAATTAGTTCAGTTTTGTTGCTTTCAGCACAATTTGTAGCTGTAATGACATATGAATCGTACGTTGAACATTACACTCTGGGCTACAAGTTAGACTAGGTGTCAACGCAGGGCTATTGGGGAATTGATGGAAAATCCGTCAGTTTATAAATAGTACCCACCATTTCCATTCACATCGCAACATGTTTTGTTTACCAGGACAGTAAATACAGAAAAAAAATTCATATCTGTTATCATTTAAAGAAAAGCAGTTTGTGTATTTCTAGTTTGCAATAACTAGGCTTCACTTGGATTCAATTATAAAACATTGCTATTTTGAAGGAACAACAGCCAACAGTTTTGTCCATTGGAGCCTCCAGCGCATGGACTTCTCATAAATCCAGCGTCCGCCATTGATCATCACAGCAATTCTTTAAAAAAAGCGGTATCGGTGACAGTAGTGATGGGATAAAAGCAGCGAGGTAATTAAATTGGTTAGTCTTCGCAACGAAGCCATTGGGATCTAAGCCTCCCATTTACCTGCGTAAAATGGTTAAGTTAAATTATTTTCTTCCTTTTTGCAAATTGAATTGAACCGCATGTCCTTATGGCTTATTATATGACTTTCATCAATGGCTTAGTTTTACAGAGCAAGGGTTAGTGGAAGTACGGATAGCAAACAAGCAGCGTGGCTGTTATTGTTTACACACAAAATAATTATCTTGTCACTGGCACTTGTGTCAACTTTTTCTGCTTAAAATTATCTCTCATGCCAAGAATCGACAGTAGCTGTAAAAGTAGCCCAGTTATTTCAACAAAACTGTTGCGCACAATAAGTGTTCTGTAGACCGAGACCAGCAAGGACCATGAGAGTAAACACCTATGTACATTGAGAATTGTTAATCAAGGTTTTGTAATACTTAGAAGAAACACTGTGGAAACTGGGAGAAAAGCCCAGTACGCCTGCGGATTTTGAATAGAACAACAAATAAGTGCTCATTCTAATACTAAACTAAGAGGTTCTACGTAAATCTCTGCCATGTCCCACTTGACCCCATCTAGTTTTACGGTTTAAACACCCCAATCCTAGTACCTTCGGCGACATCTTTTAAGCAAATGGAAGTCATAAATTATGGTAAATCAACACGTATCTTTTAATTCATTTCTTAACTCGGCTCTATTAACCAGGGGTGATGGGGGCTTAATGACTACCCTAGCATAAGTGTTGTAAAGTCAACGGCAGACGGTTGTTTGGAACATGCCTTTGGCGCTTGCTCCTGAAGCTGACAGACTGGCCACCTCGACCGCGTGACGTGAGAGCATGCGAGACGATGGTCGCAAGCCCGTCTAGAAATGTGGTCGTGAGGTACATGATCAGGGGAGGTAACAAGGGTCACTCCGTCCTTCCGACCCCACTCCCCTTTTCCAGCTCCTGTCCAATATGTGGTCTGGTCACCGAGAGGGCCTCTTGAGACGCAACCCACAAATGACAACTCTGTTGTTGTTGGATGTGTCGGCCTTTTGACGGTAGCCGCTATCCACCGGCTAAGACGACAACGACGATGGCAGGAGTAGTAGGATTAACAGCAGTGTAGAGTGAGTCACGCTTCGCCAACGCTCTCTAAATTTATCCCCTTTAACTCTGTCCTCTGCCTGTTAGAGCATATAATGGCGTTGGATAGCACAAGGGAGCACGATGCAGACAATATTTGAACACTAAAGAGCAGCTCAGTCCCCTTGGGCATCTCATCTGACTGAGTCGAGATGGCATGACCGGAGACAGAAACGTCTAAGTTATCAACGGTTTATGTTGATATTGAACCACTTGCTTGACATGCTCTCCTTTTTCAGGCCTGGTAAATAGATTACATCAAATCCTATCACCTGAGGACTAATTGAGTTTTGGAAAATAAAATGCTTGCAGATATTTTCTAACCCAGGGGTATTTGCGTTCTTTTAAGACTTTAACAGCTTAACTCCAAGTAAGCAGTAGCGACCGACTAGTCTACTTAGCTTTTCTTGATTACTTTAAACAGAATTTATCGGCTTGACTTCAAGGGAAAAGAGCATTTCGAAGTTGGGTCCACCACAGCAAGTAATCGACAGTGGACGAAAAACAGCCCCTAGAGGGAGACTAAAGTTGCTAATACAATGCCAATCAGAGATTTGCTAGTACATCAGCCTTCAATCAACACAGCTAATTCGTATGATAGCAAACGCCGTAATCCTTCACCTGGTTAAAAACAACCCGCCTATCGGTGATTACTTTTCCACAAGTTTTAAGAAATAACCTAATTGCCTCAATTGTTGGGATATTTTTTTAAGAAATTGAGTTATATTTTGCCTGAGTTATCAAGCTAAGAGTGTTTGCAATGTGAAATAGCCCTTTTATTTGCCTTTGACCATAACAAGCCATCTCCGGGGAGGAAGCGGACACTAGTCTTTATTATTAAATCGCCCTACCCTTAAGGCTATAAAAATTATCTTGGCTAGTGGAAAGGGCATTCTTTATCCCACACCCAGTCTTTTCTCAGCTCTGCAAAATACTACTTTCCCAGCTTAAGGACATCAGATTTTGTGTCCTACTACTCTGTGTTAAAAGATATGTTATGCTTGAAAAAGTTCGGTGCCTTTGTTGAAGCTGATGAGGACTATTTAGCGTCTACTAGCTCCAAAAACAGTCTGCAAAACCATTTTTCCATAGGTGACTCCGAAGGTAACAACCGCCAAGTGTACGCGCACCAATCGCTCCATTCTCTCTATTTCGGAAAATAGGGTTGGAATTCCCACCTCTACGTCTGCCCTGCAATTTCATATTTGAACGGAACCTTTTTAAGAGTACCAAAAGAGGCCTCTATTGGAAGTAGAGGCAAATTAGTGGGAGGACAAAAATGCCGTGGAGAGCGATTAATCATGGACAAGTGTGTAGGCGCTTTTGTACACGGGAATGTTTTCGACGATCTGCTTGACATGAGGGCGTAAATAAGGTGCACCAGCACTTCTACATTAAGTAGGGGCACGTCAAAACCCTTCTTAGTCATGTTGGCAACCAAAAATTCGACTAAGCACAGCAGTATTTATAGGAAAACTTGGCATTGAAAAGACGCTTACGAAGTGCGCTCATTTGCTAGAGGAGAAGTTGTTACGGTTTCCCAATTGACTCAACATTGAGAAGGCTTGAAGTCGTCCCACTTGCAGAAGGGACTGCCTCAGATCGGAGAACCTGCCACTAGTACTAATGAAATGCAATCGTACAAGAGCCCTTTCCGTTGTTTGTAAATCTGACGGATGTGTTATTTATGGCATGGAAAGTACTTGCAATGAAGCATCCGCATGAAACCTTACTGTCTCAGATTCAATTAGCAAGGCTAAAGTGATCACAATAAACAACCAATAAACAGAAAACTTAATTCAAGGAAGTTAGCACTAATTTTTAGCTACTAAGTTTATCCTAATCTAGTAATTTCGAAGGTCACTGAAGGCTCTGAAAAGTTTGATCAAAAGGAAAAAAGAGGCCAATGCCTCTTATGGTCAAAGCTTGAGAGGCTACAATAAAGCTTTGAAAGCTGAATGATGTAACAATTTCCTCCTCGAACTGGCTGAGGATACTCATGAAATGTTCAGACAAGTCGGTGTACTATACTTTAAGCAAAAGTTCATATCCAACTGTTATGTGTTTAAATTTCGTACCCCTAGCTCAAATCCTTAATCCATCAGTGGACTCACAAACAACGGAAAGGGCTTTTGTACTTTTCCTTTTTATCAGTACTAGTGGCCGGTTCTCAAATCCGAAGCAGTGCCTTCAGCAATAACTGCTTGTTCGTCCCACAAAACCATGAAATCGAGTCCTCTTGAACTTAGATGTAGAAAGGGATCCAAGAAGGACAAGGAAAAATGGGGAATACTCAGCTTTGGGTCAAAATAAAAGTATCAGCGTAACTTTTAAGCCCATTTATCAAAATTTTACTTTGTATTCGCTGAATGCAGGTCAATGTGATAAAGGGGCATTAATGTGGAATTTGCAAAATTAATTTCTCTTCATTTGGGGTAGTTTTACTGGTTGGATTGATAGATGAGATTTGTTAGCAGTCAGATATAACAACTTTTTGCCGATTTATTAGACTTATGGCGGTAATTGTGAAGGCATACATTCCGCATATCTCGCACTGTAATATAAGCATAGAGTCCTAGAGGACAACAAATAATTAAATAGAATCAATTCAAAACTAATTAAGGGTTCTAGTAAAAAGCTGTCAACAAATTTCACGGAGTTTATTTTTTAGTTCCACTCAAAATTAATGAATCTCTCCACACCCATATAATGCAATCCGAATTAAAATTCGCTGTTAGGTGAAAGGTGTTGGCTACCAGATTTAACAAGGCTTTTTTATCTAGAAACACTGCAGTTGAATCGGTTCAATGAGCACCGATTGCGTGAAATATGATATTAAATAGCCTTTCAGTGTGGAAGATGTAAAATGTCCAAGTATGCTAAAATATGCTCACCTTTATTTCCAACCGAAGACGCTTGCGAAATTCCAAAGCACATTTTGAAGAATTTAGAATCAAATCCGCTAAAAGTGGACGACTGTAGTGGAAGAGCGATCCACATAGAGGGATTATTGAAACGTCGTGTGCTCCACTCAGCTGGGGCTTTTACTAGCCCATTCAACACCATTGTAGTACGTTTTTAATAATGGCACACCCATCATGGTAACGGCGTTGGTTACTGAATTTAGTTCCTAGTTTCTTATTTAGGAACATCTACATCAACAGTAGTGTTGTGAATAGTAATTTTGTAAGAAATTATACCACTGAAAGACACTCGATTTAGTGGTCCTAGAAGGCCGACGAACAGCGGTAAAATTTTCAGGCACTTCCTGCAAAATATGAACTTAAATTAAACAAAATCAGACCACCAAAGTAGTTGACAAATCACAAAGAATATTTCATTCACTTGTAATCCTATATGAATTTTCCGACCTATCACTACTAGCAAGTAAATGTTGTCGGTCTGCAAATTAAATAAGAGATTTTCAGCCTCAGAAAATCTAAAATCAACGGTCCTATGCACAGTAACGTGAAGGATGGAAGGAGTCGATTCACTTTTAAACTAATCAAATCGGCTAGCGCAAATTTCCAAATAAATCACAAAATACAGAGTTAGTTTCGTAATATTGAATCGCCGAAATGGATGAGAATTTGCAAAAAACCAGTGAGACTTTTCACCTCATTTTAATCAAGCAATTTACAGAGTCCCTTCAAAGTTAAGTCTTGACATACAACTGTGATTGAGTGACACACTTTAAAGCAGGTATGGTGACGACGTCTTGAAAAATACTGATTTTAGTAAACTACGAAGTTAAGACGAACTTGGCAGTATTGTGGAGGAAGAAGCTGACCGGGGGCTTCAGGGCCGTAAGAGTGTCTTGCAGGACTAGAATTAACTAATCAAGCCCCAGAGTGGAGGTACCTCAGGAGCTGATAGAGGTATGCAGGCGAAAGAATGCCTCCGAAATCGTTCTAACGGATGTGCCAGTGACTTAGGCCCAGCACACATGTGCGTGTGTCTGTAACGAGGCCAGAGTGTCGGGTCGGAGCGGGTTGAAGTGAGGACGCGGGAGGAACCGAACCGAGTGGTACGAGGGTACCACACCGATGCTCCACTGTGCACCAAGACGACATTTAATGGCCACTCTTGCTCCCTCACTCCCTTCGATGTAAACAGCTGGCTATCAGAAAAAAAACGAATGCCGAAATACACACCCGCGAGCGCAACGGCTGTTGGGTTCAGCAAAAAAATCGCCTTCAGCCCAAAAAAATGAACAAGTGTGATTGATGTAGAGGAGTCTAAGGGCAACTGCCTGGAAGCATTTCTCTTCATTTAGTGTAGGTGACTTCCGCTGCAAATTGCATTCCTCCGCCTCATGTGCCACTAAGTGGCTGTTTTATCAAACTTTTCTATCACTTAGTAGAAACCTGTAGCCCTATATTAAGTCAAAACATAGACATTCAAAATCTACTTATCCAATTTCAAGTCCTGCCACATATTCAAGAGATGAGTAGAGCTGGAGAGTCAGTAAGAGCTTTCCCAAAGCGGCAACTGAATGAGTGTCAATCACCACCATCAATTAACGACAAATCGAGCTAAACAGTACCTTAAAACCGTCCATCGGGATGGACGAACCAAACTAGCTGCTTGCTCCAGGTCTCTGGAACCGGGCCAAATTTACGCATTTATGGGAGCCTCGCGTGCAGAATGGGAATCCATGTATCAAAGCGCCGAAGTGTCCCATGGGATAGAATATGCAGCGAAAATGTGGAACTATTGCTCAAAATGCAGCTTGCATTACCGACGGCAAAGATATGCAACTGCGATCGCTGCAATAATGCAAATCCTTTCAGGCAAACACGCTATACCTCATCTTGCAAACTGAACAAGCACTATTTAGAGGGGCTAGTAAAATAAATTCCAAAAAAATTGTGAAAATCTCAAAATTTGCGTGGCCAAGGGGTTGATGTTTTTGATTCTAGGTTCATTAAATCCTACAGAGTGATAAAATTTGCCCCTCTGATGGAAGAACAAGCCTCGGAAAGCTGCCTACTGGCGACTTTCGAAATAAGTAATGTGACTAAGCGTATTTCCACAACGATGGTAACACAACAGAGACATCATATGGCCCGGTGGAGAGCGACCTTTAGTGCCAAAGAAATAACCTATCTTGGCGAAAAAAATGAGTGCATGGATAACAAAAAAGGCCTCTTATCGACGGATTAAAATAATCATGCAACATGTATATCTTCATTGTGTGGTTTTTTAAAGGGCTATAATGTCTGCAGATAAATATTAGAAAATTTCTGCATTTTGGGAGTGATTTGCGCTTAAATTTACATAAATAGGATCGAGCAAGTATAACTCCGTGTGGCAGTCTTGGAAAAAGCTCCTTTCTTGGTGAGACCACCATAGATCCGAAAATGCTATCAGATATTCCAACAGTTTTTGCATGAGTCAGAAAGAAATTAAAAAATCATAAGCAAACAACAGTTTGATGATCTCACAGAAATCTAATTTGTGCGAAAATTAAACATGTTTTTGCCAAAAAACCGAAATGATTAACATGGGATCACTTAATAATTCTCTTCAGTAAAAAGCATTAGAACTGATGTAAAAGTTTAAAAATTTACTTCATCACCGAAAAGCAAGACTTCTGAGGCTCCCCCCCCCCCCTCCCCACTAAACGATGGGTGCATGTTATATCAAAAAAACAAACTCTACTGTAATTTATGCGTCTGCCTTCCGGTCAAAAATGAATTTAAGTCTTTTTTATTGCTCCTAAACCCCATCGTACACGCTGACACACAGACACTGATGCACCGTGGAGGTCAAGTCAAGGCTATTGCAATTCCGTATTTTGCCACATCCACCGCCCTAAATAACAGCTCGCCGCAGCGCCGTCTGGGCACCTGCACCGACCTGCGGAATGAAGCTTCCGGTTTATTGGTCTACAGGCTGTACTGCAATTTCTCAGAAGTGGTCTCGCTTTTAAATGGACCCTGAAGCGACTTAATTCGTGCTGAACCCGCTAATGTCAAAAACTTCAGGCATCCCCAGAGTTGGATTGAGATACACTCCCTCCCTGTCTCTTGAATAAGGGTACATCAAATGGCTTGTTTGATCGCCATCGTTAACTGAAAGTTACTATCCATCTTCATTTGAAAAAAGGAATTTACCCTTTGATATAGCTGTGAAATTTCTTAGAAGCTTTTCTACTCCAGGTATCTTTCCATAATTTCACTAAAACATTGCTCTGAAATCGGTTTGATACGATCTGAACCCATCGCGAATGAGCTACTTGCTTGGAACTTTTATGTTGGGTAAAGTTTGATGTACATTGAAGACCATTTCCACTAAGGATATGCACTTACTTCCACCTGCACGATGGGAAACTATCTTAAGTTAAACATCTAGAGCCTAGTAGCGTTGAGCCTCCTTCATACTTCTAACTCTTTTTTTTGGAGAGGTACTTGATCATGACAGAGTCCGGGAATTTTGGCATTTTAGATAACATTCACTATGCTCTCATTAAAACAACGTTGTGAACACGAGGCCAGCAGAAGCAATGACTCAGCTAGACAGCTGGTGTAATGGTGACAAAAATTCGACTTACCGCTGGATAGGAGGCGGTCCATGTATGTTCTCACGTGTTTCCTCTTCGAGCGTCCTTCTATCTGACTTGATCTGAGCACTTTCCCCGGTTTCCTCCTCGAGGGTGGATTACGAATAGTGAGGTTATATCCTAGGCAGTTCCACCGATGTGCTGCAAACTGGTATTCGCATTCACGCAGACCCATGAAGTAGCCCCGCACCACCGACTCCATCAACTGGATGTATTGCAAACATAAAGCACGCTGTTTTCGCAGAAAACCGTTTGGTTGGTCGCAGATACTCGACTTGAGCCGGCCGTCGGGCCCAATGTGTTCGGACACCTTGCGATTCTGCATCCGCACCACACCACTGGAAGTACTGATGGTTGTAGGCATTGGATCATAGAGACTGCTACGATTCCCTAATAAGTAAGCGCTGCCACCACCTCCACGGCCACCACCACCGCTGATTCTCTCTGAGATGAGAACCTTATCGTTCTCATGGTTAATTCCCGAGAGGACCGGATCATCTCGCCCCGACTCCACTAGCATTGTGCGGAGCTCATTACTGAAAACAAAGGAAGGAAGGAAGAAAAGTAGTGGTAGGGTGAAAACATTTATGTGGAGCTTGGTCATGGCGCTCAGTGCTCAATGTCGTTTTGCATCCAATGAGTGCTAATTGCTTCGGGGGCTTGAGTGTCGTCATGGTGGGTAACGTTGTCCCTTGCATGCTCGTGCGCACGTGCTGGTAGCTGGGATGCCTCCGCCAATGGGAGCGGAGGAGTGGTGGAGAAGAGGTGCCAGGTGTTTGGTAAAGTGATTGGCTGATATTTTATCATCCAGAGACTTTTTACAGTTGGAAAAAGCTGTTGATATGGTATGGCATTAAGTGGCCTACTTAATTTAGACCGTCAGGTGTGCGTCTGCGAAGTATGTCATGATAATGGGCTTCATCTGCCGATTTCATGGGCAATCCAAACGCCATGGCACCGAGCCTGTCATGAGAGTGAAATTCCTACATATCTGTTCGCATCGTTTCCATGTGCGCTATCCCGCATACTTGGCTACCTGCATGTGTGCATCCGCGGACCCACAATACGTCCGCAAGATAAGTCTCCGTTGGGTGGAATACGGGGTCATATGTTGGTCATAGGAATCCCAACGTCACTGTATCTTGCCATACTTTCAGGAAAAAAATTAGGCACGAATTTTTGGATTCGGAAAACGTGTAATTGCTAGGATTTTAGCCTTGAATATAATCGGTCATTTGGACGCTTGTGGATTCACTACATTTAAATGTAAAAACCAAAATTAACAATTCATGTTCTCCAAATTCCGATGTTCTTACCTTAATTTTTTTTCTTAAAGAAGAGGAAGGGAAACCTTTTAGAAAGCAAATTGTGGTGCACCCAACTTGCAGGATGGCTGTATAATTAAAAGCGAGCAAAAGTGGTTTCAGAATGATTTCATTCCTGAAGAAAACCAAGACGTTCTCTATTTCTATAAGATATATAGTGTGGTTCAAGGCTTCACCTATTTTAAGGAAATGTCCTTTTAACTTCTTATAATTTACTAAACTACTGGCGGTTTGTGTCTTGTCTCAATATCACAGAATCGGCGGTCTCAGCGTATCCTGCCATTGCGTCCCGTCGGGAGCGACCGGTATGACAAATGCCTCCACATTATGGTTTTGCCGGAAGAGGCTCCTTACCGAGCACATAGACGGCGCTATGTGGCAAAAATCCGGGTTAATGCAAATTCGATGGCGTGCTCAGAGGAGTCACGGGGAGGGTTGCATTGCTAATATGTTGAGGTCCTCGCATCTGGACAAAACCATTGCTTTCGTCCCCTATTGGTTAGTTTACTTGTTCGTTTCGAATTCAATCGCCAGCATTCCATTGGACACGGTTAATTGTTGTCGCTTGCCCTTTTCTGTAAGAATGTCCTTTATTTCACTTATCCGTTCCTCATATTATTCCCCCAGTGCTTTTAGGCATATCAAACCTCTATTTGATTGTTTGCACACTGCACAGTAGAGAAAGTCAAAGCATTCTAGTCTCAGGCAAATAACAGTTCCAACACAAGGGTCGCATACTTCCGATTTGGAACTTTAAACTCCACTGTGCTTATCTTTTAGTATTTACTCGTCCGAATGCTCTTTGAAATGTCGATTTCCATAATTACGGAATTTTACATGTTCGTCACTAAAGTTTTAGAGGAGATCAACTACTATATTCCAAATACTATACAGCTCCAATATGCCATCCTTTTGCCGATTAAGCTGCTACTGGTTAACTACAAAGTGAAAATTATTATCAAACCAAGAATGTCTCAAATCTGCTTTCTTGTTGTAACCAACCCAGTCAGATGTAATTTAGTACAGTGAGTTATCATGAACCGGTACAAAGCGCATGCAACATGTGTGGGATGCCAAGTTAAGGACTCCAGCTGCGGAATTCTTGACGTAACACATAATCGGCCGTTTTAAACAACTATGGTTAATTCAAGGACCTTAAGTACTTTCGTACAATATTTTACAATGTTTTCGTGCATACTTTACTTAGGCGCGCACGTTCACTAGTTGCACTGCGAGTCCCACTTGTTGCTATTTTTATCATGTCACCAGCTTAGCGTGGTGTCCGGCGGATCTGCTTAGCTTCGCCGTATTTTCATCTGCAATCTTGGAAGGAGGGTCCCACACACTGTCACATGCGTCAGTGAATAATGCATTACTTGTGACACGACTATCACGAAATAAACACCTTAGCAGATGTCTACTATTAAATAATAAAAAAACAGAAAAAATTCCCCGGTATACAAACCGGTGCTTAAATAATTCGTTAATATTTTCAATCACGGTCTTTTCTACATTGAATAGACGTGATGGAAGCGAGTGTGCCCCAAATGAAGCAAGTTACTGACTGACATTAAAGCCATGGAAACATTGTGTCATCAAAAGTGTGGTAGTGATAGATGAAATAAAAATTATGTCTAGGAATTCATGAACTGTTTCTCTTGCTAATTCCTAATTTGCCGAAAAGGAAACTTCTAATGTCAACTGGGTTGCAATTATATAAACTAGCCATGTAATTTACTGACTCGAAATAAAATGGAAAGCACAAACGTTTTACAATTTCTATATGGAGTAGTAAATTACAGCCCTAAAAGTATAATAGGTATGAAATTCTAAGAATATTTGTGCATAAAAGTTGTTCCATAAACCATGACACCATTCTAGGGAGTGAAGGAGTAGGAGGTAATGCTATCTCTTTAAAGGAAAATCCTTGAAAAGAACATAAAATGTGGAACACGAAGTAAAAGTTATTGTATCCCAAAAGAAAAATCATGTCGCTATTTGATATTCTTAAACTTCAATTGAGAGGATTTTAAATGACTCAACGGAATTAGTAGAATTCATTGCCAAGCAAGAAAAGCACCAGCATGATTGCATAGGCATTAAAATAACCGAAATTCACTTAAGAGACAGCCCTGTGCAACACAAATATAGTGGACTGAAACAGAAGATTTAAGCTGTGCCGAGGTGTATTTTCAGGCTCATTTTACCCTTAAATTGTTACTTAATTCTAAAGTAATATAGCTCATTTCCAAAAGTGGATAGGTATTCAAATTAGTAAAAGAACTACATATCAAACATTTCTAAATCGCTTGGATAAACTACTTTCCTGCTAGTATATCAGAACGGAGTTAGAATGTCCCAGCGATTGACAATTGACAGAGCTGGGTTTGAATATGCAACCTCCCCAGTCTTCTGAGAAGCTGCTCACCACCTTCTCGAAAGAGAACTCAGACGTTACACATAAAGAGACACTGGAATACCTACATATTCAAGTGTTTGACTGTGATCTCTGCCATCAAATCGTTAAACATGTTATAAACTGAAAGTTTCAATGTTGATGGATTACCGTTGCCACACGCATTCTGAAATCTTCCAAACTTGTAAATTTATGTTAAGAGGCGTGTTCTCCACCCAACATCTGGGGAAATGAGATAGGAAATTATGTCAAGTTTACCTAGTTAAATGCGATGAATCTTTAGCTATCAGACCAATGAATAACTCGCTATATACCAGTACAGGCTTTGATTTCATGCAAGAAAATTAATTTTGATGTAAAGGGATGTTGACACTCTCCAACTTAGATCAGCGTCAAGAATCTTGGCTAAGTAGACAAAAGTTGAGAAATTCAAGAATCGCGGTGTAGATAGGTTAATAGTTCCATTCAGTCTCCAACAGACGAAAAGTAACCAAAATGTTGTGTGGCTGAAAAGCTGAACTAAAGCCATTCCATTACTATCAATTATTCTGCTATGGAAGAATGATTCACTTGATAGTCCGTTCTGTGGGGCTTTTCCATGTTTAAACATCACATTTTTAAATGAAGATTTGGATTGAAATAGCAAATATCTTAAAAAAATATGCCCTATAAGAGTGCGTAGTCATTGTTCTGGTCTGTAAATAATGTACTGTAGTTATCACCTTTCCTGTTAGCGATTGGGTGTTGACATACCCCACCTGTGTGTGTAAACCGGCGACCAAGGGACGTGGAGTCGCCTACTGCCCTTGTGCCCAACAATTCTCCCGAGTTTAGGATCGGCTTGTTACTTGGCCAGGTGCAGAAGTCAGCAGAGGCCTCGCCCTCTCTCTCTTCAGCTCAGCGTCTTCACCGCGATGTGATTTATTACTTACCGCCACCATCGACAGCAATACATTAACGCCGCTGTCTCGTTAAAATTTTGTTCCCCAATTTCGGAATTCTTAGCCTTCTCCCCCTCCCCCTTAGTAGTGGTATTTAACTTGAGAGCATGTAAGTGCGTGCGTGCCCGCGTCCACGCAAACCGGCCAATTAGCATTCACCCCACCCCCAACCCTCACCCTCACGGACGCACACGCGCGTGTACACACGTTTGGACTAAAGCAATTAATCAAAATCTTCTGTGTACGCCACAAAAAGAGGGATCGGGGGTTGGAAGGGTAGTGAAGGAGGTGAGGAAGAGAGGGGGTATGTGGGAGGGGTGGGTGGTGGTTGTATCCCCACACCCATCAAATGGCTGATCGGGTTTCAGCTGGTAGTGTGCCCACCCCAGAAGCAGCAGTAGAGGCAACAAAAACACTAGAGGAAAATGGCATTCATGTAATTTTATCATCATTTGTTTCGCTCTTTCTCTATTCCTCCCTTCCTCCACCATTTAACAACGGTGTATGTGTGTGTGTGAGTGAAGGTGGCAGGTTATGTGGCAAACAAATCTTCTTCAGGAAGGAATTGAGTGCTTGGGCAATTAGGAAGGCACAAAATTAACATCAGGCTTCAGAGAGGATTTTGATGGTTAAACCATCCACCAAGTATAGTCACAAAGTATGTGAGGTCTTCACACTATCCTTCGGACAGTTGTGCAGAAGTGAAGTAAGCACCAAACAAGATAAATAAAAACAAGAAATAAACTGGTATTTACCCTTCGAATAAAATTATGAAGATTAACCCTAGAATACTGGGATCTTCTTATGTGCTAGAACAACCTTGGAATGACTTCGCATTAATCAAATTCGTATAAAAAGAGCAGAACAACCATCGAATGGTAATGTTTAAAAATTAATTACAGGACTGCTCATTACAAAGATAAAATCTTTGCAGAGAGATTTGAGTCACAGGTAGATGGCTGCCTTAGTGCTTTTAAATATTTGAAGCAGCCAGGGTAGCATACAACTGGGGCCTGTTAAATTTCCACTTAGTTTGACAAGTATGAAGGTAAAATTTAGCAGAAATATTTTAAAGCGTTCATTGAAACTAATCTAACATGTCAGGTAGAGTTTTCATTTACTATATTCCTTTGGTTGTCAAATATTCATTCTGTTAAAAGTTAACTTCTTAAATATGCTCTTGATGACAACAGCTGTCGATAGTGTTCACATGGAATAGGAGATTTCAAGCCCACTAGTGCAGTGGATTAGGATATGGCCCTACTGGAGATTTCAATCTCACCTCCATCAATATTCAAAGCATTAATATTCGTGTATTACGGTTGTAATTAGAGAGAAAAGCCGTGACACTTTTGTAAGGAAATTTTACTATCTCGGCTATAATGTATGTCCGCAATTCGACTGCATTTCCTAAGTTCCTCTTTGTCCAAACATGCCTTTTGGCATAAGGCGATAGCGACTACGTTGAACCTCCTACAATTTAGGCTACATGGTAATGCTACTTAAACCTGAACTTACACTGCAAGAATTAAAAAACACTTTTAGAGTGCAGCAAAGCAATTCTCCAAACCAAAATTCACCTTTGTTTAACTTTTGTCCTATTAAAGTCGTTAAAGAGCAAATAGGGTTTGACAACGACACAGAAAATAAATGAATTGTGAGTTAATCATAATTTTGACAGCTAACTTCTAATTTTTAATTCTCACAAATTTTTCATCATGAAAGGATGCAAATTAAAGCATTTGGTAGAAGTTTTCTTGAGACATATTCACTTTGTAAACTTAATGCGTGAATTTGTCTTCGAAATATAAGAACTGAGAAACAACATTGTACGAAGAATTATTCACTTTCAATATGCATGCCCCATGGAATTTCACACATGCTTTCCAAATCTACCTCAGGGCTTTACCAAATTTCTGCAGTATACCTTGTTTCCCATTAATTGAAGTACCAAGGGTTGGAATGAATGATTAATGGATTCAGTAGTGGATTTGCAATCTGTTCAAAATAAAAAAACTTTTCCCTGGCTAAAAAGGCGCGAAGGTTAAAAACAGACCTCGAAAAAGGAAATAGGGAAGCAAACAGAGCAATTAAGTGGAATGGGAAATGAGTCAAAATTTTGTACAAAGTGCATCTATTAATGAGTAGGAACAAAGGACAATTACTTATAGTTAGAAGCTATAAAATTGGTCAGATTCAGTAGTTATATCTTAAAAGGCTCAAAAATTTTCTATGGAAGATAATTCATAAAAACTGCTATTCTATTCACCTAGGAACGCACTTGTCTAATATTTCTTAAAATCATAGAGCTTTGGGGTAAATTATAAGGCATATTTTTATTATTTGCATAAGCGTCCAGGATAGTTCTCCGCAATAGAAATAGTATGGTAAGCAGATTTTTTTGCTACTGAATACTGCTTAGTAGCAAGTAATATTCATTGTTCAAGATAGTTCGAGACCAACTTTTTATAATCCAGCAGCATTTAAGGTGCAAGAGTACTTATTTTTTTTTTTCATTTGTATAATATCCCTAAAAATTGCACTTAAGCTCATTATCTTGTACCAAAAAGGGCTTTTGGAACCACTAATTGTTAAAAGTATTTGAACAACCGTACCACCGTCTACAAATAGATCATTCCCTTATAATCGTCTAAAGACCTGATTTTATTGCGTGATTAACTTATGAATCATAAAGAAAAAATCTACCGAAACATTTGTTTAATTATTTGGTCAAGTGAATAACACGAGATTTTGTCATTTCTTTGTACAGATTAGAGTCTTAAGCTCATAAGCAGAGAAATAAAACGGTTACTCACTATAAATAACAAAAAGTAACCGTTTTAGTCTTAGGCATCGCAAAACAAAGCAGTATGTGATCTGAGAGGCCTGAATCATCTGTGGAATGGGATGGAGGCTACCACACAGCGTAAATTTGCTCAATCCCTCATCTGGCGATGCCAGATGTGCGCGCAATATGCTGGATAACTTAGGCTCGTCATCTGCAAATGTACCAAATCACGGTCAAAAGCTATTCAACAAAAACTTTTCCAGCACGATGCAGTTTAGCAATAGGAACGCATTCAAAGGTAGAAGTGATTTTAATTTGATACATTTCGAAGTTTGAACATTTTAGAGCTCCATCAAGGTCGGTTCATCACCACAGCCACTTACACGAGGATGTATTTTATCGAGAAAGGTGTACATTTTATGTGAAAAAATGTAAATTGTTTGGACATAAGTGAGAATCAGAGGGTATTTGAAAGTCATCGCAGTTGCTTCATAACCCAACGGGCCCTACACTGGGTCGAGAAAATAATAATCACTACGATGTCATAAAATCTTATTAACAAAATTTTCGTATAAAATCGGTTTGCAATGTTCCGGTTAATTTTACTTTTGCGTTTTTGTTCCCAGCATTTTTTGGAAGGTTACTAGGCTAATTAATCTTTGAAAATCTCCTACTTCTTGAAAAACTATTCTGGAAAATATTAGTCTGGAGGTGGAAGTCTCGAGCAATCCCAGACAGTAAAAGCACACACGATTGAAAATGGATAGCTGGGAATTACACACACACGCAGACGCTCACATTCATGTGGATATGGTCTTGACAAGCAAAAGAGGCAAAAACCATAAATTAGTCCCCAAGGCACGAGTGAGGGAGAGAGTGACAGAGAGATAGATACAGAGACAGGGAGAGAGAACTAGAGAGTGAGAGGAAGGTGAGGGCATGAGGAGAGGCGAAGGAAGAGAGGAGGGGGCTAGAGTGCAAGACAGGCATGGTTTCACTCATTAACCTTTTTTCTTGAATGATTTATGCATTCCTCCTCGCCCTGGTTGACATTTTCCTATGGGGCACACACATACCCAAACACAATTCGAGAACTGATTTATGGAATGATTTGTGGCCTTTTGGCATTGCCAGTCCTTCTTGCGTAACATTCTTCGCTCCTCTCGTAGTTCTACAAAAAATCTGCATTGAATCCTTTCTGCTGATACGAGTGGGCAAAAGATCTATGCGCGACAGATATCTTACAAACTCTGAAATGCTCCACTGTGAAAAAGTAGCCGAGTCCGATCTTTGTATTCCTCGCAAAGAATATCAAAGGAGAGGCATCTTCCACTTTCTTATGTGACGAATTCTGTTGAGATGAAATACACTTATCATTTTCAATGTGTTTGAGGGAAAATGTAAGTAACTATCTGAAGAAATGTCCCTTGCTACTAAGGTTGCTATTTGGAAAACCAGGCGATTGGAGACGTGTTCCTATAAATTATCATTGTTTATTCCGATACGAGTGACTCAGAAATACGGTTTGGAAGTGGATGCATATTTACTTTAGCTTTCATCTGTAATGTTGGTCACTGGAAAAAGTCTACAGACCTTTGCTTTAACGCATTCCCGAAGCCATAAACACATTTTGCGCTGTGAGAGATCACCTTTTAATAAACTTTTAAATGAGCAGCTGTCAATGGCACTTTCGCTCCAAATCCTGTCACCAACAATGGAATCCATCCCACATTCATCTCTTCATCCATCCTGCATCCATTCTTCCATTCACCCGTCTAAAAACTTATTTTTCATAAAAAATTAATTAAAATTCAAAGCTTCTGACCTATGAAAGGCCTCACTATCCAACACTTAGGTATTCCTTAACAAATATGTTTAAAATTACATGGGTGTACACCAAATATATAGTTAAACAATGTGGACAGAATTTTTTTATGCATCGTATAAACGGTTGTGAGGTGAAAAACTCTGATCACATACACCGCACCTTCTGTTACGTGAGGCCTTCCAACTCTGCTAAATCCCGTGATATGATTTGACAGGAGGCAACACACTACGGTTTGGAGGGTAATTAATCTCAGCTTTGAACAAAACAATTACAAGTATCGTGTTGTAAATTCTTTTTTGGAATTAATTAAAAACGTAATTAAGGTTGCCTGGAATTCAATTTCGTGTTCTTCACCAACCCGCCAAGTTTTGATGAATCTTACAATTACTATCTGCTCGTATCATATACAGCGGAAAACCCTCCAAAATCCTTTTCGTAGCAGCTGTTTGCGAGATTGCTAAACAATTTTTATTTTTGAGACCTAAAATCTACTGAAATCAATCATTGGCGTAAGAACAGTCTAAAAGGTGTGAAGAAAGTGTAAAGTGCGAAGGCGGAGAAATGCCTGCATTGTCGTGTCTACTGCGGTACCTCCAACGCCATGGAGTATGCTTGGCACAAAAAGGGCATTTTGTGAGTAGCGCGGACCGATTTTCTGTTCATTCAGAATATGTGGGGGGTTATGATTAGTTTTGCCCTCCGAGTCTCGACTTTTACATAAAAGGATTGTGCAATGGAGAGTAAGAGGTTTTACGTGGCAAATGCTCTTTCAAATTTTGCTTGAATGAGCTCTGTAACTTTATCTTAACATTCAAAACAACTTCCTTTCAGGTTTGCAAAACGCTATTCAAATGATCACTTTCTTGGAAGCATTGGTCATTGTATCCCTACTAGAAGTAGATCCCCTTACGCTTAAAAAATAATCGGATCGTAATAATGACGGGATTTTGTTGTTGTTGATTCAAAAGCAAGTAAAAACAAATCAAATTGTTCTCTTCTTAGTAGTTCGTGGGACCCCGCAGTCCCAATTGGTAACCGTGCTTATTTGCCCCAAGTCAGTAGGTATTGCGAAAAGCACAAAGGCTTATATTCTACTAAATGGTAGCATCTCAAATACCTCCGAGGACTTGTAATACTTTCAAAACATCAAAGTTGATGAAAAAACTCCGCTGGATTCTCTAATTTTCACAAAAGGGGTAATTTTCAATCACCTATTACTAAAGAATGTGATTAAGTTTTGAGCCCCAAGATTTGGTATATACTACTTAGAAGGCAAAATACAAAGCAATACGCTATACACTAATTAAGTATATTTGATTTGACTTTGTGGTAAAACCCTGTCACAACACTAAAAAAGCTATTTTAAAAAAAGATGTTAAGTAAAAAAGACCACTGGTAAGAATGCTAACACCTCAAAAGTAATTAAAGGGAGTTATGGTCTTTGTTTCACGACGAAACGAAATCCCAGTTCCTTCCAAAAGGTGTCCTATGGGAAAATTTTAAGGCCATCAGTACCCATAGCTAAACAAAGAAACAAGTAGGCGAGTATGCCAATCTCTACTGCTTTGGAAAAAGAAGATTTTTCAACCAAAAATCATCAAAAAGTTTTGCACTCTCTGTCCCTTTTTTTATGTTTGGTATCTTATAGGTTCCGCCTATTTAGTTTACACCAGACACTGATTGATGCCTAGCCTCTAGGCCAGCCCTAAAGTGGGATGGTATGTGGAGACTGAAATAACTTTGTTGTTATTACTGCTGCTGCAGCATCCTTGGAAGAAGCAAAAGGAAAACCATCTGGGAGGGCCATGATTATCAATCCCCTACTAGGAAGGAGGCAGAGTTGGGTGTGTGTGTGTGGTTGATAAATGAGCGACTAAGAGATCGCACTCTGCAATACTTAATCTCTGTCAAGCCACAAAAATGCCCCCCACGGGTTCCACACTTTAGCCCATCACCACCGTCAGGGTGTGCTGCCCGAGGAGGAAATCTGATGAAAGAGAAGACACCATTAGCTACATCGGCAGCGGAGCCTCCAGCGTCTTTAGGCGCCTTTTGATTTTTTCCCTTGCACCTCTAATAAACGTGTGTGTGTGGGCACACGCGGGCTGTCGTGTGTGCGCGTGTGTGCTGCAATTCCCAAAAGAAAAATCGCGGTGAGTGGGAAGAACAGAAGAAATGGCGATTATTCTATTTTTTAAATTCTTCCAGACATCGACTACCACATTACCGTAAGATGCAAAACACGTTTAAAGGACAAAAATTCTTTCAGACTTGCAAGATATTCTACAACACTATCCAATCTACCCATTGCCAACGTTCTTGTGATTTTTATTTAGCTAGTATGCTTTAATTCTTAGAGTGAAATAAATTACTAAACTCGTTAAGTTGTCAATTTGTGATTTTTTTATGCAGGACTTTTGTCCGAACGGCAAAAGAATCTCGACTGAACTTAGCGCCGCTAAGGCTGGTATTTACCTCAAGCCGCTAAGTCTACATACAGAAAGGGATTATTGTGTGTTGATTAGGCACTTGAAGGTTTACTCCAAGCCAGTTCCTATAACAAGTGCAGATTACTTAGTTTAAGGGTTCATGGCACAACGAAGCTTCCCTTAAGAGTCAGAACGTTGCTGTTAGGTATTCAGAGATAATGTTTAAAAGGGAAGTATAATGCCTCCAGAAGGCCACCGTCAGCCAGGAAGCACAAAAGTGCTTTTTACTGTGGCAATGCTTGCGTGCGATAAAAAGGAAGAATAAAAACAATTCATTTGGTGCCGAAATTTGAAACCCCGAGTGGAGCTGTTTCCAAAAAGGGCATGGGGATAAAGTGGAATAAGGTCATTAATCACGTTCGAAAAGGTCTGACTTTTGATGAGAAGTGCTTTTGTAAAATGCCAAATAGGGCGTTGGTGACAAGTTCGCTGGCGGTAGGCTGGGCTGGCAGAAAATTTGAAATCTCCTTTATCCTTTTTGAATGACTTTAACAGAGATTAAACATTGATTGAAAGCGTTGGATACGAGGTGATCGAACGCTGCCGTGACATGGAGATGAAATACGGATGCGGAGTGAATAAGCAGTGTCGACAATTTAACTACAAAGTTAGAGTTTGATAGTGTTAAATGCATCTCTTCCCTACCCTTAGCCAAAATTCATTTAGATAGAAAACCTCTGACAAAGCACAGACCAAAATTAACAGTATGAACAGTCGACTTCAAGTTGTTAAAGGAGGAATAAATAAAACTTTAAAAATAATCTTCTCTTCCCTGATATTAACAAATAAAGAAGATCGTGATTAAAATGCTGTGAAAAAGGGAAGGGCATCTTTTGTGCCATCAAAAGCAATGTGAATCCCCAATGCTTCGATAATGGCCACCAGAAAGGTGCCGAGTTTTTAAACGATAGCCAGCTGAGCAGCGAAGCTCAGACCGACTTCGAGCCTCTACAGGAAGTGCTGGGTTGTCTCTTTGTAGACTGTGGAGAGCGGGCAAATCACCTAATAAAATAAATCCCTCTTTAATGTGCAATGCAAAGCACATTAGATTGAGTCAAGCTTCTTGTGCATATACTTACCCCCTAGGAAATTGACGATGGTAAAAATAGGAATGCAATCTATTCAGTTTTTTACAAGTTACACATCATCTGCGGTTTATCAGGGCATATTTACGGTCCATGCGGAGCCGTGGTCTGCCGTAACCACTTTCTTGCAATTACTTCAGGACGTTTACTGCACTATGAATGACGCAATAGAGCCCAATGAATACTTCTTCCCATTTTTTCTCACAGGTTTTGGGGTCAAAACTCGAGGGCACCAAAATTTTCCCTTACAAGGAGAAGAAATTCTACTTTTACAATTTCCACTGAATGTGCTTCAATTTGTACAAGAGTAAAATTAGACGTCCATTCAAGTTGTCGACTAAAAAGGAAGACGTCAACCCTGCACACAACCGTATTATACATTTTAAGCAAATAACTATTTTCCACTCCTTCCTCTCTAGTCTTTTTAACATAACTTTTGAAAATACCATCAAGGTATCCTCTAAGATTGGGAGAAACCTTGGAACAACAAATAAAATACATTTCAAACCTCTACTAAATACACCAACATCTCAAAAAACGCCTCCACTGGATTGTCATCAATCATAAAGTCCCTTTTGGTGTCCTCGTCCACTCGCCGATGCCTGTTCGCAAGCCTCTAATCTCTCTTTCTCCACCTCCACCTCTCCCTCGTGCATCAATAGCCGCGCACTCTACGAAGGCAAAAACAGCAACACCCCAGGAGGCGACTGTCTTTGCTTGTTTTCATGCAGGCTTGCTTACAGCTATGGTGTTTTCTTTGCTCCCTCTTTTAAACGGCGAGGCTTAAGGAGTTTGCGAATTCAACATTTTTGTTCAAAAATAAATTGCCCCAGAGATGGAAATCTTATTTTAAGTCTTATGAACAAATGAAGAGCATTTGATGGTAAGACCTTCTGTTCATAGAAAAACCTTTTTGACTTTCTTCATGGACTAATTCATCTATGATACCTGTAAAATGGGGCACTAATGTAGTCTGAGGAATAAAAAGTCACTATACCTCGGAGTTTTCTTTCACATTCTAAGCATTCTTTTTCATATATATGCTACCAATTCTTGGGCAGGGAACACCTTTACCGATAGCAATAGATGAATGCGATGTGACTCCACCGAAGTACCGAAATGTATAAATGACTGAAATAGGATAAAACGTAATGGAAAAAGTGCACTACAGATGGTATTTAACTATGATTTTAAGATACTGCTAACGTATTCACGTTCCATCATGATTTCGTGCACTACATCATTTGTTCTGCAACAACATCTGCTTCGGCAAGATGACGAATTGTGGAGTAGGTAATTTATAAGCCCACTCATTCAAAGTTTGGATTTCATTGTGAAAACATTAGGCTCCAAGATATTTGTTGCAAAGAAATCATGGATTTTAGTGCAGTTGTTGGAACGAAATAAAGTCGTTTCGCCTTGTAAGTGGACACAGCTCTGGATTGAAATACATTACTACCGCATCATTCATTAAATAATATTTTGTGGACATGCTAATTTGAATATTTTACAGCGCAGCCTCGCCTTCCCATTAGCAATGATTGTGTTTGACTAAAACGCTACTCTACTAAATGCATAAAATCCATTCTAGTGATGCCACAATGCAGTAAGGGCTTAACTAAGAGTGACTTTCAAACGGCAGTGCCAAAAGGAACTGTTAAAGCATTAGGTCGAAGTTAGAGTATAAATTGCCGATGGTAATTTTGCCTGTTACTTAGATAACTTACTTGCCGACTTGGTTTGCAAAAAGATCTTGAGAAAACAAACCGCAAAAACAACAGCACAAGAAAATGATGGATGCCGAATGACAAAGCTGATACGATAAGGAGAGAAACAGAAGTTTACTTAGAGGAAACAAAAAAATTTCATCATTATTACTGGATTACATTACGCTGCAACTTACATGCTGTACAGCCAACTGTACACTGGCACATTTCTTCCACCATCCCTCCTTGAAGCCTCAGTAGAAGATATTTCCGAGAAGAGGAAGAGGAGGAGGAGGAGGAAAAGAGAGAGAGCGGCTGGTGTAGGCTGCAAAACAAGGCGGTGCCTTTGATTCTGGCACCGCCAATGCAGCCATACACACTGCCAAGGGCAATGCAAACGGTCGCTTGTCTTGGATTGGCCTTTGAAGTCCACTCCCGCCTGCCGCCTCCACAGCCGCTGCCTCCTTAAAAGACCTATCTGGGTCATTGCACTTGAAGCCTCGGGTTTATGACTCCCTTCGTATGTCTAGGCGTGTGCGTGTGCTGGACTGTCTGTGTGATTCGGTGTATGCAATGCTTTGTTTCCTCGAGGATATATATCTACTTTTATCTCTCTTCTTGCTTCGCGCTAGATGAACACTAAGAGGATCACAAATTGTGCACGCACTACACCCACATTCATTCTGGACACTCACAGCTTATTGGCTGAAGACGCGCTTTTTCCTGCGCGAAACGCGTGTCCCACCAATCATATGTCTGGCTGTGGATCCTTGCAAACGCGCTCGTGTACTTCTGGCGTATTGACAAGGTCTTTTAGCAGCAGCCGAGTTGTCGTCGCCACTACTGACCCTAATAGAGGGGGGGGGGGCGATATCAAAACCCATAAAACAAAATCAGATGGCTAACTGAAGCAAAGGGATGACTGTATCAGCCCTCCATTTGTCAACCCTAATGTTGTCAGCAGCAAAGTCGAGGTTGTGTCTTGATACCACTGTGCATAAATAATATTTGAAGTGATGAATTTGGTCTGTGAGGATTAATAGTCCCACCACTCTTCCAAAGATAGAGCCTTAGGTGTGGTTTTGGTGGCTGTGTTGGAATCCTGCTTTTGAAACGTGAAATTTAACCAAACTAGAACTTAAAACTTAAGCAGCAGTTGATGGAATGCTGATAAATTTATCATGATTGAGCATGAAAAAGCCAAGGGGAGCATCTGATGCATCACCTTGAGAAGAGATTACATTATTCGCTCAAATTGAAATTTGAAGTGCTTTGTTGAGTAACTGACATAGCCGATAATGGTTTATAGTAGACAAGCAATGGCTTTATGCAACTCCACCAAAAAACCCATGACAATAGAAGATGCAAATGCTAAATTAAACCCTACAACAAAAGATCCTTTTAAGTGAACCAACTTCTTTGAAATGAGAACGTCTTCGTCACGACAAGTTTTTACTGGCTGCATAGAATTCCAGCCGCTAGCTTTCGTTCATAGTCATTTACTGAGCCCGGGACTCACCAAAATTTGCTGTTTTACAAGGGAGTACACTTGTGGTTGCAACGCCTTCATTGTATCAATAATTATGCCTAGTTTTAAAGCCTAACTTCCATTAGATATCCCATAATTGATGACAATAAAGTGAGAGGTTATCCTCCTTCGAAAGGGACGCCTCCCTTAAAATTCGCGTTCGATGTTTTACATATTCTTTCAAAATGGGTTTATAAAGTCCAAATTTCAAACCTTATCAATCATGCACAAATGACTGAACAACAATTCTTAACTTTAGTTTATTTTAAATGAACATTTTGGTGGAAATAGTAAAAATGGGACTTGTATCGAATTTCCAATCTGTATCATGATAATGATGGCTAGTTAAAGACAAGGAAGAGATGTACCAAGGCAATTTAGGTGGAAGGAGGTTCAATAAAGATTAGTAATCGCATTTTATCCGTCTTGATGGTGGACTGTTTGCGCGGCAAAAGTGGTTCCAGTCTCATTTTTTAGGCAGGAAAGATGCTGGTGACTCACTTAACCACCACCACCATCACCATCGCTGCTGCTGCCAAGACGCACTGCAGCCTCTGCCTCCCCCCAGTTCTCTCTCGACGTGTTGACGCCCGAAGGCCTTCTTTTTGCCTGAGTGGAGAGAACACTTCAAAGAGGGCGCATCTTGCATGCGCCTCAGAAGACAAATCCTTTCCCTCTGCCATCTGTAAGCGGCCAACTTTTTAACAACAAAATCTAATTTAAAGATTTTGCAAAACACGAAATTGCGATTTGGCTTAAGTTGGCAGACGTGGTGGTATACCAGGTGGTTTGAAATATCAGAAAGCACTGCAACTTCCATGTGAGGAAAAGGGTTGTAAGTTGTTGAATGCACAGGTAATAAAGTTGTTCGGACAGTCGAATTGCCTGTAAGGGCACCGGTTTCATCTCTTGAGTCCGGCAAATAGAAAGGTGAGAAAGTGGTAAATCCAAAGCATTGAAGCCAATGCAACTGATTGGATAAAGGCATGACTTTATGTTAAAACTTCAAGGTCCGTCATACCGGTGTGGTTGTAGAGGACGTTTTCGCACAGCCGACTACTCCAATTATCTTTATTTTCATTACATTGCACAGGAAAACTCAAAACTCTGAATGGCCCACGGACTTGCACATCCAAAGTGCGTTTGCTAAGGCAATTGTTTAGACTGCGAAAGAAGGATAATTCGGAAATAAAGACTAATTTTGAATGCAATAAAGCGGTTGGCTATTACTTCCAGTTGGATCTTAATAACCTCTAACATCGGCTCTCGGTTGGATATTGTTTGCCGGGAAGAGCATTTTAAAATATAGCATACAGGTTTAGAAAATTATCACCATAACAAAAGAACGAATGAAAAATTATAAATAAGTAGCGACTGATTTGGTTAGGAGGAAAATCATGGTGATATGCATAAATTACGGGTCAGGTAACATATATGAATCCAGGCTTCTAAAATGTTAAAAATTTACACCAGAGATGCGTATGATTTAATTTAAATTTAAAATTAACGGACTAAATTCAATTAGCTGTGCGGCGTTTTAAGCCTTTCCCTAAGACGAAAGAAAACGCAGCACCAGGGCGGAGCGGAGGGACTACCGCCAGTTTGGTCCGGTGGCCATGCCACCCAGTGGAAGCACAACGGCCATGGCCATAGGGTTAAACAAGCAAGCAAGGTTTGTAAAACTAGCAAACCTTGGCTCGAAGCGCGATTGTCGCGTCAGTGCCTGATGAGACAAAACGTGGGTGACCTTTAAATTTGAGAATTTGAATGTTTACCTTGGAACCGACTACCGTATTCTGCATACTTTAGCCTCAATCGCTGCCCGTTTTAAGAGTTTACTCTCACTTTATATTTATTTTTAAAGGCGCAAACATACCTAATTTGTGGGGAAATCAATCCTTATTATCGAATTTCCTGTACACCAAGAGGAAAATAGAAGAGTTTAAATCTAACGTTAGGTTTTTAAATCGAATTTAGAAAATTCCTTACAACTGTCCACATTTTCATCAAAAGCCATCTTCCTTTAAAAGAGGAAAAAGTCTATTTGACTTTAGCTTTAATTCTCCAAAAATATGAAATGAATTGACTGTCACTGGTAGGGAGATATTTTACGTATCACTCAAATAAGACCGGTTTTTAATACACTTTAAAGGGTTTCCAAAGTAAATGGTGCTTGGTATCAGCTGATGGAATAAACTCTTTGAGGTATTTTTAGTAAAAAGTCTTGTGAATCCATAGTTTTGGATGGTAATGACATGAAAGGGTACCCAGTAAACGCCAATTTTATTCACTCAATTTTTCCTCGACTTCAAAGCGCAGCAAGCCTTTTCCCCCAGTTTGCGTTTATTTGAAGCACAGATGCCTGGCTTTTGAACTTTAGAGTATGGAGAATGCATGTAAAAATGCAAATGTGTAATGCCTTGATTATTTGTTGAAATCTTTGTTGTAGTTTCAGGGGCAATTAGGGGCTCTTGGCCATGCCCGTAGCCGCCAGCCCTTCTGCGCTTCGGCAATGCATATTCTGCCGAACATCGCATCTTCTTTAACCGTCAGGTAGTCACATGAGGCTACGAACATATCACATTTTTCATAACTAGCTATTTATAAAATGGCAAGTGTCGTACTTACCACTTCTAGTAGACAGGTAGGTAAGGGTTAGCTTAATTTAATAAAATACCACGACGAAAACATGAATGATTTCTTTTCAAAAACAGTGATTCAGTCTTTTACGAACCATTTTGACCATGACAGAATGTCTCCATTAAGAGTAGAGCGTAAGTTTGAAGTATAAAAGGTATTTAAGGATATTTTGACGTGCTGAATGTTTCAAAGATGCTGCACCTCGGCACAAATGCTACAGAAGTGTGACATTCCTCCATGTCGCCGTTAATGTGACAGATCCACGGTGGTGACGGGATTTGGCGTAGCCTCATAGCAGAAAGTGAGGTCAAGCTTCGAGAAAAAAACGTTTTTAATAGTTATCAGGTTTGTGTTTTGGAATCAACTCAACTTTATTAATTCACCAGTCAGATGGATGGGAGACAAGTCATACCTTGCCACTGACCACAGCAAATCTCGGGGTGAATGCATCTACCACTTCCACTACAGTTGTTTTCAGGTCAGATTGGTCTCACTTCAGATCCGCCACCCTTACCGACTCATCCCTAGGCTGAACTCGCTTACCAGAACAGATAGAGCATCGTCAAATGAACCGCATATTTATCCCTTCTCTGCGAGCTGCATTCACCTATTGGTTCAAAAGAATGCAAATACGATGATGGAAGGGATGCCAATTGGAAGCCCAAAGGCGATGTGGGTTAACGGTGATCAAAGTAGCAATCGCAATCATGGCAAATTCCATACAGCTGTCTAAATAAAACATCCATGTTTAGGAAAGTGAGGCATTTTCTAGTAGGTGCTTTAAAAACGTTTTCTAACCTCTTTATGTCTATCAAATGATAAATATACTTGAGATTTCAGTTGAGTATAACTAGTCATTCATGAAGCAGCCTCCTTGGGAAGCTTCCTGTCCAAAGACATTTAAATTATAAAGCCTAGAATAGAAATGTCTGCTTGTTTGTAATCTATATTTTAGTTATGATTGTAAATCTGCTGCTCTCCTGTCAAAGCTCGTGTTGGGGTAAAGCTCAACTAAAAATACCCACAGTTTTGGTTAAAAGTCGCAATACTTGCTTACCAATGAATCCTACATGTGCACAGAATTTCCTGGATTTTGTTCCTTCATTTCATCAGTTTAATATGGAGATGTCTGCCGGAGAAAAGTCTCACCATATTTTGAGGATTTCTTCATGGATTTGCTCGATCCCCGACCGTATTTTAAATGGACCAGAAGTTTTCCTCGAGCCTAGGGAATTTTACCGCTCCTTGCCATCAGAGATATGCGTTACCCAAATAGACGTTAGTAGACCAGAGCTTTTGCGAGTCAGTGCATTCCGCTAAACTGGGTGGAATAACATTTAATGCCAAGCAAATATCCGATAAAAGAAATTTCAACAATTTATTTTACTTCTGACTTTGTATTTAGAAATCCGCTTTTCTTCTTACGATGATTTGAAGGTACTTCTACTTTTGAAGGCATCAGGTTAACTAAAAAATTTCTTCGATCTAGAAATATCACCACTTAATGAACGTAATAACCAATTAACCTATTATTTACCATTCTGTAAGTCAATGTAAAAAGCCTTATTGAAACTTGGTTCATTATATTAATTAAAAGAACACCCTTATTTCTTAAGACATTCAGTGATTGAAGATTGGGAGAGTCGCTGCCGCCGTCGGATGTGCCTCCGAACCTCAGTAATTTGCAACCCATTGGCTGCAAAATGTGAGCAATTTTCAGTTACTTTGCCATTTCACTTACAGTAGCAGATTTGCTTGTAAAATTTGACGCTTTCTTGATCTCGATTTGATCACTCATTGAGCAAAAAACTACCTTAGGTGGAATTTCCTCACTCATTGCCATTGTTAGCTACAAAAACACTGTTGTACTTCAAAACTTGTTTGGACTATGATAACTTGAATATTTCAGGGAAGTACCGTCTCTGAGGCCTACTTCTACCAGCATTTTCAGTAAAGCACAATGCGCGCTGATTTCTCAAAACAAGTCTGTGTTACAGCTAAGCGAGCATATCATAAAAAGGAGACAGAGAAATGCTATCTAGTCAGAAAACCACGACTACTGTCGACAAAGAAGCCCATATCCATGTCTTTGATTTGTTAACTCATGATTGACAGTATAAACGACAACCATAGCGACGGGTTACTACGAATGACAATATAGATAACACTTTGACCTACTTTAACGGAGGCCAAGAAGAATAGATGGCTTTGCAGGTGTAGAGTAGGTGGTAAATGAGACTTATAGAGGTACTAACCCCATCATGACTTCTTTAAAAAAAGATTTGGCTGTGCTTTAGAAGCTAATTTTAACCAAGGAAAAAAACAAACAAATGTAAATCCTGCGAGGATTTCAAATGTCCTTTAACAATGTTTGCTTTCGTTCAAAAAGACAAAAATGATGTCAACTGTAAAATAATGATTCAATAAAGTAAACCACAGAGGGATTTTAGGTCAGAGATGAAAGTGATACTAGACTACCCAATTGTATGGAACCAAATTAATCCACAACTCATTGACAGAGTGATTCCGCCGACGGCTTAGCCGCCTCCTTGGATCGGTTACATGCTAATATTGTAATTTAATGGGGACTGGAAGTAATTTGTGAATAAATTGGTTATGGTTCACAAAAATAGGACAAAGAGCGGCTCGCCATCCCAAATTTCTTCACAAAAATTTCAAAAGCTGTGGTGAAAGTAAAAGAGCTCCTCTCCAAATATATTATGCGAGCCACATGAGCAGTTTAGTACTTGGTATCTTAGGCAAAAAAGGTGGATTCGACCAAAATTTGTAATGTACGAACTTAAAAGTTCTTGTTTTAATCGATGAGGGTTTGGCATGTTCTCCTAAAATTTTCCCTTTTAAAAACAAGCTGATACAAAATGACTTCAAACACCTACATACTTATGTACATGCAAGCAACTGGCGAAGACACGCTATAGGACAATTTAAGCACCAAATCAAGGTGATGCACAAAGGACATTAAGAAACCTTATATTGCCAATTTGATCAGCGCTTTGATGCACTTTTCCAATAAAATTGCTCTTTCTCCGGAAATATGCCATTTATGCGAAGTAAATTTCAGTAATGCAAAAATAACGCAACCACAACATCAAATTAAAATTAGTCTTTTCTACATATAATTTACCAGACTATGGGGGGAATCCAGAGTTTATTAATCAGAATTACCGAAAGAAATGTATTTGAATAGGAATAATAATTTCAGTGGTGTCTGACCTTGTACTTTTTCCAATGCAGAAAACCTACGTAGTGATTGGCTAATTAAGAGCCGCTTAACATGTTTCCATTTTGTAGTTTGACAATGGTTTTCAATTTCAGGTGGGGGCTTTTCCATGGGTCGAATCCTACACTCAAGGTTCGAGTTTTGTCGTTTCAGTTTGGTGTTTTTGCAGCTCCACAAATTTGTTCAACGAATCAATCAGTCCCTTTACGTGGTCTGCAATATAAATGCCTGATCCCATTTACAGTTGATTTATGTATTATATCAAATTGCTGCTTGAATTCCTTTAGCATACTCCCCCTTTGAAGTGTGACTTCTTCTGGGAGTCTCTGTGTGCTTTGAAGTGCTTTGCGCACCATTTTGTCCGCAACCAATGTCAAATTACTTGTTTTAATTTGGCAGGATTTATTTTGTTAATCTCTCTTTTTTCATGGCTTTCTTTGCACGGAGCTGGTGGGACCTCCACCTTGACTCTCTTTTGTTATTGCTGTTTGTTGACATATAGAGCTGGTATTTTTGAGTCCTCTAGGCATACATGTGGTCTTTGCTCCGACTAATATATCGGAGAAGTCTCAACGTTATTGCATTTAAAATATTCTAGAACTGACCAACACTATGATAATCTGCTCAAGATCTCTACTCCGGATTACCAGTTATCAATTGAATCACCACATCATCCGTCTCATTTCCGTTTTTGATGGTCTCAGCTCAACCCTCCCGGAGGACTTTGAATCCATCTCACGTAAATTCCCCACGGTCTCGACTATAATAAACAGGACTATGCCTGCGGAAAACGTAATGATTCTTTGCAAGTGGCAGGAAAAGATGCGAAAACAAATGGGCGACCAAAAGTTTAACGAATATGTCACCCGTAGGTGGCAAATTTATTTGTCCCTTTACAAATCTTTTCCTATACCCGTATCGAAGATCACATTTGCCTTCATAGCCCTCCTAAATTTATCGATTTGCATATATCTTTCCTCCTCAGTGTATGAATTACTAAGCTTTCATTAAAGTCGTTTGTTTTTTTTTCTTTCGTGACTATTTCTCGACTTATTCTGTTTTTCTTTATTTATTATTGAAGGTATAAAGGGGATTGGGAAGGACGTGCACCAGGCAATTTGTGATATTCTCCTAAAGGAGAAGCTGGTCGACGAATTTGGGGAACCGATTGATGGGTATATACGCAGTCTGGAATCTATCTTCACTCATGTTAAAACTACTCATTTCGTGGAGCAGGAATGCCGTCACCCGATCCTACGCTATAGAGGCCGAATCGACAGTATAAATAGCTTCAAGTGAGTAAGAGTTTAACGGCTGTGGAACGGTACTTGCGTTCACGTTGGTGAACGCACTTTTAATTCGGCCAAGTGAAAGGCTAATTAATCTTCAACCAGCTCTAGTTATATCTAAATACTTTTCTTTAAGCTTAAATGACTGCAAACATTTTCCTTTAAGTGATGTTTGTTTCAGAACCGATTTTGATAGGCGTGGAGTTCCTAGGCTATTTACCCGGCAAAACAACCCGAATTCATGTGTGAAAATGCTACTTGACAATCGAAGAAATTCATCGCAGAAGTTTTTTTTACAGACTTGACTACATTTATCTACTTCATGGTGGTCTAGTTTTGTCGAACCCTTATCAAATCATATCCATCATAAACAGGCTCAGTAACGCTTTGACCTCAGTGCACGTGTCTTTCGATAACGTGTGTATGCAGGCTAAGTAATGCTTTCGCCCAGTGCACATTGGATCAGTTTAGAATTAAACTTGCTCAATCCAGCCATCAATTGGAACTGGCACTTCTTATACGCATTCAACGGTACTGTATGAATGCGTCTTGTGACTTTATTTGCACAAGTTGTGCTGCGATTTTGTTCACTGCAAATTAAATCATAAAGTGTCTTCATTGCGAGCTTATTTTTTCTGCCTACCTGACCATAGGACAGAGAGCGGCGGCTTGGTGCTGACAGAGTGGAAGACGGTGCACGAGAGTAAGCGTGTGACAAGTCTGGAAAAGGCCTATGACGCGCCCCTGCAGGTCGCTGCCTATACCGCCGCCTATAACATTACTCGCCTGCCTAAAATGCCTCAGGTAGTTTTGGCGTAGTATTTGCCTCGCAAAATTCTAGACTCAGCGCCTCTACCTGCTGCCACTTTTCGGTGCACATTTAAGGGTAGAGTTTTGAGGATACGCAGTGGAACCATTAGGCGAAGGAGTTTATTTGTCACTCATGTTGGCGATTGGTTAATCTTAAACTTCTTTTACATCGAAGTTATCTCATGGGTGTTTTAGAATTTATGCATTGTGTACTTGACATTCTCTCATTGGTAGCGCGGATAGTCCACATGGTAAATAGTAGATCCTTGTTCCCCTAGATGTTTCCCAATATTCGTGTTCTTATGCCTTAAATTTAGCCAAAAACCTCTGTGCATTTCCGACCTGTGAATTATCCCGAGCAGAAGTTTTGCTGGACCTAGACGTCTGACGTTCATCACCATTTTAAGTGCGCGCTTTTTCGCCTTTTTATAGCGATTTTGGGAACTGCATAGAATTTGTAAACAGTTTACGTCGCCTCTGTGTATGATTCCTGCTTTTGACCTAATGAGGCAGTACAATGAAAAGTATGTGGCTCAGACGTCCCATTCGGGTGGGGGACCTGAGTTAAACCGATCTCAAAGTATGTGTAGCAAGAACAGTGGATAATCCTCTTGCAAATGTGGGAATAATTCAAATAAATTAGGCAGGTAAGGAAACTTTATATCTGAATAGGTCTCCTATAAACTTGCCTTACAAGGTGAATAATCCTGAAACCTGCACCTCATTTCCGCCCAGTCGTAAAAACGAATCTCATTAAAAGGATGGTTATTTCTGTTTGGAGACCCACCTTCCATTCGATCCTGTCGGTTAGAGTTTCTTAGGACCTAGCCATTCATTCGCAGTCAATTATGGCCATTCAATTGCAGCGGCGAATAGGCTTGCAATTGAGTCGCCACCAAGCCCAGTCGTCTGACCCTTCACTCAGGTTAGGAACTGGACATCCCCTTGTATCAATTCAGAATCCAATAATTCTTAAAAACTCGCTTTACGATTTCAGTTATCTCTGCCTCATCCTTAAGACTTGACCATGACGACATTTTGAGATTACGGATGACTTTAACCCTTTGTGCTGGTCCTTGTTTGACATACAATAGATTAAACCCTTGTTACTGAACCTGAAACCTCAATCTGATGGCTCCTTAATTTTTCTCGCATCTTTCTCAACCCCATTTGTTTAATACGCATTCTGCATTCACAGTTCTCCCCTTCGTAGTTATTATATAACTTTATCTACAGCCTCTTACAGAGTAAGAACTGATGGATTGTTCTTGGTTTCTTTCTACTAACTGAATTCCACTCCGCACAGTGCAGCACTGCTCTATTAACAGTTCTTCCATTATTTGGGACTAATCCCTTGATTTCATTGCGATAAATCCTCCTTGGACGATGATCACCAAGCAAATACGTGAGTGGGAGATGTTGCAGTGCGGAAACACGCATCAGAAGATCCTAAAGTGTGAAGCCGTCACTGTAAGCCGCCCACTTGCAAGGCGATACTGCTGTCACCTATTCTCAACATAACATTATCTAACAGTAGTTGGACTTTTTACTAAGCGACTCGCTATCCATCATAGCCGAACAAAGTCTCTTGCACATTAAGGGGGCGTTTATTTGCTAATTAAAACAGACAAATGACATTGTGCTACCAGTACAAAATGTTTAACAGCAATCCAGACCCCTCTAAAGAGACCTTCCTGAATCATTCTCATCGTAGATAGGCTTGTCTTTTAGCCTTTTTTTCACGCCCTCTTTTAAAGGTTCGCCAGGGCCTGATAGCCTACGCATACGCGGATGGTTATCCTGCAGATGTGTTACTTCTCGACGAGGAGGCCTTGGAGCACTACTTCCAGGTGTGGTGCAGTCGGGTAGAGACCTATCACCAGACAGTTGGATCGGCGGGTCAGTGAAGCTACCTCTCATCCTTCTCCATCCCTCAAGTCACCCTTTCCAACTTTTTATACTCGAAAAGAAGGCAAAGCTGAACGATTGCGCGTCGTCTCTTCCAACTGTTGTGTATGTGCGCGCTTTGATGCAAAGTGTGGGGTCGTCACCTTGCAATTAGTATACTGAAGTAAAAATGGCATTTCATTTTTTGCGGTGGCCACCGCTTTTGTTACCCTTTTGTGTGTTTCACGAAGTATTCCTTCTTCAGTGTCAATTGCATCATGACAGGAGTGAGGAGGAAACAAAAAATAGTGTTAATATGGAGGGGCTGTGTATGTGTGCGTAATTGTGAATGCTAGTTAAAAATGCGGCTAATGATTGAAGGAGAAGAAAGTCTCATCTACCTATTCTTCTCCTTTTCTCCTCACTTTGTTCTGCAAGTTTACACTGCTTCAGAGATGCCAGCGAGGTCGGTCGATGCGGAGTTGTGAGTGTGGATGATTTGATGCGCAGCTTCTACGTCACTTGACGTGGTTTTTAATGGGTACGTTTGTGGTACACTAAAGTATGGCATCACCTCGTGCTCCCCAGGCAACGGTGGAGCTGTTGCTGCTCTTGTGACCGATTTTGAAAGTACTTTTTTCCACGCTTGTGGGAAGAAGTGGGTTTTGGGTTGGGTGGCGCTCCTTCTCAGGCAACTTCTCCAGTCCAGGCTGCTTTCAGTTATCATAAATTCGGCTTTAGTCAATTGTGGCGAGGAAGAGGACATGGGGCTGCTGTTGCAAGTTTCACCTATGGGAGGATGAGTTACGATGGTCTTCTGGGGGTTTTTGGATGGTGTGACATCACTGCTGGAGGTTGTGGCGGTGAGAAGGGACTTCTGCAGGGTGCTATCTTCAAAATTAGGATTGTTGGAGTCGGTGTGGATGTGATGGACTTCAGGAAGGCATGAATAGGAGGCACTGAGACGCCAGAACTTGATGGGGGCGAGTGGGGCTTCGTCGAGCTTTGCGTTGAAAAGCAGCGATTGGTGGATACTGTCTCTTCCTCCAAACACTGCAGGCACTCTGTCAGACCGAATTGGTGGTGAGGCACCCTCAGCATTGGTGGAGATTGTCAGCGGCACAGCGAGGCTGGATTGTGCTGAATGTGTGGTCGGTCCACCCTCCAGATGGAATTTGGTTTGATTGAGCTCGGTTGCCCGCAGTTTCTTTAGTTTCTGACGGTACCGCAAGCAGATGCAGCAGGATATTAGCACAAAGAAGGGAGTCAGCGCAAGTGGAGCCAGAAAACAGGTGATGGCGACGGGGTATCGGTTACCGAAGTCGGGTGATTCTACCTTATCATCAGAATCGGTACCTATAATAGCGTTAATGCATCGCGTTGAAATTACATTTACTTAGATTAATTAAGTAGAATTTTTGGCTACATTTGGGGCAGCAGCCATCGGCGGTGCGAGGTCGGACGGGGTGGAAGATGTCAGGGGCGTCGGTGTCAGCGCTGGTGCCTTGAGCGGACACACCTTGACAGGGAATGCAGTAGTCTGCGCAAACCCAGTTTCCTTCGGGAGAGCAGACGCACTTAAGACTAACGCAAGCGCGACGGATGATTACGAGGCTCTCGGTGGGCAAGAGGATATTGGAGGCGGTGTCGGCGGTGGCAGTCAGGTCACCCAGAGGCTTGCACTTTGTGCTATTGGCGAGGGTCTGTGGCCATTCAGACGCACTCCTTCCTCCTTCTGGGGCTGTTTCTATGGGCGCCTGTTCCAGCTCGTGCAGTAATTGGTCGAAGTCCTCATTTGGATTGACTGCCAAATGAATATTGGCATTAAAATTGCAGCTTTTTATTAAACTTTTAGGTTAATGCAATTATGCTTTGATTGCGCCTTTCGGAAATGTTGAGTTATGTCGTAAATTTCAAAAAAATGGCTGCTTATTTGTTCAGATCTAACGGTCAGTTTTGAACGGCTTCAGAATGCATAGGGTTCTAATATTCTTTGCATATTTTCATATATTATTCTCCTCTTAGAGGTAAACTTGTTCGAATTCTAGAATTATATGCATAGTTCTTTCAGCATTGTCACAGTTACAGTTTTTTCTGTCAACAGCAATGCATTTCTGCTAACAGACATAAACGACTGTGCAAGAATATCGCATATTTTTACGTGAAATCAAACAACTAGGGGTGTTAGTTTGGTATTCAATTTAAATAAAGTAACTTATGCCGTGAAGGCGAAAAGAACGCCTGTCAGAAGCATAAAAATGACCCATAAACTTAATTCTCCTAAAATGAATACAAAGTAGACAAGTATGCCTTGTTTAAAAATACTTGATAAAGTATAAATGGTGATGGTCTAGGTGGTGAGGCCAGTTCCGAACTCCAGCACTACTTAGAGATCGACGGATTTTCTCCTTCAAGTTGAACAAGTCAACCTCAACAATAGTGGAGTTAGCTGCTGAAGGCTTGTGCCGCTTCAGGGGACATAAAAGCAGTAGGCACCAAACTTTACGAATGGGATCGCCGTGCCTAGCATGAGCGATGGCAACCTTGGTTATGGTACCGATTATGGGAGCATGCGCCACTAAATAGCGTATTATTCTTAAATGTCCCAACTAAGGGCTTTAACCAGTCCGCTATAAGACGCATTGCGTCGGTTTAATCTATGCTGCTGTTTTCCGAACTCCAACAGCACTTAATGGTGGATGTGTTTTCAACTTCAAATTACATATGCAAACTTAAGCCTCCGGATGATAAATCAAATTTCAAAGTCCACAATACTAAGGGGTGTAAGAGTTTTTCCTTTTCAAATCACATGAGATTAATCCCTGAATGCCTGTGAGACTTCAATTAACGAACGCATAGAGAGGTCGTGACCTTCTTTCCTGTGCCGCAGGGAATAACTTAAACAGCAGTGCATTTGTTCCTTTAAAGCATGCAACTGTTGGTTGTCTTGTAAAGGGACTTCAAGAAACAGAAATGTGTTTAAATGACAAGCGCCCAAATGATGCGACAAAATTTCAAAAAGTTCTTTTGCTAATGTATAGGGGTAACTGAACAGTGTGGCACCTAGTGCAGCATCCTCGCAGGTGGAGGGGCAGCAGTCGCCGAGAGCGGCGACGGGCACCTTGCCGGCGGGGCATAGGAAGAGGGCACTGCATGGAGAGCGCGCACACGTGTACTGGCGACCGTCGAGACACTGGCAGTCTGAGCACTCATCGTTGTACGCCTTCCAGTGCTCCCCTCGAGGATAGTAGCGACCTTTGATGCCATGCGAGTAGTAGCAGTCCGTGTCATGCCATATTCCAGCGCCTGTAGTAACACAAACATTTACCGGCTCAATTAATAACTCCTTCGCATAGTTTTCCCCATCATTCCCATGCATGTTTATTTCTCCTTCCTTCTTTTAAAGAACCCCCTTTCTCCTTTATCATTTTCAATTTACATTATTAACCATGAGAACATTTTTACTCAATGAAGCGCCCACCTTACATTACCGAATTTCTTTGCTCAATTTGTGCTCCCTCCCTCTGTTGCTGAACGGATCTATTTGGTCTCTCATCGGTACTCCAAATCTCTCAACTCTTCTACGCCTTTACAGTGAGGCTAATATTTACTCGGGTATTAATTTGACAGAGCGGATCCCTCAATCTTCGCTGTTAGTACACTCTTTTTGACGGCATGGTCTCCCGTCATGCCCGTAGCCACCACCCTCTCGTACATCAACAAAAAATGTTCGTCCATGCACCAAAGAAAACTCGAGGCGCTGCACGTTCGAGTCTAACTCGGAGGCTACGATTTCAAATCGGAACAATTAAAACCTGCTTCATATTTCTTCCTAAAGCTATTTTTCCATTTTTGAATCATCTGGCAAATCCTTCATATGCATATGAAGTGGTAGTTTTTCGTCAAATAGCTACAGTCGTGGAAGTTTACCAAGTCATGGTGTAGGAAAAATTGCTTCCCTTTCCATTCATTAAATATCACCTTCCTTCTGCATATTTGAGCTACTTATTTGCAGATACCCTACTGTGCCCACTGATTTAGCCTTTCTGTTTTTGTTGTCTGCATATTTTTGGTGCCATCTTTTCAAAATTCTTAGGAATTTTGTGATGTAGAGGATTTTACAGAGATAACTTGGAACATGAAAGTTGGGGAAGTAAATGTATCTTTAGGCTAGTATTATCACATTTTCAATATTTTCCTCGATTCGCTTAACCCAATTTATATTAGTAAGTTAAAAAGGAGCGATAAATCCATGCATGAAATTTTTTTTATCAAGTAGTACGAAACACGAACGTGATTTTACGTGATGGTTAACTATTATTGGTTTTATTTGCCAACATCGTTGCATCGTCACCATTTCAGTCGAACATTTTTGCTTGGAATCGTCATTCATTGAATACTCCTTTCAGAAGACTTTTCACCACAAGATAATTTACAGATTCGTTGAATCAGAAAACATCTGAAAGTACTAAATAAGGGTCAAGGATGGAAGTATAGTATGTGGTGGATTTCGAAAAATTGTATTCTGGATGCAATTTTGATCTAAAAAGTAGGCCATATTGAGAGGTAGTTTCGTGATGCTTAAGGTGAATTAAGATAGATTAGAAGGATTTTTAGCGGAAATTATTACACTTGTCTCAAACTATACACAAATAGAGGCTGGACGTGACAAAAATAGATAGATGAAATAAAGAAGTGAAGCTGCATGAATGAAGCAAATATCGGGAGAAGTACCAAGAAGTCTGTTTTTTTACTGCCACGGAATTAACACAAACTGACTTGCTGCATTTGTCCCCTTCATACAGTCTCAATAGGCATTTGCAATAATACTTCATAAAGTTGGTTGAAATGCAGAAAAGTTGGTGCGCAACCATGTACCCATCTGTAAAGCAATGTCTGTTTGGCGGTCCATCTCTCGTCGTCAAATACATCTTCTCAGTTTTGTACATAATTTTTTATACCGTACAGGTGTCTACTCCATGCAACTAGATGGTAGAGCCAAAAGTCAAACAAATAAGAGTAGTTCGCACAACGTGACTGGCAAGGTTTTATCGTACGTCTCCATTCCACTTAAGGAAGCTAGACTTTAAAAATTTTTCAACACCGCTCATGTAATTCACCACATCTTGCAGAAACGAACCACCGTAACATCTTTCCCTTCATGAATAGCTAGTAGCCCAACTTGCGATTTACGCTTCGTCGATCCTCTCTAATACTCCTTGTCGTCTTTTAGGTTATTGTAGGCTGTAGACTCCTCTCTGGTGTAGAGACCTTGTTAAGTGAAGCAGCAGCTTCTTAATCCTGAATAGATCTTAACTGTGTTCCAAAGATACGTTTATCCAACTACACTTAAAATCGGCATCATCTCAAAGCCGAAAAATTTCCGAGAATTGAAAAACATGGTCGCCCCAGACCATGAACATTCTCCTACGCCTGGCACAGTTTTAAGCTCAGCCAATCTGCTTTTGACAAAAGTGCTGCCGATCCCGACGCTCGTTAAGTACCAAGAAGCGGGTTTTCTCAACTGAAACCAAAGAAGAATCCACTAACACGAGTAGATACAATCTAAGGAGTAAGGGTGGAAAGAAGACAACGGGAAGCGAAGAACCGAGGCATTAATTTTAATCTTGCATGAGTTAAAGTGAAATTTCTCAAAGAACAATCAAGACGGTGCTCAATTTTTTCATGATTGCTAACTTTTTTGTGATTTGTTTATTATTTCTAAAACTAGATTTTGTCAAGAAGCCACGTGATATAAAAAATAAGACTATATGATGTGCTAGTCAATAGAAGAAGAATAGGAAGAGGCAATTGTGAAGGAAGAGGTTCAGAAGGACGACGGTATAAAGTGCATTACAACATAAGCAGCCCGAGTATGCAAGTATTTTTGGTTTGTTTCTCACCTTTGGCATCAATAATGTGTGGAACTTTTTATCGGTACTGTAAGTCCTTCAGTGCTACTTAAATCAACTTATTTGCTGACAATCGAGGTGTCTTCAGTATTTTCAAGTGTAAAGTGGTTTTTGAGTTTTAAACAGTCTTCTTATACACATCGTTTTCTGCATTATTATGATGCAGTAAGTACCAAAAAAATGACAGCTTTTACTGTAAGCAACGTTAGTATGGAAAAAGAAAGGTCGCAGCAAACTGGTACATTTTGGGTGCAAAAGGGGATAAGGAATTAGACATTCATCTGCTTCTGAAGCCCGTAATTTGCTACTGATCATTCTTAGAAAGAATGGTATCATATCAAGTAAATAAATGGTAAATCAACCGAATAAAAAAATTTTGAAGGGAATTAAGAGTGAGAGAAGATTTAGGTTGATCATATAGTTTTGGGGTTTGAGTTAATGCTACTATGGTGTAATACGGTGGTTGTTTATCTCTCGGTTTTGGTGAGGAGCCACTCTCGACTTGACCATTGTACCACACCGGGTGGGCTGGCCTTCGGGCGATGTCAGTAGCCCTAGTACCTTCTCTATGTCGAATATGTATAATCTGCCCAAGTATCGCGTCTTCTTTTGTCTTCAGGGAAGTCTTGAGATGCTACAATGGAGTCCAGGGAACTCAAGATCGTTATCTTGGAAATATTACTCTAGGAAAACCGACTCAAATTTATTGTAATTCAGCGTTTATTATGTTGGGAAAAGTTGCTCATGTTTCGTTTGCAAGGCCCAGATACACTCGGCAGGCGCATCACAAACATGTAATTTGCATTCTTTATCAGGTCATGGCAGCTTATGCTTGTTTTTGGTCTGCTGGAAGAACGTTCTTCAGGCTTCTTACTTTTAACTCCGTAACAGAAAAATAAGACATTTAGCCACTTTTGCTCTGTGACAGACTGCTAACGAAAGCACTAATGCATATATACTAGAGTTCTTAGTAAACCTAGCTCCCCAAATAATTGCTTAGGCGAAAAATGCGCCCAGGCATTACTTAAATAAATTAATTGAAGTGCATTTATTTAATCAAAACCAGGTTTTCTTCGATTGGCCGGATTAGCACTTGAAGTGCATTTTGACGACTTCATTAGGTTAATTACATTCACCCAGTGAATTAGTACCCACAGTTTGCTAGGACACTACCTTAAATGTACTCTACCATGTTAGGTAAATACCCAATCAGTTATTTAGGGGATGGATAGAGTGAAGGTAGTTTGTTGTTAGGTTGTAATCCTGCTGCACCGGTTAATGGGTAAAGAGGTATTTATAACCACTAAATCGTTCTTAGGGAGAATGCCTCACAATAACCTGAAATTTACACAAATTCAGAAAACCTTTAAATGATTATGCAAGGAACATGCTGGAACCCCTCCCAAACCTTGTCCATTGCCTAGGGTACTCATAGTGGTTAAATGAAACCCAGCACTGAAGAATTGCTGATTTCTCATGGACTCAGCAAATGACAGACATTTATCTTCTACTAAAATTATTTTCCGGTTGTTTGGTCACATCTTTGGACTTCGCAGTGAACGCGCCTTAAATTCTGATCTCGAGTAAATCTAAACTTTGTCACAAACAGAAGTAGGAAAGTGACATAAAACAAATTGCGGTGTGGGACATTTTTCATAGGCTCTTCTGGCTCTTGTCACGGAAAAGAAATTGGGAAATTACATGGGAATTATTCTACCTCATGATTACTAGAGGTCCTGCCAACCTACAAAAGTGGGGAATTAGGAGTTTTAGAAATGTCGTAGATTCCAACTAAAATATTTAAAGCAAACTACTCACAATGTTAGGAGGATTTTTTGTCAATAAATTTAATTTATAGGTGGATGCGAGTTGGTCTTAAACTACCTTGGAGCTAGCAAGTCAGATTGTGAAGGATAAATTGAAATTGACAATGTAAACTCATCGTAGGATGTGGTTGGATTAGTCTCAAAAACTGTGCAGCACCTGCAGCGGCGTCCCGATTTGCAAGGAAAAGACAATACAAAGAAGGTGACTCACTACCTCAAACCTGGTTCGGAAAAACTATGCCGATTATGAAAAATAGCCACCATTTCCTAGATATTTAACTAACTCCTCGGATTATCCTCCTCCGATTGCGCCTCTTAAGCATACTGCACTTTCTAGGCAATGAATTCTCAACAATAATAGTGGCCCTATCAAGCATGCTTCCATCAAACGGACTTTAAAATGAATGGAAAAACCGAGTTGTAAAAGTCAAAATGAGCTATAGTTACAGAGGAGATTTTTTTCGTATTTTTTGATTAATAACATTTTAAAAGGGATTCAACGGGATCATTATTCCCTGGCTAAAATTGGGTGGGGGCATACCGAAATACAGAACTTTTACGTTCATAGGTAACTTGAATCTCACGAGGATAAAATGTACCCAGAAACGAGCTTTATGCTAAGTGTATGGATCAAGCTTATTGGTGGATTAAACTCATAACTCACCGGGCCGAGAACATCTGAGTTCCCCGTCGGTGCAGACACAGCGGCCAGCGTGAGTAACGAGATGTTGAGCGGGCTCCACCGTGATAAGGGAGGTCTTTTCGGCACCTATCCCCTCTGCCACTCCCGTTGCCGGTGCAGTCTGTGAAGCTACCAAGGAGGCCGCGCTCAGCACCTCCTTCTCGCCCTCGGGTGTGAAGATGCTGACGAAGCGTGGCAGGCCCTTGTGCATCGGCGCTTCCTCCAACCAGTTTATTGTTGCTACCGCCACTGAGCACTTCTTTGTGCCTGCAGATGGGGTAAGAGTTAAAAAAAGGTATTATAGTCAGAACGATGTCCCACAACTTATTCTAATTCATGCTTCAGATGAACAATGGAAATCGCCCAAAGGAAGAATCGTAAAGATGTTAAAATCACTTATTTTTGCCTTTGGCCGAAATTCCGCATAAAAGGCGTCTGGTAAACAGAGTACGCCTGCTAGAAAGTAAAAACTTTCGAATTAAATCATTAATGCAGGTTGGCTAAAGGAGGGTTTGATAGACGAATCCGAATAAATTTACTAGATATACGGCTACGATCTGAATAGGCAAACATTTAAAAAACCATTATTATTATTCTCCCAACAAACTCAAAAGTAGTTTTAAGCATCTTTGTAATGGCCTTGTCAAAGGTCCAGAAGCATAGATGGTATGATTAGAGTGTCAGTGTCAAGCATTCCGAGGCTATAGTGATACTATGAAATACAGTTTTGTTTCTTAGTTCTAAAATATTTTTCTCATGCCTTCTGCATTTACTATTCCTAACGCATTTCAATCTCCAAATCGGATAAAAGTCACTCTTTTCTGAGAGCATCACTTCCTTACTTGTTGGGAGTTTCCCTGTTCAATGGTGATAATGGGTCATTTGGTCCGACTCTTTTGATCAGCCTCCCCATGTAAGGCCCTCTTTATTCAAAGTAAGGGGAATTGTGTCGATTACTCGAAAATACTACTAAATGTGGCCTTGCCCTATTTTTAACTGAGAGTTATGGACGGAAATTGTTGTTTGGCTACTTATGTTGGACTTTTACGGGTCATCATAAGCTAGAATCCAGAAGAAACAAAAGTTATTTTGGTAGCTATTCAATCTCACATCTATGATGGTGAAACCAATTGCAAAAACTTATTTATCAAGTCAAAGTATTTAATTCCTTGGGCTAGACACAATATTTTGAATCGGATACCTTCCGATTTTGGAGACAAATGACTCAAGGGTCAGTCGTCATTCTGGAAGCTCATGCGATTTCTAGTCAAGCCTACTGATCCACCTCGTTAATATAGGAATTACATAATAAAGCAGTGGAAAAACCATTAGAAAGGCATTGGCCTTCACGTCATAAGAGGAATTGGCTGTGAGCGGTTCCATCGATCCTTCTGCTCATAATTCAAAGAATCGTTAAGGCAAACGCTTTAGAAATGCCTTTTTTGTCCCCAGAACACCTCATTATCAAATTGATTTGAAAGCAAGGGGCGATATGTAGGCTAAAGGGATGTAGGAAGGATTAGACATTCACGCATTCATGACCGTGCAGATCACACAACTCATTCAAGTTTACCAAATACGCAGTTCTTGAGTACTAGGAAAAAGATGGTCCCTTTCCAAGTCGTTCCAAACGGGTCTATTTGACTGATCACACGGATTGCATGGGATAACATATGGACGTTAAACAAAAGCCTTCAAACACTGGTAAATGGAGTGCTTAATGTCAATAGGAGCCAATTTATCCTTCAGTGCAGCTACAACACAACTGCTCGGGATCGTAAGTTTTATTTAAACATTAAATTAATCAAAAATTTTGATTTTGTCCCATTATTTTATCTGAATAAGGCAATTTCTGACTCCAAATAAGGTTTAACAACTTATACAATAACGAATCGCTTAAAGCCATCTCAGCTTCCCATTTTCGTCCAAATTTGTTCCTCAACTATTTCCACTCGACCAAGTTGCGTTATGATAAAAAAACTAAATTAAGATGTTTATAAAGCCGCGTGAATGGGATTTTAACGTGGATGTCAAAGTATTTCCGTTTACTTGCAGCCTCCTCCAGTCATTCTTTTGCAATGTGTGTGAGTAGCAATGGAAGGTTTGCCCGAGTATCTCCCCTCGCAGGCTTAAGGCAGGTTACGCCTTTCTCCCTTTTCCCGAGGAGGCGAATCAACCCCATCCAGTCGCACGCGTTAAGATGACCCAGAATACTGCCTGACTAGGGTGTTAGCCCCTCCCTCTAGCGCAAAATTTCCCTGCTAAAATTTGGGGAGGAATTGCTAATTGCATAGCAATCCTCTCCTAAGCATATTTAATAAGCCAGATTTAAATCCTTATTTGCATTGTGTAAATATTTGAGAAATTAAGAAGTCTATAGTAGAAAAGTGCTTTAGCTGATTAGGTCTCCCTGTCTCTCAAAGCCATAGAAATGTTTATCCAAAACACTACAATGGATCAAATCGCAGTAGATTTAAATTGACAAAACTACTTCCATGTCATTATCATGAGGTTCATTGCGATGAAATCGCCAAACTGAAAAAGTGGTTTAAAATTTATTTAAACTTAGGTTTGCTTCAATTTCTACAAAAGACAGCCTAGATGGTTGACCGCCTTCGGATGAAAGAGTTTATTGTTGTACAATGAGGTTCCAGCTTCATTTATAATATCATAGTTTTTCGTGGTGGGTTGTGGACGTGATTAATGATTGGGGATAAAAAGCTACTTGAAATCCGAAGGATTGAGACAACTACAATATGCCTTAAACCATAAAATTTTCTTCAAAGTATTACAAGTCAATATTTTTACAAAATAGACTATCCACTCTGACACGTCCAAATGTCACCTTTTGTTAAAAGCGTTGTTGCCATGTTCAAACTTCTGTGCCTTTCAAGGTGGTCCCATATTTCCCTCTCAGCCCGTTGTTTGTAGGCGTTTTGCGGAAAGTGCAAATAGAATTGCCTTTCCTCTATTTTTGTGGAGTCTTGCTTGTCTATTACTGTTCAATCTGACACCGACCATGGCGCATCCTCTGCCCTCGTGGCGACACTTCGTTTTTAACCCAGATCTCTCCTCGTCTTGGCAGGTTTATGTTTGTGCCCTTTTAGGGGTGTTGGGTAAAGGCCGTCAGTATCCCCAAAAAAGCGTCTCTAGTCAATACCACATTGCTGTCGGAGTATCAATACCATGCAAAAAGTAGTTCCGTGGACAGTCAATTGTCAAAAAGCTCTCTTGAAGGTTCCTACTAGACGGTTCTGCGAGTTGCGGTTTACACGGCGTCCTTTATTGTCACCTCTGCTGTTCTTAATTTTATGGGCCGAGATTTTATCACTTGCGCTGCCAGCATGTCATATAGACCAGGCCCAGGCAGGAAAATGTGAGCCTGACATCCCAAACATGGGACACGCTTCCTCATTTGTTTGCAATACCTAGTTGCACTAAATCATACAGAAAAACGATTTGTTGAGTCTAGAACGAGGGAAGAGGGATGAGATGTTTTTCTTTTGAGAAAACCTTAATTTCCAGACATTGACCATCAAATGAGGTAGTCAGTTCGACTGCAAACGAGATAGTCTTCACTAATCACTTTTAACTTAATTAGGACTGTGATTATACTTAATGGGCAAAATGTGAACTACACTTCTGCTACATTTTATAAAACTGGATTGTAGAATCGTATGAAATAGTTCCGCCAGGCATGTTCCCATTGTCACACTAAGTAGTTGAATTGCCTTTTGGCTTTACGTGCGAAAAGATACCATAATATGACCCCTGAGAAAGTTTAGCAAATGAAACATGCCTACAAAAGGTTACAGCTTCCCTAATTGAATCCACTGTCAGGTTGTTTTGAGCATGTATTTGACCTAATGACTGGATTAAGTCTACGCACCCGAACTTCACACAAGTCCATTCGAAATCACAGGAACATTTGTTGCAATAAGTGGGACACATTCCAAATCCAGATTCCCATTTCCTTCAATAGCAATCATCCCATTGGCACGTCTATTTTTCTCCCCTAAGCTGAATCGTTATGCGCAAAAAGTTTCAAATCCGCCTGGAAAAGTCACATCACCTTGCTTATCATTTTGCAACTCCACATACGATGTTCCCAATTTTTGCTAAATATGTGGTTGTCAGTGGATCTATTGGTCTCAAATACAGGTAATATTTTGAAATGAATGAATAGAAAACCCATGTTCTGTCCTTCTTATTGAGTTTGGAATAATGAGAGAGTATAAAAGATTTTTAACATTAGTTTTTGTGTTTTGAACAAAAAAACAGCTAAATGGATTCTAACAAAGCGTTTTAAAAGGGTGGATGAAATAGAAGAAATAGCTAACCGTAACGGGCAAACGGATTAAGCGAGCTTTGAGTTTAAAACCAAACTTTTATTTTATTTTAGAGGTGAATACAATAAGAGCATTGGTTAATCGGGGGGTATTTTTTGTGCTTTTCATCGGATGCAAAAAAGCGTAGACATACTTTTTCACAGAAGACATTGCATTGACAGACACTACACGGAAAGTTGCCTCCGGGTCAGCCGTGGAAGCACATATTCATCCTCTCCGCGTGAGTTAAAGTGAGTACTAGAATTCACTGTTCTTTCCTTTCCATTGTTTATTTAAAAGGCGAAACGTTATGCACACCACGCAGGGCTTCAATTAAAATTCCATTAATCTGATGAATGAATAAGGGGATGCACCACTTTGCTTGCAGGACCCACAGCGGAGCATCTTTGACACATTGTTGGACGTCGACGATGAGAGGTGATTTGGAGAATTCGTAAATAATGCAAGCGACTTCCAAAGTACGCCAAATTAGATTAGACTCTAATTGTTCCTGGGAAGGTACCAGTCAGCTCCCACTAAGTCGCAAGACATCTTAACCATGGCCTTTTGTGTTACCATCGTAGACCGCCTTCCAGGTTGGCTTGTTTGTTTCATTGTTTAATTGGCACCACTTGTGCAAAATTGAGAAAATGAGTTTCACACTTACGCTATTTATGATAACTTTAAAACATGCTTAATTTAGGAAAGTGGTCAGGGGATATTCCGGAAGGGTAATTGCTTTAACACTTTCACAAGGTGGCATTGATGATGCAAGTTGTGGAAAGGCATTATAAAATGCTCCGATGTCTGCTTTAATTCATATTTCATCATCTGATTTCACTAGAAATCAAACATTTAACGGAGATGCCAAGCGTTGGCCCCGCAGTAGGATTCAAAAACGTAACCAAACTCGGTTTAATACAGGCATTTCACAGATGGAAGAATGCGTCTCCATAACCTCATATATATTTAAGGGCTGCACTTTTTTGTAAAGAGCATTCAGAATATGCCTAACGCAACATGAATCTTTCGTCTCTGTTGATATATTAAATGATATATTTGTTGTAATATTGAGGTTACACATCAACTCTTTCAAAGGAGAGAGCTGGTAGCCAAGTGTGCAATTCGAGGAGTTGTGAAGTCTTCTCAAATGACTGAAAACCGGGTCAACAACAATACTTGAAGGGTTTTTTGGAACTCTTTTTGAAAATGCAATTGCCTTTTTTACTTCTAGCCCCCCCTGACTCACACACTTTTGGGGACTTTGAAGTAAAAACAGAAAATAAGTCGCATTAATCTTTACGTTCACCATATTCCCTTACCGAAAACCACCATCTTACATAATCGTTTTTAAATGCTCTGTCTTGGTAGTGAAAGAAACGAAAATGCTAAAGACGGAATGAGTAGAAATGGATGACCCCAAGTCTTACCTTGAACTGATTTGCCTTACAAACCATCCCAAATCGGTACTACTTTGCCAGAAATTTTTGACGGAGATTATGGTAAACTGTAAGATTTGCAAGTGCTTGTCATAATTAGTTGATCTGATTAGCAAATTTTTATTAACAAATGATGCGAAATCTTTTAATGGTAGCGTCTTTCTACTTTTTACACAATTGGGCTTTTCCGCCATCAAGTATTTCTTCTTAGCGCAAGACTTATAGTGTGCAGAAGTACTGAAATTTCGGGGAAAATTCATCCAAAACCCTGCTTTGAATCCAAATAAACAATAGTCTACCTAGTTAGCCCCTGTCTTGGCTCACTCGAGGATGATGTACTGTTCATGGATTAGAGCCTTTTCTCTTTGCCTCTTTCACAAAAAAATTGCTGTCAAATTAAGTACAACTGCTGGTGCAGACATTTGTAGCATCGCCAGGCGCAGAAGATGGTGTTTCGAGAAAATAGCTCGACAGCCTTCAGGTATTTTAGCCAACAACAGGCAAGCCGTGAGGACAGTTTTGCCTCAAGAAATTTGCAAAGATACCCTGAACAATGTCTGAAAATATTTGTTCAAGCAAGAGCATGTAAGATGATCTTTAAGCAAACGCGTCTTCATGAAGCAGAGGCAAAAAGTGTCAAGCAATTCCTTGTTCGACTTCTTTTAGTTTTCGAATCTGAATTAAATATCTTGTGAAGGATGGTGCTGTAACGTAGTTATTTCAAGATCCCTCCAATTTAAGCTTCCTAAACAATTTTAAGTCCTACTTAAAAGTTTATTGAGTTTATTGGATCATTTACAAGTGAATCCATTTCTGCATTTAAATGTGAATTAAGTCATTCAGAATCTCGACTGAGGTAAACAGAAGTGAACACTTGGCATGGTCTCCTGCCTTAAGGGAGTGCCCTTGCACACTTGTTAGCGTAATTGTACTGAAAAATGACATTCTATTCACATCATGGCATGTCCCATGAATATGAGGAATCTTACAAATAACCACCTTTTACTAGGTAAAATCTTCAGCAAGAGTGTGAGTACAGTTGGATCGAATGACTGGGGTCTGAGATCGTACAAAACCCAAGGGTGGCCTTAGGTCATGACTGAGTCTTCAAATTCCACTTTTATGGTAGGATTTGCCCCACAGATATGAGCTTTCTTTTCCTGATCCTGAAAGAAGCAGTGAATTTCCTGCAATGGGTCTAAATTTGGAAGAAATGCGACCACGCGGGTACGACCTTCAAGTGTAGGCTTTTGTTCACGGGAGGTAGGCATGTTTAAAAGCTTTTGAGAGCTTTGACAGCTCTCAATATAGTGATATATGCCACAACTGCAATTAACCTATATTTACGAAGCCAGCAATTCCCCTCTTTGTTTTAAAGTTTCAAAATTGTGTGGGTGAAAATTAAATTAAAGCCAGTGTTTACTTCATTTACCAATTTCCTTCTATACTGCACATTTCTCACTGTGCCTTCTAGCCTAAGAGGTAGCAACAGATTTTGTTTTACACATTTCTAAAAGCATGCTAATTCATAACTTGACTTCCTATAGATTTGTGACGTAAAGTCGGCTTAAATATATAACTATGCGATTTGATCAAGCGCATCGTAAGTAGCCGTTGTCCAAGGCTGGGTAAAATTTATTGTATTACGTTAATTATTGTTTAACTCTCAGTTTTGGTAAAGGGCTACTTAAGGGCTGCGCCATTGTACCCGCGCCAGACGGCCTAACCTTCGGGTCAGAAAATGCATACTTGTATACATTCAGTGCGAGTATGCTGTCTTCTTTCGCATTCAGGGGAGGCTCGGAGCTGTACCGTATTGACTTTGGATAATAATAAGGGAATGGTGCATACAGACATAGAAGAAAATTCAAAAATCCCGGAATTATCCTATGATATCTCCTTTAAGAGAACAGTTGCTATCGGTTTGTTTACAGTGCCTCTAGTGGCTTAAAAGGGAGGATTTGAACTAATGAGGGTAATTTTGCTACATTCAATTATTACTAACCAGCCATTTAACCAGAGCAGCCCAAATTAAAAGCTGCATTTATATCAATGAACGTCTTTTTACATAAAAACTTAATTTTGGTTGAAGTTAGTCCACATTACTGTCTTCTTTCTCGGTGACGTAGTAAAAACCCCGGAATTTGGGTAGAGTGAACAATTAAAACCATTTTGATTTCACAAGTAGTTGGTAAAGCCTTCTGCAAATACCCTTTCGAAAAAGTGCCTTCTCAGCATGTAAAAAATTCGTCCTCATTAGTATCTGCCTGCATTGCTTCGGTTTTAGTCGATGAAACAAGCTTTCAGCTAATTTACGACCCGATAAGCCGGTCTCGAGTAGACGGCGAAGCAATAAAAGGTACTTAGGTTGTTTATGTTAAACATTTCTCTAAGGTCATGGCGATAAAGTCAACGAGGGTATCTGGCACAACAATCTGTTGCAAGTGTTTACCAATTTTCCTTGCCTTGGACAAATTTCACCTTTAAAACTACATTACTATGGGAAAATACACAGTGTTTATGTAAATATACAATCACAAGATCGTAGCAGGCGGTTGAAAATTGGAGTGGTTACTTAAGTTTTAAAACTTTTGCTGTCAACATTACATGTAGGCAATGTGTGTTCTATGTCAGATTCTGGCAAACATTTTGGCCAAGTGGTGTTGCGAGTAGTTTGTTTGGTTATAAACCGGCAAAAAGATGTCGGATGTTCTCAAAATGAGAACAAGTCCTTTTTTAGGCCCTGGACAGCTTAACTTCAAAATGACCTATTTTTGTGGGCTAAGACGCTTGATTTACCCCTGAGACCCTGATAAAAAATGTGTTAAGGTTATCTTTCGTTTGCGCCATATAGATTACATCCCATTGTTCCATCGATAAAGATGTAGAGCAAGATAGACATTACCTTTACATCGAGGGCAGCAAAAGGGATCCCAGAAGATGCGCTCGTCGGGAGGGCACTGGAGTTCTTCCAGAGGTGTGCAGGTGTCAATGCAGAACCAGTTACCGTTGATGCACTGGCACCGCTGATCAACACACCGCTGCTGCCTCAATGCCACCTCACCGTGTTGGCCTGTCGGCGCTGTGCACGATTCAGTCGATGACGCTCCTGTCCTTGAGACTATGGCTACAGGATGATAGCTCGGCAATAGGTTGCCAATAAAGTCAAGTACTATCTCCATCTTATTAAATCCGATTATTCTAATTTCTACGTGTGTCGATCGTTATTGATGTTATTTTTTCTAGCAAAATGGTGGATGGACCCACTAGTTTCTGTAATCTGACCTTCACTGTAGAGGGAAGAAGCTGTGCTTACGCTACAAGTCTGACAGCCCATTTATGCGTCTATCACCGGTGGACTTCCATATTTCTGGACACCGTAATATTCAAAGAGATAATTCGCTTTCCACAGCACATCGGTGCAGTTCCATCTTTTTGGAAGGCATATTCCGTTTGAGAATATCATTTTTCAGGTATTCATATTCACGGGGCGATTTTTTGTAAAAGCTCAAGTGAGTCACCAAAAACGGTGCTACCTCTGTGCTTATATTTCTTTCTAAAAGCTCAAATTGTAGAAAATAATGGCTTTAGCAAGGATTTGGATAACAAATACAGCATTGTGGTTAATGCTTTGATTCAAAAGTTCGGTCCTTATCCATTTTCATGTTGCAACCGTTTTACGCATGAGATCCACCATCTGACTAATGCGATGAATGATGCTTCAAAAGCTGTAGTAATGGAACTTGGCTATGCATCTCACCCGCACGTAAACAATTGCTAGAATTCGATACAGTTAAAATAACTATAATAACCGCTATTTGACACATATCAAGGATGTAAAAAAGCTAGACATTTGCCGAGTGGATTTCGATATGGGATGTAAGCAAGCTTAAGAACATGAAGCATCTAAAAGTTTGTCGCCTTTCATTCTTCTCACAACATGAGTTTCACCAGTACCAAATGTTAGGGTTGTCACTTTTTGCTAACCAAAATGAGGTACTGTTAAAATAACCAAGTTGGGCTTTTGGAGAGTTTGCCGTACTAATCCCGCTATGAAAGATGATGGCCTAAATTTCACATTCCACTTAGGCGGTTGCTCGCTGAAGTATCACTCGAATTCACTTCCCGCACTGCTTCTTGGAATCATCAAAACGCATTTTAGTGTAGCATCCGTGATAAAATTATTTTATTGCTGCAAAATCTTAACGTTAAATCATATGATAGTGCCCATAGCAAAGGCTTATTTTATAGGTCCTATGTAATCCATGCAAACAAGGCTGCGATTGAGGTAAGCACCTTGTGAATTAAAAATGCTTGATGCTGTTGCACGCTTGTAAGCTACAATAAAATGGAGATAATGTGCCTGCTTTTTTGAGGCAATTAAAGCGACTTAGCAATACACGCTACAAAGTCAGTATCAATCTCTTCTAATTTACATTTAGACAATTGTGCCCTAAGGCTAATAGACTACTGTCAACTAAATTGTAGAATCGGAAATGAAGCACACAATTTGCACCTTTTCAGTAGGATTTTGGGCAAAGCCACCTTCGTGACGTCATGCTGAGGTTACCATAACAAGGCTGTTCGACGGCCACTTGTATGGGGTCTTAATATGCATACCCAGGAAACAGACTGGAAAAGTGCATGACAGTAAAGTGCAAATTCATTGCGCGAAGATCAAGTGTTTATCCACGAAAAGAGGAGGATGTTGGTCGTCTGATTAGTGGTAGACATAAGCAAAAGTTACAATAACCTCCTGCGCAACTATGCACAATGGGTCCTAGCTACAATCCTTACTTGATTCCACCAAAGTAATTGGTAGTCCTGTTTATTGCACTCCTTTCGATGGGCTGTGATCCTCGCGGTGTCCATAATTTTGTATAATAGGGTTTCCAGCATGGATACCTCTCCTACTAGGTAAGCCCACTCTCATAACCCTGTTCAGTTTCCGCCTCCACTTTATCGCAAAAATCACCATTTTAACCGTGACATGGTCTACTTGGCTTTGTAAGCAACTCCGTACTGAATTTTATCTATTAAAATTTGCTAAGAAACATTTCATTTTCGAAGTCGCTCCACAGAATAACATCTACCCCGCAAGGCATTGGAAGTCATCATTAACTACCCAATTCGTTGCTTTTATATAGTGCCTTTATTATTTGGTTTCTATTAATGTACAGTGAAATGAAACATAGTTTCATAACTAAGTGTATCTTTGGATTACTGAGCAGGTCCGTCGAAACAATTTGTCGAAGAATATATTTACAGTCAATATAAATTGCGATTCAAAAAACTAGTGACCTCAAGTTAATTTAGTCACCGGATTCGCAGATCTATTTAAAATTTTGACAAAAACGAAAGCATTATTCATAACTTTTGGAAAAGTTAAGAATCTACTTCCAGCAGACTCCCTTAAGTATTTTCACCGGTTGTAAATGTAATTAATTCTGCAAATTCAGCCCCGTTTAATCTAAGACCCAGCGGTCAAGAAGTGGATAAGGCAAAGCAACTTGAATTGCAAGGAAGCTGCCAAAGCCTGAACAGTAAGTTGAAGACTTTCAGTTGCTTTTAAATGTACTGCATTAAGTTGGAGTGACATAGTTAACGTCACTCTAAAAATGTCTTTTTCAGGCGCATATTTTGCGAGCAGAAAACACGAGTCCGTCAGTGATACCTACCGTAGAAGTACATATCATTGCTAATTACTGGCAGAAGAGTGTGTTCTTTTTAACTGCTACTTAGCACCCGCACTTCTACCCGTCCATCAAAGTGTCATGTGGTGCCAAAACGAGTTATGCTGGAGGAAAGCCTGATAAGCACCTCCTGAATACCCAGTTCTCTAATGGCTGACTGCTTACTGCTCCATTGTCGCCGTAAATCACCAATCTTGAGCCGCTGAAGTAACTACTCTGCTAATGAAGTTGAACTTTTCAAGGGCCATGCCACGGTATCAATCCTCAGTCCATAATGCTACGTGTTTGAAAACTCACCACTTCACCGACTGTAGAAATTAGTCACTAAAACACTTGTTCGACCCACCCTTAAACATCAAGAGTTGGGTGGGAAAAATAAGATAAACGCCTCTTAGTCATCTACAAAGTTGTGGACCGCATAAGACATCGCTGGATGAATTCTGTGCAGAGACTTATTCGCACGAACTTGAAAATCCATTTAAATTTGTGTTAACTTCCTGGTAAATGTCTCCTTTTTAGGTGGATTAGTGGTTTTCGTAGCGTTTATCAGATGCAAATTAATACTTATTCTACCGTATTTCAATTTGATAAAAGCTTAGTTAACCCGGCAGTTGGGATTTCCCACTTTTGGATTTACTCGTGTACGAGGTAGCTTCTAAAACTACTATATGCATAAAGCTTTGTGTGGTTTCTTAGGCACCCAAGATGCTGTTCCTTTTGGAAAACTAACCATGGATAATCCACCGAAAATAACATGCAACATTTAAATGATCGAGCTTGAGAATATTTATTCTTTTATCGTATGGATTATCACGTATAAATTCAGTGTCGAAATCTAATCTTGTTGTATTCTTTCTCATAGTAACTTAAGGTTCAATCGCTAGACTAACTTTAGTAAGTAAAACGACCCGTCATACCGAACAGATATTCGCGCACACACAACCTTTATGTATCTTGAACTTTCTGGCATCGGTAGTTTTTAATTCAGTTTGTTGTTTGCTAAAGCAGTCATCAACTTTCGTATACCAGGGTAGATACAAGAGAGATCATGTGACCATATTAGATTATTAAGACCATTTGCAGCGTTTCCGTCGGTTGGTCAGTAGTACAGACACTCCAGCTTATCAGTTTTATGCCATTCAGCTAAGCTTTGTTTAGATTAAAAGGTAGATGGAAAATTTGTGTTCACCAAGGAACTAATTACAGCTCGAACTTTAACTATAAAGCTGTATAAGTTGCGAATTCTCTTGACTGTGCAATAATCACTCTTTAGTCCTATTTTTCCATCGCTTAGAAAACCATCAATGATTTCAGATCCTGATGAAAACCACGAATGCAACCGTCTAAAATGCCCTAGCTGTGCGATAAAAACGGGATAAGTAAGGGGAGAAATGAGGACTTACGCTCGCCGATACACTTGTGCTCGCAGCAGGGTCCCGTGCTGACAAGCTTTTGACCGGGCAAACAGGAGGACTGACAGTGAAGGACGCTGCTCTCGCAGTCTGCGGTGCCATTGGTGCAATAGCATTTGGCGCAGGCGCGCCCACTCGACATCCACGACTGACCGTCGAGGTAACGGTTCCCTGAGTTCTCGTCTCGACAGCCTGCATGTATTCAACACAAAATCAATCAACCGAAGTGAAATGACTTTCCCTTCGACATTGTCTTGGGTAAAAATATTTTGGCGATTCATGCATGATGGGCAATTATACCACTGTCGCTGGTTGGTTCCTCGCCTCTTGCGCAATTAGTCTCTAATTTTGACAGCCTATACGCGTTTAAGAGGGAATTCGTCAAGCTTAACATTAGTTACATCACTCGAAAGAGCCTTTTTGGACCAAAAGATGATGGGATGAGTCTTTGTGATAATATCCATCTAATTTGCCGACCGTCGAAGATTCTCGTATCAGTATCCCATTGTTCGATTGTGCAAAAAGTAGTTTTTTTTCTAAATGACCAAAATGCTGATAAGCTGTACCTTTGCTTTCTTTGTGCCTCTTACATATGGTAAATTGAAAAAGGATCTCTATTTATGACTTGAAAATAGGATCAAGGGATGTAATTATTAGGTGACTTCAACTAGTAGAGCTTTCCCCTGACAAAGGGGAAAAGTCTGTTTAGAATTCAATAACTTTTGGCTTTTGGGTCTGCAGGGGCATTTTAATGACCATGATAAGGTCGACATTAGCTAACCTTTATTGTGCGTTATTTTGAAAAGAAATAAAAACGAAATAAATGTGAAAAGTTATTTATGCTGCACAGAGACAGGAGTAATCAACTTTTACTTGGGACTAAAATCAAGAAAAATGGCCTTTTTTAGAAGCAAATACAGGAAGAGCGATAAAATATTCGTATTTTTTTTCGTCCTTTTTAATTGGCTCAACTTAGATGTGAATTTCATGTGCCAGTTATTCTGTCCAACATGCAGGCTAGGCACAAAAGCTAACAATCTTGTGATAAAATTTTTTGCAAAATAACTGGTTTTGGCGCCTGCATTAGGTGTGTGCAATCAGAACGTTTTATTTAACCTTAAACCTTCAAAAAAGTCTTTTTAAGTTGGTATAATCGGTGTTTAAATAGGCACTGTGAAGACATTAATAAAGTGGGCTTTCTGTTCAGTCGGAAATGTGAAAACTTTCAGCTCTGCGAGACCCCTGTGGCAGATAAAAAGAGGGAGATGCCCACAAGTGAACTGTTAAGCAGATGATGATATGCAGGATGTGTTTACTTGAGATGATGCGCAAATCGCTGCCAGAGTCACCTCTCAGCCTTCAAGTTGGCGATGTCTAAGGTGAATTGTGATTTAGGGCTTTAATAAATTACCTTCAAAGCTCACACGACAATGTGTGAAGGCGTGTCAGCTGTACTTTCAAGGGTTTACAGGATAAAAATTCAATTTTCACCTTTCATGAGGAAGCACGGGTAATCACAAAGGCAATCAGCTAAGATCCGTTGCCTCTGTAGAAGTACAAGTGCCTTTAAAGAGGAGTCGCACATGCATCTTTGGTTAAGTACACTACTTAATTCCGGTTTGAGAGCTAAACTAAGAAGTGTATTAAGTTTGCTTAACGCTTTTCAAAGGTGCAGAAAGGGGTCTGTTGCCATGCCTACTGCGAATTGCATGAAGCCAGAGAGCCAGAAGCAAGTTTTACTCTATTATTAGAAAATGAGTACTGATTTAATAACGGCTTTGATCTTTGGCGGAGATTCAAAGCAATAAATGTCAACAACAGTTCGTGTAGTTCAGCCAAATGTTCCCTACCTGAATTGACTGCTCAATGTCATGTGTGCCCTGTGACCCATGCCTCAGATGAGTAGAGCCAGGATATTATTCATTTGGTTTAAAGTGAGGGTTCTACTCAACTACTTACAGAAGGGATGATCAGAAAATGAGATTCTAGTTCCGAAAACCATCTTAAAATCCTGGACTTTGGTGTCACTTTTAGTTTCCCTGTTATGCTAATTTCGGCAGTCATTTAATGAAATGGTAGGCAAAATGGTTATGCAAATAAGGAAATTTGAGGCAATTCCAGTGGAAGCAATTGGGTTTAAGAGATTAGCATCGTTCAGAGGATGGAGTACCCCAAAGTGGAAGCTATTAATGAAGCGGTAGAAGGCGATTAAAAAGCAATTAATATTCACATGGCGTTGACGTCTGGATTCACATACTCCAATAAAAGTCAAACAAATTTTATTTGCCTAAAGGTGAAAAAAAAACTAGCTTTATTTAACTAGACAAAGGCCGGACTCCCTCTCTTATGATAAAGTTGGACGTTTGAATGATAAAATGATCTTCCTCGTGGTAAGCGTTTCACTAATGCATATTTATTTTAAGAAGTAGAATAAACAAAAAGCTTCGGACCCGTAAGGCTTGTGCACTATTCGCAATTTTTGGAATTTCGAAAAAATGTATCACAACAGGGTAGGTGCCTGCTTAGCATACTTTTAGTTCATCCGACCTCATTTACTTAGATATGGACCGTAGATTCACTGTTGACTCCATACCAACTTTTGGGCCAAAATGGTCACCGATAGAACTAGGATTTCTCTATTTTTTATTTTGTCAGTCTTAAATTTCTTGCCACTGGTTGAATTACCAGAAAGCGTGCCAGTGGAGAGCTTGTTTGAGTCCCATGTCACCGTGCTTGAGCGGAGTGTGGGGGTTGCCCATGAATCCCCATTCTCTTGGTGCTACAGCCACTGCTGAGGTAAAAACAATAGCAGTCACAATAAAAATAACCTCTTCTATTCTGTAAACAAAGTGAATATGGCTGCAATAAGGAAAAGCAATTGCAAGCTTCTTTATTTTAAAGATGTCTACTTTAAGCTGAACACAGCACTTAAGTCTGGCCTTCTTCACTTGTCAAAACATCGTTTAAATGGCGACAGGTTCGCAATCTCTTCATCCGCCTGCACAATTATGAATTTTCACTTTTCACAGCCCATTAAAACTGTATGACCTAAATTTCTTTCATTTGAAGATACGGAAACATAAATACTCAATCTCATGAATTTGATGAGCAAACGAAATCCGACCCGGATGACATCACTAAATCTCAGCCTTTACCCTTGTGCCCTGCGATTATTCCGCTTTAATTTAATAGCTTCATGCACCAGACCTTGGCCTGATAGTAGAGTGTATTTTCCTAGAGTAAAGTAGGAATCCTTATTCACTAAGCCTCATTTCACCGACCGCTAGGCGATTTCCCATCCACTTATTACTATGCACATTATCTGGTGAATTCAAAAGGATACGTGGAGCATATTCTGAGATTATTAGACCTCCCATGGTACCGCTTAAAAATAGTCACTCTAAAACTACTCCATATTAGGTCACTGCAGAGCTTTTAGAAATGCACTTCTAATTCCTCATTTAGTTTGCAATTTTGGGGCTATTTTACGCATATGGCGGGCTTGCGAAATAGGGCAGTGGTAACTACCATTGCACAACCAAAATATATCATTTGGTTTTTGGAAAGATTATTCCTCTATAAAAACTCCTAAAATGAAGGAGAGAGACTGGTGTATTTGAGTCGCTGTCACCTTTTGATGGAATTATTACCCATTTATCCATTAACAAAACATTCCCGGCATTTCGTGGTGCTGCTAGAAAAATGACTTCTGTTTCTAACAAATTAAGACAGTGTAAAAGGAGAACTTTCAAGCAAACCAGAGGTGAATTTCTCAGCATGTAATCTTAGCACTTTACATTTCGTTCATTGTTTAGGTAGGCCCTTTTTTATTGGGGATAGTTTTAGCTATCAACGCTTTCACCAGCGTGTTAATAGCCACAGAATTTGGCGATATTCTCATGTTATTACCAAGAAAGACATCAGGAACTGATGTGGTGCTAAGGGTACTTCAGATAGATAAGACAAATGGTAAACTCACTATTCGGCTGAAGCAGTTACCTAAGAGACGCAAAATCATAAGTTCTTTTAACGCATTGTCAATGACAGGAGACGTGTTCCATCAGTAAAAACTACACGCGGTACTTTAAGGTAACTAAACTGATGAGAAGGATTTTAAAAGTGCGCAGTCCTTGTTTACTTTAATTGCCTCTCTCAGTACGCCTTTGCACTACTTAAAGAGGCTGTGTTTGATTTGAGAGCGCCTGTGAACTCTGGAATAATGTTTTAGATCGCATTTCAAACATCTTTACTGTTGATATCATCTATGTGTTAGTCTCAGAATCAGCGATAGAGCCTGTAAATTCATTCATTCATGTGATGATGAGGGCCAGAAAACAAACTTGCTGCTAATATCAGCAAACTCAATTACAAAAGTTGATGAAAAATTTCTTTTAACACCTCCAAGAGCAAGAACGATCACGGAGTAAAATTAAGATAATTTAACTATTTGATGTTTTAACTGTTTTTCACACACTTTTTGATCAGAATATTTATTGTAAACCTTTTAAACATTGAACGGCAGCATGTCACGTAAAGTTACATTCTGATCATGGTTAGTAAAGCTCATTTATTTTCGGAATAAATGTTTGTGCTGCGGCCTAGAATACCAAGTACAGCAATTTCCGCACTTTCCACACAGGTATTAACGGGGGAGGAGGCCGTTCACAGGTATCCTGGATGCTTTTTTGAGGAAGAGCTAGGGAAAAATATATCTCTTGGGAAACAATTAACTCTGTTAACAAATACGCACTTGAGTGTACGCGCTTCAAGGTGTTGTATTTCGAGATTGTGTGTGTACACGGTCATATTTGCACGTGTTTTCCACGTTAATGAGCTGAAATGTGAAATACGAGCCGCTGCAAATTACTCCGGTGCAACCGAAAGTGTTGGGAGGCTATTCAGGAGGTGCGCAGGTGCAGCTGCCTCGTGCCTCCGTGGCTACTTGATTTGCAGAATGTTTACACTTAGGGCGTTTGAGAGTCCAGGTCAAAGGACAGGAAACTTCTGCGATTTTTACTACAAATATTGGCATTGCGCATTAGTCCATTTACTGATATTTAATTAGAATTTCCTGCAAAATTCAATCACTTTCCTCGTTAAGTGCAAAATTCTTCAGAATCTGTGGGATAGGAATTCAATAAGATTCAAAATATAAAGCTTGTTTTTTGCCTCTGACTGCATTTTGTGGTGTCTTTCAAAGCCCGACAGGGTTATCTCCTAATACCGTTAACTGTTTGAGATTGTTGGCTATGTAATATATCCCTTTAGTAAGATAAGCTGCTTTTATTGTTCTGAGATTTAATTCGCTACTACTCCAATTAAATAAACCTGATTTTTGACAGAGGACCGTGCTACACATAGAATTATTATTTTTTTTTAAGATTTTTTGTAAATTTCATGAACACCGACCTCTACCCCAAACTATCTTCAGAACTTCCACCTCTTTGGAAGACTTTAATTCTCGACTTTTCCCAAAACGAAATAGATCTACATGGATGAGCTCAATGGATAGGTCTGCAGTGCTAAATCATCAAAAGAAACGGAGCATCGGGAACTATGAAAAGAGGGAGTGGGCGAGGGCAGGGCATTTGTTCCTGCTTGGGAGAGCTGAACCCCGTTGAGCGATCAGTTGTGCACGTGTGCTTGTGCGTGGGTGTACGTAGGTGCGGTGCGGTTCAGTGTATATACATATGTCCACTGACTACCCACACACACAAATGCACGACCATTTTGATCAACAATGCGCCTTCAGTTTGTGGACACGTCTGCTATCACGAGCGTTTGTACGTATTTGCGCGAACAAGCGCAAAAGTAGTGTGTATAAACATGATCATGCAAAAAGAGGAAAAAAGATCCTGCTATATTTTTAGATGTGTAGGGCCATCTTCCTAGCTTTGCTACTGTTGCCACTTCTACTGCTATCGCTACCCTGCCTCCCTCTGCCCACCTTGCCCAAATAGGTGCAAGTGCTGGATTCCCCACCATACTCCTGATTTTCTTCACTTCTTTTTGTCATCTGCTTCACTATTCCCCAGAATAGGTCTCTCTGGCAGGACATCAAGGGTTGATTTACCTAGCAGGCGACAGGGGCAATCATCTTATTCACATGATTGTCTCCCACCCTAGGTGCATGTGGTGGCCCATGATGCATTGCGTAGGTGATGAGAATGTTCCACATTTTTTACACAGGGATGATGGTTAATGATGTTGCCTAATTCAACATCAACTCGCATCAAAGACAAAATGACAATGAGAAATGTAAATTCGAGTATGCATTGGACAAGAATGCTTAATAAAATTGCCTCCTTCCTGCCTAACAATAGTACAGGTCCAAATTAGCTTTTGAGTTCACCCTAAACCCGCCTCGAATTTATACCTTCCATCATATCACAATCAGTTTTATTTATGAAGGTGGCAAATATTGAATCACTAGTTTCCTTTAGATTCCATGGAAACACGTATTCCAGTGAACTCCCAGAAGCTGATATCGGCTCTTCGCCTGAAGAAATAATATCAATCTCATCATCAAACAACAGACACCTTCCAGCACTTTATCTCTTTTCTGAAAAAAGTGCTTTGTGCTTCAATCATTGTTAGTATTCTAATCCGCCTACTCGTGGTAAGAATCCACTTCTATCCCAATTGGTGATGGGTTGTACATTGACAAATGGAATTTAAGACTCAGCATTACACAACCCTCTGTTTATGAAAAAGAATAATCCAATTTGTTATTTGTGGAAATACGTTCATGAGAGGGTGTAACGGTGCGCAATTAGCGGAAACTTCTTCCTTCATCTTAAACTGTAATGCGATTTATGGATAAGAATTCCCAGGGGGTATTGGGCAAAGTAAATGATGAATGACTTTAGTGGAGGAATGTTCCACCATCTGCCTCCTGGATGGCTGAGTGATTTTTACGTGAGTAAATAAAACTACCTTTGGGACGTATCACTCAAAGGAGATAGTGAAAAATGCAAATAACGTTCAAAAAAACCAACATTTACGGCACAAGAACAGATGTACAAAAGCACTAAAGGTCAAGTGGGAAAATTTGGCTCAGTCTTACAGCTTGTGACTTTTATCTATGGCCATAAAAATTTTTGAGAATTTTTTTTAACTTCATGCATAAAAGATGGAAAGTATGCTAAACGAGGACTTACTCCTTTCCGGCAATTTTTCGGCTTTTGGTTTAACATTGGCATATCGTTTGGGAATACCTCTGTAGACCAGTGATGCGAAGGGTTCGTCGCTCTGTGACAATGGACTTTGGCCTTCCTCCGTACCCTCAGTGAGGTCGTTCCCACAGTTGTCGTCACAGAGGCTGACAAGGACATTGCCAACGGACTGGCAGGAGCATTGGCACCCTGTAGAACTTTCCCGCCAGCTGGAGAATAATCCATGCCTCTCGCCTTCTGCATCAAGGCAAAAACCCATCGTCTTATCGAAAATGAGGTTTTCAGTATCCTCTGCAGGAACATTTCCGTCGCGACTCTTTGACCTCTCCTCCTTCAGACAGGTAACCTTGGAGACAAGACAAAGTAGAATTATGAACACAACGAGGGATTTCGAGAATTTTGGCTTGTGAGAATAGCGCAACATTAGTGAAGCAGTTGCGAGAGCCCCTAGATTGCAGAAGGAAAACCGACGCTGTCGTTTTCGTCGTCGGCATGAGCTGACAACGTTGTCGTTGTGAGGCGGAAAGATATTTCTGCCGACTGACCAAATAATTAAAATCTGAGCCCGGGAGGTTGTCAAGGCGGGGGAAGAGGAAGAGGAGATTGTAGAGGAGTCGCGATGCAGTCTTTGCAGTTGGACGGCAATAAGGGCTACCTTTGGCTGGTGATGGTGCATTGCCTAGACTGGAGCAAAGTGCGTCTCATTTTCACATTAGCAGGAGACACGTCATTTGCTCGTAGTCTTCTTCGCCTCCGGGTGTGGTATGGAGTGTGCGTATGTACGCGTGGTTCGTGTATCTACTTGTGGGTCTGCGCTGCTATTGCCAGAGATGTTTGTTTTGATTTGTGCTATTTCAACCTACGCGACAGATGCACATCTCTGAAAAACTGTCACAGCAGTTGGTTGTGTTGCACCAGCAAAACATGCGATTTTGTGTGCCCAACCAGTGCTATTTTATACATATAGCAGGTGATGATGCGTACGCCACACCTGAGACCCAATCAGCACACCTGACCTACAAACAGCCAATGAAAAATTCGCGCCTCCTGAGTCAGCTTGATGAGTTCAATTTCAGCACCAATGCACCCGTGGCACAACTCTCCATAATTGGGTATTACGTTGTCAAATATTATTAAGTGTTTGTAATTGTGAGCCTATAGGAGATTATTCACTACTTTGAATGGGGGCAGATAAACTGCCAAAACGAGTTTTGCACATTTCCACAGGTAATTATTCCTATAAAAATGGCATCAGATGTGACCACTCTCAACTTCACCTCTAATTTAGTTAAAATTTCATTTTTTGCCTTTTTTCCTCTCATATTTTGTAAAATTCTTATCTACTTCTTAGGTACTCCTCAATCAAAGAGTAATTTTCCTTTCTAACTGGCAATCACTGTTAAGTAGGAGAAATTCTTACTTTGTTCTAATTTTGAGCATCTACATGATCCAGGAAATCTCCAATTTTGGTGTACCGCTATGAAAATTCAACATTAAAATAGGCATAAGTGAGATTTTACAGCACTATTTCCGGTCAAGCGCAATGGTTAACACTTATGTAGGGCTTTGCCCATCCGACATAACATAGAAGGCTGGTAAATTTTCCAGTTATGAAGAGTATTTTTGTTTTGACATGTGCATTGAATGTTTGGAATTCTTATGGGCATGTCATTTGCAAAAAATAGAACACATTTTGGAATTGAAGTATGTCGAGATGTGTCATTTGGTTCAAGTGGCATGAAATTTCAAACCCTGATTTGCGTAACCTTAAATATGTTTAAGTTTCTAAACAATTACTCCTTATAACTTCACTAAGCACAAAAAATTGGATATTCTTACCTTTCTAAACCTTTTTTGCCTGACTGCTTCGTGAATTTCTGAATTAAACATGAGCTCTACTTGCTAATCTGTGGGTTGAAGCTTCGCCTTCTGAACTAAAATAAGGAAATTTTTCGACCAACATTCTGCACATTGGATTGTTGTTGAATTCCTCTAGCTTACACCGAATTATAGAATGATGAATTTGAGATCCATGGTACCGCTACATGTCAAAAATATCGTGGAAGGCTGCCAGTGTGCGCCAAAAATAAAATGGTCAGAAAAGGGTTGTACTTTGGTGAAGAAACATTTCCGCAATAACGCAAAGATAGAAACACAGACTGAGGAGGTGCACAGGCAATTTTGATTCATAATTTTGATTTCTTTCTTCGTCAGGCAATGTGTTGGTAAAATTTCCATAACAAGGTAGGAGAACATGAATAATTGATATTTGTTTCACATCCAATGCATCATGCATTGCCTTCCTGAAAGTAGGGTTAAATTTTAATTGAGAAATTTGGTTGTATGAAGATTTACACTTTTATTGATATAGCGTATATCTGTAGGCTTTAAGCCATGATAATTTATTTTGTCTTTATATGAATTTGTGGGTAGGAATCAGATATTAAGTTCGTAAAGCAGGCGTCTGCAGTGGATGCTTTGGGATGGAGATGGATTCTGCAATAGAGGGATCAAGTGATTGATGTGTTTCTGCCGCCATGATGAGATTAAACGCCTCGATGTTTGCCGTTTAGGTAACATTGATCTGGGTAAAAATGTCCTTATTTTAGGTAGAGTTTCGAACGCTTTCTAAATGTTCATGCGTTCCATAAAGCAAATCATGAATAGCAATATTTTCTTCCACATACTTTAAATGTCAAGTTGCAATATCTTGATTGATAGGTGTATGTGTTTCAAAGAAAAACTTCTAAGCAAAACTGGAGATTCAAAACGAAGCGTTCAAATTTCCCACCACGCACTGATATTGAGACAGACGGACTTACACCTTCCCATGGATGCCAGTCATTAGCATTTATGAGGGTAAAATAGTGCAAAGTATAATGTCCTAGCATTACTCTTTGTTTGCTATACTTTTATGCCCCATTTTTCAACCAGCAAATCTCAGGTGGAAATGCTGTACGTCATGAAGCCTTGCTGATGGCCCCACATCTATGAATTAACGTCAAGACGCCAATGCGAAGATGGCTGGTGTACGAGAGATTCACCCTAATCAAATTGATATTTTCAAAGGTTCAGGTAGTAGCAATCATAAACACTTCATTGATATTTACCTACTTCTTTTAAAGGGTGGCTTTGAAAGGTGTATCTTGATCCTGGCAAATCGAGTTAGCGATTGTCATTCCCAACAGTGTTATCTCCGTTTTGCATATTGAAGCGCCACAAAGATCCAACAAAATCGCACGATACCTTTAAGTCATTTTAAAGCAAATCAACGTTTCGCAAGTGACAATTTTAGCGTCGTCTTTAATGAAATCATGCACTTTGTGGATGGGAATTGTATTTTTAGAGTTGGCTCACTATCATACGAATTGTGTATTATAAATTAATTCTTGGAATATTCTAGCCATAGCTATTTCAGTTGCTGCCGCTCTCCTTCCTGTTTAAATCCCCTTGGCCAACTGGGGAGGTGAATAACTGTGCTTAGTGTAGGTAGAAAAAAACTACGAAAGTATGCATAACTCCTCTACCAAATCCCTTTCGCCGAATGACTTTCACTTTCGGGAATGCACTACTAAAACTCACTGCAAAGCATATACCATTCCCATGTTGTGGATTCCTCACGCTTAAATGTAAACAGGCCCATTTGGACTTTTTAGACTAATTATTTACTTTATGTGTCAGCGGGGCTTAATACACTAAAGGCGTTAACATTCACTTCCCTTTTTCACGTAAACTTAAATGTATCCAAGGTCCAGCGTCTTCTCTGTTACTCGGGGCAGATCTTACCCCACCAAACATCATTCACCAGTTATGTGAAGGTATCTAGGTGTACCTTGCCTCTTATTTCAATTATCCTGGCTGCAAACAGCTGAACTGTTCACATAAACTTCAATTGACAGAGTTCGCTCAGATGGTTTTATAACGTTTTATTTATCATTCCCTTGGTTGACTAAATCGAAAAACACAAAACATGTTTTGCTAGCGAGAGAAGTGTGAGGATCCTCCGCACGTCAGAATCATACGTAGCTATCCCAAGTTAGGCCACCTGTGTCATAAGCAGCATAGCAAAATGGCTTTAAAAGGAAAACACCTCCTTCAGCATTCTTTTAGATAAAAATGTGGGAGGAGTTGAATGGATGCTGGGTGATGAAGTGTAGTATATAAATGGAACGGAAACGTATGTTAGTCACCTACTCCTTCCACACTGTGCTGGCTGGCACATTTACGCGGCAATTTCTCTTTTCTCGCGCTCTCTCTCGTAGGGTGATGCTACACAGCATGCCACAACACGTCAAACGCATCGCACGCAAAAATTCATCCTCTACAGGGCGGATTTTTGATGTGGCGTGTAACATGCTTCCGTGGCCTCTCCTTGGCAGAGAGCTGCTTGCTATGCGACAGATGTGCAAGGGCAATGTCACGGAGCTATATCGATAAAGTGTTGTGCTGTATAGCCGCAATAGGATAACCAGTCTGATATAATCGTCTTTAAAATGGCATGTTTCTGCCAAAAACAGTGATCAGTTTGCATTCTTTTGGTATACTAGACCAGTTGTTTGCATGTCACGGGGCTTGAAGCAAGTATCAATAGAGTAAATAAATGTACGACCCATCAAACATAAAAATGGAGTTTGTTTTTAAAGGCAACAAAATTTTTTTCCCTTGCGCTTGGAGAGGAAGCATATTTGACCAGAAATCCACAACAATAATTTTCAATTTTTTCTATGTTGTAAATGCCGCCGATGGATACCCATCTGTCGGATGGGCGGTTTAGCGGCCTGTGAGGAGGAAATCCTGAGTGGGCTGCTTGAAAGTGACACTTTATAGCTAGTTTTTCCCCTAGCACAAGGTATGGTTCGGAGACTTTGGTGTTTGTATTTGATAGGATATACACCCAATGATTCCCTCCACAAAAATGTTGCAATTTTCCCCTAGTAATAGGCTAGTATAAGCACCGTTTCAGGTCGACTGAATCAGTGGAGGTTTACTTGCACTTAGATTAGCACAACATCAGCTTGAACCTGTTCGGCTTAGTTAAACGAATGTTCTAGAAATGTTTATGATAGACGCTGTCGAATGTGACACCAAAATACAGGCCTCTACTCTGGTATTCGAGTCGCATTTCTCGTCGAGATGCCATAAAAATATCGAAGATTTCAGTAAAAGCAGCCGACCATAATTCAAAGTGTAATGTTTGGATATTTAACCTCATTCAAATAATATCTGAATGCCATAGACGTACGCTAATTTAATGGATCTATTTAGGAGTCGCAAGCTTATACAAATTCAATACGTTAATCGTTTGTTTGGAAGGGACAATATCCTCTGGACAGCCTGGGCTGTGGGATAAGCCAGTAGCCTCAAGGTCATGACTGGTGTAGAATACAATATTTTTCCTTTATCAAGCATTTTTTTAACATTTCTAGTTCACTTTCAAAGTCAAAAACCCACTGTGTCTCGGTCTGTGCTCTTTATTTGCTCTAGCTGTTGTTTTTTAAGCTACTTTGATCACCTTCGGACTGGTTTCGGCATCACATTCCCTTTCAAGCCTCGATTTTACAAACACCTTCCCTCCCGCTGATTCTTCTTCATTTCTCCTCGCAGAATCCACCTTTTTTGTCTCACCTTGACGACAAGATTAATCAATGTCATCTGCACTCTTTCATCTGCCCAGATGTAAATGTGCTCCAAAAGTGAACTTTTTCAGAGAGCGATTCATCAAGTGAAATCCGATATATACATTTGAATATATGCATATATAGCCAAATGTTTATTTCAATCATCCAACAGCCAAGAAAATTTTTCAGGTCTTTAATAAAAATAAGCGTTATTTACATGTTTTGTGTATCAAAAGTTTCCAACAATAAGAATCCTTAGGCAAAATTAGGTCCGCGGTTTGTGGTTCTAGTTTCTCGCGCTGGTTTTAGCCTCAGTCGAAAATTATCACTTCCAAATTTTCTATCTTAGTAAACATGGCAGAAATGATGCACACATTTCCTTATTTCAAATACGATGAAATTGTAACCACTTGAAAAACGATAAATTTAAGTGAACTGAATGTCTCTAAGCTATGAACGTGCTCGTTAGAGTTGTCAAGGCCGATTAAGCTAAATAAGGTCTGTGTAGTTTTTATCAAAATGCGAATTTAGCACTTTGTAATGTTCTAGCTAGAACTGCATACTAACTCATTTAATTTCTTAGCACCTCTTAATGTGGGCAATATATCGTTTTCGCCATGTTGCCCACACAAGTGTTCATAAATCTTACTTGATCTATTTCCTTTTTTAAGTAGGAGTGCGGTTTTGAGGTGGGGGTAGGGAGGTGTCTCCTTACGATTCCACATAGCACTTGAATAATTTTAAACTCCTGCCAAAGTCTCGGTTTTGCAAATACCGGACTTACAGCTAAAGCACCCCCATGCTCCCTCCTTCCAAGAGTAGTAAATTGCAATGCTAATTTTCAAAAGCCAATGCTCCACTCTCAAGTAGTGATAACAGGTAAACGCAACCCCTTTACTGCACCAAAGTTGTTCCTTAGATTTAAATATGTACGTATATGTTGAACTTCTTGCCGTACTTTGTCACTCATGTTCAACTTAATGCTACGACTGCAGTTAACCTGCGTTATGAGCTGCAGTTGAGTTTTCACTTTTAAAACCCATTGAGAAGTTCTGCAATCAGAAATTAGTATCTCCTAGCTTTTGTCGCGTCGCCATGGTGACATAAAAAGTATCCTTCGCTTAAAAAGCGCAATATGCTAAAAAGGGCAGATGATTGTGGACAGGTGAAACAGAAGTCGCCTTAGATTGTATAAACTTCAGTTGTTTCAATCGTTGCTATTGGTGTTTTGTAATACTTGGATTGTTTAACTCTTTGCTTGGATACGCGATCAGTAAAGGTTTGCGCTAGACGGTATGGCCTTTGGGCTGTGCTCGTGGTCCCCCTCAGCCCTTTTCTACGTCAGCATTACGTTTTCCAACTAAATATTTTGCGCCATTTAACTTCAGGAGGATCTCCGGGGCTACACATTGTCATGCCAATCCAAACTATGGGTCTCTAGAATGTGATGGATTTAATACCTGTTTGTATACTCAAATAAGTAAAGTATTTGAGTTTTCTTTTATCACTTTACATGTTTATTTATCCTTTTTCGACAAAACATCGCTATTTTGGCCAAAATCTTGCACTCTTCCTTTTATTTTGATCCGTTTGGACAAACACAAATTATTCCTTTCGATTTCAGATTCTATAATAATTCTGAAAGAAATTCCTTACAAATAAAATAATCTTACAGTTAGGCTTTATTCTCTGGTGGTTGAAACTTGTTTAAGAATTTTATCATTCATGAGACCGTATAAAGAAGGAGAACATGAAGTTCATATTGTTACCCTGTGTTGTGCACACAATTTGGCAGAAATTTTGTTTTGACACGCCTATAATTAGCCACATTCAAAAAGTATATAAAAAGTGTTAGCTGCTAATTTGTTCTGCAGGAACTTTGGCAATAATGCAGTTTTCTGTACTTCGCCAACACTTAATGAAAATTGCTTAAGAATCTGCAAATATCAGGCCACCGTCATTACTTTATGATTGATTTTTTTACAAAAAATTCTCATGAAAACCTTAAAAGGCAAACTAAAATGACCCATTATTGTTCAAAAGTCTTCTGCTGTACACTTTTATTTTATTTTTAAAGCTTCTCTAAGGTCATATTCAGAAAGCCTTCATACCAAATGGAAATTCGATAGAAAAGTGACATTTTAAGATGAAGCGTCGGATTGCGTTTAAAATGACGACAGTGATGTGCTTGGTTGTTGTGGAAGGTTCGCGCGGTGTTCACCTCATCGCGTTAAATTCCCAAGATGCCTGTCTTTTATTTGCCATCTGCACCACTTTATTGCCGATTTTCATAGCCACTGATTCACCTCGTCAGCTCTACTTAAACGTGCACCTGGTTACAATAGGTCAAATGCTCTAAATAAAAAGGAATAATTGCGCAAACTGGAGGATAGCATAAGCCCACACTATTAAGCCGTTATCAGGATGCGGTGGATGCCAACAGTGAAGTGGAAATAAAATGGATTAAAATGTGGAAAATATTAGTCTTCAGTAGTTTTGCATTATGGCCAGCTCATCTGGAGGCGATGGGCTATTCCATTTAAAATCCACTGAAAAATTTATGTGTTTGTTCTAGGGCAGATCTGAGTGCATTAATATTGCTGGAATGCGAATGTGTCTGCACAATGACCTCAAAACATTTTAGCAGCTGGATTTTCGTAGTTTGTTTACTGGGCAAATGATAGTACATGTATGCTGGACATATTACAAAGGGCTTCCCCACTAAGACGGTTTCAGTGTGCTTGGCTAGCACTGCTAATGGCAGCCGTTGCCACTTTGTCAGATGCACATGAAGCATGCTGGCTGGTCACCTAACATAAGTCACGGGTATTAGCATTCTTCCCAAAAAATTTGCTACAGCTCTGCCTACAGTGCCTCAGTGGCCCTCTTACAACAAACTGTGATTTCGCACAAAGATCAAATTGCCATGTTCTTGGCAAAAGTCAAACCAAATTTAGGATTTCACTTAATTAGCCATTCCTGGAAATGGTTGCATTGAACAGCTTAGGGTCCAGATATTTGGAAAGCTAGTTGTTTGGTTGACTTAAAAGTGCGCATTAAAAGACCAGTTCATCATTTAATGCATTTCAGTTATTTTTTATCGGCCGAGCTGTGCAGGCATAGAATAGCCGCTAATGTCATCAATTTGATGAAATGGGAATTCGCCTTTAAATGCCTTCATTATTAATAACCAGCTTCAAAACCTACTCCATACTGACAACTTTCGCACTTTGTGTAAATAAAGGTACTTAGATTAAGAGCAGTTTTTTCCCTCTTTTGTCTAACAAAATTTCATCAAAATGTCGGGATCTGTAGATGGCCAGTAACCATTTGGATTCACCAAAGGTCTGTAAACTGAAAGAGTTGTGTTGACACCCAATAGTGCTGAGGGTGTCAACCCTGACAATCTTACCGATCTCAGGATCAACCGACTTATCAGTGGAGTCCCATTGACGTTTACTAAAAAATGAAGACGTAGCAGTACTAGTTTGAGTTAAGCTTATGTACCAAATGATAAACAACCCTTTTTGTTGCATGCTACGACACAAAACTGTGTATCATTTGCATTCTTTACTAACTGTTTGTTCGTATTTAAAAGCCTTCTGAACTATTGGAAAGCTAGCCATGCGATTCATTGCATTTGCAAAAAAAATTAAATTGTGTACTCCAAATGCAGCATTTACCTTCAGCATTGATGAGCTTCGCATTTCAAGGAAACCATACAGATTTCAAGAATTTAAAAGTGGTTTCAAATTTAAAGCTATGAGTAAATCTGTAAAATATTTATTTTATTTTGCTTACAATGCCTTCATTAAGTGAAGATTTGTATGTATGAGAAACCCGACCTTACCTTAAGCAGTAAGTTGTTGAGATTATACGGAGTTATCGGGCGAACTGCAATAACAAAGGAAGACGAGATAGAAAACCATTACACTTTCTATTAAAGTGTAAATTCTAAAAACTGTATAGCCATGCAGTTCATATATTCGTCGTTTTGTGAACCTACAGACCTTCGATAATCGAAATCGTGCCTCAGCTCTATACCGTGTCGATGCGCGGCCTTCAAGAGTTGGTTTCTTGGCGGCTGCTGTTTCATTTGTTGGTAAGCCCTTCATTACCCCAATGCGTGGCTAAGTTGAACGCTATTAAAATCGGATGTACATCGTTCATTTATTTAGCTGCTGCTTTGAGTCTCTCTACCTACTGAGTGAGGTTAAGAGTGGGCTTTGTGCAAAAATGTAGATGTGGCTCATAGATGAAACCAGATACCGTGAATCCAGCCCCCGGGATATTTGTCCACCCCCAGGAAAGGTGCAAGGGGGGCAATGCAAGCTCTAGTGATTGGACTGCTTAACATGTTTTTAATCGCGTCCTAGCCCAACTAACGTTGTATCCTAGTTGAATTTTACCTTAAATATTAAGCTGTCATGCTTTACTCTTTTGAGGTGTGTTGTTGCAGGCGGCAAGCTAGCTTCGCTAATGCAAACCCTGGTGCGACTGTTTCACCCTGAACAGATGCTAAATTCCTATTCTTAACTAAACTTTAGGGCATGCATTCTTGTTTCCTCATTAAGCATAAGCTTCCTTTTAGATCTAATGCCTCTGTAAAAAGGAAACGGAGAAAGTGAAATGGAAAATGGGAAGGCGTGTGCTATTCTGCCAACGCTACTTCAAACGTTAGGAGGAAGCTGCTATTTTTATCCTTGCTCTCTTGAATAATACTAGTTCCCTAATTGCAGTCGTTGATCCTAGTGAGTTGGTCAGTGTGTTTTATGTGCCTTCAGCAAGGCGATGATGGAACAAAAGCATCTTTCCTCGCCTGCGCCTGTATGTTGACAGCTATAGCAGTTCGCCCTGGCATACCTCCCTTCCTTCCTCCCTTGATATCCAAAGCTAGGCCCAGTTTCGCTCAGTGAGATTGACAACTACCGTTTCGTGTGTGTAGTGCTGTTCTTTTTCAAGATATCTACATTATACGGGTGGTGTAGTCTAATCTATTAAGCCTCATAAAGGGATATTGTCGGCTTTACCCAGCAATTGATGTATCCACGACATAAGCTACACTGATAACTTAGTCACTGGTTAAATATTTTGGCGTAATCAATCAAGCCAATGCCTAACTAGGTAAATTTTAGTTTTTGGAATAGGATTTTAGACCTAAATGGTAATAGTGTGGTAACTATAGAGGTATATGGCTTAGGCCAAAGGTCTTGACTTCACTCAATATGCTCCACCGTTTTTAATTAAAATTCCAACACTTTGTTGGCATCCACTCCAAATGATCGACGAGCCAAATCGCTAACTTCTGGAGCTCATAGTACACCTTGTACTGAGCGTAGCTGTGAACCTTGATCGCTAGGTCTGAGGGGCAGCGCCTTTGACTGTTCAGCTTATTTGTGTTGGATCACTACTAGGTGTGCCTGATTCCGTGTTATTTACACTACATTACGAACATTAGCTAAAGTAAATACTCACCACACGCGTTCTTGATTGAATAACACCGTGGTGCAGAGATTGGGAATATTACCCTCCCAAGCGGATAAACAATATCATTTTCCACTACCGAATAGCGCATGGACATTGGGTAAATGGTTCTTTGTGATTAAAAAAACCATCGTGTCAGTAGATGCTTCACGGCCGAAAAGTGTTAGGAACTGGTGTTTATTTGTGCGAGCGCAGAAATAAGACCTCAGGGAAAGGAGATCAATCCCGACCACGTACGTAAGACCAGTACACAGTGTCCGCATTTCCGTCCACTCTCTGGAGTGTTGAGTCATGGATTGGGTTCATTCTCCTGCACTAGTAATCGTTTGATTGGCTGTGGTCTTGCTGCGGTTATTAGCGCACCTAAGGTGTAACCACGTGCTCCATTGACCAGTCAGAGAGGAGTCAGTAGGAGCGCTGACAGTAATATCCCGGAGCTTTCAGGAAAGGAAGCTCGTCCAAAATTCTAGAACTCAGAGCCGAAAAAAAACCTGATTGTGAGATTCAAGACGCCCCTGGTTAAAGGGCCTTACGTTAGCACTGTGCCCCACTGCACCACACACACCGAACTGTGTACAATCCCTTCTTTCTCCACAAAATTCGACTTCTAAACGTAAGCACAAACAAGTCTCAAGCTGGCGCAGGGCAACGCCTGTAGCAACCAAAAGAATGCAAGCAGGCTAAGGTATTTCAGCATCGAGTGTGGGGCGGCTGTTTGCAGTCGGTTGGATCTGCGTTGAAATGAATGCATTACGTGAATGGATTTTTTCTCTGTGTATGCGTGCTTTCGTTCCTGAATGGACTTTGAAGAGGCACATGACAGAACCTTCCAGCTAACCCCCCAAAAACACCTTCCTGGTAGAAGACGCATTGCATAAGAATACTGATTATTTTGACAAAAAGACGGCCTCTGCGCTTTACTTTATTTAACCACATATCCAAATATAATTTGTCCTACTCTACGTAATTATTTTCTGGGCTATGGAATCTACTCAAAAGGCTCTTCCATGCAATGATGTTACGAAACAGGACGGATAATTTTACTATAGATATAAAATATCTCGGGAATGGTTCGACTTCTCCTATTTTTGGACGATTGTCACCGAATCATTTTAGCATTAATATGCAATGCCATCTCCTTTCTTCCATTCCCGTGGTACGTGTTTGCCATGATTTCTTTTTGCCTAATTATATCTTTGCCTTTTTGAACATGAAGGTCAGCACATTTTTAGGACCCACAAAACATCTCTCTTACTTTTGGGTGCCTTTTTATCTGATGGACTACCGTGTTACCATTTCGATTTCCTTGACTTTGATTTTCACCTCCAGGTAATCGTAAAGAACTTAATGTTACTAAATTTAAAGGAGTCTTCAAATCCACCCTAGAAATTCATTCGAAAGTAAAGTAGAGCAAAATACAGTTGTGTAGTAGGGTGGATGACAATTTGGTTCCAAGATGTTTTATGAATTAATTGTAATTAATCCATTTGGATATTCTTGGGTAGCAAGAACACCATATTCGAGTTCTTTGTAGTGTAGTGCATAGATTTGGTCGACGTAGGATGGAGCAGTTTGAAAGTTGAGTATTTAAGCAAAACATAAGCCACTTTTACTAAATAACACAATCTTATCTCACTTTGAACCTCAGCGTGGCAGTTACGTAAGTTGCCAAACGGACAAGGCCTTTTTATGTTCAATTTGTTTCACACTCCTTATCATTTTGGTTACCACAAATGAATAAACTCTGTTTACAAGCTCTTTAAGACATTTGCTGGCCAATGACTTTGAGAAATATTGGAGGTGGGGCATTCTGTGCGTCAATAAACACTTCTTTGGCAATGTGATTTGTGTCCCCAGTGTCTTATCTTGAACGTCTTTCCTCCTTCTCAATTTGACGATTTGTACTTCTATTCCTCGCGCAATCTTCGACCGTAAACTTATCAAAGCGATGGTTTTAAGTATATTCCGATCCATTAAATATGATTCTTTCGAAAAAAAATAACAGACTTCTCTGTGACGTATTTTTGAGTCGCATTTTCCGTCTTGGCAACTGTGCAAACATTTTCACTTCTTTTAATCTTTTATGTACAGTACAAGTAATGCGCGCATTGAAGTAGCTCTCAGCCTCTTCCATACAAGCAGACTTCCAGGTTTCCATAGTGGTGGAATAAATGCTATTAGTTGATAATTTCCTCGTAAAGGTTTTGAAATAGAATTCACCTAGGTACAATGAAAAAGACTGGTATTTTAGAAGACGCATTTTACTGAAGTCATCATTAGATAAGCTGGGTTTAAAGATAACATTTGGATTCACTCATTTTCTTTCAACTTTGCCTTACTATTTGTCCATTGATTCAACAAGTTGGTTTTATAGTTTCCTACTGTCCATTGGCGCACACTGTTGGCTGAAGGAAAGAAAATTTGACAAACGCCTTCTCTGCTCTTTGGCTATACAGTAGGTTACTTCTTTCTGGTTTCTGTCACTTTTTTCCTCTTTTATCAATTCAGCAGCAAAGTGGTATAGACTTTCACTAACTGAGGGCTACTGCCTTATTTATCGGTTAACTCTAAACAAAGTTGCTCTAATTGTATTGCCAAGCTCTCTCTGCAGCTACTGCTGTACCCTGGTGTTTACGTAATACTCTTATTCACTTTCTTTTACCCTCCACGGAAGATTACTTATCAATCACCCAGCAAGGAATCAACAAGAAGCTGACTTTAGCATATTGTTAGGCGTCTTTATACGCCAACCACATTCAATCGTTCTTCACGCCTCTTTATTTCAATAATCAGGTTAATACTTCAGATAAGTGTTAAGTGGCTTTATTCACAATAGGTGTTTCCTCAGCAAAATAAACGTTTTATTGACCACTTGTTGAAATTTGGCATCGGTTAATAGAGGAAGGCGTAAAGTACCCTTGTTAAATTAGTCAACAAGAATAGCAAAATGGAGTCTATTAGGACGACTGGTATTCCAGTGGAAGCGTTTAAGCTTTAAAATAATTAATAGCCTTGTTGAAGCAGGTTTTGTATTATCTTGCAGTGGGAAAGGATGGATATAGTTCTTTGACCAGCAGGAAAAGTGACAGGAATTTTAGCAAGATCGACACTTAAGCTTTCTGTAAGGAGGCATTTATGGTTCTTCTAGGCGGGGACTGTCAGTTGCAACACAGAGGAAGGCCTTAACACCTTTTGTATGAATGCATACATAGCAGCTTCTATTTTTGCTTAGTGTTTTTTTTCATGTGGTGGAACGTTACTAGAGTTAAAAGCTTACCACCAAAAGTTGACGAGCATTGAATTGGACGAAAACTCGACACTTCGGATTAAGTATTCATGGAACAAATGGACCCTTTTATTTTATCAAAACTGGCAGCAATAATTAGTACAAAAATTGCGATACCTTGACAACACTTACTTCTCTATTGTCACCACAAAGAAGTCCTAACAATTTAACCATGATGAAGCATGACACAGTGCCGTGTACCTTGTCCTCAGAAGCTTTAACCTATAAACCAAAAATGTACAAATGGATTAGAACAGCCCTCGCTGTGGGGTCAACCAAACAGTTGCAAACAGTAGTTTGAAACTTTTAAGAGCAAACAAAGTACAATTTTAGCAGCGAGATTTAGTCTAGTGCTCAGCGGCCGTCTTTCGTAGTTTAATGAATTTATGACTGGGGCAATATTTCAGTCTTTTTCAACAACTAGGTGCTTAAAAATTCCAGCATTTTCAAAGGCAAGGAAAGCAGATTTGGCGTCTTTAGCTATATCTTTAACACCTTTCAAAGCCTTACTGACATATGTCGTTGAAGATTCTGATCCTACTTCCCTTTTCGCAACTCAGGCTTCCAGCATGTGGTGGGATCAGATTTTGCCCAAATGAGGTAAAAGGTAAGACATTTAGAGGATATCTCTTCACTACGAAGTCAGAAACTTACCAGTATTCCCTATTTCTGCTAATAATAACTAGGAACCTGGGACTACATATTTCATTTTCAAATCTAACTCTACAGGACCAAGTAATCAGGAACTTCACTGGTTTTTTTGTACTGTCACATTCACTACCTCCGTTTAGATGTCAGATTTTCAACTTTACCAAATTTTGCATGAATATTTTGGTTCATGGTCCTTAGGAAAAGATTATTCCAGTAAATTAAGCTTTTAAGGAATGTAAAATAATTATTCATCCAGCTTTTTCCTTGATATAACAACTTGCGAACAAATTAACTGAAACGGTTCATTTAATTTGTTCGCTTAAAACTTGAACTGGGAAATTATTAAACCTCCAAATCCTTGGAGGTCTTTGGGGTGGATTTGTAAGCTAGTAAGAGGGATGACCCCTGTATTCTTATCAAATACTCAATTGAGGTTACAGACATGAGTGAAAGCAATTCAAATTATTACGGCTAACTCAAAGAAACCTCATCCTCTGCGCCATTAGGGATGTCTAAATTTAGCCAGACTGACTTTGCCTCGAGGGCAGTTATTTTAGGTCTTCTATTCAAAGATGGAGAGTTATTTTTGGGAATAATGCCCTCAGTGTACTTCATGTGACTTTGCTTGCTCTCCTTAGCCTTTGCAAGGCTGTGAAGGTATGCAAGTAGAGGGGAAGAGGATAACGAAGCATTGAAGGAATGCAGATGGAGGAGAAGAAAAAGGAAGCACACGTAGGCGTTGGGGAACCAGCAAACCCCATCTGGGCTTTTCACTGGGATGTGCACGTAAGGATTCTATTTTAGTAAATTGTAATGTATACATAGTGACGAATCGTACAAAAGTCAGATCACCCGTGAACCGAAATTGTGTGGACTAATCTCCTCCTCTTCTGACAGGCGATCGACCTCGATCCAATCCGTCCGCTCTTCACGAAAGAGGGCTGCTCAAAATCCACTTGCTATTGCTATTACTTTATTTGAGGCTATGAGGTCTCGGATTGAATGAGTGATGGTTGAAATCGAGATACTGAGTCGTATCAGCACAGAAAAACACGGAATTCATACACTGTATGGTTGTGTTTAAATCTAGCCGAGAGGGAGGAGGTCCGGCATTTGATTTTTATAAATGAGGCGTTCACAATCCAACCATTCATCTGGGATTATTAATTTGCGATTGCATTATTAAATAGCTATGGTCAAAAAAACACTGGATCTCCATCAATTCAAAAAAGCGACTCCGACACATTCAAGCAGGCGGTGAACTTTAAAGCTTCATAAAAGGCATTGAGTCTTGATGAAAGTGTAAGAGTTCTAACCCGAGAATCTTCCAATGGATTATTGAAAAATTCATTCAGAACTTCATAGTCATGTTCTTGCAGATACTGTTAATCATCAGTATGTATTCTACTGAAACTTGGGAAGCACTGTTATTATCTAGGAAGACTAGGTGGTAATTACGTTACTAATCATTTAAGTTGTTATGTAATACGTTAATAGCTCGTTTAACTTTCAGCGGGCTGGCTTTGGAGCCGCTCCAGTAGCTCTTGGGTCCTTCTAGACGTCGATAATGCATATTCCGCACTGCATTGTCTTAATTCATCTCTAGGTAGCGAGAAGCGAATCCTATCTTAAAAAGCAACTATCCTGATTCCTTTTGCTGGATTATAAAACTTATCGAGGAGGAATTGGTACTTATGCTGCGGATGGGAGAATATGTGATGACTTCTCTCAGAGAGTCTGGAAATGAAGTTTGCTCATAACAACCATCCAGTCTGCATTGTGCAGGAATGCTATTGACAAATGAAACGACACTAGCAGTGGTCATGAACCATCCGGAAAAGTCGGCTACGGGGCTGTCTACCGCAACTACAAGAAGATATCAGTTATGTGGATGCGTGATACTTCATCCGCTTCCAAACTACCTGAATGGAACCCAGACGGGTATGGCTGGGCGGTCCTATAGTGGAAACAACGTAAAAGGGGAGAATAAACACGAAGCCCTATGTCCATGAACTATGTTAAACGCTGTTCTTGGTTATATGACCGTCAATGTGGTGCCTTGACACTTCCTTGGGGACGAAAGAAGACATAATACTCGGACAGAATATGAATTTCTAACTTACAGAAAGGATAGGGGGATACCGGCACAACCCAGAGATCAGGGCGAGCAGCGAAGGTATAGTGGCAGAGTAACTATGTGGCCCGTTGCCAAGACTGCGAGTTAATCAAACAATTAACCTTTTACAGTTACTCACAAAGCCACGCACCTAGATTGTATAACAAATCCCACTAACCAATTGCTAACTAAAACATGCATTCGTACAAACTCATGCCGAAGAAACTTTTTTAGACAGGGTCAATTAAAGCTCTGCCTAAATTTGGTCGAGGAAATGAAGTAAATCGAAATGAGACATTTTGAGACTCAGTGCGATCGGTTCTAAAGGTTACACAAAAAACGGTGTTTTAGCCATGTTGTTTGAAGAAATTGAATGTCGACTTCATCTAAATGGCTAAGAGATCTAAAGGCATGCATTCACAAAGAAACTCATAAAGATTGAATCCTACCTACCAAGATAGTAGAGTTGGAAGTAACCAAATACACTACTTCCATCAGTTTTAAATACAACACGTGGTCATACATGGGGTACGATACTTAAAAGATGGAGTACGAGGAAACGTACTTATTGGTATTACTTTCACATGCATACATAAATCAGCACCTTCGCCTGAATGTGCCTTTTTCTCTGGTGGCCTCTTCCAACTTAGATTGTTATTCCCCTACTGGTAAGTTGCTTTGATTTAAGTCGTCAAATTATGAGAGTAAAACCAAGTATTTTCGTTACTTTTTCTACCGTCAAACAAATGGACCGTAAAGATGCGAGCAAACGCTAGAGAGGTATGCCTAACATCTAAATTTTCGCTAGGCTCCAGGGTGAGCTGTAGCAGGCTGAGATTGACCCCAGGCTGTGCGCTTCATTTCCCCATCCTTCCCACCCCTCTTCATATTACTGGTAATAATACCTTTTATACTTGTCAGCCTAAGTACCGTTTATTGGGGTGAGTCAAAGGAACAGATCGTGTTTTGCTTGTTTGCTCTTTAATCCTATCCAGGAAGTTTCGTTTATATTAAAATTAGAAGTTTCAGAATCGAAATTTAGGACAAATTTTTCCTTGAATATTTGTGTATGGCATACCACTGACATGTGGCATAGACTAGTTCATGGAAATGAGAGATATGATAAATAGTGCATAATAAATGCTGTATTTTAGCTCATTTTAATGCCCATTTTAGGAAAGATTTAAAGTTAATGGCGTTGATGGTAAGCTAATGCTAATTTCGAATATTTCAAGAAAAAATGGATATGTTTTGGCCTTCCATTTCGGCAAACATTTAAATTCATCCGAAATTCAAGTTATTTATCGATATAGCTTACACCGATCATGAAAGGGGTTGTTTAAATTTCTTTCTAAATTTGAAAGGATTCCACAACGGGAACTCGAAACTATGAAAACATTTGGCACACCTATATGTAAGTATTGTATCGCCTCGAGACTACCTTGAAGACGGAAGATGAGTGGCACAGAGGCCAGACCGCCGGAGGGTGGTATAATGGGAGAGTCCCCAAGTGGCCCCTTACCAAAACTGGGACTTAAACAAACACTTAAGGTTTTACGGGATAGAACGTTAATAGTGACTGTGCACTTCACTGCACGAGCTCTCCAGACATTTTAGCTGGTACTTTCATCGGGGTGGTAGAGCTAAAGAGTCATGCCCACAGCCTCCTTGCCCTTCTGTGCGTCAATTATGTCTTCATTTCCTGTGTGGCATATTAGTAACAGCCAGTATAGGCATAAAAATAGGTTGGTGATGGAGAGATTTGGTGTTTAGCTGTATTTAATTACATGGGCACATGAGTCTCGGCATATTGAGCTGTGGCCCTGTGGCAAGGCCTTCAGGCCATGCTAGTAGTCTCTCAATCCTTCTGTACTTTGGCTCGTTGCAATTTCAGCAAAGACACAGGGCAATACATTGATCGCATCGCCTAGCAAACCCAATCCAATAGAGCAACCATCCTGACTTCTATGGGCGATTGGAAGAAGGACATCTGCCGTGGATGAGCAGTTTTGCGAAGATTCGTAAAGGAAGAGCTAAAAAAAGTTATATTCCTCTTGCAAGCCATCCATGTTCTGCAAGCGACACTGAAGCGATACTAGATTCGAACCACTTTGAAAAGACCACTACAGAGCTACCCACGATGTTAATTCCATAAGCAAGCGTACTTCCGAAATATCTCTGCTAACTGAATGACACTCAGAGAGGTAGATAGCTGAACAGCGCTGAACTGAGCATAAACTGACATGGAGGAACAGAAGCAAATATTAGATGTTTTAAGTCTTATCCTTTAATAGACAGTTCCGTTTTTAGATTATTGTGCTAACGACTGGCGATTGGCATACGAGGCACCCTCGTCGCGGAGCATCAATCGGTCTTGAACAGTGCAAATCCAGTGATTCCTTCTCTTCCAATGCAGCTAACAAATAGAACGAAACGTTGAATACACTTGGAATCAAATGCCTTTTCACATTGAGGTTAATTAAATTACCAGCGCTCCAAAACCGCCAATCGTAGTGTCTATTGACTACGTTGTGATGACCGACGCAGCAAGTGGACCGTCGGGGACATTGCTCAAAACTGGGGGTCGTGTATTAATCTGCTATTTCGCTTACCATATTTTTTGAAATAGGTGGGAAAAACAGCCACTGAAGCCTTTACTTTTACTTTGTCGTATGATAGTCGAAGTATGCTAATAGCCTGCTGGATTTTTTTTCACGTTGAGAGTGTATACTACAACTTGAGCTAACCCTAAGGGCACTGAGGCTATTGACAATAAAACATTTTGTATCCCAAATGCGGTATGATAGAATCTTACTGGGACCAGAGTAAAGTCGCCTTGTGCGTATAAAAAGCTAGTGAAGACATTATTTGATACTGAAATTTATTTGTGGCTCCAAAACGGTTTGGAAGATCGTGAAGACTACTTGTGTATTCCTCACAAAAACACTGCATTGGCATATAAAACAAATTTTTGCCGAAAACAAAAAGTCAAAATACATTTTTTTATGAGCGAAAAGGCTATTTAAGGCAAAATATTTCCTCTTTTTCCTGGATCTAATTTGCAAAATGCCGATTTTGTTTTAGTAGGCTCATTTGCTCCAAGGCTCATATGTTCCCATCTTACACACTGGGTATGTCATATTGCGAAAATGCGCGTTAAAGTGCTGTCCTCTCTGTACGTGCGGTACAAAATTTTTAGATTTTTTATAATTAGTTCACTCCTACTATTTTTCTTTGGTGATAATGCGTTTTTTTTAGTGATGTGTACGAGTAATATGCAAGCAAGAAAATCGTCTCATGTGCATTAAATAGCCTGTTTTCACTCAATTTTTGCATGGTTTAGGTGAAATTCAAGTGTAGAAATTGCAGCTGTGCCAGTTGTTTTATTATCCGTTATTGTTTTTCATTCCAGTGTATTGTAGATTATCGCATTTTCCACTCCATTTTTCGGATCTATTGTTCTTCCTGGCTTTATCAATTTAATTCCACTTTTGTCCCCTATTTTTTTTCTTTTAATTGAAGCCTTATTTGTCTTTGTAGGGGCTTCAGTGGCTCAATGAAATGTCAGCAAATGTTCAACCTGCTCCACCATCTGACGTGGATCAGACTTCGGGACCATCTGTCCTAACGTTAGAAGATTCAAAAGTCAAAGTCGTCGCCTTTTTAAAGAAGAGACTTAATCGTGTTAAATTGCACTACCATGAGTTCCTTGCGGAACTCACCTACCTTCAGGGCGGGGGCTTACTCACTGATTTCGAGTCCTGGCGGCGTGATCGTCCACAGGATCTCATGCACGCTCTTTTTTCCGGTCATCTTGACGCCGACGATCTTAACGGAATTAGTGCTTTTATGTCCGGTCATTTGCCAATGCATGAAATGTTCCCAATTCATGTTGACAGCTCACAAGTCGATGACATGGACGATGACTCAGATGAGGATTTTGGGGTATGATGACTCTTCACAGTCGTTTTGACCTCTGGAAACTTGTTTGCTAAATTATTTTGCAATTCTGTTCCTCTGTAGAGGATCGTGGATGAGTCAGCAATACCCGTTCTCGTGCGGAAAGAGGTGGAGACACTCAAACGGGTACTCGAGTTCAAGCGGTTAGGTCTGTGGTCGCGAGACGCCACCTCACTTTCTGGTGACGACAAGCAGCGTTCCTCTGATGCCAAACCCTCGCTTTCTTCACTTGCTCCACCACCAGAGTTGATTCGTCCCAAGGACCATTTGGATTACATGTTCGCTGAGATGCGATGGCTTGCCGAGGATTTCAAAAAGGAGCGTCATTGGAAGAAGGTTACCGCCAAAAAGGTAAATCCTCTTTTGGTCGTTACGCCATGCTCCCCCTTTCCACTTTGGAAGTTTTTTTTTTTTTTCAGCTCGCCTACGCTGCACTCAAGGTGTATAAAGAAAAAGCGGAACGCTCGCTCAAGGCTGAGCGGGACGAAGCTGCTCGGATTCGAAAACAATGTGCTCTGATCGCCCGAATGGTGCGGGATTGGTGGCGGCAGATGGACAAAGTGAGTTGTTTGTATTTTAAAGCAAAGTGCCTCTCTACACGCGTGTCTGATGGCTCATTCTTCGCCCTTAATGTAGATCGTACAAACCAAACAGAAGGCCCGTTTGACTGCCCGGCATCAGCAGGCCATGTCAACTCACCTGGGTCACGTAATAGAGACTACTGAAAGGTATACAATGTGGCTGACAGAGGGTATCATTGGAGCTAAACAGCCCACTGTCACCGATCAGGAGGCCTCTGATAAGGAAACTGCCAGAAATGAAAAGGCTAAGGAGGCTGAGCCTTCCAAAGAATCTGATGCTGAGTTTGTAGTAAGTGTCTCAGTGGCCATTCTTGGCACAGTTATTAGAACCAAGTAAATTCTGAAATGCTTACTTACATTTATTAAAATTGTAGCGATTTAATGGCGCTGTTGATACATAGCTATGACGGTAAGCCCAGTTCTTGGGACTTGAAATTACTTACAATTAAGATGAAGATAATGTTGGTAACTATTATTGTCGAATGAAAATGGCGCTAGCTCTAATACTCATTCATAGTTTGCTAGAGCATGGCTGATTTTATTGACGGATGTTTTTATGCACATTTTATAAGCTCTGTTCTCCCAGCAGCGGATTTTGTTTCTAAGATTGGTATGTAACTGAACTGGTAGGCCGACGAGGATGAATCCACTGATGATGAAGAGACTATCGCCAAGGAAGAAGAAATGGCTCGTCGAGACGCAGATTCGAAGGAGGATGAGTCTAGAGAAGTGGCGGCCCTCTGTGCTGAAGCTGAGGCCTCCATTGATGACCTTCTTCCTCCCGGCTACCTTGAACATCTTCAGCAACTTCATGAAGCTGGGTGTATGACACTAAAGCGCGGAGCTGATGAGCTTTCTTTGGTGAGTAGTTCACACCTGAGTCACTGTGTCATTAAGCAAGTTTAGGTGCAGTGGTAATTATTTCCTATTTTGGAAGGAGGAGGATGAAATACCGCCAAGAAAGAAGCGTCGTCCGGACGGCCGTTTCAACAGAGTGGTCGAGAGCTCTACCGATGATGAGATGGTTGCTGAACAGGAAGCACGCGGGAGGGCCAAACGCGATTACGAAAACAATTGTGATGAAGATAATGATGGTGACAACAGGCCATCACGAAGCGAGTCGAAAGAAGTATCCCAACTTGAGGCTGAAGCCGATATGTCGATAGAGGAGCTGTTGGCTCGTTACGGACTCAAATCGGACCAGCTGACCCACTGGAAGGAGCAAAGTAATGCTCTGGGGTCATCATCCTCATCAACTGTAGACACCAGCTCAGCCACTGATAGTGCCTCCGATTCTGGAACCTCTGATAGTGAATCCTTGTCTGAGACATCATCTGTCTTTGAAACGGAAGGGGATGATGAGGAAGCGGTAGAGGAACCTGGATTGAAGGAATTGCTTTCGGATGATGAGAAGGAGAATCTGGAGAAAAACGATTCTTCCATGCCTGATGTGAGGCTAAAAATCTTAACTCCTTTAAATATCAGTTCACATTTCCACTTCTTAAGATGCAGAATCCAATTTTACTGTTATCTGTCAATCCTCTTGCACATCTTTAGTGTTGGTGGTGAATTTGGCATCTTGTTGACAGCTTTGAGGCCTGAAGAGCTGATGTTTTCTGGTTTTTTGACCGCTAAGGTCATCGGTAAATGATGAAAGTAAGGACCTATTAAAGTCCAAATCATTTATTTGGAGGCAACTGTATGCAATTCAGTCTCTTTGATCAGCTTGGGTACGAACCCTTCCAGATAAAAATGTTCAACACGACCACTAGACTATCGTTGATTTTCTCTTAATCCTTCCTACTTATTAGAATCCAGAGCTGAGGGCAATTGCTAATGTGGCAATGAGTGCACAGCCCCAAGGCAACACATTAGCTTCAGTGGCAGAGCCAGTTAAGACACCCTTCCTGCTGGCAGGGACACTTCGAGAGTACCAGGTGGTGGGGCTGAGTTGGCTGGTGGCCATCTATCAGAAGCGTCTCAACGGTATTCTTGCAGATGAGATGGGTCTAGGAAAGACCATCCAAACTATTGCCTTGCTCGCTTACCTTGCCTGCGAATTGGGCATCTGGGGACCGCATCTTATTGTTGTGCCCAACTCTGTTATCCTTAATTGGGAGGTGGAGTTCAAGAAGTGGTGTCCCGGCTTTAAGATTCTTACTTACTTTGGCTCTGCCAAGGAGCGCAAGGCCAAACGAAAGGTTTGTTCTCCATCCAATTCTTATTCTCTTTTCACCGTTATAAATGAAGTTACTAGTACCCTCTAACGTGTGCCAGAAGACATGAAAAATTTGGATCCAGTATTTACTATGATTGGATAGAAGGTCATCACCGTGGATAGTAAGTAATCTATGCCACAAATACGCACACTTAGTAGCATAGAGGTCGTAACATTGCTGCCTAAATGTTCACGCAACGCCTGTATGCACAAGCTTCAGGTGTGATTAAGTCGCTCGGATGTTTTGGGATATAGCTTACAATCCTGAAGGGATTGTATTTAAGTATCTTTTATCCCTGATTGGTAGGGCTGGACAAAGACGAATGCATTCCATGTTTGCATCACATCATATCGGTTGGCGATTCAGGACAGTTCTGCATTTAAACGAAAAAAGTGGAAGTACCTGATTCTGGATGAGGCTCAGAACATCAAGAATTTCAAGTCCCAACGTTGGCAGACGCTACTTACTTTCAACAGTCAGCGACGGCTCCTCTTGACTGGAACACCCCTTCAGAACTCCCTTATGGAGCTCTGGTCTCTCATGCACTTCCTTATGCCAAACATCTTCCAGTCGCATCGGGAGTTTCAAGAATGGTTTGCGTCCCCTCTCACAGGTTTGTCGATGGCGCTTCCCGTTTTCTTGTAATATAGTAATGTATCTTAAACAGGCGATAACATTTTTTAGGCATGATCGAGGGAAACAGCGAGTACAACGAGCAACTTGTGATGCGGTTGCACAAGGTCCTTCGACCCTTCCTTTTGCGTCGCCTGAAGGAGGATGTTGAACGTCAGATGCCGAAGAAGTACGAACATGTCATCCTCTGTCGTCTTTCGAAACGCCAACGCTACCTCTACGATGATTTCATGTCTCTATCGACGTAGGTCTCGGTCGTATCATATTTACTTCCGAAATATGGTTTATTTGTTTCTTTTGAAACGTAATTTGATTGGATCAAAAGCGTTGTGCTCATTGAATAGGCATGCACGTCAAATTCTTTGTCGGTAGATTCCCTTTTTCTGAGTAATGCACTCGAACTTTCTATTCCTTTGCTCTACATATCAGTGGCTTATTCAATAAAGTGGTCAAGAGCATCTGTGCCCCTCCAGATAAGTAATAAGCTCAGCATGGCACTTCAAATTTGAGTAGGTCTGGCGTTTTCTATTAGAATTTGATCAAGTTATATCAGTAAATTATTCCCATTTCATTGTAACAAGTGACGTGATTGTTTCTTGCGTTTTGATTATTCACTGACGGTATGAGCTTTTACGGATTAGCCATTGATAGAATTTTCAGTTTGCTTAATGATGGTTTCTTTTAAAATCCCCATTTTGATCTCAAATTTTCATCCCAATTCGCCACAAATAAGTTGACTGTTTTATCAGTTTTTGCAGATTGGTGTTGCGTAATTTTTGCGTTTATAGCTGGTTGTTCATATGGGTCCATCTGATAAAGTTCCGGTGCCCACTGCAAAAAACCATTAGAGTAAACGCACCGGATGAAACCTTTCTCCCATACTCCCTAATGTTAGGGAACTTCTATGGTACTGCTTAATCATGGCAGCTTTGGCCTGTATACCTGGCTCGCACACTGTAGAACGAAGGACACCCTGGCGTCAGGTCAGTTCCTCTCCGTCATGAACATTCTGATGCAGTTACGCAAGGTCTGCAACCACCCAAATCTCTTTGAACCAAGACCCATCACCTCGCCCTTCCACATAGCCGATGGCGAGGTGCGGCTGGAGGTGCCGCGTCTGGTGGCACAGGCCTCGCAACCTCTCCTCGTGACCTTTCATCCTGGCACACCTTCCGCATGGACTCAGGCCCGCAGCCTCGATTGGCTCGACCGTGCCGGTGCCGCTGCTCGTCTCCTTGGTCAGACGGCCAATCTGGCCGAAATGGCCCGCGATTTGCCTGCTTTTGTGGCGCGCCGGGTGCACCAACTCCAGGCTAAACCTGGTCTCATCTCCGTGGTGGAGGACTCGGATCCTGTTGATTTTGGTGAGTTCTGCGTCACTTCTGTTGGTTTTCGTGTGACAGACTGAGTTATGAGCCCATAACCTTTAACAACTGTTGCGTGAACAAATCCGTAGTATCTACATTTTGCTTTGGTTTTCGTTCCAATAGGGTCTCCTTATCTCCTATTTTGGCAGTTGAATTCTCGTAAAAAAGTGCGTAAATCGGAATATTCGCTCCTGATTGTTTCTGTTGATTTGTCATTTTGCCAAATCACCTTGGTAATGTAAAACTGTTTATAAAAAATAGAAACCATGACTACGTGCACTTTTAACAAGTGGGGTTTCATTGAAATCGGTATCCACAATCCCTGTCAGAATTCCGCCTTCTAAGTAATCCAACCTTTGACTCGTTGCAGTGGTAATTCTTCCTTTTTCGTATTTCAAATGCCTATGGTTCCATTTACTAGTTTCGAGACAGCGCGAATTTTTCAACGATCTGAAGAAACGGAAAGGCCTGAAAATGGACGATTCCTGCTCAGGACGACGGCATCAGCCTCCCATCTTTTTGTCTCGCTCCGTTGTGCTCGAAGTGAACGAAGAGATCACTAAGTCAGTGGATGGATACTATCATTGTAGGCACTTGCACTTAGCTCCGTGTGTATTTGGTAGGTTAGTTACTCCAGTCAAGTAAATTTTTGTTCACTTTTAGCTGGAACAAAGCCACCTTACCCTATTCTTCCTCGTCCCGTGCTCAAAGGGGTTTCATATATTCGAGGTAGTCGACCATTTACCTGCTGCCATTGCAAATTTCTACGCGTTTGCATTTATCGGTGAACAGTAGCTTTTTATTTATAATTTATGTTTAAATCGGCGCTTTTTCGATATTCCTAGCCCAACGTCGTCCCAATCCCTGGGACGCAGGCATTCCCAAATCCGTGCTCCGATTGCGTCACATCGATCGTCAACACCGTATCTCCCTCCTGGCACGTGTAAACGAGCGTCGCTGTGCCAATCCCTACGGAACCCCCAACTTCGAGACCACCTCCATTCCCACTCCTGACCTCGTCTACTTTCTTACCTCTGCCGTCATATGCCGCCCTGTCAAAAGACCCACCTACTTCGCCACTGGTGCCTGGGTTGCCTGCCAACGCGCCCTCCGAACCTGGCCCGATAAACGAGCCTGCGATGACTTCGATGGTCCTCCGACCTACCTCCGTCATCCCACTTTCGTGGTCGGTGGTCTGGGTGCTCCTAGTTTGCAGGCAGCTGAATTAGAACGTTTGCAGGCTTTTTACGGGCCTGAAGCTGCTTTTCCTGTTCGCGCGGTGTCTTCCAAAGCCCTCAGACAAATGCTCTTCAGTCCAGTCGATTGCCTGGAGTACTTCTCTGGTTATTTTGACAAGTAGGCTACACCTCCTTACTAACATTGGCCTATCAATAGCTCGGACGTTATTCAACTAATTTTTTATTTTTTTAAGGTTTCTTATCACTACTCCATCAGCGATCTCATCAGGCGTTCGTCTCCACACCTCGTGTGCTAGTGTTCACCGCATTGAAATGCAGCAGGAGGCAGTGTTTGAGGGCATCCTGCAACCTTTCCTCGAGGCAGCGAGAGTGTTCAAGCACTGCATTGTTCACAAAAAGAACTCCACACTGGTCAAAGTGCACTGTGCCTGCGATAGCCTCACCTTCCGCTCCTGGTTGATGCCTGCTCAGCTGTATCGGGTGTGTAACAGCCATTTGTTCCAGTTTCCCGACCCGAGACTTATCCAATACGACTGTGGTGAGTGCTCCCGCATTTTTATGATTCTGTTCTCACCTCGAGTTATGTCGAGCTAGCATAAAAGAGGAATACCTGGGAATGATTTATAGTATGAATGGCTTACGATTGTAGGCTGATTAACCTCGCCCACTTTCCTTTAGGAAAACTGCAGCGTCTGGATCTGTTGCTGCGAGAGCTCTATGCAGACGAGCATCGCGTGCTGATATTCACGCAGATGGCCCGTATGTTAGATATTTTGGAGCAGTTCTTGGCTTACCATGGTTACCGATATCTACGGCTAGATGGTGCGACGAAAGTGGAACAGCGTCAGGTCCTCATGGAGCGCTTCAACATGGATTCGCGTATATTTGTCTTCATTCTCTCCACCCGATCCGGTGGTCTTGGTGTCAATCTGACTGGTGCGGATACCGTCATTTTTTACGATTCGGACTGGAATCCTACGATGGATGCGCAAGCTCAGGATAGGTGTGTTGATACGCCAATATCTGCTTAAGTTAGATCTTGTGTCGTGTTGTAATGAATTGGCGCATTCAAACTTTTTGGCTTCTGCCCGAAAGTTTATGCTGCGAATCGTGCTTTTAAACTTTTTTTCTTTTCCGCCAATTTGAAATCAGGCAGCTTTAGAGGTGCATTCATTCCGACAACTGAAAATGTTTTTGGAGTTATCTTCCATTTCCATTATATATATTCTGTTTTCTGAGGATAAGATTTTCGGCTTTAAGACCCTTTTTACGCATACTTTTTATGTTTATTAATTTCTTTTGTTTTGTTCATTCTTTAACAATGTCAGTTTTGTGACCCATCCGTACTACTTTGCGTTTGATGCTTAGCTAACCGTCTACTCATTAACCACTGACGCTGCTGTTAAGCACGGTGTGGTTGATAGCCGGTCGTCGAGGCATTTGCGTTTCATGTTTTTCTGTTACCCAGTTTTTGTGGGTTTTCGTTTGAAACGCTGTTATTTCCCACCTTCCCCCGATTTACCAATTAAATGACATACTGTTTCCTTCTTAAATGTCGGCAATGAATACGTTTTTCGGTTAATTTCATTATAATTGTGATGTTTTTTTGGGCGCCCTTTCACTAAGTGGTGCTAATTATTCATGAATTTAGTAATATAGATCCCCACTTTCGCTATTATTAATCATCACCTCAGCCAGCCACTACTAGTTTTAATGTAATTCGTCTTTGACGTCACTGTCCGATCAACTTCCCTTTTCATTACCAATCCATTTTGCTTTGTGCCTCCTTTAGTCCCGTAATCATTAATGCCTGATTTATGTCTAATCAGCTACCTCTTCCTCTCCATCATACTATTCCCCTCCGTGTTCACTTACTCATTCTTCGTAATTGTGCCCGCTGCAGATGTCATAGAATCGGTCAAACGCGCGATGTGCACATCTACCGTCTCATCAGTGAGCGCACAGTGGAGGAGAATATTCTTCGCAAGGCCAACCAAAAGCGCCTTCTAAGTGATGTTGCCATCGAGGGCGGCAAATTTACCACGGCATTCTTCAAACAAAGCATCATCTCCGATCTCTTCGCTGAACCCTCCGGCCTTCTGGTATACATTGCATTTCTTTGAATGACTCCTTTATTCTAGATTTACGAATAGTGTATTTTACGACCACTTTAATTGTCCATCTGGAGAATCGGAGCTAAAGTTTTTTCCATGTGAACATTCACTTTTCAGGATCTACTTCAAGACAAGGAAGAGAGAGAAGCAGCAAGGACAAAGAAAGCAGATGTTGAGGAGGGAACGAAGGAGAATAGTGGAGCTCAATCTCCCCCCTCACCTCCTCTCCTAACCACTCGCAGTGGGCGCCAAATTCGGTGGAAGGGAGCCACTTCGATCCTTCTCAACGCCAAACAGCAGTCATCCACCGCTGTAGCAGCCTCCAACCAAGCCGCCATCACGGACTCTCAGTGGGTCGCCGCACTGGATGCCTGTGAAGATGATGAGAACGATCGCGCGGCGGCCAAACGCGCTCTTGATGAAGCTAAGGTGCCCCCTTTAACCATCACTGACTTCGTCCCCCACAATGTGGTTCAATTATTACTCGCCGACACGGCCCTCTTTCTTGGTTCAGGCTGACCTGGAAGAGTTTGACGAATCTAAACCCATTGAAGGCGCGGAGTCTGGAGAAGGAGATGTGAAGATATCAGACACTGACGCAGCTCCCTCCATTGAGGGTTCGACCTCGGATCCGCTGGCTCGTTTCGTCAAGAAGCGGCAGCAGGAGGCTAACGCCATAGATTTCAATGCCACCGTTGGCTCAGACGCACTTACCCCTGAGGCCATGGTCGAACGCGAACTGGCTGAGTTTGAGTCTCTTCTTCGGCCCATTGAACGTTTCGGAGTCAACCATTTGGAGAGCTTTCAGGACGATACACTGAATCTGGAATTGGAGCAGTTTGAGGTCAGCTTTTTTGTTTATCCTAAAGTCAATTCCAAAAGCGTAATCGTTGTTGTTATTACTACATTTAATGTCTTTTCTCCGTTCCCTTCGGCGCATCAAGTAAATTACAATGTCACTAGTTTTGCATAAAATAACATATCCACTTGCTATCTATTAGGCACAAATCGAGGAATCAAAGAAGGAGTGGAAGTTGAACACTCTAAAAGCCCTGCATGAAGCGGACGAGGAGCGAGCAGAGTTAGAGGAGGACGAAATTCTCTACTGTGATCCCGATTACGATCCGGAGGCCGCGCGTCTGGCGGAGTTAGGTGAGCTCGAGAGGGCAGAAGAGATGGAAGGGATGACAGGACGTGGTATAAGGGGTCGACGAAGTCGTGGTGGTGGACACTTCCGTGGACGTGGACCTCGTGTCCGTGGTGGAGCCGTGTCTATTGGACGGGGTGCTGCACGTCGTGTAGACAATGAACGTTTTACTATCCGCAGTCGAGACAGCGATGCTAGCTCTTCTACCACTGCCAGATTTCGGCTACATCGTCCGTCTCCAGATAACGATGAGTCCTCGGTGGACAGAGCAGCGTGGTTTCACGCTCGGTACCGCGACAACGCTGGAGGTCGTAGACGACTGCCCATCCCCGACTATGTGGACTGGGATGAGGAAGAGGATGAAGATGAACCGGAGGCCACTGATATCTGGTCTCCGTCTCCCGTCTCTAGTCGACGAGATTTCGCCATCTCCTCCGCCCTCACCACATCGCTTCCACCAAAGCGTGGAAGGGGTCGAGGACGGGGCCGTGGGACTACCAATGGAAGTTTAATCTCGATGAGGGGACGACGACGTCCCTCTGATTACTGGCGACCTGAAGGGGCTGAAGTCACCTATCCGAAACGAAGGAGGCGCTACTCATCCTCCCTATACGCTGACGATATGGAAGACTCTGCCTCCACTTCAGTGCGCTCGGATTCGATGATTTCGGTAGAAAATTATGCAGTCAGAGCTGGGCAACGCGGACGACCGTCCCCTGCGGTGTTTCAGCCCACTAGGCGGTTGGGTCCCGAAAGTACACGACCTTCGTCTAGAATGACGCCAAATATCATCCGAGTACTTATCCTCTGTGTTTACACTCATGCTGTTGGTATTCTTAAGATAGCACTAACGTTTTTTTTTTAGTCGTCAAACCCTTATCAATATTATCGGCGGTATGACGCCACCTACTCCCCTGCAAGCTCCAATGTCTCATACGTTTCGCCCTTCTCTGGACCGATCGGTGTTCCTAGTCCCGGTTTGTATCACCAACCGGTGAGTCCCAGTGGAATGCTACAACACAACTCGAAGGTTCTTAACAGCCTCATGCAAACCGCTGTTGAACCTCGGGACGAAACCTCTATTTTCAAGCACCCACCACTCCCAGCCCGTGAAGAGGAGGTGTTGAGTCGATATCAGGTAGTCTGGTGAAATACTGCATATTCTTGTGTAAATATACCGACTACTTTAAATATAACGATTACTTTGTAGCCAATGTCCACGCAATACCGTCCACGGGTAAGGTGTCATACGCCGCGTCATCGTCTGACGTTGAATCCCCAGCCTCGATTACAGTCCTTCTTCCGACCTACCGTTGGAATTCCAATGCGCTCGGCTAACATCGCCCCGCCCCGACAATACCATCCCCCATCTGTTTCACCAACTCAGGTCGTTCAGGAAGAGCCCACAGTTTCCGTACAGACCCTCTCCAATGGAGCGCACTCGGTGCAACCGCTCCGACAAGTTCTTAGCAGTCCCTCAAGTCAACCTGTCTTTGTCATTACACGTCAGTTGAAGACTTCTTCGGGAGAGGTTTACCAGCAGAGGATCACACAGCCAGTTCAACCGCCTACAAAGTATGTACAGGTCGTGCGCAGAGTGTCTCAAGTCTCGAATGCAGTCCAGCCACAGGGTGTGATGCCATCTGCACCACGCCCCATCATCCGACTAAATCCACCCCTCACTCGTGTGACCAGCGCCCCCACCTCGACAACTGTCAATACCACTACTGCCACTACCAACACCGCTGCCACTGCCCTTCTCCCGGGAAGAAAGATCATTCGGGTGGTTCGATCCACCGCCCCCAACGCGATTCGCATTCTGCCACCAAGAATCCCACCCTAGGGAGGGAGAGTGACACTTCCAATTCTTCTGTACATAGTGTTGTTAACGCACGAGGGTGTAGGGGTGTTTGCCCATCTATGTGTGCTTGTGTGTTTACTTGTATAGCGGCATTGCTCCAAACTCCACTCCTCCTGTTCCCTTCTTCATTTCTATAAATTTTTTACCAGCACAAAAATGTAAACAGATTGATGATTTTGCGTACTTTTTGCGCTAGTTTCTGTCCTCTACGTAATTGGGGAAAATTTGTATCTTTTTGATCGGGTGATAGCTTTGTGTTTATTAATGTAAATATTTCAGACGTAGGAAATTAAGTTTCAGTAGCGGTGCCTGTACCAACTAATTTTGCTCCGTGGGTCTTTCGTCTCCATAGGTTTCGGTCAACACCCTATTGGCGTGGCATTTCGCCTGGATCGGCGGGTGGGTGTATATCTCTGCAGCGGGTTGCAGAGTCGTAACCGTAGTCTTTGAGGCAGGCTTTGGCACCACCCAGTAGTAAGAATTTGGGAAGTTAAGCCATGGAATCAGACATTGACAGTGCGCTCCGCAAAGGGCCGGGTAACTACTTGGAGTCCGAGGGGATAGGCATATTCTGTTAAAAAATGATTTGAGCATAAGGCTGATTGGCTAGCTTAAACTTTTACTCAGTCGTAGACATTAGATATTATTGATATAAGAGACGCGATTCGAAATCAGATGATTCTTTGTTTTTAAGTCAGTAGTATTCGTATTGCTTTGGTAAAGCAGTGAATTTATGCTCCCAGTATTCTGACGATAGGTGTGAAACAAACTCTTTTTCGCAATAATTTAGCTACACACCAACAATTAAACGTTAAATGTTTTTTCTTGGTCATAGAATATTTTTTATCTTTGGATGCGAGATATTTTGCACGCTAATTGACTGATTCCATTTCAAACCATCCGCGCCAACTTCTGATCGATAATTGGGTTGCGTGGGTAGTCGCCGCTACAAATCCTGGTCGGTGTGTCATTGGTTGACGTAGCTGTGATCAGCTGTTCACACATCTGCTCAGGTTGAGGACGAACTTGTTATTTCTTGTCCTGTCTGTAACGCAGTCTTCTGCCTCGAAGCGCCCAATCCATTGTATTTTGTGCGGCTAAAGACGGTCCGTTTCATCTAACTCAGTGGGAGATGTCTCATAAGGAAAATTACTTATGTTCCAGACAAAGACAAAGTTGCCAGAGATATTCAATGAGGTCTATCCAAAACATCGAAGAACCAACGTTTGCACACCCACTATCTCCCTTTGAGTAAGCAATTATATTAGTAGAGCATTTCACAATTTTGTAGGTCTGTCGTACCGCTGCCATCACGTCGAAGTATGGAAGCTAACTACCACTTCAGATACCCGCAAGCCACGTGTTTCCCCCCTCGGCAGCCAACAAATATTTGCAGAAACTATCCACCAGCCTTTTCGCATAATCTATTGTTAAGGCCACATGCCTATAATTTAAATGGATTTTCGCCTTCATTTGATCCTGCTATTGTAAATGATCCCCAAAATATGCATTTCCCCGATTATCTCGCTGAACCCTACGCTTATCCTGTGAACTCCCTAAGTCCACTTCCTCTCATAAACTCACCAGTCACACGGCTCGGCGACAATCTACACTTACTTGTATCCGCCCTCTTACTTAGTGCTCTAATAGGCTTAATTACCAACTCTCCACAGAGGCCAAATGAGCCAGAGACTGACGATGGTATTCGTGTTATCATCCGGCCATTTTTGAAGGGTACGGATCAACAGCAAGGTGGAGAAACTGTCCCATCGTCGGAATTCCCACCAAACGCTACACAACTAAGCACAAATTCGAGCTAGGGAAAGTGATAAAACATTTTCAATGACGACTCAACGAATAATATTTATGACCCTACATACGCACATTTGTTAAATTATGAAAAAAGTTTGTTAAATTGAAACTACAAAAAATATAGTTTTGATTATTTATGGGCCTCTGCTTCGGTGTTTGAAATTACCCATTATGATGGTTTTTGACACTTATTTGTGCCTGACACGGATTTTTACCACAGCGGCGTAATTGAACGAGTAGCCAATCCTGACGATTTCGAGGGTGATCAGGCTTAGCTTTAGGTGCCTCCCCCGTTCCCTTTGTGAATAGCTTTTTTCTGCCCCTATTTTGTGCCACCTTAAACGTTTAATGCACCTTTGGGGTGCAATACCTTATCATATTTGGTTGGCAGCATTGCGCCTGGTACTATATGTTTTCCTTCCTTTTTCGTCTGTTTTCTCTGGGTTTAAAATTGAACATATCTCAAATTCCACAGAAGATTGTGGATATTCGCCCATTTCTTCCAAATGAGACGAATGTTTTGTATGATGCCATTGTATCACTAAAATGTTTGATCTGTCTATGCATGCTTCAGTAATGCCACCAACTATCATTCAGTTTTAGGACCATGGTTAAACAGAAATCCCTAGAATGACCACAACTTCAGCCAACATTCGCATTCAAATAATTCAGTCGAATGGGTGTCTGCTAACTAGCAAGCATCACAAATTCTATCTACAGGTCATGCACGAGAGCTGAACGAAAGTTTCTCTAATTTAACCATCACTTACACCGGTCATTATCTTTTTCGCAAAGTGACTGTGTGTTTCGTCAAAGGAGGCCCCAATTTTTACAACGCTGTAGGTTTGATTCCGGTGTTCATTAACAAGTATCAAATGGCAGGTATACGCAATGGGGACCATGATAGGTGACTAGTTTACGAGAAGCAGTTAATGAAATCAACTATTTTCTCAATTAATAGGTACAAGGGTTTTGCTTGAAAATTTGAGCAGCGTGTGGATGCATCTAATTGTAAGCAATGCAATGGCTGCCGTATGCAAGTTGTGAAATCCAATTATACCGGAGCCTGTTAGCTCCATCATTATTTCAAAATCAAATTTCTTTGAGATTCGCATCAGGCGATTGGACTTCGACCGCCTACCTAACACCCCTACCAGGAGAAAAGTAACGGTAGTGTTGTGGAATGGTGTCCACATTAACTACAGTAGTTCACAACCGTAGTAATGAGTCTGTTGTAGTCCGAATTCTAAAGTATTTTTCGCCTAGAAGGGTTCACCATAGTATGCTCAGATCGTAGTAGTTGATGGAGAAAGGTTTAGTAATTTCGTTTTCGCACCGACGACATCAAGCTACTCCAGCAAGCAGCACCGCTACGCACTGCAAGTAAACGCAGCACTTGCTGCCCACAGTGTAAGTGATACGCCTTAAGCATAAAATGGTAGAGAAGAAACTTCCAAAATAAAGGCCTGCGTCACCATAGCGCCTAAAGTCACCGAAGTCAGAAACCAATCAAACTACAAAAATCAAGGCTTAATCATTGCTAACCTCAGGCGCAACGTAGTAACCAGATCTACCAAGCTGTTTCTCTGTGCCAAAAACCAGCAAACTTAATCCAACTTTTAATACCAATTACAAATTTAACCCTTAACTTTTTCCCTACATTGTTATCAGTTTTTTTGTTCAAAAATAACGACTATCATATTTATATGGCGCGGCATGCTTATTTAAAACAACTAGCAAGGCTTTTTAAGAATAAATCGTGCCAAGTGCGCAATTTAGTGGTTTACAAATAATCCGCTTAACGAAGAGGTATTTCACTCGTTTGCGTTCGCCCAATAATTATTGAGCGGTTTGTATTGCCGAGCAGTGCCTATTTGGCGCCTTTTCGGCAATATGAGGGTTCGAAGGTCGCGACAGTTTACGAAAGTTTTGTCGATCTATGAACGATGTTTTGGTCTTGCTGCGAAAAATCTCGAAATATTCTTGGATCATACCTTCGTTCGACAATCCCTTATAAACCATGTAAGTATATCGGACAGCATTGCCAATATGGTTGGGCGTGGTTTTCGACTCGTAACATCATCGTGTGTCGTAGCCGAATGCCAAGCACTTGGATCCTTATTTTTTGGTGCTCTCAAGATCCTTGAGGGTATCTACCTACTTAAGTGCCGGCACGAATACAATTACGCTCTTGGTGCTGCTTGGTGTATCCGGAAAAGGATACGAACCGCACGAAGACGTAGTAAAACTTTCAGGAGGCTAAAAGAGGGTGAGAAGTGTTTCCTTTTCGCGTTGGCTTCAAATGATGCAGAATTGCAGGCTCTTGCGCGCACTGTTCCTGGGATGCCTGTAATGTTTATCGCTCAGCGGTGCATCAACATTGAGCCAATACCTGAAACCACACAGACCATAATCGACAACCTGACGTTGCAAAGCCTCGCGGTTAATGAGGGTGAAGTAGGCCTATTTTTGTATGCTTTGCAAGGTCCATACTACATTAAGTTATTGAGGTTGCATAGTTTCCATGCCCTCCCGATCATTTTACAAGCATTTAGTGGCTTTCATTGAGTTTAATTTTAAAGTAACTTGACTTTATTCGGGAAATATCTTATAGTAATCAAGTGAATCTGCCAAAGTCAAGCCCAGTTTTGAATTTGTTGAGAATAAATTATAACATTACAGAATTCATTAAATAGTCTTGGAGTTGCAATTTCTGAAAAATGAAAATGTGTATGAGGAAATAATGCCATTATTTGTAGCCATAAATCCATAAGACGCGCGTTACTTTTGTCTTCGTTGTAACTGTTCGCTTCATTCGGTGTAGACGTATCTGCCTGCTTAAGTGCATTTTTTTTTTTAAGTGCCTAGTCCTAATCTGATTTCATTGAATCCCTTCAGCTGGCAAGACTCCAACAAATCGAGGAAAAATTCGGTCTAGGAAAGGATGACTACGTAAAAAACAGAAAAAAGAAACGCGGTCCTTCTGGTCCAAATCCGTTGTCGTGTCGGAAGAAGCGACCAGCTGCCGTGGTGACAGCCCTCAATACCACCTCCGAAGGGAAACCAAGAAGACAACGGAAGAAGCATCATCGAGCTCTGCGGAAGACCTGGGCAATGCGTCAGGTCCTAAAGCTCTACGGAACCCCTTCTGTAAACGCACAACCCGCCCTTCCCTCTTTGTCCTCTCCCCTCCGCCCAGGCACAGTTACTAACGTATAAATAATGAGCCCGCTCAAATTATCGGCTGTTTTAGCAATAGGTAGTTCTGGCAGGTATGATTTTCCATTTCCATGCATCCAACGTGGAATTTAGGTTATCGTAATTTTACAAAGTTCGCGACTTTGTCGTGCACTCCGTTTTTGGACCACTATCTTTAATATTTTCAATTCCAACCCACTGGGGGTATGCTATTTTCATTGCTTCGACTTTGAAAGAAGTCTTCACTGGGTTCGGAAAACTCGACCGAAGCACGGATATGCAATGCAACAAGACAGTCCCAAGTATTTTCACCTCAAAATAGATTATAGTGAAAAGAGTGAATAAGTCGAACCACGACTGTTTCAAATGCCTCCGCACTAGGTGGCTTTTAAATGAAAGCAAGCTCTTTCCGACCTGTACCGTTCACGTTGCACTGAGTTCATCGCTAGTCCGAACTAGCTGCGCGCTTCCAATTGCCATTCTCCTGCATGGTTGAGTCAAAGCTACCCTTACGTCAGTGATGCCGTCATAATCGTGCCACGTCGACTTCGTTGGAATGCTAACCCCATTGGTTGAGAACGATAGATTTCGCCAAGTATGCGAGGGCCCGTTTTCATTGCCACCACTTTGGTGTACTGATACATCTGCGAGCACTATCCCCTGTGAACTAAAGCTGCACAATCCGTTTGCAATTGGCGCTATAGGAATGCACACCATTCGGGGAAAAAAAATACCGAGTCTTCTGTGCCAATCTCATGCGAACCAGAGAAAATTCTTATAAGTGCTGCCACTCCTCATTTCAGAATTAAACGTGTTAACCTTTACATCATCCATCGCCAAAACAGAAAGTCAGGGCGAATAAGCCTGCGGTATCAGCAGTCGGTACGCGGCTTATTTGACCACTTACCGCCTTAGCAAATTGGTCGCTCCATGTTTGCCAATTGTGCCAGAGCGCATTTGGACCAAGCTTCGGGTCGAAATGGTGCACGCCGTCCATTGATAAAATATACCAGCCACAAATTCCGAGATTTATGGGTGGTGCCTCAATTTGATACACCTCTCGTCGATGTGTCACACGTCCTCTGCGCTTATTTTGTTCCATCCAGCCTGCCTTAGCGTAAATAACTCCCGCATAATCAGCACATCCTCAGCACATGCCTTGAGCATTCAAGTACGAACAGGTTCACAGATCCATTGAGGAATTACTCCAATTTAAATTGCTTTTATTTGCTCCAAGATGTCAGATGCAGCAGTAGGAATTGCTCATAATTGTTGGGCCGCGAGGGGGGAAAGTCGGGCATTGATTGAGGACTTCAAAAAGTGGGAGAGGAGTGGAAAGAAAAGAAAGGGGGCCGCGCACGTGCCAAAATCAAAAGGGTTTTCATATTAAGGCGACAGAGACAAACAAGTAGGATGGGATAGGCGGCGGTTGAAAACAAGGAAAATAACCGAGAATTTGGGGCATCGAGATGGTGAGGAGCACAGCCTGAGTGGGAGAGACGGCGTAGAGGAGAATGTGATGGTAACAACGTCAACTGCACCCACTGAGAAGTGGGCTGAGGAGAGGGTGTGAAAAAAAACGGTCGTAGTAAAAGGGCGTAACAATGTCGTGGTATCAACGGTGCGGAAATGTTCCAGCGGTTCACCGTTCTTTAACAACGTTTGGACAAGTGGTGATGATGGCAGCGGCGGCGGCAAACCTTATCAACGGGGTCCTACAGACAATAAGCAATTTAGTCTGTCAGGAGCTGGGATGCATAAGATAGCATGTGGATGGTATTGGCTAGGGTGAATGAGTTCCTATCATAGCAGTAGAGTAGAGGATGACCACTAACCAACTACATCAGTTCTATTTCATATGTGAGGGATTCGTGGTAAAAGTCAGCGATAATTCACACCCGTGCATGTTTATCAAAAGAAAAATTGATGACACATTCGAAAATGCACGTACGGTCTGCGTCCACACTACCAGCAATCAAGAACATTGACACTACGGATAGCCAAAAATCGATCTAAGAAAGTTGATATTCACTGACCGTAGCTTTCTCCAGACAGTATCAAACGGCTGATGCTTGCATACTTCTACGCTAAGAAGTAACATTCTGACCGAAACAAAAAAGTGCACACGAACACATGCAGCAGAGCCGATTGCGCGTGAGATGTTATCAGGAGATCACTTTGGTAGTTTGGCAGAAGCATAAGATTAGATATGCGTGTACGTACCTAGAGGTCCCAGTGGATTGAGCTCAACGGATTACTCGCGTGACCTGATGATCAGAAAAGACCTTTTTTATTTGGGAGCGTAACACCATAAACTAACACCGTCGCAAAAGCATAGCGTCACGCGCAATTTTATTCAACCAATCAAAAACGCAAAAGCTGTGTTTGTAAGAGGTGATTGATTCTGAAAGTGACTGTACTTTGTGCTTAAAGTAGGAATAAAGGCTGTAGGTAGTTTCGAAGAGCTAAGAGCTTTTGACTTCATTTTCACATCTGCACTAACAAATTGCAATCCTGAGATGCTGATGGATTTGGTTAGCCGGATCGTGAGAAGGGTGTTGTATTGATATTAAATATAGTCTGTCACCTCAGCGGAAAAAAATATCCAAAATCGAAAAACCAGAAACAAGGATAGGTTGGGGAAAAAGTTGGACTGTTTGGGACGAGGAAAGCACAGACCAGCACGAGGAGAGTTCGTACGTGAGTGGGCATAAAGAAATCAGCCAACAGGAATCTCATTGGCCACCACGGTTAGCCAATCAAGCTTGCAACCCCCCAAAATTTTTAGAGCTTCAAGATTCACCCGATATGTCTAGTGTCCACTTTTACAGATGGTGGGTGTATGCATGTTTAGGTGTCAAGTGTTTTGCTATTTAACCGCTGAAGCATCTATACATGACTCAGACACAATTACTCCGTTTAAATAAAAGCAAGATGCTCCAGTGCTTTAGAAGCGGTAAGCCGTAGGATGAGAAGTAGTGTTAGTACTAGCACTTCAGCGAAATTTCGCCAACACTACCCTAACTACTGTTCTGCCAGGAAGCCAGTTAATCATCTCACGACAGAACGCACAAACTATAAGCCTCGATTTAGCCATCGACAATAAAAGAATTAAACTACACGGTCTTCCCTTCATTTTGGTGTTTGCAAATGGCCCCGGTCACGTGTTTGATGAATTCGGATATCATTTAATTTGAATTTTAGTGCTTTAAAAGGCAACGTACCAGGCCCCACTTTGATAAACAATGGTATCCTAGTAACACTTTACACCTACTTCGCTCATTGGCTCCACAATTCGCCCGGCTTTCTACAACACCATTTATGGCTACATTACACCTTACTTTTATTTCTAGCATGGCCGTGGCTTTTAATTGCGTACAATTCGCAGTTTGAAAACCCAGCTCGATTTTGAAAACGAATTTCAAGTTCGACATCACAAAACAAGTTTAGATGAGATGGAGAAGGGTTTAGCTATAATGACACCATCACCTGACTCTGTAAAGTGAGGAGAGCAAAACTTGACAATTTTCAACACCGACTGCATTGCGTGGAAATAGGCGTGGGGTACCAAGTGCTGTCATAAAACAGGGCATCAACAACATCTAGTAGGGAACTACAGTGAAAGTGTTGATATTTATCGTTTAATGCCTGATTAATGCATGGAACCCACTAAATTGGATTGAGCAGATGGACAGCAAAAACCAAATACCCAAATTACCAGAAGGGATAAATCACTGAAGGCGAAAATACGCACCTCAGGCATGGGAAGGGTTGAATTTACATGGCTATAATCATTAAATGTGAGAAATTAATAATTTTAACGGACCAATCAAGTTACAAGGAGACACAGGTCGCCAAAATGACAAAAGGTAATGCATCAGGACTTACAACAACGCACGAGGGTTTTTACTTCTTCAGGGGGAATGATGATTTGTTCTTTGTACCCTAATTAAGGAAATAGGCAACGTAGTTAGAGGATTCAAGAAAAGAGGAAGAATTTCAACAATAAACTCAATGACTAACATGCCTTTAACTTGGTCAACGCATGAGCATCGTTCCATGCTCGTCCTATGCCTCCAAAAAGAAATATCTCGGACATGACCACTCAAGAGCCTAATGAGAGCTGTTTCATAGTCCACTTAATGCATCAATAAAGATGAAAAGGCAAAAGGCCTAACAACCTCAGCCGCCTTGCCGGGGCGACCAGCGCACTCCTCGATGACTTCGGCGGCATCAAATTTGCCTGAGCGGCGATATAAGGCACCCAGATTTCGCAGTGTGGTAGCCACCGTGGGGCTGTGGAAAAGAGAAAAAAATGAGAAATTTAACTCGCAATTACTCATCGCCGTTAATTTCCTTCTGATTAACGACTACAATTGCGAACCGCAGCACTATCGCAGTGCCCGCACAAGATTCGCAGCCGTAAAATAGGAACGCAATATGCAGGTGAACTGAATGATCACATCAAAATCGAGTTTATGGCAATATCAACCCCAACAAATCACTCAAGTAAGCGCTTAGTGATTTTAAAATCATTGCTTGATAAAATTGTTTTGATTCTTGGATGGATCTGCTATACATAAGCTAAAGTCGCTTTGCTGTGCAAAATCGACGAGTACGCATTCCCAGAATGAGTCTCCAAACGTCAGACTGCATATCAGGTTAAAACACAGAGAGCACCTTATAAGTAGCTCACGTTTGAAGAGTTACGTTGGTTAAGCCACTGCTTAATGTACTAAAACCAAATGACAGAACTACGACGGTAAATGAAAGGCCAAAATGAATGAAAATTGGTCCAAGCCACTACCAGGTAGGAAAGCCGGATTAGGAGGCTGTGATCAAAAAATCTTACATGCAAACTTTCATGTGAAACTAAAAAAGATTCCGGTAAGCAATAGAAGCGTGGGGAGGTGTAATGCTGCAGTGAGCACTCCGCACAAGCAAGCCCAAACCGTACATCAGATGCAGCATCAGAACGCGCATAAACCTGAGCACCGCATACTTTTACGATTGCAAAATTGCTGTGAGGGCTGACTAACGACCCGAAGGTGGATAGAATAATCCGCTGAGCTGTGAAAAGTAAATAAGAACCTATGAGTGCAGACACGCCACAGTAGACACTGTGTTTATGCCCAAAAACACGGCCCCTAAAATCACACCATCGTCCAAGCAGACACAGGATGGGATAGGGATTTATAGGTACAGGGAGCGCACTTACAAATCACGCAAAAAAACTTAGGTCTCTCCTCTGACCAGATAAGATCGTGCAGTTCCCAGTATGACTCGCAGTAATGATTCCTTTTGATTTGTAGAAACTTTTAAAATACATGAGACTGTGCACGAGCATGCCCTATAAGGCAGAGATATGTCAGTATATTGATATAATTATCTATACCGATTTCTATTGTTGATCCATCGAATCAATGCGATACAATTCGAGCATAAGCAGGAAGAGTCTTTGGGAATGCTCAGAACCAGATAACCGATCGAAGAAAAGCCCTCTTATTCCTAGATAACACAAGATCCTTTATTGCGTACCGCAAAACTATATCGTAAACTTGTACTTTAAGATGGGAGACTGCTTTATTCTCCGCACTTCCCTCATTTTTCTTCAAGTAATAATGATTCCTTGTCCTGGCATTACACAGACATACAAAATGGATAGTGACTGCGAAAAGAAAACCAGGAGAAAAATAGAGGTGGCCATGGCTGAATATTTTGCTCTTGGTGCCAAATTATTTTTGAAGTGAAATTCGAAGAAGTCTTGTATTCCACTGGGGAAATAATCATAGATTGTGAATGCGGTATTTTCAGCAGGCAAGATGTCTTAAAAAGCTTTCTGCAGTTAGCTTATTTTTTAATGCAAGCAACTGAACGAACTCATTTGGTTACCCTATATCATTTATACTTTGCTCCGCCCCACCACCAAAAGGAAACGATACTCGAAGACGGTCGTGCTCGTGTCATTAAATCAGCGGTTTAGATATTTAGTTAGCGCGAATGGGATGTGACGATTGAACGTAACGATAGCGAGAGGTAGTAAACCAATGATGCGAACAAAGTGCATGCACCGATTTTATAATTACCAGAACGGACTGGAAAGTACTGCAACAATGCCGCCGATGCCCAAAGATTCCTCGAAATGATAATACCATCAGATTAAAAAACATTTTCAGCACACTAAAGAGGATGTAGATCAGAACAGACTTACTTTTCCATGAGGGCGGTGCGTTGGGCCATGGCCTGACTAGCGAGGGAGGAATCCCACTTGCCGTTTTGCCTGTCCTCCGCTAGCATCCAAATGGGCTTATTCTCATTTGTAACCTTGCCGTACTCCAGTTCATGAGCGCGGGTAAGAATGTCCTTGTACAGCGCCTCAGCCTCCGCGTATTTGGCCTGCTTCAGGTAGGCCGAGGCCTACAAAGACAAAAATCTAATGACCGCCTTCCACATCATCCATCAAAAGGCATGCAGAATGCACCACAACTGAATGTATACAGGTACGCGCAGTTCTAGCAAATGCCAATGCAAAGGGTAGAGGGTACTAGTTATCGTCAGCCATAAATCCAGCTTTGAAAGCTGACATTTCGAAAACAACTGGAGAAAGTTTTATTGCTTGGGTCTTTCAATGTGGTAAGTAGTGGCATGCAGGGAATGAAAGGGAAAAGCACATACCAAATTGGTTTTCGTTTTGGTGACATTGGGATCATTAGGACCGAGGCAGACAGTGTAAATATTGAGGGCGCGTTGGTAGTAGCATTCCACCTGATCACAAATGTTGATCAGACGAGAAGGAAAGCAGGCAGACAGGCAATTCAGCGGCGAATTCGGTTACAACACCAGGCATGCGAAAAGAGGGATGAAGAGAACAAGTAAAACAACTAGACGATGAGGGGAGGAGATGGTAAGGGTCTGGAGCAATCTCATGCACTGCCGCCGAACGAACAGTCTCACCATAGTAGTGAGAGTCTTGAAGACCCTTTGCGGCACGTCGTTTTCCTCATATATACGTTGAGCTCGAAGCAAGTAATCGTAAACCTGGGTTTTATAGTCAAATGAAGAATAGATGCTATTAAAAAACTAGGCATTGTACTCCCGTGCTGAAGTGAAGTACTTTATTATTAGGACCCCAATGTAGAAAGTAAAGTGTCGCTAACTCACCTCTGCATACTTGCCTTGGTTCTGGCATAAAAGAGCCAGGTTATTTAGTTGTTTGGCAACGTCGGGGTGATCTGATCCCAGGACCTAGGAGGGTATGGCTAGGAATAGCAATTTCACAAACCTTTTCCCTTATCTCCAGAGCTCGTTTACAGAGAGGCTCGGCCTCCATATACTTTCCACGTTTTCCGTAAAGGACAGCAAGGTTGTTTAGAGTGGCAGCAACCTAAAGTAACGACAGAAATTCAGCAGCGAATTTCTAACATACAGCAGGATGATCTGGACCTAGATGCCTCTCGCGAATAACCAGAGCCTCATTAAGAAGGTGCGCTGCTTCTTTATATTTGTTCTGGTCCCTAAAAATAACCACAAAATACAGAAATCGAAGTAATGCATACCTGTAAACCAGCGCAAGAATGTTGAGCATAGTGGCCACATCCGGATGATCACGTCCACTGGTCCTCTCCAGGTCTTCCAGAGCCTGTTTACAAAGAGGAACTGCGACTTCATAACGGCCTTCGCTGGCATACTGAATAACCAGGTTGTGCAATGTACGTAGTCTAGCGGGAATCTCGTAGTTGTTGATGATCTGCGACAGTACTGTTGTTTGACTAGACGACATAACTGAATTTTAAGTAAGCAAATACGAGTTTACAAGTAATAACCTACCATCCTGGTCACTTTCATCCTTATCTTGGCCATCGCCAGACTTGATATCTTTGCCGCCAGCATCACCACCAGGAAGACCACTCTGGTCAGGCGCATCGTATTTTGCCATTTCATTGGCAAATTTGAGATTATTAATCTCTTCTTCCAGAGCAACTACCTTCACCTGACTTTGGCGATATTGGGCTTGTAGACTTGCAAGTTCCTCCCTTAACCACCTATTTTCATGCAAGAGACGTCTGCTTTGAGCTTTTAATCTCTGTTTCTCGGCCTCGGAAATTTGGAGATAGTCAGATACTGTAAGGAGCTCCTATAGGAACGTGAACTTAGAACACAACTACATACATCTCCGTCACCCATTGCTCGTTCTATCTTATCTATGAAGAATTCTAATGACTCGGCTTTAGGCGATTTTGACTGGCCGTTCGTTTCGCCCCCCTTCAGCAACTCTCCCAGTGTAGTCTTGTGCTCGTTTCGGAGAGAGTCAAGGACTTTCATTGAGGAACGCAGTTGCACCATTATTTCTGACTGTGAAAAATCATCCATGCTCCAATAATTCAGAAATACTGAGGAAACGGAGTACAGTAGCGCAACGCACTAACTACACACAACACGCCTATGGCGTCGGAAGCATGAGCCAATCGGTGGAAAGGATGCATCCAAACCCAGACACTACTGTGGGGAGCTCTGAAAAACCTCATAAATAGTCATTTCTTGAGTGAAAGTAAAGTGTAACAGAAAATGCATCACAAATCATAATAAATCTAAGTGATATTTTCCGTAGTTTAAGGAGGTGAAGGCAACCCACCTACCCAAACAAAATAAACTTAGCCCATTGCATGGCTGTGATCCACATTTGTGCAATAAACAGATTTTCACAAAACTGTTTACCTTGCTCGCAATTGGACATTGCGGCAAATATAAAGCTCTTAATGATTTTCTCCTTAAATCACAATTTAATGTGAGGGTAAGCAATTCTTGACTTTATCGTAATTTCATCGCTGAAACTAAAATCACACAGGCATGTGATCTTGACTTTAATGAGGCTAAAAATAACATTATATGATGTGTGCCAGACATCTAGACATTGAAAAACAGGATCTCGTGACGAAAAATCGAATGTACTGCTTCACGCATTTGTAGCCTCCCGGGGCTCCCCGAAGACGAAAGAAGACACAATACTTGGGCAGAATATATATATTCAGCACAGAGAAGGCGTCTGGGCTATTGGCATGACCAAAAGGCCAGCCCACCCAGTGAGGTACAAGGGGGTTAATTCAAAGTACAAAAGTGGCGCCTTACCAGAATCGAGGGATAAACCACTATCGGATTATACATCTGTAATGTGTCATACACGCAAAGGTTAGGACTTCAAATTTTCCCTTAAACAGGAGGATGTGTTAGCCTAGGTAACTGGGGTGATTCAGTATATTTTCGACTATACTAAAATGCGTATGTTAGAATATGTCTTTTGGGAGACGGGTGGTCACGTTAGGGTCATAGCTGAGCGGTCAAAGCCTACTTGCCACAGGAAGTACGAATTAATTTTCTTTTCCCTTCCTTTTAAGTTCTGATAATATGTAGACTTATCTCACACCAGGATCCCCTTATCTACTCTGCAATCTTGATTGATGGCTATGCTGGCCTGCAAGAGAGCTAGTAGACTATTGCATTTACCTAGGCAACATAATACATAGAGCGCAACCCCAGCGGTTAAAGTATTTTTGGTGTTGAATAGCTGGCAATGTGTACGTGCGTTCCCCAATTGTTCGAAAAGCTACTTTTTAAATAGCGGGTTTTTTTAGCGTGATAAGCGCTTCAGTAACTTACGGTCCATGGTCTGCACCGAGAGCCTCCATGCTGTTCTGTACGTTGCTACTACCCGTTCTGCCGCACCGGTTACCTTACCACTGCACCAAAAAAATACCATAGGCAGCAGAACTTAATGCTTAGGTAAATATTTGCGGTAGTTTAGAATTTTGCTTTATGGCCAGTTAAATCGCTTCAAAATTTCGCTCATACGCGGCGTACATTTGCTCACCTGCAACTTAATATGACAAAATCTATAAGTTTTGATCCTACTTATAAGCAAACAACATTTTTGTTCTATATAGCAGAACCAATGAAGGCATTTGCTATAAAATTTTCGTCATTCCATGATCATTGCATATCTCTAAATAATCAGGCTGGCATCTTGCTTATTGCTCCAACGGCCAATTACTACTAGGTGCTTAAGGAAAAAATCCTGTTATCTGCGTATTTACTACAAGTTCTGCCATTTTTTGTATGTTTGGTCTACTTTTAGTGAATAATAATCCATTTTGATATTGTAAGTCGCTGGTCGTCAGGCCCTTTTATAATTACGAAATAAAATAATAAAACTTTTCACTTTTTTATTGTCATAAAAATAAATTTTTTTTGGCGTTAAAAATTTTGTGCCCATAAATTGTTTTAACAAATATTTTTGAGAGCGTGACAATCAGTGTGTTCACCAATCCTTTTATTTGCCTTTTCGTTTAATGTTTCTATGGACAGGTGTCTAAGGTCACTTCTATCCCTTACCCACGGTGCATAAGCCATGAAAACAATCAAAGAACGCTGCGAAGAGCTTCTTCAGCTCTACTTGAATAATTTTTCCGACGAAACTAACAGTTATAATGTTGAATTTCTTCTCGACACTCTAACCTGTTTGTATTATGAATGTAGCTCGTTACAACACCGGAATGAAAGAAATTGCCTTAAGTTCTGCGATTCTGGTAATGCTGATTCTTTATGCTAAGTTTTGAGTCAAACCACTTGTGGAAAAGATCGTGTCTTACCGTTTGTCTCGGTCTGAATTCGAGACAATTCGGCTTATCGGCTCAGGCGCGTTTGGTGAGGTTTCTCTCGTGAGGTCAAAGTCTTCCAATGAGTACTTTGCCCTTAAATCTCTGCACAAGTATGATATGCTCAAGCGTTCGGATGTAAATATATTTTTTTTATTTTTAAATCCACTAGAGAGCATGCTTCCAGGAGGAACGGGAAGTTCTTGTCAAGGGGATGATTAAAGGATCACCTTGGATAACGCAGCTTCATCATACTTTCCAGGACGAAAAGTATCTAGTAATTGCCTCTCTCTTGTCCTTTTCATTACTAGTATTTTGTGATGAAATTTTACAATGGTGGTGACATGTTAACAATGCTGAGCAAGTTTGACGACCAAATTCCCGAAGACATATCTCGATTTTACCTGGCCGAGCTTGTTTTAGCCATAAACTCACTGCACGAACTGGGTTACGTGCATCGAGATATTAAACCGGACAACGTCCTTCTGGAGACGTAAGCTCTTTTCCACAAGCCGCCTCACCTCTCCCTACCTCTGCAGATCTGGACACATTGTCCTGACAGATTTTGGCTCCTGTCTTCGCATCGGCAATGACGGTTTGATAAGAAACACCGCTGCCGTTGGCACTCCGGACTACATAGCGCCAGAAATTCTCCGTGCTGCCGAAGATTCGCACGGAACCTTCGGAGTGGAATGTGACTATTGGTCTCTGGGTGTGGTGATGTACGAGATGCTCTTTGGAGAGACGCCATTTTACAGCGAAAATTTAATCCAGACTTACAGTCAGATAATGAATTTTGAGGTAATTATGTCCTCATTTACTAAATCTGCAAACTTCCTCCAACGGCGGCCCCTGATTTTTACGCTGTCTTACATAGAAGACCTTCAAATTCCCCGAAGACGAGGAGAGTGTATCGAACGCTGCTAAAGACTTACTTAAACACTTTATATGCGACAGAAAGCAGCGCTACGGGCGCAATGGAATCGAGGAAATTGTAAAGCATCCCTTTTTCACCGGCGTTGATTGGGAAAACATCCGGTCGCGTGCGTCTCCACTCTGCCTTTGTCTCTTTATTACAACCATGCCAATCTATTCACCGTATTCGTTTTACTCACCCAGAACCTGCGCCCTATCAACCAGAAGTCAAGTCCCCGGAGGATACATCAAATTTTGACATAGAGGAGTCAGTTCGCACTCACGTAGGTCTCATATCTTCGCTACTTTTTGCTTTATTGTTGCTGCACTTTATTTATACTCGTTGAGTCTCCTCATCAATGACTCTTGGATTACGACGCCAGTGCTTTTCGTTTTATGCACGTCTTTGCATCATTTTATTCTTACCGCAGGCGTTTTATGTCGACTATCTTGTTTATTCTTCTGGCTATTTGTTTTGCCACACCATAAAAACCTTTCGCAAAAATGTACTTTAGGGTTGAAGCAGGATGTACAACCTTGTTTGTGAATATGCGTTTTTGTGTCTCCGTTTGAGTTCAGTCAACTGCTACATCAGATAGGATAAAATAACCTTCTTGAGATCATGTTGGTACCGGCAGTGAGATCACTTTTGCATGCCTTTGCTTAACTCGTAGTGACGAAGTAAACATTCAGTTTTTTGGTAATTTTTGCCAAGGCCATATCTTTCTTCACAAGTAGATACTCTTTCAGTCTGCGCTTGCCTTTGACTAAAAGGCTGAAACTCTTTTATGCCCACCGGTTGTTCGATTTCTCGCATTCGCTTCTTTCAATCCACTTCTGACCTCCGCGGAATGTGCAACAATGTCCATTGAATTGCTAGATTGAGAGCGTACTAACTTTTTAATATAGCTGCGCAAATTTTTAAATTGAAGTTGTCATTGAAGTTGTTCATCCTCCCTGCATGCGCTTCAAAAAAGGTATAGTGAGACTCGTTTTCTCCGTTTTTCTTGCTTCGGTGAAATTTCGCTACTTAACACTATTTTTATAAGAAGTAGGTGGTTTCATTCCAGCAATGGTATAAAGATATTTTATGGTCATCGCGCCGCGTTTTTTACTTTTATCGACGATCTTACCTGGAGGAAAGTGGCCGAGAGCTTATTTTTAGATCATGAAGCACTTCGTCTATTTGCAAATGGTTGTATTGGTTGCGCAAATTGTAGCAAAAGCAACTTCTGCATGTATCTTGCCGTCCTTTTTGTATAAATACATCGTTTTAATAATGCAATTTCCAAGTTGGGCTTAAATTTGTTTATTTGACGAATTATCGTGGCTGGGATTGCTGTTCCAGGGTTTCTTGAATTCGTCACCCCGCTATCAGTTCCTACATCGTGAATTGCTTTTTCTTGTTGGCTGAGCGCCATGAATTTTCTTAACAAGAAGCCTCTCTCAATAAAATCAGCTGACTGCTTATAATTTACACACCTGATTTCCCAAGTCTTTGCTGTCATTTCGCTCAGCTGGTTCAAATTATTTACGCTGACTTAATTATGACTGCGCCCTGGGTTTGTGTTGGTTTTACTGAGGATACTGTCATACCGAATTCCCTTTCGTCTGCGTTTCATAAAATTCTCTTCTCTTTTACATTAGACAACTACCCAAGTACTCTTTACCCCTAGTGGGAGCGCAACTTTTTAAAAATATATTAATTTGAACAGTTCTGTGCCATCAGTTAGTGGATCGGATTTCGTGCATATGCAGTTCTGAAATGTCTTGACTGTTCTTTTAACAGCAGTTTTAAACAGCTCAGTAGAGCAATTGAGAAATAATTATTAAGATGCATTCTATACCAATTAAAATGAAGATATTTTCTTTGGCAGGAATGGTTTTCATATATGGCTTGTTAATTCTAACGTTGTTGTGGACCATGTAATGCATGTCGTTCCTGAGACTGTGGTAAAAGTCACTGTCTTTACTTTTAGGAGGGTCCACCACTGGGTTCAGTGTTTCGCGGATGCCAGGTGGCGTGCATCGGCTTCACGTTTACCAAGGGCTCTCCACTAAACCAAATTGGCAAGCTACGTGAGAACCTCAAGGCAGAGTTGTTGGAAGAAGGAGCTACCACAACCACTGCTGCTGCTGATGTACACTGTCCCAATTGTTCAGGGCTCGAAGTGAGTTCCCTCTGTGGTTCCTCTCTTGTTCTAACTGAGACAGGGGTCAGTGTTCAACCATGAAAAAGTGTCTTGCATGGTGCGTACAAGTGCTGTGAGGGCACGAACTGGTGTTCAGAGGTGTTATAGGGTAGATGATTGGGTTGCTGATTTGTTTAAACCATTTGAGGCTTCATTGATTATTAAACCTCTACATAAATTTGAGTCTTAACTTGCGACTTATCGTCGAACCCGCCCTTATCTGATCTGCCGTAGTCACTCCTTTCCATCGCGGCTTAGTACTTTTCAATATTTGGTGTCACTAATCAAACAATGCTGATCATCGCGTTAGACCGATCTAGGCAAACTGGGCTACGTGTAGAGCGGTGCGAAATGTGTACTCAGTAGTTCACTGCCTTCAAACTGTTTAGCCAAATCTATAAATAGATCTCGTGATATCATCTTCTTCATTTCAAGCTGATTCCCTTGTTTTCACCATCATCATCCAAACTTTTGAATCTACTCCATGAATTCCTCCACCCTTCGGGTCTCCCGCTAAGTCGATCAGTCCCATCATAGATCCGTGACAGCTTCCGCTGTTTCACATCTGTCACCGTTTTGAATGAATAAAAGTTGTAAGGGTGGAGCTCAAAGACAACTTCTCACTTGGAATAGGTTTAGGTTGGTTTGATTACAGCTTGTCAATGGGATGAAAGTGTTTTTGGCTTGTATAAGAATTTGTCCATATCATCCTTTGCTGTTATTTCGACCCCCGTATTTATCCATTTTTAGGGGCTTCTCCCTGAATTTATAGCGGCATGAAGTCATACTTTTAAAGTAATTAATTCTTCAAAACCGATAGACGTGAAAGCAAAGCATTTCAGGGCTTCCGTAAAACTCAGAACTTTTGTTGCAATGGCATTTTTAGCCAAATTTTGACCACTATCTAGACTCTCCTTGGAAAACCAAATATTACCCGAGCAACTTCTTTCGAACTCATTGTTTTTGTGCCTAGTTTCAATACATTTGGCTTTTTCCAAAAACAGGTTTTAGGCAAATTTATCTGGCAGTGTAAGGTAGCGCATGCCGTCAAAGCTCTATGTGATCATTGCCTGAGGGGGACGCTCATTAACAGGTGATCAAAAATTGCTATACGCGATTATTTCTGTTTCGAGAAGAGCTCTCTGCCCATATTTTGAGTAACATCCATAACATTTCACATTGCAAGTCGTTGCTATCCACCCAAATAGATTCTTCCCCTTTATTGGTCTGTTGGACAATATGTTTCTTACCTGCATCTCATTTCTGTCCGTTCTTAAAAAATGTATTTTTCATTTGCTCATGGTGTAAATATTTCACCATTTTTAAGTAATTGATATCAGAAAAAATTTTACCGAAATTTTTTGTAAGGCGAAAGCACTACAAGCCCATTGCTTTCTGAACAACACGTTTATTATTTTTGGTAAACCCCAATCAAGCAGTATTCGTCCATATACTGCTCCTACTATGTTCCGCTTCCATTCAATAAAGCAGATATTATCCACTTGTCGAATCACACTTTTCCTTGCAGTCACGGGTGCACGATCTGGAGTCGGAGCTGCAGGCACTAACAATGAACACGCAGCAGCAACCTCCACCACCGTCACCAAAGCTAAATGGAACCTCATCTGCAGCAGCATTAGAGGCGGTGACGGAAAAACTTGCTGCCTCGGAGGCGCGGTCGAAAGAGCTGGCGGTGGAAGTGCGACACCTCCAGACAGTCCTGGATGCTGCTAAAGCTCGCTGTGTCAGCGAGGAAAAGCACAACGCTCACCTCACAAAGGCGTATGTCGATTACTTTTTTGTGGTCGTGTACATGGCAACAGGTTTGTTTGCGTCCGCGTTGTTTTGTAGCGCTCGAGTTATCTTCTCCAAGACGTGGGACTTGGGAGTCTGGTGGGAATTCTATTAAAAGCGTACGGAAAGCCTGAGAGGTAAAATACATAGATTTCCTAGTACTAGTTTAGGGGGCCAAATCATAGGTAAATGAAAAAAATCAGGTTGTAGGAATTGTTATCCTCCTTCAGATAATTACTTCTTCCACATGGCTCAAGCTCCTTTACCCGTCCACGCGTTTGGTCAACTAGATGAAAGTTATCCCATTCATTCGTCGAATTGAAGCTTTGCTTACTGGGCTTGTCTAAAGTATGCTCATGTTGGATTCAAAAGGTATGTGGGATTGCACTTGTAGCAGTACTGCTAAATGGTACTTTCCTATCTGATCGCTCTCACACTAGCCAGGTTGTACCTGACTTATCTACTGTTTACTACAAAAATTACCGACAGTTGACATGAACGTGTTTGCAGTTATTTCGACTGCAGTTGTTTTAACAGGCGCATTTCCACTTGCCAATTTAATTTCCACAATTCCGATAGCTTTCTTCGGTTGTTAAGGTTTTGGACCTTCCCAGACCGGCAACTGGCTTCACATCTCTTCCGTTTGCCTTCCTACTACACACTTGGGATGCTTTGCAAATATGCAAAATGCGTATTTGTTTATCGAAGTTAGTGTTGATTTTCTTTAGCATAATCATCTGCTCATCTTTGACGTGCTTTTCACCAAATCCTAGAACTCCACTTCTTTTCATGTTATTTTCGGGCATCCTTTGGGGGCTCGCGTGGAACTTTCCCTAAAATAATCACAAATCGTGACCACAAGGTGGTACTGCCTATTGATGGAATTGAAAAAAGGAATGAAGTGAAACATCGGTTGACTGTATTCAATTAGCTTATGGAAGTTTATTTGGTCGGAGTGGTTGGAAAGGCATTTGGCTCCATTTATTGATAGCTTGAATTGTCAAGATAAGTCACTGGCACTTAGCCATCGGAATTTGCCTTGTTTTTTTCCTGCATTTGATGTGGTTTTTTGGGATTTCGCTGACCTGATAGCTGGGCTCTTCTTTTTTCTAACGTGTGCCCTTACTTAAACCATTTTCCGAGGTAGAAAAACGCCATTCCTAACTCGCCCTACTCACTGAGGTTGGTTCCCATCATGTTGGAGGATTGGCTCTTCCTACAAAGGGGAGTCAGTGTTGGCTCCACTTCACCTTAGGGCTTGGTCACTTTTCCATTGTCTCACTGCTATGTAAATTGACTATGCCTGCGTGTGTATGTGCGCATGGCAAAAACTCCCGTTCGGAATTGGTACACCTTGAGCGCTGTCGTCACATGATCTGCGGATTGTGTGCCTGCATTCACGTCCCTCTTTGTGCGAACCGCAGCCTTGGGGGCCTAGAAACAGGGCCGTTACTTAATCGCCTGAATTATCGCTTTGCTGACGTCTGTTTTTGAAGCATTTCTCAATTCCTTCTTATTTTCAGTTTTTGCGTTGAGTGTGTTGCGGTGCTAGTTCCCCGATGGCAGTCATCCGCCCCAGACATCGTTTTCATGATCATGGTGACATTTAGCTAGAATTAGTGATTCTTATTTAAGATTTAGAGAGTTTATTAGTGAAGACGAACCCTAGCTTTTCGAAATCACGCTAATATTGAGGAGTTGCATCTGATCAAAAGATCGGATCGGCCTGAATTAAGGGTCTTTTTTCTCTGTCTACCTTTTCACAAATTTTGTCGCTATGCGTAGTCACGCCTGTTAACTGCCTTCGCCTTTTTCTTGCCACATTTACGTTTAAAGTTTGGTTTCATTAAATGGAAGACTTTCTCTTCTGTCCTCTCTTTTCATTGCTTTTTTCTTACTTTGCCCTACTGCCCGGTCCACCGCAATCAGTGGTTGTTTCTAACCGAAAACTACACCTTAATTTGGCTTAATAGATGGTTCTGTTGTCATTCCCTATGGGCAAATCAACCAGTCAGTGTTTGGAGTCCGTTTCGCTCCCCCAGCACCCCTTTCCAGGGTATCCGCGCCTATAAGATCCTTGTTCGTCCGAAGTTTGTGGCTTCGATACACAGGTGCACTTTCACGTTACGCTAGGTTGTTAAACTCCCTGATCTGCGCCAGTCGCCTGTCTTGACACACGTCTCCTTGTCCGCGCGGCTGTCCGATTTTAGTGTCTCAATGCACCTCGTGGGTGCGCCCTGCATTGTGGATTATCTCTCTTCTCAAGCCATCGCCTTCACTACCATTGTGTACTTTTTTTGCCGTTGTTCCTTCCCTTCACTTGCTTTAATTTCACTCACGTGTCTGCATGTTTGTGTGAGTTTGCATGGGTGTGTGGTCCTGTGGCGCCCTCGAGTCGTGCTCCATTCCCACACTCCAAAGTACGTCGGCACTTTGTATCTTCTTCTGCCTATGTACTTGTACCCTAACATCTTCAGTTCACCCTCACCTCATCCGTTTGAGAAGTAGTTTGTCCTGGCCTTTTCCTCCAACTTGTGTCTGAGCCGTCTCCGTCCAGGTTCAAATACATGCCCTAGACCCTCCAAAGCGGTCGTTTTTTATGTCATATGGGGTCGACACCAGTTGACAAAGAAACGCGAATTAGCTGATCTGATGCTGTAGAGGAACCTATAACCGATTGCTGATATTTGCCAAAATAACACATTCAAGTGATCGAAGGCTTTCCTTTTGAAAACTTCTTCTTCTTAGACTTCAATAATTCCATGGATTGTGGACCTTAACTTTGCGGTCTAGATAGCAAAAAATTAGATTTCTCCCATTGTCAATGGCCTTATTATCACGGGACACTTCTTAAAGATCGATCTGATTCCTAGTTAGATATATATTTTATTTTTTGGGCGCAGTTTTTGCATCAGTTTTTCAAATCTCAGTAGTGGATAAAATTTATGATGAGTTCCTCAGACTCTTCAGAAAAATGGTAAACTAAGGAAATCCCATTTCAAGTGACTGATGGTTAAAAAAGCGGTCACAAACGATTAGTTTGGTCTTAAATGAGTATTGTCACCTTTTTTCCTAGGTCGGGTCACGATCCCAATGTCAACAACCAATGGTACTCTTCTTATGCTTGGCCCCCTTTACAAGTAAAAACACGTTCAACTGGCTTACTATTATAACTCTCTCAAACGCGAATATCCATTTTCAATTTTCATTATGCATTTCAAAACGGATAACCTCAAAGTAACATCTGCTTCCCACAATAGGCTACTATTAATAAATAATGCTTGAGCATTTCATACGGTTATCGTAAAAATGACCCGATTTCCAGTGAGTGAGCACATTTGGAAAGTAAATTTTCCCAAGGTTTTCAGTGAATTTCATTCTTTATGAGACAACCAATTTTGACTTCTAGGCACATCTATACCTATGCTTCCTATGCGGTGTTATACTGCACTTTAATCACCTGTGGCGAACCCTCATAATTGTCCACGTGGCCACAGGCAAAAATTCTTTGTTGACTGCCTTTTTCTGAAGATGGCTTTTGACCTCTCAGCACCTTTCCGTCTAAACGTACACCCTTGCACCCGTCTTCTATTCACTTAGCGTGTAACCATCTGCTTTTTGCTGCTCTCGTAACCGCCCTCTAACATGCGACCTTTGGGGTCAATTCGTGCGTACACAAGCCCACACACGCGCACAAGCATCTTATGGCCTTCGACTGAAATGATCAAATTTACTGCCCCGTGGACTACATTTCAACTTCACTGCCTGCGTTTCAATTTTTTGTATTTCGAACTTTACTTGACACATCGTGTCGATTGTCGGAAGCATAGCGTATTCCGTCACTCAAAACTCCAGATGTGACGTCATTTTCTGCTGTAATAACATTCGACATGATTTGATGTGCTTACATGTCTCTAGCAGCTTTTGTATGCTTGATGCACACTCGAACAGCTGCTGCGCGAATAGCCCCTTCCCACGATCGCCAAATATAAACTATTTCGGTGTCAGATCACGGGATAGTCTTTTGTGTTACCTAAAGTGGTATGTGCATTCGCTTGGGTCGCTCCTTGTAGTGTTCCATCCTCGAAAAGTAGTCTGACTTGGGCATTTCTCTTGTTCTGTTTGATCGGCTCATGTTTCTCTAATCTAAAACAAGGCGTGCAGGTCTAAAGTTACGCAAAGAAGGTTTAGTAGTTATGTTGACAATGACCCGTTAATGACGGACAGATAGCCAGCAGACAAAAAAGCCATCGGGCGAGATGCGATAGTGAAGGGGCCGCGAGACATGATCACTTAGTAAACTGATGCAAAGTCTGGCGAATTGTGGACAGCGAATGAGGTTTTAAACACAAACGATCATCATTAGCTAGTCATCAGTTCAAACATAAACGCAAGCTATTGAAATTTCACGTGAATATGACTTTCGGATGTCATTCACCAGATAGCGATCTTATGTGAACGTAAAAAAAGGTCTTAATTTCTTGACTGCACTTTTTAACAAAGTTGAAATCACATAATAAGATAGGATTTAACGGGGATATTGTAAGAAGTAAGTCCCTGAAAAAGTTTCGTCCCACAGCTAGGCGATTATATTTTGGTTTTGCAGTTGCTGACCTAGTGATAGTGGTCCTCTAATATTTGCAAATCCTTCTTCACACCAAATCGGCAATAGGGCTGGCACGTTTCGTCCTCATCTTTGTTTTTCTGGGATTTGAAAGGTCAAATCTCTTAAGTTGATCCGTTTGTGCACCGACATGGGGACTCAACTGTCCTATACAAACTGCCAGGTCTTGCACTAAATAACTCTTCTACACATGCCAAACTTTGAATTGTTTCATCGAATGTACTCCAGGCCTCTTTGTACCCTCCCATAAACCATTGACAAGTACTTGTTAAGGTGACCGGACTGCGCTATCAATAATTTGGGCCCGAGGAGTCTACTTGATCAGGTGCTAGACACACATGGTGCCACCAGTAATTAAAATAGAACCAATAAGCCTTTTACCACCTCTATTTTAGCCAGAGTCGACGCCTAGTCAACATGATGTTTGATTTGTCTTACAGCCTGGCGGAGGAGCAAGAAAGGACAGAGCGCCTCAAATTCGACGTTCGCGAATACGAGGAGGAAAATGAAGATCTTTGCAAACGCATTCAGGAGACCAGCTCCAAGCTGCGCGACAAGGAGGCAGCCTGTGAAAGAGTACGTCTTTTGGTCTGTTTATATTTTCCGTGCAAAATGCTGGGTGGCCGTTTTTTATGTAACATTTGTTTAAAGCATTCCTATTATTAGGTACCGGCAAGAAACGGGTTGGTGCTCCACTTCCCTTAAATCACTGATTTTGTAATTGCTCCTCTCCCTTCCCAAGAGTGATGCAATTATTCACATTTCTAAGTGCCACAGCTAATTTGTTGGCTTGTTCTTCTGGCAAAATCGCTGTCTTACCGAGGTGCGTACACTTTATGGACATTCTGTACTATTACTCTTGCGATCCTACCTTCTCTGGTACAAGGCTCTTTTCTAAGCGATCGCAAATGCTGTAGAACCGAGGTCAAAGCAGGGCAGAGGGATTTGGCATCTGGCACCTTCCTTGCATTGGTGACCTTGATGCAATGCAAAAATTCACAAACCGGAGGGTGACTGAGGTCAACATAAACTGACCTAATTAATTTCCCATTTGTACTTTGGCTATGGCTCGGCCATGGTCCTAGACAAACGAACGAACTGATTGAAGCATTGTGGGATTAATGAGGGTTTTTCTATCATACGTTGCTTTTTGTGTTTTGATTAAAATCTTTATAGATATGTGTGATATTCACACGAACTCGAAGAGTTTGGTATTCATTCCCATTGGCTCCAAGTTGCTCACTTTGCCGTTTTGCTTTCGGTTTAATTGCTTGACGACGTATTATTTCCTTTGGTTCATTAGCTATACCATCGTTTGTGTTTTGGGTCCCTCGCTAAATACATTGTAGGATATACGAGCTGCGAAATAGCTTTAGTGACAAAATACAGGATGACTGCTCGGGCAGGAATTTTATCTCCCTATTTTGAGGACCGAAATGACAGCTATTGATAGTTTGCATAATTGTGTGCATATTTACAGCAACTGTTTTTCCTTCACGCTGTGACAGAGACTAATCCAATGTTCAACTAATTAAAAATTCGCGCTAAACTTTGTAAACTATTATCTAGAAGGATGGACAAAATCGTGTGTTTGTAATAATGAAATCCGCTTTCACAATACTAAAATCGAAAACTGTCACTAAAAGGTTTCAGGGGGACTTGAATTTCCATGCAAAGAGTTTGGCCAAAAAAATTGGAATACAATTCTCAATGTCTCACTATTTTCATTCTCTCAGGAATGCGGAGTTATAGTTGTTCGCGTGAATTTCTAAAGCTTTCCTTGAAGAATGAGGCAAATAAAAAGTGTCAAGTACCTTCGTAGTAAATGAAGCCCCAACCGTTAACAATTTTTTGCTAATTTGAAATAAGGTTGTCATATTTGCGCTTGTTGTTCTTTCCTAATCCTTTCCTTTCGACAGATCTGCTGTGGTTTCGGGGAGAAAGGGATGCCAAAAAAGCTAACGGGCTTTTCTTTAACCTTTTACACTCCGTTCAGCACATGCTGATTCAATGTGAAATTTTTTCATTTTTATGAAAATCAAACCCAGTTAGCGCCTAATGGAGAAAAACCCATCCATCATCATTCAGACAATCGGATAAGTCTGATTTAGCCTGAACTCTCTGTGAAGTCTCTATTTTTTTTCTTTTTTCACAAAAATGATGAATGACGTTGAGAATGTAGTTTGAATCTCGTAGCAGTTATTGGGTGCATATTTAGATTTTTGTATTTTGCATTTTCGATACCTATCAGGCAATTTAAACTTTGGGCTGAAGTTGTTAGGCTCGGAGAGCATTGTTAATTGCAAAGATTACTACAGATTGTGGCACCTCTCTTATTTTTGTAGTGTACGAATTGATGTGTAAGTTAGAAGCTTTTTCTGCATAAACAGTTTTTCTTTTCAAACAATCTGGGAAAGTTTTGGCATTCATTTTATTTATCTGCTTCATTGAATACCCTCTATTCTTTGTTAACTCGGACTTTTGAAAACCTCGAAGGAATGCAAGTTAGAATGGCAGTCCTGCGATTGCTTTCAGTTTGGCTTCAGATGGATTTTAGGACTCTGAATGGCGGAGAGGCACTACCTTGTGATTGCTTTTTCTTTAGGTTTGTGTTATAACACTGTAGGCTTGATGAATTCAAAACTTATCTGGCCATCTTCTGGACGATTTTAGCTTCCCAACCGACATTGATTTTTTATTCCAGAAATTTATTAAATTAATTCTTTCGTTTCCCGCTTGAATTCTTCTGCTTAACCACAAATTTGTGAAGGTTGCAGGTCCTAGATTTTGAGTCATTCGACTATTCTTTTCTCCTCTTAACTTTTAGCTCCTTAATGATCTGGAAGAGAAACGCGCCGAGCTGGCGGCACAGCGAAAGCTCTTGGACGAGTACATCCAACAGCAGCAGCACTCACAGAAGGCAGCGGCAGCAGTAGCACTGGAGAACAATCATTCTAATGGGTTTGGAGCCACAGCAGGTGACACCACAGCGGCAGTGACGGCGGCAGTGAACGAGTTGGAGCTGAAGTTCCGTGAGGCGGTGGCCTGGGCAGAGGAGTGTGAGACAAAGTTAGCCAATCAAGAGGCCTACTGGACCGATCAAAAGCTCCGCTGGCAGCGTGAGCGCTCAGAGCTGCAGGACCGTATTCGAGAGATTGTTCTCGAAAGAGTGCGTTGTTGTTACTCTTCACCCCCGTCCATCCTGATCTATTGAGTTTTACTGTGAGCCATCTATTGCCGTCTCCTTGCGTCGTGGACCTTTGGAGCTCGATCTTTAACTTGTCGATCTCATCGATCTTGCATAGTTTTTGGTTGGCAGTGTTTGACTCTCTGCGAGGCTAGGTCTGTAAAAGTCAATTTGTGGTGAGAATCGACAGTTTCTCCTGTTGGAATGAGAAATGCGGAGGATGTGGACGTTTATCTTCTCAGAACATGATCAAATTTATATTCATAAGCAAGTTTCTCTAACACACTGAATTGCTTTCAATATGTACCATACCTTTACTCCGTATCCGGTGGCTAGGGCCATATACGTCAGATAAGCCTTTCAGTGCCCTAGCTATTCGTATACTTCGAACAAGAACTGTGTAAGGTACTTGAGTATTTTCACGTTCCGAGTTGAAACTCATCAAGCTGTTTTAATTGCAGGTCATTATTATCAATCTCTCAATCCATTAACAAGTATCTGCGATATGATAAACGCAACTGAATTAGTAGAACTGCTTTGGTTTCTGTGCAGCACCATGCTGCTAATTTTTTAGGTGAAATTATCCGTATTTTGAAATTGTTTTGATTTCGGTAGGCGAATTTTGGAAAAAACTTTCAGATGTTTTTTAAAGGGCATCAAAGTTCAACCTATCATTTAACCACCTCTTCAAGATGATAATGGAGTCGTTTGATTGGTTTTGTGTAAATCTCATTCCGGTAACTTGTTGTATGTATCAAAGCACCACTATGATTTTGAATGAGAAAATTGGTTCGAGCTAGCAGCATGAAATTTTCATCGGGCTTGTGAAAGGGAGTTTTTATCGTGTCTATCACTTTTGAAACTTGGTATATGGCGAAAATGTGTCCAAATCCCAGGACTGCTCTTTTTTTGGTCACCGCATAGTGCTGCTGCTCATGACCCCCCTTCCGCTATAATCCAAAGGGTGTGTCGCCTGAGACGTGGCACGGCGTTTTCGCATTGCCAGAGTAAACAAACGATCAAACGAATCGTCCCCACTCTGGTGGATAGGCTCTCCCACACTCCATTGAACTTGAAAAAAACTTCGTATGTGTGTGTATGCTGGAGATGTGGTGCACAAACTTGAAACTCTTGCTTGTGCGGATTTTTGTCTTATAGGGTTTGGGGTCTATCCTCCTCAGAAGTAAATCCATGTGTTAAGAATGGTTGAAAAAGCGTATAGAATGAATAGAGTGCTTTTTAACAAATTGTTAAGTTATTTCTTCCGATGGAGTCAACTAGTATGGTGAAATAATTGTTTCTTAGAATTTAATTCCCTTTTCGTAACACGTTTTATCCTTCTGCAGTTCCTCCTTTTCTAAGAGTTTGAGCTAAATGTGCGAGTTGCTTTTTATGAAAAATTCTGGTATAAATAGGCTATGGCGTCTTTCTGTGTCTAGTTATTTTTTATGAAACTTTTAGGAAATCACCTATACCACATGGTCTGGTAAAACCTTCATACTTTTAGCGTTATTAAAAATACAAATGAAGAGCAAATCTCCCCTCAAGACTTTTACCAACGCTAGCATCTTTGAGGCGTAGAACTAAAGTGAAACGCAGCATCAGCCAATCAAAGTTGGGGTAGCGCACCACTTAGCAAATATAGTTTTGTGTGCTTGCAATCAATCTATCGACAGTCATTGCTAGTACGGAAGATGGGAAGTAGCATAAACAACTATGCTGAAGAATTTGAATACTAGAATAGCTTCTTCTTTGCAGACGAGTTTCCTGGAGGGCGAGTTACGCCAAGAGAGGCAGCGTTGCACGGCCCTGGAGCAACGTGTGATGGTGTGGGAAAATCAGCTAGCCGAACTTGTCTGCATGGCTGACAATGAGTGGGCCGCCAATGACAGTCTTCATGTACGTTTTTAATCATTCATGGTATTATATTGCCATCCCATACACCTGTTTACAGACATTCGTACCTTTGAAAGCCACATCCTGTACTCTTGTTTTTTGAAACCACTCGGCTTTGTACATACCTTTGGGAGTACTACCAGCGATTTCTGCTGCTTCCTGCATGGCCCATTCAGGGCAGGCCTCGGGTATACTTCTGGCACGTTACTATTTTTGAAGTCTGTCAGCTCGATCTATAAGTTTTAATAATGATTCATGGACATTTTCGGCGGTATCTAACGGCAAATCATGCGAGATAGTCGTTTGCACAAGTCTTTGCTTCATTAGTTTACTATTTTGCCTTCTCGGGAAAGTAGTTTCCATAATTTGGATTTGTTAACATTTTTACTAACGCTTTCATTGGTAATGTTCTATCGAAGATGAGTAATTGTTGAGAGCTTTGTGAGAACTTTTCAACAGTGAATTCTGTTCTGTTAGGTCATTTTATTTGATAGTTCTGAAAAATCGTTGCCTCGTGAAATACTTAAATATGTCACTTGGTTTAGGTCTCTTAAAGTTCATTTGTTATCATGAAAACTGTTTTTTAAGGTGTTTCGAGAAACAGCATTGAGACGTCTGTTTGAGAATGCAGAAAGTACACAGTAATAGAAGCGCTAGGAGCATTCACTCATTGTAGCCAAATGGTACACATCTTTATGTAAATTAACTCGTCGTTCCGCATCATCCATTCAGACGTAACAAGGTACATAAGTATGGAAGTTTTATTCATCCCACGGAAGGCCTGAGTAATCATTGGCATGGGTTAGGCTTGTTTAGCGCTTTCTCCTCTGCAAACCGGTGGGAGCGACTGGCAACAAGTGTGGCACCTCTGTTTGTTCTTCCTTTCCAATGGGCTGTGAAGTCAGTTAATGCACCATCATCTTCGAATTCTTCAAATTGCAACTGTCATCAATGGTGTTCAAGGGGTTGAGGTTGCATCGACGTATCATGTTCCTCATCACACCCCTCATTATTAATCCTGTCTTTCCACAAGACAGCACCTCTGGCAAAATTCTTTTTGTATTCCATCTTAACAACTTTTATGCATTGGTGATTCCATCTCATCACCACCGATCCTCCCTAATGACATTTATTTTTTGTCTAGGCGTAAATGCACTAAAGATTTGGTGGGCTGTTGGTAGGAAATGTCGGCAATGGAATGCCATGAGTTCAAGATTGTGATTAATACCTGGGAAGAATTAACATCTCAGGTGGTTAAATGTTGTTATTAAAACACCTTTTTTACCATATTACATTATCCAATCCCTACAGGACACAGTGCTCCATCTGATTTCCGATCTACAGCGTATACGCAACGGCTCGCCGGATAGGTCGGAGTGCGATGATTATCGCCCAGTTCCCGGCATCACCTCCGCAGCCATCAACAACGGTAGTATCGGGAGCGCAGTGGACTGGCGTCAGCGTAAGGCAGGCCGTATCAGCAAGATGGAGCGATCCAACCTCCAACTGGCGCTTAATAATGAGATTCGCGAACGCGAACTCGCCCAACAGCGCGTGCGCGAACTCGAAGTACAGCTGGAGGAGACGACTACGTGAGCCTTTCTTTTCTTTTTTTTCTTATGATACCTTAATTTGACCTGTGATGAGCCTCTATTTTTTGACTTTTTGCCTTTTTAGGCGCTTAAGTGACACCTCGAATAAATTGCTTCAGACGGAAAAGGAGAAAGAGACCTTGCAGGACCAGCTTGTGAAAGGTGCGCTATTTATCTGTCCTTCTTCGTGGTTATTCCTGCTGCTTAACCTACCATTTTAAAGGTGCACTGAATCAAGGTATCTTGGTACCAATCAGAAGAGTTTGGGGTATTATTTGGAACAGTCATTAGTTTTGATGTTAAAGTAGCTTTTGAAAACCGTGAATTTATTGACCATTGCTCTGATGGGAGTTTTACTCGCGCTAAACCACAGTTTCCCATCTGTTTCGAATCCTCCTTATTCCATCATCTAAAACCATTGTTTTCCTGAGATATGGAGGTTCGTACTTTTTTCGTGTTCCCTTTTGCCAACAGGTTTGGGTATTGGTCTACTCCATTAATACCGCGAGGAAATTTATTGCATGCAACTTCGTCTACAGATTTGACGTGTACCTTGAATGCAGCCTCCTATACTTACTCCCTCATTTAGCATAGTGCGAGACATTTTTTGAATGCAAACACGAGCGTAAAAGCAATTTCGCGGTAGATAAATTCCTAGTAATTGTGCAAGTTTCAGTCATTTTCTTCCTAAGCGTCCTTCACAATGCCCTTTTTTCTGTTCAGTTTCGTAATTATGAATGAGCCCTGACAGTTGAGGTTTTTCCCCTTCTGCCACTGCACTGTTTTATGATGGAGACCTGAATTATGCACTCCTCGCCAAAGGCCACCCTGCCTACCAGTCCACAATGCAAAATTACTGCAGTTACTCCGCCACGTTCTTTTTTTCTGTCGTAGCTATTTACTCTGCATGGAGGCATTCCATAGTTGGAAGGTCTGGAGACTAGAGGCTAGTGCCTATGGATTTCACTTTACCTGTTTTGGATGCGATTTAAATTTTTTCGGTGGTATTTTTCCCTGTCCCGGGTGGATCTATTGAGTTTAGTCCGTAGAGTCATTCGCCTAATAGAAGGCATAACTCATGATTAAGGGGCAACATATTCACTTGAATGTGCATTTTTCGGTCTTTGGACGTGTTGAAACTTTACCTCATTTAAGTTATCGATGTATATTTACCATAAGCTTATTCCGCTTTACAAGGGGTAGGTTTGAGATGGCCTCTACCATGAATGTAATGTACCACCCCGGTTGCTCTTCAAGTTCCTATGTTACCAAAATTGAATGCTAGTGGCGGATCCATGAGAATTTTATCTGAACTTTATTCTGCGAATTTCATCTTATGCAGTTTCGGTTAACTGCATTTTTATCCAGGAGCACTATTAAAGTACATCAATTTGGTCAGGAGATCCGCTTAAATGTATGGATGAATACTTTTGGGCTCTTCTCTGTCCGTTACAGGTTAACTTCGCCCATACAGCTCTCGACAATAATTCTATCAAATGGTTCGTGTCTTGCTGCATTTTCTTTTTACCCAAGAATACCTTGGATTTAGATGCTGGACCATTTTCTACTAATATGCATTGATTCGCAACTCATTAATTCATTACTCTTGCTATTCCACAGAGGCAGTATTTTAAGTATTATCGTCGTTACTGGCGTAACTGTCGCTAACTACTGTCAGAAGGCGTACCAAACACGGGTGTTTGTGTGTACAATTTATCATCGCTTCCTACTACTCCCTCGTATTGCCTGTATAACATTCCCTTTCTTGGTGCGCCGCCATCGAAATGATGTTTTACACTTTCCTTTTTAGTGACCAATGAAGTTCGTAGGTCACGCATGAAAACGACGGAAATGGATGAGTCTGCATGTCTTCGTGCGGAACTGGTGAGCTTGTACTGTCACTGACCTTCGAATCTCTTTGTCTTATTTTCCTTCTGATCGTCCTATTGGTTAGCAAACTCATCAGACCGTATCTGAACTTAACACACCAAAATCCACCCTCGAAGGGTTGGTATTCATTTTCCTCGTTTCTTCGGTGGTACAAAAGTCAGCAAAATTAGTTGCCTTCTGGTGTACCTACTATCAGCCACATATTTTTTATAGCTTCGTACGCAACGCAAAGTTGTCTGAATTTCGCCTAAGGGTAGGTACCTTTTGCTCCGCATCGCCGATTTTATTGACCAGCTGGAATAAATTTTTTCAACATGTTCACATTTGAAAGTTCTGCTCGGCCACCATAGATTGTTTGGACTCATCACTGAACTCAAGCCGGAAGCCATGTTCATCAGTGTGATTGAATTTATAAAACACTTACTTCTAGCCTTGTGTCATTACTTTTAATGTGCCTGTGTACGTGTGCTTGAATGCTGCAGGTCAGTTGTTTCGTCTCACGGATATTGGCCTCGTAATATTTTCATCATGGTGGCATGCAGGCGTACGATTCACATTTCCTCCTTTGTCTCAGGTAGAAACCGGCATTCTTAAACGCCCTACTCTAATCTCTTCTCCTTTCTGCTAAATTGTGACCCATTCGAGTATATTTGTTTTGAATTTCAAGGACATTGGACAGCTCTTTGCCCACTATTAGGCTATGATTGAATCAGCCACCATTTTGTGTCTTAAGGTCCTCCACTTTCTGTTCGCATTGTGATCGCATTTTTCCAAGACTACACAAATCAGATTATGTTTTCACGTTGACTTTTAATTGCACCTCTACACGCATATGTGATCGTCACGATAGCGTGGCTAGTGGCCATGCCTGACGCCTCAGTTGTCACGCAATCCCGCTGGAACAAGGTTTTACTCCACCTTTAAAACAAGTTACTACGCTCGTTCAATTTCCTATATACTCTTAAAATGTGAGTTTTTTGTTAACAGTCAAGAGGATCTTTGGATATTCCAATTTAAATCAAATCTGAATTTTTATACCAAGACTTTATTGTGTATGTGGGTGTAGGTCTCCGTGCTTATTTCCCCCAGTTCCCCATGCTTCTACCGTATCCTTTGGTCGCGTCCTTCAAACTCTTTAGTCTAAGGTTCATATCTTGATTCCTCTGGTACCACAAGTTGCTTTCATTTTGTGAGGTTATAAAGATATTTGATGTATCACTTTTAGGTGCCTATTAACTGAACTACTATTGAACTGGCATTTTTAATCTTTATTGTCAATTAGTCAGTTAACTTTATCACTTCAAGATCAATCAACACTATTCATCGTCATTGGTTAATATGCTTAGCTGCTTTATGGTTATTGAGTGGTATTTTGCTCCTCCTGCTTTCCTTAATAAAGTGAAATCAGTAGGGCTTCTTATTCCATTCTCGTTATTCTTCCATAATCCCCCGTTTTTTCTCATGGAGTTTTGCTGTTATCATAAATTATTTCGTTCCTCTTCTCATTAAATATTTCAGCACCTTGAAATGCAGGTGTTTTCCTTGGCCCTGCTATTTTCTCTCCCATTTTTGGAACAAAGCGCTTCATTTTTCTCGAGAATCTGACAGCAAGTCACTCCATTCACGTCGTTATTCCTTCGTCCCGTCTTCTGCATTCTTATATTAACTGCTGTCAGGCTTTTACATTACTATTCTGCACCAAATAGCTTTTTTTCTTAAGAAACAAGTTATCTGGGCATTGCTTTGCAATTTTTTAGACTCGTAATGCCACTTTGTGCTTCTACATCACTCTAGATTTTTTTATGTTCCACTGTCCTGCAGTGCTATTAATGGCTTTGTCTCCGTAGTCATGACTTAAAAGCATATTTTAAGGTTTGACACTTAATTTTTATTATTACTGACGCCTCAAGTTTATAGCGCTATAAACTGAGAAATGTAAGCAAACGGCGACGAGCCTGCCACATGATAAACCAAGTTTACGATTCCTCAAGGCATCGATTATAGTGGATCGCACACTGAAAGAACGTCATCATTCCATTATTCTTCTCCAGGTATTAAAAGGCAGCTGTATTAAATTGTCATTATTCCGTAATCACAAGTGTACTCTCTCAGACTTATCTTTAATGGTGTTTATCATTTTCTGTAAAATACTCTGCTTAGCAGTTATAAATTTCCCGGCTAATCGAGATGTTTTGCTTAGAAATAGTGTGAATTTGACCGAACTTATACTTTTCTTAAAACAGGAGGAATGCTAATGATTCTAGAAGAACCCACCATTTCAATACTGAGCCGTACATAATTAGGCGTGATGCCAGAAGCCAGGTCGGTCGCTTTTTTTCTTTTGTATGAGACACTGCTTGCACTTTATGTCAGTAGCTGTCTTAATATCATAAAGACGTACAGTGTTATTAGAGGTAAGAAAGAAGGAGAAATGAATGACGAATAAATAATTTAATCAATCTGATCTAAAAATGGTCGCATCTTAGCACTGCTTCCACCTGCCCACCTGCACCCATTCCAAGTTAAAGAACGTAGTACTCGATTGTGATAACTGTGGAAAAACGAGGGATTATCGTTTTACTTTTCCCTTTCATTCACCAAGCTGAACGGGGCGCATACATCAGCCCGCCGGACGGTAGAGTCGACTACAGTGCGTCAGACCTCCAAGTCCTCTGAGAAGTCCATCTCTCTCGGAAGCGGCAGTGGTGTCTCCACGAGTTCGCACATACTAGTACCAGACAGCTTTTCCAACCCCACCAAATGCCTGGTCTGTGCGAGCTTACTACTAGGTCAGCACTGGCAGGGCTTGCGCTGTCAACAGTGCGGCTTTGCCTGCCATCTTCAATGCCGTCAGGCCGCCGCCTCTCTTCCCTGCTCTTCCAAGACTGTTCCCTCCGCAATGCCCTCCTTCGGTAGGACTGATCTTCCTTACTGCTGCTTGTTCCATAGCTCTCGTGGAGGGTACTGGAGTTCGGTTAGATTCAGAAGCAGTCATGGGGCTTGAGGTTGAAGCTCCTTCTTTTCCCCTTCGCAACAATTTAACTAGTCTCATTTGTCTTTTTTTCTCTTTCTGTCATGAAAGCAGCTCATGGTGATGTGTGTCTGCAATGAGTAGGTGATGTATGTCAAATTTCGCTAATTTGGATTATTGATGTCGCTGTGAATTCTTCATACCTTGTGCTGCGTTATTAATAGTACTGTCTTTAGTCTATAGGAAGGTCCGGGTGATTAAGAATGTGCTATTTTCGGGTACGAGCTCGCGATATTGGAAGTGTAGTTCCTAGGTTACCTCTGAAGACCTTTTTGGACGTGCAAATCTTAAAGTAGGTTTATTGTACATGCATAAGGCTTCGAGTCGAGTGACGCAGGTTGGGCATGAGCCGAATTCAGAAGTAGGATCATGGAATTAAAACGAATATCATTTTTCTTCAGAGTAGATAGGCTGACGGCGATGTAACCTTCTAGTAAACACTTGGTAGGAAATATGCTTTTCGTCGGAGATCATAATAATACAAACAATACCTGAAAACTCAATAGCTAGTGTTGAATCGTGGCGGACTCGACTTTGCGTCCATCTCATGCACCCATCCAACAGAGGTCAGATGTAACGATCACTTAACCACCTGAAATAAATATAACTAAGCTGGGTTTGATATTTTCAAATCTCCTTAGTACTGTGTTGCGCCAGGCTTCTCCCCTGGAGATTTCATAAGGTGAATAAATCTACGAGCACACTTTTTAGAGAAGTGATAGACAAGGAAGCGATCAAAAATTACTGTGACTGAAGAGCTTGTGTGATTAAAACACAGTTCAAACACGTCGTCCTGCTCCATCTCGGATCCTTCTGACCGCTCATATTTCGCCTAAGAGCATCGTGGTAAGCCCTTCCGATTAACCCTTCACCTCAGAATTAGGTCACTTAAAGGTGAAATGCGTCCTTGCGCTTAATGGGTCTATGCATACCAATCATGGCTAAATAGAAATCCACACGTATACATACCGACAGTCGGTCAAGACTCCTACCATGTTGGAATTTTCGATCAATTTCGTTATGTTTGAAATCTTTATCAGGTACTCTGAAGGCGATTGCTGTCAAAAAAAACTCAAATTTTATGTTGATGTAGTGGATCGGACGCTTCCTTGGGGGTTCTTTAATTTTATCTCCCTTATTGTTGTTCATGAGCATGTTTTTGGTGGATCTGGCCCTCAAAGTTTGGGTTCCAACGAAATCCCTCTATCGTCTTGTAAGCCTTACTACCAAAATAAACATATTGTCGCTTTTCTAGCTGCAACCCTTTATTTATTGCTCTTTTACTACTGAAGCCTAGATACTTGTTCTGACTGTAATAAGCATCTCGGTTGGCCAGTATACACAGTGAATCTCTTCACAATGATAACACTCACCAAGGTATGCTATTCAGTCTTCAACATTTTTTGTTAAAAATAATGTCGTTACCTAATCTTTATGACAATTTCTGCTTTTCATTCTCCACCTTTGATAGATCAATCGGCCGCAGTACTAAAGGACATATTCCTCCACACATTTTAATTAGATCTATAATGTTTTTTTTGTGAACATCTTCCACAATACTTTTTTGAATGCAGTAGTATGCAGTCCATTCTCGATTAATATCGCTGAGGTTGGGTTTCCTAGCAAGTTAAAAAATATCCAACCTTTACAAGTCTCATCTTGTCTTCTCGGGTGGTGCACCTCTCTCGCTTCTAATAATGTGAGGAGTAATACACAAAGCACCCGCTCCATACTGCAAACACGATCCACACCACTCCCTTGGACTCACTCCCGTACAACTCTCCATGGGGCTTTTGTTTGATCACCAGCCTTGGATGAGTAAACGCTACTGTTATAGTTTCTGGCCGACAGCACCGCTACGACCACAAAAGCGGCTCAAGTCTTCTCTCTCAGCGTGAGCCACGCACCTTTTGGTACTTCTGCATACACCCCTCGCCCTCTTTTTTAAAACGGAATTTCATCTTAATCCCCCTCTTTTCTGTCGTTTTGATTTCACATTATAATATTCTCTTCCATATTCCTTCCATGACTTGGCATCGATCCACATGTTTATAGTCTAGTAGTATCCATTTAAATCACAATGAAACCCTAGCTGGAGTGTTCTCTTTTGTGCCTTAAGTTAGCAACTACCAATATCATATGCCTTATGTCACTCTTCACTAAGCTTAAAGCAAGGCCTTCTCATAGGTACTATTACCTTACGCACTCCACGATTGGTTTTTGATTCACATGCATACCGTAATGGAAATGCATCTCGGTGTCTAGAAATAGATTACTGGTCAACTCATCAGTTGCCATAAGTTTGTATTATCATAAAGATTCTTTTCGTTATTCATATTATTTTCCTAACGGGTGATTTTATGATGAGTCAGCTTTGCCTTCCTCCTTGCCCTACTGAGTCTGGGGTGTGTTGTTAGTCCTCAAGTCTTTTAAAGTAATAGTTGGTCCATGCGTATCTCAGTACCTTAATCTTGGTGCCACACATGCCGCGTCGGGAAGTCCTCTCCAGAGATGTATGCGTGTGAATAGGACTTTATTACACATGTGGATGGATGGGCTGGTGGAATGTTTAATATTAACGAAATACCATGACACGAAGATGGCGATCCAAACCACCCATAACAATTAATATGGTGAGGAATTATTAGGTCCGCTGGAGCGTTATGGACATGAGGGTATTGTGGTAAGTTCATTCCAGTGACATTTGGGATTCGCTATCTCCATTTCTCGTCTTATACAATGTCCATTTCGTCTGGGTTGTTAGAACTGCATATGTCAAGGCTGTCCACTGGCCGTTGGTATTTGGTGACAGTCCAAGGTCCGCTTCACATGCACGTCCCACACTGTGACTCACTGGTTGTCTCAACAGTGCAGGTGACCAGAGTAGCAAATGCGCACACACATTTGCACGTACACGTGCGCAGTTTTGTGCTAACCTCCCCCTCGATGAAGTATTTGGCATGACAACTCAACACGGAAGTCCATTTGGTTTCTTTCAAAGACAGTTCTTCAGGTATTTCTCGTCTATGCCTGAACATGATTTGAAGACGTCACAAAGCATATACAAGCAGAGGTCTGACTTGGTATCTCGATTTCTTGGTTTCGGAAGTGTCGGTAAAGGTGGAGTCTTGCAATTGTTTTAATTTATTAACTCAATGGAAAATAAAAACTTTACTTTTGTTTATCCTATTAGGATTTTGTGAATTGCGTTTGGATCGTAAATTTTCCTTAGCTTGTTTCTCTGCTGTAGACACCTGACTTACCTCAGAGAAGCTTATAAATGCACTGAGATCAGGGAGTGGTTGTTTTACAAGCGCACAGAAGGGCTACAAGGCTAACGGCTTGGTGCAAAATCACTGGAAATACAGCATACACCGTCCTACTACGGTAGTGTCCCAACTATATCACAAGAATTCGGGGGACTGGAGGCCTAGACGCTGCGCCGCCTATTTCCTTAGTGGTATTCGGTATCTAGTGTCCAGCTGATATCGCAGTAGTAATCCTTCTCGTCGTGTGGCTCAGCAAGTGGACGATATATCACACAACAATCAGCCTGCTTAGTAATGTCTTTCCATGAATTTGATCACCTTTTCTCCTCTTTTTAGACGCAGATGTCGCCTTTGGCCTTGGCACCATCCTTGAGGGTCCTGTTAGGGTTCGTTTTTCTCATTTTGCGCATTTTTTGCTTTCGCTTCAGCATTGTTGTCTCGCTAAAATTTGTCAAATCATATTAGTAACTCAGTCATTTGTAATTGAAATTTTTTTTTGTTAAAAGAGGTTGACTATTGGCCGTCACTTTTATGAGATCTTCATCTCAAGTCGGCCAAATTGTTTCAAAAGCTTTACTCCTCTTGTTGACCTATAATTTTCTTCATTTTCAGTCTCCAAAAGGAGACATCAAACGCGGCTGGGTTCAGCAGTACGCCTTCCTCTGCGATATGAGGCTCTTCATTTATGATGTGAGTAGTTTTCTCTTCGCCCCACCCACTGTTTCTGCCTGATGATTCTCTGCCTTCTAAATCTACGTAATCGTTAGCTGGATGGAGAGAGCCCATCAGTGCAATCTAGAAGGTGGTGCGATACAATCAATGCCAGTGGGTGATTTGCTGACGTTTGTTGTGTGGTTAGTGGCGGCCTGGCCGTACACGTTCCACAACCAATACATCTGCATGTGTGCACAATTATGAGAGAATTCGTTACTCCCTGGCTTTTTTGTGTGGTGCGAAAAAAATGTCCTGGCAATTATGCATTCCGTGCACGAATGACCACTCTCACTCGCTGCGTCAACTGGCATTATCATATGTATTCTTGGTGACTTTTTCGCAGCACTGATTTATGCGATAATTTATTTCTTTGGATCATAGACTACCGTGGTGTTTTGTCCAGGAAGATTTGGTTCACGATGTTGCAGTCTTTTGCAAAATGCTTCAAATAATTTGGCAGTGCTCGAGTTGTCCTCGACGTCATTGGGAGATCACACGGGTGCAGAAGTATCCACAGAGGGCTGGTAGCATAGACAGAATGAGCAGAGCGTGTATCACGGCAACAAATATTTAGCATACCGTGATTTTGCATGAAGATACCTTTCATGATATTCAATCAGTTCTCGAATATTTTCTAGAGGGCGATGGTTCGCATGCATTGGACATCAATTGTGGTCTTATCATAGTCAACATTTTAACGGATGTTGGTGTAAATTTAGGTGGTAATAGATCAGCTCTACCTTATTCTTGGGGTGATGCCCTTCCATTTCAAAGTCGCATGCACCTTCTTAAATTGTTTTAGATTTTCGGCGAAATTTCCGTCTGGCTGACTTTAAATTTTAGCTGCGAAAATGGATATGGTGGTGTGAAGTCTGAAATTACAGTTATAAGCAAGGCTTAATTTACTGGAAATGCTGATTTGATCACTATTGTTACTAAATGTAATTCCAACTCTACCATGGCTGTCGTTTTCATTTTTAGGGAAATATGCACATCATAATGACGATTCTTTGACAGTCAAAATTATCATAGTGCCAAATATGCCTAGGCTCAGACCAAAGTTCCGCTTACAAATTGAAATAGGGGGGGAGGGGAGTTACTGTAGGACAGTAGCCGGAAAAATGACAGCAGTATTAGAAAGTTGCCCTTAAATTCGGATAGCATCGTGCCTCGTGATGGCATTAGTGATTGGGACCGCCCTTCGAGAAAGACGACGACCCACCAAATTCAGCGTCTTAGACCATCTTATGTCCCTTACATTCATCCCACCCATTTGTTTACACTTTTTACCCGTGGGTAATTTGTATCACACCCTCAGAGCTCCCCTATCCTTTATAATAGGATGTCCTCACCTCAATGCAAATTGGATTATTAATTCATCGAAAACCGCACCTGTGATAAATTGCGTCGAAATGCGAGCCTACTTTTTAAATTGCATTATCGATAGTTTCGAATTAAGATGATTCATATGTTCAATTCTTCTTCCTACTTACTGCATATCTTTTGTCCGGAAAATTACTATAACTTTTAACGATAGCCATTGTCAAAGTCAATTCGGAATATGTGGTGAATTGTTTCCACAAAGATCAGTACATTTGTGGCAAACCATTTATCCTCATCTGTCTTAGCTTGATTGACGTCTAATCTAGATACCCTGAGATGAAATTCAAGGATGCGCCATAGCCTCTGATATCTATACTCCTATCAACGAAATCGAGCGTTTTCAGGATTTACAAGTGTCAGGGAGATGTTAGTTATTGGTTTATTTGTTCTTTGCACACTGTTATGAGTATTGAAGATGCAGAGGTGCCCACTCTTCACTCCTTTAATTTATGCGGGTGGCATACACTCAATTAAATTGAACCGATCTCTACCCTCGTGAGATCAGTTTGCTATTCTTCCACTGGTTCCTTCCCCTCGATGGTCGAAAAGACATTACTTTTGCTACGCCGCCGACAGATGTGTTGCGCTATCAGTCTTCGTCAATCCTACTGCAATTCAGTCCATGTTTCTATGTGGCGAATTAATTTTTTTCCGCTTGGAAAGGTGATTTGTTGTTTCAGTGAAAGTTTTCATTGTTTTCTTCACCTGACTTATGGTTGTATCCTTGAGCGTGGAATTACTAGTTGCTGACGCACTGTATGACTTCAAGCAAGAGCGTTTCGAACAGATTCCGCCTGTTTTACCAAGTTTAAAATTGACGAATTCTAAACTAATTTTCTTCTATCAATTTCCTTTTAATTTTGCAAATAATTGTCAAAATTTTTTCGCCTTTACTGAGTGGTGTAAGCACCTTAGTACGGTCATCGGTTCAACTGTTCAAACGCTTCTTGTGTAGCATTAGTCTATTCATTAAATTACTATGCCTATATGATGGGTAGGTGCTCTCACCACGCATCCGTTTGAAAACAAGTCCTGAGTGTTGACCAGTAATTTTAAACTTTTTTTAACTCAAATAGATCAGCCAGATCTTCAAAACCTGGTCTTTGGAATGCTTATTGGTTATGGATTGCCTTTCCAAGTCTTTCAATTCCCCCGGAGTAATCATGTATTAAAGCCAGTTACTCGTTTTCATTGGCAATGAACTGTTTCAGCTGTTGGTGGGAAAATCCTGACGGTTTCAAGCCGTCACACTTAAAAGGAAATTTACGAATCGATTCATTGCAGTAGTCAGTTCAACCGGTCATTTTTATCTTGCAACCTATTCTGGAATGCGTAAGGGAGATTGATTCAGGAATATGTTTATTATCAACATAAATGTCGTACGTGTATGGCTTTTGTGTTTTGTAAGCTTCAGACTTCTCGCCCACAAGAAAACGTTCGATAATTTGAAATTTAGCTAAGCTAATGTCTCCTTCCTCTGCCTCACTGTCAGTGCACAGCAGTGCGTCGCGCCCGTACGGTCTACCAACCAAGTACGGAGACGTCGCGCGATCCGCGCGCATCGACTCTGGCCACCGACGGCGGCGTCAGTGGCACCGTGGCCTCACCAAGGTCGACAGGCACACTCTCTAGCACCCTGCCCTACAACGGAGGTGCACAAATAACCTACGAGATGGTCTACGACATCCACGGTAACGCGCCCACCTGCGTGATCGACCTCAATGTTTCTGGCTTTGAGGTCTCTCGCGTCTCCAATACCGATGTCATTCACGCCAAACGCAGTGAAGTACCACACATCCTCAAGGTACCGCGTTGATCTTCTCTCTCCTCTTGTATCTCCAAAGATGCACTTAAAACTGTGAAAACCGGGCGATAGATGCTTAGAGCCATGGTAGTGTACATCGTAGCTGTAATTAGTTTAATGCGCAATACTATCTGGGATCAGTATATCACCTCTTCTCCTCTTTCGTCCTCCCCAACCCTCAATGAGTGAAAATGTGTTAGTAGCACTTGAGACTGGAATTTCAAACGGTATGGGATCGAAGGCGCAGTGGTACCCAAGTATGATCGTAATTAATTTTGTTGATAATATATTGACCTTAAACAACAGTTATCATAGTACCCGGATTAATATTTCACGAAACCAAAACAATTTGTGTCACCATGCCGCATGTAAAACTGGGAAGGATAGTGTGGACGATAAATGATCGAAATTGCAGATCACCATCAAGAATGTTATTAATTCGATGGACAACCCCCCAGGGAACCTAGAATTGCTGCCACATCCGAAGTGGATATCAGGACCTGTAGAAGTAGGGCAGTAGTTGATCTGTCATGGTGTATTTAATAATGAGTGAGGCTTCAATGACGTATTGTTTATATCTAAACTGTTTCGTTTCAGTACCTGAAGCATTCTTAAGATCGTAAAATACAGTCGTCCGTAACTAAATGTAAGCAAATAAGCGTAAATCGCATTTCACACTGAGTTTGAAAACTCCTCTATTTGCTGTATATAAAGACTGATCGTAGAAAAGTTACCACGGTTATATCGATCCCCAAACCGTTTTCAGGTTTTGCGCACTGAGTTCAGCTAACTGAAAGGAGCCAGATTCTATTTCCATCATGAAACATCATGTCTTAATTTGAAAGACATTGCCATTTGTTTGTAACAGAAGCGGCGTGGCTAGTGATGCTACGCATCTTAATCTACTGTTCATTTGCCAAAACCAGTTATACCCTGTAAAAATATTGGCCGAACTTTGAAGCTTAGACACTGTCTAAAGTGAACAAATGCTTTGTTCTGCCGACATTTGGATGTAATTTACAGATCCAATTCAGCAATGAGCGATAAGTGACATTAGAGAGAGCCAAGATAGCCATGTACCAAAAGGCGTCTCCAATTATGTGAGTGTGGATGTCAGTACAACGTGACGGCGATTCACAACAAATCTGTTTCTTTAAGGTTTGCATTCATGCAAGTCAGAAACATGTTTTCAGTCGCTCTACAGCGTTTCATGCTTGGGTTACTACTTAAGGCGTCATGAGGCGTTGTTTTAAAATAAATGATCTTAAGTTTAAGGTCCAGGAACCATTTGTATGAGTAATGAGGGCGGAACTTCTAGCCACACCCACGAAGGTCGATTATTGAAGGATTGGCATAGCTTGCGTAACAATACACGTCCTAAAGTACCTGAGAATGGATTGTGGTGCGAGGTCGGCAACCGCAAGAGTTGCCGTAGTGTTAAAAAGGCACCCTGGCCGTGATTAGAACCATAGCCTGAATGGACCACTTCCCGACATGTAGACTTATCTCTTGAGTTATTTCTCAAAGTGTAAGGCATCTATTTGGAAGTTGCAGTATTATGAGCATACTGAAGTGCAGGAAACTTGTGACGTGGGAGCGGCCTGGACAGGACCCCATACCATCACCGTTCGGCCTGATTCGTGGGAGACTGAAGTAACCCATGTGAAAATAAAACAATATTCTGCTCCAAAACACTTTTGAATTGAGAATTGAGAGCGGAAAGCGAAATCGGTAGTTACGAGACTTGTTGTCGTTGTCTCTCCGTATAGGTGAACCCGGATGACTACGCTGGTAGCGTACCGGTGTATCTCCTCTTCGAAACACGCGAGGAGTGCGAGCGGTGGTTCAGCGCGCTAGAGGACGGCGCACGCCTGGTCTATCGCAACTTTGCACGCACTCCTGATTCCCAGTGCCTCCAGTTATCCCTCCTCTCCGATCCCTCGTTTCCTCTCATCAAACACATCCTATCCGCCTGTGTTCTTGGTGAGTGATCTTTCTCCTGCTGCCTCTCATGTCCTCTCCGAGTTTACGGCATGGTTTTGCTTTAATCAGTTTGTTTATATCTAATCATCTTTGACTCACCCAATTCACCGCTGTGCTTCACTTTTAAGTGATCTTGTCGTTCATTGTCCTTTAGCCACTCGAGAATAGGTGTTTTTCGATTAAATGCTGTTCATTATTACTGGTTTTTTTATCTAGGTTTCAAGTCATGCGACTCTATTCTTGCTCATAGGCTCCTCTGATTTAAGAATGATTCTGCATTATATCTCTGATTCATTTTTGCCTCGCCATCCCCTTGACAAATTAGTCTGTTTTCGCCTAAAAGCGTTTGCCTTAAGCAAATTACAGCAAAAAGTTCTGATGACCAACATGCTAACTTATCTCGGATCCAATCTCAACACTTATCTGTCGCATAATTTCTTTCTGCATTCTTCCACGTAGACCATGAATGCAAGAATTTTATTTTCTTGACTAATGGCACTGGTTGTTTCATTGCGATGCTGCCTCTGACCCACGCTTAATCTTTGTCGTTTTTCTACACCTATGAACGATATGGTTTTTATCAAAGCGCAGTTTTTTCATATTAATTACCACTCACAAGCTCATCTTGTTGTCGGTTTTACTTGATTTCTCCGCATTTCCTTGCCAATTGGTTCGTGTTTCCATCAAAGGCACCTACAATGCGGCCCTCGTGATGGCCTACATTTAACCGTCTTGTTGACTTTTTGAAAGGAAATAATTCTCAAACGTGATTTTGACCCCACTGAAGGAGGTTCATGAATTTAATGCGGTAATTTTCGGTTAGGCGCAATGTTACCATGATTCTATTGGCCTCCCCGCAATAATTGTAATCCTTTACCCTGAAATCTCTATCAGTTCATTCATCTCTGGCTTGTGTCGACATGAGTTCGTGATCGCTAGACCGCATCACTCCGCGAATTTTTGAACTATTAAACACAGAGGCAATTGTCAAGTCAATTCCACCTTCAACCTAATGAGAGGGTCGGTTTACTTGCTCTGAATTGATGGAGGGTTTCTGAATATGCACCCGTGGCTGGTTTTAACTCGGAAATAGGCCGAACTCTAAAAATGCCTAGGCCTTTCACTTTTAGCATCACCTCGTTTGAATTAGCATTTTCTTCACTTCTTTTGAATTCTTCGCCTTGTTCCGGGTCTCCACTACAAAATTCTGCGTTTTACTGTGCGAGGACGGATATTACTGTTGGTAAATTTGCGTTCACATAGGTTATTTTAGTCTTAGTTTGCAACCTGACTCTTGATTCATTCTTCATTTCGGTAAATGCTTCAATTTCGATGGTAACATCACTTGTGCTGCTCGCACAAGCTGAACATTAAAATGACCTTAACTTCATATAATTTGTTCACACTCGACCTTAGATGTGCTTCTTGCTTTTCCAGATGTTAAGCCGTCTAAATATCCTTCTGTTGTAAACATAAGCGCGTGATACTTATTGTATGTACTTAATGGTTAAAAAGTTTGACTCTTTTTCCTTACTTTCTTCAATAGATGAACATCGAATCTTAGTGGGAACCGAAGATGGTCTATACATCGTGGATCTACGCTACAAAAGTAAGTCGCCCCTTCTGCTCAAGCCTCCTCGCCTTTTGATCTTGTAAGATAATTCAGTGCAACGTCTTCGACACCGTAGGACGTTTATTCAGCAACGTCGGTAAATTGATGTTAGTTCCGCTGCTTATGATTGCCGCGTGCATCACCTATTTCCACCTTAGAGATTCATCTGATGAAAAAAATTCACCACCATCCGCGAACATTTTCGTGCTAATAACGTAGTCTCTATATTCAAATTGAGGCGTGATAACCTATCCAGTAGGCAAATACGGTTCTTCAGAGTATACTTTTTTGACCTTTTTCAGAACCACCGGGCGTAATGCCCAAAATTTTTTGGACTATCAATGATTAGTTTGTCTTAATGTACTTACGGACTGGTGTAAAAGACATCGTTTATTCATCTAGCAATTACTCTCCTGGATGTGATGCGGGAGGACGTTCTTGAGCAACGTTTTACGAATCTTTTTGGTGGTGCAAACTCCCCCATTATTCCTCTAGTTCATGTCTGAGTACGTGCGTCCACGGCATGCAATTTGCCTAGATCCCTACAATTAAGAGGAAGTGGAAAGCAGTAACTCGTTCTTCTTGCCTAATTGTGAACTCTTTGGATGATTTTTTTCCTTTGTACACAGATTCTGCAAGACTGAATTTGGGCAGATTAAGAGTGAATAATGCTGTTGCTGTTCTTATTTAGCTTACGCGCGGGTTGGGGAGAAGAAACCCATCTACCAGGTGGAGGCCCTGCCAGAGGAACTACAACTCGTCGCCGTCATTCAAGGTGCGTTCTATCACTACTATCACCATCTTTTCCTTTTTCTCTATCCGATCTTTGCTACTTCTTGTCCTTTTTGTCCATTTCGAGTTTATTCTTGACCCACACACTCATGAACGCGATGGTTGTCCTCTTTCTAGATTTAAATTTGGCAGAAGTTCCATCCTCCCATTCCGATCTTTTTTTTTGTAAAATGGTTGTGCATAAAAACCCTCAAAATTATTTAGGATTATAGTAAGACTAAAGTAGTAAAACGTGGTCACTTTTTAGATGTAAGTTTCACATTTCGTTTTTTGGGCGAATTATTGAAGGCCTTGTGATTTCTGAGTGCTTACCACCACTTATTAACTATGTATTAGAAGTAGCTCAGTTTACCTAAAGCACCTACAGGCAGCATTAACGAGTTGAGCTGAAAATAAATCTACGTGATTGGTCATTATTTTTGAGTAGTCGGATCCTCTCTCTTGGAACAGTAGCCGAACTATCACTGAGGGAGGTCACTGATCACAGAAGCTTAGTTGTAGCTCGGCATAAAGGCTAAAGGAACGTAAACTCCGAATTCATCCTAATTTCGATCTAATGCGATGCTTTCAAATGATTCACATATTCCTACTTCCGAGTTGGCCCGTTCATTATGTCCACTCTTCGCATTACCGGAATCCAGAGTCTTGCCTCGATTTTAGACTTTTTAAAAGTCGTCTCATTCAGTTGGTGTGGCTCGTGAAATTGAAGACATTTGCACTTTTGCATTATAACCCGTTTTATTGCTTCCGTGTTCTTCATTTCTACCCTTGCTTACCATGCACATCACTTTTCTGTGTAAAATCACTTCCCTTGGTTTTAAAAAACACCTTCAAGCCTACTCCATGTTGTATGGATAATTTTATGGAGGCTTCAGCTGATTACTTAAGGAAAAGCTGTCTTCCCTGTTGGTTTTATATGAATTTAAGAAGAACTTTAAACGCTGCATTCTTACCCACCTGACCACACCGAAATTGAACTTAGAAAACCTCCTTAAGAGGTTGTCCCTATTCCCCTTTACACCACTAATGAAGAGTTGACTTATTTAGCTCGTACAATTGATCTCCTCCTTCGCTTTCACATTCCGTAGATCTTACTTTGGATTCATGTCATCGTTAAAGCTCTTCTTTATTATCCTATCAATTTGATACGGATTCAGGAATCTTCTCAGTCCTTGCATAATTCACTGGTTTATTTACAAATTTCCACTAATTACCTATCCCTCTATGTCTCATCTCGTCACGTCCTTAATTTCCGTACTCACCTATCGCTCATACAGGCCTTTGGTGTGGTAATCTTGAAATAGACTTTTGCAATTGGCTTCATTACAAAATGCAGAACTGAGAGACTAGTGCAGATCAAATGACAGCACACTGGGAATACTCGCGTAGTTGCATCCAGACTTATTATACTATATTAAAATAAACTGGTACAGGAATTAACCTGTTTCTCCTCTTTCCCTTCTTCTCTCTTTACAGGCAAGCAGCACCGTCTGCGGCTGGTCCTCTCGGGAGCGATAGAGGGTATGAATTACGAAAAGATTCGCGTGGCAGACCCCAAATCGGGCGTATCTCTCCTGGCGCACGGCTGGTCTCGCGGCCACACCGCCTATCTCCTCTGCGCAGCGAGTAGCAGTATTAGTGGTGTGTGGGTGTATGAGGTGGTACGAGAAGCCTCACGGCACCGCCGCCTCCTCGAACTCCCCCCACCCCCCTCCGCCTCGCAAATCCAGGCCCTCTGTCTCGTCCGTGATGGCGATTGTCTGGCTGTCGGCTTCGAGAGTGCCTTCGTAATCTACAATCTCTGGTCCCATGGGACCATCAATGGTTTGTCTCTTCTTTGTTGGTCAAATAATGCATGTGCAGTTCTAGATACTTTTTAATTACAGTGATGAATAAGTCTTGACTACTACTTCACAAAAGCGTTAACTTTCAGCAACCGTTAATCATGAATGTGTGTGAGGTTACTGTTTGGGGTTTACATGTTTTATTAAATAGTTAACTAACAAATGTGGTCTAGTTAGGGATAGGCTGCTAAACTTCCGCCTGCATGATCTCATTCGGGACCAACAATGCTCCCTTCAAAGTGTCCTCGCTGTGGTAATCGTCAAAATCAAGCTGTGTATTATAGAGTTTAAATAGCTAAATTTTTGAACCTTATTAATCACTACAATGGGAAAAATTGCTTTGTTGGTTCGCAAATATAATTGGGAAGGATCCTTCTCAAAGCTTTTTTGGTGTTTTTTTACTGTAGAACTGTGGAATTACCCATGTGAAAATCGTTTATAATATGAAGGGTTAGTATCCTTCGGTGAATCACTTCTCGAGTTTAGACACTCAGCATTGTCATCATTTCCATTTTTACTACCCTTCAGTTCTCTTGGAACCCTCGTGCATCGATCTGGACCCGAGTTTGTTGATGTTCCGTCAAAACCGATTTGCAGCACAACTGGCTGTCTCTGTGAGCGTCGATGAATTTCTTCTCATCTTCGAAAGTAAGTTAACTGGCCCATTTATGGCACTAAATCCCATTTTTTTATGGTGAATTTGTCTAAATCAGTGACAGAACCGGTAACTTGATGTTCTATCCCTGACGTATACAGGTTTGTGGACACATGTCTAAGATTAGTAGTTTAGATCCAGCAGCTTTTGACAGTTAATTTGCTTTCTCTTGACTAGCATTTAGATGCGCCAGTGACAACAAATTCACTTACATTATCGTACGTTAAAATTTTTATGCATGAACAAAACATGGCAGCTCCGGGTAACTTGACGTTTTGTTTTATCATCATATCCCGTATCTGCTTGTACGTTACTCATCCTAGTCTCTCTAATAGTAGGGGCGATTTCTGAAATACAGAGGTTATGCATTCACCCATTTTAACATTTCAGCAGCTCAGTTTCAAGTACCGGTCTCTGTTAATTATGGTGTCACTAAATATCTCTCCCTTTTCCTTTTACCAGACTGTGGGATCTACGTAGACAGTCAGGGACAGTTGACACGTCAAGTTTACCTCTTCTGGCCAGCCAAACCATTACCCCACGGCTTCGCCCTTCGCCAACCATTCCTTTACGTCTTCACAGAAGCAGGTCTCTTCCTCTTCAACGTAGAGACTTCAACATGGAGCGCCTCTGCTGCGGGTTTACGTCGTCTCCGCCCTCTCAATACCTCTGACGGTCACCTCTGTCTCATGACGCATTCAAGTATCCAAGGCCTCTCCAAGTTGATCAACAGTGGCGGCAGTAGCAGTAGTGGTAGTAACAACGTTAGTGGTATTGTTACCGGCGGGTTCAGTGGCACCGCTAACGCCTCTCTAGTCTACCTCCCACCTCCGAGACAATCAATGTTCGCCTCTGTGCAGCGGCGCAGAAGTAATGCTTCCCTCCTCACCTCGCCTCTCCCCCGACCTCTGGGTGTAGGTGGCAGTGGCATAGAGAGGCAGCTGGAATTGAACAATGTCACCCTCCTGGATGCCAATACTAGGGCTCGGGTGAGTAAGACAATCTGTAGTGTGGATCTTTTCAAAGTAAATATCCACTTATTAAAAAGTATTAGAGGAGTTAACCTAGCTACTCGTGCGCAGTGTCGCTGCCTCTTCTTGCTTTGGGTGTGAGTTAGCCTTCAGCTTAATGTCCATTTGGCTTCATTTTTGTGTAAAAGTCCCTCAGAAAAATAGACAATTTTTGTAATTCAACTTCTTTAAGCATCATATTGCCTTGATGTCTAAATGGGACATAAAAATTGGTGCATTGGGATCAATTTTTAAGGCAGACCTACTTTTTGCCAGAAAGTGTCGACTGAACCGTAACTGATGTCACTGCCCCCATGATTGACCATTTTTGTAAGCTCCCATTTATAAATTTAAAAATACAACTTTTATAACTTTTTTCCAAGTTTTCGAGTTTATAATTGCATCAGATGATGTACATGTTTCACACTGCAGTTTCAAATTCAGCGTGATCTTCTCGTGTGCTTGATCATCGGACGATGGCTAAAATGAATTATTGAAATTTTTCATTTGTCCCAATGATGTCATGCTAGAGTCTGTAAATCTATTTTCACTCCATTTATCACCTTTTAATTTACAGAATCGATGGATGGGTCTTAAACCATTGTTAACTACCGGGCAACATTAAACCTGTGTAAGGGAACAAATAGCATTTTGGAATAGAAGTAGATCCGTTTATTGGATAAATTAAGGTGACCTATTAAAAGAGTTTCCTAAAACTACCGGCCACCTTACTATACGTGAATTGGCCAAATCTTCATACGACTGGAATTCGTCGACTCTTCGAGCTACCCGTGCTACCTTCCTGGTCCAGCTAGTTTTAGGTCGGTTCTTTCATGATTTAATAAAAGCACTCTGCAAAAAAGCTTTTTGAAAAATAAGCACGAATCGAAATTTTTGTTCAGAATTTATATTAACAAGGCACCCTTACAATAACTTTTAAAATAATTGGATTTGTACATTCGATAATCCAATGCTCCGGTTGCTTTATCTTTTGTAGCGAATCGGTTCCAGTCCTGTTTTGACCCATATTTTACTGCCAATTTAGCGTACAGCGAATGGTATTCCAAGTAATTTACAAAGACGGTAAAACTACTCATGTGTGAACCAGCGTGTGCGAGTGTTAATGTTATTACTGATCAGTCATTCGGTGTGATATATTACCCCCTACTGCGCGTTTGACAGGTTTGCATGTGCTAGCATAATACGTGTACCTGCGTGCATCCGTAAATACTACTATCCCCCTTCTTCCTCTCCTGCACACACACCCACAGAAGTCGAGACACTTCTCCATCTTCTCCCGCGGTCCGCTCTTTGGTCCCCTCTTGGATTCAGTGACGTCGGACCATGGGACCACTTCGGCGGGTGGTGGTGGCGGTGGACTAGGCGCCTCCAGCACTACCACTCCGGGCTCGCGGCTCATCTCGGCCCCCTCGGACTTCCAGCATCTCGCGCACCAGGGCCCCGACGTGCGCATCCACTTTATTGATCTGGCACAGTCGCAACGCACCACCCGCTACTCTACCAACAACTTCTCTCTCCCTGTCGAACCATCCATTGGCGCAAAAGAGCCGAGGAAGCATCGCGACTCACAGGCGTCCCTGCACTCCAGCTCATCTCGCCAGTCTACTGACCAGGTGTGGTTCTTTTTCTCTCATCCGCTTACAATTGTTAGCCTTTGCTATTAATTTCGCTTTACAGTAAGTTGTTAGGACCAAGAGAGGGTTCTCCTTTATTGTCATAATGTGAAAATGACTGGGATATGGTTTAGTAAGCTGGGATAAGTGTGTCTGATGAAATTTTTTTCTCTGAATAGCCTTTAACGTGCTGTTTCAAAGTTGTCTCTGTTAGATGCTTACAGAGATAACAAGGGACTAACTTTTGACGAATCGACTATAGTCATAAACCGCCGATACGCCCGTTCTATGCTTAAATTTCGTTAGGTAGTTTTCGTTAAGTGGTGTGTAGGCCTTTTTTAGTCCCACGAATAAAATGTGTTTCGAAAATTGTTTAATGTGCTATCTACTTGGCTCCATAAACTGTCAAAAATATATCACTTTGAAGATGTTTCTGCTTAATGACTTAATGCCTCATGTACGCCAAATTTTGCGGCATAAAATCGCTTCGCCCTTGCGTTGCAGGCCACTCTCAAAACCAGTAGCTCAGCCTAAAAAGTTAAATTTAATGTAGAAGCCATTCCATACCAGCTTTCATGAAGTATGCAACCGGGAATTTCGTAGAAATATTTGTGTTAATTAGCATATACCAATTCTGCTTCAAATTAAATAGTTTCCGTTAAATTACTTTCGTTAGAGGTAGTAGGAAATTTCCCCTGATTTTATAACGAATACTTTTACATATTTTCCTAAAGTATAGGGCTTGAATTTAATGCAAAATAACTAACCTGCCGGCATTAGTTATGCTGTCTATGCTGCTTTGGAGTGTTGTTTCTGTAGAATAACTTAAGGGCTTAGATACTGTTAATTTTTTTGAAAATAAATTGTAGGCTTAAGTATTTTCCCATACTTTGAGAGGCACTTCATGGTAGCATTATTTTTTTGCTCCTTAGCTAGTGAATGGGACCTATTGCTGACAATTTACCCTCTATAATCATCAAAAACTGTTGCCATTACAATGGTAACAAATGTTCAAACAAAACGTGAGCATATTCACAGATGGAAACTCATGATGGTTTGTCTGTAAAATAGCTAAATGCAGGAAGCAAAAGTTTACTTCTTAATATAATTTCAGGTTAAGTCTTTGTCGAGCATTATTGAGATTTGGTGAGATGAATGAATAGGGCAGCGTTATTATTTCGGGATGCAAACTCAGATTTTGTGTTCTATTACATCGTTCTTGAGAATCCTTGGTCGTAGCAACACATCAGTTAATTGTAAGGATATTGCACAGCTCTGTAACACCTTAGACTGATGAAAGAAGGAGGATTGAGTCCTTTTTTGCATTGAAATCTGCTACTGGGTAATAAGTAGGGCAGCTGGGTAGTTGCTCTCAAGCTAGCCGGGAATTCAAGCCAGCGCAACTAACCTTCATTCGTTAAACACTGGTGAAGACGTTAATTCATTTAATGTGCCGTCGATCTGAAGTACAAATTAAAAATCCAGAGACGGAGAACAAAGTAAGGGAGAGACTTTCTATTTTGCCACTTCATAATTATCCTTATCCTCTGCTTTCGGTTTTTCAGAGCTGATGCTCGGTAAGTAATCTACAAAAGTATCTTTTTGGCCCCACCAAAACACTTACACCCAAAGTCCTTCTCTACTAAATTTTCTTTCCCCTCAGTGTGTGACTTTGATTGAGTGCATTCACCTTATCTTGTCTCACGATTTTATTTGTTTTGCTCCTCATTGAGACTTCTTTCTCGACCAACTTCCCTCTTTCACTTCCTCCTTAAAGAGCTTTAATCGGAGGAAAGGTGAAGTCATACACTATGTGTGTTTTCCTATTTCCGTCCAAAAATATACTAACCTACCCGCCAGGAAACACTTTTGTTGTTTTTGATTCTTTATCCGGTACTTTGAATCGGTCGTCAGTAAAGAAACCTTTTCCCTCTGTTTTTTTCTCCCTCAAGTAGAAGCTGAAATTTTTCATAATGAACGGTTAAAATATACCCACTTCGTCCCGTTTTTTTTCTCGAGACCGAAAAAATCATACAAATTAATAGGCCTTAAATTTATTAACGGAGGAATACCACCACCTCATTGCATTTGTAGCGGGTTGAAATGACGATACGGCAAACTGTTTAGCAGTGTTTTAATCTTTGCTTAACTTTAAAGATGACCAAACGTCTAGTTGAATTGAATCTACTTGAAACTTCACCCAGTACGCGGGTTGTCCAGTTAGTGTAGCATTTATCAAAACGACTGTGCTCTCCCGGATGCGTGAATCATCTCTGCACGAGTCAAGCTAATGCGAATGAGCAATGTCGCCTCCTTCCTACCTTTTCTTTTTGTTGAAATATCACTTCACCACTTTGTGTACTAAACTTTCTCCTGGTATTGGCCTCCCCACTATTCTCATCGTTTGTACGTGATGTTTTCACTATCCTTTTACATTTGACGTCAATGATCGGTTAGATTTGAAGTCGATGGGATTGTGTCGAATTTTTTAATGCACCCTATATTTAAAAGTGTACGGTGAATGGTAGAATCACAACGATATGCAATTTAACCTAACCAATAAACATCAATTAAATCATTCCTACAAACTGCTGCCCCGAGTTCACCTGAACTCGCAGTTGTTGAGGCGCAATCGCGATTCCATCCCCATTAGGATACTGACAGCAGTGCCAATCATGGAAGTGGGTTAGTGGTGTTTGCTCCTCCAACCCAAAAGACAGGCGTGATTCTGATGTGGGTGAATCATAGTTGCCGTGGTTGTGTATGCAGTCTTGTGATTGGGTCAGTGGATAATTAACAAAGGGGAGGGCGTTACTAAGACCCGTCCTCCTCGCATGTCTGCGTGACAATACCGTGCCCTTCAAATACTACTAAAATCACTACAACTTTCACTGATATAGCGCTCGAGGGGTGTGTGGATTGTTTAAATTACCTTTTCTTCCAACCCATGTCCATCACGTTTTAACAACGGATTCTCCTTTTCCAGTCTTTGGGCGAACCCGAAGGCTCAGTCGAGCCGATATCACTAAGCCTTCCGCTATCCACCTCTGCTCCTGGTGGTGCTCCTGCAGGTGACATGGGCGAGGAGGCTATCACACCCTCTGCATCGTCCAATACTCCCAACAGCCATCACCACCAACATCATGTGCCGCTGACGTCATCACCACAGTCGACCCACCGGCCAACACCACCGCTTGACTCCCCTTGCTTCCGTGATAAAGTGCTTGCCCTCTTCCACACCGTGAGTTCCTTTTCTTTTGCACACCACACTTTATGAGTTGGCTAGAATGTTTTATTTTGGATGGAAGTGGGGTGTTTTCGGTTATGCTTTTCCGCCCTGGCAGCATTATCAAGTGTACTTTTGGATAAAACTTTATTTATAAACATGTAGAGGGAAGCTGGTGAGCCAGTAGTAACTCCATCTCACCGAGATGATGATCGAAATCTACGGAGGCTGAAGAGCCATTGCGGATATATGCTTAGCTTCAGCAAATATCGTTATGATACATTATTAATGTAAAAGAGGCTCATATGTTTGCATGTCTGAATTAGCCAGACTGCTATTGATGGTTCAGTCCTTACTTTATCCACTAGTTTTGACCTAAACTCATTCTTTTAGGAGATAAATTGTATCTTAACTAAGGAAAGGAAGATGAAAGCAGTGTGCCATTTGTCATGGAATGTCAACTTTCCTATCTTCAGTCGAAATTTACACAGTGGATATAGTCCAGTGCTATTTTTTGACTGACACTATCACTTTAAACGTACTAGTTTTAACTCGTTCGACAGAATAAAATCGTCCTTTGAAATGTGTGACTATTGTCAAGAAAGTACTTCATTGAGTATCTTAGTTTTGGCTGATTTCGATTGTTAAGAGACGTCTTCTAAAAACATAATTCTTACTCGAACCATTGACCAGCTTACCATCTCATGCATTTACTCATTGAGGGCCACACGCTTACCGTGCAAGCACTTTGCTATGTTGCTCGCATCATTTTCACAACAAGTACATCGGCTAGGCATGATTTTTTGTTCATGTCCCTATACTTTCTTGAAAATGCTCCCAAGGAAAATGGCTTAAAAATAAACACGTTCATAATTTAACACTAGAGGCTGTGGGAGCTCTCGAAATCCATGCCAATTTAGTTAATAGATTAGCTGTTGCCATTGCACTACCTATCATGGGAGTCCCTTCGAGGTGTTGGGAGCAAAACTTGCGATTGTGTGCAAATGTTTTATTGGACAATTCCACTGTGCGCGTGACTAAAGTAGGCGCGTCGGCTAGCCCTGCTAGGTTCTACTCTTACCTAATCCATCGTATCCACTACCTTGATATCGTTTTTTAGACGGATGTTACGAGTTGAGTCCGACATTGCCAGTCAAGCACTTTGTACTTCAGTGTTTCGAGTTACGAACTGCGTTGTTGCATCAATGGAGGGTGCAAAATGAGACCGTCTTGTTTTAGGTTGAAGGACGTTAGCGGCCAAAGTAAACGCACCTTCCAAGCATTATTGTTGTTGCACCTTCATGGTGGAACCGTCGAAGTGCTGTGGCCTCACATGGTCTTTTTACAAACTCTTCTTCGTCAAAGCCAGTTTTCTAAATCTGCCCCTGTGTCACTGAATATCCCGGGCCATGCCAAATGAGTTTTAAGAGATGTGACATTCGCACTTTCTGTTACATCCCAGAAGATTGCTTTCTCTTAGAAAGCCGCACGGTAGATGTATGAGCAAGTGCTTTCTCAGTGAGAATGTTTCCAAAATGTGGGAATTTCTGGTGATGGCAGAACAACCAAAGTGGGTGGATGGTATCGTTATTCCCACCATTACGCTACCCATATCTTCTGTCTGATCTTTTTAATCTTACTGCCATACCGATCTCGTACTGTCTCATTTTTGTAAATAGACTCGAAGCAACTCCGGCCAATTCATAACTTTATTTTCCAAATTTATGCAAATATTTCCTCTTTAGCGCGAAAATTTCGTCAGAATGTTTACTTCGAAAAATACTTCCGTTTTTTTCATTTTTAATGTTTATCTACGCTTCATTAATATTTTATGTCAAGCTACAATCATTAAGGAAGGAAAGAAAGCTGTCAATCACTGCCACTTTGCACTTTATTACTAGTGACGGTACGTTGAACCGAGGCCAAGCAGATCTCTGCCAGTCCTTTTATGACTCTACGTTTCTAAAATGAACTGTCAACCTCTGATGAATGCATAAGCCTGACATCTGTGGGGGTTGTTAAGTACTACATCCTATCGTTTTGCTCCGTAAACAACTAAATACTACTCCTTTCCGATTTATGCATTACCAGATGTAAATTTGCTCCGGGCATGGCATCCCGGTTGTCACTAGTCATCTCAATTTTTAAAGTGGCTTTTACGGCCGTAAAATCAGCTTAGATACCTCAGTGACAGACCGATGTAGATCACTTAACCTGTGTTTCCCTTTACATGCATTTGACCCATGCTTAAATAGACGAATGGGTGGATTACTGTGTGCTCTACCCTCTTTCTGAGTCAGCACTCAGGATACTGTCTATGCGACACCACTATCTTGCCCCAGTCTAAAATGGAAGCCTGATCATTTCGTCTCACGTTTGGTTGAACCTCGCGATAGCTTCATGTCTTTGTGCACGCACATATTATATTTCGTTTGTCTGTCAATGGTCTTCTTACCGAATTTGAGTTACGCCTTCTATTGGTGAACCAAAGACTGGACTTTTATATTTGGCTATATGAAAACGATCACATTAAAGGCTAGTACTTGGACATTCAGACAGTATGTATGTCCATTTTGCTTTGGCATTTGCGGCTACCTAGAAATGTCAAATACCGATTGATGCTGTGTGCTTGATGTGTCTTAAGTCGTAGAAAGATGTTTGAAATAAAGCCAAATTCTACTTGGATTTTTCCATAAAATTGATGATGAACTGCCCGAATTCATGAGTGTGTGACTCGCTAATTCTGCGTGTTTATTCGATTCGCTTCCAGATCATTTTCTGTAGTCTGAGCCAAAATCAACCACATGCCAATGTATGAGTATCATTATTACCTTATGAGTGAATAATATAGTAGCATGATTAGTGAAATCGAACCTGGGACCCAGGGAGGGCTAAGGATATGGCGAAAAGTAGATAGGCAGTTCAGCCAGAATATAATGGCTGTTTTAACTATCTTCCACATTACGGAAATCTTTTTTAGTCTTCCGTTATTTTGCATCAACGCCTACCATCTTGCTAGTAGGCTTTTCTGATCAAAATAAATCCTCACTTTTTTGTCACAATTTAGCTCAATGTCTTTAACAATTGGGATTCACTAAATAAGAAAGGGAAATGTTAAATTGGTTTGAGTATCACCAAAAAAACTTATTTTTCCTCCCTTTCTTGCAGCTGGACAGTGACACGTTGCCTAACCTAAACAATCCCGCCACCCCAACCGAGGAAGTGCCGACCTCGACCTAACCACTTCACGCCGGCTCTAATCCCTCGATCTCTCCCACCTCCGTGTATATTCACACCCACCCACACACATATGTTACCGTAACTATTACTGCTGCTTCTCATTCATCTTGGCCTTGCCCCCCCCCCTCTCTCCTCTACACTTACACATTGACCAACTGTGAAGTCGCGTAGCCACACCGACTTGCCTCAGTCCTCTTCCCTTCCTGTCCAACGTGTATGGCGCTCTTCCCGTGCTTTTATTTAGACTTCTCCAGTCTAGGGTACTTTTTATCATTTACAAGAGATCCGGCCTCGTTTCTGCCGACTTTGTGTGCTATCTTCCTTTTTCCTCCCCCGTATTTCGTCGAATCGCTGTTTAAAATTTGCTGTGGGAGAAAGCTTGGGGGAATTCCAGGTCCTAGGCCTTCGGGAGAGGCCTTTATTTTTCTCCCTTGGAGTTATCTAGTGTAGGCATTAATTTCTACAATGGGGAACCAGTGGTCTTTGATGCCACTGTGAAGTAGTTTCGACTTTTGGCGTGCACTGCTCTGTATGGGTATCGTGTCCAAGGTTAGATTAGTTTTCATTGCTAAGTTAAGGCTATCCAAGCTAATAAGTTACAAAAAGTCCCTTGGGATTATTGTCCGTCTGTCTCTTTGTGAAGCTATTTTTATTGGCCTAACCTTAATGTCAGGCAGTAGAGTAGGCACGAAATCCGTTTCTGCGGTGGAATGATTATTTGTGGTGCCAAATGCCTGCGACGGGTTTTGCCTGGGAATCTGGATAAGTATTTTCAAAATAGAACATATAAATGTCTTGGATTAGAATTCAATGCAAATTACCGAAACCATTTTCAATTTGGAATGGAGATACTTCTCGACTCCTACTTTTGAGCATTTCAAAGATTTGCTCTAAAATGACAGGGTGGTTATCATTGTTATGGCATTTGAAGCGAAAATATTATTGCTAAACTTACGGTGCATTTGAGGTAGGTAAGGAGGAGTAAATCGTAATAAATAAATCTGATTACATCATATTTCACTACTGTAATAGAGTGAGGTGTTTCGATTTCGATATGTAAATATCTAAAAAGGAACCATTAACAATGCCCTAAAGTCAGATTAGAACTTTACCAGTATCTTGGCTGACTTATTAAATTCCAGGAATTTTAAGTGCGACAGGTAATATAGGTATGTACAGGAAGGCAGCACACGCCATGAAACATAAATCCGTAACATTCGTTATTACTTTGACAAATGAAATTGCCGAATACTCCTAGTCAGTGGCTAGTAAGGTGCTGGTTCAAATTATTTAAAATTAAACTGAAAGAATTTAGCAATGTTATAACCTATTTTTTACTCATCCCAGGGATGTGATGAATATAAATCAGTTGCTCAGACGCTCAATTTCAGCGCTTATTTTAATTACCACGGGAATGAATACTCCCAAAGCCGATACAAATTACTTGTTGCATGCCGCAAATCTAAAAATAGATGAAGTAAAAGCAAAGCTTAACTTACTTGGTAAAATGTGCTTGTTATATGTGTCAAGAGGGTGATCGAAAGGCATATTACGAAAGCGCCTTACAGGCCCTAACCGATGGTAAAAAGAAAATAGTTGAAATACGACTCGAAAATGCAAATTTAAGAAACACACTAAGAGAGAAACTCGCGGTACAAGTGGTTTTAAAATGGACTATCTTGTTAGGCAGATGAACATATTATTAACCAAGTTTTTCAAACTAAACCCGAAGAGCGAGCAATGCTCAACAATAAATCCAGTATTGTACGTTAAATCTAGGTAGCTATAAAATCTAAGGAAGCTCTGGATACAATGGATTATCACACCTGTGATGCAATGAAAAGACTAAATGCGCTGCGGCATCAGACCAATAAGAAAATTGAAAACCTTAATCATCTAAAGCGCAAATATTGCGAGACTTATGATGCCAAAATTCAACTGGATAAAATGCTGAACATCAGCGGTGTGGGAAAGATCTTAAGAGATCTTGACAATCGACTTGACAAAGCAAAGCTAAAATGTGAAGAAGCTGACCACATCTATCGCGCATATAAGCAAATCAAAGAAAAATTGGAAGAGGTATGAATTTTAAGAGGATTTTTATTCATCTAGGAGCAATTAACTTTTCCTGCTTGTCTAGAAAATCTGGAAAACCAAATTAAAGACTCCAAGAAGGAGTTAGAAAAGCTTCAACGAATGCACTATGACGCCATGCTAGCCAAAGACTCTGCCCTAAGGGAGCTAAAATTTAGGGAGGAAAAAAATAAAAACGACCGGAGACGGCGAGATATTGAAATTTCTGCCCTACGAAAAGCTGCTGAAGATAAACGAAGCAAAGCGGATTTTGGCGAGAAAAAGCTGGTATGCCTTCTCTTAAACTAGTATACATTATGACCCACGAGTAAATTTTGTGTGTTGATAATAATGACAATTTATATTTAAATGCGCATTCATAGTTTTTTCAAAATGTTTGCTTCAATGATGCTCTTTGTTCGCTTTGACTAAGCTTTGCTTACATTCGAAACGCAAAAGGGATTATAAAACCTAAAGTTATTTTTGGTTCCTTACTTTCTTCTGTTATAGTGTAAAATCCACTCCTAATTTCTCCCCATTTCAATTCAAAATAGTAGCTGTATACATTAATGTTTGTGGATCTTAGATGACTGTCTCTTCCTCAGAGGATGGTCACAGTTACTTGCCTTACGGTGCTTTCGGTCCAAAGGAGGAACAACTGCAAAAGATTAAAATGTACGAAGATATGTATCGTAAGATTCGTGATGTCACAGGAGTACAAGATGTGGTTAAAATGGTGGCTCGATTCGAATCACAGCTTGAAACGATGGAACATCTAAATACGCTGAAAACTGAGGGCGAAACAGTAATAGCTGAACTGCAAAGTCAGTTCAAGAATTTAAAAATGGAACTGGACGATCTTAAGTACACAGGCGAGTCCGAATTAGAGGGGTACGTTGTCCAAATTGATTAAAATATATTCTATTGATAAATATTTAAGTAGTAATGTTGCTTTATAGTAACCAGAAGTTGGTCAAGGAGTACGAGGAGAAAGTGAAGGAGGTGACGGCGGAGCGTGATGCCCTTCAGCAACAACTGGACGAAGTGAGTAGCCTCATAGTTCATTGCAAAGCCGGAATGATCCACATCTGTGAGAAGTTAGAGGACGTGGATGTGCCCATTCCCGAGGTGGATAAGTCGGTGTTGCCAGCTGAGGGTGCGGGCGCCTCGACCACCAAATTGGCCGAAGACGGCAGTGGCGGTGTGGAGAGGATAAGAGAATCTGAGCAGTCCGACGAAACGATCGCATTAATCAGCCTATGCTTGGAGAAGGTGAAAGGTCTCCTCGAGTCAATAAAACGCTATGATTACGATAAGATGATTGACAAAATACAGGAGACTGCAGTAAGTTTTGTTTCGAGTCGGAACCCTATATGACATGAATTTCACACCATTTAGACATTTTGCTTAATTGGCCATTATACTTGGGTTTTGCTTCCAAATTGTTAAGTCTGGCTCTGTTTTATATGTTTCTATTTTTTTATTTTACTTTACTTACAATCATTTAAGTGGATTAATATCGTAAGTTACGAGGAGTCATAAGCGTCATGCAAAATTCCTTGTGATTCATTTAAATTATGAGGTGACAGACGATTAGGGCTATGTGCTTATTCGGCTCTCTTATTGTGAAAACCTGGCGGAAAGGGGAGGTGTCAACTAAACACGATTTTCCTTGTGACAGTCTTTAATCAGGTTCTGTCTAACCATCGTTTAGAGACGGACGATCCTCAGCACGAGCGAGGTGAGTATCGTTCAATGTTTTCTCCCATTTTTCAAAATTTCATCAGCGGTCCTGATATCGTTTGTTTGAAGTCGCGGTTCATGGCATTGTTTCAGCAAACTACTGCCAATCAACTTCGGTTTTTTGTGTAAAATTTTAGTTCTTTGGGGCTACAGAGGCTAAAGTACCAGAATTCAACATGCGAGTCCCTATCTCTCAAGACCTAGACAGCGGGTCTAATGAAGGTTAGTCCTTTTTACCTGTTTTTCACTCATGTGTATTTATTCTTTACTACATCCTCACAAAACGAATTTCTTTTGCAAGTTCTTGAGTTCTCTTCCTTACTTATAGCCTATGTTTGCATTAAGTTGATTTCACTCTACAATACCATATAACCGTGATCAACTTGTGACTTTCACATTAAGTAAAATCAACAAAGCATCGACATTAACGGGTGTTTGTGGGTGATGTCAGAGCTGATTTGTACAGCCTCAAAATAGTTTCATTGTGTTGACTAAGTGTTTTCCAGGATTGAAACTATTTTGCAGGCAAGGCACTTTTTTCACATTTTGATTTATCCTTTGATAAAGTAACGCTTGAAATTTGAGTTTTAAATTTTTGACTGTCTATGCAGAAACAAAAGCTTTTTTTGACTATGAGGATTGGAATTCGGTACCCTTGAATGTCAAAGCCAAAGTTTAATTTTTTGATGGAACACCCAGTAGACAGTGTGACGCCTCGCGACCATCACTTGGATGTCTGTCTGGCTGTGGGCTGCGAAGCTTAATCGCATGGGAGGGCTAGTGATGTGTCCAGATGGTGGGACCGGATTTTACCACCACCCCCACCAACCAGATGGGAAGGCGTGAAACAGCCGACTAGTCACTTTCCCTAATAAAACCGAGTCTCACATTTGATAGTAGGTGGTAGGACCAGTTTATTCCTCAGGATTTGAATGGTAAGAGATTTGCAACCCCTCGTTAAAAGTCTACCATATTTAGAATTTCTAAATGCTGCTGTAAGCAGGCTGAAAACACCGATGACTTCTTCAGAACCATTTGTAATTAAAATGGGGAAGTACTAACTAAAAACTGTGATGAGTCTGTCAGGCAGCGGCGTACCATGTCGATTTCAATCCACTTTCTACACCTCAATCCACTTAATGCGGAGTGCAGAAATCGTTCTGATTAAAAAGCAGGTTCTTCAGTCCGTTGGCAATTTATGGGATTAAAGCTGTATAAAAGATTTCATTGGGAAATATTTGCCTTTTCCAGCTATACGAGACCTTCCTTTAAAAGTAAGAAGACATTATCCTCGTATAGAATACTTTTTGCCTATATATGGCAGGGCTTGAGGCTACTGGCATGGTCCAGGGGCCAGGCCGCACGGAGGGGACATATCGGCGGGCACCTAAGTGACCTGCTACCAAAATTGAGAGCTAAATAAGCAGTTAAATTACCACTTTTTTCAATTCTTGCTTCGGTTTTGCCCAGTCTCCCTTTTCTAACATTGTCGGTTTATGGCAAAACGGAAATAAATCGATTTTTGAATAAAAATAAAGAGGTTAGATAGCTTCTTCATCAACTTCATTGAACATGTTAGTTACACTGTTTTATAACTCTTAACTATGAAGAAAATTTTTAAATTAATCGGTTTGGCTGTTACACTTTTATAAAACCACCCTCTTTTTAGCTTTGCTCAGACATCCTTCTCGGTTACCGTTGGATAAATTCAATCTGAATAAAAACTCATTAAAACCTCGATTTTAGTCTACTTTGATAATAGTTCTCTATAGATTTACTCCACCCTTACCCTATTTTGGAGTGTTCACACAATATGGCCCAGAAATACACCATTCCTTTACCAACGACATAACCTAGAAACTTTTTTGAAAGATTGATGCGTCTAAGACTGGATTCCTAGACTGCCCATAAACAAAACAATTGACAGTCTGATTAATTGTTCTGCCTTATGATGTCCGAAGTAATAAAACGTTCATTATAAGCGTCGATGAAGAAGCTCAAAAGGAGAGAGCTTTGTGGTAGGATCACACTATCATTAACTGTATGCCAGTTTCCTGTGATTGTGACCCTGTAGTGATAGTGTGGATCCGTTCTCGTGCCATCTGTATCCCATTAATATCCCAGGTGCCCTTTGCGTCGATGATAAAGCCACGATCGACGATCATTGTGGTGCAGAACCATAATACAAGTAATTTTTGCAGAGATTTTGAGAGGAGTTGTTTAAAAGCCCCTTTTTCTCATTGCAGATAACGACAGTGTACTCTACGAAGACGATGACGACGGAGCAATGAGTCGAAACGCGATGAAGAAACAGTCGCAGCAGATTGTCGAAATGCGTACCAAGAAACGACCTGCTGGAGACAAGGCGAAGAAGGGTCGTTAGAATGCCACAGCCACCATCAATCCTAGTCTAGACAGGACCACATATAGGGATGTCAACCCCTTTCGCTAATGTAGCACTTTCTGTCCAAGGCCAAAAAATGGATAATAAAGTTGCACCAAGAAAGAGGGAGAAAGGGGAAGAGCAAGACAATATTTTCATGGTGACAACAGCCTCCTTCATCACTGGGGTTGCTGTAAAACCTAAAACCGTAATGTCTTCGTTTTACAGCCTGCGTGAAATGGTACATTTGTTGTTTGGATTTTGAAAGGGCGTGGCGGGGGTTGGTTGATTGGTTCTAAAAGTACATCCACACAGGTTTAATTACCTGTGCTTCCCGAATGAATGATGTCTTTTCCTTCAAGAGTATAACGACCGTTATTAATTAGAAAATGAAAAAAATCCACATGAGTAATTCCACCTTCTTCATGCACATAGACATGGGGTGAGATGAATAAACGTTTACAAGTCTTTGTGATAAATGTTTAGAGATCAATGTGTGGGAAATTTGAACTCGGCGCATTTTTTGATACAGCACTGAGAGTTTGAAATCTGTGGAAAAAAGGGGACACAGTCCTCATGAAATGGAGGCAAGTGTGTGCGCCCGACTTCGAATTTCTATTTCAAAGACCATTGGCCCAGTTAAGCTTTATAGGCCCTGTGTTTTGGAAGGCCTATATGGCAGATGAAACGCATCGTTTACCACATCGCTTCAACAACTGCCGATTTTTGCATTAGCTTTCTTGCGGCAGCGCCATATTACAGGACAAATAACTTTACGCTTTTTAACAATGTTTTCTGTGTTAATCATTTTAAGAAAATTGACAGTTTTAAAAGGCCTACGCAAACGAGGTGTTTTAAGACCGTTCCTTCGCACTGATAGATCTTCCTGCCCCGAAGCTGCGCAAGTAGTTATTAAGAGCCAGAACATGCGTGAAAGCTTGGCAAGGGATCGAGACTATTTCAACTAATAAAAAGCTAAAACGTCAGTCACATTTATTTATAATTGAAATGTACAAAGTGGTGTTTTGAGCACTTTTGTTGCTATGGCCATTTATGGCGCTAATCAGGTGAACCAAAATTCACGCGGTTTTTGATCTATCTCAATACAGTGGCTGTATTTTAGTCGCAGAGACTTGCCCAAAGCTCGCCATTATCTATATTCATCCATCTGTAAGGTACAAAAAGGTGTCTGTCATTCTGTCGGTACGCCAGTTTTTACTGCGGTCTGTGCTGCTTCCCTCATACATGCAACTCACATTTGACAAAAGGTTAACTGATATCAGCAAGCACAAACGCCTCCTCGTTATGCATCGATGCAGTGCAAAACTATAGTTTTGTGCAATTGCTAACTGCTTTTACAACTGCGCCGCTAATAAACCGAGAGACTCCATCATGGAATCGGACAGCAAAGCAATCCACGCAGGAAAATACCCCTGTTGTGTCTCCAATGTTGCAGAAAATTGACAGTAATGTTAAAATACCAGTCTGATGGGGCAGCAATAACAAAGATGTGAGAGCCATTCAATAAATTGGTCACCGGCATTGGAAGAAACATTGACAAAAATAATAAAGGAAGGGACTACCCATGTGTATTCAATAAAATATCAGCTACCGTTAGTTAAACTCTTCCCAGGGTCGAGAAAGAGGAAGCAGTATGACTTCCATTGTTCGCTCGCAATCTTGGACGAGGAGTGATTGAATTACGGTGCAACAGTCGCTTCCTGATACATCACCTGAAGCATGCAGTTTTGCAATAGACAAGGATTGACCTGAATATTTGTTATTTCTTGTAGCTTCCAAAGGAAGTCATCCCAATGGGTAATCCTGTGTTATACCATCTCATCGCCATAATTGGCTTTCACGGGAGAAAGATCCCAATCGGGTAGCTTATGAGGAAGCCCGTTAGAAGCTGCTGTCTTCATGGAGCCACATAGAGAAGCAAAGTTAGACAGCAGCTGCCTCCTAATGGGCTTTCCTTCTTGGGGCCAGACGACAAAGCCAAAGATTTCTACCCCTTTGTCCCACTCAAGGCTGACTCCCTTTGGTTTCTAGGGCCTAATGTCCAAGATATAATGCTTTGCCTGCCTCCGGGAGATTTATTGTCACTTCTAAAACATTACAAAAGAACTCCGTCAAGCACTTCTTAAGGAATTTGTTCAACTTTGTTGACTAGGGACTAACTCAGTTTGCAGCCATTGATGTAGAAGGGTCATTTTGTCAAACTAATTATCCAGATACCTAGTCTGTCCATTTGCCAATAAAATGGCTTACCTTGAGGCCATAGTAAACAAGAGAACGAGATATCCTCAAACGCTTGGAATGTCATGTGACAGAACATAGAGGCGCAGCTCAAATGACCATCAGGTTAACAAAGGGATCTCATTCTACCCTTGTCAGCAGGAGGCACCCTCACTTGGGGAATGTTTATTCGATACCCGTCTCTTGGATAGAGCAGTGTTCTCTAAGTCTTGAGAGGACACGGCTCGTCGAGGAGTCATCCAGGTCAATAAGCACTATTCTAGCATTGAATAAACCTAAAGAGTGTCGATTCTAACCAAAATGTAAATTTCGCCGTCATCTGCTGGCGGCAGTGGCACCTCTTTCAGTTCCAACAACTTGTGTGGGTTCAAATGTGAGTGCCCCAGGAGCTTAAACTTTTAAAGGACATTTCTGTACTAAGTTGGATGCAGCAGAATGGCTTTATCGTAGTCGGTCGTCACCAAGTTAAAAAAAATCACACTAGCTTATAAAGAAGCTTCACCACTGCTTCTTTACGCCACACGGAACTGGCGATTGGGAAGTTCCATGGAAGCTTGAACAAAGAAAGTTGATTTCAAGCAGTTAAAGCCCTTTAAAATTCGATTGCACTGAATTCATTTAAGATGTCTAGCCAACAGGGGTCTACATCATAGCAGACAGCGAGTCAACGCGATTTTGGATAGCATCTATCTTCTCAGAATGATGCAGTTTAGGCGGACAAGTTATATAGCCATTTCACATCTTTCAGCTATCTTCCCAATAATCGAGGCGGTGAAGGAAGAGGTTTTGAAATTGATCCTGTTGCTACTTATACAACTTTCAAGAGGCAGACCTGGAGACAACAAAGTCATTGGAACAAACAGACTGTTGAATCAAATGGCAATCATATCTACTTCGTGCTGTTGTTTGTGCAAGTCTACAATTCTGGTCATCAATTTACTCCCACAGGCATACATGCACGATGAGGGCAGAAAACAATAACCGTTAATCAAACCATCCAAGTAGGAAAACACGTTTATTCCATTTGTTGTGGTTCTAAGGGTGAAATAATCACATAAAGGCCAACAGAAACCCGACAGTTAAGTTGCGGAAGTCATTCTGACATGGCAGTAATGGTAACTGCAACAGCGGTGATGGAAGTGTCACTATAATTTAAACGCTTTCACCAAAAAGGGAAAAGAGAGAGGAGAGAAGGCAACCGAGCAATAAAGCAACTACTGTTGATGCTTAAGAACATTTCTTTGGTTCTCGTCAAACAAGGAGTTTCAAAATTTGCTGTGGTGACCTTACACCTCGCATCACGTTAAGGTCAGATGTCGTATGCGTTTTTTTGACAAGTGGAAAATCTGCATCACTTCCCCCATAAAGAACTTCGGTTTCCGGTTATTATAGAAATATGAGTTTTGAATCAGCGTTTCGCTAGCCTGATTTTAGTCAATTGAAATTTAAAGTGAATAAACAGCTGGATTCTAAATAGCTTCGTGAAGTTGGTACCAAATTGTTTATTTGCACTCAGTACCACAGAGTATTGGACGCCGTTTTTTGCAACCATTCTGGGTTAAATCAGCAGTAAATTAAAAAAGTAGATCTTTTGAATAAGCAATATTGAGATCTTTCAAATGTGGGCTAAATTGCCCCCATCAAACGCTGACTCCCTCCTATACCCGACGATCGGGAGTGATGAGCGTTGCGGTCAGCAACATCTTGATCCCTGACCTTTACTGCCAACAGCTATCCGTCTTGCTGGCCTAACCGCTGGCTCCATTAATTCACCCTAAAGCACTTCAATTTACATCGTTCTGAGAGGGTACAAACTTCATTTGTTTATGCTGATATTCATCTAAGGCCATTTGTAGCACAAGTTTGCGCATTTAATATTTAATATTCTAAAACCTGCAATTTCCGTACATTACATCAAACTGCATTCTTAATCTCTTAAGGGAGGCCTGTGAAGTATTTGCTCAGTATCAAAACCGATTAAATTTTAACTGGAAGATCTATATAGTGGAAAAATTCGTGGGAGGCTCCACCTTGCAAGGTACCATGTGGATTGACTTCGATCAAAAGCGCCATCTCTCATCATAGCACTACCGTGCCAAAAGGACTTATGAAACTAATGCCAGGGTGCGATATAATAACAGACATTTATAAATACAACCAGTACCATAGTGGAAGAATTTTTTCATTTGCTTAGTTATTCGTTTAGTTCCTCAGGCACATTAAGGGTTCATCTTTGTACTTCCGGTGGGTGGAATGGCCTACTGGCCATGCCATTAGCTCTCCAATCCTTCCGAACATCGTTAGCACATTCTGCCCTGGTATTTTGTCTTTTTTTAACTTCATTGAAGACTCAGGAAGCTACGTCGGTAGCAGAGGCAAATGTGCCTAATTATAAAGGCCAACTATCCTGATTTCTACCACCGAGAGCTAAACATTAGCGTACCAAAAGATGGATATATACTGTAGATGAGGTGACGGCCAACTTTAGCAACTACTTTAGTCCAGTCTTCTATAGGAATGGTATTAACAACTCAGGTAGCACTACCCGTCAACGGTCTAAAAAGGCTCGTGAAGGAGATGTGTACGGTACCTGTGTGAATATGTCAATTATCCACTGGCTGGATAAAACTTGGATAGGTATGGCCAAGCAGTGTTGAAGAGAAAATAAATTGGCAAGGAGAACCAGACGCAAAGCCCTATCTCCACAAAACTATTTCAAACCCTTTATAATATTGTATAACTCTGCCTTTTGGGCGATGGACACGCGTAATGGTCTGCACATTTCCCCTCACCCTAACACACTTCCCAAACAGGGCGAAAATCCAGATCCAGTGGAATTCCCAAGGAAGATCAGCAAAGTTGCAGTCAGATATCTCAGTGGCGCGCAAATTCGATTGCTGGCGAGGTCGTTTTGTCTTCAGGAAAGGCCTGCCGTGCTATGCATAGTACTAGCGCCACTATCTTCTCAAACATGCATGATTGAATCGGGATAATCGCACAGTAGGTGTAAACACACTACTCCTGTCGTGTTTTGAATTCACTAGATGTATCTGCGTGATTTTTGGATTTGCCCCGCCTGTCATCCTCCTAGCATTGCCCAACCTTAGGCACTTGACGGGAAGCCTTCGCTAAGAGTGCAAAAGCACTACACTGCCACTGAGCCAAAGGTACTAAGGTTATCCAATAAAACCAGGCCTTCTCAGTTTACAGTCATTTCAGTGTAATCTGAATTTTTTTTCTCGCAGCCCCTGCACAACAAATCCAGCGCTTAAACATCTGTCAGTGCGGCTAAATCGTCCTAGACCTTCCCAGGCAGTCGTTTGGGCATCCGGTACATAACATCACAGTCCCGAATGACTGCTATAACTATTTTTACATGAAAAAACTGACTTCTGTGCGTCACTCGCATGCTGCACGAGTCGAGGACGCAGGCCGGGAGCCGCCATTGGCCAAGATCATCGCTGAGGTAGATACACAATCACATTCGAAAGCCCTCACTGATAAGTGGCTTATCGGCCCACCACCGTACTGTCTGAGGTCTTCAGAAGATATAACCATACGACTTCCGCGCCTTTGTTCTCAATGTACTTCATTAGCACACGTCGTTCGCCGCCCCGACGGACGATGGCTGAGTCAGACCGGCTCACTACGCATGCAGGGCCACCAGCATCATGGGACGGCCTCTGCTTATGCCTTACGTGACACTGGTGCAATGGCATCAGGTAAAACAAGTGATCCGGGTTTGACTTGAATGACCCCCACGCAACCATAATGTAAGAAGACTCAATAGGAAAGCAAACACGGTACGCTGTTTTATTGGCAGATGATTGCCACCTCTCTAGTGACATCTTAGAATGCAGTGTGTCAGTGTTTGTATGATTAAAAACACATTGTTTATGTCAATATATATACTTAAAATTAGTAAAATCGCACCATTTTGTGTTCCCGCCCATTTTGCCCTCCTCGCTTGTCCCCATCAAGGGAAAAAAACTTGACTATTCAATGAACTTAAAAAGATAATGAAGAAGATGATAAGAAGGGAAGGAGACAGTCGTTGCTGTGCCACTGAAGCAGACAATTCGTAACTCGAAAACTTTGGGAGCGAAGCGGAGCGTGGCGCGTCTTGTCAGCTCTTGGAGGTGCAAAAAATGGGAAGATGGCGCTTCACTTAAAAGGCTCAACGTCTCGGTCCGAGCTGATACAATCTGATCAGAGTGATGCTTGTTGTCCTTTTTCTATCGCAGAGGCTGAAGAGGGTCGAGGAGGGAAGGAGGAGCAATCAGGGGCAGGAGGAGGGGAATTGTCGATGCGGCATTGGGAACGGTGGAAACAGTGGAGAAGGAGGGAAACTGGCAATCTACAAGGGAAGAGTATCACTTCGACCCAACCAGGTGTCGGTCCTCGCGTTAAAAAGCTTCCTGTGTGTACGTGTGTGAGCGCGCGTCACAATGACAAGCCATTTGTTCTGCCTCCGAATAATGATGAATGCGCTTTGTGTGCGCATACGTCTAGACAAATGGCTTATGAGGACCGGACCTTAAGGGTCTACCACAGAAGCTATTGGATGAATGATAATAGCGCTGTCCCTCCGCCTCTCACGCAGATGCTATGCTAATGATTAATCTCTGTCGCTGTAGCCCTAATTTATTATCAATTTAGCTGTCTGGTTTCTGCAATCTCCGCCACAAAACATTCCCCTTTCATTCATTCTACCTAAAAAGCATTTTGGTCCCATAAAAAACAGTCGGAATTAAATAACACTTTCCCCCAGCGCATCGAAAGGTAATAGCTGTGCTGACCACTTTTAAAAGCCTTAATCTTCGGACCAATTAATTCTTTTAAAGGCTATTTAACAGGCTGTTGCAGTTTTGCTTCCTCTGCGATTTGAAAATGCAACTCCCTGAGTTGGTCCAAAATAGCTCTTGCAAGAACGTTATTAATTCTTAACTGTAATTTTCACCAGAGCAAAGTCAAAAATCACGATTAATCGCGTAATTAATGCGCGGATTTTCAAGATCTATATAAACTGTTTTAAGTGATCCAATCACTCCATACCCCTTAACCCACCTTGAAGTTAAGGGGCAAGTGTGCAGTTTAGGTCATAAAATACTAGTATCGCTCGCCAAATGCAATGAAAAGAACATCTGCGACAAGGTCGAACAATGAGAGGAGGACTCTCGTTCAAAACCCAATAGATTTGCCAGGTCTGACTATCCACAGGCATAAACAGAGCACTAAAAACTGACTTTTCCTGTAAAGTAGGTGCTAGGAGAAGTGTGGGTAACCTACTCAATAGTAAATTATTGTTCTTCTCGATGTGGCTCTTGCATCACCGCTCTCTCGTATTTATTCAACTTAGTGATTATAGACGCCCATCATTTCGGAGGGATGGTGGTATTGACCACCGAGAGCACTGCCGTTGAGTACAATGCTCCCACCACCGCCGCTTCCATGGACGGTGTAGGCACCACCACCCCCGCCACTAGTGAATGGCGGAGGTGGAGGACCTGTGCTGTTCGAGGCGCCGCTGATGAGAGACCGCGAGTAGGCACTGGCTGAGTTGCCAGAAGAGGAAAGTCCGCTCCGATGCGATCGTGAGTCCAGTGGGGTTGGGGGTGGCGCAGCGACCATTCGAGAGCCGCAGGACTCTCCAGTGGTCGTGCTGGTCACACTAACTGGGTACACAGTGCCGTTGGCCCCACCCCCTCCTCCTCCGCCACCTCCTACTCCGGTGGTGGGAGGGAAGAGCTGACGCGAGGGTGGCGGCGGACCATCTTTACCCATCACAAAGTTGTTTGCCGGTGAGTAGGTCTTGGCACTGCCATTGTTACGGTAGTTGCTAAAGTTCTGCATTACCCCCAAGTCAGTGGCGGAGGTATCGTTAGGTGAACTTGTGGGAGCCCGAGAACCTGTTGTCATCATCTCGTCGTTGAGGAGGAGCACGCAGTTGTTGTCCTGAGTCAGGGACGGTCCACCTTGAGCTATCAGGTGACCGGATTCCGGCGTCTTAGCTATAAAATCATCAAAAAAGTGACCCTACTGTCTCACGCACATCTAGAAGGAAAGAGAAGAGACCGTCGCTTACCATTCTGGGCTCGATGGCGCCGATTTTTGAAGTACCTAACGCTGCAGTACACTGTAAGCCCAAAGATTAAGCCTAGATAGGCAATTGCGCAGTTCACAACAATAACGATTGTCCTCGCCATGCCCGGACTCAACGTCTCCTCTCCATGCTCCAGCTTGGCATATTCGTGGGGAGCTGAAAGCAAGATGAAGGTGAGATTAATTCAGAAGAGTACTAACAAATGCTAATTATGTGATCAATAGTGATGGTTGTTTGACTCACTGAGAACACTGACGTGAACACCCTGACGAGTTTGAATGGCATGTTTATTGCCAGCAATGCATATGTACTCTGCTTCATCCTTCAATAGAACCTGATTGATTACAAGGCTCCCGTTAGGGAGAACTTGGATTCGATCGTCAAGGGGTCCGGGGTTGATTAGAGAGCCTCCTGCATCCTCAACTCCTGCCCGTCCGGGGTCGAAGACATTCTCCAAAATGCTCTCTGTATTTGTCTGGCCCGACATTAGTGCAGAGTAAATGAAGGGATCTCGAATGTTCGGCCTCTTTACGATCCAACTTATCTGTGGCCGAGGATCTCCTGATGCCTTACAGTTCAACACCAGACGACTTCCCTCTTGGATAGTTTGATTCGTGCTGATGTCAGAGATCCGTGGTTTCTCTGAAAGTGAAAACGAAAACTTTAACTTCCTCTGGTTTAGGCTTGGGCTAGACTTTGCTCCTAGAAAAGTGTCCTACCTCCCACGATGACTTTGACGTTCATCTGGATTTCTTCATCTCGGTAGTTCGACCTGGCCACGCAAACATACTCTCCAGCATCCTGCTTTTGAACATACTGAAAGATGAGCACACCATTCTCAACCTGGTTGGGTTTCTGGATGGACTCAAGGCCGTTGACAGTTTTACGAAACCAGTCTACGTTGAGTTGGCCGTAACCACGCACCTTGCAGGTTAGCTTGCCCTGAACATTTACCTCGAGGAAGTGCTCCTTGATTTCGCGGACGAATTGCAGCCGACCGCGAATCTCTATGTGTTGCATCTGACCTGGGAACTTCCTGGGGTAGCCGTCGGTGATGACGAAACACTGATAGCGTCCTTGATGATCCACGGTCACATGCGGTAGACGCAAGAGTTCGCCATCACCCTCCGCCAAAATGTCCTAGAATTACCAGCCCCAAAAATGGGTAATTTTATTTGGTATGCGAAACTCCACTTGAATGCCTTTATCCTCTATTTTGAAGAATTTAATCAAGCACGAGGATAGGAATGACCGGCGCAAAAACACTCGCTTCTAATTAGCACTCCGTGTGTGTTCCCTTTTTAGCACAGCGACAGATGGAATCAAGGGTGAAAACACACTCAAGGAGCTAAGAGAATAGTAAGATAACGAATGTGTCTACTTTTTAGGGACAGAAAAAGTGCAAAATTTTTCTATTAGAGGGAGTGACTAATGGCAGCAATAACAATGCAGCAAACAGGTGGGCCGTAAAGACCATTACTACTGCCACTTCTGGTCTCATAGTCAGTTTCTGGAAGTAGGACTAATAGAAGAGAGAGACTGCGCGGTAGTAAGGTTCTCACATTTCCGTAGTTGACCAGGGGTCGACCGTCCTTCTCCCAGTAAATTCGACTTCCAGGAATGGCGCGTCGTCGAATTTGACAGCTGAGCATGAGAGGCTCACCCTCGTCTAAAGTCTGTGATTCTTTTGCCGGTTCGAATTCGGGAGGGACTGAAATGGAGTAAGGTGAAAATAAGCAATTCTATTTGTGGAGGCGTTAAACTATGGTAGTGATGTCAGAACGATGTACTCACACGAGACCATAATCTGGAAGGGCACAGAGACACGACCAGCGACACTAGAGAGAACCATTTCGTAGGCGTCGCTGTCCTCTTCTCTGGCGTCCTTGATCACCAAGTGCCGCCCATTCTTCACGTAAATTAGCATATTTGCGCCAACTTGATTGCTGGATCCCGGGAGTATCCTTGTGGGCTCCTCGTGACCTGATGACAGCCGGAACCATCTGAAAAGGGAAAACACACTACCTGCACTGGCAACCAAAAATGAACTTCTCTCCTACAGCTGCTATTCAATGGCTACAAAAAATGGAATTTCAATGAGGCATACATAATATCTCTATTTATCATTCAAGTAATCATTCAGCTATGTACACCAGCCCATGCATGGATGTTCGACTACTGGACAACACCATAAGGCAAGCTGAGTCGATTTCTGCTTCATTTTAGCGTGATGCTATGACTCCCACCAATAGGGAGAATTCTGCATTTCGAACATCTCAGAATTTCATCTAAACAGCGACGCCTTGGACATTTTGACGTAACACACAAATTGCTGATGGAAATTACTATATACTAAGGTGACAAAAGCATGATGTGGCCGAATGAGGTTATTGTAAAGCACAACAGCTTTGAATTTTTATTCACCTGATTTCTCCTCACAATTTTTGATAAATGTAAAAGATTAATAAGTTGAGGTAAACCGCATGTATTACTGCCTGACAAATCCTCCTTTAAAAGTACCACCAGTATTATGGAAATTTTTAACACTAGACTAGGTGGTCTATTTGAATTTTAGGCAAAGCGACCAGGAATTCCAGAGGTTAGAACACATAGGCAACCAATTAAGTTGCGCTAGCATAACCAGGAGGAGGCTGCAGGAGACCACTTTACGCACACTGTTCACATACTGGGAAAATATATTCCGCTTGCTCCCTGCACATAAACAGCACTTTCTCTATGTGTAATGGGTGATTCTGACACTCCCACACACCCTAGTCCCAGCAGTATTGAATAAGAATCTCCAAAAGACCATTTACCAATCGCGTTTACGTGAGCTTTAGCCGCCATCATGATAAAAAGGCGGCAGCTGACACAACAAACACAACGCCTTCCTGTAAACAGTTTAACTCACTCAATTTGTGGAGGGGGATTCGAAATGTTCTCGGCGGTGTAGGACTGCGAGGGAGTCAGATCCTCGTAGTATCGAAGCTCCAGCCTCTCGCCTAACCGAATCGCCAGCGGCTGATTTTGTCGTGGACGGGGTGCGAAGTTAGAGGGTTTTGGGGTAAAGAGTTCTACAGGGAAAGAACAGCAAAAAGAAGCCCACCGCTTAATCAAAGCAGAGAGGAGAGGCGCTTAATGTTCAGCTTAAATGGGCAACTGGTAGAACGTGTTTAAATATCAGTGATTGCCATAAAGATGCGATTGGCAAAACATGATCTCTAAAAACCTCGCTACTTGCGTGCAGTTCTACTAAACGTGAAATGAGGCGAGGCTGTTAAATCTGCGCCGCAAGCCTGGTCACTTTTATGAGGCATGTTTTTCTCAATGGACATGCAAAGGCACCAATCCCTCCTGAACAAATCTTAAGTCCAGTGTTTTTATCAATGGATGCTCGGTTCAAAACTTCAAAGTACCATTTTAATTGTGGGGAACGCTGAGTCTCTATAACGAGGCTATACGCACCATCAGATCTTCTGATAACTAAAATTGAAAACGCTAAAAAATTGTATAACTTACCCCAAAAGAACTATAAGCAAAAGTATGGAAAAATTAATCTATTTGATGTCCATGATTAGTTAATGGATGAATTCTAGATCGCATGGTTCGATCAAGAGATGACATTAAAGGCCATTGTAAAGGATGTAGCTTGAGGTTGCCATGAAAAGAGGAATATATACATGCAAAAGTCTTTCTTATACCCACCGAAAACTTCTGAGCTCATTCTTAAAATTCACATTAAAACCACTGAAAAATGGTTTCAGTAAATGGAGAAATGGACGAATCTGAGATGAATTGAAGAACGCATGGATATATGAATAGTAGATGAATCGATGGCATCAGAATGAATGAAAAGACAAAAAATTGGACTGATGGGCTCATGGACTCGAAATAGATTGATAGGCGATTCCAAGGTGGACATCGAGGTAGAAGTGAGAAGTGAGGTGATTTCTTACCCGCCAAATAGACCTGAAAGACGTAGAAATAGCGCTCGGAAGTGGTAGGGACATTAACCTCGCAGGTATAGAAGTTGGCGTGAACGGGTTTGAAACGGTCAATGATGAGAATGGAGTCGGCCTCGCCCATCGGCCGCACGGAGGGCAGGGAGGTGATGGGCTGCTGTTGTTCGCCGAGCCGTGTCATGAAGCCCCAAACCACTATCACTGGACCGTCTTCTGGCGCTGCTGGTGGACGCGGACACACCAGCTCCGTCGACAGTTCCGCCAATGCGTACTTTAGGAAGGCCTTGCCTGAAACACTTGTGTTCACTCTCGGTAAATCTTCGGCTGCAACCATAGTGAAGGTAAAATTGAGGCGAGTGTGCTGTCACATTACTAGGTTACAATTAGACGTGTCCAAATTAAATTGGGCTTAATGAGAATTTTATCGTGAGAGTACGAGGCGCACCAATAAGCTGCAAGTACGTTCCATTACCAGTAACCAGTATAAGTTGAGTCAGTCCAAAACACCCTTAATCAAGATGGCAGGCAAGTAGTAGTAAGTGCGTGCATGGAACAGTGTGTGGAGAGTTATAAAATAGGATTTCTTGCGTACAACGAAGTTCTAGAATCCGCGACTGCTCGTGTCTACAGAAAAAAAGTAAGCACAGTAGGGACGAGATGTTCACCAGCTCACTAATAAGGCATTTGAGAAGTGCAAGCATTTTGAAGACAGTCGGTCATACGTCTGTCAGTAACAATCCCGACCGTGGCTTCTGTTTCCAGACCACAACAAAGCAGTCATTCCTGTGAGCAAACATGCAGAGCGCGGAGCGACTGGTCATGGACGCCTAATGGACGCATAACCTGCTGTGAGACCGCACGGGGAGAGTACTTCTATGGGGTCGCTGAACAAAAAGCGATAACTAGCAGATACTTATAGGTTTGAAAAGTTAGGGCACGTTAGATGCCTCAGAAGTCACCATCTCTTCTTTGACAAATCACGAAGAGAAGCAGGTTGTTCTAAGATAGCTCAGCATATGGACAACTCCCCAGATTGTAATGCTTAAGACCCGAAAGAAAACGAATGCATGTGGCAGAGAACCGTTGTTTTTCTTCCTCAAATGCTTAACGAACTGCTATCACTTGAGCCCAGAATATTACACTATTATTAGACCGTTTATGGAGGGAAAATTTTTGACGAGCGTATTGCAAGAAAAGATGTATTGCCATGGAGTTCCCCGCATTTCATCTTCCTTACTGAGGGCCTGGGGCTCTCCTCACGCGGCACCTCTCCCGATAGATTTCCAGACCTTTCTATTGCTCAATAAAAAAGCTATTCAAAGAATCACGACCTATAGCACCCACAGAAATAAATAGTGTCATGACATTGTATCGAAATTATGCCATCTTAAAGCTAAATCAGGGAGTAACGAGAAGGGGCTAGTTGAGTGCATCCTTGAGGTGAAAAAGTGCATCTGATCATCCTAAGTGTGCTATAAACAGACAGATTTAACCAAAAATGGACTTTTCAAGGTGAATGTTGTTTGAGTTCCATAGAACTCAGTGAATCGGAACCTTTCTGGTACCGCATTGTGTAGGCCTCAACTTAAAATGAGCGTCATTGCCGAGGTGAAAACAAAGTGAGTGACGGGTGTCTGTTCCCAAATTCCATTGGCCAATTCTAATTACATCTATTTTTAGCCCACTAAAGGGAACAAAGCCACTACTTAACATACTTATATGACTCCTCAATTTTCGTACCTGAGCCCGGAGCATTCCTCATCAGTTTAAGATAACTGGTTGCGCCAAATTTTGTTACAGATGGATTGGTCTGGCTCAGGACAATAAGGTAGATAGAGGACTTCCATTCTTGTTGAAAGAATAATTGCATTTTCCAGTCCCCTCGATTGCTTTAAATAAATGCGACAAAACTTGATAACAACCGCTGTTGTACTGGAGCCGTGAAACACCCTTGTGGCTGTGGTGATCAAGGTCCCCTTAAGGTCATGACGGCATGTTATTGCAGCAGCAACTGCTTTGGTTTGCCACCGATATCAAACACCAAATCATTATTTACACGCAATTTTAAGAACGGTACAAGTTTCACAAGGATATTTTGCTGATACTGCACCTGAAAGGATTGAGAAAATATTCTAGAACGACTCTTTTCCTTCTTATTAGATTAACTTTAATAAGAGTCACCTACCAGTCATTTGGATGACAAAGGGGGGCCGACTGTCCACCTTTCCCGCAGCGTGGATGACGCGACAGTGGAAGCTGCCTACATGTTGCATGCCGAAGGTGTCAATTAGGAGGTTGCCGTTGGGCAGGGTCCGCATGTTGGGAAGTCTCCCATTGCCGTTGTGAAACCAAAAGATATTGTTCATCTTCGCAGGTGGGTGCGCCCGGACGTCGCAGGCCAGTTCCACCAGTTCACCCAGTCTAACATCCTCTAGACGTCCAGGTCGCACCAACCTCACCTCGATCTCTGGCTCCATCCCTCCAAAGCAAAGGCAAAAATGACCATTAGGGCTCACACCCACAGGAAGTAACAAGCCCACTTTAACGCTAGCCAGTCTAGGAGCCTTTGAAATCCACAACATATTTCCCTCTCTAGACAAGCGCGTTAAGCATACCGTGTCAATGCGACACGACATGCGACTGATCCCGCACCACTTTCCAACGCTTAAGTAACATTTGAGTATTCAGAACCATGCTACTATGATTTAGGCGTCTACCTGCAAAAAACGAGCGACAGATTTAGCGAAAGAACCTTTAACCACTCTTGCAAGAAGAAACTTGTAAGTCCACGCTGGACAATGTCCAACCGTCGCAACCCAAACCCAAATACCAAAACTCATTTTTTTCTTCTGTTATCAATGCTGAGACGAGACTTATGCGAGATAGTCTTTTTTCTAGAGAGTGAACTAAGCTTTACTAATGGCCCGATTCGTGAGGCCACCTTCTTGTTTAAAATCGTTTGTAATACAAAGAAGAGGGTAACTAGACCCAATAAATCAACGAACATGTCGGAGAATTGGGGAGACAAATAGGTGGAGGGGATTTCTGACCTCGTCCATGTATCTTACTATAAATGTGTACCTATCTGCGTACTGTGTGCGTGTGGATGTGTGCATGCATGTGCGATTAATCATCCGGCGTCTGTTTTTGGTCCCAACAAAGGTCGCAATCGCACCCACCCACCCTCCCTCCTCTTCCCTCACCTCTCTCTCACTGCACCCCCAAACCATCAAACACACACTGACTCGAACAAAAATGCGAGCTGTTCAGTTCATCTATCATCACAGGCACAAGCGCACACCAAGCACGCTAGCGTCTGCTTCAAAGAACAAACGTGCACGCACGATGGCTGGCCGGCCAGTGTGTTTGCGTGCATTGGGACCGAAGCTGAAATAAATTAATCACACAAAACGCTAGCAGCGCTGCTACCGTTGCCACTGCCTCCTGCTGCTGTTGTTTCTGCTGCTGCCTCTGCCACCGCCTTCGTGGTGTATTGCGTGCGGAAGAAATGTGGTGTGACATTCGGCTGGCATCCACACGCAAAAGGCACAGGGGACACCAAGAGAAAAGGTACTATTAATCTCACAACAATGTGGACCTTCTTTCCTTTACATTTAGCCTCCGCAGTGATGAGGAGGGTCGCCCTGAACGCACAAGATTGAAAGACAGAGGCTCCTTTCCTTTTTTTCACATTTGGAGAATGCCACAACAGCACTCTGCGTGCACAAGCTTCTACTGCCCTTGCATCCAACAATTTTCGTCTTCTCAATAATCCTTCCGAGGCCTTTGATGGAAGAAGAGTAGTCAATGGCGGTGGGATGGTGAGTAAGCTGTTTGCCTTCTTTTATGCTTCTCATTCGTTTCACCAACGTACTGTGATAGGAGGAAGGCGTACAGCAGGTAATGGCGAAGGCTATTCCGTGCATCCATATTTAATGATTTTGGAAGAAATGGTTGCTCTACCTAAAACCAGGTTTTATGAGGACATATTGCCCCTAAACGATCCACGCTGAGTGAAGAACTTACAGTAGACATTGATGGAAGCCTCACGACTAGCACTAACGAACTTGGAAGTCTTGTTAAGTGCCTGACACTGGTAGCGTCCGGGGTCGATTTCGCGATCAGCGTGGAGGATACGGAGATTGGAGTCACCCTCGAGGTAACGCCGACCACTTTGCCTCTCAAGGTCGATGCGAACACCATTTTGGAGCCAGGAGTAGTGTATGTCTTCATTCGGTTGCACTGCACACTCCAATCGTAACGGCTGACCCTCCTCCACGTCCTGATCCCGTGGCGACCGAGTGAAGTAGAAACTGTCAGTCGAGGAGCCTTTTGCAGAACAAAAACTCAATCAGCTTCACCAGTATCAAATCGGAACCACTCCTCTCAGCCCCAATCTGATGAGTCACTAAATATCTATTAGTGGATTTCGAGGGACATTCCAGTACTGCTACTTATAGCTTTTGGCTATTAGATGCTTCAATTTTCAACAACACGAAGGGTGGCAACTGAACTTTATGAAATTTTAGCATTTCTGGCATGAGTCTCTGCTTAAGCTACTATGCTACTGATCATAGGCTCAGAAATAACTATAGTACTATGATTCAACGTTTATGGAATGATCTACGCCTTGGCAACATCCCCAAATACAGCCGTTACATACTTTTTAGTGTTGTATTTACCTTCAATTCCGAACCCGTTTGATGTATTCGTATGTTGTTGTGCGTTTAATAAATCCTGTTTTATGAACCCAAGTCCCACAACTAGTCGAAGTCGAGATTTCATCCGATGTTTACTTTCAAAAGCCTGTCGCAATCGCGTATTTCTGTTTATGAGGACGATGCATTATAAGAGGGCCGTCCCGATCTGTCTTCACCCCAATTCAAGGTAGAACCAAAAAGGAGCTGTTAATTTTAGCACAATAACAACTAATCTGGTGACCACATCAGTAAAAGATTCGCCTTCGAGAGTGAACTAGCAAATACCAGCAGCAAAAGTGTCAAAAGTAACTGCTTTGCTGCAGTACGTATTTCAACCAGGGTTTTGTGGGTGAGTGGGATTGTGGAGCTTTAAATGTACAAAGACATGGTATGCCGCCTCCACTCGGCAGCATAAATTAAAATCAATACCTACCCATTGCGGTCGATGTTTAGATTCCAAAAAAGTATCCAGAGGTTTCAAAACTCAACGCCTAATCAATAGGGAATGATTTGGCTAAATTACACATATTGTCGAGGAGCAAATAAACTACCAGTGGGAAGCGGGGATCGTGTCCACAGAATAGGGACTGCGTTTCGATGATGATCCAATCAAAGTGGCGTATACTCGGGCCTAAGAGCAGCCTTTTATTGGTCGACACCAAACTGCAGTTGGGACGACACAATTGAGAAAGGAGGAAAAAAGCCAAAAGCGTAAGCCTCTCTACAAAGGCGGGAACGATGGGCAAAGGCAAAGGATATGGATTGACCTAAACAAAGCAACTTGAAACCATTGTCGACAGACAAATGGTGGCGTCGCCGCGTAAATCGCAGTGTTCGAATAGCATAATTTGTGTACGCACACGTATACACCCTTACACAAATAAAGCTACGAATACACTGACGATCGCACCATCCCTCTCTTCACGCATAACACCCGATTTTCAAAAGATTGCAGGCTCAACGATCTAATGGCGCAGCCGTACTCAAGCTCAGTGAAAGTTAATTTGTACCTTTGAGTTAGACATGGAACGAAGTGCAAGGACCCTTTTGACGTGTTGATAAAGCATAGAAAAAAAAGCCTGCGAAGTGCGCGAAAGGTAGGGCGAGGGAGACAGGGAGGAGTAATTGAACCACTTCATGACTTGCGCCGACAGGCATAAGGAGTGAATCACGAATGGAGGTGACGGTTTGGAGACGATTTGATACACACACCCACACGCACATACTTGTCACACTGCGAAGTGTGCCCGCCGCTTGTGTGTACACACTGTATCGAATTTGCCTGCAGGGGCAGCGGTAACAGCAGCATCAGAAGCAGCGGCCGAAGTACAAACAGGTGGCGAGAGCAGACACCAACTTCATCTCCTCAAGGGGAAGGAGTAAATCTTCCCACTCCTCCCCATATGGTGTTTTTGCGTATCTACGCATGTATGCGTGCATACCAGAACACGGGAGGAACAATTAACTTCTTTCGCAACGATAGCCTACCCATGATCCCATAGGGAGGCGGGTGCGTTCTGAGCGTCAGTGGACAGGGATTTGATGAGTCATTTGGGATTTTACTCCCACGTAAAACAAAGGTGGTGAATTTTAAAGCACTAATGTACACGCCTCATCCTCTCCTCGAGAACCAGAGAGACTCCACAGATCATTCTCTAATTAGGGGAAAAATTATTGCAACGGGGAAAGGTAGGATGTGAAAACCGAAGAAGTAGACAAAGTGGTAGAAAAATTCAAACAGCGGTGATGGCAGTGGCGAGACTGAATATTGCGCCGCCACCGGTCCTCCTCTCGCACACACTCCGGCGGACATCATGCGAAAACGTTTGTGGCTTTTCCCTAGCCTACACACTACAAGCAGAAGGCAAGATAAATGAACTGGCGCAATCACCATCGGCTCTCTTTTTTCGGTGGTAAAAGGGAGCAGGAGGAATAAAATGTAAACTACGTCTCAGCGACGGATGAAAAAACGCATCTACTAGGTCGCATTTAGGGAGTGGATTGCATGTCCACGAAAGTGGAGCATATATAAGGAACAATGCAGAGTTTAGACGACCCCGTTCCCAGACTCCTTCGAAGCTTCTCGTCCGTTCGTTCGGCCGGCCATCCTGCGTGCGCACAAACGGTTTAAGGCTGAGGGAGGAAGAGAAGAGAGGGGAGGAGAGGGACCAGGTTGAAGACGTTACTTCGATAGGTGGCGTCGTACACAGGCCCACTGCCCCTTTAGTTGATTGATGCCATTCACCGAGCCTTCTCCAGCTCTCACGTACCCTGCTTCACTACTCCAACTAATGTCTCGCTGGCAGGTGACAGCAGAAGGACAAGCAGCGTTGAAAGTGTGCAATGAAGTTTTCTTGAATCCTGCCGTAATTGTCAAACATCCACCTGTTCAAAATGTCAATCTCATGGATGCTGCTAGCCAGACGAACCAATATTGCTCATTTCGACAATACAGCAGTGCTATCGTCCAGTAGTACTGTGTAAAGGATTTCACTAATCGTCAAAATCTATTGTAATTCAACGTTTGTGGTAATTGACGAGCATCAGTCCACCGCAAACACTGATGAAGCCAATGTGCTTGTCTTAAAGATGTAATGAACTTGAACTGCTGCCGTCTACTGTCGCCTAGGATTGAAATGACATGCAGCAGTATCACCTTCCCCGACTAATGTTTAAGTGGTCAGGAATTGTTTTTACAAAATTTTCGAGGCCTGCCATCCACTTAGCTTAGCACCGCTTTGTGTGATTCCTGTTTTGGCCATCTGACCGCCCTCAACATGAGTTTGAATTAATTTTACTACAGAATCACCATAAGTGTGGTCTAATTCTCTCCAAGGTAGTGACTGATGCAACCAGGTCTGAGTTTCACAGCCTTCACTTTCGATTTCGTCTAACAATAGAGCTGGTTTATTACCATTTTGCATTAGGCTCTCCCTACGGTGAGCCCCACCACGGCCACAAGCCTGTCCTTGAATCTGGTTAAACAAGGAAAGTTGATATGGCGGGTCTGAATCGAAAGTGTTGCATACAAGCGTACATGCACAAGCCAGTGAAGATAGCGAAAAAGGAAGTAACTTAACTTACGACTCACAAAATGCCTTCAAATGAACTATTATATGGTAATGTTCCTCTCATAAAATGCCGTTGACTCCCAGTGGTAGTGTGCCATATCAAACGAAAGTGGATATTCGATTACTTATAAACTTTGTCGTTTAAACCAATAAGGTGGAGGTGGTAGATTGAAAGTGGTAACCAAAAACTGAAACAATCAGAGGTCAATTAAACACAGGTAAAATTGGATCCCACTTACCCCGTCTCGAAAGCAAACAGAGCACTTTTAAGAAGAGGAAGTCGTAAGCATTGCGGTCGCCACCACCAGAGAGAAATCATGCCTCTTCATGCCCAAGCAAAATAGAGTCTCTTTTTATGCGATAATTAATGCACCCCAGTAAGAAAGAGGGAGATTTAAGGAAATGAGACAGAGGAGCGATGACTTACATTGGGCAAGAAGAAGGCGGGAGGAGTAAAAGACTACCGAAGTAATAAAAATCCAGTAAGGTGACATCGCGTGGCGTCAGTGGCTAAACTTTTGACTGCTTCGTCGGCGCTGTCGCACTCATACATAGGCACACAAGCCCTCGCGCCAGCGCAAGAGACTGTAGCTGCAGAAGAACGGTCGAGAGGCAGAGGCGGCAGGAACAGAGGCAGATGCAGAGGCAGAGAGACCGTCAGTGCGTGTGATGCGCCCTGGATGTTTGTGTTTGTGTGTGTATGTGGAGGGAGCGCACGGCCTAGAAGACGTGGACGCTCGTGCGTGTGCGCGCGTGTGTGCGCGGGAGCGAACGAGTCGCTGCGTGATGTCGGTAAAGCGACGTTGTCTTTCATTCTTGATGTCGGGTTGGCGGCTGTAAACGTATACGCTTGCACACAAAAGCGCCATACTGCACTGCCGCTAGCCAATCAGATGGTGGGCGGCCGGTTCGAGATCGTGTGAGTACGCGGTGATTGGTGGAGAGAAAGATGACGACGAAGCGTGACCCACCCCACTACATCTGGACGTTCTTCGTTCACGCATAACATTCAAAAGTAGGCTACTATGGTTCTTTACCAAGGGATCAACTTACCAACTGCAAACCTCAAATACGACAAATTCAAGGCTGAGATGCCTTTTGAAGCCTCGTCAGCAAAATGCGTGGTGTTCAAAACAGAGTAGGACATTTAACGTCCCGTAGATATAGATTATCCGCTGAATTCTGCAAAGTCTGATGCATCTCCTTATAGAGTGCGCAACTAGACGTAAAACATCCGGGCAAAGAGCAGCAACCAAGAAATTTAAAATTAACTCGGAAAAAGGTTTCAAAGAAGGGAGGTTTTAACTCCTTCAATCGGCTAACAAACTCTGTAAAAGGCACTTGGTAAACAATTATCTTGCAATAAAGACGTCCTGAACACGAAATCGATCATTCACAGATATTTATTTTAGTAATACAGTGGTAAATCAGAGCCAAAGCATCCCTCAAATAAAAGACCGTTTACGAGGGTGCTCATGTTGAGCCCAAATTTAAATTTTTCTTCAAAGACACCGCTTCATGAAGCAGTGATCAAAGGTGGCACTGCATCCATCCACACATGCGTGTGGCTAGGTTCTCTGAGAGCACAAATAATGTAACAATCGTGTGCCTACGGAGGAAGCAGCGTCAGCGGCAGCAACGGGGAGAGAGATGGGTACAACGCAGTATCATTCTACCACACATTCACACACCTCCATATGGCATTGAGATGAGTGCAGGTGGTCGGATTTTGAGTGTTAGTTTAAAAGGCCGCGGAGAAAGAGGAGTCGTTGGTCGACAATGGGGTGGAAAGAAGAAAAACAGATCTAGAGAAATTCGGTACAAATGCTGTACCGGAGGCACAATCGAATTGGACATTGATACATTTTTTCCTTGGTTGGGCTGCACCTGCACTTGTATATACAAACTTGACTTCACAAGGCACAGACAGAACACACCTCGTCAATCCGACCTCGATACACAGTCGCGGGATTAATTCTGTATTAAAAAAGTGGCTCTACTCCGTTAGTGCATGGCGGCGGTGACAAGAGGGTTCTAATCAGAGATCAAATTTCGTTTAACCTCATTATTATCACCCTTCCTCTCTCACTTCTGTCATAACCGGTGGAAATAGGCTCTATCAAAGGTGGATCCAACATCTTTTTCTTGTTTATGTGCTTAAAGCCGTCTCCAATGCATGACTGTTACCCAAGTGGGTTCGTGGGTTCGTTACGTCAAGTTAATAGAACCAATTGTGAGACTCAGTCTACCGTCCATTTGGCATGAGACGTACTTCGACGATTAGTTCGAGAGAGCTGCTCAAGTGCACCATTAGTGCATCTTAGAATGTTGCAATTTATAAATAATCTATTGAAGCAGTGGAGAGTGGAACCCACCCTTGTATGTTTGGAATCAAATTTTGCCTCGACAAAAATCAGAAATGGTGTGCTGATATTGTTTTTGAATTCAAGACTTCTGGTTTTAATTAAGTCGACCACCGGGTAAGGAGTGTGAAATGGATTGCTATTCCCTAACTACCAGAAAGAATAAAAGCGAATGCTTTGGACAGCGTTGCTAGTGAATCTGCTCTCGTTTGGCTTATTCATCAAATTTCAGTTACATTGAAAAAGTGAACAAGCACGATGCGGCCAAATTCCAGCATGGAAATGAATAATTTGTGATTATTGTCCTTAAAAAGGCTGCAAATAAGAGTTATACGGTTGAAAGTTAGATGAATATTTGAATACCATGACCACGGAAAGGGCCCCTCAAAGCACCTTCGCATTTTGCCCCATCCAGATCGCCCCTACACAAGCATCTCCAGGAATCACAATTCATTGAACCTTCTGCTGATTGTGCTAGCGTCCATTAAACTACCTGCGTTTCTAATGAACACAATATTCCTACACGTCCACTTTTGCATTCACAATTTTCTGCTTACAAACCGATTTAATTTATAGGCAAAAAACAGTATTAGCTATTACCATAAAGAAATGAACGGATTTGGAATAAAACACCTCAGGACTAGTTGATTGCTCAAGCAAATCGTGCTGGGTGAAATTCGCCACAAAAAATACTTTGCATAAAATCCCTTTTAATAAGTTACTTAGATGGAGAATTCCAGAGCCAGGAAAATGTCAAATATTGCAGCATAAATTTTAGTCACACAAAGGATCGTCTCATATAGTGCGCTCGTCCATTCGTCCACCTAATGTATGCCACAGTACACTTCGGATTCCCGGAATCCCATGTCGACATGACAAATAACGTAACATTAGAGGAAAAAAGAAAAGATATATGAATCCAGCCCTGCTTCGTGGAGTTAACAAAAAGAGGTTAATTATTTTCTGCCATGATTATTCATGCCACCGTCAGGAACGGGGGGAAAAGTTGTCGTTCATTTCCAAACCGACTGGGAAATTTCCGCTACTTGGATGACGTTACTTTTTAGCGGTGCGCCCTTGACAAATCAACATAAAATAGTAATACTATTCGCAAAGAAAAAACGGAGGAGTTGATTAACGAACACAACTGTATAAGCGGACAATTGGCACCGCGACTAAAACAGGTACCTTTTAGGTTCTTACAATAGCCTTGCAAGTTGGAAAACCTTAGGCGTTTCAGCTGTCAATGCAAAAATTTTTTACCAACTTCAATTTACTCTCCTTGACTTCAGACGACGTTCTCAGAAAGCACTGAGTCATGCGCTCAGATGAAGCCGTTTAAGCCGTTGCATTTCTATTAGTTATCACTACATGTTTTACTTAAAGGTAATCAGTAGCACTTGCCATAAGAGGCTTCGGCACAAAAAACGGGTCTTTCGCTTCTATAATATGATCAATTTAAGTCACATAATTGCAAATGAAAATGGGGTCGTGTTAATTACCCAAATAGGTCAGATTGGAAGTAGACTTCTCCACTGTTTAAAATCCTGTCGAGGACTACTACTTGGCCAATAAATAATAAAAACCAAAACCTCTGCAAGCAAAAGTAGCAAACTAGGAAATCTGAGTTAAAAATAAAGAAAGATTTATAAAAATGCGAAAAAGTATATTATACTATTTTTGGCATTTGATTTATGTGATTTTGAGTGGGAAAAGGAAACTAGCTAGGTAGGGATTCAAGAGCACATTCACATTGAACATTCATTTGCTATGTTCATCACAAGCAGTCATCAAATGCTCACACATACACATGCAAAAAAATCTTTGGGATTGGAGAGCACTATCGGGTTTATGATCAGCACGCACGAAAACACTAACTGATTCTCTTAGTTTCTGAACCCCGATCCAGGAATGCTTACTACAAGCCCAAAAAACGGAATGCTTATGATTTACAGAACAGCGGTCAGTCTGATACAGTTTTTACTCTCTCAGCTTAATGACAGACTAGACACACGCAGTCCCAGCCGAACCATTAATCTAAAAGGGCGTAAAAGTCGTTCTTGGAAAATTATTAATTTGGTGCAATTTGCAATTATGCACACGGTGTTATAGCTGTATCAAACACGAATACTGAAACACCAAATGAAACAAGCAATATGACCTTGTTTGTCTCCCACCTCTTGCAGCGCCCAGGGGGGTTGGCTAGGCAAATTCTACGCTTAAAGGGACCATATCACGTGACCGTCGGCAAGCATAAGAGCATCCAGGAGGGGATAGAGTTGAAACACGCGAATAGCCGTCTCTTGACACGCCTACTTTTAGTGAATAAATCATATACAGGAAGATTAAAAAGGGAACGGTGCTGTTTCATAACTTATTCTTCTAGTACACATATTCAAAATAGCTGCCAAGTTTGGCAACAAATGCCGTATCGAGCACGCACTAGTGGGCGGCTGATCGACCCTAGCCTGTCTATTTACTGCGGGTGACTAGCATTTTTCGCTGACCGAAGCACTGGGTGACAAGATATTAAAGCGTCACTAACTTGCGTGCGACTGCTGTCCGTTACTAATACACAACGAGAGCTGCACTCCCCGCCGTGATTGATGTCCAATCCGCCACAATACTGCACCGCATTGCACGCGTCTGCGGGCCAACACATACACCTTCATTTTCATGACGGAATGATTTACAATCCGCGCGCACTCAAACGACGCATAAATCAACCGCGTCACATGGATAACGTGCATGCATAATCGTTTTATATGATTGCTTGTTTGGTCTAAATACCACACGGCCTGTCGCCGACCTGTCAGCACTTCTTTTTCCCAGCATCCTATTGCACTGCATACGCGGTTTTTTTTCTAAACAGCAAATGCAAAAAAATTTTCGATAAGCCCCTACATTACAATTTATGGCTGGTACCAAGTGGAAGCCCAAATGATTTGTGACCAGTTCCTCGACAGCGCAAACTGACGGGAAGACGAAGACAGTTACTTGCGACTGCATCTACTCAGTCCGGCGTGGATGCGCCACGTGCTAGCCACAAGTGTTTTGGTAGATGACACGAGGTGAGTCAGTCTGCAGCCCTGACTCCGCGCGCTGACAGAAGTGCCTTGTAAAGAGGTGGTTTTTACCCAACTTCGCGCAGATGGCAGAGCCCACTTTTTGCCTTTCACGCGTACGCGTCTGCGCAACACGACGACCAACTCTGAGACCAAACCGCTGGAGCGACGTGAGGCAGACGCTGCCATTGTCTGTCATTTTTTCCAAATGACTCAGATTCCAGTTTTGGTCCCTTACACCTTAAGCGGCAGTTTGTGGGTCGAGATTGAACTTAAACTCCAGCGGCGGGAGGCGGGCGGCGGCAGCAGCGATGGCTCATCGATCGCCTTGGAGTCGGCTAATCGTAATTTTCATCACCACCCCGACAAATGGGGTGCTGGTGTGCGCGTGTGTGCTTACTCTTGAAGATGTCAAAAAATGACAGCTCTGTGTGTGCAATGATGACGACGATGTTTTTGCAACCTGCTTACCACCAGCTCACATCGCAGTATTAGCGGTCGACAAGCGCGTGCACGTTATCCTACCAACATGAAATTCTCCTGCTGTCTGAAGTAGTGTAGCTGTTGGGAAGGTAGTATTGGCAGCAGTAGCAGTGGTTTGTTTCTCCAGGCATCATCGGCGTGTACAATCTCTCGCCCTTGACGATTGCTACCACATTTCGCCCCACTTGTCACAGCTTTTTCGTATGTTCTTCCACAACCCACACAAGTACGCACATACGCGTATACGTCCATTCAGTCATTCTATGTCGCGGGAAGGAAAAATAACGCATAGACCGTGCACCTCATGATTAATAGGATGGGCGGGTAGGCAGGCCACAACACGCTGAAAGCAGAAGGAACACACCCACGCAGAAACACCGGGCTCATGACCAAAAGGGGAGTGAAGTGTGAACCCCCATCACAAATTCCGGGGGCAGGACTGCTGACGGTGCTGCTACCGCCACTGCTGCCGTCTGGGTGGTGCATACAATCCGACCCACCTTTCTTGTTCTCTTTCCTTCCTTCCTTTTCTCAACTCGTGCGTGCAATTCTCCTTAGCGTAACTGCCTTCCTTTCCTTACCTCTTCTCACTTAAATCCCGGCAGCATGCACATGTCAACACCACCTTCACTGGCGCTGTTGGTTATAAGCTCCGATGTAAACAAACGATGCACATACTAAGATCTCACACCAGTGTTCTACTTTCTCCCACCACAGATAGATGTTACTGTAAGCCATTCATGGATCGAACGCATTCCATCAAGGCTAGAACACTACCTTTCCTTGGTCCCTTGAGACAAGGAAGAACAGAGGCTGGAAGAGCTAGGAGTGCATAAATTATTACCACCATTTTGGTGGAGAAAACGCGTTTGCATGTGGAGTAAGGAGGGGGCAGGCGATTGAGCCTGCGGACAGGCGACGTAATGAATGCGGACAGAGTAGACAACAGCAGCGAATTTGATGAGGGAGCAAAGTCTACTCGCCAACTTTCTTCGTAGTAGTTAAGCTCAACAGACAGCTCCCGATGTTTTGGCCAAAATTATCAGCAGCAAGCTAACGCAGACACGCGCATGGCCATTTCTCCAAATTGGGAAACGGAGGCAGAGGGAGAGGGGAGGAGGGGTGAAAACTGTTGTTGATGCTGTCGCTTCGGAGAGCAAGTGAGCCCAATCGAACGCGAGTGACCAAAAGCAGCACAGCTCAGCAAATTAAATCTACTTGCCTAACAAAGCAGTTGCACGCGTTTGGCAAATTTGCTCCTTTTTCTATAGTTCAGAGGAAAAAGATTTCAGGAACGAATTCCAACTACCCTCCAGATGTTTGCAAACCAGGTCGTTCATAATCATGACCCGACATTCTAAAAGTCATGAATTCGATTCCAGCGGAGCGGGAAGAGGAATCCTATATTTCAGCAGTCATTTTTATCAGGATTACTCATCTGACTGTCGACGCTAATTATAGAAATTGCGCATTCCCCTCCTAGCAAAAAGGATTTGCGCAACTTTGTTCAGGCTGGCTATTTCTGCCGCCGTTGCCTCTTCCACTACTTCTGCTACCACCATCACTGACAAGGCGAGAAAATTCTAAGCCTTTTAATTGAACACTGAAATTCGATTTTACCTTCTAGTAGGTAGTTGTCGGGGTAAGTACGCTGTGAAATGGTGCGAGGCGGAATCCTGAACAATATTGAAGAGGAATAAATATGCTGGTTGCGTGGCTGTACAGCAACTATCCATTGTCAAAAACCCACATACACACACCCTTGAATATGATTTATGGTGGGTGAATTTGAGGGGCTTTATATATACGTACGTACTTAAAAGTACGCAGGAATGTCCCCTGAGCATAGCCTGAATAAAAGGACACGGCACCGTTTCCCCTCACACCTATATTTCAGCCCTCGGACGCAGTTTATCAGCGAACAAACGCTCATCTATCTCTCCCTTACTGCAGTGGCAATAATGCCATCATAAGACCTCTTCGCCTTGCCTACCATTTATTATCGAGTTCATTCGGTATTCTCTGCTTCACCCGGCGAAACTCAAAAGTTGGATGGAGAAAAAAAGCATTGGAATGGTAAACCCAGCGAGTCGGATGCCCGTTGGACAATCCATTGCAGTCGGGATCAGATTTTCTGCTTCTTTAGCATGCAATTATTCAAAGCAGTTTTAAAATTCAGAAAAGTTGATGCCTCGCCTTGCGGTACGCTTCCACCAGCCTTGAACACCCGGCTCAAGCGTGGTAATCAGGGAGTCCGCTGACGAAGTGTGACTAACTCCCTAGCATCCTCTTCACCGCTGCAACGCGCTCGCCTCATTGTTTGGTGTAAGGACTTAATGGAGACTAAATTCGTGAAAATCTTTCGCTGAATGCGACACATTGTGCCACAGGAAGTAAGTGGCACTTCTTTTATACCTTAAGCGGGTCCACTTGCAGTTAAAACGACCATGAACAATCTGCCTTTCTCGTTGTGGCCTCCTTACGCTGCTCAACATTGCTTACACAATATTGTCAGCAGACTGATTAAATGCATTTTATCGCACAATATCCTTCCTACCATGGCAGCATTCTTTACAGCCGTCCGGCGTCCAAACTTCAAGTCGCGCTCCAATGTGACATTTCTCATTTGCTAGAACCGATACTAGATAACCCGGAACGTTGGTTGAAGAGATGAAGTTAGGATTCACATTTACTCTGACAGTCACTTCAATCTGGTGGCAGGTGTACATGTCTACTGCCTCAAATGAATCGGGATGGGAATCAGACGTCCCAAAATGAGGTGGTAAGTCAAATCTATTACCGATGGGTCTAATACACCCTGCATTATGTGTGTGCGCGGAATGACAAACTGCGAAACCGTATAGACTGAACGCGGCATATTTGCATTTTGATGGACTTGCCATCAGAAAGTAAAAGTGAGGCCTACTAGGCCCCCTCTCCTCATGCAAGGTGTCTGTCAAATTACCGCGTGGCTCGGGAGGCGCCTCTGAACAGCGGCACACACACGACACCGACGCTTGCCAGTGTTCATAAACCCACCTGACGATTAACATGTTTGGAAGGTCCATACATTAGCCGAAATCCAGCCTTGTGATAATAGCTAGTAAGAGACGTGATCAGCTTCCGAACGAATGACACAGGATAAGCTTCAGCGCCCAGAGTTGAAGTACCATCGAAATTAGAAATTGCATGAGCCTTCCCTGAATTAGCCCTTTTGTTCCACATTCAGATTTGTGTCACAAAACGTCTTTTCAAACCATAGAGTGTAGGTAGTTGCTTCTCTTTTAATACTACCACCTTCGATCCTTACGGGAAGAGATGCATGGGAGGAAAAAAACGGAATAGTGAATCATCTCATCTCCTGCTGCTGTTTTGGAAGGCGGTTGTCCCATTACTTACCTCCAAATCACTAAAGAAGGAGTTGTTTCTGCGCCTAAGGGAAACTTCGAGGCATCAGGTTATAACCTTGCTCAAATACTGGCGTACACAAGTATACGTACTCATCGAGCCAGGGCCATTGGTGTCTAAGTGAGTTGGTGGGGGGATGAAGGACCGGCATTTAGTTCTTTTGCCTACTGGTCATCAATCAAGCACCATATGTCTAATAGGAGGGCTGCTGTATGACGCGTTGAGTCATAGAGCTACTCACTCTCTTGTGCCTAGTTGCTAGGTTGAGGAGTTGGTAGATAATTTAATGGTACGCCGCACTTGCTGCTCAACATTTGACACACACAAGAGAAATGACTTCAGGCAATTTCAATGGGGCAGTGAGCGTGCTTTTGAAGGTAGGGACATCAATCGGAAACAAAAATTGCGCAGGATTTTCTGTCAGCCTTCCCCCTCCCACCTCCCGCCATGCTCAAAACAATCTTCACCACCGGGCCACGGATGTATGCATTAAGAGCGCGTCCATTTGTCATACGCGCTGCCCAGGCCTTTGTCAAAGCAAACACCCCGTTTCTAATTTATGGAAATATCAGAGCGTTAACAAAGCCGTAAAATGAGGACTATTCTCCCACACTAAAATTGCGAGCCATAATAAAGCTTCGAGCACTAAATAGGAGGTATGAAAACACCGAAAAGTTATTAAATATCTTAAGGTAGAAACAAATCGATCACTACTTAGTATTGACGAAATTCATACCGAAGGGGTTATAATGAGACATTCCATGTACTTTTTTCGAGACTATTGAGGAAGGAAGTGAGATTCAAGGACTGAATTCATTGTATTGAGTATTTCAACTGCCTCTAATCACATTGCTACAAATTCCACCCCTAGACAAAAATGGAATTAAGGGTAGAACTTCGAGATCAGTGTGACTCGTTGAACCCTGCACCTTAATTCTACGAGTAGGAGGAAATCTCACTCTTCTGAATGTGTATGATGTAGTGGTCTGGGATGAGTGATTGAAAAGATATGTGTGATTCCACAGTGTGTGCGAGTCACAAAAAAATACCGCAGAACACGTTTAGGGTGGGAATTGAACCCAGTAATTGAGACAAATCCACCTGACATAACCATGTGTATGCTTGTATGAGAGTGTGGGCACGAAACACATAAGTGTGATTTGCACATCTGCTACAAATCGCAAGACAAATTCATGCATCCGGTGGCGAATTTATTGAACTGCATTTCCTCTTCGCCCCCCTGTCGTGCTACGTGAACCACACGGTGGCTTTTCTGGTTCAAGAAGAGAGCGTGGAGAAACGTGGGTCTCCCGAAACCGCAGGGCAGACGACGCAGAGATACCCACTACATACGAATATCCATAAGTGTTACGCTAACTCGGGAATACAATTATTATGGGCGCCACAGTTTGGACAACGGTGTAAGATCGGACTAGAATACACGCTGAACACTAAGTGAATGCAAAAAAGTTGGAGAGGATCCCACTAAGGAGGATCTTTGGACATGCCTGCTGAAAGTAATCATCTCCGAGAGTAGTAAGCCCTTGATAGGGTTTAAAAACGGAAGCCGGCAATTCAAAAACCAAGTTGGACGCTTGTGGAACGGTGTCTTTGATTCCATCGGAAGGGGGTAAATGTGGTAGAAAGAGGAACTACGCTTTAAAGATCCTTGCGGAAAGGGGAAGAAGGAGGAAGGAAGGAAGGAAGGCAGAAGAATAGATACACAAACAGGACGCCAGCTTGTGGGTTGCCGAAAAAATGCGCATACGCCCGTCTAGGTGGCTGTCAGTTTGGTGTGCAAACCGGAAGGCACACTTGTTGATTTAATGTAAATGAGGACAAGCTGGCAGAACTCAGTGATTTAAAATGCCTTTAACCTGCCTCTATTAATTTTGAAGTTTGCTGATTAATGCAATTGCCAACCCTAAATTCTGCTGCCACATCATTCAAGTCCAAGAAACCTAAGCATCAAAATTCATTTCTCAGGTAGATGGAAAACAGTCACAAAGCAAGAGTTTAGGGGACCGCCTTCTCTCGGTTCCACTCCTACGTCGAAAGTGGGGCAACACGACGCTGTTTAAAGTCGCCACTTTAGCGAATGAGATGCAGCGATGGTATATGGCGGAAATAGAAAACGCTTGACTTCACTCACAACCGCACGGAATTACCGAAAAGGTTACAACTACGCTTACGCATCCCCTCCTGAAATCTACAACCACATGTTGTAAACTTGGTAGACCCAAATTTAAATTGAATAGTTAAGTGCAGAATTAAGATACAGTCCAGTGGCACAAATTGCCTGGTAAAGCCGAAAAAGGAATAAAGTTTCTTAAATTTTGTGACATTGGACTTAGAGTGGAGAGGCGGACATTTTCGTTACTACCGTCCACTCCTAGAACCGTAAGTAACAGTCTCATTGCTAGCCCCGCCTTGCGAACAAAAGCCAGGTAATTAGTGAGATTGTTTCCTCACCCTCTCGCCAATCGAAATGAAGCCGAGGTAGACCGAAAGGATGCAACAAAACAATGTTTTGACAAAGATGTAGTGCCTTGATCCAGTGAGCTCGTAGCCGATGCTGTTCCTACTGCTGTGCCCATTTCCAGTGACTAAGTTGTCCTACTAGACAGCAGGAGTTACTCACGTCTGCACAAAAACTACCTGCAGGCGACTATTTTTCCTTGCGCTGGGAAAAAAGCACTCACTACAACATGAAATGGAGAAGGCAGCGGCAGTGTTGGCGAAGCCATAGCACAGTACGATAAAGCAAGGGAAGAAGCAAAAGAACAAGATGGGCTGAGGAGGAGAGTGAAAACGACAAGAGACGGAGCATCGTACCGTCCGCTTGCCTGTCCCTTTTTTCCCTTCTAAAACAGACGTGATTCGCCTACCGCTACCCCGCCTATTCCTTGTCTTCGTACAACCCAACCAATCAATCGAACCGCTGTTGGCCAAGAACGCTCTCCTTCCATGTGTCGGCCACGGCCTCACTGGGCATCAGGTAGCAAATCAGATAAGTGGGAAATAAGTGCCTTTTGGCCTACAGATCCCACTTTGCGTCAGATTGGCAGCTGTTTAACCGCTTTACGACCTCCATTCGTCTGTCTTTCCACGTAATAAAGGCATTACGACTTTTATTATCGTGTGTGCGCGCACGGTATGTGAAAGGGCTGTGTAATGATGATGACTTGTTTGATGTATTCTCAATGAAATGTGTGTGTGCGTGTCTGCAAACGAGGCCGCGACGGCGGAACGTCCGCCTGTGTGTGAACGTGTGTGTGTGTAAATGTGCAGGCGTACGCCAGAAGAACAATAAAACTGCCCCAGTAATAAAATTTATGCACTCGTATACATAGTAGCAGACACACAAAAAGACCCACATTTATCCACAATGGGGACAGAAGACCCATAAACAGGGGCAATATACGCATGTAGGTGTATTGACTCACCGAGGATGTTGAGCAGCAAGCAGAGAAGACACAAAACCGGGATTTCCATGACTGTGACTATGTCAGCTTGCGAGGCAATCCTAGGTCATAGCGTCATGTGTGCAAGTGGGATGGAGTGCGTTGGGAGGCGGGAATGCAAACACTTTCACATACAAATCGAGAGGCGAGAGAACGAGAGCGAGCCAGCAGTCTGAGAGTGAGAGAGAGAGAGCCAGAGCCGGAGAGACGCACGAAGTGAGGGCGACAGAGAAAGAGGAATGACATTAATAGCTGAACACGCACGCGCGCGCGCACGTATACGCGTGGGTACGTGCGTGCACAGGTCTCCGCACGAGTGTGTGCGTGCACGAGATGCACCCGGGCTGGAGGTGCGTAGGTGCCACCCCTTGTGCATGCAATCGCTCCACACATACACAACGCCAATCAGAGATATAGTGGAGTTTTTTGTGGCGAGTATATCGCGCACATGCCGACGGTGCGTCGACCTCCTCTGTTGCATGTGTCCGCTGCCCCGCTGCCGTTGGCGCCGACTCTTTCGGTGAGGACCTTGGCCCACAGCGTCGTGTCCACTAGAACTGGTAATTAGTTCAAGAATGTGTAATTCAAGTTCCCCATTCAGACCGTCGAGTTGAATCAGTGTCCATTTGTCGCATATCACTTCATTGCAGGGTGAATAGAATATTTTTGTCAAGCTTTTGGTAGAATTTTATGGGAGTTTGTGGAAAAATGGTAATTTTAAAAGTCCAAACATCTCTCCTCCACTATAGGCAAGTCAGCATTAATTCCGATGCTGTTGTTGGCTTTAGCTAATTAGAGAGGTCCGATCTTTACCTTATTGTAGCTATAAAAACATACCAGCTCGGCGCGAACAACGGCCTTCCCGGCATTTGGTTCAACCCAAGTTAGAAAAATTGAGCAATTACATCTTGGTAGAGGTAATTTAATTCTTTTTAATTACACACAAGTTGTCAAAGAAAGTTAAGACAACCCGTCTTGAGATTTATGGGATGATTGATGTTGGGAGTAATTTGGACTAAGGGATCAAAAATTCCTTTTCGTAAGCCTAAATGAACCTTGAGGCTTGATTCAGGTAGGACGTTTGCTTGAATTATTTCGATGGAGAATTGACCAAGCATTCATCCTTTCAAAACAATTTATGAAGAAAGTCCCATTAAGCTATTGTTGTGTGGCATTAGGCTTTACTTTGAAATCTTCCCTTGAGGATTAATGGGAATTTCTAAGAGCAGTACCATTACTTACAAAAAGATGAAAGAATGCATTGTCAAAAGTCCTCCTTAAGCAAAAAGGCATTCCTTTATTCAAACAATGTTACAAAGGGCAAGAGAAGTAAAATACGATCGGCCTTTGCGGGAGAGGTTTAATGAACCCCCAGGTCCCCGGACTACTACCATTGTTAGAACTGGACGGTGCCAAATATCAAAGTAGATTCATTTCTAATTGGCCATCTTTTACAAAAATCAATCATTTGGCAGGAAAGCTTTTTTGAACTGTGAATAGGTAAAGCAAGCAAGCTCTTTTATACAAAGAATTGTGAGAGCATTATGCTAAAATCGGAATGAACGAAAAGAGGAATCATTAACTCATAAAACACGCTATTTTTGAAGTGTTGGCAGTAAAAGTACTGCACAGGAAAGTGATTTGAAAAGTAACTTCATTTGTGATTGAATCAGGGTAGACCTTGAAAGCGTTTATTTAAGATCTCTACAACTTCATGGAGCCTTGCCTACTAAACAAAGTGCCAAAGTAGATTAATCTCTATGAGGTCTTATTTTCGTAACATTCTGTTCTGCGGAGAAGGCCCTCTATGAAGACTAATATGTTGAGTGAATCAACCATGCTTAAAAGCAGATTTGAGGTGGAAGAACAGTTTCGCTAGATTGCAAAAACAGAAATCGCAAAATCCTTCTCGAAAAACAGGTAGGTCATTTAAGTAAAGGGCAAATAATAAGTTTGTCAAGCAACTTAAATCGTAATGTCTGCGTAATGGCAACTTCTCTCCGATTGAGAGGTTGCTGCTTCGTAAAGTTCGACTCTATCAAAGGTGAGAGTATGAATGCAAATAACCGCTAGCTTTTACCTTTTGAGCAAACGTTGCAACGAAATAAAGGAAGAGAAGGAAGCTTGATATTACCGCCACTAAATCATTCACCACACCGCAGAAGATCGTCATAAATTTGCCCTGATCCCAATGGCGACCATGAAGCCAGTTGCCGCTACGCCATAGCCAGGAAGGCGCAGTTATTGTACCTGGTTGATGTATTGCGCCGACGCGGACACTACTTTGTCTCCAGATTGTGTGCTTCATAGTAATATGCGAAAAAGAAGTATAAAAATGAAGCAGAACAGAACTTGGTACTACCGGACGTCGTGGTAATCTATCCATCCCATTTTGTTGACAGTCCACCTAACCTCCTAAACATCCCATTGACAAAGGTCTGTCTAGACTTGTACGGCACACAATGATGTCATGTTGGGCCCGGGTGCTACAATTGGATTTCATTCATCTAGACGTATTTTCAAGGCCCTAAGGGCATTTTAGCAAACCTCTCAAACAAACTCACAACTAGGGGAAGCGGTGGACTTGACCACAGGGATATTTTTAAATACAAATGCTAATAGTTTAGACTACTGTTTCCAAAATTTTACATTGTTTGCGTCAAACTCCTTTAAGGAAAAGTACGATCGGTCTTTCATGTTTTATTGACTTCTTGATCAACATGCAGCGTAAGTGGAATGCTGAAGAACCTTGCTTTTGGAAACGATAAACTTCGTTAATGTGGCTTTCCGAGACTTCTCTGAGGAAGAAAGAAGACATGATACTGGGACAGAATGTGAACTGTCGAAGGACATAAGGGGTTGGGACTTCTGGCATGAACCAGAGGCTCATGGAGCCCTCCAAGTGGGCTCTCTACCAAAAACAGGACTTAAACAAACAGCCTGTGCATTGCATTTAAATGTTGAAATGCAAAAGTCAACAGAACGGGGACTATTCAACTGCAAATGATCAACACATCATTTACATCAAGACGAATGACCCAACTTTAAGCTGATTTTATTTATTCGGATTGTTACCGAAGAGTAAATGTCGCAAAGTACCATTTTCAAGGTTCCGTGCCATAGAGCACAAAGGGGCACATTTAAACTCAAAGTAAATGGCGGCATGCTAGAACAAAAAGACATCTGAACAGTTAGAGTCAATACTTATCTGAGCTTCTTGTCATAAATATACTACGACATGACCAACTGAAGGTAATATTACACTTAACAAGGAAAATTATTCTGTAGAGGAATTCCTCGTTTTCCAACTGGTTCAAGGGGCTTTTGTAAGTTGCTTTTTAGACCAATTTAAAGAAGCTCTGTTTGCCGTTTTGCTTCTGGAAACTTGCACAGCAAAGTCTCAGATCTAGTGGGTACATGTGTCATCCGGCTCTTCGATGGCGGTGGGAAAGGCCAATTTGCTTGCTGTGATTTTTCTGCAATCACGACGTGACTACGTGCTACTGGACACCACCATCACTGTCAGATCCAATGGGTTTTCACAATTTAGCCACATAAACCTGTTAACTTGTGTTTGATTTCTACTGTTTTCATGATTCAAAAAAGCTTTTCTTAGATTAAAATTACCCTGATTTCCCCTGGAAGTGAGGGGAAAGGCCTTTTTCGGTTGTATGAATAGCCAATGAACATTAAGAAAGACGTTTATCACAGCAAATAGAGTACATACTTCCCTTTCCCTTAACTTACTTGTGGAAACAAGTGCTTTTTATTGTCATTCTCGCTCCGTTTTTCCATTCCCTTACCAGGTTGGCGGTTGCACGAAGCTAAAATGCTAAAATCTCGAACCCTCTCTTGCTTATGGTCATGGGTTTCCCCCTGTTCCATAATGCGCAATGCCTGTGACCTCTCCTCCATCTACTTAATCACCCACTCTCCAACTCTGTCTACTAACTGGCTTCCATCTCAGTGGCCCACTTTAGTTAGTCTTCGAGTAACAAATTGGACAGTAAAGTTTTCTTTCCGTAAATGAGCCGTAATCCACCTCATTTCGATGCAAACATGATTGGTAGTTACTTGAAAAGGCAATGTTACTCCAAATGGAGTAGCAAATAAAGAAAGAGTTAGTTATTTTGACTGATTTTCAAATCTTCATTTTACCAGTAGAAGGTTCGCCTGTATCATTTGGAAAAGACCGTCATCTCAATGGATGGATATGCACCAGGACTGAGGAAGGGAGTGGAATCACCGATATTCAGATAACTGGGGCAGGTGAACAGTGTCCTAAAGGTCGAATTAGTAAAGCCATCGTGGTTTTCACTCGAGCCATGAGACAGCAGACATTCCAGCGCGTTCCACTGTGTGGTAAAGGGACTGGCAAGTCAAATATCCATTTCTAATAATTCTAGCCTTAATTCCTTCACTGGAATGAAGGCGCAAGTCTGTCGATCAGCCGCTATTCGATTTAAATAACATGCCACCAGTGATCGGAAGGCCAGAATTTCAGCCGTGGAAATAGAACTTAACGGAAATGTTTATCATCATAAGTGATCTATTTCGATACAACTTTAGAGCGTCTAATTATGAACTTGTAAAAGTTGTGTCTCAGCTAATTCTTTGACTGGTATTCACGTGCCCCATTCCCATGTAGTACGAATGTACCCCCACAAAGCACGTGACTATGTTAACGGGAAAACCCATTACCAAATACATAAATGGACTCCGGAGACTTGCCAACGAATCTGTTTCTAAGTTATAACTATTGAATAAAGTTTCGCTCGTTCAAATATGGAAACCCAAAATGAGGTGGGTTTTTTGTAGACCACAGATTGGGGGTTATTAATTGGCCATTTCCGAGGTATAGTAAGCGAAACGGTGCTTGTTGCCAGCAATAACTAGTCCGACGACTCCCGACCCCGCAACCCATTGTCCTTATAAAACAATCAACAGAGTCGGACCATCAGGATCAGCGATACTTGTAGAATGGGTACAACTGATTTTACCGTCTTGTTATCTGAAATGGGCAAGTACCCCAAAATGTACAGACACTGATGGAGCGCGCTCTTTCAGTTGGTGTGGTCTCTCATGGCTCTCTCTCTAATTTTTACTCTCATTTAAATGATCTTCACTAGCCCCTCCCTCTCACTCTTTTCTCTTCCTTTTTGGCAATGATACGGACAGTTGGGAGGGGAGGGGAGGGAGAAAAGGGGACACTAATGCTTTCTTTTTCCGACTGACAAAATGATCCATCTTGAGACACCACCCTAGGGGCAGAGTAAATGGGGAAGTCTCATTTTCCTGTTTATTTAATACCAATCATTTTTTAGGATAAGGAAGAATAAGGAATAAAGGAAGTTTGCTTTAATGTCAAATTGAATTAACACTATGTATGCAATAGCTATGCTTTAATCTTAGAATTACTTGCGTAAAATGCGACGTCTTTTCATTAACACAAATGCCCATATTATAAGATGCTGATTTTGAGTTTCCTCTGAAGTGACTGACACCAAGCCTCTCCAATTGTGCGAGCAACTGTGTTGGCCTTTCTACTCACCTACTATTTTAATTTCCACAGTAGTGGTACTGACATGTGACCACGTCACCCATACCTGTTGTCCTTTGACCTCCTCTAAATGGGTAATGAGACAACTGCCAGACTTGCATGCCTTTGAATGGCCTCAAAGACACCTTGGATCCTGCATGTTAAGCGATAGGACTTGTAGAAAGCGTTAACATTCATTTATTTCACTCCCTTTTGATCAAAAACTTTAGGAAATGGTATTTCGGTGGCATTAGAAAGGAAGAATTGAAAATGGTTGCAAACATTTTAGCACTATCAATTCCTCTCAGTTTATTGAGTCATAAGAAAGAAATGTTGTATCTCTGTGGGGCTTTCTTAACGACAAAGGAAATCATAATGCTCCCGCATAATATGCATTGATGACTTACAGACCGACTGAGGGGTTACTGGAATGACCCAGAACAATGGCTATGTCCTACAGTGCCTACGTCCCCAAAACAAAAGCTAAACAAACAAAGTATTGCAAAATGCTTCTTTGCTGCATTAATAACGATAGATCGGAGGTTCCATCAAATCCACAAAATAAGGCAGTAATTTCATCTTGCCACTATTCCTTTCACCTTTTTCAGCTTAGTATTCGTTGAAAAATAATTACAAGAAGGCGCAAAGAAGCATGAAACATCATTTTGCCCAAGTAGAAAGGGAATTAATCGCCTTGTTGTAAATGTAACTTTCAGATCTGCTTTCTTGCCTTTTGATTTCAATATCAACACCCTCAGGGGTGATGGACTTGATAGGTAAGGTCAAAAGGGACCACACACGCACAGACATTATGCATTAATGAAGGATTTACATTCCCCAGCAGTAAATGTGAGGCAGGAGACGTGCTCAGCCATTTAAAAGTTTGCGACGTGGAACGAAGTGAAGCAATGGGCAAAATAAAAAAAGAAATTTGTTTTAAAAAGATTCTCAAAACAGGTGCTAAAAATCTTTTATTTAGTGAAGGATGAATTAAGTTCAAAAGAGCAGGAAATATATCAAAACCTAACCATGATGGTGGAGCATATAGCATGTAAATTGAAAAAGGTAACCATTCCATTGCCTTTATTACGAACTGAACTAATTTTGAAATACACTGGTAAGCATCACCACGCGTTTACCATCAGCACCGTACACGCTTGATGGCCTGAGTCCGGAGTCACAAATGTGTGACACGTTTTCTTGAACAACATTATAATCGGTTGCACTGATTCGCACCATAAGCCGATTTGGTAACTTTGAAACAATGAAACAGATGTAGAACTTTCTTAGTCTGAATAGCGAGGCACCTGACTGTGGCGGTAAATCTCTTTATGGGACTTCCAGATCTGATATGTTAGTTGGTGAAAAATGACATGTATATGCTGTATGTGCTAAGTAGTGCACAAGTGGAAGAATTTAAAGCTATTATCTCAATGGAACAAAATATCCACCTCTTAATCTGTAAAAGTTAATTGAAAACAACTGGATTATCTTAATGCTTCCATGTCAGAAGGTTTACAATGCAGACCCACCTTTCCTTTTATTAGAACGTTTATTTAATTCAGCATATTCTTACCATCCACGGTACCCATAACACTGTTGTGTACCACCGTACCTATCTCTGAAGGACTTTTCAAAGCAAAGAGGACTGTCTAACTTCACCATGAATGGATAGCTTGATAGAATTATGCATAACTCATATACACATCTTTTTAATTCATGCATGATTGAAAAGACGGAGAAGAGACTACATCGTCTCATTTTTCAACTTAAGCACTTGCATTACAGAAAACGACAGAAATACCCTATCGCGAACAAGGGTCTGGAAAACACCGAAAAATTACCAAAAGTGCCATCAAATGCATCGTCACTGAAATCCAGCATTTACTCCCCTAACAGAGAGAAGTCTGCATGACCCCAAGATGCCTTTGTCTGATTAAGCTCTGCTCCGAAGCAAAATCTTGCGTAAAATGCCTTTTTTCAGCAGTCACTTTAAACGGCTGCAGGCAGCACTTTCCTCCTCTCTTGACGTCATTTAGAATAATCACTGTAATCATTCATGTTCGCCTCTGTACGTCTCTTTGATGTTGCCTTTTTCTGGACGAAATTTTTTTCCTGGACGTCTGATGGTATTTCCCTAGCATAGTTCTAATCATTTGAATAAAAAAGTCATTATTAATTAACCTTCTTCAATTTAATCACCATCTCCGGCTGAATAAAACGATAAGGTTTTTATCTCCACACCAGTAAGGATGGACTCTGGGCCCCATTCATTCATGTTTAATCAACATGAGAGGTTATTAAAGTCTTTTATTAATTAGCCTTGATAGAAAAGTGTGAATGTATTCCAACCTGATTTAACCTTTACCATGGGCACAAACTACACACCATAATCTTTGTTGGAATCGGATACTTCTCAGTCTTTGTACTCGTTACAAAGGAAACCAAATTAACATTAAGTGGTGTAACTCAGCCTCTTCAATCGCTACTTTCAAATGAGGTTATAGTTGATCAGTAGTATGACAAGTGGATTAATCTAGTAGTTTTGGCTTGCTTTTAACAATTCCTAAAAAGGACTCAAGAGAAGTTTTGATCCAGCATGGAGGGTCAGTGTCAAGGTTGAAAACTGATTACAGCAGCAATTTTGATAGAAAAGAAGGCAGTTTTACACGTTATAACATTCTGCAAAGTGGTTTTTTAAGCTAAACACTTCTTTCAATTTTCTATGCTTTGTTAGCTATTTAAAAAGCTCCATTTGTAACGAACCCATATCTGTTTGAAACTCCCTTGGCCAACAAGTTTTCGAAAAGGAGCAGAAAGATGAAACAACCGACTCCTAAGTTTATGCAATTTTTAGCAGATCAGCTTCACTTTCAGGTCCATGTCCGAAAGAGGAATCCTTAGGTAAGCAATTCTCCGCTGAAGGTCTTGTTTTCTTAACTGTATTACAGAGATTACCATAACTGGAAACGTAAGTTCTTCACTGTAAAGACAGTGAGTGGAGGCATTCTCAGCCTCAAAGCTTCCGCAGGTGATGCGACTCAGCTATGCTTTAGCAACCATCAATTTAGTTGTCAGATAACCTAGATAGTAGGTAACCAGAAATATAGCAAGATGATAAACTCATTCATAAGGAGAATACCCCTCCCTGTATACATGACGTTTTCTTCAGGGACAATTTGTAAGTAATTTTCAATCCACCAGAAAAGAGAAATAGTAAAATTCTAAAGCTTACAAACTACAAATATATACACATAATTTTTAAATGATCGGCTGCCCGTTTGACTTCTTATCGCTCCCCTAACCAACTACTCAGCGCTTTTTTCCACCCCAATGATCCTTCATAATTGGGAGCTTCCTGATAGATATTCGTCCTCAGAGTATACATGCATCCTAAATGTGTTGCAAGCATCAGCAACTACTAAAGCAGAATCAAGGTGGGTTTCCAAACAAGTAAAAGAAGTGGTGAAGTGACTAAGCAGGACATTTGACGTTGGCACAACCAAACTGTGGTTTCGTGTACACCAAGAAAAGATTTACTTTCAGAGAGTGATCAAATTCCTGACCAAACACCCCTTCTCCCATTCCGGTAACAGGACACTCATGACTCAGAGAGCTGTGGTTCGGTGCGGTTCCGCAATCTGCACCACACACAAATCGCGGGTCCACCCCACCGTGCGCGGTTGAACGCGTGTGAAAGCACCATCACCAATGGTTACAAGTTTCATGGGAAAGTGTGTGTGTGTAGAATTGGGCAGAAGTGTTTCGCAACTTGCCAAAGAGAGGAAGAAGAGGGGGAGCCTAGTCTGGCAACTTAGAAGCTACTTTAGTTTGTCAAAAGTGCATGTCTACTTAAATGATGCTAAAATGCGGAGCACTTTTAAAGTGGACCAACGAGTCCATTCCTCTTATTTGACGAATGGCCTTGTAAGGCCCTTTATGGAATGCATTTCTTCATTATTAGCAAGCTTCACAAATACTGTATTTAATTTTGATTAGGAAAAATGTTTTAAAGTTTATTTTTTTAGCATCCACGATTCAGGTGGCACTATCTTAGGGTCATGGTGCCACCCCTTCCAGTTCATTTAAAATTGGACTATGTTCAGCTCATAAATTTATGATGTCTTTGATGTGAAATTGGGTGCCGATGTGTTAAGTAAATATTTTACTCAAGTTCTCCCATAAACGTACCGCCGCTCGGAGGCTCAAAACTGTTTAAAAGTTGGCAAAATTTGCCCTACTGAAGATGGAAAGCTTATGGTACGCTTTAAAACGAAAATATGGTAGAAATATTTCTCCACTATTAGCCTAGTGATATAAGTTTGTTTTTGAACCTTTCAAACCACACCCTATTCGGACAGTTTCTTTGATCCCTCTAACATGAAATCATATGGAATGGAGAGAGCAATAAACCCTCAATAGAGGGCACCTCTTAAGCCCGACATGCATCTAGCTAAAAACTGGCGGCCAGTTTCCCGACAACGTCAACTAGCTTTTGTATTTCCACCTGTTCGACTTTTTCCACTTAAAGTGAACTTCCTAATCATTTGGCAAAGTAAAATATTCTAACTTAGCGCTGGACGGGACCTTCTGGTTCTCTTAGGTCTTTCGGAGTTGGCTGTTGTGTTTGTGGGTGCGTAAATCAAGCCCGGTCCTTCTAAACGAGTTTTAGTCCAAATTCTATGCTTATGATCTAACTTCTGGACCTAAGTAAAGTCGTTCCTATTAGTGATCTAGACGAAGTAAAAAGGAAAGAAAAGGATAGAACTGTAAACTGAATAAAGGTAACCACTCATAATTTCAGGTAATATATGATTAACAGTTTTATTAGCAAAAATAAAGCTTAATCAAAGACATTTTCCGAGAGATTAACAAATAATTATTGCCCCTATCTTTGCCAAACTTTCATTAATGGGTTGTATACAAAATCGGACAGGCCTAATTCAAAATGTCTTAACCCACCCTCCTCTGATTAACGAACTAAACTTCCTTTTCACTTCTTAGAAATTAACAGTACTTTAAGTAGTTCACCTTTCCATGCAAACAAGTTAAACAGTTGCATACGAAATTCGCCAAAGCAAGGGACGTTTTTGCCGAAAAAACAGCAAAAGACATCCTGCTTCAAACGAGCTGGAATAGATCCATTTTTCAGTGTCGGAAGGTATCATTGCAGAAATATTTGTAAATTCTAAAAACTAGGAGACATGAAAGGAGGGTCTGTCGTAGGAGCGACGTCGTGGTGATATCATCCTTAAATTGAGGGGATACAAGGCCTCCGTCTTCGTTGCGCATGCCACACCTGTTTCTACGCCTCTCTTTTATCGCCTCCATTAAAATGTTTACGAAGGGAGAGGGAGTGAGTACATTAACTCTAGGCTGGAATTTTGCTTATTTAAAAGATTCAATTAGTCGTTTTGGAACTGAAAATATACGTGCTTTAAATAAGTCAATCGAAAAATTCCCTTTTCTGCATTTTAAATAAAAAGGTGGAATTTAAGTATTTTAAATTCCAAATTTCACCACTAGACTAATTACTGGAAGTCTCACGAATCCCCAATTAAGACGACCTTCTCAAATTTAATGCTTCGTTTTTCCCTAACTAGGCATTCTACATAGACTTGACGGTCAGATGGGCACGGCAGATGGAGAAGGGGAGAGGATCGAGGGGAGGGGAGGGGAGAGGGCGGGTGGGGTACTGTTATTCCAAGGGCAGCCCCAACTGTCATCGCTTAATGCGCGCTAATGGGATGTCGTAACAACAGATCCACTGAACAAAAGGGAGTCTGAAATTCGGAAATGACGGTAGTCTCACTTAAATGAATGAGGAGAAACGAGGTGGAGACTGCTTTTGAGCGTTTAAAATTGGACCAACTCCCACCTCTCAAGCGCAATAAATAAACAATAAAGAGAGGAGGACTGCACAATAGCTTCAACGAAATGCGATTTTCATTTGATTAAATTGCCAAAGGAGTCAATAAATCGATTCGTTCGATTTACTTCTCCAAGTCATGGCAACTGAGATGGAATAGCGCTGCTTGGAACAAGATGCAGTGAATCATTCTTCACCCTCGCTCTCCACCCGTCCCCACCGCTCCCCTCCCTGGCAAACTTGTAATGCGGAATTATTTAATGAATCATATCTCTCTCTCTCACTCTCTCTCCTTCTTTTTTATCAAAGTTCAAAGTCATAAATCACACGTTAAGTCGGGGAGCTAAATGTTAGTTTTTAGCCTTTCTCTCCCACACGGGTTATCGTGCTGTTATACTGGCAAAAAAGGATGTGATGGAGCGCAAATGAGGGAGTAAAACAGTATGGAAAGAGTCTAATTTAAAGGAAACAGGTATTTAATTTTTTCCTTGTTTCTTTGTCAGGTATCAAATTTGTTAGAATTTTTAAAATAGCACGCACCCCTCAGAGGATCGTGAATGTATGTAACTGGGTTGAGGCGATTGCTGTTCAATCTTTCCTACGAAAGACACAACAAAATTATCTTTACCTAATTTGTTATAAAAATAAATTCTACACATACAATCATATTTGGAATTTGTTGCGTTGGGGAGGTTGGTTAAGTAACGCTGGTAAGCAATTTTATCAAGAATTATACCATACAAAAGACAAAGCTGACGTAGCAATACCCCAAAAACCCGGATTTGAAGTTAGCAAAACCCTTTAGCCAATTCGTGGAGTTCGAAGCACCTTCCAGACTCACTTAAATAAAGAAGTGATAACGTGAAATAGTAGCAAAAGTCAAATAAAATCTTTTGCTGTTTTAAACAACTTTTTAGCTAAACTTTGTGTCTAAAAATCCTAAAAATGTAAATTTATTTTTGAAGAAAGGAAGCTGAGATCAAACGTGAATCGGATTGATTAATCGTTTTGGATAAATAGCGCATTTACTATTCGGATCGTAGAGAAAATTGACTGATGTGACCAGTTCAACTACTACTAGACTGTGGCGCCTCGAGTCTTCCCTGGTGCTGAAAGAAGTCATAAAATTATGCCAGAAAGTGCATTCCAGACGTACAGAATGGCTGGGACCTACTAGCACGACTCGAAGTTCATGTTGCCCGGTAGATGGGCAAAGATGGAGCTTTAAAATCCGTGATACCCCTCCCAGTTTGAGCGCCTTTCTGGCGCTTCCAATGGTCAATCCACCATAGTGACCATTACAGAGTGATTGGTGACGCAGGAAAAATACTCATGAACTAACCGTTCGGGCAATAGAAACCCCTTGCATTTGACAATTTAACTGAATCCAAAGTTTTATCCTGTTTTAAAATTATGTTGGAGGGACGAAGGGATGTGCTAACCAACTTGCGTGTCTATCGCTAAACGTCAGAACTCTGGACTAAAAAGCAGTCATTTGACAAAAGACGGGGTTTAAAGTGGAATCTTTAGGATAAGGTATCGCATCTAACCTTTCTTGTCTCTGTTCTCGCTTCAGTGTTGTCTAGCTCTGCACAGCTTTGGGTTTTATCGGTTGCTAAGGTTCTTAGCTAGCATGGCTAGCTGCTAACACCTTTCCTGGAGAGCACTGGACGTCATTTTCAACCCTTCTGTTTGGGGGTTATCCCAGATTCTCGCATATGCAGCATGCACCCTTCTTCTGTAACGTTAAGGTTTAACATTGAATGATAGAAATCAGGGTAGTTGTTCTTCAGGAAAGCGTTTGCTTTCCGCTGCCACCAATGTAGCATTCTGAGTCGTTTCTGGCTTCGAAAAGCTAAGCCTTAAGTGTTCGAGAAATCGAAACGAAGATTTAAACAAATGACCACAGTATTGAAAGGCATTTTCTATTTACTGCACTCTTCTAAACTTAACTAACTTGTTTATGATACAACTTTGCACATGGACAAACGTCACGAACTGATGAGACGCGTCACAGAGGCGTAATGTTGAGCTCCGATAACGGTGAAAGTGTTAATTAGTCAGTTTAGCAGAAACTCAAGCTTGAAACAACTTATTAATTGCAGGGTCCAACAATAAGTTGATTATTAGAGCTTATTAAGTATAGAGAGGACTTTTCTATTTCGAAGGACACATTAGCTCGATGTCCCAGGCTATTTGTAACACCACTTCTGAGGTTGCCGTGATTGTTGATACTGTTGCCATCGCAACTCGTCTATAGTCCCTTCGACTATTGAAAAGCATTTCACTTAAAAAGGAATTTGAGAATCTTGGAATAAACTCAACTATTTAAGTACTTAAAGTGAAGTTCTCCCCAAAAGACCTCAAGGCAGCAATAACCACTTAATAAAATTCGACCAATATTATTATTATTAGCTTTCCATTGTGCTCAAAATCTAGGTCTTCAGCCAAAACACGGATATCACGATGTTACATCCAAAACCGCTAGGATGTTTCACTCACCAGGTAATTAATAAGAAGGGATATGACAAAGTCGTAAGAAATGGAAGACTTTTCGCCCATCATTTTTAGGAATCTCACTTTTTGTATTCCATGAGCAAGTAATATTGACAAGTTGGTGAAAGCATTACTTAGTTGTGTATTTTTTTAGGGCTTTAATATTTGAGCGGGAAACAAGTGATCCAAAATAGCTCCAAATGAATTTCAAGAACTGAGTCCAGAGCCTTTAATATTTTTAAAAAGGATCTTATTTACACTCAAAAGTATGCTTTTGAGCTGAAGTTAAGCAACCCTTATATCTAAAAACCGTCTCAAATGGTTGTTAATATTCTGTAATAGACAAGATTTCAATCGGCCACTCGTTGAGGTCAAAGGTTTTTCAAATGAAAAATTCCCCAAGTCTTGTGTGTGCACACTTATTAATAAAAAGGATTGAATAAAATTCATAAATTATCAGAAAAAAGCACGACTCTTCATGTTGATCAACACAGAGAAGATATAAATAATGCTGGAGGGGCTGTCTCGCCTGTACGAGGTGGAGTGTTGCGCTATTGTGTGGTCAGCTAGCGCGGCACAAAAGGAGCCGAACAAATGAAATATTCAAGGCCTGTGAAGGGGTAGAGTGGAGGGCGAGGGGACGGCTCCATGAAAGGTGAGGCCGTGCCATTTTTGAAGCAGCAGGCAAGCGGGCAAGCAAACGCACACCCCAGACATAGTGTTGGGGGTTTCAAATGAGTACAAAGAGAGGAGGTAGGGGGTTGGGAAGGAAAAAGAGAAAGGGAAGCCAAGAAGCAAAAGATAAATTGCCCTAATTACTTTCTGCTACATCGAGTGCTATCTAAAGTTGTGCTTATGCGTGTGCGTGAGCGCGTCTGCATCCTGCGTACAGACTTGTTGTGCCAAAAAGGTAGTGTCTGAGGCAGGACGCCTGGTGCTGTCCAACGACTGCGTCCAGTTTTTCTCCTGCGGAAGAGAAATATAGGAACTACCAGGTAGAGTTTTAATTTATGTCCACAATCCTTATAACTATTTTTGCACTGGGAGTTGTTTCATATCTTTCATGTGCAATTTCCAAGTAACTCCTCACACATGATGTCCGCAACTAAAATCCTGTTTGCTTAGCTTCGTCTAATTAAGAGCGATTGGAAGTTCCTAGGTCCACTATAAATTTTACAACCCCATCCATCATGCTAAACCAACAGAGTCGATGAGTATATCAGTTTATTAGTAGATCTTAAATTTAAAAAATGATCTCAGGGCTAATAAATGCCTTAGGGCAGAAAACTCTATCCCTCAACATTAAATTTATGCAAAGACATTACCAGATAGATAACAGCAAAAGCAACTAGTCACTTGGGTAAAACACCAGAGTCGGTCGCGAGGGAAGCCAATTTCCAAGGAGCAAGAGCGGAGCTAGAGGTAGAGAAGGGTCGTTAAAGATGAACAGAGGTGTAAATATATTTTCCTCTTTGAACTGAGCTATTTGATCTGCATCTGTCATGGGCTTCTTCCTGTGCGTTTGGATTCCAAGGTGCGATGGACCACCAGATGTGGGACCAGCAGAGAATATTTTGGGTTACTTTACTTCTACTAGTTGATTGTCTTACCGCAAAATTGGGCTCAAGCAGGGAAAGTACAATTTCCAATTTGTACAAATGGATTTATTCTGGAAGTTTTACACAGCCGAGCAAGTTCTCCTTGCCTGTGACTGCCAAGATTTGCAAAATAAAAAAGGAAAGGCGTGCCGGAGGATTCCGAGGTTTACTCAAAAACCACCATCTCTAAGACCGCAGTAGCAGGGTTTTTTGAAGAATCCCTTCTTTTTCACTAGGAGTGTTTTCTATTGACTTCTCCTTCTCCCTCCAACTCCCTCTTCGCTTTGCTTAGCTTGGCAAGTAAGTAGGCGGAAAATGATACAACGGTCTTTTTAATGTCGCCTGTTATAGTGATACGAATGAGACTCCACAGGAGAAGGAGAGTTCAAAACATGTATGCAAACCTGATGAAAGTGAATTACGAAAATTAACAAAAAATTTATGCCATATAATCCAAAGTTTACTCACGATAAAACGTGGATCAAATATTCAGGAGTAATTAGAGGGCTGAAAACATTAATTCGGCGTGTTTTTTATGTGCAGTGGTTGTTTTTAATCTCGTAGTTTGATCTTGGCTAAAATAATCATTGGGTATTTGAAGGCAGGTACAGTTGTAAAGGTAGAGCAGAGGGAGGTTTAGCAATTCACTCACTTTTAAATGCTTTGCAGTGGACGAACGTGGGTTAAGGCGCAACCGCCTCCCAGCACAAGCCAGAGGGACCCTTTTCAATCTGCCATCCGCCCCCAGAATCTGCCAGGTTTAAGTAGGACCCATTAGTTGAGTGAACTAGGACAAAATTTCTGGCCATTGAGGTCTGCGGGGAAGATTAACCACAACCAGGGCTTTTTGCCTCCAGTGTAATATCAGTAATCACTGTTTATCAATTCATCTGCTGCACAGAGAATCTGTTTAAGTTGTGGTTTAAAATAGTACTGATCTGTTTACGGCAGCGATTTACCACAAACTGATGAGGAAAGCATGTTATACAAGTGTGATGTTGGCAGTTAAGGCGCCATGGATTAAATTCATAGTCCATTAACCTTTGAAAATGAACCACGTGGTAGCTAAAATCAGAAATGAATGTTGGTAATTTAAGTGCATATTTTTGGTGAATTACGCTGCGCCCTTATTTGTAATTCCAAATAGTAAACATGCATTAAATGACTTTGTTATGTAAATAAAAAGATGACAAGGATAAGTAATTTGGCTAAAGGAATGCAGTATGTCAGAGAAGCGGCAAACAGTGGTTCTCCAATGCTAATCACAGCGTCATTTGGCACTGATACCTATCCACCTAAAAGCGGATAAAAATTACATCTACAACGACCATTAGGGACTCACTCACACAATTATCGAAGCGAGAAAGAAAAAGTGAGAGCTGATTTGCAGGTTAGAGAAGGGGAATGAGGAATACAATAACAGTGCTGCCATTGCCATGGCATGTCCCACCTCGCAGCTCGTTTTAAGCGCTCCTCCGGAATGTACTATTGGGGTAGGACTGGCACGAAGCCAAGGTCAATGCAGTTTTTTACCGAACTTCGGTCGCGTTACAATGGTTGCTGAGATGTTAGCATTGAGAAGGTATATCTTCACTACTTTTTACCTGCAATCTTAACTGAAGTGACACAGCGCTTAGCGTATAGTGGTAAAAACGTCCGACTGATTAGGTGAAGACGGTGGATCATTAAAAAAAATCGTCGCATAGGGTAAACTACTTTGTCTGCATCCCATCAAATACTGCTAGTACTGCAGCCCCAAATAATGCTTTGGCAAATTGTAGCAATTATCAGCATTGGTGAATCGTGTGTTCCTCCTGTGAGAATACGTCGCCAACTCTTATTGGTCGAGGTATGGTTCAGTCCATTAGCTAAGAAATTCTAAGATGGATGCAAGGGAATGGAATGGGTCGTGATTTATAATTTGAAATTTCATTTTTCATATTCCAATACAGCGTTATATCCCTTTTACCCCCAGACCGGTACCGGGAGCCATGAACTACGGCACAGTGACACTGTAAGATGTAGATAAAATGAGGAGATAGGATGGCATAACCAGCCGTATATTTCTAACAGGGATAAATTGCCAACATTTACTACGAAATTTGCAAAGTAGAGTTTGCATTCACTTTTGTAACAGTTAAGGAGTGAACTTTGGGGAATGCAAAATTGGGGAGAGCAAAGCAAACCCTGATTAGCAATTTTAAAGCTAGACATCACTAAAGCTAGATATGAATGGTTTGAATCTCTTTTTTCGTGACAAAAGCTTATTTTACAATATTAATTTAATTTTCGTAAATTTAGCAATTCAGGCTTCCGGGGGAAGGGATTTAAAACATTCAGCCACTTCTTATCAAAATATGAAAACGCAGACAAAGGGATCGGGAGCGGTGAACGATGGGATAATAGTGAAAATATTTTTATTAAAAGAAATATGCATTGGAACCTGTCACGATACTTAAATGCTTTTCTTGTGCAAGACAAGTGATGTTTTCACAGATAAATTTGCCGAAAGCTGGATTAAATGTGTAGTGTATTCAACCACTTGGTAAAATCTATATCATTTCGATGTATCATTTGCTACCGTAATACAAATGCTCAAGTAGGGAGTAATTTAAAAGTTAAGATTGCTTCGAAACAGTTCATGTTTGCCATGAATAGTATCCAAGGTAAACTATGCCGAGGCGATTGCATCATTTACGAAATAACCCGTCAAATATCTGAAGTCAGTAGTCAAAGCAATAGTCGTTTGAAGTTGATGAATCTGTCGCACGGAGAAAAGCAAGTCAGCCTTCCAAATTTGTCTGATGTAGGACTAATTCACGTAAATGAGAGCCGACTAAACCGACTGACTAATCAGGAGCGATTACTCATTTATATTCGGACGAAAACACGCCGAGAACACACACACGCTCGTTCGAACCTCATATCTGTCAATGGTCGTATTGTGCGCTCGTCAAGCGAGGGGGAGGGGGGTGGGAGACTAACACACAGAGCGCCATGGAGAGCAGTTAGATTTAACCAGCAAGGAACCTGATGTGCTGATAATCTGTTGTGTTTGCACGTTGGCCTATTCTTCCCTTCGCGTTTCGTCTCGCAGTTAGTCCAATCACCTCCTCCACTTCTTTGTTAGGAGCATGAGAGGTCACTGTCCAAAATTTAAAGTGAAAGCATCAAGAGATAAAAAAGAATTATCACACACACACGATTGAATTCGTGCGCGAGTGCGTGCTTGAGGTCCTGCATTTGAAGGAAGAGCGGCAACTGACTTAGTACAAGGAAGGGACCAGAATGTCTGAGTCAGGTAAAAAAGAAGCCAAACGAACTGTGAGTGAGTGTGTGAGCGAGAGAGGGGCGGGCTTTGTTTAACAAGAACTCGGTTAGACGCTGTTGTAAAAAAAAAAACGAATGTGTGTGAGACATCAACAACTCAAGAGCATAGTGTGAATGTGAAAAACACACGCGAGATATGATGACTATATGACAAAAGTGCGAGGGCGGGTGACTTGTCCGAAACCGCGGCTGATGCAGTGTAGCCGAAAGTCGGAGGACGAAGTACGTACATTTATCTGACTATTTATTCAGGTCATTCCCAGGTGGTAATTTCATACTAGTACGGTTTGGGGACTGCGAGATATCGCTGTCTGTACATTAGAAATATATCGACACAGGTAAACCTTCCAAAGAGCATTTGATACTGAGGTTTCGCATAAACGGAGGCGTACAACAAGTGGATATCTAAAGGTGATCCAAGGTACAGTACAACGATGGGATTTAAAACCGCTCTGAGCTGCGCAATTTAGGGGTATAAACTTCTAGGAGGGCGGCTCTGCGTTTGACATTAATGGTCCTAGCCCTACTTGTCCTGTTCTTAGTAGAACGCACAAGATATGAAGGGCTCGATTTTACATAATAACCGAGCAATCAATCTTAAAATTGCGCAAGGGTTAAATTCTTTTGTGTAAGGGGTGAAAAAGAAGCAAATGTCCACGAGAATGGCTAGCACACGGTGGATGTCAATGCACCGATGAACGAAGAATACTAGGCTCTCTGGGTGTTTATGGAATGCTGAAGTTGATCAGAGAACTGCATCGGAAAATGCGGTTATGCTTCTTGAAATTTATCCATCGCGATACGCTCTGCCTCAGCTGTTTTAAATTTTTTGGAATATTTAGTAGCCATTTTCAGCTGCTGCTGCTACAACTTCTGAGTTTTGAGAATTGAAGGTGGAGGGAGCTTCTGTGTGTGCCGATAGGGAGCACCGAGTGTGTGCCAATGCCACAAAGTTGTCAAGTTCAATTCATATCCAACTTTTTCAAGCATCATAGCTGTCAGTGATTTTAATTTTTGTGCCTTGTCAGTTTGGTGTCATTTGGCTGCATGCATAATAACTTACGCCTAAATTTTACCTCCAATCCCATTGAAAGGTGTCAAAAATACCTGGGCCTCTGTTCGACCAATCAGAGTTAGGGATCGGCGTAAACACATTTTTGCCCAATGAAAGAGACAAAGTGGAGAGATATGAAAAGTTTTCCACTTAATGAGTGAAATAAACTTGGGAATAGTCCCAAGTGCGTGATTACTTCAACCAGTAATTAAGGAGTCTAGTTTCAAATGACTTTGTTCCATCTTTACGCTGGTCTATGCAACGAACCGTTTCGTCAGGTGCGATTCATGGTTTTATGCGCACCAGTTGCCACTTTTATCTGTATCAATCAAGAATGGGTGTACTTTAGGAAGGTATTGTACAATGGAATTTGCAAAAGGTCGGGTAGGTCAAAGGGAATGATTAATGGTGTTAGCGCGCATTTCCCAAACAGCTAATGAGGAATTTAGTTTGAGTTGACAGATTGGTTGCTTAACCATATCTGACCTATTTTCAGTAAAGTCGGGTTTAATTCGTCCCCAAAATAACAGTGTTAACGGATGAGTTCCGAAACATTTTAGATTTTTATCTTGTTTACCAATAGTAGAGAGCGGCATTCCCTTAAGGCTAAAAACCCACTTGGAAGCAAGACATCCGGTGAAACACGTAGCTCACTAATTCATCGCCCACTACCTCGGTGAGGTCGCATTTCTCCCGTCAACTCCCATGGATTTTGTAAATATTGCAGCAAGGCAACTGTTCTAAATACTAAATATTCAAATTGAATATACGCCTGAAAGGATACATTTCCGCGTTTGTAAAACGAATTCTGATTCTGAGACTTACTCCTTGTGGAAGTCGGGAACCTACACTCAATATGCTTGCTGAAGAAAATCGGCCACCGCATGCCAAATATTCCATTGTTCTAATGTGGCACCAACGCTTTGCATCGAAGAAATAACCTATCCAACGATAGCTCAAAAACAAAAAAGCGCGATAATTCTATACCCTTTTCACTGTTTTGGACCGATGCAACACAGTTTGCGACACGATTTGGTACAGCGAAGCACCATCCAATGCTGCAGGTCACGTGTTACTTCCGTGTAATGCTGACAGCGGACGAGTTAATTGTCTGTTGTATTAAGCCACTGTAAAGAGAGTTTCCAAATTGGAAATGTGCTTTACAGGAAAGATAAGTCTAATAGGGTAAAGGCTAGGTTATTAAACTTGCAAAATGACTAGGTTTGCTCAAATATTGACCAAATAACCATGTTAAGTAAAAATAAGGTGAAATGAGGCTACTACAATTCACATTTGATTGCCATTTTCTGACTGTTGTGCGGCGACTTCCTCCGTCCAATCCTTAATTTTGGGTCATGCACCTCGCTGAAATTTCTACCTTTTTAGAGCTCTTGTACCTCTAAAACGAGAGGGCTATTTAAGCCTGTTTAGGAGGCTGATGGCATCCACCACGAGGTTCGCATTTACTGACTACCCCTCGCCTAAGAGGTGCATTCAAACAGGCACATATTGGTTGATCAGCATACCCTTACTGTAGTCAAGACTTGTGAGCATCAAGCACGTTCGCCAATAGCATCACGTATATGTGACGCCAAACTTTACTAATTTTTAAAACATGGACTAATCATTTCATTATGACCATTTGCTAGCCAATTGGTTGAGTTTCAAATGGTTACTGATGTGGGATGACCTTTTAATTCGAAACAGAACTATCACACTTTCTTAAATCTGAATAGCATCAAAGGGCTCAACGATGCATGGCACTTGGTGGCAAGGCAGATCAGTAAACCGCCTATTTCTCTCTGTCAGTGTGGATGGCGAATATGTCGCAATACTTTGAAATGTAAGCGCATACTGAGAATAGGAAGACGAAATACCTCAAACTAAAAGAGGTGGGCATCAAGAATTAGGTTCTGTTATGGGAAATTTGCATAAAAATGCCATACCAAAGTAAAATTAAGAAGCGCCATTGTACTGCCGTGATAAGGTGGGACTTATATATTTTACCATGAACAAATGGGAATAATAGTTTGCTTTACAAAAATCGCTAAATTTCTCAGTCAAAATACATTTGTCTGTTCTACTCTTCGTTTTGTTTTCTGCAATCGTAATTCCGCTGGGCGGCACGGCCTCCAGGCCACACCCGTAGCCCTCGGGCCTTTTCTGTCAGCATTATCTATTCCACCCGAGTATTAATGTTTCTTTAGTCTTTGGGGAAGTCTCGAGGCACTACATTTTAGCGAAGCAAAATTGCTATCTTCGCGTCCTAAGCACAGCAATTTTGAGTCTAATTTAAGTTAATTACAAAAAATAAAATAAAGATTAATGCATACTTTCCTTGACGAAATTTACTCCAAAATACTAAAGTGACATAATTCTTTTAAATTTAATAGTTAGGGTTCTTGAAAGTAAAGAATTTTATCAACTTGATTGAATGGAGAATAATAAATAGGGGCCTCCACAATTCGAGGCATTGGCTTACTATTGTGATTCTTTCATTATCCTCTGAATGGAGGAATTGCTCTTTGTTCCACACCCTAACCCCCTCTGAAAAATAAGGGATAGCGCAGCATGTGAGAAATTCACTGTACTTTTCACTGGATGTGATTGCTTTTGCAACTACCTCAACCCTGCCGGCAGGGGAGCAACGCCAACTCAACTCCCCTTTAAAATGATGCTGTCTCCTTTAGGCACAGACGGGCCCATTCTGTCTTGGAACTAATCAGGCTGTGGAAAAAAAAAATGAAATGCACTGCCTCGCTTGTACACCAATAGCTTTCGACTATTAGAAAGTTGGTTCTAAACCAAGGTCTAGCCTTATTACCTCCTCCATGAGAAGTATAACACTTACTGCCCGGAAAAGTTTATTTTTTGAGTTTCTAAGAGATTCAATTCCAAAACGTGAAACACTTATCATTGTAAAGCAGGTTAACTACTAAAAAAGACCTTGTAATTTTTTAGTTCCTAGAGGGGAATCAGCACTTCGTGTTTCGAGGTGTGCGTACAGACTATCTTTTCAAGAATGATAGTACCAATGTTCTGCTAGGGTGCAGTTTTATCAGACGTTCTTTTTTAAAATACACTCCTAGTGGAAAGGGGATAACGAGGGTGAAAATTGAAGGTCTATTTTCAATCGTGTTGCATAAGAAAATCGGGTTTTTCTGTTTAAGGGATGATAAAAGGGATATATTCCAAGTTCCCTCGTATTGTCAAATGGCAAGTGATTGGTAATGAAGGCTTGTCCTCTCACATTCCATCTACTGAACAATGCAGTTGCTTGGACGACGAACACTTTATAAACACCTTACTGTTTTAATCTAAAATTTTATTTACAATCTTTTAATTAGATCTTAAAATCAACTCCTTTTGGCTTTAACAACATAATAAAATTTAATAAAACTAATTGTCTTAGGCGGAGAAGGAATGCTCGGCATGTGTCTATGATGCTGGACCCAGGACGCTGCACTGAAGTAAAAAAGGTTGCAGAGGCAGGGCAAACGGAACGCCAGGGTAATAGTTAAATTGGAAAACCTGTATAGATCAATATACAACTTAAGCAAATAAACAAAGGGGTAAAAAATGTGTCCGTTTCCTTTCCAGACACAAAGGCCTAGAGAAGATAGTCGGTGAATCGGAGCAATTTATTGGCGTCTTCTACCACCAAAGCAATTAGCAACTTTTCGTCTAACCACCCAACTGTTTAGCAATTCAACGAATTTGCAGGATCCTGACACCTAGTGGCAATTTTTTTTCGTGATTTAGGTGGTACGGTGTCGTTTGTGGCAAAAAGTAGTTTGCTACCAAGTGCTTGCCCTATCATAGGTGCAGAACAATAAAATTATTTCAACATTTTTCTGTTTCACGTTTTTTCCTTCTCTAAAATGTGGCAACTCCAACAAGTGCTCTAGAGCACAAAATCTAACTTATAAGGAGTGAATTGTTATCGTTTGTAGTTAACAAATTGATGACTAGTGGTATAGAATCCAAGAGGTATAGACTTCAAACAGGTTAATAATTAATTGATACAAGCGGCATTTATGACATATTGTAGCATCATGAGTCTCTTCCAAAGACAAAAGAAGGCATAGTACTGAAACAGAATGTGTGCAATACATTTAATGTTTGCTAAGCTCTGTTTTGATAACGGGCCACCAAGTGGCTCCCCCCACTGTACCCTTGCAGGAAGGTCTAACCCCGCAGACCATGCCAGTAGCCTTAAGCCCTACCTGTGCTTTGGCAATACATATTCTGTCCGAAATCCGTATCTTTATTCGTCTTCAGGGAAAGCTTGGGAGGCTACACTTATGTAACTGACGTACAGAAGGTCTGGGTGGCTACATGGCGGAGCACGGATGCCAAGCAACAGGGTGAACGTATCGTAGCCATGCTATTTAGTGCCCGCATAACATAAACGAAGAGTTAAGCAAATAGCCAAAGTATTACAATGCCACTGATTTTAGTTAGATCCTTCTACTTTACCGAATTGGTACGTCATCTTAACAATGAATAAACATTAAGAACTTAAGTTTAACTTTCTTATTGCAAAAGACCTAGCCGACATCTGCCGAAAGCAATAAATTCTACTTTTCTCTGGCAGCAGAAAATATAAAATAATACAAAATCAAAATTTTTGAAAACATTTGAAATTATCATACGGATGACACAGAATGGCATTTAGCCTTGTGAGTCACGCGTTTCGGGGATTTTTCATATCGTCGAAACAGCTTTTGTGCAGACTACATCGACTGAAGTGACAGCACCTAGTTAGACTGTGTGAAATAAAAGGCCTTTTAGGAACCCCATACTTTATTTCACTTGCCTTGAAACACAGCTTAATCAGTCAGGGAAAATGATAACCGACACAATTTGTTAATTTCCATCTGCTATCGAAGTGCGACGAAAGAAGTGTTGGGCTCTTTTGCCCTCACTCTGTGGGTGCTAATTAAGCCACACCAAAATGCGGGCTAGGTTTTACATGATTAATGGCTGAAGCAGTTGTTTTCGGACATTCAAGTTAATTTTCCATCTTGTTTTTTACCTAACTAAGGTTGATCAGTGTCCTGTCTGTTAAGAGAGATAAAACGACACAACTTGATCAACAGTTGGGATGTTAAATGTTTAGGAATGTAAATTTAACACAAACTGTACCCTCTTGAGTCTTGTCTGAAGTGGAACAAATGCAGCCACCAAGACAGAATACATATTTCCAACGTACGAAAGGACTCAGGGGTTACTGGTATGGCCCAGATGCCATGACACTCAGCGAAAGCGCATTTCGAGGCGGCTTGAGTGCCTGCAAAACCAAAGCCATCACAACCCAGTCGGTGCTGCATAAAAACACCCACGAGCCAACCGTGTCGCTCAGCAAATTTCCATGTAACTGGGATGATACTTGACCAAAATGTAACCAAGCCCTAGTGGCAATTTCACTGGAAAAGGGGCTCTGATCTGTTTTGGAATTGTGTTGGGAAAATGAGAAATGCCCGTGTGTCCCTCACAATCTGTAAGAACGTCGACCTAAAAGTAGAGTCTTAGATTAAGAGACGGAACTGAAAATAGTTTTGTGGGCTATACAATTGCGCCTCTGTTCCTTCTTACCACTTCGTTCTCGCCTCATCGCTGCCAAGACATATCTATCAAGGTTCTGTTCAGCTAAAAGAGATGTGGAGGAGGTATTGCGTGTTCTGTTAGTTGGCATCTTCATACAGGCACCACAGAAAGCACCTTTTTAAATGGTTCATGTCTAATATCACTTCATCTGTAAGTAGTGTTTCTACTGTGGTAGTCGCGGAAGGTAGACGTCATTTTTAGCCCTTCTGTTGGGGTCACCACAGATTCTTCTATCTGCAGCATGTGCACCATCTTCCATCACGCTAAGGCTTATCATTTAGCAATAGAAATAAAAGTAGTTGTCACCAAAGTAGCACCCCGAGTCCTTCCAAAAAAAGGAAGAAGTCATATTACTAGGGGAGATTATGCTTACTGGCCACATATAGGAGGGCTGAAGGGCTACCAGCCTGGCTCGAAGGTCAGGCCACTAGGCAGAGGTACAATGGAGGAGCATTTAGTGGCCCCAAAATCAGAATGAAGAGTTGAACAAACAAGCAAAGCGTTACACAAACACGAAATCCACGGAATTCCTTCATGCATAGAATGCCACCATCATGAATTTTGAATGTCAAAATTTGGTCCTATTTTATCGCTCTGAAATGAACTTCAGTTCAAGAGCAAAGGCAATCCTTTTTTCCATCAGAATTGTACAATACACCATCCAATAGCAGTTTATGTGAATGAAAAAAACAAGCTACGTTAAAAATGGTAAACATTTGCATTGTAGTACTGAATTTTATTATCCTTTGAGAGCAAAATTTGGAGTGGCTGCCTAAAAAGTGCTGAATAACACACGTTTGATAGAAAATCTGCATTTTCCATCTGCAAAAGAAGATATTTTTCCAGTCTAGGTGATTTAAACCTCAATCAACATTTCAACTGTTCGAAGTGGCTCCAGGCGCAAAGCTCAAATAAGATAAAAAATCACTTTTTGTTTATAAAGTAAGCTGAAGTAGTGCGACAAACTGGCAGCAAATGATGTAGGCTTTTCACGAAGTGGCGGTTTTTTCAGTCTTTTGAGGCAATTTTAAAGTCAGTTGATGCAGACCGCTTTTTAGCGCCTCCTAACAGCTGCGGACAAAAAAGTGGTAGTTTTTTCGCCTTCTGCTTGCAAATGACTTTCGACCGCACATGCCACTGCCGCGAAACGCATTACTCACGCCCTGTCACCGAACACAAACGGAATGCGCAGGACTTTGAGCCATTTCCTCCCCCATTTCGAGAGCATCACTGCTTAGGCCAGCAGATGGTCTTCACTCAACTCTTCGGCGTTAATTAAAATTAGAAGATATTAAATAATGTCACGAATGGACGATCAAGACTGGTTGTACTAAGTTGAATCACTCTCAGTACTTTGAGATGTCAATTTAATTTCCAATGCCATTTTGATGTCAAAACGCAACTGATCGATAGGTACCCGTTTGAGAGGAAAGTGTACTTTAAGGCTAAATTCACTGACTAGTTCTGTTTGGATTAGTTTAAGCTGCGTAATCAGTGCGTCAAGTATTACAGGCAGGCACTTGCCTTGCTGCACCACTTTTATGCAACTGTTAGCACATCAACTACCAGGGCCTGTCTCAGAAGCAAACCAACCACCTCATCCCATATTTTTTAATCAACAAATATGACACTACCGCTCAGCCGTAATTTCTGTTGAAGTGATTTAAAACATTCTAAATAAGTTTGAGAAATAGCTTAACAGACTCACACGTGAATGCAAAGTTGAGCTGTGGGTGGAAAATGGCCTCAGTGGTCCACACATCTTACAAACGCCGTATTCAAGTAATAAATATATTAGGTTGGTAAGAGAAAAGTACCTTTTACTATGCCACGCAAGTTATTTATTTGCACAATTAACTTGAGGGTATTTGCTTCTAATGGTTCTTCAGTTGTTTCTCAAATCCCCCAAACAGAATAGTGGATTTAGGCCGACTTTTGGTCACATGTGCACGCCATCTCTCCGGAGGTACACATCGACGCAGTACTATACATTGGATAGATCTGGCTTCTTCCATAAAAGGAGTGGAAAGTTTGACGCCCACCTTTACAAACCTGTTCTCCGTATTAAGGCCCGCAATGCAGGACTGACCACTTCAACTGGTCTTCAAAAGACAAGAATAAATGCTGCTATCTCTAAACCAAAAGAACCTACATCTTTTTTTTTAAATTCAACCAACTTGCTTGTTGTACAATTTGGTATAACCAATTGTTATGAGGGGATAGGATAAGGAGCGCACGTTGTGGTTGTGGTATTGGGTTTATGTGGGAAAAAGCGAGTCGTTAAAAGTTTCGGGTGACTCGTTATAACTTTACAAAGAGGTAAAAGGTAACGGACACTGAACTTTTATTTAATGAAGGCGTATTTATCATTGTCCAGACATCCAACATCCCAGCTTGCCATACACTGACACCGGAAATAAGCTTCTAGCATTATAGAGTAAATAATTGTACAATGTTTTGGTGTTTTACTCATACAGGTCACAAGGCGGGGTAATGGTTTCCGCAGAACTCCTAACTTGGTCATATATACTAACGCTGACTTTGAACAATCCTTTCTCCGCATTGCAAAATTATATTTACCCTGGTAAATTCGTCTGTGATCTAGGTACCATCTGGAATAAAATTCAAACTCGACCAATTTAGCAAGAATTTCCCTTTCGTCAAACCGTTTTACCGTAAAAGCTAGTTTTGCATTCTCCCAGAGAAACACACTAAAGGCAGTAGCAGAAGGATGGGTGGCTAAGGCGGGGGCAGAGGAGGAGAGAAAAAGATGAGAAAGCCGCACTTGCGTTAAACACACCATACCCTAGCGTGACATTTATCTTTGGGGCGGATAAAAAATGCTCAAACTGGAGTTGGAGCGTACAGTCGCGTTGGGAGAAGGAGGGGTGACGGTAAAAAGTGGAGATCTGCTGGACTGGCATTGTGAGATGCCGACCCTTTAATGTGGAAAAAAACAGCAGCATAAATAAAAAAATGGCAGCAGCAAGGATGCGTCCCAAAGCGTCTGGGTAGAGGTGATAGGTTGGCGGACAGACAGAATTGGAAGGGCGGTTTCTTTGTCTGTCTCGAAAGTTCCGAGACTGCGTCATGTGAGCCATCCCCTTCAGAAGGGGGTGGGGGGCGTAGGGGAAAGCCATTCTAATTAATTAATTTTTTTTGATTAAATGTTAATGAAAAACGCCTAACTGACACACGAAACAAGTTGACATAGACAACAATGAGCCTCTTCTTTCCTTTGTTATTGTTTTTGCTTTATTCTGTGCTTAAATGTCATTTGCATCTGCACGACTAAGAAAAATGTTCTGTTGAATTCTGCAGACTAGAAAGGAACACGTTCGCATCACGGAGTATAATGTCAAATTGTGTTTGAAAATGTCCGTAAGATGCGTAAAGAAACTAGCGCTATCAACAAATGTAGCGAATGAAAAATATAAGACATTTATTTATTAATTCGCAACGGCAGTAAGAAAAAAAGCTCTTACCCGTGCAACAAGTTTTTCGTGATCTTATGAAAAATTTTGCACCAAGTCGTGTGGCAGACAGATTGGTTAAGTTTGAAAATAGATGGCTCCCTTGCTGGCATATTTTACTACTCGGGTTCTTTGGTCTCCGCGGTTTCTGTCCATGTCTTCGCAGCACAGCGGTCTGAATAAGATCAACAACTCTTCCTTACATGCATAACAAAGTTCTTTCTGAAAAGACAGACAACAGGTTCTACAAAATGACACACAAAAAAGCAATTCGCAGATATACTGCTTTTTCAATTAATTTAGCTCATCTCAACAATTGTTGCGATTTCAACATCCTGCCAAGATCACTTACGCCCATGCCTTATAATAGACCACTTTCCTTTCGTTCAACATTACTGAGAGAATGATTCCGACCAAGACCAGATGCCATGGAGTCAATAGCCTAATTCCGCGACCGAATTGATGGAATAATCTCAATCTCTGTAACTATTTTCTTTCACTGGAGTGGCATGAATTTTTTTTTAAAAGCCGTCAGAAAAACAAACAACAAAATCCGGTCTCTTGCGGTAGGATCAAGGATGAAAAGCGCTTTGCTTTCTACATCTTCGTCCCTTTCTCACATTGTTAAGGCCAGTGGCTGCAGTGGAATTTATCATCCACTTAACCAACCGACGGACCGACCAACAACCAGCCAATATCCAAAAAAGCCTGTCGGTAGGACTGGGATGCACTTAGCCAAAAAAGTCTTTAATAAATGCTGATCTTCCACCCTCCTGCTTCACTGGATTTCCTGGCAAATTCGATAGTGATCTCGTTAAATTCATCCTTTCTTAGATCGTAGCCTGTAGAAAGGTAAGTGCTTCTCTGCTACGGTTGGAGTGGGTGACTTAAAGAAGTTAACCATTATGACGAATTGGCCTTTTCCCAAATACTTATGGATATTGGCTGGTTGTTGGTCGGTCCGTCGGTTGGTTAAGTGGATGATAAATTCCACTGCAGCCACTGGCCTTAACAATGTGAGAAAGGGACGAAGATGTAGAAAGCAAAGCGCTTTTCATCCTTGATCCTACCGCAAGAGACCGGATTTTGTTGTTTGTTTTTCTGACGGCTTTTAAAAAAAAATTCATGCCACTCCAGTGAAAGAAAATAGTTACAGAGATTGAGATTATTCCATCAATTCGGTCGCGGAATTAGGCTATTGACTCCATGGCATCTGGTCTTGGTCGGAATCATTCTCTCAGTAATGTTGAACGAAAGGAAAGTGGTCTATTATAAGGCATGGGCGTAAGTGATCTTGGCAGGATGTTGAAATCGCAACAATTGTTGAGATGAGCTAAATTAATTGAAAAAGCAGTATATCTGCGAATTGCTTTTTTGTGTGTCATTTTGTAGAACCTGTTGTCTGTCTTTTCAGAAAGAACTTTGTTATGCATGTAAGGAAGAGTTGTTGATCTTATTCAGACCGCTGTGCTACGAAGACATGGACAGAAACCGCGGAGACCAAAGAACCCGAGTAGTAAAATATGCCAGCAAGGGAGCCATCTATTACAACTTAATTTGTGTCATTAAACTCGTCCAGGTCTAGTGCTTTATCCTTTCAGCTGCTTCGGGCTCATAATTATCCATCATCTTGATATTGTCGCAGATCTCGCACATGTTTCATTCACAATCAGGATAAAAGTCACTGTCGAAAAGTGAAACTCTTACTTCACTAAAGTGGTTTCAAGGGCCATTTCCTAATTATTTGAATCAAATCCACGTTTTTGAGCTAGACCAGCCTTGAAAGTATCAATCGCATTCCAAAGCAGTGGTTGTATTGGCGGCGATTTACAAATTTATGCCTACCTGATTTAAAATAATTTCTGGCGAGGCGGAACTAATGGGTAGAGAGAGCGAGAGGAAAAGATGCTATCAGCTAAAGTAGCAGAAAATGCGGAGTACTTATTTACGTACATTTTACATTTGGACGGAAACCTCACTGGGGAAAAAGCTGGCGGTGCAAGATTGCTACAAAGTACTTAAAGGATGAGTCATGTCCGAATTCTCTCTCTCTACTGTCCACAACCTCTCGCCTGTTTAGGCCTGGTAATATTAACCCTTAGGCACCCGCAAATCTGAGCATGGTTGATTGCTTTCAGTCCAGGACTTGATTAGCCCATGCTCGAGTTTTATCGCAGACTCACCTCCCAAAGAAGGACCGTCGTCACTGAGCCCTCAGGCATCGAAGCGACGCAAATGCCCTCTATTTGCTGCCAAATTTCCCAGGAGTTGGAGTTATTTCTGAAGGGATTGCTTGTTAGAAAATTTGAAAGATTGCTGAAAAAATGCAAGTTTGGAAGGATAGTGCCCTGTTTTTTTATTTTTGAGGAAAAGGCAAATTTGAGTAAGTTTGACAATGGATCACCATACCTACATTATCCAACCTTGTCTTCGATTATTTCAACAGTCAGGAGGCAGGTGACAGTGAGTGGTGTGGCGGTGAGACAACAACCAAGTTTTTATATCGAAAGCCTTAAACGTGCAAAAGTGCATTTTCGCATCAGCGAGAGGCATGAAAACAAGAGAAATGAGAGTTTGATTTGCCTGAACACACACTTTGGGGCAGCATTCTTCTACACCCTAAACGCGGATCACAGCGCAACCAAAATTGTGAAGTGCTGTAAAGAATGATATATGTGCTTTGTCAGCGAAACGGGGAATCAAAGTAACCGAATGCGCATGGACTTTGTTGGCACTGGAAATCGTAAAAGTACAGGAACGAAAACGCCTGAACCGAAGATACTCCGCTCCTCTTCACTACCCTCTGATTAGCGATAATGCCATCTTCACTGCAAAAAAACCGAGCAGTCCATAAAAGGAGCAGAAATGAGTATGACTTTTTCAAATTGTCCTATAACACGGTAAGGAAATTATCTCAGTGTCCAATCGACCTTGATGGGACAAAGTGATTGGCTAAGATTGCTAAGGTCATTGGTTTGCGCTTTTTGCTTCTTATTCTTCTCCCTTTAATTATAGCAATTGATGCTAGAATTTAGTTTAAATGGATAAAATAGTATTTAGACATTGCTGTGACAAAATCGTACTACTTCCGGGTTAATCACGACACCTGTCGCGTGTAATTATTTGCAGATCACGCACTTATGCACTCTGCCTTTGCAAGGGGGAAAACAATTTTTCTGGGGAATAAATCATCTGTACTAATAGCAGGAGGCGGCCACTCCGCCACCAACGCTGTGAGCACTGCTGCCTTTTGGAGTGTACAAACTCCAGGTGACTTTTTGTCTTCCCTTTTTGTACTCTGTCCTGCCGGAAACGCTTTGCCTTCTGACATAAATTTCCCCTCTGCCTCCCTCGGACCCACTCACACGCACGCATACACAAGCAGGAGCGGTGTCGGCATTGAGTCAGCTGGTCTCTTTGCTCCCACCAGAGCCTCCCTTTTATCCCTACCCACTCTGGCAAATAAATCCTCGGCGGCATAGGAGGAGGAGGCAGAGGCCAGGGAGGGGAGGCGAGGGAGTAGAGGGGAAAAGGACGGAGATGAGGGAAGGGGTTAGTGACTTTCCGATGAGCACCAGAATCCCTCCTAGGCGGGAGCAAAAGTTTCAACCAGACTCAAAAAGCCTCCGTTCCCTCGTGCTCTATCCCGCCCTTTCTATTTGTGCACTACTGAGTGTTTTTACCGCATTCCTTTGCCGAGACGGTCGACTTAAAACTGCACAGTTGAGCTGTCTGCACTTTTAAACTAAAATATAGGTGTCCAATCCTTTTCCAAAATTGGAAAATTGCCTTTTGTTATTGAAACTATGAGAGGCTGGTTAAAGTTTAGTTTAGAAATTGAGATCATCGTTTTAAATAAAATTTTTGATTATTTTACTAAATTTCTCTAACATGCACAGATTTTCTCCCTATACACCTGCTTAGCATTCTAAATTTTGCCAAAATTCACGGTGAATTGGAGTTTATAAACGTTTGTTGCAGAGGATGATCCAAATCAAAGTTTTTTGTCACAACCTACCCCCGAAAGGGAGGAAAAGAAAGTGTACCAAAATTAATCACCTACACAGGACTTTATTAATGGCAGTCAATTTTCATGCTAGTGTACCACAGATGTTTTTTGGGGTGGACGATCTCCGGCATGATCTAATTAACTAAAAGAAGCAAGAATCCGATTGGCGAGGCACGCTATTACCTTGCGCCGCAAATCTTGGTCCAGAACCGTCAACAGCAATGACATGAGTTGATTGACTCAACATAATATACGAAGTTATTGTTCATATCTGGAGACGGTTTGTTAGCTTCTTCTATTGAATTGTTTGGACCGAGGTCTTCTTGAATATGCACATACTATACTTTAATATTAGTGAATGAGCAGGCGAGGCAACGAACTAGAGAGGAAGGCGAAAAGAATTGTGGTAAAGAGAGAGACTGGAACTTTCTTACGTCAAAAGTCTCGAGTTCTTTAAGGAAGGCAAAATATAACCCTAGTTTGAAATAACAATCAGAGGAGGGAGAAGGATGGAATGTGTTAATCAAGAGTGATTCAACAGAGACACGCGCGCAAGCACGAGGTGGTGGAATCACCAACAGGAGGAATGGGATGAAAAGGCTCTGATCTAGACCGCCGCCTCACGCAATTCTTCTCACAGAGCGTTCCTCGTATGCACCGACTATCCTCAAAGGGGCATGGCATCCCCTTATTCTCCTCCTGTCCCTCCGCCAGCACTACAGCCTCGTCTCCTTTCGCTTCTACTGTTTCCTCTACTGCTTCGGCTGCCGCTGCCGCTGCTACTACTGACAAGCGGCAAAGCAGCGAAACATCATGACAAATAGCGTTCCGCCACACCCCAGAGGGGAGCGAAAGACAGAGGCAGAACGGAGGGAGGTGCTCTTATCGTCTGCCGTCTCGCTCGGATGAAGTCGCAGTCATAATTCATTTTTCTGACCGTTGTTTTTCCTCGCAAATGTTTCCGACCTAAGACGTTTAGCTGGCTAGTGATGTGAGCTTTCTAGTGTGTCGGGGTGTTTTGCAAAAGTTTAAGTGTTAAAATTTGAGATGGAATATCAAGACCTATTGTGGTCGTCCGAAGATTCGTAATAAAATAAACTTTATTTGAGTCATGTCATGGCATTTGCACGCTGTTTCAGTCTGCAGTGACTCTATTTTTATGACGCTAACATGAAGCTCTTCTTGTACCACCTTTGTTGCTAGCCCCCGGACACTTCTGCAAGTTTATAGCACAGCTTATTTTAGGCTTACAAGCCTTATAATGTCTCTGAAGAAAACTTGGATGTTGTAATGTATATTGGATAGTGCTGCGGTGGCTATATGATACAAATGTAGTTCGAAAATGACCAGAGGATGCATTTAGGTCTTTATAAATTAACAGGAGCGAATGAAATAAAAAAGGTTCCACTTGTTTAAAAATATAAAAATGCCCATAAATGACAAAAACATGGTCACTGCAGAATACGCAAAGGAAAATCTAAATCTATTTTTCGTCGGTACACGGTTTATTCCAAACTGAAACGCATATGGAAGGATTTTTAAACTAACTGATGTAATAGGGCAGTAAAGCTTATATATCAAGTTAGCTTCGGGTGTTGCATGGCCAATGCATCTCCCTTATCACTGCATCGTGGGATATTTTACCCCTTGATCCCACCACCACTCGGTACGTTTGGTAATAGTGCAGCACATCTATTTCAAGTGAAGCGCAATTTATGACTCGGTGCATTTTCACAGGGCTCGGTGAAATAAATTATGCTGTGAACTTAGTGCCACAGTTTTTCCCTTTGTAAGTACCAGCGACTAAAATACGCAAAGGCAGCCAAATGAAAGAAGTTCTGTAATGTTATGACAATTACTAGCTGGGGCTAAAAGCACCGCACCATTGTGGTACAGGAGGGAAATAGGTGGTACGGAGACGACGGGGCGTATAGTGGCAAAGGTTATGGATAAAAGCCGATCAGTAGTGTTTAAAGTAACAGAAGGAGAATCCTTAATTGACTTGGGAGTTAAAATACGATTGAATACTTGAAACTTTTTCATTCGATAAAGTACAGACAATGAAGTCATATTCTATATAATGCATCAGTGAATTAATTTCTCTAAATAAAAAATAGTCTGATTTAGATACTTAAAGTAGAGCTAAATCTCCGCAATTTGTTGACAATAGACATTTCGGCTTCTTGTCTTTCTACTACAGCAGTAAAATATCATCACTAAATTTTGTAAAGGGTGAGGGTACGCAATAAAAATAAAAGTAGCACTGAAATATAGTTTGGTTTCATAAGTCTGGGGTCTGATTCCGAAAGCCTATATTTAACATGGGAGGGTTTAAGTCCAAAGTAAAAGATACAATGTCGTGGAATTATCAGCATCATGTATAAATGGCAATAATTAATTATTTTTACCCCATTTTGATAGTTTAGCTCTAAACGAAGCTATGAAAAATAACGAATAAAAGATCACTTATGAAAAGGAAGCCATTTAAAATATCAAGACGTATTTGCCGAATGAGTCCGGATTGTAAGTGATTTCGCATCTACCATCTCGTAAATTTGTCATGAATACGATACACAGAAGGTCTGAGCTGAGGCCGAAGTGACACGCGATGACCAGTTATTACAAGGTTTGACAGGCTTTGCAGTCCCAATGTTATCGAATCATCTCAAGCTGGACAGAAAGGGTGAGTATCCTTATATGGAAAAAGCAGAAAAACTTAAGAAAAGAGATCATGGCAAAGTGAAATTTCACTAAGATAGACGCTGCACTACTTAATTTCTCATGCACCATTTTAAAGCAAAAAAATTTTGTTTTATGTATCTATTGTCTCAACAAACATTTCCACTAGGCTCTTCATCTTTTTAAGAAAAGAGGCCTTAATATTTATTCTGATTTGCTTGAGATTGAGAAGTGAGATTGAAGAATGGTGTAAAGCAAGGGAATATGCCTTGAAATTCTCATCCTTTCTGTTTGTTGCGGACCAGCTTGGAAGCCCTAGCACAATGTTAAAAGACCTTAATACAACAGCGGTCCCGGATATTTAATTTCAGTCGGAAACTAGGCAAAGGAATTAACAGTGCAATGTTAACTTAAAAATCCCTATTAAATGCCAATGACATGCAAAATTCTGTAGCAGGATTAGTAACAGAACAATAATGCAAATCGTTGATCTAATCGTGTTTCTCCTCTCAAATCCAGCTGAAAATATTATTAGAGCATCTCATTGTAATTGGGTGGTGTTTATGGTTATACTATCGTCAGTCTTCCACCTGATTTAAAATCCTAAAATCAGGGCCATGATGATGCCATAGAACAATACTGTAGCACCCCGTATCAAAATAAATCCAAGAAAATCGTGTAAGGACGCCTGTCTCTCGGTCAAAACTAAAGTGTCAATAAGCAAGTGAAGTGTGTGACAGATTGAATACTTTGGTTAGCGTAACTGCTAAAAATGCATCCCTAAGTGTAACAAAGGGAATATAGTATGCAGAATTGGCCAAATAACTCACTACCTACCAGACTAGGCCGCTGGACAGGAAAGGAAAGCTACGTGGAACGCTTCAAATTTATTAGAATATGGCTTCCCCAAAATTGGCTTCATTTTGGTGCAAAACCGGAGCTCATCCGATTTTGGCGGAGGAAATACGTACCGACTCGTACCGATGTATTTGACAGCCTTCATCGAAAATGAGAAAAAATTCTGCCCTTTTTTCCCGTCGCATCAACAAAACTTGCCATTTTGAGTTGATAGTATTCTCGGAGCGAATTTCGCCTAGATTTAAAAATGTTCATTCTGTTTGGTAAATGCGGTACCAATAACGAAAAGAAAAAGCTGAATCGAGTGAATTATTAGTCTTTTTAAATAATTTTGGCGGAGGGGATGATTTACGAAAAACTTTTAATGTTTAAGAGCCATTATCAAATACGCTTTTTATTCAAAAAGCGGTTTTTTAGGAGGAGAGAAAGGAGGATGAATATACTCGATTCATGACTTAAAAGGCCAACTTGAAACTGATCGAGTATTTGTGGCAAATTAAGGCATTGAAAAAGTAGTAAGTGAAACGAATTCGAACTTGGCTCATTAATGTGGGCGATTCTGCTAATTTCACTGGAAAAGATTTTGAATCCCTTTAAACACCTGAATTGGCATTGCCTGTCAGTGGAAGACCTGCCGACCAAAGTTCAAAATGCAGGAAATAGCCAACATATCCCCGCACTTTCGTAATTTTGTTGGAAATCAGTGTGGGCAGAAAGAGGGTAGTAGTTGGTTGTATCCGGACATACCAAAGGGCTAATTATGCATGGTTAACCTGCAACCCCTAGGGACTGGCAGGAGGGCTGTCACACAGGCAAAGACGGCAACAGGACCTATAAATTACTCCTAGGGCAAGCCAATATTTTACCGTGTTTTTGAGCACAAAGCTGCCGGTATTGACATAGGAGGCTAAAGTTCTCCTCGTCGTTAATGATTGCATCGAAGCGCTTGTAACACAAGTTTCGAGTGATTCACAGGACTTTAAGGCAGAGATCATGAGGACAAAATCTGTTTACACCCCAATTCTTTGCAGTCTTGGGCTTAGCAAAGTGTTGATCAGTAAATGACGATAAGAGAATAGGAAAACAATGGCCTGGATATTTTTTTTCATACTGGATTTCTTATAATTTGCCTAAGGGAAATCGCCAAAGGATGTTAATCATGGAGTAACTATTACCAGGTCCAGTGCAAGTACAAATGTACAACAAAATTCCAAGCACAATCACATCCAAGAAAACGTTGGTCGGTCGTTTTCTGACACCACTGAGGTATCCCTTAAAGGTGGAATAGCTAAATAAAGTGCAGCTTACCTTACTTCATGGAGAGGTAAGCTCTGAAATCTAACCTAAGTGAAAGTTTGAGAGACAAAATTAAGTTGTTGCAATAACAACACACACTCACACACCGCAGGCCACAAAGTGGAAGATTTCTAAAACTCTAAGTAGAGTGCTGTAAAGTGTTTTTGACGTGTTTATTGATAACTTGGAAAAGTTGCAAAACGTAAGCTAAGATGGTCACAAAAGGAATAAATTTCAGAAAGTGGATCTGGAAATGGATGGAAGTCGAGTTACATAAGCTTTAAATGGCATCAATAACTCTTAAAGAGTGATACAGTCGTTAAAATTTACAAAAATCAAGTGCACATCGAGATTACAGAAGTCCATCTTCTACTTTTGGTAGATCGGTTAATTTCGCATTCGTAACTAAATGGATCCTTGCTGCTTTATGTAATGCAAGTTAAATGTTCACAGAGGAGTACTCCAACAATTTTATTGCAGCAGGCACTAATACAGCCTACCATCCTTCCTCAATTAAACACGAAGCAGCCGCAAAGGCCTATGCGATAAATCTTTCGTCTCTAGCACCAGCTACATCTGTTTTTATTTCACTCTTGTTGTAGAACCAACTATCAACGCCATTTTGCAAGTGGTCTTGCGATTGTCGACTGCCAACGCCAATGCCAATACCAAGAGGGTGAATGATGACCATTTTGCGCCCCCCCAAATATCCTCAAAGTGAAACACGGCAATACGGTGACAGTAGAATAGGACCCACTGGGTCGTATCTCCCTCACATCCTGACCAAAGTGCTGATATTTTCATGGGTCAGTTTGCAGAATGAATGGAGGTTGGTGATTGGGCTGTTTAGAAATCACTGATGCGTGAATTGTTCGGCTACTTTATGCTGGAGTTCTAAAGCTGCCTCGCATTACAAAGCAATGCGTAAACAGTCTTAACTGTACAGTGTTTGACATGGAATGCATCAAAGTAGCGATACGAGACGAATAGAAGCGAAGCAAAGAACAATTAACCAGTTTCGCAAACTCTTCGTCTCTCCTCTGTCGTCTGTCAATGAATGCGTAGCATGGGCGTAAGACCACCACCACTACCACCACCACTTTCCTCTCATGTTGATGTGACGCAGGTGTGAGCCATTTGTGCCCTCGCCCACTTCAACACCACTGAATGTGAATGTGCACCATCACACTCCCTCATCACCACTCAATCTAGTCAGCAGTGACGTGCAATTGTGCATTGTCATTACGAGGAGTGGAGGGTGTTCTTGAAGACGGGGCACCTATGCGTGTGGATGATGCATCCTCGAAGGTGGTTGTTGATAGATGACGTTGATGTCATTTCCTTCTGGGTGGTCGGTTCAGCTACCGCGTGCCGCACTCTCACCAATTGTTACACAATCACAGGTAGGCTGAGCATTGAAATCGAACCACACACTGTTTGTGAAAGAGGCAAGCTGAAATCACATCTGTTGGTCTGAGAAGACAATTTATGACATGGGGTTGAGGAAGAGGTGAAGAGTGTTGTAAAGCACATGCTTCGTTATTTGTACTGCCTGTAGACAGGTAATCTGGACAATTTCGTGCAGTTTAGATGTTATCACGCGTGACAAGAAGCTAGTGGAGTGACTTATATTGAAAAGATCACTAACTTCGTGGATAATCAAGTATTCACCCCAATCTAGATTTCACCACTCTCTCTACGTGTTATCCTACGATTGTGCGATCTGTCCATGTGTGCTATCCCATTGCTCTGTTACTGCTTACCACTTTGTCAAAATAGTCTTTTGTGAATCAGAGGTGCTGCAAAACAAAATAAGAAGAGTTGGAAAATATTGTCGTTTTTTTCCACAAACTTATAAATTTGTCAATTTTCTTTAAAGACCTAGTTTGAGCGGCATAAATCAAGTTTCAAAGTATGAAGCTTAATTGACCTTCAGTCAATTTGTGCGGGCACACTTTCACCGCTTTATGCTGTTTAGAGGAGGAGGAGGAGGACAGTGTTTTTGCAATTTATCACTTCATGAACGCACAGAATTGTTCAAATCTGTTTTCAAGGAAGTTAACTTTTGCATTTTTGTTTTTAATCTCAAAGATTATACTAAACGACAAGTAAACAATGAAATTTCACATTAAACTGTGTCGTGTTTGACTTTCTTAGCTTGCTACTTCTGCTCCCTTTGCAATGTAAATTGAGAAGTACGTTGCACTACTTAAGCCCGAGTCAATCCAAATCTTCTTGTGAGGATTGTTTGATAAAATATGTAGAACCGAACTCATTATACAACTTTAGATTGACACACAGGCCTAATAGATAAAGTAAAAGCACTTCGCACTGCCTGTTCACTACCAATGTCTCAAAGGAAAGTCAATCAGCACAAACGACCAACCAAAAATGGGATTTGCGTCAAAACAAAATATCCTGTTTTTTTTACACCAACGCATGTGTACAGTGTGTTATTTATCATGTACTGGTAACGCATGCCATATATGCATGGTCCCGATGGTAAACGCGTTAAGGATCTAGCACAAGGCTTGCACCAAATCCATGCAAGCAGAGCTTCTCAAAATGGGATAGTTCTAATAGGTCTACCTTCCTTCAAGGTTGTAAATGATATTTTATCTCAGTGGGGATTATAAAGCGTTCACTTTACGATGACCTCCTAAATCAGCCAGGGCGCTTAGCATGGAGGGCATGCCTCTTGCATTCGTCAACAGCCTCCCTTCCTCGCTCCTGTTTCCATTCCGAGGCCAATAGATTACTGGGCGGCGGACAAGGGCTCACTCCCGCCACTTACTTTCTGGCCTACTGGATGCCTGGTTGGGCTAATTTTGTCGAAATTGGCAAAAAAGAGAAGTGAGCGAGAGAAAAAAGCAGCACGTTGGGCGCCTAGCTTACATTAATCATACACACACACACACGAGGCGGAGAGGGCGGGACGCAAATTGTGGCATCATCTGTGGCCTGTCAGGCCGCGGTGTATGATTTGGAGGGCATAAGGGGAAGGGTAGAGGGGACACAGTTCTTTTGCTTGTCTTTTCCCCCTTTTTGGTCCACTAGTAACACGTAAGTGGACCTTTACGCACAAGCACAGAAGATAAATGCTTTAGCCCATCTCTTTATATGTAGGCCCAAAGGCCACGTGGACAGAAGGCTGAGACAAATGGGAAAAAGGGGAAGGAGATGAAGAATGAGAAAAAAGCACCGAATAGAGGACTCCCATTTTCGTATGCTTGAGTGAACATGCACCTGTGCACCCTCTAAACCGAATTCTACGGCATCAGGTATACTATCCGACCACCGACCCACATTGGCAACACCCCTAACTAAAATGGTGTTGTTAATTAATCTTTTGATTACGCACTATTACATTATGTTTACTTACTACGTACTATTAATTCGTTATACTTAAAGAGCTTTTTTTACCTTTCTTAACCGGATTGAGTAATAAAAAAGAGTTGAAACGTTGGCTAACACCGTCGCGAATATGTGGTGGATGGTTATATCAGTTTTTAACAACTGGCTGTACCAAATTGTGCTAAAGTAGACTGTCTGTGGTTGTCAATTTCTCTCTAAAGCTGCTCTTCTTGAGATTTTTTCTCCACTTACTTGATACTGAAGTAGTTTCAAGCATTTGCCTTCCGCCGATATAGTGGTGAGACAGCAAAGGGAACTAGTACCGTCCTCGTCGCTTGAGACCATATTCAAGATGACATTTCTGGTAGTTTTATTAACTGATAAAAGTAAGTCGCAAGTATACAAGGCTTAGAAGCGTGGTCTACGTGTATTATTTTTTGCTTGGATTATTTTTATCCTTTTCTCCCATTACTGGTCACCACGAGTTCCTTCTGAGGTGCCAGCTTCAAGCATTTGGTACTATGCGGTGTATGATGCGGGTCATAAAAGTAGGTAATACCTAGATTTTGGATGTGCATATTTGCAATTGTTTTCAGTCATGCCGATTCAACCAGGAATGCTGCTCTTGTGGAGAGATTTGCTGTGTATTTCACACCATCATAGTGGGAATGCTGAGAAACTCCTTTAAGGTAGCTTTTAGTTGACCAGGAGAGAATAACAAGGTGAAGTATATATGCACCGCATATTAGTTACAATTGTTATTTGAAAAAATTGACTAAAGTTTTCGTATTTCTCCGACTTGAAACACTAATGTGGTTAAAATTTTAGCCCATAGATGTTAGTACCAATGGCCTGACAATCAGATGCACCCCAAGTAAAATAAATGCGCAACCGCATCGCAAAACACTCCATTAAAAGGTGGGAAGAATTATGTGAAATAGCAATTATGGGAGGTTAACACCACCATTATTGCTAATGGAACGAAATTAATTTTTCGGAGTAGACAAGCTTTACCTTAGCCATGGTTTTGCTTTTAACCTCCACGACTTAACCTTCCTTCCATGGTATTTCTACTAACAGTACGTCAGCCCTTCTGCATTAAGTTTAAATAGTTGCCCCCTTAGATTCATTCATTTTTCAGAGATGCTATCGCTGTTAGTAGCACCGTTAAAGCGAGTGTTGTCAAATGATACTTATAAGTACGTTTAAAGTGTACCGAAGCAGTACGATACGGACGCTTTTGTTCCTGGCGCCTTGCGAGAGCTTTATTTGTCCACTTCACTCCAGCCTAAACGCTGATGCTAGGAGCTCTGCTCAAACCACAGCAACTACTAATTGCCTAGACCGGCTATCAAAGTGTATTAAGTCCACCCCAAGCCTTGAATGCTTCACAACTTTTTCGAGGTTTGAATTCATATAAGATGATGTTCCTGATACTTCTTTTCCTAACTTGACATGGGTTTTAACCGTCTTTATCAGCAATTCATAATTTATTTTGATGACATAGGAATGCTTTTAGGTAGATCGCTCTTTGCGTTAGGATAGCATTAACTATTCTACCGAAAATCCGCTTCATCCACCTAAATGTGTAGCTGCTTGAGTCTTTTCTGAAGACGACTGAAGGCCTAATACTTGGACAGGAAATGTATTGCCGATGTTGAGACGGGCTAAGGGGCTACTGGCATGGTTCAGAGGTCACTCCGTCCAGCGGAAGTCCAACGGCAGAGCCTTAAGTACTCGCACAACTAAAATTAACAGTTAAGCAAATAATTAGAATACCACAATCTAAACAAAGGCTGTTGCTTATTGTGCAATGTAAGCTGTTTATAAGAGCTACCGAAGACAGAAGAGCTGTGGAAAATTATTCATTTCTCACTGTTCCAGCTTGTAAATTTAGGAAAAAATTCGAATATTAACCCCAGTTCACTAAACAATATATATATTGAAATGTAAAACTATCATTGTCACATATGCGTGACACGTGTACTTGATCAATTCCTGCAAATTGACCTTCCCAAATCGCTTCGTAAACAGATTGGGTGACCTTAAAGCAGTAAAAGATGTATGAAATACCGTGGGTGTGATGAGGATAATTACAGTTGCCTTAGTGTTTTAGCAGCGTAAGTTTACTTTAAAAACAGGACATCTAAGCCTAGGTGTTGGACCTTCCTCTGAGACTCCGATACTCAATTAGCTCAAAGGTAATAGGCTGCAGTAAAGAGACGAACAACAATTAAACACACCAGCCTACATGTTGTTTGCGTGATTTTATGAAAACAACACTCACTTATCAGATGGCCTGCAGTGAACAACAACAGATTCACCATCAACTCGCATTCATGCTCATCTCACCTGACCTCCATCCACCACACAAACCCCTTCGGCTTGAGTGATTCTGCCTGTTGGGAACAAGGCATGGCAAACAGGTGGTGGTGGTGGTGGTCTTACGCCCTTACTACGCATTCATTGACAGACGACAGAGGAGAGACGAAGAGTTTGCGAAACTGGTTAATTGTTCTTTGCTTCTATTCGTCTCGTATCGCTACTTTGATGCATTCCATATCAAACACTGTACAGTTAAGACTGTTTACGCATTGCTTTGTAATGCGAGGCAGCTGAATGGGCTTTGTGGACTAGTTGAGTAATGGTGGAAGAAGAAGTATCATTCTGAAAAATACAACTTTTAGTTTTAACTCCACAATGTATTGAATGTAATGTGCATCTAACCTATTTTATACGTTATTCTCTATTTCAACGAATGCATGATATAACAGCCATCTGCTGCACCTTTTAGTACAACGAAGGTGTGAGTGTAAGAATGGATGGATGTGGGAGGGATAAATCGACGGATACTGGATGGATAAATGAATTGATGTGATCCAAATGACTGAACGCCAAAGGTTTACAACCATTTCCTTGAGTGAACTGTCCTTCTTTCATCTATCTTCCACACCTTTTTTCAATGTTTGGAACAACAGGTTTACGTGGTTCTTAAGTGGGTTTTAAGTAAAACTACGTTTAAGAAGTGAATGGATTTTAGAGGATAGACAATTTATTGTTTTATCCCGGGCTCGTGCATTCCAGGTAAGTGGATTTTATTACTGTTTATAAACATTAATTCAATCATCAAATCCAATCTTGAATTAGCCCTTTTTGCCAATGGTATCGGGGCTTTCTTTACTGCACAATGATGAGGTAAATATATTGCCTTCACTATAACCAATGACTTAATCTCACTAGTAATGATCTTACAGCAATAATACGATACAGTTATGTAATTTTCCTGTCGATTTTCAGGATTCTTTAAGCTTTTTACCAGCTAAGTACTTAATGAATTATTCCGATTTGCTTTGATTTGTCAAAGGGCACTCGGAAGTGGAAAGCTATAGTCTAATGCGACACCTAATTGGAGGAAAGCAGTGCCACGACCAGAAACCTGCACCATGACTGAAAGGTCAAGTTAGCCAAAAAGGATTACCTTCTGATTTGACTTTGCTTTCTTTGAAATAAATCATGGTACTGTTTGATGACCGATGCATGAGTGAGCACCAGCCAATCCCAAGATTAGCCACAGACTAATGTTATTTTTTCCCTATTTTAAGAACATGAGAAATTCGCTTCCATACGTGGGAGTGGTAAGTTCATTTGGATAGGCTCATCCAATTTCTAATCTAGGTAAATTTTCAATACTTTGAGAGTTTGTAATTAGGGGTGAATCGGTTTTGACGCAAGTCGCTTTAATTAGTCCATTCGAGGTTGACCCGACCCTCATTATGGGGAAGCCTTCGTTCTGGCAGATTTTTTGTTTGATTTGCCAATTACGCGTTCAATCGCTTACTGAGAGAAATCGAAAAGGGAGGATGATAACCTATAAAAAATTAAAGTTATTTCTACCTAAATGAGCGTATGATTTTGGGATGTCGGTTGAAATTGTATCTTATCAGCATCTCACCAACTTGCAGTGGAGCAAAGAAATGTGGATCTGTCTCATAATATCAAAATTTTCTCAAGCCATTTAAATCAACTAATAATGCTCTTATCATTCAGAAGCCTTCACACGGATAGAGCTGGCGCTCTCGGAGGTGTTATGACAAAAGCCGGTGGCATTCATTGAGTGTGACTTCGCCACTACTGGCGACGCCAATATGCAGAAAAAAACAAGGGTTGAACATACAGCAACATTTTCTCCAACATTACTTATTCATAAATCTTTCCGGAAGGTTCATGTGCTCCACGCACTCACCCGTCCACTGATCAAACACCCAATATGCTAACTGCCGCTCTGCTCTCCCCTTTAATTCCTCTCCCCTCACCCCCAAGAACAGGGGAATGGGGAGAGTCTGTTTAACCCTATGTCACGAAGGGAAAGCAAAATACCATCCTACAGCACCAAAGCTAATGGTGCTATTGTAAAGCTTAAGCGTGCCTAAACAAAATTGCGAATTAAAGGGGAAGCTGGAGGGGGGGATACAGATGGGCGATGGTAAAGGCGAAGAAAAACAACCGGCGCTACTACAATCTTTTTTCTTTCTCCACCTCCCTCACTTCTTGAAGGTCATAACCGTGCCGACGTCGGCAACAGGCTACCACTGCCTCTGCCACCTCTCTCCAGCGCTTTTAGGAAGCAACTTCTCTTTGGTGGTCATTAATAATTCCCCTCATGCCTTTGATCCCGCCTCAAAAAAGCCTGTCCAATAGTCCTCGTCATCGTCCCCAGTGACTTATAAATTGGAAGGGACTTTAAATTAATGCCACTGCAATTAATTATAAGACACTTGATGCACTTGTGCTAGAACAGGCAGCATCAGTAACAGCAAAGGAGAGTAAAACGACCTTCGGGAGGGCAACTGTAGTGAAAATGGATGCAGCTTTGTGGAGAAATCATAGGCTAAATTTGCTACACCACATTATGACATTGTCATAATGGTCAGGCATTATGGTCGTTTTACGGGTTCAAGAGTGCAATGATGGAAGGCAGGATCCTCTGAACTTAATACTATAATTTGTGCCTACTATTTTAACAAAGAATTTTACTGCTTCTTTCAACTCACATTTGGGCTGCAGGACTTGTGGGAATTGAAGACATCTCAAAAAAGGGAGCAGAAGTTACGGGAGAGAAGTTTAAAAGTCGCAGATTTTGAAATAGATCTCTGCAATAATTATGCAGCATGGATAGTAGAAGAATATATTCAATAATTTTTCCCAACTTTGGCAGCATCAGCACGTTTGCCGTCTTGGTTTTGGTAAAAAATTCCACCATCTCAGCCAAAAGGACGCCAGATCTAAAGTTATTCGGTTCAAAAATAGAAAACAAATCATTGTTCTAAATGGGACTAGCCTGCGATACGATTTGGTGCGACCAATAATCATCGACTAGCAAGGAAAACACGCCAAAGTGGAAAGTGGGCATTCGTGTTGCTCTCTCATTGTAGAGCGGAATCTCAATTGCATTTATAATGAAGTCAATTGCGTGCTGGAAGCAGCTAATAGAAGACGCATAATTTAAAAGGGGTATTTTAAGAACAGCTTAAACCAAGCCGTTTAAGGTGAGCTGTCTTAATATACTCACTAACAGCGTAACTGCGTGACGCCCAAGGCGCGGCTGCTTGCATTAAATTTTCTTCTAAACAAAGCTATTAGTTTCAAGGTTGTAAGAAATAGACGAAGACTGTTTTTCATCCACAGTCGATTTGCGCATTTTTCCTTCTTTAGGGCAAAAAAGTGATTGGAATATGATTAGTGGTCGATCTTCTCTTCAGTTTCCTGTAACCATCGTGTTAAATATTTTAATCTTATTTGCAACCAAATTTCCAATTGCGAAGTGAAAAAAATGTTCCCCTTTACCTTTGGCACAGCACATCATTAATACGTAGATGGTCACTTGCCTGCCTTATTCCATGAGAATCGCTCGTTTAGCACATCCATGGTACACACCACTCGTCAGTGAATGTTGAGTGACTCAAAAAACGTTCAACTACAAGATCCGACAATGCCCAAGCCCCACTTTCGTTTGACTGCTAATTATGTGCATTTTATTGGATGGCAGATGAACTGAGGTGACCGAACACAATGCAGTAACTCATTGAACTAATCACCGTGGTCACCGTGCAGGCTGTCGTTGCTATTGCTACGTTAATGCTGAACTTGGAATCGCATCCTCCTCCTCCTGTAAAGCATGCGATAATAATAATGTTGATCTTCTTTTTTTCATTATTTGACAAAAATGTGCTTTCTTCCTTCTGTCGGGCAGAAAATTTTGCAACCTTGCCAAGTCGGTTTTTACTTTAGTTTTGGTGGAGCGGATGCCCTTGACACGAAAATTGAAAGCTCAGTAATTTTCAAAGTTAAAAATCGGATGTATAATTGTTGCCTTGTCTTGAATTAGGCATAAGGCGTCAGAAAATAAACCGACTTCCCGAGTGCAGCTTTTAAGGGATGCTTACTGTGATTCCAATTAAAACCTAAATACCTATGTATTCTTGGACTAGGCTATATGTTTAAAAGCATTTTATTGCTTAAAAATTTTAGCACGAAAAAAACATTTATAGTGGAATTTTGCTTATTTTACCAAAAATTACTTTATTCACACCTTCAAAATAAGGAAAAGTTTTACGAATTCGTTTTTGATTACGAATTCTTCAATCTGCATCGCAATTACTGCGGCCTGAGAAAAGATATCATTGGACTCAAGAAGGTTTTATGTGTTGGGAATGCACCCTAGTTTTTATTTTATCTAGAAGGGAAATGAGCTTCTATTCCGGGTAATTAGGCGTTAAATGTACATCACTAGATAGCAGCATTTGCTTTTTGAGAACAATATCTTCCGGATTTAGCTAAGTTCTAGCCTATTTTACAGCCCCAGCAGTAGAGCGTTGAAGATGATAGAGACGATAAATAGGGAAGCTATTCCCTTTGTCATGTAACCCCCCCCCTTAAAAATGTAATAATTTAAACCATGATGGAAGATTTGTCACCAATGTACAGAAGCGTCAGGAGACTACGGATATAGCCGGAGGGCCACTTCATCAAGCGCGATGACTAGAGTTTCCACGTAATCAAAATTTCTGGTAACAAGCCAAGTTATGGACTTAAAGTCCTTTATACAGGCCTCTGTATTTTTTAATAATGGAGAATCTCGGAGCCCATTTTGAGCTATATAAACTAAAAAAAGATTACAGTCAGCAGTATTGAGGCATAATTAGCGGCAAATCAGTAAGAAACCTATCCTACCTTCACTTTTTTCCCCATAATATCTTTGCTTCAATGCAGTGATTTAAATCAAGCTAACAAAGACAAGTGTCAGCTCCTTACGTATCTTAGCGTGATCACTTTTACACCCTGTGCTACCCAGGATTCAATAGATGGAAATCATCATAATCGCCTAACTTCTCACACTCGTCACCCTAACTCCCATCAATCAAAACATGTCACTTGACATCTGTGGGGACGTTATTGAGGCTGTGACTAACAAGCATATTCACAATGAGAGAAGCTTGCCGATTTCTGCTGCTAATGTCATAGTGACAGAGGTTAATGAAAGACACTAGAAAAAGGGGTCATGTGCATGATATCACAGACTTACTCGCGATCAATGCCGATCCTGACTTAGTGATCTGTTAGTAATTTACTTTCCACCTACTTCACTCTCACGAATAACCAAAGTCCATCCCAAAGACTCAAACGTGATTTTCTGCAAAGGTGTGCTAGGAGAAAACTCAAAAAATAATAAATAATAACCTTGGGGTGTCCTGGCTTAGATATGGATCTGCCCGTAGCCAAATCACCAAGGAAAGAGAACACAATTTTGAAGAACCACAGTTTATTAGCATCCGGCAGGCCAGGTCTATTTAGCGTTCATCCCTGACAAGCCTAAAGATAGTTGACTTCTGTACTGAATGTGTATGCAAACATTGACCAGCTATCCATCAGGGATCACTCAGAGAGGTGCTTACGTCTGCAACTGTCTAGGATCTCCATTCTCCTGTCCCTGACGTCGGTCACGTCTCGTGATGCCACTCAGTCTGCGTCGATCAAGGAGCAAACACCTACCAATCCTCTTAACACCTCCAGCAGTATCTGCTTCTCGATTATATTCCCTCCCCTCTCCCCACTATCGAGGTGGAAAAGTGACTGAAAAGTAGCACCTTTCTCTGGAAGGAAAACCATGCACCGGTGAATCGTCTCGTGCAGCGTCGGACAGCAAACGAAACTTAGTACAAGAGTATACTATTCAGATCACTGGATTTATTGACATTATTTTTGAAGGCTTCGCTTAAAGTTTAATGGCGAAATTTGTGAATCAGATTTTTGTCACCTTGATTCTTATTCTAAAATAAGGGGCTTCTCTGACGCAAACTTCTAAATCCATCTGGTGATATTACTGCCCGCATGGCAAAAAAGAAAACATTGTTCGTGGCAGTTCCACATGTTCAGTATGCGCCAGGACAAGAGAACCTGTTACATTATTCCTACAAATTTAAGTGATCTACAGAAGGCCCACGCTTCTATCCTCTTCGATAGGTGTATCTACTTGGAACACCTATGCTCTTTATTAACTAAAAAGAACTAATAGATGTTCATTGTCTTCCAAATTACCTTATGATTGAATCCGAAGTACGTCGTGGTAACAGCATTCACAAGGGAAACTGGCGAATATTTTGTTGAGAAATACTATAATGACTACCCCTTTATTCACACTCGCGACAGGCAAACACCTAACTTTTGCCTCTTGAGAAAATGGAAAATAACGAGATGGACGTTTCCTAATTTTGCGTAATTTCGATTGGAATATTCAAACACAAACTGCACGAGACTCGTAATTCCTAGCAAGTTAAATCCATTTATTTATAAATATAAGACGTCAATTTTTTAGAGCTTGGGCGAGAAATGGATGTAGCACTCCCAGTCTTTCCCGAGCTCAAAGGAAGACAGGACAGGGAGACAGAATATGTATTTCCGGTGTGCAGAAGGTCCATGAGGGCTACTGACACGGCCTGGAGGCCAGTCGGTTGGCCGGCCGGCCCCGTTACTGAAACCCAGAGTTAAACAAATTATTAAAATTTAACGTAGTCGACTAGCAATCCCTCCATTTAATGACCTTTTTTCCCTTAAACTTGTCACTCTGAAAAGTCATACATATTCAATAAACAGTTCAAATTATTCACTCCGGTACCTCTTGCTTACTGTATTATATGATGTTTGGAATTAATACTTTATGCAAAGTAAAACTAGCTTTGCAAGAGCTTTCCAGCTTCCACACAGTAACAATGAATCGAATAGGAAAATCCGCCATCTCATTGTTTCGACACAGTTTCAAGATTATTTACCAGTAAGAAGTAAAAAAGGAAAATTTCTGTTGACCTTTGAGTGTTCCTTGAAGTGGGCGAAAATTTATTGTGAACTTACAGAAGGGCAGTGCCATGAGATCCAGCCAAGTAGATCCTGTAGAGATTGTGGAGCTCGCGTGGTCAACATGAACTAATAATATTAAATCACTACATTTCTAACTAGGGTAAACAAATAAATTGCGATTCTTGTTAGAGAGAGAGCTACGTCTGTGTTCCCCCTGGGACGGCTAGTTTGATATAGATTGAACAAAAACTCCTTATTTGAAATTATTCATATTTATTCTAGTAGTGTAACAGAAGGCATCGCCTTGCCTCGTCTACCCTCATGAGATTTTGATCTCTCCACGCCCAGTAATCAGCTCCAACCATCGGAAGACACCAACTTAGAACATAAATTGATAAACAACTTACAGATGTTTATTTTTACGGTTGAAGCTGACGAGCATCTCACACGTTTCCGTATTTTGGGTTACTGATGAAGTGCTTCCCTCAACTGTAAATTAGCCGGAGTAGAGTTTGGCACGGTTTTGATAGCACCTTCTAAGTTGTTTGCTCCCCTGCATTTACACCGGCCAGGTGATCGGAGGTTAGCTTCTTGGTTTTAGCTTCAACTACCAAGTTGTATCGAATAGCTGCACCATCTAAAACCGAGTACAAACGCGCCATGTGTCTTATCTTGGCACACACCGCACGTCTCAACACCTCTTGACATTTTCAAATTAAAGTAACCAGGAGCTAGCAATAAGGCTTTTTGTCCTCTACATCTATTTCACTACTTACTTACTGCTGGCTATTGACAAGATGAGTGAAACTGGTGGGTATCTTTGACCTTGTTTAAGTTAGGCAATGCCCCATGTCTCATCCCACTATAAAAACAAGACTCTTCATTCTTCGAATTCTTCCAAGCCAGAAGACACCCAGATTATTCAGATTCGCACAGAAACTGTAGTGCGCACAGAGGCTCATCCACGGCTCCTCTTTTTCACTGATACCCGTGTGAGGTGGAAGTGTTCTGTCGCACGAGATAGCCAAACTTCACAGAGAGATTCCGCTCTCCCTCCTTCCCTAATTCCAGAACGGAGAGCAAACAGGAATTCTGTTACAGGCGTGACTGCTCTCTTTTGCACATCAGTAGTTGGATCAATTTGGAAACAGAGACGTCCACCCTTATTTCATCCACTATCGTAGACGCTTTTGCATAAATTAAATTTTGCAAAATATATAAAACACTATTTGAGGATAAGCTATCCTTTTGTAGTTGTGGAGATATCCCACAAACCGATGGATTTATAGGCAAATTGTAATTACTCCCTGTTCAGCTATTCAAAAAATTAACGGGTTGGGTAGCAGACATCTGCATCAACACTGCCTAATCATGGTGATGTTTATAAATCCTTGGAAATATTCTAAAAAATTACTATAAAGTCTGCTTCGCAGTCCTAGAAGGTTCCTCCATTTAAAATTATAACACTTTCGCTATATAAAGAACAAGATTTATTGTCTTGCCTCGCCTGACATCCCACCCATCACACCAACTAGTGATAAACAATAGGCGTTAAGACTAAAATTTATTCTTCCACCACTTCGACTTGAGTGTACGTGTATGGTCACAGTGGAGAACTGTAAATCATTCGATATTAATGTCGCAGCGATGATGTGTTAAACGAAGATAAACAACTTTGTCCAAATATGATTCTAACAGCTGAGTGTGCGTTTGTTTGCACAATATTAGTAAACCTCACCTTATGACCACTGCAGTGACACCTTCTGACGACGTTGGCACGAATTTTTGAGAGTCCATGTCAAACGCGGAAGTAGCTCTAAGGTGAGTGTTACAAAAGACTGGGAGAGTGGAAACATTGCTAGCACCACCAGCCTTGTGACTAGATTACAAGAAAGTGGAATTAAATAAAGTGGTTTCGGATACAGTCTAATGGCAGTTCTTCTGTCAAAAGACAAACATCTGTTGACAAACTGCAATGAAAAGATTTAGCCGGATAACACAACAACAAGCATGGCGGTGGCACTTTACAGGAACAACTACCAAAATCCAAATATTATTCAAGAAAACATGAACAAAGGAATCGTTGTCAGGCGAGCAAAAAAGTGCGATCGCTTCCCAGTGTGGCCCGACGCAACGACTTCCTGCAAATTCAACGACCGTGCGGAATCCTTGCGATTGTTTACGCATTTCAAGGCGTCTATCAGGACGGCATAAATGAAATTGACAGCATGTGCCTTGAATAATGGCAATTGTAGGGCTTAGGACCTCAGGTAAAAGCATCAAACAGCCTCGCAACGTAAACTACTACGACAACATTGGGCTTTTGTTTCAGCAACGGGGCACACAAGTACAGAAAATACGCCAATGCGCAGACCTTCGATGCAGATTTCGGAATGGTGGCGAATGCTTACCAATCTGGTGACCCAGAAAGTTGGTGCTGCTTCCAACACACCTTATCCCACTGACTTCTCGTAGCACGTGATAACATCTAAACTGCACGAAATTGTCCAGATTACCTGTCTACAGGCAGTACAAATAACGAAGCATGTGCTTTACAACACTCTTCACCTCTTCCTCAACCCCATGTCATAAATTGTCTTCTCAGACCAACAGATGTGATTTCAGCTTGCCTCTTTCACAAACAGTGTGTGGTTCGATTTCAATGCTCAGCCTACCTGTGATTGTGTAACAATTGGTGAGAGTGCGGCACGCGGTAGCTGAACCGACCACCCAGAAGGAAATGACATCAACGTCATCTATCAACAACCACCTTCGAGGATGCATCATCCACACGCATAGGTGCCCCGTCTTCAAGAACACCCTCCACTCCTCGTAATGACAATGCACAATTGCACGTCACTGCTGACTAGATTGAGTGGTGATGAGGGAGTGTGATGGTGCACATTCACATTCAGTGGTGTTGAAGTGGGCGAGGGCACAAATGGCTCACACCTGCGTCACATCAACATGAGAGGAAAGTGGTGGTAGATTGTGATGGAGGTTCTGTGGCAGTCTTACACGTACACACACATTCACTGACAGACGACACAACAGACACTGATATCAACGCACCGTACAGTTCAGACTGTTTTTCGTTGATTTATGAGAAGAGGCGGATTTCGTGCTCCAAGTTAAAGTAACCGAACAAACTACACACCAGTCATCTCCAAACAACCCTTTCCAGAACAAAGAGTCTCCATTCATATTGCAAAACTGATCCATGCAAATATCCGCGCTTTAATTAGGGTGCAAGGGCAATACAACCCATTGAGTCCCTATCTTCTTCTACCGTAGTGTTATATATTGCATTGACAATATTTCTTCAGGCTCAAAATTGCCATCCCTCATCCCTTCTTGGTATTGGCATCCGACAATCATACGGCCACAAGCGAAATTGTGTAGAAAGCTGATCCGACGGTAGGTGTCTAGGGTTGAAATCCTTGGACATGGAGATAAAATCTCTGCTAAACTGAAATTCGGAGCCAAATTGACTCGTTAGGGAAGGATTACAATTTGTAACAGCGATTATCTACTCGTGTTGGGACTCATACAAGCATACCGAACCTATCGTCCAAACACATCGGCAGTGCCTTCGCTCAGGACTAGCAAATGTCCAGACATGGCCAAGCAACAAGGTAAAGCCACACTCACCAACCACCAAGAGTTGATTGGTCACTGAGCAGCGGCTAATCCCAGCTGATAGTAGTAGTGGTGTGAAGGCTAGTCATGAGCCATTTACTCAGCTGGCCATATTTGGCTACTTAATCTTGTAAGCAAACTAACGGTCTAGCAAAACATTGAGGGGTCCGACAAGTGAGAGTAGAGCTGCTGTTGCGTCGCTGCCGATTGTTTAAATTCTGCTGGTGAAAAGCGTGGGACCTTATTTGGATGTTATATATCTGGGAGTTTCGTCCTAACTTTATTCCCTTCCTCTTTTTACCACTATTTAATACTTAAGTTGCTCTCATATTGCGGCAGCCGAAGTGTCCAGTATTCTTACATAAATACTGATTTGGGTTCGCTCGATATAAGCTCCCTTTCCTCACCAGACCCTTTTGCTGTAGATGTCCCCCAGCCATAAGCCTACAAAGTCATCGCCACTGAAACACTGGCATCAACCATTTGCAGATCCAAAGGTCGCAAATTAGGCGCTGGTATTGCCAATGATTAAGGCTGGAAATCTTAATGTCTCAGACATGGCTGTTAACCAAAGGGCTTCGAACAAATCAGAGTCTCAAACACAAATCCAACCCTTCAGCAGGGCAAATGGCTTCTCGATTTGAGGCTACCAACCGGGTGTCACTTTCGTTCGTCCAAGACTGAAAGCACCCGATCACACGAACAGATGCTAGAAGCCCACACCATTCTTACCCATACACGCTGAGCGGCCATGCATACCACCCCTAGTTACTCGTTTACTATAATAATTTAAGTAGCAATTAAATAGTCAATGTCACAGCCCAACAGCAACAACGACAAAAGGAAAGTAGTGATCGCAAAGAACTTTTTTGATGACTGATACATTACTCCAAATAAATGCTTGAACAAGCTCCATGTAAGGACTTGTAAGTTTACATGAATAACAAGTACAAAACCTTTGACCATCTGAATGTTAAATGCATTGTTGTGTACCCAATCACCTAAGAGAACATGATGAGGGTGAGAGCGCCTAAGGGGATTAAAAAGTTTAAAATAATGGGATGGAATCATGAATCTCAGATGTTTTGCGGGTGTTGTGTGGGCGATGGGTAGTGCAATCTGCACTCAAGAAAGCGGGTTAACAGAAATTGCACCGCGCACCGCCACCACAGCGACCGTAAATCGAAGGAAAAAGTAGAAAACGACGGCCCTACCTAGAGGTTGTGGATGATCAACCTGCGTCTAGCGTCGTACGTGAAGCGGTGGGTGGTGAAGAGCTCGCTGGTTAAAAAGGCGCGCACCGAGGAAATATTCACCTGACGCGCGCGCTCCACGAACTCCTGCTCTGGTATCTCCACCTGCAACGACGCCCCCCCCACCTCTGCCGACCCTTCCACTCCCGCCGTAGCCGCCTGACGCGAACGCTCAAACGCCGAGTGCTCGTGCGCTAACTGCTTCAGCAGGAACAGCAACAACTCTTGATTGTCGCGACGGTAACTCAGAAAACGGGAAAACTTCTGTGGAAGGCAATAAAAAATTAGTCACCTACCAGACAGTTGTCCAGCGTAGATGAAAGCTAAACCTGAGCACCGTGTTTTAGCTCAAAAAGGAGCTTTACACTCAACAAAAATCCAACAACTTAGATTCACATAAATTGTATTTTTTGTAACAGCACAACTCTTCTACCGCATGACTACTGATACCTATTGATCGCGCAGTAGTGGTTCTTCTGGTACTATTTTTTGAAAAGCAATTTCCATGATGTCCGTGTTCTTCTCTGTCGATAGGAAAATTAGGCTGGGATCTAAAAATTCAAATTTTTATAAAATCACCATCTCAAGTTTCAAACTTTAACTACCAGCCATTTTTTGAATAGCTTTGAAGCGGAGGAGGTGGGGAGGTGAAAAGACTAAAGTGGCATTGCATAAAGGAACCAGAACGAGGCAGCGATTCAGAGTAAAAACTCAGTGCACTTGACCGAGTCATGAGAAGGCACAATAGAGCAAGTTTTCAGTCGGTACGCGGGCTGGACGTCTAGATTGAAGCCCAGGCTATATGGCCGACAAACCCTGCCTAAGGTGTTGGATAGTTAGTCCAACCCTTGCATCGTATAGTTGCTCTTGATACTCGCTGATCACGTTGCTTTTATAGTCCACAAGTAATGCTAGTAGTCACGAATGCTTCACATAACTTATTTTAATTCAAGGACAGGCATTACGTGAAGAGCCGTGTGTTCACATATAAAATAAACATCCCAGTCGGGATATAAACTAGTAAGTTGTCCATGAAATAGTCAATACACGATAGTTAATACGAACTTGATAATGGTAGCTAAGTTATATCATGGACAAACTAGCTAGTTTTTTACTGAACTCGATTCTAGCATATTTTCTGTAGTGTTTTCAAATGTACTTTATTGCATTTTAAAACAAGGGTGATAAGTTGTCGTAAAAGCCCCCTTCTCGAGGCTAATATATCCAGTTATTTCGGCCAAGGTAAAATAAATTGCACGAGAAAACAACCTTTGTGTTATTATCAGTGGCGACATTTTCGACTCTAGACGTTAAAAGAAAAACGTTTCCAACCGAAAAGTAGGAAATAATAGCCAGATCACCTCTTGAAAGAAGTAACGGGAACAAAATTTATGCTAACTTGATACAGGCGTTTCGATTACCTATTGCCTAAACGATTCTCGAAACAATTTGACGAATTTTTTTCGAATTTTTACATTTCGAGAATACAAGACTTCCAAACAATGTCCCTGGGGTCATAGCCCGAACCAAATGGTTGGGCTCAACATTCGAATGTGGGTGGGGGAAGGGGGAGGAGAGCCACTAACCTGACGCATAGTCTTCATGATACCGTACTTCTGCGTAGAGACAAATGACTCGAGAACCATGCGGAGAGCCATATTGACATCATCCTCATTCACATACTCGCGAAGGTGCATGCGCGCATGGGCTTCAGAGAGACGCACCACCGACTCAATATGGCGCACAGTGATGGGAATGCTTCCAGTAGCCATCGACTCCCGACGCAGATCGGCGTAAGCCTTTGCCACTTTATCCTGGTCCATCTGGTTCAACTTGGGGTGCACACGATCCTTCGCGTACATTATGTACTTCTTTAACAGGTCCTGTAGAGCGACGGAGGAAGATAAGCAATGCAAGGGAACCAGCAATTGCAAAAGAATGTTTGTTTAGACTGCAGATTTAACAGCACCAACTTTTCCAGGGATTCAGCCACCAATCCGATGAATCGAAATGGAGATTCCATGTCTTACCGAGACATTGGAGCATAACTAACCTGTGGTAGAGGCTCGTAATCACCGACACTGGCATCGGCACTTCCCGTGGTCGCCCCCAAGCTAGCAAGCTGAGCCACTAGTGCTTCTGACTCCTCAGAACTCAGGTTGGGATGATGTCGCATGTGACTGCCCACCACAAATTTGGCCAGCATCTCATCCTGCACTGAGTCAACAGTGTCCCGCACCACACAGAGCACGTCGAAACGGCTCAGAATGGGCTCACTTAGATCCACGTTATCAGAGAACGTCAGGCTCGGGTCGTAACGTCCTCCAATGGGGTTAGCCGCTGCAATGACAGAACAGCGCGCCTGAAGACTCGTCACGATACCCGCTTTGCTGACGGAGATGCTCTGCTGCTCCATTGCCTCATGAATAGATGTTCGGTCCTGGTCATTCATCTAGGTAAAGAAGGATAAACTATACCAAAAGTATGTCCTCTAAAAGACGGAGAGAAGGATGTCAAACCAACCTTATCAAATTCGTCAATAAGACAGACACCCTTATCAGAGAGAACCAGAGCGCCAGCCTCAAGGGTCCACTCCTTTGACATGGGATTCCGAGTAACATAGGCGGTTAAACCAACGGCACTAGCACCCTGGCCGGTGGTAAAGACACACCGAGGCGCAAGCTGTTCCACATATTTGAGAAACTGGGATTTCGCAGTACCAGGATCACCACAGAGGAGAACATTAATATCGCCACGAATCTTATGCTTCTCACCAGGGTTCTTCGCCTCGCCGCCGAAGAGGGCGAGTGCAATGCCTCGCTTAATATCGTCATGACCGTAGATGCTCGGTGCAATGGAGGCAAAAATGCGCTCAGCAATTCTCTCGTCTCGAGACAACTTTGTGATGGTCTTCACGTCCTCGTCGGTGAGATTTCCAAGGACGAGTTTATCCTCCTTGCGAATGACATTGTTAGCGTGAATAACGGTGGAAAACACGGGGAAGCCCGTTTGCACGTTTAACGAGCAGCTATAGTTGTTTGTATAAATGCCAGTGAGCTCCTATAGAGACAAAGCTGTGAGAAAGGCATTATAGCCTACGATTTCATCGCCAGGTTTACAGCTGTCGACCAAGTCGTCGAGGAGGATAGCATCTTTGGAGCGGGGAAGCCGCCCAGGGGGTACTTTGCCAGGACTTTCTTGAATGGTTATCCTTTGGTAGTTCTTGTAAACAGTCTGTAGGGAGTGAATTTAGTACTCATCTTTACCTTTTCAAGGTTGATTTCAAAAGGTCCGGTTGACTGACACTCCGAGCAGAGAGTAGGCTTAATTTCATTTGAAATTTGAGTTTGTACGAATGGACCGAGAACACAAGAACACTTTACACAGTTGTACCGCACCACACTGAGCTGTGGCATAACGCTAGTTGCGCTGGTTACCACTCCACTAGTACGCACCAGCTGGCTTAGGTGAAGATGACGGAGACTCCTCAGGTCCTCGATTAACGGAAGATCAACAATACGGACATTAACATGGTTGCTTATTCTGTCATATCGAGGATACCTAGCAAGAGTAACTTCCAAAGCACCCTCATTGAAGATCTCCAATACATGGAAAGGAGCCTCGGGAAGGAAGTAAGCAAGCACCTGTTCAGCAGCAGCTAAGTGCTGGTAATCCACAGAGAGGCATTGCCTGTTTTCACGAGCCATCTGAATGATACGTTCAGCGTACACACTAACGCCATGTTCATCGAGGAAGGTGCGTAAAAACGACTTAAAACGATTTTTTATCTCCTGGCGCGTGGCTGGTTGTTGAACCCACTCATTTACGGTCATTCCATGCATGTCCTCCAGGTTTTCAATGCTTTCTAGGGCCTCACCGAAGTCACCAGAAGGCTCCATTTCAAAACCGGCAGCAACCCGTTCGGCAAGGCGACGACGTCTAGCTGGAACCTCTCCTTCCTCTTCGTCAATACCGTACAAATCTCAGGAAAGAAGGGTAAACGAAGTAGTTAAGCATTACCAGCAACTAAACCGCGACGAAGAAGTCCTGTTGCCAGTGCTTCGGCACGATCACGTTCTCGCATCGCACGTTCGGCCTCAGCTCGGGCCGTTGGTGACATGCTTGAAAAGTCATCTGTGCTAGCTAAACCCTCAGGCTCGTAGACATCAAGTTCAGGAATGGGTCTAAAAATAGAGATGTAGAAAAAATTTGCTTACCGATAGTCTCGTTCCATGTCATCACGGAAAAGGTCTTCACCTTCGCTTTCTTCCTGAACATCATCTTCATCACCGAGGATGGCAGCGGACTCATCTTCAAATTGTTGATCTTCCACGTATGATCCATTGTCGCGATCTCGACGGAGATTCCTCTGAGATGATGGATTGTCCTGGGTCGCTAGAGCCAACAAATCGGGAACATACCGACATCGCGCAATGCCTGTTAATATACGCTACGACTGAGGAGTATCAGCAGTACCCTTAAGTTGATTGGCCCATTCATATTTTGAAGTAAGCATGATTATCAAATGTGTTCATATGAACAGCAGCATATGTTTAAGCACTTGCTATAAAAATACCCAACTAAAAATGTGCATGCTTCTTTCAAATTTATGATAAGACCTGAGTATGTGGTCAGGATGCACTGTTGTTATTTTATTTATGCGTAAATGAACCTACCATTTTATTTCCGTCTACGACAAGCCTAATTTCTTGATTGATGTAAAAGCACGAAACTCATTTATCGTATATACCAAGAAGGTGTTTTATACGAAATAATGAATCACAGTTCCTGCTAGTTTACTAAACTTGACTTAAGAGTTCTTCTAAGCACTGCAGTTTTAAACTACCCACCATTAAGTCGTTGGGTAATACGATAGCTGTTTTTTTCTCTCGGTATTGGCGAGGAGTGACTTTTGACTTGACCTTTGTACCACAGTGGGTGGGCTGGCCTTCGTGTTATGCTGGTAGCCCAGATACTTTCTCTGTGCTGAAAATATGTTCTGCCCGCGTATTGTGTCTCCTTTCGTCTTCAGGGAAGTCTCGGGACGCTACAGTTGTGTCTGATTTGCATGCTGCTATAAAACACTGTACTGGTTTTTTGGGATCTTCTGTAGCACCTCGAGACTTCCCCGGAGACGAAAGAGAACTACTTGGGCAGGGTACATATTGTCGACGCACAGAAGACCAAGGGGTCTGCTGGCATGGCCCAGAAGCCAGGCCACCTAACAAAGGTAAAAAGATAGAGTTCCTAAGCAGTGCTAAACAAATAACTAACGTATTGCTCCCTAGTAGTTTCAAATCCTTTACTCTACAGGGAGACTTTGTAGAAGACATAATGTACTGCTAAAATTTAGCTGATTCCGTGTTTCCCTCCTCCACCTCTGATTTCATACTCTTGAAGCTGGAAAATTGGGCTACGAAGGACGTTTTTTATTCAGGAAGCACGAAGAAAGTCTACCGTTTCTGTAGTACTGTAGGTAAGCAACAACAGACTAGCAATATGACCTTAAGGCCGCGGCTCAGTAGAAGTACAGTTTGCCTGAATAAACACAGTCAAAATAAAATATCAGTTTACTGCAACAAGAATTATTTTATAACGTATAATTATGTGGGGAATTAAGTTTTGTTTCGTCTTCTTCGCGGACGAAGAAGGTAGATTGTGACTTGGGGAAGTGTAGCGCACCAAATATGCAATCCAGTTCATTTAGAGTTCCCCTAACAAGGTTAATGAGGTCCTTGAGTTTAATTCCATTTAATTGCTCCTTTAACATCTCCTTCTTGGAAGTGCCCCCGTTCAGTGTAAAATGATGTAAAGGTGAACTTTCTCCTAATATTCTACTCGATCTTTCTTTACAATCTTGTGCGTAAATGGCTCATTTTCACCCATCTTTCAAATGCAAAGGCCAACTCATCATATGTGAGAGGCCAATTAAAATAATGCTCTCTGATGCTACCATACGGAAGCGAAATACGTGTGTCAAATGAAGCAATAGAGGCCATACGAACACGATTTTGCGTCTAATACTCCTTACCACTTTGTTCTCACTTTAGTGCTGTCCATTTATATATCTCTTTGGGTTCTATTCAGTAAGTAGAGAAGCGGAGGAGGTATCGTGTGATCAATTAGTTAACATCAACATACGGGTACCGTAGAAAGCACTTTTTCAGATGGTGTCACTTCAATTGTGAGTAGTATTTCTACTGACGACTAGACTGCAGTAGTTGCCGAAGGTAGGCGTCATTTTCAGCCCTTCTGTTACGGTTGCCACAGATCCGCCTTGCTGCAGCATATGCAACTTCTTCCGACACACTAAGGTTTATCATCCAGCAGTAGAAATCAGGGTAGTTGTCTTTTAGCATCGGGTGAGCTTGCAGTTCCCCCGAATCTTTCAGGACTGAGAAGCTACCGGCATGACCCAGAAACCATAACCTGGAACAAAAGTACAAGTGATTGCGTAATCAAGCTCAGAGTCGAACAAACTATCAAAGCCTTGCATACAATTCATGGTCAGGCGAACAGGGGAATGCAAGCTTAGTCACAGACACCAAACGGATTTATGAACTGGAAACGTAAACTTCTCAATTAAAGGCAGGCAGAAGAAAATCTACAAAAACCAGTCTTGATTGAATTAAAAGAGATTCTTCGATTAAATCATAGCTTACGAACCCATTATCCTCCTTCAATCGAAGGTAAAGGGCAATCTGTTTTCATTCAAAGCTAAAAGTCAGTACATAGAAATAGTAAACACGGGAGACTGAAAAGCAGCTTCACAATGTGTACTAGCTGCGAGTAAACATTATTGTAAGTTAGGAAAAAACATATTATCAAGACAATCAAAGCCAGTTCTCAAAGCGTACAAGAAATTTTACTTAAGATTCATAAGCGGATTCATTAATGCAAACTAATGACCTTATTATTCGCCTCGGGTAACAGCACAGGTCTGTGAAGGTTTAATGATGCTGCTGACCACAGGATGTTACGTTACAGAGTCCACATATTGTTTTAAATATAAATAGTAGGCATTAATGCGCTCTCTATGAACATCACAGCCCAAGTGCTTTGGAGCTAAACTGTCATGGTAAAACAAATTGACATTTTGTGCAGCCGCATTCGACGAAACCAACTCTTCAGTATTTCAAGATGGGCTTTTGCTTAATGAAAACACCGAGTGTGCGCTGCATTATGGCAGAGGTATGCGAGATTGAAAAAGGGAACACAAGGAGAAACAAAACAGGACCATCTTATAAAGGTCTGGTCTACCTTACTAAATATGCAAAGAAGCATGACGGTGGACTTGGCTATGTATACCCCAACGAAGGGGGCGAAGTTATTCGCCGCACCAGATCTGCATTTTGTACATCCCCATTGTTCAACTCACGTTTAAAGCATATCCGTTTAACTGTAGCTGGTCCTCTCTCTCCCTTCAGTGAAGTCACCTCTATGCCTGATTGTATTTGTCACTATGCACAGAGACCACAAACAAAAGTTACCTGAGAAGCAACTTTACAGACAATGGGCCGTAAACCAGTCCAGAGTTGGATGTCCTTCTTTAACGCGCCATCGACAATTACCACCGACCGTGGCTTGCGGTCTGCACCTACCTTAGCACGAGATTTGCAAGCCTTGCTTGGCTGTGAGCACGTCAATGTAACCACTCAGCATCACGCCACCAGCGTCCTTATCGAATATCCTCACATCCAACAGAGTTGGGTGTTTTAGCCAACTTTATTGTGACGTGGAATGAATCGCCTCTTGTAGTCTTGTGTAGGATCCAAAACACAAATAAAGAGGTCATTGGCCGTTAGCCTTCTGAGCTGCTCTTCGGCACCACATTCTGCCTTCCTGGAGAAATGTTCATCAACCCCTCCAACACTGGTGAAGTTGACCCTACCTCGTAGGCGGACCACCTCAAAAACCGAATGTGCAAACCAACTCTCACCATCCACTTACGTACAATGGACAATCACAAATCCATCCTGACCTTGGAGCGTGTCCCTTTGTGTTTATTAAGGTTGACGCCATTCTACCTTCCCTGTGCCCATCCTGCAGCAGCCCATACAGAATGGTGGATTGATGGTGATACTTTGTTTGACGTTGACGAATACAGATAGCATAGATAGGGCAAAAGTTGGGTAAAGGATCCTCCTTCTCCACTCCATGTCACCACTTCATCCTGTGCTCCTTCTGCATCTCCCACACAGACAGCTCACCTGTGAGCAAAAGGACGCTTCTCGCCTGGGCCATCCACACACACGCGCTGGACGAGATGCAAAACCCTCCATACGCCCCGAATGCCCCACCTCGTAGTTTGGAAATTCATCGTACTTCCCTCACCGTCTACAATACACCGGAGAGGAGGAGAACTGTAGTGGTTCGACATTCACAAATTCCACTTTGACCTTACTTTTCCCTCTCTTCCTCGCCTACGCCCCATTAACCTCCTGTATTTTATTATCATCACGTGCAGCCTCATGCATAAATTAGCCCAAGGGTCCCATATACTCACTGGCTTCTGCAATTACGGAAAACCACACTGTGCATCCACGCTTGTGAGCAAAATAGTCCAATTCAACGAATGCTCACCTTGGGTGCGTACTCACACGCATTCGAGGGTTACGCGACCACTACAAGTTCGACCCAGTAACTGCTGCTGAAACGCGACCGAGCCTCAACAAATTTTCACTGACGTCTAAGAAAGCCACACTATGTTTCTCCAAACGAATCAGCCCAAGCCACGGTGTGAGAGCACGATGTTCCACTCCCTTGAGTGGACCTAAATCACCCGTTTCCACGATAGTCTACAGACACGCAGAATACACCCCCCGCAGGACATTGGCCACCCTCTAGTGCAATCGCCCGTGGCCAATCTGATCCAGCAGTGGCCACCTTGCAGAGGTCTGGGAAGCCCAACCAGACGCTCAGCATACTCTACCATTAGTGGGCGGCGTCCGTTCTGGGCTGCAAATTTACTGGAGCATCTTTGTTTCTTGCTCCACGGCACTAATATATATGATCGGCCATTATTAGGGGCTAGTTTGGGTTGGCGGTCACGCGCAGCTGTTATTGGTCGTTCAGCCATATGTGATCGTCTCGCTTGTCTTGAGCATCGCAATTGGCTGTCCTAAATGAGGCCGCAGCCAACACATGTGCCCTCATGCCCTGGACGCCGCGTGTGTGTGCGTGTGTGTACATGGCCACGCCCTAATGGGGCCCTAATAGCCGAAGTAGAACAGTGGCCAAGGTGAACCACCGGCCGGAGCAGACCGAAGTACTACGAGATGTGAGGACTTACATTCACAGTGGCGCGAGTTGCTCTTGGCGGTGGTGGTGTGTGTTGGTTGAGCCAACCAATGGGCACACGGCGAAAATCAGTTCGCATCGATCAGATGGCAAGGACGCGGGACGATGGTGGCGAGCAAGTGACATGTGCCGTCCAATCACAGATTCACTTGGTTGGCTGAAATGAGGACACAGCCAGCCTGTATGTGCGCGCGTTTCGCAACCTCACAACATAACTGGGCGTTTGGTCAGCATCCATCCACCCTAACAGATTACCTTGGGTTCAGCGTAATCTCCTTAGCCAACCTATCATGCCTCGATTGCGATGGTGACAACGGTCACTCTTAAGTAGAAGGAGCATGAGAACCAATTTCTCCGGGGCGTGGTGCCTTTGAGCGATAAGCTACTGCTCTAACTCTACTGCCATTGAGTTAGCATGCAACCTAAGTCTAATTAATGGTTATTTAGGGATTTAGTGAACGACAAAAGGAAAAGAGCAAAACGCATATGTTGAGAGGGCAGTTAATGCGTTACCCAAATCCCCAAATCGCTATCAGAGAAGACGACGTGTCTCTTCTTACATCTGTGTTGTCTGCGGGTGTGGAACTATACCTACACCCCCCTCGCAAGGCATATGATTGTGATTGACGTATTTTTTTTGAGCGCAAAGATGGTGGGATGTTATGCGTATGGTGTTGGAGGCAAATAGCTGTTCTGATTCTACGTGGCTGTGTTGTGTGTGACTATGGCGTTTCTTGTGAGGAAGGCCATAGAACCAGTGGGTAGCCAAGGCGGTCCTCAAGTACAGTGCAGTGGTGAGGCGCTTGACTGTTTAACAGTATGACACTTTCCAGAGACAGTCATAGATCTCCGCGTCAAAAAGAGCTCTTGCTGTGACGGCTTCCGCCCCGCAGCGGTTTTTTATTCACCTGAACAAATGGCGTGTAGAAAATTCGACCCTAAGTGGCTAATCGACACTGGCAACAGTGAGCACAATCACTTGTCTGTATGTACATTTCTCAAAGTTAACGCACGCTGGGTACCAAAACAACTCTCCGGTTTTGACCAGCACAAAAGAGACGGATGCAGCCAAAGCGTTGCTTTGAATAGAAAAGTACAATACTCTCCAGATCACCTTGTCATATGCAACAGCCATCAAAACAGAGGGAGCACGCGACGGTTAGGAGTTCAGCACCGATGACCGTAAAGCTGAAAGTCCCAGGTTGTTGCAGCCCCAACGACAAGACTTTCCATGTGGAGGCTCCCCTGGCGCCTGTTTGCCACCCTGAAGTTTGTTTCTATCTTTAATAAACTAATTCGCCACGTTTGAAATTAAAAACTTACTCTGGATTAGGGGCTGTCGGTAAAAGCCCAGTCACCATCGTGGGGGGTTGAATGGCGAAACAGATGTTGACACTTCGTGTCATTGCTTGCCAACGGGGAGAGTAATGATTTAACGAGTGTCATTTTCAACACCTTCTTCCAGCGCCAAACATTGGAAACATAGATTGTATGGCGAGAACAAAAAAACAAGGATTTTAGCTGTGTCGCCGTGAAGAGTGCTTGGACAAAGTAGCAATTAATATGCGACTGCTAAGATTTTCATGGGCAGTGAAATGACACGATAGTGGAGGTATTTTGGTTAATTGTGCAAGGAAAAAATTGAAATACTCATAGGGATCACATGAATCCTAACTTGACGAAATTATTCCTTTTGAATAAACGATGCAAGATAACGTCTTTACATTCTGTGAATATAGTATTTGAGTGTTAAAATGTCGCTCCTGGTGCCCTCTCTACATAAACGTAAACTAACACGACCTGTACTTTTCCAGCATGACCTTATTGTTGAGGACAGCCAGCTTGTTTGCGCCAGCCTAAACAGGCTGCAAAAGGAAGAGACGGGATAGGGAGTAAGACAATCCAAATGGGAAACCGCATTTACCAGATGTGCAGTGTTTCCAAAGCTGCAGTAAGTATACAAAGGCAATTGAACACGTCATATCCAAATAGGCAAGCCAACGGTACTATCCAACTCTGGCAAACATATGAATTCAATGTATTACGTGCAGGAGCAGCAGATTGACAGGCAGCAACAAAAATGCGGAAAGCAAAGAGGACCATGCAAAATTGAGCATCAACTAGTACCAGCCAACTGTTATTCCATGCACCCATCAGTAACGTCTCGCAAAATAAGCTCGCGTAAAGCTCTCAACCACACTTTACGATCCTCTTTTGCAAACACCGAAGCCGCACCACGGTAAAACTAGAGCTTAACTACCTATCATCAAATGCGACAAGACAAATACCCCCCCCCCGTCTTAATAAATACTGGAAATACAAGACACATTCCAACTAAAAAGCAACGAATGCGTTGCCATGAGGAGCAAAAAAAACTCCGCACTACATAGCCCCATTACAGGACCAAAACATAAGGAATGGCAAAACACAGAAAATTTAACCTTTACTTAAGAAGTTCCACAACACGACGATAATAAGACGTGAAAACTTAAAAGGAGGCGAATAAAAAAGGACGAAGTTTGCTAAAAGAGGCGTAGGAAGAAGAAGGAAAAACCTTATTTAAGTGGATATCGATAGGCGAGGGAGCACAACGAATAGAACATTCATTTAAAGAGAGGTGCCTCCACCACCATATGGCCATTGACCATCTCCGCCTGCGTCTTGCTAGCGTCGACCACCTCCGGCGTCACGAAGGCTTTGTAGAACTCACGATGTTCACTATGCGAGGCTTTTTCAGTCTTCTCCTCCTTCCCCGTCACACCATGCACGTACACCTTATTACCCTTCGCCCACACCTTCACGTCCTTCGGCGCGAAATGAGGGTCTACTTTCAACTCCAAGTGCATCTTCTTCGACCCATCATCCGCCGTGACGATCTCCAGTCCCTCCTTGTCTAAACGATGCCACAGTTAGGGATACATCCACCCCAACAACCTACTCGTCACTGCCAGCTGCCTCTCCTGCGCCTCCGTGGGTTGAATAGCCAAACCCTTCTCCGGAGTCAACTTTATGGCCTTGTAGTTCGGCGCGTCGACGGGCGCCTCAACCATCAACACATCGTCCTACACAAGGAATGCACTAGAGGAAGGAGGTGATGTACAAAACCTACCGATGTGAGGGTGGCTTGGATGTGATTACGGTCCACCGATGGCGGAAGTGGAATGGATCGCCCCACTGATTCCGACATCGAGGCATCTCCACGGGTCACCGATCTCTGAGCCCTAACAATCAACTTGTTTTTGTCTGTCTTGATGGTGATCTCCTCGGGTTTGAAGTTCTTTGCGTTGAAGTACACCTTGAAGTGCAACTACAAAAAGAAGCGAAAGAGGTGGGCAGGCAGACAGGAACCCGCACAACGAAAAATGGCAGCAATGCAGCCACTTAAAAGTGGACAAAAGTACCGGTTCCGTTCAAGAGGTTGACAGATTAAGGAGGGCAACGCACCTTCCCATCCTTGCCCACTTCGTAGGCGTCCTTGAGGAAATCAAGCTCGCCGGGCTGAGTGTATTCAAGCTCAGGGTGGAACTCTCGAGGTTGAATGGCACTCAACTCTTGCATCACACTATTAAAGGCGTTATCCATTGCTGAAAAGGGCTAAAGGGACAAATCCCGGATGATATAGTCTCGGATACGCATGTCCAAGATCATAAACTAGCGGACTTCAGCTCGAAGGCGGCTCACCTCTAGAGAGAGGAGATTCCTGTGCATGTTCGTGACGTCATCGTGCAAGGATTGACGAGACCTCTCCACCCAGTTAAACACCTGATCGAATGGCATGAGAGCCATTTGTGGAAACTCCCAATCGAGTAGACTGCGCCGTCTACTCCACAGATCTCTATCATCGCGAACAGGGAAAATCAACATTACACCACTAAAGCACAACAACACGAACGCCGTTGAGCGCCATCCCCACATCCACTTATGTGTACTCGTCTTCACACGTAATTGGCTCGTGTCTAGCTGGCCAATAACTGCACTGTCGAGGGTTTTCGGATGTGTGTGATTGGCTGTCAATGTTAAGGTCATAAGCAAAGTACGTTTACATACAGCATTCATTGGACAAAGGGTAGGTCAATTGATTACCCATAAACGAGGCGTGTGAGAGCTGCGCTTTGACGCCGAGTCCGCTATACCAACTACCAAATTCAGTGGCAAAATTGTCGGTGCCGAAAATGCTCATTATTATACGTTGGGTTAGTCTCCTACGCCGGTAGATTCGGCTAACGCTATTCCTCACGCAATTGTTTACTCTTTTACAAAAGCTATTAAAATTGAGTATAGGGCATTGGAATCCGCTAATACACTGTAAGTGGATTATTTTTAGCTGCAGGTGCGTACGATGACACCGAGGGTATTGTGAAGCTTGTGCATAGATATTCTACAAACGCGCTTGATGCTACCCACCAAAACCACACACCCAGTTTGACATGGATTTTCAAACTACGAACCATGCGTTCTAACTTCTAGACCTAGATGTCTTTTGGGATTCCCCTGGGGTGTCGTGTATTTACCCACCAGATTTCCTTGCAACATAATTGTTACCTTGTTTTCCGTCACGCTTTTCTAATTGTGGCACATAATTAGTGGAGTACTTTGTGATGCCACTAATCGTTCATATTCTAGTCGTAAACTAGCCATTTGAATGGTTTTATTAAACACGAAGTTGGCGTCACTTCGATCTGGTAAAGTGGGTAAATTGAATTGTGGAAGGTGCATTAAAGTATAGCATATGGATGAGTCTACTTATATTAAGTGAGTAGCAAAGGGACACTTTGTAGGTGGATTTCTTCATCGCACTGCCTGGATATCAATAAAAGTCAATTTTATATGATACGGTGTCATTATTATAGCACATAGTTGAATGGATCCCCCGATAAAGAATAGTCCACAAAGACAGGGGTGAATTTGTCATCATCAAGTAAAAGCTGAAATAAACCTACGTTTTAGTGAAATTTTGCATATTGAAATAGAGATAAAACATTTGTCAGTAATCCTTTTGGATAAATAAGTACATAAATAGGATCAAGCTTTGAATGCAATAAGAAGCTTGAAAAGTGCATGCCTCTGATCTCCTTGCAGTTCTGTAGAATTCTAGACGCTTCTAGAGCATTTTCACATCTTTCCAGAGATCCACCGAAGCACCCATACCTGAAGCTATGCATCACCGACGGTCTTGCTCTTTGGGCACCTAAGCAGTGTTTGGTTTAGTTCAAAAGGCTCCTGGAACATTTTCTGGATTGATCACGGCATTAACTCGAGGTAGCATCTACTAAGTCCCCAACACAACTCCAGGCGTGAATACTTTTAATTTTGACTATGCACTTACGGCCCATCGATGGGAATGGTGACTGCTTGCTTACGCAAGTGACTCTTGGCAAGTGCGATGGATGGACAAATTAAGTTCTATTGAGAGCTTTATCTGAGATTATAGTTGATTCGATGCTTCCCCCTATACTACAGTCAACTATGGCATGCTTTTCGATCAAGTGGGTTGGCTGACTTAGAAAGAACACTTTAACCATTCGAAGCGCCGTAGCGATTGGATAAGTATTTCAACACCTGATTAATAATGCGTATTCCCTAGCCGCAGCGGGTTTTGCTTCCGTTTGCCGGCCTTCCAGCCCCTCTACACTTCACTGCTACACTGTCCACCTATATTGGTGTGTAGTTTTAGATTTATAGTGATTTTTCCTAGGCGTCTAAACCACAAAGAAAACCACACTTTAATGCTTCAAGCTAAGCCGTGACTTCTGGATTGTAAAGATAAAACGACCATTTTAAGGAACTGAGAATTGAACTGTTACATCGTTCACCAGATATTTAAAAGGTTTCGTCATTTAAAGCCCTGTCAGCACCAACGAGCTATCCGAAGGCGATCGGTTGTGAGGCATAAAGGCAAAAGAAGACCGAATCAAGATTGCAAATATTTGTGAGGGATTGCGTAGTATTTCGGTCACATATAAGTGACACCGGTAACAACTGTGGAGTTACATTGGAAAAACATAGGAAGTACCACATTGTACAATTTACGCGTTACTAAAAAATGACCACACCTCCCACCTAGGCCATGTGGCTTCCCTAATTATGGGAAAGAGCACTAGTGCCTGAATACAAACGAGGATGCCGGACAGACGAAATCGTTGATGAGGAAAACACGGAAGATGGATCGGTAAGTGTGAAAAATGCTGACTAATGTCAAACGTGGGATAACATTTGTTTCAGAATAAAGGAAAAGAGAGCCTTAGAGGTTAATCGATTCCCTTGAAGAGAGGTGCCCCCACCATCACATGACCATCGGACATCGCTTGCGTCTTACTAGCTTCGACCACCTCTGGAGTGACGAAGGCTTTGTAGAACTCATGATGCTCGCTTTGCAAAGCATTTTTTATCTTCTCCTCTCTCACCCTATTGTCCTTAGCTCAAGATTTCACATCCTTCGGTGCATCTCCTTTTATCCATCCTCTGCCGTGACGATTTTTAGACCCTCCTTATCTAAACAAATACATGTTTAGGGATATATAAGTAGTGACGATCTACTCGTCGCTGCCAGCTCCCTCTCCAGTACGTCTGAGGATCGGATGTTTAGAAAGGCGAGACAGGTATACAGGCGTTTTCTATCTCAGAGGAGGGCTAGTAAGAACATAGTAACTCATGACTACACAATAACCCCAAACTGTTTTGATGCCTTCTCTCCAAGTTTAAAATGCCATCCTAAAGACATTGACAGGACCTCCCTACCCACACAGTGACGTGATTCAGCAGCATCAACGTCATCTGTGAAAAGGTCCAGTCAAGGAGATTGCACGACTCCTCCGATCTCGTTAATCGGGTTTAAGAGTAGCTAATATCGTTTTTCTAACAGAAAAATCAACAGCAACCACCGTAATGACGGCCACCAATACAAAACCGCGATCGCGCGGCTGTCAGTCTATTCTTCCTCTGCCTTGTAATCCTAATGGTATCTTTCATTCAACAATTAGGCACATCTTTAGAATCGCTAGAAGCCAGGTGCTTGGATCTTAGTAGCATGGTCAATTAGGAAATAATGTGGACATTAGAATGACTTTCGACACTGCTGATCATATATTAAGACATTTAAATTGCATTCTAGGTTTCCAATGCTCTCAGTTTGGGGTAATCAAGATTAAAAGCTGTTTTCCGATAATAAGTTTCAGCAATAGCTAAACCTAGATACGAATTAAGCGATCAGCCCACCTGTCAGCTACTGCGACTCATGCTACCCATTATTAATCCGCCTGCTTATACCTCAACGCTGCAGCTACTGCCTGTTCAGACATCTGACATCTAGCGGCGAAAATTGGCTGAAGTGACCGGCCGTTTGCTCTATTGTTTTTTTTTTTGCTTTAGCAGTGCCTTACGTGTTGTCACCAGCCCCTGTTTCTCCCAAATATTCTGCAACTTTAGGATTCCTAGGAAAGCATATGCTTAAGATTGACGCCTCCAGCGGATCGACATGGCTTTCAATTCCATTTGCCTATTATCACCACGCATTCACAGACAGAGTTGGGAATGCACATTTTTGTGCCATTTTTTGACATACAAAGACAATCAGGACATTGTGTCAGTTCTTATTCCTCCGCTGAGAATGCCAGTAACTGCATAAACACCCATTTTTTATTTTCATGTTTATTTTACAAAAGTGCTAGGATGTTGCCCTCTGGTTTATGTCGCATACTGATGCAATCCTTCTCTCTAGTGGATTTACCTAGGTGCTTCACTGTATTGGTAGCTACGCACAGAGACCACAAGAAGAGGTTGCTTGAGACGCAACTTTACGGACAACTGGCCGAAGACCGGCCAAGTGCCGGATATTTGTCTCTAATATACCATCGAAAATCACCATTGACTGCAGTTCGCAGTTCAAGCCTAAATTATCATTAAATTAGCTATCCTTGCTTGGTTGTGAGTACAAAAAGATGACCATTTAGCATGAGACCAACAGCGTCCGCATTAAAAGTTATCACATACAACAGAGTTGGGTGATCTAGACAACAGCAGTGACATGGACTGGATCGCATCCTACAGTCTTAAACATTCTGCTGAGTTGCAAAAAGGTTAAATTATCTGCTGCTTTGGTTTTCGCTCCCATCAAGAGAAGTGTTGTGCTTGTCGCTGGTTCTGTTGCCTTCGCGTTTAGTGATTCTTATCTCACTTCGTCCCTTGTTTAGGTGTTTTGCTTTGGTGCGTTATTTGGTAATCTTGTTTATCCATGGGTTGTTTATCTTGTCAATCGTCCTGTGTGCTTTTTATATCAGCAAATGATTGGGCTACAATTGGGCTGGAATTGTTTACCATGACCCCAGAGAGTGCCCTATTGTCTGTTACATAATTATTTGCATCTGTCGAATGACACCTCAGGTCGCATTGTCGGAAAGGACGCTGCTCCGTGTCTAGCTGATGCAAATGCAGTCTTTCTGCATCTAGGATCTGTGTATTTATAAATATCGCGAGCTGGATTTTGGGTATGGGATGTTGACTGGCGCTAAGAACGCAAATTAAGTGATGGTTCTCGACTCGGAGTCTGGCCTTGTGATCCGAGTTCTGAAGTGAAATCGAGTGTTTCGGCAACCATACGTGCTTGTATTTGGCTCAGTGGTTGCAGCGTTTCCTCTCCAAGGCTGAGACTGTCGCCTCTTGTCTTCTTAAGTGCAATTCGTCTGAGGCTTCAGTCTGCAGTTGCGTCATCTCAAATTCGATTGCTGATGTGCCGATTTCAGCGAGTCCCGATCGTGCCCGCGAAATGCAACATCTGTGTGGCCGCTCCTTTCACTGAGTTATTCACAGTCGATTCGGCATCTCCATCATTCAGCTGTAAGACACGATGCCACAGCTGCTGAAGGTGCATTGCAGTTGTGTTTGTGATTTGCATCTGTTCTCGTCGTGAGTATGTGCTTTACAGGTATCCGGGTGTCTGCGTCCAGCAGCAAAGTACGTGTGATGCAGACGGTTTGAGTGGCAAATTGCTGTCTCACCGTTAGGTGGTTTGAGGCATCCCAATCGCCTGAGCCACTGGCAGTGTGCCTAAGTGTATACCTAGGCTGCTCGCTCTTGCACCACAACCCCAAAATTAGTTGGCAAGGTTTGCGCGAGAATCATCTCAAATCTCTACGTGCCTAGAATGCTAACTCCGGTGGGCATATCTGCTATGCATCCCCGTCTTGTTGCCCACCAGAAGGCGATGTGAATTTGCCTTTCAAATGAAAAAACTGATGCGATGCCCTGTACTAGAGATTTCTTTCTTATCAGTGCTGACATGGTCTTGGTGACTGAGGCGTGATTTTGGACTGGCGTTTCAGGTAGAACAGGCGGTGAAATTTGACCAACTAAAGTGCCCTCCGACGCCACTTTAGTCACTTCTTGTTTCAGCACAAGGCGAGGAACTTCTGAAACTGCGATACCCAGTCGTTATTCGGTGGCCTGTTACACATCATCATTTACATTCCATCCTGTCGCACGAGTGCTCGAGATTTATTTGTGCACCGGCCTCTCCACCCTGGCATGCAAACGTGCGTTTGCATATTTACTCAGCACGCTTAAACCCGAGCTGCTGTCATCTTGACCATGAGGAGTCAACAGCAAGATCTACGTTATTGGTGCGAGCACAAGCAAACATTGCGACATGTAGGCTGTAGTGCCGAAAATGCTCATGTAGTGTCCACCTTGGACAACATTGACATTGTTGGTGGAATGTGGTCAAAACCGTAAGGACCCCATTTCGATGTGATGAGTGTGTGAGCGACTGAAGGTCTCCGCGAGATTGTGCACTAGTGTCTGTGATTGGGTGGAGGGTGGGAGCCGGTGGTGGTTGAGACAGAAAGTCTCGATGGACTGTGGATATGATTAGAGCGTAACGATGAATTGTGCGCGGCTCAAGGTAAACACTTGGTGCTGCACACACTGCCAAACTGGATGTCCGAAGAGCACCGAAGGGAAGCATTCGATAGCGAAACACCTGGCGGACTTTGGAAAGCTGTAGACCTGATTGCAACGTCTCATTTGTTAGTGGAAGGATCAACATTTCGCCTCCCTTGTATGAGACAAAAATTTCTTTCTTTACTGAAGCACGCAAAGAAATTCAGTGAGCTTTCAACCACGCAAAGCGGTCACGAGATACGGTGAGTCGGAACAGCCGCCCCGAAGAGCCTAAACTCCGCTCTTTAGTTTCAGCTGCATTGACAAACAGTGAGCTGGTTTGGCGCTCCGAGACCACCTTGAAGACGAAGGAGGACATTTCACTCCAGCGGAACACGCATCGCCGATGTACGGAATCGCTGGGATAAGGGGGAGGAGGAGGAGGAGGAGGAAATGGGCTACTGTTGCGGCCCGGGAGACATGCCGTCCAGCGGAAGTGCCGAAGCGGTGTCTTAAGGTGTCCACGTAACCAAAACAGGAGAGTTAAACATGTAATCACAGTACTGCAATATCACCAACAGAGTTTGGTACAAAACTGCTTGATTGCCAGCAGAGGCTGCTAATTTGTGCCTGGGGTGTGTTTGGGGCAATCCAGCCACCCTTGCAGTCATCGAGAGCATGTTGGGACACAACACGTGAGGGAAACAAAGGCCAGACTGGATTGGGTTAGAGTCACGTGACAGGGCGGCTTGTGTGAGTCACAAAACAATTTGGAGCTTCACACACCACCTCTACATCACTGCGCCTCACATTACGCACAGTGGTGGCTCTGGCAGCAATCTGGCTGCCTGATAGGCGGTAGTTTTGGACTGCAAGGCTTCCACTGCAACACATATCTCGCAGGCGACTCTTCCGCCAATCAAAATCTGATTGGAGCGTAGTAGGGCGCAGCAGTGCGGAAAGCATCTGCCCTGTCCGAAATTCGAGGGGTGTCTCTGAACGCTCATGAGAGGCGCTTACGATTCAGCTAATTTCATATTCAGCACGAGGGTCGAATACGCAGTCCGCAAACCACGAGGGAACCTCATTTGATGCGAGGTTACTCCTAGTACAGGAATTAATATCCCACAGGGTACCCTTATCCGTGTTTACCCTTTTTTGGTAAGTATTTGAGCCCAATACCAACGTGGCATGGTGTCGACTCATCTATGGCAGCTATTTCCCTCATCTTCAGGACGCTTTTATGTCAATGTAGACGTGCGATTGAGAGCCGAAGGTCATTGATGCAGGTAGTGCGTTTCGGGAATGGATTGCCTGGGCTTGCGACCAATTTCCCTCTCGATGTTGTCAACCGCAAAGTCACCCCCAATCAAGAGGCCCGATTTCCTGCTACTCACCGACTACTGCGACCACAGGTTCAGTCATGGGGCTGATGTGAAAAAATGACAACACCTCCCATGGTCTGGAGTGATGAGTTTGCTTGACACTGCAATGATGGTGTTGCCGGGATGGCACTCCACTGTATCGCCATGGAGCTGTCTGCCCGGCTTCTTCCCATGTCTGCTGCTTTGATCGCTCCACCTCCTCGTGCGCCCTCCACCCGAGCTGCTTTCTGCTATTCCATGTGATAAGAGCCTATTGCGAGGCTAAATTTTCGTGATGATGGTATGTAGTGGTGGTGGGCTTTTCAGTCTCCTGATGTCATGGGCTGGCCTAACGTTACGTCTACACCACTGCATTAATCATCGAGGATGCCTCCTTACTTCCGCTACGGATAGCTGGACACGATGTGCACAGGGGGTGGATACTTGCGCCTACGACTTCTCTTTCGGAGCTGTTCTTCCCTCCTAGTATTGCTCCTTACCTTGGATTATCAAATAAAGTCAACCGATTTTCTACAGGAACTACCACTCTCTTCCTTGTACTTTTCTTTTTAGCGGAAAGATCATGAGATGGAACATTTATTCTTATTATTTACCACCAACGAGACAGTGTGTACAAAGGTAAGTCTCCGAATTTATGTAGAATTTCAAAAGAGTGCTCACTACTTGTGACAGGCATCCTAGTTCAACGACATCACCTTTTGATCTGTCAAACACACGCCTGTGTTCTACTGCCATCCCTACCCGAGAGAATCGTCCCCTGTCACTGGGAACTGGCCACTTACTTCCATCACAGTCACATTTACACACGCGATTTACATGCTTTTTGGCGGTACTCACTGCATTCCAGAAATTCCCTCTGTCAAGCTACGGCCTTCGTGTTCTCTTCGGGTGCTTCTCACAGTATGTTTAATACTCTTAGCTCCATAAGTACCTCCACTGATGCATTTCTAGAGCAGGTGTGGACTTGCAGAAGTAAGGAGGGTGGAGGTGCACTAGTCTACTATAAGTGGTCTCAAACTGGTCCCCATGGGGTGATGTTACTAGCGCCGTTCCACGATGACCCTGGGCACCTCAGGCCCGTGACTGAACTGAGTCATTCTGCACTGCGGATGACGCGACGCCTTCCAACACCTCAAACTACTCAATCGTGAATGACGGAACAGCTGCTAGCAGTTATGCCAAGATCCACCTCTTTTTGCCATGATGTTGCCGTAAGCACCGTTTAAACTGCACTCTTCATCCAGTGAACCCAAATCCACAACCTGATCAAGCAAAGGAACTTCCCAGCCTCCTGAGCGGAAATTCATCTCCCCAAAAGTTATTCGTCAATTGAGTCGGGACACGTGGTCCGGAAGACCAATTCACTCCCTTAAATAAATGGTTGCAATGAATTGGAAGTGTGGGAGGCTTGCCTGAGGGATAGAAGTCGCAAATGACGCATCCTCAGCGAAGCCCGGCTATGATGGAAATAGAATAAATTGAATAAGAAACGCAGTCAATGGTGAGGAACGAACTGCTGGTCTGGTGCAAAGATCCCACCAACGTGCACGTGCGTTTGTGCTGCAAACATCCATGTGTGCCAGCCAAAACAGTGCCTATGCTCGGTTGCATGGACGTTCCGGTGCTCAATCCACTGAAACGCATTGGTGCCACGTCATTTTGAGCAAAGCAATAACCGCAGAGAGCTCTTCTGCTTGAGTGAACTGCCTTAGTAAGTCAGTCAGAATGAGCAAGTGTTCCCAAACATCAACTACTTGAGTAAATCGAAAAGCGGGAAACTCTTTTTGTATTTTCAAAGACGCATTACTAACCAGGTGGAAATGTCACTGACAGCATTCGCTCAGGTTTGAAGACTACTTACTTGGAAGGGGTGAGAGTGTGGATGGGCATCACGTCTGGAGTCGTAATGTCCCAGTTTTGTGCTGCCCCGACAACTATGCGAATGCGGCGTCGCCACGGTTCGGGGCGTTATGGCGGCTGACTAACTTCACACGGTGTATCGATTTCCGATGAGGGCACAGTACAAAGAATCGATTTTGACTGCGTCCGCCCACATTTGTGGTGTGCAGATTACCAGCGGCATGCTAGCTGTGCAAACAGTGTTGGGACTGTTGGCGTTGTTTGTATTTACAGGCCAAGTGACACTTGTCTGCCGCGAACTCCTTTTGAATCAGTAAAAGGGATGCGTCTGTTGCCAACGTGTGCTCAGGTAAACCGGAAGTCTTCACGTATGAGGGGGAAAAAGTGTTTCCATGACTCTGTTAGGCCGTTTACCTGCAGGCCTGCGCGGTCGCAGGTCGTGGAATTCCGTGCATTGTGAGTGCTGTGCTCTAGGAAAGGTCACCACGTTGCTTGGTGATTGATAGCATGGAATTGAGTCGGCTTTACCAACCTAAGTGCAGCTGCCTCACTTTATCCGACTACTGTCTATGCACTGATCCGAAAGCGAAGACTGTAGCTCAACTACCAGTGGGTTGTGAGAAGGCTGGGCACATGATCGAGGAAAAATGAGTTCAGGTGGCATTTTACTCAAATGAATGCTTTCTCGGTGATGGGAATGGTACTAACACAAGCAAAGTTACCAACTGCTGTCACCAAAAACCGAATCACCAACTTATGAAAGAGTATTCCGATTATTCCACATTCATTACGAAACGCGCTACTTTGACCGAATCTCGGACGCTCATGCTGGTCTCCTTCAAATGCATTTGCAACAGGAAATGAAAAGTAGGCTTCACAAACAAAACGACTCAGTGGATGTCAGCAAAACAACTTTCGACGAGTTTGCCATGGGAGGAACGAAAAGATGAAAGACATCCACTTCACTTTTTCTCCTAGGCACGAAGACAAGAGATTGAGTAAACATGATTACCCTAGTTTTCCAACAGTTATAGCGCCTGAGGGTAAGAATCACGTATTATTTCAGGACAAAATGCAGGGACGCAATACCCGAACCATCACTGCCTGTCACTTCATCAGCAAATATTTATTCGTGACCGATCTGCGAATTCCTCTGCACAAGACGGGCACCCTCCAGGTACATGGGAACTCACCTTCCTGATCTCCTGCATGAGGTGAGAGTCGGTCTAACCATAAGCTGCAGAAGAAGTCCTCCGGAATAATCCATCCTACCGGATGACTCCCATTTCACCCATCTTCCCAAGACAAAACTAGCAGTAACAAACGGTGTAAAGGAGAAGCACCACAAACATCCACCACCAACTCTGCCCGGCTGTCAAGTTCGCAAAACAGATTCTGCCAACCTAAAGCGTTTGTATGGGATTAGTTGTTCCAACAGGCCAGCGTCCCATTGGTGGTGGTGTGAGACGAGAAGAGACAACCTTCACTGCCGTTTCGACTCCCATCACTAATTGCTGAGACTTCCAACGCCTCTGTCCACCAGTGCATGATTACCGGCCACAGTAAACGAGGGCGTACCGCTCTCACAGAGACTGCAGTCTAAGCAGCACAAAACAGGCTGAATAAACTACCCACAGGCTGCCCTATTGCCCAAACACAACACAAAGTTAAAAGAGGGTGTCTTATTGCAAGTTAGGATTGTGGTTGACATTTATAAAGGTGACCTAGTAAAATTTCGTCGCAAACGGTTTATCCAAGTCTCTGTACATTCATGAAGCCCTAGGAGCACAAAATGTCAGACACAGGATAAATGCATAAATTAAGCACCTTACGAAAGCAGTGGAGAAAAGGGTAAGTGGAAACCAGAAGGAATTGGCCAAATGTTATGTTTCCAACAGCCTCCCTTGCGCCTATTTGCTCTCCCAAGTACACACACAGAAATGTACCTTATCACATCGTTAAGACAATGCATTATCGGCAAAAACATGACCATGAAAGGTAGAGGAGACTTAAAAATATAGGGAGGAGAAAGTTAGGCAACCCTTCTGGCTGCTGTTGGCACGGCAAGCGCACGTTTGGTAGAGCCGCTGGCGGAGGATACAGCGGAGGGGGTTTTAGGCAAGAAGTGCTCATAGTAGCTGCGCGTCAAATCTGCCATCAGTTCAGGCGTGCACTCAGGCAGCTCGGCCACAGAACGTCCAGGCGAGCCGCCAAAGACGGAGAAGGGTGGAACGATGGTCTCTGGAGCGAGGACCGTGTTGTCTAGTAAAGCACAGGCGTCCTTCAGCACACACCGCCTACCCACTACACAGTTCCGGCCGATGTATACGTAGGAGCCGACTTGAGCAGCGTTGACCACGGCGCCTTCGCCCACAAACACATGGTCGCCAATCTGAAGAGGGAAGAAGGCGACTCCCTTGGAGAACTTCTTGAAGGGTGGCCGAATCACTGAGCCCTCACTGATGACACAACGTCGACCAATGCGGATGTTCGCCAAGTCACCGCGGATTATGCAGCTTGACATGATGATGGTTTTACCGCTCAGGACGATGTTCTGGCTGCCGCAGATCGATGCGTTGCGACTCACCTTGTTGCCACTCGCTGTCTCCACGTATTGGGAACTATCATAGAAGATGTCCTGAAGCTCCATTGCAAAGCTGTGAAGAAAAAACATGACTAAACCTAGTTAATTGTTTATTGAAAGAGAAAGCTAGTCAAACTGACAAAGGAATCAAAGGACAGGAAAGAACAACAGTCGAAGAAAATAAAAGATAAGACATTTTTCCCCCACGCTACAGTCTATACACAAACTGTGGTAACGGAAAGGGGTAAGTCGAAAGGAGAAACACACTGACTGAAGCCAAGAAACCGAAAAATACTCAATTAGGGGAAATAAAAGTGAGATGGAAAAGAACTAGCTCACCTAAAAGACCCTAAAATGTAGTGGGTATAAAGCGCGCTTTCATGAGCAAGTACGAAAGAAAACAAAAGTCAAGTGATCATAATCAAGATGAGAGTAATGAGTGGAATCAACTGGCTGTTAAAACGCCCCAAGAGGAGGGAGAAAGAGCACTAAGATATCCTTAAGCATACCTGAGAGAAAAAGACTGTAAAGATGGATATAACAGTGATGCATAAATGCTATAAAAATTAACAGGTTGAAAAGAAACATCTAGAGCGTAAGCAGGAGTGAAGAAAACAGCAACATTGTCTAGAAGCCAGCTACATCCAAATCAAGTGCACAAACTAACTTATCAGGATAGAGCAGTTCCGATAAAATGTAGATATACCTAATAACTCTAAAAAATAAGTTCACAAGCCAAAAGAAAACTGTGATTTAAGTAAAAGAAAGAGAAGCGCAAACCATACACCCCGGGAAAACTATTATAGGAATTGCAGTACACAAAAAAGTCATTGCGTTGAAGCGAAAATATGAGGAGATTAGATAAAACGGCGTTAACGAGATCTCGATTAACAAAAACCAGCATTCGGAACCGGGACGTACTGGAACGACCGAACTATGCGCCCCGCATAAAAGGTAACAAAACGCAGAGCTTAGCAAATAAATTTAAAGGCAAAAAACATAACGAACAAGCCTAAAAAACATTTCGGTCGTGACAATAATATTTGCTTAGTAGCCAGTTACCTAAAGACCAAAAAATTTCCGTCAAAGAACAACTAAAAAGTTAACTAATAAAGCAACAGCAAAAAGTTTATAATCGCAAAAAAGGCTGAAAACAACTTACTTAAAGCAATCTTAGTGAGGGGAGGGAGTGTCTTCGACGGTGCCGCGAAGTTCAAACGATGGATGAATTTCGTCACGAACTTAGTAGTGTGCCGCCAATCACGAAGGTTTATACCCTCCTGTGCCTTGCCCTGACTATCAGTGTTGTAAGCAGACTTTCACGCATATTCTTTTAGCACCTTCATATACTCTCCCCTCTGCAAATCTACTTCAATCCCTACCTCATTTTCCACGACTTTCAGGTATTCCTTTTATTCAGTTGTAAGCGTTATTCCCGTGTAGCTATGGCGCCTGGTATCCTGTTTCTGTTACTTCGGCACCATCGACTTCAACTTTCTCTTCAATATGGTATTCGTCTACCGATATTGTCGAATGCTGGAGGAGAATCAGTTCTATGGCCGATCAGCTGATTTCCTCATGATGTTTCTGTTTGGAGGTGTGCTCTCCATAGTAAGTCATCGGATGGGGAGTAATGCATGACCACCTTTCCTCACCGTAGATTGCAGCGATTGTACTGCAGATGGTCTTTCTCAGTCACGTGTTGACAACGATGTTGGTGTACGTGTGGAGTCGTAACAACCCTTCGGTGATGCTGAATATCCTGGGCCTTATCACGGTTCATGCACCCTACTTACCGTGGGTTTTCTTCGCCATTTCCTACATCCTCGGCAATAACGCCACCATGGATTTTGTCGGTAGGCATGTTGCCTTTCAAATCCACTCTTGTCTTCTTGTGCAGGTATTGTGATTGGGCACCTGTACTACGTGTTAGAGGACGTCTTTCCCAACCAGCCCAATGGCTTTCGGATTCTCCGTACGCCCGAGTTTCTGTGAGTACCGTCATCCCTCCTGCCTCTACTTCTGCTTTCTAAGGTGGTGTTGTGTTTAGGCGGAACCTGCTGGACCGACGGAACGCTGATCCCGCCTATCAGCCACTGCCCGAGGAGCGACCAGGCGGATTTGAGTGGGTCGCGCAATAGGACCAAACGCCGCGTTCATCGCCGCTCACGCCTCTCACCCCCCCCCCTCTTGGGATATTTTGTTTATTTTGCGATGGATTTGAATTTTATCTTTACCCACGCGCTCACGTGCTTGCGTGTTGGTCCCTCCTTACTGCCGTTAAGTCAGACTGTGATGTTCATGGGAGAGATATTTACGAAAAGTGGGGATGTAAACACGATGGGAGGACCGTCAGTGTACTGTAAATGCAATGGTACAAGTAGGAACGTGTGTAGGGAGACAGGGCTAGAGGTGTTGGGTTTTTGGCAGCGGGTTGGCAGTAGAGAAGGTGTTCGTCGATATGCAGAAAAAGACGAGGATAGGGTGTAAAAAAGCCGGGTCCGGCAGCGGTTGGTAAATGCGGGTAGTTGAGGTAGGAGGGTAGGGGTCAGCAGGGAGAGGTTATGGAGGACGGGGCGTGAGGGTATCCGAATGGTCTTGATGTCCATCGGGGATGAGGAGGGAGACTAGGTGCTTCTCAATTATTCGTTGGCTGGAACGGGCACCGCGACGCACAGCGATTTGAAGGGCGTCCCAGCCCTCCCCATTAATTGCTGTCACATCGGCACCCCAATCAAGCAATAGCGAGACTATAGCTACGTGGTTGTAGAAGGCAGCAAACATGAGCGCCGTATTATCTAGCTCGTCCACTGCATCGACGGGCAGGCCGGCGCGAAGCAGGTACTGCACCACATCATAGTGTCCTCGACATGCCGCTAGCAGCAACGCGCTCTCCCCATTCATGCCTCGCACATGTGCATTGGCGCCGCGAAAGAGTAGTAATTCCACTGCTGCCTTCTGACCGTTCGCGCAGGCCCACAATAGTGGCGAGAAGCCCTAAGCAGAAAGATAAGACCCATTAGAGACTGAAGGGCGAGTATAGCATGCACTAAAACCCGGCTATACTACCAAGCATTTGAGAAATTTATTAAACAATATATTTTAAAAAGTGGTCCCCGTATAGGGAAGTAGCGCTGCTATCACTACTACATAAAATAGTAAACAAATTCACGGAAATGATGGAAATCCAGTAGTAATCGCTTACCTTATCGTCGCGCTCGTCAATGTTAACGCCAGGTGTGTCTAGTTTGGCTTGCAGTTGCAACAGTTCACCCTGAGCTGCCATTTGAAAGATGGATAGAGAGACTTGTGAATCAACTTTGAGGGTTTGCACATTACGTCTCTGAAGGTTAGTGAGCACAGTGGTGACCTTGTTAGGGGCAGAAGAAGAGGTATTGTTGAATCGAGTAGGACCCTTTCTGGGGAGAAAAGAAGGTGTCGGCACAACAACGCGACCAGGCATAATGTCAAAGCATCACAGAAACCAACCCTAGACATTCAACCAAAGCGCAGTGAAAGCCATGAGCTAAAACAAAACGAAGAAAGTGCTCTTCTAAATTATGTGCTCCCTTGTGTCATTATTTAAAGTCGGCAGACTTTACTTTGACGTTGTTTAAAACACCTTGGTTTATGAGCATTTTAATTTTATTTCAGGTTAAATTTTAGGGTATTAGGCTGGATATTTCATAAGAAAACCATGTAGTAAGGAAATTATTTAGTGACGTTCATGACCAAATTATGACACGTGTAAACCTAACATTGACAGAGCAAGATAACCTGCTGCGATCAACTATACGACTGTAAAACATTAGGCAACTCACATCTGTATACCTACTTGCATCCAATTAAAACGACTATCACTCGATGGTAGAGAGTAGTATGTAGCGTCCTGAGACTTTCTTGAAGACGAAAGAAGACACGATACTCGGGCAGAATATATATATTCAGCACAGAGGTGTCTAAGCTACTGGTATGGCCCAGAGGCCGGCCCACCCAGCAAGGTACAAGAAGACTGATTCAAAAGTACAAAAGTGGCTCCTGAGCAATACCGAGGGATGAACCATTATTGTATTACAAGTACGTTCAGCATTTCCCTGAGAAAAGAGACAAAATAATTGGTGCAATATGTATTGCCATAGTACGGAAAGTCTGGGTGGAAGGGTTAATAGTGTAGTTCAGAGACCGTGCCATCCAAGGGATATGCTGCAACAAACTAATTGCCTATTTAACTTGCGGTTTTGGAAAGGGGCTACTAAGGTGCTTCACCTTCTCACCCTTGACGCATGGACTTCCTTCGAGCCAGGTCAGTTGCTCCAAGCAACACTGCAATTTCCCGAGATCTCCCTAAAGGCGAAAGGATGCATAAAACTTGGACTTGAGTTAATTGATTTCTTTTTCCCTCGGAAAAGTCGCGGGGCGCGACACTTGCGACAGCAGAAAGCGTGGAAGTCGGCTTACAATAATGATAGTCAGAACAAGGCCAAGGAAGTTATAGTGCAATACGATGGTGGTTTATCCCTCAGTTCTGGTAAGGCGCCACTTTTGTACTTTGAATTATCCCCCATGTACCTTGCTGGGCGGGCTGGCCTTTTGGGCCACGCCAATAGCCCAGACACCTTCTCCGTGCTAAATAGATATATATATTCTGTCTGAGTATTGTGTCTTCTTTCGTCCCCAGGGAGTCTCGGGACGCTACGATGGACCTTCGTGAGTGGCGGCACACTACTAAGATCGAGATAAAATTTATCCATTGTATAAACTGCGCAATATCTTAGCTTTTTAACGAATTTTGCAGCGAAAATTAAGCAAGTCTTGAAAAATGGAGGTTCTATAAACGCTTTTTGCTGCCTTTGTTTGAATCAATGGTGCTGCCGTGCCCTTCTTGAAATCAGTTGGGTAGAAATGACGAAAGATTTATTGGGTGCCCTTAAGGCGGTATGTTGTTTGCTCTTTCTTTTACATAATCATTTTTCGGATTTTTCTTTGTGGCTTTTGTAGCTAGGGTTATGCTTCTGTACTTTCGATTAACCCAGAATTGCATGCTTTTTTATTTTTCATCGGCTCACTTGATTTCATTATCTAATTAGTGGCTTGGATTTTACAATGTCTTCTCTTTCAGCACCTTTGTTGCGATTCATACGTCTTTTTAATCCGTTCTGCACAGGGCTTATTGTTCATGACATTTTCCGGGGTGTTTGTGGACCTTGTATCTGCATTTTATGAGTTTTTGCATTGCGGTGTTTTTTGTGAGGTTGGTTCGTCTCTCAGGCCTTAGATGTATTTTGTGTGCTGCTCTTTTCTGTCTGTAATATCAGTAAGTTAGAGGAAAATCTAATTGCTTAGAAACTGCTTGATTTTTGCTAGAAGTAGCGTTTGGTGGCTTCATTATATGCCGTTTAGCTTTGAAGTTTTTCGGTGCTGATCGTGGCAAATGTATAGTATGAATCCATTGTTTACATATTGTTTTATTTTAGTAGTACAACAAGCACTGTTGATATTGGCATTATTTCGTGAGGTCCCTACTTTCGTCCGGTATTTTACATTAACCCATGTCTTTTAGGGTGTTTACTTGTTTGCATTCTTACTTTTTGGCATGAGTTCATTTTTTGGCCCTACTTGAGTTCTATAACTCGGTATTTTGGCCGTATGGGATACAAATTGCAGTGTTTACACTTAATTAAACGTTAAACTGGTACATACGGCAAATCGGCAGATTAATGTGTTTCCCACCACTATTCTGTTTTTCGAACTACTTCCATGTTGTGCCCTGTTTACATTCAAGGTAAATGAACATCTAATAATGAAATTTTTCACCTGTAAAAGTGGTCTATGTAATCTGCACGCATGTTTGTGCCAAATGTATTTTAAACTTCGGTTGACTGTGTCAATTCACAAAAATTATTTGTGGTCTGCACTAAGCAACGTGACGAATGAGTGAATATTAAGGAAATACGCAGATTTCCTGGTGGTGCATTACGACGAGATATTTGAACATTGACTTAAACCCTTTAGAGTGCTTATAAGCGTTCTGCATGCAACCGATTCAGTTTAAAATTACAAGAGGAGATGAGGCTTCTTTGCCATGCGATCTCTGCAGATTGGGCTACTATGTTTCTCGGTTCATTGAGATATTGATCTTGGAAGCATAAAATCGTTCTTTCCAATAACTCCGAGGAGCATAGCGAGCGAGTATTATGTATTTTTGTAAAAAAAACAGCGATAAACCATACCACTCTTATCGTGGTTTATTTGCATGGCTAGAGAAAGAGTCCTACTGTGAAATCGAGACCCTCGATTTTGCAAGCCCAAAGGTAAAGCTGGAATGCTGTTCACGGTAACTGCATGGAAGGGCTGAGTAAATACACCTGTGAACGAGATACCATGCCACAACCCAAGCAAAATCCTTCTGATTCAAATCGGCAAGGGACTTCTGCTTTACTAAGCAATAAAGCTGGCAGGGAAGAGAACGGAAATCGTACCAACTTTTAACGCACGAATCCCAAAAACGAGTTGAGACTTTTGAATGGACAAAATACAGCAACCTGTTAAATTTCTGTCAGTGTTTTGGCTAAGAGGGAATATTTTGTAACACGATTTTTAACTGTTAGAATAAAAGAAGAGTAACTAGAATGTGGATCCAACAACCCAAGTTTTAATACATCGAACATCAGGTTCGTATCCGGGGCCGTTTTAGGATGCATTGGAAGTGGGGGAGGGATGGGAGGTTCGCTTATGGAGAACGAATTTATAGGAAGAGCATTAATTAACAATGTTGCTATTTACTTGATTAGCCATCGAACTTCGAGATTGAGTCGTAATTCCTGAATCTGTCTGAGCTTGTGATGATAATGAATGGTGAGGGAAGGGATAGGGAATATTTTCGAATGTTGATTGACGGTGTGATGAAATGTGCATTTAGTTGAACTAGGATCGAATTCCGAAGTTGAATCGAGACAAAGCAAACAAGGCAGAGCAGTATTAGATTTCTGCCTGAATTTAAATACAAGGAAATGGGATGGTGCACGAGAAGTGTTCGACAGTTGAATAAGGATGGGAAGGTTCAGGGAAAAGAGTGTTTATTTGAATTGTTCTCCATTTCCCTTTGCCACACACATGTAGGCGCAGCCGGAGGATGAGGGCGGAATTTCCGAGGCACCGGTCTCATTGGACGGCTCGCAGTACATGAACGAGTTCTTCGCACAGGTGGAGGAGATTCGCAAGTTCATAGAGCGCATCCAAGCTCTGGTAGAGGATGTAAAAAACAAGCACGGCGACATCCTCTCCTCTCCCAATCAGGATGAAAGTGAGTTCTGGTCCTAATTTTCCGTTCATTCTTCACAGTCCTGAAAGTAGTAAAGTATGTTTTGAAGAGGCTTATACAAGCATTCTGTAACCTTAATACTTCCATTTACGTTCCTTGCTCTGTTCTTCATTCTGACGCCGAACTGACGGCGATTGTCTTGAGGGTAAGAGCATTGCAGGTTAGAAATCGGCGACTTCGTAGTGTTTAAAGTTAAACTTACAGTTTTAGGTAGCTTAGCTTGCGTCAACCCTGGTCTTTGGCCCCTTCATCTGTACCCCAAAATAAGATTTTTTTCACAGACAGAAACAGCTAGTTTATAATTAACGTTGTTACGATCTGCGGAACTAAAACGGTAATTTAGGGTTAACAATGAAAGCGTTTTAGGACGCACTAGCTTGGAAGTGGCTTTGTTATTGACGCGTAGAAGGTCGAGGAAATAGTAAGATGGGTAGTCTAAACAAGGCCTTATTTTAATGATGCAAAGGTCAAAATTTGGGAGACTAGAAAAGTAGTGGATGTGGGCACCGTATTCAGATAGGAAACATTGATACGTTATGCCGATGTAAGGGTAGCGCCTGAGGCATTATTGAATATGCAAAGAGAACCATCTTCATCACCGGTGCGCAGAAGGGCTGGAAGACAGGCGGCACAAAGTTGCCGTGAGCAGAACTTCATGTTATTCGTTTGAAGGCCGAGTTGCAGGAAACTGTGAGAATCTGTGCCCTATTACATCATTCTACCGTAGTCGTCTTTAAATTTCGTGTGCACTTTTTTCCCAAAAGCTATAATGTGTGCCTTCTTATTTAATTCTACGTTGGCTGTGGAGCGAAAATTTGCAGATTGCTTATATCTCTCCCATGATTATCACAAACCACGTTCAGAATGTACGCCTTGGGTGAGCCTTCTCATAATCAAGTGTTTAAACATTCTGTCACGGTCCAGCATTGCAATATCAGTTTTTATCAAATATACAATGACAATTATTTTGTGCTTGTCCTCAAAAAACTTACGGGCTTATACCTCATTTAATCACCAATTCACCAATCGGTCTTTACTTTAGCTAGGGTTGTCTGCCATGGTAACACATGTCCTACAAAAACATAGGATGTTTTATTAGATCAAAAAGTGTTGTCATCTACCCGATTAAGTTTGTACCCTTGTTAAAAAACTGAACAGTTTGTATCTTGTTCTCTTATTTGCGGGACAACAGGATTTTTTGGTCTCAGTAAAACTGTAGCTGTGTTCCTTTTGAGTTGATTATTCTACGAAATTCCCTAATAATGCACCATATGTTGATGATTCCTAAGTATGAATAGGGTTAGAGGTGTCTTGCTGTGCATTGAAGTGATCCTTACACAAGAACTTGCTGCTTTTATCATTTTATTACCAAGTGGCAGGAAAGCATTCGCACAAATTTTATCCTCTTGTAAATCACTGCCTTCTCAATAACGACCCAAAACTGCTGAGTGATTCTTCACGACACTGATGGATAATAAACGCACTATTTCAATGCTTTAGCTGACACCCCTACAAGTTTTGCCGAATGGAGCAAAAATCTTGCATAGTAGTCTTGCGTGCCTTCTCGGGAATGCAGTAAAAGGCCGCCTGACAAGAACAGGAAGCGATATTGACGCAGTCTTTTCATGGTGTTCAAGGCATTGTGCACAAATGTTTGGGTGACAAAAAGCATAGAAATTGAGGCATGCTTTCGTGACATTTTTTTTCAAAATAAAACGAGACAACGCTGTTTTGGTTCAAAGCAATAAGACTACATAAATTAAGGCATCCAACAGGTATTTTGGGGTAGCTCGTTGTTTCTACTTCTCGATTTTGCTGGAATGTTTTTTTTTGTTTTTTGCAGAAACGAAGGCCCAGTTGGAGGAGTCGATGGCGGAGATCAAGATGTTGGCTCATAAAGTTCGAGCCAAACTAAAACGTACGTTTTTTAGGGGTTAATTCCTTTGTTCTTCTGTGTAGAGATGGAGATGAACATCGAGTATGACGAAAACGCGGACAAATCGTCGGCAGATTTGAGAATTCGGAAGACGCAGGTATGTACGGTTTTTAAAAATCCTTTCCCCTGTAGTGTTCTCAAATCGAATTTAATTTGCATTCACTGTTAGCAACTGTTGGAAGATTTGTTAAAAATCTAAAATAAACTCCCACGGAGTAGTTATCAAATCTATGGGTAGAAAGCATTCCATACCGAGCTTCCTTCTCCAAACATTGGCACAACTTAAATAAGTTAAATTTGTGCCATTTTTGAGACTTCTTAGGAGACCAAATGAAAGTGTTAGATTTTTGGAATTCTTTATTCAGCAGCATCTGCATCGTCTATGAAGATGATGTTAAGCCTACGGGTGTGGAAGTAGCCTCATTGTTGACATTCACAAGGGCTAGGAGATACGTATTAGTGAAATTGATCTGGGCTGTATGCTTCCATCATAAAGGCTCCATCTCGTCACGTTGGAAAGGTTTGCGTAATCATGCATGCGTTTATTGGTGAATGTCGTTCGGCTACAGTCTACTTTCCACTTTTTGTTCATATGTCATGGTACCTATTTTTTTCATCCATAAAGGTTTCCGTAAAATTGGCCTATTTGATTGTTTTATTTGCAATTCGCACTGTGCAGTTTTTTTTGCCAAGGTGTCGTTGGAATTAACTTTCCAAGCTAGTTAACGCATACCGAAACTGCAAAATTAGAGAATTCGTATTGGAAATACTGTAACTATCATCCATTTTCTTACGCTCCAAATTTGTGAGCTAGTGCAATTATTGACAACAGTATTTTTAATAAAGGGGATAGAACTTGAGGAATATACCAAATCCATTTTCAAGAAGACTTCATGCAGTTTTTCCCGCTTAACTATTAGAGTTTAACACCTTTCAGATGGCTACAACAGAGACAAATTATATTACGTCAGTTAAAATATCCCTTCGAAGGGTGTAACTAGTAAAAGCGTCTTTATTCTCTTTTCCATGGAAGTGTGCTCTTCCCACAGCAAGAAAAATACGGGGAAGGAGGAACTTAAATATAGCCGTTTGCGTGAAAATTCAAACAGCGTATGACTTCTCTTTGGCCATTGTAGCCCGGAAATAATCTTGAGGCTCATAACTGTTTCTAGTTTTGAAACAATAAGGTTTCGTATTGTCTTGATTGAGAAAAAACGGGTGCTTTCATTTTTCTCCTTCAAGGAAACTAATCGCGAAACAGAGGGTGTTCATTCATTTATAGTTTGATGCTCTTTGCACGTGGCCTACATCCTTTCCCATTGCAGTAACAACTCAGGTAGTGAAATTCCAGGGGCTCGAATAAACAGCTTGCGTTAACTCAAGAATGGTTTGGCTTCCTTCCACTCAAGGAAATGATGTAGCTAGGCACTACGATTCAAATATTTAGTGGCCATTATTGAATCAGAGGTGTGTTTGAATCGGTTCCACATTCTGATTCACAAGTAAATGGAAAGTGTAAATGGACTGTCTGACTGTTTTGAATAGTTTTGTAAGTTGTGCCATTAAAATATTTTCTGTTTCTGTAAGGCTGCAATTAACTTATGAGTAGTGAAGCTTCTTGGTCTTTTTTTAGTACTCCACGATCTCTCGAAACTTCATCGAGGTGATGACGGACTACAACAAGGCTCAGGTCGCCTTCCGAGACGCCTGCAAGAATCGGATCAAGCGTCAAATGGAGATAGGTGATCTCTTGCCCCTTCTCACCTACTTTAATGGGTCAAAATAGCTTTGCTTTTTGCTTTCAGAGTAACTTATTTTTTGGGCACAAGGATACATTACATCGTCCTGTTTCAAAAACGGGTCAAGAATAAACTAGAGAGTGGCGAGGTGCTACGAAATAGTTTTAGAAGAATCTTAGCAGCATATCGCGCAAGTTAATCACTTTTTACCACCAGTACTATCGGCAACGCTTTAACATCCGCGAGAATATCCACTCTAAGTTTCGGTTATTTGCTTATCTCTACAATCTTGTGTTCCCTGAACCTAGAATATGTAAAAGATGTTCTCTAGGATTCAAAAACAATTGTAAGCTGGCGTGTGTATTGGAAGTGGGTAACTGTCTTCGAGCTTATTTGCGAAATCAATTCACTTCCACTCTCTGACCGTTCATTTATCACTGTCATAACCACTACATCTTCACGCTTTTTAAACTTCATGATTCTCCTTCATTTTAATTTTTAGGATGTATTCATGAGTGGCTTGTTGCATGTTCCTGGTAATGCGATATTTTTCAATACTCTTTCAGCATGGGCCTTGCCTTGAAATCTTTGAATGGCACACTTGCGAATTTAAAATCAGATGAGGCGGCGATTTGCGGTGGAGTGTCAGATCTCCGTCCTCTCAAAGACATTCACTGTTTTAACAAAATAATTACATGTTCAGATGGAGTTTGACAGGTTCTATTGCGGCCACCCCAATTACCACCTTTTTGGCGGAACCTTTAAGCACAGTCAACAGAATCTTCTTAAAAATTGCCTTTTGAGTTGTCATTGCCACTAATACAATAATATACGAATGCGTGACCCCAGTGTCCAACGATAGCTTATGAAGGATTGACTTGAAGACTTGCTGAGCTGATGATGACCCAATCTCCAGGTTGTCATAATGACACAAACACCACATCTGTGCATTATCGTTCCGTAAAGGTTGAAGGTGTTGGGGTGGCCTTATTGAAGCGTCGCATCGACATATACACCGGCTAGCGATTGGCTTGGCGCTACTTAAATGCGGTAGTCAAAAGTTGATCAGTTGGACTGGCGGGAAGAGGGGCAACTACGGCGCATGCTGTCAGAGGTGACGGATATGAAATTAGTGAGGCTGGATTAGTAGGATCTTAGTGCACTCCAAAGGCATCTGAAGTGGTTCGTTTAAAAAAATACCAGTGCGAATTAACATATTTAAAACTTTAAGTAGCGTCATTCGAAGGGAGTAGAAGCTAAAATATTCTCCATTTAAAAGGAAGCCGGATTGTCCGCTACCAATTATCAGTAATTCCTTTACCATCTTTGAATGGACCACTTTTACTACTTATTGGCTATGATTACAGGGGAGAAATCCCATGAAACTGACTTTAGTGAGTAGTAAAATTAGAGATTCGGTTTATTTTAATCTTGCGTCAAATCGTAAAATTAGCGATTGGCTCGAAACTATGGTTGCAGCCTTAGAATAAATTGGAGTATTACAATTGGATGCTTGCCTTTTTTGAACTCTGCATTTCCATTTTGCCCAGTTACAAAAACGGGTTTGGAGGAAAAGTTGTTTCTTGGTTTGAAAATGAATAATTGGTAATAAGTTCATGTGCACTTTTTATTTGGTATCACAGGCCAGTTCGAACCGACAGGAAGCGTCGACTCTCGAGAATCAGAGCGCCTAACCCAGCCGAGGACACATATGGTTATACGATTTATTGCTATGACTTGTGGTGGTGATGATGATTATCCCACAGCGGCCTACTCAAGTCTAATTATGGCCCTCTCCTCACTTTAGTACTCTAGCTATACATGACGGGGGAAGGGGGGCGAGTACCGCAATGGTATTTTGCTGATGATGCAATGGAGTTGGAAAGGGTGAGTGTGAATTGTCGGCTATCTATAGCCAGAGGTAGGACCTCATTTTTTTCCAGTTTTAAGGCTCTGAACATCCGTTATAAACTGCCATTTATGGCACTTACTAGTTTTTTTGTCTCAAAGGGTGATACCCGTGTCCAAAACCAATTAACAAATCATTGATTATGAAATGTAAGCTTTAATGCGATAGTCCTAAATATATGTTTGTCACATTAGTAGGGGCAGTTCATTTATACTGAGAAACAGGCGGGTGGGCGGCAGTAAATTCTCAGCTTGTTGAATGCTAAATTACGTGTTCTTCGGGTATCCAATGAATACGATGGGATAAGTGCATTTCCGTGGCTAGCTTCTGCCTCGTTTAAGAAATGTCGTTTGCGTGGGTTTTCCAGCAAAGCAAGTGGCCTGTCCCCATATGGCATTCTTGAATGCTTAACCGTATACTCATCCGCTATCTCATTACGATGGTTAGGGCAGGTATTCGCTTTATCTTTTCCATCATATTTGGTGGATGGTGACGCTAATTCGGCGCCTAAATTTCAACTTAGCGTGATTAATTTTGTAAACGAGGAGTGTTTGCTTTAAATGTCGTACCAACCAGAAAAGCCGTCCTTGTGAAGACATTTGCCACCGCCTCATCGTTGAAATCATGTGGAGGTATGACCCATCTACTCATCCAGTAAGCTTCTTTACCTTTCCAATGCATATTGCAAATGACCCATGCTTAATCTAGCGATTAATTTGGCCATCACTTTTGCCAGGAGTGCTTTCACTTCACCATCACCTACCCACATACAACTAGTTCCCATCTGAACCGTATCGTTTTTTCATCAGCAGTCACATGCTCACCATTCAAATATTTCGGGGTTCTAGCATTGGTCTGTTACTCGAAATCACCACGAATTATCAACGAGTCTTCCTTGGTTCCATAAAATTTTGCTCTAAAGGAATTATTTGATAAAAGGGGAATCAAAAATTGAGACTACTTTTAGAACAACCCTGATGGTGGGCAGAAATATGCGCTCGAAATTACAGCGTTTACTGCAGTCTTTCGGCTTCTGAAAAACTCCAGTAGAATCTGCATATGCAATCCCATTAAAAGAACCTACATGTTCGCACGATGGGCGATGTTTCTGAGTCTTTGCTGTCGAAGTTCAAAGCACCGACACGGAACTTTTATTCGCTCTCTGGCCCCCTTTCCTTTCCTGTGATCCACGCAGTTCGACTTTCCCTAGAGTTGGAAGAAGCTTTTGCCGCTAAATGTCAGTTTGAGATACTCATTCCCCGTATTTTGTCATCATCTTTACTGCTTGCAGAAGGCTGGTTATCCAGCATTCGAGCAAGTGTAGCCGTTATAAGTCTTAGGAGTCTGGATATAGTCTTATTGTTAAGAGTAAAGAAGGCCCGGGAGACTAGAAACATAACCTTATGTCACTATCGTGAAAGCTGAAAGACAGAAGACTTAAGTTTGTAGTTAAAACGAATATACCTAGCTCCCCTTTTCGCTTCAAGCATAGCCCTGTGGCCATTCTTATTAAAAGTAAATGAGTGAAATTTGATCTATTGTGAGATAGAAGAGGACGAAATGCTAAACGTTACCATGGCAACCAGTTAATTTCATTTGTGAAACTACAGCCTGGTTTTAGCTGGGACAACTGTCGGGTGAGCTGCTCTGAGGGACGTAGAGGGGAATTTCTTTTAAGAATTAGAGCCAAAGATTCGAAGTTGTTCTTCACTGAGCATATCCCGTATTATTTTATCGGGAAAGTTTGTCTATAAGCAATGTGTTAGATGTCCCAATCAGAAATTGCAGTGCTTATTACCGATAAGCTGTTCTTTTCATTTAAACTGCGTCTCCTATTACTAGCCACCAAGTAGGAGTTTATCCAATTCTGATTGTTCTCCTGTAGTGAGCTTCTGTATGTTCATTCATCTCCAAATGATGTTTTCACAGTGGTTAGCGAAGAGCGAGACCGTCCTTTTTAGGGTGTGTTCACCGAAATTCCCACCAATTTAGCGCTCGAAGTTTACTCGAAGGCGTCGTGGGATGTACGAGCCTTGGCGCAATTTCAGTATAAACGTAGGGAAGGGCCGGCATAGGTGGTAGCACGAGTTACGTATTACTGACCTTGTGTTATGCGCAATGTAAACAACCTTGGCGAATCGAAGTATGATGGGGAGTCATAGAGGTAGCTATCAAACCACAATTAGGTTAGTAGCCTAGGCCGAAAGATGGTCTCAGTCGATTGGTTTATGGCCTTCGTGCAGGCCGCATTGCATAAAATTGAAACTTTTTATTACGCCAAAGTTGCATTATATTATAAATTTATTATTCGACTTTGGAGTAACTTTGGCGATGGTATGGGGTCAAGATCTGCATTCAAATAAGAAGTTTTATCCAACAGTGGAACTGATTTCGGTGGTCAACTCTAGTGAACCATCGATGGCCGCATTGGATCATATTAAAATCATACCAAGTTGCCAGTGACAGACTAAGGGGGAGGGTGTGTTTTATTTCATCTTTTATAAGAAACTGAAATTGACGCTGTGCTGACGAGTTCCTTTTCGCTCTGTAAAGATCATGACGGACACGCAGCAGGCGAAGCAATCCCTGGCAGACATTGAGGCACGTCACGAGGATATCATTAAGTTGGAGAAGAGCATCAAGGAGCTTCACGACATGTTCATGGACATGGCCATGCTCGTTGAGAGTCAGGTCAGTGTTTTTTTTTCCTTATTTTTCAAAAAGGGGTCTTCTTCACTCTTTGTTCCCTTTGAATAACCGTTTATATAATTAATTTACTGACCGCTCCAGAGGTTCAAGAGTATTGCCCTTTTTTATCACATGTTAATTCTATGCCTGATAGTGTTGGTGATCTGCCGACGTCAGAGCAGGATCGATATGAATTCTAACTTACTGAATCTTGACACTTCAAATCAATGTGATATTGAACTCTTTTTTGGTTGTCAAAAGCAGAAATTTGTCTCAGTATCTAGCGTGGTCCCATTTTTTGGAATTGCAAACGTTCGTGAATGAATACTTCATGTTCACCTGCGCAGCATTACAGTGGGCTAAGCCGGGCGTTCACGTGCTGATTGTTCAAGGGAATGCCTGTTGCGGTCTAAAAACCTCCACTCTCAACACTAGACGTGCAGGCATCCTCGAAATTTTGTGATCATCCAATTTTTATTGCTGCGGCTGGGCTGCTCACCACCGTATCATACCGTGCTTGAAGTCTCTTGTACCAGTAGGTATCCGTGGGCTCGGTTTTTCCACCTTTGTTCACAAGAGATTTGGTCACTGCGCTATTCGATGTACTCACGTACCATCACCCTTGATTAATGGTGCTTGGGTTGGACTGGCCTGAGACGTATGCAGGCTACTGGGGCGTAATTTGCCACGGTAAGCACTTGCTACTGGGGGCAGTATCTCCACAATAGCACCTCGTTTCATAAGTGTAAGATCAACAGTTCCTGTTTGCCTCGAACGAATCTCTCAATTCGTTGTTGCCTTACAGGGCGAGATGATCGATAGGATAGAGTTCAACGTGGACCAGGCAGTGGACTACATCGAGACAGCGAAGGCGGACACCAAGAAAGCAGTGAAGTACCAGAGCGCCGCACGAAAGGTAGCCCCCTCAGTCCCCATCCCTTTCCTTATCTGTTGTAACGCTGTCGTGTCAAATACATTGCATGTTGTCGTCCTACTTTTCCCAAGCCAGCGCCAACACAGATACGGCGGTCGAATTTGCGTAAAATTTATCTGCACTGGTAGGAGTGTTTCCCTCATTCCCACATACTTTGTTCATGGAGTAGGGAGTTTCACACGAAAATGACTGCACTAAAGCGAAGCCGGCAAACGAATTTTGGACAAAAAGGTTGATAAATAAAGCTGAGGTTCATCTGCTCGAAAATGGGAACAGTAGTGAGCCAAGTTTTAACATTCATAACTTCACGGTGGTTCTATTTTTGTAATTGACCGTATACTTTACTCGATCATTACTGCGACCGTGACCGCCATTTGTGCATCTGGAACCTTTTGCCGACTTTCCGCTAAGAAAGACCTTTTCTCTCATGGCCCTACTTTTATTTCCACTTCTGTCCAGGAAACGTGTCAAAGGCCTAATCTTTCTGCCAAAGGAATGTTTCACGAGTTTGAATGAAGCCAGAATTAGTTCATCAGACATTTTTCGTCACTGGCCATTTGGGCGCCGTCACGCATACATTCATTGTCTCAAGTTGGCCTTGTCGTGGTGTCGAAAATGAAGTTACCTCAAAAATTAAGAATGAACTTGAAGTGATATTTCGGATAGCATTATCAACTCTCGGAAGGCAAGGACTATGGATAACTCAAAATGTGGGGGTCACCGTTATGACCTGATCTATGACATCGCTAGCTGGATTAAGACAGGGGGCAGTTGTAATAGGTTTTTGGATGGATTTACTTGGTGAGTACCTTACCCAAAGAAGCTGAAGATCTGGTGCTGGGTTATTTTCGCCTAACAGCTTGCGACATATCTGACGCTTCTTCGTCCCTGTTTTGTATAGCTTTACGACTTCAACCAACTGCCTGATTTCCATAACCATCGATGTGTTTAAAGCCGTTTTTATTCAAAAGTAATTCATTCCTCTTCTCTACAGAACATTTTCAACGGCAAAATTCGCTGTTCTACCAGGAAACTGTTTTGTGCGTTTGGATGCAGTCAAATCGTCAATGCCTAAAGATTCGTTGTCAACGGCCATTTATCGCCGTAGATGCGTTAATTACCTTGGGTTGCTTCTAGTGTGGCTCTAAAAATCCTGCGGGCGCTAAGGACATTCGAAATGTAGGAAATTAGTAGATTTCTGGGTGACCGTCGATGTAGCGGTTAGCCTCGAGCGGTCATGAATTTGTGGAGGTAATCGGACGTCACCATTTGACGATAAGCTCGACACTGAATCCCCAGTGACCAACTATAAGCAGCGACATTCCTGTAGTGATCGCTGTTTTAGCACTTGTTTTATATCTGTAGTCCAATAAGTAAAACACGGAAAAACCTGCGAATTCGTCACTATTTCTCTACTAGACGTTTTCTTTATTTGTTTTTATGCAGCAACGATGATTTGCGTTCTTGAATGACACCAAAAAATTGACATTTGAAGGTCGTTTCGTTGTAGATACGTCAATTTGGTCTCTGGTTGACGGTACTAAAATATCCCACTAAACTACGCCATGAACTGGCCGTGGACTTAGGGTTAAAGGTTGTGAGAGGTGTAGGATGAAAATGACTGCCAACATGCATTGACTGCATTCCAAGGTGAATTTGTGGCTCATCGTTGCTGTCGTATCAAGCTGGAAATCGGTTCACTTATTTCCAAATCAGGTGAAGGCTAGATGGTCACGATAGGGGCTTCGTCCAACCCGTTCTGCTACTTCTCTGGTCACATTTTTGCATGCTTACATTCTTTTACCAACTATACGACACGAGAAATTGCTATTTGCGCTTACAACGAGTCCATTGTCACCTAATCCTAGACACGACGACCGTGGACTGGAATTATTTCATCTTTGTTTATAACCATTTAATAATGTCCACTTAGCGATTGGCTCGGATAAGCTCTAAAATCTTATCAAATATTAAAGGCGAATTGAGGAAATTGTAACTTTTTTAAGGGCTAAGAGCGCGCTTATGATCCTCAATCTAGTAGAACACGAACGATGAGATTACGAAGTTTGTCCTTTTCATTAGCGTTACTTGGTGACGAAAATAGCGGGAGTTGACTGCCACCTAGCAGGAGGCTGCTGACGCACCAGCCTCGCATGAATAAGCAAATGATTGACTGCAGTCCCTCTCTTTCTCTCCCTCCTGCCCACTAGCACGAGAATTGGGCAAAGATACGGCCGCTGTGGTCTCTCTCGCCCACCACCGGCAGCCAAATAACACATCATGCGGCGCTAGTTAAAGCGCACAGCATTTTCCTCACCAGTCTCTCGTGGTTTACTTTACTAGTAGGACTGATTGTATTGGGATGCAGGAAATGTCGGAATGGAAGGAGTTTTTGCATTGGTCGATTGTTCACGCAGCATTGGTATCATCAAAAAAACCTTTGTTCATGGTGGTCTTCAAAAAAGTCAGCACTTCAGATGATATGATGCGTTTGAGGTTGAACTTTTCCAAAACTCACTGATTTTGGAAGCTACCTATCTGAAAAATAACATTTAAGTACCGCGATTTACGCCCACCCATGAGGGACAAATTTTGTACCTCCGAGTTTGGCACAAAGCTGGATAAACTAAAGTAATTACCTAGAAACTCATTATTTTGTGAATTTCCAATGTCACTCAATAGCAGTTCCAGTAACCCAATGCCCTGAAATGTGGAAACCATTTGTCGTGATATGCACGCATCTCGGTAGATGGTGTGGAGACATGGTGGCAGAAATCTGCTGCCTCCTTCCTTCTTAGGGTCCCGCTGAACCGAAAAATGTTTGGATGTCGTCAAATGATGCGAAACCTGCGCCAAGGCAAAGTCACCGAATTCCCTCGAGTAGCCCCTTAGCCGTACCAATGTGGGAATTGAGAGATGGGAAGGAACCTCTTAAATCCCATTCGTGGGAAGCTAAAAAGCTGCAAATTTTGGGCGAATTGACGGGCAATTTGGAGGGTAATGATTTGAGTTTCTGGTGAAAATAAAATCAGCAACATAGTTACACCACAAAGTTCTAGACCACGAGGTTACCGTCACCAGACTCCGTTTTTCATTTCGGGCTGGTAGCACAATGTGGTAGTGCCACTGGTCGTCAGCCACTCTAATAATGCGACAATGTCTGCGAGCGCATAAATTATGCCCAAGGCATGTAGCCTGCTCCTTTTACGCACTGTAGCTGAATTATTGTAGCAGATCCCCACAACGTCAAAAGCAAGTCTTTATTCAGGTAAAACGGTGTTGATCTACCAACAGCAAATGATGTAGGCTTTTTAAACCCGAAAATTGCTTATTTTATGAGAACTAAGCAACTATAGTGAGGTTTAATGAATGGCTAAACTTCTGTATGAAAGCTGCAAATACAGGCCGCAATTTTGATTCGCAAAGTGCGTCAAGTTTAACTTGAGAAAACGGCAAGATGTGCGCCAGCTCTGTTGGCTGCACTTACACATTGGCGGGTGATGGTATTCAGTGTAGTTTGCAGTCTGCATCAAGAATCGAGTGTTCAAGAAGTGTGGAGAACCCCATACATTAGGCAGAGCTGACATTTCCAGACATGCGTCTCGATTAAGGGAACGGTAGAAATGTTGTAGTTGTTATCGAAAAATGAATTTCTATCTTTCTTCATCTATTAAGACCTTACACACATGCAATTCGACCCCTTAGACATTCTAGATGACAATTTTTCTACCTCGAATAACTGATCTTTTACGTTCTCATGATCGCTTGGGAGCTACTCTCCCGCAGCCAGGGTGTCGAAGATTGAGGGAGCTAGAAGAGGTGCCTTTGACTAGACTAACTCTTCATATTTTGATGATCTTAATCTATTCCGAAATTCCACTTGTGGAATTGTCACTTTGTAAATAATTTTCGAAATTAGACGTGATACCTGACCATACCGTGGACCAAATCGGAGCAAGTGCAGAAATTAACACTTACTACTTGAGTTCTATGAGGTGATTCTATGGTTAATTCTGCATCAAAAGATACCCATTATTTACCTCATTGCCACTAATGGCTTCCAAACTGTTTCATTTTGGCCGTTGCGTGGGATCACCCACCAGAATTGCCTCCTTACACTAAAGTAGCCTGTGTGTGGAAGCCTTTTTTGGCTCTCTGGTTGCAACGTAGAGGTAGTCACTACACTCATTTTCTTAGGGCTGTGTTGTCTGTTCGTCCATCCATCTTCTCTTTCCACACTGACGTAATTCTCTTCTGTGGGTGTGATATGAGAGTGCCAGATTGTTTGCCTACTTAAAGGTGATGGTCAGTAAGTTAATGAAGCTATTTAGGACAGACTGTCCACTTTCCCTCCACAAAGTCCGTAAGCTCTAGTGCATGATTTCGATCATTTATTCATCAATGAAAATCCCGAGTGACTGGCCCTGCAGGTCTGCGCTATGCAGATATGGAAATCGGAAAGTCCGTGAATGGATGTGACTTGGGTTTTGCAACGAAGACTGTGTCCAGTCCATCTGCCTTTGGATAGCTTTACTAATCTTTTCAAATATTTAACACCAATAAGTTTACCCAAATAATTGACTATTCCTTTAGCCCTGTTTTCCATAAAAAAATCATACGCGGATGCAGAAAATGCGTTTTTGCGACAACCAACAGCAGTTGTTAAAAATTAATCACCAGCCGCCGCCCCAATTGTAACTTCTATGTGTTTTAGTTGTGGTTGTTACCATCACGTATTTTCTGGCATTTTGGTCTGTGGAACGTCTCCACTCCGTTTGCTCCTCAGAAAACGTTCCATGCTCCCTCAAAAACTCTCATCAAAATTAGATTCAGATCTTCAGGCAGTCTTGTAGCTCTAATTCTTACGGAATTGTAAGACGATGTGGGGTAAAGCACAAAATCTCAGACATCCACGAGAACTCCAAATGCATTTTTCCAGAGACCCCCAATTAGAACCCATTGTGGTCTCCATGCGTGTGCGCAGTTGTGAAAGTCGCCATGCTCATAAACTTCACTGCACTTTGTTGGATACAGGCACCAATTGCATTATTTTATTTACTCACTTGCACACCCCTGATATGATTTTATAATCCAGCCTCATGTCGAAATACATTTGACGAAAGGTGGCAGAGAAGATTCTTTAAAATTCCTTGTAAAAGTTCTGCGCCCTCTAGACTTTGTTGTAACAGGTATCGAAATACACTTCACTATAGGCCATGTGCTACGTTTGTGAGTTTGTTTTTACTTCAGGACTGTTGAATACCGGGCCGCGAGAGGCTTTCTTTCCATCACAACAAAATTTCAAAACCGCTGCTGTGAACTCAAGAATGTCAAGTCATTAATAGGCCCATAAAAACACAATTAGTTTGGAGCGGTTAGGTCCACTTCTTTGATCGAATGGGAAATTAAGAGAACCTGCGGAAGACCGCACAACGATAAAGGCATGCGGACCAGGTGAAATTGCAAAAAAACAGAACAAGCTGAAAATTGGTGGAATAAAACGTAATGCTGAGTTATTCCGATTTTCATTTAAGAAATCGTCTGCAGTACTGAGTAAATAAAAGAAACTAAGTGAAACACCCACTGACGATTTGTTTGACCATGCAGTGCCCTAGGACAATGCAAAGTCGACTGAAATTCCCGGAAATCACACGCTCATTCTTCATTTTTACGCGTTTTTTTAAAAAAAGGTACATTTATTTTGGGTCGGCCTCTTGCATTGCCATCTTGTAACTTTAATATTTGACTTTTCTTCCACTCGCTCTACTAAGCCTACTCAAATATGCGTTTAACACAAGCGTCACACATACGTGACATATGGATTATAACAGCTCATGATGACTAGCCGAACCTGTTCTGTTTAAACCAAGAAAATGCATGTAGAATGAGCCTGCTGAAGAAATAATTATTCATTATTACTGTGCGTACACAAAGCTAAAAAACCGTCGCCCGGGTCTGGGATAACGACAAACTTAATTCACCTACCGTGTTTTTGGAAGGTCAACTTCACAGCAGTCCTTGAGCTCCGGGCGAGTGCACGCGTGAATTGTTTATTAATTTTACATTTTCGTAAAATGAGTACCTGGAACACGTTTGTGGTCTATTTGTCTTTCATTTACTTATCCCATTCTTAAAGCTTACGTAGGTTTTAAATTTGTTCCAAATAGACGACAAGTATTGCTTACTCTGCCGAACGCATTGATGCAATCCGGTTCGGGTGCATCCGCACTCTTCATTACTTTATCAACACTGTGGAACCGCGATAATTTCCCCAGTACCTTTCCCTCAATCACGTCCCTGCCGTCTGCACCAAATTCGCTCATCCTATGTGCATTTTTTTAAGAAAGACAGAGGAAATAATTAGCAACTAATGAAAAATCCCAAAAAGCCTCATAAATGGTTTTTGTGGCACATGTTTTAGCGCCACTAGAATGCTCTAACCAACTGTTAAAACTTTGATGGATCTTCATCTTCCGCACGTTGCTTGTCGAGCTCTTGCTGAAGCATTAAACTACCGACTTTCCCGCCCAATCGTAATCTGCTTTTAATCGCAGCATCGCACTGAATGGCATTGTGCAGGCTGCCACCTGGTCGCAATACGCTCTGGTCATAACACAAAGCCAAATAGATTTCGATTTTTGTACAGCTCATTGCTCCGCAGACCACTTTTAACAGCAAATAAGAGCTGATCGGCATGTGTTCGCTCAACGCAAAGGCGAGCGCATCGAAATCTGTGACGGCGACATCAACCCGAATGGGGCAGGTGAAGTGGGATTGCCATTTCGTGGAAAAAAGGCAACTCGGCTGGGAGGAGTTAATAAGTAGCAAGCAGGCAATGCCCGGAAAGGGCATGACTGACTGAGCGCGCCTGGTGCGGACGTGCGCGGGCTTAAAATCAATTTCAACTTGCCAGAGGGAGCAACGGCAGCGGACCTTCTAACTCCCTGACTGACATATACAACCCACCCACGCACACGCGCACGCCTACCATGGCGCGTGGCGGTGCGTGCGCACGAGACGGTTTGTCCCCTCCCTTCCACCCACACGCTCACACGTGAGCACGCAGCCAGACACACGCGCGTTCCGACCTCGTGCCAACAGGGGTTGTGAGCGCCGTTAGCGTGTTGATTGGCTCCGCGTGGCTACAACAGCTACACTTCCAGGAGGTGCTACTGTGATGAGCAACAGCACTGCTGCATGCATCGCATTTCCTCGACTACAATCCTCCAACGCCGAGGGAGGGGGGAGAGTGGGGAGGGTGCGAGTGCGGATGCGTATGACGTGGAGGGACAGGAGGAGAAAAAAGCATCACATTCGCCAGCAAAAATACCTGTTTTTCTCTATCTGTAGGCCCACATTTCATTCTGCAGAGTATAAAAATTTTAAACGCATCTCGTCGATTGAAGAGCAACCACATTCCTGTTTGGAATAGAAAACAGCCCAGAATTGAAATACTTACCTAAAATACCTTTATAGCAGTGGATTATTGTTTAAGAGGGAAACCAAACTCACGTTTAAGTGGTTTCGGCAAAGCAATTTTGTTTTTTTGATTTAGTACAAACAGAATTCCAATGCCAATTCACGAATGAAGTAAAGATTCCACTGAGAAATGTGAATGTCGGTGGCAATGGAAGTTGCACCTTGTTTAGGTCAATCACTTGGCAGACTTATGCGTGCCCAAGGAATAGAGGAGCTTCCCTCTTGAAATTACAAACGGATACTTGTAAATGTTTTGGCAGCAGTGTGTAGATGAAATGTTTATTTCTATTAATATTTGATGACTTTAATCAGTCTCTGTTAGTGTCCTTCCTCAACAAAGGAATTTAAACAGGCTTAAAATTACTGCAGAATTTCACTTAAAGAAAGGACTTTTTAAGTGCTGCTGCATCATTTTTTTATTAAGCGGATTTCAAACACTACAATTGTCGATTAGAAGCTTTGAAGAGGCGATTCCAGTCAAAGGTGGACTAGCCGAATAATTTGGGGTGGTGTTGACCGAAGCACTCCGGTTTATTCCTTCCAACCCTTGATAGAAATTCTGTGTTCTTAGAGGTGGAAAACCCTTACCAGTGAGACCACAATGGTGGGTTCAAAGGGCAGTTAGGAATAGTTACCTACTAAGTAGTTCGGCCGAAATAATCAAAACTTTTCTTTTAGTCCTACAGAATCAGGAATCGCACCCCTTCCACGTAAATAAAAAAGTTTTGCGCAGCCATATTAGGATGAAAACAGTCCTAATGACAGTTTTCTGCATTAGAAAATGAAGTGTGAATTTCGCAGAATAAAATTGAACAATTCGTTAACTAATTCCGGTTTCGTAGAAATGTTTTCGTAGCTCTACTGCTTCATACTCTACACTCGGTGAATTTCCAAAATTGGACTGGATTTTAAATATTACTATTTCATTTTGATTTTATGGCAATAATAAAATGGAAAAATTAATTTTTGTACAAAATTATGACTCCTACCAGACTATTTGCCTTTTGAAGGGGAAAGTTGACAGAAAGTAGAATGACCGATGCTGATTAAAGAGGTACCTCTCCACTTCCGGAAAGTGTGAAAGCAGACTCGGTGAGCAAATGGTTTTCTCCCTTACGAGTACCTAAGTAGAAGTAATGTAGGCGACCCAAAGCATTCCTGCCACCGCCTTTACATGATTCTGAAGAGGTAGGTATCTTTATAAATAAATCGGTTTTCAGTAGCATCGAATCAAATGCTATGCAAATGACGGACTGATCGCGACGTGTTTGTAATCCAAGCGAAGGTTAAAGTTTGCATGTTAAAACACTTTTCATGCTACCTATTTCATCATGCAAATTCCTGAACGCCTACAAAAATGTCCGGCAGGGAAGTAACCTTATCAACCTTTTTTTTAGAAACTCGTGATCATCGGTGTCTGCGTAGCAATCTTGATATGCATTCTTATCGGTATTATCGTCGGTTTCGTACCGAAATAAAAGGTCCTCAAACTGACAGAAGAAGGCAATTAAGACTACCGATAGCCCATTGCAGTGGCTCAATTCATTTATTCCCTGCTCCTTTGTCCTCCTCACCGTACCGATTTATTTCCAACCCCGTAGAGCAAATGGAGGCACAAACCTACTCATTTACATGCCTCCCCCTCCCTGTAATAGCTGAGTTCATTGGACTGATTGCGAGGAGATGAGGGGTTTGTACGGTGTCTGTTTCAGTTCAGCGTTTTATCCAGACCAATCCTATCTATAATGAGCACTCCGTTATTGAGATATATTATCTTCATGTGTACATACATATATATATATATATTTATGGCTGTTTCTGGTACTTAAGGGGGATCCTCCCCCACATGTGCTCCCCCAACCCCCTCTTCCTTACCTCTGCCTCCCTGAACCGCATTTTCAGACTAGGATATTGATTTTGATTTGTAAGCCCTATCAAAATAATCCTATCATATAACGCAATGCTTTTCCCCTCCCATTCCAATCCACGCCATCTAGCCAACCAATCAACCTACCGCCCATGTCCCTCTCACTTTGGTCTCACGACTATGCAACTATCACCCTTCTTTCGCCTTCTCACCGTTACGCAGACTTTTCAACCTTCAAAATTATCGACCATTTATTGGCTTGCATTGCCTCTCGATATCTTGTCTCCTCTCGCCTCACCCCTTCGCACAATTCCTCGCCTCCTCCTCCGCCTCATCCCACTTCTATCATCTCTTTTCCTGTGAAATATTGTGGAGCTTTTCTTAACCTCTCGCGGTTCGTGATAATTTGTGCAGTAAATAAATAACTCCTTTGGTTCTGCACAAGTGTCTTAATTGGCCGAGCACAGGGCACGAGGAGGTGGTTTGAAAATTGCTTGCTTAAAGTAAATTAAAATGAACCGAAAGAAGTAGATAAAAGGCTTAAAATTGAGATACAACTGGCAAAAGGGGGTTTTACAAAAGCTTTTGTGTACATAAGTCTAAATGTTTCAAAAGGGTTTGGCTGTTAATGAAACTTGTAAGGGATATTTTGGAACATTAACAACTAAACATAGTCATTCAATAGAAACGCCGTCCATCTCAATGCGGTTTCTGAGTTAATGACCATATGCATTTTTCAGATGGTCATTAATCGCCGGAGTAGCTATAGAAACCCACGAGAAAAGGGTGTCGTCGGGGCGGGGGGCGGGCGGTGCTGCAGAAGGTATGTAAAATGAGATTCAACGCGGCTGGCGATCAACGCAATAAAAAAAGTTACTCTTGTATTGTCTACACTAAGATTGGAAGCTATATGTTAAAGCTTAAAAATAAGATAAAATTCAATTAAAATTCCTGTTTTTTTAAGTAAATTTTGTTTGCGAACAGGTCACGCATCCTGTGTTTATTGGTATATCACTAAGCCTTAAATGTGGATGCATTTAATAAGTTAAGGTTTGAGACGTGGATTTATATATTTCCACAATCTTAAGTCACTTAACCTCTGGAAGAGGTACAATTGTTTGTAAAATAGCTGACGAGTGGTGCGATGCGACGCGATGGATGTTAAGCCAGCTGGACAAAAGTGTACAAGTTGATGAAGTCACACAACAAAAGTTTACGTGGTTTCTGAATCTACGAGTAAAAGTCGGGTGACCTTTGAAATTAAAACACCACATTTGTGTAGAAAGCGATACTACACAGAGTTTTAAAGTACGACACAAATGGTATCCGAGCCACGTCCGAGTCGGATTAACAGCACTTTTTTCTTGATAAGAAAACTTTTGAACAAGAAGCAGGGAAGAAGTCCCTTCACGGAGAAAAAACAAATTCAAAGGCCAAGTTAAAATGACTAGGGGACGCGGAAAGGAGTAAAAAAATGAGCAAGTGTACATTCGTGAAAAAAACAAGCCTAATGGCTTTTGAGGGATTGTATTGGTCAAGAGATCATCTTTTCAAATAATGTGAATTATTTTCCTAGACATATTTGATTACGCGGATCCCTCATTCCCTGCGATTCAGTCGCCACCTTGATGTCCCGGCCTCTCGTTCAACCTTTCCTCCATTCAGAAATGCCTTATTCCATCTATTTTTTTTTACCGGATGAGTCTACTAATTACATTGCTGCCTAATAATTCAAGATCACTATCGGGATCGGAAGTTCAAAGGCGTTGGACAATATTGATCTTGTCCGTCACACCGAAGAAAGCAGTAGCATTGAAAACAATACCAGTAAGAATAAGACCCAGGCTATGCAATGAAGCAATGATACATCTAATCGGGCCCTTATTTATCCACGGCCGTTACGTACGAAACCAATACGACTGTCCGAAGCTTCAGTTTACTCCCGGGACGTCTCATAAACTTAACTACTAAAATGTCACGGCTAAAAAGCATTCGGTTTGATAGCATTATAAAAATCCCCCGACGCTCTTACATTTGCCACCAGGAGGCAGTAGTTCAATTTACCTGCGTCAAGACGGGCAGCAAAAAAAACCATTAGAGGAGAGTTGCACCACGTGTGTTTGTCGAGAGATCAACAAAACTCCATCAGTGGCGTTGCCTTTAAAGTTTACCCAACCGACTAATTTTTGTCCACCAGTTTAGGTGGTGGTGGTATCGGCGAAAAGGGAAGGCATCATCGGTACCAAAAGTGGGGAGATGGAAAATGTCCATTTTGAGCATTCAACCCATCCCTCTTCTCTTTGTGATACTTGCAGAATGATTCACTGTCTTTAATCTGAGAACAGCGTTTTTTCTGACTAATCCGTGCTCTGAGGCTTATTGCAAATTAAAAAACAAACTTTCCCTTCATACACTAAATTGGTTTGTTGAGTACGCTTAGGTCGTCCCGACCACGGCGTCGGGGAACATTTGCAGTGCCTCATAAAAATAGCACACTTGACTAAAAAGAGTAATTTCTAGTAAATTTGTGGTACTGGCTGCTTGCGTTTTACAGAAGCATCATTAAATGCATGCAGTCACTTTCGCTCCCGGGGGAGTGACACCGATTGCTGATGTGTTCGTTGACAACTTGGTATGCAGTAAATCTCTTCTCAACGAAGGGCGATGTGTGTAAATCGGGAAGGTTTCAATACTCGATGGAAGTTAAGAATAAATGGAAAAATTACAGCATCCGACTAATTTTACAGTAAACAAATCAAAATTACTCACATTTCTGGCACTGTGTAAAAGAGAAAATGAGAGTGAGGGATAATCCTTTTTTCTCGACTGGGGGTCATTTTTAATAAGAAAATATACGAAATTCCTTGTATGGGCTCCTTGTTCCCCTTTTCCACCTCAGTTTTCCTCCTCTTAGGAAGAGCAGAAGAGATGGGAGAGGAAATGCACTACCGGGTAGTGGATATAGAGGTACCATGGCATGGGCGTGTTGGGAGCACGCTTTCTTCTCCTTGGGGCCGACGGTGTCCATCCAACTCGTCACGAGGCTCGTACTGGCTGACTGTCTCTCGCCTAAAAGATAACTTTAAGCAATCTTGTGTTACAATCTCAAGTATTTAAGTAATAATTGGTGAAATTTCAAGCACTAAATCAATTTTTCTTGGAGGAAATGAGATTGATGTCTTTGCAGCTAATTCATACGTTTCTGTAGGAAAAACGTACGACCCTATACAGTCATAAGACTAATCCACTCTGAAATGTCTGTCCCCAAGCCAATTTTATTTATTAGACCCTTTGAAGAGAACGAATAAGAGGTTATTAGGTACTGCAACAGTAAACAATGCATTTCAGGGCTGCCATTTTCTGATGACGGAGGGTTATCGACAGACGAAACTAGGCGGCCAAGTTAGCCTAAAGGGGTGAAGAATTCGCAGACGTTTGACTTTACGGCTAGAATTTACAAGTTTGTGCAGTCTACTAAACCATTCAGAAAGGGGAAGCATGTACTCCTCGGCATTTTCTTTGAACAAAAGGGAACAAAGGAATGAAAAAGTGGGCTTATATCGAGGCTAGGAAAGATGCTAACATTATAGTATTAAAAAAATGAATGGGGAAAATTGACAATTCAACACGTTTTTGAGAGGCATGCAATGCAACATGGTACAACCTGGCCAACTTTGGCCACTTTTAAAAAAGTCGAAGGTCAGCTTTTGGAAAGATGCTTTCATAAAGATCAGCTTTTTAATGACTTTTTGAAAAGAATGTAGTTGTTAAAAAGAGATAATACTTTTCAATGTGCTCTATGGGCACAAAATTTTGGCTAACAAGAATTGGTCGTCCCGGTGTGGGAGGTACACATGGGAATGGCATTGAAAAGTCCCTACTTTAATGCAGCCAAACCGAACATATCACTGAAAAAATTCAATCAACTCGTGAAGCTCGCAGTAAATTAGAGGGCGATTTTAAGCGGACGACTTAAAAGTTGGATTGCGAATGATAGTTAAATTCGGCAGTGGGAAGTACAATTGCCGTCTGTACATCTCAATTGTCTATACCTTAGATGAACCTCTCAACAAGACTGTTGAATTCATAATAGTTAGTTACAAAGTTGGAAATATCTGATAGAAGTCAAACCAGATATAGCAATTTAATAGGTCATTTCCAATGTTCTGTCATCAAATTTGTCAATCAGCATAACAGCTAAGGCAAGCTTGATCCTTAAGTTTGGTGATGCTGGAAGTCATGGGCTAATTAACCACCATAAAGACCCCTTAATAACTTTTCTTTATTGAAGTTGAATAAGTTGGAAGTCTAAACAAGTTCTCGGAAAATATGGAAACCGATACGGGTAGTGGAAAGTTGCCTCCTCTTCTCACTCAGTTGTCAACAACCAAGTTACGATTATTATTGACGCCGCTGTGCGTACACACACGCACGTGCGCAGTAACAGAGGCAGTGGCAGTGGAAGCGTGGGATAGGGTGGGGAGAGGAGGAGCGAAAGGACGAGTGAGACAGGCGGTTTGATGTTGTCCTCCCCCTACATTAGTCTCTCCCTTTCCCTCACCCAACCTTTGCCATTACTCTTCCGGAATGCGCAGTCTCTTTTGGCACACTGCCAAGTGCCCTGTCTCCAGGGCTTTGGAGGCATTGGTGCGATCCCTAAATCAGTTGCTTCCCGTAACATACGTACTGCTTAGAGGGCTCTTAGTATAGCCTATTAAAGTCAGTAGTTTCGTGTTTTAGAGGATCCTATTGTATCATCTGTGTTTCTGCCTCTCTAGCCATCTGTAAAGTTACTCATGTACTCGAGACATTTTCAGAAGCGGATGGATTAGCATAGTTTAGTGGATAACTCATGAAATCTTTCAGACTACCAAGATTGGACTTTTGTGCTGCATTTAAATAAGTCTGCTGAAGGCTACCAAATTTCTAGTGCTAGGTGATTTATTGCTGAAGACGTTACGTAACATTCATAAGGACTACGAGACTGGTGACAGAGCTCTATGTGGCGAGCAAAATTACCCCACATAACTGCGGAATAGAAGGGCTTGTGATGTCTTTAAGAGTGATCCGTACTGCGACGGAACATATACGGTGTCGTTCGCTACTTCTTGTTGCACTCAAAAGAGTTGCAAACAATCGCCATATCTGTTAATACGTGGACACATTTACACCAAACTTTTCGGCCATCTCTGCTACACTTGGTTTGCATCATGTTTAGTGACTGAGGTCGTCGGTGAGTATCTCACATTTCGAATGATGGATAGCTAGCAAAATCAAAAGTCCGATTTTTATTTATACTGTAAAAACCAGTTATAGCATTACTCTCAGCATAAAATTACCAGAGGGATAAGAGGAATGTAAGTAGAGTTGTTGCTACTTAAATGAGCTAAGTAGCACAAAAACCAAGACAAATAAGTAAATAAAGCAGGAACGCATCACAGATTAAAGCAGGACATATCCAGAAGTATGAGAGATTTTTAAGGTCTGGGGTAACTTATATTCAGCTATTCGTGTGATTGGGCACATCACCAAACAACATGGGCAACTCTCGAGCTGCCACAGCAGTCCGTTCGGACATGTGGCTGATGTTGAAAATAGAAATGTCTAAGACAGGTGATATGTCCAGAAAGGTTAAATAAGTCATTCACTCTCTCATTGTAATGCTAATTTCGAGAAAAAAAGTAGACTGTGTAAGAAGTGAGCAACCAAAGCCTTTTGGGAGGGGGATGAACAAGTTGTAGCTTTTTATGGGGATGTATTGGCAGCATCAGAGGCGATGGCACTCTGGCTAAACAACCCCGCAGAGACCGTCGGCTAAGCAGTAAACTCTTGTAGAAAATTTGGGTTAATTCTGATTTGATGCAATAACCACTAGTCTTCAATTTAAAGGAGAGTGAGATACTTTTTTTCGAAATCTTTTGCGAAAATAAATAAATCCTACACTGTAACGCGGGTTTTGACTGAGAAAAAGTGTGTGACAACGAGTTTAGAAGCAAAATCGCCCTGCCTTGTTGCTACTTCTGTTCAGAGAGCAGCGCCGAGGGCAAATGTGACATCCTTGGCAAAAAAAATAAAAGGAACAAGCTCTGGCTAGGTTTAGAATTAAATATGCGGATTTCTTACCACTCCCGTCAACGTTTACTAGCAAATATTTGGAAGGTTATCTAAGTTCGTTTTGGAAAAACCGCTTTGAGGCCTTCAAGCCTGGACAGATGAATAGAACTGCGAGCACTTTTATAACAATTTTGCAATGAAAATGTCATATCTTTCCAACGTCGTACCTGTAAAGTTCAGAAAATGGTAGGACATTAAAAACGGTTTAGAAAGACAAAAAAAACCATAAATTTGTTCCAAATAATATTCATCATTCGGCCCTTCGATTAAGTCCTTTGGAAAAACCATAGGCCAGAATCTGCAGCTGCCACTGCAGTTTTATAAATGCTTCAAGAAAATCCTTAACTAAATAGCTCTGGGTGGATACCCTTGAAGGAAGAAAGAAGATCGCGCCCGGTTCGCTGCCCATTCGATGGTCGTGATAGCTGTCGACGGTTCGAATGAACGCTGGGGAGTGGTGTCCGCTGCTCAACCTTCATAAGGCGACTTCCAACCGTGTTCGTGAAACCTCTTTACGGTGTAGACGACGATTATGCAGGAAGCATCATGAATAGAGCTTGATAGGTTAGAGTGATCTAAAACCGCCCTAACACAATCCACATGTAAATTGCAATGCTATGGAGTTACTACAAAGTTCCTGTGAATCCTCCACATTTCTATCTGGTGGAACAGTAGCCCAAGAACGAGAAGCTGCCTAGAGCTGATGCTTCAAGTGTTGCAATGATTCGATGATGGTGGTAGTAGTCAGGACTGTTCTCAACCATTCTCAATAACTTGAGCGAATACCAGTGCTGTTCGACCACAATTTAACCACCTTTGATGGAAGGATAGGTGCTGACGTAAAAATGGCACTGCCCTTCACCCTTTCCTTCAGCACTAACCATCTGGAATAACCATAGTGCAAGGACGCCCAAGGACAGCCTACATTTAAATCGTGGTGTCGCTAGTTTTCCTCCTGATGCAAAAAAGATGAGGAGAACAAAACCACCTCACTCACAAAAAGCAATTCCGGGCCGATGGTGATTCTGAAAATTAGAGCTCGACACTAGCCCCACTTGATTGGTGTAGTCCAAAGTCCACTTTAGTGAGGGAGCGAATGCATCCTTTGAAATTGCGCTTTTAAACGTTCCAAACCAAGCTGCTCTGCTTTAATGATCCAATACCCTCCCACGACCCTACAAACAGCCCAGATGGCAAGTTACGGAAATGCAAGGCTGTAATTAAAGTAGTATACTGGATCAGCGTGGAGGGCAATGCATGATGGCATGAAAGCAGAGGTGGCGAGAGAGGGAGGTGAGTAGGAAACTGGTTGCTGTAAAACAAAAAAGGGGAACAAGAAATCAAAAAAGTTAAACTAAATGCATCGCTTTTGAAGAATATTATGGCAGCGTCGGTGTCAGCGTCAGGCGAAATGCGGTGCAGGAGTGGGGCGGAGGGGCCCTCAAATGACCAACTTCGGCAGCATCGACTTCTCACTGGGTGCGTACACTAAAAGAGGAGGGAAAAATTCACTTACTCTACTGATCTACTTGGGTGGCAAAATTCACCAGCAAGGTTTGTGTGGGGGCGATTAGGTAAGGTACGATCGTTGTGGGAATTTCGTGTTTAAACAAATCCCACCAAAAAACTCGAGTTAAGAGTAAAAAAAGCGCAGGAGCACAACCCAGAGGAATGGAAGAGGGTTCGCAATGTGTTTGTGAGATGTTGTTATTGTGCATAACAGAGCTAGTTGGGCCAGAAGCGGAGCATATTCCGTAAGAAGTGAGAAAACGTGACGTTCATCATAGGACTAATCTTACCTTTGCTGCTCCGTTGCCTAAATTAGAAATAATAGTTTCGAAAACCTCATTTACTAGTAGATTGCGTCTTTTCATCAGGCATTAAACGGACAATTTCAGTTATAAGTAAGTCGACATGAATCTGAAGGAGCAGGATGAGGTTTCTGGGGTTTCGATTACAGCAACGCAAGCAGGAGAAACACATACACTACATAGCCGTTGAGTGGGACGTTTCAATGTCAGATAATTCTTACCACCACCAGAGTGAACCAAACCAAAGTTCTTGAAATTCATCCATGGATAAGATGCATCGCATTCCCAGAACGCGTTTCAACACGCACAAGGAATGTGCTCAAATACACCCTTCGAAAGCGTCTATGCTTTATTTAAAAACGAGCTTCGTTGCAGAACCAGCGCATTGCAAAGAGCTTCAAATGTCAACGAGAAGACAACTAGGGAACGCGCATTGTGACGAATCAGTAAAAAGATTACTCAAGTGCTAAGGCAGGAGTTATGAGCTAAGGCCACAACAAACTGAAAGCAAATGCTGTGAAAGAGAATGGATCCACCTCAAAAAATTGCATGAACGGTTTCGCGGCGTCGCCTAAGTTATATAAAGCCTAAAAGTGCGGAGTTACGCAACTTCATCGTCTCCTGCGTGTCAACTTTCGAAACCTATTTGGCACAAAAAATAAGCGTAGTATTAAGACGGCCACATTGCATCTCTATTAATATATACAAAAGCGCTATCAACTACAGTGACTACTGCATGAGATCCAAACAGCCGCCCCTTAACAGAGGACACAGGGAACTAAAACGCGCCAACTGAAGGAAACACCAAAGAATAAAGAAGGTGCCAATTTAGCCAATAGAAAGCCAAATTAGGCGAACAGAAAGTGACACTGATCAAATTGGAGTTGATCACCGCTAAACTGCAGGCAACAGATTTTGACTAGAACACTTAACAATTTCTTTCAAGAACAAGCATTTAATTAAGCATAAAGATATGTGATTTCGTCACCATCTTCCTCCTATTCGAATTCTGAGTCCTTCAGCACCTCTGATAATGGCTCAGGCACAAGCCTGCAAACCTTCTGTGTGGGAATCTAATCGGATAGAAAGCAAAACTGGATGCACAAAGTACGTCTGAAGTGACATTATCAACTCTAGCAGCTTTGTAAGCTCTGATCGCCATGTCCACAACAGTGTAAAATCAGCATAGGAAAAAGGATGCAAACAATTAGTCGCCAACATTGGGCAGTGGTGACAAGTCAGAACAGCAGTTGCTTAATCAAATACAGCACAATCAACACTACTTATCCACTCTCGATAGATTTAGTCGCTACAGAATATTACACCCCTCCGATTGGAGCCTTTGCCCCCTTCTTACAAGGACGAGGAGTCACATTCACCTCAACAATGCGTAAAAAGGCCATTTGCCACATGTTCATCACCTCCTGCCACGGAAGTAACAAATAAGCTCTACTTCTAGAGTAGCAGAACAGCGCCACCAGTTACAGATAAGATGTATCCCTACTACTTGACTATTCATTGCACCGATACTGAATCAATTTCAGGCAATCCAATGAACGAAACACTAAAGAAACAAGGTAGCCACTAATCAGCCATCGATATTAACGGATGGAGATGAGCGGATACAGCGTACAAACAATCGCGTTTGAATACTACTAAAATATTTAAAGTGCTTCTCCGCCAGGGGAGCGCTTAATATACTGCACCTACTCCAGAATAGTAGACATTAAACTTAATGACACAAAAGATGTTTAGGTGGAAACGTACCATTGAGGATATAGTCAGTGAGGAGAGGCGTAAGATTTGGATTATTGGTGAGCATACAGAAGAGGAACTCGTTGAAGAGCTCCAAATGACCCACCGCTGGCCCGGTACATGCACCCCCGTAGCTCGATGACCGGTGGTAGGGAATCTTGGTGCTCAGAAACTGAAGGCAAAGCAGGACAAATACACTTATACAGGCCAATAGAACTAATGCGACGGCTAAGGATGCCAGAAAATTAGAAAAGACAAAGCATCCTACGTAAGAAATACAGGAAATGACATCTAGATTAATACTGCATGATGCTTGCTTGGATAATTCACATAACCTTTAAAAATGTAGGAGAAAACATGATAGAGCTTATACGCTGTGGGATGACTAATCCTTGGGTTATCACATTTCATTACTAAGATCGTAAAAACTAAGTCGATACTCCCAACTTCTCTAACAAACTCCTCATAATCGAGACGCCAAAGCTAGTACTGCAACACAGCATAATCGTGCTCCATGAAATGTAAGGGCCATTAATTCAAAGCAAAAGCACTAAGATAAGTACACTAAGGCAGGAGAGGATCTGGAATCGCAAGTACCTTCTCAGCAAAAACGACGACTTTACTAAGACGTTTCCTCCTATTGTAGAACTGTAGCCGAAATATCTCACCTTCAAGTCCTCCTGAGGATTTCTTTTGCCCCTAGCAGTAGAGGTAGTAGACGTGAACCAAATCTGACGGTGACGAGGCGAATGGCCCACAGACAAAGCGCTGTTGGTCGGAGCACCGGTAGTGGGCGTGGTGGCGGTGGAGTTCGTCTCACTGCGCACCGACCACTCCTCATCATCATCTTCGTCCACCGCTCCCGCCTCACCATCGGGAGCCAACTCAAGGTTAGAGTTTGAGACGCACATTTTACCTCCACCACCACATGTCGCCTCCACGGCGATGTCACGTGAATCAATGGGCTGCGTGCGGACGCAAAGGCGGCGGTGGTAGTGATCTTCACCGTCACTGCTGTCATCGATGAGGTATCGGTGTCGACGACCGCGGTGATGCCATGTAGATCGAGCCTTTTCAAGACTGCGACCCATGCGACGCCATCGGCGACGGACTGCAAACGCGGCGTTGGCAAGAATCACTTTTGCCGTTGCGGCTGAACTAGCGCCTGAACAAAGGGAGGATAGAAGGTAAGTCTTATTACCCTTGAGATAGTTAAAACAGACAAAAGCACCTAAAAACAGTCTACTTGGAGATTCTGAGTTCATGCAACCCCTAAAATTCCATTGGTTTCTTGTCAAGTGATTAGATGAGCCAGCAATTTCAAATTTTTTAGTAAGTCCTTTAGTACCTCAACAGAACAAAGACAGACCTTGTCACCTTTGATACGCTTACGGCAGATGCGAGTTGCCTCAAGTTCTAGAAGCAAACTTTCCTTCGCCGATATATCAAGAGAACTAAGGCTTGAGACTAGTAGTTTAAAATGTCACAGGAAATGAATTAGCTAAACCGCCACCTGAACGGGAAGGGAAGGAATGGATTTCACGGCCCCCGGTGTGTCTAGAGCTAAAAGGCGCTTTTAGAGAAAGCCAAATTGGAAGATTTTGAGTGAATACGACCCTCAAACTCCAATTAACCCCTACATCAATTATCTGCATGAAGAAGGAACCAAGCATATAGTGTTTGAGGGTGGGATAAGAGAGAAAGAGGATTTTGCGTCTCGTTCCCGATGCCATTTAGATCACACTTTGAGAAATTCACTAATGACAAGTCTCGAAATGGCAAATTAAACAAGGAATAGGCAATCTGCTGGAGTTCATTTAAACAGCTTGAATAAGTGCGAAAGTGGTAGAGAAATACGCAGAATAACAGATGTAACCCTAGCCTTATGTCCATGCAGACCATATAGGGGAGATGATAACTGAATTCATTAAAGTCTGGTAATTGCTGCATCTTGAATGAAATTAAAGACACGATGTTCCAACAAAAGCTGTGATCGAAAAATCTCTCAAGACACTGTGGGGCTTGATAGGAGTCGGGATTGTAATGCAAAGATTTTATGGCGTAAATTTATGGCGATGCTGTGAGAGACAAAGCGAAGTGATAATGTAAATTCTGACAGTGATTGATAAAGCCGAAATAAACAGTCTCAATTTACCAATCTCTCTACAGAATGAAAGTCACATCACTGAACTAATGACAAAAAACACTAGAAGCAGTTCTGACCTCACGAATAGTCTTCCTCTCGGTTATCTTAGTTGAATAAGCTGTGAATGATCGAAAAACAGAACAGAAGTAGTTTTAGTGATGGATAGGAAATATGCTTTGGGAAGGGATGATAGGGTTTTTCACCTAATTTCGGATAAAGTTAAGACGAATTGACATCTAAGTGGAATATTTGCCAATGATTAAGAAAAGCAGCAAAGTTTCGTTCAGCAAGTTGAACGAGTGGAGAACCAGCTTAGAAATGTGGAAGTTGATGAGAAATACAATTCCGTGTTTCCAGCAGTGATAAAGCTACCATTAGTCGGGTTTCACTTCACTTTCAGTTTCCAAACAAGAGTCTCAAATAACTCATGTTTGCCCAACCGAGCGAAGGGTGCGATTCATGCGGCTGCAAGGTCACCTATTTCTTAGCAGAAACTTACTCAGATTTTGACGTTATAAAGGGATTTGAGAGGTGGCACAAGACAAAGTGCCAGCTTTTAGGAAAAAAATAAGTACCCATAACTAATAGTTTCGCCTGTCAACGATGGTATGCTTCATGTATTGTTATAGCAGAAAAGTGCCAAGATTTAGGCATTCGGGGGACTTTATAAGCAATTCGCGAGAGAAGTGCTAACCTTCGAAAAGCACATAGATCGAATGCCGGTAAACTATTCAAGTGAGCCCGGATGAAATGCAACCATTTATTCATAAGGTGACCCTCGAACGATGTGGCAAAGCTAAACCGCTAACACAAGCACTGTAAGCTGATACACTTCAAGCAATTAAAGTACCCTTCCCACATTTAAAAACGTTAATTTGCCTAAAATTAGTCCATTTCACGAAAGAACAGTTGAAACTGCTAATGTGATCATGGTGAATCAAATCCAAAAAACAATTCAATATAGACTAAAAAGAAGGCTCAAAGGCAATGCAAAAGACACTTGAAAACTACAAAAGTAACTCCAGACAAAGTAATCAGCGACGCCAAAATGAATGACCACAACTGATCAATCCTCCCACTACCATTAAACGACATTTAACAACTAAGTTAACTATAACAAACGCGATAAACATCATTTTTAAACAAATTTGCTAGGGAGTCGTACCTCCAAACAACCCACGACTCCTTTCCTCCATCTGATTCTCAGCATCATCGTGCTTATCGTGGTCTACACCATGGACCATATCGCCACCGCCATTCCCCGCAACCGCTGCAGCATTGCAAATGGCCCACTCGTCCATGCGATTCTGTACCTCGTGGAGGCGCGTGAAAAAGATATCCTTCACCTCCTGCTCGTACTCCAACTCCTCACGGAAAGCCAGCTCCTGCACGAGGCACGCAGAGTAGTGCCGAATGCAGATATCTAACTCATCAACCAAAGCGTTCAGTTGAGCGATGGACATCTGCTCCAATACTAAATTTCGAAGAGTATATTGAGTTGAATTGAATTTCAAGAGCAAACTGAGTTTTCTAACAATTTGTTGAACAAGGTATGAGTTGGGATAAGCGTTTCAAATATCATGGAAATTTAAATGACACTTTAATGAGAAGAGAGACGGTAAATGAGCAGAGCATCGAATGCTTTAAGCTAATGCGATATACCAGACAAAACTAGCTCCTTCATTAGTTCGTCCGACGAACTGGGGACCAAGACCACAAGTTCTTATCATAGGCATACACAGGAGTATTAAAGAAAGAAAGTACCTTAAAACTCCCGATTTACTAAAAAAGAACTCTGAAACTGATTCCGAAACAAACGTTGAACCATTACGACTTCTAGAATGAACTAGGAAATGGAATTAACGGTTTTAAATACCAAAGAAACTTGCTAGAGCTGCGGAATGGAAGGGACGATTTTTACTGTCATCAATGTACAGTTTCACAAGAGGTAAAATTGATAGCAAACCTGACAATGGCTTCCAGACGTAAGTGGCACGGAACTCAGCATTCGCTTGGGGATCGCAGAGCTCCAGATCCAGCTCTGCCGCCTCACCGACCATCAATCGGTCGATCTCCTCAATTATCTCGTCCGCCGTTTGGATGTGATCGTCAGGCAGCTGAGAGGTGATGATAGAGTGGTGATCGAGGGCTCTGGTCAGTTCCTCGTCCAAGTCCAGCACATCCAGATCATCTGGGCAGCCGCTGGAGGAGGAAGCAACAATGGCAGGGAGGTTGAGAGATTCGATAAATTTGGAGAAGGTGAAGGAGGAATAATAGTCAAGGTGAGTGGTGAGGAGATCCTTGCTGGTCAATGTATCCCAAGTCTCGCGCTGAGGTGTGATAAGAGTGAGGCTGAAGGACGTCTTACCTTTAGGCTAATTTTGGGGAATTTCGAATTGAAGTCCAGCATTCCCACTTTATTGGTATGCACTTAGACCTTCTGTAAAAAAGCGAAAGGCCTTCAAATCCAACGGACCAAAATTGTCAGAATATTATAAAAACAATAAGTGTACAAGCTTATTCGGCAGTTTTAACAGGCAATCATAGTTGGAATAGGTGGCCTCTTATTTAATATGAAGTCAACTAGAATAATGATAGGAGGCAAGGTAAGTGGAGGATGCAATAGCTTAAAAACAAAGAGAAGCAGCAGAGGACATACGATTGAAAAACAACGGGTCACTTAATGGTTATAAAAAAATAAAGTCACACTGAAAAGAGTTACACATTAGGGAATACCGGGAGCGACGATGATAAGTGCGAATAATTACGAGCAAAACAAATAAAGGAATTAAACAACACGCTATTAGTACCTACTTAGCAGCAGAGACAGCACTCATCAGAGCAAAAAGAGAAGTAGCAATATGATATACTAGATCATGCACACGAAGAAGCTGCCAAGCTTTTCTTCCAAAATCGCTGCATTCTGCACTCGCGGTCTAGGAATAACGACTAACCGAACAAATCCGTACACAGCAACATACAAAAAGTGCAGGACTCCAATGAAACACTTAAACCAAAATGAGTAAAACGAGTTTCCTTTTTGCAAATCAAAGCTCTTAAGGAGTGCAAAAAACTGTAACCAACATATAAGCTTATTAAATACACTAAAATTCCATTTCAAAACACAGGGTAATGGTTCTAAAATTCACAAAACGCATTTTTAACGCCAAAAATTGTCATTTCAGCAAAAGCTGAAGCACCTTAATCCTGTCGTATACACTTTTTCTTCTCGCTCATGTAGTACCGAAGGCTTGTTTGGTTGTATAAAAATGATAAATAAGTAAAAGACTTCAAAACATCTATTCGTTTTGATCAATATTTTATGCTTTCATTTTGCTATAACAAATGTTTATAAGACTCTTCAAAATGTAGAATTGGTGCTTGAAAGCAAATCTGTTCCTTAGAAAGGTCCTAGGAGAAAGAACTTGTGATTAGCTGCGGTTAGTTTAGTCCCACTCATATATCGAGGCGGGTTTCACGTTCGTTTAAGGCTGTGTTTTCCATGCTTTCTATCGAGGGTTTGCCTAGGGGATATGTGTGGTTTGGGTGCTTACATGTAATGACGGGGACTTTCTTTTTCACTGCCCTTGAGTTGCTGGCACATTTGGCCTCCGTCATTATTTACTTAAATCACGGTTCGTACCCACATAGGGCATGGCGGTCATCTCTGAATAATTATTTGAGCTTTATTACATTTGTGCAGTGGGAGCAACTTGCTTCTGATACCTATCGACCACAGGTCTTTGTGTCTGGGTTTAATGGCTCCCACGCGTTTCACTCAGAGAATGCCTACACCATCCCCTACGGTAAAAATCAATAACCCATCTATTTAGTCAGGAACCGTCGAAAAATTGTCGAGGCTCGATCCTTCCCTTCTTCATTTATTTAGCTGCCAGGGTTGCTTCATTGCCAATCTGGGGACAGTGCTTACCGTGTTTGCTGTAACATTGATCCTGATGATTGCCCTTCTCACACGATCCGCTTTCTTCATGCTGCCTTACATTTTCCTTCAAGTAACTGAGTGATCAAAAGACTTTACTCTAGCTGACCGACTTTGCTTTTACACTGGCTGCCGTGGTTATTTATTTCTGGAATCTTTCAGACCTCATTTTGTGCATGAGTACTGAAGTATGTTTGCTTCCTGATTGGGGTAGTTATCTATTTACTAAATCCTTATTTTCATTTCCATGCCCACTCACTTTATATGCGGTATGGGAATTAATTAGTGTGCCCAAAACTTTAAAAGGTATGGATTCCTTACACTGTGGCGGTTATCGGTGCGCTTATCTTGGTTATTAAATGCGTACTTCTGCTCTTGTTTCTCGGATGCTACGAGTACTTGGTAATTTTCCATGAATTCGGGTTTGTTCTTGAGGATAGTATGGTTGCAAGATTGGTGCAACTTTTGTCCTCACTAGTCCATCTTTCTCGGAACTTCCGTGTCCGTTCCAGTAAGTCTGGCGTCCTTTTAAAGTCATATCCTTTTTCGTTCGCTTGCAAATATAAAATCTCACAAACCTCTTTGAAAAGGCTACATTTCCAACATACTATTTAATTCATAATTGCTAAATCAACGTTTTGCTCAAAGAACCGATTTTGTCCAGCTATTTGCATGCAAAAGTTAAATCGGCTTCGGCCGCTAGTTCGTCGATTTTTGTTTTTATCTGACAACAAGCTTTTCCAGCACTATTGATTCCTATGACTTCCTCTATTCGCTTGCCCTAGTTACCCCGGCCTCGACAGGCTACACTACGAGGCAGAATCGCGATCCGCCCTAATTTGCAGAGGCTGCGGCCCTTCAACAGAGTGACCGTGTACCCATTGGGCATCACAGTCACGCCATCTCAGTCCAGATAAGACGATCCTAGGCAGGTCTTCAGAACCAAACCCACTGCAGCCTTCTAGTCAAAAGTTTGATTTCTGGTGACAGCTTTTAAGCTGGCCCTCGAAGGTTTACAGAAAGAAATCCGGCCCTGCCCCAGCTCGCAAAATATTTGCTTTGTCTTATTTTAAAATACATCCTATGCCCACCACCCCTTCTTTTTCCCTTGCTATGCCTCAGTGCTCGCTTTTGTATAATGGAGCCAACGCCAACTCCATGAATGCGCCTTCAGTGCCTCTGACAAGGTTAACTCGCCGCTCCTAGCAAGATTCGGCTTGAGTGTCGTCACTGCACTGCAGTGCTGTGAATTGGCGCGCTGATTTTGGCCCCTTCGTGCCCCGTTTCAACACATGATGCCATAACTAAGCTGATTTTTGTTCTGGTTTCAGATACATGATAATTCCAATCCGCTGTTTTACATGTGGTAAAGTCGTGGGCGACAAGTGGGAGTCCTACATCGTTCTCCTACAGGCAGAGTACGCGGAAGGTGACGCCCTGGATACCCTCGGCCTCCGACGCTACTGCTGTCGACGCATGATCCTCTCCCACGTCGACCTCATTGAAAAATTGCTCAATTACGCCCCGCTCCAGAGATGACACTTTACATCAACTGTCAACTGTAAATACAAGACATTTTGGGGATGCATCTATTTGAGTTAAATGGGGCAGAAAAATCCTGATTATGCAGTCTTAGAATCCGAACCAGCGACGGAGGTTTGAGAAGATCCTGTCCCTCTTGAAGATATCCTCGGGGGAAGGCATGAGGACGAGAGGGGAGTCAGTTATCACTGCTTCAAGAAAAAAAATTTACTCGTTGAGACAGATGGTGTGAACACGTGTTTGTGGTGGCGTGGTCGGGCTTACCGCCTTCACTAGTCTCGGTTCCCGATTCCTGACGACCGTCGGGATAGATTGTGGTTGTAGTAGTTACTTCTCGTCCGTCTTTTCTTATTATCTCCTTATTGATTACCACTCCATCTGGCTGTCTGACAGAGGCTTTAATCGACTCGTACTAGGGGAGAGCACATAATCACATTATATGATGCCAAAACCGATGCAGTAGGTGAGCCGGCGAAAAGAGGATGAAGGAATTACATGGGGAAGTAAGTACAAGGATAACATTGAAGGTCATAAAACACGAGTCAGAGTCTACTTACTGCTCATACAAGTGATAGGAAAGCAAGAGAATGGCGTACAAGAGGCTTACATGTTGCCCATTTGAATCGGAGGAATATGTAGATGAGTAGAACGAGTCTGAAGAAGAGGATGGTCCGGGTTCTTGGTCCAAAATATAGTCCCTTCTTGGATACGCCTTCAAATAGAGAGCAACAAGATCAACCAGTGACGAGTTTTTGTAAAACATGGTAACTGTTGTTAACCCTTACTGGAGCAACATAACCTGGTGTCATCCAAAACGGTCTGGGAAATTTGTTTGGGAATGAATCACGAGGAAAAGGGAATTGATCCCCGAAGATGTCCTGAAATATCCTAGACGCATCATACGCCTTAGGAACACAACGATTTCACGCGGAGGATAAAACTTACGGGCTCCCGACGAAACGCTTCATCCCAATAAGTCTGAGGTTTCGAAAAACTAACTAAAGGAATGAAATTACTAAGCAAGCCCAGTAACTAACACGGATAACCCGCCATGTTTTCACTGAAATCGAAAATGGGTTCGAATACTGGATCCATAGGAGACCTTGAAGGCGAAATAATCAACCCCAGGCTTTTGGGGGCATTATTATAATAAATATTTGTAAAACTATCCTTATGATGCTATTATCACTGGTGCTGTTGTTATCTTCAATAGAACTGGTATTATCACTAATATTGCAGTCGGATGGTTAAGGATACAAAGTTTACAATGGGTTAGCCGTCAAGTGATTACCTTGGTTAACAATAGGAAAGCTCGGTGTAATTTAGCAGGACGGTTTGAGATGTGGATAAAATTTTAGAACCAGAACTGAGGTAGGATTGTTAGAGAATCCGCATCTGGTTGGTTCAACAGAACACCTCCTTTACAGGTTTAATTAATTATACACTTCAAAATAACGGTGTAAATTCACAGATTATCAGGATCTGAAGGGAAACAGAGTTCAATTTCCTCAGAGGGTTCGGGGGCAGCCTGCCGTCGGACCCACAGAGGGTACAATCAAACAAACATGTGGTGCGATTGCGCCTCGAGCCTTGATAACCATGACGCCTTCATGATTCCTCTAAACCACGGAAGGTTTTAGTGCTGGAAGTCACAGCAGTTAACTGGTTTAAGTTTCCATTTCTTGCTAAAATTTCACAGATATGAGACACATTTTTCGTTAACACATAAGAGCAATTTTGCTTATCTAGAGCCCTACTTAAGTGAAAATTATTATTGCTTTTGGTGTCGCACCTATATACTTACCTCTACTTATGTCAAGCTTATTTCTAGATTTTTTTAGGAGAGGTCGTAGTGTTGAAGCAAAAGGCATTACATATCCACCATGTCCATCTCCGGAAAATTAAGCCATACCATTACGAACTTTGCATACATGAAAGGTTGCTATTACCATCCAAGCCAATTCCGCCCAATCGCCGACACGGTATTGTTAGAACTAATCCTGAGGTACATTGTCGCAGGTGAAAGCGTGACTGCGTAGATGACATAGCTCTGTTTGCCCACGTTTTTGTGCAGTATATCCGGACATCTGTTGCGCGAGACTTTTTTACGCTGGTTTTATTATTAATGTTGACTTTAGTGGTTACAAAACTCCAAGCTGGTAAGCACCTATTTAGTATTTTATGCAAAATTCCTTTGTTTATGTTAATTACACTCTAAATATACACCAGTATGAATTGAAACGTGCGTCGGTGTTTTTGTTATAGTTTTGGTTTTTTGTTTCCATGACATTAAAAGTCAACTTTTCGATAAATCTCCAGGTTTTCGGTTTCTCACCCAAATGGTTTCACATTGTATTGTATCCGCGTTCTTAGTTGTATCTTTATTGTTTGCACGGACTTGTCAAATACAAAATTTGTTGTCCATAGCATGTGGACCGTCCCAAACATTTTAGCGAAGTGATAGCTTTGTTTTCTGCAGATAATGACCGAACCCGCGCATACAAATTCAAGTCAAAATTCTGATCACGACAGATTTGGCAATTGGCGGAAACGCAACTCTGAATTACCTCGAAGTCAGAGCGGGAGGCAGAAGTACGACCCCTACTGGGATGATGTAGCGGTTGCGGATGGTATTCAGTCGGGTCAATTGATAATAGTGGGTACTTCTTTGCCCCAAAATCAACAATATTTCAATCCGTTTCTCAGATTCCTGTTTTCATTTTTGCTTAGGGGCAACTCCGAATCAATCCGAAAAACTATGTTGATGCCTACATCAATCACCCGGTAGATTTTCTCCATCAATTTAAATATCTTGAAATTGCTCCATGTTAGAAAGGCGATGCTGATGTCTTCATACCTGGCACGAGAGCCCGCAATCGCTCCTTAAACGGCGATATGGTGGTTTTGCGCCTGGAACCAGTTAAGAACTGGAGGGTTAGCATCTACACATAGTTTTATATCTACTTTCAGATCCTTGACCAATTTCTCAGCACAAAGGCATTAGAATGGGCTTCTACCACTCAGGCAAACTTAGATGCTGGCAAAGCGTCCTTCGTTACTGTCGGCGAGTTCCTTCGTCAGGATCCTGAATGTTTTGCTGCGGTGGGAGTTGTTGAAAGCTAAAAATTACCCAAAGTCTTTTTCAAATCTACTTTCTCTTTTACGTGTACAGCTGTTTGCGAATATTCCCCATGGGTTAAAAAATCACCTTGAGAGTTGGACGGATCCCACGAATCTACCGAACGAGCCATCGGCCGGTCTCTCCAAGGCCGCACGACTACCATGGTGGCAGCTGATTCAGCGTGTCGGCCGTGTGGTCGCTATCCATCGTCGTCTCAATTGCCGCATCTGTGTAGGCTACCTGCGACCTCTCCCATCTTCCTCTTCTTCACGAAAGCAGAGGGAGACCAAGCAGGAAAGGGAGGAGGAAGTGAATTCCTCATCAATGCCGGATTGGCAACTAGCACTCCTCACCCCTACGGATTCGAGAATGTGCAGAATTTTGATTCCTAGATCTTTCTGCCCCCAAGGTCAGTTTGAGTTTGATTATCTCGGTGGATTATCAAACTATTAAACATGAAGATTTGCAAGCAAATATCATTTGCCTTCTTGTGTACGATCGAATCTTTTTCATTTTTCTTAACTTACCCAACCAACGTTCCAATCGGAAGGAGGTAGTTGAGATTATCCAACTTTTTGAATGGATATCAGAAACCATGATTTATGTTTTAGAAATGATGCATCTTTGTAATTATAATAAAACCTTTCAGCTAAAGAACTAGTGTATTTCTACTTGCTAAGCCAACAACTGTGTCATTGTGGACCCAAAATTAGCCAGATATGTAAGACAATTTCTATTTGATAGTTATGCGTTAAAAAAATAGGTGACTGCATTCACTAGGCAATGCGAACTCGGATAATGTTTAGAGGCCGCTGTGTGATGAGCATCTGCGAATGCATAATAAGTACGCCCGGTCATGGTTGAGAGCAATTTACTTTACATGAAGCTAACTTGGAATTTATTGAAATACATACTGAAGTGCTTTCCTCTTGTGCTTATCTGTCGGTGGGTATTTAGCCCTTTCCAGAGCATATGCTATCAAGTGTTCTTTGTCAGCCAAATCCATTACTTGTAGATGGAATTCAGTACTCCTTTGCCATAGATGTTTCTTTTTTGGATGCAGTGTCAAATTTTTATTTAATTTGGTCAAATTAATACATTTTTCTTTGAAATGAACGTGCATAAAGTGACTTGGAGAGTAACAGCGGATAATTGAAATTAATTGTTTTCCTTTTTCACCTTGTAGATTTTGTTAGACAGCCAGAAACTTTTAAAATGGTGCGATTTGTGGCCCAAATCACTGATTGGCCGGAGGACAGTCTCTATGCCAAGGGGTGAGCATTTCATTGGGAAGTAGGGCTGACGACTATCATTTTTCATGCGACGACTAGCTGATCAACTTAAATGCCCTTCTGGCCCCAAGTGTCTGCGTAGTGGTCAAAGAATGCTAATTCATGGAGGTAAACTACTCCGGGTGTATCTTGCAGTAAGATGATTTTAAGTTGTAAGTGCTACGTCCTAGCATTCAATAGCATGGAGGTCATAACTTGGCAATCTGGGCTATCACTTAAATGTACAGCATTAAAACATTTTTTCCGTGGAATACTTATTTGAGCAGTAATAGAATACTTCCAATTTTAATGTTGTCTCATTTAAGGCATTTCTTTTACTGTAGGTTCATCCTATCACTGAATGATTTGAATCATCATCGCATAGGGAGCTGGTTCGAAGTTGTGGTCACGGGTTGCAACGGGCAAAAATTAATCTTCCTTGTGTTGTTACTTCAGTCCTTAAATATGACGTTTTGCAGTTAGTATTGCAAGTAAACTCACCTATCACCTACCGGTTAAAAGCCAGTTTAATTGACATTTGAACAAGGAGACGAGTTATCTAGGAACCTAAATAAAATTTGTCCTGGTCTTTTGATTGCACGTGTGATAAAAATGCTCTTGATTTCTTGCCACTGCCTTCTAGCCGACTGATCCGTCGTTTTGATGAGGAGACGATGAGTTACATCGATGCTGAGACAGATCGTATTCTGGTGAACAGCGGCTTTGCCTTGGGCGTGGAGATGGTCACCAGTTTTCCCGTAGCCGTGGAGACTTACGTGTCAGAGAAGGTACCAACTCTCTCCTCCCCTGCCGACATGGCCGCAGAGTACGCGCGCCGACGCGACTTCCGCAGCCAGTGCGTTTTCACCATCGATCCGCGGACTGCCCGTGATTTGGACGATGCACTGCACGTGCGTCGCCTTCCGCCCTCTGAGGTGGCGACGCTGGAGGCGAAGGGGGTGCATGGCGCCACCTTTGAGGTGGGCGTGCACATCGCCGATGTGAGCTTTTATGTGCGTCCCGAGGACCCTGTGGATGTGGAGGCGGCGTCACGGTCCACATCCATCTATCTCGTTCAACTCTGTGTTCCGATGCTTCCACGGAGGCTGTGTGAGGACCTCTGCAGTCTCCATCCCGGAGACGACAAATTCACCTTCTCTGTTGTCTTTTTACTCACCAGAGACGCTCGAGTATGTTTTCTATGTGTCTTGTACTCGAGAATCATTGTGTTCAGTATCGAAGTCAAGTTTTCTTTCTATTATCGTACGACAGGCCGTTGATCCCCGAATCATTCCCGGAAAGATACTAAACCTCGCGGCTATGGAAGAAGGCTCATTATGGTTACTTTAGATGGAGTGGATGACTGAAAGCATAGACAGGATTTCGTTATACCTAGATGGTGCCTCACTACGGAGAACGAGTTCCTACAGATACTGTATTCTGTATTTCCAAATGTAGCATTTGTATGAGGACTGTTTGGTTACGAAGCAGTTAAAAGTGCGAAAAAATAATGATGTGAGATGAGGGATAGCTAAGTACTTTACTGCCACCCAAAGAGGTATAACGGTGGTGGTAGACTTTTGACCCGTTTATCATACCATAAATGACTTCTATAAGGTTAACGTGCTGCACTATCTAGCACAGTCGGTATCTTTTAAACTATTGTATACGTTTTTATTAAGAAAAAATTGTTCTTAAGGTAACTATTAATTTACGGTTTTCGCAAGCCTGTGTCGATTTTGATGCCGAATGTACTTCTCGCCGCTCGTGTCCAAGTCTTGTCTATGTTTTCATTACAATTTCATCCACCGTTCCTTTGTAGATATTGGCGAAGTGGTTTGGAAGGACGATCATTCACTCACGAGCTAAGCTTAGCTACGAGGATGCACAGGTATTTAGTCAAGGCATCACCTTTTGGAATGGGGTGATTGATAGTGCGGTAAACTTTGGTACCTTCCCTTTAGGCCTTTCTAGACGACCCCGACCGTGATTGGCAGCCTTATGATCTTGCAAACCTCGAAGGCGGTGCGGATGTCAAGGAGATTTGTCGCAGTATTCTTATCCTCAACGAGGTGTGTTCCGATTTCCTTTCATCTGCATCTGGAATCATGATTTGCGAATTCACCCAAAGTGTCGCAATGTTCACCTATTCTGTAGAATAGCGTAGACTGAGTTACTCTTGACGATCATTATGGAGATATAGGAGAGCGAGTGCAATAAATGCCTTTAATCGTAGCTCATTTTGTTTAGATTTGTGCCCTTGCTTGGCTATTAAAGACCACCTCTTGCGGGGTGTCCACTACTTGATACATTTCAGCCAGCCAAATGTTCTAAACATTGTCCTCATGTTTCCTAGCTGTTCATAGCATTATGGTTCTAAGTGTGAAGTACCCAAGTTCCATTGCCCCTAACCTCCCAATTCTCCTGTTTTTGGTAAGGTTACAACACTTTCATTGTTCAAAACGTGCTTTCTTATTTTTTTGTCATTCTCTCACCCGTCTTTCTAAACCGACAGGTGTCAAAAATATGTGTTACCTTTTGTTTTGAATGAGAATTTTGTTATAGAATTAAGGCATCTTATTCAATTCAAAACCATGACGGAGGTACGTTTTTGACCCGCAAACTTTTGACTATTTTGCTCTAAGAACTAATTTGGATGTGGAGGGCATGGGCTTTCAGTTAAGAAAGTCCTCATGATGGCAACTGATGTACACTTTTTAAAATGGGCACAAATTAACTGCGGCAGAGCTTCACGAGGCTACTATAGTGCAATATTTGAGCTTCTTGGAGGAAGTCAGTAGAACTTATCAAGAATGTAACTGAATTGATTTCGTGTCGTTAACCAAGTAAGTGGGTATCAAGGGGGAGATAATTCTAAGTTTTGTTTTCGTTCTTTACCGGCCAGAAATATTGGCAAGCCACCTCATCATGTTTTGGGCGCGCGGTGAACCATGTTGCATCATTTCCCACAATTTTTTGGATTCGCTTTCATCACAATGATCAAGCAATACTGAAATGCGTTCCAAGTGAGACCGTGCATAAAACACATTTGGTCCTGGTGATCCGGCCTCTAGTCGATAGCCTTCACCAATACGGCTTCATGCGTCCCAATCATTCCATTAAATTGACTTCTTTAGTAACAGCTAAATAAAGTGACAGAAAATAGTCAAAGTTTGGGTGGATGAGATCAGCTTGGGTAACAGATATGGTTCATAGCGCAGCAAACACAAGCAGCGGTATTGCTCAAACGACAGATGTGGGCCTAATTTAAAAGATTTCTCCCTCACTACATTCACTTTTAAAGTAAAAGCTCTTAATTCTCCTTCATCGGCAATGGGGAATTGTTTATCGTGAATCCATCCTTCCAGACTTATTGGCTGAACCGTCAATGCTACTTTGCTCATGTATACTTCAGTATTTTAAGTCGCACCAAATTAAACTTCATCCTTATGTAACGAGATTTTGTTTTTATTCAATCCTGCTTGAGCCAATTGTTCTTGGGAAATGATTAACTGTGGATTTTAATGTTTTTTTGTGCTAAAGTTGGCGCTGAAGATGCGGACGCGTCGCTTCGAGGACGGAGCACTGCAGTTGAACCAGGTGAAGCCGACATTCACACTGGCAGAAACAACAGGTCTACCAGTTGGCTTGGCACCCTTCATAGTGCGACCAGCGAACCGTCTAGTAGAGGAGTGGATGCTGGCGGCCAACGAGGCGGTGGCCGATCTTCTCGCATCCCGACTACCCCGCACAGCCTTCCTACGCCGTCATCCCCCTCCCACTATGAAGCAAAGCAAGGACGCGCGCTCCCTCTTACGAATCATTGGAGTGGATGTCAATGTTTCCTCTGCCGGCGCTATTCAGGTAAGTTTTCCTTGTGTTACCATTTTTAAGATGAGCACCAAAATAAGGTTATCTAATGGGTAGAAAGACCTAACTGGGGATTCCATTCCCCTTTCATTGTCGCATGCGTCCTTTGTCCGGCGGAGATGTAGCCACAAGTTTAGGGCTGAAAAGTGGCAGCATAGCTTCAGCCTGTTTTGATGAAAAATCACTGGAAATTCTGCTATCAAATTGGAATCATTTGAAGGGTGATTTTTATTCCATCACTTTTGATTGGAAGGGTCTTTTTGATTCCACCCTATTCATCACTAGTTTTACTCGGCCCACTTTATACAATTCACCCTTGAAGTTATTTTCATTAAACTTTTTACCATGTGTTACAGTATTAAAAATAATGCATCCTAAGTATTACTGTTGAATTTCACCAATGCATCCATTAATAGCCTTCACCTCAAATTGAGCCATTTTATACGATTCCTTCCACTCGGGTGTGTTCCACTTTTATACTTTTTGTTCAAATTGTGTCTTTGAAAACCGATTTTAAACCTCTTAATTATACCTTCTCTAGCAGACGAAATCGTATCACCGATAATAATCTACGTTCAAATAAAGGCTATTTTCGAATACGATGCTTTCTGAACAATGTTACCTGCATTTTGCGCGTTAATTTCATACTATTTACACACTGATGTCCTTTATTGCGATATGCCGTCCTGGAGATAAAAAATGTGGTTTTTCAAGTTCATGTTCGTTCTTATGGAGGTGACTCGAGCTCTTCTGCTCTACGAGTTGAGCCGAACTCGGTCCCAAAGCTGTGGCTACCGAAGCCTCGTTTAACATCTGGTGCGTAGCACTTGGAGAAGGCGCAGTGCGCGGAAGCAGAACTGATTGACCAGAAAGTGCTTCTTTTGTTATTGGCCAGATGAGCGCCATCAACAGCCAAAATAATAGGGTAGTAGTGTGTTCGTAACAGCTTTAATTGGCGCCTAACTTTGCGAGTGGTGGAAAAAAGCAGTTGAGAAGTGCATTAACTGTGGAGAAGGAAGAGTTGTGGAGGGTGATCAAGTGGTATGTTCATGCCATGTGGTAATGGGTGGCAGTAAGCTTGAGAATGTCAGTTTGTCCTTCACTTCTTTCACGTAGATTATAAAAATGCAACACGCATGTCATGTTGTTTGTTGACTGACTGGCTGGTTGGCTGACCGACTGGTCTGTGATGAGAAGTGGCTTACGTGCCTTTGTGCAATCGTGCTTTTGCGTTGCGTCGTTCGTTAGTCGAACGAAAGTGTGGTTGGTTATCCTCAAACAAGAGAATGTATTCCATTCTCATCCTGGGAGGACTATGCTGACTTTGTTTGAGCATGTGGTGGATGGTGTGAGGAGTTGTTCGCCGTGAATTTATTGACGAGGGTCAAGCATTTAAGTCTTAGAGCCACATGTTTGGCGTAACTCAAATATGTGTAGACAAAAGAGTATGGGAGAAAGTACAATATGTATTCTTACAAGACTGCTCTACGAAAGACCTCATACATCACCCCAAGGGTGCCCTGCTGTCATTTTGTCTTCATGCTGCTTAGAAGTGGAATGTTTACTGTAATATTTCATGGTTGCATTGACGAGGTAAAACGGGGTGGGAGGTGAAATTTGGTCTTTAAGTCCTATCATTTCCCATCGTTAGTCCGCAAAGCTACTGGTTTTGGCGTTGCTTTATTGTAGACCACATTTTTCTTAAAAGAAGTATTATAAAATGAGTTTTAGCCCTCCATTTCCTCCTGACCATCGATTAGCTCAATTTTGGTCAACTTTAATGTGGCCATTAAAAATTCAATGCATTGAAATTTTACGAGTTCTTTAAATTCCTTATTGCTACTTGAGGGAGAATTAACCTAGGTTGTCTACTAGTAGTGACTTCACAAAAGTAAGAGATGGGAAAGGGGGTAAAATCCTGTGTAGTGTGCTATTAGAAGCTGTGGAACTGTTGTTGTTGTCTCTGAAATAATTCAAACATTAATTTTTTAACTGAGTTTCATCCGATGACCTGATTGCTATTGCCACCTTGCAACATCTATTTAATGGGAATCAGTAACCATTGCCTTTACTTAACGTGGAATTAAATCGTGTTGCTTTCTAATATCATTCTGAAGAAAAGCAGTGTCCTCGACTACTTAAGAATACGGTTGTCATAAAATTATCATTTCTGCAGTGGTTCCTATTGGTGGTCTAAATAAAATTGCATTCTTTTTAGAGTTCACTTAACCGCCTCTCTGGATGTGTCAGCGGCACTAGTTGGCAGCATTCGGACAATCTGGCGGAGCTATGCGCCTCCATGATGGGTTGTGCAGTGGAACCAAGCGACTCTACCGCCACTGCTGCTGCGAAGGCCGAGACAGCAGAGGAGGCGCGCCTGTTGGCAACGCTGAACATCCTAACAAGGTGCATGAACATAGCTGAGTACTACTGTTTGGGCGCAGTCCCCAACCAATCCGCAAGCTCTGCCTCTTTCTACACCAGCCACTACGCCCTCAATATGACCCACTATACGCACTTCACTTCGCCCATCCGGCGCTACGCTGACCTCATTGTCCACCGTCAACTCGCTCTCATTCTTGCCGCAGCCTCAGAGAAGGGTGGGTTATTGAACTCCTTTTTGCGCCTCTTAAAGTGCATGCCTAGGCAATCACCCTGAGCTATAGCGTCACATAAATACTTTTTATTTGCAATTGAATATGACGAACAGTTGAGGTGGGTGTAACTTGGTTGATGTATTTGGTTGACCCATATATGTCCGGTGTATTTTATTAAGGACGCGCCTGGACGATCCATCCAATGTAAAAGATTGAGCACTATCATCCATGCGTAGTGTATACTCTTGGACCCTTGAGTTATTTTAAGTTGTCGAATTGGCTTTATGCACCATATATTGGACTTTATAAAATTAATTTGAGCTTACTTGTAAATATGAATGAACTGGAACTACTTTTTTGCTTGAATTTCCCACGCCATTCTTCATCTATTTAGTAGCAAAAACAACTTTATTGCATGAGTCATGAAGGACCTTGGCTGTGTTTTATGACGACTATTATTAAGTGGGATTTCATCTTGCTTAACTTTTTTCCACTTAAACTATAATTAATACAAATTTATACTTTTAAAAATGTGTTTAATGTCAAGCCTTTAATCTAAAAAGCTCCTTCTTTGTAATTTACTCACACTTAAAACTGTCACGTCAACCTTTAGCAGGGGTAGATTTGGTAATTTAATACGCTTCATCAATAAAAAATTTGATCTTTGACGCAATTTTCAATCACACCTCTACTGTTGACACCCACCTTTAATCAATTCGTGTAAACGAAAGGTAATTTTCTCGATTCGCTATTTGATAGTCATTTTTCTTCTATCATTGTTTCCATAGCTCAGTTTTTCCATGCGGAAAATTTTTTGATAAAATTTATAGTTTATACCTAATTCCCACCTAAAATTATTGCCTTAGAAAACGAATTCTTCCAGGGAACCGAATGTTAGTCAATAGCGTGTCATTCACTCTTAATTTGTGTTGAAATTTGTTCTGAACTCTACTAATTTGCTTTAATATGAGTAGATTTACTACAGCGAAGACATTCGCCTTGAAATCCTAAGTCGGATATGCCTCATTTTCAACAACACCATTTAATTTTGCCGTTCTCTCACAAATCAATGTATGTGCATTGAGGATAAGTTCCTTTGAATCATAGTTTGAGTACCACAACGACCTTTTGTACTTTTCTGTCCTTGTAGCCAATTCACCTGAGGTGGCAAAGGCCTACCGCGCTACATGCACCTCGAAGGTGCTGGCTCGGCCGGACCAACTGGCCGCCATCGCCGACCACTGCAACGCCCGCAAGCTGGACAGTCGCAAGGCCAGCGAAGAGTCTGTCGAGGTCTTTTTCACCGTCTTCGTCAAGGTAAGACCTCATCCAGTTTCTCGTCCTTCCGTTCAGTTTATTTCTACTTACCTATCATCTTTGTCACTTCAGACTAGCTTATTTGAATTGCTTACATTTAATTTCGAGAGCGTTATCAGTGGCTCGGCGTTACGCAGGCAATAGTTTTATTGCCCGAACTTCCATACGGCCTTCACAGTTGCCACATTTGCAGGCGAAAGTGGACGAATTTGATTCTTTTGATCAGGGTTTTCCTCTACCACCAGTGTGTAGAAGCTTCAACCTGGTCATTACTTTGTAGGTCTCCATGTCTTCCTTTTCTAAATCTAGGAAATATTGCCGCTTAAGAAACCTTGGATATTGTTTACTCGCGATATTTTCTTCAGTTTACTACCTTTAGCATCGCAATCGCTCAATCCAGTGTAGTATGAATCGAGGAACACTGACCTTTATTCCTTTATAAGAGTAATGGAGTGCTAAAGACTTGAAGTTCGTAAGGCATACAATCAGGCCATCAAATTTATTGCTGTAGCTTTTTCAGGTTTTAACGTTAAGGCGGAGGTTATTATTCTTGTTGTAGAGGTGATGCCTGAAAAACCTTACAAAGCGCTGACGCTTGTTTTCATCGTTCTTGTTGCTTTCATTGCAGGAATGCGGCCCGCTGACGGAGGCCTGTTCAGTAGTGAGCGTGTTAAAAAATGCCTTCGATGTCCTGATTCTCTCCACGGGTCTGATGAAACGTGTTTATCTCAACGTGAGTCTTATCGCCTCTTAGTAATCCTTGCATGCTTCGCAACAGCATTTTCACGTTATTACACGGTTGAGTGATTCTTTTTTTTAGTCGATTTAATCCGTTTTTTTATAAACTGGAAGCGTGGACACTGGCCAACGCAATTTTTAATGCCTTTGCCGGACTTAAAACTGTCTTAATTTTGGTATGCTGACGTTATTTCTAATTTTTCAAGTAAATTTCAAAATTGTGTTCCCGTTAGCCGTGACTCAGCCACTGGACGCCTAGAGCGTTCGACTAGTCCTCAACTTTCCCTTACAGATGGGAGGAAAATTAACTCCAATTCGCAGTACGCGTATTGGTGGTGAATTTGTGCTTCAGGCACACACCCACTCATTATCGCAAGCAGGTGATGGGTTTCCTACCCACCTTGATTTCAGGGTGATAAATTCTGCTATGAGCTGTCGGAATAGCCGACATCTGCCAGACAGAATTCGTCGCATGACGCAAATATCGTAATTACTGCTGCTCCTTAAATACGTTTGTAAACGTGGGAAAATTCTTTGAAGAATTCTCACATATGCGAACTGCGTCTATTTCTAGAGCTTATTGAAGTTTTGAAATGTTCGTTTGGTTTACTTGAAAATGATTTCTGCCACTTATTACTTTGTAGTTAAGCCTTAAGAACGATTAAGCACCAGCTTTGCTACTTCTCCAACGTATTAGAGCAAAATTAGTCACTAGAATTTTTAAGGCACAAATCTCGAGCCTGGCTGAAAAGAGGCTTTTATTTATTAGATCACAGCGACCACAGAGGAAAATATTTTGCTAAACCGATAGAGCTAGAATTATCCAAATAGGATTTACCACTGCTTGTTTTTATTATTGGATGGTGTTGGAGACCATGCCGATGCTAAATGGAATTCACACGCGCAATCATAGGTAAGGAAGAACTTGAGGTACATCGACTACGAGGTTTGTAATCTACTTCCTTCTCTCACTGTTTGCAGAGACTGGACCTAAGCTGTTACAAATACGAGGAGGCAGCAACGGGTGACAAAGGGGTGGTAGGTGCAGGAGTCCTCCACCTGCAGTGGAACATGCGGTCTTCAGAAAGCGTGGTGTCTCCCAAATCATCTGCCATTGTCGCCAGTCCTCCTTCACCCCTGCTATCCGACCCGGCAGTACTGAACGCGGTACCTGCACTCGCTGGAGGTGACGCCCAACCACCGCATTCGTTACCTGCTCCCTGCGGCTGCTTTCGTCAGGAGTTACATCTCTTCGACCTTTGCAGATGCCTCGTAGCGCTTGATGAGGCCTCACCCCCCAACAATGCAAAGACTAGCGAGGTGGATGCCGTCAACAACAGCGTTGGGGGTAGCAACGGTAATCGGCTTCTTAAATTGAAGGTGGGTTGGATTTTGGGTTCCGCCTTCTGTTTGTTCGAGTGCATTCGATGTTTTTTGAATTCATTGTAGCGTTACAATCCTTCCCAAAGGGGTTATAGCAAGAGTGCATAAAAGGTCTGGTAAGCTGCTGACATAGATGAAATGGGCGAAGGGCCAAAATGATGATCAAAGCTTGGGAAGACTGAGGAACCTGTGTAGCTAAACAGGCAAATGTGCGAATCACTGGGAGAACTAAAACTTGATTCCCCCTTTTGTTCGATGCAATATCATGCTACTGTCATACCAGTTTGAAACAACTTACCGTCATGCCAGCTAATCTTGAGCACAAGTCGCTCCGTCACTTACTTTTTTAATGAAAACGACCATTATCAGGCATCGGTGTCGTCTTGATGCAATTTGGCGTAACACTGAGGAGAGGAGAAGGAGGAGGAAAAGTTAAGCAATTATGGAAGCTATTAATGACAGTCATGTGTTTTTTTCAAAAAGCAACTTCTGAGGAGGCGTCGTCGACTTCACTTAAACCTACCAAGAGAGCCCATGTACTCCGGGCAAATATAGAAGAGCCAATCTGTCAAGTTTGAACTGGACTTGCGTTGGTTTAATAGCAAGGGTTTCGGCACTCAAAGATGGCATTGAAATGGAGGGCTGAAAAATCCAACCCACACTTCTGCATAGACCTGGGGATTTCAGGTCAGCAGGAGGGAAGGCTCATTAATAGACCTGATACTCAGTATTTTTTTTTCATTTTTCTGCTTGGTCTTGAATACGTGACTTTGCCGATACTTAAAAGCCGCGTCGTTTAGTTAACAAGCTAAGGCCCCAACATTTCAGCAAAATAAGGGCAACAACAGTAACCATCTTCCTAGACTGAAGGTGGGATGATTTTACCAGTGGCTATGACATATGTGCCGCTGTCTACCCATTTACAGGGTTACCATCTTTGTAAATTTCACATTTGGGTAATCCTTGAGTAATGAGCAATTTGAGGCGTTTGCGAATTCCTCTGGAATGACAGGAACCCAAAAATCTGCTCTAGATTTTGGTGTAGTTTGATAAATTTGGATCTGGCATTTCAGTAAGAAATTTAAAATGTCTCGTGTTTAAAGAATAGTGTTTCACTAACGGAATCACTCGGCAAGCCATTAACGAACGACCAAAAAAACTCATGACAGGGTTCAACTCAAGGTGAAAATAGAAGTAATTGTAGGAAACATCATTCACAAAAGCAAACAGTGGGACTTTTTTCATGAAACAAGGCTAGATATGATGCCAACAGATGAGTTCAGAACAACTCGCAAAAGGGAATAGCAGAAATTGCTTTTCTAGACTGAGAGTAGGCTGATTCTGTATATTGATTTGGGATCTGGGTGGCCCGCCTCCGATGCTTTATCCATCTTATAATTCGTAAGGTAAATTGTCTTCCAGCTTCAACACACCATCGCATGCCATTGTATTCCAACGAGGCCCTACGAAGTGTTCCTAGATTTATTTCCAGACCATCTTCTCCCATTGCCATATTTTTTTTGTTGATGTGGTTGTTTTCAGTGTTTCGGTCCTTTAATCTTATATTTTGGTCCTTTTCTCCTCGCAGGTGACGATGCTACGTCCCACTTGCGCCCTCTGTGAGACCTACGTGTCGTAGATTGGCAGAAAAAAATGGCAGCAGCAATGACAATATCAGCAGAAGTCAGGGTCTTTTCCTTTAGGTCTTTCGTTCTTTCCCATGTCACCACTCTCTACCCTTTTACACCTCCCATTCCTCTCCCTCTCCACCCTCCCATCCGCCCCCTTTCTTGTTGTGTGCCTGTACGCTCTTACATCCGATTTACTCCTCTCACTGTACTCCGGAACAAGCACTTTGGAGTAATAAATACTGGAGACAGTTCTCTCTACAGATTCTTCTTGCTCGCCGTCATCAATTAACTTTGGCGCAGTCTGCTTGAAGCCAAGTCGTTTTTTGTCTGTTTGCTTAATGCCCATTCGCCCATGAATTTGTCGTACAGTTAGCTTTAGTAGATGGCATTACGTTGAGGCTAGATTTCATTACTAGGCCGACTCCAGTTACATGTTATTCGTTCTCCAGCAAACAGTACTAGTTTTAATGAATCGACAAATTTGCTAAATGCACAAAATTACGACTAGCAACAGCTGAATGTTGGAGCATGAAATTTATTGGCAGTGCTGGAGCGTATAATTTACTGACAAGGCCTGAAATGCTGTTCGAAAGAAACCCTGATTTGTGCGTTTGATGATTTATTTGTTTTTTAGTTACTGGATGCGGGTTGAACCAGTGGTCCGCTTACGGTTCCTCACGCATCAGCGATGGCTCGTGAGTATTGCTCGTTTCAAATCCACGGTGAGGTCAACCTCCTTTCCTCCTTATCTTCCTTTGTTGATTCAATTTTTGTTACTCCATCGTCCACGTATACTTTTTGTCTTGTAGAGGTCATTTCGGAGTTACGATTCCTACTGGCCACGACCCTTCATCAACCGTATGCTCAATACTGATCTTCTTGTTGAGGTATTTTTACCTGCTTCGCTCTCCCATGCGTAGGATAGCGCGTTCTGTCTGGTCAGTCGACCGAACTTACGTTTTACCCTGGGCTTCATCATTAAGGTGAAGTAGACTACGAAATTCTGAACATTAAATAATTTTACTACTTCAGAGTGTACTGAGAGCCTAATATAAGTCGTTCTAAGGGTAACAGAAACGTAACGTTCTGGGCTTGCGGTCACGATCACGAAGAATAAACCGATTAGTGACAGCTAATGAACAGCCCAAGACGCCATAGGAAAGATGAATTAGTGCTACCGAGATGTTAAAACAGTCCTTGCGTTATAACTAAATTTTACTACCCAACACTTCCTGAAAGTAGACGTTTAGTGCCAAAAAAATTAATGTTGAATTGCCTCAGGCTAGGGAACGTTCTTCTCAATTCTCCTTTCCTTTCCTTCCCACCTTTAAAGGGTCGCCTGTGTTACACCTCTGAGAACTCAGCCTACGTGATCAATCCCTCTGATGGGAATCGAATCCTCCTCTTTGCAAAGGCCTTGAACCGAGCCCTGCCCAACGATATTGTCGCTGTGAAGTTGAACAAACCCGAACAATGGCGGGTAAACCTATTACCCTCCATTTTTTTTCTGTTACCATCTAAGCGCTGCTAGGGCAAATTTTTATGCTAACCAAACTGTCTTTGTAGGGGACGTTAACGGTAGAGATTTTTTTGCACCCTCTAATATTTTCCTTCTAAATTGAACCCTCATTTCGTGACATATCGGTTGAACTAACTTTATTAATGTGACTCGAGCTCTTCTGCTCTACGAGTCGAGCCGAACTCGGTCCCAAAGCTGTGGCTACCGAAGCCTCGTTTAACATCTGGTGCGTAGCACTTGGAGAAGGCGCAGTGCGCGGAAGCAGAACTGATTGACCAGAAAGTGCTTCTTTTGTTATTGGCCAGATGAGCGCCATCAACAGCCAAAATAATAGGGTAGTAGTGTGTTCGTAACAGCTTTAATTGGCGCCTAACTTTGCGAGTGGTGGAAAAAAGCAGTTGAGAAGTGCATTAACTGTGGAGAAGGAAGAGTTGTGGAGGGTGATCAAGTGGTATGTTCATGCCATGTGGTAATGGGTGGCAGTAAGCTTGAGAATGTCAGTTTGTCCTTCACTTCTTTCACGTAGATTATAAAAATGCAACACGCATGTCATGTTGTTTGTTGACTGACTGGCTGGTTGGCTGACCGACTGGTCTGTGATGAGAAGTGGCTTACGTGCCTTTGTGCAATCGTGCTTTTGCGTTGCGTCGTTCGTTAGTCGAACGAAAGTGTGGTTGGTTATCCTCAAACAAGAGAATGTATTCCATTCTCATCCTGGGAGGACTATGCTGACTTTGTTTGAGCATGTGGTGGATGGTGTGAGGAGTTGTTCGCCGTGAATTTATTGACGAGGGTCAAGCATTTAAGTCTTAGAGCCACATGTTTGGCGTAACTCAAATATGTGTAAAAAAATCCTCGAAAAACAACCAGAATTGGGCAGTAAGTTAGAAGAAAGTGCTGTTTTCATCTTAGAAAATTCAATGCAGCCTCCATGGGAGTTTTTTCGGGTTGGAGATGGGTACACGGACTTCTCATTACCCTTATTTTCCTGGTGATATTTAATCACGTAACCATTACTTAAGGCGGCAAGGCGTTGATTAAACCTGCTACGTGTTTCACGTTGAGAAGGCTCATTGAGTGTACCTTGGATTGGCTTCAAGAAGGTTTATAATTTTTAAACGCTTAATATATATATCACACTACCTTTGAATGCTTTTTAATAGTTTTTCTAGTCACTGTCTTACTAATTTGTCCTTAGAGCAGTAAATAAATCGGAGCAATTAGTTCCGAAATTACCGCATTTTTACTTTCTCCTTAGTGAAAAAGTTCGTCAATCTAAATTATCCACTTTCTTTGTGACCGTTTCTATGCTTGTGAAGAGCATAATGAAGCTTTTAGTCGCTTTCTCCACTCAACCTGGTTTTTATTTCTGAATATAAATATACATATTTCCGGTGGCTATAAGCACTTGTTCTTTGGTCTAAAACTTGTGGGTTTTGTAGCGAATAAAATTGTGTTTGAATCTTCTTGAACCTCCTTTGTGTTTTGGGAATGGAATGAGCGGCTCTTCCGGTGGCAAGTAGATGTCCTACCGATCGTAGTGATGTTAGATCAATTTTACATTTTACTCCATCAACGTCTCGAATGAGTGCCTTCCTCTCTTAAATGGTTGGTTTTGTTATTAGCCTGTTTTATATGCGTTCCAATGAATTTTAACACTTATCAAATGAACGCCATTTGCGCAGGCCGATTTTACTCATAATTTATGTTTCAAAAGTCGATAAACTTAAAGGGATTTCTTTAATCTGATTCCTAGGCATAGTTTTGTAAAATCCTCTTCGTTTGTTACGTCTGTTTCTTCCTTCCATCTGCCGAACTTCCTTCGAAGAAATTTCCAAGCGTGATTGTGGCGTTTTTGTTAGTGACAAAACAGTTATGTTATGATAAATTTGGAAGTTGATTTTTTTGAACTACATGAAATTTATCAAGTCTCTTTCCTTGATGCAATTTTACCAAATTTGTATTTCAACTTTCAACAGGTTCGCGCCTTTCTAGAGGATCCTGAAGATCGCTGCAATCGAAATACATCTTCAATTGTTCCCGCCGAAGCAGAGGAAGAATTTCTTGACGAGTCCGACGATGACTTCGACCCATCCTCCTCCACCCTTAAAGGCAATCCCACTACAAAACCTCACTTCCAACTGACCATGGAAAGTAATCCTGGGCGGTGGAATTCGGCCACCGCTACCAACGGTGGCGGTGAAGGTCTCTACCCCACCGTCCGAGAGGTGTTACAGACCTCTCCCCTGCTCCTGCGTCGCCTCTTTCCGGGGACTTTAACTGCACTGGGACTACAGGAACAGAAGCCCCTGTCTCCGCTTCCCAGTCGGTACCTGTTGCGCACCGGCCGAGTGGTGGGTGTGCTAGCCGAGGACTCTGCCAGTCGCCGTCTTGTTGGCAGTCTTGTCTTTGAGTCTGCTCTCCTCCTGCCCTCTGCATTCGTGGAAGCTGAGGGCCTGGATGAGTTTACTCGGCCTCGCCGGGGCGTGATTGAGGGACACGATGGTCTACCCATGGCAGTACCTAATGTCAACTGCTTCTTTGTGCCTGAGAGGATCCATGTCCCTAGAGTTAAGCTGGTCCCTTCATCTGTTCCTGAAGGTCTTACTTATTTGTTTTATACTTAAGTCGCAAGTTTTTTTTTGGGGGGGGGTTAGCTGATCTTCCTGTCAATAAGATCCCAAGTCTACTTTTTTAATTTTTTCTTTTGAGGAGTTCGTTTTTTTCGTGGTTGTAGCTGATACAATCGCACTTGAAGGTTAATAAGAGCAGTTTTCAGAAGCACTTGACACTGTTACTTTATTTTTTCGCGACCCTGTGAGTGAACACTTCTTATGCTGTCAGGTGGACAGAGAGTGATGTGGGAATTGTGCTGTACCTTGGGAGTAATTGCCAATAGCATCACCACACAAGAATTGTTACTTTACCACTGCATCATTATCTGTATGGTTTTTTGACAATTCCTGATACTGATTTACTAAAGCCGGTTTTCATGTCGACCGTCAGAAAGCATAGCTTTGGGTTCCGTTTATCCATGTGATAAATCGGGAGAGGGAAACCTAAACAGAACATTTTTACTATAATGGCTTTGTTAAGGCAAAATGAGATCCATATGTGTAAAAGCTCTAAACTATTTGCGATTGCTCGTGCGTATGACGTGAGTATGGTCAGAAGAGGAATGTTTTACCCAAAACCGGTAGTTGCTTTTTCTCACTATTTTTCTGCATGATAGATCTTTGGGCGAATCCTCACAAGGCAGAGGGTGTCCGGTACCTTTGCAAAATTCAGGATTGGCCAGCCACCTCGCCTTATCCCAAGGGGTAGGCTTCTTCTCCCGCTACCAATTTATAGCTTTTTGCCCTGCATAACGTTGACATCATTTTATCCCTTCTCACCCTCCCATTTTAGGATCCTCTGTGGACAAATTGGCGATCCGCGGGAGATTGAACCAGCCACACAAGAAATTCTCCTATCGCACGGCATTTGTGAGGATGAGTTCACTGAAGACGTATGTGCTTTTTTAGCTTTCTCTGATTTCCTTAAGCACTGCTGGACTTCGGGCCTTATCATCATTCACAAGTACTTTTGCTATTCAGTTTAAAACCATAAATGGGTGAAAAGTCGCAATTTTTAAAATACGTTTCAGTGCCGTCTGCAGAATAAGTTGATAAAACTGTGGGATTTAGTGTTAATCTTACTATGAATGTTTTAAGGAGCAATGTGGACACAGTCTTCACTATCAATGTGACACGATCTTTATCAGGTTTTGCCGTGGGACAGAACCGTACAAATAATTCATTGCTTTTGTCGGAGGTTAAAAATGTGCACCAATATCCAAGGCGACACTTGATTCGGAGAGCCGCGTAATAATACGACGTTACCTTCCTGATAAATGGCTTGAGCTCGACACAACATGTGAAAAAATATCCTTTTGCCATTGTTTTTATTACCTTTATCATACCCGTCCTTCCGATTTCTTCTCCACTAACGGTGTAAGAAAGTCACCGTCACTAAATCCCCTACGAAGCTGCGTCTTCTTGGTGGGGAGGAACAAAACACCAAGCAGTCATTTCATCTTAATGACCTAATATTTTTTCAACTGCGTTCGAATTTTGCAAGCAACTGCAGTTACGTTTCCATTTGTGTAAATAAGAGGGATTTGTGGAAACCTACTGAGTTGCTTAGATACCATCTTGCTCAATTGCTTCTTCAACTGATGCCTTTATATTGTGCTCTTCCTCACCCCTATTCTTGCAAGATGTTGAGGGATCTGCCAGCCTCTGATGAGAAATTTCAAATCCCCAACTACGAGTACTTGCGCAGAAAGGACTTTCGCTCGCACTGCGTTGTCTCTGTAGATCCCTCTACGGCCAAAGACCTCGACGATGCTCTTCACGTTAAGATGTCCGCGAAGGGTAACTGTTGAGGCCACGCCTCATTTTGATTTAATATTAACCAAATAATATTTGGTTATCAGTGATATTTTCGACTTTCAAGTCATCCTTGAAAATTAATGGGACACGCCAGTCTGAAAGTAGGCTTTGTTATCAGTGGAAGGTAGGGCTGGAAGACTATTCGCGGAGGGGTGACACGAGCAGAACGCCACGACACCAAGATGGTGACGGCAACTGGTGGAGACTAAGGTCCTCGCATTGTTGATTTGAAAATCAAAAATAATAGTTGTGCTACTTCATTAAAATAGTTAATTATTGAGGATTAAAGTATGCAAGACTGGTCGGTCGATGGAGCCACTTAGTTTACCAGTGAAAGCTCAATGATCGGGCTTAGCAGTCTAGGGGCCTTGTTTGTGTGTAGCGGCTCTGTTTCATTAAGATATTGGGTGGATAACCAGACTTGCAACTCCACTTTTGTTAGAATGCTATCGTTATTTATTGCAACAGGTTGTGTTACTTCATTCAAAAAGTGTGGAACATGTTCGACAATAGTTGAGCGCTTTCGTTGCTAGAAAGGCATGGTTTGAGGGCTACACGAACAGTTGGCCGGGGCACGCACTGTATAAGAGGAAATACGGGCGAAAATAGTGGTCATAAGAACGATAAGAAAGCGTCCAGGTAATGATGGTTGATTTGACCCTGAGACTGTACCAAACACGTCAATTTATCTACAATCACTGTGGGGGATTACTTAGTGCTCTAGGACAGGTCTTCCGTGTAATATACTCGGCCTAGGGCAGAAAGTTGTTGCTTAAATCGTTTTGCTTTTTAAATACTCCTTCACTTCAGAGTGATAACCCATACAATAAAATGTGGAAGCAACAGAAATAATCAGCAAACATTTTCAAATTCCACAAATCACTTCCCATCTAGCCTTTACCGTTTTGAACGAAAGTGATGAGAGTATGAGGTCTTTTGGACGAGTCAAGCAAAATCCGAAGATTCTTAGCTGCGATATGCACTGAGCAGCTTTAGAAATGACCATTTTATGGCAACTTTGTTGATCATACGTGCAATCCAACTTCAATGGATACTGTGAGGCTCCATTTAATTCAGGAGGTATTCATAGAATCGTACTGCGCAGGCTGTAATGTCGCCGACTGAGTGTATTACAAAATAATGTCCATTATGTACATAGGACGCCTTAGCCTGGTGCCAAGATGGTGTCATCAGAAATTTCGAGTAATTCTAACAGTGGTATTTCTCCTGCTTCACAGACGTTTTTGAAGTTGGTGTACATATTGCCGATGTGTCTTTCTTTGTGCGACCAACGACACCCCTGGACCAAGAGGCGGCAAACCGAACAACTTCCATCTATCTTGTCCAGCGCGTACGTCTTCTTTACCTAATACATTTTAACACTGCTTCGTAACGTCCTGGAATAATCTGTTTTTATGCCATTATGATGACTTAACCTATGCTAACGTTTTTAATAAAGGGTGGATAAATTCTTGTCTGATTTATTTCTTTTGTCAATATTCATAAATTCAGCTTTCGGGTCGTTCTAGTAACTATGTTTAATTCTCGCCCTCAAGAACTGCTTGATGCATATTTTCCTGCTTCGTTTTCATGGTGTTTGCTCGCTATGCTTCATGTGGATTTTCCCAACAGTCTGTCAGCCACATTTCTGCTTTCGTTTTGACGCCGATCATCTTGTCCAACCTCAAGAGTTTAATCAAACAAGTGGAAAGATAAATAGTGTTTCACCTAATTTATTATTTTTGTTCATTGAATGCGACGACTTACAAGCCTACCAATTATGTCACTACATTGTTGCATCGCCTTGTCGTAAATCAGTGCCTAACTTTTTTCAAAACAAGTAGAAATTGCATCCTTTGTTTATGATCTCATATACATCGATTTATCCATAAAATGGTTGCTATAGCCTTTAACCGAGCTACGTTTATAAATGGGTAAGTAAAATTGCTCCTGGTCTCTCCAATAATTATTGTATTATCAGCCGGGTCAATTTTGAATGAGGCGTTTCCTACCTTGTTATTAGATAATTAGCTGCCTTCCGTTTGACGTAACATCTCCCCATCTCTTAGGTTATCCCGATGCTGCCTGCTATTCTTTCGGAGCGCCTTTGCAGTCTAAATCCGGGCGTTGATCGGTTGACCTTCTCCGTCGTCTTTAAGGTCGACAGAGAGGGAAATGTAAGTAGGTTTTCCTCTATTCCACATTTTCACCCAAATGGAGAATTTATAAATACCGATGAATTTGAGCAAAGTCAGTTAAAGGGAATCATGATTGCGCTTTGTTAAGCTAACAAATGTAGATCGTACCTCATCCTTAATGCATTTTCCAGACCTTGGTGTAGGTAATAGGTACTGCGCAAGTCAAATGACGGGCAAATGTAAACCGAGCTGAGGCATCAAATTCAATTTTTGTTCTATTATCGCCAATCCACTGTGCGCATTTAAGGGGTGTTTATTTGGTGAGGCAAATTTCTTGCCTTAAAGATGTTGCACAGAGAATTCATTCAACACCCTATTCCTCAAGAATCAACTTAAATCACAGGAAAAATTTACCCTCCTATCCCAACCTCCTTCATTCGCATTCTATTAAAGTATTATTCAACCGCCTATTTAGGTTATCCAATGCTTCTTACAAAATATAGAAGCACTACCTGTGTAAAATTTTACACATCAATGGTTGTGCAGAACAACGACGTTTTCTCCTTTCGTCTATTCCCTACCCGTCCATCATTACTATACGATGTCAGGCCAAAACCTTGCAAACAAATCCGAATAGTGAGCTACTCTTTCCCTAGGTATGAGTGACCAATGGAGATAGGAACTGTATGGCAAGGCCTGGAATGATTGACGATTTTAGAATATCGTGTCATCGGAAATCACTGAAGATTCGGAGAAGCGTGTCTCTTAAGCTTCTAGTTTCGATCTATTTTCTGTGGTAATTACCGTGTCAACTCAATTTTAAATTGAGCTTAGCTGGCACACTCTCCTAGCGAGGTGTCTGAGCGTGCGGCTAGACATTTCGACCCTATTGCTTAAAAACTCACTCAAATAAATGAAATATTAAAGGAAATCTTCTCATTTAGTCGTATTTTTTCGCCTAATTCTTCTATGTATCTGCCACAGGTGCTGGACGTGTGGTTCGGCCGCTCGGTGATTCGGTCGTGTGCTCGCCTCTCTTACGAGGATGCTACAACTCTGCTTGAGACTCCGCACGGAGAGTTGGACAATCTTGCCTCTCGTATCGCTGTCCAGGGACCTTTTTCACTCTCCAACATCAAGCGCTCCATCACCTATCTTGACATGGTGAGTATCTCTCCCAGAGATCTATGCAACCTAACGCTACCTTAGGAAATCGGAGCGCCAATAAATAGTGACTCATCATGAAATTAACACCACTGACATTTTCTACCCTTGTTAATCCTGCAAGATGCACTACAATTGTCTTTATCATTGTTTTGGTGTCTTCTAACCTCTATCATACGATCAGAATCACTGTTAAAGGTTGTTATGAGGCGAAACTGTCGTTTGAGTGTTCCAGTAATGGAGGATGCTTAAACAAACGCAAGGTTTGTATTTTATTCCCTCTTTTTTGTGCAATCGGTGACTCAATACTGTCACAGCCACTTTACATTCACTACAGTGAACATACCTATAGCCCTCTAATTCAATTTTCTGGATTTTGGAAAATGGGCAATGAATTGTGTACTGCTATTGGTTTGGGAACACTTTGTTCCTGGAGTAATTCACTTTAATAAAGCATGAAATCAATTGATTCTTTAGAAAAATTTACAAAAATGTAATTTGCCAGACATCCATTGAAGGGGCCCTATCCTCACCACCGTGTAGGCTGAATGATAGTTTGTCATGTAAATGTTTCTGGGAGAACACATTTGTATTAGCACTTACTTTCTCGGGCAAGTAGTCATTTTGGGGTGCTGAAACGAAATCGCCTCTAACATGCTCTCTATCACAATCTCTCAGGTGGCCACTACTGGTCAGATGCCTTTATATCACTCTTACTATTAAATACTTGCACTATTGGACTTACCGACTCGGCTGAATTTGCTATTTAAAAATTAAAAAGATTCCATCATCTCCAAATCAAACCAACCAACCAACATGCGCTAGTGAAACCTTTCGTCGTAAAGTGATGGCGAAGAGATGCCACATATTAGTGACGCTAGGTTGAGATAATGAAACCGGGGCATCATACGCATGTGAATAAAGACTTCTATAATCACTGTATTTGCCTAATAATCCAATCACCATTTTTTTGCTTTTTGTGGGTGAGATAGTTAGCTCAAAAGATGCGAAAAAGGCGGATCGAAAATGGGGCGCTGCTATTGGACAAAGTTCAACTTCAATTCGATCTCATCCCCAAGGAAGCGGAGATCAAGCAATTTCCGTAAGTCCTTTACGTTTTTACTTCCTCTCGTTGTGGTCGGGTCGGAGATTTCTAACTTAAATGAGGGCATCAACTTTGCTTACATAACTGCATTTCTATACTGGTTTTACCAAGATAAAAGCAATTCTTTTCGTTTAGTCTTATTTATGCGCGTGTGCATCTTATGAGCATTGCTTTGATTCAAAGCGTAATGAGTCAGTCCATTAGTGAACCCGAAGCGCTTTTCACAACATGAGTATTTAGGCTGGATAGAATTGCGCTTACTATAATTCATCTACCAATACAAATCGTTTCCCATAATCACTTTGCAGCGCCTTTTTTATGATTTTGACACCTTGATTGGACTTTGTAATTTTGATCGACTGGTTAAATTGATGCAAAACGCTCGATCATATGGTTTACCTCAGTCTGCTTCGTAGGTCGTCTCGCGATGGTACCTTTTCGCTTTGTGTAATCCAATCAGCCACACGGTCATTCTGATTTCACTTGGTGATAACCTTCAGTACTAAATCAGTCTGTTAAATGGAAGTTCGGATTTCAGTGCTGTGATTTATTATTCGAAAGTTGACTGCTTTTGTGCGTTGTTAAGTAGATCTTTCACATATTTTAAGAATGATATAGTTTCTGTTGTCTTTGAGCTTTACACTGGTTTAGTACTCCCAAGGGTCATTTACGAAAATATGGCTTTCAACACGGTTATAAGATGGTGCTTTTGCTCGTGAGCTTGGGTCATGTCCAACTCCCAACCTCAGCAGTCAATAGGCAAGACTCCGACAGATACAGGTAAGCAAGGGAATGTGTCTCTTGCGTTCGTGATAGCTGGTTGGCCAGGGAAAACCCCTGGGACTCGGGGCGAGAGTGGCATTTTATAATTTTCAGTAATTAGTCACGGAAACGGAAACCTCTACTTTGCTACTTTTGTCGGTACTCCTCTCCGTAGATCATTCTCGGCGATTTATCTCATGGATGACCTGTCGTCTAATCACCGATATTTTTCACCTGGTACAGTCTTGTGAAGGATTGCTCTCTTGAAGTGTTTTAACAACATTAACGTTGCCAGCTCTGCGCGCGGCACTTCTCCGAAGGAAGCGTTGGAGGCAGACTCTAAGAAGCTAGAGGAGGGTGGAAAACCTATCGAACGACCCCAAGTCTGGCCGGCGGGTTGGCCGCGGGGTTGCGCAATAAAGCAGAGTGATCGCGCTCACCACCTCATAGAGGAGTGGATGCTTGCGGCTAACCAGGCTGTGGCACGGCGCCTCTTCTACCACTTCATCCAGCAAAAGCACCAGGAGATCCTACTCAACGCTGATGTCAACACTGTCACCACACCCACCATGACCGCTGCGGTCGGGTCCAGCGCGGCACACCCCACTGGAGTAGAGAGATCAAAGAGCTTACGAACCTCTTCCATGGGTACGGTCCTTCGACGCCATCCTGCTCCAAAGGTGTCCAAAATGGAAGAATTGGTGAGAAAGTCTGTAGGCTGTAGTGCTTTTTATGTGTATTGACAGGTTTGCTCAGGGTTAATCGGCGTGCCGCCTGCCATGTATGCAGCATGCTCGTGCTACTCTCCATAAAATATCCGTCTTCAGTTCCAAGTTCCTTCTTAAAGAAACGTACAGGCTTGCATGATGGTTCAAGTTAGAGTAGGGCTTTTGAGTTTGTAAGGGAAAAGAACTATTGGTGAGGAATGCCAACTGCTGTTGTTTTTTGCATGGACTTCTGCTACATTAAAGCACTTAGCGTCTAATTTACACCGGAAATGCTATAGGGTAGAATGATTTGCCATCCAGATTAACCCTTCCTAAGACACTTAAAGTGCGCTAATGTTGGGAAAGAATCGTCTCTTGTCCAATTTCGCGACGGATAACGCATCAATCTGGCATTCCACAAGACAAATTTTCACAGGAGTGACAACCGTGCTGTGGGCAGGATGTCATCACAACCGGGATCGTTGCTGTCAGAAGAATGTAGTCATCTTGGACACCTTTACATCATTCACATGTCTGTGGGAGGAGTCAAGCACCCCGCTACCGTAGCGCCCCGTAGTTGGTCTTCTTTGGGCACGAGTTCGGGTTTTACATTTTTTGTTTACCATCCATTGTTCTATGTATGCATCCACTACCAATGTTGCATCCTGTCTCGTTTATTGGTTCCCGGAATGGACCGGTCTACCACATGTACGTCATCTGTCACTGGCAGGACAGACATGCTTCAAATTTACGACTGTATATAGTACTGCCGCGGTAGGAAGCCTTTTTATAGGCGTGAAATTCAATCCTGGTTTGACTCGGTAAGTTTGTTGATTTGACCAGAAGACTGTTTCCCTTATCGTAAAATAAAGATCAGGTACCGTCGATGTTTGCTACAAATAGCTGGGCTATTTTCCACCAGAAGTCGTTTGGTTTTGTGGCCAAGATAGAATTGGAGGCGTCCTAAGAATTTGCACAAACATCAGAGTTGGTATTCTACTCCCATAGGGCGGAAGAAACTGGAGGTGCACATACCCGTGATTGTAGTTGTTGGAAATGAGAATGAATGAATTTGGGGCAGAGTCAAATGCAGGGGATATTCAAGACTGTTTAAATCTTGATCTTTTTTATGCCACATTGATAGGTGGTCGACCCTTTAAGAGTTGCGGCGTGATGTATTGAGGAGGGAACATCTTTATCTGCCAACTCACCTCCTTGACTGAATTTCCCCAATTTCACCTATTGTTAAGTCTTTTGATATTTTCACGACTATATAACGTTGCTATCTGGTTCAAGAAGCTCTTTTTAATCGGCGATTCAGGCTTTCTTGTCAAAACACAAATCCAATCAAGTGCACGATTAAATTGGGGGCTGTTAAAGGAAGAATCACTTAAAATGTTCCCATCATTTGAGAGGAAGCCAAATGTGAGTATCGAATCTGCTTACGATGCTCTGATTCATGACATCCTTAAGTTTACCAAAGCATGTACACTGAAAGGGTACCTGAACATTCGCCCTTAGGTGGGATATGTTCCCAAACAATATTGGCGAGGATTTATCACTGCCTATTCATCGATGATGAAATGGAGTAGCGTCGTACTTCGCTGTACAAGGCTTAAAGACTTCTTGAATGTCGCTTCTATGCCACATTGGCTGAACATTCGATGGTAGTAAGACGTTTTCACCTTTTCACTGGCTACTGATTTGTCTACGCCTTGTAATAGTTACTGTGTGTGAATTTGTAATTAAAACTCGCTTTTCATAAAGTAAGAAGCGCTTAAACATCTCGACGGAGTCAACACAACGACGGCTAACTTTTACCTTAGGACGGTAGATTGTGTTAGAAAGCATAAATTAGCAAATGGGTGTGCAATTGAATTACCCTAGGGTATAATTTTCTTTTCATGCTGCATTTGTTTACAGGTCAAGATCGTCAGCTCCGCGGGCATTGCACTGGACACCACGTCAGGTGGAGCGATACGTGTAAGTTGAGATGGGACAAACGAATAGAAGATAGACTATTTATTCCTTCAGCTGTTAGTGCTATCTGCCAGCTTCCATGATTTTATTACAAATAAAGAACATTTGTATTATTCGAATCATTCTTCTTAAGTTGTTATAATGTGATGTAATGTGCTGGAAGTTGCTATGTTGACATCTTGCGAAAGGACAGGGAGACTAGCATCAAAATTACACATCATTAGCATGAGGACCGAATCTTGAGAGACAAAATGGCCTAAGCAGATAGTTTATCCTTCCTTACCCTTCATTAGAACACCGAGGGGGGTTCACGTCTGCTCGCAACAACAGCCTTGCCCCAGACATTGTCACAATGCTTTTTCCCCTCCAGACTTGAATAGAACTGCCAACTGTTAGTCGTCCTAAGGTAGAAAACACTTTGCAGGAGTCAGGGCAGAACATGTGTGGGACGATGTTATGAGGTTTAATTTTTTGGTCACCTTTTCTATTCCTGTCTATGTAGACTTCCCTGGACGCCTACATCGCGAGGCTTCGAGAACAGGGCACGCCAGAATCTGAGGTGGAGAGCCTCTCCACGGCATTGAGCTACCTCACCTATATGCGCATGCAGGTAGGCCGTCCGGTTCCCATTTCCGTGTGTCACTGACTCATCACTCGATCGGCTTTATCTTGTCTGCACCTTACGATTTGTATAAGTTCACATTCTCTATGCAGCTTCCTAATGTCTACTTAACAAACAGCCCAGTCTGAGGTAATTATTGGCTGCTGGTCCTACAGATTTCCAGATTTCGATTCAGTGAAATGTTTCGCTAACTCTGTCACATACTCCCCTTGTTTTTTTTTTTTGGGGGGGGGGGGTTTACATGCACTTAGTTGAATTTGTTTTAGTGACAAAATTCATGTTATGAGAGGAGTTTTGAGTGAATTGATCGTTGACGGCTCTAGATGGGAGGGACAAGCGGCATTAGACTACTCCATCATTGCACAAGAAATGCATGAATTTTGTGGTTCGAACAGTTTTACACTTATTACATGGCTTGTTGGGGTCTCTGAGGAGGGTTGTCACTGTTATGGTGTTGGTTCTGCGTTTGCTAAAGCTCCGACGAGAAGAAGTAGGTCATCATCTGCCTAAGACGTTGATAACATGAGGATTATTTAGGACTAGTGTTACTGCCTCCAGCCAAAACTGTGATGTTCGTGTAAGCGACATATGACTAAGGCTATTTGGTGGTAGGCTTCTGTTAATCGCGTTTCGTTATTCTAGAATTCAGGTTATCGAACAGTTATTATTACCAAGCAGCTTTCCACAAATGATCTGCTTCTCATCCTTTTGGTGTTATTGGACTATCACAGTCAAATTGAAGTGTCAGAGATTACGAGTACTCGAACTTAACATAACTTGAGGAAATTGAAAATCATATTTTCCCCAGTAATACGTTGGCAAAACATCAACGAGCTCTACTCAATCCACTGGGTAAGCTGTCTGCTTAGCTTAGGCTGATAATGATGGGATGTGTTGATGTGCTTCCACAGATGGCGCTGTACTTCAGCGTGGAGGACGTAGTAGACCGAGCCATCAGGAAGGTGCGTAACGGTGAAGATGCAGCAATGTCATCATCGACCTTGGATACAATGAAGACAGCACCGTCCTCTCCCACATCGCACGAGTCGTGGGAGTCTTCCCTACTTAAATTCTCTCACCACTTTGGCCTCAATGTGCCGCTGTACACACACTTCACCTCTCCTATCCGCCGCTATGCTGATCTTCTCGTCCACCGCCAACTGGCTGACCTGCTGGGCTGTGGCCACTGGTCATGCCCGAGGCCCTCCACCTCCCCCGCTCCCTCTACAGGCAGTACTTCCAAAGCCCCATGTGCGCCGCGCCGACTAACTGTGCAGGCAGCATGGTGCAATCGCATGCGACGCGAGACGCGCAGGGCTCAGGAGGAGAGCCAACAGCTCTTTCTCGCCGCCTGGATCAGGGTGAGTATTATAAGAGGTTTGCCACTGTTATAAATTGGGGCTTTTACGAGCGAGTCATCTGGATCCCATGGTGGTCACCAATCAGATACTCAATGGTTAAGACTTTAGGATGTATGCCTTTATTGGAAAACTCGAGCAAGTCAACACAAACATTTGACATACGTACGCAGGACTACTTACAACTGGCTTAGCCTTCCACACATGTAGTAGTGAATTGACCTCGAGACTAGAGCATCTATTAGTGCAGTCAACGTATACCCAAACGTAGTCTCGGCCAACCTGAGGGGAGTGAGCTGGGGCGCACTTTCCAGAATGTTTAGAACTTATCAATAAAAATAGAAAGTTGTGGTACATTGGGCTTGGACACTTTTCTACAGTTGCAGATATATCTAGCAGCGAGTTCTTCTTCTCTCCACTTTTGCTCTTTCCCAACGAAAGGGGTGTTTAGCATATTTGACTGTCTCTTACATTGGTGCCATGGTAGCCTAATTTCCACTTGTTTTTCCCATGTTATGAATTCTCCCAGTTCTAAAGTCACATACTTTCTTGTTGCATACGGGCACCGATGTTTCAAAAAGGCACTATCAAAATGAAACGCACTGAGTTGCAAATATCCCATTTGAGATACCGGCTTTTTCAACACCTTTTGTACCTAATGCTCTCTGTCAGGGCTTATTTATGGTTGCTGTGAGTCCTAAAAGCATGAAAATGACGTGCTGTGAACTGTGCTTGTTGTGGTGAGCCGTTAAATTGGTTTATCCAGCTTTGAATACCTGCCTTGTTGTGTCTTCGGATCGCGAATGTAGCCTCCTGATTAACTCAATAGTGTGTGTGCTCTAAAAGGTACTATTTCAGTCCAGACGTCCCATTTTTAATAATTTCATGACATCAAATAAACTAAAAGAAATGTAGCCGTCCCCCTCAGACCTGAGGCACCCTACCTCTACATGACCACTTTGAGCTCAGTCATTCTGTTTGCAACAGGATTTGGTGCCACTAGTCATCATAAACAGCTAAATGTCAAGTGTCACAAGTGTATAACAGTGGTAACGAAATAGTTAAAGGTAGTTCGAAGGGCCATAATCAAGGTTCACAAAGTGTGCTTGAAATAGCGACCGTGAAATATTTTATAGGACAAACGAGCAATGGTAGTAAGTTAATGTAATCGGACAAGTCAGTTATTTTTAATCAACTCTGAAGGAATATTCACTATTTCCATTGCCCTTTTCAGTCGAGTGGTTCGGTGCAGGAGAATGCGGTGGTGCTGGGTTTGGGCAGCAATAAAGTCCAGCTTCTCATTCCTTCCTGCGGTCTTGTACTCAATCATCAATTACAGAAGGTTGGTTGATTTAACATCATCGTAAGTAGGCACACTGAGTTCATTTAGGCAACCAATTTTATTTACGCAGTTTTGTCGTAAGGCCTCCAGTTGGCATATGGGTAGCAATGGAGGTGCTAATGGCGATACGACTCATGCCCCGTGTGTCATCGTGAAGTGGAATGAGGCCGAAGGGGAAGAGGGAGAGGCGAATGAGAAAGTTACAGCTGCTGCCTCTACCACCACAAAACTCTCTATCCTCTCCGTGTGCCCCGTTCGACTGACCTGCAGTTCGATGGGCTTCTACGTGAAGGCTGAACTTTTGTCCTCTTCGCATCCCTCACTGCGGGTGCTGTCCAAACTTGAGACAAAGGAGGTGTCAATGGATAGCATATGTACAGTTGGATCTGATGCCAAATAATTTTATGCCAAAAGTCTACTAAGTGCATTTTTGTACCGTGTATAGGTGCCTATTTTACCACCATTATGATTTTATCTAGCAAAAGAAATCCTTGCTGATTTGTATTACTTATTTATTTAGATAAACAGAGGCCGTTTTTACATATTTTAATGCTAGAAACAGTTGTCTTTACATGAAGTTGAATGGGTTAGTAATCACCTAGTCTTCTCGAATCAACAACTTGAGAACAGGTTTCTTTATGAACGCCGTAAATAGTGAAGAGGCACGCTATGTCGAGGCTTTGACCTGGTCCCTGTATAGCGTCGTGCCCATTCTGGGGAGACGGTTCAGGGTCCATTCAAAACAAGTCGCAGTTCCTCCGAAATATCCGTTCGTGAAGCTTGTAATACCGGGAAATCCGGAAGGAGGTAACAGAAAGTTCACTGTGGTACTTTGTGGGATGGGTGAGATTGCGATAGCGGTTTACACGAATCCTGTTCTTGTCTGGCTTTCGTAATTTTGCATTCTAAATCGGAGCTAAGTTAGATCCACTTTGTTTCATGTTGTTTAAAAACGGCTTTTTTCAGTCAAATGATGTCTTTGATTTTGAGGAATTGAAGGAGACGCTGATGACTAATCAGTCCTTTCCACGTTTACTCGAGATCCACAGTGCTGTTGCCCTTGTCTGCAATCCAGTAAACCGCCCATCGGACATAATTCAGCCCCGCAGTCGATCTGTACATTCCGCTCTCAAGGTCTTTCTCTATCTATAAGGACTCTACTCTACTTGAGGCTATGTAGCTAAAGCTTCATCAGTGAATAAGAGTTATTTTATGGTCATATTTGTGCAATATGGATGAGAAGCGTGGAATTTCATTTAAACGATATTTTGAATGTTTGTTTCATTTTTAATGGCCAAAACTGATTTGTATTATGCGAAGCCATTTAACCTACTTAAAGTAGGCAAGTTAATTACGACAATATCTGGTAGAATACAAAACCATCAATCATTTATGAATTTTTTCCGAAACTGCTGCGCATTCTGGTATTGGCAGAAATTTTTTTCAGTTTATGAATTTTTCATGGTTAAAACTGCACTTATTGGAATCGCAGGGGTGTAATTCATCAATTCAATGGCTAACTGCCATAACTCCCATGTGCAATGGCGTTGTGTGTACACGGCACCTAGAAAAACTTGCCAACTTTTATAGAAGCGACTTGGAGAATAAAAGAAACCACCTATCAATATGAAATTACAATATTAATTATCACAGGTACCTCCTTTTTTGGTTAACCAGAACCATGTAAATCGAGTGTTATTTCTCAAATTCTTTCAAACTGTACAACAAGGAGGAAAAATTTGGCAAGAAGTTACCTTAGAGGTGGGACTTTGTGCTAACACCTTCACAAAAACCCCTTTTGCCCTTTGCTAATGTACTTGCTCAAATTAGAGTAGCATGACCCGCCACTCACCCCACAACACCTGAGTCAAAGTTTGTGAATGCTTCAAAAGCGGAGTTTCTAACACCAAGTATCCTTTGTCGTATCCTACTACCATGCTCGCTTAGGTTTATAAAATTGGTAGGCAGATAGATACCTACTGCTACCTAAATAAGTGCCAGTGCTGTCCAGATAAGCCCTTTGAAATCAAAACAAAAGTGGGCGATTTCTTTTAAATGCTTACTGTGTGTTGTTGCAAACAGCATTATTTCGAATAGCCCACTTTTTAGAAAATTTGAACTTGTATAGCTTGCCATTTTTAATCGTCAGCCGGTATAATTCGCCTTTTTTAAAGAGGTTATAGGACGTGTTCTTTTGGAAAGTCGACCATATTTCGCTAATAATAATTCAAAGGTAGAAACAACTGTAGGGCCTTGAGCCTTCCTTGATGACGGAAGAAGACACAATACTCGGGCAAAATGTGTATTGTCGACGAACTGAAGGGTTTGGGGCTACTAGTATGGTCTGGAGGCCAGGCTGTCCATCAGATTTACAACAGCGGAGCCCCTAAGTAGTCCATTATCAAAGCCGAGATTTATGCAACCAAGGTATTAAACAGCCATATTGGTTTGACGGCCTTAAGTTGATGCAAAACACAGTGCTTCAGTTGTTTGTGTAACTTTGCGTTTTGGGACGCAGACACTAAAGGACACGGCCATCGTAAATCCACCTAGTGACATGGCCTATGGACCATGCCAATAGCCCCTCAGTCCGTCTGGAAGTCTCGACGCACTACATTGGTGGGAGTGGAAAGGGAACTTACTCATAAACGACGGCTACTTCGACTTCTATTACTCAATGATATATCCTGACGTGAGGAAAGAAGGGTATTTGCCACGAATGGAAGAATCTCTGGCGACCCCTAACAAGGCTTGAAAATGACATCTGCCTTCGACAACTACCCTGGTCCAGTTTTCTACAGGAATGCCATTAACAACCGAAGCGACACTTGCCTTGAACCATTCCGAAAAGTCGGCTACGGAGCTGTGTGTAGTGCCTGTGTGAAGGTGTCAATAAATGGAACACGCGGTACTTTATCCACCTCTCTATCAGCTGGATAGAACTCAGGGGGAAATGGCTGAGCAGCACCGAAGTGAGAACGAAGTGGCAAGGAGGAATAGGTGCGAGGCCTTCTTCTAATGGAACTTTTATGAGCCCCCTTCTCTACTAAACGATTATGCTTTTAGGCCTGTGTTCTTACGACTATCGATGGACATGTATGATGGCCTGCACATCCCCCCTCCCCCAGTACAGTTCGCAAACAGGAAGAAACCCCAGGCCCAGTGTAAGTGCCAAGCGGGATTAGCGACGCTGCAGTCGAATATATCCTCAGTTGCGCGTAAATTTGATGACTGGTGCGATTGGTTTGTATGGCATGGACTACACTGTGGTGGTCGATGTGGGAGGAGAGGGACTGTGTAATACAACTTTTCGTTTTAGTGACGTAGACACTGAAGGCCACGGCCATTGTACGCCCACCCAGTGACGTGGCCTCCAGATCATGCCGGTAGCCTCTTGGTCCATCCTAAAGGTGGTAGAGATGGCCTCTATGTTCAAAATATACTTGCAAATCCGGAAAAAGATCGATGGTCCGTAAAGTGTTGTCCTTTTGATTTGGGGGAGCATAACTTCCCTCCAGCAACACAAATGAAAATCAGACTTACTAACACCCAGTTCATTGGCCGCGGCTGTGAAGTGTGATTTATTAAAGAAGATTATACCCTTATGATAACACCGTCGCTGACCACTCATCCTGTATCCGCTTTCGCTTTCTAAATTGGTAAGAGATTCTAATTGTGATCTGCAATATCAATTGAAAGCCCAGGACTCAACTGGAAAATAAGTCACTTCTTAGAATCAGCAATCAAAATCACTCATTTAAAAGGTTTTGGATGCTAATAAATTCATTTTTAATTTCTACAAATGTCTATTTAAATTTTGGTGATGTCCTTATTCGCTGCAGGCGTTATGCTGTGTTTCACACAGTGGAGAGGTATTCCGTTCCCCTTTTCTTTAGATCGAATTCCAGGGGAAAATGGAAAGAAGCATCACAGCAGAAAAGCAGATGAGAAATTGTACAACTTTTGTCCCAAAGCGATATAAAGTCGTGTACCGACTTGACCAAGAGAATTGAACTCTTAACCGCTGGGCCCTGACTGAACAAACCCTCGTAACGATGAAAAAAACTGCAGACACCGTAAAGGCAAATTTCCTGGTGCCAAATTTTCCGATCATTCCCTCCGTATAAACAGGAAGTCAACCTGAATGTTGAGAGAGAGGTTTAGCTATGAAGATGGTTAGCACTTCTATCTACCTAACTTATCGATGTCTAGTTTTCCAAAGCTTCTATGAGAGAGCAAATTCGGACTGAAAAATTGAGCAACTCATCCAAACTACAGAGAAAAATGCACTTTGAAAAGTAACAAGCATCTAGCAAAAAGATGCGCATGCTGCCTTGCACCCTCGCCAATGACCAAAAACAAGAATTTACCTGAAAAACTGGAGAAATTTTGCAAGAGAAGCAGGAAAAGGAAAGGGGGAACTGGAAGTGAAATTTATAGCACCAGTGTGTGTGTGTATCCTCACACGCTAAAAAGGCTGATAGAGAGAAAGGTAATAATAAAACGTTTGCCTTCGCCGCCTCTGCATCAGTGTGTCATTCGCTTGTCAGTGGAGTCTGTCTTCACTAGTTCGGTACTGCCACGCTTCATCATCCTTCCTGGGAGGCGTCCGACCTTGGGGGCGACTGCGGTGGGGGAAAAGGATCTTATGGAGCCTAGTGACTCTTCCGACACCGATGTCGTGGCGGTATTCGTGGTATTGCTAGTGGATGAGGAGAAGGCAGAAGAATCTGAGGCACTACTAGCGCTCTTTGAGACCGAAGCGCTACTACCATTCTTCATTCGTTCTAGTAGAGTGGTATCGCTCTCGGATATTGCTCTGGAAGGGAGAATCGGCTGTTTGAAGAAACAGAGGGTAGAATCGCCCACCAGTTGCTGCGGGTGTCTTATCACACCATCGGAGTTGGCAACAGATTCAAGGAAGGGGCGGCGGGAAACCTCGCCGCAACGTTTTATGGCGCGGTTGGTGATGTAGGAGTGGCATTCGTAGGAGGTTAGGCGGTTATAATCATATTTGCGTGGAGGCAGACCGTCCAGTGAAGGCCCTGTGTTGGAGTGACATTGCAAGAAACCGCTGAGGACGTCTTGATTTACTGGGTTCGGCTGCTGCATTGCGACCATTTTGGCCTGCAACGAGAAGAGGGGAGGACTTTTACGTGACTCATTTCTTTATTTTTACTATCCACTGCCTGAGACAAATGAATTCACGTTTCCTCCTTTGTCTCCTACTATGAATGTTCGTTAATCTAACAATAAACAGAGATGGTTTGTCGAAAGAGAGTAAGTGAACTCTATGCAATTGAACATGAAAGCTTGTTTTCAGTATCTCCACATTGCATATGGCTACCGATCTAAATGAGTGAGATTAGAAAGTCTTACACTCCAACTACATTTCTTAAGTAGTCAGCACGAAACATGACATCCGACTCTGAGTGAACTCACCAAATTTTAGCATACAAAAGTAGGTAACGGATTTTGCCCAACTGTGATGTAAATAAGCAAATAGGACTAGCCTTGTTAGTACGGACACAGAGAATCTTATTGCCTCCAGAGATATCTCACCTTTTGCTGCTGAATTTCGTAAATCCAACCCTTGAGGTCCTTCCCATCACTTGAAAATAGGTAGGCGTCCACGACCAAACCGAGATCGTTAGTTACGATTCCAGCAAACGAGTTCGGATCTGAGAAGGTCAAACAAGGGACAGGGATTTAATTCATTAAAGTCCTAGTACATTTGGCTGCAGTAAATTTAAAATGACTTGCGACAAAACATAAAGGATTAATTGAGCTCACTCGCTTGTTCCATTTTACCATTCGCTTTTTCTCAGCAACGTTCAACAAAATTACGTTACCCTTACCATCCCATTTATTTTGGATTGTCAGGTTGTTAAGAAGGATGGGAGGTCGGTGGACGTTGATGCATCTCCTTTTGACAGAGTGCTTGCAAATGAGGATCATGTCGGAGAGTAGAATGCAGAGAGCACTGGAGATCTGTTGTACCAAAAAAAATACTTGACCATCCACCTCCGATACACACGCTTTACGGGGTGGATGGAATATTCCAGTCACCTATGCAAACCTTTGCTAACCCTGAATGCATTTACTGAAAGCCCTGCACTGCATTGAGTTCTTAAAACACATTTTTCGATGTTACTTTAGCAGAGGAAAGTAGTTCTCTATGTTATCAGCCGTAGTTCTGAAAGAATTTTTAACAAACACTGCACAAAGTGATGAGACGGGGGTTGAAATAGGCCTCCAGAGCGATTGTCAAAGTTTTAAATAATGGAAAAAAAGCGAATGTAAGACATTCAGATTAAAATTTTTATCTGGAATATTCACTGAGCTACTTATCAAAGTTTCGACATAAAAAATGTTCAATTAATAATTTGACACTTGCAATTCAGTTGCCTCTGGACTTCCTCGCTGTTGAAGTGATACTCGTTCGCTATTGCGATAAAGCGGTTTCGTATTTTACTCGTGTTCTCATATAATACTTTGGTGGTTTGTTTAACTCTCGGTTTCGGCAATAGGGTAACTTGGAATCGCCGCTTTTATATCTCTGCCAGGCGGTCTGACCTCCGGGCCATGTCAGCAGCCCCCAAACCCTTCAATACGTCTATAATACATATTCTGCCCTTGCATTATGTCTTCTCTCATCTTCAGGGAAGTCTCGAGGCGCTACACTGGTGACATCGAAATGCGGACTTAATCCTAAAGGACAACTATTCCCATTTCTAATAATAAGTGATAAACCTTCACGAAGCAGAAGTGCATATGCTGTGGATGGGATAATACTACGATCCCTAGCAGAAGGTCCGAAATTGACGTCTACCTTCGGAAACCACTCCGGACTCGTGGTCTACAGGAATGCTATTTACAACTGAATTTACACTAGCTAAGAAACATTTGGAAATGTTCGTTACGGAACTTGTCTACTGTACCTGTTTGGAACTATCAATTAGGTGAACACGCGATGCCTCCCACCTATCTACTAGCTGGATAGAACCCAGATGGGTAAGGGCTGGGGAGCATTGAAGAGAGAACAAAGTAGTACGATGGAACAGATGCAAGACCTTATCCCAACGGAACTATGTTGAACACCGCCCTTTATTATATGACTCTCCTTTTGGGTCAGTGTTCCTACCACTAGCGATGGGCATGCGTGATGGCCACCACATCCCCCCTCCCTCTAATATAGTTCTTAAACAGGACGAAACTCCAAATCCAGTAGAATTAGTAAGAGGGATCAGTGAGATAGTTAGGTATCCTGTCGGTTTCGCCCAAATTCGGTGACTGGCACCGCGGGCTTGTGAGTGGTTTTTCGAGGCACTGATTATGTTATGACGGCTGACGCAGGAGATTGATCAATGGGAGCGTTGGCAACGACACTTAAAGGGGGAGGGGGCTGTGTGATGCTTTAATCGGTTCCGGTAACAGGCCGCTTAGAGGCTCTGCTCTTGTGCCTTTATCAGACGGCCTGGCATCTGGCTATGCCAGTAGCCTCCTTCCCTTCTGTACGTCGATAATACATATTCTGCCCGAGTGTTATGTCTTCTTTCGTCTTCAGGGCTGTCGAAGGGAGCCAAACTTACATTAACTACCAAAAACCTATTACTTTCAAGTTTATCAAAAACGCAGTAAAAATAATTTTTATGGTGACAAATCAATGGCCGATAAAACGCCGTACCAGTGATCATCATATCCCGTCCTTAAGCTTCTCGAAACACCTTGGGACTTCACTAGTGATCTTGTGATGTAATCCGTTGAACATTTAATTCGTCATTCCTCGAAAATATTCCTATCAGGTTTCATATTCAAAATAAGTGAACTAAAACAATTGATTTCAATAAAAGTAGAGAAAAGAGTAGTATCCGAAACCGCTCAATTTTTAAGTCCAATTTACTGGCCGATGACCCTCCCTTTGACGGGTGTCTAAGTTAATTATACGTTCTCATGATGCAAAGGTATTCATCACTTATTCTCGGTAGCAAAGCTTTTGCTCACTTTTCCTCCTGTATACTTGACCTTGGCCTGGACTTCAGCGATTGGTTTTCGTGTGCGCAACCGTCCGTTAATCCTCATTGGCTGACGCAGAATGGACCTAATATCAGCCGACCCCGCAGGCAACTCCATATTGAGTTCGGATTGGATAGAATCGGTGGTGGTGTATCTTTCGATTCGCTGGATGAATTCGTTAAGTTTTGTCCTGGATTCCTCCTTGGGCTGATTGACATCAACCTCCTTCACGAAATCTTCCACTGCTTCTAGCTGAGTGTAGTAGATATTCATTTCGTAATTCACTTTATTTTATTCCTCAAAGGACTAAATTTCACAACGCTTACCATTTCTGTCAGGTCTGAGGTTTCATATTCATCAGTGGTAGTTTCCTTAATTCGTCGAATAAGAATGCCATATCGGGTTAGCCTCTGGAAGGGTTGTGCCAGCAAACCGCTCAAGCTTTCTCTGGAGTTCAGGGGATTGTTGGATCTCGTCCACTAACAAACCGAGTGAAATAGATAGTAGTGATGTAGTTTTTAGTTAACTGAAGATGTCTGCCAGTTTTTGTAATCACGGATTAACTAAGGACGTTGTTTTGATTATGGAATTCACACTGAATTAATGTATGTCAACTTAATCATTCCATAAAACACTTTGTAACAAAGTTTTCACACAGATTTAAAAAATGAAATGTGCATCGGATTTGACCTTTTCTAAAAAACACTCAACACACCTTGTGGTAGATGGAAAAGAACTTGTTGTTTTCATCCAAGTATTTGATATTGGAAATGAGGGTGCCGTAGGTCTCCAGAAAATTGATGTAGGGATGGAAGTAGCTTGCAAACTGAAAATAAAACACTGAAAATTACTACAGTTTGAGAAATTCTAGCGAACGAAACAGAATCTTTAAAAAATGCATCCGGGTAGAAATTACGTTCCTCATTCTACCATTTGCTGGCTAAATGTCATCGCTGTGGATGGCTGAATATGCAAACGCGCCCAACAAGAGGCTTATTATAATCCCATTCAGCATCGCTCCTTAAAAATACTTCATATTATGTATTTTTGCTGAATAATTTACTTTTAAAAATACCCACCATAGAACATCATTCATCCTTAACGAAAAAAGGAGCATGATATTCTGCAACCGAAACCAAAATTAAAATAAGAAGCTTTCTCTCACAGATGGAGGATCAGCTAACTACCACCTCTTTCGTTTAGCGATTAAAGTAGTAGAACAACCAAGTAGTGTCAGGTGCTACGCAATGGAGCATTATTTCATCTTCTGCCAGTTTGTTTTTTGCTCCCTATGCGGCCATGACGCTACTAGGATAGAGCTAAGGTAGTCTCATCTAAACTACTCTTTCGACCCTTCCGTGCCCTAGTAATAAAGATGCTTCGACGGGGATGAGTAGGGCAATAGAGTTCTACCATAGTGTTTTGTGATTCCATTTGTTTATTAATATTGGGGAACGAGAGGATGCAAAGGGTCATACTAACCTGAGAGAAGGCCTTTGCCATGCTTCGAATGCAAAATTTCACATCAATCGCAGTTTCATTAGTGATCCCCGGCTCGAAGCAGTCCGTCCAAAACTGATGATTCACCTTATATATAGTACCGATATTTCCAAAGATGTCTTCAAACGAAGGGGCTGTGAAACCAGGAAAATCATACAGGGAAAGGGTGTTGAGATTGCTGAGGGAGGAGGTGCAAGAGGTGAGGTCATGGCTCCCACGACCGCGAAACCGTCGATGCATATGAGATCCAGCGGTGCTGGCAGTGGGAGTGCTGGGACCCAGCTCAGTGGGAACAATGGGATCCATGGTGGGTACCATACTCAATCGATTGAGGGAACCACTGCGGGAGGCGTAATTATGAGATCCGGTGGTGGATTTTGTCAGGTCAAGGTAAACGGCGATGTGAACCTGTTGCAGCAAATAGAACAGTTAATTGATGAATACTATCAAAATTCAATGCAATTTAGTAATATCTTCATTATTTAATCTATAGGTGCTCATATTGAAGTCAGTAGCAATTTAAAGTTGAGCAAAAAAGCAGTTCATTTATTTAGCTCTAAATGAATTTCGGGTCATCGGTAAACACTTTTGCTTGACGAACTGTTGGAAATAGCAATTTAAGATCAGTGGATGAAGTGGTGCAGTGGGGCTGCACCTGCTTTAGTTGTGTACTTGACTACGTAGGACTTTTGAGTTGCACGTGATTTGGTCCACACACCGTCGGGTTGGCGCCTGATCGTTCATTTTGCCTTACCAATTATCTTTACACTCCTTCCAGGATGGCGTTACGGAATCAGTGGGAAGTAGCTCAGGAATAGCCATAATCCATTCCAAACACGGTACTAATTGGCATTCATCAATAAGAAATCGGTCAATGATGAGCCATCCGGGTCTTCACAACCAATTGACCGATATAATTTGAGTTTCTAAATTTACAAACGTTTTGTTAGGCTGGATTTATGTGTTTTAACCGACAAATGACAGAAAATCCTAAGATTTTAACTCTTAGTGAAATCAGGTGACTGTCTTGTAGGAATCTGGCGCCAAGGGACCAAGAATAATTAGTGAAGTGACTATCTGACCTCCTGCGTATTTTGAATGTGATGTTAGAGCGGAGGCTAGAGGAACCCCTTTTTAGCTAGAATTTGTGTCAATGGGTGAAAATCAGTTCTATCGTTTTGTGGATAAGTGAAGTAGCTCTCTGCCTCATTGTTAGCGTTCACTTGGGATGTTGTGTTGGATGACAAAAGCCGGGACGGTATCTTGCATGTGACAATATTGAAGGTGTTTCGAGCAAGAACACACGCACACCGATAAAATGGTGGTCGATAGTGGGAGGGTAGTGCACAAGTAGTTGCGCACTAGCAGTGGCAACTGAACCGAAGTAAGGCACTTTGCGTGACGTTGGATTCGTGCCACCTACCCCAACGAGGGAAAACAATGCGCCAAACATGAGAGGTTGTACAGTAGTGACAGAAAGTTTAACATATTTAGTGGTTGCTAAAGTTACCGAGATTGTGATATGTCACCGTTAACTCTTGTAACGAGCATAGCCTCGAGAGCTCTGCGTCATGTTTAGAGTTCGAATAAACCTTAAAGAGAACTGTAGGAAATGGTAAACGGTATGGTAGACTCGGATAGCTGGTGCCTCTCTGGCTTGGGCAAACATGTTGAGGCCCATGCAGGTGACCGCAGCTCTTCAAATAATTCGTCATTTAAGCCGACTTTTCTTGGAGAAGAGATCGGTCTACAAATCGGATTTGCTGTAAAACATCGACGAATGAAATCCGACGATACAGTTCGCCAGAGGTAGACCCACTGAAATCTAAGATGTGCATGATTATCATGGAATTTAGAGAACCTCTAATGTAATGGCTATTCCTTCCATGATATTCTTCTTCATTTCAATGTGGATTTCACTTCACTTTAATACTGTTGGAGTGAGTAATGCCGGCGAGTAATTGCTTTAGGTGGTGAGTACATGGCTTTAAACACACTGGAGGCTATGACATTGATTAGCTTTTGTTTCAACTATGACGCAGTATTATTGCTTTAATGTTACAGCTGGTAAGGTCACCACCTCGGTGTCATGATAGCTGTGTTTGTGCCTATGCCATCCTGGGTCAGTAACAAACCATCTTTTAGAGCGACGTGTCTCAATGCACCATCTCATTGCACCATCTACTACTTTTCCTGCGGGGTTTTTTAAAAAAGGCGTCTTCTCTCTCGTCAGCCCTCTCCTGCAACCGATGAAATAAGACTTAAGGAAAGTTCGGTCCACTGAACGATTACAAAAAGTAGGCGATTTAGTTTCCAAGAGAAAAAGGAGAAGAAAAATTCAGTCAACCACCAACATATTTGTAGTGATAAGTTACGATGCATGCTTCTGAATGGTTTTAACAACCCTAACCACCTTGGGAAATCAAGAACTTTGCTTAAATGATCACATGATCGGACTGCAAAACTAGCCTGTAACTAACAATGTTATCGCTCAAAGGTGTATCTGCCTAGACTTCGGTTATACCGTCCAAAAGCGGGACTAATTCTTGTTAAAATGATACGTACACAATTGAGCAGTTGAAATGCGATTGTTACAATTGTGAGAAACAAATTCCAAACAATGGTAACACACATTCGCAATGTGAAAGGAAAACACAAACAGTCGGGGATATCGGCCTAAGGAGGTGCGGTCCTAAAGTCACTTAGTCAGGATGCCATGCTGTGGTCTGATGTTGCTCTGCAGCCTCACCGAGGTAAGATGTAGGCATTTGATTCCCTGCTTGTGATTAACAAATGTACAAATCTGCGTGTGTATGTGTGTGCCGTGCTCTGATTAGGCGGCATTTTTCATGTGATTCCAGAGCTCCTCTCTCTCATCCATTGCATTGTGCGCCATATCAGCAGCCTCGGTTTTCTTCCACATTTACTAAATTTCTAAATCACTTTTTCTCCAATTAGAGGTACCTTTGGTCCCCTAAGTGGGCGCCAGCTTGGAAAAGGCTTTAACGAATAAAAATCAAGCGGTTTAGGCACCTACGAGGAGGGTTTAAATAAATCACTAAAACGAGCATTTAGGGGAAGTTCATGAGGCAGACTAAAACTCACATCTATCAGCATCTCTAGTGTTTTTATGTAACAGGCTTCGGTATAGAGGAGCTCCATTACGGCGGATAGCTGCAAGTCCTTGGCTTTCTTACTCAAATCCTATAAAATAATAGAAAAATATCAAATAAAAACCACAATGATATTCAAAATTAGATTGTAACCCAGGGCAGTTACGTTAGGATTTACAACAGTGTCCTGATTTTCTTCTACCATGAGCTGGTTCCACATTTTCTCAATGACCGAGAAATCATGACGTTGCAGGTTCTGTGGAAAAACTGCCAGCAGATTTTGTGGAATTTTTGGTAGATTCCCTTTTTCAAAGTCTTTTAAGCGATTCTGTAGTCTATCCGTTTGCACCTAAAACACAACAGAGGAGAGGATCGCCCTCGGAATAAGAATAGGCAGAAGGTAAATTGAAGGAAGGATAATTAAGGGGATGTTCTAATGAGATGATGGTTAACTGAACAAAATAATAATGATGATGTTAGGATGACGTGACAGTGGATGCGACCTACCATCAACGAGCCTATCTGATCATAGGAGCGCTCACGTCGACGTATATACGTCGGAGGTCTCTGCCACAAATTATTTCGACTATGTGATTACTCGTACAACACGGGGGTGAAAAAATGAATATTTACGAGTGTCAGCATTTCTTTTAAGCTTACTGTAGCCTGAGGATTACACGCCGCGTTGATATCAGGAGTAGAGCGAGCGAGCATCTGTCCCGTTTGCCACCGAACAGAGGCTAAAATTGAAATATTACGACGTAGGTAAAACCACAAAAATCAAGCAATGGCAAACATTCAAGGGACGAATTTTTATGCTCCTCTCATTTTTGATTCTCGTCTTTGTGAATCAGATGGGAGGCAAGCATTTGGATAAGTGGTCACATGTATCATCACAGCGTTAGGTTCCATAAAGAACTGAACTCCAATAGACCTAAGCTTGTCCGTCTTTCGTTGTAGGAACTTTCAGTGAATAAAACAATTTCCTGTGAAATGAGCACAATTTCATGCACTTGATCTTGGTGGAGTTTAAACTAGGACTTGTTGCTTTTTATTTCTACAGGAAGGTTTGGTAGATAGACAGACAGACGGATGAATAGACAGGCAGATCGACAGATAAACCCATCAAGGATGGGCAGATGACTGGATGGTTCTATCTGCTTATAAAACCGCGCTGCACTCCGTGTCAAAATGGTGTTATTGCTATTGCTAAACTTGACTCAAAGTAAGCAATTTTCCTTGATAGTAGTAGAATTCATACATGGTGTGTCGATTACGGCATATTCTTCAAAGCACCTTCGAAGTAAGTTTTCTGGCACACATTAACATCGTCATTGACTAAGGCGTGACATTTTTGCACCCACCTCTGCGTCGAAAGGTTTCCCTTAAGCCCACTTCTCCCTTAAACAAATTAGGCCTAAATCTTAACAAGCTAATCACGTTGCATCCAGCTTACAACCGATTAAGCCAGCAGGCATGCATAATTGATGAAATGAACTTTAGGTGGAATTCTTGGAAGAAATATAATGGTAAAAGAAGTCAAACTATTCAAACTTGCAGTTGAAGTGCTTTCAAATTTCTAACTGGGCTGATGTTGAGCCGATTGCAAAGTTATCTCCAAAAGATGGCATTATTGAAGGCGTTTGAAAGGGACGCAAGCTGAGTCACGTCTAATTTATGCGTCTTGGAGTGAAATAGGATTTAAAAGTGACAGTCAGAATCCCCCTGCAAAAATTAATAAAATCAAATGCAACTCCACGATGATCTCGGACTAGACAACAATGAAGTTTTGTCAGCATTTCTGATTTAAATTGTGTTTATTGGAGCCTAAACAAAATTTGATAAAACGTAGAAGATTGGTGCAAAATTCAACGAAAAGTGGTACAACCGTAAAATGAACAACACGAAAATTTCCTTAAATCCCAATTTCACAGCCCCTAAATCTACCATAAAGTTACCTCTAAATGCTGGAACATTTACCGTATTTTGGAGAATGCATGTAAAATGTGATGAAACTTCATATCGGCAATCAACATATAAAGTTAATTATTCCATTTGATTATCATTTCTGACAGAAATGATGGTAAGTTAACCACTGACTTCTATCACATGTAAACAGATCCGAGCCTAAATTGATAGGATTCCTTTCGCAAATCAAAAAAACCTCACCAAAATTGCGTCTAGGTTGTCTAGGCGTAAAGTCAAACATTTAGGAAGTAGAAATTTGCCTTTGTACTTTTACTTACCCTCAGAAGGGAAAACCTGTTCAGGATATGCGTTATTGAAAATGGACCTCCTCTCAGGGGTGATCGGTTTAGAGCCTTTTGAACGATATCGAATACACGGCGAGTGAAATCCTGTGGGAGATTGGGGAGGTTCAGAGGAGCTGGGGCAAGCGTTAGCACATCCAGGCTCCATTTTCGTCCCGGAGTCGTAATCCCTTGACATCTGCGGAGGGTTCGCCTTTCTGCTCGCTAGTATCGTCTTACCAAAACTGTTAAAAAAGGAAATAGACACTTGTCGTTGTGACTTTAGCCAGTCATTTTGCTAAATAAATCACCATTTGTCAAAGACTGGATTTTCAATAAATCCAAAATTCTTCAAAAGAACTTGAAAATGACTTTCAGTTACCCCTACCCTATCGGCCACTAAGCAGGAATGGTCAAAGGAGAAGGAGTAACCCCCACCCACAATCATGCGTAAATGGATTATTCAAGTTTTTAATGCCCATAAAGGGAAAGGTGATACTCTTCTGGACGCATTTCTTTGCATAAAAATCATTCTATATCCTTACACAAAAAATACTAAAAGTGGGTATAAAAGGAAGTAAGTCTATGGCAGAAAAAGGAACCGAGGGGAAAACTTCATCTCAAATCTTGAAACTCAAAAACAGGAAACGAAATCCTAGCCAATGACTCGCCCATGTGTTGCAATGACTGCTCTTCAAGCGCGCCCAATTTCCTTACCGAGTAAGGTGGTGTGAGTGCAATCCACGGTGTGCGTGTGTGAGCGCCAATGCAAATGCGTGTAGGTGCGTGCGTGCATGCGTGCACTAGCCGATTAGATTCTGAGAGGAGCATTAGACCTCACTCCTATACCGCTACCTAAGGCAATCGCGCACTGATGTGGAGGCAGAAACAGATCACTGGGCCTACTGAGGAGGCCACGACTTCAGGGCTCTACACTACAAAACTTTCTCAAGATATTTTTGCTTCCAAATAAGGCACCGTACGCTGGTTGTAAAAAAACCAAACATTAAGCTAGTAAAGATTGACACTGGTTCTTAATTATACACCCGTAGAAGGACCAGTGCTCCCTTCCTTGCTGTAGGTGAAAATATTACAGCGTGAAAGGGTTTTAAAATTAAATGAATGAAACCTTTTAATATTAAAAAGGGACACGGGAAACGTTAAGTGGTGGAATTTTCGAATGCTAAATGAACTTTAATTCATGCAACTCCACTTTGCGTCGGTGGTGCACATTGCGTTAGAGGGCACACCAAACTACTGGTAACATAGTGGTTGTTGTTAATTTACTTAACTGAAGCCCATCAGCACGCATCTCCTTATCCGAATAGTTATGGTAAACCTCTAGGTAAAATATGTGTTTTCTGTTTCCAGAGCCATTGCCTTCTTAATGCTAAAGGCTTATTGCAATGAGTCACACTCCCACAGTCTTGCCTTAAAGTAGTTTCTTGCAGACCTTTTGATGTCAAGGTCAAATGTAACACAGCATTAAGAGCATTGAGTCAAGTCAGACAAATATTTACGTCCACCTACAACGGCAACAATACTCTTATGGAATTTTTAAACATACATTGTCGATATTTTGGTTAATGCTTTCTTGACATTAAGGGAAAAATTCATCGACACCGATCTACTGCATTCCCATTGAAAACTGCAATACATTCCAAATCGTGTAAATGTGTCCTAACGGCTTTGCAACACCGATGATTTTTTAAATCCGACCTCGCTACTTAGCTCTAATTTGGTAAAGTGCCCACGAAACGAGGGCACGAACCATGCTAAAGCTACTAGCTCACTTATTGCTAAAAGATGTCACAACTCTGTCCGATGTATTAAGGAAAGTAGGCGTGAGGTTCGACTGAAATCGCACTCCGCAATACAAACAGGTGCAAATTGTGGTTGATACGATAATTGGTCGATTACGCCACCGCTTGCAACCCTAAAACCGCTAGGCAATTCTCAAGATCGCGACAGAGGGCACTATAGTCAGTTAAAAACATCCCAACAAGGAGGTGGAGGGGGGGGAGTGAAGAAGCGAAGTGAAACAGTGGTTATCGTTCACTTATAAAAATTGTTTTCGTGTAATTGTGCACCAAAGTTCAATAACCGTGGCAAGTGAGCATTTGTTTAAAGGTTTTGAATGAAATTTAAGGCGTTAATTGGCCAATTGCGACACATAAAAACTTTACAACACCTCCAACGGAGGTAAAGACACATTACCACAAGAATGACTGTTATTTCAAGCGCGCTGAAAATGTACAATGTTAAATAGTCCAGTTTGTACTCGATAGGTTTCGGCAGAGCTAATTTATTGAAGAAGTGTCCTTCAGTCAAATATGCGCCATTCATAGTTCTTTTTTGTCAATCTAACTTCAGTAGTCCTTCACCGTAGTTGCCAAAGTGCTTTAAAAGCTAAGCGCCTACAGAAGGCTAAATGCTCATGTAAAGCTACATTATAAAGATTCGGGTGAGTGTACGATCTATTTCTAACTTCGCGGGATCTAATAGGTCAGTGAGTTACTACGACTAATTCCAGATTAACCTCTAATTCAGTGGAGGCCATTCAGTCAGTTCGCTTAAAATCAATGCTGATGAATTTGGAAGCAGAAAACTGACTTGATGCAAATACCATCTTGAGGTTGCTTCATTGATAAAATCTCCAAGTGAAATTACAACTTCTTTGTTTTTTAAAGTCCTGCTGTAATTGGTTTTAGTAATGGACCACTTACGAGCTCCGCGGCTGCGCCCCTGCCGGGCGACCTGGCCTATAAGACATGCCAGTAGCCTCAAAACCCTACTATATGCCGGCGTTGCATACTATGTCCGAGTGGCATGTCTTCTTTCGTCTTCAGGGAAATCTCGAGGCACCTATGCAATACGTTTAGTTCAAAGGGATGAATTAGTTTGGGAAGGAAAGACACGAAATCAAGGTGATTGATGTTGCGTCAGAGCGGCAGTAAAACGTCTGGGGTAAGATGATCAAGTCGTCTCTGGGGAGTTTAACTGTTGCACTGTTTTTTCATGTTCAAATTTAGTACATTCGGCCTAAATGCAACATATCTACCTAAGGTTGGGTCAGGAATCCTCACAGAGGTTCCATTCTCGGTTTCTCTCAACAATTTTTAACACAGCTCGAATGAGCATACATCCATCAAAGAATGACCACAGTTTCAACCATAAAGTAAGGTCAAATAAAATTTTGATTCAGAACAGACTGCAGGACATGTTCTCACAGTATCTCTGTGTGTGATCATTTAGACTTTGTGAGAAATCAGAAATCTAATGATCAATTCTGCATTGCATCCTTTTTATCAATAAACTTTCAAACCTATGAAAAAGTCAAACACACCGAAGTTTGGTTAGGTAATGGAATTTTACAGCGGTGCAGTCAAAGAAGGCAAAAACCCAAAACAATTATGCTAAGAGCTGGTAGTGCACCCTTCCTGCATATAAAAAAACCCTTTCAAAAGTTTGACAGGCGTAGCCATTTAACAGCTCCCACGATTAGAGATTAGGAGATTGTGCAAAATATATTTTTCTTTAATGACCCACTTAAAAGGATTGGTTTTCCCCATCATCGTAACCTTGTACTCATTTAACTTGTTCCAAGAACTGGGCTTACGGAGAGAGAGAGAGAGAGAGAGCAGAATTTCAATCTAAAGCGAAGGAGTCGACTAACTTTCTACGCTTAGTTGTCGGAATAAGATCATTCTCATTCACTTGAAAGGGGAACAATTGAAGCTCCTCGAGACTTCTTTAAAGGCGAAAGAAGACATCATACCCAGGTGGAATTTGTATTGCTGACCTACAGTAAGTGTTTGGGAGCTACTGGTGCAGCCCAGAGGACGGGTCGCCCCGCGGAGGTACAATGGCAGAGCTCCATGTGACCCGGTACCAAAACCGAGAGGTAAACAAAGTTACCGTATTATAGAAATAGAAACAGTGAAACAGGTAAACAATATAATTATCTCATTAACTGACACTTCGTTCTAACGAATTTATGACCCTACAATCTGCTAAATCTCTTTAATATTTAAACCCGTACTAACGTAACACATTCCAATGGCAAAAATCGAATTATAGGTTACCATGCGAACATGTGCAATGCTCACCCTACGTCAGAACGGCAGAAAAGAACAAAATTGAGCACCACTCTACGAAAAATGAGGTATTTATTGCAGTACGGCTGGATGTATGTAAGACTGGCAATCGATTATGCAATAACACTAATCCATTAATGCTACCTAAGGGGCGTGGTGCTATTCAATGGAGAAAAGTTTTATAGCGGCTGTATAGTGCAAGTTATGCAAATTAGAAGGGCTTCTTTCCTAAAATGCATACAAACTCCTGTCCTAGCTCCCAGGCTTTCTTCACGATAGGACTTCAATCCTCTAAAAGTGTACAAGACATCTCGATTCACAATGATGATCTGGACAAAGCAGTAGTCATTTCAAAAGGCAATTTGGGTGCAATTTTTAGTTGAATAACATGTTTGGATCATAATTAAACTAGCCGAATAAATAGTTTTACTTTGCCTCTCTTCAGATTCCAATTTGCATTTAAAAATGCTGATTGGTCATTTAAAATTCACCCAATGATCTGTTAAAGTGCAGAATAAAAACGGCATCAGTTTCTAGTATGGCTTCCGGTACAAAAAAAGCATGCGATATGTGGTTCTCGTAGGTTAATCAGTGTTCTTTCACTTTCCTAAAGTTTACCTGAAACATTTTCCTTCAAAACCAAACACATCAAGTGAGATTGTGCACTTTGCAACCAATTTTGTTTTCTCCCGAAAAATCAAATTTTTAGAATCACATGGAGAAATGACTGTTTTAAATCACAAGGAGAGAGTAAACACAGGATTTCGAGGCCACAACTTCGGTGCATTCACTCCATGTTTGGCTTTTATCGATTTATCGATTCATCTATCGACAAGTATCAGCAGTCGGTTGATTAGGTGCGTATTAGAGCGGTTGGAAGGAGGGTTCTTAAATGAGAAGTTATTTTGGCTTAAAATCACTTTACACCTTAAAAACCAAAAACCTATAATTTGAAGAATAATACAAAGGCAGAGCAGAAAATGAGGACCACCTTGAAGGAAAAAAACTTACTCTAAACGAGAAGGGCGAGCCGACGACCTGATGACGGATCCTGCGGAGCTGTCTCTCGATATCGTCATCTTTAAAAGAAATAGAATTTTATTGTAGGCATACATCATGGGAAAAACGTATACACCTTATCTTAAAAATCACCTTTCACTAATTATTTTATCCCACACTCATTTGGGTTGCACGTGTACACATTAAAGTTGATTAAATCAGTTAAATTTACCTTGGTTTTAATAAACCATCGAAATAGATAAAAAATAGAGCCCAGAATGGTATCATTACTTCTATATTTCAACAGGTTTAGTCGATTACATCACTAATGTCATGTCAACCCCGAATTAATAACTTAAAACAGTCTGGGACATCCAGGAATAGTCAAAAATAGCTTTAGGAAAATGACAACTACGACCGCTTCTAGAGTACTCTGGAGATAACCAGGCTGTGTGAACTTGGTTCTACTGTTTGCTATTCTGTGGTTGTCGCTTTATTCCCATGCCCGTTTTCGAAAGGTTCAGTAACTCAAATTAGTTTTTTAAAACTTTTTTATTTTAGCCGTAGCTCACAACCAAATCCTGATGTTTGCAAATCTACTTAAAAATTCAAAATTAAGAGCAATAAAAGATGAGATTGCCTTATAAAAGGGAATTCCCGTGAGCATATTGTGTTTAAAATGGTCACTGTAACCTCAAGCTCAAAGTTGTCCCTAACTCCTACCTTTTGCGCGTAATTATGGTTCATGAGGATGTGTCGCTGTTTTTGGAACCATCCCGTTGAAAATATGTAATTCAAGCAGCACTTAAAATGCAAAACAGAAGCCTTTGTGTCATTATTAATTTTATTGTACTGATTGAAAGTAATTGTTGACGTTGCAGGACCAGAGCCATGACTCTAAATATTAGTGGAGTTTGAAATAGGCTTCCTTCCGGTATTTATCTGGTGATTAGTTAAACTACTTACTTTTCGATTTGCCCCTGTTAAGTTTGTTTTGTTCTCGAATACATTCTCTAAACATCCATCCACCTGAGCCTAGTGCATTCGTCCATCTGCCCAACCAATTCTAGCGACGGGTACCAATTTATGGATTCATTACTCTCGAGAGTCCTTTGTATTTAACTACTCCTCAAGCTTATTTAAACCGCTATTGGGAGACTGTGGCCACAATTTTCTTTTATAATGCATAAAATCGTAGCATTGCCATTTACGCTTCAAGTTAATGAAACCTAAGTGTTTAAATAAGTATAGTCCAAAGTGCCTTGTTTTTGATTTTTAAATTCCATTGGTTGATTGGCCTGACGGGCAACTTACTACTTCTCAAAGTATTTTTTAACAATGCAAATCCAGGTACGGTTCTTGTTGTGAGTTTTGGTCACAAATTTTAAGCACCCTTTTCTTCAGCCACTTCAAAATTTACAATCATAGCTCATAAACTACTTAACTTCATATTGCTTAAGTGATTTGAAATAAGATCTACCAAACCGTTTCTGCTGCTTTTGGTTGTAATGATATTGCTCAAGAACTTTTAAGTTATTTGGTTTGGAGCTAGATGTAGGCGGTGACTACTTGTTCAAGCTAACAGATAAAGGCTCGTTGCCTAGTTCGAATGCATATCTAATAATTGAGCACTCATTGCCCTCCAAATGACAGTAGAGTAGTAAAATACTCATGAAATTAGGGGAAGAAATCTTACAGCCGAGGGGGAATTGTGACGATCGGTTCCTGAATTGTGACGAAACGATGATGGCGATGGAAGCAACGATAAATCCTCCTGATCAAATGGCGAAGTTCTAAATAGATACACACAGGCAAATGAATAAATTTTGGGATACTTATGTTGAGATCTAGCAAATCAGTTTGCTTTTATTGAGAAGGCAATCTAGTTAATTTTTTTCCCTGAAAATCATTTTTTGCTTTGCATAGTTAACGTTTGTATCAATTGATGCACCTCTCAATAGTTGCCTGCATTACCACTGAGGAATGTTCACGTAGAAAAGATGTTGGTTGACATAAGTCAATTTCAATTTTGCCACCTCTAGATGAAAAAAATTAATTACCGACTTGCCTAGTAAATACCAGCTTTCTAATGCAAAACAGAGGCACTACAGCACTTTGTAATCACCAAGTCACATCTCCATTTTTTTAAGCAACGATTTCAGTAAGGAAGTATAAAAACATGTTTTCCATCATAAAAGTGTAACTTTGCAACAAAAAATTGATATAGGCAACTTCCAGCGAGATTTGCCAGCACCAAACTGAAATTCTTCGGCAGAACTGGAAATACGAAGCTAGAATATTCAAATTAAGAGAAGTCAAGTCCTGTGAAAACACATCTTGCAGGATAAACTGCTTCACACAACCATTTAATATGTAAGAAAGTCCTACCGGAATTTCCAAAATCGGGGCTCACTGTATCCAGTGCCCTTGAACAGAGCACCAGGGTGGGGTCGTCGTCTGCTTGAGTACGTCCACATAAACGCCACTACGATGAGAGAATGACCACTCGAGTTTTGCATAACCACACAACTACGCAGCCCAGACAGAGGCCAAAACGCAAAAAACACGCAAATCAAGCTATGCTAGACCGACCGCACCCATTGCTCACTGTGATCTTTTGAACTATATTAAAGGGGAATACTTGTAGGCGAATACAAACAAGAATAATGCACTTCTGGGACCGCAGACACCAACTTCTGATATTTCGATGCATTAGTTACTAGGGGAGAAGCCTGACCTTCCCTTCTTGATTGCTACAGAAATCCAGGCAGTGTTGGTGGCAAATTTATAATAAGCTTGCAACTCCAGTGATCAACAAATGATTTGGGAAAGGTCAGCTATTTTCTTCGTCGTTTGATCCGAAAATTAGAAGTCCTGAAAGAGAGTCTCTTAATGAATGGGTTGTCTGTATCACGTAACCTTTAGCATGCGGTGCATCTTGTAGGGGGAGGATGGGAAAGAGACAATTCTCTTGTAACGGTCGCACGGTAAATTGCGTAACTACCCTTACCTCCTTACTATTTGTTAAAAATAATCCGAGAATTTGATTGTGCCGTTATTCCTTTTGTCTACTAACAATTAATCTCAAAAATCGGATTCTGATCTCTTTCGTATTTCAATTTTTATAACAGAAGGTGGATGTTTATTGACTCACACTTCAGTCATCTCCTGCAAGGCCATTCTGGGTCGACTGTCAGCGATTTCATAGAGGCGAGATCTGTGGCTGGAGCGGCTTGCTCTCCTGCTGTCGTATCCGGGACCAGAAGGGATTCCCCCTAATTGGGCATGTTGAGGATGGTTGGAGAGGACATTGGTAGGGGTCTTGCCATCTTTGTCCTGAGGACTAGACGAGGATGATTGACTTAGGTAATGCCACTGGCTCTCGAGATTTGAAGCAGCCAGCAAGTATGGGCAGGCGGGTCTTGAATTGCCAAAGGGAGTTTGTGCAGGCATCGCAGTGCTGAATTTTGCCATTTTGTCTGACAATGTTCCTGTGTGTGTTTGTGGAAAAAACCTCGAATAGTTGTGAAAGGCAAGTAGTGAAGTGAAAAGTGAAGGCGGTGAGGAGACACTAAGTGAAGCTCCAAGGTTGTCACTTATTGGCGCAAATCGTTGTTATATGCACACACGCACGCATGCACAAACCATACAGGAGAAGGAGGCCTTATTGCTGAAAGAGATGGAGCATTCACTGGCTTGTTGAACTCAACCACCCACGCAAATGTGGAGGCGGGATTATAGAGGGGCACTCTGGCGCTCTTTTGCCTCACTTTCTATCGCTTAGTGAGCAATCTACCTATTGACCTCCATAGCACAAAGGTATTCCAAATTCTAGTGAAAATCCTGGCCTAGTTCTAAGATATTCGGTTAATCTGCCTAATACAGGAGACATGAAAGTACCTTTTTTCAAGCACTTTTAGGATACTGTTAATTATAAAAGAAACTCTACGTCGGTCGCTGGTACTAGGTGGCGATAGATTCCCATCCATTGGGTGAAATTAAAGGAATAAACGGTCAGCTGTAGCATTCAACTTCAGTGCTTGTTCCAAAGATATTCTCGCAGATGATGGTACTACCATTGCCTAACCTAATGTCATTTCATGAGTTTTGACAAGGAATCCCATAGTTGTTAATCTCAGAAGACGAGGCGGGAAGTGTATACTGACTACAATTGATGATCACAGTGGCCTCGTAGTTATCCGTCAATTTGAAGGTGTTCTTGCTAAAGAAGAGTTTATGGCATCTTAAAATACACAAAGTTCATGTTATAGAAAAAGTGTGAAAGATCTCTTTCATTACAATAGTACAGGTTCGTAGGCAAGTTGTTGTTGGTCATTGGGGGGGGGGGGGGGGAAGTTGGCTAAGCAAGCCTCCCTGTGTGTAGAGAAGCCTTAATTGTTGATTAAATGGACATCAACTGCACATCGACATACATTGAACAGTCGCACATGCCATGGTGAATGCAAATGCAGCAGTGGATTTGTGTTTAACACAGTGAATGCTGCATCTTATACTCGGATCGCGCAACACTCATAGGCTCCAACGCATTCACTCCCTCTCCCACTCTAGCTAAGGTCTGGGGCAAGTAGATACTGGGACTAGAGAGCGCAGCCTGCTGCATTCACAGACTAGCGGGTGTATGTGATTCGAAGTGGGATCGGATAGAGACATTGTGGAATAATAATGAGGCGCTTTTTGGGTGACATTACGAGTTCGGCTACTCTTTGGAATCTCTTTGTTTCTATCGGCTATATAATACGGCCAACCGGCTAGAATGCGACGAATGGCTAACATATAACCGGTGTCAGCAGTAATCAAAGGTGCGTAAAGTGTCGAATGACTTTTAAACACCAAACAGGATTGACACTTAATGGCAGGTAGTAACCATTGATGATGGTGACAATGGAATATTGCTGTGCTTGTGGGAGGTTATGCGTACCAAATCTTGAATGCATTGATATGGGTTTACATTTAATGCTTTGTAGTTTCCTCAATTTAAAATCACATCAACTGATGAGTGGTTTAACTGCTGTGAAATTGGTCTTTGACGTAAAGCGGTGCAATGATTTTGCCTCACCTTTCTCAGGAAATAGAATTACTCTTTGTGGCCTTCTCCTGGCCAATCATTAGGGAGGTCAAAATATTGGGGTCCTGGGGTCTGAGTAATTTTCTGACACTTTTTATATTGTGAAATCTAACTTGGTGGCCCTAAGAGATATGTATGCAGAAAAGGGTGGAAGAAGCCTTTCAAGATTTGGGAGTATTTTATTAAAGGAAAGCTTGAAATATGAGTTTGATGCCTCGGATTTAGTTTCTTGGGCTCACATTCCATATAATGGAGTGACTGGATAGCCACTACACACCTCGAGGTCGGTTTCATAACCTTAACTTGGATGTATTTTTCAGAGGGCTTTTTCGCTTCATAAATATCTTTTCCAGGTAAAACTTTGTGCATGGCATCTAAATGCCCCTAGGGTAATACTTAAGCCCGCTTTAAGGTGTAGGACAGGAAAAATGCTTATTTTTGAACACCATAGGAATTCACCACACTTGGTTTAAATTCACCCTTCAATAACATGAAAACACTACTATTGTAACCTTTCTAGTAAGGATTGCATTTTTATGGTTCCGAATAGTTAAAAAACGAGTTAATCTTGTACATTTCTGTTATGAAAGCAATTGCGGATCCCACAGGTATTTACCTGGTTGACTTAAAGGATGTTGAGCCAGTTTCAGTAAAGAGAAGTCTAGAATTGGAACGTTCAATCTGGGTTTACGCCAACGTGATTAAGGTGATTGGTAAGTGGTTATTATTCCATCTATATGCTAGAACATCGCAGGAACTTCTCAACATCATCTGCACCAAATTCAAATATTTTCTTAGAAATGAAGAGCAATTACGCAATGTGGGTGACGAAAGCATCCACTTTGATTTGAGAAAAGTGCCAATGACAAAACGACATTTCTTCCTACCTCACCTCACGATCCGGTCCTTAGGGGTCTCGTGCAATTTGATCTTTACGCCTGCCGTGTAGAATTTTACCTATATCATCTAAACTACTAATCTTCCGAAGTTTCCCCGTGTTAATGCTATTACTTACATCCAGACTAGCGTATGCCCCAACATCCTCAAAGGTAACTTAAATGACAGCAAGCAACTACTTTAACAGGCTCATACCTGTTGATAACAGATTTTCAACAACTGTCTAAATCATGAAAAAAAGTACTTATGAGTGTCTTTTAGTGGAGGGGTTGAGTTAAATACTGAGAAGTAGTGTGGTGGTTGAGTGCTTTGGTAGATCCCACCTATTTCGGTTAGTAAACAATGTCGAGAGTCTGAAACAAACTGAATTGAGGTCAAATAATTCCACCATTAAGTGGATCTAAGGATGTTAGAGCCCCACATATGCATAAAGCCGCCTCTTTCGCGACCCACCACAAAGGGGTCGAGTCGGTGTTGATCAGCGCTTAAGTTCTTGACACAGAGTAAAGTACCTTTGTCAGTTTGTAGGCAGAGAATGACATCGGCATGTTTCCACTTGAACAACTTGGCGCCATTTATCTCAATATGTATCAGTACCACTTGCCGTGACGAATTTAATCTACGCGCAGCGAATCCAAGAGACCGCTTAAAGCTGCACATCAGATCGAAATCGAGCACTTCGATTGGTCATCCATATTTGGAACGAGTGTACAGGCTTTCCTGCACCATCAACCGTCAGCACGTCAAGTTGATGCGGTTGCGGCCTCTACGAGTGGTCATGATGTAAGTGATCAAGGGGTAAACAGACAATTAGGGGCCTTTAATTTGAGCGCCAAATTGTAGCTAGACCTGGTGTACAAAGCTTCCCTTCAAGCATATGCCCTACTACTATTCAACGTCATTTATAAAATTGACATTTAAGCACCAGAAATCTCTTAGAATGTGGAGTTTGTTTAGGGGCAACCAGTACCCCCGAATTAACACCCCAGTTTGAATTTCATCTTGTGCAAGCCAAGTTTTATGGGCTAGTAACGCCACTCATTGGCACAAAAAAACTTCCCCACTGTTCTAGCAGTCCTGCATTAAAAAACTTTTATTCTTTTATTGATAGCACAACTGTGTATTCCCATTCCAAATTCTCATTTTTTTTCCATCGATGTGAAAATCGGTTTTATGAGACCCACCAGCTAATTATTTGTGATTTATATTCCCTGGATTTTTAGAAAACAATTGCACTTTGGGCTACATGAAGCTTTTGATTTTGATTACAATTAAAGGTAATAAAAACAGGAATCTCCACCGTTTTATTGAGACAAGAATATCTACCTTAGAAGTTGTGTTTTACTTCTACCTTTAAGGAGGAACCGATGTGTTTTTGGACATGGTATTTACCAATGAAGTCCAGAGAAAAATTACATCAAATAGTAATTTTTTGGATGACATCGAGAACCAGACCGCAGTTTACATTCTGGCGACAATTTTTTAGAAAGGTTTCAAGTAGCTGACACACTTGTATGGCGTTTTGATACCAGTTCTCTCGCTCCCTCGACCCACTTATTTCAACATTCCTTCGAAACATTTGGCGACAGCTGACGGCGTGAAAAGACCTCGGGCTGGGGACTACGCCATTTGGCAAAACAGCGCCAAGCCACAAAGCCTTGTGACGCCTCTTGGAAGTTAGCCGAATTTGCAAGTTAAAAAAGGCTAGCTAATCAAGGTGATCCACCTCTGCTATCCACCAAATAGTAAGTGATTAGGTGACTTAATCAAAATATCTTCGAGTAAGGATTATTGCAAATCTACAGCCATGCTATTCTACACCAATATTACAAAAAATATAAAGGATTTTCTAATTCTAGCTTTGTTACTAGTTTCCTAACCTTGAAATATCGCGCTATATCGATGTTTGGATCACTGCTTATAATTGGTCCTTTTCTACACAGAAAGATATCTACTTTGCTTCATTTATCTAGGTTCCGTATAACATGGGTCTGAACTTACATGTGCCTATAAGTTGAAGACCAAATTTGGGTTAATTAAAAAGTTAGGCCTTTTTCAATTCCTGTAGTTGCGTGAGTGCACTAAATAACATTTCATGTCTGACAAATTGCATTGCAATTTCAAAGCTTTGTGTAAAATCTTCTCAAAAAAAACATAGTTGCTAACCCTATTCTAAAACTAGTTCAAATGACTGAACATTCTTTCCCTAAAACATCCATTTGTACTCCATCCTTCCATCAATACCCAATCCTGACAATTCGAATTGTTCTTAATACTCCGGCTAATGTTGGTGTCCCCTATTCTTCCATTTTGGTGTAAATTTTTCCCACAAAATGTTGCTTTGTAGTTGGTTGCAAAAAAAAGGTTTCATGAGAAATGAGGATCCGTTCCTGTTGCCATGGCTAGCGGATTCTAACTGCTCTTTCTACCACCATGTGTGCACTACATGCATCCATGTTTTTTGAATAGGATTACATAAACGTTTTTCCCATGTGCTTAGTAATGCTTAAAATACTAAAATAGAGTCATGAACACAGCAGTGACCCGGTGTGATTATGGTGGTATCTGGGACATTCGGGTTATGTTTATGCCAATGCAATAAAATCACTGCCGCAAGGCGTGTTTGTGATCTTGCAGTACGTGTCTGCGGACGGTCTACCGGTCTCACAGTACGAATTTTCGCTGAACAGGGACACTTTAGTGATCATCAAAAACCAAACTTACTCCCACTTGCATGCCTAAGCGCTTACCACTAAGGCGAATTACGTCCTTTATTGATCGGTTGATTCATCGATTGCAGGTGACTCATTTGGTAGATACACTAGGACGAACCACAGCGACATTAATAAAGGACCAATAACTAGTATTGATTTATCGATCTGGCGTTGCGTTTATTGCACTGGTAATTGGGAAAAGTCAATTTTTCTTCAACACCCAGCAGTACGATTTCAAGAAAAATACTTAACAAACATTTAAAGAAGCTGCCCAAAATTTTCCATGAGAAAAACAAGATTTTAGTGTTTGTAAAGAACAAAAAATAAAACCTTAAATTAACTTTGTGGACCTTTAAAAAGGAACACCATACTTGAGGTTAATGGCTCTAATCAGGGCGATTCTCATGAAAAAGAAAAAATTAATCATTAAAAACTGATGCCTACGGGTAGCTCAAACATTGAGGGACGCCAATCTGCATTCAAATTTTTAAGGTGTGTATTCAGGCATTTGGCAAGAGTACTTATCCAGTGTTAAAGAAGGGGCTGAGGTAAAAACCTGAATAGCATCGGTGAACAGTGCAGGCGTAGCTATTTCAATTTACGTGGACTTGAGTAGTGACGGAAAGATTATGTGCTGGTTATAAGGTCTTTGCTCTCCTCTTTATGGGCACTGTAAAAGGGTAGGTTTTAAAATAGTTTCATGAAGGCTGGAACGTTTTTGACTTAAAAACGTGAAAGATAGTGCTTTTTCAACTCCAATGGGAATCCTCCTCTTTTTTGAATCATGTTTTTATCTTTGCATGTGAATTCCGGAACAAAAATCGTGCAACCCTATCCAAATTGAAAACCCATAAGAAATTAATGCTCGAATTATATCATGTCAGTAGCCCACAGCCCTTCTGTACATCGACAATGCATATTCTGCTCGGGTATTATGTCCTCTTTCGTCTTCAATGCAATCTAAGGGCGGTGCAACGGTACAGTAATGAAAATGAATAGCATTTCTGCATAATTTGCCGTCGATATTTCCAGTTTGGTAACACGAAAAATGTACATTTTTTTTAATCATTGTCCGACCTACATACATCACTTTGAGCCTCTTTGGAAGAAAACTCAGTCATGTCTCATCGAGGGCAGTAAAAGAATTCAAGAAAAAGAGATTGGATATTTGGTACCGGAGACTAGGTCTCGAGAAACACTCCGTCAACCTAATGATGATAATCTTAGATTTGGTGTTCTATTTATTTATTTTCTTTGAGTATCAATGACAGAAGGAGGATAAAAATAAGACATCACCCAGAGTACTGAATGAAAGTAGAGAATAAAAAGGGAAAGCTCTTACTCACAAAATGGACAAATGACCATCAAATACGTATCTGCAAAACGATAGTGGTTTACCCCTCGGTTCTGGTGAGGCGCCACTTTTGTACTTCGAATTAGCTCCCTTGTACCTCGCTGGGTAGGCTGGCCTTTTGGGACATGCCAATAGCCCAGACACCTTCTCCTTGCTGGAAAAGTCTTTCATGAACTCGATTATGACTGACACGTATATGGTAGATTTAAATAATTAGGTTGAATTTTCCATAAGAGCTTGATGCAGAAATTTATCAGCACTTTCAACATACCCAGTGTAAATTGTAGCAGACGTTTGTTGTTTGTCCAATTTATTGGGTGATTTTTCCAACACTTTGTAACAACTTTACTTTTACCGGTTTCGGTATGAATTCAAGAGGGCATGTTATGGTGTCTGATACATACCCCTGATCCAACTTCTGGCCGCTTTATATTCACGCATGGCCACACCCACCGTTAAGAATCAAACCACAAACAGTATTGGATGTGCACCAATTAAAAATTACTCGCATTACAGATAAATTGTGTGGGACAAAAGCAGCAGAATCTGGGATGTTTAACATCACAAACTCTTGATCTTCTGCCTAACGGTCTATTACGACTTCGAGAAAGACTCAGGATGCCAAAATGGTAGTGACGGCAAGCAATCCCCATCCAAAAGCAATCTCCTCATTTCCATAGTTGATGATCTAGTTTTGACTAGAAAACTACCAAGGGGAAGGTTGAAAAAGGCATACATCCCTGCTAATTTTCTCAATCTTGTATTCTGCAAAAAACGTATCAATAACATGGGCGCCGCTAAAGTTAAACTATTTAAAAAGTTTGTTGTGGAGTTTTACACGGTGCCTAGAGGAAGATGTTAAATGCATGAGTAAGTTACGACACCACGTCGCTTTTAGCTAAACAAAAGCCACATAAACGGGCGGGCAGCACTGGAATGAAGTCAAGGTTGATTGAGGAACAGATATGGAATGCTAACTAAATAAAACTACTTAGATTTCGGTTTTATCGGGCGGCAATACCTTTAGGCTGATATTCCTAAGCTAACAATGTAGAGGGAGGGGGCGGGGGCTCCGTCTAGTCGCGAGCAGTCCAGAGTCAGTAAGTCGGCTCTACTCAAAGGCATTACACACACAGGACAAAGCTTTGCATATAATGGAGTGTAGAGCTGCATCTATGGAGTTAGAACGAGTATCTCACCTCAGTCAAACCACAATGGCTAGAGATCCTGATTCGTACGAGGTTTATAAATCACCAACTATATTGTGGTCGACACAGAAGAGTAATATAGGGGGTCGTTAAGGGTGGCAATTGAAAGAAGTAGGGACAGCTTGGTGGTATCCACAAGACCTAGGGTCTAAAGAGGTTGAATTTCCGCTCGACTGTATGGTCCTCCGGCCCTGCCTGTATCCTCTCATCTCTTCAGTTCATTAAGTATAACTAATTCCTAATATTAATATGGTCTATTATAGATTTGAAAATGACTTACTGGTTGTTAATCCCTGGATAAGTGAGCATTATTTTGGATGCGAGTCACGTTTTCAGAGTTTGTGGACATTGGGGATGATGGGGGATCCCATCATATTCAACACATTTCGCCCTCGAAAGCGACATCTGATAATAGCCTCACCAATGAGTCCAATCGTGCTGCGACTACAGTGCATAAACATTGTTTTTCGTGCGACTGTAGCTGCCAATTAAAGCAGAAACTCGGGGCCATGCTAGTACACTTGTGCATACATTTGTTTAATCAACTTCATCAGGTTCCTGGAAGTGACAGAAAGACTTATGATATCACTTTTGCACACCAGGTAGAAAATTTGGAACATTAAATTATCTAATATTTGTTTTTAAAAATAGGCGTTGATGTTAGTTATTAATCCTAAAGCTTCAGAAGATAATGCCTTTGTGCGAATGATTAGGTAATTTTGTCAAAACCCGAAATTACAACTAATTTTTGGTAAAAATCTTTTGCAAGTTGGTAAACTACTCTCCTATTCTATTATGCCGACTTGTTTGTCTTCGTAAAGGAGCGTTTGAGGTCACTCCCGATTCATTAAGCATGACGAAGGTCTACGAAAGGATTGATACACTCTCAAGGCTCCCCGGCACTTTGCAGGAGTATGAAGACCTTTACATCATGCTTCGAAATTTATCGCGTAGTGAACTCGAAGCTGCAGTGTCCAAACACAACCTCTTGGATATCTTTGGTCACATTGATCTGGGCAACAAGTTCGATGTTCTGCTTATAATATTAAAGTGATTTTTCTGAGGTAGCCTTGAATATAGCTGAGGTCGTCTTTTCAACGTTTCGTCTGACTGAATTTTCGCGTTCCCACGAAACCGAGTTGTTAATGTCGATAACGTCCAGAAATATTCCCCTCAGGGATTTTGTTATTGCAAGGGTGCGATCTTCTCCTCACTTTAATTTTTAGCTAGTAGATGGTGTTGAAAATTCACCCCCAGAAGATATAGATATGCCCATGAAAATCCTACTAGAGATAAGTAAGATCGCTACTACAGAGGAAATCACTACGGCGTCGTCCGCTCGTGCATTTCTAATGGCTTTTAGTACACAGAACATAGTTTCTAGCACGTCTTCTAGGTATAAACCATCCCGAAGGAGTAAAGACACTTCTAAAGGACCCGCCCCTGAGGAGTTACTTTGAATCACTTACTGGTGATGAGGAGGTTATTCGGTTGTCGGAGGTAATGTCCAATGTTTTGAATTCAGTTGCATAGATTTTTGCATACATTGCTTCCCAACGGAAGGGAACTTTCAAAGAGATGATAGATTGCTCGGTGTTTGATCGCTTAATTTCTGTCCTCAATAAAGCTGACCCTCTGCTACAACTTAACACCTTGGCTGTTCTAAAGTTGTTACTCACTTTTCCTGATGGTCGAGCATTTCTGAAATCACGCGGAGCTGTCGCACACTTGTTCTCTAGCCTCCAAACCTTGAAAGAAAACCCATTACATGATATTCTCCTACCTGGTGGGTCTGTCTTCCTTCTCTCACAGCTACTTAGGATACCTCAGTTTCTTTGCAACACTGGCCGAGGAAGAACCGATGGATTTTCTCACAAATCCAATTTACAGGCAACCCCTTGTCAGCTGCCTTGCAAGCTACCTCACCACCTCTGACCCAACCATTACTGTAGCTGTCACAGAAACGGTTGCACAAATTTGCAGGACCACGGATGGGAAAAGAGCTCTCGCTGCTTACCTAGGCAAGACTCCAGCATTCCTATTTACTAATTTAAACTGATGGTGATTAGAATGCAACTTCTTTGCTTTGTAGAACCAGGTGCGTGTCTCACTCCGCTGCTTTCAAAGGCCGCCTCCGTAATGCTAAACGCATCAGCAAGCACCCTCCCCAGAATCCTTCTTGCTCTAGCGGATATTTTGAGTCTACCTAACGTGGATGCTGTCTCCGCACTGATACCAATTTCTGAATTAACCTACCAATGGTTCAATCTCATCAGTGCTCCATCACCACCCACTCGTCTTCTCGGCCGTATTTGGGAAATGGCCAGGCAACCTTTCAAGGAAGTCCGCTTGGCTGCTCTGAACTTGCTGCGCGCCATAGCAACCGAGGTAAGATGCTTTTGATTATGATGGCCCTTAAGCCATGGGGAGTTGCGTTATTTGCACAGGTATCTGGCTTTCTGGAGTATCTCTTCAATCCCACTACGGAGGTGGGCACAGCTGTGGACGGCTCTAGCTTGCAGCCGGAAAAATTTAAAATCATCGAGCAGTGTGACCTGACCCAGGGGCGCTGGAAAGGTTATGTCACGCGATGGACCCTGCTAAATGACGAGACAGCTGCGAAGTTAAAAAAGCGTGTCAAGGACGGAGTGTGGGGACATACACGATCCCAAGCTGCAGTAGCCATGGAGAATGAGTAGGGAATGCCTTTTCACAAAATTGTTCTCAATAAAGCGATGATTCCTCCTTAATAGAGTTTTCATGTACGTCAAGTAACCAAATACATACAAGGTGGAGCTTATTCGTAGTCGAAATCATCCAGCATGCCGTTGTATTCCTGAACTTTCTTCTTAATTTTGGAGCCAGGAGCCCATGTGACGTAGTCTTCCATAGGCCTAAAAGGATGGAAATTTAGGAGTCAGATACAAATCTAAGAACAAGACGACTGAACAATAATACGGGAGTGGGATTGATTAAAAACATCTCCCACACCCTCCGGTGAATTATTGGCTATCACCAACAGAATCGTGGGCGGGTGGTAATTAGGAAGAAACTGGCCCACAGAATACAGAATAGCGGTGACGCGAGGAATGCCTGCACGGGAAGACATACCGGGTTACGAGAAATGCGGGGTCGCGGATGGTGTCTGGACCGACTCTGACGTGCCCCTGCTCAATAAAAGTTACAGCAGCTTTGAGGGTTTCAGCCATGTGCGCGCGGAACATCACGACCGGAAGTCGTCTTCTGCAAAACGACGACGCGCTAACTTTAGAAGCCAGCATTAATGATGATTTTGTTGGGACCAGGCCAAGATTGTGCCTAAAAGGGGCGTAAACCAGACCTTTACATACAATTTATTCAAAAGCATGTTGGTCATTTCTGCTCGCCATGGGTCCTTTCCGTCAGTATCCTTCAGCTTATCTGCTATTTCGCGTATGTGCCGTGACAGCTTATTATATCTAACTGTGCGTAAAAGTTGGAAAGATTCGCATACAATGTGTAATCTTCGCGTTTTTGAATGTAAAATCTCTTGACTACCTTTAGTTCATGAAGATTTTTGTCTGCAGACCAATTGATGAAGTCAAACTTCTTCAGAAGTTTCTTTTCGTGGTGTCTAAGCTTTCGCACCATGGCTTTCAAAGTGACCGGTTCCGATTGTATTAATATAAAATATGTAAAATAAGGAAAGACTTGGGATAATTAAACATGTAAAGCGGCAATGCCTTAAAAAGGCTTTCAAAAAACTTTACTTAGGCTTCCAATGCTTTTGCTGTTTCATAGTTTTAGTGAAAACTAGTTATAGAATTTTTGCTTTAAAATTCGTTTCATCCATTCTTGAGTGCCAATTTTCTTGGTTAAACATCATGTAAGAGTTTTAGTGCAATGCTGCTATGACGTATGGGAGACTCGATTCCAATCGTGGAGCTAGTTTGAGGTAAAATAAACAGTAGAATTCTCAGCTTCCTTTGTTCTTCCAGAGTTCTGCCTGCAGCAGCAAACGATGGATCTGCAATGAACTTAAATTTTGGTCGATAGAAATTTAACAAATTGGATGCAAGTTGTCTACTATACTCTTGGTGAGCGGAACACCGCCGAAGTTTGTAATTAGCCGTATAAAAATATGTGCAATACGATCGTGGTTTATTCCTCAGTATGGGTGAGGCGTCACTTTTGTACTTTGAATTGGCCTTCTTGTATTTCGCTGGGTGGGCTGGCCTTCAGGCCATGCCAATAGACCAAACACCTCTGTGCTGAATGTATATTCTGACCGAGTATTGTCTTCTTTTGTCTTTAGGGAAGTCTCGGGACGCTACATATGCGTGGCGTTTAAGACTACGCCTCTTGGTGGTTAGTGTTCATCCCCTCGTACCACAGGGCTTTTGCTAAGTCCAGCCAAGCTAGTAGCTGGTGAAAGTGAAAAGATCAGATCAACAGGGAGAAAATTAAGACGTGAAGTTTAAAAAGAGTATCAAAGAAAGTTATATCTGCCAAAGCATCATCAAAAGAAGTCTATCGATAAGCATTATTTAAGTCAAACGTAGAGAAGCAATCTGGACTGTACAATCATCCCAATATCGTTGCGGTAGAAACTTAATAAAGGTAATAGGACAACCACCACAAATCTGATGCGTCTTACCATTTACATTTGCGAGGAGTCGTATGTGGTGTTACCCGGACTGATGCCTAAAGTGGCATGAGCATTCCCTTCCTTGCTAGGTAATCCAACGCTTTCTAAGTGCACTCATCCCCTTCCGAATGGAGTAACGCACCTATTCATCCATAAATGCTGGAAAACCTTTCATATCGAGCAATGGTAGCTCAAGTTCCACTCCTGTCAGATGCCTTTCAGCAGCAATACAATAACTGGGGAAGATCCGTCTAAATATCGGTAAAATTGTTGAGATAGGAATGCCCCAAACTCTCATATCTCTCAAATTAATTCTGGGGGCCTTATAGGTGACCGAAGTCTGACGTCTACTGGGTTTAAGATGGGCATCAGCAATCATTTGTTGGAAGTGCAGAATCATCAGCGAGTGTCTTGTAATGCCCCTCACATAAGCATCAGGCATCTACGCGAAGTTTAGGGCTTCTAAGGAAAGCACGGCAAACAAGGGGTTCAGCGCTGCCTGTGTTTACAAGGAAATAGCATTTTCGCAGTCGACCGGACAAGACGTCGTAATGTAACTGGATGGACAGATAGGAACGAAAATCCGAGAGAGTACGAAGGTTAAGTTGTTTAAGCTGTTTGGTGAATCGGGGATACCCCTGTTAACCACACCCATGGCATTTTGTATTTTAAACCGACAGACCAGAGGCAGATGACTTAAACCGCACAATTCACCGTTGTCCCATCGCCATGGCACTTAAATGTGCTACCTGGTTTTCAATGCGACGTAAAGTAGGTTGTCACACTCTTGAATTACCTAACGGTGTTGGTCTCCCAGCCTTTTTGAGCTGGTTTAGTGTAGAATCTACGTCTCAACTGTCCCAAAATTGTGATACTACCCACACGGCGTCCAATGGATTGAAATTTATGATGTGTTACCGACAAGACCTCATGTTGAAGTTCCGATAAATCTACCGGCAACTGGTCACCAAAATTGCAACAGGCCGCTTGTATTTGAAATTGAATTGTGAAGTTTCTGAAGGATTTACTCGTTTGACTTCCTTAAGGCGCACAGACTGTTTGTGGCCCATTGGATTTCCCTCGGATTTTCACACAGGTGATACTGGCCATTCCAGAAACGGTAGATCATTCACCGGTGCGTCAGTATCTTACCAGGCCCCGCATAAAGAAGTGAGCTATCTGCCTTGCCACCTTTAGGTCCTTACGAGCCAGGCCTCAAATCTCGAAGCGTTTAAGATCAAAGAAGGCAAAATAAACAGTATAGGTGAACACTTGTAATGGCATGATCCAAGTTCTCCTAGATGCACAACGAATTCCTTTCTTCCAAAGTTAAACAAGTTGTTCCTGTCGCCTTGATCCCATGGATTCCCCCGCATAAGGTGCACTCTTTCTCATCATAAGGCGAGACAACTCCTCGCTGAAGTAGCGGTAGAGCACGGTAATTGCGCGTGGAGAGCCCGTCACCATGGCAGTGTCATCCTCTTCCTCTTCGTCCTCCTCGGTACCTGCGGCCCCCAGGCTGCTATTGCTCCCGTTAGTGCCACAAAACACCGTACCACTCACTTGCGTGGAGACGCGACTTGAGAAGACGGCAGAGGTAGAGAGATCCTGTCGGCTGCTTCGTGGCGTCGCTACTAACGAATCTTCCGGGTAGAGGGGGATTTTTAAGTTCCCATGTTGACCTTTGATCATCATCTCGTCAACCCAAATAATGAGAAGGCGGTAGAGGAAGCGCAATTGGGACTAAAAGCGATGAAAATGGAGAACTTTTGTGCCTCCATTTGATTCTGCAGGAGTCACCGTAACAAAGGGATTCATAAGCCATGAGGTTGCATGCCGCGTGACAGAAAACTGACAATATAGTATAGCTAGAAAGTTAAGTACTCATGTAATGCTAATGGAAAGGAAAATAGAAAAGAGGACAAAAATGAAACACAGATATTTATGGTAACCTAATTTGATTCACGTCAGCATCGTTCGCACCTTAGTCCCATGTTTGGTTTCCCATTCTACAACCTGGTTAAGTGGAAGATTTGAGTTAGGGCTGAAGTAGTGGACCACGGATGAGCTGGAAGTACGGACAGTTGAAAAGGAAATGTTCTGAATTTTGTATAGATGCATGTTAGGACTTTATGCAGTTGGCATTTGAACAGTATTTGAGATTCTAGCAGCCAGACATGCAGTTGCGTCTCATTGTGAAATAATCAGGTAAGGGACCGGAAGTGAAGCCTCCTCAAGCCCTACTTTTTTTCCACTTTTAATGATGTATAACTGCATAGCAGTAAAACATTGTATTCCTCCTTATAATAAAAAGACCATGTTTCTTTTCCTGATCGGAGACACCATCGAAGTCCGATTTTTCGAGCTGCCTTCCTCTCCAGGAGCCTAGTGCGTATGAGTTGTGGATGGGTAATTTAGTAGGGCTGAGGCGGTGACAAGAGGTTGGATAGGTTATTTATTTTCGAAAGTTACTCCGTGTTTGTATTCTTCTTCGTCAACTGTTACACCATAGGGATTTTATGCATGATTGTGTTGGGGATGCTTCCTAGTAGACGGACTCTAAGCCGCTGCGATTTCGTTCAATTCTCTCGTACTAGTGGTTACGATAATATCAAGGCCAATCAAATACCACAAGTACGCATTACTAGAACCGCCTCGTGTCGCTAGCATTCCACATCATTTAGCAAGCAGTCAGGAAGCAGAAGCTTACCCAATACACGTCGACAAATGAAGAGGCTTATATGGATGTCCGATTACTCAGGCTAGGGGACCGACAACTTCCTAAAGCTCGATCGCCTAGACAACAGATTATAAAAGAATGAGTAACTAGGTGCTACCTCGTGCCGGAATCCGTAGGTCTTCATCAACTCATAGCTCACAGCCCCCAGGGCTTTAGACTACTATCGCCGTCTGTAGTTTCACACCTGGCTCTCCGCAAGCTGCACGAATTAACCACTGTAATATTTTAACTAAAACAACCAGGATTATTCCACTATTTTAAGAAACCCCAATTTTAAGCAAACGCAGAGTGAAGTGATGCTTTGTCGAGAAGTGGGAGAGGCATAACAGACTAAAGCGCTCAAAACCCGATAACTTTAAAAAATGACAAGGTGAGGAGGAGAAGAGAACGTTGCATGTGTGACTCACCACAGAGGCGACTGCAGCGCGGCGACGTAGTTTGAGGGACTTAAGGGTGTGAAAGAGGTCGACAAAGCGGTCTCGGTCTAGACGTTCGATGAGAAGGTGAGCGGCGAGAAAGAGACCGCTACGCGTCGCTCCGTCAGCGCAGAGCACTACCGCGGGGCCAATTCCACGCGCTGCCGCAAACGTCTCTATTGCCTGTAGCATCGCTCTCCGAGGTGGTACCTATCGAATTACAGACATTTGATCCAAGGTTAACGGAATTGGACGTTTAGGTGTCCTACTACTATTTAATTCCATCTTACGATGTAGATAAACAGATACAGGCTATCACAATTGCCCCGAACACCTAACCATATTAAAAAATCATCTTTTTTATCAGATTTGTAAAATTTATCTAGAAAATCTTGCTGAATTTCTTCTCAACTAACAATTCATCCTCCTGATTGATCCAGCTCTGCACAGGCTGCTAAACGAAGTAACCATCACGATCCCACCTATAACTACAACACATGCTTAATAGTTCCTCCTAACCATTTGTACCTAGCCTTGAGTTTACGCTTAATTTAACCATTTTTTGACCCGTTTGGAACTGTTGAACAAGAGGATTACCACGAGAGGTTACCATTAAGGTGAGATCCGGACACCGCAGAGCTTCTATAAATAACCTCTACTAGAATGCAGGCTTCTCACAAATTCTGCTCAAAACTGGGTAGCAGATATCGTAGGACTTCCGTGAATATAATAAAGGGACTTGTAAAAATAATCTCATTTACTGACGTGTATTAAGACTTGTAAAGTACGTCGGTTGACTCATCAGGTCATCGACCGTAGCGAGAGAAACACGTCGCAGACGAATTCGCGATCCAGGAGGCATGCAGTAATGACTCCCTGTAGGAAGCTCATCACGATCCTCAGTGAAAATACAACTTTTAGAAATCCAAACACCCGTACGATGATGCATGTCTACAAACGTTTCTATCCCTAGACTGATTACACTCCACTGGAGAACTTTTGGTGGTCAAAGTGGCTAAAATGACTACAAGGAGCGCTGCAAAGTATGCTCTACTTTTGAGCCGGTCAGCGATCAACTTTCTGGATCTTCTAAGAAAAACCATCTTCAGAGTCCAAGAAATAAGCAAACCTCTATAAGTTAGCCGACGCTAAATTGTCCGATTTTTTAGAGCAATCTGACACGTAAGGTCTCTCTCCAAAATGTTTAATCTTAAGAGCATTTATAACCATAATAGTTTTCTTGCCTACCTTAATAGCACGACAAAACGTGCGAAGTTACCCTTAGTTATCATATAAAAGCTGAAAATAAAGGCGTGAAAATCCTTTTTTTGAATCACAGATTGCAGACCTGGTTACCCTGCCTCCAGTGCGCCTTGAAGTGTAATATGTTCACTGTGCGGAACTCAGCTCTTCGTGGAGCTGAAATGTGCTGCTGTTGTTGCGGTAGGAGTCGTCGAATAATGATGCGCCGCTTGAAGAGACACCCAGTGGCTCTTCTACAATCACTCTGATGCTGCTGTTGTCGCCGACGCCGACGATTACGCCTGGGTGACAGAGCTAGGGAAGGTGGAGGAAGAGACTCCAACCGACCCACCTGCGCCAACTGGAACTCGGCGAGGTGGAACCAGGCTCCAGTGTCACGTGGCACCGCCATCTCGCCCTCGCTATCCACCACGCGGCCGACATCGAGCACGCGAGTGAAGGCAGTAGCAGTGGTGCTATTGTAGGTGTCCAATAGGGCCTCCCCTTCCATGTCACCCGCAGCACCACCGATGTATGGAGGCCAAAATGGAAACGCGTCGCTATCTGCTTCGTAGCACGAGGGCTCCATGTCCACCACACAGGAGATCTGCATTGAAGAAGGAAGCAGACATGATTAAAATGATGTTTATGGGGTACAACGGGAAACTATCAGATCTACTTCTTGTCTAGCGTTTGGATGTGGCAGTACTTTGTGTCGTTTCAAGCAGCAGACTAACCATTGAGAGGTTTGAGCATAACACTTGAAATTAGATTAGCAACTTTTTACGAATAAGAATTTGTCCATGCAGTCCATTAGGGTCTGTATTGTTTGTATGGAGTTATTTCTTTTTTCTGACTCTTCTGCATGCTTACTCGTGTCGCACAACGTTTTAACAGCTACCATGAACGGTACATTGGTGTCATGATGATGAATTGACCTACCTAGCGTTCTGAGAAAGCTTGTATCCAAATGAACCAACTAAGCGCCACCCAAAAAATAACAAAGAAGGGCATTTGCTGCAAAGCGATGGAACTGCGGGGATTTACAACACAAGACTGTCAAAACCACAACACTTGGAAACGGGAAAAATGAGGCTAGGTGATATAGCACAATTATGCAACACAGTGGGATATATCGTCAAGCGACGAAAAAAGTACGTGGAACCATTTTCAATGAAGAAGGGAAATGAGAATTTTGAAACCATCTAGTTCCACTCTGCATACTTAACAGCACCAATAGAGAACAACTGAAAAAATGAAAGGAAACCTTGCAAGTGGAGTGTAATAAGAAGGCCGCACCCTATGTTGGAAGACGAGACGCCAAAAAGCCGCCACGGCGGTGATAGGAGAGCGAGCAAGAATCACGTCCTCTTGTACCGTCAATCCGTCCACCCACACTGCGGCCAATTCGTTCTCGCCTTCACCGCTCGTAGTGGCGGAAGATGGCAGTGATAGCGACGGCGTGTAGTTGTGCAGCAAGTACCACTGCTCCTGCAAGTACGTGAAGCCCGCTATCACGTTCCGCTGGCTCAGCTAAAGGGCCAACAGTCATAAAGAATTAACAAACCATAAATGTTTGTACGTCCATTCAGTTTGCTTGTGAGAACATGGTACAAAAGCAGAAGAAATAAGTAAATGAAGAGAAATTGCGAGCACGACACCTTATAAACTTTAGCTAGAATGTCCCGAAGCAGCTCCTACATTCTTGAAATACTTAGTCAAGAAAAATTCATTAACCAAGGCTAAAGGATCTACAGAAAAAGTTAAAAAGACGACGAACATTTCACTTACTTAGATCAAAGTCGAGAATAAATCTACTCAAGAACACCCCTGTGACAAAATTACAATCTAAGAGTAGACAATGGAAGAGATAAATGGGTTAGCAATTAATAAAGAGTAGCTGATCAGACCATTCTATTTGTGCGAAGCTTATAGCGTGTAAATTAAGATGCTCAACCAGTTAATTTCTCCGCCAAAACGAAGATGGCCGCTCAAATTGAGGAGGAAGAGGTGGGAGCATAAACGCACCGAAGCGAGGGCGGAGCGAATGTCAAGGTCAAGAAGAGCGTGTCCGGCAATGCCAGCCTCAAATAGGAGGTCATAGAGGAGGGCAAAGCGACGCGCCGAGGGTATCGCGCGTTGTCGTGCGCGTCGCAGCACCGCGCACGTCCGCACCACCGTAACCGCGTGCTCGTGCATCAACTGTTGGAAGAGCGTGTCAAAGGCCACGAACACCGAAGAACGCGACACCCCTGTGAGGTAAGAGATGAAAAACGCCATTTAGCTATTTATCTTAATATTGGACCAGTAAAAGAAGCCGACTTCTCCCCTCTCACTTATTTGCTTAATTAAAGCAGCGGAATTAGTGCAGCTAACCATCCAAATTCCTTGCCCCATCGGCTGACTAAAAAGTGTCTCTGGGAAAGCGACCACTCTGATGGTTGATACCTTTTATATTCTCCTTGACTTTTTTTCATATGGTTACAGTCACCCATTGAAAGAAACCTATGAACGTGGGGCTGCATGAGTTACACGCTAGCTAAGAAGGAAGCCTCTTGGCATGGCTATGGGCTTCAACACTTCATTTCGTAATATTATTTTGACTAACTCCGTCACAAAAAGCCTTCCAGACACATCTCTGGTATCAAATTTCCCGACCACACTGATTCATTTCGAGCAAAGGAATATTACTGCCATAATGCCAAGGTCCATTCTCGCCATTAATTTGTGGCTTATTTTAACTGAAGATGTATTACTGACAGTCTTTAAACTCGCTTACCGTCCTCACAGTGCACAAGGATGGGTCCATCCTCCAAGCGTGTGGCCATCTTCACATGGAAGTATAAGTCAATAAAGGCAAGATGATCGAATCCATCCACGAGGTCGTCTTCATTCTCGTTGTCGTGGACACGCCATCGGTGGTAATGGTACTGCGTCACACATTGCCTCGAGCCTCCTGTTGCGGACAGATCAGTAACGCGGAAGCGTCGCACGCTGAAGTGCGCGTATTCCACAGTATCCACTGCCTCAATCACCACGCTATCGTACTGACGGCGCTCGCTCCCACCTCCACCTCCTCCTTCCACATTTCCCGGCTTCACGTAGAAAGGTTAGAAATAGATGATAAATTCTAACATCGTCACAAGTGGCGAAGCAATGCACATACATGCATACAAAAAGAAAAAAACTCAATGAAGCTTAAGCATACATTTTAGACGATGAGCAAACGCCTTCCCAGGTGGTAGTTGTTGATTTTAGTTACGTTTCCCTAGCATGAGTAGATACCAACAAAATGTGAACACTAGTGTTGACGATCCCCTTCACGATGTTTCGAAGGCGGAAATCCAAAAGTTCAAATCAGGCGAGGTGCTAGACCAAACAAGCCGCTAAAAAAATACAATTATCATAATTTCCGGCTAAGTGAGTAGATTGTCATTCAACACTGATTTGATGCCCTGAATACCGCCTCCAGAAGCCCCATGGTGTAAAAGGTCCGTTCTTAAAGGCGTAAAGTTATTAAGCACAATGCGCTTGTAGTAGATGAGATATGGCAGGACTCTGAGCCTCCTCAGAAGTCGTAATAAGTTGTACAAATATATAAGAAGATCCCCCACTAGCATGAAGGGCGAAGGATGGAAGGTTGCAAGCCGTGTCGCCGCGAGCGCTAAAAGAGTTTGTGTAGTTAAACGTATATAAAAACGGTACGAAGCCACGAATACGTTAGTGGATGCAAAGTAGGTATCCTGGTACTGATGCAAAGTTGAGCTTTTTCAAATACATGTGGTTTCATGTAAGTCATAGGAGAGGTAACGTTAGACAAACTGGTGGCCTTGGTAAATGGATGCAAGTGAGATCCTCCTTTCTCCACTGCATTGGCTGCTTCGATTCTCGTTTGACATAAATGAGATGGACTACCTGTTAACCAAAGTAACTCGTCTTCCTCCAGTTATTCGATCGCTATGACTTTAGTAGAGAGTTGTGTCCCTTTTGCATATGCTTCCAGTCTGCTCGTCCTTCGCTGCATCAGTAATAATAACGTTTGGTACTATCGGTGGTGACTCAAGCGCTGTTTCATCAATGTGTCTACCTAATCAAACGGACTGAAATACAAATAGTTTTTACAAAAGAAATACAAAGTAAGTTATTGAACATTTGTGAAGATGAATAAATACTTTGATGGACCCTGCTTCAACGGACAGGACTCACATCTGGCCAGTACTTTGTGCATTTCACCACTCCAGCCTCAATCTGGTTATCGAGGAGGACAATCTGGGCAACATTGCACTGGACCACCATGGTCCAGAAGTCACTCGCCGTCGCTGCGTTGAAGGGACTCTGAGCACTTATGTAAACGCGTCGACGCAGGTAGCTGTCCATATAGCTTGCGTTGATGTAGTCCGTCTGGCAGTCGCCAATTCCACAATGACGTCGCAGCTGCACGCGGTTGTAGTCAAATGGGAGAGATTTAAGGCACCGATTCTTGCACCGATTCGCCGCTCGTCTTGCTTGAATCTGAGATAGGGCTTTGTTCACTGGCAGACTGTGTGACAAATAAGCAAACGAAGAGATTGCTCAGGGCATCAAACGATCAACATTACGTCATTACTTATACCTAAAGAACTGCGTCCAAGTACGGCGTGTGTTCATGTTAAAGCGGGACACTTGGTCACACTGATAAAAAATCCGGCACAAACTACACATTTTTCCACAAAGTGCCTTGTCAAATTTATGTGCTCATCTGAAACTGAACTGATATCTACAGCGTTTTGGTATGGTGGACTTGCCGCTGTGGCTGATCCACCCCGAGGTACCCCAAAGAGCTTACTACTCAAAATAACTAATACTCGTGGATACGTTTCTACAGCTTCTCCCTTGTGCAATTTTATTGCAAGCTATACGTTGGTCGGACTTCCAAGACCAGGGTATTACATGCTGAATGTTCACAGGAATGACCACTGCACTGATAAACTGCGAACCATCACTACCCCCTATCGTTACTAACTTGTACACTGTCCAAATACCTTACTGCTAAGTGGCCAAGCATTCCATCAGTCTTCCGTCCTTAATATCTTTTGCAGAAGTTCACATTTTGGTTTGGTGTATTTGTTCACAAGAATCTCAGTTCATCACAACACGCTATCGCATTATCCTACCATCCTAAATGGGGATACTTAGAGACTGGCCCATTAAATGATCATTGGGCCGTTGCAAAAGAGCACACCCCCCACTTGCCACCGTATGTAGTACGGCAGTCTGTGCGAGTTGCCAGCTGTAAGGGTTCCGAAATTCCTATATGTTTCAAGATCAAGGTCACCAGGCAGAGGAGAACCTCTCAGACCACCAATCGGAGTACAATGCATTCTACTTATAAAAAAAATTCGAGGGCTCTAATCTGCATCTTCGTTTCGTTCATGTGAGAGTACTGCCACCTAGCCGGCCAGTGAGTTTATACACCTCAATTTGTTTCAGTGGTACGTCGTCGTCAAAACAACTGCCAAAATACCTATCTGGTCTCAGCTATCCAAGTCTTCCACGCTACGTATAAATCAGGTTCCTTTAATAAAAGCGTGTGCATGAATGTAGCCTACATTATTACGAAATTATGGGCGTTGTGAAGAATATCGCACTCCGAGCTATGAAACCCGTCCAGCTGCTGTTAATTCGTGATGGATGCATCTGCTTCTAGCGCATCGTCGTTTACCATCTGTATCTCGACTGAGAACCACTGTAAATGTCGAAACTGGCTAGGCGTACATCGCTTCCAGACCCTGCAAGTTCCTTTTCAACAGTGCAATGTTGTGGCAGTAGCCACAATTTCAGGCATCAAACTCCGGCTCCGCAAAAACAGGATTGATTTTCAACGGATTTGCATCATCCTTATGAGCTTCATCTTCAACGACCGACTTCTTCATTTTATCACAAACCAAACCTTGTGGGTGAATATTAATAAAAATATACCCGAAGACATGTCTAAATCTTTCGTCTAGCAAAAAGACAACGGTACACGGCTGGAGAGGATGGAGACCGCCTAAACACGCAGACTAACCTCTTATATTCCCTAAAAAATGTTTCAGCAATCTCCTGAACATCCTTGGTGCCCAGCAAGGTGTTATCTGGTCCGCGTTCAGGATCGATGACAAGGAAGCGAGGATCACGCAGATTTAGGGGAAAGCTCCAAGCCCTGTAGGAATTCGGCATCGCTGCCGTGCAATCTTCGAGGGGGGATGAAGTAAAGGTCCCACTGAGGCGTCGTTTGGGACGCATGTTAAGGGAGTACTGTTTCGACTGAAGGTAAAATTGCCAGATATCAAAATCAACAATTCAATGAAAAATGTTTTAATTTTTAACAAAATCATGCGAGAGGTGTCAATGCAGTATACGTGCGATTCAACGGCAACATGGCAGCTAAAAAGGGTGGATTGGATTAAAATAAGAGCTGAGGATAATCATCAAGCAACAAACGAGGAACAGGCAGATAAAACAACAGAAGATGAGTGTAGTGGAGATGCAGAGCAACGTCCAACATACTTGACTAGGGCCTTGAAATTTAACCATAAAAGTGCATGAATGCAGATGGTAAGTTTTCACAGTGGACGTCATTTTATACCTAGTAACCATTGTTGTCGCATCATCTCCGTTTTTTTGCAGCTTCTACCTTGAAAGCGCCTTTTTTTAAAGGAATCAGTTGTACTTCCGCATTATGCGCAATTATCACCTTTAAAGTGGAATGCTCGGAATTTTTTAGTGAAAAGTGAAAATACAAGCAATTTAGTGAGGACATTAGGGCACTGAATTCGAGTTCCCGTAATCTTGGACTCGTAACATTCAACGAGTCTGTGCAAGTCAAATCCGGTTTTACCAGCTTCACTTATAATTTCTTCACTGAGTATGAGTAAAACGTAAGTGGGATCCAGGACAACCCTGTGGAGCCCGCAATCCATCAACTTATTTTTCACTGTCCTTCATAACAGTCGACATTCCAAAGCCCATTCCGCTGTTGGGTAAACAGGATGAATGATTGCTACCACAGTTTGCTAGAGAAGAGCGGAAAGGCAAACCTTTTGCCAGAATAGCGACTGATTCCTCAAGCACCGCCACCAGACGAAGAGGGCAAGGAGAAGGATACAGACGATGGAGAGGAAAATAGCGACCCCAGTACCCACAGCTGTAGCAGCGGTGCCAGCAGACCGTGCAATCAGTAACGGCGCCGTGCGGACTACTATCGTCCCTTTTGGTGACACTACGAAGTCCTCCTCCTCCACTGCGTCTACGACATCGCAAAGACTCGAGGCGACAAGAGCAAATAGAGTATAGTTGGAGTCTGGTTCAAGAGGCGGGTCGGCGAACATTTGGAGATCCGGATTTTTGGTGCGGAAATCCATCTCCATCTCCACTACCCCATCCCCTACCACCACTACGTGGCTAGGATGAGATCGTGAGTGCAATACAATACTCGCACTTGATGGAAGGGTGAGACGACGACGCAGAACAGAGGAAATACCAGCTAGAGTAGGAAAATAGGCTTGGATTCAGAGATATCAACAAGTAATTTTTAGCAGATTATTGTAGGGATGAACCATTTCAAATCACAAGGACGTTCTGACAGACAAAAAGAAAAAAAACTTGAACGAATTTTATTTGTCTTCTTTGGAAGATTAGAAGGACACACCGCAAAATACGGAGTTGATCCCACTTATTCTTCATCAAATACATCAGTAAAGCTGGATTTTGAATGTAATCTTAAATGTCAAACTTTAACAATACTGAAATCGCGTGAATTGTCAAATACGGAGTGACAAAACTCCTGTCAAACCAACCTAGTTCCGAGCTCGTAGCCATAGCAGCATGATCCGAACTGACAGCGAGGAAGAAAGTGAGGGGACCACCAGTGTAGTCGGAGATATTAGGAAAGCGGAGGTGCAGACTGCGGTCGAGCACTTCCAGCACCTGTGGCGGTGGCATCACAAAGTTGGAAATAGCTTCGAAGGGCTTTGGAGCTGTCCAAAACTCCATCGTCACGCCCACAAAACGCGCCTCTAAATAGCCGAATTGATGAATGAGTTGAGTGAATGCGCACATTACGACCGCTGATTGAGGAATTAGAACCAGGTACTCGATTTGATTAGTGGAATTGAAATGAATTGATTTGGGTAGGTGAACGATTCTTCGTATGTATATGAATAGAATGACAGATGAATGAATTGATCTGAGAAAAATAAGTCTCATACAAATGCATTTGGAGTGGAGGAATTTATCAGGGATAAACATTTGATTGCTGGATAGATGGATGGATCACTAATGAGCAAGCGCCTGAAAGGTGGATAAGAAATGAAGTGTATCAGCGACGGGTGAATGATCGAGGACGATAGGAAGCAAGATGGGAGAACATGCGGGTCGATTGGTCGACTTAGGGTGGATGAAAGGAGGTAGGCTACAGCTTAAATTGGAAGCAAACAACCTTGTTTAATGTCCAATGATTTAGTTAATGAAGTGGTGTAACGCCTGCTGCCTCCAACTACTCCCAAAGATCAACATCAGTCACAGGACAACACCTACTGATTACTAAAACGCGCCTTCAAGATAGGAAATCGTGACGCTAAACTCACTAGGGGTGGAAGAAGCCCAAGCATAGAGGCGGTAGCGAGTGGCAGGATGGATGTTGGCGGCAAAGGAGAAGAGGTGTCTCATTCCTGACGCCGTCTGAACCGAGACATCACCTTCTCCAAATCCAACAGTCTGGGGCATTCGGGTCTCCACTGGGAAAGCCGACAACTATAAAGCAAAAATGCAAAGTCGATAATGGCTTCCTACAATGGAAGGGAACTTGGGAGACGACAGAGAAGAGAGCTGGAGTATAAGTGAGTGAGCTTTCCTCGATGACCATTTGCTGATGGGCTGTCTTGCAGTAGAATTTCACCTAGTCTCCGAAACAGTGAATTTCACAAATCGGACTGTGGAGTGGAAATTGTAACAGGCTACTCGTAATACGGCCCTTTGCCGCAAAATTTACTACAATTCCAAGCCGAAGAATCAAATGCATTCAGCGACTAGAATTATTAAGAAACGACGCTTATAGGCAGAGAAGACTTTCCTGTTTTGGATAAGATCTGTCAATTTGGCTGTGAGACCACTAGAGGATTGTAATGAGATGTCTCTGTCGCAAAATATGGCTGTACTACGCACTTTGGACCATGGTAAGGCAAGAGCAAGAGATCGTCAACACCGTGCGAACCATAGGGGCAGACAAGTGAATTTAGAACATGCGAATAGAGCAGATAAGATAAAATCTTTCTTCCTCCCTCCTTTAGCTAGTTAGTTTGACAACTCTTATGATTAAGTTTCAAAACATTATTTAAGAATACGAACTTTTCATTTGTGTAGTGGAGGACCTGTGCGACAAGTCAAATTCGTTCCACTATCTCCACTCCTGTCGCGTGAGCGCATCAAATCCAACCGAAAAGCATTGTGGAGTACGCTTAAAACAGGAAAAGAAACGTGTGACAAGGAGAGAGGGAGCATTCGTCCACCATTGAGGTGGCTTGTGATTTCCCAATTATTTGACTTTTCTCGCAAAACGACTTTCAACTTCACCGTTGGGCCATGGATAAGTAGACGCCGAGTGGGAGTGGCCAACAGTCACACGACTTTTCATCGTCATTATTACCGTCACCATGCTAAAGCTGCGTCATTTGTCCGTCTTTGTTTACTCTGGCGCCTGTGCCATGCAACCCTGGATTTGAGCTGCTCAAACAAGGATGACCAATTGAGGGCTGACTTGTCAAAGCTGGATGCAATTCATTGCAAGTTGGGTCGGTGCTTGCTCAACCGACCCTGCAACCAATTCACAGCTTGCATATCAGCGTAAATGTGCCCACTCAAATTCACTCTACCTAGCAAAGGTGAAGGGGGAAGTTGACTTATCAGTCGACAAAAAAAAGAGTTTGGAAGATGCAACGGCTTGGAGGCTCGGTCACGGGACAATCAAGAAGTGATTACTCACATGGCTCGTTCCAAACAGCATCGCAGAGAGAGGAGTAAAAAAACACGTTTTGGCCATCTTTTACCCTATCGATCGCCGTAGAAACTAATAAGCATATCTTGGGCCCTCAAACCAAGACTGCAACCAACTAATCAATCAATCAATTAATCGATTGACATTGCTTTTTAGACATTCTCACGCCACACTGAAACCAATAACTGCGTCACCATGACCGCATTTTTATCCCGAGCCATTGCCAATGCAAAAGTTTTTGCTTTGGAGGTTTGACTACTCCAGAGCCCACAAAATCAGTCTCCGCTTTTGACTCACCCAAAGTTGACTAAGCTCCGGTAGGAGAACATCGAGGAGGTGGAGGCGCACAACGAAGCTATCGTAGTGACGCTCCAGCAGACTCATTTGCAACTTTGGAGGTGCCGTGGTGTCGGCCGCGGTGAATGTGCTGAATTCAATGCTGCCACTACTGCCACCGCTGGCGTCGTTCTCCTCGCCACCCACCCAGACGTCAGAGCATGCTACGCTGCCCTGCTCGTAAAGAGCAAACACCTGTGGAAAGAACCGGAGAGAATGCAAAAACTAGCTCCTGATTCGTGTTTTACTCTCGACTAAAGATGGCCTTAAGAAATTTTGGGCACCAAAAGATTTTAAATTCTGCATCTAAAAAATTGCTTCTTCCTTACTTTCGATCACGACGATTGTTTTCATCTTACAGTGCAGACTCGGTGAACCGTAAACGAGCAGTAAATTGAATTGAAGTGACCCACTTGTACCAAATGGGGACCCGGTGCCCCCATTTCGATGGATGTCGCAATAATCACATATCCCAAATTTACGTGTAGTAGGGTAAACCTTTTCATTCAGCTCTCCAAAAGTGCACTTTCAAAGCTGGATCTCCAACGAATACAATTAAAATTAAATGGTTCATTTTTTTCTTTCATCTCCAACAAGAACATACGGAGTTTACACGATTCATACTACGCGTGGTAAAACCTCAACACCTCTCAATCAAGGCATCAATTTGACTATGTGCAAAAAAGGGGACGCTTGATCACCATTGTGGTCAATGAACTGACCTCTGAACTTCAATTTCTCAAGGGGGTATCAGACAAGGAAAATGGGGCATTGTGCCATGTCTCTGTGCACAAGTAAATGGCGGCATAGCCGTCACATTATACACTACTTTTTACAACATTCACCCACTTGAGCTGTGTACTTGATCCCTGGAGTGAGATCCGCAGCCACGATGGCGGTGGTTAGGGAGTTGGTGCGGTAGTGTTTGACGATCATCTCGCCCTCCATTGCTCCGTTGCCTTCAAAGGAAGTAAGACTCAACTCATAGCCCGTCAGCTCACCCAGCCCGCAGGAGTGGAGGCCGTGATGCCACTGAAACACAGCCCATGTCCCAGCCAGCCCCACCAGGGCACAATTACGCGGCCCCGTCAGGCGCTCTGCAACAGACGAAGAGGGAAAGGATAGAGTGGAAGGGGTGGTGAAGCAAATGACAACGTCATAGGTGAACAAGAAAACAAACAGGTGGCTGGAATTGGGGTGAACACTTTGTCAGAACAATGATAACATGGAGATTGGTAACAGCCAGGGCGAGCATTCGAAATGCGCTTTCCACTTTGTTACATCTGTAGGATTGCCAATCAAGAGTTCAACAGGAGGTTGTTAATAATGGTTGGAGTTTGTTTGCCGTATTTCAGATTTAAAAAGAGCCAAGATGGCTACCTAATCGCCTGAACTGAGCACCATTAGACTATCCAGAGGCAAAGGGTGTGAAATTACATCGGTACGAGATTATCAACTTGGAAATGACTTGGCTGCGCTACGGACCCGAAATACAACTACGGCGGTGAATACTGGCAAGCTAAAAATAGCTTTTGTATTTGCAAAGCAAAGTATCATAAGGAAGCGAACAACACAACACAGACAGGTCTAGGCAGGAGAGAAAGGCACTAACTGGTCAGTAATGCGATGACAAACCAAACCTATTAGCTAATGAAGGCAAAAGGTAAAGGTTTAGCATCAACCAGTGAGCAGAATCCAATAGAAATTTCAAATCTTGAGTGATTTACTTAACAATACTTGACCTTTACCAAAACCTGAAACCTTGTGCTTTTTGACACTTGGGCATTTGATCAAGTCGTCTTTTCGACAAAAAAAAACAGGCAACATAGCAAACAATTAACTTTCTACGAAACGCGGATTACAAAACACACGCACGCCTACTGAAGGGGTTCTTGGGCACGACCTTTCTAGCTAAATGGCGAGAAGTGAGCAAACGAACAACAGCAATGATGCATATATGTAAGGCGCTTGAGAAGGGATTGAATGACGCAGGCCGACATACCTTGTGGTGTAGATGTGGATGTGGGAGCGAATGTGGTGACGCCTGTCGTCACGTCTATCCCTTTTGTTTCCAGAGCGAATGGATGTTGAAAGCAGGCTAAGCGGGTGAGACAAAGAGGTAATGACTGAGCTCAAGGCACTTTTTTGTCTGCCTTCAAAACTACCACTTTCTTCATCCTATTTCTTATGCAGGGGATGCTACCCCAACCTACTTCGTACAGTTAATTCCAGAAAGAACGAGTCGGCCCAGATCCCCAACTTGACATTGCTGAAACATTAACGCATTTTGATCGTAAATTGAAAGTTTGGACTTTATTAAAAAGTTTTTTACGTTACAGCTTAAAAAAAGCTAGAAATTGCTGACCAAAGAGGAAGGTGGTTAAATGGATTGGGCTAAAGCATGAACAATCCATTTAATGCGCAAAAGTTAAGCTATTTTGGAACCGGAGACTGTTTGTCTGCTCTACATCCATTTAGTTTACTTTGACGCAGAGAAAATACCGAACACTTTCCTTCACATTCCACTTACAGTTTACAACTTCAAAGTTAGAATAATTGGCAAAATTCCAATGCAACACATCTTCGACACCGATCAAAAGAAGCCTTTCTTAAAATAAGACGAAGAACCACCTTATCCTGTTCTGAACCTATTATATTTATTAAGACTACTCAAACGCACATCACATCGCATTACTAAACGTCTCGAGAGGCCACTTACCCAACATGGCGTCCCTTAATATCCAAGCCTAGTCCAGCTTAACGAAAGAATCCCCAAGCTAACTTTGAAATCGGCTCAATGATGGGAAATCTCATGTGTCACACAAAAGCACTTTGTGATCTTTTGCTCTATGGGAAAGAAACTAATGATCAAAACACTCTTCAGCTTAAAAAGAATGCTTGGGGGAGTTCTGCATCACTATACTTTATCATGACTGCTCCATTGTGTTCCATTTTACCACTTTTATGAATTGGCTAGGTACAAATTAAACCGCCTAGAATTTCCCCTAACTGGTTTGCTTGCTTATCTGCGAAAGAAAATCACTAGGTGCAGCTCTAAATTTACTTTGTTCAAGGACACTGCAGACAGGCATCACCCAAAAGATCCTCGATGTGCTTCCGATCGATCACTCTTGCAATAAAAAAGCACAACGACGTTAACCTCCCTTTAAATAAAGTGTCTAATCCTGTTTCACATTTATACGCCAACATAAAAACTCCCCATAAATTTACCTCTTTTGGGTACGAAAGCTTTCTGCGAAGGTGGACTCGCGATGCCCTCCTCCAGGTAGCCATCACCCCCACCCATGTCAAGAAAGAAAATTGGTACAACGCGAGCCAAATAGCTCTTGCCGGGTGCAGCATCTAAGACGTCCACACTGTACAACCCGTTCACGGTCTGTTCTCTAGACACTGTTTGTAACTCTGTAAAGTTTGTTGATGTATCTGTGCGCAGTTCAATTCTAAACGTCGACAATTAAGGAACTTTGTCATTCACTCACCGGTATTTCTGAACATCAGAGACGCCGCTATCGACAGAATTGTTGAATGCTGACCAGGAAATTGTAAGTGAAGTACAAGTGACTGTCAGATTCGGTGCAGTAGTTAATTTTGAACGAACTATATAAGAAAGTGAGAAAAAAGGAAGAAAAACTTACTTATTTGACAACCTGGACCACTACGATTTGGCGTACAGTGATTGGGAGGCATGCAGTTCCCGTTGATAGGAGAACATCGATTTTCTGGGGTACAGCTGCATTTATGCTCACAGCCCAAGCCGAATTTGCCCGATTCGCATTCTGAAGAAGGACAAAGGGCATTGTACAATTAGGATACAAGTAAGAAATACAAATCCATGCAATTTACGAGTTTGACAAGCGGGAAAGCCAATGTAGCCAGGACTGCAAGAACCTGTGATGCACCCCAGACTATTGACAGTGTTTTGGCAGCTGTTGTCCAAGCAACGACAAGGAAAAGAGCACCTTTCACCAAAAAACCCCGGTGAACACAGTTCTACAAAAGAGCCGTACATATTAAAAGCAGATATAATAGGCTAGCATAAAGGAACAAAGAGAAATTAGAATCAGAGGGCATCCTAGACGAACATAGGAATTTGTATTTTAGTAAACAGGAATTAGGGCTATTCTGGTAGAATACTCAAAATAAGACATGTGGACCGAAAGATTTCAAGGGAAAATACTTGTAATAACATCTAAAACTTATGAAACAGTTAACGTGGTAGATTAGATCATATACTGCTATTTCTGAAACAAGAATCCGATAATTGTTAGATTGATTTAATGCAAAAAAACAAAAGCAGTCAAAACCTTCTTCAGACGAACAAAATGACTAGTTTTGTTAGTGAAGCTGTTAGTGTACATATGTCTGTCGCAAATCTGTTCACAAGATTCCAAAGTTCAGAGTTCAACACTATACTTTGCGTGAAATGGGCATCATAATTAGGACATCAGCGCCATACCTGGAGATGCAGAAGAAAAAGAAGTCAGCAGAAAAATCCACAGGAAATCCGTCTTCATATTCTCTGTAGGTACATAGGAAAACATGGAACTTTAAAACTCGAGAATTCGAAATTGTGAAAACAGAGAGGTGAATACTATTGGCCCAAATTTGCAAGCATAACCTTACAAACACACTTTGGCAAAGTTAAACACTTTGTCTTATTTAGCAACCCCGTTCTCTACTTCTCCCAATAATTTGGATGCGCCTAAGATGCACCATCAAGTGGTCAAAAAAGTATTTTGATCTGTAAACTCATTTATGCTGCCTTCAATTTATAGGATGACTAAAGTAAAACCAAACTTACCAAATACTATCTGCTACAAGGCTGAATATTTAGCATAAGTTCATAAGAATAATCGCGTTCAAACTTTACTAATGCTACAAGTTAGTGGATGGATTAAACTCCAGTGATCAGAATTTAATTGCGAAATGTGGGTGTTTTGATAAGGCATGTCTCATTCCGCATGTACTTCTTTGTGTGCTGCTGCCTATTATTACCCACTTTACACTCCCACTTATACTGCTTTCCGAAATCGCCCATCTGATTAATTCGTTTTGCCTTCAGGAGACAAGATGGTCTATTCACCTAGAATTTAGCAAAACCCAGATGCTCAACAAATACAGTACTAGAAATAATCCTGATAGAATATATGGACCTGCTAGGATGTCCTTAACTTTTACTCACTACCCACCACTTATCTAGCGGTGAACAGCGTTAGGTCTTCCTCGGAAGCTATTGCTGATGCGAACGCGGTTTCAGGGGGAAGGGTTCAGTAGCGAACGCTTGCAACAACTTCAGCCATCGAGAGCCAGCAGATTAAGGGTGAGGTGTTCCACCAACCACTTAGTACTACTTTATTAGTAATCAAATGATCTACAAAAGCATTTATTTGAGTCCACAAGGAATGTAGACTGACCCAGTGAGGGAATATTCATTAACAAACCTTAGCAAGAGGTTCAGTAGAATCTGTTTTTTGAGCTCCCTTCTGCCTCGTGAAAATCTGACGCCGCCTTCATTACAAGGTTAAAGCTAATCAAACCATTCTTGCCTAAACGGTATATTTAAACAATATGCGTATATATTACAACAACGAATAAGACGGATTAGAGGAAGTTGTGTTCCATGATGTAAATTAATGGCTCAAGCAAAAGCCTAGTTGAGCTCAAGAAAATTGAACCAAACGTTTTGGGCTTACATCCAAGCACAGAGTTTCATTTCGATGGGTTTCAGTGGAAATTTACATTTGTACATGATCGAAAAAAGCACAGCTGCCAAAGAAATTTTCCACCGAGGGGTTCCAGTGGGCCCGTTATTGTTAAAAAGCTGTAATATATGTTCTTTTAAATAACCTTTCAAAAGCAAGGCCTTTTGACACCACAAATCCCATGATGGGGTGGTCATCATTTGACTCCGAGGAAAAAGTAAACTTTGTACGGGCTTAACCCTGATCACTGGACCCCATTCACCATATTACCAACGAAGAATGCCACCGCATGGTCGCTTCACTCGCTCCAAGGGAATGGAGGTCCAAGGTGAAGAGGGAAACACCGAACTTATAATTGCTGGCGATAGGGTCGGCAAATCTCCTTGCAATGAAGAGGCGTCCGGAGTTACTTACGATCCTTCGCTACAACAACTGCAACAGATGGCCGAACCCAAAACCCTCATCATGAGGCCCTCCGTGTCTTAACCCAAATTAAGTAGTACTTCCTTTTCCCTATTTCCTTTGCTCCTAAACGGCTCACATTGATTCGTATGAACCTCTGGCGTGACTAGATCATTATTAAAGCCCAAGTACTTCTTAATTCTGTGTGACAAGATTAGGATCACCTCATCATCACTCACAGCACTTTCAGCAGAAGGAAAGGTGGCAGTAAAACAAAGACCTCTCTAAGAGTGAGCGTTGGTAGGAATACTTAGAAAGTGAAAAATTGTTTGTGAAGAACTGTCTGAAAATGTGATTCTTGGCGTGGATTTTCCGCGCAACGCCAAAGCTATCTTATATTTTGTGACAGGCACCTTCTCCACCCATTAAGATACTGAAGCATCAATAACCCTTTCGTTTGAGATAGAGAAAGTTGATGACGACATTTGCAATACCCTATGCTAAGCTGCAGCTCTACCCAAGAACAGACCTACTATCTCACAAACAAGGCGAGTTAAGAACTTCGTAGGCTACTGGTGAAGTTTGTATGTATATTCACATGACAAGGTGGTAGGAAACTGGAAGAACGAGGATGGTGAAGCACATGAGACACCCGCAGCGCTAGACCGATCTGACGGTCATTCAGACCCACACCACTCCTTCTGCTGGAGAAGGTAAACCATCTGGTCGCAGAGATGATAAGAGATGAGATAGTCAATCGTCAAAAAAGTCACCATGGACCTCACTAATTGCTATGGTAAAAAAAGGGACAGAAGTATGCAGCCGTGCCTTGACCACAGGTATCTGAATGTAATAGCAAGGAAGGATGCCTTCCGGCCATTAAACTTCTTACACCGGTCAAAGTGGTTCTCCACCCTAGGCCTAACAAACATGATACTGGAAAGTAGAAACAGGCCGAAGGAACAGAGAGAAGACAGTTTTTTGATTGCTGAATGGCTTTTATGAGTTACAGACAATGCCTTTCAAGATCTGTAATGCAGCGGTCACTTTTCGACGTCTTATACAAACTTTGTTAATGGGATTATTCCCAAAACATAATATAATGCACCTGCATGACATTCTTGTCTTTGACAGAGATATTGGGGAGCCTAACACTCTACTAAGATTAGTGTTGGAGAGTCTACGAGATACAGGTTTGACCCTAAACCCAAGGCGATGCCGATTTCCGCAATGCTCAGACATCTTTTTAGGACACACTATAATTGTCTCGTCAGATTTGGTGGTTACCGAGGTCAGTAAAAAGCAAGTGAGGACTTGGACAATGAAAACCAGTCAGGAGGAGTTTCATAGTTTCTAAGACTTAGCAAATTACTGCAGGCGTTTCACCAAAGGTTTTGCTAAGACCGCAAGCCCACTGCATCAACTGATCAAAAAGTAGTCGAATGGGTAAATCAGCCGGGAGAAAGAGCAAAATGAAGCATTTAAAGAAGTGCAGCGAATGCTCTATTCCGCGCTGATTCCAGCATTGATACACTGCGAATTAAGCGCCTCACTATTGGTACTGAATACTGCGGCTAACAATGCAGCTGTGGGCGGTGTGCTCGCTCACAAGGTCAAGGAAGGAGGGGAACACGTCACAGCCTACGCAAGTACCAAACTCAGCCTAATGCAACAGAAAAGTGCAACATGACGTGAACAGTTTGCTATATACACAGTAGTTGGGCATTATAGACAAGGTAAGACCTCCTTATATCTTCTTCTAAAGCAAAATTAACCCTAGGGGAGAATTTTCGCTTTAGCGGAAGTGGAAAGGCGATGCCGCCCCGCCCCATTCTTGACCTCATCCGCCATATTCTCCTGATTCTACCCTTTTTCTCTACATTACCATTTGACTATCGCTAGTGAAAAAGTATGGGTACTTGATGGATAAAAGTGGGAGTACTTGTAGTACCTTAACTGTATGTTTGCATCTTGTTTCTGGTGTTTGGTCACATGGGGACTCCACCATTGTAACCCCGCTGGGCGCCCTGGCCTTCGGGCTGTGTCAGTGGCCGCCAGATCCTACCGTACATAGGCAATACGTGTTATGTTCGACTGTTGTCTTCTTACGTCCTTAGGGAAATTCTGGCGGTGCTACAGTAGCACTATGAATTGACGCCGTACATTCGATCCTCTCTGAAACGAAGGCAAAAATAGCATGTGTAAGAATAAATGTGAAGTCTGATTTATGGAGCACTTCGTTTGCATTGAAAGGGGGAATTTTGTCGCCCAAGTTTGGGATTCACGAAGACAATTAATAATAATAGGAAGAAACTAATGTCAGAATTCATTCATTCCTTCATACCTTACAGTTGGATATGTCTGTTTTATGCTCTTAATCGACTTATAGATTTAACAGTGTAAAAACGGGATCAAGGTGAAGATCAGATCGACAACTTACCGTTGTAGTCCAGCGCATACTCCAGGTACCATGCGGTCACCTCAAAATTCAGGAAGAAGAAGAGGAAGAAGAAAAAGATAGGTTTTTAAGAGTTTTTTCATCGGTTGTTAACGCATTCAGCTGGTGTTGTCATGACTTTTCGAGGTAGCAGAAAGCATAAGTTTATAACTCATAGCAGACAGAAAAAAGGCATATTTCTATATGTTTATTGACTCAGGACTCATTTAAGTAGTACATTACGGCAAATGATCGAAAACATGTAAAAAATTTTCATTGAACTGCAATGCGTGTTTGTTTAAGTGCAACTTTTAAGCGACAAGCGGTCGGTTTACGCCTTTAACCCCTGAGAAGGAAACTAATGCCGGTTCCCTCCAGGCCTTGACAACCTGTCAGCACTCACATTACTGCTCAAATAAAGGGTGACATCCTCTGTACACGCCTCCCATTACAAGGTTACGAAACCAGACGTAGAGGTACACATTCTACAGCTATTGAAGGTATCCGCTCTGCCATGTAGTTAATGGAACCTGACAGCTTCTCTCCTAATTTATATGTTGTTGGCTTCTTCGGTTTTGTAAGCACTGGTGAATGTGCATCTATTCATTTATTAGATGCTTACAGTGGGTCACAATGGGCCATTTACCCGGCCACCAATCATTTGGTAGGCCCCGTAGATGAAAACGGAATCCACATCACCCGCCGTTTCAAAGCCATGAGTGATCTGCTGCAGAGAGAATACTGCAGGCGGTAACTACCATTTTATTAGAAACTGAAGAAACTTGGAGAAGACTATGGATTACTGCAAGTTGTCGTGGATAGTGATAGCTGCTGCGGTTTTCAGTAGAAGCATAAGGTTGATAAGAACCTAACTGGTGATGACATGTAAGTAGGATTTAACCTGACATGCCCTTAAGTATCGTCGAGCACTTCGAAGTGAGTCGTCATCAATCCCCAGTCTATTCAATTCGTCGAGGGCTGCAATTCGGTTGCAACGAAGAGGAGTTAATTCTATCCGATTTGAGAATAGCAAATGATCTTCATCCGAAGAAAGGGTGTTCTCTTGGCTCCTCATTTGTTTTGAAACTAGATCATTTGTGGTCGCTTTCTACTTAGTATACACGTTTTTCCCCACCGTTCTCTTTTGGTGAAGTTTACTCCTCCGGATTATATAAACAATGAATTCGCCTTTTTCTAGGGTTCTAAGCCAGAGATTGAAGGGAAGTATCACGTTAAAACAGCCAGTAGAGATGGTGCCTTCAGGGGGCTCCTTAAAGAAACCCCCAAATAAACCTTATTGGAGACCTCAGAATTAGTCTATCACTAAACTGGTTACAGCTTTGTAATAGCAACAATGCCGACGACAGGTAACACTGAAGAAGCTTCTCCGTTGATTTTGAGGGGGAACTGGGGTACCAGGTCAAAAATGAGGAGGCTGATGCTTTGCTGAATAGCCCTACTAAATCGTTTGTAGTGGCGCCATCTTAGACTGCAGAGGAACTCGTGAGTCAAAGCCCCGTAGGCCACTGTGATTGTAAGGTAGTGGTATGATTACTATCTGACTTGAGTAGGAAAATCTTGTTCTGACTAGGGCATACATTTTTTCGGTGCAGAGTATCCTTTTGACTGGACCTTCCCCGAATCAAAAATCTCACGCCAATTGACAAAGAGTTTTCATGCAATTATCATGGAGTGCAAGTGGTGGGTATCTTTCACTGCTCCTAGTGGACTGTTCATTCTTCTTGTTTCGCTAATATATTCGTTCATCCAAGTCTCCAGATGACTGTTATCCCCTTATGGCTTCAACAATATCTTCCGACTGTTTGACTTCCCATTAGCTCTGACGAGTTACAGCAAAAAGTTCATTGTCAACACGGATCCGCTGACCACATCCACATGCGTCCCATCTGTATTGCAGTTACTTCACCAATTCCTTTTGCAAAAAGGCTATTGTACTACGAGCACCTGGACGTGAACTCGTAAACAATTAATGCTGGTTCCTCTACATGCGATCTGACGATCCTTCTACCTGCTGGTAAGATGCGTGGTCGCACCACTTCCTTTGAATATGCTCCCACTTCATTTATTGTGCGCTGCTTTATTTATGTAAGCACTGGTAGAGGAATGCCAGTTCATCTGTGAAAAGCTCACGATGGGCCACAACGAGAAGAATTTGGCAAATATTCGTTTATTCTGCATGTCCCAGTGCTTGCATTTTGGATCGATACTGGAGTCATTTTGCATTTAGACCTTCAGCGATTTGCGTTGTGTGTGTACCCATTTTGCTCTGGATTTTAGTGTTGCTTTATGGTGACAGCAAGTGCGGCTAGGTAGCCTACGTTTCCTGGGTTTCTATTGACTAGTATGATGTAATAAAGTGTGGTTTTTGATATACGAAGCAAATAAGTGCGGCATGTCTATCAGCACATTTGTCGAAATGCTTTTTCAAAGCTCTAATCCTCACCTTCGGCCCCGGTTTCTAGGACAAAACGACCTGGCCTCTTACCTTCTAACTGTCTTTCTCACATGTCATAGTATAATGCCGAGGAGAGTTGGCAATCACTTGGAGAACTGTGAGGGGAGTACAGAGGATGAGGCGGTCTCCGCCTCATCCCAAAATGCGGTATGGGATCTTCTCGCAGGTCAATTTTACGGCTTGAAGTTTTGTTAGGATGAAATTTCCCCTCGGTTGGTTGACTTTTTCTGGATGTTCCCCAAGAAGCCTTTTTACACTGCCTTGAGATGTCATTTAGAGTAATTGTTGTTCAGCTCCCAACGGCGAATTCGTAGCTCGTTCTTTGTGGGCTTATATAGCAATCCAAATAACTAAGATTGTGGATATTGTTCAGCTATTGAAACAGTTCATCTTCAGAAAAGGTGACGAGTCGACATTCCCACAGCGAACTGTGAAGTCCTGCGAAAGGCGAGAAATGAGCAAGCTCTCAGTGCCAAACTTCGTAGTCCTGTGCTGATTACTAAACGATTGCAGCATACGTCTGCGGTTCATGCCAATTCGGCGACAAGAAGGCAGGTGTCGATGTACTCATGAAATCACCGTTCCTAGGTTCACTGCTTTTTTCGATGAGGATTCCATCACTTGCCACGGTAGATTGCTTAATATATTACTTATTTTACCTGCTGTACGGTATTTCAAGTAATAAGATTAGTAGAGCATTTTTAAGAGACCATCTATATCTAGTAGGGAATTCGCATTTGAAGTAAAATCTTTTCTCTAGGCATGTTTGATGGCCGAAAGGGGTAGATTTTAGCGGTACTTTACCGGCACTGATGTGGGGTAAATGATCTAGAAGTGTTGGCAAAGAACGGCATCTGCATGGCTTGCAAGTTCTCGTGCAACAGTTGCCTACCTTCAACACCGCATCGAACTGCATGTCTTTATTTTTCCCCTCCCCAGGTAGCAGATGGCGGGCTCTAAATTGCTTCAAACTTCGCTCCATCTCTACGCCTACCTGCTGCGCAAGGTACGCCTTCTGCCGGCGGAGGTTCAGCCCTACTACCGCAACTACATTAGGCAGGTTCGCTTTCCACTCAACTTTTGCCTAATCCATGTGTAGAATTTTCGACAACACGCAGACGAGGATGATCCGGAAAATATAAGAATCATGACCTCTACTGCGATTTCGGATATGGATTGGCTGCTGGCAAAGGTAACTACCTTCTTTCTACATGGTCTAACGCCCCAACTTCCAGTACTCAAAATGGCCACAGAAGTAGAATTGAGGCGACGAAGGAGGAGATCAAACGATCGTTCCTGTGTCATTTGAAAACTCATTAGATTACTCATTTGAAGAGGTGACTTTTTTGTTGGTATTTCACTCTTTTAATGTTTGGTAAATCGGTACCAACCACGATATTGCAGCCACCTCTTATACAGTTTGTGAAGTGTACATTAAAGGCTTACGGGAAGAAGCCAACCACCTTGAGTAACAAATGCATCCCTTTTGCTATAACATTTAAAATGTTACATTCAGCAGAATTTTTGACAGCGCCTCAATGGTTGAGTTGTCTGACATGTTCCATTGGTTTTTCAAGCTTTTTACGCATTCCTTAGTCTACAGTCGATCCAGCAGGAGGAGGATGCGAGCGTTAAGATTACATATGCGATGAAAAGACGAAGTTTCGGCTTCTTATTATCAACCGAGGATTGTTTGTTCTATTTTAACTAACGTTTTCAGGATGACCTCGCCTAGTGTCACTATCCCTCTACATCATGCACTCCTGGGAACTGTCCAAATTTGAATGCTTCGTTCACATTATGGTTGGTACCCAAAAGCTGATGTGCTACCTTATCTCTTAAGATATACCAACTGTACGAGGTTTCCAGAAGAGAGCATCCATACGTCAGCATTGGGTAGCTTCCACTACTTGCATATCACTTTTTGCCTTGACCTTGAACCCGCCGATATTAGCCAGTCAGATTGTGTGACCTTAGCATTTGTCACCTTTGTCCCCAAAATATATTTTCACCTTTCAGTTTTCCATCCTTGGTGTATTTGAACAGGCTTTTCAATTATTTTTCCCCACACAAAGGCGCGCAGTGAAATTTGCTGCATGTATTTGCATAATTAGGACAGATAATCGAAAATACATCGAAATTTCTGCTAGATTTGATGTCTGGGTCAACTGTTGGACTCTCGGAAAAACAAGAGATCTGAGCCCTATCTTGATTTATAACATTCAAATAGAACATTACTCAATACGGCAGGTGAGTTTGACGCGCAGACAGTGTTCATCCGCGTGAGCCCAGAAGGCATAGGAGTAAGCACCTGAATGTGCCCGTAAGTACAAAAAGCGGAAGCATCCCCTCGTTTTTCAACATGAAGGTGACTGCTACATCAACTTAATGAGTGACTAAAAAGTTGCGGACTCACCAAAGGCTAAACATGTGAGCAATGTCCAGAACCCGTCCTGGATTATGAGAGATTTTAACATAGTGAGGCTGATCTTTCGGGTGGCGAGGATTCCAGCCTTTGTGACAATTGGGTTTTACATAACCAACCCAAAATTTTTACCCAATTCACAAGCCTAAGGTGCCGAGCTTGCAGGGTAGCTCGGAATTGTCAACCGATGGGAAATTTGTTTTGACTACTTACACAAATTACAATTCTACAAAAGTGTCCAAGTGCCATGGTCATGGGATGCTGTGCGTGCGTAACCTTTACGCCGAAGTTGAGACAGAAAAATTGTAACACTTCTTGATGTAGCGTTTCATACAGCCGTCAAACCTGGGGTCCGTAAACATGCTCAATAGTTTGCCTGCTACAGAGAAACAGGTAATCGTGATGTAAAAATGATGGTAGATGATGTTACCTATGTACAAAGGGCGTGTGAGGATGTGCCGATTAGGCGTCCCGGGCCTCCAGATCGGCGCGAGCTATACCCCGGTTTTTAGGCATTTTACGTGTAGCCTCCTCGATCTCCGTTGACTTGTAATAGTGAGGTGCAACTTCAGTGAGCCAACGGGGCTCAATCTCGGTCACCTGTCGCATGAACTCGCGCGTGGTGAAGACTAACTCGTGGTAGAGCACCCACCGTGGCTGTTGCTCAGCCAGAGCGCTGTTGGGGTGTGGGTGGATAGTGTGCTGATGCTTTACTGTCTTGTATCCATTGCCCGTGAAACGCGCCGTGTGGTAGAAGAACCCTGCCGTAAGAGCCTAAAAAGAAAGCAAGACCCAGTTCAGTGACTACCAAAACGGGCCCGCTTCGGTCATTAACGCTCAACGACCTGTCGAAGCGATGGAGCCAGACCATCGGAGTTGAAAGTGCACGAACCCAGAACGCTTACGTGAGGTCACCGAAACAGATCAAGAAACGTTTAAGGTAAACAAATGAAGATCAGATGGAGCTATAAACCGCGCTCTGAGTACAATGATAGTAAACTGAATCAGTTAGTTGGGCTCAAGCTTCAACTGGTATAAGGAGGCTTAATATATTGAAAATCTAAATGACACCCCAAATGCATGCGAAAATGCTATTAGTTTGTACAAAATATGCTCGCTGCAGAAAATCAGCCAACCTTCAGCTTTCCCAAAACAAGTCCGCCTGGCGCAGGCCGTTTAACAATAGGGAATTCGCAAGATGCGTTGCTAATGTAGAATGCGATTTCGTCATCAAATTGGCCATATTGTCTCAAAATCCGAAAGGTCATATCAACATTTTACGCGTACTGAACATGCTACGGCGATGGTATATGGAAACGCTGCACTCAGTAAGCAATAATGTGCTCCTACAAATCTAAGAGCCGGCGAGCAGTGAAAGGACCCTTCAATGCAATTCCGCACCCTTGAAAAGGTACACGAATTAGATTTACTGCTTGGCACCGCCTAATCTGTAGGTCGAATTCAGATGAACTTCGGAATAAACAGCTCTGAGAAGTCGTTCTTAGTTAGGAAAAACCAAACATTGAAGTAAAATTAGATTAAATACTTATCCTTGGCAAAGATAGTTTAATAAGCGGTTGAAAAGCCCTAAAACCGAAGTCTGAAGCCAAAAGAACTCACTTTTCTGATGCCAACATGATCGCCGGGGTTACTCATCGGTTGGATCTCCACCCGCTCCAGGAGACTGACGAACTGGTCTCGAATGTCCCTCGCCCGCTTCATGGTCCGGTGCTGAATGAAGTGCTCGTAGCACCATTGCGCAGAGAAATCTCGAGAGTAAAATTAAAAAGGGTAAAATCCAAACAATAAAGGCAGTGACAATACCAGAAAAGCCAAAAAGTAGTCAAACGGAGGGTGGGCATCAGCAACAAAGAAGATGAACATCATACCAGCATTGGCCCACTGATTGTATACATTCATGAGAGTGAGATGATCTCCTGTTACGTGATGAAAGGCCTTGCGGGCTGCATCAGCATGCACCACCTTGTCCTTGGGGCGATAAAAGATGGAGTTGTTCACTGAGAGCATGGCAGAAATTGTGATCGCCTCTTCCGAGCATTTGTATCTATGTGGGGAGAGAAAAAATGAAGCATTTGAACAATTCTACTGTGTTCACCAGATATTGAAAGGCTATCATTGTGTTTCCTCTTCCGTTTACCGATTTGCATAATTCAAGTAAAGGGAGTAGGTGCATATAAAACTACGCTCCTTAATCGAACAGTTAAATCAACCAATTTAGGACCGCGCAAACTTGGTTTAGTATTGCATAAAATCTCCTTGGTTAATAAAATTCAATTTACTGACTACACACCAACATGAAACATGAATCTTGTGCAGTTGTTGAAGAGAAAATAAACGAAAAAAATCAGCAGAGGGGAAGTAAGTAGGATGAAAAACACTGCAGTGAGAGAAAGGGGTGTGATCTCTGAACAAAATTAATCATTTCTTGCATTTTTTTTGGAGTGATTCGGTCTAAATAAAGCAGAAATGTAAGTAGGGAGGAAGTGAAGAAAGCTCACTTTAGTGGGATCTAAATAATCATGCAAAAGAAATGGAAAAACTGAAACACCTGTAGTGGAAGGATAGAAAATACGTCAAGACCATGGATTACATTCGGCCTCCAAATCCTAGATGGTAGCGGTTTGCATCACTAAATTAATCTGACCTTAAAAATACCGTAAGAAATGGGAGGGACGGCTAGGCAAATTTTGGCTAGTAAATGACACAAAAAAGAAGGAAAACAGGCTGCAGCAAGACACTCATAGAAGGAGAGGAAGACTCACTTCTCTGAGGCGAGAATCATCTTAGAGAGCATGGGATCGCAGGGAAACTCAGCCATCCGCCGTCCAGTCTTGGTGAGCTCACCCTTGTGGTTAAGTGCACCGAGAGCATAGAGTTGTTCCAGCGCCATCACCAAGGCGTCATGCGGTGGGGGGTCCATGTAGTCGAAGTGTAGGAGGTCGTCGATGCCCAGCGACTTAAGGAGCAGCACCACGTTCCCCAGATTGGTGCGCTGGATCTCCGGCACCGGCTGAGCCTCCAGTTCCGTGTGATAAGCGTGCGAGGTGTAGAGACGAAAACACTTACCCGCCGCCACTCGACCCGCCCTGATGTAAGCATCGAGATTTTGAGCAAAGTTATATCTGTCTTAATCACACATTTAAATATGGCCATCACACTGGTGGTGTCACCTAGGCTGTCAGTCTCTGTTATAACATAGCTACTTCCAGACTGATCCAAGGTGTAACGTCTTCCGAAATAACCGGAGTGCTACGTTAGTGGCAGCGCAAGGAATATGGCTACTCTAGTTGATATTTCTGAAGAAGGTTTATTTTCAAACGGATCGACTAGTTGTTGTTAGTGCGGAAGCAGGGGATATATTGTTCATAGATGAATTAAAAGGAAATCACAAATGGAGCGAGATATGTGCTCAACAAGTTCACAAGGGTGCTTGAAAAGTTTGGGAAAAACAGTGAACGCCGTTACGAGGATCTAAGAAACTCTGAGGAACTGTTTTACATCGCCTTGATGAATGAATTATGATTTCAATTGCTGACAAGGAAAGCAATAGAGATGTGAGATACGGTGACCTTCCAATGTCATCCAAATAAATGTTTACAATTCAGTTTACCAATGCTTAAGATAACATTAGGACTCCATCGAATTGTGCAAGATATATCACTGTCATTGCATCCAGAGGCCTCCTTGGTGTGACGGTGTCCAAAGCAAAACGGACACTACGTAGCGCAATGGTCCTAGATCTAACTTCCCTGTTCACAACGAGCCCAAAAACTACTAGTGCCACAGTCCTTATACTCGTAAACATTCATTTCCGTAGCATCTTCAGCAGAAGAATTTGGAGGCTACAGAAACACGATTCTGCGCTTACCTGCCGGCACGTTGGTCGGCTGCTGCTCGGGAGATTGGCACCACTAGGAGGGACTCGATTCCGGCACGAGCACTGTAAAAATTCTGCTTGCAAAAGCCTGTGTCGATGACGTAGATGATACCGTCGATTGTTAGCGAGGTTTCGGCGATGTTGGTGGCCAGGACCACCTTTCTTGCTCCGGGAGGAGTCGGAACGAAAATCTTTGCCTGTAGAAGAAGAAGCATGCAGTTGATAAGATCGTTCACTACCATTCTACTACTGCACAATGCAGTTGGAGGACCATAAAAGGAATAGGGATTACTAAAACCATAGCACTTTACAACGTATGGCAGACGGTTCTTCAGGACCTTATCATTATAAACATATTATAAATTACTGAATCCGCCCTTAATTTTTTTAATCCCGAAATTTAGGATATAGTACTTTTGTTCTCATTGCGTGACCCTCATTTTCTGTATAAAAGCATCAAGATATAGTTTTTGAAATATTTTCGCAATCCTTTACTTAGTGAAAAGACTTACAGAAAAAAAGGAGTGTTAATTGCCATGCGTTCCCATGTTTAAAGGACTTTATCTGTGTAAGTAATAAAAACTCACAATGACCCACTCGCCAGCAAATTCTTAGCCCTACCCGTTGAAGTACTCTACTGCAGCAAGTCACAAAAAAATGTTGAAGATTATTTAAGTAAATTTGGGGATGAAGTATAATACTCTAAATAACTTTTTGCTTGCGGTGTGAAAATTGAATAAAGTGAAGCAATAGCATAGAGAAACCATACAATGAACAAATGACTGAAATAAAGTACATTAATTTGATCAAATTGTGATTCATGCGACAAACGCCTAGCATCTCCTTTGATACAGGTTCCATCTTCGACATCTAAGCTCATTTTTGTTTCGAAATTACAGAGCAAAACTGCATGTCAATTCAGTAGAACAGACCTAGATCAAGTGAGGAACCAAGGTGCGCCACGAACTCCCCATCAACATCAAAAACACATTTCCCCAGAGCAATAAACACAATCAAACGTCAATTCTGTGCAATAGCCCCAGATTAAACGGAGAAATTGAGTGTAGCCATAAGTTCTCTCCTACATCACAAATTGAGAAAAGGCAAGAAATTATGGGAAGCAGAGAACGCCACCAACTACCTATTCAACGAAGTATGCATGAACAAAGCTCCGAAGAGGAGCAACGACACAGAATAAGCGAAGATCAGAAAAGAGGTTAACGAGGGACGAGGCGCACCAACCTGCATATCAGAGGGAAGAGCGGAGTAAATAGGGAGGATGATGAGTTCGCGCATCTTGCTACCCATCCTTTTGGTGCGCTCCAGCAACGCCTCATTAGCCGTCTCAATCTCCTCCTGCCCCGTAAAAAAGACCAAAATGTCGCCTGGCGGTTGGGTAACGTGAATCTGCAGCACTGTTACTATCGCCGCCTCTATGTAGTCCGCTTCCGGCGCCTAAGTAGCAAAAGCTCATACTTCTAAGCTTCGGGTAAAAGAATAATGTCTCCTCAAACAGGGAGTTCAGCAAAATTTTTCAGGTCTGCTTAAAACCAAAAATTATGAAGGTGATAAGCCTGTACAAGTATTTTGGATTCCATTCCCAGTAGTCCCCGAAAGTGGTTGCTGCATCGTTTCTACCCTTAGTCAGGCATTCATTTACTTTCATGCAAATACAGATAACGCATGCTCCTCTGTAGCGACGAACGAGTTTAAATGCAGAAACTAGTGATGGTTACAACACCGATTTCGTGAAAACTGCCGCTCCCATACATTTGATCGTCTTTAGAATCGGACTCTCAGACTGCCTGCTGAGTCATCATCCCATTTGCTTTGGGAGCAAAAGCTTTGAAGCTGTAAAGCTTCTACTCCTAATGTATAAGTCTACCGTACCTCAGATATCAACATTGCAAAATCAATCAAGAATAGTGATATGAGAGCATGTGCGCACCACAACTATGCAGTCGGCAACGTGCCTTTGTGTAGTAGATATCAACAGGATATCGTCTGCCAGGAATTCGGAAGATGGGCGCGTCATCAAAGAAGTGGGAAAACTTCTGCGCGTCCAGAGTGGCTGAACTGATGAGAAGTTTCAAATCAGGTCGGAATCGGGCCACATCCTACAGAGAAGGAACGAGCGTTATGTCATTGCCGAGAAAAATGAGCTAGTGGAGTATCAAGGCTCACCTTGACGAGACCAAAAAGGACGTCGGTGTGGAGAGTGCGTTCGTGCGCCTCGTCAATCATCATGACGGAATAGGAGGCGAGATCGGGCTCGCTGAGGAACTCGCGCAGCAGCATACCGTCGGTCATGTACTTCACAATCGTGCGTTCTGAGGTGCAGTCCTCAAAACGGACGGTGTAGCCCACCTCGAGACCCAGCTTCACCGACATCTCCTGCGCCACTCGTGCTGCCACTGACATAGCCGCAACTCGGCGCGGCTGTGTGCAACCAATCCGCTTACCGGCCTTGCAGTAGCCCTGTAAGTAGGGTCGAGGGTAAGCAGACGGTTATTCTGCCTATCTCACGATGCAAGATACAGTGCCCAAAATGCCATCTTAGTCACGGATGAAGAGCTTTCAGATATTTTAATTACCCCCTCTCCTATTCCGCCAGTTGCTGGTGCGATTTTCTACCACATAGAATTGGAGAAAGCGGAGACTATACATAAAAATATTATCCGAAGATCAACTCGCCGGACGACATGACTTGCTGACATACCTTTCTTTGAAGATTTATTTATTTGCGTTGATGCTGAACGCTTTAAGCAAGTTTGGAAACAATGATACTCTCCCTCAACTGGGATAACTCAGATCTCCATTCACTTTGCTAATTCCTAATGGTCCCATAGTTGATGACAGACAGATCAAACATACCAAAGGCTGCTAATAAGTTATGGAAAAATGACTCATTGAAAATTGTTTTTCAGAGTGTGATAAGCAAAAGCGCCGGAAGGCAGTGAGGAATGTATACCAATCTAAAGATACCTTGCCAATCCGAAAACAACTTGCTGAACAATGTGCCAGGCCAGGGCATATTTATATTTGATAATATAACAGTCTACTTCAAGATTAGCGGTTCCATGTGGGTGAACTTATATAGAGTGATAAGGTTTATACACTTCAATAAATGAATTAGTGAAATCCTCTGATTTTTATGCTACGCCAAATTTCTCCATCAACAGATTCATGTGAAAACAGGGGTGTTCTCACCCGATATGATGTGCAGAATGTTTGAAACATTACAACATCAGTAAAAGTGATAAAAGAAAAGGACTTGAGTGACTCCCTTCTACACCATGTGTTAAAAAAGTTACGAAATGTAGGTTTCAGAGCAGACTCGAATCAACAACAGTGCTAAAGGAAGGCGGCTAAGCAATCCTACCCACTTTGCCGTAACGCTAACGAGTTGTAATTTCAGAAATGTCTAAACAATTTACCCACACCGTCCGAATTCGCTGAAGAAACCAAAAAAGATAAATTAAAAACGTTCAGGAAAAAATTTATAAGGCCATGGAAGGCCACCACTAGAAGGAAGGTGAGGCTACTGCATTCCAGTAACTAGATTAATAAAAACACCATCATGAGAGCTGTTAGCGAATGTACTTACAAATCACAAATCCTAAAAGTGCTTTGAAATACCTTTAAGCCTAGGTACACAAAAATAATGTCTGAAAAATCAAGGCGACGAGTTCAGAGAATTTGCAAACTTACGGCCTCGTACAAATATTGCGGTATTTGAGTGGTTTTCCCAGAACCTGTTTCGCCTTCAATTACAAGGACCTGATGATCTTTGATTGCATCCAGTAGGGCTCTACGAAAGTTGTATATTGGAAGGGATTTGCGAGTCTCCTGAAGAGTCTTTTTCCGCTCCTCTGAACGCCTGCGCAACTGCTCCTCGGGTGTCAATTCTGGCTCAAGATTTACATTTGAGCCAGGTTGGGTTAGGGCCTTCATAAATTCTATCTCATCGTCCAAAATAAGTTCGTACTTTTCCTACAAATACAAAGCACTCACCGCATAAGTACAAATGTAAAGGAGTGCAGTCTTCAAAACTACCTTCGTACGTACCTTGACTTTGCTGTCTCTGGCACCAAGTTTAAATAAGGCTGAACTTAGGTGTTCTTGTTCCCATCTTCGATTTTCACCGTGGGGGCCTTTTTCAGCTTCAGTTTCATAGTACGTGTCGTCGGGACGCTAATCAAAGATAAAGAAATAATTAAGTAGATTACCTTATTCTCCGTCGGAATAAAATAATGTTGAGCATTTTGTTCAGCCGTGACAACTTTGTGAGCGTTTGCTGCCTCAAGAATCGTTCGCTTGTATTTAAGTTCGGTCCGCTCAAGCTCAGTAAGCCTATAAAACTTAAAAAAACATGGAACTTGCTCTTCTTCGCCAAAGAACGTTTCTTCATCACGAATTTCCGCTTCCAAATCCTGTAGTTTATCTAGCTGTCGTTTCTTTAGGTATTCCCAGCGGGATTTCTTCTTAAGTTCTTCGAGAAGTTCCTCCCTTGTCTAGGGCTTCGTTAAACACCAAATTAATAAACTTACCACTTCTCCACGTTCCAGACGTTTAAGATCTTCCTCCAAGCGAGAACCACGGACAGCTTTTTTAGTCGACTCATTGTCTCTAGTTAAAAGGCGCTGAACGAAAGCGTCTCGTTCCTTTATGTCATTCTCCCTGTCCCGTTCTTCCTCCTCATATTCCCTCATGGGATCGTCGGCATCGTCATCTGGTGGCTCATTTCTAACCCACTAAGAAAATGAAAAAGACCGTACGGTGGTGCTTCTGCAATGTTCTCTTCTTCGTCATCACTCTCACTAGCAGCCCTCTTCCTCAGATTCCGCTTTTTTGAGTTCATTTCCAAACTAAAACGATGCTAATCAAATGCGCTAACAGAATACCACTAACAGACAAAGTATTAGGCGACCCCTCACCCAGGAAAAATATGGGCTAGGTGGGCCATTACATCTAGTTTCTAGGTCACTGAATGAATGCTTAGCAAACTGAGACTGCTTGTAGTCATAAGCTGTTTGAAGGTCTTGTAAAGAATTTTTAACTCCAAACATTCAAAAATTTTTTTATTATAAAACAAAGGTTGAGCTAAATTGTTGAAAACTAGGAATATTAATATTTGATATGCAAATCTATTTCTATTTAATCTTCTGCTCATTTCAAACGCATCGATATTCTACCAAAATGGGCAAAGCACTTATAGAAACTGATAAGTCTTGCGACACAAAATAAAATACTGGCAACTTCTTGGGTGGATTTCAATGCAACGCAAAGTTTGCATTAACCTGATGTCTGTTAAATTCCGCGCTTTACCACGCAGGACCTGTGAGCTTTACGCTATGCATACGTATTTTTAGAAACACGGTCTCTTGCTGGGTTTTATAATCTGCTCACTATCCCCTATGGTAATAATGAACCCATGCAGTGTCCCCAGACTTCCCTGAAGATGGAAGACTATATAATACTTGGGCAAAATATATTGCAACACGATGGTGGTTTATCCTTCGGTATTAGTGAGGCACCACATCTGTGCTTCTTGTACCTCGCTGGGTAAGCTGGCCTTCGGGCCATGCCAGTAGCCCAGACACATTCTCTGTGCTGAATACATTTATTCTGCCCGGAGGTTGTGCCTTCCTTCGTCTTCAGGAAGTCTTGGAACGCTACCATATATTCAGCACAGGGATGGTTTCTGGGCTACTGGCATGGCCTGAAGGCCAGCCCACCCATCAACGTACAAGAAGTACTAAAGTGGCGCCTCACCATTACCGAGGGATAAACCACCATCGAATTACATCTATTTCCATGATTGTATGAGCTGTCACGATGTAGAAAGGCACTCAGGAAGAAAGGACTTTCTGTTTATCTTCTAATGCAATGGCTTATGTATGATAATACTACTTATTACTGATTTTCGCTTTAAAAGGGGGTCTTATCACAATCTAATTTGATCAAATTTATGCTGCAAAACTGCTTATTTGCTAAAGTATCCCTTTTGATCTTCCAAGAAAGTTAGGCTCCGCCTATGCGCTTTCGCTAAACGGCATGGTGTCTGAGTCATGTCAACAAATTCTGTGCCTTTCCATACGTCGGAAATAGAGTTTGAGTCCTGGTATAATACTTTTTTCCCTTAAAAAATTCAGAGGAGCAGATCCTCAAATCTTGAGTTTCTACTGGCTTCCAGCCATGTGTGAATTCAAGGGACACAGTTTTGGACTCAGGTTTAACACACTCGCACGCTATTTTCTAATATTTAGAGGCCTCTCTGAGACCAACTTTTGACAGCATAATAAAGACCGTATCTAGCAAAGTGTTCTTTGGCGTCTGCCTTCTTTTGGTCTGTTAGCGCAAAGGAAATTCCTGAACACACTGTCCTAGGAACGTGTAATATGATGTCCGGAACTAGGCCTTAAGTTGGAGCAAATGCGATTTATGAAAATGGGCTTTACTGTATATTCAAACAAACAAACCTAAACTATAGAACGCATTCCTTGTAACTGTTGTGGTGTGTGTAATACTTATTGGTTCTAATGGACCTTTCAGAAAGGAGGCAAGCAAAAAATTCTAATCTCGTGACCAATTCGTCCTCTCCCGTACTTAGTGACTGCAATTCCCCTCCTTCTAGAACGTTGTATTTTCTCCCTCCATCTTTTCATTTCTAATAAATGTGTTTAAAATGAGTCGATCGGACCTGTCTAAGAACGCTAGGAATAGGAAAGCGGAGACCGATGAGTCTGGCTCCACATGTGCGTCTTATTGGTACTTGTTGTAAACATCTAGGAAGCAACCACCAAACAAATGCAAAGCTTAGAGTCTTCTTTAACTTTGACTCTAGTTACAAGGTAGGTTAAATCTCAGCAGATTATAGTCCCGCCTTGATTCTCGGCCTTTGGGAAACACTAATTGAGCTTCATTTTCCCTGATAGGACAAGTACATGCTCTTCACAATAATATAACCTGATACGGTTTCGGAGAAGAATTGGAATGCTAAAGAAGGGCACTGTGGATCATGTAGGCATTTGCCTCGGGGGATAATTGTAATACGATGGTGGTTTATCCTCCTGCATTGGTGAGGCGCCACTTTTGTACTTTGAATTATCCTTCTTATGCCTCTCTGGGTGGGCTGGCCTTTTGGGCCATTTTAATAGCCCAGACACCTTTGCTGCGCTGAACATAGATTCTGCCAGAGTATTTTGTCTTCTTTTGTCTTCAGGGAGCCCCGGGACGCTACATAATGGCCGTCCTTAATATAAATGAGTTAGGTAAAGAGCTTGAAATTAAGATTTCCTAATATGCATCTATATTCTCTATCACTTGCTTATAAAATAAGTTTGGCTAAGTAATATTCGGTTTTTGATATATGCAGCAGTCTGTTTAAATTTCTGCTCCGTGCACTACTCAAAAATAGTGCTTAATTTATTCATCACTCTCAGCTAGGACTTTTATATTTTTATGTGGCTTTGAAATGGCTAATTCGGTATACAACTTATTGTTTAATGCATTTTAATGATTCGTGCTGAAAATGATATCACATGTTCTGTTTTTCTGATTGGCTCGCGTTTTTGCCTGCCGCTTCTGCGTAGGATTCAGGATATGAAACGGTTTATTCGCAATGCTTTGTCACACATTTTTCGCCAGTTACGGAGAGCATCATTTCCGAACCGTTTGTATCTTACAGTTGCTGGAGCTTCTCTATTTTCACTGGCCGTCACATCAGCTCACCTGGTTGTGCCCTTTGGTCAAAAAAATGGAACCTCTAATAAATTGCTGAGTTTTGTACCCGATATTGAACTACTTGGTGAGGTAAATCCGTATAATAAATTCGATTGCAGCATTTTCTGGTTCATCTCTTCCAAAAATTTGCCTCTGTTGAGGTTAATGGTGAGGCCTTCATGACACCTAGAGATTTCATTGATTGTGTAACCGGTGCTAGACCGCCAGTCAGTATTAAACGCCACGTGATTGATACCGGTATGGCGGAACAGCTTCTTGCTAAGACACCTCGTGTTTCTTCGAGTTGTGGTGCCTTGTTTCACACTCTTGACAGAAGTGGACTGATTTCTTGTTCAGAATACCTCTTTTTACTATCAGTATTAACTAGTAGGTTATTTTTATGCCTTTCTGCATTCTTAGACAGCAGTTATAATTTGCATGTACTATTCAGGATGTTTGATCAGGATTTCAGTGAAAGTATAGAAAAGTCTGAATTCTTTCAGGTAAAGTTGATTCTGCTGACTTAGCGTTGACAGATAATGAACTTATGCAACATGAAATTTTGGGCCGGAAAATCTGCCGAACAGGTTTGGGATTACCCATTTCACCAATCGTTTAGTCTGCATCACAATGTTCTACCACAATTCAGCGGCACTTCTTCAATGAAGACGGTCGTGGAAAGCTTGTGTATAAAGACTTTCTTAAGTAAGCAGTATTTTTTCTTTTTCTATAGGCAAAAGTTGCTAGTACCTTGCAGTAATTTTGATTTTTGACCTTAGATTTATCTCAGGACTGCAAACTGAGGTCCTGCGAGCGGAGTTTTATCGCTTTAGTTGCGGAGATGACTCGATTTCGCCGTTACAATTGGCTCAGGCAATCTTGCGGTACGCCAAACTGCCAGACAAAATAAAAGAAAAAGGGCTTGAGCTTGTCGCAGAGAGCATAATGTTTAAAGAAGACAGCGTCGATTTTGAGTCCTACTGCTCTTTCTTTAATCTCCTCTTTCAATATGAAGATCTATGCTCAGCCCTTAAAATGTACATGCTCTCCAATCGCGCAATTTCGAGAGGTACGTTTTTTGTCCATTTTTATGCTTCAGTATCGACTTCTCAGTCGCTGATGAACTTTTTCTTCGCCTTGCAGAAGAGTTTCAGCGTGCAGCTCGTGCTGTGACCGGTAAACGAATGAACGACGTCATCGTCAACACGGTCTTCCTGTTATTTGATGCCGATGGGGATGGTCACTTAAGCGCGGAGGAATTCATCTCTGTCATGCGCTCCTACCTCGCTCGTGGGACACGTGGTCGGGTAGGAATATTTTTGCCGATGGACAAATCTTTCAAAGTCCTCGATCACCTTTTTTTCACATAGGGTCTTATTCAACTTAACGAATTGGAACTTTTGTTAAGTCCCATATTTTTAGTTATCTTTAGAAAGTGTTAGCAGTTTATGGGAGGAGTGGCTGATGTTCTTTCGAACAACTTCCCTATGGGATGTTTTGAATGAAGTAGATTATTTGTCTTTGTACCCTGTATAAACTGTTACTGAATCGGACGTAATCGATCTTCGTCTATTTGTGGATTTCATGCTCATTTATTACTTTTTCTCTTACACTGTATGTCAGAAAGTCATTAGTGTCAATAAACTTCAGTTTTGATTTAAAATAGCTTAATTCTATGCCGTTTTGTGAAGTTTGCTCATGCAGTGGGGACAATTTCTGTTTGGGTAAAGCATCTTTTTGCATATTTAGGAAAGGTTTTACTTCCCAATGTATAAGATCCTGGTCAAAATATTTCAATACGCGATCAAAAACACTTTTATATTGATTTTCTGACTACGTTTCATCGTTTTGTCATCTCTCAATGAAGACTAGAATTTTGATAAGCATTTGTGACCCATACCTGAAAGAGGCTCTTGTAAAATGTGTAAAATAGTTCGCTTGTTAAACATTACAATTCAATCTAACTAGTAGTAATAATACGGGGGATCAAGTATTCATTTCCTTCTTCTTTTTAAGCTAACAAACGAATCAAACATGCAAAGCTTCACTTCTTGTGTTGGAACCAGGATGAGGGCAATTTCGTAACAAACGTACAATTGCCTGCGCTTACCACCTCATTTGCATGGTTTAAATTGTGCATGTAGAGTTCCCTTCATTTCTCTTCTTTTATTTTCTGTATTTGATGCCTGTCGTTTATTTATATTTATGAGTAATAAAGAATGGCTCAACTATGCAATTTTTTAAAAATGTCTTTTCTGCTTGTTTTGCTCTGTTTGTTTTCAATACGTCATCTCCTAATTGGTAAAAATGTTGTTAATTATTTTTGCTACATCATAAATTAATTTTTTAAAGACGTCTACCTCGCCTTCACGCATAATCCTTCACCAGCCTGGTAACTCGATTCCCATTGGGCAGCAAGACTTGGGCAGCACCCTCTGTTCATCTATTTCAACTCTCACGTCTAGACGATCCGAGAAATGGTTGCAAATTAACGGTCAAAATGTACACGGTACACTTGATTAGGCCATGTATGCAGGTCAAGTGATTTTAAATGAAATTTTGTGCGTTCTGTCGATATCTGTTAACTTGGTGAATTCATGTGGCGATGAAATAACGCAGATCGTTAACTTCCGACCTGTTCAACTATCCCTTTTTTAGAAAAGTAATAAGCAACCTTAGAACCTCTGTTTTAACAAGTTGTGTTTCTACGCCTATGTATGTGTATACAGAAGTGTTTAGTTTCACCACAGATAGATACAATGCCTCGTGTTTCCACCGAGTTCTCCACTCCAATATTGGCACATTTAAGGTTTCCCAACTCAGGATCAAACGAAATCGAAAGAAGAACGCACATTATGTCGGGTACAATTAAGTGGGGTAGCGTGAGCCAAAATAGACTACTGTAAGGAGGCAGTCGCAATTCTTCATCTAATCCGAGCGGGTTACGATTTTGCTTCGCAGAATCCCGCCTTCCAGTTCGCCTATTGGCCCCGCTACGTGGCGCGACTGCTGCGTTTTCGTCCCGTCTTTCGCGGTGATCTTCAGGGCTGGTCCTTCGAGATGGATCGCTCTATGCCCTTCGAGTTGCCTGACGCCAAACCTCACGAGGTTTGTCCCTTTATATTTACTCCTTACTTAATAGGACCTTTAAAATGGCTAACACGTAAATCTCCAACTTCTACTTAACTGTTATTAAGCTGAAATTTTGCTACCTAGACATGTGTGATCGAGACGGGCACGTTCCACTTTAAATCACCTGAATTCCCGTAGTCTGCAGTATTAAATGAATGGTATGTTCATATTGAATGCCATAGTATTTTGTGGTCTCTACAACTAGGAAACGTGTTAATTGCACCTCAAATTCTGGTTCTTTTTTAAAGTTCTTTTAAAACTATCGTTTTCGAAACGACTTTTACAATTTATTTAGCATTGCTCGTTGGGACCATGTAAGTACACCTTAGTTTCAAGCTTTTCTATAAAATGTCTTCTTCAAATTGATCACTCTGTCCCTTCAGACTATTTATTATGAATAATGCACCCTTACTCAGATCTGTCATTGTGATCAATCCAAGGATTTGAGTGATATGTGTGCTAAGTTTTGAGTTGCTCTTTCTTTCATGTTTGCACCAAGTTATCTCAGTCTCAAATATTAGCATAGCAAACGACATGAAAAGTGTGGTGGGATTTCCAATGTTCCCTTCCCCGAGCGGTTTTGAAGTCGTTGCTTACTGATTCCTGTCTGCTACTTCCCGCGTTCCAATAACGGGCTTGTTTCTAACAGTGACCCGATTCTGGTGTGTCAAATTAGGAGGGCCTGGTGTTTGTAAAAAATATTTTAGGGATTGAGCTAACTTGTGAATGAGAAGAACTGAAATATCGGCGTTTTTTGGTTTGAATTTTATGACTATAAGATTACGCATCATTCGCAAGCATTCGTTAGGGGTTTCCTCATGTGCTGGATTCGGAAGTTGCCATTTAGCCTCTATCTATTGCAATAGCTCATTGTCCTTTAAATCGTGATTTTTAGTGCGGATAATTGTTATGTTGTAAATAAGCATTGTGATGCGTCGAGACCTTTTGGCTGTCAAGGATATCTGATGAACCCACAACTCGATGGTTGGCAAATTTTTACTCCTTCGGTGATCGTAAACTTAATCGTGAAGCAGCTATGTTAGAGGGTCGTAGGTATCTAACAGTGATGTTGGCCCACTGGATAGATAAGGTAAGGTAGCTAGAAGGCTTGATCAGCTTCATTCGCATGCATAAAACACTGATCCAAAGGGAAGCCGTCTCAAGGCCTTTTTTGTCATCAGTATAGTGATATGAACTATTTTTGCATAGTTGTTGCTAAGAAAATGGTCTAACAGTGGATTTATTCAGGGGTTGCAAGCATTTTACACTGGAACTTAATGCCAAAACAATGTCCCAAACTGAAACGCTGATTTTCCTCACACAGCATAACTTCATTAGATCTGTCAATTCCATCATAGCCGCGATTAGACCTTTAGGGATAATACGTCTATTGAGATAGGCCAATCACTTCCATGGATGCTCAAACTGGCCATGCAATTTAGATGATCTGTAGAAACTGGATCCTGCACCAGCCTCCATGAAATGGACCGCATCTTGGAAGAAATGGAAGTATTCAACTGGTTCTATGTAAAGCCCTTTTTGCTGCAATTTTGTCGTTTTCTACCCCTTCTCCGGGTTTTTCGCGAAGGTAGTGAAATCATGTCCTTTCAGTGCGCAATCACTTATTTACTGTGCTACAACTAAGCGAACTCGAAACAATCTTGGTGTTGTGTGTTTCGCAGCCCACTAGCACACAACTTAAGGAGTCTTTCTATTGTTTGCAAGTCTCGTCTTTCACTTCAAATTTCTTTGGTGGCAACTGACATCGATGATTTTCCATCATAAAGTGACAACATGCATCATTAGTAGTTCAAGTGGGTGGGCGTTTCTATTTCTTACCGAGACCTGACAATACAAACATTTAACAAATACTTTTATTGCTACAGTTTGCAGAGGAGAAATGGCTGCCAGTATGGCGCTTCTCAGAGCAGCCACCGTGGAATATTGCGAACCGCCTCTCGACCTTTCCCTATCGTACCGACTGGTGTGTTGTTCATCCCGACGGCAAACGCACTCGCGAACGCCTCACTGGTATGAGTCCCGAGGAACAGACCATCTTCAAGGGCGATCGTGTTATTGTGCTCAAGGGAGTCAGCAGGGGCAAGGTTTATCTCTTTTTGACTAGCCACTCGCTTTAATTCTCCTCCTCAGTAGCCCTAACTTACTTTTAACCGTTTATTTTCCCCGCTATTTCTTCGCATTTTAAGTATCCACTTAGAAAGAGGCTCTGAAATTCACATGATAAATAGTCTTTATCCTTTCCTCTTTAATCCTTCGTTCTTCCATTCGTGGTGGTCGCTCAACTTGGTTCCGTTCCTTTTTTCCCCTCATCTTGCTCTAAACGTCTCAGGTCATCGAAACTGCTGAAATTCGTTACAAGTAGAATTCATGTAGTAACTGTTTATAACTAGCAAAACGCTTAGGAAACAAGAATTTTTTGCCAATTTTGCTCATGGGACTTTTGTTTTGGGTTGCATTTATTGTCAGCTGAAAATGGCAATGTACTACATATCATCCCTTCCACTTTCACACTTCCTTCATGCAACGGGACTAATTTGAGCAATTGAAGTTCATTCCGTAGCGTTTTGAAAACATTAAATTTTCATTTGCATGCCTGGAATTTTGAAAACTGGTGGGTGAGACCAAGCAACGTTTGTTTTCTGAAGCAGGGCTACCGTCCTTGCCCCTGTTCCATTGCTCAAGGAATATCGAGATCACCTCGATCAAGTGCAGGAGTCGAATCACTTTAATTCGAATTTGTCTTCCTAACTCTGAAAACACGCTTCAAATTGTTTTAAATTATTTGAGTACTTATTACTTCCCCTTTTTTGTTTACATTCGGATTCAACTTACCAACATTTGGTATTATCGCTCATGTTATTGCTGATTCTCACTTGTGGGTAAATTTTTTTTCGTTCGTAAATATTCCCTCCTCCAGACTCAAAATCTACTTCAACAGTTGCAGCCGTTTTACTGTTCAATTTCATGTCTCAAATCAGAAACAGCCCAGGGCGATGCGATTGGAATTTACTTGGTGGAGTTTTGTAGAGTTGTTGCAGAGGCAGCTTCGAAGTGAAGTACCCTTTGAAGACGCTAGAATCGTGCTAGCCAGCACTGGGTGACTTTACCTACCTCCCATGGCGTTGGTGACCAGTGATTACCCGAATCGGACCACCAAAGTGTGAGAGTTTAGCTTATTTCATAAAAGCTCTTAGGGAAATCTCATAGTTACACTTTATTCTCACACTCTTCGTGCTTCATTTTATCCACCCAGTACGACGCCGTTTTGTTTTTAATGTTAGTGCAACTCACCAACCGCTAGAGGCTTCCTGTGCCGTTACCTTCTTTTGTTTGTGAGCGAAAACCTCGTTCTATGCGAGAATAATGCTGAGTCTGACTTACTGATAATTTCCCATTGTCGTTGTGTGTGCTTGCGGTCCAGGTTTTTTCATCCCTTTTGCATTTTCGCACACTTTTCTAATGTTGCATTTTTGGAATTTTTTCCTATTTTTCTCGAAGACCGCCTTTTACAATCATCTTTTTATCAATTTATCCCAGCAATACTGCTGAAATTGTTTCAGTAGACTCTTGTGATAGGGTTACTCAAACTCCACGTCCGGGTTGGCAGTCCCATTGTATTCGACTTATCCTTTGGGAGATTTGAGATGACTAGTTCTACACGTTCTCTTGTTGATTAGTGGAAATCATGGCACATCATTATCACAGCTGGAAGCCATTGGACTTGCAGCATTGATCAAAGGACCGACTGCTTAAACTTCTTGCCGTAAAACGAGTTCTGAACGTCCTTGACCTGTTGCTATGGCCAGGACCCCATGTCACAAGCATAGAGGTTAAACCATAACAGACCATGGGGTCGCATGACCGTTACACTTTCTCTGAGTTCGCATCCCCTTTTTCTTCAGCGTTTTGGATGTACGATTGTAAACTCAACCACTTTCTGTAGGGCAAAAAAAGTTCAGACGAAATGGAATAGACTTCCCTTATTGGGGCATGTGGAAGCTTCACTTAGTTCAAGTAGCAATAACGCTTAAGCCTCTTTGCTGAAGGCAGGATATGCGCGAACTTACTTTGTGACACCTATGCCTTTGTTACGGCTTTATCATGATCTTGTGGTGTCACATATTAGTAAGAGGGTTTATGTGTACTCTAAGTCACGTTTGTTTTTGTTTGTTTGCTCTTCCAGATTGGCATTGTGAGTTCGGTGATAAAAATGCGGAATCTCGTCTACGTAGAAGGCTTAAATCCTCGCTATCGATCTCCCGAGGGCAAAGGTCCCCTCATTTTTGATGTGAACTACCTCAAAATCAACGAAGAGGTGCGTTTCTTACCATCCTCCTGCCGCCCACATATAAGCTTCGGTGAAATATACTTTTCATAGGCAAACTAGTCGTTATCGTCCTGGGTAGCAATGCATTTGCCCTTCCTCCAGGTGGCTCTCATGGACCCCTCCGATAGGACGCCCTGCGAAGCAGTGTGGCGCTACGACTCGCAGGGGAACCGCGTGCGCGTCTCCAAGCGCAGTGGGCACCTGCTGCCCTTGCCCACAGCTGCTCGCATCCTCGATGACCTCACTGATCCTGTGGCCGCCGAGGTGGGGGAAAAGGACACTCCCACGGAAGCTGTCACCAAGACAACTGTGGATTTCGTTGCACCAGAACGACTGGAGACCTTTGAGGAGGAGTTGATGCGGGTCTATGCTCCCGAAGAGAAGCGACAGCGGATGCCCACCTTCTGGTACTGAATTTAACGTTTTTTCGGCAGTACACATGCACACACAAGTTGAACTTTTGCATTCCCTCGGAACTCAAGGAAGCAAAAAGTGTGTGAAGCTGAATAAATGTTAGTCTTTTGTATTTACATTTGGACCAGTAGAGGTGCCGCTGTCCAAGAAAGCAGAAAAGATGGGACAATCTGGGGGACAAATTACTCCTCCTGTTCGACTGCGTCTTTTATTCTAAAGGAGACGAGAAGGAACTGTACAGAAAATGCGAAAATATAAGACAATTATTCGCCACTTGCCAGTTTTCGGTAACAGTCCCAGCCGAGTAACCAAATAAGTCACGAGTCTGATTCCAGGCGGTGTTCAGTTTTTAATAGCGAAAAATTTTGAAGGAATAAATGCAAGTGTAATTTAGGCATGCTAAAAGTGAGGATTGGGAAGGTAGTTTCGTGGTAAGAACAGTTTCCGATTTGGGAGAGTTGATATGTGGTAGCTTTGAATTGACCCGAGTGCTCACAGCTTGCCAACTCCAGTTATACCCCATGCAATATGAAAATTAAGCAGCCGATTAAGGGATACAACTCAAAATGCAAGCGACGATAAAATCTGAGCTATTTTTCGCCTGGATGCAGTAAAAACGATGTAAACAAGACGAGTAAGAACCTCAGGAAGACTTAAAAGTGAGGGAAGGTCGTGGCTCGGTTATTAGTTATGGAATTAGAATTCACAAAATAATTCAACCAGTTAACGACTTATTGAGGCAAGGATGAGTGGGAATGAAAACTTACGAGGGCAATGGTGCATGGAATGTGAGCGAGGAAAGCAAAGCCGGGAGTTCGAGGAGCGAGGCGGTACAGGAAGGATCGAGTTGTGGTAGGCTTACTCTCGCCCTTCTCGTCCACAGCACTTGTGTCTACCGTCGTCGACTGCTTCATCTCCAACTCGCCGCCGTAGACCAGGGCGTCAAGCACCGTCTTTACATCTGAGGGAACCAGGGAGACCTGTGGGAAAACGGCATCGTCATCAGGACACTACCTTTAAATGGCTAGAATTTAATCAGGAGCTTTTCCCATTATACCTCAAAGGAAAGGCCGTATAGGAATTATTCCACATCTGCCAGCAACGAAGGAATCTAGACAAAAACAACTAAGGCTACGGGACGAATACGCCTTCTACTGGTTAAGCGATAAAGCTAATCCGGTAGATGACCAAATTCACTGCTCAATGATATCCCGTGGCTAGCCTATTAATTCATTGCCTAGGTATATAAGTTAAGAAGTAGAAGAGACGTAAGAAATCATAAATGATGAACTAACCGTGCAGAGTTTAGCATCGGTGATAAAGCGATGAAACTCTTCAACGGAGGCATACGACGAGTTCCACCTTTTTAAAGGATCTGATATTTTCGAAACCGATTCAGTCTAAACATATAAAATGCAATACTTTATGTTAGTCAATGCCACTGGCTTCCAAAATGCACCCTACTGAAATTATATGGGCAAATGAAACATAGGTAAAGTAACAACTTAAATAATCGTCATAGTGCAGATTAGAAATACGATTCACCTTGTCCTGAATGTACTTCAAGCAGGCCGTCCGCAGCATTGCCACAAACTCGCCATCCACTCCAGTCTCACCAGCAAACAGGGTGTTAGCAGCCAACGACTCGCTCGGTTCAAGCTCATAGAGAAGGAAGATCTTTTGCTTACTCCCTGCCAACACAGGTAGTTCCTTGACCAATTTACGCCCTATCAAAGACTTTAAGATGCGAGGCAGGCGATTCTGAGGCAGTTTGGTATCAATTGAAATAGCCTTGACCGTCGCACCCTCGTTTCCATTTTTACGGATGCAGTTGTATACCAGACTCTCTTCTACATCTGTGAGGGACTTTAATTTACTAAAAGCAGGGGTTAGTGTAAGAGAATAACCTACTCGATGTTGCCAATTTCACGCATACGCCAGGAGAGAGTGCGATTAGAATTAACCAAGACTTCCACTTGGCCCTCCTTTTGCATCCGGTTCAGAACCGGGAGAAGTTGAGCAAGTGTTATATCGGGAAGCTCCTCTTCAAAGGTCCTCTGGGTCACCGGATCAGAATGCGCAACGAGAATCGACAGGATTCTAGAAAAGATAATCTCTAAGCCTGTGTGAAGCTTACCTCTCGGGCAGCTTCGATAGATCGACTAGCTTTTTAGTTTCTGACATTGGTAGGTTTCAGAAAAGTCTACAAATGATACCAAAGTGCGATAGTCACACAGTTAGACGATGATGATGATGATGATGATGACAACACGACCGATAAATCAACGTTGGTGCATGAGACCGAGATGGCTCGAGATAGTAAGCGATTTCCACGTAAACACTTCAACAAGTTCAACTTTTCCATATTGACCCCAGTGAACTAATGCGGGACAACTTAACCAAATTTGTGCATAGTCAATTGAATGATTAATTAGAAGTGGCAAAAGCATTGTTTCACTAAATAAAGCCCTCCTATATTAGTTAAAAGAGATTTAAGGAGATGTACCCAAGCAAATAAAACAAAGTACATCAGCTAAAGCTCCACCTGGTGGGCATGTGCACCGACAATTAGCAAACCGATTGTTGGTATTAAGCCAATGAAATGGTGGGGACCTTGAAAATAAATAACATTTGTGTTTAATAGTTTTAGCAACACAATGAAAGTTTTTATTTACTAAAATTTGCACATGCCATTCGTTACAATTTGTTTTGGAACTCCCAGGTCTTTTTGTGGTGTTTTGTTCAATTTTAGCTTGTTGCGTAAATTTGATGCCTGACAAAGGAAAACTTATTTCAGCCCTCACTAACGTAATTGTTTACGAGAGCTTTTCTGACATCTGGACTTTTATACAGTGGTCCAGTGCATTTTTGCCCCCGTTGGCACGCATATTTTATAATAATTGATAAGTTAAAATGCAGACACCATGTATTAAAAGTCGTACCTTAATATATCACTTCATTTTATAGTGGTTAATAGACATAGACGTATGGGCATGCTGTTTTTGTAGCCACTTAGGCACTCAGAGTTATCGAGCAGTTATTTCAGAATCAGCATCATGTACGAAATAGATTTATGAGACAGCCATGGTCTTACCTAAAGTCTTAGCAAACCATGTTAGTATGGAGGTAGAACTATAATTCGCATTCAGAAGGCTTGGGGGACTGTAGGCATTGCCGGAGAGTCCTGCCGGGTGAAACTCTAGCATATGGGGACTGAAAAGCCCGCATGGTCAGCTTTGGAATTAAGCGTGATACTATATGACCACATAGGAAACTCAGGCATAAGTGGTTGTTGATGGGGCTGGGCATCCGATTCGCATATTCCTTCCAGGTAAATTTAGGCATTTTGCTGGCACAAACTCCCACGGATGTCGAATGACGAATTCGTTCAACAGCTAACATCCTGTCAAAGATTAAATGCACATCAACACCAATTTTTTCCTTTGCGTGACATGGATCTTTGGCGCACTCCGACTAAAACCTTGTCAAAGCCGTACGAGGGATAAAACGACAACCAGATTTTGAAACTCACACTTTATAAATAATTCCTGAGAAACTAAATAGAAAAATTGCTTTCTCATTTAAAAATAGTTCAATTGTCAAAAATCTAGTAAGCAGATAAATGATACATTTAGTGGAAATAGACCGGATATGACAAATAGTACGTTTCAATTTCCTTGTTCTAGTAATGCCTCTGTACGAGAAGTATGTGAATGCAAAACGCAAAAAAAATAATTAGAGTTGAAGAATTAGGTCATTTGTGGAAATCCAGAGAGGCCTAACACTTTTTTTAGAAATGTTACCTTTTTAGAGTGTGCACGACGATTTTTAGAAGGTACGCAAAAGTTGTTTTTGTCAATATTACTGCTCTTCAATTCTCTAGAGCAACTTGTAGCGCTCGAGATTCCCCTGACAACGATACTCGAGCAGAATATGTTTTATCGACGTACAGAATGGTTGTGCGGCTACCGGCATGGCACGGAGGCCATGCCGCTGGGCTGAAGTACAATGGCCGTGCCTTTTAGAATCCTCGTGACCAAACCAAACAGTCAAACAAACATAGAGCACTGCATACCCTTGGCAATATTCTGGTAGCGTAAATAGAGGTATGCAGCAGTAATCCTCGAAAGCATCTTCGTTTGAGATGGATAGCTAATTTAATCTCACGTTAAGTTGGCCTTTGGTTCAGTTATTGTTTCCAAGTCCTGTCAAGGGTGCAATCGGCATTCTTAATCAAACTGCAAGATCAACAATGCATTCCATGAACCCTTTCCCACACAACATTGCCTTGTGCTGATTACCCTCCCCTTAAGGCAAAAAAGTAATTGCATAAATTGTAGTTTCCTACGAATGTTTTTAACTAAAATGCGAAACATGGTTTTGTATGAAGTCACGTACGGCGTAAATTAAACGCTGTCTACAAATGACGGACAAGGCAGACGTAAAGGGAGTAATGCTAATCCATTTACAAGAAACCCATTTGCATATTCTCGCCATTATTTCCTAAAAGTGTGCTATTTTATCAACCTCATGTCTTTATTATCTCACCATCTAAAACAATAACAGATTGGTGATGTTTGTGACAGCCGGCATTTTCAAGTGCAAACCATTACCAAAGTAACTAAAATTTACAAACAAGAACACTTTTTTAATAACGAAGCCGTGATTGAGCCTACAAAATACTATAGCTGTATAGAATTATTACAAAATATTGAACTAGCACAGCCTTACTTTTCTGCCTTTTTTAGCTTTACCAGCCTTTCATCTTTACGTATCCAAAAGAACTGTAACGATATTCACCAGCGAAGCGTTTGCAAAAAAGTATGCACCTGTGAGGAGACGTACACAAAATGCGTCGCAGAAGAAATTTTTACCTTTATGATTGCGTGTGCTACACCTGTTACTGTTACTGCGGCTACTGGATTCGAAAAGCCGCATTTATAGGGAAGGACTAACCATTAAAGCACAGAGATGACCGCCTTGTTGCAGAGAACGGCAATTTTCTTATCAGCTCAAATTTGAAATCGGTGTTTTTCTAACGAGATAAGGAAGGGTAACGGAAATTGCAAAAGGACAAATTTTCATCAAATGGGTGGCTGTGTATATATTATATACTACTAGGTCTTACTCAGTAATTTTCTAAACGTGACTCGTAAACAAGAACTTTGAGAATAAATTTTAATAGCATGAAATCAAATGGAAAGTATTATCTTTTACAATGCTTCAATACGTGAGGTCAGTAGCTACTTAAAATTGCTATCGTTGCTGATCGGTGGTCCTTATAGAGCCCTCGAGAAACCACGCCTTCCAGTAAAACTCACACTTTTATAACTAGCTTTCAAATTTTTAGCGTATATAAATATAGACTTGCAACTTGAAGAAGTTTAATCACGAATTTGATTTACCTCGGGTGGGATAACTACCAGCCATAGAAAATGATGCTCAATTTCACAGCATTTTCCACCTTCGAAAAGTGGAAAACGACTCTGGTGTATGTGCAGTGCAGCACTTTGTCAGCAGTCCCCCGGATGATTTAATACATCCGTAAACGATTCTGTTGAATCACTTGCAGCCTTCGGCAGGAACACTCGCAGTGACTTTTTCCATTCGTATTTCTTTGCCATTGCCAAGCTAGCCACTGGGCTTTTGGGATACATTGATGACTTCTGTACTGCATTTATTGCAATAAAAAAGTTAGAATCTCGCAATTCCTAAGGCCATGTAACCTCTGTCAGAAGACTAGCCCAACTGTTTGTTACCACTTCTTCATGGAAAAGGCTTCTACCTTAATGGTGTTTGTTTAGCAGAAAATTTGCCGATTGTAATCGTATTTTAAGCTCACGGATGCAATATCCGGCTTTGTCAAACTTCGGTATCTTAATATAAATTATAACTGAAGTTAAGAACTCACTGCCCTAATGATGGCTCTAGGGACGTTTCTTGCGTGCCAACATACATGAACTACTATTGAACTACTAACAAACGCGCTTTTAAATTAAAATTCTATATATAGATAAATTACTGTTGAAGGGAAAATCTCTCCTTAGTAGTATTCATATCTGTAGTGCGCCAAGACTGCCCTGACAACACAAGAAGGAGTAACACTTGGGCTGCTGGCATGTCTCAAAGACCAGCCCACCCACTGACGCTACAATGGAGGAACGCTTAAGTAAACCCTCTACAAAAACAGGGAGCTAAACAACTAACCCATCACATAGATACTACCATCCCTTGAGTGACGTGCCTGAGGCTCCCCATGGTCAGCCATCACAACGCAGTCAGTGATGTAAGGCAGAACACCCACAAGCCAATTGCGCCAGTCATCGAATTTCCATGCAACTGAGGCGATACATGACCTTCATGTCGCGGATCCGTTTTGCCAATTCTGCTAAATCTGGAGCTTCCTCCTGCAGGGGAATTGGATTTCGGTGCGGGGGAATGCATTGGCCACCGCACGTGTCAACAGCTGCTTGTAGGATCACTGTCCTGAAAGTAGTCACATAACGAAGGACAAGTTTCAACATGGTACCGCGGGGGTAAGGTCTTGCCCCTGTTCTTCAAGGTACACTGTTTTAACTTTAGTGCTGCCCAGACTTTCTCTCTGGGTTCTGTTCAGCTAGTAAAAAGGTGGAGGAGGCATCGCGTATTCAAGTACGTACTATAGATAGTGCCGTAACGACCTATTCCAGATGGTTCACTGCTAGTACCCCTTCAGTTGTCAATAGCTTTAATGCAGAACAGGGGTAGTTGCCGGATGTTGGCTTCATTTTCAAACCTTCTGCTAGGAGGCGTCACATGTTCTCATATTTACTTCTTCTTCCACGCTAAAGTTTATCACTCAGCATGAGAATTGGGGATAGCTGTCCTTCAAGGAGGGGTTTGCATTCCACTGTCATCAGTGCAGAGCAGCGAGACCTCCTCGATGACGCAAGAAGACATAACACTCGGGCAGAACATACATATTCGACACACAGTAGGGCTGAGAGCTGCCGGCGTGGCTCGGAGGCCAGCCCACCGGTTGAAGATACAATGCCGGAGGAGCTAAGTGGCTCATTTACCAAGACCAAGAATTGAATAAACAACCAATGTTTGGTGTATCACTCTTATGTGGCACTTATTTGGTGCAGTTTTGAGGAAGTGCCCAATGTTTTTTTGCATTTTCTGCAAATAAACTTAATTAGATTTCTAGTGCCACTTACTGCTTCCACTTATTGTAGTAGTACAATTAACAGGTCTTGCGCATTTGGCGCTTTCCATATCTTTCTTGATCAATTCTTTTGTTGGGCGAAATGGGATTTCTCTTAGGCATTCAGTATTCACACACTTCTGTCAAATGAGATGCGCCAAAATAGTTAAGGTGGCCACCGGTTAGTCCCTATGTTCATGCCATTCCTGGACGCCATTTAATCAGTCACAATTCGCATTCTATGCAGTTTCCTTTTAAAATGCATTGATTGTCATTTCATCAATGTTTGCCTGGTATCCACTAAGTTAACTTTTGGTTTAAATCGACAAGTAGTAGTCATTCCGTTTTTTATTTATGCAGATGAGAGGAATCGTGTGATTCCGTGAGTTCAAGGTGACAAAACTGGATTATTTGTAAATCATTTGCCAAAAGAATAGCAGCATTTGGAAGGACGACGGTTTATTGAAATTTTGTATGCAGAAGGTGGTTGCTGAAATGCATAATCAGTGAGAATCAAACGTCAAAGCCGCAAATGAGGAATACAATGGATGACGGAATGGTTCCTTCCTTGACATTATCTGTAAAAGTAAATGCACTAGTTTTTAAGAAACGCTTGTAGGAAACACATCATTGAGCATATTTGCTTGTGAACAAAGACTTCTCATGGATCACTCTTTCTATACCTTATATTAAACTCTGCTAGGATTCTGCCAGACGACTCCAAACCTAAAATTCATCGTTCGTGGTAGTGCAGATGGAGATAGTGCAGCTGACGCTGGGAAACATCCTTGACTAAGCATGAATATTAATGTTTCATTAATAGAAATAAGCTATCCACGGAAGTGACATTGACAGTATCTGTGGAATAATTGTCAAAGTGTTGCCCTAATTTTAGTCGCTCAAAAAAGTGCCATTTTCATGGTAAGACGGTACGCCAGTGTGCTCTTACCAGGGGCCCTCTGCTATTTTCCTCCTCTCCTCGCGGCACAAGCAGCATTGGAAAGCATATTTTCACCTCAAGTTAACACGGTGGAGCATCGTCTGCTCAAGTGCAACTAGGCTCAAACTACTTAATCTGGATCCTTCTAGTTGGACAATTCACACAAAGGGATGCTCTGAATTCGGTATGTTACTCAAGCATCTACTCTGAATGCCCAGTTCTTATACAGAAAAGGCAAAGCGTAAACAATGCATCCGATAACGCCTTTAAAGTTTAATTTAAATAAGAAATGTACCTAGTTGAATATTTGTAGAGGTAGACACCTCCAGGAAATCGCTATACATCATCCTAATTTTGGTTTATTCTGTTGATATTGTCCTTTATGGAGATGACTCCAGCCGATTTAAGGTTAGGCCATTTGTTCCTTATTTAAATAAATGGCCTTAAACTTCGGAGCTGCGGTAGACACATTCAATTGACGCAGAAGTGCGAATGGTGAAGTGAAGTCGAATATCTGCCGTTGCATAAGGGCCGGAAGTAAATATTCCCTTGCCTCATATCGAAACCCATTACAGGCGCTGAATGGTAAGTTGGAAGATGCTTCTTTACGTAATCCAAAGAGGATGAATCAGAACCAGTTCTTTGTTCTGAAGATGGATGGATGAATGTTAACTAGTGAAGTCGAAACGATCCATTTACCCACAGATGCTCGACCGCGCGTAAAATAACAATGCGTTAAATTGATGGCGACCATCGTAAAGTGGTATCCGGTATAATTTGACATCCATCCCATTCCCTACACTGACTGACCTCAAGATGTCTTGACCAAACTTTATGACTTCAGCTGTCACGTCAAAAAAATAGTGACTTTTGCATAAAGCAAATATTCGTTGTTGAAGAAAAGTTTGCATTTTAAATTAGAAGGTGCCTGAGGTTTACCATGAAGCAATTTCTTTTTATCCACATTTTAAAAACGTCTTTGAAACTCCGAATTTCATTAACCTATTTACCAACGGAAAATTTTCACAACACAGTTTGACATTCGTTAAATTACCAGTCACTATGTGGAGTAGTGCTTCCAACAGCCTGGAAAAGAAGGCTGATTTATTGCAAGTGATTTACTCTTTGGAAAACTCCAGCACCATAAATTTGTAAATTTGTCTTATGCAGGCAGACGGAATACGTCTAAATCGTAACCCAGATTCGTAACCTTGTTACATTTATATCACAGCAATTCTTGATAAACGGTCACATCAAATCGTGCCACAAGAAGATCAGTTTATTTTAAAACACCAAATCGGAAATGCCTTTGACATAAAGATATAAAAATTTTTTGGTGAATGAGCACAATAGATTTTTATAAAACCCTACTTTTTGGTCTGAGGAGGGATCGTGGGAGAACAAGAATTTGTTCATTGCATCTACTGACGCAAATGTAGTAATAGAGAACTCTGCTAATGACAGTACCCCTTTAAAGAGCCCCTTAAAAGAAGGGCGAACTCAATGGGGCAATGCAGACGGCCAGCCGCACGATGTCTGACTCATTCGCCCCCCTGGACCCATCAAAGGTTGGCGTGCAATGTGCAGGCTGACCCCATGGGGTGAACCTGTAGCCGAGCGATTTCATGTTTTTGTAGCACCAGACCAAGCACTAAAACGCTAATCAGATCGGCCAGGCAACGTCGAAGATATGGGAGAATGCGTTATCGGATGCATTGTTTACGCTTTGCCTTTTCTGTATAAGAACTGGGCATTCAGAGTAGATGCTTGAGTAACATACCGAATTCAGAGCATCCCTTTGTGTGAATTGTCCAACTAGAAGGATCCAGATTAAGTAGTTTGAGCCTAGTTGCACTTGAGCAGACGATGCTCCACCGTGTTAACTTGAGGTGAAAATATGCTTTCCAATGCTGCTTGTGCCGCGAGGAGAGGAGGAAAATAGCAGAGGGCCCCTGGTAAGAGCACACTGGCGTACCGTCTTACCATGAAAATGGCACTTTTTTGAGCGACTAAAATTAGGGCAACACTTTGACAATTATTCCACAGATACTGTCAATGTCACTTCCGTGGATAGCTTATTTCTATTAATGAAACATTAATATTCATGCTTAGTCAAGGATGTTTCCCAGCGTCAGCTGCACTATCTCCATCTGCACTACCACGAACGATGAATTTTAGGTTTGGAGTCGTCTGGCAGAATCCTAGCAGAGTTTAATATAAGGTATAGAAAGAGTGATCCATGAGAAGTCTTTGTTCACAAGCAAATATGCTCAATGATGTGTTTCCTACAAGCGTTTCTTAAAAACTAGTGCATTTACTTTTACAGATAATGTCAAGTAAGGAACCATTCCGTCATCCATTGGATTCCTCATTTGCGGCTTTGACGTTTGATTCTCACTGATTATGCATTTCAGCAACCACCTTCTGCATACAAAATTTCAATAAACCGTCGTCCTTCCAAATGCTGCTATTCTTTTGGCAAATGATTTACAAATAATCCAGTTTTGTCACCTTGAACTCACGGAATCACACGATTCCTCTCATCTGCATAAATAAAAAACGGAATGACTACTACTTGTCGATTTAAACCAAAAGTTAACTTAGTGGATACCAGGCAAACATTGATGAAATGACAATCAATGCATTTTAAAAGGAAACTGCATAGAATGCGAATTGTGACTGATTAAATGGCGTCCAGGAATGGCATGAACATAGGGACTAACCGGTGGCCACCTTAACTATTTTGGCGCATCTCATTTGACAGAAGTGTGTGAATACTGAATGCCTAAGAGAAATCCCATTTCGCCCAACAAAAGAATTGATCAAGAAAGATATGGAAAGCGCCAAATGCGCAAGACCTGTTAATTGTACTACTACAATAAGTGGAAGCAGTAAGTGGCACTAGAAATCTAATTAAGTTTATTTGCAGAAAATGCAAAAAAACATTGGGCACTTCCTCAAAACTGCACCAAATAAGTGCCACATAAGAGTGATACACCAAACATTGGTTGTTTATTCAATTCTTGGTCTTGGTAAATGAGCCACTTAGCTCCTCCGGCATTGTATCTTCAACCGGTGGGCTGGCCTCCGAGCCACGCCGGCAGCTCTCAGCCCTACTGTGTGTCGAATATGTATGTTCTGCCCGAGTGTTATGTCTTCTTGCGTCATCGAGGAGGTCTCGCTGCTCTGCACTGATGACAGTGGAATGCAAACCCCTCCTTGAAGGACAGCTATCCCCAATTCTCATGCTGAGTGATAAACTTTAGCGTGGAAGAAGAAGTAAATATGAGAACATGTGACGCCTCCTAGCAGAAGGTTTGAAAATGAAGCCAACATCCGGCAACTACCCCTGTTCTGCATTAAAGCTATTGACAACTGAAGGGGTACTAGCAGTGAACCATCTGGAATAGGTCGTTACGGCACTATCTATAGTACGTACTTGAATACGCGATGCCTCCTCCACCTTTTTACTAGCTGGACAGAACCCAGAGAGAAAGTCTGGGCAGCACTAAAGTTAAAACAGTGTACCTTGAAGAACAGGGGCAAGACCTTACCCCCGCGGTACCATGTTGAAACTTGTCCTTCGTTATGTGACTACTTTCAGGACAGTGATCCTACAAGCAGCTGTTGACACGTGCGGTGGCCAATGCATTCCCCCGCACCGAAATCCAATTCCCCTGCAGGAGGAAGCTCCAGATTTAGCAGAATTGGCAAAACGGATCCGCGACATGAAGGTCATGTATCGCCTCAGTTGCATGGAAATTCGATGACTGGCGCAATTGGCTTGTGGGTGTTCTGCCTTACATCACTGACTGCGTTGTGATGGATGAAGTGGAGAGTTGCACGAGGGAGCTATGTAATGGATCAGTTGATAAACTCTCTGGTTTGGTTATGAGGCCGCTTAGGTGCTATGCCATTAAACCTCTAGACCATGCCAGTAGCTCCAAGCCCTACTTTAACGCAGACAACACGTATTCTGCCCCGTGTTATGTCCCCCTTCGGCATTAGGGAAGTCACGGTAGTCTTGGCAGTCAAAGATACCATTTCTACTATCATCTGTGAGGCTAGTACAAAATGCTGCCTTTTTGCGGTTAGAGATATACACTGTGATTCAAACATTTTTTTCACTTAGACCCTTCTGCTGATTATTTTTATGGGCATTAAGACATCTACTAAATTTTAATTGTTTTAATTTACGTCCTTGACCCCGCTGTCCCTTTTAACCATAGAATATCCTGTTTGTTAGCCAATAACGTTGCCTTAACAAACCACATGCCTAAAATTGACAGAGTACCCTTTGTACGGGATGTGGGACTCGCATTTTACTCCGTACATTGGCTAGGTACTTGTAGGAGAATTACAAAAATATTATGCTGCACCTCGGTAGATGATCTCCTTTTATTGAGGAGCGTCTGTATTTAGTCTTTCCATCTGTCAATTATAGTTACCGAACCCTTTCAAGAAGCCTCCCAACTGGAACTTTTCTTGCCTGCAATTAGCCAAATGAAAATTGTGAAAATGCCAATTAACTAAGTCTTTCAACTAATGTTCACTCCACAGTTGATCGAAGCAATTTTCTTACTTTTCTTTGTAAGTGAAGAGACAGGTGTTAATGTTCCACTTTCCCTTGTGCTACTTTATAATCAGCTCCTAAATAATACTGATATAAAGTAAACTTAAGCCCTTTGAGTAATCTTTTGATTAAGTTCGCCATTTGAGAAACGAATCTTAAATTAACGGCAACAGAGTTCTGACGACTGTGTAATGGGACATTCAGGGTCTATCTCAGCTCCACAGCTTTTCTTTATAAACCGTTTCTTACCTCACGTATTCATCATTTATTATGCAGTTTTTTACTGTTGATACCTAAATAAATCTTTGAAATATTCAGTTTAGAATGTCTCAACTCATCCTGAAGCACGTCTTGTATTGTCGACAGCGTTCATCTCATCTGTGTTGACAGTTGGATACTAACTTAGTTTGATTAGATTCCTTAACTCGGCATAACTATTAGGAACCAACCACTGGTTTATGTTGAGTTAAAGTAGAAAGGAAATGTGTTAATTGGTCGTAAAACCTACAAATGTTAAACCGTAGGACATCGACTTTCATATCTCAAAAGTTGGCTGAATCAGTAATGTCAACATTGTGAGAAAGGTGGTTATTTTGGTGTGCTGTGGAGTACAAAGTAAAGCGAAAATCCTTTTTTTATTCAGTCTCAAGTTGTTCATTTTTCCGGGCATTAATGTCACATTTTACTACCCAGGGCAGTAGCAAGGCTTTGCAATTAAGATCGAATGCACACTCGCAAAATAATCTCTGTGGAGACTGAAGACATGCATCTGAGGTGATTTATGAACATTCACCAGCTGGATCCATGGGGCAGGGAAACTCACAAAAAAGTCGTGAGTTTTTCTATGCGTGTAGGAAGTATAAGGTAACACCACTGATTTACATCAAGATGACGTGTTCTACGCTTGGCAACTGCTTACCATTTTACTGACAGGCTATCTTGATGAATGGAATTGGCGTATCCAAGGGGAATCGCGAACATACTGAAATTCGACTCGACAAAGTGAAGCCATTCAGGTTGCTGTTAGATACACTTGTGTTTAAATCCCTTTCTCATATCAAACTTAAAACAGAACAAGATGGATGGAGAACTCAGTTGAATTTTTATCAGCAAGGTGTTCACAACTTCTACCTAGCGCATTAGCGGTTAGAGGAAAGTCTCAGGCTCTAAAATGCTTCTTACTTATAAACCCAGAGCAGACGTGACGAGTTGATAATTGACGTAAAAATTAGGTGTAGTAAATACCGGTTTCCTGTCACCGACACCAAAAAACCATTTAATAACCAAGAATAGGTATTAGTTTAGTACAGGTTCGTGGAGATGAGTGCTTGCGGATTTATAAGATCGTAAATAACTTACAGATTATTCCTGCCTTAGTGTAATTGCCAAATGTGAAAGTGGTCTTATCATCATATTTAATAAAATCAATCGAGCACTCCAAGACTTACCTAAAGACGAAAGAAGGCATACTACTCAGATAGAATATGCACATTTGACAGACAGAAGGCCTCGAGACCAGACCGCCCAGACTTGACACAATGGTGGACTTCCTACGTAGTCCACAACCAAATAATTGTGTTAAAAAAACACTTATAGCGCTTGATCCCAAAAAATTGTTAAAAAAATAGCTGATACATATATTCCCCTGCATACTTTTAGATGGAGGAAATGAATAATTTTTTAGGGTCGATTAGGTCAAACGGATAAAGTAGCCTTTAGTGCTATAGAATTTCCGAGGTGTGGTATGAGTAAAACCAAGGAATTCCCCGCGTAACCATCAAGGAAAACTCCATCATAACATGGTGTTTGGTGCGGAAGCGTAATCCCTGCTACGATGCCTCGTGGATATCAGAGATACAAACTTCGAGTCGTAGTGCGCATTATCTTCAAAAATGGCACAAATTTCATCCAGAAACCAATAAAAGCACAAAGTCACTCATATATACCTTAAAAAAGTACTTTTAGTTTTATTTTTCGAGCTATTTAATTGGCCGCTTACCGAAGATATGTGATTTAATTGCTGTCATTTAAACTCCAAATACCGTGATGTCATTTTACACAAGTCTCAGTAATCCACTCTGGTGAATCAAAATAAAACTGGGTATGTTAACTACCTTAGGAAGATGATATAATACTTGTACTAGAGAATGGACGTTCAAGCCTTCCTAGCCCAAGACAAGTGACGCTGAAAATTGAGATTTTCTGGCTCGTAAAAATCAATCATAGAAATGACCGACGAAAATTTAATGCGCACTTCTGGAAAAAAAACGAAATTCGGGCGACATGATGCCCTTATTTCCCGTGTCATTAACGGTCACCATAAGTAACAGGAATCTACTCAAACTTTTCAATTCCGTAACACTTCTAAACTCATGTTATTTCCACAACCTCTTCAATCTCATCTTCTGTGGCAATAAATTTTCCCGTATGCTATCCTTTTTACACCGATAGCATTTGTTTCAAAACCGTCTTTATTGCAGCATTCCGTGCCAAATACAGGTTTGTCTATTAACTATCGTTGAGGAGACGGAACAACATTCTGTTATTTGATGATCACAGAGTCCAGTATTCATTCTAAAATTTATCAAGAACTCGATTAAAATTCAATTGTATGAGGTATTTGGGTTGCGGCCCTGCATAAACGTGACTTGCTTTAGCCTGATTGTTTCAAATAAGAACTGAGATAAAGTCTATCTCCTTAACATCTAACAAAAGATTTATCTACAGTAAAATGATTCATTGTAGGTACAGAAATGCGCAGGCACAGGAGATGGCTTTTCTCCGGCTGCTAAGTAGCGGCCACAATAACATTGTGCCAACAGATTTGTTATGTAAAAATGTGGATGAGATATGCCCACATTCAGACCGGAGTAGACAATTTTCGCCCCGTCTGGTGTACTGGCAGAAATGGGACTAAATTCCCGCCTACCTTGTAACTACTGAAGGTAGATTTGAACGACCTCGAAAGCACATTCAGTTGTCCTCAAAAAATCTACGAAGCATCTAAAGAATACGTTTTACCATTACTTAATTATGTCAAAACTGAAGCATACATTCTAAGCAAGCACAGATAATTGATGGACTGATTCTTTTTTTGCTTTTAGTTACACAGCAATAACATCAACTTACTAGGGTCGATGCTGCTTGGAATTTTTTGCGAAGAGATGATCAAAGGCACTAATTTTCCCATGCAACCCTCCAATTTGGATTAATAAAACACCGTCACCAATAAACTTCACGAAGTGGTAGGAATTTTTGCGTCTACTTTTAGGGCTTTAGGATTTAAGAGTCGAGATATTGTTCCCCCCCTATCTTCCGTATTTCATTGATGATACTTCTACAAGTGACGAGTACCGCCTTTTCTTAGCATGAATACAATCACGTATAAATGGGAGAGTTAGAGAAGAAGAAATAAATAGAATTGGCGCTGGTCAGGGATAAGATTCTTCTATCAGCCACAAAGATCGCATAAGAATGGAATGTGCAGTAAGCGTCATTGGGAAAGGGTTATACATTATCATGGTGATTAAGTCAATGCAGAGATTTGGTATTTTAAGAAATCTCCTGCAATTAGTTATTCACCATTATAAAATCCACCCAGAGTTATTTGGTTACCCTATACAAGAGGGTGCAGCAATGCATTTTCCAATTTACAGGGTTATAAGACTGATATTTTTGGCTGTTTGGAAAAACTCGGTGGTGGGAAGCTTGGCTTATTCAAAAAGCTAACACAACACCCCTTAGTACTCACGTCATATGCTTTGGTAAGTTGTAACACAAACTGTTGTAAAGATTGTAGCAATAACCTACTCAAAAGTTTGGTTGTAATCCCAGTCAACGGACACAACTAAAAGCCACTGATTTGAATACACGGTTGTGCAGGCCGATTCCAGTCTTTAGTATTAAACTTTCAGAGCAGTGTTATTTTCAGCCTCGTTGGCCCCATAATCTCTTTAAGGGTGGCTAGTAGGCCACACAATTATCAGTCCGCCCAATTGTTTAATCGCCTTGACCATGAGGCATGAAGTGGAAATTTGCCATATGGGCTAAGGTTGGGGGTGGAGAAGGCCACTGTATTTCATTTCAACTTGCGATCATTGTGAAGGTGGCTAATCGTCCCTCCGAAGGCACCATTGGGTTTGATCATCTTTTAAAAAATCTTGCAGTGGAGTAAGTTATTTTATGGTGTAATAGTAATCAACATCACCTGCTTTAACCCTGTTATGGTAACGATATACAATTTTGGTTTATATTCTTTTTGTGAGTAACTTTATCCCTTACATATCACTTTTAAACAGACAGTTTTACTCTATTCGAATGCTACTCCAGATTAGAGAAGATATGCCACTTAAAAAGAAAATCCAAATTAATGGTATTAGAAGAAAACCTTCACTGAATGGGAAAGACGTATCAAAAATGGGGAGAAACAGACGTCTTGGTTTTCAAATCATGATCTTCGGAAATATAAATAAGTTCCTCCTATCTTATAAATTATCGTATACACTATAAAATAGCTATGCCTTAGAATAGAAACCATGTAGAATTAGAATATGTAAATGAATAAGTTACAGTGTATTTCCAGTGGACACTTTGAAGGAACAAACTCCCATGAACGAGAAGTACCCAAATCTCACTTCAATGCTTGCAGCCTCCGCTTTCTGTTCACTTTTCATAGTGATCCTGTCAGGAAAATCTGTTTTTAAAAGGAAAGAACATTCTCGCAATCAACTTTTTTAAATAAAACTTAATTTTCTTCATAGTTTTAAGAAAACTTCTTTGGTTCGATGAAGCCAGTCAGGTGAACAGCAAACACCGCCAGAGCGTTTGACGAAAGTTGGAGGATGTATTTTCTTGCGGTTCTACTGGTGAATAGTAGGTGGGTGGGTTTGTGAGTCATGTGTATCGCTATTTATGTATAGCCTTGGGCTGTAAATTGCACCGAAGAGACTTTGCTTCGTACCACAGAGACCAGTTTCCAAAAGGCCTCTTCCAAATAGACTTATTTTGTCATACAAAAGTATAAAGTTAAGGAAAAAATGAAGACAAGATTAACCTTGCAATGCCTTAGAGACTTTATTTTGAGAGTACTGCTGGTTACAAAAATCCATTATTAAACTTTTCTGACAATTAGAAACCACGGTAACAGTTTTTAAGTATTTTCGATTTAGAATTGTTCATTTCTTAGGAGTTATTTTTGTCACAATGAAAAACAGTTCCTTTGGGATTCCCATTAAAACATCCCCTTAAATTTTATTGCTTGATTTGTGCTCTTCAAACCATTTCAGAACCACATTAGCACCTTAACCAGGAAGCTAATAATATTCTTGTAACCGAATTTGTTTACTGGATCCCAAAGTTCAAAGATTGCATTTTAACTCCATTATCTTATGTCTTTTTTTCTTCCTAAAAAATTGCGGCGCCCGTCAAGTGTCATATTAAGGAAATAGTCTTTGTGCCGTCGATTATTGCAACTTTTAAGACGAGGATGCTGATGCTTGTCGACAGATGCGTTTACCCTTCTGTGAAACCGATTCCTTCCAATTCCTGAAACGTCATTTAAGTTTTCTCCAGAACATTCTTATGAATACTCAAACGTTCCAAATATTTTGGGAGTCGATTGTCAGGTTGTAAAGCTGCCCGCACTGAGGAGAAAATGCTGTGTTGGCTCCCCGCCTTACCCCAAAGAGGCACATCCACACAAGAGAGGCTAATTTTCTTCCTTTCACTCCACTAGCACATGGACGGGTGCCTGCGGTTAGTTTTCTCCTTTTCCTCGGCACAAACATAAGGGCGCATAGACGCACTGCCGTCCGACACGTCAGCCTCACAGAAATGCGCACATTTGCCTCTCGATTTGATCACCTAGGCTAGCACAACCAGAGGGATGACGCAGCCCGATGGACCAATCATATCTCGCCAATTGACGTGCTAGCCAATCATGCGACTGGTAGGTCATTACATTAGGAGAAGGAACGTGTGCTCGCTCGCACCACGCAGGGCAGCGCAATCATTCCCCACGTGTGCGTGTACGTATTTGTGGTTGTGCGGTCCTTCTTCCTCCCCCCCTACGACCATGAGACCACCGCTCTGACTTGCCACAAAGAGATGCAACAGTTACATCTTGCACTGCCTTTCCATGTCCACCTCTTCCTCTTCTTCCTTTCCGCCTTTCTCCCACCACTCATCACCTTGGCGGTGGACATAGGGCCAAAATACAATAATGATTGGCTTTTTCCCTCTCTCGGAGCTCGAATCTACTCAACCGAGAAGCGAGGAACAAACTTTGGCTACTCAGTGGCCAGTTATGTGGCCCAGTCCCAGGCGTTTTGTCTGGTAGGTGCACCAAAAGCACGAAATACGTACGACTTCCTAAGTTCTGATCCGGCCGACACACTTCGTCAGCAGGATACCCTCACCTCAATGTTCGGCAACACCACAGGATTAATTTACCGATTGAATTTGGACATGGAATACCCCGATTGCAGTAGAATGCCAATTGCAGACAATAATGAAGATAGACGACTGTTTGGGGCGTTGGAACCTGGAAGTGAGTTTAGTGGATTTTCAATCGTGGAAAATAGAGATCAGCATTGTACAATTTTCTCACTAATTCAAGGGTTTTTAACGTAGAGAAAGACTTTGAAAAGATGCCACAACCCTGTAAATACATCCTGAAGTATTGTTGATAATCGTTTCCTAAAGTGTCCTGAAAAAATAACCTAGTCTATAGATGTTACACGTTCCCGCAAATTTAGAGGCTTCTAACCATTCAAAATTTACGCGAATAATTCTTTTGCGGTGGCACTTTTGACGTTATAAACGGCTGTTGAGAGGTTTAAGCGATAAGGTCATTCCGGCTAGGTCAGCTCGGGGCTGTCTGAAGGCCACCCAATCGTTAAATGACACATGGGTGCGGTGAATGCATTTTCTTTAATTTTCCCCTTTGGAACAGCCGGAGTAAGAAGACAGCCTCGTGGCGTGCATTTACTTTTTGGTAGGCTGCCTAAAGTCCATTTTTTCCGAGGCCAGACACCTGACATTAGCACATGTTATTTTTCGGTTGTAGACGGAGCAACACCAAATCAAAGCGGTAAAAGCCTTGTGATTTAATGCTGGGTAACACACTGCATGCGTATCTAGTGGAGGCGGAACCGTTATTTGTATTTCATCAAGTACCAAGCCAAGTAAACAACATCCAACGATGGAAACACGGAAAAAAAGCTTTTACAACAGAACAGGGAGTAAGCTTTCCATAAATAATGCCGATAGTGTCACTATTGTAGCGGTCGTTGTTTGACACTACCTAACAATGAACGACCCTCTGTTTAGGACTTTAGAGAACGCTACGCTTTCAATCGACGTGTGCTGAAAAGCCTTTTATGAATGATTGATCCAATCTTAAACTGCCTCACTGTCGAAAATATAGGCCAATTTGTAGTCCTTCCATATTTTTTAATGAAATTGGATGATATGTCAAAAAATTTTGAACAATTCTCACAGTCAAGGTACATCACTCAAAGGTTCGGACTAATAATTAACATGAGCGTCTTTGGTTTGTGTAATAATTATGTAAATGCGCGCCACCTTCTGCCAGAAGTTGGGGCAGATTACCTATTCCCGTGTAGCTCGCCTAGCAGAACACATTCGTCGTTCACAGGATTGGGCTATTAAAGGCCACTCCGAATGTCACAGAGAAAGCATCCTTTCGAGCTGAAGTGGGAGGCTACCTATATTTAGTTTTTTACCTTTTTTCTCTAGGAAAAAAAGGCGAAATGAACAACCTTTATTCAGCTTGGTTTGTCAAGCGACACTGCAATTGGGTTTCGTGATAGTATAGTGATAAAGCCCTTTCTTACAGGTTTTCCACTGGGAGTGTGGCTTGCCATAAAAATAACACCTCTTGGTGTTTGATCACGATGCGATTCACTCCTCCGCAATTTCCCATCTGTAGGGCATCGCCTCATCTACGTTGTTGTTCCGGAATGTTTTTTGGAAGCTAACATTCCTTTTAGTGCCGTATAAAAGCATAAAACCACTTAATCACTAACCTCTCCTGACCTGTACTTTTGCGAGGTGACTGCTACCCCAGCATTTGTCTGGCCGAACTGACTGCAGACGGGGCACCCTAAGTGGTAGGTGTTGGTGCTAAGACACCTAATAAATCTTGACACTTCAAATGATCATTCAGCATTTTATTTAATTCGACATTACTGGAACTGTAAAGAAAACATCCTATTTACCCATTTGCTTCCGAAATATTTTCTTCTGCGTAAACTGCTATAAAGCTGCTCCAGTATTCGTTAAGGCATCCAAGCATTTAGTGTACAATTTTGGCAGCAGTTTTGCCCTGCGTTTAAATGTACCCATTTTATTTAAATCCAAGAATATTAAGTGTTATTATCCTCCCTTAAGTTTTGTGTAGCATTAGCACAAAAACCTTTTCGAAACTTTCAATTTTTAATGCGTGGATGAAGAATCGTCCCAAATCGCTTCATTTCCGAGGCCACTTGTTTCAACAATGACCTTTTTAATCCCGATTTGGTGACAATTTGTGCCTAGAGCCATGCAAATAGCTTATAAATACGGTTTGCTCGTGAAGCACACCATTTCCTTTGTTCTCCTTGCATTAAGAAATCACTCTGATGGGCTTCCTTAGAAAATGACAAATATTCAAGGTAACTTATTTCAACAAATGCGAATAGATTGTCGATGCTCCGCTTTCACCGCCTTGTGATGTGATGAATTACCATGAGATCAATGGCATCCAAAGCCACTTATTTCAGTCGGACGGTTTATGGAATTCTCTACCAAACCAGAGCAAATGTTAGCGGTTGTTTATATTTGCAGTCTCCTTATGGATCGGCGGTTTGGTGGCAGCCGCCAGCAACGGCGGAGACGGACTCCAACTCGGCTGTGACCCGCGTTACCTCTACACCCCCTCCGCCCTCAGCCCCTCTTCCAAAACCTCCAGCACCTCAGCCTCTTTGCCTGGTTTGGAGGTGCAGAACCTGGGCACGGGCACCTGCGCCCTCTACACCGGAGTCTCCATGCAGTACACTCCCATTGATGCCTGCGTCAGCGCTGAGGAAGGCGCTTGTCTATCTGGTTTTAGCGGTGTTCTCGAGTCAGGTAAACAATTCTCTTCCTTGCTTTGAGGAATATTAAACTAAAGACCTCCCATTCTAGCGCGTAGGTGAACATTAAAAGCGTTTTAAGTTGCAGAACATTGTAAATATTTTTAAGTTGTTAGTACGAGTACTGAGATTGTATCATGGTAGACTGTGTTCTTCTTCCATTGTCCCATTTGGTCAATAGGCCAGTAAAATCGGTTGGTAGGTATTCCTGTTATTTTGAGCATAAAAACTACTTCCTTAGTATCTTAGTAAAAAACTAAACTTGCATTTTGGTTTTTTTTCTTTTTAAATGATCTGATTCCAGTTTTTGATGGGGGAGGGAAAGTATTTCCTTTTGGCGCCTGACTTATCCCGAAGACATGCTTGTGCACAGAATTCTACCTGTGAAGCTCGAAGCGTCCCATTGAAAAAGTTTATAATGGGATGCAGAATAGAAGCGCTGAATATTTTTGTCGTAAGAAGGCAGCGACTTTGAAGCATTAACGCACGCTCAAGGCCAGCTTATTTGCTCCTTTCATTACTAGACCAGGCAACTGGATTTTCCGACAGTAGGTTCTCTCGAATTCTAAAGTGGAAAAAGAAAACTTTATACACCTTGCTTGTGGGACATTTCAACGTATTTGGGACGCTTGCTGTAGAAGCAGCACGAATACTGTGACAGGTACGATTTTGCGCTCGTCTGAAGGCACACCACTGTCGAAGGTTGGTGTCTAGCATGTCACTTGAAGACCAACATTATGGGCTTCAGTGGCTGATGTGCCAAAGAAGTACTACATCTGGACGCGTAACTTAGACCCGCTATCCTTTACTGTCAGATGGGTAAAAACAATCTTGCCAGTTTTTAACATTGCCCTCTGCCTTGTCCTCCGGTAACATTTAGAGGCCTGTAAAATGCGACTGTTTATTTGCACCCGGAGGAAGCAGATACGTGAGTCAGTTTATGGGTGTGGTCTTTATTTTCCCTGAATTTTGAACCCCTTATTATAAAACTTCGGTTGATTTTGGTGTTACCCAAGCTTATCCACTTTGCGAGATGATGCTTCGTCTACGCTTCATGGTAGGACGTTTAGAAAAGGTCCGATATGCGGCAGCAGAACGTATTGCACAGAAATTGTTTAAAAGCTTGGATTGTGGTAATGAGTTCTCAAAGACAGGTACATCCCATTAGAAAGGACCCTCTATTCCTAACAATGATGAATTGTGATACTATTATCAAAACAATCGGATCATAACGAGGCAAGAATAATCTAAATGGTGTTTTTCTTGAATGATGGAACAATTTAAGACGATTATTCGACGTACTTTTGGAAGAGTCAATTGAATTAGAGAGTTGGTGGTTCATGTTCTTGTTACAAGCTAATGTCATGTGCGAGAGGTTGGATCTGGTCGCGCTCCCAGTTTGAGGAATTGGGAGACAAAGCCTTCAAAACGGACATTTTATTTGCAGGAGAGGATGAGTAAGCTGAAGTCGTGACGTGCATGTACGTGACCGTGGGTTGACTACCAAGGTTGGCGGACCTATCCGCACATAATTTATAGTACTGTGCTTGACTGCGGTCTTGAGTGATTAGTAGCACGTTTAAAGTTTGCCTGAGCGTAGTCATGGCCGACCATAGTGAATGAATGCGAGCAAGTGGTCGAGGCTATCGTGATTGCTGAGGAAGTGCCTTGAAATAGAAATCTTGCAGCTGCTCGAAAAGGGGACGTTTTAGGGGAATGCAGACATCATCAGCAGTTCTCTTGTGCTTGTCATAAAGTTTGTGCAAAATATTACAACAGGAGCCCACAAATCCACAAACCGGGGATAGGTGTTCTCGCACTTCCTGATGTTCAGACGTCAATAATTTTTAATTAAATTGGGACTTGACCTCTTTTCCCATTCATACGAGTGTGTGCATCCTCTGTGTAGCCCTGGGATCAGGTCAGCTATGTGACCTCCTGATGAGCGGGAAATATGTATGCTGTCATCAATTTGCCAGGAAATTCCCTGTACACGCATTAATCTCATGTTAATTACATAAACCCGAGTAGTTCAAAGACTGAAATTGTGGTAAATCATTTACAAGACACAGGATCTCCGTCGATATCCATCGTTATTATGAACTAGAAACCAAATTTTAGTAGAGTGAAGGTAACTACAAATGCCGACTCGTTGCTGGTACCATTATTCTAAATATAATAGAGTGAATAACGAAGCCAGATCTCTTGCATCACTCATCCTTCAGTTGACTCCAAATACACTGGGACTAATTAAAATAGTCGGTCGGTCCAATGCTAAGGTGGGATTGTTGCATAAACACACAAGATGACATATTAGTGGGAATTTGTGCATTCCCAGCGCTTGACATACGCACTAAATTCCCATGATACATAAATAAACCTTTTGTGACAATTACAATGTGTTTATAAACCATATGATTACTTCCATGGTTGACTTCACGACTCCGTGTATGGGTTCTTTGAACTTGGGTAAAATAACATTTAGGCAGGATTTAGTACATGCTATCATAGTCACTTTCGCATCAAATTAGATGTCGTAAAAACCAGTTTAAAAGTTTAGAAAAGGAACTAAATGCCACCATTGGTTTGTCTTACCCTACAATTACGTGCCTTCCAACCAGAATGCCTCGGACCGATGTGTTCCTGTTTGACGTCTAATTGTTTGGCCAAAATTGGCAAGTACTGGAAGAAATATGTATACGTGAGACGTTCATGTGTGTTTCAGAAAAAGCTGATTCGGTCGTGTTAAAGAAAATATGTGAATTATGTTCGACTCTCTGATGGAAGAACTACTGGAACGGCTCTCGCAAATGCGTCTAGCTCCAGAACAACGAAAATTTTAAATTTCGCTTATTTTTGCGTAAATACATTGCGCAAATATGTAAACTACTTTTTCTCCTTAAATCGCCCTTCGCCAACTTTACCAACTAGTTTCTAAAGACGAACATTTCTAAATCGCTTTTCTTGAAGGGAGAGAAAAGACAGCTAAAATCTTTTTCGTTTGAAACAACAGAACACCTTTTTAAGGTGAAGTCGATGAAAATGCCCATGGAAAGTGGCTCATTACAAAATCGAATTGCCATTTCCTTGCAAATTTAGGCGATGAACCAGGAGAAGCTTACGCAGTTCTTGGAATGCCCGGCTCCTACCTTACCGAAGGGAACGTCTTCTTCGGGCACTACCAAGGCCAGCGGGTTCTGAAGCAACTGCGGTTAAAGAGTACACCACAGGACCTTAAACACAAGGGCTTCAACCTGGGCTACGCGGTTGGCCTGTACAAGCATCCGCAATGGGAAAATCAAGAGTCATCTCCCTCACACAGCCGATTTACCATTCTTGCCTCAAGTCCCATGTGGGCGGACAATGACTATCGTGGTGTGGTCATGCTTCTGACCGAGGCCCTCAATCTAGACTCGGTAGGCGAATTTTCCTGGATGATTGTCAAGCTGCTATTGCGCTCTTGGTCTATCTAATCCCGATTCATTAAATTGCTGATAATGGGAGCCCTGTTCTGACTTGGAAATCCATCATTATGCTAAAATTTTCGCTTGTCGATTAGATGTATTACGTTTTAACGCCTTGTTAACGGGGAAAGAACCAATGAGCAGTAAGTTCAAGGGAATGATGGTGTCAATAAGCAGACGTCGCGATGAGGCTCCTAAGGCCTCCAACTCAATACCCTGAGCCGAAATGCTGACCAAATACCGAATAAACCTGAACCTTAAGGCGGCTCCGATGCAAGTCTGTAATTATACCATAATTGCGAAAAATAAGTTGGAACTTTAATTAATCTCTGTTAAATATTCAGCACATACGGGTAGAAATTTCCGATGACATTCAATCTAGGGAATTTTATTTGAGGCTAAACTTGTTTCCTGGGCATTATGTAATGTATTCCAATGTAAGTATTTGGATAACTCAAAAAGTAAATCTGATTTTAGATCCAGTATATTAGCGATAAATGGGGCCACATTGGCAGTTTCTTCGGATATAGGTAAGCCTCTTTTACTACACACTTAGAACAGTGCATTTACTCAATACTTGCTTTCATAGCATTGCAGCCGCTGATTTAAACGGTGACGAAATCCCAGAAATCATCGTAGGATCTCCCTACTTCTCTGAAAATCAGAGGTTCACAAAGTCGCAGAAAGGTGCTGAAACCTCACCAGACATGCAGGCAGACCAGCCAAAGCATTCAGATGAAGGCGATGACCCGGAAAGCCGCTATCGACCGGTAATTCCCGATGTGGGTCGCGTGTATGTCTTTTATGGCAAATCACCGGAGGGGATCAAGGGTGCGGGATACGTAGAGAGCGAGAGTGATCCGGGTCAGCGTGGCCGCGGGGAGTATATGCATGAGCCACCGGTGATCTTAAAGGGACCTCGACGTTCTGGTGGTCGATTTGGTCATGTAGTTCTCTCAATAGGAGATCTAGACGGTGATGGCACCGAGGATTTGGCTATCTCTTGTCCCTTTTGTCAGGACATCCGCAAATCGGTCGATAGGGGTGCTGTTTATGTTTATCTCGGGCGAAAGAATGCGAAGATCAAGGATGAACCAGACCAGGTAGGCTGGATAGACAGATCTATAAACGAGTTCCTGTTTTGATACACCTGTCAATAAGGGATCCAACTCTTTGTTAATCATGTCTTGGATAATCTTCCTGCCTTTAACTGAAACATACCTCTGCAACTGACATGCCTAGCTTACTTTTCTAACGACCGTGCTCAGCCTTACTCACCTGTTAGTATAGGATCCGGCTTTCATGCTCTTAACCAACCATTTAGTTCGTGGTTGTGAACAACATGGGTGTTGGCTGCCATTGAGTGTCGGGATTCCAGTTTGCACATCTTTGAAAGTAGGTGCAAAACAATTTTGCGGCACACGAAATTCTGTCAACACCTTTGCTGAACCCATAGTTTTAGTAGACTTACTAATCAAACAATGTCTATTTTTATTAAATTTTGAGGGTGGTTTAACTAATCAAAATCGTTTTTCATTTTTTTGGCGAGAAGGTTATGATGATACTTTTACTTTTCCACCTTTGGAAATTTTTGCACTGGTGCGTTGTTACAAAGATTTGGAGCTGAAATGATTGTATGGATTTCAGGTAATCCATCCTGCTGATCTACCCACAAAAGGTGTTTTTGCCTGTGAAAACGCAATTGACGATGCACCACCCCTAAAACGACCGTTTTCAGCTTTCGGCTGGAGCATGGCGTCAAAGTCAGATGTCGACGGGAACATGTCCCCCGATTTAGTTGTTGGGGACTACGAAAGCGAACAGGTCAGGATAATCTACTTCCAAAATCTTCCTAACACTTAACTGACGATTAAACGGTATTTTGATGATTGCACATTAAGTCCCCGATTTGCTCACCTAAAATCAAGGCCTTGAATATATTCCAGATTGTGACGCTCCGATCTAGGAACCTGGTGTGGCTGGAACAGCCACTATGGAGGCTTCCAGAGGGACCCACACTTGATTGGTCAAGTCCACATAATGGCCCCTGCGAATCTTCCCGCTGCCATTACCGCGTTGCTCTCAACCTCAGTCTGCACGCTCGAGAGACCCTCTTCTCCTCTAAGCGCTCCGTGTCCCTTCTGTTCCGCTATCGCATTGATTTGGACAGTCGAATAAAACAGGAGAACGGCAAGCGCCTGGAATCCGTACAACATGGCAAATCCGTTGTGGAAGACACGGCAGAGATCCAACTTTCTAGCTTGAAAGGATACTCAGTAGGGTTTCGTCGATTTCAATTGTTTGAAATGACCGTCAGACCACGTTGGCACCAGACAGTACAGCAACTGTGGAAACCATTGGTCATTAATGTGACCATCGAAATGTTTTCCGAATACATGGACTTTGTCGCGACTGAAGGTGCCCAAATACCCGTCTGGAGTCTTCATCCTCTGAAAGGGGATCGTATTTTTCTCAGCCAACCCATGTATTTCTCCAACCCAGACTGCGGCTATGACGATATCTGTGTACCAGACTTGAATGTCGAGGTATACGACACCTCAGAGGGCTTCGAATTCAGTGGAGAAGGTCCGTCAACAATTTACTACAAAGAGAGGGTCAGTGAGCGCAACTTCACAGTGGCGGTGAGGAACCAGGGCGAAAATGCCTATGACACGAAGGTGCGTGTCCACATACCCGCTCATTTTGCCTACATACCGGACAAAAACTACGCCTGCAAGATCGAATCTGAACCGACTGAGATGGAGGAGGAAGATGTGGTAGGGAAGAGGGATGACGACATCGCAGTGGGTGGAGATGATGCAGGGATGGAAGTCAACAAGTCAAGAATTCCAGTGAGTCGTTGGAAAACCCTTAAATGCAGCACATTAAAACTGTTCGACTAATAATTTGTTTCAAGTTGCTTTAAAAAACGATTGTATAAAATTTGCCGATCAAGTTCATTGAGCAGTTCTATGCTAATGTGTCTATCTGCCGGTCTCCAGGATTCCATAGTTTGATGGATTTTCGTGACAAAATTCACAGAAAAATACCTTGTTTTATGTAGTTTGCCCTTTTAGGTAAGATAGAATACAACTAAGAACTTTTTGTCCCCTAGACGTAACGTCCTCTTCAACTAAGGACTTCAGTCAAATCGCATCAGAAAGTTCTTGCAATTGATTAATCAGCGGCTTCACATTGAGAAAAAATATCCCACTTGGTACCCCGTAGTGGAGTCTTGAGTGAAATACACCGCTTTACTTGTCGAAATAGGTAAAAAGGGTTAAAACGTGTGCTCATGATCTGCCACTATTTTGTTTCCGTTCCCATAGCAGTGATGAATAATACAGTCATGCGTTATTATTACAACAGGAGTAGTTTACAAGATTGTATGGTTGAGTTCACTTAAAAATAACTAATTAAAGAAGTTGAATTGTGCAAATGTAGCAAGTAAAAAGGGACAGATGTACCCATATTCAAGGTAAGCAGATAATAAGGTCATCTAAAGTTGGAATGGGCGGAAAAAGCGCACCTTTTCGCCCACCTCTTGTGTGCATTAATGGACGCTCCAGTCGATGCATTCTACCGTCCACCTACCTACACTTCTAAGGCTTCGATCAGGCTGAGCGTTCCAGAAACCGATCGGCATCACTAGTGCTTTTAAAACTATACAAACTTTTTGCCAATACAAGCGTTGCTCTCCAGGTAAAACAATTTAATAAAACTCTATTTAATAGTGGGATGGTTCAATAAACTTCACAGGTGAAGGAACTTCGACTCAAATTCTCCTTTGAAATCGGAACAGCGGATTGAGTTAGTTACGTCTGTGACTCAAATCATCGTTTTTTTGGCAGCAGATAATGCCCTTTATGTTTTGGACTACTGAAAGGGGATTTTTTCTCCCCGGAGTACATTTTCAAGCCCATTTGTCATTTGACGTTTCTCCATTGAGTCGTAATACTATTTGGAGAGTGTGTACACAAATGCAGCCGCTGTTCTGTAAAAAGTGCTCCATGCTCTGCTCATTTTGGAATGTAGTATGCGCATAATTCATCTCGTTCGCTAGGAAATGTAGTGGCTTGCCATTATTTAGCAATTAGACTCCAGTCTGTAAAATTGAAGGCGCATGATTAATGAAATCGCTTAAGTGATTCACCCCAAGCATTGCAAATTGCAACTCATTTACGCCTCAATGTGGGCCTCCACGGTCTACTTCTGTGCCAGTGCTTCATAATTTATCCCAAGTGGGTCAGTCTGTTCCGCTTAGGAGTTTTAAGTGCATCCACGTGGTGTAGCATTTGGGAAATATTAAAGCAATCCCCAGGGTCATTTGACCTTCTTGGTGTGCAACAAAACGACATTTCTGACGGCACTTTAAGTATTAAGATTGTAATACTTAATTATTTAGAGGCTCTGTCATTGTACCATCGCCGGACGGTCTGGCCTCCTGGTTATGCCAGTAGCCCCAAGCCCCACCTTTGGCCAGCAGTACATTTTCTGTCCGAGTACTATATCTTCATTCGTCTTTAGAGAAGTCGCGGAGCGCAGGAGAGTAAACGTCATGGTTAAACTCTTTTCTCGATACTTTTAATTCCCCATTGTAGGACAAACTGGAGATAATAAAGACACGGAAATTTGCCTAAATTTCAAAAAAGTTACTGTGCAAATGCAAAAGTTAAGATAAACCTCAGATTGGTTTTTACCAGACAGAAATTTACCAAATCTCTGTTTATTGGAAAAGCGAATGTTCTTTTGGTATGGGTTAACCAATGCCAAGCCTTTCTCGAACAGTTAATTTTCTAACCATAATTATTTGCAAAAACAATTCCACACGTTCCACTTTGACAGAACTGAAATCACAAAACGAAGGCTAAAGCAGTCTTTTAAATGATTAGGTGACACGGCTGAATATTGCATCACATTTCCTGTTACACAAGCAATATGCAGTTAAAACTGTCCATTGAGCGCACCCTTACCTTGTGGTTATCAGAAAGTGCACGGTGAAACTTGTTTCTCTTCTGTTTTAACGCCACTTAGGGTTATTACTTTAACCATTTTTGCTGAACGTATTTCCTCTGCTGTAGGTAACTACTTTAGCACCGCCTTGCAGGCAAACGGGCTAATTGCATCATTTCCCCCAAATTTTGACCACATTAGTGTCTTCACTGACTTCAAAAAAAACGATCCTCGTAAGATGCCACTTGAAAAACTTCAGGCTCGCCCTATTTGACAGCAGGAATTTTCCCTGTATTATTACCCCAATTTTGCACATTTTGGCCAGTTTTAGCCTGTTAATCTCGAGAAGAAAAGATCTTGATGAGGATTCATATTTGCAGGCTAAGGATTGAATAATTAACGCTGCTAATGATCAGTTTGTGTATTTTGATATGAAATACCTTTAAGTGAACAAAGTTGTTCATGGCAAATAAACTAAACAATAATTTTCATACCTCTATGCCTGGCTCTGCATAGATAACCACGGTGGTTTGCAGCCTCAACAACCCTTTCATCACCACTTATTCACAATGGGAAAAGATCCGCTTCCAGTTGGGCACTTCAGGTGCCTTTCAACCTCCGCCTGGCGGATCCCGAACCCGGTCTCTTGAAGCACTAAGCGGCTCACAGACCAGTGGGAATGCCAACAGTGCTGGGGTCATTACCCCCGTTTGGCAGCCTCCCAGGCGGCTGGAAATTGTTGCTGAAGTGACCAGCGACAATGAGAATATGCGCAATCGCAAAGTGGTCGCCAAATTTGCATACGACCTTAAACTCTTTGCCGATATCAAGGTGGGTTGATCCTGCGGTACAGCACGTTATCAGTTTAAACAGGGAATAGAACGCTTTTGTTTTGCTAGTAAAAGTAAATAGCCATATCCCCGGTCATCCTACTCTAGTATGATTACAAAAAGCAGTAGCATTTTTGTTAAAAAGGGTTTTTGGGCCTAACTTTCCTAGTCACCCAAACTTTCCCCCGTGTGGTGGCAAACGCAATCTCTTGTGGCCTGTTTATGGCTTCCTTTATTCGAAAAGCAACAACGATCACTGGATGTTTTGAAAGTGATAGTTTCTGAAGGCGCATGGGCATGCAGTTTTAGATTGGGAGATTACGAAATTTGCGATTCCACTGCTTTCTTTGGACTGCGGGCATTTTCTACAAAGCTGGCAAATAAGTAGACCTAAGTCGGAGTAAACCTTAGTAATGCGAACATCCATCCTCATGACTTGCATGTAAAGGTCACAGCACAATTCACCCCCGTATATTTGGAGTTTTGGAACAGGGCACTATGATTATCTCCATCAAATGTTCATAAGTATCATCACTTGGAATTTCTTACAACGATATTGAGGAAGTTTTCTGAAGTCATTGCATTAAAATGGGCCTGTGTGCCTATTTGAAGTTGTTTTCCGTACATTTCTTCGCTCTGTAGCTCTCTTCATCCTCAGTGGGTCACACGGTATTTGATCGGCGAAACTTCTCCTCCCAATTTACCGAGCGTCAGCGCGTGCACCCAGAGAGTATCGGACCTGAAATTGAGCAGATCTTCCTTGTCTCGAACCTGGGACCGTCACCCATGGAGAATATTTGGGTCAACCTGAGTGTACCGCTTCAAACCGAGGCCGGGGACTTTCTGGTCTACCTGCTGGATCTCATCCGAACTCAGAACACCGGTGGTGGATCGCCCCTACAAATTCCCGTCACCCCTGATGTGCGTGGTCTTTTTTGTCAGTATCTTATTCCACGTCAACAGTAGTGATAATGGAGGCCGGTGGAAACTTTAAGTGTGTTGCGGGTCCCCCAGTTCAATCTCAGTGGGCGCTTTTCAGTCTAGGTATCATTTTGCTTGATGGTCTGTTGCAACTGGCAAGGTTGTAGAACAAAAAGTAATTAAGTGAAATTCGCTTTATTCCACCCACAAAGCAAACCTTGAACTAACTCTATGTATCTCTCTCATACGAATATAACCCAAGAATTACGGAGCATTAGACTTGACTTTTTTTGTATTCTTGAGACAGGCAAATTTTCGCTGAAACACTAAGGCCAGCATTTGAGGGGATTTTAGAGAGCCGGAAGTTAGTAAATGACCTCATTTTGTCAGCCCTCTCCCTTCACAAAGCTAAAATATCAACTCACAGCATCGTGTAGTCTTACGCATGCAAGGAAGGGCTGAGCTGTTTGCCTCTGGATTAGTATCCTGAAAAACTGGCAGACTATGAAATTCTATTGCAGAAGTTATAATAGGACTTTTGCATGTGCCGTCTGCAGCGTAACTGTGTCCCATTTTTGGCAAACCTGTTACGACTCCATCTGTAAGCATGCGCCTATCTAACATCTGTAATGCTTTGTATGTTCAAACATTAACAATTTCTTATACTTTTTGCTGCATTTTTTAGCTGCGATAAGTTATGAAGCTTTCAAACTAAATTATGAATTTACTAGATGTTTTCAAGACTCACTATTTATTTCAGCAAAATTCTAGTCCTAAGCAGCGCCTACAAACATATTTTGGTCATAAATTACAATATTAATATAATGCATTAAGATTCATACAGAAAATGTTAGATTTTGTAACAAATAAGTGTATATTCGTTACTGCCCTTGCATGATATCATGGTGACAACATTTCCATTCTTGTTTATTACTTGCACATAATCGGAGAGGTATGTGTAAACGGGGCGTACTATGACCTATTCGTTAAGACAATTACGATGATCCGTTTGAATACTTTAGTGGCTTAAAGGTGACGACGCTATTTCAGGAGGTCTAGAACGCCATGGCTTTTGCCTTTCAGGTGGTTAGTGCAGACGGTCAGCTGAGAGGAACCTGTTACACACCCGAATCAGCTATTAACCCACTGCGTCTGACCGCCGTTGATCGAAAACGCAGTGGAGGTTCGAGTACCGGCATGGGACGCAACTCAGCACGTTCCTTCCTCCCATCGAGGCCGACGCAACACAGAGACGGATATTGAGACCGCCTACGAGTCAGCGCCGCCGGTGCGCGAGGCACGGTCCGCCGCCGGTGCTGACCTCCTGAGCGAGCGCATACAGCAGCAGAAGATCGTCTCCTGTGATCACCCCCTCGAGAGCCTTGGTTCACCTATTTGCTTGCATGTAAGCTATCAACGTGCTATTTCGTCCAATGAATTCTCATTAAGCCACTCTTATGCGAGCCGTATTGGAGGATTCAATATGCCATCGCCAGGTCATATGAGGAAATGTCAATTCCAACGAGAAGCAAATTATCCTTATTTTGATTAGCGCACGAGTGGTTGATGAACTTTTAATTATGATTAGAATCAATTTTCAAGGATAAATCAAATCGGCCTTTGCAATCAAAAGATGCCGAATTTTATTTTTTCACACGTAATTGATTCAAGCCTTATAACAAATTCAGTACAGAAGTGCCTCTTACTGCAGTGAAGGGCAGCACTGAACGGAGCATTTCTAGTAAAAGCAATGGCCAAAAAGTGCGGTTTTACTCCTAATTCCACTACACGAGCGGTTACACTGTTTTCAAAGAAAATGGTGCCTTTGCTTGGTGGTTTAATCGTACTTTTACTGCCAGATTCCCTGCAAAATTGACCGGCTTGGTCGGGGCGACGCAGTGCGGATAGTCTTCCGTGGATGGGTGTGGGCCGACACTCTCTTCCGGCATAAGTTCTCAGACATCGCTATCGTTATCACGGCAACTGCCCAGATTCCTTTGTACGCCTTCGGCATACCAGTAACGGGCAACTTCACCATTACAAGCCTGACTGTCTCGCAGAACTTCGTCTTCGAAGGTATTAAAATGATAATCACTCAAACCATCCCCATCCTCCCCGTCATCGTCGGTGTTGTGTTGGGCATCCTTCTACTAATCATCATTATTATTATCATGTGGCGGTGCGGTTTCTTCAAACGCAAACGGCTTACGGACGAGGCAGCGGCGAGTGGTGCGATGGCTAAGGGGGAAAACGGTCACAAACCGGCTTGAGACGAGACGACTGACTGACCCGCCCACAGTCTCGTGCCTTCTTTCCTTACTTGCAACTATTTTTTGGCAGATATAACCCCATCTCTCCAATGAGAAGTTAGTGCTGTACAGCCCCAATGCTTATGAAATTTTAACAGTGCATATGCATGTACCCTCTATGCATACACGCATTTATACGCACATGCGTAGCCCGTGGCCTTTCAACGGCACCCAACCGCAACACACCCTCTCCCCTCGCGATCCATTCTGACATCATTTAACATCACTTCTTATATAGGCGATACAGGTGCGTTTATTGTAAAGAGGTTTTAGTGTAACTGTTTTATGATAAACGTTTCAAAGAAAGCAATATCCCTTTCTTGATTGAGAGGAGGGCGACTGATAAATATCGTGAACTTATTGGATTGGTTGGTTCCGCTTTTCAAACACTAATAACATCAAATAAAGATACTCTTCATTTCAATTCTTCTTTTTAAAAGAGAACCTAATGCTTGCACCAATCCTGTGCGTAGATTCTTGTAGAATGATGAAAAATGAGGCTAATTAGCGATGGTAAGGAAGGCATGCGTTGTCGGTTAAAGTTCCTCTCCATGAGGCCTTGAGATAGCACCATATTGTTGTGCCAGTCATCGACTTGTCCCATTAAAGCAACATTTTGACAGGAATGAAAGCGAGCGCTTGAAGTGTGAGATTACTTGGGTGGGTGTCACTCCAAATTTGTTTGATGAAAACGTAGAGAATACAGCCCTAAAAGAACGGCAGTTGAAAAGTGAATGAGCCTATTTACGTTAAAATTAAATGCCAGTTTATTCATTTATCTCAAGGACTTTGCAATAAAGTTGTAGTTTCTTGACAATACAATTTTTAATGGGAATGAGGTCGGACATTCCAATTCGTGGTGAAAAGGAATTGGTTGAATTTTAAGCAGCAAGAGAAATGTGAAATATTCTTAGCCAGAGAATGACCCTACGAGAGCCATAAAACACCCAGTCAACTCTCAACTTTCACAATTTCCAATGTTGGAAAAAACTATTTGACATTGCATTCAGAAATATAATTGAACAAATGGTTGCAATAAGTCACACCAGGTTGTTTAAGTACGCAAACGCAAATCAGGCTGGGCATTTTTTGGATCAAGCTGAGTGCTGATCAGAAAACCATTTACTGCATTTGTCAATACTAAAAATAAAAGGAATCAAAACGGCAAAAGCCCTTCATGGGTTTTGGTACATCGTCACTCGTCGGAGGTTAGATAGTGTGTCAGTTAAGTGAATAACAATGCTTGGTTATCCATACTCTGATACGTTTTTCAAACTTTAAAATATACAATAATTGAGACAAAACAACCCAGACGTTATTGTGCCAACAAAAGTTGTGTTTTACTACTTGGATAGCAAAATCCTGGTGTTACGTGGACAGGTTTGAGATGGGTAGTGGCGAAATAGGAGGTCCGTAGGTATAAAGGATGTCCGAAAATAGTAGAACTAGCAATGATTTTAATATTATTTGCTTTAAGGAATTATGAGTCATACCGCTAAATCTAACCATTTTTTCCCTTGCCTACATATTCACTAATGTTGATGTCCATTAAGAAGTTAGAATTTGTTGTTTAACAATGACAACAAATGTACAATTAGTGCGAATTATTGTGACAATGTTATCATTACAAAGCTGGGACTATGTTTCAAGTAGATTGTCTTTTTTACAAAACTAGGCAAATATTTTGACGTTGCAAAAACCACTGGTGTCATGGGGTTCACTGGAAAAGAAGGATCGTTCTAGTACCAGCAGTTTTTTTATGGAATCCCAAAACAAAACTACATTTCCTGCATACTGTAGGATCAAATGATGACAAAGCTATGCAAATGAACCCGAAAGTTCGTTTAAATGAAAAAAGACGCTTCATTAATGGAATAATTTTATATCCGGGCAAATATTTTGTAACACAACACGCGTGTCGTGGACACGCTATTGTCCGCAAACTATCGGGAGTGCTTCATTTGACACCATATGATTGCTTCCGCATCCTTCTAGTCTGATAGGGGTTTGCGCAACGTTCGGCTGCAATCTGTTAAAACTATGCTTGGTTTGCGGATAAGCATGAATCTTGTCCATGTGAACGTCCCATTCCCAGTCAAAATGACCAGAATAACGCCAATCTTACCCTGTCTAGAAAAACTAATGAGCCCCAAAAAAGAAATCCCATAGTGCCTGCATATCTCAAGGAAAAGTGTGAATTCAGTGCAAATGCGGAATATGAAGGCGACAACTCATGTGCAAGCAGTAGAAAATGAAAAACACGCTAGTCAAAGCAAAAATTTGGAGCTTAATGATTACCATTTGAGAAACATAAACGATTCCCATAGTTTAGAAATCCGGAATTTATCAAGCAATTATTTTCAACGATCGTTTGAGCTTGTGGCACACTACTTCTCCAGTAATTCTGAAAGTTACAGTTCTTTCGGAAAAAAACATTGCTATTTTGACGGGAGGGATTCTGAACGAGGTGGCAGTTTTGCGTAGCAAGAATTTCTTTTGAATTACAAAAACGTTTTAGCTGCGGTGGTTCAAACAGCAATTCAGGACATGTACCAACAGGAAACATTGATCTTGCGTCACGGTTCTTTGAAAGGTTATGAAATTTTACTGGAACTGTAGAAATTACGACCCCAGAAATTCCCAATTTGATTCCAAGAGAGAAATTTTACAAAAGATTTCGTGGAGGATGCCACAAAAGTGACTAGAAAGCAATTCCTCAAAATCATAGATCCTTTGAAAGTGCATTACCGTCTTGTTACGTTTAAATAAGACGAAATATTAGGAGATGAAATCAAGTGTTGACTTCTTAAACTCTTACAAATACCATTTGGTCGCAAATGAGTTTTTGCTAGAAAGCTAGGATTTGCCAATTTCGCTATAATAAAAGTAATCAAAACTTCGTTTTAAGCTGACGCAAATCCACCACCTGGATTTCAGGCAAAGCTCTTCTGTTGTTTGACATAAATGTACCAGTCACTCTAGTTTTACTGTCCATTTGACTGCGCGGGTTCATCAGTCGCGGGAAATTGTACCTCCACTGGACAGCCTGACTCTCCAATCATGGCCACGACCTCGCAGCCTTTTCCAAACTCAAGCAAAAAAGTGTGTGATGCTTGTTAACTCTATATAACTCCAAACACTTGAGTTCCCAGCGGTAATCACCATTCAAAATCAGAGAAAATGCACTTAATTGCAGATGGGATAGAGCCCTTCATTCGTACGCATTAAGCACAGCCTTTAGAGTCATTTTTAGATCCACATAAGTGAGGGACAAGTAAATGCTGCATGTTTTAATCTCTGTGGCCAAGAACAAGGCGAACTAGATCAGTATCTTCGAGTGTCGCGCGCTGGGGGCTGTTGGGAACCAGATGAACACGAGGCGCTACTAAGGGGGGGCGAGGAGGGACAGCGGGTCGGGACGGCAGTTCGCAGACTGCTACGCGCGTGACCCACCTCCGTGTGCTGCATCGGGCCGCTCGCTCGTTCAGGCGCTACTGGCTCCGAGTCGCTGAAGGCTATTAAGCGCAGAACGTGTTAGTGTCGAAGTTGGCAAGTGGGAAAAAATTGGCTTGTAGATGACTTTTGTCTGCTTCGTCCCCTTGTCTATCGAATCTTGTTATCATTTAATTGCAAATAGCTCATTAAATGTCTCAATGGAACTCCCTTGAGATTTAGGTTAGAGCTCTCAAATTAATTGCACACGTTACAAAAAAACGCTCAATTTTTTCTTAGACTGGACGACTAAGGGAATAAATTTCCACTTGCAGCATTTCAGGAGAGTACCTTTACGCTGGGATTCACGATTTGCTACACCGTGGATAAATGATGTAAAAATAGTTCTGTCGCTAAAAGGTTTTCGTCTCAATTTTATGAATACATAAACCGAAACATCATAATGCATCCATGCATATTAAACTGCTTTCGGAAGTTACATGTGCATATTTGGAAGCGCTTCTCACAACAACAAACTAAAATATATGAAATTAGTATCACAAAAGACACACCGTTTATCGACACACTGTGTTGTAGAGAATTACGGGCAGAAAAGAAGCTTGAAGGCGACAGTTATCACTCAATTACAATTAATCAACTAATGAATAGCAAAATTATAAATTTCAAAGTTGTCAGTCAGTTTCTGGAGCAAAATCACTAATTAGGAAGCTTTTTGCCCAAAAAACCACTTAGCTCAATTGAAAACTGCATAATTCAGGCACCGGTAGAAGGCAAATTGCTTGATCAAGCAAGCGGTATAAAAAGTGACAATTAGGGATGTGCATTATTTTGACAGTGAAGTTCACTGTATCGTTTTCTGTATAAGGCTTCAATATTGTGTTTGAAAGATTTGCAGGTAGTTATGGTACTAAGACAGCAACGCCGATGCTTCTGGCTGATTTACAATAAGGTTATAAATAGTAGACCTTAAGAGTCGCTTTATGCAAGTTCGCCTTTGCGGAGCGAAATTTTGGGAAATGAAACAGCACAAGCGAAAAAACTTTGACATTTGACATCCTCGTGTCAGTCAAATAATCTTCTGTGACCGAAGAAAAAATTTACAAACGCTTACTAGGCTGGGATGGGCACTTTGTCGAAATCAAACTAGAAACCTCAAGTCACGAATATGGACTAGAATTTACTCTTCTGTTCATTTACGGATCCTATAATGAAATGTCAAACAACACTTTTACACTGACTTCACCTTATGGTTGACAGTTTTACACCACCTCGATGGCAAAGTTATCATCCCCAAAATTTCCCCAAGCGTTTAAACACATCCTAACATTTTCAATCATATCAGTTAGTTTACAAAAAGCAAATGTTTACAGCAACTTTTAAACCTGGTTCAAGTTCAACGTGAAGGACTTTAATGCTATTTCTATACAAGCTAACTTCGCCTCACAACCGGGTTATGTTTAATGAAGCCTTCAGTTATCACTGCACCCAGCGATGCTAACAAGTGAAGACATGAAAGATACGTGGAATCTTTAAATACCTATGAGGCTGAAACATCAAATCTACCAAAAGTTAATGTTTAAATTGAAGAAGTTAAATAAATGAATAGAAGTAGGAGGCTCATTTGACCTATCCCGGTCGCTATAGCTTCCTTCAGACTTGTCTCCCTTACGCAACGGCAAATAAGTGAACGAAATTGCAAACGGTGCTCGAAACACGTATTTTGGTAGAAGGTTGTGGCCCATGATTCACGCAATAGCGAGCTTCATCCACGGCGTGTGTGCACATATTCTTCCAGTAACTAATATGATGCCCGTTGGTGTTTTACCTGCTGAAGACATGTTGGCAGGCCAAAAGGTGGTTGTGTGCGCGCACGTTTGCGTGTACAGGACCTTGTTATGGTCATGACGACCGCCTGACCTTTACCATTGACATGCACGATGATAGCGATATGGTGCAAAGGGTGGGGATGCGGGTGGAGGGAAGAAGGTCGGGAGGAGGATGTTCATGACCGGACCTAAACACTACCACACCAAATTAACACGTGAAGAGTATAGAATCGTACAAGCGCCGGTGATGAGTAATCGACCTCGCCATTTATACACGTGTCCATGTTGCTGGCACCGGGCGGGGGGGGGGGGAAACAGGATATTCTCCGTACTTGACCTCATTACCGTTAGACGAAAATGGATGTGGGTTCTGTGCCTGATCAACGTAGACTCACAGTCAAATCACTGCATGTACCACGACTCAAAGGGAACTGACTGGGAGCAAAATGGGTAGGGGATATTGGATTTTGAGACCATACAATTTCCTCTTTTAAGGAGGAGGAGCAAGAGGGAAAGATGACTATCCGCCACCTGGCATGCAGCGTACTTGCAAACTTGCAGGTTTACAATTTATATGGCTTTATTCATAACGGATGGTTGAAACTTTAAGAAATTTTATTGAAGGCTTACTGTCAGGGGAATAATTGAAGAGGCAAACAATTGACCAACCCACATATATGCCAGTCAATGAAGTTCAACCAAACCCCAACGGCCGGTTTCGTGACCAATTTCGGCTGGTTAAATGACCCTGTATTAAGACTCGTGCCGTGCTAACGTGGACAATAAAATTGCCCATAGTCTACCTTTTTTCTGTCTACTACCACGGTGTGTCTCATTGGAGCACTTCAAAGATAACCCTTGGGTAAGGCGGAAGACAACGCCATGGAAGCCGTAGAGGGACGTGCAAAGCGGGCTCGACTAGCCACCGTTCTTCAAAGTAACACCGCCAAAACGTGAGTGACCGAGCCCAAAGTTAACAATTCCCTAAGAGCTGAGTTCTTTCAAATCAGAAAAAAAGGAAGAAATTCCTTTGAATAATTTTGGACTGGCGCGAGAAAAGACACGATATTTATGGTGGAATCATAGCCGCATGAATGAAATTTAGCAACATCGAATGCGTTTGGGTTCAAAACAAATATTATTTTAAGTCCCTTTTTTAATGGTCGATGCATTGTGATCTAAAACTACGTGCTCATCCACGTAGTAGCAGAAAAAATAAAATTTGGCTTCCACGCCTCCAAAAATTTACATGGAGTGCTTTATAGAGTTTTGGAATTACAACAATGAGGCGTGACACTGGATCAGGTTTCGGAAGAACAGAATGAAGTCGGAGCAGCTAGGGAAGGTGAATGAGTACTCTGGAGAAATATGCCTGCAATGAATTACGATATTCCTACCATTTATCTAATGCAGGAAGCTCCAGTCAATGATTATACAGGTGCCTACATTGCGCTACAATTTCCTCGTAGCGGACACTGAAAAGGAGAGTAAGTTAGTGAATCAGGAAAGCGATTTTTCAATGTGTAGCATTGAATGAATGGGTATTCTCTAAGCATTAAAAAACTCATCTATTCGGTTTAAAGATAACTACTTACATTCTAGAGATAGGAAATGGTAAACATAAGTTCTGGAAAAAAAGGCAAAAAGTGGATCTGGACGTTAAATGATTGCACTGCTGAAGTGGTCCTCAGACCTAAGGGTAGGCGCTTAAGGTTCTGGCAACACCCAGTCACGTTAAAAGACGCGTCATGGAGACATCTACAATGTTACCAAGTACAAGACCAGTGACGCAAAATGTCGAGTAAAATAAACTGAAATTCAACGCAATGCTCTGAAGCCTGGGCAATTGACAAGACGCCCTGAATTTTAACCTAGGCATAGTAAAAAAACCAAGTACGAAACCAAAGAAAACCCTCTTGACTCATGATTGCAATTCCTTCTCCAATTAACCGATGATAAAATATGAATTGCTTTTTCTTTGAAAACCATTCCAACTTCCATTGATTTTTACTTTACATCGAAGCAACTATGACAAATGATCACCGTCAGTAGCAGCAACCGCTACTAATTTTTCTTATCCGAAACTACCCCTAATGGAATGGTGGAACTTTTCATGGCGGTTTCTTATTGGAGTGAATGCGAGAATGGGGGATTTGCGAACAGTTGTGCGAGGACGGACACAAGTGCGGCTTGTTAAGAGCGGCTTGGAAACTGGTGTTGTGAGGATTGTGCAAAAAACATGCCATTTGTGTCGGGATATCGGTCTGTTTACTTCACCCCAAGTATAATCGTAATGCCATCAAATTAGACTTGTCACCAGTTGTTAAGACCCTTAATTTGTGGTTTTATACTCAACCAGCTCTGCACACCAAACTGATTATAATATGTCAGTCTAATTTTTGAGAAATCAGATAAGCATATGGGGAAAGAAAAATGATTGTACTGTTATATATTTGGGTAAACGAAAATCGGGTCTTCTTAACCGGCCTCACCAGTGTCCCCGGGCAAAACATGACTCATTTGGCGTAAAAAGATATAATTTTATGGCGTGTCTGACTCGACCTTTAGCTCGTAAAGATTGTTCAAGCATGGCTTCTAAATTACCCTTAAGCCAAAGGCACTTCGACAATTTCACAGGTCTATCACCCACTAGACAGCGAATCACCTAGGACCGTGATCAGTGGACAATCAAATTTAAGTAGTGGCTGCAGCAAAATGAACGGAAGCAAATCGCAATTACTGACGAAAGGTATTACTGAAGAGAATCCATGATGCACTGTTAAGAGTGAATAAGGGAGGCTTCCTTTGTAAAGGTCAATTGCTCATCCTGGATTCTGGGTCCCTTTCTCCACATTCATTCAAGTTATTTCTTAACCACTTCAAACCGACAACAGTGGTCTCAGTTCTGGTCAAATGAACTTATTGTCGTTGACCCTAGATGATGGTAAACACCAACTTACCATGAGTGGATCCCATGCGTGCACTACAGCCATGGAATGCCCTACGAGGCGAAACGCTGCGAACGCAGAGAGAGGTACTTTGGTTGAGAGAGTTGCGTCCGGACTCCTTGAGAAGTCGCTCCACTCCACGCAGGATGTCCTTATTTGGCTCTGGGAGGTCATTCACGCGCATTCCGAGCAGACGACCAACTATATCCCGAAAGTCACGCAGCTGAAATGCAACGCATGGAGCTCAATTATCATGCAAAATTCTCACTTGGGTACTCTGGGTCTCAGAAAAAAATATTAATAAGGGTCCAGATATCTCACTGTTCTGATGTGAGACTAAACATCGTTTATTCGTTCAATCATTTCAAATATTAAGAAATATAGTCACCTCTGGGATTGGAATGTCAACAACCTGGTTCATTGCTTTACAATCAATTAATTTGCGACACGGGCTTCACCCTAAACAGATGAAAAACCACGTCACATATTTGTGTCGCATGTGTGTGACGCTGGTATGAAAGTGTTAAAAAGCACCCTTACTGTAAACACCTCCAAAATTCACTTGAAAAGGCATAAGTTTTGGCAATTTTCAGCTGTTTTAAGACCAAGTTTCAGTCAGAACTCCCTCATTAAGCGACGAAAAATTTGCTTAATGAGAATAGAACAATGTCACTTTAGCCGAAAACCTTGCATTTGAGCCTAGATTTACTCAAATTTAGAAATGTTAGCTCCAGTGTGCTTGTAAATAAACATAAAAGGATTTTCCAACACGAAATAATAGAACTTGCATAGGAAATCAAATCAGTGCACATTCATTTATTACCATAAAGACTATGGATAACTCGTTTTTACTTCATAGTTTCTTCAAAAGAATAATCACACTGTGATTCTTGATCCGCTTGATTTTGAACTTGTTTACATCGGAGTGACTAATATCACGGAACCATACAACCGCGTGTTTAGAAGCTCAAAGGGTTCACACCTGTACACCTCATAAATCACGGAATGAAACCAGTCGGTTGGCTGTTCCACAGAACGATCACCGTTCGCGTATGGGTGTAGATACTAGCAGTGACACACAGCGCCCCTTGAAGTAAACCGATGACGGAGATTTGAAGAGCAAATGCGCAAGCGTTGTTGTGTTTGTGCCCAAAGCGGCTTTTTAGTCATTAGCATGCGGTCTGAATTACGGTTGCTACACAATCAGGAGTTGCATTTTTCTGTGTGCTTTTGCGATGCCGAAAACAAACTACGATCCCACCAACCGTTCCAAATGGCTAAGCAAATTTACGGCCACCAGGAGGGCATGCAAGTGGGCTCCCTAACGCTTGGTTTGTGCGCCTCAACAAGTGCACAAACACGAAGACAGAAATTCGCTTTCAGTCTCAGTTTTGGTCACGCCCAGAAAATGTTCAAAAATTCTGAGAGGCAAGCTCCATAGTTTTGTATGATGCTCGAAGGGGCCCACTAATGATTTCTGCAACCGTTTTTGTACTAACGTTTTCTTCTCCAAGTTTGAAAAGCATAAATTTGCTCAAATGAATAGCTTGGAGTTAACTCTGGATACACAGAAAGACAAACAGGAGGATGCCAAAGCGCTTTCACTTCCGAGGCTGAGGAGAGGTGGAGAAGCGGAAATTTATGTGGGTGGCTATGGCGTGCAGCGTTAGTGAATTCAAAAGTACCCTAGTAAGTTCTATTATGCCAAAGTAGAAGATAGATCCTACAGAAGGAACCAATCCGTTCCAAAAGCCCATGGCTCCACCGAATTTTGAAGAGCGAAAGTGTTAGTAAAACATACGAAGAAAAATACAAAATAATAAGAAAACAAACTAAAGCTTTTAATTCTGAAGCAGAATCAAAATTGAGAGACTAAGAAACCTCATAGAATGACAAGCTTTTGTATACTTATTTATTAAACAACCAAAAGGGTGTTTTCATACACCTATAATAAGCTAAGTGTTTGGTTAATTCTCGGTTTTAGCAACGGGTCACTCAGGGTCTCCACCATTTTACTTTCACCGGGCAACCCGGGCTCCTGGCTATGTCAATGATCCAAAGCCTTACAGCGCGTCGACAATAAATAGTACGCCCGAGTAGCATACCTTCCTTCGTCTTCAGAGAAGTCTCGAGGTGCTACACACCTATGTTGGGGTACTACACGCTTCTCAAAACTACCTTTACGCACTTTTAAAAGGTGAATAATGCATGAAAAAAAATCCTGGCAAAGTGCTAGGAAAAGAATAATAAAGTGCTGCATTGTAGGGACAACGTTTTTCTACTGCTAAAATTCTTCAAAAGCCCCCCTAAGTTACTCGTCACTTATCCGAAATGACCTTCTGCGACGCTGGTCTGAGTCGAAATAAACTCAGCCTATAACTAGCCTCATTCAAGCAACTTTAGTTGGCAACCCTCATTCTTATTTACTAAATAAATATATATAGAGGATGAACCATCTCGCTACAGAGTTGGGCTATATACGGTTAAATAGAATGTGTTGATCGAGAAAAGGTCACAAAAAGGAAAAAAAGATTATTTGGCAGGTTATTTTCAAGGCACAAAAAGTACCCTTGAGAAATAAAAGTTTACTTCTATCAGTGCATTCTTTTTGGAATTTGTCATGGCTGCTGCATTGGTTATGCAAGACCACATTTACTTCGGCTTTAACGGGCTACCATATATTGGAAGCAACCTAATAAAACAAATGACCATGGAATTGCTTAATGCTGATTCTCGACATTTCCTAGAAGAGAAGAACACCCTTCATGCAAATCCATGGAATAGATGTGGCCCCCATGCCGACTAGTTACCTCCTGAGTCTCTTTACGAGATTCCTCTAGTAATTGAGAAGCAGCATCACGATCCACATCGAAGCGAACACGCTGGGCTTGTTGAACGAGATTCCTAGTCATCGCGGCCTTTTCCGTCTCCAGTGTGGTGATCAACTCCTCAATTCGGTTGGCCTGTCGTTGGCGAATCTCCTCAAGGTCCCGTAGTGATCCCTCCAACTCAACAATCCGCGTCGTTTTCTGTTCCAGCCGATCCTGTGGGGAATTTTAGTACACATTACTTCCTTGGATGATCTATTGTTTATTAATTGCATCAAAATATGGGTCCTAAGTATATGCAAGCTCAACTCCGATTGAACACTGGTAGCCAACGCCTATTTATGGGTGATTTCATTCTTTGCTTTAAAAAAGAGCACAAAAGTCTACACGAAGTAATGAAAGGCTCGCCAATTAAAGGATGTTCGCACCCACTACTAAGTCACACCACTTTCGACTTCCGGTGGAAATTGTTTCCTTGCTACAAAAATGCAAAGCATACAAGCGATGATCCTTTGCTGTCATGAACATCAAGCGTAGCCAAAAAGGCCAATGACAGCAAGAAATCATGGCAAAGCGTGATTTGCCTTTGAATTGTTGTGTATGGAAGCATGGGGTAAAAATTTGGTTAGAACATGAGTCGCGATTTACATCCCCTACAAACTGGAGAGCCTACTGCAGAAAAATCGCTCATCAAATGGAATCTAACAGTGTGATTTACCTCAAACAAAGATAAACTATATCAAAATTGGACGTTAATCAGAAAAACAGAAAATCCTGCACTTTCAAGCTCTACGAACTGAAATAGTAGCCAATAGCCCCATGATCAATCCAGCAATCCGCCCACGAGCATTAAGGTGATCTCAGTAATACCACAGTCGTTCTTCACAGAGCCCATCCAGCGCAGGAATGAATCATCAAGCTTTTTCCTACCTATGCGACTCCTAACACTGAACCTCTGGATTCCTTCATTTATGCTCCTTTGACTAGTGTTTCCGGGACGTCAGCGAAGGAATTCCTTGTAGGAGTGATGAAGACCCGTCGATATCTATCAGTACGAGTGCTGCAAATGTTACAAATGGTTAGCACGCTGTGTTTATCGAATCTCCAGTAGCCAATGCAAGTTGGACAGTTGGATCGCTAATTCACCTAAGCTGCACCTTCAACCCCATAAAATCTGGTCAGGCAAATGCCTTCTTCCCTACAATGTAACAGTCATTTATTCAGTACTATTTCTTGTGAAAGAAAAGCAACGCTTTTTTGCTTATATTTATGAGTGGATCAGAGACTAAGATGGCAAATATTCGTGCACCAGAGATTCCGAGGGTGGTTTTTACTGGAACCGTTTTTATCATGGTTGGTTTCAAATCTATGAAATTACTTCTTCTACTAGAGCAATACACATAGAACTATACGTCTATGTTGTGTAGAAGCAATTCAAGACCCTTATAATGAAGCCTTTTTAAAAAGAGTGTTATTTCTGGATGTAAAAAGAGTTCATTTGTCCCACGAAGAAAAAGTTTAAACAAAAAAGGCGAATATACGGGTTTACAGTTTACGTTCTTTCCCTACATAGTCGAACACGTGAGAATAGGTGAAATTAGATTAACAGGAAAATCAGAATACTTATCCTATAACTGCCATTGAATCTTGATATTAAACAAAAGTTAAGACTACATTATACGCAACAATTATTCTAGAAAACGAAGCTAGAATTCTTTTTTTCGGAACGTGCACGGGAAAGTGCAAGTGAGAATGAGGCAAGTGCTTTGCTGTTTGTTAAATGACAAATGAACTTTTGAAAGGCCCACAATTCCTGCAAGTGCAGCACACAAACAAGCAATTTACAAATATCAGCAACACTGTGAAATTACAAACACATTTCCAAATAGAAATCAGGAAAAATAATTCTTGTTATAACTTACTTTAACATCTTTGTTGTCCTTGAGTTGAATTCTAAGCTTCAGCACCTCATTTTTTAATTTGTTGGTCTCCATTTCATTTTTACGGAGTTGTGCGGCGCGTTGCTCGGCGAAAACATGCTTTTCAGTGGCCTCTGCCTCGTTCTTCTTGGCTATCACCAACTGCTCCTCCAGTTTGTCAACCTTCCGACGCCATGTCATCAGTTGTAGATCGCGGCTTGCCAGCTCGTCCTGAAGTCGCTGTACCCGTTTGTGCAATTTGGGCGCTAACTTGCTCTCCGATTTGGCCGGCGAGGGTGTGCTCAATTCTTCCACATAGTCTATGCGCGTCCGAAATAGTTTTGCTACTTATGTAAATCAAGTAGTTTGTATCGCATGATCCCGAATATAGGACAAGGCACTCAAAAAAGCGGAAATTTTAGTAAATTTGTGGTGCAGACCTATTATCGATTATTTAAGCACAATTTTATTGCTTCTAATATTTTCTCGGTAAAATTACGACCCCAGTTGCTACAATATTTTCCATATTAATTCTAGAAACTTTTTTCGTAATACCACCACTCCATATTTCCCTTCTATGTGCATGCATTTGCGTTCAAATTTAAGCACTTTAACTGTCAATTTTACGAATATTTAGTTTAAGCTCTTCGAAATATGCAGTGCTCAAAGATTGCTTTCAAAGCCTTTTCGTAAAAGTTTCAGATTTCGTATGTACAATTTGTCTCCAAACACTAAACGCAACTTCTTGCCTTAAGGAGGCGTTTTGAGAGAAATTATGGCCTCGCTCACTGTCCTACCTCCTATAACCACTGAAACAGGCGACTCCAGCAGCTACTATACAATTGAAAAGCCGGTTTCGCCATCGATTTCCATGGATAAAATAAAAAAGCAAGCACTTAACATGTAATTAACGTCCGTTTTGCTTTTGAAGTCAGGCACTTTTGTCTTATCATACAATTACGGTAGACAAAACACCCATTCAATCATTAATTTACCGGAAGTAATGGCCAGGATAATAATAACAATTATAGTGGATCTCTGTTTCCGTGTATCATAATTCACAGACTTCAAAGTGTATAAGGATCTAAAAAAATGAATTATTGTTTACTCTTGCCGGCTTTTACCAAACTATTTCTCTTTAGTAATAATACACGGGAAAAGGTGCTTGAGAGCAGTAAGATCTCTCAACGCCTAAGTATTATAATGTGTCCAATCTTACTTAGGATTAAGATAAAGAATGGCTTACGAAGGATGAAATCACGTTGATCAGCCACACTCATTTGCTCAAAAATTGTTTGATCAACAGGAATCCGGTTTTCCAATTGCTTCAAAAACTGCAGAAGCTAAAGATTTAAAACAGGAAGAAAATGCTATTTCGTGAATTTACGTTTAAAGACGAAAAAGGCAAAAGAGACACGTACCCGCCCATAAGCGTCCTCCAAGTCAGTTGTGCAGGGCAAAAAACCAACGGATTTTGAGGGACTTTGACTTCGCTCTGCTCGCATTTTCAAACACTTCTCTTCCACCTTTTCAACCCTTCTCTCTGACGCCGTTAACCTGTCAATCAATTCCGTCACCTGAGATTGCAAACGGCAGCAGGTCTGTATTCAGGAAGAATAAATACGCTCCATTATGGGTATGCCTTCACACACAACCAACGAAATTTAATATTGTGAAAGATTTTGAAAGGTTAGCTAAAGCATATTGCTCGCAAACATTTTTTTGGAATAACTACAGGCTTCTATAAACATTCTCATTTCCAATTCAGAAAGAGCTTTTCTTCGAATTACTAAGTTGTGCTTGTACATTTAAGAAATCGTAACTGACTTCAGTTTTGCTCGTAAGTGTTGCCAACACTCGACGAACAACATCAAGTAATTTTTCTTCTTCCAAATCTTCACAAATCCAACCCGACCTGCTTAGGGAATCAGCCAAAGTTTGTCTAAAAGTGTGGAAAAAGATTGCCTAAAACTGGTATATTGATCGACGCATACCCTAGAGAGTGGTAGAGACGGGAATCGTAAAACACCCATTAGAGTTATTCAAGAGCTAATAGCTGTAATTTATTAATAACCACTCGGAACTACCTGAAACTTTTATTCTTCGTCAAAGACTCCAGATCGCGCTGGGGTGGGTTCTCTTTGAAGGGAGAACGTTCCATTCTAGCTTCTTTTGCTTGTAAGTCTAGTCTTCCTTGCAACGTTCTGTTTCCTAAAGGCCCTAAATCGGCCGACTAAATATATGGAATGCACTGTTGAATGCCTTTTAATAAATGAGCCAACAATTTTCCGAATAATTTTGAAAGTGTGCTACTTCTCACCAGAATTCTGGGTGTTCATAATATCTAAGGCCTGAGCTATTGAGAAATAAACAATGTAAAAACGGTTGCTATGGCAACAGTTGCAGTGAGAAGGAGAACATAACACATCGACTAATCCAATAGGCCTGAAAACCTGTCGGAAGGAGGCCAAAAAATTGTTAAAACTTGACGCTGTGATACAGGTAAAATAAAACCAGGTAGAGTGAAACGTAGAGGTGAAAACTAGCTACGCTTCCTAGATAGCCGACAATTAATTCGACATCAAGTACTAGTCTAATTTCCTCCAGAGACCTAAAGTTCCACAAAGGATTAGAAGAGCTTAAAACTCACATCGTTTTCATTCTTTGGCTCTTCACCAGCCTCGGTGGAATGCCGCAAACTACAGCCAAACTTAGCAACCACGCTCTTCAGATGAGATATCTGTACGTCTTTAGCTCTGAGGTTGCTCTGAAGTTCCTCAATGCGAACCGCGTTTTGACGGGATAATGTGATACTTGTAGCGATCTTGTAAAAGGTAGTTGGTTTTATTAAGGGCGGACTATAACGCCATTATTTATATCTTATTATTAATATAAAGGGTAGAGCGCTCACTTTTGTTTTAAGCCTTTGAACAGCTTCGTCGGAGAAATCGGTTTCTCCTTGATCAGTAAGAGCTGGCTTGGTGGAGGTTATGATTACCTGCATCCATTCGACCAAACTTTTAAACTTTTCATCCATTTCTGAAGCCTTTTGCATTGTGCATTCCTTGTCTATCATTAATTGTCTATAAATAAGTTTTAAATTACTCACCAATAAAATAAGCAAAAGCAGTTCTAATTTATTTTACCGAATTGTTTGTTGTTGGTCAACGATCTGAGATAGGGAATTGCGCAAAGCCTCTTCAAGCCGTTCAACTTTCTCTCGCATAGACCGCTCCATCGATTCCAAGGAGGTCAATTCTCTTTTCTTTTCCTTAATGACAATCGGTCAGTTTAAATCTTGTTTGCAACGATCGCTATAATTTTCCATAAGTTTATTTTGTGCTATGGCTATTTCCCGTAATTTTACCCAAAGACTTTTGATCCCATCCTGTTTTACAGGCCTAATTAGAGAAAAAAAAAGAACTTACCTTAGAATTTAAATCTCCAACTTCTTCCTGAATACCAGTAAGTTTATTTCGTTGGATGAATTTATTTCGTGCATTACGAAACCCCGCGTTCACCTCGCTACAAACACAAAATGTGAGAAAAATTGTTGGTACCTAGATAGTTCTGCAATAAGGCGGTCCTTTTCGTCCAGATCCCGTTTGCACAGAGTAAATCGCTCCTCAAGCTGGAAAGCAAAAAATCAGAGGAGCCTTGATAACTAATTGCATAACCACCCTATTTAGCTACATAATTTATTGAATTAAATTGCCCGTATCTAAACTGACAATCATGCTCAAAGTTGGTTTTATAACAGTTCATCATCAATATGCATATGGGTAAAAAGAGGAGAGTCAGTAAAATAGCAATCACTTGCTAAGCAGGGGAAAAAGGGGCAAAAAATGCAAAAACTAGCACGTCTATAACAAAAATTTACAAAAGCAAGGAAAAGATGGTCAACTAAATGCAACAAGTGGAACAGGCGGCCTAACACCTCAGAAAACGACCCGCTCGCGATCATTAAACGAAATTAAAGTACAGACAATGACCTTGCGAAGAGACTTTAGCATTACTAAACAAAAGATTATATTTAAATCAACTAAAAACATTTTGTTTAAAAAGTAATGCTTAAAAATGTTTTTTGCAATTAAAACCTTATTAAAGGCCTATTGTAAACTAACACTGTCATTAGTTTTAAATAAAACACCCGAAATAAACAGTTCGGCTTTCTAAATATATAACCCCTTAGAAATTTGAAATCAAAACTTAGGTTTGTTTGCTATTAGGCGAATGAATTAGGCAGTGCTTTTTTTGTTAAGCCACATTGATATCAGCACATGGTCCCTTAAAGTGAATGATAATTAGGTTTTCCGCATCGAACGTGCTGCAACTGGCCAAACCAATTAACGTTACTGAGCTGTAAGACCTTAAGTAAAAAGACTGCATATGCACTAGTGAATAACACCACCACATATAATTCTCCATGCATGAAGTCTGTCTCCATGGTGGTTCCCGGGATTTTCGATTTATCCGAGATATTCCGTAACTAAAGTTCGAATACCTTTGGCATATACTCCTTTAATGAATAAGAATTTACGTCCCTCGGAGGCTTTGAAGCTACTATTCCTTTGTATCATTTCGGACAGGTCAGCTCAATCACTTAAGCTATAACACTGCCAGAATTTGTCGTCTCCTATTTAGTAATACAATATTTTCAGGGTTTTTTAGTGTATACAAACAAAGTTTATCTGTGCATTTTTTTATGCTACATAAATTACGCCTTGCCCTTGAAATCCACCTCGTCTATTGGTTAGGCTAGGATTACGAACGAAATTAAATTTCATTTTAACATTTCGCAAATTGCGATTTTATAGGATGTTTTCATGGCTTCTCCTAGTCCGGGCCTCTGCAATGGGCTGGGTGCCGCTTCTAAATATTCCGTCAAACCAATTACCTAAACCAGAGGCTGAAGCAAAAAATCTCGAAAAGAAAACGCGTATCAACGTTAGTGGTACTATTTTCGAGACTTGGCAGTCAACCCTCGATAGATATCCCTTTACATTGTTAGGGTCATCAGAACGGGAGTACTTTTACAACGAACTTACTCAGGAATATTTTTTTGATCGTGATCCCCAAGTTTTCCGGTATATTCTTAACTATTATCGAACTGGACAGCTTCACTTTCCGCGCAGTGAGTGTGTTTTCATCTACGAAAAAGAGCTTAACTTTTTTGGAATTCGGCCTAATGCGTTGGAACTTTGTTGTTATGAGGACTTTGTGGAGAAGAAGAGGGAGGATGCTGACCGGTTTGTGACAAAAAAGGAAGAACAACCTTTCAACCGGTCAAAGACAAACTCATTCAGAGAACAGCTATGGTTTGCATTTGAAAACCCACAATTTACTAACTTTGGTCAAATGTTGTACTACGTTTCTGGTTTTTTTATTGCTCTCTCAGTTTTGGCAAACATTGTGGAAACGGTTACCTGCTCAGTTTCTGCAGAGACTGGCCTGCCCATATCCTGTGGTGTTCAGTTTGAACAAGCCTTTTTTTGTCTCGACACAGGATGTGTTCTAATTTTTACCATTGAATACTTTGCTCGTCTCTACGCTGCTCCCAATCGGTGCAAATTTGCCAAATCAGCGATGTCAATCATTGATGTTGTCGCTGTACTTCCCTACTACATTGGCCTCTTTATGACAACGAATGTCTCCGGGGCTTTTACCACCCTAAGGGTTTTTCGCGTGTTCCGGATTTTTAAGTTCTCGCGGCATAGTCAGGGTCTTCGCATACTTGGCTACACTCTCAAGTCGTGCGCTTCTGAACTGGGATTTCTACTGTTCAGCATGTCCATGGCTATCATTATATTTGCTACCATTATGTATTATGCGGAAAAATCAGAGACCTCTCGCTTTACAAGCATACCAACTGCATCGTGGTACACAATTGTTACAATGACCACCTTGGGGTAGGTGACTGTTTTTGTGAAATAAAAACTTGACGTCTTCGAAGAACCTTTGGTGTTCTTGGTTTTGATACAGGTGAAATTCACAATGGCAAGCAGTTTAGTTTTCGTTAAAATTACTTGGGTTCAATTACCAGAAAAGTTATGAACTCAAGATGATTTCTAGCAGTCTTTAGTTATTCATTTCTGCGGCAACCACGTTAAAGAATTTTAAAAATTAAATCACTTGTTTGATTACACTATATGAGTCAGTCAGTTGGTCGTTAGATTAATGTTATTATTTTATTTCCTAATAAACAGTGGAATGTGTTGCGAAAAATGTAGCAGTCATAGGAAGGCAGTAATTTAGTAATATTGCACTTTGCTCATCACTGTAAAGGGCAGAGCATTCCACGACTCCATGTTAATGTTAAATCTAAAAAGCCATCTCATTTGTTATCTGTTTCCTTTGCCACAAATTTTTGACAGACATCATTTATTGATAATTTTGCCGAATAGTAACCTTGTATTTTTCGATTTATTTAGTGTCCAAAGGTATACTAACCCGAAATGTGAAGATTTTTGTTTTTACCCAGTTTTAATTGTGTATATCTTAGTTGCTAATGCAAGAGTACATCCCTCAGTACGTTGATCCGTATCCCATATTATCTCTCAGCTTACAAATAATTCAAATGCAGGATTTCGTCAAATCGTCCAAATATGGTCTTATAAATACGTATTTAAATGGGTTTACATGCCATGTACTTCGTATGTTGATTAGTTGACTCATTTTTTTCATTTATGTTGGCTTAAACACTTTTGACAATATTGCCGCTAATTTGGTTAACGGAAGCGCCATGGCTTTTTTAGACTTACGGATTTTCTAGGATTCAAACCAAAACTCATTTTAAAACACAAAAACGTAGTTTTTCGGCGAACCAGTTTTTATTTAAATGCTTCCTTTATTGCCTTTTTTGTTTTCATAAAGCGTTGTTTTTCATCAAATCCAACTTAAAAGTTGGTTTCCTTTTTCGTGTTGTGGTTTCTCTGAAGCCACATATTTTTGCAAAATTTAGCGCGCTGGAAGCTTTATTTGCCGATTTTCATCATTTTTAACTCTAGATTCTCTGAATTTGACAAAATGTGAAGTCCGATATCACAATTGGCATTTGTGTTTACAGTGAATATGGGAGCTTTCTTAGTCGCTTGTGCAGTTTCTGATCTCCTTCTTCATGATACCAATAAAAGGACTGCATGTTCACAATTAAGGATATTGTCTAAAAGTAGCCAATTTGTGAAGGAAAATTCGTGAAACACTAGTCCACTGATGTGATTATGTTATGAACTGTCGTCGGGATCATGATCTTGGATCCCGTCTAGCTACCAACCAAGGTGAGCAGTAGACGACTTCCATACAGCCTCCTTTGCCGATAGGTGTGCATGATTATGAAGTGGTGAAGAATGTCGAGGTCGCCCGGTGTTTCCAGTCCCGCTTACTTTCAGTACGATTTTTAGCACATCTAAATTGCATCTATACGCAAATTCAGGCGGAAATGAGCGAGGGCACAACGTTCTAGAATGCTCAGAAACCAGCTGTGAAACGGCAACTTTAAGGAAATCAAGGCAGGAGCGTTTTTTAGGGTTACGGACCTCCCATGCAGATTGTTTTAAGAAACTGGAGAGTAAATGCGGAATCATGCAAACTTACCCCAGTTATTTAACAATGGCATTCAGTGCATTTTGATTGATACCTCGTTCCCATCAATTAAACAGAACTAGTTACAGCTTTAATTGGTTTGTGCAAAGTAGGAGATAAGAATTCCGGACATAAAGGGATGAATAATGTAATACAGTGCAAAACTGGCGCCCTAATGGGAGATCATTTGCTTGATAGAAACTAATGCATGAGGGTAGAATGGAGGAGAAAACATCACCCATCCCTTTGGCTAGTTGGCTCCTTGAATCGAGCAGTTTTACTCACTCTGTTGGATTACAGAGGGTAGCGTTTATAGACTTTGGTCCTGAATTTGGATGTGTTGCTGTGAACCTATCAAAACGCATGGACAGCATCCCCAGCATTTCTTGACGCAAATACAAATACCGAATCGGTAACTTGGACATGTTATGAAACATCAAACGATTCTGAATGTATTGCGCTTCATAGGAGTTTTATGGTCTAAAATGGGACTTCATGTAAAAGCTAGTCATATTTAATTTAGTTTAGTGTAAATTTCCTAAGCATGATTGCTGAGCCTTAAAGTTGATCAGCTTCTGCCAATTCATGCTCTAGGATAACTTTTGAAGTATCAGTCCACCGCATGCATTGGGGCGTCGAGACTGCTGAAAATTCATTTTAATCTGACTTTTTTCTGTTACCATGGCAAATACTCTTTCCTAAGGAATGGCGCTTGAAATTTGCACATGGTTCAACGACAAACTCACCCTGCCCTGGCTACCCGACTGCTAATCGTGGAGCCTGAGATTTTCAAGTCTTGCTCTCTTTAAACATCCGGTTCGATTAAACAGCCACCAGCAGATGACATTAATCACAGATGTCCAGTGATGTTCTGACTTCATTGAAGAAAAGAAAACTAAATCTTTAAAATGGGAGCTGTGTTAATGAGCACTTAGCTGGAGTTCTTGCGGCCGAATTGGGCTTTAGAGAGTGAAACCGACTGCAGTGCATAGTGCAAATTTAGATTGCCAGTTTAATTGTTCAGGCTTTTCATGTTGTGAAATTTAAATAAGTTTATTTAATTCATGAATGGTTTTTGATTATGCGGAATTAAAAGCAAATCTGTGTGTTCAAATATGCTATGGTGGTCAATTAGACACACTTAAAGTACTTCAAGGTGTGTCTAGTGGATGCTTCCTGTCATATATTTCTACAGAGGTCATAGTAATTCCTCTCTGCCGTTTTATACGGCTTTTAAATTAGTTTTGTGAAGGAGTCCCTCTTCCTGGAACTCAAAAAGTAACAATTGATGTACATTTGCAATTTAGGGGTATCGCCTGATAGCTAACTTTCTATGGAAAAAATTGCGTGCATTAGCGTTAAAACTATGTTAGAAAGCATATTTTATGCTTTTGGGTGAGGAACTTATAGTAATAAGTTAAATCATTTTCTCACAATATGGCAAGCTTATTTTAATCGCTTTTCTGCTGATGCCTTTAGTATCAAAGGCTAAGCCTTTCACCGGCAAATACTCCTTTAAAATTGCAAGAATAAAAAGTAGTTAATTCTATTTTTGCTTGAAGTTATAATGGAAAGAGAGTCAGGGAATTTGGCTGTTGGAGGTCTATTAGTAACGCAATTTTCCCCTCTCCTTGAAATTCCACCGAAATGAGTAGGGGGATGTGCCTGTAAACATGGTGTCTTCTTTCCAAAAAAACGGATGTCGGTATCTACATTCTGATCCATGACACATTTTAAAAAGCCAAAGAAAACTAATCTAAATGTTATTAAAAGATTATTTATTGGATGGGGCCTCGAATAGCAAATAGCTTGAGATAAGGAACTTTCCTGCTAGTACCGGCAGGTGGCAAAAATGGCTTCAAAGATCCGAACGCAACATTGGCTGTTAATCTTTCTCTATGGAGGGTTAGCTAAGGGAATCCCTTTCTAATCTTAATTAAAAAGAACAATACATTTGCGCGAGGTCTTCAGTGCTTTTAACACTTAATTGGACGATACCTGCGCCTCCTATTTACCTACATTTTCGAATGCCAGCTCTTAGTTTTTTCGTGAATTCAGTCAAATAGAAGGTGTTAAAGGTATGATCTATGAGTTGCAAAAATAGCAGCGCCGACAAAATGTGTCTGCTACTTTAGGAGGAGAGGAGAAGTTTTGATTTTGCCACAGCATTGCAGGCCATCAGAAATTACTGACCACTTTGATTTGCTAGCAAAGGCAGAAACCCTCAAGCCTACCCGTATCAGTTTTAAAGCCCTGTCCCAGTAATAACTTTGCCCTAGCACTTTTAGAACCGGCATCAGACAACTTCTGTCGACCAAAATCATAGAACCCACATGTTGATTTCATATACTTCCAAATTGTACTTTAAGTGTCCGCAGTAAGATTTGCCGCTCCCTCCAAGGGTGTTAAGCTAAGTCATAACGCTGTTTGTAGATGTATTTTTGGTTCGCGCAAGTCAGTCATTATTCATGCCGGATAGTATTTCTGTTCCTTTACTGGGTGGGGTAGATTGCAACATCGTCAAAACAACCTCGACCTTCTCACTGCTCGTCCTTTTCATGAGTGTGATGTCAGCATGCTCGTTATCTTTTACAAAGTGAAATTTTAAGAGCTTGGCTAATTTCTTTTTCCACCTTAAATTGTATCCTTTTATCACTTCGCCTTTTGTGTGTTCTAAGGGTTTAAAATTTGGAGGAGGGGATTTATGGGGTGTATGGGTGTTTGCCTCTATTTAACCATTGCTTAGAGATCAGATGGCACCGTATGCTACCTGGGTTTAAAAAAGGATTGCTCTTTTTTGCTGCAAGGCTCCATTAAATTCTTGAGACATTAGATGGAAAGACAACAGAAATTTTTTACTTTTACAACAGAGATGCTTCAAATCCCAAAAAATCAGGCGGCACTAAAAGCAGCGAGAAACGAGGCAAACCATTTTGTTGATACGCAAATTTTTTAAATAGCGTTAGTAATCCAGCCAGAAATTGATTGTAAAATTTTATTTTCAAAGGACTTCAAGACAAGCCCTTAATTAATTGTCACAATATTTAATTTGTTAAACATGATTCCCAGCTTATAGAAATGAACTGTAAGGGGATGTTTTTCCTTAACTCTTGGGTTCGGTAATGGACTACCTAGAGGGCTTGCCATTGTGCCTTCGATGGGGTCCTGGCCTCCGGGCTACGCCATTAGCCTCATACTCTTTTGCACGTCGGCAATACGCATTCTGCCTGAGCATTCTGTCCTCTCACGCCTTCAGACAAGTCTTAGGACACTGCATTGTGTCGAATATGTATTGTTGACATAGAGAAGGGGTGAGGGGCTACTGGCAAGACTCCGGGGCTAGGCCGGCCGGCCGGAGAAGGTGCAATAGTGGAGTCCCCAATTAGCCCGTTACGGAGATCGGGATTCAAACCAATATTTAACGTACTACATAATTTCTTCTGAAGTTAATTGTTAAAAAACTCAACTTCAGAGTAGGTAATAATTGAATGAGCTTTAAAATGGCTAATTAGGTAATTTTAAATGCTATTATGCCTTAAAAAATATGATTGTTTTAATAACGAAATATTGCAAAGATCCTCTTTACGCCTTAGACGCGTTGAGGTGGCCCCAGTTACAGAAAACACTTGATTTATTAGGCTTGTTCATGAAATATTTTTCGTGTCAGACATAATGAGTAAGGAAGTAGGCAATGTTATGCATTCCGTGATGCAATTCGTTGTGCCTCATTTCAATTTGCTGTGGTTTGGAGACAGTCGCCTCACAAACAGATTTGAATAGGCCACTTTTAATCACGTAATTTGATACTAAGGGAAAGTGGTTTTGTCTGCCTGGGGAACTCCTGACCAGAGGACATTACAAATTAAGTTTAATGTGTCGAATTTTTATGGGTTTATCGTAACTCATGCAACGACGTTTTCCGAGGATATGATGGATTTAAAGGTATTTACTTGGAGAACGTCCCATTTTTTGAACGAAAAGCGAATACTTTTTACACAAACATGATACAATTTCGTTGTCTTGAGTTAAAGCTTACAAATGGGCTCAATTAGCAATTCCCTGTCCTGTGATTTGATTGGCGTTTGGCGTAAATCCTCTGATGGATGTGGGATTATTTCGACGTTAACGCACGGAATGGCAAGTTTCCCTTTGATGCATCGGGAAGTAGCCTTTCTTGCATACGGCCAGATGCAAGGTCGACTGTATTCATGTTGCACTGTGAAGTAAACTTTATTTCATTGCAATGGTGTTCAAGTTCACCCCCCCCCCTCAGAAGCGGATTCGAAAACCTGTATCTTTGATTTCTTTCTAACGAAAAGTAGTCATAATGTCACCGAACGTGGCTTACCAAAACAAATACACTCTAAAAAGGCCCTATACATTAATTTGCTTGAGGTGTATAATATTAATCTGGGATTTTAAGCATGCATGGGTTTTCTATTCTACTATAAATTTGGACTTTAGGGTAATATTGCCATTCATTGCCTCAATAATAAGTGCTAATAGGAAACAGTGATTAATCAGTTTGGATGTAACGAGAAAGCATGATGATGTGACAATTCCAGATTATTTCCACAAGTTGATGAGTTTTTATTTGGATATGGAAATAATGCCTCCTAATTAATCACTTGGTGGCCTAATCTCTTTGATAATAATTAAAAACTTCCGAAACCATATTTTTTGACCACGAGGGAGGGATTGAATGCATTGATTTGTGAACCATCTGCCGGGTGAAGAAGAAACAAACTATTTCAATTGTGCTAGATGTACGCAAAGTTGAATTTACTTAATGGAAGTACGAACAGCCTACCCTGGTACACTTTTCTCCGGGACCTCGGAGGATTCGTTTTCCTCGAAGTAAGAGATTTGTACTTTTTTTGTGTGTTCATCGCAGAAGCAAATTTATGGAGAAGCATTTGTATCGCATATACTTGGGTGAACAATACAAGTAAGGGGAAAATATTTTGAGGTCCAACTCTACCAAAACATGACACAAAAGAAAAATCTTATTTAATTAACCTTTTCCTTACAGGCTTGTAGTGCCTGTGCTACAAAGGCGCTTCGTTCAATTGGTCCGCCTTATCTTTTGTTTGTGTCTGTAGACAGATACCAAGAAAAGCCCAACAAACCATAATTTGCATCCTTCTTTGTTGTTTAATTGTGGCCAAAAACGATTGAGTTGTCCATGCAAATAAGTTACCTATGTTTTGAATTTAATCTTTAGTCGAGTATTAACATCCAATTCGGATGAGCACACAGCTGTGGTGTGTTGAACTTTTACTTTATTTGGAATTCCACTTTCCATGAAACGAGACATTTAGAACGCTTTGGTTGGATTCTAGACCACAGTAGTTAAAGTCATCCTTAATCAGTTGTTTTTAAAGTCAATTTTTCTGATGTGAACAAAATTGAACAGTTCTTTCAGGTTTTGGAAAGGGTCAATTTTACTTTCCTATCTGCCATACGGCATTGGTCGTTAACAAAATTGGAAATGTGTGGAATCGAACGAGTTTCACTTTTGGATTGATCAAACTGATTACTCGTTGTTCCAAACATTCCCTTATTGTTGCCTAATGCCTTTCACTTAATACGGAGATGTATTGGCTTGAGGACTAGGACTGATCACTTTACAAAACTTGGGAAAGAACGGATATGTTGTGCATAAATAAAAAATCTGCTTTCAGTTCACTATGGCAATAAAATCCTGACTTGTCGTAAAATTTTGCAGGGGTTTTCCCAAAGATATTTCATATTAAGCAGACGCATGTTGACCGTCTTAATTCGTTACTTTGAAATTTTTTCCTATCATATAACAAGCATACAAACCATGGTTGTCAAACCTGAGCTGCTCAGATCAAATTGCTTCAGTTATTTCGTTTTAATCACAATACAAGTTGCTTTTTTGACTGATTTTGCCATAAGGCTTGTCACGCAACAGTTTCTCTTCGTTACACGCATGACAATTTGGGAGGCTTTAGAAACGGTAATTGGAGGGACCAAATAATATCGCCACAGTAAATTCACAAATCTATGTTTTCACACTTCAGGCACTCCGAGATGATTATAAATGTCATCTTAGAAATGTTGTTATGAATACCATTTCCGTGACTAAATAGTCATGCTAACTTCTGACAGGCATCAATTAATTTTACGAGTGTTAAGGTGCTGTCTTTACATCACTGATGCTGTAAACTTTGTCCCAGCCGCCTGCCTCCCACGTGAAGAACAGGAGAAAATAAACGGCAATTGTTAGTGGCCGTGACAACTGGACACCCGCTAGATGTTTTTTCCATCGGTAAGCGATTGGGCAACCGACCGCCTTTACCAACATTAAGTTTTTCACTTAATTTTGCCGGCGTTTTGTACTAGAGGGTAGTATGATGAAGGCGAATCCGAGCTAAAAATTAGGCAAACACGTCTGAAAAATAGTGCCAGCTGAACCTGTGAATGCCAATTTGAATAGTTATCTTCAATCCGGTGTAAACTGGAAAAAAAATTAAAATCGTTCTATTTTATTATTAAATTCATTATTAACAAAACTGTATTCTCGGTCTCTTGTTGCTGCATGCTAACTTTTTAGCCGAGTTATTTAAACTCCACGGAGTGCAATTTCTTGCAAAGTAACACGGTTAACTAGGCATTTAAACAACCTGTATGGAGTTTAAATTTCTTCACTGTATGTGCAATGCTGGCGTATTGACAATTTCTTAAAGGAGGTGACGTCCTCACATGGGGTCAGATGCTATCAAGTTCTTGAGTCTTGAATGCTTCACTAGTCCTGGACGCGTTTGTGGGCCCAGAGGTCGAGCGCAAAACTAGGATGCTCGGATGAATCCACCTTACCTGCAAGAGAAGTTGAGGTCTGTCCATCTAGCTTTCTCCCTGTGCACACATCTCAGGCCGTTTACGTGCCTACCGACGAAGTAGCTTTCCTATAAATTTCCATTAAAAGGCATTGATATTGCGGTAGCGGTGGCGGCACTTCTACAGTCAACTGCTTTGCCTATTATAATAAAAGGATTAACTTAATTAAGTGAATTTAATGTCACCTACATACTCTGCATACTAGATTTCGCGACGTCACCTTCGTAACCAAGAGTAAGTAGAAATGAGGAGTTTTTAAACTGACTAGAGCTTGTAAAAATCCATCCTTTCTCATCTTTTAGGTACGGCGACATTGTTCCGGTCACGGTGATGGGAAAAATTTTTGGAGGCATTTGCTCACTTTCGGGCGTTCTCGTCATAGCTCTTCCCGTGCCTGTCATTGTCTCCAATTTTGCGCGCATCTACCAACAAAGTCAACAGGCTGACAAAAAAATCAGTCGACAAGTAAAATGATTTCCTTTTACGTCCCATTTTTCGTATATTTCTGGTGGTCCGCATGGTTCTTAGGCTTGTTTAAATGCTTACAACACATATGACAGGACGCGGGCTCACTCACTCCGCCATATGAGACAAGCCGGAATATTGCAATACGAAATGTCCTACTTTGATTGGTAAAACAGCGTTTAAATTTTAATGCCATCAGCTTACATTAGGTGGAAAATTTCTCAGCAAAGTCTGCGTATTTGGTTACGGTTTACTAAGTAACAATTTATTCCTATCACTTAATTTATTAATGCAATTTTTTTGTCTCATCTACGACTTTGTACAAAGGCTGCGAAAATGGTAGTGGTCTAAGTTCGTTTGTTTGATTATTTTTTTAATATTGGAGCTTAAAGGACTGGTCTGTATCAAAATGCATCAATGAAGGTTTTAAAGTCATTCTAGAAGAATTTATTCAGAAATAAAATCGAACACGATTTGCTGAATACTGCGATGGGCTACTATCATGGAGTACTTTGAAATTCATTTCCCGATTTATAACAATGAACAAGCCTAAACAATAAAATTTGCGTCGCAGAACGTAGTTTGCAATAAAATCTAGCAGTGTACTCAAAATTTAGCAGACAATTAGGATGATGAGATCCTCTTAACTCATTTTTTGACTTTCGCTTAGCTATTGCTTTACTAACTGCAAACCGCTACTTTGAAACTACGAAACAACTTAAATCTCACACATCATACATCACACAGCAAGAAAAAGTAGCTTCAACGGTGTTTCAAGTGGCTGTTTTAATAACAAAGTCACAGCGGATTTCACGTGCTGACAAATGGATGTCAATTTGTCAAATACGGTATGACAAATATTTTGACTTTGACAATTAAGGTATAGCAAAATGTTTAGATGGTACAAGGCAAGTGAATTTCACTTATTCTAATTAACCCATCCAACTGATGGGTTGATGGCGACAATTAGCTGTTCAAATTGCATGGTAGGGGAATTTTTGTTCCCTGTAATTTGTAGTTTAATTGCTCTTTTTCCAAAAACATGGAATGTTTGTGAAAGAAGGGCTCGGAAAACTTCTCGATAAATAAAGCTAGTTAAGTAAACGCGATTCCCCCAACTTTGTATAAGCATATTTATGTTAAACTTTGGATCTTTTCTCCATTCTTAAAGCGGCTTTCACTAAGGTTTTGTCTCAAAATGCCATTGAAAGTAGTTTGCCGTACTTTGTATTCGTAGTTGGTATCCCCTGGACACAATCCCACGAATCTTATTTTGAAGTCACTATTTACTCTTTCACACTGCTACAACAGCACCTCAGAGGTGAATGGACGGCTACTTATTTCTTGTTGGCTTCAAATACTGCAAAATTCATCCAACGTTAAGTAGTGTCAAACAAAAGACGTACTTATTTGCGTACCCTTTTCACTGTCAAAACATTAGTATGCCCATCTTGTACAAAAATACCAGTCGTTAGGCTATGAAAACCACTGTAATTAAGCTACCACATGTATACGACTCACTTTAAGTATCAAAGAATGCCATAAACTGTGCTTATTAATTATTCGCCTAGCGCTCTGCCCTAAATCGGCCAACTAAGAATTTTCTGTTTCACAGTAATCCCCCTCCCCTCCCACTTTTGCTCATCAAAATCCGGCAAAATTCGCCGGAAGGATCGCATAGTCTACTTAAAGAATCCTGTCCATTTGGTTGTATTCTAGCTCAAGGTTTATAGCAAAGTCGCTCCGCGCTGCTCATGGTGGTCACATAAAATTAGAGGCGCAAAAAGTTGTCGCTTTGAAAACATTGTGGAAAGCTTTCCCTACACAAATGAATGTATGGCACCTCAGAAGGTATTCAGGCATTTTACCTTTTTTTCATGTCGTTGCACTTATTAACACAAATTAATCATAACCTTAGCACATTTCCTTTATTTTGGCATTACTTACTATAGGGCTGTGATTCAAACCATTTCCCCATAGTGTTTCTCGTGGAGGTATATTTAAATACTCCGAAAATGTGCCAATATTCCGTTATGGTATGTAAATCTGGGTAGGTATAAAAGGTATTTTAGTTTGGGAAGGGAAGGAAAACACTGCAATGCAGTGCATGTAGCATTGTATTTATCTCACAGAATTGCCCCCTTCACCCCTTCCCTCGCCTCTTCCCCAGACCGCGTCTGATCATTGCAGTCGTGGGTCATTTTCTCCAGCCTGCTAATCCTAATGTATTAATTATTAGAGTCGTATGAGATATCGTTCTCCAAAGCTCTGCCCCCAACATGTTCATCTGCTTGGCTTGCAGATGAATCGTGTTATAGGACTGATTAGAGGTAATCCTTCCTCGAAAGTTTGCCTAGCTTAGCAATTCCTACATTGCTAACACACATATTTTTGGTGACGGAAGAACCTTCGGATACGAGTCTAATCAACTGTACTTCTGTGAACTTGACCGTAAGCCACGTGTGAGCGGTGACTTATCCGTCCCGTTTCACAGTGTGGGGGTTTTTGGGGATTTTTTTTTAGGTTTCAACCCCTTCACATAAATTTTTCTCCAGTTACTCAAATTATGAAAATCCCACAAATTTTAGGTGCATGCAAAATAAAACCTGTCATGAACCAATTTCCTCAGAACATATCTTCGCAATTTTGACCTTATGTCCCCAATATTATTTGGCTATTTCTGGCTCCGCATCAGTGACGAACCATCGCAGAATGAACTTTAGAAACAATGTTAGAGATTTAACAAACTTCTATCGGCTAGCTATTGCATATATTAGTGACCAAGGGGTAAGGGAAGATTTCCTCAGATTCTATAATTATCCCTGCAAAGCCGAAAGCATAATTCAAGTAAATTGGATTAGTTTTTGTTGCAATAAACGAGTTACAGCTAAGTAGCCTTTCATAAACATTCTTTCCTGATTGGATTTGCCCCGCTGAATGTGCTGCAGGCGATTTTATTCCTCAAGGATCTGTAAACGCGGATATTTGCCATTTGTAAGCGGACAAAATTTACTTTGCGATGTTTAACGGTGTCCACATTCTAGGTTCTGCTATTCGTTATTCTTCCCAAAATCGGCATCCAAACTGCTTTTGTTCCTGAAATTTTAGCTGCATAGAGGAGTATTTGGGGAGTGGACATTTCATTGTATCCCTGCTAGCCTTACCAAGACGGGCAACTGTTGGTGGTTAGCCTAATTCAAATTGGATCCTCAACTTTTGGCTATTATTTGCCATTAACGCTCCTTTCAGTACAACGCTTATTTTCACTAGTAGCCTTCTCAACACCTCCGCGCAGCTTATATTCATTTTGAGTGCAGGTGAAAAGCAAATCTTAATTTTCACCGATGCTAAATACCACAAATCAAAGCGTCATCACCTTGGTTTTTGTTGCCTATTTTTGTCTTATTTTTGTCATACACAGTGTTTTAGGGCAATTCCCCATCGCAAAGTGATTTTGTGAATTTTAATCAATACTTGCGTCAAAAATTCATACGGATGTTTCGCTGCTTTTACCATTCAAAGAACTAGAAACTATTAAATAAAGCCCACAAGGCTGGTATAGATGGCATTTATGTTTTAATTATGGCCATTAATGCAATTTGACGATAATGGAAGTGTTTGAGCAACCCATTTGAACAGGAAATAATTAAAATCTTTGCTGCATACTTTTGATATTTTACATCATGTTTATGGCCAATTGGAAGCGATTTTGTGATCAAAGATGTCGTCGACCCATCAAGAAATTGTGCTCAGATCTTGTCAAGCCTATTTTTTACATTTTAATAGCATAGAACAAGACAGCTTAATTTTACTACAAGATCTCAATCAGGTATTAAACGGTCACGAAAGCTATAACTGCTTTTTTGCTTTCTCTGCCACCATCAGGCTTTAAGGAGCGCAAGATTCAAGGTTCTTGCGCAAGAGCAGCACTTGGCCTTCTTGATGGGGAAGCGACTGGCGGAGGCACACATGAATGCTCTGGATAGAACCAAAGGCGGCAGCGCAAAACGTAGCAGTGGCTGCAGCGAGGCGGCGGCGGCAGCGGAAGTGGTAGCCGATCACGTGGGCTCAGGGGCGACGTGGCCGCGCACTCAAAATCGCGGGGAGTTGGAGCCTATTCAGGAGGAGCTAGAGGATACACCACCCCTGCTCAGTCAGCTCACCATTAGTCCTGTCCAACTACAGCACTACCACCTCCTCATCTGCCTCGAGCGATTAGTCGTGAGCCTGCCTGTTGCGTAATTATCCCATCTGATAGCCTAATTAACAGTGAAAACTATGATTTTAAGGTCATGCTGGTGTAATCAATGACGTGAGCATATTTTTGTGTTGCTTAGCCAAAATTATCATATCCGCGTCAAAATCTGTCTTTAGTATCCTTGAACAAATCGCACACTTTCCAAAGGTAAGTTTAAACAAAGTTTATGCCGACCGTTTAGTAAAACACCAGAATTTTATTGGTTAAAATCCGTCCATCATTTTGTCTGCCTATGAATAATAAAATGGAGAGAGCTACTGCCTTCACACAAATTTCGGAGGTAGCTACAATTTGACTTTTATAGCTGCGTTTGATTAGTCCTCGCCGAGTGTCAATTCAAGTTCTTTGAGGGACAGATTCCATTGTATTAATCTCCTTTAGAAGGGATGTATTTATGTCCTTTTGTTATCACGACTTAAAGGGTGTTACATAATTGCATCTTCCTCATGATTAATGCCGTTTAGACTTGATGTGTAAAGATGCGTACAACCCATTAGATGAGATTAACAGCGGTCTCTTAAATAGCTCTCTATATGTAGAGCATCTTTCAGTCGAGGAAGAAGACCAAAAAGAGTAGTTTTAAAATTTTGAGAACTATAAGCGGATTATCAGTTGGGTTCCATAAAACCATCTGCAGGTGATTATTGGGGCTTGCGTTTCTCTTGTAAATTTGGCGGTATCGCTTGTTGTTTACGTAGCTGTAAACATTTTCGAGACCAAAATGGCTTTAATTTGGCCTTACTTAAAGGAACTAATTGAAAAAAATTTATGGATAGATAGTATAGCGTTCCAAGACTTCTCTGAGGATGAATGAGGGTATAATACTTGGACAGAATCTATACACGCGACACTTGGAGCTACTGGCATAGCTCGAAGGGCTGGGCCACTCGGCGGAGGTATGACGTCGGAGCCCTTAAGTAGCCCATTTCCAAAACCGAAATTCAAAAAGTACAGTTAAAGTAGTCCATCTGCAAATTTTATTTATTGTTTTGCTGTTGATACTCTCCTACCAAAGGTCCATGATTTTTGTACTTATTTCATTTATGCCACTTTTTTCTCTGACTTGCTAAAACGGTTCTTTATAGGCACGAGTCTCGGCGCTGAGTCCCAAGTTATTCTCATTGAACGTGTGTTTGTGTGTAAAGAATAGTTTTTCCTGACATTTTGATTTGTTTAACTGCCAAATTTATATCAATAATGCCTTTCATGATTAATATCAGCGAAGCTAAAATCTTACCCAATTAGGAGGTTCCGTACCTAGCGGGAAGCGTTCTTAGTTCAAGTCATAGAATTGGATTCCAGTTGTTGGAAATACATGTCAGAATTATAAATCACGTGTAATATTTTGATACTCAGAAACTGACTTATTTTTATCCTTTGCCCTATGAAACAAAGGGCAGGTCATTTTTAAAATACTATGGTTGGCATCGCCCATATGCCCTCCAGCACTACGTGAGAAGTTTACCAGTTGGTAAATTGTTTTTGTTGGATGGAGGATCCAGGCGCTTCTCGGATCCACATCGCCTCCCTTGGGAATGCTTGACTAATAAAAAACTTCTTTTCACTCTGTGCACCTCATCGTCTGGGCATTAAGTCCTTCATTACTAATGCAAATGTAATTTTAGTCCAGTGTTGGGGAAGTTCTCTCGTGCATTTCCATATCACACGCAAATGCACCCACGTCCTCGGCGCTCGTCCCTTGTTGTGTGAGCATAAACCTACACGATGAACGTGATGAAGTTTTACTCCTTTGCTCTCAAGTTATGGCAAACTCGCTTGACATTGAGCTACTCGAGTGCCACAGTTGCTTATCTCTTTTCAATGTGAGGTCTTTTATTGACGAGTTGAGAAGCCCTCTTCTAAGTGTAACAAAACCGGAATTTAAAAGCGTGAATCTTCGTGATGAATTCGCTAGTTTAACTTGTACATGAGTGAGATAAAAAAATCCTGGATCAATGAAATTCCATTGAATTTTTATGCAGGACTCTTACTGTCATATTTCATCGAAACGTAGGCGGCTCGTCATTAGCACGGTGTTTTGATCTTGCAAAGCGACTGTGAGGAAGGCGTCAAAGGTCCAGAGGGTGTCCCTGTTAAATGAAACTAATAATGCCTCACTTCCTCCCTATCATATTACATGTTTGTATGCTGTAGACATCAGCCCTCAAACAGTACCATTTAATTTTGACAATCCAATTCTTATGTGGAGGAAAAGTGACTGACAAAAATTTGCTACTGCAGCCGCAAGGTTAGGATCCATGACAGTGCTTACTATTCTGTGAAAAGCAAGCATTAGTGGTTTCTGCCCCACTGAAGATTTTCCAGATCTTCATTCGAAGTATAGAGCTGTGTGCGAGACATCACCCAAAGTCAGCCAAGAGGAAGTCCTTAACTGGCCACTTATTCGACTACTTCCACTAATTTATCTTAGGTTGTGCGATTGTAAAGTCAAGACTGCATAAATGAATGATGGGTGATTTTGAGACAAGGCATTTTGTCTATTTTAATTAGGTGGTTGATATGGTTTTACTCATTTCACGTGAAGACAAAATCAAGCTCAAAAGATTCTCAATGTATGTTGCTTTATCTAAAAGAGCTTGACACTAGAAACACTAGCATTATTTGAATGCAGTGTGTATATGCATTTGGGGCTTTCATCATAAAGCTCAGCTTGTTACTTCCCTCGACTTTTGTTACCCTTTAATATAATTTATTCCATGTGAGAGCACTTTAAATGTTAATCTGTTGCATATTTGCAAATGCTACCAACCGTTACATGACCGGGCTTCACCCTGATGGAAAAATAGCTATTATATTTTTCCAAGGCGAATTTACAAACGATTCGGCGGTTACATTCAATGAAAAGGACTACAGTGTCACTCTCCTCCTGCCGCCTCATTTAAAAGCATAATTTTACCAAACCTCGAAATTGATACATTTGTACTGAAAATGCACTATCATGCCCTCTCTGTGGCAAGAACTTATGGACTCCGTAACCTGTTAGTAGCTCACCGTATTGTGCAAAATACAAATGGAATGGTGATGTGGCGCCTCTGTCATTGATCCCGAAACCGTGTATTGCCGTATGCTTTTCGTCTGATTGCCTTCCGGGCTTTGCTGAGCACCTCAGCAATTTGACACTTGGGTTGAGTTGAAAGGTGACGCAATTAATCCTCTGCATTGTTTCCCTCGACTGGTACTCTGGTCAATCTAGCTTAATTTGCATTTTGTTATCCTTCAAAAAATATTCTTTATTTAAAATACCTATTGACACCCGCTTGTTACTTTTTTAAAAGGAAGCCTGTTTGCTAAGCTTATTTACTAAATTTCCGCTTGAAACATATAGCCGGAATTACGCCAATCTCCACTGCGGAGAATTGTTAAATAAATTTCTAATGGTAAAGCTATCTCACGAAAGATATCCTCTGAGAAGGCCAAGTTGATAAATATTTAATCATATCTGGCGTAAAGTTGTTGTTGATGAGAATTTTTACTCCAGCATAACTTCTATTTAGGGTCGAAAGCCAGGAGGCCAAGAAAAACACGGAGTTTAACAATTGGTGCATAACATATCTTTGACTTCCGAGGTAAGCCACTTTGGCCATACTACTTGCAGCGCTTAACTTCAGTGACGCAAACTTTGTATGCGACTGTCAAAAGTCTAGAATAGACCACCCACTTGGGCGTCTTCGCATAGTTTGGCTTCTAACATAACTTGCCCTTTTTAGGCATTACTCAGTCTTGCTTTGTAAAAGTTGCTTCATTTTTTGCTCTTAGACCAGACAAGCGGCCGCTAAAAGTGCGTTTCCTGACGTCTTTTGCTTTAGGTTAGGTATTTTAATTAAAAAAGATTTTGAATCTCATCTACGTCTAGAGTCTGGAAAGTTAGTCCTCGCTGACGCGGACGCAAACTGCCGCCAGTAGGTACTGAAAGTTCCCAAAATGTGGAGACCTGCCTTCACAAACTGGTGCAAATTATCTCTTAATTAGCTCATAGTCTAGTATTCAGCATCAATTAGACCATTTCAAAGTATCCAGTCGACCTGATCAAGAAGGAACTAGCGTAACCTAAATGAATGGATGAGGCGTTGTGATGCGATCATGGAGGTGGACCGGAATGTGCATTAAAGTTGGGGTCAAGGTTCAAACGGAAAGTTGAAAGGGATTAACTCCACCCCAAAAAATATCCATGGCCAAGCAGGTTTGACCGCACGGTCGTACCGGTAGACGGACATGCGTACCCATCAGTGGACACCCAGTGAGGGCTTTTGGACCTTTGGCTCATAACGATTGCAAGACGGTTCTAACTCGAGGGTTTAACGCCCTCTTTGCATTGTAAACTGATTCCCACCCTTGGCTTTCAGCAAACGCCACCGTTTTACTAACAGCCTGATTGAAAATGTTCCCATCATTTTAAGTTATTCAGGGAAGGAGAGGGAATTTATTAATTTGTCACCTACACCACTTGCAGATATGGTACAAAGTAAGTAAATTAGCCTATTAATGTCTGAAAATTTGATGTTTCACTTTAGCGCATTTTGGCCTCACAAAAAAATAAAAATTTAAATCGCATTTCAAATGGGCAACTGACTTACCAAAAAAAACGAAGTTATGGAAAAATCTGCCGACATTACAAGTTTATTAAAGACGTTTTCTGTTTTGTACTTTTCATTTTAGGTAAATTTTATTGATGGTGCGAATTCCATGCCGATCCACTCCTGGTCGATTCACCTCATTACTATCTATTTACTTCCACCTCCTTCGAAAACAGAATTTATTTTCCATTTCCTTCACTTGAACGCCCTTTTGTAAGGACAAATAAAGCATTATGTTTGTGTCCGTGGGAATTCTAAGGGTCCACGACGCATAAAGTTTGCAGCTCCCTAACTCATTCCTAGACGTAAAAAGACGTACCAACGTGAAAGGAACCTTTTTATTAAAGTATGACAGGATGGGCACAGATAAGAATGGAATGTCATGGCACCAAAGTGGTGGCCAAATCGTAAAAAATGCGAGTCAAACAAGCATTGCTTCACCAAATGATTCTCTAACCTTTGTGAAGGTGGTTTTCCGCATTCATTTATTGGCCAATATCCTGCTCTGGTCATTATGGGCTACTCTGAGAATCAAAATCATCCTCGAGACAGAAAAGACAATTACAGAAGAAGTTGAAGTCGTGTGGAAAGTAGTGCGGATTTTTACATGGCTGTTTTATACCATGAATTCAGTTTGATTTCAACATTTCCCGTCATCTGCCAGGATTAAATTATCTCAGGGAAGGAGTTATTTGGGACTGAAATATATTTACTGGAAATCATATCCTTTAATGTTGCTCGCCTCCTACTAGGAACATTTGACTTAAAGGAACGTGAGGGAGGGGACAGGCGTTGTATACTCAAGCCATTATGTAAATTGCCACCTTCATAGCAAAGTGGCAGCCAGTTTGCTGAAATTGCTTTCACTTCTTCCAAATCTTGTCTTGTATTATTCATCCTCAGGTGAAATTTGCGACTGGAGAAGATTTTACAAGTTAGCGCGCCCTCACTAGTCCTGCCCTTGAAGATCTCCGCAAGTTTACTCACCTGTAGCCAACGAAATCTGGACCGTCATGTAGACTTACCGCTGACACTGATGTAGCGCTCCAAGGTAACCTAGAAGGCGTAGGGTGGGCTGCCAAAGTAGCGGAAGTCTCATTATTAAGGTGTGTGCGTTTGGGCTGAGTGGTTATGGGGATGGACAGAATACCAAAATATGAATATGGTGACCGAATCGTAGAGAGTGAAGAGCCCGTGGTTTATTAATGCAACCAAAACTTTTGTATTCTTGCCAAAAAAATTTCCAGGCCAAAGGACCCAGCTCCTCTGTGGATGCATTCATTCTTCGAGAAATACATCGCAGATTCCAAAAACAGTGTCATGAATCCGCAATTTGTAATCCAACCCAACTAAGTGCTCGTGAATAGCGCTTTAGCATACACCTTGTAAACTAATCTTAAGTTTCTACTATATTTACAAAGGGTTTTGAATGGGTTTAGCACAGAAACTTCGCAAATCACACCTACGTCTGCAATCCGTGTTGACGGCGACAGTTTTGTATTTAGACCCATCATAATAATGAGTTCATCTTCACGTGGCCAATTGAAATATTCAAAAATTTGTAAGCACAGTAATTTCCTATGCACAAATTATCATTCTTAAAGCATGCTATTTTCTGCATGCACAATTCCGTTGAAAAAAGTTGCTAGTAGGAATCAAGGTGTAAGCAAAACTTTTGCATGCACGAAATCACTAATTTTTCATCCGTTAGAATACGTTATTTTTCTCATGCAAAGAAAATGCTGAGCTCCTTAGCTAATGAAGTCCAAAGCTACGCTGGCTGTGTTGCCGTTTTCCCTCTCTCTCTCTCCCTCTAGAGGGGATTGAAGTTAATCCTTGGTGGAGAATTTAAACTTCAATTACCCCTGTTTTACGAGTGAGGAACTTGGCTCGACTTTGAGCAAAGCAATTTATGGGATACGCGCTTTCTAACCTGATAGCCATTCCTTGGGATATGAAAGGTATGATATCATACATAATTTCAAAACTACGTGAAATCCCATGCCACCTTCAAATCATCTGCATAGAAATAAGTAAATAACTAATTGTTTAATTGAAATTTGGTGACCATTTTTTGCTTATATTTATGAAAAAAGTGCTAAACTGCTATGAATGAAGTCACTTCTTTGCCATTACAGTTTCTCATTCAATGCAGAACTAGTCACTACAATATGACCATCACGGACATCCTCAAGCGGATTACGTCTTATACTTGCCTTGGTAGCAGCATGAGTGGCTTCAGAGACAGTAACACTATTTCAATAGAAAGTAATTATGAGGTGAGATCAAGGATACTGCATTCAAATTTCAAATTCTTTTAAGGTGGCCATAAAATATGCTGGTTGATCATGTGGTAAAGTTTATGCACCACCGAGATCACACATTGAGCTTTTGCATTGAAGTTTATACAGAGGACCCATGTCTGCTCATTTTCGTATCTGCAAAACGAAAAGGAGAGTGGTATCGATGGAGTGATGAATGGAGCTGAAGTGCTTAATCAAGTGCTTCAAAAGTACCAACTTCAGGCATTCCCTTCTGACGTCAAGCAACTCACATTCCAGACGACTCCCTTTTAGGAGTTCAACATTAAGCGATCTGTTACTAAGATGGCAGTTTATGTCATATTTAGTTGATTTCGTCTAACAGTAAACACTTGAATCTTGGTTTTCGATGCTACTTCTCCGGTTTCAAACCCTTTCACCGATGAAATTGAATCGAATAAGGTAGGCATCACAGTAAAACCGAACTTGCATAGAAGTGAGCAGGTGATGCGAGGAATCAAAATTAGTATTTTCTTGAGGCGGAAACCATATTGAAGACGTCGAGGGGGTAATGCAACTGTTCAGGACTTGGAAACGTGCGGTGAAGTAAACATATATTACTTTACAAATAGGAATTAGAATGAAAAATGAACAGTCCTATCAATTATTAATCAAGCATAGTTCATAAGGGTCAATATGACAAGGGTTGGGTTTCATGCTTAGAGGCAAAATGCGATGGTCGGTAAAACGGGAGAAAAGCGGGATTGCCGCAAGCGATGCTTTTTTTTACTTTTGAGCATTTTACTTTAAAAATGACTAAATTTAAATAGTTTTGCACCTAAACTCCTACTACGCTCCGAGGCAGAGCGATCAAACTGAGCTCCAACGCATGTGAAACCCGATGACTTGAGTCACCAATTTACTCATTTTTAGTGATAGCATTTTTGAGATAGGAATTTTATCGAAAAGCTATGAAAATTTCCAATAAATTAGTAACTTTGGTATTGACTCCACTTATTATTGTGGTCAAAAAACCCATCTTCTTCGAGGTTTGGAGTGAATTTTGAACCACATCTTTTATTTTGGGAATTAACTGACACGCAGTTAATTTTTATGCTTCTAAATATCAAAACAATCCCGTTTTAATTTATTCTACTGGTCTTCGAGTTATTTTATCATAATACGATACAAGTGTTTCCTCCTGAATTGCGTCAAAATCTAAATACCTGGCGTAAGCAGTGATAGTTTGGATATGTTGTGCACCATACTCGAAGAAATCTGTAGGTACCCAAAGGCCTGTGAATCAGAATATTCTCTGGTGTATTTTTTGAACAATAGGAGAAAACGCGAATTTGTAGGTAGCACAGAATTTCCATTTCTCTCAGGAATGTCGTAACACCGGAAAATGTTCAATCAACGTTTGAATTGGCGATATAATCTGCCAAACACGCAGGAGGCTTTACAGTGTGTCCAACGTGTATGTGGCTTAGGTGCGGATACTCCATGTTGCGCAAAGTTGGGCTGTGTACTCCTGGGAGTCGTGAGATGGCTTTGGATGAAGTCGTATCGCCTCAAACCTAGCTTCTAATTAACTTACTTGGCCAAAATGAAAGGATTTGCATGAGTGGACAAAGTTGCACCTCCTTTCCCAGCAGAACGAGGTACATCAACGCTATAAATCTACACCTGACGGGTCGGCATCACGACCTCTCTTCAATGAATTTATCTTCATATTAGCCTGTACCAAGCATTACACCCGACAGACACAGGTAATATCCGTTGCAGGTGAACCTGAACTAGGTCCGATCTGCACACTAATCAAGTATTTAATATCTCTAAGGTAACATCGACGGTCGTCACCTCAACATCTCGCTGTTCACGTATGCCCTGAGACGGGGTTTGCAACGTTTACTCAGCCTCACGAGAAACTTTCAGCATTAAATAAAAGTAGATATTATGGCTAACCTTTGTGTAAGATGAAAGGGGTTGCACCTCATTGCATTCCGTGGAGTCCCATTTACAGTGAAAGGATTTTAACTGCTGACCTCCTGAGTTGGTATTTGACACCATCGTCAGCGCTTCTACTACTTGTGGAGTTGGCCCCTTTTCCTTTGCGTCCAATGTCAAGAGGCACGTAGGCCAGCCAACCCCAACTCCTCTCCATATGTACGTGTGCGTTAGAGTTGCAGCTTTCCGACTCGTTTTAGCCCTCCTTATGATGACCCAAACAGTTTTGGGGAGAAAACAGGTGCTTTGTCATTGATCACAAGGGTACAAAGGATGCAGTCAGTACCGACAGACGCTGACGATGGTGTCAAATACCAACTCAGGAGGTCAGCAGTTAAAATCCTTTCACTGTAAATGGGACTCCACGGAATGCAATGAGGTGCAACCCCTTTCATCTTACACAAAGGTTAGCCATAATATCTACTTTTATTTAATGCTGAAAGTTTCTCGTGAGGCTGAGTAAACGTTGCAAACCCCGTCTCAGGGCATACGTGAACAGCGAGATGTTGAGGTGACGACCGTCGATGTTACCTTAGAGATATTAAATACTTGATTAGTGTGCAGATCGGACCTAGTTCAGGTTCACCTGCAACGGATATTACCTGTGTCTGTCGGGTGTAATGCTTGGTACAGGCTAATATGAAGATAAATTCATTGAAGAGAGGTCGTGATGCCGACCCGTCAGGTGTAGATTTATAGCGTTGATGTACCTCGTTCTGCTGGGAAAGGAGGTGCAACTTTGTCCACTCATGCAAATCCTTTCATTTTGGCCAAGTAAGTTAATTAGAAGCTAGGTTTGAGGCGATGCGAATGATTGGATAGAAAAAAGCGGAGATGCTCAAAAGGGTTGAAAAGAAAGGACTTTAGGAAAAAATATCTCAGTCTGCATGGCGGTGGTGGTAGCATTTTGGAAAAGGAGAAACTGGTACATTTGAGGTAGGAGAACTAATACAATTTGGGCTAGAGAAATGACTTACAAATCGAGTCTTGTGCTCTGAGCAGTATGTCATCTTGCAGAAAAAAAGCCTTCGACGACATTTTGGCTTCCTTTAGCAACCTGTGATGGTAATAAATTGTGAAAGGAAATCCAGGTGTAGCGTGAAACTCATGATGGTGGTTTATGATAGGTACCCAGAGTAGAAATTTGGTCTTTAATGAATTCTTAAGATCTTTAAAGAAGGATAGGCTCCCAACAGTTTTCTTGTAAACAATCGTAGTTCACAACTTGTATTTTGCTGCAGCAGCTCACGTGGGGCTTCTCCTGAGGCATCCGTCATGAGGAGTAGTTTTACTGAAGGATCAGTGTGGAGCTGCTTCATCAAAGTTCGCTCGTTTAAGGTGATTTCTAAAAAGTAAAATGCATTACCTGTTTCACGATCGAATTCTAGTTGTAGAGTGCTATTAAGCTAAGGATTTGGGATTGGCTGAAAGAGTTCGATGCAGTCATAAATAAGTCCGAGATTGAAATTAGTGAGGCCAAGAAACCGGCAAGAAGGTGATCGAGGATGAGACTTGGAAACCAACCTTTTCCCAAAATCTCAAATATATACCTTCAAACTGCCACTTAGTGGCACTGACTATCCGTTTTGTTGGAATTGTCCAAAAATTATGAATAAATATTTCATAGGTTCTGACATTCTTATTCTACTTGCCAAAATACCTTCATCGCCGACAAAAGCGAATTGAATTCTCCTGATTAAGTGATTGGTGAATGTTTGAAATGTGTTTATAGTGACATGCGCACACTTACAAGTAGGCCAAGTGGGCTGCAACAGTCGTTGCGGAAAAATTTTACTCGAGCACAGGAAATCAGTTGTTGGTTAGGGTCAAGCCAATCTCCTGAGAAGGCTAAATTTTCACTCAGGAAGGTCAAACAAACATGATGGTAGGAACCAAGGCACCTATCAGATACTACCACATCACTGGGTGGTTGCCCTTGCTAAATCTGCAATCACGTGAATGCTTGCAGCCACCACACGAAGAGGCGAAGACCAAAAGCTGCCGAAGGGTCATACAGTCCCTAAGGCCAATAAGGGCTGAACGCAACTGATCGGCTACTTTAACTTTCTCTATAAGCGGGTGTCTTGATGAGGATTTTTGCTATAATTATGAACATTGCGTAATAAGTAAACGTCACTTATTGTATATGGTGTTTGGAACAGTTAAACTTAAAATGAGATTCTAAATAATGAAACTGCTACAAATTCGTAAAAATCAGGAGAATCATTTTAACATCCTTAATTGTTTGAACAAATACGTTCGCGGAATTATTCATTCTAAAATAATTCATCAAATGGGATATTAGGCATGTAATTCGTTCCTTCTTTTCCTATATATGCATCTTAATGCATTAGTTGAAGGAATTTGAGTGCTAATTCTTTTTATCCTATTACAAAGATATAAAAAAAGCTTCGTTTAAATGTATAGCTTATGAAATAGTATAGCGTGTAAAGACTTCCCTAAAAACAAAAGAAGCTACAGTACTCGGGTGGAGGGGCTTGGGGAGCTGTTGACATGGCCATGAAGCCAGGCCGGCCGGAGAGGGTTGAACGGCGGAGCCCCTAAGTGGTCCATTATCACGATTGAGAGGCAAACAAATAGGTAAATCATTGCAATAGCACAACAATATTTTCCATGAATGACACACTATTTTTTCCTCCCTTGTTTATTTTAGACACCGGAAATTATTCAGAACAACATCAAAGTGTAAATTCTTTATAGACTTTTAAAACAGAAGTGCAAATAACTGGAAAATCCCTAAGATGCGTGACGATTCTACGCAGTCAGGCAAGTTTCGGAGTCAGAACTGTGTGAAGGAAAGAGCTACCTCAATACCACTGATCAAAGGACTATTTTCTTTCATCAAAACACTCATGCTTTTCGCAGCGTCACTTATTTATTATTCCTTTGCGCATAATGCTGAGAGTAAGATACGCATTTGCTGCTTTGTCTGCTTGTAAAAACAGCCGAAAACACCTCTTTTTTAGTAAGCGGAGATAGGATTGAGACCAATCTCAAACCCCGAGTAAGCCAAATAAGGCAGTCACTGTAAACATATCCGCCCTTCCTACTTCTGATTGATTACTAGCAAAACACTCACGGTATAAAAGTATTTTCTTGCCTTTTAAAGTCGGTCGAAAGGCTCAGCATTTGTATTGTTACGTGGCTATTGCTTTCCCCCCTAGGATTAAGTGTTTGGTTAGTCAGCTAGTAAGGCGAAAATCGCAGTTGTGACCGATGACTGCGCAATGATAAAATTCGCAGCGATCACAGATACACAATACAGCAACTGGATGTGGTGTGTTGCACACGCTAAAAAGGAGAGTGTAACTATTCTCCCTTTGTTTTATGCTCCGATGGCATCTCGGATATTGACACTTAGGGAAAATTTTTCGCATGTTATGTTTAACATAATTTCACCCCATTCACTTACCCTTCAGGACGTGTTGGTTAAGCGAAGTATTTATGAAGTTCTAACAAGCATTCAAAATCAGCAGCTTTATTGCTTAAGCGTAATTTTCTGTTTAGAATATCACAAGGATGGAATGCAAGATTTGCGGGTTTGGAATATTTTCACCTTTATCTGTCCGTTTTTACAGTGACAGTAGAGAGGAGAAAGTAGAACTCGACCATAATCAGCACAACTTATCCTGATTCCTCTGTTAGGACATTAAAAACTATCAAAAATTGCTCTATTTTTTGAGTTTAAATGACTTGACTAAAAAGGGAATGGAAAATCGTAAATGCAGTAAGATGCAAGAGCTGACCTAGTGCCTCCAATCCAACCCCTGCACAGTCCACCTTTTACCGACACCTATACAGGGCAAGTGAGCAGACAACAAGCGCTTCCTTGACGCCTCTGCCTCACAAAATGTGAACATTAACATTTTCTTTTCACACTTTCAGATGGCTTGCGTTGATGAATCACTACATCGTGGTGGCAGTGGCATTGAGGTGTCTCGTGCATGCGACTTTTAAGCAGGTTTTTTAAGGAAAAGGAATAGCTATAACTTGAAGTAAATGTTTCATATCATTTAAGAGCTGCACCAACAATGCGGCATTAAACAAAGACGCCCTACCTGGGGTACATTTACTCAAGAACTGGTTAAACAGGCTCTCAATCAAACCACCGGTCACTAGGGTAACAAGGACTCAAAAATATTTTGACACCTAAATGTTAAAGGGAAGTAAGCGGCAAATTGCTGGCATAAAGCAATATATAATGTACGCGGTTGTGAAGGTCTTTGGGGTCAGTGAGTGTTAGCTTCCATTAGCTTAGCACCTACACTGCCCATTTGTACTTGTTAAGATGGCAGAGAAGAATACGAGGACAAGTGGTTTGAAGTTGACCTGTATCATCGTCTCGGAAAGAGTGGGCATTTAAAAGCACTTAACTTTACATATATTTCTTTTTAAATTATGGATGAATAAATTTGACGATTTTGCTTTGACAGAATCCTGAGGAAGCTATTACATAAATGGCGATTGCGATAGCAAATTGCACTAATTTGTTTTTTTGTTTAGCTCTCAGTTTTGGAAACGGGCCGCTCAAAATCCCCGCCATTGGGGCCTCTCCAGACAGCCTGAACTATGGGCCATGCCGATAGCCTCCAAGCTCTTTTGTGCGTCTAAAATACACGTTCAGCTTTAACAGTCTACCTTCTATCGTTCTCGATGAGGTCTTGGGGCATGGTAGCTGGTTTAGAATATAATTAAGTGGTTTTAAATGACAGTAATAGGTCAAAGTTTCCTTGCCCTACCAACTTATTTGCATTAGTCGAGCACTTTTTTATTTAAGAGGTCTATTAGTAAACAAAATATATTTAAAGGACTTAAATATCGCCTCTATTATCTTGCGGATGTTTGCAAATGAGTACACAACCTTTACTAACTACGTATAAATAAAAGGTACCACAATTCCACTTTCATAACAATGATTCACATAAGGTGCTGAAGAAAAAATTAACATAATCTACAAAATTGGTTTGGAGTCATAAGGATTAGTTAGCTGATCATACGACTACTTCTAATCCGTTTGTAGTGACTTGATACTTGACTGTGGGCTTAACTATGCGTACACGTCAGCGCTCGAAAATGTTACTTCCGCTCTGCGACACGACCTCCAGCCCATGCTTGTGGTCTCTCGGCTCCTCCCTATCCTAGTCATATCTGATCTGCCACGGCACTTTGGCTTGTTGCGACTTCAGGGGAGACCTGTGATGCGACATTCATGGCAGTGGCAAGCAAACCCAATCCAAGTGAACAACTACCCTCGTATCGATGGCTAGACAACAAACACTAGTGTGAGAGAAGAAGGGTATCTGCCACAGATGGATGAATCTGTGAAGCCGCATAACTGATTAGTCCACCTTCGACAAGTAATTACCCTGAACCTGTGTTCTGCACCATTCCTATTAGTAACCAAAACGACACCACACTTGAACCATTTGCAACAGCTTACCATGCAGCCACCTACGGCACCTAAAATGAGGACAGTAATTGTATGAACAGGCAATACGTCGTCTACGTCTCTACCAGTCAAATGGCACCCAGATAGACGCCTTGCAGATGGATGGGTAGAGGAAATGAATGGCTGAGCTGTGCTAAAATGAGGCCAAATTGACAAGACGGAATAGCTGTGAATCATTGACCATGTAACACCGTTTGAAATCTTGCCTTTCATCAAACGTGTTCGCTTTAAGGCCAACTTCCTTAAGAGCAGCGGTGAGCATTCGAGATTTCCATCCCTGTGGGATGTCGTCCAGTCTCGAACTGTACGAAACCGGTGCAGCTCCCCTTCCTCATTACATTTCGCAGATGGGATGGAGCTCGGCACACAATCAAGTTGCCGAAATGCGTCAGTGATGCTGGTATGAATGCCTTTTAGGTTGGGAGAAAATTCAATTGGGGTGCTGCTAGTTCGTGGGTGGTTTTGAAGGCACCGACTGCGTTGTGGTGACTGGTGCAGAATAGTAGCCTAGGGGAGTCTGAAGACGATGCCTGGAAGAGGAGAGGAGCGGTGTAGTGATTTGACACCTTGTTTAACTGTATGATCAATAACGTGGACACTTCGGCCCTTTTTGACTTATCTAACAGTTCCATGTAACAACTATAAGACCATTCTATTTTTATCGGAGATTATGACTAGCAAATTGGATTTAAAATCTAGGCTTTGTTTTGATTGTTAATAAGAAAGAAGAGTTCTTTTGAGGCCCTCCTGCAAACTCAGTGAAAATACATTATTTTCACAAAAAAACCCAAGATTTTTAGCAATGGTTAGGGTCACGAGCACGCAAATAAGCAATAAAATCGCACACGAACAAAAAAAGTGTTAGCCGCTTTTAGGACATTACCTAACCTGCACAAATGCATGTGTTGCATCACTGTGATATATTTGTTTGCAATATAGTTTTTCGTACACTACGAAATACCTTAATGTCAACTAAACGATTAATATTAATGGTGATTAATAATACCATCATTAATATAACTATATATTAATCAGTAGGAATATTAGTAATCTTAAGTGACAGCTTGCATGGTTGCCATTTTTCCCTAAAAGAAGTCAAACATGGCGTTTTTGATGATTATGCTGGTAAAGTTTTATAAAAATAGATAGTAGCGTCTACTAAATCTGCAACAGTAACATTTTGCCCGTTATTGCTAGATGTGAACATTGTAAATGGACAAATCAAATACCCGCGCATTTGAAGTGTAGCCAATCTAGCCCGCCTAATTCGTGACCGATTCTTCGCCGCTGGCGTACTACACACCTGGATGACATCGGCAGAGCCTTCGATTAATGGTTCTGTAACTAGGCTCAGGAAAGCAGATGATGTGCGCATTGAACTAGGCGAATTGACTGTACACAATGTAAATCAGCTGAAGATTATTAATAGGACCGTTTTTCCTGTACATTACACGGACAAATTCTACACTGATCTTCTTAAACAACCACAACTCTGCCGGCTTGCTTACTTTAATGACATAGTTGTTGGTGCAGTTTGCTACCGATATGAGAAGGTGGACGGATTGGATAACCTCAAGAAGTGTTATATTATGACCCTGGGTTGTCTGGCGCCCTATCGTCGTTATGGTGTCGGTTCTTTGCTTCTTCGCCATGTTCTGCGGAAATGCGCAAAAAATAAGCAAGTACAGTCAATTTATCTCCACGTGCATATTGAAAATGATGCCGCTGTGAAGTTCTACGAGAAGTTTGGCTTCCAAATCACGAGAAAGATTGAAAATTATTACCACCGGCTTTCACCGCAGGATGCCTACATTCTGGAGAAACAGTTGGACCACTCCGTTCCAGTCAGTGATTCAGATTCTGACTAAATATATGCCCGTACTACACACGAATATTTACTTTGCCACTTCCTCATGGGTGGGCATTTTAACTTACTTGACGCAGCTTCTGTATGCTAATACTGTGCAACACCAGTTGCTCTGGATTTTCACTGCCTAGTTTTGTAGTTTCTTGCCTATTTGCTATTTTGTGTTCTGCACATAGACTACATTATTGCCTCTAACTATTGATGGTTTTCATCGACATTCTGTCAAAGTTAAGCATAGTTGTTTTGCTTTTAATGCTCGTTTCATTCCACCAAAATAAAACTGTATTTTATATTATTTCATATGACAAAAATTTTGATCTGCACCAATTGGGATTATGTACCTGCTATACTGTAGGCGTTCTTAGAATTGCTGAGTAATGGGGTTTCTTTTCGGGAGCATGAAATGATCGTCTAATGGAATGCCAGTGAATAAACGGCGTAAGTGAATGATGCTCTCTTTCACATTTCCCACAGTTTTTTATGGTATTCTGGATAACGAGGTTTTGTAGTTTTAACTTTCCGTGGTTTGAGTTGGTTGTATCCGTGCTGGGGATTATCGTACCTGTTAATTTAGCGAAATTGAGTTTCGGTGTTTTCAAATCATGCTTGTTTTTCTACGTTGCTGAGTTTGAAACAGGAAGTTTGGTGGGTATGCAAACATCTTCTTTGCTATGTACTACATTCTTTAGCTCGGACTCCTACCAGATTATACTACTGTATCAGTTGTACCCTAATTGAAACGTACGCACGCAAAAGCTCAGCCGTACCAGCTATTGGGCCAACTCTATCTTTTGGTTTTATAAAAATTCACTGCTGTACAGAAGTCGTATGCCATGGCCGGTGCCTCGGTGACTACACCTGAAAAAGGTTTTTATAAGACGGTAGCCTGCGGAAAGGCACCTTCTTGCCTCCTATCTTTGTGGTTCACGTGGGTTCATCTGATATTTAAATGCACAAGCCTGTGGTGCAAGTGCAACTCTTCGCAAGCGCCAAGTGTACCAAGCCATAATTGTGATTGAGCACATGCAAGTTTTCTCCGGGGAGTTAGATATCTCGCCTTCGAAATACACGCTCTTGTCAAACTAGTTTTTTAGTTGTAACTTCATTCTCATAGTTGAATTTAAATGATCCTAATTTGCAATTTTCTGACCGAAGGGCGGTAGCTAATGGCGTATCGCAGTTCAAAGGTGCGCGGGTGACCACCTACGCATCTTAACGTTAACATGGTCTGGATAGGAGACGACATTTGTGGGAGATATTAAGAGGTCAGTTTCTCTTCACCAGATGGGACTTTGAAAATGAATTTTATTTCTCCAAAAGTGCACAACCACTGTTTCAAACGTGAATCCTATAGTTGCAAAAGTCACTAAAGCCTCACATACGATGCGCAATTAAGTAAAGCGAGACCTCTGGAGTTTACATAAGAACAAGATGAACTTTGCAAGGTTAAAATGCACTTATTTTTAGCATACTCTGCGACGTTTTCGATGTAATCTAGCTCTTAAGTAATACTAGAGAAGCTTTGGGGCGGGGAGGTTCGTCAGTGCAGCTGAAACATCCCTAGGCAGCCTACTTCACGCCGTTCTCAGGCTCAAAAACGTATTGAATTCGAATCTTTCCATGATTTAAGTGCGCGTTTTGTTCCTGTGAGGAGATCATTTGCTCAGGTTTTATCGCTTGTCATGCCACCATCCAGAAATTCCGGATCGTTCTGCTTATTGGAAACAGAAACTGTCGAAGTAGCCAGCGCGCACGCGCTAGCTTTTTTAAATCAGATGTCCACCATTTTCGTGAAAACATGCCCCTTGCACAACTTAATGGTAGGCTATGCATCGACCATTCAGGCTCAGGCGCTCCATGTACCTGCTGAATGTTCGCAGCGTTAAATGACTGTAGAGGCTGTGCAATGAGAGCAGAGTCGCAGCGGCCGTTGTGCAAGACTAATTGTCTTTTAAATGTCCTATCGTTGAACGTCGCACCGCCGCAGCTTGTCACATTTGAAGTCACTTGTAAATGCAAGTAGATATTTAGGGTTCCGAGTTCGCAGAAGGCTTCGGTACCCCGCACTTCCACGCGCGTACCTATTACCACTGTGGCCTGCCATCTTGATTAATGTCCAAGCCAGGCAAGAAGGGTGCGCCGCCCGCCGCAGGTAGTGGAGCTGCACAGTTGGCACTTCCTACTCCAACTGGTGATCCAACGGTAGCACGCTTTTTTGTGTAGGTTTCTGCAACACTAAGTCTCAGTTCGACTTGAATGACTTTCACGAGCTTGGCCGACCGACCGCTAAGGTCAGTGGCTTGATACGGAATTTGATCACGTTTTGTGAATCTGCGCCTTTTGAGTTACTCTTGTGAGAGAGAGTTTTTAAAAGACGCATCTAGCATCACGCGCCATGGCGACAAGTAGCCTGACGAGTATTCCAGCCGAGCGACTTCGTTTACACACAACTCACGGTGTATTGAAGCATGCACGTGTGCTTCAAAGCTGAGAGTGGTTGGAACCTTATACCAATCGTATTTCACGAACTCTACGTAAATATGACGAGTTTCCTTTGTGTAAGCTATCTTCTGCAACTCAAAACAAACGTGTATTCCGTGTGCGCACTGCTAGAAGGTGACAATACCATGGTATAAATGCATGGTCGTTTGATGATGCAGAAGCAAATTTATGACAAAATAGGAGGACAGCTAACAAAAAAGTAGTTGGAGACATAGAAAAGTATATCAATAAGGTGATAATGTAGAGCGGTGTGCATCGCCTCAATTGTCCTCAAATTCGCCCTCCTCCGAAATCGCACTGCCCGTGGAGGCTTCTACTCTCCTTGGTGGCGATGCAGGCGCCGGTTCATCTTCAATATCCTTCAGCAGATTCGCTAGTAGACTCTTCAGCCCGCCCTTAGCTCCCGCGGCATCTGTGAAGTCCTTGGCAAGGGTAAATTTGGCCTCCTGTCGGTGGAGGAGTGGACAGCTGTTTCGATAATGTGGAGAGGTGGTAGTGGAGGCAGCGGAACTGACAAATCTTTTGCCTCTCCGCCTTCGCGGTCGTTCATCCTCGGAGTCGCCACCGCGGCCGCACTGGTAATGCCAATCCCAGACTTCTCTAAACACTTGTTTTGAGCTACTGCCGCTGGAGGTAATAGAGGTGGAGGTGCTCGTCTCCGAGTAGACGAAGAAGAGATCGATAAAGCTGCCTAGCAGACGAAGCAAGGGTTTGTCTTGGGGTTCCGCCTTGACTGTAGGAGGTGGTGATGGCTCAGAGGCTTCAACAAAAGTCTCTGGAGTAGTTTCCATGATCTCAGGAGACTGCCGAATGGGACTAGAGGAGGTGGTAGTGGTGGCCACTGACCGGCGATGTGATGAGCGAAATGAGGAGCGACGACACCAGGAGGAAGACGAAGGTGCCTTGTAGCCAATACGGTTACCCCGAGAGTCGTCAAAGAGGAGTAGAGTGAGGATTTGGGTGAAGAGTTCACCTAGTGAATCACCACCCACTGAAGTTGCCAGAGCTAAAGATGAAGAAAAATTTCCGAAGCATATTTAGTACTGACAAACGTTCAGTAGGACTGGATATCAGCCGAGATAAGAAAAACACGAATTTATGCTATCATTGGCGTAAAGTCAATAAATAAACCTAACCATTCTCTTAATTTAGCGGATGGATACCACTAGATTTAAAGTTCATATTCATTTTGTTTAAAAATATTGCGAAATTAGATTAGTAGCCCTACCTAGCACCAAATTTCGTGCCTTTCGTTTAGCTAATAAATATGCAAAATCTAAATCAACGGACCCAGAAGTTAGGGAGAAATAGTCAAGGTTATGCCGAGAACATTCCATACGATACGATGACTTACGTTCCGGAGCTTCCAGAATATTCACAACCACCAGTATCACACCACAAAGAAGGGCTGTTTCGGCGTTCGGCTGAAAGTAAGGTCGAATATACCAGAATCCAAACAGCATCTAACCGGTAATTGGACAAGTAACTCACGGTGGTAGCCGTCGCAAGGGATTTGATGAGCTCACTTTGGTACCAAAACTGACTCCGAGCGTCAGCATTAGTGAGAAGATTAGCCAGAACTACCATCGCCTTGGAGTAAAAAAAGATCTAATCAATGGTCCTTTTTTTCTAACAAACGATTAATAAATACCCCTAAGGCCCTATTCCAACTGAATTAGTACTGTTTAGTAGAAATAAAAGAATATTTGGTGGCACCAAGTCTTCAACAGGATAATTAGGTAAAACGATACATTATGCAGAAATATAGTAGGAATCGGTAAGACTACATGACAGTTAGCAGTGACAACAGGGTAAGATGACTTGATTGCCAGAAAAAAAAACAATAACATTTCTTGTGATAACCCCAAGGACAGAAAACCTACCTCATACTTGGCACTCGCAGATTGATTCGATGACAACACCTTTGCCAACAGAGAGAAAACGCCCTCACTGTAGTCCGTCACTTGTACCTACGGTTAATGCAAGAAGGTGCATGGCTGCATGACATCTGGCCGCACATCTACACCAAGCCACCACATGACAGCAGCACGCATTAAATAATTGTTACTGAAAAGCTAATAAGTAGATAAGGACGCACCTCCTTTAGAGCGAATATGTTGCGAAGTAAGAGAAGGCTCTTCTGAATGAAGTACAATTCCAAGTGAGTTCGGGAGGGTTTAGAGTTGAGAACACTTCCACTTGTCTCAAATATCACTGTCTTCTCCTCATGTCTTCCTACTGCAGGAGTATCACTACGAATAGAAAAAAAGATGTCGCATTTAGATGTTTAATGACTGTCTTTGATCATACGAAAATAATCCCCGTTGAGATGAGAGCGGAATTATTGGTTATTCTGGAAAAATAAGCAGAAGTTTGATCCTTTTTAATTTCAGTAAACCGTGGGCAATGGTTGAGGTATTTGAAAAGAAATGCAGATATACATTAAATGTAGTAAATCGACAATAAAAGCATCAACAAACAATTTATGTCAAGTAACTTGGAAAAGTAGCGCAGAGGAGAAAAAAACGTCCCCCATCAGACTGACCAATGGAGATTCAAAGACATGGGTGTGTAAACCCAATGCCCATAAAGCACGTGATGATAATAGCAAGTTCCCACCCCTTTTGGGTGTGTGGGGAAATCCTGCTACAATAATCGCAAAATCATTAAGGTTAGTTTTTTTTCAGATCATTGCTGCATAAACCCACAAAATTGTGCAAAAAACTGTGAAATGATGCACTTGTTAACGTTTGGACGGTGTAAAACTAAGCAAACAAATTTCAGAGGATAATATGTTACCCACATAGTTGCAATTAATGATCTTCAGTCGACGCATTTGCAACGAAAGTATGTTCGTTTTGATTGCAATTGAAATACGTGGGCCCTCTAGCCTCCGGTTTCGGCCACTATCTTGGCGACATGAGGCCGTTTGTCATACTCACTAACAGTTCACTAACCCTTCAGCATAGTTATAATGAAGTTCAATTCGGAATCATAATCTTCAAATATCTTCATGGAGGACTTGAACATTACAAACCACTTTCAAGCTCGATTTTCACGTTACTTTAAACTGACCAATCGCCAACAGGTGACGAAGAAGAGAGGAGGGCACTACATTGGGAGATGACTTCGGGAACGGTGCGAGCAGTGTCCAGACGCTCAATCGCCCCCAGCCGGTTGGCCAGTCGATTAGAGGCAGCAGTGGCAGCCGCACTGGCCAGACCCCAGACACCGTTCAAACGGAGGGAGAGTGCAATTTCCACTTCCTCACCATCAACACGCAGGAGGGAGTGAAAGACGTCAATGCATTTGACCCGGGACATCTGGAACTAAGAATTCGGCAAATACCTGAAGCAGTCTGAAACAACTGTTTCAACCTGGATGGAAATTATCTAGGGAAAATTCATGGGAGAAATTTTCATTGAGGTTTCAGGCACAGCAAGTTGATATCAGATTCTGTGGACTAGTTATCTGGACTGAGAATATCGTTTCATAAAGAGAAAATGCGTTTGTGAGAGTGATATGTAAAGTTTAATGCAATGCGTTCACCCAAAATACATCAATGTCACCAGCTTCAATGAGCATGTGCCCAAAACCTTTAGGTCGTAAACATACAAAGCAAAACATTTTAATGTTTCAGGCTATGAGCTGACAGTGTTCCACGCAAGTTAAATGTCAAGGCTAATCCAAAAATAGAGCTTAGCAGAGCATGATCTTGTACAAGCGGTGATAGTTAATTTGTGAAGGAATAAAAAAGCGAAACGCATCAGAAACTGAGACTGGAAACAAATAGAAACATCTCTTGTGTGAGTCAAAAAGAGATTCCAATAGGATGAAAAGGGACTAATATTGTTGCTTTAAAGATGCCAACGGCAGTAGCTTCAATGAGCATATTTTCAGACTGTTGATATTAGGACGCCAAGATTTATTAGATATGCTAGGTTATAGTGGCCATGCCCAGAAATACAAGATGAATTAATGGTCTTGATGTCAGGCATTTAAATAAAAGTAACATGTTTATAACGTGTTAAAACATGTCTATATTGCAATACCATGGTCATTTTAAAAAATAATAACAACAAAATTGCATTAAATTTGAGCTATTTAGACTTGAGATAATGAAGTCGTTAGCATTTGAATTCTGACATCCATTTAATGTTAGGTTACTGAAGTGGTAGATGGAGTACGACCCTCACATCAAGATTGGGAAGTTGACAGAGTTGGAGATTGACCAGCGCTGAGGAGGCAGCGAGCACGATTTCGGCATGATTTGGATCGGACGAGACCGTCGGCAGAAGACGAGTGCACAACTGCGAAAAGAGTAAACAAGTTAGGTTAGTACCTTGGGGCTGTCTTATCTGAGAGCACTGCGTTCAAACGATTTATGTGATTTAATAGGGAAGTGGAGCTAGAAGGGTTTCAAGTGGTATATTTTCAGTAGTAGAACAAATGTTTAGCACACCTACAGGCTGTTGAAGAAAACTCTAAGTGGCCACATGACCTAGAAAGTTATTAATTGGGGCCATCTAAAACCCAGATTTTTGGTAATGAGGACAAAAAACAGGGCAATCTTGACTAGAAATCTGCAGACAAATGTCAGAACCAAGGCCATGTTAACCCAGTCCTTGAAGGAAGCATGAATGTCAATAAAAAAAGGAGTAATAAATAGGCCATCATTGTAATGCTTTGTTTATTTTTTTAATCCTGTTTTGGTTTCGTGGGCACTTAAGGCTCCACTTTTGTAATTCTGCTGGGTGGCATGATCTCCGGGCCATACCGGTAGCACCCAGCTCTTCTGTACGCTGATAATAGATATTTTGCCCGAGTATTATGTCTTCATTCGCCTCGAGGCGCTATACCTAGTCCTATTCATCAAAAGGAAAAGACTAGAAGTCCACAAAACCCTACTTTTACATCGATAGACGAGGACAGAGAGGTGGAATAACTCAACAAACCAACCTCGATTAAGAAGTCTATAATTGAAACATCGCTGAAGAGGGTGTGCAGTAGAGCGGCTGATCGTGATAACCCGTGAAGCAGTTGACACACAGCAAGCTAAAGGGATGAGATAGCATCAGGATTGTTGTAAAACAACGATAAATTTTAAACTTACTAAACATGTGCTGCAATAATATCGCATTATGCTGCTGTGACGTAAGAAGCAAGTCCTTAGTAAAAAATGTGCTGCAATGGAGCAATTAAAGCAATTTTTATGCTAGAATGGAAAAGTGGTCTGGGAATTTACGGATGGATGAGCAATGTGCTGGCGAAAATCTGGACTGAATGCGAAGAGTAGCAGTAGTGAGAGAAACAAGTAATTAAAAGGGCTAGTACCGTGAGATTGAGACTTGCGGTGGAGGTGCTTGTGGTCAAGGAGGGATGCGTGATGAACATCTGGATGAGAGCTCTAGTCATTGACAAATCACCGATCTGAAATTAGACGATTAAGAAGGTAAATAGTTGTCATTTACACTTAAAATAAGGACTTTGATGAAATTGCTGACAATACACGCATTCACTTGACTGCCCATATGGTCTACTGCTCAGGAAAATTTTGGGATTTATTAGTCGAAATGTAGTTTTATGCATTTAAAAAGTGATTCCAGTGACCCTATTGAAAGCATTACAGACGCTTTTGATCGGAATATAGTTATAATTCTTGTTAGCTCTGGAGCAGCTTGACTTTTGTGGGCTATGGTGGTCGACTTTCTTCGACACCTTAGCAGTGGAGGTGGTGGTAGGTCCACAAATACAGCACTGGACCTGAACTGATTCAGCGTGTTTTTAGTGTAATGTCTGTTGAAATGGATGACATCGTCACTCTTTAGAAGGGAACTATGAAATACAAGGAAATGAAATGAACCCGCCCACACAATGCAAGTATTTGCGCAAGAAAGAAAAGTAGATATAGAGGAAGTATAACTAGATGCACATGAAGTAGTGACATCAACACCGTCCGGCACATGTATAGCCCGAACAAATTATTTTGATATGCCTTAACCCCTCTAATAAACAAAAATTTACAGATATCAACTTACTCGGACACGAACATCTTCACAAGTAGAGACAAGACAGGCAAAAAGGCGAGAGAAGGGGATGAGTTGTTCCAGAAAGTCGGCGTAGTCATCCTTATAAAATGGATTAAAAGGGATGGTTTAAAGCACTTGCAGGCTAGCCAGCAATGCTAAAAGTCCAGACACTTCAACTACTCAAAAAAGGACTAGTCACGAAGTATTATGCGCTCATATGAGGAAAATATTGTGAAATAAGACAGGTTACATCGTAATGAATGGAAATTCATTTCACCACGAATATCACTGCGTAATTGGCGTAGGGTAAGGGAGAAACCGTGTGACAGTGTGAGCATTTCACGTTTGCAAGACTTGACAATTAGTCAGAAAAATGTTGGCAAGAAAAGAATTCTGGCACTGAAAATTATAATAATTTGGCGCTTTTAAAAGGCCTCCCACAGATGTACCTTTTAGAAAAACAGCTAAGCGTTGACCGTACCCCCAAATGTCAATCGGGAATATCTGATAAGACAGCTCGGTTCGTTGTTTGCATAATTCCAGAGCAGATCATATTCGCAGAATGCAAATATGACATGAACCTCCTACAGCAGTAGGCGGTTGTATATGCCAAAAAGAAGCTGATTTAAATGTCATAAAAGTTGCAAGAAATACAGTATTTTGACGTCGAAGCAAATGATAAAAACTAGTTTATCGTAGTGTGTGTATGGAATATCATGTGACCAAAAGAAAGTCGGAAAAACAGTGAAGAAAGGCTTCAAGTACTTTGTTCGAAAACTAGCCTCACGGAGTCCGATCTAGACAGCAAGCAAGCCAAATTCCGATGCAAATTCATTTCAGTATAGCAGTCCCACTGTGCCTTCAGTGGAGTTTCTAAGAAATAATTTGCATCAATACTTGAGCCTCATCCCTTTTCCAACCTTTTCTTACCACCCGCCCAAACACAAATCCGCCACCTGTTCTAACAAGCAAAATACTTCCTTTATTTAACCAAGCTTTCAGTAAAACCATTCCCCTCGTTTTACCACAACTTCGAGATTTTTTTTTGTTTGCCAGAAACTACACGATGGTCCTGCATGACCTCGGTGTAAAAACTGCCCGACACGAGTTCTTTATCAACTTATGCCAACAGTTTGTGTAAAACTGTATCACAAACAGACTGGCTGGGTTTAAACCACTAAAAATAGATGTGGAAAGCCTTTGGTCTGATGATAAACAAGTTTTTTTAGTCACTGAGTAGCAGTCGGACCAGTCAGTTCGGCAATGCAAGCGTCGGTACTACATAACAATAAAACATTCGGACCGCAGTGGTCGACTTTCTCTTAATGCTGGTGGAAAATGTGCAAAGCTTTCCATGAGTTATAACGCCTTGGGGAACTTGTCTTCAAGGCTGCTTATGCCACAAACTTACTTCATGGAATCATCCTTTCAAACTACGCTAAACTTACAATATCTAGGCAAATAAATCACTAGCCTAGAATGAATTGGTGCAGTTTAGACCAACCGAGGCATATTCTAAAAGAAAACATCACTCTAAGTGAAGATGCATGTCAGCGCTGTTAACGACCGACAACGATTTAAGCCATCGGAATTGGCAAGGGAAAGACAGTTCTGTCACCCAGTGGATCAAAAGAACGGACCTACAGTTCATGAAAGTGAGGAAGTGTACAGCCATTCGTGGCGTCGAAAATGGAATCTTTAATGATCTTATAGAGTTTGGAGAAGTGAAACAAAATGGTCACTTTACATATGGCACAAGCAACCAATCAGAAATTCAATGTCTAGGCCGAGGTGGAGAGACGAAGAGGTAGGTTGGCACCTTCGCTACCAACGCCGTCACATGTATACAACGCCCCAATTTTCCTATCCAAGCATGGCGCTACAAATGTCTGAAATGTTTTCCTTAGCAGCCCTTGATAACAGGCAGTGCAAAGTCGTACTGCAAATTAATTATTTTAATTTAAAGTTGTAGAATGGATGTAGGGTACTTTTGATCTGTAGATAATTACATTTTGGAGTTGAAGTGGTCAAGCGATTTAAACCACTTCGAATGGTGTCACATATGGCATCTAGATTATGGCAGTTAATTTTCCTCAACAAATGTGGCGGAGAATGCATTTTAATTTTCATCCCTATCAGCCCCTATGGAAATGAATAGCTGATGCAAAATTACCACACGCAGATACCTAGAAATTGAGATGCTCATACTGACTCTGGAGGTTAGACACAAGCTTCAACAGATACGCAGTAATTACACCAGTTAGAAGGATAAAAGGAAGAATGTAGAATAAAAGACAATGTGTTTAAATTAATCTACCACACATATCGTGACGACTGCTGGAAAAATAAGGCCCCAGAATAAATCCAAAGGAGTTAATTATCTTTCGAAAAATAATATGCAATAAAACATCTTGGAAAGACACATAAGGTTTCGAAAACAATGATTAAAATGGTGGTGCATTATATCAATTATGCAGTGCTTCAGTAGAACTGCTCCACATCTTTGAACACTAAATTGCATCTGAGGACTTTTCATTAGAGATTCCATCGAGTTCCTTATTCATCCGAGCGCTTCACAACGCGTACAGAAATGAGTAAACTTTAACTGCAAACAAAGTTGAACCCATTTCTTATGAAAATAATAACTGTACAAAGGATGCGCAGCATGAATCGAAGATAGCTTTCGGAATGCGGTCAGAAATTAGTGCTCCTTCACAGGATTCACCATTCCACTACAGGATAAACAAGATACCGCATAAGCTTTTCGAGGCACGCGATAAAACTTACGGTAAAAAAATGCGCAAAAGACGAAATAAACCATGAAAGTGGTAAGTGACACTGTACATATTGATAAGATTGCAGTTTGATAAAAATAAATTCAACGCTGCAAGAGGCGAGCCCCCGTGTATTAATCTGAATTTTAAAAATATCTAGAGAACTTGATAACCAAGTCAAAACAAAAGCACCCAACCAACCAGAACTTGAGTCTCTTGTTGTTTAATAGTTTCAAAAGGAACTAGGAGTCATGCCAACTCGTGAGATGCATAGTAGAAATTATTATGAAAGCTGTATTCAATTAAAAGTAAATTCAGCAAATGAGGGAAATAGCCGTCAGTCTCACCAAGGAATTGAAATGTTAAATATGCTCAATTTAAAAGTATTAGACTATTACAAAATCCATTCACGAGGAAGCCCATCAGGATAGTTTATTTCTTTAACAGTGTAGTGTGCTGAACTGCCAATCGAATGTAATGAGACTACGACTTCGAAACCAAAAAACTTCACTCTCTAGGTTATCTGTTTCAATGATAAGAAGCATGGATTGAAAATGGTCTTCAAGTTGCAGGATAAAATCGGCATACTTTTATCAAATCCGTAGTTCCATAAGATTTTACATAAACCCTTCAAAATAGGGTAAAGTTTGTAACAAAAACCGCACGAAAGTACAAAATAACGCAGTAGAAGATATATTGAGTTGTGATAAATGATCGTGCGCTAATCGCCGACCACATAGAATGGGGACGCTACTTCAAACCACAGGCACGTGAGAAGTCGAGCAAAAGCTACCACAAGCATAGAACGAGCGGCTTTCGAAATGCAGTTAAGAGAAGCGGACTCACGTAGTCGCAGGTGGGTTGGAGGGCTTTGAGCAGACAGGAGACAGTGTCATCGAACTCGGGAGTAAGGAGGTGGCTGTAGAGCAGGCGGAAATGGAGGCTACGACGCTGCTTAAGCACCAACACCACCACGTGGCAGGCCCATGTATTCACACCCGTGCCACTCAGTGGGAGGCTATTCTGCGTCAGCGGCTGCAGGATCTAAACGAAACCACTTCATCCCAATCAATGGTTCCGGTGGTAAATGCCCTATTTATGCCATCTTATCTGATGCTACATATACCATTGAGTACCTAATGGCCCCCGGCCTTTGTGCCTTCTTCCATTGAATCAGTTAAAGCGGTTATGTCTTGTATTTGCATTCAGAAAGCCTAACCAGCGCACCATTGCATATTGCCCCTCTAAAAGTAGACACCCATCTCAATTTTTTAGTCTTGCAACTAAGCATCAAACTTTTTAAAAGCCAATGTATGGCTTAGAGTATGACGCAAATTATTCGGAAAAAGAACCATTTTGCACTAAAACTTTGTGCCTATCTTGGGCAAAAGGCGTTTAGAAGGCGCTACAATTAATGAGCGAAAACTAATTCTTGAATAGTTCCAAATGGATAATGTAATTGGCAAAATTCCAGTGCTTTCCAAACTTCATCATTGTTCACCCATGACTAAAAATAAATTTTAGTCAGAGTACAGCGCAACGAGAGAGTGAACTAAAGATTAGGCGAGAGGCGAAATTTGGACCATTTTCAATGTACTTAATTCCAATAGGTATAAGGAAAGGATTTGGTTTAAAAAATCCCAGAAGCAGAATCGGGCCGATAGTCTTTTTAAGGCGTAAGTGGGATGTGATCTTTGGACAAATCCAGCTTCTCAAGAAATTGCGCACCATGGACAAATGGAAATACAGCTACTTACATACGAAAGCTTTTTTTTTCATAAGACTTGCAAACAAGTACACAAATAAACCATCTCTAAAGAATTTGCCTAACATCCAAAAGATCTATGCAGGATCTAAAAAAAGAAAGATACCAAGACAGCCATGTAATTGAGCTAAATAATTTTCAGAAATCATGACGCTTCATTTATGATATTGTGCCTTCACGGAATCTTTCAATAATGATAGATACTAAGTACATTTTTTCGTTTAATTGACAAAATATACCCCTAATTTGCATGTCACAGAGTTCCCATTAGGTCTGTTCTATGATCCTATAAAAAGTGCAAAGAATTAGAGCCCCCTTTTTATACGAACCTTTAAGGAGATCTGATCGTCAGAGAGACCCAGCCCGTCAGCACGCAGGGTCTCACGACCAAAGCGGTCACAGGCAACGATGACAGTATTTGTCTTCGAGGAGGAGTCATCGGTAGCAGCGGAGGAGCAGCAACAGCGCCAGAACAGGACACCCCTTAGTAGACCCACAAGGAGACACATGGTGCGATCTGCGGTGCCCGAGAGACCGAACGCCCCGTCGGGCGAACAGAGACCCAGGGAGTCCATCATCTCCGCTTCGGTTTCTGTCTCTTCCTCGTTGTCATAGTCACCGTTTTCGTCAATGTTGCTGTTCTCATCGAGAGATCGGCCACTGAGGCGGTAGATGAGGTGGTCACTGTGCGTCTCGCGGTGGTAACAAAGAGAGCTCACTTTGGGCCCACCTCGGAGGCCCAGGTAGCAACGGGAGTAGGGTTGCGATAGATGCGAGTAAATAGAGATTAAAGCTGAGGGGTCTGTCTCGCACAACACTACAACAAAGACGGTCTCGATGCAAATATTGGCGTTTTGAAGGTTATGCTACAATCGAGTCGCCACACTGCGTGTGATACCAATCTCCCAAACTTGTAAATCTGTAATAATGGCACCTTCAGACTTGCGTGGCCTATAGCTCCCTCAGAGCCAAGCCAGATGCGTTGGCGAAATCGCTTTACAAGAATAGCAATCGTGATCTTGCTGAATGGAAAAAGGGTATCTGCTGCAAAAACTGACAACACAGGGACGGTTGAATAAGCATCAACTTTTGGCGGGTATCCTGACATCAAGTCGCGCATAATGATCAGCAAAAGAACGAGATCTCAATTGAAGGGGCCGAAACCGTCCAATCTAGGGCCATCTCAATTAATCATATGAAAACCAAAAATTTGACCTAAGAACCCGAATTCCGTCTATGTTGTAAGAGGCTTAAAACAAATCAGGTGGAAAGCTGGGCAACGGTATGAATGGCATCGCATTCAAAAAGGAGAATGAAAACAAGATGTAACTTCACGTTGCAGTTGCATCACTGCATTAAAGTGATTGGCAGATGAAACGGGCTCATTGCGAAATTGCCATCAAGGCTTCGACAATAATTAATCCAAATTCACTACACCAAGTCAGCTTGACAGGTGGGCCCTTCAAAATCAACGAACTACGCAGCTGTCAATAACATAAGAGGTACCATCAGAGCGATCGTTATTCACCTTGCCATATATGTCAGGCACTAACCCAATCGTACCACCGTTTTAATGGACCTTTCTCAATGCTTTTCAATCAGAGAAGTGCAAGGAAATCCACCGCTAGAAGCTAATTCAAAACATGTTTCGCGGGTTCTATTTTGTAGGAAAAGTGTTAAAGCGCAGTGCAACGCAAGTACAAGAACTACTAAATAATAGAATATCGCTCTAATTTCAACCAATTTCACCAATATTACACAAATTTCAGGACGTCATGGGAGGACTTTAAAAATCACTACTTGTTTAGAAAATGGTCTTTAAAACACAGTTTCTATTAAACAGGAAGGAATTATGACTCAATCGCAGAGCGAAACTACAAGTTTTAGGATGTGTTGAACACTCAGTGCATTGAAAAACGCCACTCCAGTGGGAACCGAGAAGAAACTGTGCAAAAGCTTACATGAAATTGGGAAAAGGGAGCCGCTTGGTTACTCCCTTGTATATTAAACCACTCGCATTAGCTCAACCATGCCGTTCACTTTGCCCAAAAAACATCATATCGGATAAAAAAAATCAGAGTGAAATTTGAATTAAAACAGATGATACACCAGACCGTAACTTTTACTTGGACTAAGAACTCCACAAGGTGAAAAGTGTGAATCGTCAGGCTAAAATTACGATTCGGTTACCAAATGTGTGGTGGTTTGTCATATAAAAGATCGCTTTCTTTTTAAATTGAATCATTTTGCAAATCAAAAAATGCCCTTTTGAGTGGCATCCACCATTCCCATGCCTCACCTATCACGTGACACAGAGTGCACAAATCCAAAATGGAGTGGTCTCCTCAACCAAAATTAAAAATTGGCAAGTTTTCATTGAGTAGTCAAAACAAAAGTCAATCCCCCTACGCTCAGACGACTTGCCCAAGTTTGGCCAAAATTCACCTACAAATACCTGAGTCAAACCTTACAAGCTTTTTGCTGAAAGGGTATAAATTTACGCCGGACTTCGTGCAAGAAATAACCAAGCGTCAGATACGGGAGACCGTTGCAGCTAAAAATAGTCTGGTGCTTTTCCTAATTTCACCAAAAAAGGGCTATTATTAAACAGCAAATTTCCTAAACTCATGGCAAAAGAATCAGTAGACAGTTTACTCAAAAGTGAAATAAAACAATGTCACTCAGGGGGCAGTCTTTGGTGAATGGGCCAAATTCCTACTTACGGCGAGGTTCATTCCAATCAGATGAGAACTGTCAATTTCATAGAAACGTACACATCAACCATCAAGAGGCCAGGTAGCGATGCTGTTGTTTGCGTGAGGGCGTGCAGGAAAAAGCGCATATAAGAAGTCGTGTAGTACTGAAGCCTTTTGCGAACGAGAGTGTAAAACTCGAAACCCTGGGCAATGACTTGCATTTACAGAGGACTACAGATGTGACACGCTGTGGTGGTGGGAAGCTTAACAGTAGGACATGAAAGACCACCAGCCCCATGCCTGTGCGTTGAGGGATATTTCGGTGGTTCCGTTTTCATCCCACAGCCTTGGCAGTAATTCAATGCTATGAACATTCAGCCAACGTGTAAAGCACCTGGATCCTAAATGGTCGTTGTGTAAATCTGGCATTAAACTGCGCAAGGAATACGTATTCACAGAAATGGTGAACATTTATGCTGCTCGAAAAGTTAGCGCATTCGCGATGGGTTCCACGACATTTCCGATTCAGTGATAAAGTGCGGGGGCCACCCTAGGATGGTTCAGCCATGGAGATAAATACTTCTATGACAAATTTTTTAAGTATTAATTAAACGTCTAGGCGACTGTGAAAACATTTCCAAAAGCATGTCAAAAATATGAGTTTTCACATCCCAAAACATTTTTTTGTTACATAATTTGCAAAGACCCGATTTGACTTGAACATCTATTGCATTTCCGGCTGCTTGGTTACGTATGCTATCAGACATAGAGGTTCGTAGGGAGGAAAAATTAACAGCAATCCTTGTTACCTAGAGTCAACACAGTAAGCAGCATAAAATAAACACAAACTTACCCCTTTTAAACGTCTCAAATGCCAAGGGGACATGGTAGATAGCGAAGAATAATATTTTGAGCGAAAACCTGGCAACCTGAAAATAAAAAAGTGTCACTCAGATGTGAGACAGAGTTAATAAATGAAATGCTAAAATGCACAGCCTCATTTCCATTGTTAAATTTAGCTAAGGTAACGGCATAATATACCCCTCCCTTACCTCACACACGTATTTTAACGGCCCTTGAAATGACAGAGGCAAAAATACCCCAGATGTCACGTAGTATGTTGTTGCCGTAAGAAGATGGGGAACGTGAATGCATTTTAACAGAGATGTTTAGCTGTATTTTACAGCTCTTGGTTAAGGTGACTTATCTTTGAAATATGAAGTCGGGTCAACAGGCCTCTGAAAGGAAGGATGGATAAAGTGAATTAATTTACAGAAATGAGACGGGTATAAAATCTGGGCGGTCAACCTGGTCTGTAGTGACGTAAGCATTACAGGTGGTCCCATTGCAGAGCTCTGCAATGATGAAATGTGCCATCCTATGAAGGAGTGCAATAACAGCCGAAGCGTGCAACTCCATAACGAAAAGCCCCTGTCCGGACAGAACTCCTGATCCAGTAAAATTGCCAAGAGAAATCAGTGACGTTGCGGTTAGATATTTCTTTTTTTTTTTAGTTGCACCGAAATTCGATGACTGGCGCAGTTGGTTCGTCAATGTTTTTTCTTACAGCACCGACTACTCTGTGATGGACGACGTGAGAGGTTGACCATGGAGAGGGATGGGGAAGATGCTCGAAAAATGAGACGAACCAGGTAATGCTTTGATCATTTAAACCCCGATTTCGGTTACGTGGGCACTTACGTTCGCGGCATTGTATCTCGGCTGAGTGGCATGGTGTCCGCGCCAACCCAGTAGCCCCCAACCTTATACATGTCGGTAATACATTTTCTGTCCTCGTATAATGAATTCTCAGCTGCAAAGTGCACCCCAATTGACTCATTAATCATAAAAGAACGGGAAAGGAGGGCTCCAAGTGATGCCATGTCAAATAACGAACGTTTACACAGAAACATTCTCGGGAAAAGGTAGGGTTTCGCAAGGATTAAAGTTGCCGCAAAAAGAATTATATCGGGTTGTGAAATGAGGAGGCAATAAGCGAAGTTCAAATTTCATCACTTCTTCACAGATATATACCCACGGTCTTTTCACTAAAGTTGATAAAAAGAGTAACGTCATGTACATTCTTTGAACACTGCTTTCCGGTGTCTTCACTTGGTGGTGACTTTATGGGAAAAACAGAAACTAAACAGTTCCACACACGTAGTAGTCTAAAACAACGGGGTCATCAAAATGCATAAGCAAATACCCATCCTTGATTCGGTACATCATATGGGAGTTGTTCTGTGACGAAGAAGACGGTTGTGTATAGATATTACTGAAAATATTGCCATGCTCGTGATTCTTCAACTCAATCACCATTGACAGATTATCAAGTAGAAAAACATTGCATAAATTCCATTCCTTCAGCTAAGATTTGGTAGGATTGGGTTCCCTTTAATTTGCCAAGAAGTGTTCAGATTCCCGGGATTTCCCTTCCTTCATATGTATGACTAGACAGCCCCTACGCTATAAGAAATCAGAAGCATCATCGTTGCGTTTCTGTAATCTCTGTAATCTTCACATCAACAATACTGTACTACTCAGGAAAAAATATCGACGAACTCAGAGGCGATTAATTTTAAGATTGTGCGTTTGTGATGAAATTGTCCAGACTTTCTTCCCATTTGAATGCCAGTTACATTTATTTTAGGTTCCCCAAACTACTTTCCGGGTCTCTAAACGCCGTTCTACTTCAATTTGTCATAAAGTCGCGCTTTCCATAAATCGCGTCCAATTACCCTAAATCGCATAATTTAACCCATGGAAAGGTAAAATAGAGCTAGACAAAGTTAGGAGAAGATGAACGACTAGCTTTAATTGATATTTGCCAGCCCTGCTTATCACAGAAACCTGCCCTGTAATTGGAAGGGAAATAGGTGAAGATATTAGGATAAAAATGTTGGATAAAAAAAGTTACAGACTGAAATGAACTTTAATGAATCATTCGTACTCTCGCTTCCCTACAACCATTATGATTTGGAAAGTGTTAGGCAACAATCTGAGTGAAGAGTTGTAATCAACCGAAAGAATCCTTAAAGGTCACGTTAATAAAGATTATGAAAGCAGAGAGGTAGAGAGCGCAAGAAATCTTCCAACACTTACGAAAACCATTGATAGAAAGGAGCAAGGGAAAATCCCCAACCAACCTCAAAGCATATTCCATCCATCCAATCTCGATTATTCTCAACCATTAAATATAGCTATGGGAAGTTGGAAATGAGAAGGATTGGAATACAATCCAACTACTTTCTATGCCCACACTTCACTCGCTATGGTAATCAGCTGCAAAAGTAGAAAAAATACTTGAGGAAAAGAGGTGACATAGAAATAGGCACTAATTGTCCACATTGATGAACGAAAGTTGAGCAAGAGAAATGAAGAGAGGAGCAACTAACCGCATGCGCAGCGGCATCGGGACAGGGCGCCGAATTGGCCATATCAAAAGGAAGGATAAGGCCGCGATCCTGGTTAAGGAGAGGTGCGTGGCGTGGACAGGCGGTGGCCATAACGCCACGATGAGCCATGCGCAGCAGCGCCGCGGCCCCTCGTTCCGCCAACGTAGCGCACGAGGCGAGGAGGGCGAGAAGTTTGGTGAGGCAGACGAGAGTGTTTGCACCCGCACCGCCTTGGACCCTTTCCACACCCCTTCGCAAAGCCTCAAATAGCGCCTCATTGAGGTGAATAAGATCAGCTAAGCGATCAATTGTGAAGACATCCTGTACGCAGAAGGGCACACATGAACCAATCACGAACTGTTGAGAGAGGGTAATGATGGGCAACTGATGTTTGCGTACCAGAGCGGTTGTTTTCTTAAACGCGGGCAACGACTCAAAGTCCTGGTCCAGGTTGTCAGCTTCGAAAAGGGTTTTGAGGAAGAGCATGATTGCCTCACGCAAAGGGGGATCGGAGCTTTCACAGCTTAAATTTGCTGGGTAATGCAAAAAGGTATTGTCTTAACCTATTGCTCGATAAGTTTAAATTGATGCATTTGTGAAACATTTTTGCAACCAAAATCAGCGCAATGTTGCATAGATCTGTTTGACAGAATCGTGTTTGGTTTAATGGTATGCAGGACTTTTTTATGAGACCCATAACTTTACGTAAGTCCAGGAACCCCATCAAGAAAGGAGCCCACGTAAAGTTGACCATAAAACCATGGTACAGGTGACAAACTTTCATACTCAATGGTCAACAAACCGCGTAAGAGGACACATTAATGTGAAGTAGTTTTGTTGCTCTTTTAATTCTAAATTTAAACGCACTTATCTCAGATTCTTTTTCACCCTTTTGTCAATAACTGTAGGATCTGTTGGGAGATAAAGTCGCGTTAGTGAAGCAGAGCAAGACTGCATATCTTGCAACCACCGGTAATCTTATTTTCTAGATACGACATCATATGACACCCGAAAAGCCCCAAAATGAGTAAATTTAGCATAAAAGAGATGCTTTTTGACTAAGCTTTGTGACCATAGGAATGGCTGTTATGGATAGATGCTCTTAATAGGGGGGAGAATTGAGTCCAAGTGAAACGTGTGACAAGGAAACACTACAATCAGATTATGCAAGTCAAACAGGAAGCCAAATGCTTTGCAGGAAGAAAGCTTTAACTAATCAGATAGCTAACAAAGGAGGATGAACGATCCATTAACATTTCGGTAAATTCAGAGGGGGCGAAGAGGGTTAGTGATCAAAGCACATTAGCATTAAGATTGTCCTTTTACGCATCTCTGCTTGTGGCGGGCTCAAGCTTACCAGAAGGACGGGAGGAAAAATATTTGCATCACTTTTAGCATCTGTTCTGCAATTCAATAGCAAGATTCGAATTTAATCATATAAATCTGCCAAAAATACGAGTGCATTAAATTCAAATAACACTTATTTCGGGAAATTTTCGAAAATGTGTCCTCTTACTATCGTTGCTAATAGTTATTCCAAGAAGTCATCTTCATCGTTGTATAGGAAATAAATTATTGTCGGTTGTAAAGTACCTGCATCAAGGACGTCGTTCAGAAAGTCCCTCTGCTTGCACAATTCCTCGGCAAAGGCAGGACTTTCACGTAAGAAACTGGCGTACATACAGAGGAAGTCTCGTTTGAAGATGGTCGAATATTCAGTGGTTGCCGAAAAAGCCGCAGTGAGAGACATAATTCTGAATGTAAAATAAACAAGCTTGTTTCGTGAACAAAGGGTGTCCAGAACAGTTGTCATACATAAAGCACTTAAATGTCTGTTGAGATACCCTTTGGCTATGGAGAAACGAACTAACCTTCCTCGAATAAGATCATTTTCTACGACGATTCGCTTGTTGATTGGATTCGCGGTGATGAAATTGCGGATACTCCTAAACGGCAGCAAAAAGAAGTGATATAGGCTTGATGCCCTTTTAATTTGGAAAGTCCGTTTCCATCACCATTTTAGGCCTTGTTTAAACACCGTATGAAATTGCAATTGATTTTTTGAACTTAACTTTATGATGAAGCGAGGTAAAAAGCTCAGAAAAAACCAAGACGCTGCTCAGTAAAACGAGCATTCCATTTCCACTGACCTACATAGAGGAAGCCCTACGTGAATGATTTTGTCAAGCGAGTACACTAATCAATCCACCATGAAGTAGTAACTACGGCAATACACAAGTGATAAATAGCGCAAGTGCTTCCCGTGAGTAAGATCCAAAATGTTTTGGGATAGGTGTCATTCGAGGGCAGTCCAAAGGCGATCATAAATACTGCCACCGCGGCTCAAATCCTCACAGACCGTCTTCGATTTATGTGAATTAAGAATGTCCAAAAACTTTTCACTCTTCAGGAAAAAAACTAGCACAAGTACTTGTCAAATTACATTAATTCTATTACCTTCAAGTAGATTATTCGGAGGTTTGAAGGTTAGTCTACTTCAAATTTCCAGTAAAACAAGGGAAAAATTTAGAAGAAATCCAGAATTCACAGAGCAATAAACCCCAGAGATTCAGCTCAATTTTAAGCGTCGTGCATTCAGTGTTATAATAATTAACACTCAAAGCAAAACAACGGATGATGGAAACCCATAGAAGAAAATAAAAAGCCCTCTGGTGAACTCGTGACAAAAACTCTTGAGTGGTGCCGGATGTTAACAGGCTCACCGAATAGCCTTGAGATTGGCCTCCGGTGAAGAAGAGTCGAAATCTCGGACAAAGGTCTCCTCAAGGAGTTGGTTGGTTCCGCTCCACGCTATTGATACACCTGACCACATCCCGGGAGTAGGCATGAATTTGGATGCCATATTTTACATTTCTCCAGAGAGGAAAGAAAAATAGACAAGAAATTTGCACACAAAATAAATAGTAGCGGGTTTATCATGTCCACTTGAGAGAATAGGAAGGCACTCTACAACTTTTCCCCTGTCATCAAAAATGGCATGCACAATGACAGCGAGGATAAAAAACATTACGAAACCATGGCAATCACGTGTTTGTGGGATGATAAAGTGACCATAGGAATGTTATCCTCACACGATAAGTTGGCGGAAGAACTCAATCCTGTTGTCAAGTTAATAGTCAACAGCGTGCCCAATGTCACGCGCTTTGTTACCCATTCGAACTTACGAATAGGCCACCTAAAGGTGCCGTGTTGAGGTGAAAAAAAGAAACCACACAAACGCGCCTCAATCAAAAAGGGGAGAGGCAAGAGAAAAAAGGAGAACGGTGACAAATTAGGCATTTATTTCGAAGAGTTATGCAGTAAAAGTAAGGGCAATGTACATAAAATAGTGAGAGAAGGAGTGCAAGTTTAGGCTTGAGTGATGCCACTGCTGCTTTCGTCAAAGCACGGTGTCTGGAACAGAGGCGTAGGGACGATCCTTTGGCTGCGGCGACATCGTTGGAGATGGCCCCAAAATCACAAAGTCAGGAAGATTCCTCCTGGCAATGGACGCACAGATGTACGTACACAAGGTCTGTGCTTTAGATAGCCTTTAGGCTCAAATCAAACCCAAAAACAAGCCGAGTAAAGAGAGCAGGATTTTAGGTTAGTTGGGAGCAAATTGTGAGAAGAAAGGCAAGCATTACATCCCCATGAGCCTTATGATAATGTTGGACCTTTTAGAACAACGATGTGGCCGGCAAAGGAGAATTTCGCTTCAGTAGGGTTAGGGGACCATTGGTGACTTACCATCCTTCACAAAAAAAACAATTAGTGTGTATTTTGAAGCAGATAACAGGGTTGAAATAACCTAAGTTATACTGGTTGACAAAGTTTTGGATGTTTATAAGGACGCACGGCGAGTAACGAAGATAACTAATTGCAAATAAGTGTTGGTAACCCACCCATGTTAAGAGGATCAAAAGAAGGAACTCCACACAACGGGACTGGACTATTACCACCACGGACGTATTTTCGATTGTTTACAAGCTTACCAGCATCAAATTGGTGCAATAAGCATCAGCCTCACATATGCAGTAAGCCAGAAACACAAAGTGAAGAGAAAAGACCTCCACAAGTACTTGTGACAACTTTCACCTAACTTTAAGAAGCACTTTAATTAGCCTTACCCGCTATACCCAATGGTCACGCTAGTACGACAGAAGACATACGTGTTATCAAGAAGGATAGTCTCCATCAGGAGAATGGAATGAAAGTCGGGAACGAATACGACTTCTGTTGCAAAGCGGTATAGGTGCATTGCCAAAGCGTTTGCTGCCATTGAAGTCAGATGAGGTAGGCATCCATCTGACAATGAGAAAAAGAGTAGAACCTACTTAAATTCAAGCTACCATTAAGCTGCAAGAGATAAGAAAACAGTTAAGCGTGCTTTGAAAATCGTTCTCTTTTCACCTCCTACTCAGACTACAAAGGTGATAAGATGAACCCTCTTAAGAAATGCCATTCTTTTTCACCGGTTGTTAAATAGCATGTGAATTGAATCAATTCCGAAATATATTAGCGGATCGCATTCCTATCTTGTATTTAGGAACTTGATTATGACGTTTTAAAATAAAAATTTCGCAATCAAGATTGGTCTGTTTATAATGCTACATGAAAGAAAAGCTGAAGTCTGTACCCCTATTAGACATTTAAACGAAATTTATTCTCATAGTACCTGAAGTATTTGTCAATCAGGTTTACATAAATACCAGCCATAAAACAAACCTTTCAGTGGTCTGTCCATTTTAGGATTTTCCTCACTCTCCTGCCCGTTTTCTTTTGCATTCACAGCTTTAAAGCATCCTGAAGAATCCTGCCAGGAGATTATCTCCTCCATCAGGGTCGGATGCGCCAGCTGGAAGTAGCCCCCAAGTCCACAGTAGACAACTGAAAGCAGAGGACAGCTGTAGCATAAGAAGTCTGGTAGAAACATAAGTAAGTAATGTCCCATTAACGTCAATTTTGGATTACCAAGTCTAGCTTACCTGAGAAAAATCACATTTTTGTATTGCAATAAAGATTGAAGCAAATTCATAAACATTGTCTTGACGCGGTTTAATTTGCAAACGGATGGATTTTGACTCAAGTGTATTTCGTTTGCTAACATTTGAGGCGTAACGAACGTGCCGTATTTGCATACAATTGATTTGTGGAAACTAAAAACACCTGTACATAACCTTACTTATCTCGAGCACGTACAAAGAAAAAATTCTCACAAAAATGGTACGTGATAGAAATTTGGAATATAATACTTGGCAGAGAACGTATTAAGTCTCCTAAATGTTGTTTAGGCGCAAAAACAGTACGGCCTTGGATTCGAGTTACGAAAAAAATGCCATTGTCAGGAAATTCACATCGAATAACGATTCATTCGTTGAGAAAAGCAAGACATGTGTACTTAACAATAACTAATAATTGAAAAAAGTAGAGGCAGAAAAAGGTACCTATATTTACTGATCCAGCTATAAAAAGCAGGACATAAAATGATGTAAACCCAGATAAGGAACTATGCTGTAAAATGATGATAACAGAAAATCTTGCTGGCACTCACTCTGCTCCATTAATAAACTCCGAATATGGGTGGAGAAATTCCTTCTTGGGTAGTTTAGCTCGAATTCAGACAGCACCGAGTAGCAGAGAGTTTCGCTTATTTGATAAACATCCATTCGTGTCAGATTTCTTGTTCGACAGTCACTCTATAAAATCAATTACAATGATAAAGTTGAGCTACTCTTAGAAAAGCCTGATAATAAAACACCTGGCGCGTTAGCAGATTGCGATGTATTCCTCCAAAGAACATTTCCTCGCAAATTTTAGATATAACACAGCCAGCTTTCGTCCCATTGGCCAATTCAGCCAGACAATTTTCGTTTTGCGCCAAGGATATAACTTAAGTAGAGCTATGGACAATCTCAGAGTACTTGTAGGGCTCTCTGATACATACATTGTATTTCCCGTATATGTATTCGCCTTCCATTCAAGCATGGAAAGGAAGCCGAGTTTATGCGACAGTATGTAGTCACTCATAGCGTCGAAGGAATTATTTATCAACGCTGACAATTTACATACACGCTTAATGATGTAAGGTGGCAATAATTCAGTGCGACAAATGTAGCCAATTGAGTCTAAAAGACAAATAGCAAAAAATTACCACGAACCACGTAAAATAGCCAGTCCCAGTAGACTGTCTATAGTGAGGCTTCTGTATTTGTTTCCATAAAACTTCACAGTCTGAGCAAGGGAATCAATACACCTACAAATTTTGTTAGTGTACGTCTCAGAACGAGGAAATGGCCACCCCTGTGTGTACTGCAGGATGTTGGAGAATAATGTAAAAGTCACGAACACATTCACCGAAAGCATTCGCCCATCAGAAGCATCAATGGGCTAGTTGAGGACTACTAACGCCACAGATTGAATATGGGCTCTAGGTCACCTGAGATTAGTATCCACAGCAAACTTTATTTCAATCGCAAAAGTGCTATTAAAGGGATTGTAAAAATAAGTTGCGCCGCTATAAAATTATTTTGTAAAACTAATAGGTTGTGGGGGCGTCTATTGGCTTCCTATTTGTGGCAGTTATTATTTTCTCATAAGAACAATTACCTATATGCGTGTTTTGTAGAGTTACTGGTCCTCAAATTTTGATTGATTTGTTGGATTGACTACTGCTTCCAAAGGCCAAAGTAAAACCATTTTAATTGGTGTACTGTTCACATTAATATTCTGCTAATACCAGGTCGATTCGACACCTTGGGTTCATAAATGCTATCAATGTTAAGATGCAGAAGTGGGTTGCTGAAAGGCATTATATAATGCCAACATCGCTTGGAGGGATAAAAGAATGTAGCACATCTCCACTAGTTGCAATTATGCCAATAATCTGGAAATTATTATCTCTGTTCTTGCCATATTTTCACCTCCATTTTAAACATTTGTACGCACTGGTATTTGTAATGCAGAATCGTAACTTTATAAGTAGATTTAACCATCCTTTCTATGTTGGCTTGTAGCACTCAAGTCTTCATTTAGCTGTGATAAGGCAATGTTGCATAAAGGAACAGGAGCTAGTAACACAAGAAAGAGCTGAGAAGCTACCAGCATGGCTCGATCACCATGCCACAGAGCGAATGTGCAACCTACAGAGACCGAAGTGTCAACGTTATTGATCATACAGTTAAACAAGGTGTCAAATCACTACACCGCTCCTCTCCTCTTCCAGGCATCGTCTTCAGACTCCCCTAGGCTACTATTCTGCACCAGTCACCACAACGCAGTCGGTGCCTTCAAAACCACCCACGAACTAGCAGCACCCCAATTGAATTTTCTCCCAACCTAAAAGGCATTCATACCAGCATCACTGACGCATTTCGGCAACTTGATTGTGTGCCGAGCTCCATCCCATCTGCGAAATGTAATGAGGAAGGGGAGCTGCACCGGTTTCGTACAGTTCGAGACTGGACGACATCCCACAGGGATGGAAATCTCGAATGCTCACCGCTGCTCTTAAGGAAGTTGGCCTTAAAGCGAACACGTTTGATGAAAGGCAAGATTTCAAACGGTGTTACATGGTCAATGATTCACAGCTATTCCGTCTTGTCAATTTGGCCTCATTTTAGCACAGCTCAGCCATTCATTTCCTCTACCCATCCATCTGCAAGGCGTCTATCTGGGTGCCATTTGACTGGTAGAGACGTAGACGACGTATTGCCTGTTCATACAATTACTGTCCTCATTTTAGGTGCCGTAGGTGGCTGCATGGTAAGCTGTTGCAAATGGTTCAAGTGTGGTGTCGTTTTGGTTACTAATAGGAATGGTGCAGAACACAGGTTCAGGGTAATTACTTGTCGAAGGTGGACTAATCAGTTATGCGGCTTCACAGATTCATCCATCTGTGGCAGATACCCTTCTTCTCTCACACTAGTGTTTGTTGTCTAGCCATCGATACGAGGGTAGTTGTTCACTTGGATTGGGTTTGCTTGCCACTGCCATGAATGTCGCATCACAGGTCTCCCCTGAAGTCGCAACAAGCCAAAGTGCCGTGGCAGATCAGATATGACTAGGATAGGGAGGAGCCGAGAGACCACAAGCATGGGCTGGAGGTCGTGTCGCAGAGCGGAAGTAACATTTTCGAGCGCTGACGTGTCTGCATGGTTAGGCCTACAGTTAAATCAAATACCAAGTAGTTAAAGATCTGGTTATTTATTTAAAAAACAGATTGAATTACGGCTGTTTCCGTAAAAGAAAATGTTGATCTATTTTTTTCGATTTCCATGATGGGTATCAACATCTTTTTCTATCTTTCCTATTTTTACTAAACAGCACCTAATACTACATTAACGCAGCTTTTGTCGTCCTACTGCAAATTCTTGTTTTATGACTGTTTAAGAAAAAGTTGCATTCTTTGATAAGTGTGGAAGTTTTATAAACTTTTAAGGCAATAAATTTGTTTTTAGTTTTTACTTGCGGAGTTAAATATCGCCTTCGACCCATTCATCAAGAAACAGTTTTCTTTTCTACTTCAATGACTAACTTTCATGCATTATTTGCTAATACATGAGATTTTTACGCCAGCATTGTACTTCCAGTGGTCGTACTAATGGAGAGTGAACAGTCATATCATGATTGACAGAAATGACTTCTAGGCTAGAGTATTTAAGTTCTCCTTAATTCCAGTACAACGGCAACTACATAGTTAATGTATGTAGAGGTTTTCGTTTTGCGCAAAAATGGTAAGTATCATTTTAAGTTGGCTTACATTCATTTGCTATTAGCCTGCTTAAAAGCCATTTACTTTTTTCAGCGCTTCAGGCTGCATAGGCACCATCCTCTGTCTCAAACGTTCCTCCAAGTGTTGTTGATTTTTTTCCCTGTCTAATGCTCTACTTTATGGATATTTTGCTTACTGTTTAGCGCCTTAAGACGAGAGATTATTAGTCATTGACACCTTACCGCTGTCTCTACTTTTGGTGAGCATTATTTTAAACCAAAAGAGATGAAATGAATGTCTAAATATGGGCTACTCGAAGCCAATTAAAATTGTGATTCGACTTTAAATGAGAAAATTGCTATTTTGACTCCAGTTAGGGAATTTTTCAATAAAGTCAAAATTGTCAACTTTTCCTTGTAAAAGGGGCGGGGAATACAGAGGAAGATGTGTACGAAAGCAAAATTGTTGAATGAAAAATGAACTTGCTTATAAATGATAGAAGGGTTTTATATAAAGTAGGACAGCCAAGATAATGGATAAAGCGTTTTTGAGTATACTGGTGGAGTTGTAAAGGTGATTTTACGTCCTGCCGCAGTATCACTAACACCGTCGGCAATGCACTTGTGTCTCATTGCTCCATCAGACGATAATTGGATTATGAGGGGCTGCGTAAGGTGGTCACATGCCACCCCAAAACTACAGCAAGGAGGTGCAGCAAGCCCACCAATTCGATGGCACTTTCGGCATGTGAGCCGCGGTGAAACTCAATTGGTACCCGAGCTCAAACGAAATCAAATACCCCTACGCTCTTTCATCTAGCAGGTGAAGCTCTTCCATGAGAGCTGCTGTCTGGGCGCTGCCATTGCGGTCATCAATCCAACACTCAGGTATAGAAACATGCCCATATTAGATGTGAGGGAGAATTAACTCTCAGAAGCACAACTTTAAGCCCTATTTGATGAAAAATGGCACTATGCTTCGCAGGAAGACAAAATGAACAAGTTAGTAATTCATGTATGCAAGCGATTCCTCCTCTCAAAGTTGGTTACAAAATCGAAAATCCAAACTGATTAAACTATCTCGTAAATAAGAAGATCGCAATTCTTTCAATGGAATGAGACTCTAGAATTATGAAATAATGCTTAAATACAAATAAGGCGTCAACATGAAAATTGCTAGAAAAGGGATGTAAGTATGGCCCTAAGGTGAACCTTTTCTTAATGATGTTGGTCGTTATAATTTGATCACATTGTAAATAAAAAAAGTAATAAAAGTATACGCTTGTAAGCCGCAAGAAATTAATATTAAGAATCGCTGAAATACCAAGGGATAAAAGCAGGAAATTTGAAAGTGCAGCATTTCACTAACTCTTCGAGACTTAATGTTCAGCACCATTAAACCGTAACTGCTAAACAGTAAGGAGAAAAATGAAGTAACAAACCGACTGACGGAAGCAAGATGTTTGGCCCCAAGTACTGCGATGCCCATACACACATCTTGAAGAACAGTGAATTGTACACGAGAGCAGCAAGAAATGCGAATGGACAATCAGAGCACTTGCAGCAAGATCCCCAACAACAATCATAGCACCATCAGCTTAGTGAGGCCTACAGAAGCAGCAGACTGTGTAAATGCAGAAACAGCACCCAACGCCACAATTTATTGGCCCGCAATTCGAAAGTGAGTGGTGCTCAGCATCTGATTGGTTTATGCACCTGCGTGTTGGCGCCTGCTAATGGATAAAGAGTAAGAGGCGGAGAAAAAAGGTTAGCCAGTGTGCAAAACCAATTATACACTTTATACACACACACATCAAATGCCCTCTACATGTACTCATATAAGTGAGGGCGCTGATCTCTCTGCATCGATTAGTGCCTTCAGCTGCTTGTCTGAAGAAGGAGGAGGCGGAGACGTCGTCTGTGACAATCATCAGAGCGTGGGGTGCGCTTATGGGTGCGTGCTCAAACTGCTAAGGCGCATGAACACGTAAAGTAGTGATTTTCACGTTGAATCACAGTACGGGAAAGGCTGAGAGCGTAGTGACGGATGTTGCTCTGTTTGAGGCGTTTACTAATCGCTGGCATACCGATAGTTGTGGCAGAATGTGAACTAAAAAAATCACTCACACTTAAAATCAGACGTTTATTCATCTTTGGAGAACGGCTGCAGCACGAGTGATTAAGGCAGCGTCGATGACGGACTCTAGCACAAAATTGGCTTTTTTATTTTTGGTAAGGCTTTTACTCTTTCCCAGCAGTAAAACCAGCCAAAGCTTTTAAGATCGCAAGGATTTATTAAAAATTCTTGTCCGGTGAAGGGGAACAGGACACAGCGTTTAAGACTCAAATCCGCTTTTCTGAAGGGAAAGTAGATTTTGCAACCACAGTTAATAATTTCATAATATCAAGTTTTAAATTTGGTTTGCTTTTTACATTGGCCAGCCTTTCTAAGTTTTTTTTTAATGCGTTGCATAAGATACGTCATTAACCACAATCTGAATCGTCACCCTACAAGTGCGAGTTTCTTTTGTCACCCCTACCTCCTTGAATAGGTGTTTTGCACTTTTAAACTAATAATGGCAAAACATTTCGTAAAACAAGCAAAAAGAAAGAGTGCTCATCCCGTATAATTGTCAACTTTTAAGACAATTCTTCGTTGTCTTCCTATCTACTGGACTCTTGGGGTGATGTTACGAAGTCCCACATGAGATATCGGCTAATTCCCCGCCAAAATGGACATGCACGGAATCGTTATGAACTAAATGGTTAAGCAAAGAAGGTTTTAACAAATGCGTCAGTAGAATACAAAAAAATCACACATGAAGTTTAGAAGGAAGGTTCTTTTGCCGTATAATAATGCAAAACCCTGATTTGCGAATGCCTTATGCCAAGATCTGGGGGGCATTTAAACACTTGAATAATAGAACAGGACAAGAATGTCGGAGGAAACTAACTGTACTTTAGGCACACTTATGATGGTCTTTGGATATTCTATTCTTCATTATTAGCGAAATTTTGAAAGCCGAATTATGAACAAAATCTGTTTTGCCTCATAATAAAGTGTCTCTTTTTGGATTGACGATCGGTATGGACAAGTACGAGAGCAAACCGTGTCCTGCATCAGAATGTCAAGATCTTTTCAATCAAACATCTTCAAGGTTTGAAGAGGGAGAAATAAAAACTAATCGCCTTATACTTTGAATGTCTCGACGTGTATTTGGAAGGTAAAAACTTTAAAAGTTAATTTACAAGCGGCCTTGTTAAATTAAAATGCTAGTTTTTATCAAATGTTATAGATTCCAAAAACTGCCCAATATTATTTAAGTAAGGTGGGTTCCCATACGATAACATTCGTAATTCGGCATTCGCAAAGTACAATTTAAATACTTTTTTAAGTTTCGGGGTTGTTTTCTAGTTATCAGCACTTAGTAAGCCAACCGAGCTCCACGAAAAATGCAGCTCTTGCCTGCGGAGGATGGCTGCGACCTCTACTCCATTACAACAGCGCCCCATTGTTGATGAGCTGCGTTTCCTTTTATTCCAAATGACAAGGCATTGGCGAATTTGCGAGCTGCTGAGCTACTTTGAAGACACTTTGGGGCTGTTAAAAGCGCTATTTTACTCCCACAGAAGTTCAATGCAGTGATACCCACGGATAAGATAGCTACGCCTCCAATTTTATCCTCACCCACCCTAACCGCACATGCGGAAATTTTGAGCTTACGAACATTTTAATCTGTAGTGGGTCACAAAAATTCGATGCAAATTCAACGTTTACCTATTTTTGCGTGCAATGCGCGTTTCTGTCCATAGAATCGCACGATCAAGATGGGTAGTTGATGGTGGAATTGATGACTACTTCACTTTACAGAAGGTAGTTTCAAATACCAACCTTAAAGGCCGTGGTCTTTCTACGAAGCAATATTTACGTTTGAATGCCTTTAGAAAATATGTGAAATTCTAATTTTACGCTTCAGTGTTACATACGTTATTACTGAGTCTAATTTGTTTCGAGTTATTTACCCGTAACGCTAATGTATGGGTACATGACTTTAAAGTGTCTTAAACTACCACTATGACTTCGTTGAACACGAAGTGCTAGCACAATCTACGATTTACTTGCTTTGTGGTGATGATTTCTTCCTGGGTGTAGCTCATCCAGTCACAGATACTGTATTCGTTGTGGTCACTGCATCAGTCGCTCGGTGGTAGTTCTGCGTCAAACTACTTCTTAAGCACACCTAGTCATCCAAATGATCACACATTGTTTAGCGAATTGTTTAGTTTACAGGTTTTCGAGTTTATTTGCATTCATTATAAATATTAGAAGCAGGGAAGGACTCGTTTATTTTAGGTATGTTAACAACTTCCCTTTCTTTGTGCTTGGCAACCCAAAGTGTTGTTGGAATGTTTGAATATTACAATATTGCAATAGTACAATCATCCCTCAGTTAAAAGCATTCTGTCATTGTATTTTGAATGTCATTGCTCGCCGTGCAGTCGAGACACAGGGGCAGCATTTTGGACACAAGAATCACTGGCAGCCAGTATTGCATTGACTTAATATTCGCAAATTATTTCAATCACGCAGACGGGGGATAACCGAAGGCTTTATCTGAATTTGACTAGTTTTGTCACAATTCTATATCTATACCTCTCAGGGTCGCCTGCTATTCGAATGTCACTTTCTTGGTGTAGAATCCTGCTTGTGCCCTAGCTGTACCGCTAGTCTTTCAGACCTGCTGCACGTTGATAATGCAGCGACCCTCCGGACTCTTCTATCTTAAGATGCCTTTGGGAATAACTGAGGCGCTATGACTCGCCCAACGCCGGCTAACAAGTTGGAATACAAAAATTTGAGCAATCTGTTTCAGATACATCATTTATTGGGTTGAACTAGCGAAACCTTGGTACACTTTGCGAACTACGCTGGCATGAAGCGTATTATTTAAACTAGCAAACCAACGGTACTAATAGAATGTTTAACCCTCTAATAGGCACATTTGTGAAGATGATGATGCGTAGCCCCCCTTCTCGATTCACTCGCTGATTTAACGCTTTGATAAATCATTAATAATTTCAGTGTTGACATTTTTTTTATTAGCTGTGATTTGCGTGTAATTTTTTATTGAGAGGACTACTTGTCTTCGAAATATAGAGTCTTGCACGTTCAGGGACTAAGTGGTATTGGGTGGGCTTCAATAAAGGCTGACGAAATGCCCCGGTTGTTAAGATAAATTAACGTAGCACATTGAAGGCATTGGGTTACTCTCTTAGACCAAATTGATATTTCGCATGTAGCGTTTGTTGTCTCTTCTATTTTCAATCATAAACGATGTACCGCTTAATTAAGTTGACAAAGACACACCTCAATGAAGCTAGCATTTCAGCTTATTTCGTCATGCAGCATGAAGACATGCGATTGTCAGAGCCGCACTTCTCATAGCATTTCAATCGAGACCAACAGGTGCATTGGTTGCGGAATGATATTTTCAAAAGTCGTGAGCGAGGTTAAAGTTGAGCCCACACCAATTTTGGGGCAAAGGTTAACCTTCACGTTAGGTTATTTGCATTGGAGCAATGGATTAAGTAGTTCTTAATTTTATACAATTTAACATTTGCCCACAAAATACGAAGGTATGGACTCGAAAACTATATCCAATATTCAAGTGAGTTGTAGCAACCCATGACATTCCCAAAGAAAAGACATAATACTAGGGCGGAATATGTATTACTGATGTAGAGAAGGGCTTGGAGACTATTGACATGTCCTGCGGGCCAGGATACCCAGTGGAGGTACAATGGTAGAGCCCTAAGCGCCCTACGAAGAGTTAAACAATCATGAGGCATCACAGTTTGAATAAAAGAATTAATACCAGCTATCCATTACATGTACTGTGTGTAGATTGGTTATTTTTTTTGTAACTTTCTTCGAGCAAACTCAATCTTATGAAGCTTAAATTTTTGCTCCCATTAATTTGACAGGTACCTCTTTGCACGGCATTCTACACTCCTCTCCACTCACTCAAATACTAGACACAGCAGATTAATGACTAGTTTGAATTATTACACTCCACACATCTTACACCTAATTGTATTATTGCGATACTTGTTGACGGATTATAAGCGGTGCTTGTTTAAGTAGTCGCAACTTCTTACCCGCACGGCACATAACGCGGCTCTCTGCTAATACATCTTTAAGTGAAAAAATTTTGGCACTGAAAATTGTGACGTCATTAACATCTCATCAGGTAGCTTCGGCTCCCTCTCACTTTACTGGCTGGCGCCTATAGCTATGGATCCTTAATTCGAACTCCCAGATGTCAGTTGGTGAACCACTTTCCCAAATAAAAATAAATTGGAATTCTCCTACATACCACTAAAAATCAGATTATTTATAAAAGCAACCCATTCAAGCTTCGCTCTTTAATTCTGTGAATACGTTTTGTCGCGCAAGCACTTTCTCGGTGTTTACATGCAGCACATGAACTGTACCTCGAAAAGTCAATGTTGCTTTAGTTTCATGCGTTTCTGGCTCTCAAGAACAAACTTTGTTTTGCAAATTTCTTGCTTGTGCTGAGGTATGAGCAATCAGCGTTTCCACCAAAGCCACACACACACCGTAATACAATGCTACTTAAATCGTCATACTCATGTTGCAGCGTGTTTCGGCATCGGTGTGGAGCTCGTCAACACGCTGCGACAGGGCGTAACTGCACCGTTGGGGTGCAATTAATAACGCTCCACCGGCACGACGAGCATTAGCATGCTTGTGCTTTCAAGCACGTCGTTTAGAGCGCGACCTGGAGGTGTGCCATGAATCACGCCGACAAGTTGAAAAGACCTTTACATCCCGACTCGGCTCTTCCGAACTAAGGTGAACGTCTACTTCAAGTCTGCTTGCTTAAAATCTCTTTTAAAACAATCAAAATAGATCTAATATGCTAGGAAATCCTTTTTACTGACAACCATTTCTATTTTCTGATTGAAATTGACAAATTTTGGATTTGCAATACCGTTTGGTTCTATAAGTATCTGTCCCCTGTTGCTCAGAAGGAACTTTTGCATGTACGAGATTTAAAACTTGCGGCACCCTCTGTTGCCGATGCAAATGACCCGATAGTAATAAATAGTCAAAACAGCCATAAATATCATGGAGAATAATAATATTTACTGGCGATTTGTTAAACTGCCACAAAGCAATTTAATAAGTCTTTGATTTCTGGTACCTTGTGAGGAATATCTCACTAAAATAAATCATAATCGCCTTGTTTAGACAAAATGTAGCTTTCTCCTTTTTCTATTTTACCTTACTTTTTTGTTTCAGAATGTGCATTTAGGAATTGACTGGTAAGTGCTATAAAGTAGGCATCAGGTCAAACTTGCGAATCACATCCTTTGGCAATGATCGATGTGATTGATGAGCTTCAAAACTGAACTCATCCTTCCAATTCATCGTAGGTCTTGAGTGAACTAATTGCAGATTTTATTAACAATGATTTGGTCAGATATCTCACTCTCATTATTTTCACTTCTTACTGTTAATTAAGAAAAGTGGTGCAGTGGTGTCTCCTCTAAGTCGCTTTAGCTAATCACTTAATTGGAAGGGGAGATTACAGTCCCAGTTCAGCCGATAAGCCTTGAGTGGTACTCAGACTACATTGAAGTGAGTAGTGTTCACATACAGAGGCCACCCACGAACGGCTCAGCAATTGCATCACCTCAAGTCACCCAACATAGCAAATGGCAATTGATGGTACAAATTTGGGTCGCGGATTCAGAGCCACCACTCTCTGCTCGTTTGAGCCTCGGGAAGATCTGCAGTGGGAGCGGCCAGGGCTTCATCCACGGTGCTCACATTGTCTACCACTTGCTTGGCTTCCATTGTCCGGTAGTTGCCCTTCTTCAGAGTGAACTTCCGGCAGCATACGATGAGGAGGGCCAGTATGCACAAAGCCAACAGGCTTCCCACAGCTAAAAAGGGAAAAGAAGGACAAGGTTTTGAGATTAATAAGGATTCTGATGAGCATGTGCAAATTCACCAAAGTCATATTTTAAAATGAATTAAATTTGTACAACTAGGCTATTTGTGGATAAATAGAACCATTTCTAGATCTCTCTTATTGTAAACACTAATATTTTTAGCTTTAGGATTCAAGTTTGCCGCAGAATACTCTGACAAAAATGAACATGGATAGCTCGTCCGTTTATAAGGCAAGTTTTCCCATAAGCAGTAGTTCAAAAAAAACCTATTGTTAAACATTGATTTACTTCTGTCTTTAAGTTTCTCTCCATTTCTATGGTTAAAGTCAAAGGGAAGTTTTGCACGTTTTATGAAGGGAAAAAAGTATTTAACCAATCAGCAGCAAAGTAAACAGTTATGAACCATTTAAAGGTTGTTCTCTATTCTATTAAATAGTTCTTAGTCGCTATCAAGAGCGATGGAAATGGGTTATTCAAAACACTATTCATTGACAGAAAACATGATAGATCTACTTACTTCCAAAAATCATACGCTGTCGAGTAAGATCCTCAATCGTGCCAACAAGTGTTAAGTTGGGAGGGAACGGGATGGGCGGGCGAACTTCAACCGGCTCGGGAACTGGCAATATCTCCTCGAAACCACACTTATTTTCCGTCACTGCGCCTACAAATTATGCACGCACTTAGTTATTCTATTCAACCCTGCAGTCATTCAAGTGGCAAATCATGAACTTGCCTGGGGGCTCCACGTACGTATTAGGATTCTTTGGATCCTCAAAGATCATGCGAAGAGGGAAAAGATTATTCCACTGAGCCCCATACATGCAGCCGTCAAAACCACTACTTTGAAGCATAGAATCATTCCTGCCGAGAAAGAGGAATCTAGGCTTGTCCAGTCTCGTGTCCGCTGTCTCTGAGAGAATGGGTCTAAAGTCCTTTACAATTTCCGGATAGTTGTCGACCTACAAACAAGCGGAGCTGTTTCCGTATTTTTTACTCATTCTCTTAAAAGTAGCAACTTGTGATGAAACTCGTTACCTGTAGATGCCACACCTGGCCAATGTGCGTCCGCCAGGCCTTAACTGTGTGATGCTGACCACTAGATAAGTCGACAATGTAGTCGGTGGTCACCTCGAAGCGACCAAAGCCCACATCAAACTCGACGGTAATTCCACCGTTATTGTTCACCCGCACGATGATGAAATTCGTCTTGCCTTCGCCTAACATCTGCATGAGAATCCCTCTCTTGGACTTCGACTTGAAACCCACTGTTATGTACTCCTCCAATGTGCCAAAGCTATCACCCATGCTGGACAAGTCAATTTTCACCATTGGACCATTGCTAAAAGTGCCACCAACCTCTAAATTAGAGAAAATATTTGCTTTTAAAACACATAAATCACCAATTAAGGTCTTAATGCACATAATACCCTATTCACTTCTTTATGCTACTGCTCTGCGTCAAAAAAGGCAATAAAAATTGGTTGATTTGTTACTCCCAGCAAAAATGATTTGTGTCTCCTGGAGACCTATGCTAAATGGTGAATTTGTACTTGGTAGACTTTGGTTGAAGCTTTCTCAACTATGTAATGCTGTAATTATTGGTTGAAGATGTTTCTAAATAAAAAAAAAGCTAAATAAAGCCCACGTTTGATGGAAGGAGTAAAACAAGCAGATTGGTTGTAATGCGATTACGTGGAGTTGGTTTATCCACAAGCTAATTCAATTTCTCAAACCGGGTTTTGTTGAATGCACTGATGTTGATGGCATCTTCTTGCACCATGGTTGAAGCTCTGGCATCGTTTGGTCAGCAGCACCGACGTGGTATTTGACGTTAAAGCAGCTTCGAAAACGACAATAAACAACTCAACTCACTTTGTACGATTGCATATTAAGGTTCCCAAAAAACCTCATTTTCCTTAAAAGAGTTTTCAAAGGTTGTTTTAAAAACACCCCAAAGTCATCGTAACGATTGTAAGGAGGAAATGGGATTTGAAGCATAAAATAAGCCAGATTTTATTCTAAAAACTCTTTACACCTATCAATCTTCAAAAAGTAAACCATTTTTATAAATTAAAACCTATCAGTTAGTCTAGACCTCCTTGTAAAATTAGTTTGAAATTTTCCCTTATTGTCTGGGAATCTAATCCCAATCAAAAAGTGATTTGAAGCTTTTAAAATCCACTTCTCAAATAACTCATATCTGTGTAACTGATAGCATTTGCGCCCGATATTGAAGGAAAACGTCAACAGTAAAATGTACGATAATGCTAACGATGCTTTGCCATTACCATAGGTGAGAGTGTAACTGGGTAAAAACAGGCTGTTCCCAACACTATCGACGGCTAATGTGTCTTAAAGTTGTGGTAACTGACAAGGCCCTAAATAGGGATCTGCTGTGACTCCTATGGTTGCACACACTGACCTCGACCACAGATGAATCCGCGAAAAGGCGTGAGTCCACACTCGCAGTAGTAGTGGGAGTAGAATTCATTGCACACTCCGCGATTGAGGCAAGGCTTCGTGTCACACTTCGGTTGGCAACCAGGTCGCACTCCATAAGTCGTCTCCCCCCTCTCAACGATTCCACGAATATCCTGAATCACTCCGTTCACCAGGACGTTCGATATGCACCCGACGTACCCATCAGTAAAGGCCTGAATCATTTCAACTATTTAGTTGTTGATATAGTTGCTACTTAATACTAATTCAGTAGACACAACACTGTTACCTGTGTGGTCCCAACGAAGAGTGGCTGGTCAAAGTTGAACATGAGGAAAGAGCGCTCATGCGGCTCAACGAGCACTTTGGCGGGATTTGTGTCGACAATGAGTCGTGCCTCCTTCCGATTGCGCTCCAATCGGACTACATGCCATTGGTTGTTGTTGAGCCAATAAGCTGTAGTTACTTCGAGAACTTGCAGGCCATTGCCAACGTTGAAGGCAAAGCGGAAAGCAATCCCGCCTATGTGATTAAAAACGAAGACCACCACATTGCAATAAACTGACGTATATCTATTTTGGTTTATATTCTTTTACAATAAAATCCCACTTTAACATAATCGCCTTGTCTATACTTCATCAATAATGATGCTAACTAGAAAAAACAGCAGTTGGTTCGCCTGAATGCTTATTGTACCACCCTAGTAAAATACCAATGTTAATTCCCACTGTTCCTTACTTTTTGGCACTTAATCCACTACATTGTTTCTTAGGTAAAGGAATAAAGAAAATAGATGAAAAAGAAAGGGAGCTTACTCCTGATCCGCAGCTCAAAAAAGTGACCCGACTTTCTGCCTACATTTTGCATTAGCACGGCGTCCTTAATGGTGGTTTTAAAGAGGAAGCTCATGTCAAACTCATACTCGGCGAAGATAGATGGCAGTTCGAGGTTAGCGTCTAATTTAACGAATGTAACGGTGTTGTCAAAGAAGCGGTCTCCGTTGCAACGCATATCATTGATGCTGTACTCCGCTCGCTTCTGATCCGCCAGAGTGCCAGTGTCACCAAAGCGCACCTCCCAGACGGGCAAATCCTCCTGTAACATCAAGAAATAAACCAGGCGCGTTTGCTTTCAAGAGAACGCATGCCTAGACGAGTACTTGTCGCTGTACAACTATCTCGCGTTACAATCCTCCAGACGCAAGAGATGTGATGTAATGAATGTGATGGAATATTATTCGACATAAATCAGTAAACAGTATCACCGGTTTAATGTCGATTTAACTATTGTGAAGCGGAGGGGGTTGCATGATAAGTACAGGTATATGCCACAGTTTAGGGAATCGACAGCTACTGTAGAAATTTAAATGGTTTTATCATTAACGCAAAGCAAAAATGCTGCTATGATGGAGTAGTTGAGCCATTAGGACATTCAGAAGTGACGTGGCATCTGTTTAATTGCATATTCAACCACGCTGAACTTCTCATTCTCCACAGATTGCACTTCCGCTTGGGTGTATGGTCCTCAAGGTATGCCTTTATCCTCCAAGTCCATTTGTACGCTAATCGGCACTGCTGATAATCAGTAGGCCTTATAATTGCTTCAGAAAAGGCCCGGAGTACCTCGATTATAGTCTATACGTTGATTATTCTATCTAAACATAAAAGAAGATCCTTAAAATAACATAGTTGTAAATTTTGTGCAATTTCACGGATATAATAAGAAATCGCCATAGTCACTACAAAATGAATTTCGTTGAGTCCCAAGACATAAGACGTCAGGAAGAACCAACTTACATGTTCAACCGGGACGAAGTTTAAAAGCGCCGACTAAAGAAATGGCAATCAGCAGTAAATTTTCCTCTTAATGATTGCTTTGAAAAGACGGATCTTTCTTGGTCCTGATAGAATAAAGGATTTATCAAGAGTCTTTTTTGACATCAAATATGCTCATCTCACAAAATGAGCAATGCGAAAAACAGCGATGCAAAACGCTTCAAGAAATAAAAAAAGATTTTTTAGAAAAGGCTTGAACTTCTATGTATGTAGAATCGATAAAAAGGCCACTCCTTCTAACCTTTTCCAACATTGTCTTGCTCAAAAATGGTGTTAGAGGCAAGTAGAGGGGAGTGAGAAGCTAATGCATGGAATAGAAGAGTATGGAAGTCATCACAAAAAAATATGACAGCAGCTTTCATGTAAAAAGAACATCTTCTCGCTAAAAGAAACATATGAAAATTATTGATGGGACAATAATTCTAACGACAAAATAATGAAGCGAAAATATTTTTCACTTCTAGAATTACCACTAAATACACAAAAACATGAAAGGAAGATTATGGAATAATTCATTACCAGCTGTACAGAGAAGAGAAGTGGTAGCAATTGAAGGAAGAATGAAAAGTTGTCCAACCACTTTTGGAGCTACTAAGTACCCTCACCAATATAGGAGGAAGGTTTGGCCATCAGCACCCTAAAATGGCGTAGTAGAAAGAGGGGGGAAGGAGAAAGGAAGAAGGGGGAAAAAGAATCCGAGTAAAGAAATAAATATAGGGAACAGTGGTGTTGCAAAGAGGGATGGATGAATTTATACCAAGAAGAACTGATCGGGAACAAAATTTCATGCCATTAAATGGCTTTCTATCAAGAAAATAAAGCTACACCTTTGAGTTCTCACAGAAAAAGAGTAGCAAGAGGAAGGTGCGAAGGAATGCATAGGGGAAGACAAAAAGGAGGAGCTAGAGGATTATAAATTCAAGGCTGATTACAATGCTAAACTAATGAAGAAAGGAAAGCTCCAACTTTATGAATGTTATTAGGGGGAAGGAAGGAGGGGATGAAGGGGCAACGGGAGAAGGACAGTAATGGAAGAGAATAAATGAGGCAACACCACCACTTCAACCCGAAACCTAGGAAGAAAGGAAGCTGAAACTAAGAACTTGCATAATAGTCGAAAGTAAGGAGAGGAGAAAAGGAGGAACGGAAGATAGGACATACTTTGAATGTGAGAAGCCCAGTGTCGACAAGAGGCGGGGCGTCGGAGCCGTCGCCGTCGCAGTTGCAGGTGAGAGAGTTGCCGGTGCAGGTGCCATGTACTCCACATTCACACATCTTCAGCCCTGGTACACCGCCGCCCCAGTAGTACCGCGGCCGACCCGTCCTACCCACCCACCAGCCCCATGTCAATTCCGTCCCGTCCCCAAAGCCTAAGCAAAAAAATGCACAATCATCCTCCGCTCTCATAGACCACCTCAAACTGTGTGCATTCAGCAGCTTGGCCTCTGGCTCATTCGTTATACTAGTTTACATCGTAAATTAGAGCACTAAACCTAACTTTAAATTGCGCAACTTTTCGGTTAAACTTCATCTCAGTCCCTTAATTTTATGGAAAACGCAATGTGTTTTTGAAGAGTGCTAACATAAGTGACCCAAATACTATTTTTCTATTTATTTAAGATTATTTTCATACTTTCTTTCAAAGCTAGGCCTCCTTATGCAGGAAAGCTCCCCGGCCTTCATCAAACAATGCAAAGATCGGACAAACCAACCTTACCCTGTGGTTTCGCCAGGAGCTTAGCATTCCAGCACCTATATGCAACAGACTGTTCACAGTAGACGGCTCGACGTGTTAGCTCTGATAGGACAGCCCTTGAAGCTCTCCCATAGTTTAGCGTTCTGCTGTACGACCCAGGATTCTGAAATCCATCCACTGATATGAATTTCACATCCGTATGTTCAATGCGTGTTTCCGGACTCCCTCTATCTGCAAAACACGCAATGTACTACTTCTTCCGGAAGTGTAATCAGGAGATCAAGAAAGTGAACTTTACCAGTGAAGTCACACAGCACGGTGATTGGATCCAGAACACCAGAACCATCTAAATCGATTATGACACGCAGCTGCGGCGCCACCTGACCGTAGAACAAGCCAACTTCCGAGCAGGAGGTGAAGTATTCGCTCTGATGACATACGGCACCCGAGTATCCAGTGTTAGTGCAGTCACAGAAGAATGTCTCACCATTCTGCGTGCAGGGAGCCTCGTGCTTACATGGATTTGGGCTGCAGCGATCGGTGATGAGGCAACTTCCGTTTACTATTTCGTTGGAGCGACTCTCGGGGTCAAGTTTGGACCAGACCACATCCTGCGCGTTCACACTGATCTGTCGCATACAGCCCTGGAAGCTGAACCGTTGTGGACGGCCGCCGCCAATGTAGAAAATCCTTTCGAAGTGAAGCTGGAGGCACAAGTTTAGACTAGTTCCTATATCTTGCTCCATGCAACTATGATGCAAAATACTACTGATTAGTAGGATTAGTGTCTATTAATATTCAATAGTTATTACGTACTTACAGTGAAATGAATAAATGGTATCAAAAACCCATAAAATATTTCTAAATGATACTTTGTTAAAAACGTGATAATTCATGTAAAACGTCTTTTCAGTTAGTACGTCTCTTTTAATCACTATTTTAAATTCCATGCTAAATCAACACTATATTTTTACCTCTACTTTCACTTCCTCACTACGAGCCACGTACGACAGGCGATGTATTCAACCAATTTTATTTGGCTTACCGGTTCCAAAAACGTCTGCTGTGTAGTATATTCACGTCCATCAACCACAGTGCGAACCGAGGTCTGGCTCATCTCGAAGTACACCGAGTGCCACAGTCCATCAGCAAATGTTCCGTTGAACGCTGCCGAATCCTCGTTTGGCATTGTGTAGCGGATCGGATTCACCCCTGGCAGAATTATCTCTACCATTAGATGACCGTATACATCTTCCATCTCGAACTGCAAGGAACATCAATCCAATACAGCACACATGCCAGTTTACCGCATATCTTTATTCATCTGACTATACGAATATGACTATACCTACCGAGATAAAATTCTTATCATTGTCCACGGTATGATAGAACAGTACTCCACCTTTGTTGAAGGTGCGAAAGCTCATTGAAAAGGTCACCTTGCTGGTTCCCCCACTTCGTTCGATCTTAATAAAAACCAGAGACTGCTCAATTCGAGGAAACGTGATAACTGTGGGGTCTGCAGTTGGTGGTGGGCAGTCCTGCAACAACACACCATTGCCACCAATTGCAAATCCACTAATGTTGAGCTGCTGAGTAGTGGTTGGGGGTCCCCACCAGAGCAAGGGGTCCCTCGGTGGGTAACCGAGAGCGTCTAACCAATCCACCCTCGACCAGATTTCCTCTGTCATGATGAGCCCTGGTTTCGAACGCAAGGTGTCACGGATAACCTGCACCCCATTGAAATTGAACTCCTCAATGCAGCCGGCAAAGTTCTCCGTCACGGTGACACTGCGCTTGTTGGAGAAACTAGGCACACCGCCGATATACACCTGCATTACTAAGACATCTATATTTGTTTTATGCTAACCTTTCTGTTCATATCCATATGCATGAAGATGGAAGATAGGTTACGCCAGATCGAAATACCATCCACGGAAATGTTGAGGTTTTTTCCCGTTCTAATGATAGAGACGTCATGCCATTGCTCATCGTCTAGTAGACTCCCTGCTACTACGACGTTTCCCATCCTTTCTGTTGCCCAAGGATAGGTCCCAAGACCCATGGAAACCTGGAGACGACCTCTAAAGAAATAGATTTGATGCAATTATTTACGGCGGATAGACAGTTTTTCCTACCGGAATAGTTCAACTGCAAAGTAGTCATTCTGACTGTCGTCACCGTAGAATATTAGACCATTGACTTTGGGCGTTCTAAAGCGAAATTTTAACAGATCGACTGCAGTTTGCGTTTCCCTTCCTGGTTGATCAAGAAGCATCTCAATCCAAGTTTGTCCATCAAAGCGAACGGTGAATGGATCTAATAATAAAGAGTTGAGTGGAATATATCGTGAGTGACTTTAACTACGTTCAGTCGACAAGGTAAACTGCTATTTTGACTTTTAACCTCTAAAAAAACCACTGCACTTGAGTTTCATAATCCAACGAAATCTGCTTAATGTTTAGCAACTGCCGATCCCTACGAATGACCAAAAAATAACGACTAGGAGCATTTGTAACTTAGTTTGGTTTTTACTTCGTTCACTGCAAGAATTGTAAGCATATAAAATCGGGAAAGAACTAAATGTGTGCCGACAGGATGAATATCAAACAGGGAAGCTATGAAACATACAATATGGGGTGTTGCTACTCACGATATTCGCATCCAAAAAGCTCCATACGAAGGGCTATGAGTCCATTCCAGCGCTGGGGATTGAGTCTTACGTATCTAGCCACAATAGGTTGGGAAAAATTCACCAATTTCACTGTATTGTCATCCGTGTTTCCATCAAACAACTATTTTTTTCTAATTAGTTGATAATACTCACCTGTGGTTCCCCAAGGGAATCTTTAACGACTGCCCACTGTACAGGTACATCCATGTCCGAGTAAAAAATATAGTAGTCCTGGACCCATTCCCTTGCACCTTGACGTCCTTGAGTCGCTACTGAGGTTACGATTGTCCTTTTGCGAAGATCAATTTGAATCCACTGCTTGTCGTTGTTGTTTCTTGCTACCCATGCACCTGCACCCTCTTAACATAGGTCCGGGTTTGTTTTGAATAACGTGAAACTTACGGGCAGCGGGATCATAAAAAAAGGCTAAACACATCAAGTATTACAATCTTTACCCTCGGATATATGTAGTCGACCGTAATAAGGCATAGTCTGCGAAGAAAACCAGGAGGACGCAGTAATTTGCTCGTTCAAAATGCCGATATAGCGGTTAGTCATGCCAAGTGGTACAACTGGATAAAATATACACTCCTCTAAAGTTCCATAATTAAAACAGAGTGCCTCGTACGCAGTTTTACAAAGGCGAAGAGGTGAAATAAAATGGGAAAAATGGTAAAAATTGGCATGAGTGCAAGGACAACGAAGATATTCAAATGCAGCGGTGACAACATCCTTTCGATCTGTTTGTCTGCTTAAACAAGAACCTTATGTCCTAAAAACAGTGTAAAATACGGTGAGCATGTGTTTGCGACTTTTAAATGGTAAAAAGACATTAGTTTCAAAGGTGACTGTTTTTTTGCTAATAGTGCTAATAATAATGTTTTGTTAAGTCATTTTACCAAGAAACAATTAAAAATGACTTGTTTTGATTTCGTTTAACTTTCTTTCAAATACTTTCAAATGCTTTGCGTGTTTGGCTACAAATTTGTTTCCGAGATCTCCCACTGACTTCTTCTCCTAATTCCTTAAGTGACACGAATACACTTGTGTAGTGCCCGAAGATTTTCCTAAAGAACATGTATTTGACATTTTTATGAACCAAATTTTATCATCAATTTTAGTTGTGATTAACGCAAGAATTTCTTGACATTTTAACAAACCATATCAGCATAGACGATTTTTTTTAAGGCGTAGAGAGGTTGAGTCTATGGGCATGGCCGCAGAGCTAAAGTATAGCAATATTGTAATGCAGTGGCGGTTCATCCCTCGGTATTGGTAAGGCGCCACTTTTGAAATTTTGAATTTGCCTTCTTTGACCTCACTAGGTGGGCTGGCCTTCGAGCCGTGCCATTTGCCCAAACATCTCTGAGTTGAAAATATTGTGTCGTCTTTCGTCTTCAGCGAAGTCTCGGGATGCTACAATATAGACTCAAAAGGCCACGGTTTAACGAAAGTAAAAAAAGTAATTCAAGCCCACATCTAACTTCCTTTATTTAGGTATTTATAAAGTTCCCGTTTAATTTGACTAGCTTTTCCAAACTTTAGAGTTCCGATGGAAATTTTGTCAAACCCTCTGTTGCCGAGTTTGTCGCTTTTATTTTTCAATTTCCTGTCCAATTCGAAATTATGTCTGAACAACTAAGAATCATTGATTACCCCGATTCCTGAACAAATTTACCATGGTCCGGCAGTTGGATGGAAAGGAGCTCTTAGGAGGCGCATACCTCCTTACTTATTAGGGAATTTAAGTCTCCACGTCAATGCACCTCAGTGTATATTTCAAATATTCTAACTCGTATATTTGTTTGCCGTGTTTTGGAATGATGATGGACTCCTTGTCACTCTTACATGTCCTAACTTTTTTTCTTTAAAACGTTCTTTTATTTCAAAGGGTTTGTCCAAACGCCCGTAATTGTGTATATTACCGATAGAATAGCAGCCATAAGTCGATTACAAACATTTTCAAATTTAACCAATATAATCAAGGTCGTCTTAATTTTCGGTACATGTGGCTCAAATTTAGTGGTCTTTGCTTTCTAGCAGAAGCTGTACATGGTTTCCTTGACTGGCATGCGTGTAAATGGCAGTGATTTTCCCTAGCAGGCTTTGAATGAAACTTGACAATCTCATCCCCTTGTTCATACACACAATAAAATTATCGAATTCGCTGTATAATTTAACATTTTTCATTGAAACCTAAATAAAAGTACTTTTTTGTTTTGCGAAGACTATAAATGAACAGGTCATACCGTTTCAATGCTACGCACCGTTGACATCTCCAGCCTTCCAGCTCTTCCTTTAGAACCACTTTTTATAAAATGTTAGAGAAATATTTTTACAAGCGGTAGTTAATTTCGTCGTTGTGCCGCTTCCTAGCCTCATTGAGAAATAAAGGTCTTAAAGGTCATTCTTTCCCTAATTCTCTTAAGAATGGCAGGCATGCTTTTAAATGGTTAAGCAAAAGCATAGCTTTATTGCAATATACCAAGGAGACCCGTTATCTTCCCTTTCAATCAAGAAGGGATTTAACAATGTTACTCCATACCTTTTTCGTTATTACTTTCACTCATCCCATCTTTTGTTTCAATGTAACTCACTGTCTCCTCTTGGTTATGAGCAATTAGGAATAAGCTCATCCAACCACGCTCCTTCCCCCTCCTCGGGAAAGAAGACTGTCTCTGGGTGGTGGATGGGTTTGGCTTCTTTGACAAGTGTTTTACTGGAATCAATCAACACAAACGCGCGCACACATGCGTACCCCATTAGTCTCCTCTTAATTGGTTCTCTTAAGTCTGTGCGTTATCGCCAGCCGATCTCTCCCGGTGAGTGAGTAGCAGGAGAAGGAGGAGGAATCACAGAAGACAGAATGTATGTCACCTTGACTAAGGGGGATGCTAATATGTCCTTCCATCGCACTTTGGCTCTGTCAGAGAGGCTAAAGCTTGGTGATGGCAATTTGGAGGTGGCTGTTAGATCGCGGAGTGTTGTGTTGCACAGCCAGCTGGGGTGAGGAGATAGACGCCAGATAAGGCTGAGTGGTACGAAAAGGTAAGGGTGGTGCGGATGAGAGAGGGTGCTTCTTGGACAAGCAAAAAAATTTGGTTAATGGACTAAAGTAACCTTCCCACTTTCTTTCTCATGCCCACACAACTACGTAAATAAATTTTGTGGGAAGGAAATTATTGCGAATAAATGTGCTTACCCAAGATAAACACTTTGTTTTAAATTGAACGGCTTTTATTCAAGAAAAGCACTTACCATTTGATCATCTGCGGAGGCTGCAATTGACTTTAGGCTTGATTACAATTACTGATCTTAAAATTGCCTTCAAATTATCACACTTAAATTGGTACTTTCCCAATTGTTAAATTACCTATTTAAACAATTTAACTCGAATTCTGTTGATGGACAGGTTTTGGCAAAAAATCGACCTCTCCGTTAACTGCACATAGGCCGATGTAACTATTTTGGAAAGTGGAAAGCCTCGTAGGCTAAACTGGTGTAGAATGTCCGTGAAACCAAGACACTCAGACTGTTTTAGGTGTTAAAGAACATGCTTTACGAATTGACTGTGCTTTACGCTAAAGAATATTGCATTAATAATTTGGTTTATTGGGTGGCTGCGCTGTCCGTTTGTAACTCTTAAAACTTGCAGACTCTTATGGTGACTTGATGTCATTAGACCGTTTGATGGATTTTCAGCCATTAATACTAGTCTGCACACAATATTAAATGATGTACCCGGTTTTGTCAAGCCATTCATTGAGGAGCTTAAGCAATTTTTTAAAGGTGCCTCATATATATTCCCGAGTTTGGAGGACGTAGATTGACGGAAGGCTTGTAACGTTACAAGTCTGGCAAGTTGTAAGATTTTGTGACTAACCCTATTAGACGGCACAAAATGAAATCAAGACCAGCGACGAAGTAGGGTAACCGGTGTGGAAGGTGCAAAACGAGAACTAGATGTCTGCAAAAAACACTACTCAAAGGAAGCAAACACATGCATCCTAAAGTACATTAAGTTGAAAATATTATAATAACATTTAAACCATGAGTACCCTAAAGCCATTCTTCTTACTTTGAAATCACAGTAGTACTATTTGGACCATATTTTTGCCCCCTCCCCATGCATCCGTCCAGGCGTAAATGCATTAGTAAACTTTCTTACGTTCAAGTGGTTTCAGTGCTATCTGTGATGGAACTACTTCAGGCACTGCGTTTATGTAGCCATAGCAACAGCCAGAAGTGGACAAGACAACGTTCAGTGGCTTTATGGCACTTTGACGAGCATTGATCATCTTAAAGGTAAGCTGGGAAATAAAAATCGCCAGTATCCTCAATGGTAGCCACTAATGCATCGCAAGGGGAGAGGGACAAGAAGGGCAACTGGTCAATTACGCAATTTTGTATAAGCAAGCTGTGGGTGGCCATTACTGTTCAGATTCAAATTTGAGGCTTCCCAAAGAACAGATTAGCTATGCAACTGTGTCATCTGCTCCATTCTTTTCTAATGGCGTACCCTCTAATTAATTGGTGTTTTTGTAGTTGCTGTGTTAAAATTGAATCAAATCTTATGGCGGATATTTATCAGCCTGATCCTCCCGAAAAAAATTAAAAATATACTTGCTTACGAGCCATAATTTTTATAACTATTATTTGACTTAATTTAAATTTAAAATTATTTGCTCATAATAGGAGAAGATGTTCCCCTCCTCAAACCCTGCGCTTTTTGTGCATGGAGATGGTGGAACGCGGATACGCGAGAAACATTAAACTTGTGTGCTTACTATTCATCGTAGTAAAAAAAGCTTCGCTTCAAACTAGCAATCATTTCGGTATTTTGTAGACGTGCATATCCGGTCAATTCATGCACCTCCTTTATCCTTAAGTCCTCCATCCTTAATGTAAATTCAGTCATCTTAGAGGGGGTGATTACGTAACAGTGGAAACAGGTACTTCGTCGTCCCTTCCTTTAGTTCTATCCATCAAACCTGACTGTTACGTTGCTATTGCCCGCCTGGATACTAGCTTTCTTCCACAGGACTAAGCAGCAATTTTTAAAACTAGCATAAAATGGCATTCAATGTTTAAAGCAAGTTGTCATGCATGGTGGAATATTTTGGTTTTACTTTTAATAAGTATTAGCCATTAATAGGCGCATCTCATTTCTTGTACTCCAACACATAGTGTTCCACAATTCTTCCTTAAAAGCGTACTACTTTAACATTCCAGGGTTATTTTATCAATGGCTTTCAGCATGGCAAAAAACAAGCACATTTTCGCCAATTTTTCTTTTTAATGCTTAGGCCTTTTGATGTCGTAATCATTCTTGCCTACATCTTTTATAGCTTATGCTTTACAGTGAATACCTCCAAAGGGCGCTTAAAAAACCGGAAAGCATCTCTTTTTACACAGCCAACTCCTTAAAAACTATCTGCCTGCATTTTTGACTGTTTTAATAAACGAATAAAGGACTTCGTAACGTAATTCTTACCTTCAAAACCTGAAAGTACTGTGCTGGTTTATTTTCAATTCCAGTTTCTTCTTTCATATAACCACACCTGGCCTGCCCAAATATGAACTGCTGCCTTTTAGGACAAATATAATGTGTGTGCTTGCCTAGTCTTTGAGGGAAATTGGCATTAAATGACTGGCTGGCCGGTGCTATATGGTCAAATTAAGCCTGCCTTTCATATTCGGAGGGGAGTAAATACCTTTGCGTTTTCAATAACTCAACAATGGTGGTCCTTTTCAACTATGAAAACGTCATAATCCGTAACACGATCATTTACTTTTCAAGCAAAATTTATGAACCTAGTAACACTAATCACATTTTCAGCTATTAAGTTATGATGGTTTTTAATTATTTTGTGTTTATTAAATGCACATATTTAAAGGTTTGAAACTTCAAGGAGAGCATACGTGCGGCGAATTACTTATCTTGACGGTGGATCTGATTCCAATCCTGCTTACCCAACCTCGCAGGTGGAATCGTTTGTATGGAGCAGTAAACCACATCCGATTATCGCGGAAATCGCCCTACCGCTACTATCAGCCAATCAAATCACAGACAAGCATCTGATTGGTCAGCCACCCTCAAACCGTCGCAGTGAGACGAGATTTATCACACGCGATAAGACGCGCCAATCAACGCGAGTACGCGCAGCCGCACGCACGCAGCAGGACGAATTTGCGTTCTTGCCCACGTAAAATAATGGTATCACTCGCCACCTCGTAATAGTGCAGTTAACAATCTTTTCCAACAGACCCAGCTCTAAAGCAGCAGCATAGTGGAATCAACTTGACGCACACCCACACGCACGAGGAACAAAAACTCCCATCCCTGATTTCTATCAGTCGCCGTGTCTGCGTGTGCGCGTATCTACCTCACTCTACCTGCTAGTGAGCGGCACGCTAATTCTCCTCCGAGATAATACACCTCTTGACTGGGTGAGCTAGTGTTATCGCCACTGGTTCATCTCAACTCGTCCGCGCGAGTGTAAATACAATGCAAGCCCCTCACCTACTTTCTGCCTTCTGCTATTGTAGCTGCTACTATCCTGCGCGAAAGGCCTTATCAGATTTGCGCTCGGCACGGCCAGAAAGGAGAGCGTGAGTGAGTGGATTTACCACTAATTTGTGCCTCGATCTGATCCGCCCTCTGATATCGCCTCCCTGATTGTAAGCCGCCTTGGTGAGTACTCCCTTCTTTTGTTCTGATTAACTACTGCTGCTAAAAAGAAACTTGGAAAGATACAATGTAAACAAGTTTTTTTCGCTTACTTTATTCTTGATCAATAAGCATATAGTTCGGACTGAAAGTAGACCCGGATTATGGATTTTGAACGTTTTTTAGGTAAATTATACTGGAACTCCTTTTAAGCAGCATTCTTTGATCGACGTAATTAGCAATATTTTTAAGAACGGTTAGTCGTAGCGTCCGTGCTGTACAGCGGATGGTAATTATTCGTGACTGCGAATGGAAGATCCAGAGACGTGTATGGACCAAAGATAATGGGGAACTGATGCTAATTTACGTGTAATTTCTTCCATCACGTTAAAAGAACTGCTTTTTGTACGTATACAATCCGTTTTTTATCATTCAGATCTAAACAGACTTGACAGAACTAGTTAGTAAAAGCAGACGACTTCTTAATGTTGAACCACGATTTCACATCTTGCTTTAGCAGTATCTCATATGCGGTAAAGTGAAATTATCTCAGATGTTTTTTGTTTGTAGTTCGCATTACACCTTCACATTAGTGAGCTATACGTTTAGTTAGAAGTGACTCTGCATATAAATTGTGGAGACGTAAATCACCAGCGGAAGGTACATTGCTAAAGGATTCCGCGGTCCTTAACTCACTGCAGATGTAACGCTAACTTCTGTCCAAGACAGAGTTAAGGTAGCCTGTCCGTGAACGGGAAGTTTGGATCAACGTGTCAGTTACTCGCACGCTTCACAAGTTTTGTAGGCCTTGATTTCAAGCCTGTCACTCACATTAGCACTGATAGCATCTCTTCTTTCGACGTGAGCTAATGTCCAGTATCCTTATCCCAGATTTATCACATTTCTTCTGTTAAGTAAAGTAGATGACACTAAGATGATACTTACTGTTAATGATTAATCTTGAAAAAAATTTCGTTTAACTTCACTCATATTCATTGTTAGTTCTGTTTTTTGCATAATCTAATTTCTGTAGCATTACTTAAGAAGCATGACGTAGCTAACTCAAATCAATTCTAAGCCATACCCCAATGGGCTTTTGTGCCAAATTCTTTAAAAGCATTTATTGTTTCAGTTTGACTTAATTGCTAAAATTTGGGTACTTTCAACTTTTAAAATACAAATTAGACTTGATACAAAAAGGCTGGATTCCTTTTTGATGTCCCTAAATTTTTGGTGACATCTATTTCAATTTGAGATATTTCCTTTTATTGGTACGTTGATTGCACTAAAGTGGGATCATCAAAGTAGGTGTTGGAAAATAAGGGCTTTCTGCGTCGCATCTTGAATTTATCGATTTAACAGTGACCTGAACCGGAAAATGCCCACTGGCAAAATAAGGGGAGAACCACGTGAAAAGTGTTCACGGTTCCTCCTTCGGGGGTCTATAATTATCTTCCTTTAAGCAAATTTGTGACCACTTAACATGTTGTAATTTACATAATGGGCGTCGTTTCCATCCAGCTTTCCTTAACTTTTAAAGTCGTTCTTCCTGGACAAAGTGTGTCTAATTTTCCTGCGATAAAGACGAGGCTTCAAATTTCACCGTTCTTTTTTACGGTCTACGTCTATCATTTTAGTGGTAAGGCTAGCTCTTTAAATCATGACATTTTATTGTTCTCATCCGTATTTAAACGCTTAATGTGTTTTAAGCACGCATTTTATCAAATTCATCTCAGATATTTAAGAAAGCATGATTAGGCTTTCATTCATTATTGGAATGACATGAAACGTTAAAGAGCTTTTAAACCATTACAGATTTGTAAATCAGACACAACCAAAGACTACTTGTCTGCTATCAATTTTCGGACAATTTCTTTGGTAAAAAAAATGCACATATTAATTACCCCATACAGGAAACCCTATTTGATTTTTGGGGAAAGGCAGTGCTCTACCCCCCTTTAACCGCAAACGGCGCCCTCGTTTGTAGTGCCTCCCATTGTACACTCGTCTCCCCCCTCCGTTCCCCTTATCATTCCTTGTCCGTCACAGTGGCAGTGCCTGCTCAATACAAAAGTGCCATCAACACCACCATTATTTTGCCCACCGCATGGAAAATCGAATTTGAATAGTAGAGAGGAGGGGTGGGATAGAAAAAAAGCCCCCCTCCCAAAGATGTGTACGCGTATGTGGTAAGGAGCTGTTTGCGCCTATATGGAATCCCTTTTCCCAACCCCATCTCCCCTCTCCTACTATACCACGATTTTGAAGTCTGATAAACGCTCAGCCACGTGTGCACAATGTAAAATGGTCGTCTAAGGGTGCCTATTAGTGTGGATGCATGAGTTGGGGTGGCAGTGGCGGCCGCAGTGGTGAATTGCGTGGTAGGCGGAGAAGAGGGTAGAAAAGAGGGGTGAGGTGAGGCGAATGCTCGAACAGCTCATGCGCAAACTCATAATGGGAAAGCAAACTCATCGATGCTATCGGTCTAGGAATGAGCTTTTAAAATCACCCTCTTATCTGCACACAAAAATCAGACTGCTTTACTAAAGATGACAACGCGGAAAATCGAAATGCTGAAATGATTGGTGCTATTTGCTGACCAAGGAAAGCGCACTCACCGCCTTTAGAAATCAGGTCTTCTACCACTTCAAACCCTTCAAAAAATGGCATATACTAGACATACTTACATTTGACAACTTCACTTAACAAGATGATTGGTTATAGAGGGTTTAAATCAACATTTTGAAATATAGTGTAGACTGAGATCTACATTTTTTGTCCAATTCAGGGCAAATTAATCCGCTGATGAATTAAAAGCGAGAGGAATTACGATAAGGGAAGAATTATTCAGTTCGTTCGCTCCCTCATTCTGTGTTGTGCGCAGCGCTGCCACTGCTACTCTTACCATTATCTCTACCACAAAATCGCTCCCTCCTGTCCAAGAGCTTCGTGCACGTGCGCACCCGTGCGTGTGTGTGTGCGTGCCCGCGTCGCGAGCGTATCAGGTGCGTGCGCATTCACGAGATGCGCCCATCTCCACCGACGTTAACGATTGGGATACCTGAACTGGTTGAATAATGAGGTCTTCACAGCCGAACTATTGATAGCCCTGATGACTGCCTTTTGTTTTTATTGTAGTTGCCATCATTGACAGCAGAGAGCTTCTAATTACACTACCAAAGTAGCGAAATATGGGCTCAGATACTTGGAATTATTTAGCACCTATCAAAAGTGACTTGTGAGTGTGCCAAATTGCCAAATTAGCTCAAATTATTGCAAGAGTTGTACAGCGGCTATAAGTTGATAGCGGATTCTTCATATTCAAACTAGGTTTATGGATTCGTTTGCATTTTTTCATCCTCTGGTGATGTTGAGTCGGGTTTTTCATGCGGCCAACGTAAAACCAAAGCTTTAGAGAAAAGTTTTAATCTGACACAAGTAGATGCAAGTAAGATTTCTTTTATCTTGGACCTCATATTGCAATCACAAATGGGCCTTCGGTTGACCGTAATTTTTTCAAATCAGACGCAAGCCAACACAAAGCAGTATTTCACATCCAAGACTTAAGGTTTTTCAACTTCAAGTCATATTTTTGATTGTGACATCATGGAAATAAGTTTTGATGTCCCAAGAAATGTGGGATTGAGCTCAAAACCATGGTAAACAAAATGAAATCAAGCTCAGAATGTAATGCGTTTGTTACAGAAGTACCAGTAGAAAGAGAAGACACTACGGTCAGTTGATGATGACACGAGGGGTTTTAATTAGCGTATATCTACTACGAGTTAAGCGGGTATGCAGGCAGGCAGTGCGAGAGAGCGAGGCAGTGCATGCGTGAGATGGTATCAGTTTTCTAATGTCAGTGCGGCGAAAGCGAGAAGGGGATGAGTAGATCACCCTGCTTCGACTTACCCTTCCCCTATATCCCCTTTCCCTTCACCCCCTAGCCCCCTTCCTGTTTCCAGGCATGAGGAGATACCTGCGGGGTGAGTGCGAGCAAGAGTACTCCATATTATTGGACTTCCGTACCGGTGTGTACGTGCGTGTGCGTGCGCATGTCTATCACACCGCAGATCATATCTTTCCCCTCCCACTCTAATCCATTTAACCCACTTTCCTTTCAATCCTACTCTACCTCACCAAACCTCGCCCCGAAATCAACTCATTATCGTGTTATCTATTAAGGTAGTGCCAACATTTAGACCTATCCAAGCTCGATGTATTCCTCTCACCACGATTAACTCACAGGGAAATGGTAACAGTGTCAGTAGCCTACTAGACGCTGGGACTAGAAAATAGATGAGAAAAGAAATATACAGTTGGTGGCGCACTCATAAGGACTCATAATCTTGCGCAACCATTGACTGGTTATTGGGAATGCACGTGGATGCGCACGACATTAACTAGGAGCAGAAAACAAAACAAGCAATGCTGTCATTCCCGCCATTCCGTTTGTTTGGAGGAGAGTGGAATCTGGAATGGAGCGGATGCTGGTATGGCACAAGACTCCATCTCCTCCCCTTTTGAAGTGATTGACAAACTCTTAGAATATTGGTGGTGGATGTGTACGCCTGTGTATCACCTTCACATCGAACCCGCATGAGGACTGACTATCGAAGTTCCGGGTGTCCAATCACAAAACGGAAATGCGGGTATTAAATGATACCTGCCTTCTGGAAAGTTTTAATTTCCACTTAAGAGCGAGGTGCCAGTATGCACTGGTCAAATCTCCCATCCAACATGGTACCTTAATCATGAGATGGAATTAGCTACACATTTCGTTGTCAATCAAGTTTGGAAATACCATCGAAAATGTCTTGCAGATTTGGACAACCAGTTTTTACGATTGAAGAACACGAAATTTAAGACAGGATACCATGTAAAGGCGAGATTTCAGACCATTCACTGTCAATATAATGAATTAAATATGTTACGATTATTACTGCCTCAAAATCTGTGGTGAATAGCATGAGGAAACTGAAATCATTTAAGAATTACCATATCAATAGAACTAATGATAACGTAAGGACTGTGGTCACAGATGCAAGTGCCATCATGCGTACGTTAAGGCTACGCTACCTTACCACTAGCACGTAATCCTGGCAATTTGGGGCAATACCGTACGATATACTGTAATATGTGCTAACTGCCACAATAATAACTCCATTCTTAAATTCCACTTGCGAATCAACTACAAAAAGCGCTTTCAAGACTAATCAGACTAAAATAATTTCATCATAAGAGTAATTAGTGGATTGCCTCTTCCTCTGCTTTCAAATCAAAGTTCTTGGATGTCAGTTTGCGTCCGTTCGAAGCATGGGGAAGGTAGGTATTAGTGGAGTAAATAGCGTTTCGTATCTCTTCAGATATTCAAATGCAACAGCAATCGCACAAGTGGTGCGCATTGAAGAGAACTAGAAGAGCGGTGGTGATGGTGGTGGTAATGATGGCGAAGGGTTTCTTTCCGAGCAGCCACTGGAGCCCGTCAGTGGCATCCGACATGCTCTCGCTTGACTGGCGATAACGATCAAGAAAGGCGGGGTCATCGAACCCCTCCCTTCCTCCCTCCTCCTCCTCCGCTTTGCCCATACAGCCATAAAGCGGTTAACACAACATCTTCGAGGTCAACAGACCCTCTGCCCACCTCCTCCCTGCAAGCCGCGTAAGCGGGCCGGTAGTAGGTCGAAAAACGACCAAAAGTTACAAAATATCAGCCATAAAATGAGGGGATAAAAAGTGTGAAGCTGATGGGGAAGCGGGAAGAGGAAAGGGAAGGAGGAAGTCAATATAATTCTAACTTTCATGGCATTTTGTGGTTCTGGGAGTATTTTTGGCGTTCTATATTGCCACTTCTTATTTTAATGCTGTGACGATTCAACCAAAATTAATGATTCACGTACATGCCCTTAACACCCGTCGGTGTTGACTAAATGCGTGAAAGTCACGCTCTGGCTATCACCCCTTGTTATTCAAAAAGTACAACACACCGGCAGGTTACACCTGCAGGAAGGTAAAGGAGCATTTCGTGAGCTTGTTTTTTCGCGACTGCTTTAGACACCACACATGGCTCATGCAGCCGACACGGTCCCCCTCCTTCAAAGCCACCCCGTCGATCCACGGTGGTCACAAGAGGCACTCTACCCAGGTCACGCAGCCTTTCAATGCATGAGCTACCATCAGCCTTCACTCTCCCGTCCAGAATCATTCCTTCCTCAGGCAGTTCCCTCAGGCAGCAATTTCAATAGCTACCGCCAGGAAAACGCCTATCCTCAATCCCGACAGACTTATATGAATGGATACGCAGACGTGTTTAACACCAATAACCAACAGCTCCACCAACAATCACAATCGCAACAGCAGCGGCAACAACGTGAATCTTCCAGCACATTAACTCCACCCTCTACCAGTTCTTCACCAGTAAATGAAGCAAAAGCGTCAAACGGCCATCAACAGCCTCGGCACTCCACGGATGAGGTAGTTCTTACTTCCGAAGCGAATAACAAACACTTGGAAGCCATGCTATGGATGCGTAACAACTGGAAACCAAACCACCAGCCTTCAGAAAACCTCCTCCAGTACACCAGAGAAGCACTGTTTGGACTGTGTGATAGTCAGGATGCAAGATACTGGCAGCATCAACAACCGAATGTCTGGGAAGTGAAAGCGCCCACTCCATCATCCTCGATTGGTGAGCAGGAGACTGTGAAACGGAGTTCTTATGAGTACCAACAGAGCGTCTACCAGCAGGGCTACTACGAGGGTGGATGTGTGACCACCTACAAGGCAGAGTCGGCTGGTAGTCCGGAGCCCACTTCGGTGGCAGCCGCCTACCACTCTGCCGCTATGGCCGCTGCGGCAGTGGTGGCACAAGCTGCAGCTTCGGGAAAATCACCGTCGCACCAGCAGCAGCAACAGCATCCCTCCACCTTCCTGACTCCTACATCAGCCAATCCTCTTCGTGTTGCGGTCAGTGGACTGTCAGCTAGTGGTCGGATTTCAAAAGGCAAAAAGCTATCTATAACCGGTAAACAAAAATCAGTTTTGTGATTTAAAACATCCGAATCTTAAAGGATTTTGTATGGGCAACTTTGTGTTGTAGAGGGTCGGGAATGTGTGAATTGCGGAGCTACAACAACCCCTCTTTGGAGGAGAGATGGTCAGGGAAATTACTTGTGCAATGCCTGTGGCCTGTACCAAAAAATGAATGGACAAAATCGCCCTCTGATTAAGCCGAAACGACGATTGGTAAGTTTTAGTTATCTCCAATCTTTCGTGTCACCACTTTATGCCTACGGGATGAAAAATTAACACAAATCTGATGTGAGATAAGCAGAGATGTCTGGAAAGGAACATCAGAATGCATTACAGCACGAAGTTAATGCGGATATTAATCTCTATGGTGTACTGGAAAGTGTGCAGGCTGAGTACGGAGCAGATATTTCCTGATGGTGGTATTGTGATAATGAAACGGAAGTGGTAGTAGGCACACGCCTCATTGTCAAGACCAGACCACAGGAAACACACTAGGCTGGGGTGGCTCTACCTTAAGGAGACAGAAGGACAGGGAATAATAAGGTCACCTCCGGAAACCATATACAGGAATAAAGGGAGGGGCGGTAGTAGTGGTGCCATATCATTCTCACCAATCAACAAGAATGGATAGTGGATTTTTATCGCCAACTCATGCTATCATCATCGAGAGGAAAGTTTCAACAAACTGGGCTTAGTGTGTAAACGAGAGCAACCACAGAAGGATGAGTTTAGACTCATAATCGACCAAAAGTTGATGAACATCTGTGTCAAGGGGACCTCGGCTGTGAACCCGCATTCAAAGTTTGACATAACGATTTGACATGCTGATAAGAGACTGTGGATAAGGTGATGCGTTTGTTTGTTTGCTTAATTTGTCCTTATTTAGGCGTGTGCTCCCTCTCCCTTTCTGTCGGGTGTTTAAACAGCCGGTTGATGACTTGTAAGGTTTCCATTATCATAACGACGCCTTTTACTAGCCGGTATGAGCAGAGATCGTAAAGTGAATAGCATAACCAGAATCCATTAAAATAGGTTTAATAATTAGGTGAACAGGCATTTATTAAACTTGATTAACTAATTAAATTTTTTACAAATTATTAAGCAGTTGGTGCTTTGTCTAAACAGGCTATAACGTCATTTAGTTTACTCGGATATCTGGATATGCCAAAAATTCCCGCATTTGTTTTGAAACCGGGAAAAACCCACCACTCGCTTTTGTTTAAACACATACCACAATTCAAAGACGTGCTTTACAACATTGTAATAAAACTAAGCATATAAAGGAAGGCCTGCAACTGAGACTGATCCCTCTTGGCAATTTGACTGCAACTGGTGTTTCGTCATGTATGGGAACATGCGTAGCCATTGCCAGTTCTGAGAGCACTGGTCTGAAAGGAGAGTCGTTTGATAAAAAACGGGATGTGCTATAGTTTCGGCGGAATAGGGTTTCACATCTGTTCCCTTTTGCCGCGTTTTTACCTCGGTATTCCTTAGCCATATCTATCTGAATTTTATCCAGCTAGTGGATAGGTGGAGAAGGTACCACGTGCTTACGTTACAGAAAACTTTGCACAGGTACTGTAGACAGCACCATAGCAAACTTTTCCAGATAAGTTCACGGCCGGTGTCGCTTCAGTTGTTGATTGGGTTCCGGCAGAACAAGGGACTAACAGCAATAGCCAAAGTGAGACGTCATTTCTAACCCTTCTACTACGGGTCATCACAGATTTCTCCATCCGTAGCATAAATTCTTCATTCGGGACGTTAAGATTTAACATTCAATCATGGAAATCGGGGTATTTGTCCTTTAAAATTAGGGTCGCTATCCTCTGCCACAAATGTGGGGACCCGGGACTTTGTTGAAGACGAGAGAAGTATGTAATACTTCCGTAGATTATGTATTCGGAATAAAGGAGGGAATAAGACTACTGGCAAGGCTCAAATGCCAACCCACCTGGTGAGGGTACAATCGCAAAGCATCTAACTGACCCCTTTATTGGAACCAAGAGCTAAACAACCAAAACATTACATTACTTCCCTTGTTTTCATAAAGCTTAAAAATGCTCTTACAATATCAGCCATGTGACAAGCAATGCTGTCCATGATATGAAGGATTGTAGAATAATCTTTGCATCATATTCTGTGTGGGCCATACAATAGCTCCACTTTATTTAAGTGATTTTATTTTTCAAAGCGGTCAAAAAATTATTCGTCAATTAATTATTCCGACTAAAATAAATAGTTTCATTATTATTTCTAAATGGAAATTAAACCGGTACTTGGAGGATGCGCTGGATAAGCCTTCGTTTCTTAAATGAAAGTAAAGCAGGCAAATTCGGTCTTAATGAATGGGAAGTTTAAGTCTTTGTGACCAATGCATCCTCATTTCCTGATTAGTTAATAAAATCTGAATTCCAGGGTTTTTACAATAAAACCGCTTATGAGATCGAAGATTGCATGCGCCATGCAATTAGTCAGACACCACAAGAGAGGTATTGTTGAAGGTGGTGTTGACGGTAGCAATTGATGGTGAATATTTGGAATGCATGCAAAGCACAACACCTGGGGCATAAAATAATTGGCTATTTAATGATCATCCACCCCTCACCCCCTGGCCCTCGCCTCCACTCCCACGCTGCCCAGAGAGGCAGGTACGCTGTAGACGAGCTCTTTTGTCTGCGGTTTGCGTGATGCCCCACTCACGGCGCCGGCTACCCTTGCTGCACGCAACTTACGGGCAAGGGGAGGGAAAGAGTGGACTGCACCCGGGCAGTATGCCCTCTCCCACGCCCTCTCTATTCTCTACACCACCCCTTGTGTGGGTGTGTGTGAGACTGTGTGTGCCATCATTTATGCCATTTCGAGCTTTACCGGCGGGGTGGGGGAGAGGATTGGAATGGGAAAGTGATGGCAGCAGAGATACTACCTTTGAGCCAATTACTAATGACACAATTCATTTATATACAGCGAGAAATATAAGTGGTTTTTCGCTCGGTGAGAGAAAACGCTATGTGCACGCGATTTGGGGAGGAGGTGGTGACTGCTCCTACTGCCACCACTCTTGGTGGTGGCCGAACAAAAGCCCTAGAATTTGATGGACACTTTCAGTTGATGGATCGTTTATGTGCGTATGGGACGAGAGGGAGTGAGTGCTTGAACTAAAATTGCTCGAATAGGGAAGGACAGGTATTGTTTCAATTAAAAAGTATTTGAAGCCCTAGTGTAGCAGAAATGATTTCAGGCTTAATAAATTGTCAGTGCTGTTTCAACAATCCCCGTTTTATTTACTATCAAAGTCTTTTAAGCTAAAGTCTTCTGGACTACCCTGGGGGCAGCCGAAGCTAAAGCCAAAAGCTAATCTCTAAAGAAGTGGCCTGATTTGGCTAAGAGTTGGCCAAGGCAGGAGGAGTATGCAGAATCAGGTAATACCTCTCATGCAAAATGCCCTTATTCTCTCCCTCCTCCATTGTGCCAAGAGTCCTACCTAAATGTCCCTTGAGTCAGGCATGATTGTATAAATTTATTAGGCACTATGACTCAAGCATATTTCCAAGCCTCCATCGAAAGTATGAGAGAATGTGTGCTCACAACCAACCCTTTGATCCGTTGGCATTTTGATTTTTTGGTGGTCCTAAAAGGCAACATTTTGATTAGGATAATTTCCTTAAAGCGTTTGCATTGTAATCCAATCGTATGGCAATGGTTGTCCCATGCCGCGGGTCTCGGACACGTTGCATACATTACGAATTAATACGGTGAAAATGTTGACGATTTCTAAGGCCACTTAAAGTGTTCCAAGTAAAAATGATTTCCTTCTATAATGCAGGTACCCGTGCCGACTGGAATTTTGTGCACTTAATTCTTAATCAACTTTCACTGGAAAGATTGGACGCAGACTGGATAAACCATTATTATTCTCAGATATCCTATGGTCGAGTTCTTTTAAGTTTTGTTTGTTAATATGAGAAGATCATTTTAGGATAATCGAGAAGTTGCTGAGGTAACTGATGAACTAATTGGAGAGTGATTGTGACATCACTGTGACGACTACCAACGCGAGATATACCCACTGATTCGGTGGGGTGATTTAAGGCCCACCTGGAGGATTGAGTGCATTGGTGTGGAAATATATAATGGCAGATTATGTCCAGACAGCATGAAATGCGAAAGACAAACATATTGGGGTCGTCAGATTTAATATGCATAGTTAATTATGAGCTCAACAAAGAAGCCACTTGAAACTTCCTATTGAAAGCGGCGTGGATGAGGCCTGTGTATCTTAAACACCGTCAAAAATGCAGGTAGATGTAGCATATCTTTTATGGTCTGTATGCCATGATTTCACCATTAAGCTTGCCTTTATTAGGAGGATCAGTTAAATTTTGAATGTCCTCCTAAACAAACGAATTCAAATGGCATGGAGGTGTCTCTTTCCAGCCTTTCTGTAGATACTTTCTAATTTTGTTAGTTTAGTTGATTAAAGTGCATGTCTTACGTGTCCTTCTTTCTCATGGTTTTTAGCAATCTTCCAGTCGACGAACAGGCACGATTTGCTCCAACTGTCACACTGCGACGACCACTCTGTGGCGACGCAACAACAATGGCGAACCCGTTTGTAATGCCTGTGGACTCTACTTCAAACTACACAGCGTAAGTTGCTGTTTATGCTTGTAGATTGTTCTGGAGAGCTTTTCAAGATCCCACTTACAATGGGGTCTACCCATGAGCAGTGGTAATTGGAAAACTAGGACGGAGTTTTAAAATCGCACACGAGCGCCACACTCAATTGACTAATTTTGCTGCAGACCATTATCAACCCTGTCACTGCTGTTGAGTCAGCACCTGCTCAAATCATCCTCATTTAATTAGAAAGATAAATAAATACCTTACGGTTACAAGGCGACGACGTAAACAGAGGCTTTCTTGGTAATGAGACCTGAGTAATAGACCCATTGTAGCGGCAAAGGTTGTTCTTTGGGGGAACAAGAGAATAGTCTAATTTGATGAAACATTTAGAGTCGACTCGTCTGCGTATCTGGGAGATAGCCGCCGAACTGGGCCCTAGCTCACGCAGTTCTCCACGCATTCCCCGACCACCTGTGCATGAATTTCACTCTCACACGTCCACGCACAGATTGGGCACTAGTCATGGGGTGGACATTTGTGTGCGTGCGTAAGTAAAACGTCGTATGGCGCCAATTGTCCTGGCGCCACAGCCACACGACGTCGGCGGAGTACGGAGATCGAGCTCACCTACTCACACGGACACGGTGTCGTGGGCTTTTTTAAACCTAAGTAGGATGGGCAAAGGGGGGAGAGGCATAGGCGAATATTAGTTCAGAAGGTACCCGGCCGGCCGCAGCAACGCATTAGCCCTTTCACCAAGTCAGGGGTGTCCGTAAATAACAGTTTTCGACCGTCGTCGTCCATATGGTATGGCTGCGTGTACTAGCTTCCAAGTTTAATTAATTTGTGTTGTTCTTCACCAAAGGTACAAAGACCCATCTCAATGAAGAAGGATGGCATTCAAACGCGCAATCGAAAGGTCTCCCAAAAGTCCAAAAAGTGCAGGTCCAGCGGGGGCTTCTCAGAGCTGGAGGAACTGAGTTTGGATTACTTGATTAAACCTACTTTGAGCCACCTTACAGCAGCCAGTCATTTAGCTGCAGCAGCTGGGTATCATCCTCACAAAATGGCTGATTACATGTCCTCCTATCTGGACGGAGTTTCCTCAGCCTATACCCTCTCTTCCGCTTCCTCCACCGGCTACCCTCCTGTTAACAATGCTGCGGCAGTTGCATCTGCAGCCATGGTAGCTATGAGTGGGGGTCAATCCTCACCTTATGGTATGCCACAACCCACAGGATTTCCATTACCTTATCCGAATCACTCGCATCCTCATCAGCTGCAACATCAGACGTCATACAGAGGTCTTGGCGAACCAGTTACTACGACAGCCGCATACTTTGGAGACTCAAGCTTTCATCAAGCCAGCGGAGTCAGTGGTGCCTACTCCATTTTTGATGGACATCAGTTCTCCAAGACACCATTTCCACGACCCTTCTTTCAGGGTCAACCGGATAACCCAACAGGCGGAGAAGAACCAACTGTAGAGGCGCCCCAGTACCAGTCACGGTTCATGCCTGAAAGGACGGGGTATGAGGAAGGAGCGCGGATTTATCCCAACACCACTCCTACACCCGTTTACTCACAAGAATCGCAGGTTGCTGCTGCAGACTCCGCCACTCCCTCCGCAAACATTACTAGCTACATTTCAACCACACGACCAGGGAAACAGGAGGCGGATGTGACACCGTCGGGTGAAAATGCAACGGCCCCACCAATGTACTAACTCCACCTTGACTTTTCACTAAAAAATCTTATTTCTTATCTATTTTACCCACTTATCACCCTCTGCCTCACACGCCTTTTTCTCCTACACAGTTTCTGGGCATGTGTACAGTTCAAAAGTACTGCTGTTAATATATATAACTAGAAAAGAGAATTGAAGCTGACGATAGGGCATTCATTTATGGCTACCGAATTACTTCTATTTTAAAAATGGGTCGTCATATAAAATGATGCCATGCATTAACTACATCGTCATTTTTCACAGACGCTTTGCCGCCAGTGTCGCGAATATGTGACGCGCTTATTATCAGCATACGGTAGCCGATACTAGATAAATGTACTTACTAGTTCTTAGGAAGTGTAACTTTGAAAAGATCATGCCTTCCGTAATTCACCGCAGTTTATTGTTTCTTTTTGGGCCTGGAAGCAGAAATGTTTATGGATAATCCCAGCATTATTTTGTGTAAATTTATGGAATGGCACTAGCTGCTAACAAATCTCAAGTATAATGACTTATTTCCAGACGATGTAGGTGGGCTGCAATCCAGATGCAATATGTAGCTGCTCCATGAGCCTACCTAACAAATGATCGTATCTTCACGGTCAAACTCTAGGAGGCCGAAACGGAGTGTTTCTTATGCTCAATATCTACATTAGGCAATTCTTTTTTAAAGGCCACTCTGATGCATTTAGGAGGGACTGCGACAAACCACCATATGATGGGGGCATCCTCAAATCGCAGAAACTGCAATAGAAGCATTAGACCTCAATTCTGTGATTATCTTAAATATTCTATGAATTGTTACGTTAAAGATTACTTTTTTAACTCATTTCAGTGTGTCGATTGTCAAAATTTAAGGAATTTGTTTCGCTTGTGAATTGACCTATTTTAATCAACAAATATGATGAGAAAACGCGATAAATTGTTAAATTAGTAGTTTATGATGATTCTTACTAAGTAGGTAGCAGAATGGTGGAGTGTGGATACATTGGTTTGCGGCCAATGCTGGAACGAAGGATGCAGCCACAAGATCAGCGGTAACCTTAACCCCAAAGCAACGAGACTTTCTACTTCCCAATTTTACATTGAGTCTAAATTACCCATCTTTGCAAATTCAGATGTTTTCAAATAGGATATAAAATGTCACAAATATGGTAACAAGGCTTTAAAAGAATAGATTATTTTTTAAACGGATGCAGATTGCCAATTTACCAAATTACGCAGCGCCGCGCATTGATTCACCTCTGATACCGAGCGAACATTAGGTACGTGGTGAGCTAATAGAGGTGTTGTACCCCATTACATTTGGTTTTAGGGGTGGCGGAACTGGTGAAATATGCCAAACGGGATTAAAGTGACCTTACCCCTGAATATGGGACGGACCGTACCACGCGCAGCGGTCAAAATTCGTGTTTTACAGGAAGGGGGATCAATGAACAGAGAAGGAGAGGGCGGGGGATCAGGTTGTGACAAGCGGAGGCTGGCACCACGAGCCTGGAAGTCAGGTAGTGTGGATGGCACGGGATGGCAATTCAATGCACAAACTAGAGCAACTGTTGACGATCACATTGACAAGGTCCAGTGAGCTGGTAAATTCATAAATCCAACCACTCTGTGATAGAATGCTATTTTTCATTTATATGTAATTACGCTGTCGATTTTATCCCTCCCCAAATTGATCTCTACTTTCATAGCATTTAAGTAATACACTAGTAGGAAGACCACCTTTAAACTCGGGTCAACTACAACGCCGTTAGGGGTTGTCGGGCTCTATAATTTCTTTCGCAAACCACGTGGTGCACCTGAAGATGACATTGAGGTTTCACGCTTACCAGTGAAAGCCATCGATACTTGTTCTCTCGGTCTAGATCAGAAGTCAGCTCACTTCGTAATAGAGTAGATTGTATGGTGTGTAAAAAGTGTATAAAACTGATAGGAGAAAAGGGAGCAGTTGATCAAATGTCATTTGTTGAGGAAATGTGAGAATGGTTGCATTTGATAAATTTTAGGAATTTCCCCATATTTTTAGGTTGACTACTAGGCTTAAATAAAACTTCGCTAGTTTCCAGTTGTCTTAAGCTTCATGGTAGGTTTTAAATCCATTTTAGGTATTTTGTGTTGCGTAAAACATGATTTTATTTACCTTCAAGCATAAGTCGTTTTAAATTTTTAGTCTTGTTTTGGAAGAATATACTTTCGAAGCATTTTTAAAATCATTATACTCACTCACATGCATCACCTAGAGTGGCCATATAAAAGTCATTATCACCTTTATCTTCAATTTCGGTTTCGATTCGTTTGTATCAATCTTAATGCACAGAGTAATGGTGCATTTTGTTGCTCTCTGAATAACAAAGAACAGTGCGGACAGATGGTTCACCAGTGAGGAGCGTAGCCGAGTCACAACGACTTAATTAGCCCAGCCCCGGCCGTTGTAGCATCGGCAGTTTTGTTGAACCAGCAGTCATCGGTCCCAAACTATCCGCTTTACTCCCAACACCTATTCCACTAATGGCAACGATCGGCGTTCCATTCATTCATTAATGGGATAATTTGGGATTGGAAAAGGGGGAGATTTAAGGGTTGCGACACAGGAAACGTGATCTCACTACGAGGCCAGGGCAGGTGATCTCCTTTTTCCTTGTAGTTTGTTTATTGTCATGTGCTTGTGGACGTCTTTAAAAACTCTGATATCTATCAGACTGCCCTTATGCAAAAACGTAGAACCACTCCTTCAATAATCTGGCTGAAGAACCCTTGTACCAGATGCTTAAAACATACAGTAGTACCACGAAACTTTAAAATCACACAATTCCTTTATGGCAAAGAAGTGAATTAAAATAAAATTTGGGTTTTTTATTTCTGCCAATTTCTACTAGAAAGTAGTATCGTAACATCCGTTTAAGCTAGTCAAATCGTCAGATTCCAGTTTTAAAAATTATCTTATGTGTACCACTTTAAAGCGCCACTAAATGGACTATGATTTGATATTGGATTGATTTGATGATGTTTCAGGCAATTAAAAAACTTCTACCAAAAAGTAAATTGTTATTAAGGTGAATTTGTCCTAAGATTAGTTAATTAAATTCGAGGAGGCGGGGGGTGTTCCGCGTTTTGGTGATAAGGAAAGTGAAGTAACCATGACCAACTGCCCACGCGACTGTGCAAGGGTTTTTTAAGCGCGAACACTGAGCGGAGGGGGCTGCAAGGTGAATTTTAACCACTGGGTGATCGCATGCTTGACCTAACGACAATCCGAGCAAGGAACGGGGACTTGGCAACGCTCCACCTCTCCCTTGTTCCATCGCTGATGCTATGGCTTGCTTGTTTGACGGTAAATTGACCATGAAATAGGCTACCAGTGTGTATTCCCTGCCAATTAATCATTTTACGTTAATAAAGAAGTACTATGAGCTTTTTGTAGTAAGAATAAAAGAGAAGTTACTAACCTCAGTGGAAAGTAATCCAACTTATAACGCAAATTACAAATACTTTCCACGATGTTGATAGGAATGGGTAAGCTTAAAGTCGAATTCGTCAGTCAACATTCGCTCTTTTTAGATGGACAAAATTATATCGCAATTTTAATACTTTACCTGCTGCGTAGTTGTTTAAAGCTTATTTGGTAGGTTGTAACAAGAAATTCCGTGAGTATTTCTGCAAACATTCCTTAGTATATTCGTAAAAATGCAAATCTGGTGCCTTAGAATTTGTCTTTTGCACTTCCAAATTTTTTTTTAAACAGTTACTCACCGTCTCCTGCCAATGATGCATCAGTTTGGCTCCGCAGAAATGTACTCTAGAAATCTGGGCCGAGTTGTTTTTGCTGCGAGATTCCCATTTCCAGTCTAAAGTGCAATAAGCATAATTTTGTGCCATTAATGCAAATAATTTTTCTGTCACAGAGCCATCCCTTCTTCAATTATCAAAATTTTGCCCAAATTTGACATACTCTTGCATTTTTGAACCAAATGGTGCAGTGTTTATTGGGGACTAAAACAGGCTTCCAAAGCGTGAGTTGTCAGAGCAAGAATAGCATCAAATCATGAATATTTTTAATAGAAGGGTTTTTAATGTTAAAGGCTATTTTAAAGAAGAGTGATTTGATTACAATCAACACTCATTTATTTGCTCAAAATCTTTGGTTTCCAGGACCTACTTACAAATCGTTTGGATAATTCAGGTGGTGTGGCACGTGCAATTCAATCCCACCCACCAGCCTTGCCAACTAACGCGCCCAAAGGATAGTTGGTCAAGATGAACAAAATGATGCCGACCCACTACCGGAAGGGACTTAGGCTTTGGCATCGGGCAAATGAAACGCCGATATAAGCCAAACAATAAGGTGTGTTAAACAATCGCTAGTATGTGGTTGAAGCCTCAACAGACTGACAAAAAAGGGTAGCCGACGTCGTGACCACAATTAAGGGGGGCGGGGAGGAGGGAGAAGTGGGCTAAAGCAGATGAGATGAATACAGGCCGACACAAATCACGAGGCTCACAGATGGCGAGAGATGCACCCTATGTCACGACATACGGTGGTTTGTGTTGTCGCAGCCCTTGAAAAAAGTGTGCCCTCCCCATCAATGTCCTACTACCGCTGAGCGGAAGACAGGAGGTGGTAGTGAAGTTACATGGGATAATTGGTGAGTCAGAGTGGCGTTAAAGTTTTAATGTACCTCTTCTGCTCTTCTCTCGGTAGTCCAAATATGTCAGGCAATCAAATCTCAGCAACACACGGTGCCGAGGTGAGACGAGCGTCAAATGGAGCAGCATTTGTGTTATTGTTGTAGTGTTGCTGTGAGTACATCATTACTTTCCGAGATAATTAAACACTAGTTAGAATAAACACGAAAAAAGACTAAAAACCGTCAGATTTTATGATTTGGCAGTTCTGTAAATTTTAATGTTATGCTTTCGGAAGGGTTCATCAGTGCCAAGTAACCATGTCTCAACTGCTAAGAAGCTTGGCTAATCCACCTCTCGCAGCGATTAAACACATTCTTTACTATTTAGCAAATAATTATACTGGGTCAACAGTTAATAAATTGTCGTTTCGGAAAATTTGTATTTTCTGTCTATAACGCAGTAGGTAAAATGGGCTAGACTTACGTGCTCTAGCTTTATTCCGTAATTTATATAAGAGCAATAATGTGTACGATTGATAGTTGTTTACTCCAATTAAGCCCGCTAGCTATTAGGGATAGGGCTACCCGATTGCCCGAAGAAAACAGGTCTGTCTTTGCCATAAAACCTAAAGGCTGATTGTATAACTGGACTGTCTAAAAGGGACTCATTTACGGCGAATTTAATGAATTTCTGTGAGCTGATAACTTCCACATTTCGTTATTCGTTCAACATCTTAATTGACTTTAATATATTTTGGACGTAAATGTATACGTTTTTTGCTAAAAACGTGTGTATTCAAACTCGTCGCTATTACGAGCGTTTATGAAATTGGGATTATGATTCTAGAATCTGAGAAACTAAGGCATGCGAATAACTTTGCACGAAGTCTATTAGTATTCTGAGGCAAGTTTACCAGTCCCATCAGTTGTCGAAGTGGTTTAAAAATAATTTGCTATTTCTGAGAGCACTAAAACTGCTCCTAATCGTCTGCCCCATTATCTCAACAAAATATCTTATTTCAAGAACTGCCTTGACCTATAAAAAGGAACAAAAAATAATGGCAGACGGGATAGTTGATGGATCACAGTAACGATTTATCACCTCACTAGAATCAATAAGGGGATGGTTGCCTCATTTATAAAGGGATGCACATTTCGATTGGAACACCCTTGATTGGTCATGTTCATCAAGACCCCCCTCGTATTGGCTTATTTCCATAAAAGTTAGATTTGATTTTGTGTTATGTGAAACCAAAAATGCAAACGTTTCTTTAGTTGGCATTAAATACTACTTTAATTCGTTTATGCTTCCTTTCGTATTTCCATATACATACTTCTGACGTCAACCATTTCATAAGGCGTTTCAGCAGATTCTAGCGCTATTTCCTGACGTTATCTATTTTGATGGCTTTGATGCAAATTTGGGTAATCAACAGTGAACGATTTACGCGTTTGCGTATGCTCTTTACTCCATCCGTGTTGAACAGTCACACCCTTGTCTATGGATAACTTTGAAAATCTCTGATTTGGCGTTGCTATATTCGAAGACGAAGGCATCATGCTTCCTTCCTCTTCCCCACCATCCCTCTTATCATGAGTATCCATCTGACGGATCTGTTTATCCGCTGAAGATAATGGAATAGGCACCCGTGAATTTCTACTCATGGGCAGTGCCTTAGGAATCAGGGAAAGTTTGGGTTGGGAAGATTTTTGACCACTTCTTGCGAGGTTAGGCAGATCTGCCATAACTTTATCTTGAGCTATATCTGCAAGAGGATGAGGAAGCCCTATACTTTCTGAATCGAGGGAAGCAATGATTGAAGATCTCTTTTTAAAAGTCATCTTGGGAGGCTCCGTCATCCCATCTCGTTCATCTTTTAGATGCCAACTCCCCTTCTCTGAAAGTCTACTTAATGAATGATGTGTAAGCGGACTTTTAAGGTCTGGATCCATTACAGGAAGAGGTTCGAGTTCCACGTTCTCAGTTGGCTCAGATTTGAGTATTACATTATCGTCATTTGCTTGAGAGGCTTCTACACTGGGGGATGATATTAAGACAATCGGAGGCACTGGTTCATTTAGAGGTGACTGCAGGTGTGAATCTTTTACGCCTTCATTCTTGAGATCCCCAGTGAATTCGCCCCACGAGATCTGATCCAACGTGTCAGAGGAGAAAAGTGGAAATTTCAAGGCTTTCATCGCAAGCCTAGGATCTGTTCGCTTCTTAAAGACCATTTTTTGATGTTGTAAGGGAAGTTCTGTGCTAACCGGTTCAAGCTCAATGATTGGGGGCTCTAGTTCGGTTTCATTCTCGTTCATTGTGGGTTTTCTAACCAACTCCTGCTCACATGAATGATCGGAGTACCTAAATAATCGACTCTTCATTGGTATGTACCGTATTTGTACCCCAAAATCTCCTTCTAAATCTTCAGAAGATTGAGCTTTTATTAGAGTGGTCTTAGAATCCGCAGGGCTTCCTAATATAGTCTGAGCATGAGGTGACCTCAGAGAGGTTAACTTTTCCTGGGCACCCCTCACCGGTGCCTCTGCATTAGTTGTTCTTTTTCCCCCAATAATTAGTAATTTTTTTTTTTCGGCCTCCTGGTGGTCTCTTTCCCCATCGGCTTGTTTTTCCAGCTCACCAACGATATCTACATTAAGCACCTTTGCTTCCGCAAATTCTGCCTTTTTCTCTTCTCCCATTTCGGTCTTTTCTTTATTTGGTGGATTAATTTCTGTTCTAGCACCCACCACTGGCCTCTTCATAGGCTTCCAAACCCATCGCCTTCGTCTCTCAAGCTCTCTTACTTTTGTTCCCGCCAAATCTCTGATATAACTCAGTCTACCCCTCACTTGCTTCCATAAGAGCCGTCCTTTCGAGTGGGTTATTGATTTAAGACCCTTTAATTGCTCATTTTCTATGGATTCTATTTTTTCAAGGACACGTTGGATGATAGTCTGTCTGAGAGATCTTAAAAACTCTTCATTCTCTTTTCCTCTCGTATTGATATCAATGAAAAGTTTTTTATCTGCTCTATCATCTATGCATATTTCTCCTTGATATGCCAGCTCATCTTCTGTTCCTGTTATTCTTTTATCATGATCCTTGGCATCAAAGCACACTTCTTGATGTATGGGTTGTTCGCTTGCTTCAATTGTTTGCTCAGCAATGCATTGATCGCCTAAGCTAGATTCCTCTAGATCCACTGGTTCAACTGCTACTTCGCAGGCGGTAGTCGTAATGGACATTCTTTCGTCAATTTTTCGCAATATCCAATGTACAATGCAAGCTCCACAAGTTTTCGCTAGGATGAGTGTGATAAGTAACTAAAAGAAAAGAGGTAATACTTTGTAATTATCCAGGAATGATGTAGTTTATTAGGGTCTGAATGGTTTACCATCTTATTATTCCATATTTGAAGAGAAACAGGTAAGCTGGAATTTAACCATTCATTTGTCTCCAAAAATAAGGCGTTGGGTCATTGAGACATGTTTACAATTATATCCCGATAAAAAATGCACGTATTTGCTTAAGCGTCAAATCAGAAGCACTCGAAGCTTCCATTACTGCAGCAACGTCGGGTTTCGTCACTGGGATTAGCGCTCAAATACTTAACCTCTAATGATATTAACTCCCACAATCAAAGGGGTGCTCAAATCGCGAGCAATTTTAACGTGTCCTTACAAACAACAGAAAAAAAAAATTTCTGATTTAAAGTTTCTATTTAGCTATATTTGGGTACAGAGCTTTGATCTTTGGACCCCTCGAATGCACATATAAAAAACTCCGCTTTTTAAAAATATTTGGTGAAAGTCAGTTATTAATTTATTTTGGTTAATGTACGCCTGAATTGTTATTGTGGAAACTATGCACGCTCTCCGACTAACAACGTTCTGGGGCTTTAAGTGTATTTGAGAACAATATTTTATCAGCTCCTGCAACAAAGAATTCATTTTTAACTTAATTTACAAGAAGAGGACACTAAGGCAATACTGCATAGATGTGAGCATTTGGGCGAAACAAAGAAGGGGAAGGGGAGTTAATCGGTCCAAAAGTGGGAAACCTAGACAAAAAATCTGCTCCTGCCGATCTAGCCCCTGCGCAAGATGCGCTGATTGAAGAAAGTGCGTTCCCAAGGGGGAATGTAAGGAAGGCGTTTGATTGCAGGGCTTCACTGTGGTCTGTCCAAAATAGAAAAAGCTTTGATCTGCCGGTTACCCGTCTAGACAGAATCCCCCTTCGTCCATCAGCAGGAACGCTCAAGATCTAATTTTAAAAAGGGCAAAATCTACTTACAGGATGGCGCTTACTAACAGACTTGATGCTGTTGATGTACCTATAAGAATGCTATCAAATGTTTAAAACCCATTGATTGAATTTACGCCTATGCACATTCTTGGGAGTCTTCAAAATGCGGTTTACCATTTTCTTGAATATAATTTTTTTTCTGACGTTGGTAGCTCAAAGGACGAATAAGTGTAAAACAGCTTATTTGAAACCGGAAAATTGAAAACCACACATCAATCCATGTGCAAAATGAATAAAGTGCTATTAAGCATGGCCTTTTTTGGCCGGCCAAGAAAAGTAATCGGGTCTTATCGTGAATGGAGGCTCTAATTGAATTTGGACCAAGGCGCTACTAACCGCGAGTACCGAATAGAATTTAAATAAACGCCTACTAAGGCCGTACAGTGATGGAGGTCAAATGAACTTCTCTATTATTTCAAGACAATTGTAAATCAAGATTAATTTAGAATTTAGTATGAGAAATTTAAAGAATTATGGAACTGAGCTGAAATGCACTTATTTGGGGAATTGAAACACATTTAGTGGGTGCTTTCAAGTCGTGTTTCCTTCAAACATGCCTACATACGCTACGCTTTGACGTTTATTTCTATTTTTCATCGGTGAGATGGCAAAATTGACGCTGTATACGACTTATGGTTCCAATTCTTTTCAATACTTTTAAGCTGCCTTTATGTCTGTGATCTTTGATGGACAGGTCGAAAGAGATGAGTTTGAACCCTTGCAATGGGCAGTACTGAGGTGATTTCTATGCGGATCTACAATAAGAATTAGTTGACTTACTTCGAGTGCGACGATCAGCAGGAATATATACAATCGATTAAAATAGAAAATTTCGTTTCTAAACAGTCCAGTCATGCGAAGTGTGCTACAGGGAAGCAGTTCATCACACGGTAGGATCTGGAATGAGAAAAGACCACATATTCAATGCGGGAAGTTTAACCAAAGCTTACTGAACATTGAAAGGAGCACTTATTAATTTTTTGGAATTTTTACGACAATATACAAAAGTTAGATATCAGTGTCACTAAAAAATTTTTCTTCAGTTTCAAGTACTTTTCTAATTAAAGCAAAACTGTATTGAAGTCGGTGTGCTCATATGTACATTATGGTAGACATGTCCTAGGATTACCATCAAGAATAGTGTATAAAAACTAGTACTTAACGTTAAGCGGGGGGGGGATTTTTGGCAACATTAAATTTTAGTGTTCCTAATTCCAGTAAATCCCTATTACGTTCGGATTTGCAGTAATTTTCAGATCTAGCTTGGTTACTGCATATTCACTAGGCTTAGCACGCTGCCTCACAATGCATGAACCTGGAATAAGGGCTGCATCCCATCTGAAAGAAGTAAACCTGTTTTCGCTTTGGTAGGCGAAGGAGGAGCGGGATATAGCACCTACCGCTAAACTTTCCCATAGAAACTTGTTGATTGGATTGAGTGCTCCTGCACGTAGATAAAGAAGGCGGTAGTGTTTGCACCCCCATCTTCTCCCATCCCCTCGTTCGCCCCTTTCGTCATGTTAGTTGCTATGGCTATCAAACTGAAATCCATCCCTAGCCACCCTTTTGGCACTACTCGCCTACTCCTCCTCCCCTTCTTTTACTCAACAGATCTCGGCTGCTCAAACATACGTGGAAAGCGTTGTCTTCATGGGCCTCGAATGGCATTAGTGTACCAAGAGAAAGGGGAAAGGGTGGTGGATTAAGTGGACATCCTGACGCTATAGCAGTTTGCCTTATTGTCTCAATATTGACACGTATATACATGGCACAGAGCAAGAGGTAGGAAATAAGGGAGAACAACACGTGGCCTCGCTCTATTTTCCTAAACTCCATTAAAACTAATGGAAGGTTAGGCGCATATACATAAACATACCCATGGGTGGATGCGAGACAAGTGTCAGGCGCAGTACATTAAAAAATACTGAAGAAAGACTCGGTAGTTGAGTGCATATAAATCAAATGATGCTGGACTTGGTAAAAAGTACCATTACTGAGCTCTCAAAGGTCCTTGTTTGCAGGAGAGTTGAGAAAAAAACTTTTGCTAAACGGACTGAAAAGGCTAGAATCTCAGATACGAGCTGATGCTTCCCCTCGACAAAGCTAAATACTCTATCAAGGATATTTGCCAAAGCATTTTTCGTAATATGCGGATGAAAAGCAAATCTTATTCTACAGAAAGCAAGATTCATATCCTGCCTTAAGCTCAAAAGTATAATATAAGCAGAGCGTAAATATAGTCTTGCAAGAGGTAAATTGTTGTTTGTTACTTCTTCAGAAATCCCGAAGCAGGGATGAGGCTTCTTATTGGGAACGCTGCTCGAATCTTCAGTGTAGGTAGTATCATTCAGACACTGACGACGTCGCCATCGATATCGGCTGATACCACAGCTCTTCTCGCGACATTCGCTGGACTGCGTCCAACTAGACCATACTCCGCGTGGCGTTTCACAGTAAGTGCCTGATAGAGAAACATTAAAAAGACTCAACTAAGGGGACTGGCAGTAGCTCCAGTTTGTGCATTGTGATACCACCCCTCTCACTCCCCATTACAGATTTGGTTATTCCTAGAGATAGTGGTTTTGCATGGGTAAAAGAGTTGCAAAACTGGGTTATTTTGGTACTTATATAACTTTAGACAATTTCCATTTGATAACAGTTAAAGCTGAACTCGATATCAATATCAGGTATGGCAAAAATCTGCTGCAGCTCTTAATCTATCAGTGCAAATGGAGGTTTTTTTTGAGTAGTTTTTTTAAAGTAGAGTAGAATACTTCCAAAAGGGCTTTATTGTGCCTAATAAAAATTGACCTATGCACCCCAATATTATGTCGGGATAGTTTGCATTAGGAAGTCGAACATACTCAGGGATGAGTAATCACAGTTAATTTTTATTTTGGATTCACTTTTAGGCATAGCATACTGGTACATATATATCTTACTTTTTCCCTAAGTACTTATTTATCTATAACTGCAAATAAAAATACACGGTCCCTTCCTCTTTTTTAGTCATTTGTAGAGAATTCTGTGTTGGGCGGCTAGATGCAGCCGATTGGGCACAGTTTTTCTTATTTTAGTAGTACTTACGGTAAAACTAGTCACTGATGATACGTTCCTCTATGAGGCCTGTGGTTGTACCATATGGTATTGCAAACAGACGGTCTGCTGAATAACGGTTGACAATGGGGAGATATCACGTTCGAATAACAACTCAGCCATCAATCAAGAGAGTGTGATGGTAATGCAAAGAGTTGCAACAGATAGCAACAACTACTTCAATAATCTTGAACCAAACATTATTTAATAAATCATTGTATTGGAGATAGAGTTCACGGTGTGTAACACGTTTGTCATTCGGCTACATGTCTCTCATCGACTAGCTGAGCTTAAAGAGTAGGCTCCAACGATGGAATATTTTTTCATCAACGATAATAACGTTTGTATCCTTTAGGCAGCGGTTAAACTAATTGCTTCAGTAATGTAATTGGCGCCTCCATACCTCTGAGAACTGTTGGTTGACTATCCCCTAAAACCTTCTTTGAGAAAGCGGTAATAACACCTCATGCCTGTTTTCGCTCTTATCGACTTGATGTATGAAGTTTTTTCTCACGCAATTGATATCCGGAGATGTTTAATGTGCCTGTTTGCCTACAAACCACTAGTGCATATCATTATACTTTGGACACTAGTGGCCACTATAAGGAAGGAAGTTGATATAAAACTGACTCTCAGATGAAGTGATTAAATATTTTGGGGAAAAATGCCAACAATTTAGAATTAAACACCACAAAAGAGAATTTCATCAGAATCGATTTTGACTACTATTTGTTCAACGTAAATATCCCAACTACGACTATTAACAAAACACTTTAAGTATATGTCATCTTTTAAGCCCAAGTAGCATTTGAAGATGCTAAATATAGTTACAGATTGTCGGTTCTTTATCAAAGCATGAATTCCCCTTTTCATACCCGAGGTTGTCGCTGTCCCGGTGAAAGTTGGTTTATACCGGATTCCTCATGTCGCCAGGTCTAACATTCTTCCCTCCTGTCTATCGACAAGCCCCGTGTGTACGGGGCCTGCGCGCGTCTGCGCGGGTGCACGCGAAAAGCGCACAAGAGATAAGCGAAAAACGGTGTATTTCCTACACAGTGAGATGAGTGCTAAGTGGGAGACAGTGCCGCACACCTGGGTGTCACTCGCTCCACACTATTGGTCAAGCGTTTTTGCTAAACCCCACCCTCCACCCCGCACATATTAGGTGAGGAGAGAAAGAGCAAGAGAGCGGGAGCAGGAGAGACGGCACAGAAGCACTTATTACTAGGATGCTGCCCTGCCTGCTCGGCTTATCACTCCTCTCCAATCTCTGCCTTCATACTCAAGGTGCGCGCGTGTGTGCACATTTGTGCGGCCGTACCACCCCTGATCTGTGCTCATCGCGCGCAGGCGAGCGCATAGAGAAGGACGGGATTTGTCCCCTCCCTCCTGCGCCTGCTCTCTCACTCTCCATTAGCGTGTGAATCTCGCATCGTCGTGCTCCTCTGGTGCTATCAGCCCACTGCAATCGCTAGAACCGGCGCCATAGCATTATACACTCACCTAGTGAGGTAAAAGTTGTGCGCGCGCATGCATCCGCGCACAAACATTTAGTTGTACATATATGTATATGCATTCATATATATACATACGCGCAAAAGGGGAAGAGAAGAAAATTTCCTTATTCATTCACCCATCTAGTGAGACAAGCAACACGCAAACAGGAGTGAGTGCGCGCTGGCAAGTTTACGAAAAGAGTTAATATTACCATAGCGAGGTGCGTGTATTTGTGTGCGGACGATGCTTTTTTGGGAAAGGGAGGAGGAGAAAGAGGAGGAGAGGGGGCAGGGTAGATACGCACCCTCCCATCCCAAAGATAAAGTGGGTTGATAGTGTTGAAGCGCGATTGGGTGGAGAGGATTAGTGCGCGCACATACACGCGGCCTAAAAGCCTCGGCTTGGTCTGCTAATTAGAATGTCTGTAAATAAGTCGGGAATCAACTGAAGTTACCAAATTTCGCCGAGGTTGACTGTTTTCATGGGCGTGCAAGGGTAAGTATTCCCGTGAATCGGACAATCATCAAGTTAAAATAAACGGATTGCGATTGTGGTCAGAAGCTTTGTGCCCCTTGCTACGTAATACGACCGGTATGGAGATAAGGCACATTTTTGTCTCCACCGTCATTTTGACTCATTTGGTAACATTATGATGAATAAAAGGGAAACTTTTGGTACTGCTGGTTGCCTTTTGATAAATTGCAAATTGAGAGGAGATCGAGAACCCAGAATGGAGGATGTTAGTAATGGCTGCATTTTTAAATAAATAGTTTTTCAAAGAGCAAAATTGAATAAGAGAACATTCAAGTCCAAAAGAGTCTGATTTAAATCGTCCTCACTATTGATCTTGTAGTGACGACAGTGTACTAAAATAAAGTACAAATGGGTATTCTAAAATAAGTTAAATTAAAGCATTTGCATATTTTGAAGTTGAGTCTTAATTGGCAGTGGAATTTTATCACAGTAATTTCGGGCATTTTTAATAGTGTTCTGCGGATAAGAAACTCATAACGCAATGTTAGCGAGTCCAACCAATTGGGAAAATATTTAGACGCCGAGGATTTGCGCATCGCCTATCTCCTCCAGGGAGCAAATTAATTTTCGTGCCAGCAGCGGTGACAGAAAAGCTCTGGCCATAAGTACAAAAAGATCAAACGGTTTTAGGCTTCTTTATGAATAAAAAGTTCAAAAATGGACAATGTTGCCCAGCTTACGTGGACGCAAAATAGCAAACCAAGAAGCTAGTCAAATACACCTTTTTTAGTATGATTCTGCTGAGATTTATGGAAATGATTTAGGACGACTCGTCATACCTAAGCAATCATCTTTGTAAAACAATGCATCTTACCATGACAAAGTACTAACCAGCTTAGAAGGCTCTGCAAGCTTCAAATGAAAACTACCTATTTTACGGCTTGAAAAAAATAATGTGCTAAAGGACGTGAGGGTCTATGGACAAACCAGTTAGTTTCTGGTAGGAAAGTACAAATCTGTCACGTGATGTGGGTTTCTGACAGCTTGACATCAAATAAGGTGTGCCATTTCAGCTGGCCAAAGAACATGCACAATTGAAATGGTTCCTATAAACCAATAAGCATAAGTTATTTTAAATTGATCGGAGCAGTTTTACTTACCCGTATACATTTGATCACCCGACAAGGTGGATGGACAAAGACAAGCCGCTCTGCTAAAGTCAGCCGAACTGATACAATAGCCTCCATGCTGACAAGTGATGCTTGCAAGTACCTTTGGGATGGTAGCTCTCGTCCCATTCGTCGTTCCTTCCTCCTCTCCTTCCATTGTTCCAGTTCCACATGGGTCATTGAAAAGGGCACAGTTATCATATGGAAGTTGAGGGGAAGGAGCCCATCCTGTGGCACAAATACATTTGTAGAAATCTGTACCCAACAAAGGATTGCATATGTTCCCCTGGGCAACACCGCAATTCTTGTTTCCGTTTGGTTCCGTCTAAAACACATTTTACTTATAAGTATTAAGTAAAAACTCTAATCCATCACGCGTAGGCAGTATATTACTTCGTTGAACCTCGTTAAGCAAGCGTTTCTCAGCTGGGCGCAGTCCTTCCCCATATATTCCGCCTTGCAGATACATTTTGGATGCTGCATGTCCAGTGCCACACAGGTGAGTGTACCCACTGCAGAGCAGGGGGTGTAGCTGCGGACGAAACAGGGATTGATTACTTTGCATGTCCTTGTTTCCTGGTCCCACACAAAATCCTTGCGGCAGATGCACTCATAATCATCCTATGGCAATGTAATTTCAATAGTTTAAAATTCTGCTTTTACTCTTCACTTATTTGAAAACTTTAGGAGGATTTTGGCTTTTTTAAGACCGATTTCTAGTCAATATATTCACTTTTGCGCTTCTTCTTTTCTTGATACCAACAGTAAAGACAAAGAGATGTTTTCAATTTTCTTATTGTTGAGTAATGCGCCATCGAGCTATGGCTTTGAATGCCTTTACAACTATTGATTGTGCGTGGAATACAAAGGTATATTAAAGGACGATTTAAAAAAAAGCTATATAACGTAGATCTCAGGCTACGGTGGCACAACTAACGCGTCTGCCTCTACTGTCAGTATTGCAATGGCCTGACCTCAAAGGGTCCAACTACATTGCAAACATTGGGCATGTCCACGCCAGGAATCCATCGACAGGGCTTTGCGAGACAAGGAGAGGGACAGAATTGGAGAAGACTCCTCTTCAACTGGAGTGCAGTAAAGGCGTCTTCGTTGGAGCTCATCCGACGGAAGGTCACCCACGACTGGAGAGACGAAAAGCAGGTTATGATAGTGATTTTTGAACAGAAACTGGTAGGGCATGAATAAAGAATAGGAGCGTTTGGACAGCGCAGTTATGTAGTCGGTTTTTCAACTACAAATGACAAAAGATATAATGAATACATTCATTATAGCAGCTATTTCGTCAATATAACATTAGCTTGACTTTTCCTAGCATTTATCCAAAAAATTCTTAGCGAATCTGCGCGCTCTAACGATAGATGAGAAGCGAGAGGGAAGGATGGGGGACGTACATTTACGCACCACCAGAAGAGGAAAACGACGGGCATGTTCTCGATGGGGTCCATAAGGACGAAGATGGCGTCCTGCATGGGCTTGGGCGGGTTGCGACAACTGATATCGCGCACACCTGTGGTGCAGCAGGCCCACGTGCCACCTTCACATACGTAATCGAAGACGCGTCTACGGAAGGTGTTAAAAGCTGCCTGCGGATCGTACCAGTTCGCGTCCGACGCCAACCACTCCTTTGCCATGTTCCAGAAGAAGCCTGCAAACCATGTCTCCATTTCATCGTTAAAAAAGCCCGTTGCTACTTATTTTCCTCTTATTCATTCATGGTGATAATTGAACGCTGGCTTTAAGCAGCCACCTGCAGTACACCTCATTATAAAGAGCACGTACTTAATCTGCAGTGGCATTACCTATAAATTCTAGAAAGCACTTAAAATCGACACTTCCATTAAGACTGTATTAAAGTACAATGCCTCAAATGAAGCCTACATCCTACAACGCCACGTTTTAGCGTTTGACCAAGAAAGCGTGATTAACGAGTCTGGAAGGAGTTTTATCATAAATGTGAAGGAGAGGAAAGGGGCTGTTGGCATGAATAGGACTCCATGCCACCACCATGTAGGTATGAACGTGGAAGCCTGAAGGACCTGTGAAAGCATAAAAACAAGCAAATAGCTTTCTATTAGAATAGTGATGTCCATTGTTGATTATATTTCACTACTTCTTTACGGCTCTATTAAATTGCAGCATTTCGGGGCCCTATGATATGTATCAGAATCAAAAAATCGTGCTTAATCCACATGGGCACGATTAAGCGTGGTGATCCATGGAAGGTAGCCAATACATTCCAGAGGGAACAACTGATGTCACCATTAATTCGATTTTAAACGCAATCATTCATACAATCACTTTTTATTTTTCTTATTTATAAGTAAAATGTAAAAGCAAAAATAACTTGGGTTTACTTCTTTGTTAGTGCACTGTTGCTCTGCTACACTATAGTGCTATTCGTAATTTGAAATAAATAATACTATGGGCCTTCCATGATGGATGCGCGTACCTAAAAGATTTGAATAAAAATTGTGTGTAAAAAAGAATAATGTTTCATTAAAAAGGGTAACCCCTGAAAGACCTATCATTTGAGCCGTTATTTAAGTACCAAGTCTGGTCACCAGGACGGCTATGCTCTACATCCCGATCAGTCACCACATCTATTAGATTCAAACCAAAAAAGAGAGTCAAGATACTACTTTGGGCCCTTAGCTTCTGTGAGTAGAGTAATTTCTGAAAGACTTAAAACAAACGAGGCACTTGATTTGTTTTTAATTCTGAATTTATGGAACGAGAAAGTTGTGTCACAATCGCAGCTGATAAGTTAATGGTTGAAAACCAATAAGGATTAAGAATAATTGTCTTACGGTAAACGTTGAACTGGGATGACTGTGAATAAGAATCAAGAGAAGACAAAAAGATGTTCGGTTAAGGAGAAAAATCTGGAAAGATAAAAATCGTCATTTGTTATTTTTTGGGATTAGAAGGGAAAGGACTGCCACAGAAATATGATTTTGTTGAAGAATTTTGTAATCTTATAGGCATGCATTGTGAGAAATGAACGCCTGCTGCTTTCAAGCAAGTTTAACTGAAAAGAGGACTACAAACAGTGCCCTTGACTCGCTAGCTTTTGAAGTTACAAGTCAGACCAGCGCTGACTTTTGATACGTATGTCTAAAATGGAGTATATGCAGCAGGCCATCTCGATTGCTGAGAAGGGATACAATAAAATGGATTACTATCAAAGGAATATTTAACAGATTTTCCCTTGTAGAGCGTAACCCTTTAATTTTGCGAGTTTACCAAGTAGCTAAGGCGAGGAGGTAGTGGTGTACGGGTACATTAGTGAATTCTTACAATTGTAGAATCATTTTGGAAGAAATGAAGTTTTTAACTTGAGATCGAGGGTTCTTGGATAAGTCAACAGTCAACAATCTCTACGTCTACTACAGGGAAGCTCGAAATATCAAAGTCTTGAAATGCTAATCAAACAATCCTCAGTGAAAAATTTATAGTCTTCCAACAGGATAGGCTGTAATTAGACGATCGCAGCATTGAATTATCTGGAAATGTAATTTAAAACGTAGTGGGAACTAAAAAAACGCAGGAAGGCACCTATTATGGATTTTTTATTCAAATAAGCAGCCAAATAACGGATAGAAACATGATTTTCCACTAGTTTAACTAAGTAAGGAGGGTTTAAAATGAGGTGCGACTTATTTTCTTCTTCAACATGTTTTTGTAATCGCCGGAAATATTCTGGACGGACGCGGTGACGCATACGCCAAACGCCGTGCCCCTTGTTGAATTGGTAACCTTGTTATCTCTGCTCATACCTCAAGAATTTGGAAAATGGAATATTTAATGTAATAGATGGCTCCTTTAAAAGATTACTTTTGTGCGTTAAAAATCTGGCCAGTTTATCAAGAAGCGTCGGTGGCGAGATATTTACTGAACGTCTTTTGTTACAATAGTTTGAGCCGAAAAACCCCATATCTTTACGCAAACACATCAGTAAAAGAAAAAGTGTGTTCACGATTTATGAGGCTCAAAAGTTTGGCATATACAAGCATACTTCAGTAACTGTTACAATATGGCAGTCATAACCAAAGCAGATGGGCAATGACTGACACCTACTTTGGCTTGAAAGAATTTTATTCAATCACAGCACCACCAAGATTTCCGAGCCGCAAAGCCTTTAGCCCTGGACAATTCTGTTACCTCCTAACTGAAGCTGCTAGATGCCGGCAAAATCTAGGTTAACTCAGTGATTACAAAGTCCATTAATCGAATTTATCACAACCGACGAACTCCTCTCAAAGTTTTTCGTTGGAGAAGTTCCAAACTCATTGATTGATCACTTAAAAAAAAGATAAATGGAGGTATCAAACATACTTCCCTGTTCAACAATGAAAGTGGTGAGGCGATTTAATTTTAGGGGCTAATTTAGAGTTAGTTCCGAATATTTGATAACTTTATTCAAAGTGGCGACCCTGTTGAGAGTCTCACGTATGTAGAGCAAGTTATCAAGCGAATTCCAGCTACTCGGTTCCATAAGTCCTGTTTTTTTGGCAAGGGTGTGTGACTAGGTTGCCTACAAAATGTGCTATCTTATAATTGACAGCAAATACAGATATCCGGGCCAATTCTTTCTGTTCATGTAATCCGATAAGATTATTTAATCACTCTCAAGTAAAGCTTGACCGTAACGGCAATCCACTTGCTTCATTCACCAGGCATAAGTTGAATAAAATAGTAAAGGTGTAGAAGGGGAAGCGAATAATTGACTTCTGATTAAGACATGTCTGACTTATATCTTTCTTCTTTTGCCAAAGAATGCACCTGGCCAATAGATTCGAGAAAAATGGCTTCTTATCAATATTCCACATGGTTTCAACTGTTCCCAGTGGCTAATCAAGGAATAGAAGAAACTATAGCCAAACTCTTTCTTATGCAAGACCTTCGGCCCTTGTCATAGCAAGTTACATTCAGACTCACGCACATTAAGACAAACATCTAACAGGCACGTATCATCGCCACTCTTTCTTACTTGAACCCTGTCGGAAACCCCTGCCATTGAAGACCACTAATACATCTGAGCTATGGCAGCCAGCACTAGCCGTGGTTTTTACTTGTCTCCTTTGAGAATTCATCGACTTTAAGACAAACACAATCGTATAATGAGTCAAGAATTGATGCTTCTCACTAACTGCTATGAATAAATAATTTAATTCCATCTGGGTTTAATGTCGTTGATTGTAAAGGGTCTTTTTTTCCACGTCAACTAAGCCTAGACTACCAGGAAAAGTAGAGAAAGTGGTTTCACAAACTACAAGTAATAGATTAGCGCTTTTACCGTATTTAACCGGCACAGTTTTTTCTCTCGTAGTTACACTCGTACACTTCAAGGGACACTGTTAATCATTTCAGAGTACTTTGAATGAGATTGTTGCGAAGATTTTATCTTTTTTTCATGAAACTGTCGACTTTCGATACTTTTACACTTCTAGCAGTTATGTTGCTTCATGAATTTCCTGGAAGTGCCAGCATCGGGATAAGAAACGTATTTTGTGAATAGTTTGTAGTATTTAAGGCTCAGTAAAAGCAGCATAGTCAAAGAACGACATCAAGTCAATTCTATACTAACTTGATCAAAGAATATGACAAAAATATGTTTTCAAATCGAACACGTAAAATTTTGCACTTTTAAGAGTGGTATAATTTCCAACAAAATCTGACAGTGATCTAGAGCAATGCTTAGTGGTCAAGAGATCAAATTTGTGATTGCTGGAAAGAACATAACATTTTGACGAATTAAATCTAGGATCAGTATGGTGATAGAATTTTACGTAAAATTAGTATGAGCATTTGTGCGGCAGGCAGAAAAACTGGAACCGCTCCTGCAGTAGCTGCAGAAATCAGGGGCTAGTACAGCCTTTAAGGCGAAACAAAACTAAAACGTTTCACGATAACGTTGAAAAAAGGTTTTTTTATTGAAAACTTCTTTCAGTTAGCCAAAATACCAAGTAATAGAGTTATTTTATTCATCTGCTGCAATGGGGAGAAGTTTAATCTTTCCAAAGGCAAAAATTTATGATTAGATAATGAATTGAATGAGTCCTTTCGCAAGCCGATACTTATGTGCAACAATAGCTTGAAATAGTATCATGTAAGTAATAACCAAAGTCCATTGCTATTCCAAACCATGAAGGCAGTTCTCCTTTAAATTTAAAGAGAACATCCACTTTCAGAGAATGCCGAAGATAAGATCAACTGAATTAGACAAAATTTGGTTCAAATAAGCAAATAAATATGGTTTGTGCTTCATTTGCTCCTGCTACTATTGTACCGTAAAATCGTACTTTAAAGTCGACAACAGCAGAGCTTTCTGAAACCCACCATTGACCAGAAACTTCTTGCTGCCTTCGTCATAGGCGCCCAGATCCGGAGCCAAATTGGTGCCCCATACGCCCCGGGGGAAGCCACGATTATAGCGCAGGCCAACTGGAGAGCTTTCGAAGATGCCTGCAATACTGCGTTGGGCAATGAACATCTCTGAGATCCACTCGTCGACGGTCGAGGCGAGCACTTTGGCCACGAGAACCAGTGCGAGTGCAAGCGAAACCAGCATCACTAGCTGCGTGCACGTCGAGGGGAGAGTAGAGCGATCGATTGCCGGTCGAATGGATTAAAACATCGATGCTTCATCCAAGGCCGTTTGTGAGGCGGGCGGTTTCAATTGTGCACTTGCTGTGCCTGCGCCAGGCGATTCGCTGTCTAGAGGCTGCGTATTCACCCACATAGCAAAGCGGGTTATATCAAAGACATGGATTCAGGCTGACAGACCTTGGATCCAGTCAATAACGCAACATCAAACGAAGTTGAACATAAACTGCGTCTACGTAGCGACAATGCAAAATAGTAGTATTTTCTTTTTCATTTGTGATTAAGTGCAACACACCTTAATAGCTCATGACATTAATAGTGTTAATCCCACAAAGCTACCGAAGGATGGCCTCTAGTATTCAATAGCACGACATGTAATTTTGAGACATCTAATTGGAATAGTCATGGGACTTTTTTGATAGGCGTTATATCAGATCATACAAATGATTCAGAAAACGTGGATTCCTAAAACTATTGTATCTCAATACCGCCTTTAGCTCACTTATCGCTGCCTTGGGAAGTTAGGCACAAAAATCGGGCGGCTTTTTGAACGAAATTATTAGTGCTCACTTGACGAAGTGACAAATGCTGACCCGCATGTTTGATATTGATTAGCCGTCGCAATTCCTAAATACAAATTAATGCATTGCGCTGACTTTGGAGAATTATTCCTTTAAATATAATGATAGCTAACGGCGGGGAAGTTGGACAAGTCAGGCCTACTAGGATTCAGTGGTATGACTTACGAGAACGCTGCCTCACTAACAAACACTGATTTCATCCAGTAGAATGCAAAAGGCAACTGGGTAACTATAGAAGTCGGATCTAAGGCGGCGCACATAAGAAACCTGGCAGTAAAATAGCAAGGTCGCAGCTGTGTCCAGTCCGTCGGTTTCTGTATAAAAACCTAAGTCGTAATAATTGTTAAGCGTCGAGGAATCAACCCAGCTCTGGTGTCTGGCCCACGGGACTGAGGCCTGACCCTTTTATCACTTTAATGCATATCCCGCAACATTACCCGTTAGTACTATTAAATGGTAAAAATTAAGCATCGATTGCACATGCCGTTGGAAAATGCTTTTGTGAATTTTGCTAGCACGTAACGCCGCATAGGAGCGCGACCACTTACATCAGGCCAGAGGTCGTCATTTGACAGAGCTAATTCAAGCCACGTTTTCTTCCAACCAACCAACTGCCCCAGTGAGTAGAATGCACAAAGATTTCAAGCTGTATTGAAATAACATTCAAAGTATATGTACACATGCACATCATTTATTATCAGCCCGACTCGACGCCTAGCCAATTGATGCTCTTCTCTCTCGGGCGGGCGAGTGGACAGACAGACGGACGGGGGAGAAGGACAACTGGTAGGACGTGAGAAGGCCGAACTAGACGTTTTGTACACGTGTCAGTCGGGAAAATTGCAAAGGAGACACGTCACTCTCACTCTCACCTTCCACACTCACCTCCCCTCAATATCTGCGTGTGTGTTATCTCAAGAGCAGCGGTGCAACGGTGGGACAAAATCAGCGACAACAGCAGTTAAAGGAGATAAAGAGAGCGGGATGACGAATCAGTGACCACGAGATCAGAGCAAGAACAGCGAATACAGAAAAACATGCTAGGTGAGGAAAATGAAGAGATAGTGATTCGAGAGGACGAAGTATTGATAGAAGCTAACACAGAGAGAAATTGCGCATCAAAGATTGACAGAAGGGAAACAAACGCTTATACGAGAAGTAGGGGGCGTTACGAAGTACCTCCCACTTCATCCCTCCTTCAATCGCTAGGATCGATGCTTCCCCCCTTTCTTACCGCGACGACTGGAACTGTTTTTCGGCTTTATTTGTTGCCACTGAAAATGAAGTAACGGAAAATTCGTAAAAATACGGAATCAGCCGATAAATCCAACTGGCATTAATGTTTAAAATTCTACAACTAAAGGACTGGCAACTCCCACAGTTAAAGGGAAGGATGTGATTTGAGAGCAAAGTTGTGTAAGAAGGAAGACAACACAAGAAGTCGAGCTTTCAAAACCGCGGTAACATACCACACTCTCTGCGTGCGAGTCATTAGCTTCCGAATAGGCATTTGACGAGTACACATTGCTTTCGTTATTAGTAGGAGCCGATGAAGGTTGGTGATCATTTTGGCTCTTCTTCAACCTTGAATCACTTTGCATTTCCTCCACACGTTTCCGATGCAGCTGCCAGCAGGTATGACGACGATCTAGAAACTCCCGTACAAACTGCTCCGAACGAGGAGAGCTGCCAAGGTAGGGGACCAGCATGCTTTCTACCTGCGATGCGAACCCACAATAATGTTTACTAAAGGCGCCCTCGCAAGTACCACAGTTCTACATGATATAGTAGGGGTAATGCACCGATGTTGTCAACTGGATGCATTTCAATCCTATGCTACATTAGACAACCAACAAAATTATGAACCTAGATCCATGAAAACTTCAAAATTAAAATAATTTACAGATTACTTCGTAAGGCGCATCAATAGTTGTAAGAAGTTCCACGAGGGTGGGAATGTCAACCTTCTCCCTCAATTCAAAGCCCATCAACGCCGATTGAACCCAACAAATGAGGGTGTTGAGCTCATCTGTTCGTACTGAGTTATCATTTTCACTGCTCTCAGACTTTTTTGAGGATACTGTTCCGTTATGTCCTGATTTCTTGACACCATTTTGCACTGTCACCTGTTGTAGTTGTTCCTGCTGCTGGCGAGATTTGGCCTTCTTCTTTGTGCTGCCGCTTCCTTCCGACAACGGAATCTACATTTTTGAAAGGCAAAGGTAAGAAGCAGTCTCTTTGCGTTAAGGAGAAACTTCTGCATTCAAATGAAAGCAAAAGAAATGAATCAACAGAAACGACTGATCAAACCTGCGAAACCCATTTAAGAGGAGGAGTCGCCGGTGAACTATTTGGTATTGCTGACTTTCCAGCACTGCCACTCAAAGGAGAGATGGCGGATGAGGGTAGGGAAGACTGTTTCGCCGATTTATTCGCCTCGCCTTTGGCCGCAGTCCTTGCCAATGTCGCTGCCTTCTCTATCCAACAACTTTTTGTCAGTTTCGTAGTCATTGGTTGTGGTTGCTCCGAGGCTGAGACCAATCTACGACCTCCTACAGAGATGGAGTTGAATTGAAGGGATTCGTTAGACAAAGCAGAGCCACCACCACACCCTGACGACGTCGAGCAGCTGGAACATCCCGACTGAGAGACGGCGCGTTGAGACTGTTGGCTGCCACTGTTGTCGTCCACACCGTCAGATTTGCTACCGGTTGGAGAGTTTTTTTGTTTTTGGGAGGACTTTTTCGAGGTAATGACAGCATTCGTGTTCTGCTTCGATTTGACCTCGGATTTGGAGGTCCCACCATCTGAGCTCCTTCCGCCAGCTGATTTGTGCCGAGTCCTATTTAAACGTAAAGGGCACAAAGTAAAGGTCAAAAAATCACATTTAATGAGTCAATACCCATGCCACTAGAACAAAACCAATTTAAAACACTACGAGTGAGAAATGGAAAATCACAGTTCAATGTTTATTGACGCCCACTTAAACTACATGTCTATTAGTTTTAAATTCTTCACATAAACAAGCCTTTGAAATGAGAACACATAAATAGCACAGTTCGAGAAACAAATAAAATCTGGAAGAGAAACAAGCCAGCTCCTAGCGCGTAATGGATTATGAATGATCAATACACACAGACCCACTAGGCGAACTGCTAACTGATGTTCAAGTTACAAATAAAAATCCGAGGGATACTAACGCTTTGGGCAAGTGATTGTCAGCGCTGAGACCGAAGACAGACTGGAAAGGAGTGTTCTCATCGGAAGAGGGTGGTTCCGCTGTCTTGTCGCCCCGAGTGGCGTCATTCACAAATCCACCGCTACCTGGATCAGTGACCGCCGACGCGGAAGCCAAGAACACACCGTCCATGCATTGCCGGGCCGACAATTGCTGCTGCTGCTGTTGTAGTTGTTGCGAAAGCAGCTGCGACTGTGATGGTGGCGGTGGTGCCCAGGGAATACCCAGGCCGGGGTTAGTGAATGCTGCTGTGCTGCTCACCTGCAAAAAGCAGTGAGGAAGTAATCACTTTCTATAGTGTGAAAAAAGTGAGCAGTAGGTGACTGCCTGGAAGAAAAAGCATCACTTGAAGCGTGAACGCAACACCTAGTTATAAGTGCAAAATCTTCCATCATCGCAACTGCTGTGTTAACGGAACCTTGAAAAATTCAGTTGCAACGGGGTGTGTACACAGTGCATATTGCATAGTTATACCACAGTAGAAGTGAATCATGTGATCCAGATAGTTTACAAGCGATCCACGCCCTCTAGTACGAGCATTAACACGCAATTTTTTTAAAAGTACCCGACGAAATTGTAAAAAACACCAAATTTCATGGAAAATGGTGCTAAACAGGATTACAATAGATCCTATTCCCGCTACGTAGGGAGATGAGCACTGTCACCTGCGTTCAGTAGCACAAAGCTGTCGACAATAAGCAATCTGACAGCGGGATTAACATCACAGTTCTGTAGTTTCCCATTATGGGGGCACCGCCGCTTTGCATGGCTAAAAACGTTGGTCACGAAGTGCATCCCATGAAGAAGCAAATCGCGCTTGATAAATTACAAATATTTACAAGAAGCCGAGCCTGAAAACCCAAGTATACACGGTTGAGTAGCGCATGAAAGTCATGCTTTCAGGGTCAAAAGCAACTAAATATTCAGCAATAACTAAGGGTCTATTCAAAATTTAGGTACATTTCTAAAAGGAAAGGTTAGTCGGCATCGAAAAAAAAACCAAACTGACGCCATGAACTCACCCATAACTAATACGGGATGAAGTTACAAGCAAACACGCCCATAAAACTGAATATTAAACTGATACCTGAGTCCAAGCATACCTCTTGCAATAGCGACGGATCGAGCCGAGCTTTTGAGATCAACTCTGAGAGGAGAGAGAACAGAGGATTGTTGAAATTCATGGCCACAGCCCCGGGATTCGACGCAATCATCTCGGTTAGCTGTTTTAGAAGAAACGCCTGGCTGGCAACTGCTGCCACATTCGAACAGGACATCCCATTTTTCCCGAACCCACCAGAAGCATCCACAACCTGCAAAGGGTAAGGTGCCCTATGATTATCTCCGGTCCCAATTTGGAAGGAGCTACTACTGTCTACCCAAGCAAGCAATAAAGCATTTGCACCGTCTTAGTTGCGCAGTACCGACAGAGCACTGGGTTAATAATCCCACTCTCAATATGGGGCCGCGCTAAGGCAACAATTAATAGCAGTCCATCGTTTGCCTGAATCTCAGTCATGAAAGCTGAGAATACTTTTAGGATAGCTGATAACGCCAACTTAATGAACACCCAGTAAGGGATGAATAAATAAGGATTTCTGGCAAAGTGGAGGCAACAGAAAAGCAAAATCATCCCAAACGAGCCGAAAAAAACATGCTCATTTCAAGGAATAACAAGAAATTCGTCCAGATCAACTAATACAACCAAACTTGAGACGTAATAGTAAACAGAGCACAAATCAATTTCTCATCGAATACGACAACCGATGTTTACTTGGAAGTCGTCATAAAAAGCCTAAACAATATGAACGACCTCGGTAAGAGCTCCACCTAACAGCATAACACGAACGGGTTGAAAATATATTTAAGTTAGCGAAGCTTTTAAGTTCAAACACCCGAGTAGGAGATAACCAATCTCGTATTTCGGATTCCGAAGGAGAACTAAAAGAATATTGGAACGTGAAAAGCTTTACCAACGCCAAGTATTTTCACACTAAGAGTTTTAACACCACTTTTTTATGCGAACAGATTACACAAAACTCACTACTACAGGGGTCCAAATAATCAGAGATCTTGTGGGCAGAGAATGTAATGAAAACGAAACAATATGAGGCAACCTCAAAAAGCAAACAGCTAGGCGCAAGCGATGTATGAGACGTGAATATGTTGGTAGTTAAGGAAAAGTTTGAAAAAGTAAAAAGATATTCACTGGTTTTAGATCGTACCACTTTGCACGTTAAACAATCGAAAATGGAATAGACCTGTCCCAAGTCAAAAATCCTATTAGATCAAGCAAAGGAATCAAGATCAATGCCATTTCCAGTCAAAAGGCTCTGGGTGGCGCGGCACCATTGAATTATGGTAACGCTACAATTTCACATTGGTGTCAGTTGGCTTAAACCCAAATCTGCTTAAGATGAGTAAAATTGCAGCAGATTCACAAGTTCCGAAAATGTCAAAGCTAAAAGGCATAACTGAAAGCCTAGATAGCAGCGTTCAGTTGCCTCAAAACAATAAAAAAGGCCGGAAGTGAGAGTTGGTATCAGAGCAATTAAAGGCAAAATAAACAAATCGAATTACCCCGGGGTGAGGGTATAAGCTAGCGGTTGAGGTCCATGCAAAAGAAAATTGCGTTAGCTTCACGTGTTTAATGAAATACCAACAAAGTGAGGTGAGGCTGTTGCCTGCATACATTTAAGAGGAATACGTTTCTGAATGTACTGAAACGCACAATTCACAGTAATTAACGCAATTAAAATGATCTTCAAGGTACACAATTCGAGTGTCGGATTCGAAACACAAGTCGTAACGTAAACCTGTTCGTTAATGCTTAATGAGTGTTAATAAGAATATGCACAATCGAACTTAGTTAATCAAAAAGCAACACTTTCACGCATTGATACACAAATATGCAGATACTTGAGTGGTAACACGCGAAGAAAATTTAGACTTCTAATAAAGTACGGAGAACCTAAATCCCTATGCCGATGAAAGCAGACGGGAACGGCTACGAAGACTGGTTGAAAGCCTGATAATACAGGGTACAGAGAGGCCATGGAAGTGTCCACCACTACCTAGTATTCAGCTCGGAGCAGTTCTCAACGGGCATATTTGACCTGACTCCTCAATGATGTTAATCGGAAATCAGCTGATCAACAAGCTAGAGCGCAGGGAGATGCACATCCACGGAAATCCGGTTTTGCACAGTGTGCTTTTGCGGTGCCAGAGGCGTGATCTTAAACACACGCGCAGCATGTAAACAAGCCTGCGTAGATGTGCGATCGCGAAGCGCAAATCAGGTCAGTATAACTGCGTGACGTGAACACGCGCACCCATGTACTTGCGTAGGTTTACTGTGCCAACATTCATGTCGCATACATAACAACGGACTGCCCCCCGCATTTCTGCTACCGTCGTGCCGACCGGCAGCACTAAGTCAAAATGAGGCATACGCGAAGGGATGATCTATACACACCTTCTGGATCAAAAAGGTTGGCAGCGAACTTAAGAATGTGAGAATAAAAGACACGCCAAACCAACAAGGCACGGAAACAGGGGACTAAAATCGGCACAGGATAAACATATTTAAGGCATAGAAAGACGGCTAATCTAGTTAATCGGATTTTACAGTCGCGTTTCCTCACCCATACAACACAGGAAGCCTTGTTTCAATGGTGAAAATACACCCATTTCAAGGCTCCAGTGTAGTTAAAATTCGCGATTCTTTCAAAAGCCATACGGACTTCAGTGTCAACGCTAGAAGTGGAAAGTGCACGCGCATGCACAAACGGGAATAGTTAAAGACGAAGCATGACAAGTCGATCGGTCGCACATACGTGTGAATTGAAACCGCACGGTATGACTAAGTTTGCACATTGGCGGTGAGTCGAGGAATCGCATAATAGAAATAGAATATTATTTTCAACAATACGAGCAAAGGTAACAAGCGAAAAAATCATAACTACCAACTTCACCACTAGGAAAATAAGGAATGCGCGCGAACTAATAACACTATATGCAGTAATAAGCGCGAAAGCACTACCGCAGCATCAAAAATGAAAAAAAGCATTGAAGTATTAAAAAAACAATATATCCTCTTCAGATACGGAAAGATTGATTGTAAAAAGGTAGTGTTGGCACCTACACAGCCCCCATCGCCTGTCATGGACCGGGAGAGTTTGTGCAGTAGTTGCTGCTGGTCCAGACAGGCGAAGGGTACATTGGCCACGTTTTGCTGGTCGTGCATCCGAACCATGAGGATGAGTTGAGGTGTGATGCCGCCCCGGATCGGTGGTATTTGTGTGGTGCCAGCGAATGGGACGTGACCGTATAATTGCGCATAGTTATCTATAAATATTCAGATTGTGATCTATTTAGGCAGTGCCCCGGCACCTAACCCTTCTCAGCCTAATACTACATGGATGTTAAAATAGCTAAGCAGAGTGAATTATCATATTGCCTGCGTAAACGAATTGCCTCATTGTTAATTTAACGCAAGACTTATGTAATTCATTAACGTACTAAATGGAAACAAAATACTAGTGAATGCTGAATTTTCATTTAAAGGACAACTCAGTCCAAAGGCGCGCTTGCTCTAGTGTTTGACTGGTTGACTGTTTTTAGCCACCTTATGAAAAAATCGCCATGCCTGTCAAGGACAGCCAAAATTTGAATGAAAATTTAGCGTCATGTGGTTAGGATCTACCCAGATATCGAGGCAACTGCTAGAATCCTAGGCTACTACGACCCTTATTTTGCAATTTAGTACAGTAAGCTAACACCAACATCAAGAAATTTTGTACCCAAGCGAAACGATAGAAATCGTAGGGAGAAAGTATTAAATGAAACCATCAATTAAATGAACATATCCCTTTAGAGAAAAATGAGTCAGTTAAAAGCTGCCTCTGAGGCAGTGATGAGTGACAACGAAAGTGAGAGTTTCAGCGATGGGTCGATAAAGCCGTAAAAACGCATCACACACTTGCAAAAGGAAACCAACCTAAGGTTAATTTTCTCCAAGTAGATCCAGCGTGTGCGGAAATTCACTTCACATGAGGCCTTATAAAACTATGGATATGAAATTTATAAAAAACTTTTTGGTCTGCAAAAATAGTCACTCTGCAGTTTTAAAGAAAGAGCGAACAAGAGAAGCAACGGACCTCTCGGGTGTGGTAACTTACGGAGAGTGGAGAATGTGTCGTCACACTTTCGACGTATCCGCAGGGAGGAGGTGAAATACCGGCCAGCAAGGAACCAATTCAACATTTGCGCGCTGCTGAATTCACCTTGAATATGGCCTTGGGGATCCTCATAGTACCACAGTTGATCATCGCTTAGGGCGCCACTTCCAGTTCCTCCCGCTTGTTGTCCTGGGTCGAGACCATCGCCATCATAACCGAAGGCACCCTGCACAGTGTGAGATCTAGTTTTAGTTACTGAAGAATCATGTTTTATCTTCTGTTCATTCTATCATGCAAAATCCGTAACGCAAACATCGAGTTATGTGTAGATGATCTTAATGCGGACGAAAGATGGAAGAATTTCACTGCAACGTCATTCTGCGATGTATCAGTGAAACTGAAGCAGTGGATTATGAAGCATGAGTCTAAATTTTACTGGCAGTGACCGCACACCCAAAATAGACCATGCTAAACCGAAGATTCGTTCTTCAAAAGGACTTCCGGTGTGCTGGAACCACTTCAACCTTTTAAAATAGGCATTTCCTTAAGATGAGATGGACTACTTGCAAATAGGCTTTAAATATTGCATCAGGAACAGCCGACTGCTTTGGTCATTACAGAAAGCACGATTATAAAACACGATAGCACTAAGTTTGCAAACTTTTTTTTCGGAGATGTCACACCCCTGTGCGCGGTACAAATAAAGTTTCGAATTTAGAGCAACAAATACTTGTTGCCTAAGACTCAATTGCAACAAAGGCACCGCTTTCATGTCTTTGCTGTGAAACATCAGACTGGAATAGCTAAGGTACAGAAAAAGAATGAGACCGTTAATTGAGAACCCAACACGAACCAAACTCGAACGAGTGTGACACGTGTCGATCGCCAACTCAATTTAAATTGAATTAATCATGACAACAGAAGAATCTGCGTGGGCTCACTAATCCAACAATTAGAGTTCTCGTACTGCATAATCACATGGTCATGAGGGTGAAGGTCTAAATGCTAGTAAAAAATTCCACAGATGAGGGTTCAAAGCGAAACGGCGAAGATCCAAAAGAGGCAAAAATGAATCTAAAGTGCATCAACGCTTCAATAAAGCAGAAATCGCACCGAAATTTTGGAGTAACCGGCTGTTTTACTCCTGAAAGCTCCGAGGGCATCATGCTGAGTGTATTGGTTTGAAGTGGTAGGTCGATGGTAGCTATCGGTTTTTTGGCTAAAAGCCACAGAATTCACACCTGAACAAGGTACGGCTTCTTGCGATGTCGACGACGCTGACCAGAAGTTGGGCTGTGTCTGGTGAGCTAGAAGACGAGGTTTGTCCGCAGTGGACAGTGCCTACGCATAGACAAAAAGCCGAGTTAAAAGACAAGAATCTTATGACCACCAATGCGCCAAAGTTCCAAAGGAAGGGAAACATCAGCGGATAACTACTCAATACGGTAGATCCTAACGTAGGCGTATTTTTGCCATATACTGCCACTACATTTACACAGGACAAGAAGTCTAAAATTGCAATACAATTAGATGACGAAGGACAGAGGGGCAGTCTCGCGAAGCAGAGAACACCAACGATTCTGTCAAGACTAGGAAGACAAAAATTAAGCGGTAATGAAACTAGTGAATGATAAGCGAAAAATTAGTCCGCCAAAAATCCCCGAAATAATGAAAGCCCACTGTTCCAAAGCCGTTATCAATCGAATGTAGACGGCGTTGTAAAAACAACTTTAAAAAGAACAAATGAGGTTACAAAGATGGCGATGGCAAATAAAACAAGCTTATCAAATGTGTATAAAATCACGAAAGATACCTGTCATGCTTAAATGTTCATGAGTTCATGTCCATAGAGCCGAAGTCTAGCAAAAATTGCAAATATTCAACGGTCCGCCCCTTGAAAAAGGAGCCATCCCTATATCGTGCTCATGCAAGAGGGCGCAAGAGGAATAAAGACAACGACGAATGTGACCTCCGTCGGGGGCGGAGCTTAACCAACCTGCCCAAGCACGGAGGACTCGGAGGCAGGAATGGGCCGCTGAATGGTAGAAGGATCGGCTACAAAGGACATTCGAGCTACCGCGTCGGGTAGGCACGTGGCCACACCAAAATCAGCAGTATTTACACTCTGACCGGAGGGTAAATTGATGCTCCTACTCTCATCCCTTGCTGTGACATTTGTAGGACTATCGACGGACGAGGTACTGGAAGCAGACGCGGTTCGACCCCTTCGTCTGTGATGCAGGTTGCGATTCTGTTGGACATTGGAGGTTGAAGCTTCGGAGGCGCTTTGACCTGAACGGAGAATCTAGAAAAGAATATGCCAAAAGGAATGAATGCTATCACCTTTTCAGCGAAGTGGAGAACCGCACGTGATATTTTGACGTGTCAAAAAACAACATCCATGGCCAAAGGTCAATCTGTATGTAAAACCTTGAAACATCTTCAAGTGGAGAGGGCAAGATTTTTACAAATCCAAATCCATAATTGTGAATTTACCGGGGGATTCTTATGAGGTGACATCCCACCTCCATCACTCGACGTCCGATTGCGCCAAGAGCGCTCAAATTCTGATCGCTGAAAAAGGGAATCAACTTCTCCAGCTGAATCTTGCAGTGATTTGGCCCATTCCACACCCTTTCTATCACTACTAGGCCCTAGACTTGGGTCCGCCCACGACACAGGACACCAAGATGAGGAGGTAATCTCGACGGGAAACATAGGACCGACAGGATTTTCCATATTATTGCTGTTGATTGGTGCGTTAGGGTGAACATAGAAGTTCGGGACAGCACCCATCTGGTAGCCAAAATCCTCGCCGCGCAGACCCATCATTTGAGTTCTCACCACGTGGCTTTCAGAGTTAATCTGATTCTGTGACTGTAGTTCCGAGGAGCACTTTTTCCAACTGCACAAAACAAACAAGAAGCAGTTGAATTATGTACAATTACTAGCCTAATGTCTAACTAGATGAAAAATTGAAACGAAGGATGGAGTCTCAAAGCTATTTACTTTGTGCAGTTTGGTACCTGCAAAATAGGCAACGGCAAAGAGTTTCCGGAAGGTGACAAACACAGCCCATTAGAGTGACGCAATTAACTACCTTAGGAGGGAACTATCGGGGTTCTCAGCAAATGATTCATCCGTGTAAGAGATAGAAGTGTTGCGGGTATCTGTTGCTGTGCCTAAAGTTATGATAAGACGCCAAAGACACTACCACATGGTAAGCCACCTGATGGGTCTGGGTGCCCATTAAAATTGTCCACATTATTACCCTGAATATTAAATTATTAGAGAGACATTTCCATTACATCGGGTTGAAAGTCGGGTGGCAAAACTCCACTTTGTGAATTAGAAAGAAATGTGTCCGGGAAACCCGATAGAGGTGTACTATTAACACTAGGAATGGGATTATAAAGCTCCAGGTATTCCGAGGCTGAAGGTTTCGGATCTAAGTGAAGGTGATACGAAAAAGTAGACAACTACCCCGTGAGATGGAATCAACCGCAGACAACAACCTGCTCTCAGGGGAGATCACATTTTCCGTAAAAGAGGACATCGCGCAGTAACAAATCAAAAGTAAGTATATATATAACTGGACCTCTGCTGGTAACTATTTGACTAGCAAAATCGCCCTACTGGACCAGAACAAACGTTTTATCAGCTGCAAAAGTGATTAAAAGGGCCCGCGCCAGTGGCCGTCGACAATGTTGAAAACAAAACACTAATCATATTATAACGAATGTCTCGCCTCCATTGCTACATTTGTTTTTACATACAAAACTAGAAAGCAGAGTATTATAATGGTATTTAAAATTATATCACCACGAAGTTTGAAGTAAAGTTGGTTGGCTCCTCATAGGAATCGCCAATAATACAATAATGCGTTTTTTTGCATTTATAGGATAAAAAGTTAATTACTTAACAAAAGAAGAAAAATTTACCAGACGACCTCTGCAACAGGAATTACGACCAATTTGTTATGCGTTTCGCGTTATATTTCCACAGCTCATACACAGCCAAAATACAAAGGAATCAAAGTGACATATATCGGTTTGCTCTTGCACCTGACCGTCAAACATCTTTAAAACCATAAGAAATTAGGTGGTACATTTTAGCTTGGATTTATCTTATGCAACGGGCGGTTAGTTGAAGCTAACCAAATGGGTGGGTGTTGGCCTTTCCCTTGTAGCGTCCCGAGACTCCGTGAAGAAGAAAGAATACACAATACTTGTGCAGAATATATATATTTAGCACGGGCTATTGGTACGGCCCAAAATGCCGGCCCATCCATTGAGGTACAAGGGGACTAATTCGAAGTACAAAAGCGGCGCCTCACCAGAACCGAGGGATAAACCACTATCGTATTACACCTTTGCCTTTTGTAACCTGTAAGCTTCCGCTATATTCTCGGAAAGAAGACGTCGCCATCCGTTCATTCGACTTGTTTAGAAGGCTTAGTCACATAGTTGCAGGAGAGAAACACAGAATCGTAGTAGTGCTAGCGAACCTTCTCTACCCAGAAACTGAGATGGCTTTTGAAAAGCTGTTTGAACATCCTACAGCCCATCTTTGCCTTTGATCTTAGCACCAAATAACACGATAGCTCTCACATCAGATTTCGTGCATGCTCACTGCAACTGTCGGGCTAACCGCAAATAAGGAATCGTCACCCCTCAGAGATTACAGGCGTCATTTAGAGATCTTTTCCGTCGTAATTGAACGGTAGAAGAGGACGACGAGGAGTATGCAACAGATCCATAAAAAATGAAAAAAAAAACATTTAAGTTGTTCGCCTACAGCTAATATCCGAAAATAGATTACCGTCTAATTTAGGCACGGGTTCCCCCACACACCATTGTTGAGGAACTCCGCAGCACAGACACCAACTTCCCCAGCGACTTGGTAAGGTTCGCAGCGAAAACATGCTAGAAGTTGGCTACTACTCCGCATTACTACTTCCATAACGGTCGACAAAACCTAACGTGCTCCTATGTGGGCTCTTGCGTCATGTCCCACGATTGGGTGAACCCTTTTACCCTCTGTATTACTTACTTCTAGATGACTCCCATCTGTTCCTATAAGCCCCATCGTGCACATAAAGAGGATATTCATGACATTTCCCCTTTGACGCTGGTGTGATTAGATCAATAGCAAACCACAGGGCTTCCTCGCCTCTTTACCAAAAGGCTAAATCGGTTCTGCTGTCCAACACGCAACAACAGAAGGGAAGATGGTAGTAGACGAAGAAGCGTTGTCGCATGTCATCGTAGCCAAGGAAATCAGCATGTTAGCCATTCTCTTGCCTTTAAATTTGCTTTGAAATGAAACACTGGGGACCAATTTTTTAGGTAGCATTAAAGTTGTTCCGAATTTTGACCTTAGCACTTTCCGCGCAAAGTTACTGTAGAGATGGCAGCTCTTTGTCCCATTCGAAGCCCAGATATCCGTTATTAGTTGCTTATCCGTGTCACTGGCAATGAGTCGAAACAACTTCGGCAGTTGCTGGTTAATCACACGAGCATATTCGCAGGCAGGTTGTTAGGCTGGAAGGAACAGCAGAATGAAGCATGATAGACACTGGCGAGGATGGACTGATCTCTGTGCCACTCAGGAGCATATCTCTCTTACTAATAGGACAGGCAGACCATCTTTTTGACGAGATGCTTAGAGACGAGGTTATAAAGCCATCAAAAGCATTATAAGTATCACCGATTTCTCCGACGGTAAGCTAAACGCAGCAGCAAGGAGGCATGTCTTTCCACCATCTTACACGGGTGAATGTGGTTCTTCGCGTTAGATTTAGCAAAGCTTTATCAATTCCAGACGGCGCCTTTTCGAATGTCTAATATGGTGACCACTTTCGAATACCTTATACAAAGCACGCTGATTGAACTCTACCTAAAATGTTGTGAAATGTAAATGGATGACAAACTTGGCTTCGATTGAGGTACTTGTGAGCATAGCGCCAACCAGCAATCGAGGTTAGGCCGCTTTTGAAACGCAAACTTGACACTAGCCTGAAAAAGACGACTATCCCTGCTTTGCTCATTTTAAATGTTGGGACAAACTGGCTCATCAGGTGGGAGGCGTTTATTGAAGCCTGCATAAATAGAGGCTCTAATCAAAGCCAACCAGTCAGACGAAGCTTCGTAGTTTCCTAAGTTTAGCGGGTTGCTATGGTTGTTTTGTGGAAGACTTCGCTAAGTTCGCAAGACCACTGTATCAATTGATGAAAAAGCAGACGAAAGGAGGGATGCAAACACTTTGCTTTGCATCGCCTCCAACATTCCGTAATTTCGGCCCAAGCACTCCACAATTTGTTACGCATCCCGATGCTGACGTCACAGCCGTGGGTCATGTGTCCTCACTAAAGGATAGTGGAGGTAGGGAACGCGTCATAGCCTATGTGAGCGCCAAACTCAATGGCGAAGTGAGGCTGAAAAGTACAACATAAAGTAAACTATCCGCTATTTCCGCAATGTCCATCCGTTTCAGGCTACTTGGTAGTGAGGACGTTCATAGTTAGAAAACCTCGTCAGGCACTGAACTGGTTGGAAATAATGAAAATAGGCTGTTCACTGGCGCGTTGGTGGGATTAGCTGAGACAACACGAATTCACAGTACAGTACAGAAAATGCACAAATCTGGTACAGCTGAATCCGCTGGATGTCACTCTATCACAGATAAGCAACGAGATGCATCCAATTTTGAGCTGATCCGTCCTGTGTCTTCGCCGAAGTCGTAATGAGGCAGAGTAGTTTGAGAGGACATTATTAACGTACAAAGGACTTGAGATAGCACTAACATGCTACCCTCGTATTTTCAGTGTTAAGCGTGGGAGAATTTGTTATTCTGACATTTTCTTACAGTAAGTACAATTAAAGTGGCTAAAGAATGGTTTCATCCGCTTAGTCTGTTTTGGGTTTCGGATGTTTGTCTTCCATGGGATTGTAAGTTGTCATAGCAAAATGGATACTGGTAAGTCGCATGGTGAGAGAACCAAATATAGTGCAATTTTTTAACTTTTACTCCATGCCAGTAGCTCCCAACTCTTCTGTGCGACTGCAATACATCTTGTGAACCTATGATTTCCTTTCTATTAAAGGAGGACTTGGGCAGCTACATTAGTCGCAACGGTAAACGAATCGAATCCTAAAGGACAATTGCCCAAATTTCTACTGCTAGGTGGTAAACCTTACCGTGATGGGGGAAGAACGTATGCTGCGGGTGAGAGAGTGGGTTGCGATTATTAAGAGAAGGGTTTAAAATGGCGTCTACTTCCGCTAACTACCCCGGTCCCGTGTTCTGCTGGAATGCTTTCAACAAGCGAGGCGACGCCGGGCGTGAGTCACCTAGAAATGTTCGCTAAAGGGCCGCACATAGTACCTGTATACTGATATCACTGATGTGGGTACGCAACACCTCTTTCGGTTCTCTGGGTTCTATCACTCCAGAGAGAAATGGCTGGGCAGCTTTGAAGTGCGATCAGTGGAAAGGAGTAATAGACGCGAAGACGTATCCTCACGAAACCAATTTAAACCCCATCCTTTGTTAAATAACTGCCTTCAGACAAGTATTCCCATGAGTGGCCGTGGGCCTCCGTGATGGCCACTGCGATTCCCCGTACCCGTACCCGAATCCATTTTCCATAAAAGATAAAGCTCTAGGTCCAACAGAATTGCCAAGAGGGATCAGAGACGTTGCAATAAGACATCGTTCCTATTTTACGCAAAGTCGACAATTTGCACGTTTGGGTAGTGGTGTCTCTGAGGCGGAGTACGTGTGATGACCAGCAGGGGAGGTTGACCAAGGGGAGTGCTAGGGGAGTCCTCAGTCCCCCCTAGATAAAAGAAGTCATATATTATTGTTATACGATAGTGGTTTATCCCCCGACATTAGTGGGGCGGCACTTTTGTACTTTGAATTAGCCCCCTTGTGCCGCGCTGGGTGGGCTGGCCTTATGGGCCATGCCAATAGCCCAGACACCTTCTCCGTGCTAAATATATATATATATATAATCTGCCCGAGTATTTTGTCTTCTTTCGTCTTAAGGGAGTCCCGGGACGCTACATTATGGCAGAATACGTACTGCTAAGGTACGCAATGTTGGTGGCTGCTTGAACGGGCTGGAGTTTGAGCTGTTCAGGGAAATTGCAACGTTGAAGAATAGGGTCACCACGGGATCATAACAAGGAGTTAAACAAATACACATAATTTTACATTACGTTTGCAATGTAAATGCAATATTTGCTCTATTTAGGAATGGAAAGTGGAATCTCTTCAGCATTGTTTACACTGAATAGTTTTTCAATAAAAGCTTTTTGTGGGTAAGGGCCAAACCAATAGAGGATTTATTTAAATGTCATAACTGATTTGTCTTCGATGAAATATATATTTTATTTAACTTTTCAGGACGTGTTTGTTTCTTGCGGTTTGCTAAAATTTTTTTACTTTTGCAGATCTTCTCATTGAATTGGTAGCAACAGATTTCCCATATAAACACCAGATTTTGCGATGATAAAACACTAAATAACAACAACCCGAAACGCACATTCCTTAAATGTGTCACAGGAGTATAGGAGCAAATTTTTGAAGCCCAGCCCTCGCATGTGCTTTAAAGCATTCAGGCGTTAAAAATGTTTTAGTTTAGTCATTTTCCTACAACCTTACCATTGTCGTGAAGTTCGCTAATCACTTTCATAATTTATCGCCACATAAAAATAAAAAAACTGCAATTAAGTGTTAAAACAAAAGCGAAAACGTATGCGAACAATGCATGGAATTGTTTATTCATTTATCAAATTTGAGTACATAAACTTAAAGTCTTTTTTGGGGTAACCAATAAAAATGTTAGAATTAGAAGGCATGTTTGCCAGCTGACTTCTCTGTTCATTTTTTCTGAGCCGTCTCGAGGTTAGTTGCCTCCCTTGCCATCTGAGTTATATCGTGCATTTTTGAGACCACAAATGTTAGTCTAGTCAGGGTTGGTCCTAACTATGTGGAATAGGTGTTTCTCTGATGAGTCGTGAATTTAATATTGGTTATCTCTTTAACTGTAGGTTAGTTCTAGAGTTGTCAACTGACCACGCTTGGCATGATTTTCGTTAATCGCGAAACGCCTTTGTGTGAAACAATGCCTACTTGGTAGTAGTTGAATTTATTACTCCATGAAGTGCTAATTTGGCAGTGAAGTGCCTATGTGGGTGTTTGCATCCGCGTTTGCAATAAGTTCTGATTTCGTAAACGTGATGAAACTAGGTTCTCCTGTCTACCGTCGAGCAAATTCTTTGCTTACTTACTCGAGTTACTCTTTCCGTGCATTCACACTGCCATCTTTTTTGCTACCTTTCATGTAAAATGCAGTGAATACTTGCGGTTCCCGGAAAGTGAAGTCTAGTTCTCCCACGTACCATTTCACTTACAAAAGCTTTGGCCAATTTAGTTTGTAGTTATTCTTCCCTAAAATCCTTTAAACTTGCAGTAAGCATCGGTACTAATAGCAATTATTTTTGGTGACCTTGCCACTCCTGCGGTTGCACTTATGCAACGTTATTGGCTTCAGTTATTTCATATTCTTGAATTTAATTCTGCGCTAACGCAGCTGTGCGACTACTTCATTCTTTTATTATGAATCACCCTTTTCATGCATTACTTCTTTGGCTTCATCCCACTTTTTCAGCATTGGCATGATTGCACAATGCTAGCGTCGTCATCCAGTGACGATGAACTTGATGATCGGCAGCAGCCACCTCCGAGTGCGCCCACAACTCACGTCACAGGCTGTGGTGGTGTTGGACGTGGACACAGGGCTATCGGTAGTCGAGCTGCTCCTGGTGCTCATCCCACAGCACCCGGTCAAATTATAAGGAAATCTCAATCACCACTACAACAGCAGCAAGCGAGTCAGCCTAATGGGGCATGGCGCTCCCAGACTCGTCATCAAATCTTCTCTCTAGCTTCCTCCCGTTCCAGCGTTCGTTCAAACGACACCTGTGATAACGCAAAGCATAGGTCAGTAAATTTTTGTTTTCAAATTTCCCAATATCTGGAAGTGACGTGGAAAATGGACTAAATTAAGCTAACTGAATCGTTACACTTTTTGTTATGGTTTTTATGCCATGTCGTGGTTTTACAGTGTAATTTCTTTCATTCTTAGGGGGTTGAAATCATTCGCGTTAAACATCTTTCAAGTAGCTTTTGTCAAACTTTGGGTTTTTGCATCAGCTTGGTCTTGAGCGAAGCCTTTGGTGAGCAAAGTATGATATACGTGTTAATAATAAGCAGCGGGTGGTGTGCGCCAAGGTTAAGCCTGGACTGGGAGGATTCAAAGAAACCCTTCCCTATGCTATTATTTAAAGAAAAAATCGCTTGCATGAGTTTTTGTTTCATGTTGTTACCATCGTTGTTGCTATTGTTGTTGTGTGCTGTCTTCTTCATTAGGCATCACTCGCCTGTAGCTGCTCAAACCTGGTACCGGCTCTTTCACAGCCAATGGAAGAACCAACGCTCCTTGGATTTTCGAAACCTTCCCCGTTTCATTCTACTCTTCAAAAATGATAAAATACCTAGTGTCGCATGTATTGGTGTGTTCTTACGGTTTTTTTCATGCGAAACACGAGTAATTTACAACCAAGACCAAAATAACGCTTAATACCTTCTAATTGTAAGATAGATACTCAGAAAAGTGGTTACATTCCAGAGCCAGTACCATAGTAACGGTTTAAAGTTGCCATCTTCGCAATTAGGATCTGTATGGTTATCTGTTGGGAATCTGGCTTTTTCCTAGGTTAATCTACTATATCGCATGGTAGTTGGAGGCCATTCTTTGCCCCTCTAGGCAAAAATGTCAAAACATGGAGCGTGTCAATAATTGATCTAGGAATTTTGCGTTAAATTCATGATTCTGGGGAATTAATAAAGCACATTTTGCTTGTGATAAGTTACAAAATTATTTGAGTCTTCAGGTCGTAATTCTCCCTTTTTTCAGTTGTAATTGTTCGGTATAATTACACCTACTTACCATTCTTGGAGGGAATCTTGAGAGTAAACTAAGAAGGGTGTTGTTTCTAGAGCAATTCGGATACGATATCGAGTGGTACTACTAGACTAGATTCACATTATATGACTTCCCAAGTTCCCCCAATGAGGTGGTCTTGTACTGCATTAGATGAGGGGATGTTTGTGGGGGCAGAGATTGGGGGCTGTACCTACTCAAGGTCCCCATCATGAGTCGCTAATTTGAGGTTTGCCTAAAAGTCCCCATGTCCTGGTTTGAGAGTCGCCTCCTTTTTACAGATCTTTTTCAATTTTCTCATGTATTAATCAGTTAGGTTTTGTGGTTCTGTCCGGAACTTTGTGCTGAGTTGACCCCTTACCCAGGCCGTCTCAAGTTGTAGAACGCAAGGCCTTGACCAACCTTGTTTTTTTAGCTACTTTCAGTGTTCCTATGCGATAGACTTGTAATAAACCATTCCACAACCGCGTTTAAATGCATAAACCAGTGTTGAGTGAAGTTCCGATAAACAACGAATCCTGGGCGCATATTTATGTTTTTTTAGAAAATTGATCTGGTCAGCTTGTGGGAGGTACTTCCATCGCGTTTCTATTGTCCGAAGTTTAGCAGTCAAAATCTTTGGGGTTGGAATGTTTTGCCTCACTTCGCGCTTCCACACATGGCATATCCGAAAAAAGGTTTGAAACCCACCGGGATCAAACTGATGGAAATCAATGGAAATTTGAAAGCCATTAATAGTTTCAGGAGTTGCACGAGGTTAGCTTTTACCGGCTTTGTCCCTTTTGATTTAGCATACCATTCAGCTTCAGGGGTATGCTTTCTACTAAATGCTAGCTCGGCTAACTGAGCATAAAAGCCTCAGATTTGATCTTTTGAACTTCGTCCTATCTAATCTTCGGTGGTTAGTCGCTCTTGAGATTCCATGTCGGAGCAGGTAGAGATGCTACAATCTCCTGCCACGAATGAGTTGTCGATAGAAGTCGAGTTAGATTCACTTGTAGACTTTGTTAAGTGCGGTATTTCTAATCTAAAAGTAATTTAATAACACACAAGGACGCAATTATTGGGGATCATTTAAACTTGTTCCTACTTTCAGCTCTGATTCCGACTTAGATTCGTTGCAGGTGTTGAGTGTGAAGGTCGATTCAGTTCACTCCCTCCCCAACATCTTCATTATTGTCGCTCCACGCTATTCTTAGGATTTGTACGTTCAGCAAAACTAACAAAAATATGTTCTCCTTCAAGTCATCCTCACTAGGACAACCTAGCTACTCTACGCTTAATTAGGACTTAAAGCGGTGAAAGGGTTACGAGTTTTAGCTCAATCTGGCCACAACTGCCATTGTGCTAACTGATGGAGTAACAACAATAACAACAGTAGGCTCCCTATAAAGTTAGATTAAGATTGGTTTATTTTATCAGGGATGATTCTGACCCAGCAGTTGGGTGTTGCTACCTAGGCAGGTCTCAAACGGGTTGGAAATGCGTTAAATGAAATGGGCGAAGCCATTATTAACAACTTCAATGAATGTCAGGGTTGGAAAATGGCAGTTTATTGCTCGTCTTTCATTTTGTTTATGAGCATGGTTCTACAGTGGTGCTGTAAACCCCTTTATTCGATGCCCTTTCTGACATAGTTATAATCTAACATTCGCTTCCACTGTGGGAGAATAAACTGATCCCCATAATTGTATGCTGACAAGCTAGCTTTAAAAGAGTGTAGGGCATTGTGACTTTCAGCATAGCTACACTTTGATGGCAGCAGTATCGGCTTTTACCTCCCTTTGAAGTTACATTTTGACTGCACTCATGTTACAATGAGAGAGTCAAACCTTTTTACATCAAACTTTCAAGGGAACGTGTGTTACTGTATTTTTGTGTGCCGTGATGTAGTTTGTGGTTTCATTCTCTTAAAGTTGCCCTACTACCGCCATATATGTGCAGGATTTACTTGGCATGGAGGTGAATTTGCGGGATTTTAGCTTTATAAAGAAAGAGGGGGATTGTGAAAATAAAAGTGCAAGAAAATCTAACTAGTTCCATTCGTATTTGGTTCCGAATGTCATTTTCTTCCGAAATTTTATTTAAAAATTGGGGGCTTTTCCCTAAATTTGAAAAAGCGAGGTTAGTTTGGTTAAGAATGGCGAGAGTACCTAATTCTTGGTCAGTTTCACAAAACATAGACTAGCGGATTGATCTGATATAATTATTCCTCTATTTGTCTTTCTTGCTAGCACTGTCGTCAAGTATTAATAAATCTTGAGAGCTTTGAGTGATAGGTATAGATGCATTTGTATGCGATCGCTTGCTTATTCGTGGTTACCAAGATCTGTGAAACTCGTGAGACCCACAATGGATGCGCCTAACGTGTTTTTCGTCGACGTGCATCAAGATCCGACTAGGCAAAGTTAGGATTCATAGATTTTCAGGCATGATAGTGGCGTAACAACTTTTTTTTCAAAATTAACCGCTAATATTTTCGTTCCAGTTGACTATGGTGATGTCATATGCCCTGTTACACGAAGCCATCCACAATGGGGAAACAAGAGGACCTTTTTAGCTCATAGAGTAATCCCTTTTCTAGTTCGGCTTCTGGATATACACAGCTAACTTGAATGAAATTTAACCCAAATCTTAATAAGGAGTCCATTCTGGTAGATTTGGTACCCTTTATTCCTTCATCTCAGTTGTTATACACATTATAAAGAAAATGACTGTTTACTGAAGATTTATTTTCCTCATTTAATGTTTTCTGTTTCAGGTAGCAGTCTTCAGTGCGCCGTAAATTATTAATACAAATTTAATCTCTTCCTTGAGCCTCGTAAAAAAACTCATTGAAATCCTGTCGAAGTGATGTGATTCTATCAGAATTATGGATTAGACTGGCTATGGAGTAAGGAAAAAAGAGATGAATGGGAGGGAATGGTAACTTATTCACTTTCAGTCTTAGTATCGGGAAAAAGCAATAAAATGAGTAATGCTTTGGAAACGGTCGGCCAAAATAAGTAAGCATGCCTATGTGGATGGTTATAAGGAAGCTCACTCATCGCATCCATTGCTTCATGTGAAATCTTGCAATTTAACCTCACTTCGGAAATCCCAGGGACAAGGCATTACCTTCTTATTTAAATCCCAAAGAAACTTGAAATCAATTCATCTGGGTCCATGGCCGGGCACTTGCTAAGCATAAATGATGGAGTTGAGAATTTTGCCGATACACTGCGCATATCCTCTCCTACTTCTTTTCACTTCCTCTTTTCCGTCCTGAGTAAGTCCCGGGTCAAATTTTGCGGCCGACAAAAAAACCTCGCGCATGATTTTCCTCCAACAATTTTACTTTACTAGTAACCGTTGGTCAAGAATGCGTCCATTTATTCACAACTAACGCGAAAAGCTCATTTTTCGGTAAAAGTTGTGTTAAATGAAACTCTAATAAAACCAAATAACAAGGGGATGCCATTGTTTTTTATCCGACTAAGTACTTAAAGGAAATACTTTTAGAAAAGAACTGTTCGCTACAATTTATTTGTTAATAATCTGGGTAGAGTGGAGGCATTTTATGGACTTTTTAAGTGCCTCTGGCCCACCACATAATTTGTTCCTCCAATATGCTACTTATATCCCTTTGCTTCTTAAATAAATCATAAACCCGGTCTATTAAAATTACCATCTGACGTTGGCTGGGCAAAGAAGTTTGGCTAGATAAGCTTGAAGTACACAACGCAATACATTTTGCCTATAGGATTACCCAATTTTGAATGAGAGGCTAAAAATCCGAACTGTGGTTTCTACAATATGAAGACAACAAGCAAAATAACCTTCTGCTTCAGATTTTATCGAATTGTTAAAACGACTGCTGTTCTACAAAGTGATGAGAAAGGTGTTTTCTGTCTACTTTCTGTCACAGATGAGCTCCCCGCGACTGTGTGAAAGGTGGCTTCTCCCCCACTAAATCATCCATAGTATGAAGTTGGTGGAAAGAGCTCATGGATTCAGGGAAAGGTGAAACGATAATTTGAAGCGGTTAAAGCGACTATTTTGTGCGAATTAAGTATACAAATAAGCATAACAAATTGTGAGCTCATATCCTTTTTGTGCATGTCTTCAATATGGAAATACATTACAGCATTTCTTCCATCGATAAAATGACAAGTTCTTCACCACACTAAGTTGTATCTAATTTACTGGCTTTTTCGCTCTCTAAAATAAAAGAGCCTATTAAGTTGGGTTACCATTCGCTGCTTGGCCATTTGCAAGCACAAGATATAGGATTAAGTGTAATTTGCAATGCCCCAAACAAGGCATTAACCATTGGTGATTAGCCTTTCCCCACGAAAGTCACATCGCATGAGGGCTATAATATTGCCAAATAAAGTACGAGAATTCACAAGAAAAAACAATGAAAGTGCTTGGAAAGTTAGTTAGAAATCTGAACAAATTGAAGAGCGACGATGCGATTTTGTAGTTTTCATGTAATGACAGAACAGCTGGATCAAATGGTTGTGAGCCTCAATGCCATGACTTTGACAACCAAAGCCACTTTTGCCATCATAACTGTGAAATTTAGCTAAATAGTTTAGAACAGTTTTATTTGTGAAGACAGATTAAATAAATTGGACACATAATGCCCACCCCGTCCCCTCTACGCTTTACGAAACTAGTCATTTGTCGGAAGGTCTTCTAATCCCATTTTACCTTTTCTGACTTTATTATTGCTAAAAACTGCCCTGGACACGCAAAACCACGTCCACTGCTTTAAGAGGCAGTAAAGTCAAAGCTAGGCCACTATAATTTTTCACTAGACCTCTTCGGTAGTTCCTACATTTACATACCTCCTATTCAAACTTAGGACTGTGGAATAGTGTACAAGGATGTGAGCACGGTCGGCTGAATTGAACTTCTTGAGGTTACGCAGTCTTAACACCCACTATGACATTGAAAAGTAAAGTCTAGCAATGAGACAAATCATAATTACTCCTGCGGTTCCTCACTTTAATAATTCGTTGTTATCCTTTTGACTTTCAAAGGAGGAAATTGTTGAAAGAGCATTACTTTCTCATTAGCTATATAAAAACCCTTCTAAAATGGCGAGTGACCACAATTTTGATTAATTAGGATATAATTAACACGTCAAAGTCATTGCCACCCCATGTTTTTGAATGCTTTTTACCCTAAACTTCAACAAACAATTTTTCTATCGACCAGTCCTACTGTTGTCACGATTTACATGGACACTGATATAAACAAACCCAATGAAATCGTGGCAAACATCGAAAGCCCTTTTTGTTGATACGGCTGATCGTAAAGGTGACAAGTATGCTAAAAAGCAGAAGACCACAGACAGGCGCAATTGACAATAGACTCAAAATAACGACTACAGACATCGCTTAAGATATTTGTCAATAGACAGGTGCATAAAAGCAAAGAAGATGGTGAATTTAATCCAAAGTGTTCACCTCAGACTGTAATTTGCATGACGACTTCATACCACTCTGATAATATTCGGAATTTATTTCAAAATGTTTGCATTGTCGCATTTGGCATTGTGTCGGGCGAAACAACAACACCATTCAAGAATGTCGCATAGCCACATAGTATGCTCCTCAGCCAGGTTTCTGCTACACGCCTTTATTAATTAAATCTTTGGCAAAAAGTCCGTTTTTTAATAAACTTTTATAAATGCCATAGAGTCTGCCTGGTTTCGCCATCGAACTTTTACCTACACGAAGGCGATAACCCAGTGTTAAATTTTTTATTAAATATGAAGTTGTTATTCGTGCCATTTCTTGCCATCTCCTAATCTACTTTTTGATCGCTTGTCATCGCTTGTTTTAAACGCTATACATAAGTTATTTAGTAGTCTTCCTCACGTTAAAACATTAAAATTTCGGCTCTGGCATTTGTGATTGCTCAGGAAAAATAGCAAATAAACTGCGGATACACACAGTGAATCTGAAAACTCCTGTGGGTGATTGATCACACTGACAGTGGCTGCTTAAGTCAGTTGAGGTAATTAATTTGGTTGCATGTCCCATATTTGTCCTGCCTTTTTCACCCTAATAATTTAGTAATATTAGCTCTAAGAAACTACACTTCCCAAACAATTTTTTTTGCTACAAAGGTGCATAAAGTATTTTGAGAAAACATTCGAATGGTAATTTAATTTTGAGCTTGTAGTGATCGCCTATCAACCACTTTGAGTTACGTGTCTATTTGATATATTTCTCTTATTTATATGACCATAAGAATGATGTATTCCGATCAGGTTCATTTATCAAGTCGTTTACTTAATAGATGTTACTGAAATTAAGTGAAAACAAACTACTACAGGTATAGTTTATGTGTAATGACGAGTATGAAAATGGGTATTGGACTGTTACTCCACATTTCTATATCGAGTAATACTGAAACGAGCTAGTGGTTCAAGAAATGCCCAAAGAAATAGGTAACGTTCTTCCAATGTAAACATGACTTCATACCTCCATGTGCGTACCAGAAAGTTAAAATCTAAACGGAAGACATGGTCACATAATCACATTAACAACCTAGAAACATAACCTAAATAATTTCTTAGATGGGAAGCAAACCATTTCCACACTCAGTGAAGAATTGACGCATTTTACTCGGCATGATAAGGGTATAAAAACGGTAAAGAATGAAGTCTTTACTGTTTTGCATTTAAGGTGCAACTTTTGAGAGAATTCTCAACAAATTCCACATCTCAGAATAGGCATGGATTTAACTCAACCTAGTAGAGAGTAAGTATAACTGAGGAAGACTGGAACAATAAGGTATTTTCCTCTTGCTTTGGTTGGGAAGACGTATAGACGTTGGTTTTTCCCGCAATGTAGGCCATCTCTCAGCCGCAGCAGGCTCTATGTCGAAAAACCGCCCTAAACACGCAAAAGAAGCATTAGATAAAAATGTAGAACGCCATTGACCTTTTGGAGCCATGACTTATTACCTGTCGGGAATGGGTGGCTTTATGATACCATAACATCAGAAATTCCCTTTGTTCCGAAGAAAAGACACGCATGCATGCTAAATTAATGGAATGCTATCGAAAATATTAGCCAAAAACAAATTTTTCTTGCAGATTTGTTTTTCTTCCTTGAGGCTCTAGAAGTTTCTCTGCTTGCAATTGATTAACGCCACGTATGAGAGGGAACAACTCACTGAACGACTGAGGCATATTTCATCACTTGAAAAAGCTACTTTAGTTCGCAAAATGCGATATAAAGGCTAGCAAAATTAATTGGAAAGTGTTTTATTTTGGAAAATAAAGATAAACCACTGCACCACGTAATTCAATAAGTGAGGATTGAAGTATGAGCTGAACTTTATCATTTTCTAGTCACTAAAATTAACAAATCTACAGGTATCAGTAATCAAATGTCATGCTTTTAGATGATTGTGTAACATTTTTTTTCTGTTCTGAACACAACTTTCTTTCTTTGCTTCAGGAAAAGGTATTCTCAAAGAATGCTCTTCCTCACTCTTAACCATCTCGAAAAGCTTTGCACAACATAGCAATTTGAAATACCTGTTAGCCAATCCGACTTGCAAAACCCTCCGCTAGGCATAATTGCAAATCTGTTTTGTCCATTTTGCAGAAACGAGCTTAAAAATAGGAAACTGGCTTGTAACGAATTAGTGATAGAGCAAAATGGGTCATCTTCTTCTAACAGAGACTGCTTGATTTTGACGGCAAAATGTAGCAAACCACGACGGAGCACAAAACATGGTCAAATTTACATAAAGCCCTAATACTTAACACGATTCAAAAGTATGCTCTTCAGCTTCCAATGTTTTTCGATCTTCCTAAATTAATCCCAATTTTTTGTGAATGAATTGCCCCAAGGAGATATTATTGTCTGAGTAAAAGCCGACCTATGTAACAAATAGCAGAAGTGAAATTCATAAATAGAAATGCCTATGTAGTGTGGTGTTATTTGAGGATTTAAATCATGCCTCACAGATTTTGGTAAAGCAAAAGAAGAGTTAATACCTGCATTAAGCCTATTTACAGTATTAACTAGATTCACCAACAGGCACAGATGATATCAAAGGTAAATGGTGTGATTTGCTGTATAACTCCTTCTTTTGTTTACAATAAGGGATTCTTTGATTAGTGTGGAATTGTTCTTCTGTGGAAAAAAGCGCATTAGTCTCCATATCTAGCATGGGCGGTTGGAATATTTCAGGTAGACTTCCTCAATGGTTTATTCCTAAATGAGGTAGGAAATGTCTGGATAAAAGAAACGAAAGGAAGTAATTACGCTGCTTTATTTCTAAAAAATATGGCAAAGCTAAAGCCTCTTAATTTCTCCTGAAGTCATTAAAGGGTATAGATTGGGGCTAGATGACAAGTGTGGTCATTGATATGAGTAGAATTGGACACTACCGGAGTTGGGAATTAAGGTTGAATAAATAAAATGACTGCACAGGCCACCTATTCTTCGCATTCGACCTTCAAGAACGGAAGAGAAGTATCACATCGCGAGGCAGGTGGCGTCTTTAGCACAATGATGGTGGAAACTAATTTAGCTCATTGGGATGCGTTTTCCTGCCTCTATTAGTACGCTCCTCCAGTTGTTGGTGGTCAGTAACTTAGTTCCCACTTATCAAATTCGGGATAAAAGTCTACCAGACGGAAACGTGGGAACCGTCACGCCCTAAGGAAGGACCGTGGTGAGTGGAGCATGACAATAAAAATACTTAGTTTCACATCATTTCATTCAAACAAGGAAGGATAAAAACCTTTTCTCCTCTTTACACAGGAGTGCAGGAATTACTTTTGGCATATCAAAAATACAGTAGGCAAATTTTTCCCAACATGATGAAGGAAAATCAGGCAGATTTTTACCCTTTTGTCAGGACGTGCGTGGAAGTCAAGGAGATAACCAAGGTGCCCAGCAGAAAAACCTGAAGTCAGGGTGTCTTTTCTCTGGGCGAAGTCTTTGGTCAGTAAGACTTCATCTAAAATGCTAGTTGCTCGTCTTTTCACTGTGTTAAAAAGACAATTCCATGAAATTATGGACCAAATTATAACCTTGGTATCGTTCTATAACGTAGGCACAAATTTCCGTTTTTTGGCCTATGCATTGCTCCAAACCAGATGTGCCTGCGCTAGGTGAACAACATTTCGAAAATGAGTTTTGCCTTGCCAATTTCTGCTCTTAAATATCCAAGTTGTTGAGTTAGAAACACTTTTACACCTCAAATCTTTACGAAACATAAATTACGAATGCTGTAGACCTTTGTCCTGAAAGCTTAGGCATTAAGCGAAGACAGTCGCAGTAGTTGGGTGGTACGAAATGGAAACGGGTGCTTTACTTCAGCGCAGCTATTTTACCGGTAAAAGTACCGGGCAATCATTAAATTTGCACCCGGTACGTGCCATTAAATGCTGCACCTTTGCATTTTGTGTCGCATTTCTAGATGCTCTAACTATTGTCGGTGTAGTGCACGATAAGTATGTTAATGAATGCAAGCCAAGAGATTTTTATATTTTGCTTGTTGCGCATTTATTTACTAGTTTGGGTGCATACTTCTTACCCCAACGTGAACCTTCTATTCCTTAATAATTTATTCATATTCAGGTAACGCATGGATATATTGCTCATGGTGTTAGTTTCTGGCAACACAAACGCCCATCATTTTAACATTATAAATTCTGAAATAAATCCCCAAAAGAATAAGAAGTTGGCTTTATTTTCGCTCTGCGGTGGACATTTCTTGATATCCTTTTGTAGCCAAACCCCACACGATTTATAGCAGGCGAAGTTTTATCATCACGCATCATGCAATAAACCTGCAAATTGCTTCGTCCAACCAAAATACTTGCAACAGAAGGTCAATGCAGTTCACTTTTTGCTTGCACATAACATTTTTTCAATTAGTGGCCACTTAGTGATAATTTTTTTGCAAAAAGCTTCTAGACGTCATGAAGCATAATAGAATGCAGGCAATTAAGCTTAATATACGTATTTCGATTGCTAGGAAAAGTTCATTAAGACCGGTTACTTGTCCGTGCCTATTTCCTTTATCTTTATACAGAGGTGGCAATCCGATACAGAAACAATACACGACTGACATAGAGGGGGAGATGGGCGATGGCGGTGGGGACAGAGCTTCCTCCTTATCCTCCACTAGCCTTAACAACTTCAACTCACCTACAAGGGATCGACGTGATGGAGCTAAGCTGGGCATCAACAGCGTCTCCTCTGCAGTCAGTCTGCCCAGTGAAATGCGTGGTCGCACAAGCGGTGTCGGCAGTGGCGATAGCCCTAGCTTATCCACTACCTCCTTCCCCTTCAACCAACAACAACTTGGAACTCAGAGACACACCAGAACCTCAGCGCCAGCAATTCCTGAGACCTCCACCATTCAGGAAGTCAGTGAGAAGCGGAAGCAAGAGCTCGATCGTGAGACGCGCCTTGAAATGTAAGGTGGAAAGGTCTATGGATTGGGTGCGAATTATATGTATATGAAATAAATAGGTTAATGAGAGTTGATAGATGGACGGATTGACAGGGAAGTAAATGCACAATGCATTGAGAATCGGCTGCTTAAATGATTGACAATGCAAACAGCTGTTCAAAATGCAGGTGAGCGTCAGATTAGAAAATATATGACATTTTGCTCCTCCTTCTGGAAGAATCGTGAGCGTTCTGTATTCAGATATTACACGACGTTTTGTTATGAAATAATGGGAAAAAGTGCTTTAAATGACGCTAAAAAATTTGAGTAAGTTAGTGTAAGCCGTGGATCATACTCCCGTTCCCTTATAGACGCAGAGGAAACTTTTGATGTCAGTTATTGCTTGGATTTATTGAAAAATTAGACTATCTTCACAGTTTACCCTACGCAGCAGATTCAAACCCATGTTGTAGAAACAATGTGATGATGACGAAGGCGTGCCATCGGAAGCACCTAAAAATCATTTAGTAATAGAAAGTTCTCCCCCAGAGACGAACTGTGGGACTTAATTTTACAAAAAGGTAGCGTTTGAAATGTTACAATATGAATAATATCATCAAAGTCTTATTTACAATAATTTATTTTAAAGCCACACGTGTTTTAACTTGGCATGAATAGGGGAGCGTTAAATTAGACGTATGAGACTAAGACTAAACATCTTTATTATGCAACAAGGCGCTGACAAAGTCTCCTCCAGTCGCCCACAACATTGATAATTTTAGCAAGTTACTTGTTCCTCTAAAGTGGTTATTTCATTGATAGTGGAAAGTGTAGTTGGAGCTCAGAGCAGTGATTGCTTCACTTACTGGTAAGTTAACTACAATGATCAAACCCTAGACGTCTGTCAGGAGAATGCCCAATCATAGGTCCAATTGTAGGCGGAAGTCGTTAGCATGCTCATGCATACTTTATTGCATGGACCTTCGAACAGAAAAAATGGGGGCCATTTCCTCACTTCCGGTCATTATCTTGATATGGAAAATAAATTTTCAAAACTAATATCGCATTGAAATCAGGCAACGCAATACCAGAATTAGTAAAAGAGCTGCACATAATTATTCATTGGTATTACCTTTTAACATAACATTTTACTAACGTTAAAACACTGAATGTGTAGTAGCATAAAATATGCATATTTGAGCAGGACATCTTGCCCTTCAGCTACGTATACGTCGTGCGGTGTATCGCCTACCCTTTTTACTCCAAAGTACCGACGGATCCGGTAAAGCGATACCTGAAGGTGACGAAAACCCAGCTAACCGCACTGAAGGCTCGATTTCAAGCTTTCCTAAATGGCGAGTTGGACATTGTTGGTGACGAGGCGTTTACCAATGCAATACAAAGCTACTGTGACGTAAGTTTTGTTTTATTATGATGTGGTTCAGAGTTAGAGCCGCCAACTTCTAAAATAAGCTAGTAGTGATTACAATAAATATTCAATTTAATATTTCAGCGAGCTGGAAATTAAACTATTCTCAGTTTTCCCTTATTAAAACCCCTTTCGCCTGCATATTTTAATTTTTGTAGCTGTGGTGTAGTTGCATACAAGCTTCTTGGGTAAAATTCGAGTGATCATCCTTAAGACAACAAATTGCTTGTGATTTTTAAGAGAATTGTGTGTTTGAAAAAATAAGGACTAATAAAAATGCACTCGCAGAAAGTGCTAAGTAACCTCAAGTACATTTCCATAGCTTTTCAAGAGGCTATGCTGTTTTAAACAACCATTTTATTTAAGAATTTTATGATAGTAGGCTTTTGGCAATTCACTTATTAAAGGTAAGTCATTTTATACCATGGTTTGCTTTAGATTAAGCTAAGCAAATAGAGAAGGCAATATAAAGGAAGAATTGCTACAATGAAGGCAAAAGATGCGCACAAATTAAACGAACTAAAAACTGCCTTTGGCAGTCGTTTGACGACAGGTTTAACATCAAAATTTTAAGATAAAGGAGGCATATTTAAATAGCGAAGGCAAGGGCGATCCCCCACAGAAAGCGGCTTTATTTCACGCACTTCGTGCCTATCCAACCTACATTAATTCTCTAAAAGTAGTTGATCTTTTTGAAGAAACTGGTCTTAGTAATAGACAACTAGATTATGCAAGGCGACCGTCAAATTATAGAAAACAAACTTGCGCTCCACTTACGAAAGGATAATATATAACAATATTCTAGGATAAAAAGGGAATGGAGAAAGGCCTCAATAGCTTTTAATGAATCTTTTCTGGTATCCCGTAATGCATGCCTGTAAGCACATCGACTTGCCCCATGATCAGCCATTCTAAGAAGGTAGAGCTTTTCATTAGTTTGAAAAGGAGCTTAGACTGTCTCTGTTAAAGGTTTACATCAATCATGAGCAAAAATTAAATGGACTGGTCAAAATTGGACTGTCTTAAGAGGAAAAGGCATGAGTTTGCAATTCATGGATTACCTTGAAAGTCAGCAGGGAGGGTGTTCGCAAATAACACCCTTAAAAATTGCTTTTAAAATTTAACATGTAAATATAAAACAGTAGCAAATACCATCCTGGTTCAGTTGTGGCACTGTCCTTCCCATCATTACCACGCTGGGCTACCAATTTGTCATTTTAATGAAATATTCACGGCCACACTTGCTTGCGAATTTAAAAAAAATAAATAAATATCTCCTAAATTTGATTTATTTCCGTAATGAGGGTGGAAGGCTTTAACTTACTACCGTCTGAGCTTGAAATTTTACGAAACATTGAATCTTACATAATCCTTACTTTTGCCTTTTTCGCTACACTTTATGTAAAACTCTAAACATTTAGTTAACTCCTCGCCTTGGTTCCGCGGACACTTAAGACTTCACTTTCGTACTTTTGCTGGGTGGCATGATGGCCAAGTCATGCCAGTAGCCTTTAGGTCCTTCTGTACGTCACCAGTAGTTTTCTATAGTGGCATTAGGACTTCTTCCGTGTTCATCGTCATCGAAAACCTAGTTTGGCACTACTCAGAGCCGGCTCCGTTTTGTTAGAATTCGTATTATTTCTTTACAGACTGCACTAACCGGTGGCATGATAAAAAGGTGAAATCGGAGTGGTCGCATTCAGGTCTATACGTTGGATTCTATTGATACGCTTAAATCGCACACAATCCTTGCACATTATAAATGGGGCAGCTGGATGCTTAAAACTGACAGTGTCTGTTTAGATGAAGGTCGCCATTTTTTTCACAAAAGCCGTAATTAACCTTAACGAGTTCTGTCTGGCGATAGTGACAGACAATTTTTCACGATTGGTCCATAATTGTGAAATTTGATATCAGCGTCATTAAGCCTGGGATGTGCAAAATTCCGAAATACATTTTTTGGCCTATCCGATTTGCATAGGCGTGTAATATCACAGGTCAGCCTTTTGTAAGAAATTTTAGAACAATTAATCATTTAAGCGTTATGCAAATGCCTAATTCAAATCAACGTTGACAGTTCGTGGAAACAAAGGTTTTTTCTAATTATAACTAATACACTTCGAAACGAGAGTTCCGAAAGTTTTTTTTAACATTGTGACAGTAGACTTAGTAAAGGATAACTCTACGGTTTTATAAAATCGAAGACTATTTTGAAGTGGTGGTGATCAAACCGTGCAAATTCATCATTGCCTCCCCATTAATTGGTTTCTTTTTCTATTTCAACAGATATTTCTATGCAGTGATCGAATCCTGACCATGGTGAAGGGAGGTGGCTGCTCGATGCACGACTTCCGTGAGGTTTTTCGAATAAACATCGAGTGTCGAATCCAATGTCTCCCTGACATCGAGGGGTTGGACAAGTCAAACATCTCGAGCGCTTGGATGGTTAAGTTTGACCAGATCTGCCGTGGCGGGGCCGGCCCCTCGGCAGCCATCCAACGTCTTCAGGTACCTCAACCCGAAGTCTTTATGTCAAAGGAGCAGCTCTACGACATGTTCCAGAGCATTCTCGGTGTCAAAAAGTATGAGCATCAGATCTTCTTCAATGCATGCAGGGCGAGTGTTCACTTAATATCTACAGCTATCTTCATCAGTGAAATAATTTTAACATATTGCTACCTTGCCGAATAGTTGTTTTCATAAAGAAAAAAATGATTCATTACTTTTTTTAATGCTATTGGCATAAACGAGTAAGAAATTAATTTGAATGTTAACTGCAAAGTCATTTCGACTAAATTTTCGAAGTCCTTCGAAAACAATTTTTTGGAAATTCTGAGCTAAACTCCATTGCCGGTGCCTAATTTATAACACGCGACAAGTTCCATTCATTAATTCAAAAATGAAGTTAGGGGTAATTGGTCGAATAACAAATGCATTTTGACATCAGGGTGGTTAATGGTATTAGTACCCTATCAATTATAAAAAACCTGCTTTAGACACAAACAAAGTGATTGCTTTGGGAGTTTCATCGCGTTCATTCTATCAATTTGACCTTATGGTCAAGAAACCTAAATTAGACCACCATGGTATTACTTTGTTTAATGCCCTTAATGCACGCAAAACACCGCAGGGAATTTCAAGCCTCCTTTTAATTCATCTTATAGGCAGTAGGGATAAACTTGGGCTTTGGTGATGTCCGCCCATGCTAAATATTTCCGCACGGTAATAGTGAAATAATATCCAGTCTTTTGACATGAACTGTAATGACTTGGGCCTATTAACTGCAGTTGTGGCTACTTAGATATTCCATTTCTGTTAATGAATTACAACAGTAACCTAAATAGGAAGGTATATTAGTCTCTCGTAAGTTACTTACTCAAATGAAATGTTAATCTAAAGAGCTGTAAATGTGAATCTGATCATCGCTTATTTTAGTGGCACCTAGTCTTGATTTGCTGATTTGGGAAGCTGTCTTTTAATTTTCGAAGTTGACCTGGCACAAATAATTTTTAGGCAATTTCCAACTGGCTTCTTAGACTCATTTTCTTGGCTTCACTTCATTTTGCACAATTAAAATGGTCTGATAAAGGCCAATTGTACGAATGAATTCATCATTACACCAAACTCAGGCCAGTATAATTACTCGTATGTTAACGAAAGAATTTTAGAGCTGATCTTGCTAATAACCGTTTAAACTCGTTTTAGCAGAGATGTTCAAGGGGAGCAAATGATTAACAGGAGGCGCCACTTTCTTACTGAACAAACGTAAAAACGACCGCTGAAATACCGAAATAGGTTATACCTTTATTCTGATTAAGTTTTTCGAGTATGACATCGGTATAAAAGCACTAGCTCGTAAAAATGATAGAACATCCAAAGGATTTTGCAATTTACTATTCAATGTTTACATTTAAGCTGGACAATGCTGACGAACAGGCAGCTCAAGTTCGACGAGAACTGGACGGTCAATTGGCCACGATCGAGGAAATGGCCAGGGTAAGATGTGCGCTTTCGTGCAGAATCAGCATCTATCACTACGAACTACATTATTATAAACAAACACGTAAACATTTTAGGGGAGGCTGATTTTACTACCAAGCTCAAAAATGAGCCGTAAGAAAGAATTCCGCTGAACTCTGTTACTGCCTTTTACTATAATATAAATATCTCTGAGTACGAAATCGCCTGTGTAATGCTCAAAAAAGTTGAACAAATAAATTTTTTACAAAGGTGCACATACTACATTTTTTGCTTTCGCAACTAGTTACCCAATTCAACTTTCGAACGCATTTTCTAGGTTCTGAAACAGGAAATGACAAAATGCCAGGATATGAACCAGATTTTTCACAAGAAGAACACCTGTGGCATGATAAACGTAGAAGGCTCCATCAGCTTGTTTCCTGCATGGATAATAGTACAGCAGTTTGCATCTTTTCTAGTAAATAGGATATTTAAATCCTCAAATCCACACTTCATGGTATTAGGTGAGCATCCTGAATATTGTGAGATGATGCGATGTGAGGATTTAGTTTGATTGACCATCAGAATTCAGCCACATCATAGACGAAAGTCTGAAAACTTCTTTTCTGCATTTGGGCTTTTTAAAGATTGAGGCGACTAAACACTATTTAACATGACAAAATTCTGAGCATATTATTTATTCTCGGGCGCCATCAGCGCCTCGCGTATAGCTTCGGGGCTGATTGTTATGGCAGTAGTAAAGTGAGAGTGAAATTAAGATAGAAGCGGAAATATTTTTTTACGCCAGAAAACATTTGCAATACACGGTGTCTGCTTCCTTATTTAGAGATGGAATGCTTCAGTAGAGCAAAGGATAGGTAATGGTCTTCATTGTTTCAGAATGCGAAGAAATAATTATACGCATGTACAGAAAACTTCGAAAACACCGAGAGTTAAATTTGGTTACATTTGTCAAAATGTGTCAGAATTTCAGAGGTATAGACTACTAGACTAGATTACTAAAAAGCCCAATGGTGGGTATACTTAAAATTAACACCATCAGGGTTAATAAAACACCCACTGACAGAGCACACTAGGTTCTCTCATCTCCTTATGCTATAGAATCGAAATATCCCAAGACTGGTGCAGAAGTCCATGGACTCTCTCTACACAGAGGAACTGCGCAACATGGTGAACGAGCTCATGATTCGCCTTGAATCAGTCCCCGTCACCAAGGGTGGTGGGAGCTTTCAGAAGTTCAAAAGGCATGGACGGAATCAAAGTCTCGGTTCGAGTCTGCGGGATCACAGTGCTGAGGAGAGCCCAGAACTCAACCTCAGCAAGGTAGACACTCAGCTAAACTTCACTCTTGAGGTAAGTAATCTTGCTATTTGAACACTTTTTTACTTGTGGTGCTGTCCCCTGTCTTCTGCGTACGCAGATCTGGGAAGTGGCACTAAGGCAACATTTAATCGCCATGGCAATCAACTAAATTTGCGCAGCTTCCAAAATAAATAATTAGGTAATTGCAAACAGCTTCTTCACCTTTTTAATTAAAATATTGGAAGGCTTGCGGCATATGGTCCTTCCGGCCATGCTACACGGAAGTACAACGGAGATCAAGAGGGCCGGTTAGCATAGTAAAAGTAGCAACTAACAGTTCACCTCAAATTAGTTAAGTTGCTGTAGTTTAACCTTTTTTGAAAGTGCAATATTTACTCTCCTCTGTTAATTAGCTTGATTTTTTAGGATTTACTTCCCATCCCAAAGAGATTTCCACACACTGCAATCATATGTGTCCCAAATTGAGGGGTGCCAGTTGACGTCCACACTGCACGAAGTGCACTCAACACTAGATAGCAGTCTTTCCACTTTCGAAATTTTCTGCTCCCCATTGCCTTAGTAAATACATACTAAATGTATTAAATCTCGGAAGTAAACAACCTCTTAAATGCGTTTTAGTTTTTAGAAGAATTCACGTCATGTCAGTCTACTTATGACTTTCTGTACCCATTCAACTACCGAATTTGCATACTGATGATCAAAGTGAATCAACTTTAGGGATGACTGTCTTCATGTAAAACACCCACACTAATGTAGCAGCAGAATGTTCTGCTGAAGTGTCGCCACAACTTGAACTGTTCTTAAAAGTTGCTGAGTTACTAAGCTCATGTAGGAAGGAATGTCCACTGTTCAAATATGCAGAGTATAACCATTATGTGGGTCACAATCATGTGATGACCAACAGATTTTTCTCAAAATGTTGCCTTGAGTATATGTATGTCGAGCTAACTATGATGTGTCTAGGTTTTTACGTTTCCATGGTACTACATCGAAAAGTGCAGAGAAGATTTGGCCGGAGTGAAGGTTACTTCTCTTTGGCTGAACTTCACCTGTCATTGGTGATCTAACACTGCCAATGTTTCCTTATTTAGAAGCCGCATTTAAACACTCATTTGTTGGCGTTTATTCATCTACTCAATCTGAAGTTCTCTGCATTATCTTAGGCTGCATACATAACAAAGGGCACTCTTCAAATCATCACGAATACGCGGCTGAATGACGCCCTGATAAAGCAGCGTTGGACACCACTTAAAACCAAAACCAACTGCTTCACTTAGACACACCTCTAGCAGCCAACTGCCCTCTTGGAGTTTTCTCTAGCAGTGACTCAAATTTTAAAGCAATCTTCTTAGAACTTTGCACTCGCTAAAGCAATCACCATAACATTTTTCAATCGAATCCCTTGCCTAAATATCATAAGTATCCTCTCATTTTACTTTTGCAAAGCTTTTCTCTCCCACCCACATGCAAGCAACCTAACCTTATTCACACCCGTTTCTATCTCACTACCGCCCATATGTCGCCCTAGGGGGAATGGCGACCATTGAGGTTAGAGATGAGAATTGGGTAAAACAGTATCTTAAGGTTCTAATCTTCTCACCAGTCGGTCGGATAAAATGTGGTATGAGATGTGCAGCGTGAGGGCCTATGTTGCCTTTTAAAAGTAAAAAAAGAACTTCCTTTTTTCTAGGTTTATCAGATAACATTACAAATATTTATTTCAGTCAAGAAGTTCGTGGTGAGCAATTGCGCCTACAGCACCTACATATACACACCCATACCTACAATCCCAACCACAAACAGGCACACACACAAATGAAACGAGTGCGGTCTTCTACGGATGGAATGCTGAGTGCTAGGGCAATGTAGGATGGATGGCTGGTGAATTGTTCGGAACTAATCAGTGATGAATTAGTTCACTTAACACGATTCGGAATACACAGCCATGGAAATCGTTTCTCACCACAAGTCAGTCAATCCATCAGTTGTCGGTCAGGGTGCATTGGAGTCAACTTTTTGATGCTTTACCAAACCACACTTATCGTCTCCACGTCTTCTTCAAATTACACGCAACATGTTTGGCGCAAAGCCTCTGCAGCATCTCAGAAGTCCAGTTCAACTTAGTTTGGTAAGAAGACAAGCACGATTTACATCCCTCAAGTTCAAGTGATATGATAGGCTGCCGCATATCCACCTTTATAATGCACATGATCAGTGGTATTTTACCAATTCCTTTAAGCTGCAACAAGTCATCGCATTGAGTTATGCAAAGGACCACACGACCTTCTCACCTGGCAGATTTTAACTTAACTCGTCACTCGGTATCTCTAATTAACACTTTCATATGAAGGTATCTTTGATAACAATCATAACGTGCAGAGAGACAAATCTGTGGTACCTCGTAAACACCTTTTTAGGCAAATTTAAAATATGGTTCCTGTTTTTTAAATATGAGTTTACTTGGAAACTGAGAACGGTTGCGTTGCAAATCAACGAACTCATGGTTGTAGGTATGAGATTTTAAATCGGTAAAGCCACGAGGAAGGGGGTAGGGCAGTCATCCAAATTGCAAACAAAACAAAGTTTAATTGAACTGGAATTTCAGCCTTATCCATCGTTTCACAGGCCATTCAGGCCGCTCAACTTTTTGTTGTGTCGATAAATTTTAGCCAAGCATTATAGGTTTTTAGCCACGGTGAAGAGGAATTTGGGAATTTTACTGTTGTACACCTATTTCTGGCACTCTTCATGGCTTCATCGGTTGGCAGCAATATGCAAAAATAGCATCAGCATAGGTACAAGTTATCTGTGCTTTTAGAAGTTTGTCAAATACAAGCACTCTTGCTCCTCACATCATTAGGTGAATAATTGCAACCGACTAAAAAATAGAATTAACCATCTTTATAAGACGAAACTGAAGGAGGCAGTTTTTAAACACGGTGAAAACTGTTGGCACAAAAGGCGAAATTTCATTTAAATTGAGAGGAATACATATTAAATGCTTCAATAGCAGGCACATAGAACCCGTCGCCATTTTTCGCACCAAATTAATAGCTTTCATCTTAAGATAGGATGACCAGAAATCATGTAAACGGCCTTTAGTGTTCTTACTGATGGCCAGCTCTTTACCTGCTGGTTAGTTACCCGAAGAAATTAAAATTGCTCCATGCATGGTAAGACCGCTTTCTAAAAGCTAATCTAAAAACCTTTAAACTTGTAAATTTCTTTAAAAGAGAGCATGCTTTATCTTAGGAAAATTGCAACGGTTAAGGCTCGTACATTGCATTGGTAACACGCCCATCTGAACGGAATTCTAGCCACTTTACTGATTGACAATAGAAACTACCTGCCACTTCATCAACGCGTGATGTTGATTCACGTAAGTAGTAATCAGGATTTACAGAGAAAGCATGATATACGATTGCATTTATAATTTATCTTTAAAACCCACAAAAAGTTTCATAATCTAAATTTAAGTAAAGCACTGATGGGTACCGTGTGCCCTCCCTCCTGAGTATCTTATTTAACTTAAGAAATCGCTGCAAAATGTCAGTTAATGCAACTCAAGTTATGGCTGGTTTTAGGTGCTACAGACTTCTCTTCCCTAAAAAACACGTGTTTGTATCGGATCTCCTCTGCTTTACTATTTTGACAGTATTTGCAGTCTGTTGGAGATTTTTAGGCCGAAAGGGTAAAGTCTGTCTTTTTTAATTACTTTTTTAAGCCGAAGTAGCAGCGTTTTAAAATATTATCAGCTTTTTATTGCAGTGATTGTAACTTGCTCTAACACACAAGCCTTTTTTGAATCATCTCCAGTCTTCTGCATCGACTTTAGATTTCCATCGTTCATCGTTTGCAACTGATCTGCCTTTGAAGGTTTATTCGCTTAAGGCGTTGCAAAAAATTATAGCACAAGTGCAGAAAATCATGCTAAGAAGTTCCAAAAAATTTTAGCCGTTTAAAGTGCTGCATACTGTTTAACGCCTTTTAAATCAAACGCTGAAATACCAACTTCGTTCTACCATCCACGCATGAGTTAAGCTAGCAGAGAACCTGTTGGATCCCCTCTTCCCTTCTTGATAGTGGCTTTCTTCCACTCATTCTAGACCACAAATACCATTTAAAGTCCCACCTCTGTCACGCACTGGCAGTAGAATGGCTAACACAATCGCTCGACATGAGTTCACTTACTGGACATTCAGTCAACTGAAGGCGTTCTTTACGTTGTCTTTCAACTACCTTCAGACCACAATTGTTGTTGAGCATCCTATAATCAGGTCTAAACAAAAGGTACCCTCTAAATCATTTGTCGGAATCGCGAGTGTCTAATACACCGGAATTTTTAATCTCAGTCGCGTCACTCCATAAATTACTCAAAAATCTGTGCGAAAAACTGCGTTTATTAAATCTTTTCCCACCTGGAGGACCCCATTTCATGTGGTGCATAAGATTAGTAGGATAACACGGAATAAATGATGCTTGAAACGAATGTCTTCGCAATAAAAGCTGTTCTCTTTATGCCACTCTCAACAAAATTGGCGACCGGCTGTCCATCAACTAATCAACAAAGCCGTGTTAAAGTATTAACCTATCTCTTCCATGCAAGCGATAGCTGTTACAATGCCATTTTATGTTTGTGGAAAATCCACTTTTGCATTGCATAGAAAAATTTTGTTTCTCCTGAGGAGTGATTCAATGACAATTAAATGCATTCAGTTGTACCAAATTTGTAAATATTTGCTCACACTAGAAAACTGCTCGTCTCAAATAGTACAAAGAAGCTTATTACCACCTTATCCAGTTAGCAATCCTGGTGCAAAAGACGTTATAAGTGGTCCCCATACCCACGCCTGGAATGGCAATATGGTGGTAGCTTTACGAAAGAGTTTCCTAAGCATGCATGCTTTGGGAGTTTTACACCCTCTTCAAGATCCACTGGAAGTGCGCATGTCTCTACGCAAGAAAATTCTTGAATCAAATTGCTTCCTTACACAAAAGATTCAGGCTGTTTCATATATAGAAATCAGCAAGCCCTCACTCCAAATCAGATCTTTACTTCGCATTTTATACTTTTAATTATGCATGTAAATACCTTTATTGGCTCATGCCATTAGCTGGAGCATTAATTTTAAAGTAAACTGTCCTTTCTCTGCATTCGAGATGTTTCGTTGAATAATTTTGAACTTAAATTGGAATTATCTATAAATAAAGCATTCGTCAATAAAAGTACCTCTCTCAATCCTAATTTAATGCCACAGCTGCCAGGATCTCAGACAAAAATTAACGTCCGTGGTCAAACCATTGTATTGGTCCAAAAATTGCCATCAACACCTGTACTGAGTTACTAAGAATTTGAGAAATTACAGCAACTCTCACTCCAAGAACACCTCATTCCTTTGTACTGCTGTGCTAAACTCAGTCAACCCATATGCGCCATGATTTACTGTAACCACTCATCTTGGACTGCGAATAAGCACGTATGAAATAGTTGCCAAGTCAGACACAAACGAAGCATCATTGCGACACATGCATGCAACTTTACTCCGTTTCTTTTGTTGTTTTAAGCAAGAGTGCTTTTGCTCGTTAGGATATGGCCTCATCGGTACGAACATAGATTTTACGCATACCTGACTTGCTAGAACCTTCCCGGTATTTGACGTACTCTTTCTTAAGTATCCTAATTTAGAGCTTTGAGTATCCGCTACCATGCTCTAACCGCAACCTCATCACATCCAATTATTTGTTGCGGCCTACTTTTTTTGCGGCATCATTTCCAATGAAGCCACTGGAGAATTTTGTGTTTTTTAAGCAAAAAGCTGTTAGCTTTTAATTTAAAATTCGTTTAATGAGGTTACTATAAGCAGGGCTGTAACAATCTCTCAGCTAGGGTTTGCCTTTCAAAAGTATTGGTTTGCTCATTTGATAATTCCTACACAGTAGTACCAAGTCCTCAGACAAGCTGGCAAATTGAAGCGGTAAACTAATGAGAAGAAATTGTGAATACTTTCTATCCAAATGTGTGAGTGTTTTAAATCCTTTACAGTACTCTAAATTTTCGTTTAAGCAGATCAAATTCGCCAGCTATTAAAGTATAATTGGTGTTGATAGCCTAACCGGGAGACATTAAAGTGGAATAAACAAAGTGTCTGAACGCAATTTTTGAAACAAACTCATCAAACATAAAGTCAGTTTTATTTAAGCAGAATAAGAACACAAGTCTGCCCATGAAATTCTAGAATGGGTTTGGTTTTTTTTTATTTTTAAGGATTATATGGACATCTGTAGTTATCATGATGGATAGACTCAACGAGCCTGCTTTATGAAGCTAATTTGCTATTGTAAAAGATCCGACTGCACCATTCCGTTGAATCACTTTTTTCCACCTTAGGTTGTCGTGGTACAAGTAAAGAACTTAAAGCATTTGCCACAAACAAAGATGGTCTATTGCACAATGGAAGTTGAGGGAAGTGATCGCTTACAGACGGATCTGGCCGAAGCTGGCAAAGCTCAGTGAGTTTTCATATCACTTCTTTTTGGTGAAAGAAGTTTCCATTATTTGGGTGTAGGTGTCCTTCTTCACGATGAACTTTTGTATGAAATAAGATCGCAAATAGTCCTAGAAATGATGTATCGTCTGTCACTTCTACTGCACTTTAAACCACTTCCTTTCAAATCAGGAAAGGTTTCATGCATCTCTACGAATTGCGGTAGAAGTACTAAAAATTTGCCAAAAAATAGTACTTTGTCTATCTTTTCAAACTACTCCACTATAGATTTATTAGTAGCGCGCAAAAAAGAAGATAAAAAGTCTAAAAAAATCACTAATGGGATCAATCTTCGCTTTACCTTATGAGCAAATCAGTGTGCCTGTGTATCATTGCGAAAGAGTTAGAAAATTTCTTTAAGCTGACCACTTTCTGTTAGAGTTACTTTAAGGTCTTGAAGAGACCTGCTTCGAATATAATTATTACTGCGATCTTCTTTTTGCGTTGTCCGATCTCTTAAAGCCTGCGGATAAACATTAAAAAAGGATCCAACGGAATATTGGATAACTGAAATCCTTGCGTCACCATTGTCACAGATCGTCCGAGAATGGGTGGAAAATTTGCAAAGAAATCCGAAAATAACCATGCAATAAATAATTTTGGGCACGCTAATAAGTAGGTTTTGGCATTTTAGAACAGTTGTATAGTTTAAGCTACTCAATTGCATAAAACTCTCCTGGTTCTGTTTAGCTAATTATACTGACCGGACATAGCTTTTCGCCTACCACAGTGTCCAAGTAAAATATTCTCTTCAAGCGTTTATCTTCATTACGCTTGAAGCGGAAGCGCTCACTGTGCTCACGGCACCATCAACCACATTATTGATTAAACGCTACGAAAAACTTTGTGATTTTAAAATCGTTCTCCCTTCTTCAGTCAACTTCAACGGTGAAAATTTGATTCGAATACGGAGTCAAATTCCCCTATTAAATGTAGCTTACAGAGTGAAGAGCGGATTTTGCCTTTTTGACTATCGGTAGTGGGAGAAGACAATTGAAGCGGCACTGTGGCTTATGCATCTAAACTACACGCGATAGAGTCATTTGTTAGGTAATGATGCATCACACAGATGATGGCAGCGCCCTTCCTCGCTTCTGCCAGTCAAAAACAAATATTTTTGGATAAAAATTACAATTCTACATACATATACTGTTTCTGCATTTTTAAATAGAGGGAAGGAGACCGAGCAATCCAGGTGGACCCCATTTATAACTTAACTGACAAGTTCTTATGTGAACACTTTTCCTTTCTCAAAAACGACGGGGCAAAGGCAAAGTGACAGCGGGATAGTGTCCTAACAACTTTCCTTCTTGTTGTCATGCCTTGGGCTTTTTAGTGAGAATTGTCGGAGCATTTGGTGGCTTTCATTCTGTCTTTATACCATATGCTTTTCGCTAACTTTATTTTGAATTAGAGGAACAGAAATAATTTGTCACAACAGTAAGTGGTGTGTAAGTTAAAAACTCTTTTTGACTGGGCTCTGCATTTACAGGGTGTAAAGGTATGAGAACGCATTAGATTTGCAAAATACTACAGAACTAATCACTTTAACTAATTCCATTAAACCAGTTTTTGTAACGGCGATAATTTAGTTGATCTTTCTGGAAATAAAATTTGGCAAATGTCAACGAAAACAAATGTGCCTCAATTCATTTTTAACAACTTTCTGATTCTAACACACAACCTGAACTAATGATACTTATTTTTGTGAAAATTTTTCAATGTTCTAACAGTTGGGGAACTCAAGGAGACTTCACCACCTCACATCCACTGCCACAAGTGAAGGTAAAACTCTACGCGGAAGCCTCTGGACTGCTCAGCTTGGAATCCGGAAAGGAACTGGGTCGGGTAAGTCTAAATCCTCCTTCCTTCTAACTACGGAAAGGATCTTGTAGACGCATGTGGTTCATATTAGTAAAATTTAAATGTCAACCACTGGTAGGAGAAGTTCATTACATGAAAATTACAGTGCTCACAAAATAACTGCAAAGTTTCAGAACAAAGAGAACAATCATTATGATTAAATACTAGCAGCAAAACCTAGAAATTTTGAAGCCATCATATTCTCCTCTACTAGAATTAGGCGACAGAAATGCATAGGCCTCCACTTTCCTTAGGGCGTTGAAGCGATGCTCATGCTTTCACTTGGAAAAGTACTGGAAGGTGTAAAACCAATACACCTCCTCCAGTGCTCTCATGCAGTTTTACGGTATTGACTTGCTTGATCTTGCATTTCCTCCATTGTTTGCTAAAAGCAGTTGAAAATAGGCCTTCCATGGGCGCAATTTTTCCTTAGTCTTAATCAGTATGGCATAGGTATTCACAGTTGGTTCTTGGAAAGATGGAGTGAGTTCTCGTTTTTATATTATCCCGACTATGTAGTATCTTTCATTGCAGTTTCCTTTTTATGCAACTAATACATTGGGGAAGCTATAATAAAACGCCCTTGTTATTTACTTTTGTTATTTAGATTTAAAAATTCGTGTTTAGCATGACAACAAAATCAAGAGCTCCGTGGGTTGCTGGTTATGACTGTCGTGACAGGTAGAATGAGATACGGACCATGTATAAGGCAAATCATGTTTCGTTCGGACAAACACAAAAACGTCCCACTGACTAATGCAGTGTTCCGCTGTTCCTGAAGGAAAAGTACGAAATGGATCTAAATAAAATACCGACAGCGTGAAGAACAAACTGCTTCTGTTTGAGAGTTTAGTTAGGTTAGACGTTGAAGAGAACCTTGTGTACCGAAAAAAACATAAGAGTCGACTGAATAATATTGGTAATTTAAAGAGGAGATGCTATCCAAAATGCGCTTGAGTTTACTGTGAGTACCAACTTTTTGTAAAGGAAGAACTGAAATGTATATTTATACAAACATTCGGGAAGTAGTAACACAGGTTTGTTCCAGTCATTTAATATTTAATTCTTTAATCTTTGAAATGTCTTACTTTTTCAGTTGTTTTATTTATGGTGCGTTCATTTGGTTCAGTTAAGACATGAAGTTCTCGATAATGCTTGACAGGAGCTTCGACGATTTGGAACCAATTAGTTGCTTTAAACAATCTGAAAAAAAGTTCTAAAGGAATGTTGAAAATTTTGAATACGGAGATTTTACTATGAGCCAAATAATAGATTATACTTTACTTAGCCTTATCGGAGTCTTTGTAAGATACTAACTTGAAACGGCATTCTTGTAACTAGAACTATCCCGCCTTGTCATTACTATGTTTGCACACAATCTCGTAGCCGATAGGTCTGATGAAAGAAGTAATTGGGTGTGATTTTTCAACACTTTTAAATGTCTTTTTTGTAAGCGAGAGAGGATTAATATTTGGGATATGTTCGTTTGGCCTGATAAAAAAGATCGTCTAACTTTGTGACCGGATGAATTGACCTTACGGGTACGTTTGCCTTTTGCGGCAAAGCACTTGTGCATCAATCTTATGCAAGTCAAAAGTACTATTACGACACTGATTTCACTTCACTGGTTTATAAGGCAAATTCTTCCACACATTTTGCACTTGTCATTCTAAAGTGATGGATTAAGCAGATTGTTGCCAGCTGCACCTCCCAAAAATTGAAGAATTTGGCCTTCACTTGCCCTAAACAGCATCCTGACTCTAGTCAAACAATTAAAAATTTATTCATAAATGGAAGGCTTTAATTTCTTTTTTCGATAGTCATTTTAAGGGAAAATTTTCCCCAAGTAGATTATAAAAAAGTATGGTGTAATTTACCAACTACTCACAACTGTTAGCCTTTGAATTTACGCACAAAGTGGCATGCCTTTTGTGGTGCCAAATAAACTGTCACCAGTGGCATTACTAAGAACATTTTAAATTATTAAATGAACCTTTTCTGTGGTCCTGAGTTTGCCGCACCTTGAGTCTTTTCTAGATCACCAAAGTAACCCCGCCTAATGACAGCGACAGCAACCTGGTCGAGCTGTCAAAACGATGTTTTCTAGTAGGGCAATTAAGCATGCATTACTAAAGGTGGAAGGCAGAACGAGGCAACATTGAATTATTTTCCTTTACTTATTTTCGTGATATCTTTTAAGTCTTGATAATGCCAGTAGCCTTTACAATGTGAACAAAACTTTCATTTACGATGTGGTAATTTGTGAATTACACCCGGTATACTATCATTCATTCATCGGTCTCTGTTTTTTCTATTCTTTACTATTACTTTAAAGTGACAAGAATACAAAAATAAACGAATTTGTAGTGATTAATCTAAGAGAAGCGTGGGTTTCGTGGAATAACAACAAGTAGTTCTCCAGCAAACGCTTAATTTTTTCCTCTCGATACTCGTTGGGCACAGAATTTGGGTGCACCTGTCACCTCTGTTTTACTCAAGGTTGTTCTCAATCCCACATGCACGGGGAGTCGAGCCCCAGAATGGTATAAAATGCAGACGTCTCGAAACTGCCCGGATGATCTGCGAATCCAACTCACCATTCGGATGGATAAGCCCAACAACCTCAAGTACTGCGGCTACTGCTACGCAATTGGACGCAACGCTTTCAAGAAGTGGCGAAAGCGCTACATATGTCTCATTCAGGTGAGCACTTTTCTCTGCATTCTGAAAACTTTTCTGATCCCTAGAAAAAAATTTCTTTCTAATTGGACAAATCTCTTTCGCAGGAAAAAAGGCATTATTTATTCATTTAAAACCCAAAAAATAAACGCGACAAGGTTGTAAGAATCGGGAGATAAGCATAAGATTGCCATTAGCTTGTCAAAAGAGCTTGAAGCTGCGCTCTACAATCATGAGCTTGAATAGCCCTTATCTACTTACGCATTTTCCATTCTGAAAAAGGTAAATCCTATTGAAAGCGGTGTATTTTTTAAACTCTATTGTTATTTTTTAAATGTTAAACTTAATGTTGCCGCATTAAGTAATGCGTTATCCATAGACTTTATGATGTCATAGAAATTTAGCTAGTTGTTTGGTTAACGGGAGTAGCGTAAAACTGGACTTAAATCACCTAAAAAACCTTGGTGAGGCGCTAAATCAAAATTGACTTGTCCCTTCAACGGGAATGCCATAAGCGCGTGCATAAGTGACGACCTGTTGTTGAGTTTTCGCTTCTTATTTTCGCAAGCACTTTCCCTTTCGTTCTCACTTGATCCTTTTGTAGTAGCGGTAGCAATCAAGCAACAACGCGCAAGAATTCGGTCGTATTTTGGCAGAAATTAATATAGACGTTTATAAGTTAATTGCTTACAAATGCTTACGTGCTGCAAAACAATGCCATTTTTAAACAGGTTTGTTTTTTTCCATGCTAAAAATTGTGCTCATCTTAGCTCTAAAAGCAGTAATGCCGAGAGGGTTGGAGCGAGAAGCAGGAAATAAACAGTATCAGGCCCAAGTTATTATGCTGCAAGTACTGAATGGAGCGGAACCGCTGAATATTAAAGTTAATTTATGTTAAGTGTGGCAACAATATTCCATTCCATTTATATTGTTTTTGTATTGCTGATGTTGTTTCTTGGTCCATTCTAAGTATGAAGACCCCATAATGAGTCACCTAAAAAAATTTCTCTTTATTTATGTGGAGCTGTCATCATTTACTGAATCGGTACAAATGAGTTGGTGACAAACAATCCAGATGTCTCCCACAAGTTGTCGAATGTTTGTATTAGGTTTAATTTAGTGGTCGTTTAAAAGACAGATAGCTCCATACGAAAAGAGTCACTTACATTACACCTTGACGCCACCCATTACTTCCAAGCCATAATACTTACGTTTTTATAGGTCTCGCAGTACACGTTCATCATGGCCTCTTATAAAGAACGCAAGTCCGAACCACTGGAAATCATGCCGCTTGATGGATATACCGTGGATTACTGTGAGCCCCAAGCAGGTAAATTCTTATCATTCGATGGAAATATTTTTGTTTCGACATTTTCGACATTTTTTTATCACGCGTGCCCCCCTGAATTGTTAACATGGGGCCAAATATTTTAATGAGAGCTAATTACCACACCTTGGCAGATGTGATGCCCGTTTTGGAAGCATTTGGCGAAAAACGAACTTTACATAATACCTCTTTATGGTATGGACGTGGGATAACTATGTCTGTGAATGAAGAGCAAAGGCGAATCATTCTTACTCACTCAAACTACATCAAGATTTGAGGAAGGCTTCTTGAAATCACTTTAGTTTTTCAGATAGCTCCCGCAAAATACAAAGCTAGGATGCTGACAGTGGGTCTCAAGACGCTTTTGGGTGGCTGTTGCTAAAGTCATGAACACTATTAGTTTTCGGTGTCTTCTCTACCTGCGAGAATCCATCTTGCATGAAATTGGTCCAACTGAGGAAATTAATATCATATCATGTTCGAGGCTGCTACTTATTATTAACAAGTGACGTGGAGGACGACCTTACTACCAGTCCTTGTGTCAACCTACGTAGATTCACATGAAAATGAGGCAAAAGTAGTATACTTTTTCAATATTTTCCACAGAAAGCGCGTTTTATTTGCTTAGGAGAAGGCGTGTATCACCAAGGCGCCAACCAATAAATCCCAATTAAAATTAGTCAACCGACTAATGCTGCAACAGCAATCTTCTTCAGCTGGATTAAGAGAAGCGATGACATAAAAACGGCGCAAAAAATGCTTGGAAAGGCAAAATTGCAAAAAAATTTAAAATAAAGTCTTACGGTTCTTCTGTTTATTGGTATTTAGACTTGGTGCAGTTGGGCGGAGGGGCGTACTTCTTCAATCTGGTGAAGGAGGGCGACAGCATGTACTTCACGACGGAAGATGAGAACGAGCGGCAGCTATGGGTGCAGGCCATTTACCGGGCCACCGGGCAAACGCACAAACCTATCCCACCACCCACGCACTCTGCCGCTCCTTCAGCGGACATCGCTGCCTCCTCCACTACCACCACTGCCGCTGCAATCTCTACCAAGGGTGCCAAGGGTGGTGCGTGCCTTTATTCGCACAGTTTGCCCCTTTCCACTCATGGTAGCCCATCACGTCTTGGGGCTTTAACTGACTCCACTTTTGTATTGATTCGTGTTTTTTATAGTCTTAAGGACCACTTATAAATAAATCCTCTTGAAACGTGGTGCAATTACAAGTAACATATTAGAACTAACCTATCCACAAATCTACGATTCACTGTCTGCTTGCATGTTCTATTTCAATGGTAATTAAAATTCCTTTATGGAGAAGATGGCCTAGACTAATGCTTTGGACGTCAGGTATCAATGTAATTATCTTCATTTACAAATCAATCATTTCTTAGTTAATAAACTGAATCCAAAGTATACTTTAAAGTCTGTTATCATAGTGATTTTGCCTTAAATGTTGAGGTTGAGAATAGTGAGAGACAGCTGATAAGGTAACGCCGATGGCTTTCCCAATTCTGGTGGGTAAGAATTACGCCAATGCATTTCAGTGGGCTGCCATTTTCATTGGCCCAAATTCACTAGATTCGTGTTGCTTTCAAGAGGCTCCGACGGTCATGTTCATCGAAGAAGGTTCTTTAAAATATGCACCCTTGATTGACTCCTTAGTAAGCAGATTTCATTTAGTTTAATGCTTCCTTTGCGCGTTAGCACCAACGGACGTTGATAAGTGTTTTCGTTTGCATGGAAATCATGCTTCTCTGATTTGGCGGTTGTAAGTATCCCAGACTCATTTCTACCATCAACATCTCATAAATGAGTGCATTTGGCTTAAATTGATTGCGCCATATAGGGCGTGTGGGTTTTGATTTTCTACAGTACATTTTTCATATCTAAATTCTTAGGAATTTCACATTTTTTCTACTTTGCTGTGTCTGTATGATTGAAGACGATTTAATGCGGGGAATAATATGAGTAAGGAGTTCCTGCCAATTTAAATGAACGCAGCCGTAAATCTTAGGAAACTTTCAAAAGCTCGACTTCCTTCTAACATTCACGCAATTTTTTAGAAATATAGAGTTTACTGGTTCAAGCAGTTCGGTTCACACACATAGCGGACTCCTAGAAGCCTACAGAGGATCGCATTAGCCAAAGTGAATCCAGCTTTTATCTCCCCTGCACAATTCCTAATTATTAATTCAGTCAATTACTTTAGGTCGCTTCTACTTTGAGTTCTGTGATAGTGTAAATTATTTATTTTCCACTACCCTACCCCACAGGAAAGTACTAGAGGTTGGGCTACAATTTTCGGTAGTTTGACTTAATTGCCCGACTTTCGGTAGGTTTCGCTTCCCACCACTCTGTTTAATAAATCCGGTGGTTAAAATATTTTGAAAAATTTGTATTTTACTTTTTTCGTCCCCGGAAAGTGGCCTAATTAGCATCTTTTACCGGTTTTAGTCTTTTGCCTTGCTAATCGTCTCCTCTTTTGTCACTTGGATGTGACGCTTGGTGAAGTCAAATGGGGTCAGCAAAGGTGGTTTTATGCGTCGCTGAATTGCAATTTCAAAGACTGCTGATGTCTGCATTAAACCAGTTCCTGTAAATGTATTTTCCGGCGATGCGGTTAACTCCATTTGATTGCTTTGCATACGAGTAATTGTTTGACCTTCTCTTATCCATAATTTGTGACACTCACCATTATGAATGCTGCTCCAGGACGCTAAACTAATGAGATATTAATTTTCCGCCGAAGAACATTACTTAATTGTGCCGTGTTTACCGACCATAAAAAGTGCTTCCTCTGTCGGCGTTTTAATTTTTTTTCCCCAAAGGAATAACAGAAACACCTAGATTTATGTGAGGTTAGAATGTGACGGCAAACCCACTGAATGGATTTTCTGGCCTAACGAATCCCTATTTTTTAGCTATGGTAACCCCGATTCTCTTAATTTAAGTAGCATTGGAAAGTCAGCACCGCAACCCCACCCAGACAGTTTAATGATATTTGAACCTCATTTTCTAAATTTTGCAGCATTATTTTTTAATTTAAGCTGAAAACGAGACATATTTAGCCCAAAGTTTAATGTATGGCGTGTTTAAGTGTTTTAAAGTAGTGCTTTGCATGGTCGAAACTGCTTACGAAATAAGAAATCGTATCTTCAAATGAAACGCCTAAAGCTAGTTCGATGTTTTAGCATGCTACTTATACAAATCATAACATGAAGAAGTAAGGTTATTATAAACTCATCAGATTCGTGTGAATCTCTAAAACCTCCGAATAACGTTTGAAATTTTTAAAGAGCGCTATGCTGCATTTTGGCAGACTAAATTTGGGTAGGTTTAATTTACATGTAGCTGATATTATCATATTGCAGTTCCTTAATGTGACCGCATTACGTTTGCAAGTGTTCTTCAACTGCACGCCCGTTCACGAAATTGGTTGTGTTGGAAGCGCCTGAGACTAGTCGGAATTTGGGATATTGCTGTGGCGGTAATGTTTGCAAGTGCCAAGCTTGTTCCATTGCTCTTTGCCCACGCATTTGTCGTGGGGCCGTCTACATGCAGCTAGTCGAAAAGGCAGACATCAAAGTGTAGCTTCCTCTCAAAGGGGAGGGGAGATTCAAACACGCGGTTAATCACTAATTCGGACAACTTCAAGCACAATACAAATTAGTGGCGGGATATTTAGCCACCTCGTGGAATAGCACTTCCCATGGGTGGCTGCCTACGTTCCGGTCGCCGACAATTCCGTCCACAGTAGTTCGTTTACAGGAATCAACGATCATTTCTGTGAAGGGCATTTAGTGGCTGCAACTCCTGATTCTAGATAATTGCCAAAGGTGAACAAGCGTCTGCGAATGTCCACAATTTTGAAAAATTGCTGACGTTTTTTGACCAACTCAGAGGGGTTGTATAATGCAACAATTTTGAAGGGCACTAAATTTTTTGGTATATTATTTTAATGGTAACCTGGATGCATTCTATCATGGTGACTATCAAAGGAGTGGAGGTCTGTTAATTCACCACCAACGATAATTAAGTGTATCAAACTGTCCCAAAGTGCACCAGCAGCAATGATAAGCCTTTCAATACTTGAGATCTCCAAGTGCCGGTTAAGGTCTTAAATAAGAACATAAAGGCAGCGGAGGTCAAAAAGTGCAAGAAAACAGCTGAAATCCCCTAAAATTTGTTCTTTCATTTCATAAACTCAAATTTTTCGGTTAAACATGGATTCTCTTTAGAAGGTGCCTAAATATCCTGTTATAAATAGTGCCATTTGACTTAAATTAAGGTTTATTTGCCGCACTAGTGGTGGACCGAGCACGAAAACACGGAATGGAGAAGTTTGTGAGCATGGAGCCGTGGCGCAGGTCGCACGCGGAGCTCTTCCTCCTGCTGCAGTCTAGATGCCTAGAGTTCCGTATGCAGGATCAATTCGTTTCCCTTGGATGGTTCTCACCCTCGCAGATGTTTGTACTTGACGAGTACTGCGCCCGCTACGGGGTGCGGGGGTGTCACCGACACCTCTGTTACCTGGCAGACCTCCTTGATCGAGCCGAGCACGGCGTCATGATTGATCCTGCGTTGGTTCACTACTCCTACGCTTTCTGTTCTAGACACATCCTCGGCAATACGTACGTCGATTCCCTTCCCTACTACTCTTCATGTTTGAAAGCATTAACGTTTTAGCGTAAAAAACTAGCGAAGCAATCCTTGACCAAGTGTCAGCAATTTAAAGCCGGACCTACATTTGCTCGTCGGAACTCATTTCGTTGTCTTAAATTCAGCATGCTTTCCCCTTAGTTGTCTTACTGCTTTAAGCTACAAACTATGAAATCAACTTGACAGAAGGCAGTATGTCCATTTAATTTAACATATGCGGTTCTTTTTTTACTCGTCTCTACCTGCGATAACGCCTGTCCATAAACTCCACAGCACTGGTTTTATAAATAATTAGTTAAAAACCCAAACTCTCAAAGATATGGCATAAAGGCGTAGAAAATCTTCTTTTTTTTCAAACATAGAACCCATTTTTTGGAGATTTTATTGTGTTGCTCATAATGCAACCACGTCTTTCTTTGGAGTACGCTTCTTCTAGTTTGATAAAGCGATTCTCACTTTGTTTACTTAATTTATTTAAAACTGGAGTTAAGACTAAGAACAGTTTTTCGCCTTGTTTAAATGAGAGATTTAAATTAATCTTAAGCTTTGTGTTTGTCTAACTCTAGACCTAAACAGGTTTAAATTCTCTTATAAGAATCTATTTCGGGGACTCACAGCCGAAGCACGCTTTGGCTACCGTCCATTCACATAATCTTTCATCAATCTGATCAGTAGAATTTGCAAATGATGCGCCACTTCCACTGTTTTCAGCATCAAATTTATAGCATCTGTGTGGATAAAAATTGTTGTAAATATAGTACTGCTGAACTTCGAATACAACTTACACGAACACGAATTTTTAATTAGCTTGGAAAAAGTCTCATTTTGTCTCCTTGAAAATTATTTTTTGTCATCCGCTACTACCCACTTCCACTAGTTCAATTCCGTCATCTTTTATTACAGCACTTTAATGAAGATCAAATTCCTTTTACCACTGTGGCAGTATAACGCCAGAACTAGTTCCCTTATTTTTGCCAATTCAGCTTGCCTCACCGTCTCATGCTACATGAAAAATTTCTCTGAGTGTACCCATTTCCTAAGACATGATCAGGGGCGCCTTAGACGAACACCTTCTTCTTCTGTCCTGGCCAAAATCCCCTTATCTAAGGTTCTTTTAAAGTCCATGGAAGTATGAAAACATTACTATTTGCTGCTGCTCACTTCTCAAGGGGCTTCAAATCTAACCAAATTATACTGTCCGGTCCCTACCTATTTCTTTTTTTCGCTTATTATGTTTGATCTTTTCTAGAGTAATGTAATCCGTCTCTATTTAACAAGGTATCATCCAATGTGTGTTTGCACTCAGATTGATGCTAATGTAAACCTTTTATCTTCTTGGGTCGCTCAAATGGATAGGCCTAGTACAATTCGTAATTATCTCTTTGTCGGTTTTATCACAATGATCTGAGATTTTTTATCAAAGATAAGTGGGTGAACTTTGACAGAAGTGCATTGGAGTGCATGAAGTATACCTTACTAAGTGTGTTCAAATTCAAACCTTCGACGGCAGAGGCTTAATGAGTGGATGTAGGGAGAAAAGCAGATAAAATAGACTATTCACCCTTTTTTTCCTGACAGACAAGACAGCGCAGTGAGGACAGTGCTTGTTGAGGAACGGGAGGTGTTTTTCGACATCCGCGCACGTCTCTCCGCCCTGTTAGAGAAGCAAATCACCGAATTCCGCTACTACTTTCCCTTCGGACGTCCGGAAGGTGCACTTAAACAGACCCTAGGTCTTCTTGAGAGAGTAAGAGTAAATTGAAACTGACTTTTTTATAGTTGCACATTATTTGGCGCTTTTTTCTGCAGCCACGCACTAGTTAACCTAAGGTAGGGCAATCAGGTAAAACAATTAAAGCAACTCCATGGATTTTCCCCTAGTTTGTGAATATTTATTTAATGAATGGATAAATGGATACTTTATTTCATAGCTCGTATACCAGCCTACCATTATATACAAACTTAAGACCTGGGAAAGACGAGTCGTGCCATTTTATGCTCCCCCTCTCTGATACGCCTTTTCTGACCGGAAATAAACGGGTAATGAGTGTTCATCGGCACACCAAGCAACCACTTCTTTGAGGTGATCAACCGTTTTCCTTAAGTTAAAATCCACTCATTTTAAGCAACTAATGTACGATTAGACAAGTGTCGCCTTTTTGACCACTCCTTTTCGTTCTTCATGCAAAAGGACTATTAGGAGTCAAATGTTAACATCCTTGCATCTTCTCTCCCTTTTAAGCCTTTTTCCTTAACCTTTGAAGTTGAAAAATAATTCCACTCATTCTTCAAAACCTAGAAATCAAAGAATTTTTGCAATTTTCGGGCAGAGTCATTCAACGGGAAACTTGCACTATCACCTTTGGGTGAAAAGGTCGTATTACAGGTAGTACAATTACATGGACTTTCATGCTAAAGGCTAATGCAAATACACAAGGATATAATCCGACTATCAGATCTTACAGTTGTGAATCGGAGTTAATTTTGGAGCTATTTAAATTACCCACCAATAATATCATTTATTTTGCTTTAATTCACCGTCTTAACAATTCGCGGCAGTCTGAATGTCGAGGGTTGGGCAGTAAAGAGGCTGAATCATCGACTGAGAACGGAGTGACAGGTAGCTAATTGCAATGGACAGTTGAACAAAGCAATGCAGTATTTTGAGTGCTTATCTGACTGCCCCATTGGGTAGATCTGAGACCTCACTTCAAGAAACTGTCACCTCTAAGTGCTGCAAATATTAGCCTTCTAGAATTCAAAAATTCGAATTTTCGTGGAAAATATAGCAAGTCATGGTTATTTGTTTTGAGACGAGACTAATGTGGTTAAAAAGTGATAGACTTTTTAAAATTATCTTGTTTTAGCCTATTAAATATTCGAAGAACTGGGGGGAATTTCATCAGTGCCTTTTTGGTGCATATTTTGAGCGGGATAGTGAGGCGGGATTAAATAAATGGGGAGATTAGTTAAGCTCAATGTGGATTATGTTCGACTCGGGCCTGTCTCTTTTACAGTTTCCCATTCCAGTAAGCTCTCGGTCATTTAGGGCTAATAGCAGGATCAAAAATGCTCCTTTGCAATTAAGAAAGACTGTTGTGATCTGCAAATTTAGCCAAGTAGTTTACATCAGAAACTGCCCACGAGTGCGCTTTAAATTTGAAGTTTGGCCAATCTTATGGTAATACCACTTTCCATTTTTCCTGCTAATACTCACTACCATTTTGTTATTTTTTGAAAGCTTTGGTAGGCATTTATTGAGAGTGTTTAGGTAGGCGGTAATTGCGGGCTTCATATGGCAAAGGAAATTGTTTTCCAACATGCATGATGGGCCAGTGTAAGATCTTACTGCAGAATAACTTTCGCCCCATGCACACTCGCAATTTTTACTTTTCAACAATAGACTTTTCTTTTTTTAATTAGCCACCCTTTTTTCAGACATTCTCCTACTTGAAAAATATGCCGAAAATTTTTTTGAGTTATAGCTGATTCCCTATTCCATAAATTTAACTTACACCTCCGACGTATACTCTCTGCCTGGCATTACAATAATATCCAGTATTCCTTTCCTGGGCTGAGAGATGTGATGGAAGTATACCCTCATTCGAAATATCAATTCCTGCGCATTTTCACTTCTTCCCATTGTTATGTTAATTCTTTTACTAGTTGTTGATACTTTATCACGGAGACAAGTTTTACCTTTATTGTTATTCTAAATTTGTTCCCATATTTGAGTAGAATTTTTGAAATTAAAACTGTGCACAGATTGGCGTGATACTATTCCATTGTAAGAAGCAACAAATGAAAAATCAAAACATTATCATGACGTGCAATGATTTTTCGTAATAGCTTTAGGGCCAGTTTTACTTCGTAGTTATTTTTATGAGCTACTTTTGCTTTAAAAATAGGTCCTCATGAAGGATAACGGTGCTCCTGCATCAGTTGAAGAAGTCAGAGGCGTTATTCAAAATTGTCTTCAACAGGCCGCTCTCGTAAACTACTCGAGGGTGTCCGAATATGCATCCATTGAAAGTGAGCTCCCGATCATCTCTGTGCCATTTGCATTTTGAGAGTTAGTGGAAACACTTTCCTCGCATGCAGCATTCAATTTTTTTATTGAATAAACTTCGCTTTAGATTTGGAAGTCACAATGTTCATCCACAAAAGGCAAATTTATTTTAAGTAATCGTACCGGTACAAATAAATTAATGGTTCCAAAAAATGGTCTCTCCACTTTATAGGCGGTCAAGATACTGCAGGAGATCCACCCAGTAAGTTTCCATACTTCTGTATCATGTCTAGTTATGCCTTGAAAATGATCCCAAGACACTGCGTATAAAATTTCTGTGGTGTTGTATCAAACAGTCAGGACTTTTTCTGAGATGGATTTAAGTTTACAATGAGCATATGAAATTAATCTGATCAACGTAGGTCCCGTCGTTGTAAACACTGGCATCTGGCTTAACTGTACTGAAATCCCCTATTTTACGCATTTGTTAATTCAAAAGGTTGGGTTGACATTAGAATTTCAATAATTGCTATGATTTGTCTCAAGCTTGTCTTATTCGATGTAAATTGTCTTGTTGACATGACATTTTACTGCCTAGATGACTTGATTGATGAATTATTTAGATTCAGCGAAATCAATCTCTGACCTCATCCACCTCGCTGAGCTGTGCATTGAAGTTCTACGACAAAATGAGGAACATCATGCCGAGGTTTGCTTTTTTTCTTCTATTTTCATACTATTTACCCTCCGTTTGGCAGCATTATCAATTGATTAAATCGACAAAGTTAGGTCGCAATTGTAGAATAACAAAAATTCCTTTCTAGTATTTTTTTTTAAATGTGATTATGAATATTGAAAGTGTTACCTTTTAGCTTCATTTTCCAATTAAATTAGCGTAATGAAATTGATGGGGGTTTTAATCACCGATAAGGACATGATAAGATATAAGCGCACGTTTCCCGGTGAAAGATAATCTACTTTCGTATATTTTATCTGAATGCATAGGTTTTACAATATTACTGATATGACCTCAAAGAATTGAAAGTTGCGACATCAGGAGAGTAAAGATTCAAAGTTATGTATGGAGGATTGACTTGAAAACTGCGTGAATTATTGACTGGTTGCTAGGATAGCAAGCTGTATAGGTAAATCACCAAGCGCAGACTAGTCAAGCTGCTTTCATACATCCACTGGACCGTCTGAAAACCTCACATATTTGAGTAGCATTGATTAAATGTTGTGCACGCCGGTACCTTTTACTCCGATGGACATCTCCATTAATTTCCCGGATCCTTCAGTCCTTCGCCTGGTTCAGCGATCTACTCACAGAGCACGCTGAACTTTTCTGGTCTCTCTTTGCTGCCGACATGGTGATCGTGATGGGAAAAATTCCACCTGATTGTTGGGACGCCTTTCCTCTCTTCCAAGTGCTCAATGACTACCTCATAACAGAAGGTGGGATCTCTCTTCTATTTTAAGTTTTATAGGTTGTAAAATTTACACTTAGATCAACTATCTGCATCTAAAGTCGATTTCTTTTAAAACTTAACAATAATATGGACAATATAATGTTGAATTTTCTGTGCCTTGGATTCAAACCTACATTTACTTTTTTATGCGGAACTCTAAATGAAGAAAACGCAAAATGTCTGACAAAGTCAGTAGCATTGCAAGTTATGTTTGCTGAATTTTTGTTGCCTTTGAGTTGCAAAGTTGTGTTCTCATCCTACATTGTGCAGAAAATGATCTGCTGCCGGCCATTGTATCAATGCCATCTCGGGCTAGAAAATTTTACGTTGCAGGGATGTAATCACAGTGGGCTTTTTCGCATATATCTTTGATTTCCTGGACTTTGCTGGGAACCATTTAACCAATAAAATATTTTTTGATCGCGCTTTTTTCACAAACTATTAGCGTAGATACTTACTCTATACGAGATTGTGTCAATCACAAATAGGTAGCTGTCTAGCATTACAGCAAATTCATTCTACTGAAAAGCGAACAATTTGAATGTAACTTTAATTTCTACTTTCATATTTCTTCATTTGTGGATATAAACCTGCTTTACTAACCTCTAGTACAGCTGGTTTCCAGATCCAAAACTGACATCCTTTTTACGGTATTTTGTATCCTATAGAAAGCCTGAAAGAGGGGAAATTCCACCAACAGATCCGTGAGATGTTCGCCCCTATGGTGATCCGATATGTGGATCTCATGGAGGCCTCTATCATACAGTGCATTCGCGGCGTGCCTCTCGTTGAGGGCGGGGGTAATGGTATGCATACCATGATGAACGGTGCCGAACATTCCGGTGGCGGACTGGCCTCGGCGCTAGGCAGTGTGGGTAGTTCTATCGCTTGCGCGGCCGTCAACGCAGCCAACGCCGCCGCGGTGGGCAGCGGCAACCTCGTCTCAGCTGCGGTAAACGCTGCAAGTGGAGGTGGTGGTGGAGGTGTGGGTGCTGCAATTCCTGTTTCCTCTGAGGAGCTCATTTGGAAACTAGAAGCACTGCAAACCTTCATTCGGGAGCTCCACTGGACTGATACAGTTTTTGCAGAACATCTAGACAATCGGCTCAAAATGATGGCTGCTGACATGATTGATGCGGCCGCAAACAGGTGAGCAGACAGTTTTAAATCATTTCCAACGCAGTTAACCACAAATATAACCTGCTTTTAATTGTAATCAATGGCTTTTGAAACAAATCTTCTATCATTTACGTGTTAGCCAATCGGTTTATGGATTAAGCTTTGTCGGAAATTATTGTTGCATCAAAAAATACCAGTCTTGAGTTAACTCATAAGTTCACTAATTGCACAACAATAGATAGCTATTATTAAGCAAATATTAAGTCAATTTCTTATCAAGATGATGGTTTATCTAAAGTATTAGAAAACTCTCTTTGCATTCAATTCGGCTTTTGTGGATGGCGAAGCGTGTTTCCTTGATAGGAACTTGGAATGCTTCGACGCATGGCTCAAGCGATCGTCAAAAGGCGCTGATTTTATTTTGCCCAACGAGTGCTGCAATATGATCAACACGGTTGCCGCGCTCAAGGCAAACATTCTAAAGTTGTGCACGAAAGAAGTACAAGGTGAAGATATGGTAGGTTTTCTTACTCTATCTATCAAAAGAAAACGAGGATCCCTGACTGGTTTTGTAACTTAAACGTAGAAAATGGGTAGAATAAGGTATATTAGATTTCAGAATATGTAGGGATCACGCGTAAACAAATGCAAACGATTTGGTTGTCGGATTTTTCAAATTGGATGGCCCTATTCACCTGACTGTTCCATCTCTTTCTTATTTAGCATGAGTATCAAAACCAAACAGAGGCTAACTTGGAAAAAATTCAACGGCGCATGGCGTACATTTTAAATGAAAAACTCATCCACGTTCTTGAGGGAACTCTCACCAAACTTGCTCGCTACGACTGCAATACGCTCCTCTCCTCGGTTCTCTCCCTAACGGTATGGAGAAAAATAGAACTTTGTGTTTATTGTTTTTTGTTGAAGTCAAGTTAAACTACGCTGCTTCTGTGGTGCGCTTGCCTTGTAGAAGCCAACAGACGAGGTGGGAAAGGCCTATGTGGAATTCATGCGAGTGAATTTGGAACAATTACGACAAAAACTCTCCGACGAAGTCTACGTCCTCTCTGGAATGGAGGTTCGTTTACCCTCAATTAGGCCGAAATACTGCATGAACTGCAGTGAGACACATTTATGGTATTCAAGGGTCCGACTTGACGGAATTATAAATTTGATGCCCCTCGGCACACGAGTACCATCAATGCATTTCTTTTTTGATGGTAATTTTAAAAGCAATAATGGAGAGGTTGTAAAATCCAATGCATGAGGATGAAGCTTGGGTTAAAATGTCAATTCCTGGACTAAATGTCATAAAGGAGTCGCCCGTAAGCCACTGCTTTCACCTTTTCAGGCGTGGTATATGTCCCAGACTCGCATGATCAATGAGTGGTTGAATGAACGAAAGAATCATTCTCTCCACCCATACCAATTCACTTGCCTTTCCACGATCATGAAGGTACGCATGCAATTGGTTGTTTACAATTTCGACACTAATGAAGACGTTAAATTTTTTGCCAGTAATCTATTCTTTTTCTATTGGTTGGGTGCTTAGTCTTTCATCACTTAATAAGGCCTATTGTTTTGATTCTCTGTAGAAAATGCATTCCGACTTTGAACTCCAGGGGATTTCTCCAGATGCATTGGACACCATGATGTACAAAAATATCTCCCAAAGGCTTCAAGTGAGCCGACATTTTCAAAAACTGCTCCTTGTTTTAATAATTTATGAAGCTTTGACCTAATGAGCATTTACCGCTCAGTCTAATTTAATGCGCTATTTTCATATCTTTACTTACAAAGCAACGCAAACAATACAGGGTGTAACTTTAATGACTTAGGAATTCAGCACCTTCTATTTGCAAAGCTAATATTCTTTGTCGGGAGTTGAACTTTAGGGATAGTTCCCAAAAAATAAACAGGTCTGAGTGTGGTGTCGCCATCTATGATGCCACTTCATTTGTGAAACAACCTGCTCCACGTTCTTTTTAAAACGCCAAAGACATCGGGACATTGGAAGAAAATTAAAGATAGCAAATGCGACTCTCGTACAAGATTTTGGTTCTTTTTCATCAAGCGATGTTAATTAAGATGTGGTTGTGGCAGTTGTAATTTTATATTGAACTAGGTTGAAGAAGCCACAATATCAGTGCAATCCAACTCCAATGCAAGTCCAACCAGATCCATTTTGGGCACCATAACCGGTGGTATAAGCGGCCTCTCCAGCAGTATTCCTAAGCCCAGTTTCCTCAGCCGAATCGGCTAAGCATTCTCTCTCCCCCCTCGCCTACACATCTTTCCTCTGGCCCACTGAACGTCCCCTTGAGGCCACCTTTTCATAGTAGATATGCAATATTCAGTGGATCTTTCTGCACCATTCACTCGGCTGTTGTGACCTTTTCTTCCTCTACTCCCAATGGTACTCCTCCTCACAAGAATACACAAAGAGAAGCACATGCACACACATACCAGTGAAAGCACACGTCTCATACCTGTGCATCTTTAAATCCTCGCTCGTCCGTCTGCAGTAACGTGCCTATTTACCTGAGGATGCTGTATTTCCACAAGGGACGCTCAGCAATGTTTATTTTTGTTACATTCGACGGGCCACAAAATTGAGGTGAAGGCGGATTCCACCTCCCTCTCTCGCGTGTTTCCACCACGCATGAAACGCTTGCTTCTTCCCCTTACTGGTAACATAAAAGCTGCGTAATCATCAATAGGGGTTGTGTGTACTTGTGGATAGATGTCTACGTGTATTTTGATGCATGCGACATTTAGTTCCCTTCTCCTTTTTTTAGAAGACACTTAATTTGCAACCAGAAATAAACAGCAACCACATAAATGCGTGCATCTGTCAATTCGCTGGGTGAGCAACAAAAAAGCTCATGTGGTCCTTTGCATAACTCAATGCGATGACTTGTTGCAGCTTAAAGGAATTGGTAAAATACCACTGATCATGTGCATTATAAAGGTGGATATGCGGCAGCCTATCATATCACTTGAACTTGAGGGATGTAAATCGTGCTTGTCTTCTTACCAAACTAAGTTGAACTGGACTTCTGAGATGCTGCAGAGGCTTTGCGCCAAACATGTTGCGTGTAATTTGAAGAAGACGTGGAGACGATAAGTGTGGTTTGGTAAAGCATCAAAAAGTTGACTCCAATGCACCCTGACCGACAACTGATGGATTGACTGACTTGTGGTGAGAAACGATTTCCATGGCTGTGTATTCCGAATCGTGTTAAGTGAACTAATGCATCACTGATTAGTTCCGAACAATTCACCAGCCATCCATCCTACATTGCCCTAGCACTCAGCATTCCATCCGTAGAAGACCGCACTCGTTTCATTTGTGTGTATGTGCGCGTGGGTAATAGATTGCAGGTGTAATTCTTCACCACGAATTTCTTGGCTGAATTCTACTTCCGCGATACTGTCCATTACAGCAGAGGGGAAGCAAGTAATTAAGAAGGCAGCAACTTCCAACAACAGTGTAAGCAGTGGTAACACTTCAACAGAGCATGTCGTTGTTACATAGGTGCGGATGTTTTGCATTAAGACAGTCATCGTAAAGGCTGATTCAGTTTGCTCATCAGCGTGCACCTCCGATAGTTGAAAGGGGAAAAGAAAGTCATATAAGTCCACTATGCTACCATCTTTGCGGCATAGTAGGAAGTGAGATATACTGTAATGCCTCAAGTATTACAACAAAGAAGGTGTTTCAAGAAGCTGTCCTCGGGTACATAGTTTTAATTCTGGAAGCTATACGGACTGAGTTGGTTTCCAAGTAGGTCAAATGTTGCCATAATATTATTATAGCGCTTTTCTCGTCTATCCCCTTCTATATAATCTTCATATAGCTTGAAAACCGATGCTGACTTGAGTCAACGTGAATCGGTACAGGTTTAGGGAAATCAAGGTACTAATCTCTTTTCTGCTCCTGACTGCTCCTCTATCGTGAGGCTCGAATCAGTTGCCCGCTTCCTCTCTAAAAGGTCTGTATAAAAAACATAGGTATTACATTGCCTCAGATATCAACATACGTAGAAGATATAGGGCAGCACCATAAATGAAGACAAGTGTCAACATATCCAATAACGATAGTTGCACACGAGAGTGAAGTTTAGCTGCGTGTACACCTTACAGAGGTTGAGTTGCAGACTCTCATCTGCACTGCGATCTTACAGACTAAGACCAGGACTGTGCTAACGCTTGACCTCTCCAAACCTCTGATAGATTTCGCCAATCCAAAGCGAATTATGAGCTCGTGTACCATGTTGTGTGATTCCTCTTTGTAGAGGGAATTCATCGACTACAGCACCAGTCTATAAGTGTTTCGATTCTATGTCATCAGGAGCAATGAGGACTTTGTGGGATTTTTTACGTTAACATATCTATTTGATGGAGATGTTTTGTACTACTGGATATCTTATACAGCATGATGCGAATTTCAGATATGCATGATATTAAGCCGTCTGACCTTGTGATTCTGCCAAAAATAGGTCGAAATCCCACAAACCTGTACTTTCTGCACATTGCTAACCTCATGAACAATTTATTAGACCCTCTCAAAATCGGCACTTTTGATACAGATTTTCAATGACGAAGTTTGGTAGCCAGAGAGATCTCATTAATTATATTGCCAAATTTTACCAAAGAACTTGTCCTTTTATACAAGTCAAAGTTAATGCTCTGAGCCAAATGACTTTTAATAATCAATTTAATGTTGTAAACATTAAAAAATATGTACTTCTCACCCTACCACCTTTATTTTGAAATTAAAATTTGACAAAATTTTAAAAAAGGCCCAAATTAAAAACTTATTTAGCATTGAATGGCAACATTGGACATTACTCGTTGTTTATAACGAGCAGTGATCTCTAAAACCTCCTAATTTCTATTGGACTGTTGAAGCAGTTCATTTGTTTTCGTGTTTATTTGATTTCGAAAATGGCTACTGGTGGCTTCCCTCAAGAAGGTTCTGTTCAGAGTGATGAGGAAGAAGAGTTCAAGCCGCGTGGTAATATCCTTAAACTTTGGGGCAATCAAGTCACAATGAATATAAACCCAATGATCCATACAAACATCATACAGTCACCCTATTTCAAGACTAATTTAATTGAGCTTAAAACCTACCACGAGGTTATTGACGAAATTTATTATAAGGTATCAAGTGTTATTTTTATTAATTGTATGGTTAGGTCACACACTTAGAACCTTGGGAGCGTAACAGTCGCCGCATGGGAGGCCAGACGGGAATGTGTGGAGGTGTGCGCGGCGTTGGCGCTGGTGGAATTGTCTCTACTGCCTACTGCCTTCTCTTCAAGCTCTTTACCTTGAAACTTACGAGGAAACAACTTAAAGGCCTTTTGGAACATCCGGACTCACCGTATATTCGCGCTTTGGGGTTTATGTACATCAGGTACGTGCGTGCGGTCTGCTTGAATTCATTTGCCTAGATATTGCCTGCCTCCGGAGGATCTTTGGATGTGGTTTGCACCATATCTTGACGATGAAGAGGTGCGTGAATTTTCCACTTTTTATATTGCAGCACTGGCCTCTGAGACGCTGCGAGTCCAGCTGTAACTACATTATGCGTAAGAACTGGGCTTCAGCCGAATTAATTCGTTTTGCTGAGTCTGTTTATGATCATTGTGTATTTTTACCTCCAGGAAATTGATGTCAGAGCTGGTGGTGGTTGCAGTATGACGATTGGGGCTATGCTGGGGCAGTGGCTCACAAAGCTCGACTGGTTCTCCACCCTCTTTCCTAGAATACCGGTTCCAGTTCAAAAGAAAATTGACGAGAAGTTACGACTTCGTCGTCAAAAACAGCTGCGAGAAGAGGCTGCTCGTGGACAGAGGTACAACGATCGAGAAAACCGTAGCGACTCAGAAGACCGATACTCCAGGGACAAAAAGAAGTAAACTGATCACATAATTACCAATATCTTATTTCCCTTACTGTCTTTCCAATACCTCTGCTTGTTGTTGCCGTCATCAGATACAGGGACTATGATAACGAGCAGGCAAAATGCTCTTCGCATTCTCGCTCGCTTTCTCACGACCGGCATAGACATAGACGCCATCGATCGCGTTCAAGGAGTCATGATCGGGGCCGCCGCGAGACCTCCTTTGATCGCGATCTTCGAAGGGCGCGTGAACGACAAGAAAGAATACGACGATAAGCAACTCTTTTATACATATCCTTGAACATTATTGTAACATGTTTGTGTACTCCATTATTGGCTTTTGTCATCTGCTGGTAGTACTGGGTTTCTCTTGCTATCCTCAGATGTTTATGGAATTTGGATACTTTGATGCAGTACTAACTTGGGTTTGTGCCAGAACTCGTTATGCTTACTAGTGCACTAGTTTTTATAGGTTTTCGTTCATGATTGAAGCTAATTTAGCCAACCTTTCGGCAAAAAAATAGGACTTGTATCATTACTGTTCCAGCATCAGATTTGGTCCAGTGACTGCGTAGTGGTACCCACATTTCTCCTTTATTTTCAGCTCGGTAGCCGTCTCTATTTACTGTTTTGACTAAACAGGGTTGCTTAACTAATCGGGGAGATGTCTGGCCTGTTTCGTTACCCGTTCAGTAAGTTTGAAAGTACGGATATGGGTGATTACACAAGTGTGGGTTGATGTTCTGGACACTGTCAACTGCGACTGTTCTTGTTTTGCTAAGCATGGCGTAAAGTTGCACTAATATGATTTGCCTTTACTGAGCTCTTTGGAACCCCCTAGTCATCGCTGGTGCACTGCACGTTGCATACCTTGCGAATATAATGAGCAGCCAGGGGCAGCTGGTAATACGGCGATTTTTCTAGGAAAACTTTCACAGTTTGAATTCAGTCTTATATGTGGAGTGGGCCTATCGGCCTTAGGGCAGCTCCTCACTACATGGGATCACCGATTCATGTACTGATGGTCTTCGACCCTGCGTTATATGCATCGCATAGGTAATTTGAGTAGGCCATTTGTATGTCAGTTGCCGATGGGAAGAGATCTCGTTGAGTAAGCATCGTCCGGTACTTAATTTGCTACTTAATGAGAAATGACGGTGGACAGCGTCGATGGGACTTGAGATGTCTTCTGCGAACCCAGAAAGGTCGAATTTCGGGGATTTATGCCCAGGCAAAAGGCCTATTCTGCAATGTATTTATCGCATATGGGACAGAGATGGAGTGTGTTACCATCCCAGCTTTAAATTTAATCAAGTAGTTAACAAGCGGCATTGCTATTAGTTTGTTTTCTCGTTTTTATCCTAATGACTTCGATCCTGTCCAGTAATTTTCGAAACCTAGGTTATCCCACTTATTAAATTGTAAAGGCAAAAAAGTTTGCTTCAGAACCAATTAACCAAGGGGTTTAGGCGCACTTACCACCGTAACTGAAGCACAAATTCGGAAGTTGTGATAAACGTAGTCAGGGCAATTATTGACCTGAGTCCGGTTTCATCTTCGTCGCACCTGTCTAGAAATGAACTTCGCCTGGCCGGAAAATCTTTTGGCATTCGCCACCGACGGTGAGATCTGAACTTGCTCTCGGATTAGTCAAGGTGGGTTGAAACTGCTCATCCCAGAAGCGTACTTTCGCTCCACATATGCTTCAGGTTAGCCTGAATAGATATTTGCTGGAGAGGCCGTATTAAACAACTGAAAGATTTCCACCGGTTGTAGACTGATTCTGACACTGCCTTATTATCCCAAGGAATGTGTCAGAAAATGATGCCGCCAGGACATCCAAAATATCTTTTACAATATTGGACGACGAATTTTGGCATTTATTTTTTCGATTGGACGATGTCAAAGCATTTATTACGTTCTCAGGTAGTACCACCTTATCCATCGTTTAACTTTTTTCACCAGGGTTGTAGAATCAAGTCTCAGGCACCAGGATGTGAAATGCGTGACACGTCTGCCAGTTCACGAGGGGATTTTAACAAAAAATATCTGATTCGCGTAGAAAACGTTTATTTACCTTCACGAAAGACATACAGGTTTAATCGGAAATAAAAAGTGATATCATTACTTTTACTGTTGCTGATGCAAATAATACTCGAGGAGATCACGAATTACCAAGTAGATGGGCGGATAGGTTCGCTGTTTGCGCTCCTGTACCTGCTCGGTGTAGACGTCCAGCGCCTTGGTGATAAAGGCCAATCGCGTCGCCTCGTCCGCAGTGGAAAGGCACCAGCGGATGTAGCGGTCCAGGCTCCAACCGGAGGCCGTCTGATGCGGAAGTGGGATTTCCTCTGGAGAGCGCGCGATTACGTGGTGAAGCACCAGACTGCCTGGCAGACAATCGTCACCCAAACCCACTGCCCTCCGACTGCTCTCTGTCAACAATGCCAGCCCTTGCGATTTGCTCATCTGATTGTAAAGCACCGTTTAGACAACTGAGATGAGAGTTGAGAGGGAAAGGGAGATGAGACTCACGGAGAGGATATCCTCAGTAGGGAGGGAGAAGAGTTGTCGGAGGGTGCGCAAACGGGCGAAAGCGCCCTCAGTGGAGACAGAGGGAGGAGCGAGAGTGGCTAGGGCCATCTCGATGGCGGCGCTGCCAGTGGTGAGGCGAGAGCGCTGCGCTTCATCGGTGCATGGTCGAAAGAGACTAGTGTGCACGGCTAAGGCGTCCAGGCAGTGAGGTAGAACACGGGTTTGGAGGCCTGTATTAACCGCAGCTTCCCCTGAGGTGAAAATCTGTTTGTCTGCTGAGCGAATGCCGCTGCCCGTTGTGGAAAGGGAGACTGAGAAGCCCGTCAAATACTCAGTTCGCATTCGGTTAATAAATGCCTATAGACGGAGAAACAGTATCGAAATTCAGTAGCAACGCTTTTTAAACATACCTGTAGATCGTGCACATAAGGTGGATCCTCATCGCCGTCGGGGATTTCCTTGTGCATCCTGGGTAGGATATAATCGAGAATGTAATCTTTAATGGCTTTGAGAATGGGTTCAAGTGCTGATAGACAGACGCTGGAGAGCTCAGTTACGATAGCCTTATCAATAATTTCCCGAGGATCCTCCACTCCCAACTTTCTGCACTCCCACATCTGCTGTTGAACAGTGGAGTGTCCCGCGACGGTTATTCGAAGCCGGTCAACAAAGGTGCAGGTGAAAGTTACCAGATGGGCATTCTTCTGCTGTGCAGTGGTGGGTAATCCATCAGCAGACACTTGGAATGCCTCAGGGCTTGTGATAATTAGTGCTTCAACTTTGGTTGATAAAAGAGCCACCATTTTTGCCACATTGCGAGTAATCTAGAGATGGGGGAAAAGTGGATAACGTAAGAACGACAAGTCTGCAAACAAACCTTGCAGAAGAGTTCTCGTTGCACAGCAGCAGAATGCGCCAGCTCTGTCGCAACCGTTTGCACCATCCGCTCAGCATCGATGAGTCTTGGAAGATTTTCACCATTGCTTTCCGAGGTAGTGACGTCAGCAAAAGTCGAATTGACACGATCACAAAGACGCGTCAAGCAGCGACCAAGATAGGCAGTTTCAAAGGAAGCCAAGAAATTCTTAATGGGATCTGAAAGTAGCTGCTGCTGATCGCTAATGTTAAGAAAGAGCTTCAGCAGTCGTGGGTAGTCCCTTTCAAGGGCTTCCTTCAATTGACCCGAACGCCTACGTAGTGCTGGTTCAAAGATAGTGTTCAGGCAGGTAACAATCCAACCAAGAAGGCCATCAGAACACACCTCGGCCAAGTACGAATCAACCTTCTTCGCCAGTTGCCTTATTTTGGACAAAACTTAAGTGAAGTCAAGATAATCGACAATTTATAGAGAAATTTACCGAAGTCACTGGCACAATTTGTTTCTTCATTGTAAAGAACCATCATAATCGCGATGCAGCGATCCCTTTCATCTGGATTATCCAGATTCTTTAAAAGGTAACTGCAAAGACCACTAAACAAAGTAGTGGACGTCAAGACATTTCCTGCAGATGGGCGTTTCTTTTTCAGTGTGACACACAGCATACGCACTTGAGCTAAACACTGGTCGAGAGTTCCGACCATTTGGTCCAATCCAGCCCAAAGAAGATTTCGAAATGCTGCAGAATGACCACCACCACTAGGCAATGAAGCTTTGCCTAAATGCCAAAGACAAAGAATATTTAGGAACATAGGTGACGAAGCAAATATTGTGGAGTAGCAGTTGATCTACCTGGTGTGGTTGAAGTTAAGGATGAAATGACCTTTCCTTTCGCTCGTTTGCTGAGGTCATCGACATCTGCAGAAGACTTCACCGCACGTTCGATTTCTGTCTGCCAATCAGACACTAAGGCTTGAATGACTTTTGGCAACACGGACAAATTGTTGAATGCCTAAATGAAGCGTGAAGCAGGTGAGTTATCGCAGCTTACTTGTAACGCAAGGCCCAAACCAGCTCGATCTCTACTTTTGAATGAGGTATGGATCAGCTCCCAGGCCTCCCCAGTGACGCGCTCCTTCTCCTTCACTACATCCTTATGTTGCTCTTCTAAGACGGTTATCCCCTTCCACTCCACCAAGTTGAATGTATAATCTAGTTCTTCTACACATTCAGATGCCTGTACAATGTCAGAAGACGCTAAACGTTAAAGAGAACGTAAGAATACAAACCATGCAGTTTTCTCAAAGTTGAGGATATGCGAAGGATACCCCGCAAAGCTTCGTATACGATGCCTAGGCGGCGAATAAGAGTTACTTGAGTGCTAAGATGGTCGTAGTGCTTGGCAATTCTCTGCTTGATCATATTGACACTTCCAGAAACGCTCATGATGCGAGACTCAACACTTCCAACAATATTAGAAAAGTTCTCCAATTCCACGGTTTGATTGAGCAGTTCGTTGTTATGCTTGGACACATGCTGAGAAATCGAAGCGTCAAGTCTGAAATATCCCATGCAGCACCTCATTTAGCAAAGTTAGAACACAAAACCATCGAAATTGACTAAACCTAACAGCCGTCACTACAGTAATATTCTAAGGCTTCGTGTTGGACGTTGTGAGTGCGAAGTCGACAAGATGTGCACACTATGCAGTACTATAGCATGATTAATTTCACGAATATCATCTGCAGGCATTCTTACTCAGACAGTCTTTCTGAAACCATTTTAAGGGGCTCCAGCAGATTGTTCGTTTCAAATACCTTCGACACGAACACCTTTTCATCGAAATCATTTTGCAATAGCTTCAGAAACCTGTCACTATCCATCGCAGCACACCGAGTTGGTGCAGCTCAACTACTGCGCGTGAAAGCTGAGAAGGCTTAAAGTGTGTAGTCTAGCTGGGAATCTTGATACCTCTGTGCTTCATGTTTTGTGGGCCAGCCTTTTAGCAAGGCTAATGCTATTTTAGATTTTTGTGCTTGAGGGTTTTCTAGCTTTTTCTAGGGACTTCGAAGTTGAAAGGAATTGTCGAAAATGCATTAACGTTGACGTCCATCGCTCTTGATTTATTACCATGATATTGTCTGATCTCCTTTAATGGTATTCTTACCTGCCGTCGCTAAGTGAGTACCACTTTACGCAAACATATGCAAAAATATTTTTTCTACAAAGTTGTCCAATTGAAAGGGATTTCCACTTCAAGTCAATAAAAGGAGTCTCGAATTCTAACAAGTTGTTCCATCTCAAACAGTTTCACCCTGCCAAGAACATAATACTGCGTCCATACGACACAGTTTAGCTGAATTATGGTTCAAATGTATTAATATAAATTAGGCTCCGTTATCTTCTGAAATTGATGCAAACCACTTACCTAACATTATACCTACTCCCCAGGCGCACAAAACGCGTATCTCTTCTGTCACACACCTGGCCACTTGTGCAGCATTCCGAGATTTTCCTGAAGACGAAAGAAGACGCGATTCTTGGGCAGAATATATATTTTCAGCGCAGGGAAGGTGTATGGGCTACTAGCATGTCCCGAAGGCCAGCCCACCCAGGGAGGTGCAAAATGGCAAATTCAAGAGTTCGAAGGTGGCGCCTCACCAATACCGAGGGACAAACCCCCATCGTGTTACATACCCTCTCTCCTCTTTTGAGCGTTGTCCTCTGTGCTCCCACGGATCAACTTCCTGCGTCAGCCATTACAACGTAGTCGGTGCTGCAGAGAAACGCCCGCGAGCTGACCGCGCCAGTCGCCAAATTAGCGTGCAACTGAGGAGATACTTGACCCCAACGTCACTGATCCCTCTTGGCAGCTTAATTGGGTCTGGGCTTTCGTCCGGTTTGGGAACTTGATTGAAAAATGTGGAATTGTACTGGTCATTGTGTCTGTCCATAGATAAATGTATGAACACTGGCAGGTCCAAGGGGGGTTTCGGGTCTGTACCTCCTTACCACGTTGTTACCACTTTAGAGGATAGGGGAAATCTGTAACAAAACTTCCAGATGGCTCATGGCTAGTGTCGCTACAGTTGTCAATAGCTTTCCTGCAGAACACGAGACTGGGATAGACGGCTAAGGTGGACGTCAACTTCAACCCTTCTACTAGGTAATATCACCATTCTTCCATTCGTAGCATATGCACTTCTTCCGCTCCTCTGAGGCTTATCACGCGGCAGTGAAAATCAGGATACACAACCTTTCCGATCGAGTTTGCTTTCCGCTGCACCAATGTAGTGTCCCAAGACTTCCTGAAGACGAGAGAAGACACAATACTAGAGCAGAATATATGTATTCAGCACAGAGAAGGTGTTTGGGGTACTGGCATGACCCCAAGGCTAGCCCACCTAGGGAGGTACAAGAAGGTAAATTTAAAATTTCTAAAGTGGCTCCTCACCAATACCGAGGATTAAACCATCGTCGTATTATGTTTGAGCTGCTCAGCCTCTGACGTTTGATCACCCTCCCAGTGGCATAGGGTACTGTACACAGATATAGCCATCCAGTCCTTCCGTATGCCAACAGACAACCCTCTTCCATACCGATTTACATTAGCACGTCTCCAGAGATACCTTCCAATGCTAGAATGCGTCATGTCATTTACTGAATATCGCGTCTAAGTGTAACAATTGAGAGGCGTTTGTTGTAGATGGTTGAAACGGAGTTGACTGGCAACTGGTGCAGTCTAGGCCACATTGGCCTCCGTGAAACACAACTGTGACCTAGTTTAACTACTTATATTCTGATCAGAGAGCATAAGGTTGCACACCGCTTTGGAGGTAAAGACGACTGGCATACTAAGCACGATATTATGGAACACTGCTAGTCCTTGGGCACCATTTCCGAAATTTGTCTCCTTCGGCAGTTGACTATGGCACTGCACGCGAAATTCGTCGGAATGAACGGCGCGCATGCAGCATAGGGAGAGTGCCTTTCATTGTTCGTGCTGGCACGTGCGACGAGTTGGGTTGGATGGTAGAGTACTGTGCCCCTTGCTAGCATATTCCTTAGACACATTGGTTGTTTGTTGCAACATCTACTGAAGGGCATCAATCAAAATGCGAGTATCAATTGCTCAGACTATGACATGTGTCGTCCTGTTTATACCTAAGCCGGAAGCGGCCCTTCATATAATTTCACCAACTCATTCTCCTCTGACCTTGCCTCATTACTACCTTTCATGGTGAAATCGAGACTTTATAAAGTGGTAGGAGTGAATGAGGTAACCCAATGCACCTACTGCCAAACAGAGATACGTCAGGGAAAAATGTGACAGGAGATTACATGCAGCACTACCCACGGTGAGGATCACCATTGGCATTGGACGTCATCTCATGGCGATGGTGATATACAGTTTCGCTGTTGCAGGTAGTGCCAGGAAAGGCGACCATAGGGGCTATGTTGAACTTGATGAGTGTTTTGGTCTCCGATGCTTCGGATACTATGCTGGTGTCATGCAGCTAGGTAAGTAGACACGCATGCCTCTTGTACAATTTCATTGTGAGACATTTCAATTTGTATGCCCTTCAGATGTCTTCAGGAGTAAATCGGACTCCAGACTGCATCACCACTTCACATATAACTATTTTCAAGCGTTAGTTCTTTTAAAAATTAAAGAGGGAGCAGCGTATATATTCCTTTTACATCCACTGTAATGGCCCAAGTTAACGCTCACTTCGACACCCTTACTGAAGTGAGGAGTTGAACACTTCTATCCTAAAGTGGTTGTGCCTGCAGTACACAGTATTTAGGTATCATTCGTAGAATGTATTTAATATGTCTGTGTTAATTTGAGCACATTGGCTCATACGTATTCATCATCAGGAGGATGGCAATCCTTCTCAGCTGTGAGGCTCACCACATAGCACCAACACTTACGCATTCATCGGAACAAATGTGTACCGAATGACGTTGGCTTGATTGGCTTCCACATCATCTGCCATCAGAGAGAATAGTTGTGTACATTGGAGCTACCCACTCGTATAAACAGTGCCTGCGGAAAGTTAAACGAACGCATGACTGAGTATATAAATGTGTGACGCAGGTGGTGCCCAAAATGTTCATACGTGGTCACCATTAACACCACCAATCCACAGCATGCGGTTACTTTCCAGTCTGGTGTGTCTTCCCCTCCTCCTCCTCTCTGCGTTCGCCTCGTATCGCGTCTCTGCCGTCGTGGTGTCGGATGGCGAGGCAGCGCGGAAATTCGGAGATGGCCTGTTTGAGGCGTCCAACAACATGGAGGTTGAAGAAGTGATCGAAGCGATGGATGACGTGAAGGAGGAAGAGGAGTTAATCAGAGAATCCGGTGGAGGTGGTATGCAGATGGATGTCCTTGTGCCGACTGCATGGCGTCAGTCTAGCCTCAGACGACCTCGGAAAGTCCCCATTCCCACATGTCCAAATGGTGGCAGAGGACCAGGCCCAATGACTCCTTAGTTGTCTGATAAGAGACTCACTAAATTCCACTAACATGCCTCTTCCTTGCTAGTAGAGCAATTCCCATGGTGTACAGTGGTAAAATGCCAAGCTGTTTAAATATATGTAGTGCATAAACCACTCATTTTATTCCTTTTGACAGCTAAATTTTTTGGATTACTTGCGAGGTTTTGCTGGATGCAGTTTGTGCTGGAAGAATGACACTAACCTAGGTGGATTTAATAATGGCACATGCTTTGAGTACATATTTTACCATAAAAAGCAGTTATTACACCAATGACATAGCTTTCTACCCATTCCTGATATTCCAGCAATTCTCCCATTCCATTGTCTCTTTCTGATGAGGCGAGTGTTCTCTTGACGACACCAAGTGCCGCATATTGGGGAGGAATGTATTACAATCTAGATTGATTTGGTGGGATACAGCAATAATTCTTCTGCATCTGCTGCAGACAGCTGAATCTGTTGCGACTCACAACAGTAGACTGACTGAGATCTGGTGGAATTTGGACGTCCAATTTGGTCTTGAGCTTTGCATCACCAGCAGTCATTGAGTGAGACTAGGTTGGAAGGAAGGTGAGCCCGAAAGAATGATTTGCAGCATGGGTAGGAGAGCTTGGCGAATGACCCTGGTGGTCTGGTAAGTAGCATGAAGACGACATTACTGGGCAATGGGGTTGGGAGTGCGATTTCTGCCTCTGCAAACACTGCTGCTGCTGTGGCCCTTAATCCATGTTGGGGAAAGTCATTCGTACATACATGCTGCCGCGAGTAGCAGATGCTGTGGAAACCAATCAAGTGTACGTTGTATGGAACTAACGTGGTCTCGAATTAATATAACTGTTAGTGCAAGTTGTGAACTGAACACAAGCATGCCAACTATCCTCCATAAATGCTATAATGAAGGTTTAGTCCTCATTCCGATAGTAGACACTGCAAACTAACCTGTTCTACTTTTCAGGATAATTACTGACAATTGGTAATATCCTCCTTTCATTCACAAGTATTTCAAAATGTGGTTGTTTAGCAGCAGCTGCGCGATGTGAGGCGAATGCAAGGAGGAGGATGAGGAGAAGGAGGAGGAGGAGGAGAATGCACACCAGACTCCAGAGTGATCGCATGTTGTGGTTTGGTGGTGTTAAAGTCACTCGCTTATGAAAATGGTGTGTGCCGCCCATGTCATATGCTTACGTACGTAGTCAGGCGTTTGTTTAACTTTCAAAATCAGTACTTCTCCAGCTTTCCGTTACAACTAGTCTCGATTTCACCATGAAAGGTAGTAATGAGGCAAGGTCAGAGGAGAATGAGTTGGTGAAATTATATGAAGGGCCGCTTCCGGCTTAGGTATAAACAGGACGACACATGTCATAGTCTGAGCAATTGATACTCGCATTTTGATTGATGCCCTTCAGTAGATGTTGCAACAAACAACCAATGTGTCTAAGGAATATGCTAGCAAGGGGCACAGTACTCTACCATCCAACCCAACTCGTCGCACGTGCCAGCACGAACAATGAAAGGCACTCTCCCTATGCTGCATGCGCGCCGTTCATTCCGACGAATTTCGCGTGCAGTGCCATAGTCAACTGCCGAAGGAGACAAATTTCGGAAATGGTGCCCAAGGACTAGCAGTGTTCCATAATATCGTGCTTAGTATGCCAGTCGTCTTTACCTCCAAAGCGGTGTGCAACCTTATGCTCTCTGATCAGAATATAAGTAGTTAAACTAGGTCACAGTTGTGTTTCACGGAGGCCAATGTGGCCTAGACTGCACCAGTTGCCAGTCAACTCCGTTTCAACCATCTACAACAAACGCCTCTCAATTGTTACACTTAGACGCGATATTCAGTAAATGACATGACGCATTCTAGCATTGGAAGGTATCTCTGGAGACGTGCTAATGTAAATCGGTATGGAAGAGGGTTGTCTGTTGGCATACGGAAGGACTGGATGGCTATATCTGTGTACAGTACCCTATGCCACTGGGAGGGTGATCAAACGTCAGAGGCTGAGCAGCTCAAACATAATACGACGATGGTTTAATCCTCGGTATTGGTGAGGAGCCACTTTAGAAATTTTAAATTTACCTTCTTGTACCTCCCTAGGTGGGCTAGCCTTGGGGTCATGCCAGTACCCCAAACACCTTCTCTGTGCTGAATACATATATTCTGCTCTAGTATTGTGTCTTCTCTCGTCTTCAGGAAGTCTTGGGACACTACATTGGTGCAGCGGAAAGCAAACTCGATCGGAAAGGTTGTGTATCCTGATTTTCACTGCCGCGTGATAAGCCTCAGAGGAGCGGAAGAAGTGCATATGCTACGAATGGAAGAATGGTGATATTACCTAGTAGAAGGGTTGAAGTTGACGTCCACCTTAGCCGTCTATCCCAGTCTCGTGTTCTGCAGGAAAGCTATTGACAACTGTAGCGACACTAGCCATGAGCCATCTGGAAGTTTTGTTACAGATTTCCCCTATCCTCTAAAGTGGTAACAACGTGGTAAGGAGGTACAGACCCGAAACCCCCCTTGGACCTGCCAGTGTTCATACATTTATCTATGGACAGACACAATGACCAGTACAATTCCACATTTTTCAATCAAGTTCCCAAACCGGACGAAAGCCCAGACCCAATTAAGCTGCCAAGAGGGATCAGTGACGTTGGGGTCAAGTATCTCCTCAGTTGCACGCTAATTTGGCGACTGGCGCGGTCAGCTCGCGGGCGTTTCTCTGCAGCACCGACTACGTTGTAATGGCTGACGCAGGAAGTTGATCCGTGGGAGCACAGAGGACAACGCTCAAAAGAGGAGAGAGGGTATGTAACACGATGGGGGTTTGTCCCTCGGTATTGGTGAGGCGCCACCTTCGAACTCTTGAATTTGCCATTTTGCACCTCCCTGGGTGGGCTGGCCTTCGGGACATGCTAGTAGCCCATACACCTTCCCTGCGCTGAAAATATATATTCTGCCCAAGAATCGCGTCTTCTTTCGTCTTCAGGAAAATCTCGGAATGCTGCACAAGTGGCCAGGTGTGTGACAGAAGAGATACGCGTTTTGTGCGCCTGGGGAGTAGGTATAATGTTAGGTAAGTGGTTTGCATCAATTTCAGAAGATAACGGAGCCTAATTTATATTAATACATTTGAACCATAATTCAGCTAAACTGTGTCGTATGGACGCAGTATTATGTTCTTGGCAGGGTGAAACTGTTTGAGATGGAACAACTTGTTAGAATTCGAGACTCCTTTTATTGACTTGAAGTGGAAATCCCTTTCAATTGGACAACTTTGTAGAAAAAATATTTTTGCATATGTTTGCGTAAAGTGGTACTCACTTAGCGACGGCAGGTAAGAATACCATTAAAGGAGATCAGACAATATCATGGTAATAAATCAAGAGCGATGGACGTCAACGTTAATGCATTTTCGACAATTCCTTTCAACTTCGAAGTCCCTAGAAAAAGCTAGAAAACCCTCAAGCACAAAAATCTAAAATAGCATTAGCCTTGCTAAAAGGCTGGCCCACAAAACATGAAGCACAGAGGTATCAAGATTCCCAGCTAGACTACACACTTTAAGCCTTCTCAGCTTTCACGCGCAGTAGTTGAGCTGCACCAACTCGGTGTGCTGCGATGGATAGTGACAGGTTTCTGAAGCTATTGCAAAATGATTTCGATGAAAAGGTGTTCGTGTCGAAGGTATTTGAAACGAACAATCTGCTGGAGCCCCTTAAAATGGTTTCAGAAAGACTGTCTGAGTAAGAATGCCTGCAGATGATATTCGTGAAATTAATCATGCTATAGTACTGCATAGTGTGCACATCTTGTCGACTTCGCACTCACAACGTCCAACACGAAGCCTTAGAATATTACTGTAGTGACGGCTGTTAGGTTTAGTCAATTTCGATGGTTTTGTGTTCTAACTTTGCTAAATGAGGTGCTGCATGGGATATTTCAGACTTGACGCTTCGATTTCTCAGCATGTGTCCAAGCATAACAACGAACTGCTCAATCAAACCGTGGAATTGGAGAACTTTTCTAATATTGTTGGAAGTGTTGAGTCTCGCATCATGAGCGTTTCTGGAAGTGTCAATATGATCAAGCAGAGAATTGCCAAGCACTACGACCATCTTAGCACTCAAGTAACTCTTATTCGCCGCCTAGGCATCGTATACGAAGCTTTGCGGGGTATCCTTCGCATATCCTCAACTTTGAGAAAACTGCATGGTTTGTATTCTTACGTTCTCTTTAACGTTTAGCGTCTTCTGACATTGTACAGGCATCTGAATGTGTAGAAGAACTAGATTATACATTCAACTTGGTGGAGTGGAAGGGGATAACCGTCTTAGAAGAGCAACATAAGGATGTAGTGAAGGAGAAGGAGCGCGTCACTGGGGAGGCCTGGGAGCTGATCCATACCTCATTCAAAAGTAGAGATCGAGCTGGTTTGGGCCTTGCGTTACAAGTAAGCTGCGATAACTCACCTGCTTCACGCTTCATTTAGGCATTCAACAATTTGTCCGTGTTGCCAAAAGTCATTTAGTTTTATTTGTGCATGATAACTGCCTCAGAAAGCAGATCCCATGGAGTTCAATTAAGCATGCAGCAGACAGTGATTGTCAATGCGCCTATTTGATGGGAACGAAATATGTGAGGCTTCTGCGGAGGCATCAGGAACGTCTAGCGTCATCTTTTCTCGTCGACCCGTTTATGCACTTAAACTAGGTTCTGTTATAAAGAGATCTCTTGACTTAATGAAGAGTGTAAAATGGGCGAAATTAACACTTTGTACGCTTCACACATTGCCATTGACCAGCAAATAGGGCAGGCCTAATCTGACAGTTCAAGCGACACCATTAGCTAATTAAAGTATGCCTACCTTAGGACTAAAGTAGAATCCAAAAATCTACTCGTTCTCGGTAAATCTGCTTTTGTAAGCGGCCACAGATTTACCTGTTTGCAGGAAATGCTGAAGATTGACCATTGGGTGGTACTCGAGGCCAACTTAGAGACACAGTCAGCATTGTGGAGGCAGACAAAGGAACAGGAGGACTGTTTGTGGTGAAGGAGGGATATGGTGTAGTACTGTGCTACGAAGCACACAGTCAGAACAAGTGCCATCCTTCTATTCGCATAGGTTAACATCAAACTGCTCACACATACTGATTCTAGCATTGGCTCACAAAAGTCCATAAAATCAAAAATCGTCCCAATTGAAGATGAATCAAGTCATTCATAAGTAAATATATTCAATCATCTTAACATTTCATCATTGACAGACAAAACAACATCCCTGCAAAATGCACTTACACAGCCACGGAAAAAGACTATTTGTAAACTGCTAGACAGCCCTGAAGCGGGGTATTGCGTTGCCATTTAAAAGTATGGGAATAAGGATATCTCCATGCCTTCTGAAGAATCTTCGAATGCCATCACCGACCCTTCTAAAGGCACGACTGATCCTCCGTCGGAAACGGCGCCATCCAGCCGGCATGAGCACATCCTTCCGCCTACCACCCTCATCTGTTTCATCAATCAACGCCTCTTTCACCTCCATGTTCTCCATCTCTTCGGTCACTTCCTCACCCTCCGCGTGGTCGGGCACCTCAAACAGGTCCGCCTCCAATTTCCGTGCCACCTCACTATCTGGCACTACAGCAGCAGCTGCGCGATGTGAGGCGAATGCAAGGAGGAAGATGAGGAGGAGAAGGAGGAGGTGGTGGTACACCAGAATCGAGTGTGATCGCATATTGTGGTTGTGTGGTGTTAACGGCGACCGCGTATGAACATGATGCGCACCGCCCGCATCACATATTTATATTCTCAATCAAGCGTTTGTTTATTTTTCCACAGTCAATGTTTATACGAGTGGGCGACTTTGGTAATGCATTGCTAATATCATGGATAGCAGATACTGTGTACACTGATCACGCCTCTGTACCGATGAATGTGGTGTCATCGTCTCCAGGTAATAATCCTCATTAATATAAATAAATATTGGGAATCGAAGTTTCTGTAATAACCATTAATCTTCTAAACACGTTTCATTAAATCTTATTGTAGGGTACTAGTGCTTCTTTCGATGAATAAAACTCCAAAATTTCCGTCTACCACATCCATTACCAAGAACTTTAAATGGCCTTCTCTCTCTACATGTTCTTCAATGTTATTTTTAGCAGAAGAATTGTTCGACGTCATGTGAACGTTCTCAAAGCCTCAAGTTATCTACAGCACCACCGAGTCTCGGCGTTCTGAAATGATTCACTAAAATATGCAAATTAAAGCAGATACCATTCTCCTACGTACCCTATTTTGTCCTTTCCGTATCGGCCTCAAGTTCCTGCTAAGTCTATCCTCTAATTCGACCATCACAAGGTAGGCACGTATAGTCTATCCTGCTGTGGGACTATTGCAAAGATCACAGGCATCTTTGCATCAAGTTTCGGTATATTCAGGTGGATCTGTGGTTCGGATGCATTTAGGGCTGGTGGCATAGTTGGTCTGTCAAGTTAGCAGCAAAACCTCTTGATCAGATAAGCGGCACTGTGTCGTGCGACGAAGTTGTGTTGTTCTTTCATTGCCAGCTTACTTACTATCCTTAGTGTTCTGAAGAGTAAAATGGCACCTGGCATATTGGGTATGAGTTTATGAAATAGAGTTAGTCATTTGGCACCACTTCCTCAATTAAACGCACTTTGGTCAGTTAACAAATGAACCTTCACATGAAATCGGTCCGAAACAAAGAGCAGTGGGCAACGTAGGATAAATTCCTACTATTTCATACTTAATATTACATACGATGGAGGCAATTCGTACATTTGAACGCTGCATCAGACAGGCAATCGTGGGAGAGACTGTTCTACGGTCAGAGCAATGCCCAATTGAAGAAATCATAGGAAAGACGAGCATCATCCCCTCAAACTGTGGTATGCATCTTCATGTTTTTAATAAAATGCAAGAAATTCTTCAAAGAATGCTGTCAATTCAATCTCGTCTGGCCTTGCTTTGGTACTGATCTTTATGTCATACATAAGACTAAAAAAGTGGCAGAAGTCAATGAGGTTTTGGAATGCACCCACTGCCAACTAGTGTTGATGTCGTGGAGTAGTCTAACAAGAGGCTCCCTGCCATAATATTCACTGTGAGGAGTGCTAGTGGTGATGGAGAATAGTTCTTTCGCCCTCACAGGTAGTGCCAGCAAGGATGATCAAAATATTGCTGAATTCAGTAAGTGTTTTTGTAGCCTCTGCCCTGGTCACCATGCTGATGATATGAAGGCATGCCAGTAAGACTGACTCAATATTGTATAATTTCAATACAGACCATTCCAGATTTACATGTCTTTCAGATGCTTTTAGCAGTAATTGTACTCCGCAATACATTCCATATTTACATATGAATATTTTCAGTCGTTAGATACTTAATATCTGTATCATTTCAACTACAACTTGCAAATTTATTTCAAATTCGTAGCCATGATTTTAAAATAACCTGCCTTTTGAAACCTTAAGTAAAGTGATAGTGTAAGTATTCCTATTTTGAAGTAGCTTTTGCTTACATGAGCGTCTCGTGTTACAATTGTTTTCTTCGCCAGGAGGATGTCGAACTTCCACATTTGTAAGTCTCACCACATAACACCAACGTTTTGACATTCATCGGTACAAAGGGGTAGTAAGTGACAAGGGCGTGATCAGTGTACACAGTATCTGCTATCCATGATATTAGCAATGCATTACCAAAGTCGCCCACTCGTATAAACATTGACTGTGGAAAAATAAACAAACGCTTGATTGAGAATATAAATATGTGATGCGGGCGGTGCGCATCATGTTCATACGCGGTCGCCGTTAACACCACACAACCACAATATGCGATCACACTCGATTCTGGTGTACCACCACCTCCTCCTTCTCCTCCTCATCTTCCTCCTTGCATTCGCCTCACATCGCGCAGCCGCTGCTGTAGTGCCAGATAGTGAGGTGGCACGGAAATTGGAGGCGGACCTGTTTGAGGTGCCCGACCACGCGGAGGGTGAGGAAGTGACCGAAGAGATGGAGAACCTGGAGGAGGAAGGAGAGGAGTTGGCTGAAGGGCCCGATGAGACTGATAGACAGGGAAGTGTCCTCATTTCGGCTGGATGGCGTCGCATCCGACGGAGTATACGTAGACGTATTCGAAACATCTTCAGAAAGCCTCGGCGAATCTGTTTCCCTTACTGTCCAAAGGGTCCGAAGAAAGGACGTGAGAATTAGTAATTCTCTAGTTTTATAATACTATTCTTGGTTTACAATGGTCCTTTTCTTGGTTTCCGAGGGGTCTTAACACATTTCGATGTCACACTAATTGCGGATCATTGGGAAAGTATGGCGGAGATTTAGGTTACTATCTTCAGGACTTTACCACCATTGAAAAGGGCTGCCCTAACAATGGTGTAGAATTCACTCTCAATGAGATGGTGTGAGATAAATAAGGTACAAAATGAGAGTGGAATACGTAATCGGCGGTGTGACAAATATTGCACCTCAGGGACCAAACCTCTTCCAACCCCTCTTCGGTGCTACTGACAACAGATTTACCGACAAAGATTAAGTAGCATGATTTGGTAAGGCTTTCACAGCAATCCCAATTGTTAACCAATTTCAAAGTGTTTAACAAAGTCGGGTAACTTATCGTTTGTGCTTGTACTCCAATTTCCGGGTGTTACTATGAGATATGGAACCATTAAAAGGTTGCTAAATCTGTGGTTTATGAATGGTAATTATGCATCATTGCTCCAATTTCTGCCATGCAACGTGCACCCCATTGCAAACCAATTTGAATGTGTTCTAGCATCCTGGAGTTTTGGTTAACGGCATAAATTCACAAATCGTGAGTCGGTGGCCAATGAGTGGGCTATGTAATTCACACTAACTGCAGATGCTTGTGTAACTGGGGGGATTTCCCCTTTCTTAGTGTTACTCCAAGAGGTCGCACCAGGTGTGATTCTATAGCATGGTTATACCGGAGTGTTAGCAGGGCTAGGAATGCGGAGACTAGTGCTGCAGACTGAATGTCCTCACGTTTGAGAAGATGGACCGGTGTGTCCTCAATTTCTCCTCCCTTGCATACTCCCTACACGTTTTCTGCTCGTGTTCATCCTCGACCCATCTCGAATTCAACATAACCTCTGGACTAACAAAGGGGCGAGGGGATGGATGTAACATGGCGCCTGTGGTTCCGCCAACATTCGTACTTTTTCGCCTCTCCTTCATCTTTTCGCCTAGCTCCTTCCGATTTCCCATTTGGGTCAGTGGCAAGAGAGACGTAGACTCAAATTCCTAGAAATGGTGATCCCTAACAATGCTCCCAGTTCACCGGATATTCGCAGAGGGAAATTAAATGACAAATTTGACAGTTTATAAGAAGTAACATTACTTATCTGAATGGAGGCAGAGATTGTGGTAAACTGACCTTGGACTCCATTTCCTACTCTGTCCATTTATACGTGGGTAACCAACGCGTTTTTAATGTATTTGGTGCCATTGCTATTTTGGATGCATTTCAATTTGGAAAGTTATTCACTTGTCATTTGGCAGCATTGAAATGTGACTACCGTTGTGGGTGTACATTTCAGTAGGAACTATTGGGATTTCCTACCTGGAAACCCGAATGCCCACAGTGTACTGAATGAGTGTCGAGAAATGTCAGCCTACAAGTATGGCACTGCAATGTATTAATTTCCCTCGATTCTGGCATAATTTAGTGGTACAACCGAAAATGAATTGCTTCCATTGCCGTGAGGTGGACGACCAGTCTTGCGGTTTCGTCAAAATCAAGCGGTGCTTGAGGATCTTAGCAGCATGGTGCTTTGTTGATTTCGCTCACTTGAGTGCAGACTGGGATGCAGGGAGGGACGAGTTTTGATGCTGTTGCGAGAACACATTCCCCTTTAAGCTGGCATAATTAACGCCATCGCAGTAAGTCTCAAAACGAGGCGCTTGTGATTTTGGAAGTGGTGCGTCACATCGAGCCATCACTACGACTCATTTGTCACAGTAACGCATTAATTAAATTCGTGGTCTCCATAAATCTTTTGACTGCAGTCCCACGTTCCATCGATGGGAGCGCTGTCGATTTTGCCTGAAGGCTTTCTCGAGTGGGCGCACAAAGCACTTTCCGAGGCTGCTGACTGCGTGCTGCATTTAATTAGAGAGGCCCGTGTGCCTTCCCTAGCCCACCACTTTTTGAGAGAACTGTGGACATCTCACATCATCTTTCTAAATTCCTCTGAATGTCTGTTGTGAGGAGTTGATGCATGTGGATGCTCCAGAAGACGATAAAGCAGTCGGAAAGTGGAGTTTCTGTTGGGGAGGAAGCGGAATCACGAATTTACGGCTCTGCTCAGCCACAAGCAGGCAGAGGATTTGGAAACAATAATTTTGAACATGGTCATTTTTTGAATCAATCAAAAGGGTTTCCTTGTTATCCATCCTACAATATGTATTTCTAATGAATTACTATGTTTGTGATTTTTTGCTTCCCTATATTACCTATAAAACCCGAAATTTGTATCCATACGGCTATGCTAATCATGCAATTTGAAGCAGAATCTGATCGCATTTCAGCCAACGGCGCCGGGCTCCATTCCACGCATAGTAGGGGTATACTGCCCTCATTGCCAAGGTCAGTCAGCCACTTTCTCTTTTGCGGTCGGCAGATTAATTTTCGAAGAAGCGCACTCGCACGCTTCACTTGCCCCTTCCTTACTCTTCCAGCGCCCTACAACGAAAACTGTTTGGCCATCACCTGATTCTTCTGTAACGGGGTTTCTACCTACGTCGGTCATCCAAGAAACATTGGTAACTAATTCCCACATTGGAGAGCGATGTTGATCAATTCCGGCTAGAGCAAATTGCGCTTAAGATCAAAACATCAGCCAAGAGAATTTAGTTCCTAACAAATCAAATTGAAAATGCCGTAGCATTAAATCAAAGCCCCCCGGCATTCCTTTAAGTCGCATACTCGCCTGTGCAGACCTTTTCGACCTCCCAGGATTCGGCTTTCAGGCTGATTACATGCAGCCTTGCCCTCCAACAACGACCTTTTCCGTGCCCTTATAGCAAGGCTGCTTTTAGGCTCGACCGCCCCATGGCATCTTCAGGCACAATTTATATAATGTACGACTACACAGCCTTCGGGGGAGGTGGGAACGCTACCGTGAAGAATCACGCCCCTCTTTCTGAGGGGTTCAGCCGCCCCCGGATGGCTAAATCCTACCACATCCAAATTGCATGATCCGTATTCGCCCAAGTATTTCAATCAAATGGCGAAATAGTTGCTCGAAATCTTAATTCCACAAAGGCAGACCACAACTTATTAAATAGTGCAGCGCAAACGAACCCCTTCAAAGTGTGCTTGCTGCGTACCTTCTGTAAAACTAGGCCCGAACGTTGTTAATGCCGCTGTTGCCATTGTTGGCATCATTATCGTCGATATTTCAGTAGAACGACACCATCATCCAATTATTACTCTTTACAGCCTACTCATCAGGAGGTGAGAAAACACGTTCGACACATTGGGTACAATATAAATACAATTTTGGGAAGAAGAGAAAGAAGGGATCATGGGCACGCTGGCTCCGCTTAGGTTGGAGTGGCAAATGTTGATTAGGTGTCACGTGACTCAAATGACCGCAGTGCCGATGCACGCGGCACGGGAGGAGGCAGGCTTGTACATAGACTTATGCATAGTCCGTGAGTTCACGTGTTAATACGTGTCATTTTCCGGAGGCTAATGGTTAAAAGGGAATGGGGCTGAGAGCAAGCGAAACATAAACGGGTTTAGGCGACACGATTGCTGCAAGGTGAGGGGAGAAAGGAGAGTGGCATCCTCAAATGTGTTAGAGGAAGAGGATCAGCGTTTTGCCAGGTGTTGCGGTGGCTGTTGCAATTGATTCTGGTAGTAGAAGAAATGTCGCGTCGGCTTTAAGTCATTCAATGGCATTGCTTGCAAAACCTCGTCCAGTAGTTGCAGTGGTCTAAAAATGGAACAGTAAAGGTAGACATGAGCGCTCCTTCCTTCAACAAGTGCCATTATAATGACTTAATGGAAGTGAAGACTATGCTCTACAGAGCTATTTTAGCTGCTACTATGACGTCAAACTCCGGTTCTGAGGCGGTCAGATTTACGCACCTTCTTCGTCAACGCGCCGATCTCTAACATGGATGTTATTGTTTTTGAATGAATCCAAAATCGAACGGAAAACCATGAACTGGGAAGGGCGTTTTTGTTAGGGGCAAGATAAAACAACGCGGTAAACCGTCACATGTTACCGTTATCATTCCCCTGTGCCTTGACTAGGCAGCACCTCTGCTAGCAAGGAAAGCTAGTAGCCTGTGATTTGTCTACCGCCAGATTAGGGCAGACGGCGCTACCTTATCTGCATCCATCCCTCCAGATAACATGAAATGTCGCAAAAAATTAAGTGTCATTGCGACTTGCAAGAAAGTGACCGACAGAAAATTAAACCAGACCAAACAAAGGGGTAGCTCAATTTTTGAAAGAATTTAACGGATAGCAAAATGCAAGGTTAATTGGAATGCATTCAACAGTGCAAGCCTTTCAAATTTGGTAATGGTGAAAGAAGCATAGCACCTTAAATTACTAGCCGAGGGTTTTATTTTTAACCAAAGGTCAGAATGACTTCCACGCTCCAAGCAATTTAGCCAACGATAGGATTACCTCAAAGTGGCATCCCATATATGCCTATTTTTACTTAAAAATGAAGTTACAAAATATCAGCCTTGCAGAAAATCATCCCGCGCAATAAAGTAAACTGCAGCTATTTCCTTCATTTCAAGAATAACCTGAGCCTAGTTTGTTGCTTCAAACTTTAGTTAATCTGGTTTTAACACAGTTTGGCTCAACCAGTTGCCGTAAATTGTCAAAACAAACACATCACATAGACGTGACGCTGGTGAGGAGCGTGCAAACGTTATCATTAGACGAGAAAATTTGATTGACCAGTAAGCACGTGACCTGCCCAATTAACTACACAAGCTGCGGGAGTTTTAGTAAATGGGCAGTGCAGACCGGTGAATTAACAATAATAAAAAACGAGATAGTCCAATGTTAATGAATTTTTCAAGGACTAAATTACCCAAAGAAATCGCATGACATCAAGGAAAGACCCACCCGGGCTAAGTTTTCCAACGACAAAAGGGAGGATTTAAGCGGGCGGGAAGGTGAGTCAAAATGCATAGTGCAAAATAGAGAAAATAGAAGTTCATCTAACACATATTTTGAGGCGTATGGAATCCGAAAAATTAGGCATTTGTAATACCGGTGAAGTTGGATTTCAATCCAACATGGAGTCTCCTTAATGTCGTGCCGGGGATAGTCCGGACCCCAGCCCTTGACGAAACTGAGACGAAGGTTACAGAGTCGACGGAAGTCGTCCACGCCTACCCCTGCGGCTTCGCATGTGCCCATTGGCGCAGTGGCGGCAGCGGCAGCGGCAGAGGCGGCAGCCGCGGCATCGGCCACCGCGCCCATCTGCATGGAACCCGCCACCGCAGCGGCCTGACGCATCGCCGCCGCCTGTGTCATGTGGGCCAGATGACGCATCTGTTCGTGGCACTGACGAATGTCGAACACCTGCAACAGCAATGCGAGGGTTAAACGCTTGCAAGATCACGAATACACACGCGCATGCACACATCCTTGGCTGTTTTAAAGAAACTAAAAATAGGAAGATTCGTACAAACCATTACAAGAATCCCAGCATTTGTAGCATCATTTCGATTCCAAATGGGCAATGCAAATTGCAAACGAGACGCACCTGACAAGCGCTTGGAACGAAGTGGTAAGTTGGTGCCTCAATGCTAGCACAGAGAACTAGGGATTGGAACGATTCATATTCATTCAGCCACATTTGACTGCAGGACTGGAAATAAGGCTAGAATTCACGCGAGATCCAACAGATTGTTTTGGTATTACGAAATACCTGTTCACTGTTCACATGTTCCTTGGTTGCACCCAATACTAACCTGGAAAGTGGATGAAAATGAACATCTCCAAAACGCAATGACGGGGACGCAGACTGGTAAGGACCACGGAAATGAGCAAGTGGTAGCTTGCTTTAAAAATATTTTAAGTTAGGTAGCGGATTGTTAATAACGGTCGATTTGAAATCTTCACATAGAACCACTGGTGAAAGGACGAGGACGACCTTAGGGAAAACAAGCGGTTCTATGCGCGAAAACGGTTTTGGAATGTGCTGAGACAATGACGCACTAGCTCGTCTGGCTAAAATTCATGCTTCAGGTGTGTTCGTGCGAAACTGGACGCATCGTAGACATGTTTAAACATTCAAATTCAAACGCTTTTACTCACACTTAACGCGTTTACTACCAGCGCCACGCTTGGTTACTCCAAATTGTGCCACAAACGGATAGGTTGAGGCAATGAAAAAGACATATGACAGTCTTGGTCAGAGGAGAACTTACTTCTTTTTAGTTTTGAGCATCACAATTTGTATCAGTAACAGACCTGAGCTTTGGCGGCCAAATTCTATCCAGGAGTCTAGGAGACGAATATATTATGAGCAACATATGTAGCAGTTACGTGCGCAAAACCCCACTCTGTCTCTGAACATAAAATGCGAATGTCTATTCAGAAATCGGTATTTTTGTTGAAGCTCCAAGAAGGAAAACCATGGCGCTGTCACAAGTAAATAACTTTGTTTGGTTACAGAAAATCCATTAATTTCGCTGGTCAGGGAGTCCCGCTTCCTCATTGCTCCAGAAACAACCAGCATACCTACTATAATTATATCTCCAAAGGGAAAAAAGAGGTCCTACATGCAGAAAGCCCATCGTGTGTGCAAAAATAAGTTAGATCTGACAAATGACATTCAGTTGGCAATGTCGCCAGTCAGTAGACCGATTAAAGGAAATGGGCTGTGACCCCGGACTCCCTTTCCCATGGGTGAGGAAATACAGCAAAAAGCACAACGTCGCTTGCTTCAAAACAACAGCAGCGGTCCTGCCAATTGCGAGGAGGCGTGATGCGAACAACTGGGCAAGTCTGGACGGGTGCCGGACATTATTCCACGCTGGCTTGAACCCGGGGCATGTAAACGCACGAGAAAGCAGCGAGAGGGGGAGTGACGAACGCACGCACTACCTAAAAGTACAAGAGCTTGCGGGCGCACGCACACGTGGGCGATCGACACTCGGCGAAGCATCGGTGGTAGTCGCCATGTTTACGCCTGATCTTCGTGGCACGACCACACATGTACGCACGAACACACAGAACTCTGTGGGTGCTGGATTTTTTGTTCAAGTACTCTGCAGCGATCGGCTGGATGATTTATGCAAAGCCTGTTTGCGGAAATGGTCCTGCATGTATGTGTATGCACATACACGCGTACCGATCTCTGGGCAGCAACACGTTTGATCCACTGAACAAACATCCTTTCCCCCCACTCCACTCTTATCCACGTCTGTCCCTGATTCGGTTCGGCACATTTTACGAAGAGGCACGGCCATCGTCAATGGTAATGAAAGCAAAAAAAATCTAACAGAACATAACGTAAATAGTAACTATGCTTTCGCTTTTCAAGCATGCAAGTACCATATACCCTCGAGATTCGGCCACCATATTATTGGTATATCAGCCTTTTTGAGTTAATAATACACTTACTCCCAGACTGACATAAGTTACGCTGCCTGGAATAACTTGAGCGCTACAACACGATGGGATCAGACCTCATGAGAGATACTCAGCCATCCTGTGGAAAGATGAACAAATTACAGTCGGACACCTCCACCCTCTGGGTTGCAACACACAAAGGAATGAAGTCCAGGGCGCTTCGTGAAGGGATAGCGAAAAAAAGGCATCTGAGTCCATTTGCTTGAATGCATGGTGAACCGCGATGGAATAGCTCACTTTAATGTAAGCACCGGGATAAATTTTGTGCACAGCATCACCCGGTGCCCTGCCTGCCTCGCGGTCAAGGTAGTAGCTTTGTACAAAGATGGAGAACTCGGAGAGACAGCGGATCCAGACGTCACCTTCGCCCACTATGTCTAGCTCCACGCCCTTCCCAATGTAGAGACGCGACTTCTCCGACTGCTCCGACCTAAAGAAATGGACACAAGTAGGAAGCCCAGCGGTTAGTGGAGCAAAAGCTGGCAGTGAAGGAAAACTGTTTGGACAAACTGTTCATCATTGCAATTATTCACTTTGGAGACTAAGGAAAGTGAGCTTCAACCCGGCTGGGAGCTATTTTAATGCACACACGTTTCAGAATAAGCCGAATTCTGACAGCCCACTTTCCGTGACATTACTTTGTGGAATGTGCAACCCGAAATGAAGCCCGTACCAGGAAGATTAACAGAAAATCAGTAAGAGCGGTAAATAAGTGCCTTATTTTGATTTAAAGCACACCCAGAGAAGGCAATCAAAAGACATGGCTACGTTTAAATGAATAGAGCAAAAACAATTAAGTGGTTGTGTTTTGGAACAAGAAACAAACTCAATCGAGTGATAAAATATCCAGGGTTGTATCAAAGACGTTTATGTGCATGTGTAGGTGGAGTTAGACGAGAGCCTGAAGAAACACTATACTCGCGCTTTCTTGGTCCATTCCGATAGCAACCCGCAATGACATTTGATTTATGACTAAAAGGTGGCGCCGCCGCAAAGGAAAGAATGCACAGCTCTGGCGTAATAATGGTAGTGGTGGTTATGGTAGCAGCGCAGTCAAAATGAAGGATAGCAAGCACAAATGCTCAATCCAGTATTAAAAGCTTCCATGCGGACCCAAATGACGCTTTGTAAAAAGCGGAAAAATTGAATAAATGTTTTCGATTGCATCCACTAGGCAATTAAAAAAGTGCTTTACTTTAACATTCAACCATAAAGATGCTATTTAGAAATGTGTACTCGTGGAGAAGACCTTTACTACAGCGTGACTCTATGCCACCCTAAGCAATGAAGCTGGGTAGCCTAACGTACCTGACAAGAGCGGCATGTGTGGAGACAAATCGACAACAGAAAAGAACACATGATGCTGCTAACAAATGAAAAGGCACCAAAAGCAGAAGAGGATTAATTGTGAACTGTGCATCTACACATGACTACCTAGCAATACCACCACATGTTGCTGTTTTTGCAACTAGGAGTAACTCCTTACATTCATGCCTTCACTATGAAGGGAAGGCACAGAGTCTCCCACATATTTCTGCACGATATGAGACAAAAGAATTTGGGTTATTATCTACCTTCAGGATTTAGAGTTTATTATGCTTAGAGTTCAGGAAATCCAACCTAATTTCTGCGCCAAATACAAGTGAATGCCAAGCGAAAAAAAATGAATTTTAAGAGTCTGTAGAGGAAAACAACAAAACTGTATTCCTTCCTCTAAGTCGAGAGCACGAACATTAACTTGATTGCAACAATAGTTCCGTGTGAAAAAAAAGGCAAGCCTCTCCTCTTTGCTTAATCGGCTTGCCTCGACAGATTCAAACTAACAGCGTCACGCGTAGTCCATAGGTCGATCACGATGGGTAATTAATCGCATTACAGAAGAAGGCATTAAAAACCAACATTCGCTGGGGGCATGCAAGTGTCGGCACAATGGGCGTGTGAATCGAGCACAAGTCTTGGCCTACCACGCAGGCCCAGCGAATGGCGGCAGGGCAGACGAGACCAGTCGGGTAGGACGTCTGAGCAGAGCGCATTGAAATCTGTGTTTACATACGCACACACCCACGTACACCCAAAACCAATCACACCCGTGCGTATGCACCTAGAGAAGTGCCCACCCTTTAATACATAGGCAAAAGGATTTGGTCCATTGGGTCGCGATTTTCGGCTGCGCGGTAAGGTACACTTCTGATGCTACTGCTACAAATAATCATGGCCGATCGTTAAGGTCGTTTCCGCTAGGAAAAAAAACCTTGCAAATCATAGGTGGTGGTCTGCCATTCAGTTAAGCGGCCCATTCGTTCAGTAACATATTAGCGAAAACTCAAAATCGATGTGTAAAAATGAAGTTTTGAATTTCAAAATAAAGACTAAGATGGGTCTGTGAGAGGTTAATAGGTCACACCATCAAACAGAACACTCATTTACTCTAAAAAAACTCGTTCTTAAGTACCCTAACGCACAAATATGATCTCACTAAATTAAGATGAGAATTCATTTGTGTGATCAAGGAGTCGGAAAGTGGGTCAATAATGTGAAATCGCATCAAGGTGTAATCCTTTTCAGATGAAAAAAGAAACTGAGGAAAAGGCAAAACAGAACAGCACATAACTGATGGCTCATTCACAAAAAAAGAATGAGCAGCCACGCGCTGACAAGGAAGCCTGGTCAAAAGGCCTTCCCAGACTCCATAACGCGGACATGAAGCCAGTGTGCATCAATTAACCGTCCAACCCACCCTTGAGAGATTTTGACAATTGAACATAACCTCCCATCCCCACCAATCCCCTTACATTAGCAGGGGACAAAGTAGTAGGGAACTCAATCAGAGGGAAAGCGAAAGGAGGATTGAGGATAGAAGGAGACCCACCTGTGCACGTTGGAGAGCTGGCCCAGACAGAAGCGATTTCGGCTGGAGGGGTCGGTATAGCCGTCCACAATTACTCGTGTGTAGTGACTGGGCACCTTAAACAACTCGCCCACCTGCTGATCCAACTCGAAGTAGGCTATGTTGCACCAGTACTCCGGTGGCCTCTGTGTTGTCAATTGCGAGGGCTGTGGTGGGCAAAAAAGTTGACGGATAACCGAATTTCATTATCATGAGCACTGATCCGCTGATCACAATATTGAGCCGGTCCCAATTGAACAAAACATGGGAAAGCGAGACAAGAAAGTGGGAGCAGTAAATATTTCGGTCGACAAGGACAATAAACAAGCCTCACCGTTTTGAGCACTCCCCAGTAAAAAAAGCTACTGACGCCTCCACAGCAATGTGCGAGAATGACGGAAATCAAATCTATGCTTGAATTTGCCACGCGACCGGATTAGTGGGCTCTGTTCACTGGTGAAATCCATGATGGCTATCAATCTAGTCATAAGTCCGTGCACGAAGAAAAGTTGATTAAAAGTTTTGATGTACAGTATCAAAAGCACAAGAACACAGATAAACACGCAGCGGTTGTAATTTGATTGACGTCAGAATTCCTTCGCTGATATTTACACAAAACATTCATGAAAGATTCGTTGGCGACACAAACCAGAATGTTCCAATTCAAATAAATCGAGAAACTAGAATGCTGTAACTTTCCGATGTTCCTTAAGTGTTAAAATAGGAAAATTAGACGATATGCGAATCCATCACGATTTAAATACCATTTTTAGGTATTTTCTCAGTCTTTTTACAAATTTCTCACATCTCTCACCTATTTTGAAAATGATAAAGTAAGAGGAAAAACGTTTGTATCAAAGCAGATTTGTAAAGCATAAGGCATTGGGAATATGCATGATTGCTGGGCCAAATATGAACTAAAACACACGAGAACGGAAGAAAAACACGTTGAGACCTATTTTAAGGCGTTCAATAAAGGGACTTTGATATAACCACTTCCGCCTACAAAACACCAAGATACCAGCGTATTCCTGGCTAAACCTAGGCGAGGCGACCTAGTTCAAGCGGGGCCCTACACACCACCGCCGCCAATTGGCATTTAGATTTATTATTTGGCTTTCAAAAAACATTCCGACGCGGTTGAAATCTGTGGCAATTTGTAAAAAAACAGGGATGAATGAGAGTGTTCACCCGTGAAATGGGAAAAAGAGGCGCCGTTTTGTTGTGCTAAGCGTCCATAACGTCTGATGATGGACAGCAAAATTATTTGCATAAATAACATGTATAGGGCGTGTACAGCCTCAAACACAGGACTTTTACCGCTGAAGAACCGAATTTCCTGAATCGCCAAGTCAACTAACCGGTGGTGAGTGGTAACCGATGAAGATTAGATCCAGAGGAAGTAAAAACCCACAAAACCGTTTTCAGACGAAATAAAAGTGGATATACTAAACCCAAATAGCGTAACGGCCAAGGAGTTTCAGACCCTCTGCGAAACTATACCGTGATAGAGCTATCAGAGGCAGACATTTAAAAATAGTCAGAATTTATAGGCTCCACATGGCCAAATTGGAGGAAAGAGGCTATATTAGAATAAGTCTCACCTCTAAAGGGAACAGGCAATAGTGACCGAACCTACCGGTGAAGATAATGGCATAATTCTTAGTGAAAGTGATATGGCCTCACCAAACCATTCCAACAGCCATGTTAATACATGGGTGAATGAAACATTTAACAAAATAGATGAATCTGTATGTATTGTAAGAAGAGGAAGCTTTGCAGCAAAACAGCGGTACAGACCTCAAACGTTTTGCTACATTGATGATGAATCACCATTGAAGATGACATCTTTGAGGAAATCTGATCTAAGGAGAAACTCAGAATTCAGCATATGCTTTGCAAGAAAGTTTGCCCGAACTCAAGCCCATTACTAACAGAAGGCCTGGTTCAATACTATGATCAAATCAGTAACTGAAAAAGGCATCACACCGTTGGTCAGTAACGCAATGTCAGGACGAATGCATTGATGAGAATGCGCAAACATGAATTTCTCGTGGCAGTTAGGGAGCAAGGTTGGAAGAGCTGCAAGTCGTGCTGAAAGACACGTCAAGGAAAAGATTGAGCGTAGCTGGTCTAAATAACAAACGTACGTCATATGACGAACGAAAATATCATGATAGGGACGCTGGCGTTGATTATTAACCTGCGTTGTCTGAAGTGAACCCTGATATCAAACAACCAGGACGGATTCAAGGTGTGTGATCCAACTCTAGTACCGACCAAGGCTGTTACATTATAGCGCAATTTTAAGATCGCCAGCTGAGATCTACGCTCGTAATGTTACACTGCTTTCCGGGGTTTTTGTTTAAATAAAGCTAGCAGAATCAATAGCCTGCTTTCACAGGAGCGTCGATCACAGAGCGAAATTGTAGTGCAATCACTCCTACTGCAGTGAGCCATCACTACGCTTACTAACCTGTGCGATGTTGTGCAGTGTAAATACCGACTTACTGCGTTGCCCGCCTTTGGCAACGGCACATTGGAACAGAGAATGTAGAGGCTAATATTCGTCAAGTCGACAAGTTGCAACACCAAGGCCCTCTCCAACCTCCCCCTTAGGTAAACCGGCAGCGCACAACATGTGATGTTTTTGATTAATCACGTGAGATTTCGTGTCCAGTGTTCAGGTCGTTTCTGTGCCAATGGTGGTGGCTACGTCAGACCGGGCTTAAGCCACTCTCTTCTGACAAGTAGACCCATCAGAGCTGGCTCACATGCCAAGCTCTCACGTTAAGGCAGAAGTGGAAAAAATGGGTAATGAAGACCGGTCTCCAAGCTACTTAGCCTTCATTCAGATACTCCGGTCTTGCCCATTACACATACTGAAAGCGCTGAGGACAAACGTCTGGACTAGCTAACAAAGAGGGAAGGTAAAGGTATGGTGAGCAATTTGTCACATTTGCGTCTGGACTTTGAGCAACAGAGCGGCACGAAAGTGAGAGCTATGGATCACAGAGGTCTGTTTCATGGAAGGTAAGTTATCGTCCCAACGCTTACATTCCATATTCGAGTTAAATTTTATTACGTGGGTATGCAAGACAATAGGTTTCTTCAAACATAAGCCAGTATCAATGAAAGTGAAGAAAGGATTCCAGAAAATCATGCGTCCCTACAAATTAGCATCCAGCATAAAATCTTGCTGTATCAAACTAAAACAGGCTAATCATAGCAAGAGGGCAACCAAATCACCAATGAGGCGGACAAAGGTGTTGAAAATCTGAGAATTGTAAGAAGCAGTATGTCTATGCACAAATTTAACACATGAGCCGGAAAAGACGAAGAAATTGGAGCATGTTATATGAAATCAAGGTCACGCAGACTTCAAGAGCTGAAGAATGAATGTAAGTGAGCTGCTCCCTCCGCTTCTGGAAACTTACCAACATCGCTAATTAAAGCAGCGGCAGACATCGGCATTAGGGTCAGAGGGAGGCGTGCACACCACTGGAAGCCGTCAGATAAGAACAGGGTGGGAAGATAGATAAACTGGCAATGAATGCGCCGGCAACTCCTATCCCGTCTCAAAACATAAACACAGGTTGAAAACCAGTTGCAAGACATTATTGGCGTCGTGCCGGTACATATGCTTGAAGGATGTAAAGGCGAACCTAAATGGAGCGTGAAATTAAAAGCCGGCCCGAATTCGAGTGCCGAGGAAACCACAGGGGGGAGAGGGATCGCTGGTCAACGGAAGGAACACTAACAAATGCAAGTTAGATGGTTGGGGTAAGTATATACAAACACTAAAATTCACCCCGAAACATTTCGATCGGATCAGTTTTCAACGCGAATGAGATGGTGACTTCCATGAGTAGTGGGGCAAGCAGCCTAGTAATTAAGCAGCTCGAGAACCGCACACCTATTCACCCTAGGGCGATCGTGAATGGAGTTTGTCAAGAGGAATTTAACGATGACAAGATACTAAACAAATCAAGAGGACGAACAAAATGATAAATAAACAAAGTCGACACTTTGTTGGAGTGAATTCGCTATGAAAAAAATCCGCACAGCCCCTGATTAGTGTTTCGATCTGATGCAGCCAATAGGCATAAGCCCTAAAGATGGAAACAAGACATGTAAAAATCAGACTTGAAGTACAAACCACCGTTACTCAGAAAATAATGAGTAACGCACTCCAAGGAATAATTGGTTACATGGATTTTTCAGGTTATAAATGGGTACGTGGAAACTTAATACAAGAAACGAAATGGGAATTTACAATCATTTGCTGAGGAACAAAAGGGTTAGGAAGTTTGTTTATGCCTTCTCCGAATTTTAAGAGCAAGTGCTAAGGTATCAGAAGAGTGGAAAAATAATCACGCTCATCTTACGCCGCTGCCCTCCCTTTCCTCAATTAGAGCATTATACATCAAAAGTCACTGAGCAAACGATGGTTGGCCAGACTCAGAATTACGTCACATGACTCAAAACTGATGATAGGATGGTGAAAAAAAGATTGATGCGACTATGAAACGACTGAATCAGTACCAGAGCCTGAAAATGACACTACACCCACCTGCAGACTCCCACTAGGAGGCGGGTTTGGTGGGAGCATGGGAGGAGGCTGTCCACCCGGTGCACCACCACCACCACCACCCCACCCACCACCAAGAGGGGCAGTGGAAGATGAGGAGACAGGCTGTTGTTGCTGCGATGCACGTCCAAAGCTGCTGCTGCTACCACCAGTAAACGCTGACTGTCCATTGTTGGTGCCGCCGCTACCACCGGAGCACTGGCTGGGATAAAGGACAGGTGCCGGAGCACCCCCCGACGCGGCTATTGGATCGAGGAGGGCCGCAGTCTCCGCTGCATCGAGTGCTACGGCGGAGGCCTCGTCAGTACTGGAAGTAGGGTGCAAAGCTGGAAGCGCTTGCACCGGTGGCGGTCGAGGGGGAGGCGGAGCAGAATGTGTGCCCACACTGCTGCCACCGGCAGCTACAGCGGCCGCGAAGGTGGCGTTAGCGTTGCTGACCCATTGCATGAGGTTTAGCAGATTCGCTGTTGCCGCGTCAACGTTTTCCAGAGACAGGGGATTGGGTGTTGTTGTGGCGGAGGCGATGGTGGAGGTTGGCTGCTGCTGATGTGCGGGCTCGTAAGCGATTGTACTGTTCTCCGTCTGCTCTGGCTTAATACCCCCAGACAAGGTGGGGACGCCTAAAATGAAGGCAACAGAATAACATTTCGAGGTTGAAGCGACTTTCTGGAGGTGTAATTGATCAAGTAAGTGGGGACAAGTGTACTAAAAATTACAAACACAGAAGCACGACCTTGCGATGACCCCAAGGCTGCACTACGAAGGCTACCGGACATTTTGAGGTTATCTGCAGCAGGTAAAATTTATCAGATAAATTAATCCAGCCTTAGATATGCGTGATGGGTTTCTGGAGAGATCGTGAATTTTGCGACAAAATCAGGATTGTAAAAACTATTTCTTGGCGAGCAAACGCCTTCAAGTTTAGATTGAGTAGGGAAAACCATCTCCACCAATGGTTCGAGTGGCGATGAAAAAGGATGGCTATGAATAATAATACAAAGAGTCGGACTTAGATTATACGGTAAGCTAAGAATGGGACGTATACGCGGTTTTAAACTTTGTCAGCGCACGAAAACAGCCAGGAAGCAAGATGGATAGCGGTGAAAGTGAAATGGGTTTGAAGGGGAGCAGCGAATATTGATCAAGCGCGGTGTGCATCATCAGCGTGTGTTTTGGAGCGCACGTATGAGAGCACAGGCATGCATGAATGCGTGCATCTAATCGAATTCTGTCACTTGAACGCGCACCGCCACCACCATATCACGCCTTCGGTCTTTCCGAGCAGCGCGCACTGCCTACCCTTGCTGGCTCACGCACACGGGCATAAAAATGTGCGTGCATGCATGCCCTTTCACTGAAAAAGAAGTCTGGCACTTCATGTTCCTCCCCTCTAGCGGGCTCTCATTAATTAACCAGCTGACCAGCGGTCGACAGCCTCTTGCTAAAGTGCACTCAGGTCCTGAGCACCCCTTCAAAACTGCCGTGCAACAAAAACCGAAGTTGCATCACAGCAACAAACGTTACGCCCTCTCCCCAGGTCACGGGTGGTTGAGTGCCACTGCTCTACTCAGCTAGTTCAGGATTTTGACTTCACAATTTAATGACGGTAAAAAAAAAGCATCCACGAGTATCATGACTCTAATTGTTGTATTGTTACGTGAGCTACTGCCCGTTTGTTTTTGACATACAGAGGTGTTAGAGAGAATTAAAAGAGAATTATAGCACTGGGGCAATGAATAATCTGTCATCTACTTCGAATTCGTTATTTTTAGTAGCTATGGTGACGTAGGCAAATTTCTAGGTGCATTAACCAGGATGTTTTCCAGGCGATTTGGTTCCAGATTAAACAGCAGACAGAAACAACATAAATTTTTCTCAAAAGCACTGATACAGCATCGTAAATAGTCCTGCTCTACATCAATTGTAGCCCCGCTGAGGATACATCGTATGGGTGACATTCGCATATCGTTAAACTGATGTACTCTTAACTTCCCTATTTAGGTATTAAAAAGGCTTTCAAAACGTCACCAAGTTGACACACCCCGTTCGCAACACCATCGTAACGGGGGAGTAAGTTTCTATTCGTGATGTTTTGTCACAGAAAAATGGACAGAGCAAAGTGGTAGTTAGAATCAAATATCACACATTAACATCACTTTGAGAGATTCTAACTTGATTGAAGAAGAGCAAGAGAACCGATTGGGAAGTGATAAATGAGGGCTACCACAATCGACATTTCAACTAGACTAGGGTAAAAGACAAGAAGAGTCCACCCGCAAGCATCGACTGGGCATCAGGGTGAAAACATTCTACATGCTTACGTATTTAGTCAAATGACCGACAAACAGTACATGCATAAACGAAGGCAAAACCTCGTGATTAGAACATGATTCTTTTGCATTTGTATGCCACTGAAAGTAGGGTTATACGGATTTAAAAAGCCGCAGGCTAATGGAAAAAAGGCCTAGACCGTTCCAAAGGACCGGCGCAAATCAAGACAGAAGTCATTTCCAAATATTCTCAAAACAAGAAACATTTCCCAAAACCGCAATACCATGTGAGTCATAATTGCCGTCTATCTTCACTATTTGGAAAGTAACAAATACATCTTTCACGTTCAGTAGAACAGTCGTAGATTTAAAATATGCGAAAGTAGAAAAGACCCATTCTGATGCTCAGTTTGAACCTCTGGAACACGGATTTTAATGAACAGATGTGGTACAATTATTAAATATCTTCAGATAGATGATAAGCTCATGATCTAAAGGGATAGCAGAGTCAACAACAGAATGTAGAGTCAACATGTCGGAGATAGCAAATTCATCTAAGTAAAAGGCTACCTCAATTAAACAATAGGTGAATGAAAGACCAGAGCACTAACACTATGGCAACGGGGATTAGCGATTCTATACAAAGTTCTAAATTTCTCCTATCACCCGGATAACGCGAACCACAAAAAACGGATAAATTAAAACTCACCTCTGACATGGAAGAATTGGGGCTTAGAAATAAGGGTTTGTAAATGCATGATGAACGGGGATTCTATAGCAAGCGTAAACAACCGCCAGCGCACCAATGTTTTTTTGTTTTAATACCACAAAACATTTAATAACGCGCAAATACCACATCAGGTGCTTAAACAAATGTAATTAGTCACAAACCTTGAAAATATGGCCAAAACTCACACAGAGGACTTTCGTCGAGAAGAGACTGAACGCTGAGTCGCAGCGTCGAGGCGGGATGGCTGGTGTCAGGGTGTTGCAGTTCGCTGCTATGACGCCTCTGCTTATTCAAGACTTCTTCTTCCTCAACTCCTGAAGCCAGGTTATGTACGCGCGTACAAGCAACCTTACCCTTGCGTCTCTCAACAGGGGGACTGAGAGCCAGCGACGAGATGTCGAGAGCGGAGGAGACGGTGCGCTCGTAGTGATAGGGGTTGACGCACACCCAGTCAAGCTTCTTGTCAAACCCGAAGTGGCAAAAAGGCAGGTGACGCAGCTCCGTTTTGTGGGCATCCGACCACCGCCAGAGTCGCGCGTAAATAAGATGAGGAAAGCACTTTCGACCAGCAATCTAAAAAGCGCATCAGAGGTGGAAAAAGATTAGTCTACCTGCATTCGACTGTCGAGGGTTCGCTGGATGGTCACGCAGCTGGTCTGTGTGGCTCCATTGCTAGTCACCGCGACGATGAGCGCATCCAGCTCGTCCCTGCGATCCTTCAGCTTCTTAATGAGACTTTCGATAGCAAATTTGGAAAACTCCTCCGACTCGCCACCCTTCCGGTGACACATGAGGCTGTGCACGATGTTCATGCAGGCGTCCGAAGAAGTCGATGTGTTTACTGGCAGATGACCGCGGGATTGAGTTATTGAGCGACCTTGAGAATGGCTAGGTTCATGGTCTGTACCGAGAATCTTCATAACCATTGAGTGTGATGATAGACAAGCAGTAGTTGCCTACACATCCAAAAAATAAGCAGCAAAATTTGGTACTCTCGAAATAATCACATTTGCGCAAGTACCAGCCCAACTGATCAATGCAATAAAGTACCTTACCCACAAAAACTCATAGGCACTGCAGTAGTAAACAGAATAAATCCATATCAACCTATGAAAAGAGCAGAAGAGGGTTCAAAAATAGTACTCTGTGAGATAATGAATGGGATCACCAGCAAATGAATGCAGACTAAGTAGAAGCGGCAGGAAGGAATGAATCATTCGGCTACCAATTAGCCAAAATCACCTTGGATAAGCTATTCGATATTCCCTAACAGTGTGAAACTAATTGAAATACCATAAAGAAATAAAAACGAAGGAGCTACCAGCCGCAAATAAAACCTGGAAAAGTGACAAGGGCACAAAGAGTTATGATCCATTAGTAAACGAAGTAATTAGGGCTTAGCATATCAAAGAAGCGTTGCAAAAGTTTTATTTAAGGTCTACTCACTGTATCACTGAAAAATGTGATAAGCTATCTAAATGCACTGCATAAAGTTTCCGGTAACAAATAACTGGCCTAAGCAAGTTAGTATACCTAGCGCAGAGCAGACGCCGAAGTATCGTTTGCTCAAAATTATATTTCTAAGGCATTCAAATACAGCAACTTATTAAAACACGTAAAGGAATAAAAGCAACTCACGTCTAAGACCATCATCGAAAATGGCGCACTACCACACAACCAAGGGGTCTATATTCACTTATAATCCGTGGTTGTGATTTGTTAATAGGGTTGAAATCATTCTCATTATTTTTAAGGCCTCTTTTGTTCCTAGAAGAGACAAATCTGGAAAAATTAAAATCACTAGGTCATCATGACTCAATATTGTAAATCCTGCTTCTGCATTACATCATCTGATGATCTGTATTTCGTTGTATGCAACTGATTTCGAATATCAACTGAAAGTGCCCTGATTTACCAACACCGTAACTTTTATCAAACTCAGTGTTTGGTCATGTTTAGCAACCATGGAGACTTCACATTTTGTTGTAAAATATCTCATTGAATGTGCCTCTACTGATCAAATTGTGCATTTACTTCGATAGCCCAGGTTTTGTATCAGCGTACGTTTTCCCTTTTGCCACGGGAACATTGTATTATACACTATTGTCATGTCTACTTTCGTCTCTAGGGAGAGTGAGGGAAGCTACAGCTATACTAAGGGCGAATGTGAAATTTTGATGCACAGAAGAGCTGGGGGCTACTGGCTTATCCCCGGAGGCCATGCTTCAGAGCAGAATCACAGAAGAAGTGCCTTGAGTGACTTTGGTTCCAAAACCAAGGGTTCGACAACTAACTAAAGCATAGCATTCATAGTAATCCAAGGAGCTGTGGGAGAATATGCATTGCCAATTTGCGGAATATTTAATAAGCTCGAAGCATGGCCAACAAGCTATACCGCAGAGTGGAAGTACTGTGGAGCGAGATTCCTCGGTCTCCGCTTCTCGTTTCCTAGCGTCCCTAGACAAGCCCGGTTGATTTGCTTTGGACATCTTTATTAAAGACAACAAGATGGATAGGGAAAATACAATATTCAAGAGGGAGGGGAACCGCAGTCAGAAGGTAAGGGAAAGGACGATCCAGTTACCAGGTTCAAATTTCCTAATTGCCTCCTCCCCATACAGTCACACTTAGCTTTAGCACATAAATAAAGGAGAAAATATATTCATTTTAAGACTTGCGTTCGTCTTAATTAAGTTTTTGAGGATTTCAAAGTGGGTATTTGGCTCTTTTTAAGCGTTGATCTTCAGTGCCAGCATATTTTTAGAATGTATTGTAGTGTAAATAATTCTTTCCAAAAGCAATTTACTTATCGACCTAGCTTCAATATTTTTCTTGATTAGCTTAGTTCTATTCGCACGTAATAGAAAAATAGACTTGAAGTTAGTGTATGATTTAAATTGACTCCCGCATGGCCTATAACTACCAAATTAGAAAACAATCGTACTGCAGGAATATGCCTTTGGAAGAGCATTGGAGAGATGCGTTGCGACTGAACTAGGCAAGAAAATTTAACACGATTTAAAATGAACCTAAAAATAAGGGCGATTGTCTTTTATTAGCAGCTGTTATTTTTGTATGTTGTTCAGAAGGATTGTAGTTCTTACTTTTCAGCAACGTTGTTTATGCCGTGCTAATACATTAAGACGAAGGGGCTCTATTGGACGTCGCTTTGTCACGGTGGTATACACGCTCTAAGCGTGAAGGTTTTCATTTTGATCTATTTGATGATAACTGTTTGTAGTTATTCCCCTTGGCTAATGTAATTGAACTTGGAGAGTTCCTAACAGAAATGCAAGTAAGACGTGACGGTTACTGCATGGACTACTTTCTGACACTGAATTACCTCCGTTTGAAAAAGAATGCACCCATTTAAGAAAACAAATCATTCATGTATTTTTTACCGCGAATCGGAAAACATGACTTAAAAAGTGGAATCATAGGGGGTTGTACAACCGCAAAAGATCATAAATGTTTCCCTCTCATTAGTCTCTTTTCTACCAAAGATTGCATATTCGTTATGGTTTTATTTAAACATCATTACAAAATCGAAGTTAGGCCTCCAATGTGCTGTGCGACCAACACCAAGTAAGTAGCCGGCGTAAACATCAACCCCTGCCTCGGATACAGAACCTCACTCCCTCCACCCTATTCAAATGCCCATCATGAAGCTGTCCCTCGGGTCCTTGGGCAGATTCACTCCTCGATGATCAGCTTCGCTGTGGATAGAAAAGGTACTGCCTGTCACTTTTAGTAATTTCAGTTGGATCATTTTAGGTACCATGAATGCCCTGACACCCACGTGATTTTGACTTTGCAAAGGTAGCTAACATGGCCACTAAAAAACCTGATTTTCACCTTAAAAATAATTCATATACAAGAAAAATAAATTAAGTCTTAACAGACGCGCGAGTTTAGTGCAGAACCAGAACACAGTAACGGCCAGGTAGCGCAGGATTACACGTCAGAGCACATAGGAGATTGTCAAAATTTCGGTACCAAATTCTAGCTGGTCTATCAGTGCTCACATTTGCGGCGGTGGTGGTAGCAGTGGTGGCTGCGATTCGTGGAGCTGTGGTGTCCGGGGGAAGTGGGAGGTGGCAGAGGAGGTAGCGGTGGGATGCGAATGGCACTCCTTGTACTGCGATTTCTTCTTGCGACTGCGCCCGGAACGCGGTCGAACGCGCTGTTCGTCGACAAATTTGCGACAGCGCCGTATGGAGGAGCCATTCTCAAACATGCCAGTGGCGCCTTCGTGCAGAGTCCAGTAGGCGCCCTTGCCTGTCTCCCCGGGAGGTCGTGGTACCTTCGTGAAACAGTCGTTGAAGGAGAGGGCGTGGCGAACTGAGTTCTGCCATCTGCAACCGAGGACATACATGAGCCTCTTTCCTCCATTTCTACCGAAGAAATTTGTCGCTCTTCTCTTGATTATGATTACATCTGCCAGTCACCTCAGAAGTAGGTCCATCTTCTTCTAGGCGTGAGTGATTTTAAGGAAATGTTTTCGCGTGATTTTGTAGGCCGAAAAATAAGAGGACCTTTATTTTAGAATAAAAAATAACTAATCCAAACATGTTCACGAAGCATTGACAAGTTTAAATACAGAGTAGAAGTGAATGTGCAACTTTTAATGAGTAGTCTAGCATTTTAAGGACAACTTAGAATTAGAAAAGGGCAAGTTGTTCGTTGAAAAGGCTGACGAACTTTCATATACATTTCCTGCAACTTCGTCAGGTTTGTTCGTGCACGCAACTATTAATTGACCAGCTGCGGCCACATGAGAGTTGCAAAAAGCCACCATCTAAAGGATTTCCCCTTTAAAACAAAGTGAATGGAAGCAAGATCGCTTTAAGGGTTTTGGGTGCTTTTGAAATGGCAACTGAATAGCTGTATCTAGCGGAGATATTCGATTTTATTACAGCCCTTAAGTAGTTACCATCGTTGGAATGGAATCCTTCAAATCGTGGACGTTGGATAGCTTCGTTCAAGGTTAATAGTTCTTTAACATTTCGCGATGGTGTCACTGAAAAATGCATCTTTGAAAATGGTACCACTTTTATTTACAATGCGGTTTTACAGGATCGCTTTGAAAAATCGAGATGTAGTATGGCAAAGACACTTTGGAAAAGTGTTTATGCATTTTGAGACATTTAAATCGTAAGAACATTCAACCTGAAACTGCATGAAGTAAGATCCATTGCTGTTTAGACTCACAGCAATTCTTTATTCTGTTTAGTGGCTCAAAACGAAGCTAAGTGGGATACGGTAACAATTAAGTGGTCGCTTCAGGCATACAGGAGAGCCTTACCGCTTCAACAACGCAACGCTAACTATGATGGCAATTTCGAGGCCTATCCAAACATTCTAGCGACATAGAAATGAACATATGTGCAGACAATCCGGATTGCGTTTATGCTTTTTAAGCTCCTTAAAAATTAACTTAGATATTTGGGTACTTTCCTCGGTAAAATGGGACTTGAAGTTCCATCTAATTACGCATTCTGGAGTCGCTTCTATTGCAAGGCATCTAGCTATGCTGTGATAGCTAACGACATCGCCAAAATCTCAGTCCCGAAAAACCGGTGCAGAACCAAAAGTTGACTGAACAGGGTGAGGAGAACAGGAAGATGGAATAAATAGGGACTGCAATTTTCGGTACATGCAGATGATCTGATTTACTACGGATAGGGAGGTTTCCTGTCAGTCGGCTAAACGGAGCGCTGGAGCTAGTGACATCACAGAGCGTGTGTATCGAGCTTGTGACGCGCACACAGGCTTAGAGCAGCATAGCTGAGGGGTGAAGGGGTGGAGGGGAAGGTAGTTTACGACTTCACTACGCCTGCACGTGGAGATGGCGGTGAGGCAGGGAGGCGAGGGTGTGAGTACAGGCACTGGTGAGACCCTTTGACAAGGCGAACATACAACCCGTTCGAGCACCTGGCTGACATGGTAGATGTAACGATTTCACGCGCTGACTTCTTATTGGGCCCACTGGTTTTATCCAATCATGTAAGAGCACTCGGCAAGCAGTAGCACAGTATTTTGGCTCAGCCAAAGCGAGCACAATGCAATCAATTAAGGGTGCAATTTTTGTGGAAGTCCTGACGCCGTAATAGCGATTTGATAAAAAAAAACATATACTTAGTTCACAAATGCAAATTCCCTCAGCAGCATTTCCCATAACTTTGACGACAGAGGTATACAAAGGAATTTCAGAACTTCTATTTCCTAAAAGCTAATTTAAAGCAACCTAGTCATACGTCTAATTTGCCACTGTATCGGCAGTAACGTACAAAAGGTCTTGGAGTATCTTAAATGAAACAGAAATATTTAATTAATGTGACTTAACTGCAATGGAATACTTTGACAAAAAAAGTCGTTTCGAACGCATACTAGTCTCAAAGGGAGATGAAGTCCAGATCCGTTAATCTATTTTTAACAGTGGAACACCTAAATTAGTTCCAAAATTTGCAAATCAAAGGTGAATTAAACGCCCGAATTAGGAATTTTGAGTTCATCTTTTGTTCTATTCTGTAAGAATTGCATGCCCAGATTCAACAAGTTAAACCTTTAAACTTCGTGTTTTGCATGTATATTTCAACGAGATTGATCTGAGCACGATGGGAAAATTATTTTAAATCATGCAAAGAAGTAGATCACCCATCGCGAATAACGATGTATGAACAAGACTGTGGGATGGAATAATGCCAATTAGGGTAAATAAGCTACTTTGGCAGCAAGCACATTATTTAGCGGTGGTAATGGACTGTGGTTCCAGATAGAAAGCGCGTTGAATAACCTCCCACGCCCTTGTAATTACCAACACTCTAGAAAAAAGATAAACGCAGTGACTCACCGTTTAGTATTCTTTCTGTAGTACGCGAAATGGTTCATAATCCAGGCGTAGATTTCACTCAGCGTAGCTCTCTTCTCCTTATTCGACATCATCGCGGAGACAATGAGAGTGATGTAGGAGAAGGGAGGTTTCATACTTCCATCCAACTGATACTCCACTATCTTTGGTTGTGCGAGTCCCCCACACACAATAGGCACGGGGGGCACTTCCACCGCACTTACTCCCATACTCATCCCCTCAAAGGGATTTGGATGCTGAAGCTGATTGTGCTGGTGGGAATTATGCTGCTGTTGAGGTTCTACTTGCTCATAGATCCGCTGCTGCTGCTGCTGTTGCTCGGAGTATCGAGTATCTGCGTAGTTGTAGTCAGAATGTGGAATGTCGGTCGAAACACCATCCCAAGGTGACTGTTCCGTAGCCTGCGGCCAAATATATGCGGGAAGAGAAGATTCGTACTGAATGTAGTTTGGATAGATGGGTGGTTGTGCATCAGGAGTCGATGTAGTGTATGGAGGGTAATAGGGTGGTTCTCCCTCCCTCACCCCTAGACTTGTATGTTGAGGCAGAACTGGCAGACTGGTAGCCATGGAAGCTGTGTCGTTAACGTCACCACTGATGGCGGTGGTGGTGGCGGTAACGGAATTGGAGGGGATTTGTTGAGCGTCCGAGAATTCGGTGTATTGAGGGAAGTAGTAGTTTGAGCTCGAGGTGTGAGTAAACATGGTCAGAGAGAAGAGTAAACCTCTGTCACCACCCTCAAACCGAGTGTTGGAGGCCTCAAGTGTGCGCACACGCATTCTCCTCTCAGCCAATCAGATGTCAGTGCGCGGTGCTTTGCGCGTGGTCTCAGCTAGGTAGGTGGGGGCTTGTGCGCGTGTTTCATCATTGAAGAATGGATTGTACCTGTGTTTGCTTACCTAAAGCGATTCATTGTTGTTCGGAAGTGTTGACGTAAGGTAAGAAAATCTGAAATATAAGAGAATTATTTATTAAATACACAGCGATATTTCGTGATGTCCGAAATTGTGATTGTTTTCTTAGTGCTCGGACAATATATTATGCTTTTTAGTTACAATTTATTGCTACATCAAATGAAGAAGATGCCCACTGCAATGCATCACTCTTAAAGTGGAAACTACAAATCTACTGCTGAGAGCAACTGTTAGTGTCAAATAATTTACACTAAACATTTGAAGCTTCGAACTTCCAGGAAGTTCTAAAACAAAGTTTTTAAAGTGCGCACATGAAAATGGAAAGACATCAACATAAGAACAATAAACACATATGGGTCATGACAACGCGGAAATTAACCTAACAAAGGTGGCAACTAATGAACTTGTGAGACAACGCTATGCGCCTCAGGTGGTTTGAATCGACTGACTGGACGTAAAAATTTCTCAAAACCTACTACTTTCACTGGCATATTTTATATGACACTGTGGTTTCTAGGAGGATTCCCGTTTGATTTGAGCAGATAGTTTATGGTATTCTGATTAAGATTAAATTTTCACTTTGAGTCGCATCGCGGCATAAGTTTGGTTAATTAGTATAAAATTACTCTCCTAATATTCCCTCTGTTTATTTGTAGATTTGATGCAAACAGCCTGATCATCCGATCCCGTTAGTTGGTTTGGGTCCATTTCCAGTGATTAGAAAGAAATTCTAGGCGACACTGAGGAATTGCAAAACTTGAAATTTCCTGGAAAACTCCTTCATGTGCACGAGTTATCCTTTATTTTCTACAAAGAAAAAGGTGAATAGCTTGAGTTCCTGATTAAAAAAGGCAATCAAACATAGTACTTAATAATTATCATTTGATAACCAAGTAGACTGTTAGGTTTACCAAGTTTTCCTTCGATTTGGTTACTGGTTTCGTCATCCGAATAGCTGTTTTTAATCAAAGTTGAACAATTATTGTGTTTCGCAAACCACTCTTCCAGACATTCCCAACATACAAATAAGTCGTTTTAAAGTAGTATATTGAGATGAATTTTGTCCAGCTATCCCGAAATTGCGCTACTCAGTTATTAGTTTCCTAGGATCCGATCAGTAAAAGGTCCACCTGACAAAGTCAAGTCAAGATCTTTTGATCTTGACTTGTTCCAACTTTTCTGCGGGGTTGCTTCCACTAATATGAGTCTTCTGTCTCTCGAGACACCCGAGACTCCTTCTGCACTGCCATATTATCCCAAGCTCCGTAGTAAGTAGGAGCCTCAATTGCTGTGATATTTACGATTGCGATTTCTGCATTCAAGTTTAGCAGTGATGAGCCAATAGTATTTCAAGACTTTTTCCTGTTACGTGACGCAAGATTTCTTTACAACTCACATTACCATCATGACTTCGATGCAGTAGTTAATCCCGTGTAAAGTTCGTTTAGTGCCTGACATAAGGCAGAATCACAGAAAGAGCTCCTTTGTTGATCACAACACGGAATACGTGGCCCAAAAAGTATCTTCGGTATTACCGATGGGCTTGGTTTACACTTACCTGATTTCATTTAGTGTGGACCGAGCGCAGATAACCTAAGCAACAGTTTAGTCCAATTGCCCAACCTCAGAATCAACTGATATTCTGTGTTTGTTTTACGCGTAACGAAATTTCATGATGGTATTCAAACAAGAACCTATTAAGGTTAAATAAAGCAGCAAAGAAAGAAGAGCTCCTTTTTGACCAAGTTTAGGAGGAAATGTAGGACACTCCTGGAGTTTGTGCTAACAAGGCCTGGAAATAAACTCCCTACTTTGAAAATGACATTAATTTGCTCTGATATGCATATCGAAATTCATTTCGGCTGGAAAAAGTGCTGGTCCTTATGCAATGGTCCGTAAGCTCCCAAAAATAACACTAATATTTAAAACATAACGGGAAATTGGTCGAAACAAGGTGATTTATATATGCTAGGAGAAATGCTACCAATAAACAATTTGCTTATTAGATGGCTCATTTCTTTGCAAATCTCCGGCAAAGGCTTAATATATATCGCTTTCATCCACTTCCTCGCATTTCAGGGGCACAAAAGGTATTTAGTGGCACATATTTACCTGAACTGTACAGGAATGTATGTGAATTAGCGCTTTTTGAGTAAATTAAATTATGATGTAAAACTAAAAAGTTACTATGAAACATGTAGTGATAAATTATCAGTAGCAAGCCCTACTGCGAGAATTCCAGCAGACGATTTTAGTGGGTTTTTAACCCATCACGAGTGACACACATCTTGCAAAATCACACCAAGCGGCCAGTGGGTGCATAATGCCAACACTAGTCGCTACCCTCTGCAAATATGCGTACACTGATGCCAAAATCCCACGCAGATAGGAAGTGGAAATTGAAGAAACATTGTCACAGAAATAGATTATGTAGTACTGCCTTACTAATGCTCTAGTGAAATGGTTATAAATGGCACATCTTGTTTTCCCACATGACTGCACTACAGCCGTTATCACATGTGTAACCTCTTCCATTTACAATGCAGACAAATAACGGGGACTAGCTGAAAACTTTATTAGAATCTCTTGGTAATGCAGAGGAAGAGGTAATTAATGGCCTTTGCAGATGGCCAAACATTCCTCACTGGTTACGCGGATTCAGATGTGTCAGCCTCATCACTAATATAATCCGTGAAACTAAAGTGGACCGTATAATCTTGCAGTCTTGCTTTTTTTGAACAATAATTGTAACTTGTTCTACAGACAATTTATTTGAAAGGCCATTCAAGGATTGAGAGGCGAGGATACAAAAATAGTGAGTGGTCTCAAAGTGCCCTTAGAAATACTGCCATCCACGTGGGTCAAAACAGTGAAACGTACCGTGAACTTTGGTTGATCATGTGAATTTAAAAAGCTGTAGTAGGTCACCAACTCCATGCAACACGTATTTTAATATGTGCACTTTTTTCATTTGAAAGGCTGGCAGTGTATTCAGCTGAGTTTTGTATTATCTTTGACGGGGTGAGAGGTTGATAGCAGCTTCCACAAATATCTTGTTTCTGATTGCCATTTCATCCAGTGAGAAATGTTTGCCCAGTGAATGGTGTTTCGGTATGTGTCTAGTACCAATATTGATTAAAAAAAAGGACGGTAAATTCAAACAGACACATGAACACGTTTGGCATGAGTAGCATGAGTGCCAATCCCCCTCTTTAAAAAAATTAATTAAACAAACAGACATTCCAGTTCTATCAGAATTGTGATTAGCCTTCGGTATCGAGGTTCTTTGTTGCTATAAAGATCAACTTACACATCTTTAATGGCATCAAAAAATTGCCTCACAAACTTATAAAATGTCAGTTTTTCTCGAGAGGCGTCCAACTCAAAGAGGTTTTCAAAATCCTCACTGCAGTATTTGACCAGAAGAGTGAGGGGGAAGTTCATTTGAGACTAAGCTGACGCTAAGATGTTGCGGCACCACTCGGTGTGGAGAAGCAACAGGTCCAGACCAGGAACTATCATTCAGTGTGGGATAAACCTTCACGTTGGGGGATAAACTCAAAAAGTGGACCTTCTTAAACCCTTTATTTGCCCAAGATGAATTATGAACCGTAGAACCAATTTGGGATTTATGGGCGGGGAGGGCATACACTACGTTGAAAGCAAATTACCCGAGCATTAACTTCTTCTAATGAACCACATCCAATGAGTGAAAATCAAGACAAGTAAAATTATTATTTCCACTACTTTGAATAAAACCAAACGCCACCGATCCCCTGGTCAGATGCCTGTAGGTTAAACGTGTTAGAGGGGATTCTGATTCATTCACCTCACCTCAAGGCCATAATCACACCACCGACGGTTGCACAGCACTTGGCAAGTCAACAACGGAGTAAAATTAGTTACTGAACTACAACTTGCACGAAGAAGACCCAAACTGAGGACAGCAAATACTACGTAACGTAGCTGGCAAGGGCAATGTCTAACCTAGAGTGACGTAGACGCCAGAGAACTTGTAGGATGTTCTAGACCATTGTCACCGACATGGCCCGGCAAAATCCAGATCTCCATGAAAAAATCTGTTAAAACTGCAGTGGTTGTCCAACCGATGCCATTATCGAAGGCGTTATATGGTCTTAAGATTACTAGCATGCATGTAAGCATAAACACTCTTGAGAGGCAGTCGTGAAATAACTGCGCAATGGGAATCATAACAAAGAGAAGAGCTAAGCTAGAATTAGTCCAGAATCAAAAAACCAAAACCACCGTAAAACCGCAATGGAACAAAATTTGGTGTACATCAAAAATATGCATTTGGGATCTGACTTTTTAAAGATGATCTGCAAGGGAGGAAGAAATCGGTATATCACAGTTTTTACATAGAATAATTATCAAAAGAAGTAGAAAGTCACCGAGGTAGTCCGCAGTAAAGACATCTGATATCGTCGGGACATGAACGAATAGGGTCCGATTTGGGTCTTTTTCAAGGGAACTAAAAAGGACAAAAAAGAAATTATGCAAAAACTGATCCACTGTGGATCACTCTGCGAATAAAGATAGCAAATATTGTTAGAACTTTGAATTCGTTGACCATATGAGATTTTTTTAACTTAGAAATGGAAAAGTTTTTGAAAAGTATTAACTTGGGGAGAACAAGCCGCTTACCGCCAATAAATATAGCCGCAAAGGAAACAACCGGGATCCGTTGAAATACCACACTTGAATCCACGAGACTGAAGGAGGACACAGGGCTCATCCAGCGAGAGCTTTGTGCAGATCTGCTCATGACACAAGGGTTGACAGGGAAGACAACCATCATCTGTCATAGTGTAGGGTCCAAACCCTGACTGATTTTCTAGACTAATCTTTGAGGCCGAGGGGTCAACACCGACATGAATAACTAGGTTCTGAACGAGAAAACATTTAAAAATTGCGAAACCGAGGCACCCAAAAAGCTCTGCACCCACTGTATCTTTCAATACCTTAATCATATATACCACTCCCACATAAAGAGATGCAAAGGTTACATTTACGACCATTTGTATAGATGCTATAAGTTTTCATGCATAAATTTAACGCAAAAAACCGTACGCCAATGTCCCTAACTTATTTGCATCTACAAACTCCAATACAACGAAACAAACCGGATTGAGTTCATCCCATATATGGGAGACGGCCTTATCCGCCGCCTGATATGAAACCTCGATATTTGGCAAAACGACAAGTTCAGGAGAACATTTGGCCTGAGATATAATTTCTTCCCATTTGCATTGCAAATTCAGGACGGCGGTAGTGCTACTGTTCACCGAAATACCATCAAAGGGACCAAAACCGGTGACGACGACTTTTGCTTGACCATCCATATCAGCCGAGAGCTGGAAGCCGGACGGCAGGTGACCTTTATCATAGTGTAAAACAATTAGTACTATTGAAAATATTTACCGTGATATGCAGTTAAGCGTGCCCAAAATATTATAAATAGGATAGCAAAGAGTTGTGGGTGTCAGTAGGAGAAGACCTTTCCCTACAAGTTCACCTAAACTAGTTAACAAAAAATAAAGGTTTAATTAGTTTTATTTATGCCAATACTCAATTACAAACGGAATGCCCCAGCGGCTATCAAAATTTGAATGTGTTTGACAAGATTCCAACCCTATTATGTAAAATCAGCAAGAATACATAATAATGCAAAACTCGATGCAAGTGAAGAAATAAACTCGGAGAAGCCTTAAGGATCAAAGGTATAACTTTGTCCATCAAAAAGGTCGAATATGAACTCAAGTACGGTAAAAAAAATAAATGGTTTCGCTGCTAAGTAGAGACATTCCGGCAGGTAACCTAATGCTTATGCACGCTTACAGAAGTGCTATGCGGGTACTTTTATGTAGGGCAAGACTTGCGGATCTCCTCCTTTCTGTTCCTAGTGCTCTTAAAATAACCAGATTGACTTAATTTCGACGCATTTATTAGAGGGAAGTGGCGAGGGAAGCAAGTACAAAGCTTAGAGGAAGGAGGGGACTGCAATTGACCTCAATCGTGGGAGACGCCAACTCTGTCATCAGATCCGAAGTGTTACTTTGCCACTTCTCTGAAAGGCACGTCAAAACATTATGGGTATTACACTTTTAGGGCTGCCAGCAATATTGTGTGAAAAAAGGTATCGGTAACTCCTTTGGCTGCAACTTAGAAGTTCAATTAGCCAATACAATTTGCTGGCTTTAAAAAGATATTTACATTCAACGCACATAAAAAATGAAGAATTATTCGTATCCTACATCCACCCTCTTAAAAGCCCCTAAATAAATGCTCTGAAAGATTTTTTTGTGCTGCAATAAAGTTTTCAGAGGCAAATTTGGTGTTTAATTGACCACCTGCAACTTTTTAAATCAACTGTCCGTGCCTTTGGCGAATCACTTGAGCCTGCTAGTATGGTATGGGCGTGGTTATTATACCGCGTTGCCTTGTCACTTTTACCCATGCTTCATTTGTTTCGTTAGTATTTTTTTGCTTGTTGCGTCCATGTTTGGGCTATACTGTCTGCGATGTTGTGTCTAAACTGCGTTTTTTCTGTCTGTAGGGTCTCGTAAAAGTTACGAAGAATAAAGCCTATTTCAAGCGTTTCCAGGTCAAGTTTCGTAGGCGCCGTGAGGGCAAGACTGATTACTACGCCCGAAAACGTCTTATTTGGCAGGACAAAAACAAGTATAACACACCTAAGTACAGGTTTGTTGTCCGATTCACGAACAAGGATATTGTGTGTCAGGTAACTTCTGATATCATTTTAATTCTTAAAGATAATATATGCCTGTATGGATGGCGATCGTGTTGTGGCTACCGCTTATTCTCATGAGCTGCCTCGCTATGGTGTGAAAATCGGTCTCACTAACTATTCCGCCGCTTATTGTACGGGTCTTCTCCTGGCCCGCCGCGTTCTCAAGAAGCTAAAGTTGGATGGCTTGTATCAGGGTCAGACTGAGGTTAATGGCGAAAATTATCTTGTTGAGTCCAAAGAGAAACGGGGAGCGTTTAAGTGTTTCTTAGATGTTGGCCTTCGTCGTACTTCCTCCGGCGCGAACATTTTCGGAGCCCTCAAGGTAACAGCTTTTTTTGTATATACGTTATAGGGAGCCGTTGATGGCGGTTTGAATATACCCCACAGCTCGAAACGATTTCCAGGAAATGATCCCGAATCCGGAGAGTATAATGCAGAGGCTCACCGTGCTCGTATATTCGGTCAGCACATTGCCGAATACATGCGTTCATTAAAGGAGGAAAGTGAGGAGGCCTACAGACGCCAGTTTGGTACTTATTTGAAGCTTGGCATTGAGGCGGATGACATAGAACCCATGTACCAGAAAGCTCACGCTGCCATTCGTGAAGATCCTTCGTACACGAAGAAGGAGAGGGCCGAAGTGAAGCATCGGCGTTTCAATAGAAAGAAGTTGACCCTTAAGGCGCGTCGCGAACGCGTACGCCAAAAGAAGGCGCAATTCCTATCTCAACTTCAGAAGGATTTGGCTGTTGTTGGGGCTTAAAGTATATTGATATTAAGCTAGGAAACCGTTTTTTTCTCAGAAACAATCTGTTTGCAGTTCATTCCGCTTTAGGGGTGGGGGGTGGCAGCTTTCGAGTATCTTGCTGTGACGACTTAAGCCTGGTGAGGTGTTCCTCCTCATTGTGAACGTTCTTCCCTTGGGAGTTCGTCATATGGTGGGTTCTGCCGTGATGCTTCACACGGTTTTGCGGGGTTTGGCCGTGAGTTCTTGCATAAACTAGTGCGTTGGTTCGCAGCCGCTCCAAGAAGTGTTGCGCGGTTGAAATTTTTAGATGAGCTATTTTGCCAACTTGTGGTTTCTTTTGCAATCATTGAGTGTTTTTCTGGAGTCGCTGATAGGGCTTAAGGTGTGGAGGGGGTGGAGCATTTTGCAATGCGTGGGATGCTAGAGGCGGTGTGGGGATGTAGTAATGCTTCGGGATTACGCATGATGGGGTGCTCGTGCAGTTGAGTTTTTTGTGGTGGGCTTTATGCCTGTTCGGTGTTTACACAGGGTGGAGTTCGTTTGATAAACGGCAAGATCATATCGGAGTTCACAGGTGTTCGGGGGGTCGTTCTTTGCTTTATCGGTTTTGCGGGGAATGAAGCAACGTGGCGGTACGATTCCGCATGTTCTTAGTGGACTGCAAGATGAATAAGCAATTGGGGTGTGCAATATCCTCTCAAAATGGATCAGGGAGGTTAAAAGCTGAGTAGCTGAAAGTGGCTTTGTGGGGGTGCCCGGTCCAGAGTGCTGCCACTTTAGTGAGGATGGGGATGATGTGTAAGCTCCTGTTCATTTCACAAACAGCCTTTATGCTTTTTTGAAGTAGAGGTATAAGAGTTTACTCCATCACACAAAGCCTTGGCCGGACTTTATGACAGCGAGTATTTTCTGTTAAACTTAGACTAGGTTATCATAAACCCGAATGAGCTTCTTTAGTTTCATGGTCTCGTGGGAAATGCTATTACTAATAAAGTGCCAATAAGCGGCATGTCGTAGGTCGTTTTTGCGAAGGTCATCAGATACTTGTGAAGTATCGACTTCCCGGGAAATGTACCACTTTGATAGATTTTTCAATTCGACGTTTGGCTGCACAGGTACTTTGGTATTTGCAGATTGTACATCCGCTAGGTGAGCTGACCTTCGGGCTATATTAGCAGTCTCTTGACCCCATAATTCTGTGGCTTTCTGCGACTTTAGGGGACACCTACGGCGTTACATTGATAGTAACGTCAAGCGAACCTTATGCCCCTAACAGAGGGGCAAGAATTAACGTCTGCTTTTGGCGTTTTCCCCAATCCCGTATTCTGCAAGAATGCTATTATCGACTGAAGCTGCATCAGTCTCAACTTATTTTGAAAAGTTAACTACAGAGCCGTCTGCGGTACCCGCATAAACACGACAAAAGAGTACTCAAGCATTCCCTCTTCCACGTCTCCACAAGCCGAGTGGAATTCAGGCAGGTGTATGGATGGACAGCATTGAAATCAAAATAAAGTAACAAGGGAAAATAGACGTGAAACCTTATATTCGGAAGACTATTCCATCCAGTCGGTTATTGAGTGGCCACCAGTGCCCTTACGACGCGGAGTATCCTCGTATTCGATCATTATTCGGTCTTGAGAAGCAAAAAGGTATCTCATTACCCTTTTATCAATACAATTCTTAAAGAGGACGAAAATCCAGACGCTATAAACTCGTGGCGATCTATCGGTGAAGCTGAGTCTAAAAGCATTCACAAAGGCATGCAAATTCAGTGGTTCGTAGGTAGTTTTTTAATATAGCAAAGTACATTTTGGTAAGTAGCATGAAAGACTGACCAGTAGGAATGTTGGGAACAACGCTTAAAAATGGAAAGGGGTCATTTAATTTTTCTATGGTCTGGTTAATTCCGGCAATTAAAGGTGCACAGATTACTATAATACGATAGTGGTTTATCCTTTGGTTCTGGTGAGGCTCGACTTTTGTACTTTGAATTAGCCCCCTTGTACCTCGCTGGGTGGGCTGACCTTTTGGGCCATGCCAATAGCCCAGACACCTTCTCTGTGCTAAACATATGCATTCTGCCCGAGTATTGTGTCTTTTTTCGTCTTCAGGGAGTCTCAGGACGCTACATTACACTACCACTAAGTGGCTTAACCCGTAGTCCCTATCAGTATCCGCTCAGCACTCCCCTGGTTAGTAATATATTTTCTGTTACACTATCTTGGCTTCCTACGGCTTCAGAGAGGACTCAAAGTGCTACAATAGTTCTACAGGACAGTCAAGGGGACTCAGCGACCCATTGAAGGCTTTATAATCATTGACGACCAATTAGAGCTACTGTTGTAATCAAACCACCACGTATTATTATCCTTAAATCAATCGTAGTAGAAGAGTAGCTGGAAATGTGCATTAAAACTGATCAGGGAACCAACATGGCGGCAAAATGGTAAAGTTATTACAAGTTTGTAGTATTTTATCGTAGTAAGTTCTGATGTGTTAACAAAAAATTTCAACAGCAGGGACTATTCAACTTTTACCGAGAAGAATATTTGTTTGCCGATTCGGTAGCAGATTGCCAGAAAGGCCCTGCATAATGCTGACTCCCCTAACGTATCCAAAAAATCAAAACATAAGCAGAGGTAAAATTAATTTTTTCAGTATTAAGTAAGACAGCGAAAGTTAAAGCAAATGAATGTTAGGTGTTTTATTTCGTTTGAATGTGGTAGTATACTCGTACCTCACGGCGATAAGTGCGCACTTTTTCGAAATGCTTATAGTCTTCATAGTGCTGCCTGTCATCGGGATATGCTATTTTGTGCCCATATTCTGTGCGATATTTCCGAAGGCCGCCATTCCACTTATATACTTGCACTATCGTAAGTATCGATCCCAATTAAAGTCCTTAATGGGTCATATGATCGCATTATTGCATTTTAAAACCACAACGCGTAGGTTTAGCATTGTGGTGTATATATGGCGAATTTTTTTCTAACATTTTATGCTCTGTACAGTATAGCTTAATAAAAATTTGCTGAAGTTTTATAAAAGCTTCGTAACTGCTTTGTTACATAGTGTTTTGACTCAATTTGTAGTGCAGATCTCTCGAAACCAAAATTTCAGCGACTTCTCTTCGTTTGGAGTTTTGAGTGATGCTGCATCTGATTTTTTTATTCAATCAGACTTTGATGGAACACTTCTTGGAACATGGCAAGTTTGACCAAAATTTTTGATTTTTTGGTAATATAAGGCGTACACTCCCAAGAAACATATTTGAAGAAAAATATTTGCTTCTTACTATAGTCTGCACACGGTTGATTCTTTTTTAAATTAAGCAACTTGAATGAATGAACTCATTTGTCTTTGTAGGCATATTCGACCCAATGCAACAGATGATTTTGTTGGGAAGAGATACGGTGCAGTCAAAGCGGGTGATATCAAAGACAGAGCCCCTATTTTCTTATTTCTCCACGGCATGGCATTTAATAGGGCTTATCCGCACCGAGTTGAAGTATACAAACTCTTATCTCGCCTCGGATATCATGTCATGGCTATTGATTATAGGGGTCGGTTGCTGACCTTTTTTTCAATCATTTTATTCTCGATAGCTCCAACCACTTTAATTTTTTCTAGTTTTTGAAAAGTTAATACAATAAATGCGTCTCAATATTTGTGGTAGGGGAGCATTTTGACAAAAAATTAACATGGAATTACGTGGATTTGTTTGTTTAGTTATGTATAATTCTGCTAGAGAGGCCTTAACAAAATACTCCATATGCAAGATGTTGAATTATTTGTAGAGCAGTAAAACATAGTAATAAGTACTGTTTAGTAGGGTTTTGTCGGCCCGATTATTACAAATACAGTCTTTTCTAAGTGCTTTAACGAGTTTTAATGGAAAAAATGTATTAAATGGCTACTTACACCTCCTACTTATTTCAAAACTCGGGATAGTTGGAGTCTTGATTTACCAAAACTGCCTATATCAAGATAGATAATATTGGAAGTAAATGACTTAAACCATGTTGATTATTGGCATCGTCAATTTTGTTTTGCGCTTCTTGACGGTGTGGTTGCATCTTGAGTGCTTTTCTCACACTTGTTATAAACTCTAGATTTGTTTTGACTTAAGGCGTCTTCTATACGTATGCACAAAAACGACTTCTGGTGATACAGGTTTTGGAAACTCAGGTGGTTCGCCACAGGGTGAAGCAGACATTGTCGCAGACGCTATCTCCCTCCTGCGCTACGCCCGTAGTGTGGCACCTTACTCGCCCGTCTTTGTCTGGGGCAGCTCTCTTGGAACTGGGTAAGCCTGTCTTCCTTGCGTGTTAAAGTTTTTTCCATTTGCCTCGATGAGAATGGTTATCACGCACCCACACTCGAACTCAATGAGTAACTCGTAAATAACCCATTGAAGAGAATGAGTATTGACTATATCACTTAAATGTCACATAGATTAAGAAGTGTTTGAAAATTAGATCCTTTTTTAGATTTGCTATAAAGACCATGGCTTATATGACAAAACAGAATGTTTTGTTTAAAAATTAAAAATTTTAGGGTGTAATAAGGAATAAGTTTGTTTAATAGCTTATTGGCTAATGGACCTTTGTAGTAAAACGAAGAGCACAAACTTAAATAAGGAAAATAAATCTTGTGACATTTATAACAGAAGCATATGAAAGGTTAGTGATCCAATATATCAGACTACTCACACTATTGTTCACTCAGAGTAAGGATGAATAGCACATTAAATTCGAAGTAATTATGTTACAGAAAGTGTTACTTAATAGACAATAGAGAACGCAGTGCTGCTGCTTCGACCAATGCACTTGAAAATGCAAGAACATGGGTTTCTGCATTACAATGCAAAACATGTGTGGTTGAAGCAGCTAAAGTATTCATATTAAGATTTCAGTAATCTGATTTAATAGAACCAAAAGCGCCAAGTTTTTCTACGTATGAACAGTGAAGAGACGCAAATCCCTGAATGTGTCTTTTACGCTGGTGGAGGGAATTACAGGCAGTAGCAGTTGATGGAATCTTATTATATATATATATATGTATCTTTTTCACAAGTTCTAATTTAATCATGACAAAACTTTTGGGATGAATACTTAAGGTCCATTTGTAAGAGTGAAACCAAAAAATTTACGGTTGCCAGTAATTGTGACCACAGATGAAGGAGTTACGAACTGATGCTACTTTTAAAATCAAGGATATCAGAGTGAGTGTACCCACGGACATATCATATATTATTGGACCAAATTAATGTGCACTAATTTGTTTTCTTGAAATGGCTTAGCAAGTATGTAACTTAATTTCAATTTTATGTTCACAAGGAATGACTCATCCTATGCTTTTAATTTCAACCCAAGTGTCCATTTCCCATTTTAAATACACTATCCACTAAAAGACTAATACTTCCTAAAATCTGTTATTGAAAAGGATGTCCATAAACGTTAAAATGATGCTGACACCGCTTTGTATAAATTCGGGTATTTTTATGCAAGAGACGTAGAACTGGTCGCAAACTACGCAATTTAGTGAATGTGATGTGTGCAGTTCTTGTAGCAGGTATTACAATATTTTTAAGTTGATTAAGTGAAAACGACAGTTTGACGCATGCACATTGTTGGTAAGACACTTATAATAGGTTGCTCCATACTGGATATCGAACAAGTTATTTTTGCGTCACAGTTGGCCATGTTTGTATATTTTGAGGCTCCAATCCAAGTAACGCCTAAGTGCTTTAAACAACTTTTTTAAAATGATGCTTAATCCGAAGATCTTTCAAAGACATGTTTTTCAATAAGTTTTTGTAGGAGAATCCTCTACCAGTGAAAGCTTTCGCATTAACGCATTCAGTGCCTGCTGTTGAAAGGTTTGTATAAGCGATACCGGTGTGCAGTTGTGGTGCAGTTTTCTAAGCAGCCTAGAAATTAGGTTTTTGTCTGCCTAATGATCCTACTACTCTGAACTGTCTATTTGAAGCACAGGCTTCAAATGGAGGAAAGTTTTAAATGAAAACGTGAATATGTAATTATTGTGTAAGATTGTCAAGTTTCTATGACATTATTGATGTTAATTCTCACTAATATTTATAACTTTAATTTACATCGTTTAATAAACTGAAGATCGGTAATTTAATAGGTAGATTTGGACGTGGAAGGGGAAATTTGACGCTGAGGATTCTTAAGAGCTAAAAATCGCATAGCTGCGAGCCCAAGTCCTTGCCCACGTATTAAATACACTGAGCGAGGACTTGCCTTTCTTACTTATTTTTATTAAAACCCAGAGAAGCATACCACTACTAAATAAATGACTCAAAATACATACCAGCCTAATTAGTCGCGATTACAAAAAGAATAAAGCCTCTAAATGAATATTTTTCAAAATTGCGTTGATAAATAAAACAGCCCTTCTGACTTTTCCTGCTCTACGAATTTGATCGCAGTCCTCTCAGAAAGTGTGCTCCTTAGACTATACGTAGATTAAGTAGCCTGGTAGTTATCATTATTTAAGTTAAGGTGAAGTGAACGCGTGCCATGGCCAGCCAGAATGTTAATAAAACAGAAGTAGAAGATTATAAAGTACAACTTTCCGGTAATATTTTGCCCTTAAATGGACAAATTTAGTTCCTTTGATTTTATTTTTTATGACACATACTTACGGATACAAAGCGGGGAGTGTAAAATCATCATTAAAGTCTATAGTTGAGCCTTTAATTTAATCATTGAAAATAAATTTTAACGAGAGGCTAATCCCTTTCCAATCTTTGAACATCCTTTGGAGACAGATGGTTGAATATTAACCCTTCAATAAATAATGCAATAAAAAGTAGAATTGGGGGACATCAATTAGCTTTTTTTCATCTAAATTTCTTACATTAATTAAAAGATGGCTTACCGCTAAGCGTAGGTACTTATGGGAACGAAACACATGCGTCTCTTTTAATGATTAATGAGGGCAGCAGGATGGGTAAGACAAAGCAACTTCATAATTAAAGGTGGGTAGAAAATGGCGTAAGTCTTTTAACCTCAGGGATTGCCTGCCTATAGATTAACGATGACAGGGTGTTGGCTTAAAAGAGAGAGGGTACTCAAAGCTATTCAAAATCGGCTTTGCCTTATACCATAAATGGCGGTCACCACACCAGCGAAAAACAATCATATAAGGATTCTGAAATGCTCATCTCAGAGAGAGGCGTGACTGCTATAGATAGCCACCTGTGGCAATCAACGACGTACTCTGGATTCCAGAACACCGGACTGAATATTAGGTTATGCTTAAAATTTCCGTCGTTCACCTTTAGTGAGTAGATCCTAAATCCCATCTAGGCTTCAGTAATTTGGGAGTGTACAGAATCTTGTGCGGTCTGATTTACACCAACTTTGCGCAATTAAAATCCAACTAAAACAAAGCCAAATTGGAGTATTTTAATGCTTTCCATACCGGTACAATACCCTGTTATCCTTGTTGGCGTCTCGATAACAAGGTGATAATAGTGTTTTTAAGAAATGAAACGCTTCATCACAAGAGCACTTGACGATATAAAACTGTAAAAGATGATCCGCCGTATATTCTTGCTTTTCTCGGAAACTAACTTTTATGCCAGGCTCATGGCAAACCTTAAAAAGCAGAAATTCATACAAAACTACATATTTGCTCAATTTTCACAGCTAAATTTCAAACAGTCTGATCTACATTGCAAGAGTTCATACATTTTTCTTAGATTCTTGGTAAAATAGTCAAATTATTAAAAAGTAGAACCATTTACGGTCCTCTGACGCATTTTATCTATCGAACAACCTTGCAGATGCCCTCTTCACTTTTGTTTCAACGTTGAGAACCTGTCCTTGCTGGCATCTGTTGCTTCAAATGATATAGCTGAATGCTTCATCAATATTTTATGCAATAAATGTTAGATAGGGACCTAATAGGAACTCAAATATCATTGAAGTAAATGTAATTAATCCATATTTACTTCAATCACTCTGAGAGCAATCATGTTAACTCAAACTCATAATAAAAGGGAAGTTATTTTGCTGATAATTGACAGATCCAGTACAATCATGTGATGCATTTAGGCGAAAGAGTAAGACTAGTTGCTAGTCAGTAAAACTGATCATTATTTTTGGGGCATTGGTAGGTTTACATTAATGGAATTTATCGCCAGGCATGGTGTTTTGTCTTAAATTAACGCCCTTACTAAAAATTTTTGAAATTTTTCCGTGGAAATTGATAGCTGTTTTGTTTTGAATAAAATAAATTTTGGCAAACAATACGAATGCGAAAAGTAAAAATGTCCTTATCTAAAGACGAGAATTTTCAAACCCGTCAAAAATCAGTATCTTTAACCCCTATCACTTATTGGACCGAGAAACGATATTTCAGCAGAAGAAGTTGTTATAGATAATAGAGCTCGAAATAATTGTCTTTACTTTTAAGGATTGCAGGATCGATGGTGAGGGTAATCAACGAGACAGGTAGTGTTCGTCCACCGGAGGGAATTGTGCTGGATGCGCCCTTTACCAACATGCTGGCTGCTGCATACCACTCACCACAGGGCAAGGTAAGCTTGCCCCACTCCCTTTGCAACGGCAATATTTTCACTGTTGCATCGCAGTTCGCTCATCCTTCAGGGTTGGAATGTCTTAGGAGCCTCACACCGAACAATTTACAGCGGTCGGTAAAAGGATAAGTACTGTAGAAAACCTCCTCAGATGTTTCATACTTATGAATATTCTGGATACACTAAACAGTGAACTTAGCGCCTTGGCTTTAGCACAGCTTGGGACGTTGATATACAGAACCCATCAGTCAAGAGGGGGATAAGCAATGAGTGGCATGACACTCTTTGACGTAAACAGCCAAAAAATTGCAGTTTTTGTGAAATGGTCCTACATGCACACGCAATCTGGTCATTTCTTCTAATGCGTAATCGGGACTGAATATTTAAAGTATGGAGAAATGCCTCTCGGTTGGTTATTATTGACGGGTCTATTTATTTATCTCACCAAAGATAACGTTTACATCACTAACCGTAGCTACATTAAGATTAATTAGGCTCATTTTAGTAAAGTTAGCTGTCCATGACATGCTATGATCTAACGTGAAGATTTGCAGGATCTTTAAAGTCCTCAAAACATTAGAATGTCTTTTCCGAACAGTATTTTTAAGCAACAAGTGATACCTTGCGGCATTAACTGGGAATGCTCTGGAGCTGCCGATTCCTACTAATGGTCATTTGCCCAATCGAAACTTTTTAAAACAGATAAACTGCTGGAAAAGTAATAAACCACATTAAATAATCAGATTTTGTGGCGTAGTAATTATTTGCACTTGTCATCTTAGGACCGGAGCATGTACAGTTACAAATAATACTTGATTATTGCGTTTTTTTGGGATCTTTGGATGACTTCTGGATGGCTTCCAATGATTTTACCAGGAAATGGAGCTGAACTTCAAAAAGGTTTCCAATTTTAGATCATTCAAAGTATGGGAATACTTAAGTTCTTCCCATGTGTGCTTACAAAATACTCCAACGCCTATTAGGAAATTACTGCCAGTGGTTAGTTAATGCAAGGAATTCATAGTCTGTGGTCTAACTCTTAGAAAAAGATGCCTGGAATTAATTTGCTTACTCAAAAACTGTATGTCAAATTACGAATAATGTAGGGCATTTGAACAATTCCAATAGAAAGATCGTTTACTGTTTAATAAAATGCTCACTGAACAGTAAAGCGAACCAATGTGTGGCACACATTTACCGCGGTTTACTTTGGCATATAACATCTATTACCTCCAGCCCTTAGTCACAGTAGTCGGATTTGGTCTACCCAGCCAAAGCCTATCTGGGAGGATTTCCTCTCCCCACATATGCTACTGGCAATTGAGTGGACTCTGCGATTAACGTACTTCAAAACATTTTTCAGTTGGTTGGCAACACCTATGCAACATATTTCAATTTGCTTGTTTTAGAATATTAAATTGATGTATCGGAAGTAGCCTATTAAAGCAAAACCCTCTTCTCAATGGAATTGCTTATCATAAAAGCAAAACTTTTGATTGTTCCCGATTCTTTATACCTGTAAAGCACATTTAAAGCTGGCGTTGAACTGATGTAGTGAATTTATGGCCACTTTCTGGTTTGTATAGCTATGTACAAAAGGTATCCATGGAACAATAAATTTAACATTAAAGAATCGTTGGAGGGAAATATTTCAAAGTGAATCTGGCTGGATGCATTTTTCATTTCCTTTTGTCTAAGAATGGCATGCATTGTAATATTCAAGCGTATATTTGACATTTTGACTAATTTGAATTGTGAAACTACGGAATTGCTGGGAAGGAAGTAAGGGTGGTCTAAATATTAGTGCCTTTAGTACTACCAAATTTTCCTCTATCAGTGCGTTATGTACATCCTACAGAAACATAAAATTTGCGCCACACCACGTGCCAATTAAATAGATCCTACTTCATTAATCAGAAATGTGATTACAGTGGGTTTCTTTTTTTAGGCCATGAGAGTTGTTGTGGCTCTGAGGCATCTTCTAAAGCATATCTTCGACTCCTTGAATATTGCCTACGACTCCGAAACAAAGTGAGTCGATCACCTTAACGTTAGAGCAACCGAAATGATGTCTTTCATTTTTTAACAAAGCCGTATTTTCACTCTAATGAATTGCCCTTTAGACCACGATATTACAGCTAACTGATATAAAAGTCAGTGGCTCACTCCATCTTTCTGACAGAGCTAATGAAGTACTTATGGACAACCATAAAATTGTGGTATTAAGTCCTTATCATGTGACCTAAAAATTACTTGCATTGAAGAGTGTAGGCTTGGCAACGTAGGTAATCAAACTCAATCGACTGCAGTCTTTCTGTCGAATCCTGAGAGAAAATAAATGATGGTGCGAAGTTGAATTTTGAAAACAACACTTTCCATCGAAAGACATCCCAAATTTTACAATCGTCTTATTGAGGATATAGCATTATTGTGGCTGTTGAAAGTGGGAGTGTTACTTATTAGATAATCCCACTTTTAAACTTGTATTTGATTTGGTTTTTTAAAGATATTGGCGGCACGACTTCTTTTAAAACACTGACGGTTAAACAGAACCAGACTTATTCTGATTGGGTTTGAATTTTGACCTAAATAAACGCTTCACAGGTTAAGGTGTGTTAATTGTGAATATTTTAACGGTTTATACTGGAAATGATGATTATAAACCTCAACTTTTCCTCACAGAGATCCTATTTGCATTCCAGACCTACTAATGCTCTGCCTACCAAATGCACAAAATTAGCATTCTTTGCTAATCGACTAACAGTAGGTACAAAAGCATTTCATGATGAGAAGTTATGGTACTGTAAAGTGGCGCCATTTTTTCACTTGACAGGATTGCATCAGAGTTCAAAACACTCAGGCTAGAAGGAATCAGCCACTTTGGGTGACTTTTTCTTCCAATTAAGTTATGCTGTAGTTAATATGCGACTATCCAATGCGTCGATACATAGGTCCTGCTACTACCAAAAAAGAATAACCAATTAAGTGCTTTAATCCAAATAGATTCTGCCATGTGAATTGCCCCAGAGAAATAAATCATGCCTACTTTCTTTTAAGCTTCCAACTAGCGAAATGCCCCATTCTCATTCTACATTCCGCTGACGATGGGGTTGTACCCATTCAACTTGGTCACACGGTATGTTTTTTGCATCATGCGGATCATTCTACTCATCAGAAGGATCTTTGCTTTGTCTAATAATCTTCTGACCTTTATTAGTTTGATGAAGTCATAATTTCTTAGTTTAGTGGAGATACTCTTTATACGCACGTGAAATGCAAAGGCATTGATATTCACCTTAGGTGGTAGAAGAAAACAGCAAATGTGTCTCTAAACGATTCTGTGAACGTATCTCTGTAATTAATTGTCTATCTTCTTTCCGTAGTATTGTTTTTTGATCTGCTAGTAACTTAATAAATTCATAAAATTTATGAATGAATGCAGAGGAGAATTATGTTCCAACTTCAATTTTTAAGGTTTGCAAATAAACACAGCCGACTTCAACATTCGCCTTTTTGAGTGCAAATGAGGCAATAATAGCAAATAATGCACTTTCTTACGTAACTTAACTATCTAGAAGCCTAGAGCTATTCATATTGAATGACATTTTGCGGACGAAAGAAACAAATAAAGTGATAAAATTTTATTTTGTTTTATGAAAGCGAATTGCACCAAACAGTGATAATTGTAAGAAACAGTTTACATTATTGTTATCATCACAAATGGCAACAGGAGATCAGGGCCAATGCTACTTTAATCTCATTTGAAACTTAGCTGTCCAACGTTGACATTTGGTGACAGAAAACCCGATGCAACATTAGCGTTCGCAATGGATTCAAAATAGCATGTTTTCATATGGTGTACGTCAATCATCACAACATGCCAAAAAGGTGAGAATACATGTACGCCCAGATTTTGCTAACTAGTAGTGTGAGAGAATGCAGTTTGGAGACTAGGCCAATTGAAAATACTTAAATGATGATCTCACCCTCCATTAACACAATTGGCAGACCTGTGGGTGTAAATAAACACTTTGCCCCTAACACTTATTTACTGAGAATCGTAAAATTTGAAAATTTATGATAAGAAATAGTCATTGAAACAGCAGCCCCTTCTAGTGACTTTGATGGGGTCTTGTATGCATAGAAAGAAAAGTTAACTGGAATGAGCTTGATGATAGTCAGGGCGACCTTTTTGCGCTCTGCGAGGTCAGTAAGGCGAGATTGATTTTCCTGGCGTTAAACACTCTTAGCGGGCTGCACCTTCAGTTTACAACAAACAAGTTTCATTATCACAGGTGTATGACCCTGTTTTGCACTTCTCTTGCCCACAAATATGCCATTTTCTGTTAAGCGATATATATACTTTAATGAAAATGGATTTTATGTAGCCATGATTAGTCTAAGATCGCCGACGTTTCGATTTTAATCCTGTTATATGGGTTTTAAGATCTACAAAACACTGAAGAAGGCCAAAATTGATGTAACATTCAAGAACTTAGGATTCCAAGGCTTCGGCCACGATAGGAACCATGAACATCCTGGTATTCCGCGTCTGATTCGGTAAGTACAAATGGGCAGGTATTTGGACAATCATAAGATGAAAATGAGGTGTGAATTTAATGCGAAACTAGAAGTGTTTGTCAAATGAGTTAGCACGATTGCGCAAATATAAACAATAAATTATGAGCATGAACGTTCGTCAATATAAAGAAACATAAACCATACTCTTTGGTATATTATCTCATACAATATCAAGCATTCAAGTAAAGCTTTGCAGAGTCTTTAACAAATTTATATGCTACGTAGTGATAAAAATGTTTTGCAATGGCAATGGAGTTCGGTAGATAACTATTGAATGAGTCACTTAAACATCATATTTGAATCGATTCACTGAAAACTATTTGCATCTCTTATTCATCTTCACCTTTTGGTATATTTTCCCATGTTCGGGACGTTGGTACAAGCTTGACCGACATCGTAACGACACTTTTCTAGATTTTGTCGCCCACTGCCAATGGTAGTTGATTTGATCACTTATCATCTTTTGCGAACACTGTAAACACCTGTCTGATTGTTGGCTGACTAAAATTCCAACAAAATATTGCTTCCTACTTCGCATTGCTTAAAAAATTGCGGCTCTGCCAACCCCCCTGCAGTAGTAATTGATGAACCACTTTTTTGGGATCCGTTGCCTTTATCATACACAAAAATCCTTGTGAGCCCTAATGGACCTTACAAAAGTGATCCTCAACCTGTTTTGAAGGCGAAAAGTGGGTTGTACATTGAGCTATACGTGGCTGGATTTAAAATTAAGCAAACAAGTCCATGCACTTACCTTAAGCAGAATCATTTCCTTTAGTTTTAAAGTGAAGGATAGTGCACATTGGAGCATTATGAAGTCAGGGCTGTATGGAACAAAATTAAGGCCTAATTTGAAAAAAAAAACATATCCCAAAATTGAGCAGCTCACGCATGTTTGGTTTTAATTAAGGTACGAAAGAATAATGTGCAATTTATTTCACCAATTAAACTTAAATCACTAAATAAACCAATTTGAAGGGGTTTTAAAATCCAAAAAACAATGTTCTATGGTTCCTTTCATACATGGAGGAAGTGGGAAGGAATAGTGTTTGAACTGAATGGATTTCTTGGATGAGGCGACTGTCTCTTTGACCTAATTAGCCTGTCTTTTCATTTGCCTTGCAGTGACTTTGTCAACCGTGCGATTTCAATGCCCAAGTGAAAGGCTGTTGCGATTCTACGAAACTCGTTTATGCGCCATTTATCCCATTCTTTCCTCTACCAGCGTTGCATCAAAGTGTGTTTGCTAAAGCATTCGGTCGAAGAGAAGACGAATGTACTAAATCAACCATATTTTATATCAAATGAAGGTTTTAGGAGGCGTGTTTTTGGCTCTTGCATTATTTGGGGAGGGAAAGCAGTTGATTCCAAAATTCACCTATTGTTAAATCGGATGGGAGCTGATTAAAGAACGACCACATTTCCTTAAGAGGAGATAAAGATTATTTAAAAAGGTATCTTAAGCGTCTGCTTTGCTTTAAAGGCTCTGCGAAGTACCGGCGCATCAGTCCAAACTAAGTTAACTTGATCACTCGCTTTTTCATCCGAGTATGTCACACTTCAGAGCAATTTTGAAAGCGCGTGCATGCTTTTTATGGTTAATTACCTATCCTAGTAGAACATTTTTTGATTGTGGCGGGGCATGTTTAGGGGGTTGAGGTCTCCCAGGTGCGATTTAAGAGAAATAAACTATTAAGGGGGGGGGAAGTTTTTTGTGGAAAGGAGTGTGACAGTTTGGGGTATGCTGGGCTTATCTTACAGAAAAAAAACAAAATCTGACTTAAACTGCAGAATATTTATTACTTTTTACAGAAACGGCACGTGCAGACATCCGTTCTAATAGTTGATGTAATCTATGGAGCTTATGTAAAATTTTCCCAGAAATAATGTTGATAATATCGGTAACTGTCCATTGTACCAGATTGTAGCCAAATCGAATGGTCGATATATGCTTCCAAAATTCAAATCGAAACGGATTCAATCTTTTGGTGGTCAACTAGGTCACTAAATACTTGGAAGTTTACCAATGCCAGCTAACGCTATTACAATGCACTGTTTGAAATGAGTTTTGAATTATAGAAGGGGAAAGCTCTGCATTCCTGTCTGAGTTTCAATAGCTGTCACCATGGCAATTTTGCAGTTTATGCCAATCACGTAGGACAGAATATGAAGTTTACTTGCACCACAATATGACGCAAAGCACTGCTAACTTTGTAATGTTTTGACGTGGTGACGCACCGTTGACAATTGCACGAGCCAAAGAATGAGGGTCATTGGGTGATTCATACTTCATTAAAATTTGGATGTTAATGATCTAATGGCTTTTAAACTCGTATTTGTCAAAACAAATGATCTGAAACCCAAATAAAAGATTTCCAAAGGTTTAAATGGACTATAATTGAAGCGTAAATGAATGCCGATGACTGTGTTTTCATATCTGTAAGTTTAGTCTTGAGGTTAGTGCGTTAGAGCCACTCCCAAGCCAAGTGGAAGGGCTATCTGCACACTGCACGCTAAAAGTGCCCATTTTAGGTACTCCGGTTGACAGATCGCATAAATAAAGGGCAAATGAGCTTGACATCCACGTCCATTTTCTGTGAGCATACATTTAAAATAGGAAAGAAACTCACTTCTGCATTGCTCAGTATATTAAAATAAGAGCACATAAAAAGTAAAGAGACGCCCATAGTTAACTGCTCGACTTTAAATACCAGCACAAAGTTTACTGAAATTTTAGTCCGTTCTGGGCCTTTACTGCGTACTTGCCAAAACGCAAGCCTTAATTCCAGAATCACAAATGGAGCGGAGTGAACTGTTTGGATGGTTATTTAGCTTATTGCGGTCAAGAATCTAGTACAGTATCTGACAACCTTTCTAGAGAGAGTTGATAAAGAAATAAAGAAATCGATATGCCAGTCATTCGAAAAGTTTATTCAGAAAGAGTGAGAGACATTTAAAACTTCCTATGGAAAAGGTAAATTGCAGTTAAATGACAGAAGGGCTGCACCAACCAGGTACTCTTGATCTTCGTCTTCAGCGCTTCTGTGCATCAATATGACGAATGTAAAAACTATCATTATCCTTTTAAATATATTTAGGAAAATGCATAGAGATTGGTTTTACACCAGGAGTATGCTGGTGAAGGCATCTATTGGCAATTCCGCTGTTTTTACTGACTGTTAAATACGGGAAGCAAGATCCACGAATAAACACAATCTTGATCTCGTAAAAGTGTGCTTCTTTCAAGGTTATCATTGTCTGTTGAGCTCACCTACTAGCATGCTTGAGCATTATGCATGTGCAGCCCCACAAATGTTCAAAAAGGGAGATAGTCAACTGTTTTTACTTAAATAATTTAAGTAGCTATTGTGGCGAAGTCAGTGATAAAATGTGAAGCACAGTAGTCAACTAAAAGCATACAATAACTGCTAAGTTTAATCGACTAGGACTAGGTTTAAAGTAGTCCATAGAAGTAAGGACGATCCACTCTAAAGAAGTTCAAATGGATGCACTATTTTACAGCCATAGAAACGTCCCCAATTGCCACGGTACTGCATCTTACAGGTGACGGCATTATTGAAGTAGTTGCTTTCAGGAACCAAGTAATGCGGGTTGTAGGTAACCTGTGGAGAAAATGATAAAATTCAATTGCATATGACTGTAATTTGGCGTGTGCAAATGGTGCTCGGACCCCTTGTAAACAAAAAAGAAAACAAATGCAACGCTCAATATGCATTAATAATAGCTAGTTCAACTCACAACATTTTCTATTTTAAGCTAGTAATCAAACGCACTTCGTTGCACAGTATTCATTCTAGCAAGTCATGGCTATTGATACAGATGAAACTTCTCAGGTTGTAATTGTGAATAAAAAATGAGAATTTCGTTATTCACTTATGCTAAGCCGTGTTCTTCTTTGATGATCTATCAATTGCTTTTATTTGTTAGGTTAGAGAGGATTTAATTATATCACCTGGTAAGTGTAATCACCGACTGGAAGATCGGTGATATCAACCCATTGGCAATCGTAGTTGAAGAAGTACTCGTCCTGACATCCTGGACTAATACCTAGTGCATAAATACATTCATTTAAGTACATTTTATTTTTGTTCTATCCCAAGTAGGTCTAAAAATCATTGCATTAATTCAATTCAAATTTAATTTAATCTGTTTGCTCATCAATCTATTCTCAGCGAAGGAAAATTTAATAGCTAAAATTTTGTTTTAACAGTACATAGATTTGTAAGCATTAAATCAGCCTCTACTTCTAGATTAAATTGGTGCAAAATTTCGTAGCTGACGAATTTGCTTGCTTGGTTCTAAATTTAGGATCTTAACCACTCGCAAATTCGAATGCCTTAACGTGTGTGCATATGCAAACACTTCATTTACACACCCACCTTGCTCCCCCTTAATATCCATTACGTTACTGCAGAAGAAATGCTTCGTGACGTTTTTGTCGCAGTGGTTGTCCTCCAGACAGAAGCTCGCCTTGTGCCCGTAGGAGACGAGACGTTCCATTATGTCAATAACCTCGTAACTACCAAACACTTTCATGCTGTGGTAGTGCCTAATGGGGCAAAGAAAACGATCGTCTTTTCATAACATTCAAATTGGCGAATGTTTAGAATAACGTGCGGAATGCATTTCCGTCTAAATAAGTTAATTCCCATACCTAATGCAAAAGATTGATAAGGAGATTAGTCAGACGCTCGTTCTTAGATTCAAATTATAAATGTTCTTGCGGAATTGTGTACTTAGATTTTGATGCCTATTTCACGTAAATGTGATGTCAGATTTTGGCTCCCATTTTTGTATCAGAAAGATACAAATAAGTTCGTCCAGCTGCTTCACGTGCAAACCAGCATTTAAATAAGTTAAATTACGTATAAACGTGAACAGCATTAGCAGAAATTGTTTTACTCCTCCAGTGAATATCTTATGGCTTTCTTGCAGGATACTTGCGTCTTGAATTGCCATCCAAAAGTCCACTGTGGCATGGCGTTGGTTGTTTTCCGTAGAAATAAGCCAATTTTTCTAACAATTTGGGAACTGAATGACAGGATATATGCCTGTGGGTTCACTAGGTATTTGCGGTATTATTTTAACGCAGTACTGAAAACTGATGGAAAACGGGGATGCATTACTGTGTAATCACGTTTATTTTGAGAGGCAAACAGCCTTGAATGCGTACGGTTCAAATAAAATATTGCAATTTCATGCATCACCTACTATACCACATTTCTTCGGCCAGAAGTTGCATTTTATAGACAAAACATATCAATTACTTTTTGCTCTAGGATCGCAAGCTTGTCAACTTTTAGAATAAATTCTTAAATTTACCCAAAGCATGACCGAATGAATGAGTAGTAGTACGGAGATAGAAAAATTAATATTTATGATTGATGTAGAGTGAATAGATTATTCAGGCCTAGTGGATTTGTCCAAGAGGCAATGGAGATAGAAAAATGACTTACGCATGGCACGGGTGCCATTCCCAGTGTTCGGGTATGAGGGCGGGCAGAAAAGGCGCCGTCCCAACGTTCTTTGTGATCGAAGAAAAGCGAATCAGAGTTCGTGCATCCCAATAGTATCGCCCTTTTATGGTGAAATGAAATAGTTACATCCTAACCATTCAAGGACCAATAATGCCATTTCGGTCAATTCAAGGCCAATCCAGTCGTATGCCAGAAGATTAAGCAATTTAGTAATATTGTTTGCTTAAGGGAAATAAGTACAATCGAAGGTTCAAAAGGTGACCAAATCTGTAAGAGGTATGCGTGTTTCCTTTACCCATTTAAAAGTTATTGACTTCAGCCTATTTACGTGGCTGCGTTTCAGGTTATCTGCTAGCTCATCCCATTGTTTAGAAATCTAGCTAGTCCTAATAAAGGGGATCTATTTTGCTTGAATTTTACCGAGACTTACCGGGATTGTTGGCGATGTAGGTGTAGACACTGTCTGGGAAGCAGTGCTCTTCAAGTGCACACTGCAAATGCCACAGTCGAAGTCTTTGAATGTGCACTGAATTCTCCAGTTGCTCAATGTCCGATGTGAGATCCGGTAACTCTGAAGAGGTGAGTTAACAGAGTTAAAAAACAATAAGGTTTGCTGCCTCTTCCCCAGGCACTCTGTCAACTGAAGCTCAAATCGACTGTCAAGGTTAAGGGTGTGTAGGTGAGCGATTTGATTTACCATCGGTTGGAAAAGCGTTAAATTTACCCGCTTAATAAGACAACTTTTTTCTTCTATTCGCCAATGCACACTAGAAATCCACTATTTAGCTATTCTTTTCCCCATTGCCCACGAACCAAATTAGTCAAAAAAGCTTTTAATTCAAGCATAGATTTTCAAATTTTATTGATCCTAATTATACAGGAAGCTTATTCCATCCATCTATAACTGATCTCAAAACATTCCTCTCCACTGTTAATCAAAATGATTGGGTGAGACAGCAGTATCTACAAGAAATCGTTAACTGGTGGCTATGACCCCTTACTGTCTTGACAGGCGACGGCAACTGCTTTTGTTGATTTGCATTTGACACCGTTCGGGTCCACGTAGTGTTTGCACTGGTCAAGACTGGTCTCGTTGCCAAAGCAATGTCCAATAATGGCCACATGCTTCATTGCAGGAAAGACATCACTCGCCAAAGGGATCTGGAAGGGAGCATTTACAAGTGCTTCAATACCGAGAGGCGTATGCGCACCGAGAACGTGTATAGCATATAGGAACGCTAAATAAAACATGCGAAAGGCACACTAAAGAAAAAAGTGGAATCAGAACATAATTAAGAGATTTTTCTTGAAGTATGATCTTTGTCACTTCAGGATACTTATTCTAGGCATTTGCCAAAATAATCAGTTCCTTGTTTTCACAACTTACTATTACTTTCTTCTACATTGAATGAAGAAGTTATTTTATGCAACTTCCTTTATATTCAAACGCCTCCCTCTTTTACAATAGATAAGCTGAGCACAGCGAAAAAACAGACATATGGAGGGTATAAACTAGACTAGGGTTGAACATTATGCATGAGACATAATTCCAGCTTGGTAAAATGTCAAATGTGGGATTGATAGAGCTTATAAAAAGGACATAGCCAGGGCTGGCACTGAAGGTCCCAGTGAAATAATACTCAGTAAAAAACTGACCAAGCTCTAAATTGAGAGCCCTAAGAGATTGAATGCTTAGATCAAATCTATCGAAATTGTTTTCGAAACCACAATGCAATTTTTATGTTACAAAAATAATAATTGACAGAAGCAATAAACTTAGAGTCCTTACTTTTACTGTGGATAACAGAAACGCCAACTTTGTAAAGGGCCGACCTTACAACTTACTATCTTGTGGTTAGAGAAACAGTGAATTTTACAGACCAGCACCCAGAGTTTTAAATTGGGTTAAATCTACAGAATGAAAGTAGAAACAGTGTTTCACTTCTTCCCAAACTGTATATCGTCTGAGAGAAATTTAAGCGAGTCTTATAATGCAGTCAACATATATTGGTTGCTTACATTTTTAAAGCAGAGGGCAAATGTCGGTCAGTCTACTGGCAAGGCACCTAACTTGATAGCGAAAATGCGGCTTGAAATACAAAACAATGTCGTGTTCATTAAAATCTTTCTGATGACACCGATTAGGCGAAGGCTCTCGTTTGACATATCAAAAAGTCTTTGAAGCCCTTAAGAGAAAATGCAGCGGTTTATTGCGGTGCCAAAGCAATCCCAGAGCCTAGATTTTTTTTAGTCATGCCACTACCTGAAAAATTTGATAGATTGACAAGGCAGCGGCAGCTTTATTAAATAAATCTAAACTTTTCTTCCGGGGATCGTTAAAAAGTGGACTGTTTTGGACCTAATTTGATAAATTTGTCACCATAACTAGCTTTCCTGTTCTATCAGGAATAATTTCCACCTTTATCAGCTTGGTATGACGAATTTAGAAAGCATGTCACTGATAATTTGCCGTTGGGATCGGTACCTGAATGACCAGTAGGCCATGGTAGGAGTTTTCACAGTAATGACAAAAACAGGTTCACTGGCAAAGAATATAACAAAACGCAGACGCTTCGGAATGGTCTAATAAACATCCGTAAATTCCGCTGACCTGAAGCATCTGGCTAATACTTGACCAAGAGGCAGATGGCTGATGTTATTACCGTCAGCAATATGCTGCTACTTTGGGTTTATCTGTCAGACTGCTTATTAACTTCAAGAACTAGTTTAGTTAGTGTACCTCAAAGCGACTCGTGTGTCTACCATCCTCTCGTTTAATGTCACTTCAAGTTCACTGGCCTACGATTGCGTCTCTTGTGTCATAGCAAATTAAAGCAAAGTCAAAAGCCACATTTAGACCGCTTTTTGAGCAGTTCGTTGACTACGATTTGAGTGCCGCGACAATATATTGCATATAAATGAGCTATCATGTGCCTAACCATTTTTACGGCTTCAGAATTTGTAAAATGATGCGTAAATTAAAATATTATAGACTGCATAAGGTTCCAAATCCATCAAAGAAGTTGTACTTATTTTATGGCCATATTTCAAGGTATCGCCGTTAAATAAACCCGAATTTTAGATCTGTCCGAGATATAAATGCAACTTTCGATTTACCACCACCAGAAACTTTTTACTACTGCAAAAATGTCTTGCATAGTTCTTATTTTGAGCAAAATAATTCTTTGCAATATTACTGGAGGAAGGCCTGAATTACCATGGAGGGTGAGATAGAATCCTACCTCAATAGGGTGCGACTGTGATAAACACCAACAGATTTACTATTTATTCTTGAGTACCTACAATTACAATGGCTCCGGAAAATAAGACCAAACAGACTCGCCTCTGCAATGCGTCCACCGATACCAGAGTTAGTTTGTTTGCAAGCGACGATGGCATCCATTGTGGTGAAGTCATCTGGACAGAGGGCTCCAGCCTCGCCGTCTTTCGGTTGAATGATGAGAATCTGCGCGTCATCCACTGCTTGCGTGGTGTTCAGTTCCTTCACCTGGTATACACCACTCGTGCCTCTGTTCTTTAGCGTGAATGAAACCTACAACAAGTTGCCGCTTTGAGCTGGATGGCATTGACTTTCCCCGTTACTAGGTAATCTAAGAATGCGGATACAACATCCCGGGTAAGTCCGAGAACTGCATTTCAAGCTATTGTCTTCCCTAATATAATGCAGCACTTAATGTAATCACGCAATTACTTAAATTCAAGCAAAAATATACCTAAAGAATAGGGGTTCCTAACAAATATAAAAAATCAACATTCAAAAGGCATAAACGGGCCTTCATAACTTTAGCTGTACACCTGCTGTTCAAATATCCATCTTGATAACTTTCCATAATTACTGGCATGTCCCAACAACAAAAAATAAATCTACTTCGCATCATCTGTGGTTTACTGATGGTGTATTAAGGGGCAAAAAATTATGCAAACGTGCACCAACCTGCACTTGAATGCGTTTGAGGAGTAATAATTTGACTTTACCAAGCACCCTAAAGTGTGTTATGCAAATCGGTTCAAAATCAGAATTCGCCAAAGTTCGTGTGTCTTCCACTGCGAAAATTGAAATTATATTAAAAATCAAGCATGACTGTCAATCCCAGACTAAAGCGGCAAAATTCTTGTCGGTGCGATTAAGTTATTAGAAACTGCATTTAGTTTAAATTTATAAGCCATTTTAATGAAAAAGGATAGGTAAGGAACCTATCACAATAACAGTTACGGCATCTGAAAAGGAACATTGGGAAGAAGAGACTTCCACATAAATTGAGACAGCTTTTTTCCATTTTGATGAGTAAAACGCTGATTTGAACCGCTCCCCTACTAATTTGGTGAATTTGAGTTTAATCAAGTTGGTTGAAACCTCAAAAGTACATGAGTAGTAGGCGAACATACACCCTCACCAACCCACCTTGGCGAGCTTTTCGAGCTCCTCCCTGGTGTAGTCCAGCCGGAGGGGATTCCAAGAGATTTTGGCGCGTGGACTGGTGTCCTGTGCGCACTGCACGCCCGCGTCCTCGTGCTCCGCGCAGTCATGACGCGCCCAGCCGTCGAACTTGCAGTCAATCAGACGTGTCTCATTCCCGAGGCACCGCACATTGTCCATAAAGTAGTTACCTGACACATTGCAATCTCCTGTTAGTTTGTTTTATTTAACGTCATAACGGATATCCCCACGAACTTCCAACGTTTGACCCCTTCTCGCAATGCATTGTCCCAAGTCTTTTGACCTCGATCGAAGGCTTCACCGCTGTAGGTCAGTGATAGCAACATTTATATTCCGTTTAGAGGTAGGGGGTGAATTAATTTGGTATTTTGAGTATTTACTATAGCAGACACCAAAGTCCCTCTTCCTCACTTTTGATTTAGACGTTCCTTGTGATCTGAGTGACCTCAATATTCTCAATTGCATCCCACATAGGAAATGCTAACACTTTCTTTCTCTGTTGCTGGTTTACATAAAGGCCTATTATATGTTGACCCTTTATAATGATCCAGTCTTACGATCTGCCGTTAATCAAAAGGGGAGCCTAGAGTATGTGACCTTCGTGTGAATGCTTACGAAGCGTCCCAAAGACCTTCCTCAAGTTAAAAATTCCACACCGATCTCTAGAACTTGTAATTAAAAAAGGAATTTAGTCCTATGTTAGACGAATGCATAGTCAAACACTGTGCTTTTTCATAAACTGCCAATGGATTTCGTCAAAATGTGGGATTATATCATCAGTTTCCTGAACAAAAAGAGGACTGATGTAATTTGATGAATTGATGCAATATCAACGGACCTTAGTACTTTTGACAAATTAACAGGACAGTAATGGAAAAAACATGTAAACTTAAGGGACTGTCAATGATTTTTACATTGGCCACTGAGCATCAATAAAAGTTATGAAATTGCAGGAACATTACGGCGGCATTATATACGTACGCTTTACCGGAGTCGCTTGGATTATTAGCAGTAAAGCACCAAATTTTTAATGACTGTCTCAAAGAGGGGTGAGTGTAAATATGCTTTAGAGCAGCGACAAATAGCTACTACCTTAATTTTTCGGCCACGAACAAATCTGAGTAGCTTATTGCCAGTCCCTCGAGACCAGCGGTGTATCTGGTGTTTTGTTAATACCTCCGGGTCGAATAATTTGGAACATTGAGTAGTGAGCATAAAATAACCAATTTTAATTGCTTTTTGAAAGATCTTTTGCAAAAAACAATAAGTAGAGTGCATTGAGCTTATTTTGAAAAGGTGATTTATGTTTAAGAACTTGATATTTTACAGCACTTAACCAAAAAAGAACTGATTTTAAGTTGCACCATACATTATTATCAAAAAACTTTGATTAATTTATAAAGGATATAAACTAAAGACAGAAAAAAGCACTTTTTGCAAATTTGAACCCAGATGCCTCGTGATTTGACAGCTGCATTCTTGACCTGCGTCACAGTACCCCCTATCGTTCCAGTGTACTGATACTCAAATGGAAAGCTACCCAATGCCATAATTTTAAAATACTAAAGAATCACCCGAAAGAACATTAAATTTTGAATATGTCCTCTGGAATAATCAGCATGAACACTCCCGCTTCGTTCATGCTTAATGCCTGAAGCACTAAATGTTCAATTTGTCTACATGCTTTTCAACGAAAAGAAAGCATGCCTTAAGAGTAGTGAGTCCTAGCGCTGAAAAGATAGTCACTCGAAATATAGGGTGATCACTCCCTTTCAATTCTTGCATAAAGACCTATTAAATTTTCACCTGCAGCAGGATAATGGCGTAAAAAGATCAGAGTTTACACAATGCCTGATATATAATTGGATTAAATATCTAGCCCCTTATGTATGACCACCAATCAAAAAGGTGTGATCATATTTACAATTCATCTTTTATACTGCGTTGTCATCTAGATTATTTTGCAGCCATTATTCATTGACTTGAGTCAGTATTGCTGCGCCACTTCATACCTAAGCCCTAGAAAGTTTTTCAGTGAAATCTGAAAGGCATGCATCATTACCTAAAACCGTCAAGAAAGGGAAGCCGAGAAGGGGGAAGAGAGACAAGGAGCATTAGCTGGTACTTACGTCCACTAACAGAATGAAATTTGTTGCGCTTGAGAGCACGCACAGCAAAGCCTAGTCCGAGTTGGCGGCAGACCACGTTTGCCTCACGGATGGACCAGTTATCGTCGCAGACGCGGCCCCACGCGTAGCCGCGATACACCGCCACTGTACCTGAGGCAAAGTTGTCTCCGTCCAGGAGTTTCAGATCGCCATCCACCGGCTTTTTGATCGCGCCTGCCGACACATCTACTAAGGTTGTCTCCGACAGCAGTAACAGTAGTGACAGGATAGCGTTCATTGTATCAGTTAACCTGTGCCTGTCACTTCGAGGTCGGCGCCTTTTATAGCGCTTTCTGTCTATGCTAATTGATAGTCCGAGGTGGTGATTATTATTCTGCTGAATGGTGGGGCAATATAATCTTATTCTACTATTTTAGTATTAATCCAGGGATTCAAAATGTACAGAGGGTGAATGTGCAGACAACAAGCTACTGGATTTGGCTTCAAAAGGGCCAATTCACATTTTTAAATTATTTGATTCAATTTGATTAAATGTGAATAATAGTACCCGGAGCATTAAAACAAAAATAAAAGAACTAGTTCATCCTTTAAGGACTAAGCTAATCGCGAAGTGAAACAAGTTGGCGATGGTGCGATCAGCTACTCAATTAAAATTGAATTTCTTGAGGCAGTTGGGATTGAAGGTACGAAATTACCACCGATCTCTAGTCGAATTACAAATGAACACACCTAGGGATGCTTGATACAATTTGGACTTATGTAATTAAAGTGAGGGAGGTCGCAATTTTTAGGTTAATTCTAGTCAAGTGTTCGGTTAAGCTCTTCCAGCGCGCTTTGAGTTCAGTGGCCTACATTATGCAAACACATCATCAGTCGTATTTGCATATTGCAGTTGTGCCGATGATCGTGTAAGTTTATATAAATTGATGATATAATGCGTCCCTTGTAAATAAGCCCTGATAACATATGATTTGGATTCTTTCGAGCAATACAGGCAACGCCTACCAGTTCATTGTGTTATTCATTATTTTTGGATCAAATAGATAGCAAAAAACATTTATTTTACTTTGTGTGAGTAGATAGAGTGGATTTAAGTTTGATTGTTAAAAGGAGTAGACTTGAAGATATAGGAAGGTTTCTACCCACAACCTCACTTTGATAAAACGATATTTTCGTCCCACAAACATTGGTAGCATTTCACAATAAATACACAAGTTTAAGCCTTACTGAACTTATGGCCAAGAAAAGGTAAGGTTGTTCACCTTTTTAAGGGGTAGAGATTATCAGGGCAAAAAACATACAGATTAAGATTGTTTTTAAACCAGTATGCGTACAGCGAAACAAAATTCGACATTTGATTCATTAATTCCTCCCAGTACGCCATGTGCCACCTTAAGTTTTGTGTTCGAAAACGTCCTGATAAAATACAGAGTGTGAACCGGTCCCTTAACCACTGTTCCACATCCTTTCAACCAATTTCATTTTCATGCATTTGTAATTGGCAATTTAAAAAGTTTCCTCTATAATCCCTTCTCTGCGCATCTATACAATCCTAGGCAGTGGTAGATCACTTATTTGGAACACCTATTTGCGGGTTTGATACGTCCGTCAATGGTAAAAGTTTCAAGGCAAAATTTTTTTTGGAAATTCGGATTAGTAATCGCTTGAAACTGTGATGCTTGTAGGTCTCTCTCCTGGTGACGTACCAATTTCATTTGATTCTGAGAACTTTACTAACGAACCTTGTATCAAGTACAACAGTTACAGTGGAGCAGACTGGCCAATGAAATGGGTAAGATAAAAATACAAATAAATATGTCGATATAATACTTTACTCAAATGTATAGGGGTCTGAAAAGTGAACGTGATTGTCTGTATGCATTACGAAACACAGATATGTGTCTACCTACCAGTACTTCCCATCATCTTTCTTGCTACTTTTCTCTTATTCTGGGGCCTCGCATCATAAATTCTCGCATTGGTCTTGGTTTCAAAGTCGCAGAAACTTGTCAGCAAATTATTGCGGCATCTGAAAAATGTGCTGCAGCAGAACGGGACACCACGTAATGGTTTACGTGGTGTAATTCTAGCAACAGATCCCTTAAGGATGGATTCAACACCTTTAGAACAACTCTCAATTTATGCACTGATTTGAGATTATAGTATTAGGAACTTAGCCTTTGGTGATGCTTAGCGTAGACGATGAAGATGTGGGTATATTTCCAAATCAAATAGGAAGGGCAAATCCTAAAAGCATGCATGAATAGGTAAAGCACCTCCAAAATCTATCTAGTGGTTCTTTCAAGCAGTAAAAGGGGTAATTTTGTTCATCGCCATTTCTTAAGATTATACATTTTCATACGAAACAAATGCTGGGATGGAAATGTTGGCGAGTAGATGTTGTATTTTCAGAAAAAAAGGCACCACCGAACCAAATCCCTTTTTCAAGAGCCAAGAATGGTAGTGGCGATCATTTACAAGCGATAAGACTATTTTAAGAATCCTTCCAGGATTACATAATTGTTATTATAAAAACCCACTTGAATTGACTTAGTTCTTTTTAATATGACCAATTTCCTTTAGTCACACAATCGTAAATACATTAAGTCCACCAGCACACGGCTGTCACCCGATAAGTTACTCCAACATGAAACACGTGATATTCGCCATCCTCTCAGCACGCCTGCTTTTGATGAGCCACTCGTCTCTCAAATGCCCAGGCAAGGCATGAGAAGTTTGCGAAGAATAAGAAGCACAAATTTAGCTATATTGAACTGTTGGTATTTGTTGATTGCCTTGATTCCCATTAAAATGCCGTGGATCTTCATAGCCTACACAAATATGAAGAACTTGGCATGGAGATTACTTTGATTCCTTTCGTTGAAGTAGTGCACACTGTATTCTATTTCCTCATGTAGCTTCCTCGACAACCAAACGGTGTAATCTCGCACTCTGAAATTAGCACAACATCTTGCTTTCTCATTTAAACATTCCAAAAATTTGAGGTGTTTAAATGCAGTTAATTTTTTGACCTCAAATGTTAGTTATGGGATCGTCGGTCGTACAGAGCTGTCTTCATTTGTAACGCGTCATTTTAATTTCCATACAATCCATGTAATCAGCGCAAGAGACAAGTACACCATTTTCAAACTATATTTGAGTATTTACAGTTGGCTTAAACTAATGATGCGGTTGGACAATCCGAGGGAACAGATTCCAGCATTCGAATAATTCATGCTACCCACCAGAGTTCACCATCTATACCTTTTCTTTTCAAAAATCCCTATAAGTAAAAAGTCAGTCGATGCCGTTTGCTTGATCACGCAATTTTAGCCATAAATGATAGTGGTATTTGACCCAAGCTGTAGCAAAACAGAAGTGAAGTGTTTTAATCCGAACCCTTATTTGTTTAAAGCAACTGAAGAGACTTTTGCGGACCATCGTTTGTATGAAACTGAGCAATAAATGAGGAGCAGATGTCGTTTAAGACCATTAGCCGAGCCGGAAAGCAAACAAGAGATTTATAAGTGTCCAAAGTGACTAGATCAGACAGTTTCCGTCTACGCTGGTGACTTGAGAGAGGTTCAATAACTATTTATTCGTTAAGCGGTGAAAGCTCCAGATTAACATCAAGGTTGTAGGCATTCTTGGATTTAAATTGAATGTCTTAAAGCTATGCACCTCGCTATAGAATCCTCCTTAATGAAGAGTTTTTCTGCATTACCGGATCTTTTACTCTTGACTGATGGCCTTAGTTACTTGGACATCTGCCTCTGTCAATTGCACTTGTAATCAGAGATTTGAGGAGAGGTTGTAAGTTCGCAGATGCCAGTACATCATCGAGAGGTTATGGAGAAGTGGCCCAATCAAATCACTCTTGTATTACAAGCAAATTTACTCTTCTTAAACGATTTAAATCGGTATACTGCATCTTCTTTTTAGGAAAGGTTGAAGTTAGAACCATAAATATATGAGTGACTTTGATAGGAGGCAGAACGGGCAAAGTGGGTAAAATTGCCTTTCGCTTAACATAGAAAACCAAGCTTTGGCACATTTAAAGATAAGCAGTCTAGATAGAAATTTCTCATATTCATTGCAAATGCTCTAAGGCAATTTATTCGTCATTTTAAAGCCAGGTCAATTTTGGAGTAGAAGTGTTACACAGGGAGGCATTTGCTGTTCTCAGGAACCGGGACATGATCCACTAACTCAAGGGGCGGCTGGTCAGAACCCACATTCAACTTCGTTTTACTCTCATTCAATTATCTCAACACAAATCTATGTAAAATTGCTCAGAAGGTTATTCATCTTAAAGCAGTGTTTTTTAATTTTTTAAGTGTAGACTATAAAACGGAATGAAAACTACTTTTGGGAATTTGCATGACAAGCTGGTAGGCCACGAATCTGGAAACCAACGCAAAACCAATTGTAGAGGTCTTTTCAATCTAATTTATTGGAATTTTTGTATCTAAAAGGCATTTAAAAAGTTATTAAAAATTTATGCTGGCAGCCATTTAGTATTAACTTTATTTTTATCCTGCGAACCCGTCCAGGCCTCAAAAACTTTTGTCTCATCAATGCAAGAAGGCAAATCCTTACACCATCGGGATTCATTCTTTAACAGTTTATCTATGGCTTATTTGTGCTTCCGAAAGTTGACCGCAAGGACTTTATTGCACATGTTCTAAACTTCTCCAGCTTGTCAAAAATTGATTTGAAAATTCAACATTTGTCGTAGAAGTTAATTTCCCTTAAATACTAGTTTTTCAACAACCACTTTGATGGATTATGGATTGCACACAGGACATAATGGGAGAGAGAGACTATGAAGCATTTGACTAAATTGCCATAAACAGTTGCCAGTGCTTATACAAACATAAACTCCCCCGAAGCAATTCCTTTTATCAGCCCTTTTTCCTTTAAAAACATAGACATGCAAAATAGCATCAAAAGTGTTCCAATGAACCGTGTCATCTAAGCTCCATAAAATGGATGGGTCTCCATTCCGAAACAACTACTCTGTGATTGGTTCCTGGGGAAGAACAAATTTATTTGAAACGTATTTTTCAAGGGGGTCGACACACTCAAAAGTTATTGGCCAAAAGCATTTACTATCCCCCTTTTAAGTATATATAGATGCCTCGGCTCTTAGCTAGAACGAGAAAGAGTGACTATGGCAGGGTATGCGCAGTTTACTCCTTATTTTCTGCTTACTTATCTACCGTTTAAAGACCAAAGTTACTGTATGAGTTAACGCTCATTAAAGTTATTATGAATAATGGACACAGGCTAAAACCTAATAATAATTTTACGACCCTTAGACAAACCCCAATATGAATAAAATAATTAGAGCATTACTTTGTAGCAGTAGCCGAAGTCGTTTGCATCCTCAGAAAGGCTCTTGAATAATAAAAGTTTAGATTGTCCTAAAATTACGCCAAATTACTAAGCCATCAGCCAGATGGTTAGGCATGGGTAAAGCTAGCATAAAATAAATAATATATGCGTTGCCTCATCGAGCCATGTGCTTTTTTTCGAGAGTGCAGAGAATTCTTGTCGATCCTTTGCATCCTAATGGCGATGTTGCTGATTATTTGATAAACAGTTAAGGGGAAATCCTAAGTGGTCAACAGAACAATGCGTTTAGATCTCGCACTTACGTCCAATATGGGGCAATTATTTATCAAACATACACCTGCTTTTTTGCCACTAATTACTGATGTCACAACTTTTTAGCGATTTTAGAATGGGCTACACCTCATTCACCCTGCTCGCCGCAATCCTCCTCCTTGTCAGCCTCAAGTCAGCGCCCATCAAGGCTGAAAGACACAGCTTCTTTGATGGGAGCAGTGAGAAAGATTTGGACTGCTCTGAAGTGCTTCGTCACATCGACATGCTCGTGAGACAGTACAGTGCCGTCATCGCATCTGAAGCACACCGAGGTATGCTACGGCCATTGACCACGATGGCACTTCCAAAATGAACGTACGGGATTCTAACAATTTTTGGGTTCCCATGAGTAGGAGGGATGATTTTCCTTTATACAAGGTCAAAAAAGGACTTGCTTTTCATTACAGATAATTTTGATGAACCCTTCAGGCTCAGCCGCCGTCGCTTCACTCGTCCCACGGGCTGAGGAAAATAACCATACTTTGGCCTCTTTTGTGTCGAGTTTATGGCTTTTGTCTATAATAAGTAATGGTTAATCGATGGTATTGCGGCTTTTTATTCAAATGATCTGCCCGTAAAACTCGTATCACGCAAACTACACTTTGACCTCGAGTACTAGTTTTCTCAATTGGGAAGTTGAGGCAAAACAAACATTGCAACATCACAAAAGAACCAAATTTGAGAATCCCGATACGCATAAAACTACAACGACGATCTGACGGAAACGTGAATTTATATTTGTCGGTGTCGGAAAAACCCATGCTTTATAGCCTGCATTTAAAGAGTAATTGCACTTTGATTTAATACCAATGGAACAAATGGGATATATCAGGCTTCTACCCTAAACATATAGTTGATAAATTAGTTGTAGTATTATATAAACTAAAGACATGACTGCCTTTAAAAAAACGCAGTCAATAGACTATACTTTAGCCGGTGTTCCAATTTTATGGAGTTATTTAATTTGTGCTTAAGCCATCTTTTAAGCAAGTAAGCTTTTAAAAACCATATTTTTTGGGGAAAACAAACAAGAAATTGAGAACAGATGTCGCCTTACTATATTGACAAAGCTAAATATCAAACAAGGGAACTCAATATCTCTTTAATAAGTAATAAATCCAGATTGCCTTCTGACTTCTTCACCATTAATAAGAAACAGACAGGTATTCCTCACATACTCCAATTGTCATTTTGTCAGCGACTCGATAGGCGAAAATTGCTTTGCTTAAATTAGCTTCGTTTAAGACAGTAAGATTACGTTTTTCTTTGGCTAATAAGAGTAAATTACAACCAACAGATTTATTTAAAGGCCTGAAATGTAGCAGTGAATGGAGAAACCAACGCTGTCAGTCGAAAAGGTCAACATGAGGCGTCTTCAACAGGGTGGCATTGAATTGCTTTATCTTCTCGTTCTCCTCTGCAACGTATTCGTCAACAATTTGATCAAAACCTAGAAGAGTTGTAATTTCTAAGTTCTTTTGTTGAAATATTTAAAATACGTCACGTCCAGAGGTAATTTCTATCATTTTTGTACCGAAATAGTTAAACATATCTGGAGTTGGAGATGATATATAAACACTTTTAAGAAAGGCGCACTCAATAACAAGAAATGGGTCTTCTCCATTAATCCTTGAAATTATTGGCTCGATGAGAGAGGTATCTAGGATCCACTTGCAAGCGGCTTATTAAATTGACTGCCTTGCTTTGACTTATATATTTAATTATTGTCGATTTGGGAGATAAAAAAATCTTCAATCCTTTCAGAGTTCACTTCCACGAAAATTATTTGAAGTAGACTCAGGTATTTTTTTGCATTAAATAATTCCACATCTTAATTCACTCTATCCCACGACCAACAGTTGTGAGTCGCGTTCCTTTCAGAAGCTCTGAAGTCTATAAACTTACAGGGATGCCTGAATGACTTTTCTCCTAACATGTGAACATAGTAGGAGCCCGTAAAATACCATCCCTCGGGTCTAGGGTAGAGCTGATACACATCCTGAAAAGAGAAAAAGCACTGACGATTATGAGCTTATGCTTAGGGGCATTTGGTGCCAATATCAAGCAGGGCAGATGGCCAATCCCTTCTCAAGTAGCCCTCCAGAACTCCAGAGTGAGACAATGATTTGAACAGAATCGTAATGTTACCATTCCGTAAAGGCAGAAATTAATGCACAAATAAAGCATTGAAATTGTGATTATTTGGCCTTTTGAGTAATATCTTGGAGTTAGTCAATGCACCAACAAGGAAGACAATTTTACTCTCTTCACTGAGTCAGAAAATGTCTCATGGTAGAAATAATATTCAAAGTAAGAATTTGGCTATCTGGTAGTTTTCTAACATTATTTTTTTGTAGACCAACGGGCTTAATTTTAGATAAATAAAAGTGTTGTTTTTGGAACATCGAGAGGAATCAAAGCAAAAAATAAGATAATTGCACCGAATAGGAGACGTTTTGTGTTTTAGCTTCTGCCTTGATTCCACCAAAATAGCAGATAGGTACGTCTACCTATTCATTATATAATCCTCTATCTGCAACAGACTTAACTACCTTGTTTGCTACTCCTTTACATTTCCGTTAGACTTACTTGAATCACCAAACAAAAAACACAAGCATTCACTGGGATTAAAAATAAATTTCCCGAATGGCAGCAATTTAAGAATTAATCATTGAAAACCGTGCAGTGCAAACAGCAAAAGCGGTTCTTACAACTAATTCCTTGTAGACAACTTAAATCATTATGATGACTATTTCAATAAATCAAATGTTCTGAGAAAGGATTTTTAAAATTTTACAAAAGAACCACACGACCTTAGCTGATTACCACATATTTCAGTGCGGAGTTCGTCAAAATTTATTCCCTTAAACATTAGCCCTTAATTTCAATTTATTAGTAGGAATTTAAGTCTAACTTTTTGGAAAGCCCTTGTGTGTTGGTTGCGGCAAAGCTGTAACCCAAGGGACCAGCACAAAGCCCTAAAGGGAGGGAAGAAAAGTAACATTCCTGAATTTTGTCCAGTTCACTCTTTGTCAATTTCTCCTTTTCAATAAGAGGTTTCAACTTTTCTGCCTCTGGCAGACATTCTTGGAGCCAGGCTTTGAGCCATTTCGTGAGCTTTTCCTCGCAGTTGCCACCATAGATAGAACGCATACTTGCTTCTCTTTGAATGATGAAGAAGTGAGCAGTTAGGGAGTAGAGTGCGACACCCTTGGGTGAGCTATCTCCAGACTCTGCATTAAACCCATCCTTAGCCTCCTTTATTACATCGGTCTGTGGCCAGTAGCGGCAATTAACAGTACTTTTTGGATCTAAGGGCAAGTAAGACAGAAAAAGTAGGTTGACATACGACACATTGACAAAATGTCATACTTATTTGGTAAAAACATCATAACTAAACGACCCAGGTTCCATTTGCATTTGGCGTTGTAATGTTTCGCTTGCTTGTTACCATAAATTTCATCTTTGACTGCCTAAATCATCATTGCTGAATATGCACGCAAGCATGCATGGAGGTGACACTGTACCCAACTCGTTTATTTGAGCATTTGCACAGGTTTCGCAAAAATATTCTAAAAAAACATTGTAAAATCTTACAAGCTGCTACTTGTGATGTAATCTATGCCTTCTACTGCAAACCACCGCATTCAATTTCCCAGAAATTTTTATGAATGATATCGCATTTAATGTGGTAAGAGTGACTGAGATGTAACTTACTTTCGTCGAATGCAAGGTTAGCTTCAACACATACAATAATTGGGCCATCAGAGAATGGACTCAGGTTTGAACGTAGGCCTTTGAAGGAAGATCATACGATGGTTGAGAGCAAAACAGTTTTAGAACACTTTAGCCAAACGAGTTGGAAAAATACCTTTAAGTGCACTGATCCACTTAGCTCTATCCAGCGGTAGTTTAAACTTCACATTGATTGCCTTGAGACGGTATACTCCGAGAAAAGAACAATGACTGCAAGAGATGTGAAAACTCCGTTGCTCCAGCTTGTCCAACTTAAATCGATTTCATTTTGTTTAACTAGCGGTTACTATCAACCAGTATTTGCTATTTCTCATCCTCTTTTCACCTGTAACATTAGCCTTGCAATGTTAGCTGCTAAAACACCGCTGACTCCAGGTTGCCACAATTTACGTATTGGAAGATTTGAAGATGCAAAATACGAGCCATTTATGGCATACTTTCTAACTATACGAATCACTGGATCGGTAGAGAAATAAGCACTTATGTAGAGATTAGTCGGAGAGGCAATGCAAGGACTTTGAAAAGACTGTCAGCCTACTTTGCATACGTAAGGAGGCGGTAACGTTGCGACTCCACCTCTCCGAATAGATTGTCATTGAGTAGGAGGGTGAGTTGAGTGCAGTTCCTTATTTTTCCGAAAGGAGCCGTTAATGTTACTGCCTGTGGATTTAATTGACGTACAGCTTCCACCAAGAGTCTAGCTCTTGAAGTTTCCACATCGTTATTCATCTGCATTTACAAATGAAAAAAAGGTTATCTAAAATCTTGAGTGAAAAAATCTACAATTTCACTAAATGCCTTTGTATATGTGCTGTTAGAAAGGCTTACCATAATAAATACCTTCATAATGAATCGCAGTTTCCAAAAAAGTACAAAGACCATTAAATTTATGTTGACCTTTATCACCTTAAAGTAGCAAGTGCTACGCTCTATGTAAAACTGAACCGTACGCCAAACCTAGTGGAACTAAGTTGGTGATGAGGCACTACTTTGCGGTGATTGGAAAATAGAGTGTTCACCTGAATTCATACAAATCTTGGAGTGAATATTTCATTCAACTGAACTTAGAAGTGAGTTCTCACAGTCCCCTTAGCATATTGTAAAAAAGCCACTCTTTCTTCCATGATGCTATTAATGCCTCTCACGGGATTGCTACTATTAGTAGCATAAACACAACTTCTTCCAATTTGAACTGTCATAAATTAGTAATTTTAGCTCTCTACATACTAGAAAAGCAGTTGTGGTAGATATTTGGTTGCTGCGGGGCCATGCAGACAAGCTTTTAATGTTTTCGCCTCATTGAGCGGGAATTCTCATCGATCATTAGAAATATTGTCCTGAGATCTTTCATAATGTCAGTTTATATTTTCTGCATCTTGACATTTTCTCATTCCATCATTGTTAATGAAGAAACTAAGCACAATGTTTTACTGCATCATTTTCCAAGTACTGAATAATCTTAGTGTATCTCGACGTAATAAAAAGGAACTTAAAAGTGAGTTTAATTTTCAATGAAAATATAATGTTTGGTCTAAGAATTTTTTAAATTAAGTACCACATTATCTACAATTATAATTGTTTAGCATTTGAACGATCTTTGCGTTTTTAGGTAGGACCTTTGAAAACGCTGGAACATCCTTAATGACAAAAATGGAAAACTTGTCATATGCTTGCCGAAGAATAATTTATTTGGTCCTCAACGACCAAATCAGACCATTTGACATGCACCGCATGTAAAAATATAAATAGTACCTGGGAATAAGAGCGGTGCCATCTCAAAGGAACCCAACAACAAGGCTATTGCGATTGCGTTGCATGCGTTTCCAGGCCATAGACACTCCTTTACATGGGTTCGTAAACTGAACTCGATATCGTGAACCCCATCTATTAGCTCCTCGTTTTGTTACCAATTTAATTTTTAGGCATTTAAAAAGTAAAAGCACTTTGCAGTAATCTATGATGCTCAGTATTCCAGTCTACTAACCGAGTTATCAAAGCCTGATAATGAATTTTGATAACTTTCGTTTCTAATGTAAACAGGACCTACCTTTGTAGGATTTGTGAAGATAATCACGTTTACCCACCCACGATCAAAAAATGGACACAATCCTGGTAGTATCAGTCTAAAATGGTTTTACAGATTTCAATATACTTGTATAATCTACACATTACCACATAAATATCTATGCCTTGTGGCATAACGATCTGTGACCTTAAGATAATTTAGTTAAAGATAGATGGAATTGAACATGTAGCAACATATTTTTTCAATATTAAAATCTCTTGTGTCTGGTAAAATTGACCAACTTTGACGGTAAGCGCGTTAGTGTTTACAAGAAATGCCTCCCCCGCTGCTCAACACAGACTTGCATGCTTACTTGCATTCCATGATCATAAATTTCCAACCACTGGGTACATGTATCAGTGACGTTTCAGCATATTTAAAATTTAGAAACAAGTGGATTTCGTGTATCAGGTTTCTTAGATTTATGTCACGTATTTTAGCAAGGGAAATGCGAGCAGTCTTTTAGACATCTAATTGAAATGATTAAAATCGGTAGAACAGACACAGAAACGAGGCTGTCTCTGATATAAATGTTCTTACATCCCTCCTTTTTTAGAACAAAACAAAGTATGTGCTGGAAACCAATGGTATACCACCATATGCTTTTGTTCCGAAGATTTTATTGTTTTGTTGACTGGAAAATTTAAATACAATACTAAAGACAATCTAGGTTCAGTTCAGGTGCTATTATAAAAAGAGTGGGCAAGACAATAAACTTATTTAATTTGAGGGCAGTTCAAGTTTGATTTATATTTCGGAGAAGTAATTTTAGACTCAACCCTTTTTTATTTTACACTCCATTTCTAGGTTGCAGACTCATATGCGCCTGCCAAAATTGCACCTACTTACTATTCCGCATAACATTAGCGGCAATGACGTACTCATGTGGAATGCATTTCACTCAGTCAGTACATGCGTACATCCAGTAAGTTCCATGGCCTTCTCTATTTACAATTTCAGGTCACTGACTGCTGGTAGTCTTTTAGAAAAGATGCCAAACTTCAACTGACATAGTTCCAAGACTAAAAAGGCACCTCACAAGTAGGGGTCCCACATTTATCTTCCACTGCCTGGTGAGTTAATTAGATGCATGACAGCGTGCAATACGTGAGCATGAGTGCAATGGGACATGAACAATGTTTTTGCAGATTGGCAAACTTTTAGGACTTCTATTATTGGCTGAGGTCTCTCGTTTTTATTTAAATCTTCGTTGCATAGATTAATCTGTTCGTCTGGAGTACCATTAAATAAAACAGGTGAGGTGATGAATTCGCTCTGCGTACTTGAAGACAAAACACACTATTAAGCATTCAAACTTACCCGTTGGATCCCATGAGACACATTCGAGGATCAACACAAGTAATTGTAGAAGCTGAAAAATAGCAATGAATACATGTCATTTGAACTTGATGTTTTAAGTTAAAATTTTGCATTACTTTCATACAACTTCATAAAGCTGTTTCTAAGACCTACGGTAATTTCCACATTTTTTTGCACTATGCTTGACTATGTCTGAAAAGTAAAGAGGCTTACTTTAATGCAGACAGATTTTTGAATAAAAAAAACTAGTATTATGGCTCATAACAATTTAAATTCTCCTGAAAGGAAGGTCAATATTTGCCCTCAGCTAATTAGCTCACCTGCTATTTTAAAATGACTTATTAATGGAAGGGTATTTGTGCTTTTATTTGGCTAGGTTGTGATTTGGTGAATTAGAAATAATCCTATTTATCGAAAGGAGGTAGCTTCCATTTTGGCATATAAAACTGCCTCTATAATGACTATTAGATCAACGCACCAATTTCAATCCTTTCAGAAGAAAACTCACTTATACAAAATGGTACCACTTTCTGGTCATAATCAGAAGGTTTGAGGAATGATTCAATCTGTGTTAGAATTTCCGGTATGGAGACCCACGGAGGAGCAACAAGGAGTAAGCGAAAGCGTCTTGTCTCCCCACTTTCTGTTTGTTGTGTCTTCTGTCTAAGGCTTGAATTGAGGAGGTCGGGCACCTCCGCAAGAGATTTGGGGTGAAGAACCAACCAGATGATGCTCTCTGTGGCCATACTAACGATGTAGCCAGCCACATTCAACTGCCGAATCAACCAAGCACAAAAAATTTGTCCAGTGCGATCATAAGTAAAATGCTAGCGTTGATTTTATAAAAGCAAGTTTTTGGGCTTCTGCTAATTGAATTGTTAAGCCATAAAATAGACATTCACTTTTTACCTGGAATTCTTTAACATGATCTAGTAATTTTGATTTTACTACTGTTTTTAGGAGTATTATCAACAATTAATAATAACTGCAGCAGTAAAAATTAATGCCATTTTCTATCAAGTCGTATCAGTACTCTATTGCCACTGTTTTTTACATCTACAAATAAGTTATTTGATTCATTGAACAGCAAATTCGTATTTTAGTAATTTGCCATTTCGTTCGGTCATCATCAAGCCTTCCGTTAGAAATGAGTTGAATTTACTCTGTACATTATTTTAAACAAAGCGTGCCATCTACCTAAACGTGTGTGGCGCTAAGAAGGACTTATCAATGGAATAGAAAAGTAGAACAACGCACAAAAGGAAAATGAGGCCAAAATGTATTGAATTCGCAATGCGTACCACGTAACTCCCATGAATTCCACAAATAATGGTCATTTGAAGACTATTTGATTGTTCTTTTTTGTCATACGAAAAATTTTCTAATCCTTTTCCATCCAGACTGTCTGAACAATAGAGGTGCATTCTTACACATAAACTCACCTAGGCTAGGTGTGGGATCTGCTTTTAACATACAAGTAAGGGACTGTCTAGCGATGCATAGTTTCTGCTTTAATAAGAGCTTCTGTTCATCAGTGCGTGAAAAGGGGATGCCACATCGAGCTAACAGCACTTCAATCGACAAATCTCCATGACGGTCCTGGGCAGCTGAAAGGCAAAGACTACTTTCAAGGTGGTTTCTAGCGCAGGCTGATTCCTCAGCCATCATCTCCACCGAGGAAATATCTCTACTAGAATTGAGGGCTTTGTCTGCCGCTGGTGGGTAAAAAAACCGGCCTTTGACACCGTTAAGAGCCACCTTGATCCGGGCTTCAAGACCCATCCCGCTGACAAGAGCTACCTCTGGCCTTTTGTTTACATCCAAGTCCACTTTGCACGCCTGCAAACGCTCAAGTGCCTGCGTTGTAGAATTAAAACGCCTCATTAAGTTAATATGCTTTAACAATCCATTCTACTCAGTGAAGTATAGCTTGAACATCTCTTAAGTCATGGTATATGCACTACTGAAGTCTTTAAGGGTGTTATTATTGAGGGCCTACATCGTGAGAGGCAGTACCAAGACGAAGCACCAGAAATATACACTGTGCGTCACACGGTGGTATATTTGAGCCGAATATAATTTTAGCCAGCCCTGTAAAATCCTCGGAGGTTATACGGAAGGGAGCAGGTGAAGGTCTGACCCCACGTTCAAGAAAGATATCTTCCACTTCAATCTGCCACAGGCCCCAGAATTCTTTAGAATCCTGAATATTTCGACGAATGTGGCGCATAAATAGTGCGTTTGAAACATTGATACCATGAAGCGGTCACATATTCATAGTGCATTTAGCCTTACGGTAGAGAAGCAGGTTACATTGTGCACTGCAAACCAGTAACATCCCAAACGGTAACATGTTATACGAATAATGCCTGCGTTGAATTGACAAAAGGCTAAATTTGCAAAAAAAAATTAATGAGCAGTATTTCCACTTAACGAAGTATTTTATAACATCGTCATATGGAGGTAAAGTATACTTAAATAACAAAGACAACATTGATAATTCCTAAAAGTAAACGTCCAAATCTTTACCAAATTTTATGCCAACTTCATTGACTCCTTGATGAATTAGTGCCACGGGTAGTGCCTTTTCTTCTGGTGCTGCTGATGACTTCGTGGAATGCTTAATTAATTGGGTTTACGGCTCAAATAGTAAAACGACAAGTAGTGACAAAAAAGCAACAGCAAAAAGTGGGAATCTTAAATGGAATGAATGATGACCAGATGTTGCATTTACTTAAACAAAAGCAGTAGAAGTACATTTTGCTTAGCAGATTGATAAAAGACTACCTCTGAGTCCCAACAACAAAATCCAGAAATGCATCTCGTCATGTTGAACACACTGGTACTAATGCAATCTGTTCGAAGAAAAGGAAAAGGCAGTGAAGAAGGGAGGTACAGTGCACTTATGTATGTGATTTTGCTTACCATTACCATTATTGAGGAAAATCTCCGAAATTAACAAGGAATCTGCGTAGGAAACGCTGCCTTTTAAGTTGCCAGAATCATCTCTTACATCAAATACCGATAGTTCCAAGGTAGCCAAATAAACGTGATCATTCAGCTTTTCATTTTCATCTTCCGACTTAAATCTGGGATTAAAATGACGAGAAAGTTCAAACTTGAAACACCACTAAGTGTTTTTTGTCACGTTAGGCTATGCACCACAAAAAAACTAAAACATACCTTATTTCGAGATCAGAATAGTTGAATTTTGATAGCTTTTCTTTCAGTTGAGCTTTAACAGTTCCAGTAATAACCTGACATAAGTCTCGATTAGGACTTTTAAATAACAAATCAGAAAGAAACAAATTGACGCTTTAAATACATTTTTGACAAGGAAAGATGAGTAGCTCCGGTTAGAATAATTATACGGCGATAAAACGTGCTGCTTAAAAGTTGCATTTTAAGTGTGATGATGTCAAACGACTACGCAGCCATTCGTACATGGAAAAATACAGTGAACGGAACAATGATTGTCACCTCAAGCAGTGCCAAAGATTTCGATACTATTTGATCGACAATTTTGGAGAAGGCCCATTGTAACTTCAGATAAATTTCAACTAATAGGCTAAAGTATGAAACAGGGTAACAATAAGCTTCGAAAAATAATAAACGAAATCTCTAGCAAATTTAAATACTTTTGTCATACCATAAGTTTTGGGAAATCTCATGATTTCTTTCTGCAAATATCAATGGAATCAATGACATCTTAGTGAAAGTTACAAAATATATTAGGAGTAAGGATTGATATTTCGGATAAAAAGTTCATCAATTACTGGTGTCTTCGCCTGCGGGCAATAAGAAGTACGTCCTCGTACAATGGCTGTTGGGAATGTTTGAATACCCTTTGATGATCTAAAAGTTGACTAGGTGGACTGTATCATTTAAAATTTCTTCTTCAATCATGCGACTTATATGAGATTGACGCAGGTAAGCATTGCCAAAACTTTTGCACAATGAGGTTTTAAAAGTTGCAATGACCAAAATGTGCCATGTGAAACTGAAAAACGAATTTAGAAAAAAAATGGAGCTGATATTAAAAACTACTATTTTCAACGGATTTTTGCGTAAATACATTTGACTTAAGTAAATAAAGTTACCAAATGAATTGATGCAATATCTGGGACAACGTCTATGATTTTTGAAAGTGTTCCGTGATCCAAAAGTATATTTTTGCAAGTATTGGTGCCGAAAAGGCAGACTGGCTGGTAATTTCTAGAGGCTGTAATGAAGTCAACAATTGAAGTACCGGAGAGACCTCCCTTCACACAGCTCTGCATGCCGAAAGTAACATCGAAGTGGCTAAGAGGATTTTAGACGTGAAGATTAGCGCACCTCAACCGATTCATGTAAATTTATAGGCCCCTTTTTTGCATCCAGCTCAATTCGACGTATACAGCTTTCGAAAGCTGAGCAAAATATTGCAATATTCTGCAATTATTTTTTGCAAATTGCTTTACTTTTAAAAGAAGATGGTCAAAGTTTAATGAATCAGGACGCCTCAAGAGTGTGGTTAGTTGTTCAGTAAAATTACCAACCTACATACGATAGTTATTAAAATAGAGCATGCACTTTGTAAGTCTGCGAGAAAGAAACTTGATTTGTCCTAAAACCAAATAACCCGAGTTTAAATTATTCAAGGGCCTAGATAATGCAAGATAAGTACATAAAGTTGTCGGCATCACAGCACGCACGTAGAGAAGCTTTGAATGAGTGGCCACCTCTCAATAACGTTTGAGGTCTGCAGCTCCTTAATATTTTTATCCATTGTAAGTGGGACAGCAATTTGTTTACAGAGCAGCATGCACTTTTGTAAAAATCGTATCTTTAAAGCATCATATTCATCAACATCGGCACTCTGAGATAATAGCTAAAAACGGTCATTACTTCTTCATAATCAAACGCGTAAACCACCAAATCATTAAATTGTAAAAACATTTTGATGTACAGGGAAATATTTTGGCTCAAACAGAAGCATTCTGCAGTATCCTGCTTCAAAATTAGAATAAGGTCTACAAGAAAATAGCAACGAATTTATTTGGTACCTTCGTCTTTTATTTCTGAGGGATGTAAAAAACTTTCCTTATAATCATACGTTCCTTTATTCTCGGCGAAAATGTAGTTTGCCGTTTTCATGCAAAATGAATTAAATCGACTATCCATACCGACTATAATTAAAAGGGCATCATTTCGAGACTTTAGCAGAAGTTTTCGGATTAAGGAAAGTCTCTCATAACTAGGATATTAATAATTACTGCTCCCAACCATAGGAAATGTCGATCCACTTCTGGCATCACAGACCCACGATAACAATAACGTAATTCAAGTACGAATTAATGCCCTATAGAAAATAAGGGCTGGTCAAACAAACAAGGACTATTTGAAGTTTAAATGCGGTAGTATATTAGGCAGTTTTATTGGTTTCCCGAGAGTGAGACCCTAATAATTTAGCAGTAAATGTGTGTCGGTGGATGAGAGAAGCTAAAATATTAAAATTTGAGTAAAACTTGCGTTGTTAAATCCCATTCTCGCAGGCCATAGAAACTAGCGGACCAAGTCTAATGATTAGTGTAAAAATTTTATTTATGTCTTACTGCTAAGCCCAAAGTGTTAGGTATTACCCTACCTTCGAATTAGCTAACACCCCAGTGTGCTGTGTTACTTAACAATTACCTTTGTAATACAAACTGCCAATGAACGCCTTGTGCAAACACTTACGATTCATACTTTTTTTAAAAAAAAACATTTTTAAGCTTTTCATATACTTATCTACTCTTTGAAGGAATGTGCAAAAACTTATTTGTGGCCTCCATCCGTGTCTAATTCCTACTCTGAAGTGCTAGAACCAGATTAAATTAGGTTTAACTCTTAGCATGAATTAATATTTGTTCATTATAGTTTTGTACGCCTTTGTCTGAATGGGGGTTCTCTAAATCTAATTTGAAATCGGTTGAACCAATTGGGGGCGTTGATTCTCCAATGTTTATTATATTTTAGTGTCGGCTCTTGCTCGCATTTACACAATGGGGGACGATGAATACTACACTTTGGATGAAATAGTTTCGTCTGAAACCAGTGAAAGCGCTGTAGTTTATGGTGCGATTGAGGATGATGAGGAGAAATGTACCTTCCCAAAGGTTGGTTAACAACGAGTTTATGAAACACTTGTACAGGGTTACCTTAAAAGGCAGGCAGTTTTCGCGTGTAAAACCTGTTACGAATTAACTGGCAAAAGAGCAGGTGTATGCTACGAATGTTCTATGAATTGCCATGCAGCTCATGAAATCGTTGAGCTTTACACTAAGCGTCATTTTCGGTGTGATTGTGGGAATAGCAAGTTCAAAGGTGCCGCCGTGTGTAATCTCTGGGAGGTTTGTGGCTTACTTGCGCTATGAGCAGCTTCTAGGAGAAGGATGATGTGAATACTGAGAACAAGTACGACCATAATTTTGATGGCGTCTTTTGCACCTGTTTGCGTCCATATCCTGATCCTGAGCTTGAGGGGAATACAGAAATGTACCAATGTTCAATTTGTGAAGATTGGTTTCATTTGCAAGTATGGGTTTCACGATTTTTAATGCGCACTTACAGCACCTAAATATGCCGCTAGACTTTCGACCCAACGATGATTTTGAAGAGCTGGTCTGCCTGAACTGTGTGAAGCGATTCCCATTACTTTGGCTCTTCTACTACTGTCAAATGCAACCGAAGAATGCAGACTGTTCGTTGCCTAAAAAGCCGAGGATTGATGACAGTGTTAACCAACTGAACACCTCCGCTAGTGTTAAGAGTACAGAGGCTTGTCGAATTCCCCACGTTTTATCCGTATGCGGTGTCAAAAAGTTGAATCCACCAACAGCGGACATGGGGAGGCTTACGGTTAATGGCCTTTCTTTCCCATCTCCTATATTCTGGTGCAACGATTGGCGCACGGATACACTGTGTACCTGCGATTCCTGTAAGGTTGGTGGCAATCCTACTGTTACTAAGGTACATCATCCCCTTAGAAAATGCTTAAAAGTCTTGATATCGGGTTCCTCTTGGATCCAGAGGACTCGGTTGTGCATTACATGGAAGTTGGCCGACAAAGGGTGGCACAACTTCAAGCGAGGCGTGAGAACTTGATTTCCGAGGCTCTTGCTGAATTACCACATCCGGCAGCGGTAGAAGTTGCTCGGGGTAGGAATTTACCCTCCCATCTCCCAGATGCCCCCCTTAGCATATACGTTTCTCTTTTCGATTGACTAATTTTGAGAAAAAATTCACCTAGGTATCAGTCGATTCAGGGAGGCCCTCACCGACTTCTTGACCAAACCACGTGAAAAAAACGTAAGCTTTTATCTCCCTTTTAGTTCTTAACCATTCGTTGAAATTTAGGTCGTCACCGAGGAAGAGGTTAAAGAGTTTTGCGAGGATCTGAAAAAGGATTTCTGATACATAGTGACACACTTTTATTTGTTTTAAATGTGCGCATGTATTGACTGTACAATTCACAGACATCTCCTCTCATTTTTACTCCAGCCGCTTCAGTTTTGCTACAAAGAAGCCGTCCACATTATGTCTGTGTGGATAGAAGCGTCGTGCCCGATTCATCTTCGGTGAAAAGTGTAGTCCCTTAAAACTGCAATAAAGTTTTATCAAAGACATCACGTCCGGGTTGTTCCTTACCTTGTGAAACCCTTTTCCCCGAACAAATTGGTTTCCTCCAACTGAACTTTCCTCTTACGGAGGGCATAGTCAATCACCCCTTCGTTTTCGTTTACCTAGGGAGAAGGTGTTTGACCAAGAATAAATTTGAGAATCATCAAACAAGCGCTATGGCTACTCTCATTTTACTTCTGCGGTTCAAGTGACTATTGAAAAATAGGTAGCTACGAATTGAATAGCGTTAGGAAATTAGGTAGATACGTCTTTTTTGTTTACAATGGATGGGAGAACGGGAACATACGGTGATGGAACAAGTTGAGTAAACGATGTAGCCGCCGGTTTTGCAGCAATCAATCGCTGCAATGATCAGTTGTTTCTGCAGCATCACGCACTGCTTGATATCTTCATCACTCCTATGCGTCTTCACAGAGGGATCTTTCGCAATAACCCCGGTGCCGGAGCAAGGCGCATCAAGGAGAACGCGATCGAAGCCAGACATAACATTGTGGAACTTTCGTCCATCCTCCACACAAACCACCGTATTAACCACACCCATACGATGGCAGTTACCAAGGAGGGCCTTGGCTCTTTCCGCATTCACGTCATTAGCGAAAATGGAGCCCGTATTCTTCATTAGCTGAGCTGGAATGGGAATGGAAGTAAAGAATACATCAGGACGTGAAGGTGGAATTTTTAGGAATCGCTAACCTACCAATGTAAGTAGTCTTCCCACCTGGTGCTGCACACATGTCGAGTATTCGTTCACCCGGTTTGGGTGCCAGTGCCATAACCGGTAACATAGAACAAGCACCCTGGAGAATGTAATGGCCAGCAAGATACTCCGGCGTGGCACCGAGAGGAACTTGGGAAGAGTAAACTACAAGCCCAACTTTACTCCACGGTTCCAAAGGGTCTAGGTTGACACCGCGATTAATTAAAGCCTAAAAATGCCATGAGAAAAGGCAGTCAGACCTGAGCTAGGTCTCGCCGTCGCGTTTTTAGAGTATTGGTTCGAATAGTAACAGGACGATCAGTTTCGTTGGCCTCTACCACTTCGAGTATCTAAAGTGGCAATAATGTTTACATTAAGTACCTACCTCTTTGGGAAACAGATCGTAAAGTATGTTTATCATCAAGCGACTGTACGAATAACGCTGGCATAGGTCGTTCAGAAGTGAATCGATACAAGCTTTACGCGTTAAGCCAGGAGGAGCACGAGTTTTAAAGTCGCCAAGAATAAGTAAGGAATCTCTGATGCGTTGGTTCAGTAACGTCATGTCATAAGTTGGGGCCGATGGTAGATCAGAGACCCCAATGTTCGTGGCAACGTCTTCAGGCTCCGAATAATTTCCATTGCTAGGTTTCTCCACGATCTCAAAACCATCCTCCCCCATAGGGGTAGGGTCTTTTTTATCGACTTCCTCATCACTGAGAAAGCCCTTGACTTTCCCACTAGAATCTGCAAAATCGTCAATCTCTTCCAGTAATTCATCAGGATGAAATAATGACTTATTTCCACCCAAATTTTTCTCCGACTTGCAATTCTACAGAGGTAGACCGCAAAAGTGAATTACCTTGGAAAGTTCTAGTACGGAGTCTTTGCTAGAAAGAAGCCTCTTCTTCAACCTAGCAAATTAAGATAATGAAAGCATTTGGCTACCTTTTCTTCTGACGACTCCCGAGGGTAGCTAAAGCGTTGAAGTATATATTCTTGTCTTACCTTTCGTCTTTCTTTCAAGAAAATTAAACTCCGGATCAGACTGGTGCTTTGGCTTTTTAGACCTCTTCTTCGCGGCAGACATCATGCCGTATCGCATTAAAATGAGCCGCTGGTACTTGACCTAAAAATTTTATAAGCTCTAACAATTTTACAGACTGCACACATTAGTGCGTGCTTAATTTATCACCAATATTTGTACCTTAAACCTGTTGGATATTATTAACTTATTTCGATATTAGGTGATGGCAAAGAAATGTAAGTTATTTGCTGAATTGGCAGCTTCCCCTAAAATCCTACGGTACGTGTGCTTAGCAAATGACCTAAAAAAATTCTACATGAGAAAAGTATACATTGACATCACATAGCAAGTGATTTTTGGCGGATTATACATTAACAGCAAATTTAAAAACTTGGTGTCAGTGACCATTTTACTAAACCTGCTGCTTCTTTTGATTTGAATAGTAGAGCAATCGTCAGCTCTGTCCCCTTTATAAACAGACGCTTAAGCAGGGACTTCCTTAACTATATGTTTACGCATTCTTGTCTCATCTAGCAATAGAGTCTCGTAGACCATCCATACGACCTAGCAGTGAGGCACAAGTTCTCTTATTGTGATATTGTTCGTGATTTAGCACTAATGCGTTTCACTATACCGTCATATTTTCCTGCAATGTTACTTGTTACTTGAATATTTATGCATTACAATACTCCTTTAATGACTGGCCAATCGCACTTACGCAGCGAGTAAGCGTGTGTGCATCTGGGACTACAATGGCTTTCTAGTTATCATTTCTCTTAATAGAGCAGATTCTGGGTAGTTTAGGAACTTTTTTTTCGCTTAAAGCATCCAGCTCTTTTATAAACATCAGCTTGATAGTGGTGGGAGGTTAATAGCTACTGTTCTGTGGCTCTGGTACATTTCAGATTTGCAAAGTATGTGATCGGCAGTGCATGAGCGCCTTTAAAACGAAATCACTGTTTGTAGTTTTGATGCACTATGGTATGCGCGTAAGCAGTAACCCCCTTATTAGTTCATTTGCAATTCGGCTGTGTTACCTATCTCGCAGTTCCGCTTTTCAGCTTCCGATCCGAGGTAATCATTATTTTGAAGGTTGTACCACTTCCTCCTACGCCGATGTATTTGCAGTTTTCAAATATGTTTGTGATTGTGGGTATATTTTCTGTCGAGGTATCCTCGATTTACCCATTTTTTGAACGCCACAATCGTTGGTAGCTTTTTAAACCTTACAGTGGTTCTTTGTTCAAGTTCCATGCACATATCAAATAAGCCTTGGCGACTTTTAGTTTTAGCAATGGGCCTCTTTGATGACTTACCGGAACCCGTTGCAGAATGCAAGTTTGCATGCTGTTTAAACTTATTACCATCCTCTAGTTAAGTCTTTAAAAAGACGCATTGACGACGAAGGTAACAATGGAGGCTGTTCCGCGGGTAAAAAGCCACTGATTGGTAGTTTCTCGTTCTCATCTTCCCATTCACTTTGCTCTCTAAAGAACTTATCGACCTCCTTGTGGGCACGGCCGCAGAGAAAGGTGAACGAGATGAAATGCAGGATGAGCATTTAAGCATTCCTGACTTTGGCGATAAGGTAGCCGCTGGCGCCTATTCAGGTGAAGCGTATGCACTCTTTCCTTTTCACTTCCATTGACCATTTGTAATAAAATCTGCACACACACCCACCGTGACCCTTAATTTTGGTTCTATAGGCAGCGAATCGGTCTCTTCGGAATTTTTGATGGTCACGGTGGTGCTCGGGCTGCTCAATTTGCAAAACAACGGATCACAGAGCAACTGAGTACCAAATTCCCTTCAGGTATGCTATTCTACTGATCTCACCTCTTTCTTCCCTCAGGTGGTCTGTCTCAAATCGAAAAAGACATAAAACGCATTACGATTGACATTTACAAGAAAACCGATGAGGAATTTTTAAAGGAGGCTTCGCGACAGTAAGCATTTGGACATTCAGTCCCTTACTTCGGTTTTTAACAGAAGACCGCACTGGAAGGACGGTTCCACAGCCACCACTGTTTTGTTGGTGAATAACACTCTTTACATTGCGAACATTGGCGACTCTGCTGTGAGTTATTTTTTGTGCTGAATTGTTGAAGAAATTTCAAAATATCTGGATAAACTTAGCTATCAGTTGTAACATTCATTAGAACCACTGTCTTGCCGTTGTTCAGGTTTGGAATGCTTGTGGTAAGAGAAAATTGGCAGCTAATTTTCGTCCTTTTTGAAGGCTGTTATGGCACGTCGTCGGGAGGCGGAGGGTGGTGGAAAAACGGTCTTGGAGTCACTAGCGAGTCTCCGACTGACTCGTGATCACACGCCTCTCGACCCCAGCGAACGGGAGCGCCTCACCCGCATCTCAAACATTCGTATCATCGATGGTCGTGTGAATGGCCAATTAGAGGTCAGTCGATCTTTTGGGGACTACCAGTTCAAGCGACATGGTGTCTCGTGCCTTCCTGATGTGAAGAAATACGAACTGGTCGGTGGACGCGACAGGTGCATCTCTAACCTTTACTTTCACGATTGTAGCCGCGTTTTAGTGACTAAAGCATTCCTAAAGAAGTTATGCGGCATACCGGTTTGGAAGCAGATTTCTTATCTGCCCTTAGAAGGACTGTGAGAATATTGGCGTAGATGATAACTTTATGTTGCGATTTCTCGTAGCCTACTTTCATTGTGTATAAGGTACTTTTCATTTAGTGTATAGATCTTTATCTGTGTACCCTGGGTGTGTTAGATCTTTAGTGAAGCCTGTTTCTTAGAGGTGAAGTCAAAGGTACCAACAACGGTACTACTTTTCTGATAAAACAGGCTCAAAAATTCATTGCATTGTATACAGATATGGACAATTACGTAGTCAGTTTTTTTGGAATTGTTGCTGTCTTCCCGACAGCCAAATGTGGTTATACACTGCTTGAGAATCAATCAGACTGACTTTTCTGAATGAGTATGTGGCTCTTCGGTTTATTTACATCCGCATTCCTCATCTCTGGTCCTTCTGCTATCGTTATAAAATACTCTAGGGTTCTTCACACACCCTAAAAGTGGACAACTTCATCTTATTTACTATCTTCTTCCCCCAATGAAAATATCCGATGTTACGTTTTGACTGATTCTTGTGCCTTATTTTGTCAAGGTGCAAGAGTCTATATACTTTATATAGAAGCATGATTTGGTTTGTAATATAAATTCTATTCTTTCAATTAAGTATTACCAGAGAACGTTGTAATTGAATTGCTGTCGTGTACCCATCACTTGCTTCTGTACAACAGAAGATAAGACCTTACTACCACTTGATTTCAGGGCTTTACCCTACTATTTGTGCGATCTTTTCAGGTTTATGTTAATTGCATGCGATGGATTGTGGAAGTGCTTTTCCCCCCAGGAGGCTGTTGAAAAAACGTATCAACTGATATCCGTGAATCCAGTTCTGAAAAGATTTGCTTCGGGAGAGGTGAGCTAGCTTAACTCTACTAGCTCTGACTTTGACTTCTTGCCATTCATTATTATCTAGGGAGTCTCTTAGACGAAGTGTTTTTGCAAAGCGTCGCAAATCCAGTCACTCACAGAAATTGACTAGCTGCCATTATCTGAATGTAACTTCTTACTTATCAAAGTTCACTTCATTGAGCGGTAGTCCACCCTAGTTGCATTCTGCCGCGTGATTGTGGTTGGTCGTTGGACCATTGTGAATTCATTATTACAGAATTGCCTCCGACGCTGTGCTCCACTGTCATTTCTGTGGATATTTTGTGTTGTACAGGCAAATACTTTCTTCGATGGGTTAATTGGCTCCATCTTTTTCATTCTTAAAATTTGCATTTAATCTCTAGGGTACTTTGACAGAAACCAAGGACATTCAAGCGGCTCAGAGGGCCTTGAATGCAATCTGCTTGGAGCTGGTGCGGGAGGCAGTTCTCCAAAGGCTCTCGGGGGATAATGTGACCTGCATTATCTTGCTCTTTTCCCATCATACGGCCTCAAAGTCGGTCTCGTCTAAGGAATCTGGTAGGGACGATAAAACTCCCAAATCGATGAAGTAATCTCGCTGGTGCATCGTTCTTATTGCTAAAATGTTCTATTTGTAATAATGCCAAATAGACGGTAGCTCCGACAGTAAATTCTTATTTTCTTGAGGTGCTTTGTTATTTTCAGTAGACTGGAAAAAGTAAGGGTGTATTGTTAGGTTGCTGATCTCACGCTGGGCGTACGGTACCTGTTGTGTGTAGTCCTTGTAGTTACAAATGATTAGCATCACATCCATAACGTGCCGATGGACCATTAAACAGGAGGATAGGGGGAGTTTGACCTTTTCTGCGTCGGTAGATTGCATTTGCGTGCTGCCACTGCTTTCTACTCGCCAGCATCATCAGGTAGGGAAAACAAAACTGGACAAGGGTGGGGAGGGGGGGTGGGGGTAGCCCTTATAACCGAACTTGCGTGCACATTCAATGCGTGCTGCAAATGCATCCATTACTTCTACTGCTGTTACTACCGTGCCTGCGATTGGTTCCTACTAATTGATATTCATTGTTTTTATAATAGGGCGTTTCTTAGTAATATTAGCATTTTTCATCTAATTCCGGTTTGATGTCACTCCTGCCGTGGATGAGACTCGTCGTGGCGGTAACTCTGTGGCTTGTCCTCCTCGAGGCTGCTCCTAGAGGCCTTGCTGGTAAGGAGGTAAGCTGTATGAAAATGTTATTTTTGATAGAACACTTGTATGATTTTTCCATGATTTTGAATTTGCTGAACTCCAACTAATCTGTTCTCATAAAAGTGGTCATTTTAATTTTCCTCGATGGTAACTTCATCGCATCCAAATAAAAATGCCTCCCGAGTTCTAGCCATCCACAATACTACCGTGTTATTCAATAAGGCTCATAAATACGGCAAAATAGGCCGTGTTTATTGTGCAAGAGCTAAATTGAATAAATGCTCTTCATTAGATAGTAAGTATTACTACAACCTAGAGGTTGCTTCAAGTTCTAATTATGAACCGTAGGAGACCTAAGTGATTCTAACCTGATAAATTCAACTGGCGTAGCCTTTTTCCTGAGTTTTAGCCGCTACTTGCAGGAGTGGTGCATAAGTAAGCAAGGTGGTTTCAAACATTTGTGAGTACGATAAAATAGGCCAAATATGAATCAAAATCTATACAAATTTCTGATACTATTTCACAAAAAGTCTGCATTAAATGTCATCATAAGAGACAGATGCATAAAGAGTGCCTGGAGTGGTTTTGTATCTCCTTTGGCCAGCCTCCAGACCGACGGTGGAATACCTGCAGCACAGCAAACGCGATTCTGCAGCACGGCGAGGTGATGAGACCTGACTGTCGCACTGAGTGTTTCTGCGATGACGGGGTGCTTCTATGCAAGGACCTCTGCACCTCCAACGGCCTTGCTGAAGTCTGCAACCAACCCCACCCACAAAACCATCAGGATCACTCGCCTCCCCTAGGTGAGTGTAACATTCCTCACCGCCGTTCTACCTTATCGCGAACCACAAGCTTGCATAGTTCCTTTCCGTTTGGGTGGGGGGTGGATGTTAATGTTAAGATAAGGTCAGGTTTAGACAAGCCGTAATATTTTTGAAAAGCCTTTAAACCATACTTATACTACCTCCCTGTGTTCATTAATTTTTGTCTGTCCCTAAAAATCACATTATAAATAGCTAGAGTGATATTTATAGTGTAAAGCCCTGATTCACTCTTAAAGAAATTGTCAATTATGCACATATGAAAGAAAGTTAATTATGAGCATAGGCAAGGGCTGCCAGGCGGTAGGCATCGACGGAAGGTCATGAGAACAATATGAGAACTAGAGAACACGTGCAAGTGAATGCACATTGAAATACATATACGTCTTTCCATATTCTGGGACTGAACAACATGTATTGTTGGAGTGTAGAGCTCGACTAAACCCTGAAGATGTCACGTGCTTTATGAGTTAGGCTAAAACTCTATTTTAAACGTGCAGGGGGACTGATGGGCTGTTGAGGAAAATGCTAGCAATGTGAAGCCGTAACACCAAGATGGTGACACGTACCTATGGATACTAAAGGGCCTGTGCGCATAAAATAATGATGCGAAGTGCAATTTAGTTACGTGTTTTTTTTGGTATTATCCTCATCTCTCACCGAAGTCACTCTCCCACTTCGACGATTGGAATGTAGTTGATGCTTCATTAAGCATCGAAAATCACATATGGGCTATGTATCAAGGCGATAAGACATTTGACTCATATGTCAGCGATACACAAGGTCAAATTTTAGTAAATGCAGGGCTACTCCGCTTCTGCAGACTGCAAGATGGGATTTCACGGAAATTATGCTCTTCAAGGAGGTCGGTTCTGTCCAGGGCATAAATTTTGTATGCTAATAGCTATTCAAATAATCGTTTACTAAAAGCAATATAAGAGAGCTTCACAGAGCAAATATTAATATCTGGTCGTCCTTGTCAACTTTTTATCAATTAAATGCCACCGTATTCATTTCCAGTTGTCTAGAACATGAAGAAGGACACTTTCTTCTGAATGAGTTTTTAAATCAATTGAAGTAGTTGTTGTCTCAGCCATCAGTAGCTCTAATATAGAATACGATATTCGAGAGACTGCTAAAAGTAGATGTAACTCCGATGGCTCTTCTCGTTTGGTTCAGTTTGGAAGAGCTGGGTGGGGGGCTGTTAGTGGGAAACCACTGCACCAAATTGGTGACCGGAAAAATAAAGATAGGAGAACTTGTACAAGTAAACAGAGGTTCCATTGCAGTCTCTGTTTGCAGAAAGTTTGTGCAAATCGAGACCACTGGTGGCGACACAGTGGAGCCCCTGCAGCAAAACCTGCGGTCTTGGGGTGTCCTTTCGAGTGACTAACAACAACGCTGAATGTCGCAATCAAACGGAAGCTCAACTGTGCCACTGGAAACCTTGCAGTCGGGTAACGCACTTCTGCTCACTTGTTGAACATCTCACCTCACTGTTAGCATTCTTATCAAAGTCTAGCTGGTAAGTCATTCGGTGATTCAATAAAGAAGGTATATTCCAACTTTTATAAATCATGAGACTGCACGAACATGTTCTCAAACCAGCGCTCATCAAGCATGTAGATACGTGTAGGCAAACACATCAATGTATATCTGTGTATTTTTATACTCACTGTCAGTAGCATTCATAAAAATTAAACCATGACTAAAACCATCACAATTTGTGCCTCCGAACTAATGAATACACGAAGAATAGGAAACGAAAACAAGGCGGCTTTATTAACACTTGAAGGCAGTACGGATCAGGGCATTAACGAAAATTCATCTTCTGCCCGTCACGTAGGTACCATCCCGCAGATGTGCGCCAACGAGAAGAGTGGAGCAACCACAAACCTTTCGCCTGGTGATTGTTGACAACCGAACGAGGCAATTGGCGCGAAGGGTGGCGAGGGAAGCTACAGGAGCAGTGGAATTTCGAGCATTGACAGGCGCTCCCCCAGCCTCTGACTCAGTGGTGGTGTGCGAGAGCGTACGCCGCTACCGACCTAAGTACTGCACACCCTGCGACAGCCTTGAGGCGCACTGCTGCGTGCCTATCAGGACGAAGACGACTCGGGTTAACTTTCGTTGTTCCGATGGTCGTCTGATACAGCACAATCTTGAGTGGATTAAACGGTGTGCCTGCCATCCCACTTACTGTAAATACCTCTATCCCGCCATCGACTGACCACCAAAACTCCGTTGCAGCTTAGACGGACACAATAGATAATAAGACCCACTCTCGCTACTTTGCCCATCTTCACTTGAGTTGACCCAGGTATGAACTAGAGCGCAGGTGGAAGCGGCTTTGATGGGCTGTATTCGAGTATACCTATGCAGCCTTCAAGCGGGTGAGCACAGTAAACACCCAGTACACTCGTAAATCAACATCGCTAGCCTAACCACTTTTAAATGGAGACTACTGCGCGAGAACTCGACGGCATCCACCTATTGATTGTCAAATTATCATAAAACTTCAGGAAAAACCGATTGTTTCCAGTACATGGCAATCAGCCTTATCCAGAATCTTCAAGGGCAATCATGACAACGAGAAGCATCCTACTATTCCTGACGCCTTTCCCATGCGTTTAAGATCAGAGTCAAATCAATCTTTCAACTAAATTGTTGCGCCAAAAGGCCCTATTTGTCGTCCCTTGCTATTCCACGCTGGACCCTCTAATCGTCACACGCAGAGAATACAGGCGTAATAAAATGCACTGAAAACAATTTGAAAGCACTCGGGAAGAAACTGTACAGAATAAGGTTGACCAGTTATCTACAGGACAGTCACTCGTCCTTATCCGATTCAGTATCTACTTGATCGGTCATCACTACGTACTCGCGCGTAGAATAACCAAATTTCAAAACGTCCTTTTCGCGTAGCTCGTAGTATCGACGAGGCTCAATTTTCTTGTTGTTGAGGAAAGTCCCATTTGTGGACTCAAGATCAATGACGTACAGCCGAACTCTGCCCTTCGTCTACAATCGCAAAGTGGAGCAAGAACGGTTAAACAAAGAGAAAATACCATGAAAGAGAAACCAAGTTATCACGCAGTTCCGACTAAAATGTCGGAAAAACAGAGAATGCAGCACAAATATGCACGTGACCTGAGCATAAAAAATAAGCGAAACTTCAAGAGAAATATTAACAAGGCTATTTATCTAAGTAGTAGCGATAACAAAAGCCATTGTAAGTTACACTGCGCATTCGCCAAATCATAACAAGACTAACGAAGCGGAACTGCAGAACAGCATGCTGTTTTGAGATGCTAGGATGCGCCATCGGTAGGTCCGCGATGTGTTGAGCACTGCCAATAAGATAACCACTTTGGCGGTGAATATGCATAACCTTAAGGGCTTCATTACCCTTAAATGGATAAAGGCGCCAAAAGGATGTTGGTTTCCTCGCATCCTCCGGCTCGTTGTATTTGATAACAACACCCTTGTACGTATTCGTATCTGCCGCCAACTTACCTTGGCGAGAAAAATACGGTAAATACAGAAGTACGGAATAGCACTGAATAGTTGGGATATCTTACCAGAGAGCTCAAAATTCGGTTGCTCCTTAGGTTTTTTTGCTGCTGGTTTGCCATCTTCCACTCGCTTGCCCCATTCCACCTGTCTGTCGTCAGTGACATGGTGGCTATCTCGCAGTCGACGCCCACGATTCTTGGGCGAACGTACGTGGGAGGATGATTCTGACCTGCCTCCACGACTTTGTTCAGCAAAGCGTAAGGTAGCATAATCTTCGTCATCTTTGACTACAACGGGTGAAGAGAGTCTGGATCGTTTAGGCCTAAAGCCACGCCGGCCATCGTTAAGTAACACGGGAGAACGCAGCCGGCGGCGCCGGAATCGGTTCGATTGTGAGCGCGGCTCCCTCTTGATCTCTGGACTTAATTTTATGTCACCTGATTTCAAATCCCCCAGTTTAGACTGGGAGATTTGAGTTTTCTCAAGATGCATTACCGACGAAATAACAAAAAGCGCGGACTGGGGACCTTAACGTAAAGCGCGACCAGCGCTACTCAGTATTGAGCACTTAAACAAACGTGTGGCTAAGAGAAACTCCTAAATATTTTTTTAAAAATTACGACGCAATTATTGATTCCTCTAGGTATTTATACTTGTACTTAATACTTAGTTAAAATACAGGCAATGAAAGCAATTCATGGGAAGTAGATATTTAGCAATCTGACACATCGCTTATCTGTTCAAGCGCGTTAACTTCTAAAGAGACTACACTGCTGCTTCAAGAGTTACCCACTTTGTAACCTGTCGGATTTTGTGTGTAGTCATTGCGCATTTTTCCATAGTAATTTGACCTGCTTCGACCTTACCAGATGTTCGGTACATTATATAGTGAACAAAATTAAAGCAATTGATTTAAAGAGTGTAAAGCAAAATTTTCGTTTAAAGCATTTTTTGATAAATACCTCGGCGTGATTGCGAACAAATGTTTATATTTTCTTCTAAAATCAACGCGTCATAATTGCACAAATATTTGCAACTGCTTTGATTATTATATATTTTTTGAGTGCTGAAAAGGTTTTTTTCAGCCATTTTAATTACAGTAAGTTGTACCTTCTAATCTTGTTCAGAATAGTTGTTTCTATTAAAGAAAAGACAAATGGACTTTATATTTTTTTTGCGTTAATGCAGTGCATTATGTCTCCCTTAAGTTCGTGAAAATCTGCCAGATTATCATGGAAGTGTGTCAACCCGAGACTTTCCTAAAGACGAAAAAAGGCACACTACTTGGGTGAACCATGTATTGGCAAAGAAAAAAAGGCTTGTAGCCCATTGGCATAACTTATGAAGCAACCTGCGTATTGGATGTGCAATTGCATCGACTCTAATCTGCCTCTATGCCAAGCTCGTGTGCGTAACAAACTACCAGCTTATTGTAGCTCTTTGTGACTTCAAAAGACCAATCATGTCACAATAATTGGCAGGAAATATACATTTAATTTACGGTAAGGCTTGGGGCTACTGGCATGGCTTAGAGGCTGACCTGTTTGACAAACGTACAATTGCGAAGACCCAAAGTAGTCTTTTATTATATTCGAGAGTTAGGTAACAAATGTGTCGTGGTACAGGATGGCAAAGAGCACTGTAGCGTCCCGGGACTCCTTGAAGACGAAAGAAGACGCAAAATATATTTTCAGCACAGAGAAGGTGTCTGGGCTATTGGCATGGCCCGTAAGGCCAGCCCACCCAGCGAGGTACAAGAGGGCTCATTAAAAGTCCAAAAGTGGCGCCTCACCAATACCGAAGGATAAACCACTATCGTATTACAGTACGCTGCAACGACCGAGAAGTAAGATCAAAAACCATAAATAAAGTGCAAGTGGAGGAGGTAAATGAATTACTAATTTATTGCAGCATGCTGTGGAATATCGAGAATAACTGCAATAAATTATATTTTTTTAATTCTCGTTTTAGTAACAGCCTTCTTGGATGCTCGCTTTTTAATTTTGCGAACTGATCTGGTCTTCTCACTATCCAAGTAGCCTCCAACCCTAATATATGCTAACAATGAATGTTCTGCCCAAGTATTGTCTCCTTTTATCTTTGGGAAAGTCTTGAGCCACTACGCCAGTAGCAACCAAAAGAAAATATGAATTTCACTAACAGACAAAATACCTTGGAACTGTGTATAAAGTGTACAGCCTGCAGAAAGAAAAACCTATTACGAGCCCTAACAGAAGGGTCAATAATGGGTTCACCTCCTGCATTTATCCCACCCCAAAGTCTTCAGGAAGGTTAGAAATGATTAAAGTAAAACTAGCCATAAATCATCTAAAAGGTTTGTCACGGAACTGTCTACCTCACCTGTACTCCGATATCAATGATATAGTACACGTTACCTCCTTAATCTCGCTAATAGGTAGGTAAATCTCAGACAGATAATAGCATTCATTACTGCAGTGAGAGAAAAACAGCAAGGAGGAACAAACACCAAACACAATTTGTACAGAATTTTGTTTAATCTCGTCTTTTGTTACGTGGGCCAACATTCCTACGACCAGCTATAAACGTGAGTAGTAGGACATTCCCGTTCCCTAATCCAGTTGCTGTGCTGAACTAAACTTTAGTTCTGATTGGAATGGCAAGAGAAACCAAGGATGTTATAGCCAAGAATATTTTAAACTGGATGGAAATTTGATTGCTATGAAGGGTGGGTTGCGGGTGATTTATTTCAGCGCCGACTATGATGTGACAGGAAAGAGGAAGGTTGGCATACGCCAGCACCGATAACGACGCACAAAAGATGAAAAAAGTTTGCACAATTGAAGCGTCCTTGGAATCCCAGAACCGAGGGATAAACCACTATTGTATTACATAGCCTCTTTTGAGCGCCGTCCTCGGCGCTCCCGCAGGTCAACCTCCCGCGTCAGCCATTACAACGTAGTCGGTGCAGTAAAGAAACACCCACGAGCCGACTGTGCCAGTCACCAAATTAGCGCGTAATTGAGGGGATACTTGACCTCGAGGTCACTGATCCCTCATGGCAGCTTGACTGGATCTGGGGTTTCGTCCGGTTTAGGGATTTCATTCAGGACGGGGAACTGCGCCGGCCATCATGCGTGTCCATAGATAGATGCAGGAACACCGGCCTAAAGGCAGATTTGAGTAAGGGAGTACACGATTTAAAACAGGTCCACAGGGACGTAGGGAAAATCCGTCACGAAACTTCCAGATGGTTCACGGCTAGTGTCGCTTCAGTTGTTAATAGCTTTTCTGCAGAACACGGGACTGAGAGAGATGCCAAAGGCAGACGTCAATATCAACCTTTCTGTTAGGGGCCATCACCATTCTCCCATTCGTAGCATATGTACCTCTTCCGCTCCACTAAGGCTTATCTCACAGAAGTGGAAAATCAGGAGACATGGCCTTTGAGATAGGGTTCGCTATCCGCTGCCACCAGTGTAGAGTCCTGGGACTCCCAGAACCGAGGGATATACCATTATCATATTACATAATACTTTATCTCTTTAACCAATGGTTTTGGTTAGGGATCATGTGGACGCTCCACCATTTAGAGTGACTTCTAAAGCATCGAGTCGTACCCTGTGTCAGCAATTCATATTACACGCTTTTCACTTTGTTGCTTTTTGTGTTTAATTGATTAAAAAGTAATTCATATTAAAATACGTCACCGTAGTATCTAATTAATTTGGAAATTCCCCTAAGTGTGGCTTAAGGTCCCTTATTTAAGCAACATATAATAAATTCTAAAGCAAATATGTCTTTAATAAATTTTTATTTTATAAAACTATCAAAAATACAGCCATGAATATTTTAATTTTTAAAAGGTAAAGTGCATATTTTGATGACCTTTTTTGTTATACTTTATCAGACATCTTCTCTGATAAATACCGGGAGCTCTAAACGCAAAGCTTTGGGAATGTCCACAATAGTCTTAACACTTCAGCCCCACAGTTCTTACTTAAAAGCATTTAGTCAATATTTTTTATTGCCTGCTTCAAGCACTTTATCAACGGCTACCATAACAGCAATTGCAGTTGGCGGTGAGCAAAATCTTATGTTATTTGATGGTCATTTTACTTATACTTTCTTGCAAATTCGCAAATAATTCAATACTTTTTTAAGTTTTGTTGCGTAATAGTATTTTTTCCTACACGTGTGGCTTACAGATGTGTTTTTAGAATCCTGTTTTGCAAACACAATTTAACCTACTTCCAACCTAAACCCTTTCTTCGGCAGAGCTAGCTTTGTAGCATTTGGGTATTTTTACCTCTGCTTTGTTGTAACAGTTGCTACCTTTTTTAACCTCTTTTTCGCACTATTTTGACGCTTTTGAGCATTCTCTAAGGATTGAAAACGACACTGCTTTCGTGTTAAGTTAATCTAATTGAAGGTGTTTTAATAATTTAGGAGCAAAGCTACCTTGCGTTTAATTTTTTTGCTTTTTAACTTAATGGACGATTTTTCAATGCCTTTGTAGCATGAATCATTCCTAAATTTATCAATCTTCTTTGGCTGTATTTGTTTTATTGCCTTCTCTGTGCTCATAGTTAAAACACATATAAGTACTCTTTTAAAATTTGTTGTTTATGTTGTTTTATGTAATTTTAGACCTCGTTTTTTCCTTATTTTTTTATAAACAAGGAGTTAGGATTTGTTAGAGTGCTAAATTGCTTGCGTGTGTTAGACGAGACGTCTTCTTAAACACACGATACGTTGACATCATTCTTTTTATTTGTATCATTTTTTTACGCAAAATTTTGGCTTCCTCCGTACAAATTCCATGCTTATGCAAATCCTCCTACCCGTATGTTACTCTTCGTTTTAGCTGCATACATTCCTTTACTTTTACGCTTTTCTTTCTAGTTGTACTCTTCGTATTGTTCATTATTGTCATAATTATAATTATCTACTGCTGTCGACACCGGCGCGAAGGCTACCAGAGCGCCTACGACACTGATGAGGCACTCGGACACTCCCAGCTTTACTCGGCTGATGAAGCTATGCGATCTAAGACTAACGGACACCCTGATGTAAAGCCCGAGCTCTTCATCTAGCACCCTCTTAATTATTCTTTTCATGTCCTCCATCCGTCTCCCCCTTTTCCCCGCATTTCAGTCTCTCCTGTTCTCCCCAAAAATTGAGCACTGTACATTTATGCATCAGTATGAATCTAAATTAATCTGTGATTAATACCATACGCAACTTAAGTGGACACTGCTGGGCTACCCTCTCCCTCAGTCTGCATAAAATTTCCACACAACTAATAATTCTCCTCACCTTTACTTTTTAATGACTCCCAAGATAGTGTACAGAGAGCACTCACAATAACAGTTTTTAATGTATTTAAGCAAAGAGGTAAGGCTTTGTTGCCCGATTTTTTTTGTTGTGGAGTGGTCAGCTTAGTGGTGTCAAAAATAATCATTAGTCATTTGACAGATTAAAAGCGTACCAGACCAAATTATAAATAGACTAAATAATGCAAATTGGGTCTCAATTGCTTCACACAGAGCGCAGGTTAGTTTACCGGTTGTGACGTAAAAATGTAGACAGGGGTAACGCAGGCAGTAATTTGTAGTTTAAATTCATGAGGGAGCGCCACGACACCTCAACGGACACTTTCTTCTGCAAAGTGGGTAAATAACCGGCTAAAGTACGTGTTCCACCGTGTCATGGGAATGCCAAATCACACCCCCATAACACTCACTGACAGGCTTTCATTGCCCTTAATCAAAGCAATGAAGAAAATTCTGCCCTGCAGCATTTAGGGCCAAAGACTTTTTTGGCGACCAAGCATGTGTGCGCTGGAATAGACTCATTTGGCACCCTAACTGAACTGCAATGTTTCCTTGTTGCGTCGGACACGGAAAACTACGTTGTGCTTACTCACACTTCAAATACCACATGCTCCATAGAGAGAAGAACTTACTAGCTTAGAATCTCAAATCAGGGGCCAATGGCGGTCACTCGCCCTGCTGTCCCAAAGATATTTGGATCCGGTGACTATCAGCTCGAATTAAAACAGTTTCTACCAAAATATCCTAAACAGCTTTATCGAGGGAACTAAAACACAAACAAAAGTAAAATGTCATTAATTCCTCCAAAAAAGGCAAAATTGTACTACTCGAGAAATAAATACAAGTCAATTGAAAGGTGGTAACAAGATAATCACCTATTTTGTGCAGCAGAGCGATATTTCGTTATTTAGAAAGCTTCCTTAGCATGGGATAAACATTCTTCATAATTTTGTTTAAGAAGTATAAAAAAGGGTTAAGATATTTAGGAGGAAGACTTTTGCAGAAGAACGTAGGCAAGTCTCTTTCCTAGACCGAATCGGAAGTAATAAGGGTTAGTTGAGAAGATAGGCTCCAGTACTTGTGCCCACTTATAACACTCAAGCATAGTAGTCCTAACAAAGGCGGATTTATTCGCTGGCAATCACTGATTGTGGGAATCAAATGGGAAGTCCATATGAATACATACCTGGAAGAAGACGACTTGATAACGCCCACAATTAACTTCCGCCTTGGTATAACGGAATACACGATGCTTATCACCACTATGATTCAGAGTTAAGTTAATTGTGGGCATTCATTTTCGAAATTTGACTCTACCCTAAATTTTTAATGGACTGTTGTCACGTCGTAGCGTAACTTTAAAAAGAAAGTCGTGACTCGTGCTGATCACTTTTCTATCTAGCCATACACTACCGGATCCATGGAGGGAAAAAGCACGCACAGTTAAGCCTCTCCAATCCGTCGCATACTATTAAAAGAAGCTAAAAAATATAGTAAGAATTTATTACCTCATGATGCTTTCACCTGACTTATTTGTTAACTGGTCGTTTGGAAAAAACAGAACGCCACAGCAAAATGAGTTATCTTCCTAGTAGAGTCATTGTACTCAGACTCAGAGCATTTCATCCTTTTCCCTGTTTTAAACGCAACCGAACCTGTTTGTGGTACAATCCAGTTCAACTAGCACCATAATCTGATAAAGATCACATGCGGTGTATTTGTGAAGTCAAGCTCCAATATGGGAAAGGAGTCACACACGTGCGAATTTGGTGGTTCTTCTGCCTCCGTTGATTCAACGAAGGTGATTTTGATTGAAGGTTTAACAGATGGTAAGTGTGAGTAGGCTCGTCTTTTGTATTATTGAGGTTAGCCACGTGTGCTCAACCTGTGCGGAGGAGTCACAGTTTATCTATAGGTCTCGAGGTCGCAAACGAATCAAATACACCTCGAGTTGACTAATTTTATGAGTCTTTCAAAGTCTGAATGCACATGCGACCATATGTGAGCACGCAACGACCTCAATGTGTCCACAGCTCGTGGCCACAGCTGTTCACGTGTGACCTCGGTCTGTTATTACCAAGCATTTGAAGGAAAAAATCTACACAAAAAGACTACAAGCGCACCCAAAAAGTTTCACCTTCAAACAAAAAATTATTTTGGTAAGATTCATCCCAAATGTGCGAACATTTTCCGCAGCTACAGAATCATGCAGCAGAATTTCTACCCGAATAAATGCTTAGACGCCTGAAGTAAAAATCATCCTAACTCTGTGTTGATTAGTTCAGGTGAGATCATGACGTGGTAATGTAAGCAAAAAAACATTATAGAATGACGGGTCAGGAGTCCCCTCAAGGAGATCCAGGTAATCATTTGTGCTCTATTTGGAGGTATGATCAAATTCACTTATCTCGCCAGAGCTCAAGTGACCGAATGAATATGGCTGTCCATAGTCTGTAGGAAGTCACAATTTTGGCCATAACCCTACCAACCGCTTTAAAGCAATAATAACAAGACATGATGAAGAACTACCTTGACAATTCTCAATCATCAAGAACACCTATTTACACTTTAAGTAGACCCCAGTTCACTGTAGTGTTGCCAACGTCGTATTAAAAATGCATCCCCGTTGTTGTTTGCTCAACCACTTACCACTTGTTGATATAGGACGACATTCGAATCATCATTACTATCAGAGGGATAAGTTGCGAATATGCCTATTTACGTATTGTTTAGAACCACTCATACGGCGAGAACTATCGCCTGAGTGGAATGAGAGCAACGTCCGAAGCAGTGGATCGGTTTTGGGCGGTCGCAAGCTTCCGCGTTCATCAGAGTGACTGCTGATCAACGCCCGACTTACATTGCGCCTCGCACCTAATGTAGAGTTGGTCTTATTCTCGCGTGTTTCATCTGCTGAAAAGAGACAACCATTATTCTACTCACAGTTTCAATCCTCCGTCAAAAGTGAACTTCGCTGAAGTGAAATAGGCATACATATTTTTATTAATAAGAATGACAAAAGCCAAAATAACAGATCTTCGTTCTGGTAATCAAATATGCCGAAAACCCTTCAAATACATTTCAGTGTCATCGATGGACTCACATCCTGGTTGCGACCTTAGCTCCGCCACATTTTTTGTTCTCAAAGGAAGGAAAAGGGATTCACTTAAGCAAAAGCAAATCGGAAACAAAATGTCAAAGGCACAGTCGGGAAGTTGTGGTGAAAGTTAACTTTTATAAACTCGAGAAAGGATAAGAAGCTTTACAAAGTAGTTTCATTTCATTAAATTGCGCAATTTAGTCAGATATACGGCATGTAGGAGATGAGGAAGTCTTTCTAAAGTTCTGCTTCCACATTGGAATGGTAAATTACGTATTCTAGACTAAAACAAAGTTCACGCATACGAGCACCACAACTGTCGCTTTCTGGAGCGTACCTATCCTCTGCTTCTAAGTGTAATTCGCATCTTTGTAAGACACTACCATTCACAAAATAACCAGTTTGATACAAGATTCGTGCCCCGACATAACCTGCCTCTGCATGAAGGGAGTACACACAAAAACCAGAACATGCAACGTGGATGGAATGCATTCTAAAACGAATGGATGCACTGGCATGAGCATTCCATTTCGCGCTATTAGCATGCAGAATAAGCAACCCAACTTACAGATGACATGATAAATTACAAAGGTGGAAGTTCATTAGGAATGCTTATTGCATTACAATAATCTTTAGGCTCAGGTAAAAAGCCAGAGTATACAAGTGATATTGATGGCAGTGTCGGTAAGCATCATCGTACACGCTTACAGAGCTGGAAATGATCTACTTAGGAGCGTTCCATCGACTTCGAAAGTCCAGAAGGAGCTGTGATCGCGTGGTGACTTCGCACACGTGGTGGCTAAAAAATCGTCAAAATGAAAGTTCTTTCACTATGATTAGGAAAAAATGTCAGAAAAGTGTCAAAATTGTAAAAAAAGGAAACAAGTAAGCAACTGGTAGGCCTACCGCCACCAATGGATGGCAATGAGTTGAGTTGGTTAATTATTCGATAATTCTACCAAAATAATACGTAAAATAGATAGTACAAAATATAATATATTGTTGCTTTGTCACTCACCACTTAGGAGTTTAATTTCTTAAATGCGATATAGATCGCATCCACCATTGACAAATGAAAAAAATGGGGTCGAATAACATAATTTGCAAACAAAGACCCATCTTTTCGGTTTATGTTTTCAAAAGCATAGAAAATATCAAGGGAGGTAGAATATTCATTTCTGAAAGAAAACCAAAAGTTGTTTTGACAACATACAAAGCCTTAAGCTGTGCGATTTACTTGCTCGAAGTCTTCACGTCTGTTGCTACCCGAGTTCCGGCCACGCGTCACAAAGAACCAGAAGTTTAAGCAAATTTAGCGACCGAACGTCGTTTCCACAATTATTCACGTTCATTCATCTTAGGTCTCACTAAACGCTACTTGGATTACGCAAACAGGAATTAAAGGGATAAAGTTAACCTGTTATTAGAGTCACGGCAAAGTGGATCGTGAAAACTTTTATGGATTTCAAAGTTTAGACAAAATTGCAATAGTTGAAACAATTTCGACTCCATCGTGTAGCAGAGCTGTGGGTAGAAGACTAAAACTGCATCACTACAACACCACTTTTATGTCGGTACAGTATTTACTCACAAAGTCTTCAGTAAAGGATCCTTCAATACGCAAATTGAAGTCTCACCACCAGTCTGATTCATCATGCCTAATATGCCAATGTGAAATGCTACCAATGAAACGGCTGAACGTCCACAGGAAGCAAAGCAATGCCTCGATTCGGGGAGTAATTTCGAAGCTCACATAAGCATCCTTGCTACAAGATCATGGGGGTCGCGTACACAGAGTTGTCTTTGTCAGTTTCACAATGCATGCCATATATGCACGGATAGTAGATTGTATTCATTCAAACAAAGGGATTCACTCCATAAGGATACATGTCTTCTTGGCATTTAGTGACTGACTCGTACGAATTGTTCTTTGAAAATGGACTCATTGCATAAAGTAATAGTGACAAATCGGCTTAAATGGCAAATGTGACAGAACTCTAACCTGTAAATGATCAAGCTTGTCATTTATCCTGTGTTCCTCCTTTCAAATTTGACCACTCGTTAAAAGAAAAGACACAAACAAATACTAAGTGAAATTGAGTCACACTGGCAGAAGAACTAACTTTGCTTGTGTTCCTTGTTTAAGAAAATCAAAACTTTTGGAAACGGATATTTGAGCGAGTATCCAGACTCATTGTGCAAAATAGACGAAAATAAGGGACGCTACTCTGTACCGTAAAGGGTCCACCTACAGTTTGTAGTGATCAAAAAATTGAAGAATGTTCGTTGTAAACGATAGTTGTCCTCATGGGCCCTAATGGCAACCAAGACTCCTTATACCACTTCACTCTCTAATCATGGAGAGTTCGCCTAAATTCAAGGCGGTTAGGATCGCTGGCACAGACCATGACCACTGCTATCACATACGACTTGCCAAATTACAATCTTGTTTGGCCGAGACAAGATACTTTACCAAGTGTTGGTGACACTAAAGGGTCAAGCGGAATTAGGCCACAAAAATACCAAACTTTGACTTGGGCATTTGGAGTATTTGGCATGGGCGCACCGATAAATATGGAACCCGACTTGGGCGAAGTGGTATTTACATGTTAAAGGGCAGAGGTATGCAGATAGAGGAGACCGATTTGGTTGATGTTGAGAAAGCACTTCTTGAATTCTGCCTGGACAGTTACAACCGTCGCTTCGATAGGGATAATAGGAAATGTGTACACTGCTTTAAAATTGCCTCCATTGAGCGGTTTTTGCTAACGGTTCCGTGCCAAGTTGCAAAGGCACTTTAGATATGACTTTTGTTTACAGAAAAAGAAGAGGAAATAGAATAAGAAAAAAACCCCAAAAAATGCAGAGTGAAAGGGCCCCTTCATCAGGGAGTAAAAGCACACAAATGACAATGGCGTTGTCAAGGTGACTTCCTAGATGCCAAATTACACTGTCAGCATATACAAATTACTAAATTCATGATATATAGATTCGGACTTACAATTGGCGGCGGTGATGCACGTCGATAAGAGGTTACGCCACTACCCGACGACGGTGTGGATGAGACACTAGACAGCAAACAAGCATCCTGTCCTCCTTTGCGAGTCTTAAAGCAGAAAAACCGTAACAGTAAACGCACGTCAACGACTCCGGTTGAAGGAGAGTCGGAGATCTACCACTATACCACCGAAACGTGCGAAATGTGAAAGCGTCCCTTTACTAGGGAGTACAAGTACATCTTCGTAATTATTTTTAGCAAAATGACTTCCTAGATGCCAAATTTCATTGCCAGTAGAGCCAGTTTTTAAACGGATCATAGATAGATTCAAACTTACATTCCGTTGTGGTAGTTGTGGTGGTGGTTGTGATGATAGTGATGTACGTAGACACGGTTTAAAAATATCTCTCGAATCTTTGGTATTATTATTACACCGCGTGCTGTCCTAAAAGAAACCCAAGTAGATGGGGTAACTTCCTCTTATAGGAGGTTGAGAGCATGCAGATGGCAACTGTAAAATGGGAAAAAGACGTCCGCAACTCCAATTGGACCTTTACCACTCTACCCTTAAAACATTAAAAAAATAACAGAGAAGCACACCTTTATCATTGAGGAAGAACGCATGAGTGTTAATGCTGCTGCCAAGATGACATCCCAGATATCAACTATCATTTTAACACGCGGATTTTTGAACACATGATTGACAAATGGACTTAAACTCCTACTTGTGGTGGTAATGTTGAAAGTGAAGGAAGAGGAATGGGAAGAGACGATCCGCAACTGCCTCCCCAAGTTCGGATTTGATGATCGCACTGCGTTTTGCCTTGAAAGCAATCCGAGGAGTTGGAGTGACTTCCTTCCATAGCAGTCGACAGGAGTTCAGATTGCGACTGTAATTTGGGAAAAAACACGACCTCAACCTTAGTTGGAGAGCTGCAGATCCACAACACTCTCGTTATATTGGCACAGTAACTACTCATAAAACCTCCAGTAAAAAGTTTCAAATGCACAAAATGGAAGCCTCACCTTCTTATCACTCCTAATCTCCTGCCAGGTATTACCAATGGTTTATATGAAAGGCTTGAGGGATGATCCAGATGCAAAGATTGTAGTCCACAGAAATGGCCTCATTATACTATTGTGGAAGTGCATTAGGCACCATTACTAATCTTACAATTTATGGCATTTACGAGTGGATAGTACTTATGAACTCCCCTGAAAAACATCTATAGGCGCTACCTCTAACAAATAATCCAACCTAGTGTACTCACCTTCAGGTACCATCCTCGCAGATTCTTCGACCTTTACTCGCTCAAAGGCCATTAACATAACGTATCAAAATGTTCCTAATCCTCCCATGGTAATAAATTACCATTTTACATTTTTAACAGTATTCCAAATACGATTTGTGTCCGTGTACTGAATCTTTCAGCAGGAATTCAAAGGAATTTGCTTGAACCTCACAAAGCACCTTGAGGTCTAAACTCAATTTCATGCTCTTTGGACAGCACTACCACCTTTATCCTATGTGTGTACAAACTGGCTCAAATTATAACTGGTAGTTGGCACACGCATTCGGAAATACACCTATTGTAATAGTTTACCGGATCGTGATTGGAATCACACAGTAGTAGGTCAAGGTTTCGCAAATTTTGCACTGAAGAGGGTCCTCGAATAATGGCCAAATTAACGTAAAAATAACGGCTCACAGTTGATTTCGTAGAGAATCTTAAGCTGAGATAAAAGTTGTACAAAATAACTGCATACACAAATAATAGCACACCTTCTTATAACCTCAATTGGTATCCCACACACACACACGATACGATGCTCAGTACGAAAAGCCATTGACATTTTGCCGTCTCGTTGGGCAATGCAAAGATAAACCCATCATTCTATAGCTGCTGTTACAAACTATCCACTACACTTTCCAAATGCTCCGGCAACATATTAATAATTATCGAACACTTTTTATTGAGAAACTAGCAGTACTAATCGACATCCTTTAACATTTTCAGAGAACTAAAAAAGATTGAGGTATATAGATGTAGAGAAGAATTAATTCGTTTCTTATATTATTTTAAGGCGATTAAAGATTGCAATTGATATCTCTTTATTGAAAATTGGAGTTCGAAATCTCTGCCTGCTGAAAAACTGGAGTACAATACTCATCCTTGTACGTTTCAAAGAGGTCTTTAATACCTTTCGTGTACGCCTCACATCCCGCATTTCGATTCTGTGCTTGTCGGCCCTGCTAGCGGGGCATAAATCTTTTGTGCCAATACGATCCGAGGGTTTGGGGATCCTTAAAGAGTAAGCCTGGTCGATTTTTGACGGGGCCACACATCCAGCCAAGAAATCCATTTTCAGCGCATCCTCGGCCGTGATACGTTTTGATTCGCGGGGTTGTAGGCAGGCCTCTAGCAGACTGAAAGCAGCCGCGTTTTCGCGCCAGTGACGATTAGAAGGATGCGTAAAACGATCTCTAAGAGGGGTTTTTATATCGTATGTTTGCAAAGTGGTGGCCGGATAGGATTCCTCCAAATTCCCTTGAATTACTTGAAATGTTTGGTTGAGTCTCAGCTCCGGCCAATATGACTGTGGTGGTACGCCTAAACGAAGAATAAATTAAAATCCCATCATCCCCTTTCAAAATGCTATCTTGCTTCACAATCTCGATGCCTCAAAACCGTAGACTGTCAAGGTCTCAGGAGAGTATCAAACACCGCAGCTCGCATTTTTGTTCCACCAATTGCCTCTATATTTCAGCTTTATTCTCTAATTTAGTTAATTTCGTTTTATTTACGCGCGACAAATGGATTTCGGTGAGAAAATATGCGCCACAAATATGAAGGCGTCTGCAAGCGCCCCGTAGTTACGCAACTTTTGTGTGCTTCTATCCCATCTTTGAGATAAAAAATTGATTAGCTATAAACATCACACCACAGAATGATTTACATGCAGAATCTAAAACTGAACAAGTTATGTGCATGTATATGGATTTTGATATTTAACTTATTATTGTAAGGAGATATGCAAAAACTGACTTTGAGACCTAGAACTAGCCGGGGACTCCTTTAGCCACCCCTTTTTCTAAAAAATGTAAAAGAAAATTACCTACCGAGTATTTGGAAGATTTTACAAATCTGCGTTACAAAATCAGTCCCCTTGAAGAGCACTTCGCCATTCATCATCTCGTAGATGATGCATCCGGCGCTCCATATGTCGATGCCAAAGTCGTATTTGCACCCAGTTAGGAGAATTTCCGGTGGTTTATACCTACGTTTTTGGAAGTGAAAATGCACAGTAATAACTTGTCGGGAGGATTTGGCCCGAATACTGATTCAGGGCTACGGGGTCTTATTCCGATAAATAACTTATTTTGTTAAGACGACTAGAACAACTTTTAACCAGGGAAGAATCCACATAAAAGTGTACAAAAAATGGCATCTTCCATTGCTTGCATTCGATGGTAAGAGAAATTGAAAACAACTAGTTGACCTTGCGTCTATAAAGTATTGCAGAGGTACCAAAACCGGTAACGTAACTAATCAAGTCATTTCGCCCCATCTTGCAATGCCTCAAGCCAATCTGTTTCCCGCCACTAATAAAGTGAAATTGACAATAGAGTAAGTCAGCAGTGACCGATGAGATCGGCGCTTATATTATCCCAAGTGGCATAATCCTCAACAGTTGTATTTAGTCGACAATCACATCTATGCATTGAATCCACCTGCGGCATAACCATATTCTCATTCAAAATCACACGTGTTTTGTGAAATGGCTCTTGCTATTGGGTGCGAAGAATGGAGACGACGCCTAAGTGTGATGGATTGTTCCTTCTCAGAAGGTGCTTCGACAGCTTGACGCCTTTCATCAAGAGTACTCAAATAGGAGCACACTTTATGCCATGCTTTTAAGCGCAGGTTCCGTCGCAATATTTCTGAACAACATCTCAGAAGCGTCTTGGATGCACGGTAGGGACTTTCACAATTGTCTTTTGCGACGAACCTTCCGCTCTCCCACTTCCACCGTCCAGCTCATTCTGCGTCATCTACCTCTACTGACTTCCCGGCGTAGTTTCCTGTGCTGCAGCAACCGAAAAGCCAAACCTCTCTTGATTGAGCAATATATTTACATATTTTTGTTTCAGCAGAAGTTAAGGAAATCATTCCAATTCCATTTTCAAAACTGATTAAAAAGACTTGGATGACTTCGAGAAACACAAAAAAAGGCACATTCTGGGCTCGGAGCCAGCTACACAAGGCTCAAGAATGGCTAAGAAATGTTTAACACAAACTGAAGCAGTTTTTATACGATAGTGCGCACGGAGATTGAAGTGTCTACCTTTAACAGCACACCATCCACTTGGTGCACACCAGTGAACGCATTGCACCACTTGATGGAGCGCTGAGCAAATACCATTTCTACTGGCTATGTTAAAGCTTTGTTTCAAGAGATCACCATCTGCTCGGGTGATCTACTGTGTTTTCTCCCTCTCATCTTACCAATATTATGCAATTTCTAAGCGACCAAAACAGGAATGAGAAGCATAATTTTTACTTCTAACATAGAACACTGCATTCTTTCAAGTTCCATGCCAAAAATTTAAATCGCACTTTACCACAAATAGCTAGTCTCCACTGGTGGAGTATTTTTAGCTTAGTACACACTAATATCTTCCTAATTTCACCTTCACGTATTTGTACTGTCTCTTTTTTGGCAGCTTAGTTCGTGGTCTTAAAACTGAGACATGTGTTCCTTATCAGTTTATTGCAAATAACAAACAGGTCTTTAAGGTTACAATCAAGGAAATATAAAATGTTCCTGAACTAAGGACAATCAAACAATTCAAATTTTTTTTTACCAAACACACTTCTTAAAAGCCAACGAAATGAGGTGGCATAACGAAACGATAAAAGGTTTGGGCTGCAGCGAAACTGTGGTAGGAGATATGCCAACTAGCGTAACGTAATAATAGGAGTCATTAATTCTTGTTATCAGCTCTTGATAGGGCTTACCGAAGGGTTGCAACACGTATTTCCATGTCACACGTTGGAAGGAATTTCTGTCGAGCCATTCCTGTAAATTGAAGTAAAATAAATTTCGTTCGAACTGGACCAAATTTCCTCTGTTCAGGGAGAAACTTCACGTTTACATCTTCACTCGGGTGCAAGTCTCGTGCGCTCCCGCAACAGGGTGGTTTTTCCTCTTGTGATGTATTATTATCAAGGCGAAAATAACGACCGCCGAGTGATATGCAAGCATTAGTTCCGGTTTATTAACTCGTGCAAAATACCTTTACATAATACCACTTCATGTGCATACAAACATAAAAACTTCGCATAGATCGACTGTCGAATCACTTGTGGTTTTGTGAACACATAACTCCTTCAATTTATATTCAAGTGGGTTTATGGGGTAGACCTGGGTTCATTACTAATGTGAACCTACCAAAATCTGCTATTTTCAAAATGCCATTGCTCGTTATCAAAGTGTTTTCAGGCTTCAAATCTCTGTGAAGAATATTCATCTTGTGTATGTATGCCAGTCCTTGAAATAAATGAGAGGAGAATCGCTGAACAATGGCACTATCCTTCGGCAAATCGTGTTTCCCCATGTAGTTGGAGAGGTTGTCTTCCTAACATGATAACAAAAGCACCACTTTTAAAATAACTACGAAAAAACACTTAGTTTTGCTACAATGTGAATGATAAGTAAATGAAGATAGCCTGAATAACAGTATTTCTGACTATTAATGGCTTCTTAAAACGCCACCCAAAACTTGGGCTGTGCAGTGAGCTGGAGAACCGAGTTCCAAACACAGAGGCTAAATTATAAACTTTCATCAAAGCATCATAAAATGAAAGTAACGGTGACAAACTGCTGCCTAACTTATTGCTTAAAATTATGATTCATTACATCCGGCAAAACATATCCTCATATATCCTTATGTAAAAGTCTAGCCTTTACACTTTCAAGAATGGGCCGCATTTGACCCACTGAACCCTCTTTGACGGTGGCTTTGATAGAGCAAGACATCTTCTCTCGTAAGCAGTAGAAGAGACAACCATGTTTCATTTTATAATTATTTTAGTGCGATGGTAAGTCAGCTTCATTTTTAAATGACAACTGAATCCCTAGGGACTAGAAAAGAAAACCACACCACTACTCTGCAACGGATTCCAACTTCAGCTGAGAGAAAAGAACATGAATAAAGGTAGGCAGAAATACTTTCATTCAATGGTCCATCCGCTGATCTCGTACAGAGTTGCAACCACACATTTGAGGATTGACTAAACACGTTCGTTACTAGCGCCAGAATATGTGTAAAGTGCTGACTTTCTTATTTAAACTCCTTTGGGTACACCAGATCGTGCGTCTTCGGTCCGAGGATAATCGGATCTTCTTCTCAGTTTTTGAGCAAGGGTGTTGGATTAAAGCTGTAGAACAACCAAACTATAACAGACTGTTTTTTTCCTAGGATTCAGTTTGCGAAAGTGTTAAATACCGAGGCGGTAATGAATCACTTTCCATAAACAAATCTAAAGCTACTTACTATATATTCGAAAACCAGAGTTAGTTTCCCAGGTTTATAGATGATTTCATGTAAGGTGACAATATTATCGTGTTTGAGCAGCTTAAGAATACTGGCTTCTCGAATAGCCGTTCCCGGGGCACCTTCAGAGGGATTCATCTTCATCACCTTCGCTGCCAGTATGGGCCCATTCGCTTCCAACTTGCATTTATAAACAACTGAATAAGTTCCCTACAATAAAGACATTAGGTTGACGTTAGGCACGAATAGAATCCAATGAATGGAATACAGCTGTAAAGTAACGCAGGAACAGGAGATTCGACACTTCTGATTTACATGCGTGGTCTTTTGTCAATCAAGGATCAGCCCTGTAAAAATCGCTTGCAGTAGCCTAGAGGCAAAAGAGAGCAAATGGATTTGTGTGCAATCCTTCTTGAAGAAACACGCAATTAAAAACGACTCTCGTAGGTGGTCATATGTACTGTTGATACAACTTGCATGCAATCGCCAGTGCAAAAATTGCCTTTAGTAAGGCTTTTCTCAGCTACTGTTTCAAAAGGGGTAACGTCAACCTTCTTCAATATGCCTCCATTTTGACCAGCTATCAGTTCCACCCTCCTACTTTTAAATTCGTCTACTAACTTATCCTATACCGGTTTCCCATGGTAGCGAATCTTTATCGGCTTCGTACCCTAACACTTTCACTGGGTTCCGCATTAAACAATCGAAGCCATCACTGAGGTGTGATGCAGTAAAGTCAATTGCAAATAACATGGGCCGCAGATAAGTTAGCTACATATAAAATGAGGAGATTGCATCCGAAGGTGAATTTGCGACAAAGTTTCCTCAGAGCATCCGACAACTATTGCGACTGATGGTGCCCATCTATGCTGTTACCGCCAAATTACACTTCCAGTGTACCTAAAGAAGGTTTTATTAAAACTCATTTCTTTTATGAACCTAAGTTATTTCAATTAACAATTAAATGGTACGGATTTACCATACATCATTTAAAATTTCCTGGAATAACTGTATACACAACAGGAGCTTCAGTAGGCAAATAAGTAAATAACATGGAATGGTTGTTTCGAACAAGTAAAATTGTGCCCTAACAATAGAATGTCTTGTAATTTTAATACTAAATAATCCTACTTACACTACCAACTTCCTCCAGAAAAGTTGGGTCCGGGGGTCCATCAACTGTATTCAAATTGCCCTAAGCAAACAAATAGATTATTCCCCCAACATATATGCAGAAGTGATATTAAGTTGAGAATTACCAGACCGCGAGCAGGCTTGGGGTTTAGCTTTTTCCGCCTTGAAGGACGCGAAGTATTCGGCTGCGACCTGAAATTCATTTTGCGATATTGCGCCGCCTAAACAAGAAAAACTGTAAAACAGGGCAACACTTTGTAAAAGCATTATTTTTAAACCTACCAAGTCATTCTCTCGCCCGGAATCAGGCGAAAAGGGTGCTATTTCTCTTGAAAAATTTGATGATTTGGTGCTAACATGCCAGCAAAAGAAAAATTAGACATTAATTCACAAACAAATGATATCAGATGTAAAAAGTGGCAGCGTACTAAGCTTTCGGATTGATAATATGGTTCGCCATGTTTTTTTGATAATGCTCTTTACCACCCAAAGTAGGACCCTCACCTCCAAAACTGACCGCGTACATCATCTAAAGAGTAATTTACAAAGCATTAAACAACGCAAATACGGAACAAAGCGCAACCTTATTTAAAAAAACAGGATACCTATATGTATATACATATATATATATATATGTGTGTGTACGTGTGTGTGTTTTACCGTGGGAACATGACTGAATCTAGAGAATGGCAATATGCCGTGTATCGCGTCATCGAGTCCGCTGTCTTATGTATACACTTATCGCTGAGTCATAGAAAAGCACCTAAAAACAATTTACCTAGAAGCCAACATGACAAACTCATGGGTAAAAGTAAGAAAGTTAAGTGTTTGTAGAAGTGCACATAATTTTCTCATTTTTGTGTTATAATTGACATAAGTGATGGCTTATCACGGCCATTACAACTTGCGTTTCTAAAAATAAGACAAAAAAAAACAGAAAGTAGATCCATAAAAACGAATTAGGCGAAATATTGAGTATCTGCTGCCTAATATAGAAAAATGCACAAATTTCTAGCAAATTCTGGTACTTTGACAATACTGTCAACCAAAAAAGTTCTTGAATAACCCCATCATCATTAATTTTGCTACTCGTTTATTTTGCGAAAAAGGGCAGAAAGATCCAAAATATTCAGTGTTGTTTCTAACTGAGCACTCCATATTTCATGAGGTGCAATGCGGATGACGTAGAAAATGCTGCTGCAAGATACTACCATTTTGTTCAAAAAATTTCTAAATCTGCTTTAGCGTCACAAAGCTAAGCATTCTCTTCAAATCCAATTTTATCAAACATAAAAGTGATTCTATGGGTTAAGCGAAGCACAACTTAATAAAATGCTGTCTCGATTAAACCAATCCCTTTGTTATCAGAACGCAAGACCAAAAGAAATTGAATTTAAAATACTAAAAAAGGAGTGCCGATACCATAAATTCTTACCCGAAACTCCCTTTGAATGCAGAGAAGACGGAACCAATTGTCTGAATTTGCTGCTTTAAACAGCTGATTAACTGCATAGAGCAATGTATATTCTAAAGTCATGGGACGTACCAAATGGGATCTCTCAAACAGTTCGACCACCGCAAATTGTAATGAGGAAATTCAGTGCGCACACAGCAAAGATTCCAGTCATTTTTCAAACGTATAAACAAGTTTAAGGGCGTACAAAATAATGAACATAATTTGTAAGTTTGCGCAGGAAAAATATTTTTGTGTTTTTATATTTAAATGCTGCAGGGATTAGGGTAAGGTATATGTTTTAAAGCATAGTTAAGTTGATTCCTTGTTTAATCGCCTGCTCAAACACATTTACCTTGCTTTACACTAAAATAGTTTTAATAAATTACGTTTTTTTTTGTAAATCATAGCGCAAGACCTTTTTTCTTAACTAAGCAGCTTTGTTATTATTTCTCCTGCTAGTCACACGCTTGTGGTTGTCCTATTCTATTTTTAGGTAAGCGAGTAATCTACTGTATTTAATACCATCCTTAAAGGTGTGGGAAGACAAAGTGCCTAAGCAGGATGTGTATCATCGATGCACAAAATGGACTGTTTCTAGTGTCGTCCCTGAGTCATCGTCGGTCGGCCAAAGTAGAATGGCAACCCTCCTACTTAGTCTGTTATTAAAACTGGGAGTTGTACAGACGATTGCGGCGTTACTTGGTCGGTCACCTATTTATAATTCCCACTTAGTGAGTTTGAAGGTCGTGACGGGGGTATGAAATTGATGAAATTCGTGTCCATATGCACTAGTGCTGCGAGGTCATAATCCTAGCCCTATTGGCGCAGTTGTCGCACTGTCTGCTTCTGAGGGGGCTTTGGGCTCCTGGTGGTCGGCCAAGCACTGGAGTTTTTGTCACATCATCACATTGTCCACAACGTCGCCTTTTGTGCTGGAGATATTTGCTGGATTTTTTGTTTCTATTCCGACACAGTATTGGGTTTACATTTTTCCTTGTTGTGTTTGAGTTCTATTAATTCTTTAATAATTTTTTTTATAGCCTATAAAACCGTTATTATAAAGCATAATTTTGCCTATGATTTGACTCAAGCGCGTTTATTTATGTCGGCATGCTACGCTTCCTTACCTTGATTCATGTAAGCTATGTTCGTTTAGTCCTTGTCCTTGCATAACACAGGAAATACACTTGCGTTGATCCCACAATATGATTGTTTTCTATCTCTTTGCGTATTGCACTATTCGTATGTTCGTTTTGCCAATAAGTGTACCTGCATTTCCTGAATTCCACAAGGCTTGTGTTTCATTATCATCTAATGAATGTCCCCATCTGTCATATGTATGCAATTGCTTCTTATCATAAGTCGAAATCAGGAGCTGCTATACTAGATGCTCTCTATTTCTTCTCAAGCACCTAAAGCTATGTGCTCATGCTTTTTCAGGCTCCCAACTTCGTGCGTCTTCTACATGTCAGCTAACATTCCGGCATCTATTCCTTACTTAGATATTACCTACAAATACTGTGATTTTTATGCTAAGTGAGTAGAAGAACAGATTACATTTTTAATAGGTTTCTGCATCTCAATCTTCCTTGCCTTTTCACTGAGAGCCACACATGTACTTGGCCCGCCAGGCTGAACTGGTCTGAAAATGGATCTATCAGTATTGACCGGGTGTTGAAGCCTTTTTCAGGTGCCTTTCCGCAACCTGCATTCTCATTGTTGTTCAGGTAGCGAATTATGTGTTGCGAATTGTCGCGATATCGAATTCGGCGCACATCGAACTCTTACTATGACAAGCGAGGAGTACCTAGCCTACTGGAAGATTGCCGGTTGTGACGGGACTGAGCAGTTGCTCTACCTGAAGGACTGGCACTACTTCAAGTAGAACACGCTTCCCCATCGGTAATACACATATTCTTGTAGGGGGAAGGACTTTCGCAACTACTACTCCCAGCCCGTTTACTTCTCCTCCGATTGGTTAAACGAATTTTACGAATTTCGCACTGACTGTGACGATGACTTTCGCTTCGTCTATATCGGACCCGTAGGAACATGGACGCCGCTGCACACCGACGTCCACTGCTCCTACAGTTGGTCTGCCAACATTGTGGGTCGCAAACGGTGGTGGGTCTTTCCTCCCGGTAGGGAATCAACATTAAACCGGTCTTCTGCCCCACCCACCTAAGTGCTTTAATTATCCTTGGTTTTTGTCCTTGTTTTCTGATCCAACTGTAGCTTCTACCTGGATGAAGTTGTCTGTGAAATGATTTTTATATCACTTCTGCCTTTCCATAATGTATCACGCGTATTGTCTAGATTGTGGGTGCATGCTTTTTTTGTTGTAGGAGAGGAGAACAAGTTGATAGTGTCACATGGTGGTCAGCTACCGTCGGACATAAGTCAATGTGACTTTGCTGACCCAGGAACCCAGGATTCCGACCTACCACGATGTTATGTTTTTGATCAGCAGCCTGGTGAAATGTTTTTTGTCCCTTCCGGCTGGTATCACCAGGTTTTAAATCTGGTATGTATATTCATTCTCTAGCCACATAAGCGGTGTATTTCGTCGCCTTTAGACAGACTGCATCTCGATCAACAACAACTGGCTGAACGCGTGCAACGTCACTCTTGTATGGCGACACTTGCAGGCACAATTGCGAGAGGTGAAAAAGTCTTGCTCCGATGTGGAATCCACCCCAGGTTGGGATGATGCTTGTCAGGTGGGTTTAGGATAGGAAATCATCCTACTTACGCTGTCAAAGTAGTTCTTAAACCGTGTTTGAGCAGTTAGTTCTTCAATGTGACTACCTAGCTAAAAAATGAAAGTGATACTTCGTAGTCGTGATACTACTGACCAGGGGCCTTTGCATGCTCATTTCAGGAGTGTCTAAAGGCATGGGAGGGCTGGAACTACAGGGAATTTTTTGTCCTTCTGAAGTACATCCTAATCTCGCGATGGCTGCGTTTGACTGTGCAGGAGGTACGACAGCGTCTACCCACGGTGGCAACAATACCAGGAGGTGGAAAGGTACCGTTGCACGTGTTAGACGAACAAGTAGAGAGCTTACTCTCGGACATAGCCAGTTCAGAGCCCCTTCTAGTAAAGTGGTTGACTGGTGACACCCTTGACAGCCAGCTGCAGAGCTTCGTGGACGTCGAGACAACGACTTCTGTCAGTAGCATTTGGAAGCACGATCTTGTGGAAGCCACGCGGGCGATCAGATCCATGGTGGTGAATGAGGATTTGAAGCGATTGTGTTTGCATTCTAGGGGCCCTGCAGCCTGGCTCTGGAAGATCGTCCTTAGTGGTCAAGTTTGACGTACCAAAGGCTCATCTCATGACTGTACGCCCTTTTACGTCTTGAATTTGCTTGCAAATGTTTAGAATTTGTGGATATTGTGTTTTGCTTCTTCGGACTAATAAATTGCTGCAGTTGGTCTAGTCCTTTGTTTTGGACGTATCATGGTCAAAGCGCAGGTAACACCTACTTTTGCCTCTGCATTAGATTTAGTAATTACATAATCTTTACAAGAAACAGTGAAGGCCAATTTCGAAACGAGCTAGATGTTGTCTCTTACTCGCCTTGAAAGCCCACTTTAGTAAGACATCTCGTACGTCGTATTCCGTGAAATGTGTGTGCCATCAGGGCGACCCAGAAATCCGGATAAGTGCTCTTTTTGTAGGGCTTCATTGGTGGACAGTGCTGCATTGTTAAAAGGCTTCAGAACCTCCTCTTCCTCCCCCCCCCCCCACTTACCCTCTTCGGCTGCTATTTGGTGGCATGAAGAGGTCGGTGCGATGCGCAAACACGTGGTTTGTCCGGCATTTGAATTTATCGATCATGAGTTGACGCTCACTTGTAAGAGAAGACACGCAAAACATCGTTAGGGCTGCGCGCCTCCGCTCTTCCGGACATGGACTCGAAGTATGCTGGTGGAAGTCAGCTTATGCACTTTTTGACCGATGAAACCGGTGCCAGATGCGGCGATTTCACATTCAACGAGCACGACTTGGTGCTCACGTGCTCTCGTGAGGTGAACCTGAACGATCAACCCGCCCAAATCATGGTTAGTCATCCAAAGATTCCGGGTCTCTCGTGGGTGATATTTTTCTACCAAACTGGGCCCAATCAGTACCAACCACGAATCGCCTATGATTTCCCAAGCTACTTGCGCGGTGACTGTGAAGTCTGCATCCAGTTTGCTGGTATGCACTGGATGGTGAAGCATAAATTTGAGGGAAGCTCGTGGTTAACCACTTCCCTAGCTCCCAAAGTTATGAATGAGCGTTGGGTTACTCTGGGAACAGTGAAAAAGGCTGACGTTCGCATTAACATCACTAAGATTTGGTTTAAGTTTCCCATATTTACTGCTTGTTGCCATCCGATCAAAACGAAGAGGACAGTTCGTCTGCCGGATTTCACTATGCCAGATCATTTTGCGGACGTACAGCTCGTACCACAGGATCCCAACAATCGAAAACTCTTTGCCCATCGTCAAGTCCTAGCTATGAATTCGCCCTGGTTCTACGAGCGTTTCCGACACGCTGCTAGTCTCAATTGTGGTGATATTGGACCTATTATCGCGATTCCCTTTGATTTTGAGTGCGTTCACAATTTCCTTCGTTTTATTTACCCAAATACCGATTTCCAAATCGGTCCTCTTAATGTGGAGGGTCTTATGGACATGGGAAAGGAGTATCAGATACCCTATATAATTCGACAATGCGAGAAGTTTCTCTACAGGTATATGGAGGGTGGATCGGCAGTTCTGGCCTACTATCTGGGTCGCAAGCAGGAGCTGCCAGCTCTTCAAGACGCTGCTCTGCTCCACTTAGCCGAGTTGAACTCATCACAGTTGCGGTCGCGCATCGCACTTGACATGAAAGACAAAACTGCTGACACACAGGAGATTCTTCTCAACGACCTATGCGTTCGCCTCTCCGGTTAATCCACTCATTCACCCACTTTCACTGTTTCTAATGGCGTGTAGTCATGTTTAAACGTTGATTACAATATCGGGATCAATCCTTCATTGGTGTCGTCTAGTATACTTGCCCCAGTAAGGGGCTAGAGGTATTAGCTGGTAGAAATCAGGACTAAATGCTCCCTTATTTTATAAACCCGCCAGTTTGGTATACGTTTTTTTCGCAGAATTGCTCTCTGAGTAGTTTACATCGCCACGGTTGGTTTGTATAGGTAAATTAAAATATGGTCTGACGTAGGCTGTTTTTTGTGGGTAGCATAATTAAATCGACTTAAGGATGCTTGGAATCCAACTGGCCATTCCACCTGGCAGGTTTCCGGTTTATGGGCAATGGCCAAGGCTGGGACTCGTGAGTCTTTGGCTTTGCAGTTTTTTGGGAAATTGAGAATCTGGTGTTTATATTTATTCTTATTATTCTATGCCTAGTGTGTTTAAACTAAATTAAATGTTCCTTTAACGCATTCGACGGTGTTAGTTGAGTCTTAAGTTAGCATAAAATATTGAGTTGAGAGGCTAGGTTACTTCTCAAAAATTGAAAGGCTTCTTGATTTTGCGCAATCGGTGGAACTAAAAGCAGTAGTTTACTCACTCTGATTAATACGAATTTGAATTTGGTTTATTCAAACAACAATCAGCATTAACTGGAGGTCAAGTCTGCAGTTTTCACCTGCGGTAGAGGTTTAGACTACTTCATGGATAATTTCAAGGCTTACATGAATTCATTGGCAAGAGCAATTGAGGCAAATAAGGGCCTTAATCGGTGAGAAATAAAAGTCTCATGTTATTCCACTGCCAGATCTACTTGTAGTTCAGTTCAGCAACCAATAAATTCTTTTTCAAAATAAGTGGAATGCTGCTACGGGATAGAGGTTGTATTATTTTAAACCATCAAGTTTGCATTGTAAGCGAGGCCTAATGCTGAACTGCAGGAGTTTTGGTCTCTGGAACTCTATTCCTATCTACCTCCCGCCAGTAAGGCATTTTGACCCTTCTGTTCTGTACTTACTTTCATTTTATTTCAGGTTTTAATATAACCCAAAAGATGTTTTGAACAATCTAAAGAAAATCTGAGAATGTCATAGAGTAAAAGATACTATATTTACGCCTACAAATATGTGCACCCTAGTTAAATGGTTCGATATGATGAGGTTCAGATCCCTTCAGCTTGACGAAAAGCATAGGAAAAATGACAGCGCTATGATGAAAATAATCTCTGTTTACAAAAAATCTGTTTGTATTATGGCGAAGGGAGTGCGCTAGGCACTGCATTTTAACGCTGTGGTTTGCAGACAGGAGTGACTTGTGAGTGTGCGAGCGAGTAAATGAGCAGTTCTGGCTACATAGACGGCAGTTGGTCCTCCTCGCAGCACCCCGTCAGCGGTGGTGCCTAGGCTGCGCCCGTCTTGGTGCAGACAGCGAGAGTCCTGCGGCTGCGCCTCCTCTGTACGTCACCGATACTCCGCCGATGCGCTCGCGGTTGATGCTGGGGGTGCTCGAGGCCGGTGCAGGTGCGGGGAGTGGGGAGGGCGAAGAGGTGGAAAGGGGGGCATTGGCGCTCACACTTGCCGCCGCCGGGGTCTCGGACCCTGAGTTGGATCCACTGGGTTGTTGGCACTGGCTCATAAACTGCATCAATTGGCGTGCAAAGCTGTGCAACTCGCCTTTTACTTCATCAATGATCTCATTCTTCAAGCCCTTTAGACCTTCGCTAGTTGCAGTTGTTTTCTGTGAACCGCTTAGAAGTGGTGGCGTGTCTGGCCCAGGGAAAATGCGACGAATCTGTCAAGAAGTAGGCGAAACTTATGCTGAGAGGTAATTAAGCATGGCCGATCTGTTTTATCCAAAAATGAGGGTGCAGAAATCCACTACTGAGTCATTTATATGGAACGATGACCGCAGATAGGTCTACGCCCTCAAGTGCCCCAAGTGCGTCTAGCGATTACAAAACTCAGGAATAGTTTTACATTCAAGACAATTAATTAGACATTTTACTTTGTAGCGAAGTGAGGCTTGTTTCATATGTTTGCGATTTTTATTCAAAGCTGACGGAATTGAGCGAAAAATTTTTCGACGAAGACATGAAATTGAATAGTACCAATGAGAAGATTCGCATATTGTGAGTAAAAAAAAGTGGCCTCATTTGAAAGTAAATGCATCCATAAGCAACCATTGCCATGGAAATGATAGGTAACGCATCAGAAAGACACCAAAAAGCTCAAAATCTATTAGAGAGGACAAGCATCATCTGGTCTTTTCTTGATTAATGTCCCTTGTCGTTTGTATCCTTGTTACGTCCTATCGGAAGCTGTGAAACATGACTTCATTACGGTGTAAAATTTGGCCTTTTGTTTGAAAGAAATTCGATTCCATACAAAAATATTATTGGAAACTGCTACGTAACTTAAAGTTTTGCCATATTTAATATTTATGCTTCTGGTTTTGGTGACAGCCATTACTATTACTGGGAATAGGACGGGAAATTTTGAAGTCCTTTTCTTTAGGGACAACATTATTTCGCGGATCGAAAATGCAAATGGAAACCAAAAATAAAACATTTAACTAATAAAATATGTGTGGCTTTGAGTCGGGCCTAATCATTTACACTGGAAATGTATACCTTTGGCCTGTTTTTTGTTTTGACTAACGTATACTGCTCTAAATACCAATCTCCTTTGTTCTTTCAACTGTTACAACTGTCTTAAATGACACTATAAATGTGTAAAGATAAAATTGTCATCTTGCTCTCTTAAAAACAACAAAGTGAGTACCACACCTTCTCACCCTCTCATTTGTGATTAACGCCACACTTGGAATATGGAAGATCTTAAAGCACAGTTGTTTTTCTGACATGCCCCTAAGGAGACGGTGAGCCAAAGACAGTGCTTACCCTAGGACTCCAGTAAACCGGGACCCTAAAAAACCACGTATGCAACTCGGGGCAAATTTGAGAAGACTTACTAGTCTTAATGAGCAAGCGTGAAGAAAGTAAACTCGATGCTTAAACAGCAGAGCCGACTTGCCATTACGTAGAACATGACAACTGTTATGTACTATGTTGGTTGCCATGCGGGACAAAATTTCCGATCTAGTGGAAACACCCAAAGAAATTAATGACGCTGAGGTCGAGTATATCCTCAAATGTATGAATTTTTCGATGAATGCCCTTAGGTGTTTCTAAGCAGCGTTGACCGCGTTGCGGAGGCTGACGCTGGAGGTTGACCAATGAGAGAACCGGCCTCGACACCCAAAAGAGGGTAAAGACTGTGTAGTACTTTGGTAGTTTAACCTTCAATTCTGGAAAGGACCAGTTATGTGCTCCACCATTGTTTCTTGCTGAGTTAAGTGGTCTCCGACCCATGATAGCAGCTCCAAACTTTACTGTATGTGGAATATACATATTATATATATTTATATATTCCGCCCGAGTATAATGTCTTTCTTTGTGCTTAGAGAAGCCTCAGGGTGCTACTGTTATGCACAAAAACAATGACAAGCTAAGATTGTTGTTCGCATTTCAGTCTGTGAACGGAAACATCGTAGTTGGGAAATTTAAAAAAAAAAACAAGCTTAACTTGAAAGCATGATTTTGTTGTTTTGTATCAGGCACTTTTTGAAATCTTTGTGCATAAATACATTTTTGAATAAAACATTAAAGGTTTAAATCAATTTAAGTAAGTAATTTTGTCGAGATATCTATGAGAAAAACTGATATTTGAACACTACCAAGTGATTCGCTCGATGGAAATTCGCATTGATGTGTGAATATGATGTGATGTTAAGTGTAGCAATATGTCATTCGTCTGAGTCCGCATTCAACTGCGCTGGTGCTCTTATTGGCTCTTATTCTAAGTCTTTAGAGAGGGTTTGAGACTCTGCATGAATAGTGAGAACTATAGTTAACAGAATTGTTACACTCTTAAGTCATAGGGCATCACGAGATTTTATAAGAGGACCAACTTACAAAAACCTTAGACTTCAGTTTCTCTACACTTTTGCATGAACATACTTTATTACTCATCACAGCTTCCAAGCGTTTTCTAGGGCAATTAGGGCATCGGAGTAAAATAAATGACCATGACTACCCATTTAGGAAGTGCATTCTCTACGTGTTTACTGCCTGGTTTCTTGCTGACCAGCTTTTGAAGCGGCGTGACTACGTCAATGCAGAACGATTTTCTAGCAATAACCGTTGACGCATTGCCGCTTTAGCAAATAACTCATCTTTGGAGGTACTTGACACTGACCACATCACTAGATCTACCACTTCTTTAATAAAATGATTATACCCTCTAGGCTATTATGAATAGGACACCTAGTGCGCTAGTGTAAAAAATGAATCCTTCTAAAAGACCCACCACTTTTAACTGACGGTATTGAATTATCATGTCATTTACTCAAATACAAGGATTTGAGCTTATAAGGAGTAATGTTTGTGCATCCGGGCTGAATAATCCTTTCTTATTGGGTCTTCTTATTTTCCATTCTGTGTGTTAATTTTCCGAATCAATCTTTGATATGAAAGGCATTGAATTTTAGAGTATAATTATTTGTGCACAGACCTCCTCACTTAGAGCTTGGATCTGTGCACCGAGAGCCTTGTTTCCGGGGATGGAGGCTGTCTCGTCGGATCCGACGGAATGCGACGGCGGCTGCTGAGGTCGTGAAGCAGCGCTAGAGGAGGAGCTGGACCCCTTCGTGGAGCAATTCTCCTGCCCTTGTTGGTGATGGGGCACCAGCACCGAGAGTAGCTGGTACTTCAGACCCTCCAAATGACCAATTGAGCGCACTACCTCGCGTTGTCTATCCTCGCGCAGTTCATACCTGTACCGGCCCACCGGAGCAAAGCAAAATGCACACATGCCGTAGTGGTGCATCGTAAAAAGGTGTCCTACATCACTTGTTAGGCAAGACGCTTAGAGCTTTAAAATGATAAAGTGGTAGTTCTGACTAAAAAAGGGCCAACGTCGTAGTCTCTGAGCACACGACCTATGTAAAACAGGTCTGAACCATAGCGACATGTGTGGTAACTGGCTGATTTGTTTAACGATGTGCTGAAACGTGCGGGCGCTTCAGCCTCCGCAGGCTGTACTTCCACTCCGAGACATGTGAGTAGCTTCACAATTCTTTCATGGGTCAATGATGCATACTTTGCTACACCTCATTGGTTTATTACGGATTTGAAGAAGACTTGGGGCGTAACGTAACGCATAGTAGTTCCAAACGACTACCATATTTTTCTTTCAATGACCATTGGTACATATAGAAGTAATCTCACTTCCATTCTTGCCACAACAAGTAATATTTAGCTCAAGGGCAATGTCTCCATTTTTCTCCCACGTACATGCTATGGCCTTTGCTTAAAAATGAAAGGGTACATGGTTTTGTTCATAAAACTTTAATTAGACTGGCAAGTAATGTATCGGTAAATGTTGTAATGCAGGCACCATTTCACGTCGACTATTATCTTGGTCAGTTTGCTCCAAAACCCGATTAAAGTTGTGCCTTCGAAGTGGTGATGTAAATAAGTTGTTAATACAGCGAAGAGCGATTCCATCGTAGAAACTAACCTCAGACTGGAAATATCCTGTTTGATTTCTAGAAGGTCGTCTTCGTTTACTATACCCTGTCGCATCGTCTTCTTTGACACGTGGATGTACCGTCGCACCAAAATGCGTGTTATGGCCTAAATGCAATAGCAAGGGGGTGGGAGTGAAAAAAAAGTTGGACAGACAATCTGATAAAACGTCTTAGCCGAAAAGCTCTTTAAAAGCGGTTTTAAGTTTGATTCTGTGCAGATTTACACTCTAGTTACACAAGCCAGGCATTTAACACTGGGAACTTGTGGAATAAAATCTCCCATAGTCTGCATTCAATATAATTCTATCCTTAGATATTACCCTCAAAAAGTTGGTTATGCTAAAAAGGGACTAACCTGATATGAATGTTTCTTTCCTGACTTCTTGCTAGAAGTCTAAAATGGGGGAAGCCACCTAGTATTAGTCCATGTATGCAAATATGCATTGCTTATTAAACCTCTTAATTCGGGAACAGGGTGAAGGCATAGCCACTGAATAAAGGCTCTTACATAATAATGGCGTGAAATTCAAATCAGCTATATTATAGCAAATAGGATTTCAGTAAAAAAAGACTGCTTTTTCTGTGATTGCAAAATGGGGCAAACTTTTATCTCGTAAATGCAACCAATGAGTCCTTATAAGCGGCTCACAGCGAGAGTCCAGTAATATGTCAAATTAAGCTTCAAATTTAGGAGAATTTAATGCGCACGCAGCAACTTTTGTAGCTGGTCTAATTTTACGGGTGAAACGAAAATATTTTCTATATTTGCCTAAGAGTTGAGCTGCACCTATAGGTTAAAATAATAATCACATTTCACTTTTAATGTGGGCCAAAAAAGACGCGAAAACAGAGAGGACTAATCTGTGGGAGTAGTAGTTCTCATTCTTGACAATGATTAAATCAGTAGTACCAATTATGTCTCTTTTAATTCATTAAATGTTGAATGTCTACTTCCTCGGTTCTAATCCTTGCATCAGCTGCTTTATCAAAACAAATTTCCTTTTTACGTTGCAAAATTGCATTTATTTCTGTCAGTCTTTTGCATCTTGTTGAAGTCGTAATAATCGGGATAACTCGTTAGACCCTCTAAGATGGATTTAGTTGCCTTTCTGTGAAAAAATACTTATTGTATGAAGGAAATCCAAAAACACGGACTCTCAGGATGTTTTTTGTCGAAAGCCGCCCTGTTCGCACTCACAGTGTCTGAACTAGCGCATTCTCGAACGCAACATAAAGCTGACCAAAAAGCGTAGAAATGTAACTGCTGTACTTTATTAATCTTTTGTTTTATGTTATTACAACCGCAATTTGAGTCTGGGCGTAATTTACATATGGCCGTCTACCTTACCACAAAACGATTATTTTGCCTAGATATTTCGAGGTTCAATATTTTCTCGAAAATGTGGTGCAAGTGCTAAAGTAAGCGTCTTCCCAAGCTTAATGTAACTTAAGAAGTCATGCTTTGATGATGGCTGATTTCTCTTACCAGTCGATATTATAACACATTTCTCATTTCTTCAACTAGTGGCATCTCAATCACCTCAGGTCCCATAGATTTCAGGAAAATTTAGAGGTAGGTTACAAAAATGTAGAAGCCTTCGAAGAAGTGTGACGTAGATCAAATATGGCCATCAGCCCTCCCCTGTCATAAAAGTCAGATTGGATGAAATGCCTACGTCCTAATGAAAGTGTCTCTTACGTTCTCTTTCCTCACCGCAGCTGGGGTGTTGGTGGCATTACTCGCTAAGGGCTTGGACTTTTTATTGTTTACCGAGCTGGGAAGACGTATAGTCGGCTCCACTGAGTGGTCGCACCACAGACTCCTGTTTCCGGTGGTTGAGTTGGCTTGGTTAGGCGGAAACGGCTTCACAGTTCCGCTGTATCGACGTCGGTGGCGCGGATGTTCACGATACAACGGTGACTTCGATTTGTCATCGGTCACCGAGGCGAAGGCGGTGGAGCAGGTGAGAAGGCGAATTAGGCCTCTCCCAAACCGCCAGATGGACTTGGGGCTGACTATGGTGTTTAGTGGTGGTGGCAGAGTCGAGCCCTCGTCAAAGTAGCCAAGCCAGAGTTTGCTACGGGCAAACTTCCACTCAGTATCGGCCTGGTTCTGCCAAACAAAATTCGTACAGTGAATTGTTATTTATTTATACGAAAATTTTCTTTCCTTGTAAAGTTGCTGCGTTACGATCACTTCCAAACAATGTATTATGTTAATAGTGGTTTTTTGAACATATAAAGTGTCATTTCCTTTTACCGATTTTTTGATAGATTTGAAAAGATTAACTGATCACCAGCCCCATCTCAATTTTGGTTCAAGGAAACCTGAAACATATCAATTTTTAGTGGTATCAAACGATCTTGGATTTAGTTGGATTTTTCCCATTTGCTTGATCTGAAAATTGGTTGGTATTGAAATGGTTGCCTATATTTTGCAGCGTTTTACATTATTTGATTTACAAGGCAGTAGTCTTATTGAATAACAGAAAATAGCTAATGATTTAGCAATTGGTTAAAGGATAAAAAATGTCATAAAATTACCTCGGTTAGTCTTATCGGTAAGCTCTTTTGCAATAAAAGAGTCAGTAAGTGTGTGAATGGATAAAAAATCACTCATTATCTCGGCCAATTGTCGTGATTTGCTAGCCGACGACTGCATGACCCGCCCTTTTACGAATAAAATTTTGATGACTTAGTCTTAATTACGAAAAAAATGATATTTTAGGCATGATATCCGAAGTCGGGTCAAGAAGAGACAAAATGAAATTTCTGGTATTTTGTGGCCAGGTCAGTAGTGCGTGTACGAGCCGATTTTATCGCCGACTCCACTGGCACCGAAAGTCTGGACTGCTCGGCACCATTTATCACTGGCTGGCGATTAGATAAGTCATTGATTAAAAAGATAGCTTGCCTGAATGGTCTGGAAGGAGTTAGACATCATTGCGATTAGCATATTAACGAGTACAATTATGGCCATGGCGTGATAGATCATCAGGAGTATCTCGCCCACAGTTACTGTCACCTGGGCCGACTTCAAGTCGACCATTTTGCCCTCGGCATCCTTTGTCTGAAGACGGTACTGATTTATCTGCGTCACACCAAAAAGATGCCAAAAGAGAGCTTGATAGGATCGCAGAAGGCTGTTGATAGAAAAAGAAAAATTCCAAACGACTATTTATTTTCCGGTCGATTAAAAGGATATGCAACGAAGCAGAATTTCTAATCTTCCTGGGGTGGAAAATTTGGTCATTATGTTGGACACAACTATATAAATTTGTTTCTCAGTCTCTAATTGAAGTCTCTAAGGTAAAAATAAGGGCAAACAATTAATACCCTACGTAATTCTTGGCCGTCAAACTCTTTCAAATTGATTTTGTTTTTATCCAAGTTAGTTCATCCAACGGCCTACTGCAGGTGATTATTTTTAGAAATTGTCAAAATCCTAGCGTAGGTGTAATTTTATGTTTAATAGTGGAAACCGCCTATTTAAGGTGTGTTAATGACTTCACAGTCTTGTTTCCCAATGGAAAATTGTGGCATACATAAGGATTCCTTCAGTTGTGGCCTAAATTAGTGTGTTCTTTCAATTTGTTGAGTGATAAGATTTAAAAGCCTCTAGCAACGTCATTGCGTCAGCTTAATAAAACTTTCGAAAGGAACCTGAAAAACTGCACCTTAAACCACTAAGTTACTATTCAAAAACAAATCATTAAATTTTGTTAACACTGGTGGTAAACAACATGTTACTTCCAGACCTTATTCGTAATTTCTCTATAGACACAAACTTTCTAATGACTGGGTGGTTTGATGGATGATATTTAAAAGCGATCTGATTTGCTAGGTATCAGGTATACCTGGCGTGATCCACCCAACTCGCAATGCGCTTTTGGAGGTGGGATTTAAAATTACACACGGATTGTTTGTGTGTTTATGGAAGGAAGCTTAATTTGATCCGTCAATTTTCGTCTTTGGTCTAACTTGCCTCGGCGGTGGCGAAGAAAGTTGTACCTCCCTTGCAGCCGTCTGAGTCCACAGGTTCCAGCTTTACTCCATGACGTTAGCATTCACATATGTACTTCCGTTTTCTTGAGACTTCCATAACTAAATATTTCTAGTAACAATTACTTCTCCCAGTCGTGCTCTAATGAAAGCGCTTGTTCGTTGGAACCGTCTTTTAACAAGTTCTACCATGTGTTGTCAATGCACTGTAACAAAAACGCCCACTTGTGTAATTGCCTACCCTAGAAAATGTTGGTCGAAGTAGCTTAAACCGATGACTATTTTACTGCCCTAATATTTGCCAAATCTTAGGATGATGGTAGTGGCGGTGACTTCATCATCATGATGTTGACTTTTGAAGCCAAACCGGAGCAATTTATGCGGGCGTTTCCCATGGAGGAGGCCTATCATAAAGTAGCTTAGTGGGGTAGCGAGAAGTTATGGAGGAATAGCCTAAGGGCAATGAAAGGGCAAGCGTATTTCCCAAACTTCAGCTAGCTGTACATTTATTGTTCCCATCAAATCATATTTATCGGTCAATGCATTTTTGCAAAATAATTTTCTAATCAGAATTTTAATCCACTTACCTATAAGCACTTATGGTCTTCTGCAAGTTTTTGTTTACTCACAACGGTGACAATTAGAGTTCACCTGTTCTTTGGGGCTTGTAGTACTTTTAAGCCATTTCAAAACATTTTTTGGTAATTTTGCCCCGAAAACTATTTCTTACTACAGCTGCTCTTTTTTGATAATACATGTGCTTCAATCTTGCGTAAATTCCTAGCGTGGAGAAAAAATTTCGAGTTTACTTTGAAAATAAAGTCAAATAAGAGCAAGATTTCACTATGAATGAATTTTGCACCCATATTAACATAAGTCGACTTTTGACACAATTTTCTTTATTATCTCTAGTCATTTATTCTAATACAACCCTTTACAGCTATACCATAAGTACTAATAATAAAACTACCATTTATTCGCAGGAGCTTAATAGGGAAGGGGTAGTGAAGCAGTTAAAATCACAGATCTTTTAATTAGTTTTATTTTTAAAATTAAAACGTAATTTAATAAAGAACATGGCAGAGATAAAGAAAGCTGCAAGTGACTTACGAAGAGAACGCAGCCGGTCGCATATCATTATCCGCGGAGAAGTAGTAGTAGTACAATTGATGCAGTCCGCAGGCAAAGGAAGTTATCACAAGAAGGAATATGAAGAGGAATTTCGTAATGTCAATTAGCATGTTCCCCAAAGAGATTTGAAGGGGTCCTAGGTGCTCGTTTACCTGTAAAAATATTTTACAATTCTGCCGTTTGTTTTTTTCACCGAATCAGTCATGTGCACTCTTTTACGTAAGGCTAAATTGATGACTTATAAGCTTCAAAAGTTAGCTAAAATTTTCCAGTTGTGCCTACAGAGTTTAATGAAGGTTTTTACGGTACGTACCATATTCAGGTTCATTTGTGCACAGCCCTATTGTTCAAATAATACAGTGAATTTTACTGCAAAAATAACGGTGTATAAACCATAAACAGTCCGTTTGCCACATATCAGACACTTTTTGAAGGAATTAAGGCATTCTCATCTTTCTCGTCACCAGTAGATTGATGATAGGAGCTTAGAACAACGTGATTTTAACTAATTTCTTCAGATGTCTTTTTTAGGAGGAAACAGACAGCTTCGTTCCTTAAGGGTTTTAATCATAAGTCGAAAAGTCACAAAATGCTCTTTCTGTGAAGTGGTACACTTGTGGCGAAGTATCGGCGAACGTTAATTTCTAAAATGATAATACCTGATTGATAAAGCCCTTGTAATTACTTTACCTTTGCAAAAAGTCTGGACAGCTCGAACTGAATAAGTATCAAATGATGAACAGGTAACACAATGAATTTTTTGGAAGCCATTACTTTAAGTGTGAGCTCTGTGCTGCTATTAGAATTCCAACGTATAAGCAGATATTTACTGTTGGACTTCTGGCTTGTAGGCCTACATAGTGGCCTTCAAATTGATAAAGTCACTTATCATATAAAAGCCTATGTGGCAACTTCTTAATCATTCCCTGCTGCATAAATAAAGTAAATGGAAGGTAAAGAAACAGATCCCATTGCTATAACTTTAAAGACAGAGCGACCTCTTGAGGGTTTTAAACAAATCAGTTATGATACCAAATTTTCCGCACCAAAATGATTTCCATGCAGTGATCAGAAAGCTAGTGGCACAGCATTAGTACAAAGTTGACGCATAAGGAAGATTTACTATTTTACCTGGAAGAGAAAGATGATTCGAGCAAAGGAGAAGATGTGGGCAATAGCAAAGAAGGCCTCCGAGACAAGTGTGGGGTCGTCGGGAGGCCAATCCTCGCGACCCGCGAGGTCGAAGCCATAACGCTGGGTCTTGCGCAGAATCAGGCCCACAACGCGCAGACCCACAGTGGTGAGGAAGAGGGTGAGCATTATGAAATCCAACCAATTCCACCACTGGCGCACATACGCCTTGAAGCCTTCTTCCCAGATCTGCTTCATCTCGCTCCACACGAAACCTTTTTGGCCGTAAAATGCTCGTGACTGATTAATAGATTTTATTGTAAGACAGAGGGTAGGTATGGGGCATCTAAATATTGATGGGCAAAATTTTTTAGGCTTTACAATGTCCTTAATCATGAAATATTCAATAATTATTCTTTTTTTAGCATACGCATTCAAATTAGCTTTGGAGCGACGTTACTAAACCTTAGATTAGTCAGTCTATCTGTCATGGGGATTGTCAATATTCACCGTTTTTATGTTAAAGGGGAAAAGCATTTAAACTGTAGGTCTATCTTTGTAATCGGTGACACTTTTTGTAAACTAGCAAAATTGTGACATGACTGAGTCGCTAAAAATTTAATATTTAATTGGGATTCTAGCATTTACCCTCATTCCGTCATTTTTCACATTCAAAGAGTAAACATTGCTGGCATGAAATCGTTAGTGCTTTGCCTGTTGAAAGGTTTAAAAATAAGGATAGTGGGCATATCAAGTCATTAACAGGAAGAAAGTTTTAAAACAATGTGAAAATACCTATTGAATTGATTTTGGTGAGCAATTACACTAAGCTTATGGCACGAAAGTGACGTTGATATTTGTAATGGGCAACCAGTCTGATGTTTATGTGAGGAATTATTCAGATGGCCCGCCCGTACCAGCGTCTTTTGCCTTTTGGAGGAGTTATATCGATTGACAAAAATTTGTCTAAATCCCATAAATCCGATTTATAGGAATGAGACTGCAAAACACTTTTATTAAGAATTTTAGTGCTTAGGAGAGAAAGTGAGAAAAACATGGTTCCCCAAGGAAGCAGCTTTAAGCATTGCGTAAAATTCAGCGTGCATGTCCAAACACCGCTCAAACCGCCGTAAATGAAACTTATAGACGCCAATTGCGGCAGAAGAAAATTTGTTGCTACCTTGGAACGAATTCACGCTTTACCATCAGACTATTTACTGCAAGCACTCGCCTCAGCGTGTGTTTACTTATCATTCTAATCATTTCCTGAAAATGCAAATGATTTTAAGACATCTATTTTTCCCTTTTCGAACATTCGTTTGCAGCACTAGGGGAATGCCTAAAACTGCTACTCAGGGATATTTCTAACTTGCCACTTGCGCATTCTCCAAACTGCAAATACTTCTTCACTTTTCACGCCGCAATATTGTTCGTAAGTAAAGGCAAAGGCTTTTATTTGTCATAAATCAACGGTCCATTTCCGATATCCCTAAATTTAAGGTTTTACTTGCTTTTATCTCCTGAATTAAAATCTGTCAGACAACAATGACACTCTAAAATTATGCAAATTTCAGATCTCAGAGCTCTTTACTTTAGTAATTTTCAATTTCTCTTCAAAATTCATACCCATTTGACAGCGACCCTTCAACTCTGTGTCACTTAAAGCACTGATCATCGTACGGATAGCGCAAGAAGGACACGATTATGGAGAGGAAGCAATAAGGCAGATAAAGCTACGTTGCAATTTAGAATATTTCATAAAGCTAAATATCGTTGATCAGCAAAATTTCATACAAGTTTGTTGGTTAGAACCGAAGTTAGAAGCGCTAAGACTTTGCAACCCCTTTTACCTTCATTATTGCTGCTTTTTAGTATATTACATTTCACAACACATAGGTTAAAAGGAATTATGAAAAATGCTGAAAACCTATCCATCGACAACTGTAGGATTAGCAGTTGTGATTTTGTTGTTTTGACATAATACCACTAAATGAGATGTGGTTTATAACTTTTGTTCTATTTAATTATTTATGCGTTATTTTAACTCGTTTCAAATGATAATTTTTTGTACATTCAAAATGTAATAATGGCCAGGGCCTTACTCCAGAGAGCGGAGTAACATTTTGCATAGTGTTCAACAATGAATTTTAGCACCCATGTCTTCTGTCTACCATTTAATCCAAGTGTTTTCTTTTGCGACGCCCCATTACAAGCAGAAAAATTTGTGTTGAAGTTTCCTTGACTCTGTAGGCAGAAATCTGATTGCGATGCGTCGTCTTCTTACACCTCTCACTGTAGTTGTTTTCCTTAAACTATTGAAACCTTTCCTGTATAAAGCTTGCACGACGAGTCCTATAATTTTCCAATGACGTTTGAGTAATTAAAACCCTTTAAATATGTCAATCATAAACGCTAAAATGGAACTTTGAATCATATTTTTGGATGGCTGTTGCTTATTAAATTCCGCTTAGATCACAAACCACTACTGTCCCCACATTGGATAGACAACAAAAATGGTCGCTATTGTCAATTTAATTCATTTGTTCAGTTCTGTGTTAATTGCTCAAACATTGTTGTTGTTATACCAAAAGCTGGATGGTCATTTAAACTAAGGTTTCGCGGTCGATGGCCCTTCAACACTTTTCCATCCTACCGTTCAATTACATGATGCACGAACTCTCTTTGCGAGTCTATAGCACTCTCCTGCACAAACACTTTAAGTTCGAAAAAATGCAAGAAATGCACTACATAGAAGCAAAATCTAGCCTTACATATAAAATTCTGGTATTTAAACCCATAAATAGGGGAGCAAAGAGCGACGCAGATTGAAAAATGTTTCCCAGCACACTCCTTGTCTAAAAAGTTCTTAAAAAATCTTATTAGTTGTGAACTTACTCTGCAGTCATATTTATCGTTAGTAAATGATTTATTTTGAACACTGCATCAAGGTAATCCTATGTTACGGAGCTAACTATTTTTCATTGTCGTGACAAAAACGCTCAGGAACTTTTACTTTTAAAAATAGTTGAACAATCCATTCTACTTAATCCTCTTACAAAAAATGGCTTCCAAAACATTCGACAGAGGAGCACACTGGAGCCTCGAAGAATCCTATCAGGGTGGGCTAGATGACTTATGAATATGAAAAGAAGAACGTTCACTATGGTAGCTTAAGTATTAAAAGAATTGTGTGGGAATACTGACACTAGCTCGTGACGCCAACTTTTGCGCTTTACCTGCATCCCCACCAATGAACGAAGATATATGTAACCACGCTGTTTATGTAAACTTGTCAACACCTGGCAACATCGTAAGAGCTGTCTATTTGCGTTGGAAGAGCCTAATAATGCAACCGAGAAAGAAGTATCAACATTGCAACAAAGGCAAATGGAAAGAAGAAATTTGTGACAAGAAAGAGAGCCTTGAACCTTTTGCTTCAACTTAATACTGATCCAATAATTTACAAATACTTCAAGGGAACGTGATAGTCATGCTGAGTTTAATCACCGTTCAGACCGAACCCATTCTCCTCAAAGTGTGGAAGTAATAAAAAAATTGCATCCAGTGTGCCAGAAAAACTCTTGTTATTGGGGCTAGGAATCCCTTTTTCAGGTTGGAAATTTGTCTTGTTGCCCCAGCTATGAATGATAATCGCCTTTTAGTATTCATTTGCTCCTGTGACCAAGTGAAACCGCTAGAAATATGACTAAGGCCGAGATTGACTTGCATCTGGTTTATGTAATTTGGCTCGTTCCTTGGGATTTCAATGTTCAAACTTCTTAAACAGGGCTTTAGGCACAATCCAACGATCTTGAACTTTGTAATTTTAAGATTGTTAGTAGAACCGAGGAATTATATCACTTGCCTACGTTTCAGGGTTGATATCTCGAAATTTTGGGGATTTTAGGGCAAACATATTTAAGTATGCTGTACTGTATGCAACCACTCCATTATGGTCGACGGAGAAGTGCAGTATAGAGAAAGGCCGAGTAATAGTAGGAATACAATGCAGCATATAGCTTGTCGGTTGCTTATTAAAATTCTTTTTTCTTGTTTGAAACACCCTAATACTACGATACATTTGATTTTAGGTATTTACATTCTTATGAATACTTAAGCCGGATTGAATTTTCGGAAATATTTACAATAAAAAAATAAAATATGATTGCATCCTGTAAAAGAAAGCAGCAGCCTCGACCATCATCCAACAATTAAATGAGTGCCAGTTGAGTTAAGCTGTTACTTTATTTTGGTTTCTAGTTTATTAGACTGCTTCATGTGCCACTTCACCTTACACACCAATTTATCTGCTCCGATGTGTAGTGTGTGCGATAGTTTGAGAGGACATACAAAGTCTCATGTAATATCAGGTAAAGATAATGTTTTTACTATCATGCTCTTGTACTTTGATGTTTGATGAGTTACCAAAACACTGGAGGGCAATGAATTAAAGTGAGGTGAAGGAACAGCTGACCCGTGATTCAGATTGTAAATTGGAACAAAGCAGTTTTTGAGGCTTTAGACACAAAAATTCTGAGGGTCGGCACCAGACCCATTGAACTCGCCAAAGCACAGCAAGTTTTAAAAGGCCAATAAACCTGTTAGAAATGTTAATCTAAAATAACTGTGTAATCTAACCAGCACACTTGGAAATGACACCATGACTGCAGTTTAAGATCTCTGAAGTGTTTGGTACCGTAAGAATGAGATACAATGAGAAAATAACTTATGGTACTTGAATTGGTTAATGGAATGTTATAATATTTTAAGTGAAAGTAATATCGCCATTATTATTAACCACTCGTACGTTGGTACCCCCTGAGATAGGTATTAGAGCCTTCAGACCGTTTAAACAAGTAATACCGAAGTAGAGGGCAGTAATAGACTCGTCAGAGTAATTTTGTAAAACAAGTGAGATTTGAAAATACATTGCTAAAGCCACTATCCCCCCAAAAACTATTTAGAGAGCTTCTTCTGCGCCCTAATGAGGAGCTTTGCAATGAAGCAAGTGAAAGCGCTAACGACACTAGAAAGAAGGCGAATTAGGGCATGATTGATGAAATTTTAATTTGGTCATGTGTACTAAAAATTCAAAAAAGTCGGCCACGATAACGTACATACAAACAGAGGTCAAATGAAGCAGAAGTGGGACTTAGGGAGGAAGCCAACTTATTAAAAACACATTGAGTGATGAAAAGTCCGTTAGAATGGGCAATTTTGATAAACACTACTGTAGCCACATATGCAAATCATCAGACTCAGCAATGTATCTGAGAGTAGCTAGGGTACTACGGATAGTGGACTTTAAAGCTTTCGATAAAGCAGGATTGAAGTGAGGGGAATGGGAGATAAGGATACAGCAAACTTACCAAAGACCCACCAAGCAATGAGAAGTTCGATGCGGTTAGGATCTGGTCCGCGGGTCATTTGACGCGACTCGAGGGCCTTAACAGACTGGCCATCGGTGGAAGCGATGAGGAGGAGGATGAGAAAGATGGCGATGGAGGCGCTGTGATTCACAAACTTAATGAGAGGTGAGCGCAGAATGCGCGCCACCGAGCCACGTGGGTAGACGAGGTAGACGAGGGTGAGAAAAGGCAGTGCCATCACGAAACCCACGCATAGTAGCAGTTTGAATATCGGGTGGTGCTTTCGCCATCCCGGAAGCTGGTCGTACCACAAGGTCGTCAGGATATGCTGACAGTGGGGATGCGCCACAAACTAGACCAAAAGTTTGTTAGGCACTGCTGGTTTCTTTTCATTACCCCTTGAAACTAATAACATTGTTATTATTCTAAAAATTTGTTTGCCTAAAACCAATACACTTACCTATAAGTTAAATTAGAAGGCTAAAGAATGCATATCCCGATGTTAAAACAATTCATATTTTCTTCTTTACTCAGCCATACGTTTGATTTGGAGGGTTTTTGAAAACAGACGGCAGTAATTAAGTTACTTTCCTGTAAGTCAAGGGGAGTGAATACAGAGATGTTCCAAGTTAGGGTTTGTGGCTCAAATAAATGCGAATCCCAATTCAACGATATAGTAGAAAAAAATTTGCTTCCAAGACCAGCTTGTTTCAAATAGACCAAGCATTGGTAGTATATTAAGGAGCATAATCAGGTACCAAACTGTATAGATAAAAAACCAAATTCACTCCATTGTAAATGTGATTGCGATCCTCTTGCCAGTGTGCTATATAAAGCTGAAAAGTCTATCCTATCATAAAATCGTGGGTTTGCAAACATATCAGTTCTACGTAATAGGAAGAATAATGCAACGAACGTTTTTTGACAAATCACAAAATGCACATGTTGCATTAATGAAGTTAATAAAAGGAGGCGTTACATGTTCACATTTACTTTCACTGATGGCGGAATTAATTTTGCCAACATTGCTCAGAAATCAGTGATTTGGTGCATGAATTGGGGCCTGTACGCATAAAGACAAATAAAAATAAATGAAGGAAAAGTGTAATGAGTGGCGCCTAGCAGCAGTTGAGACATGGCAATTCATCTAACCAGCAATGCTTAAAGGCCTATTCGTTTGCTTTTTAGAAAGACCGTAGTTGCTCGACTTCAGAAAAAATGCCTTTCCAGTCAAAGGAAAAAAGCAACCTCATAGATTTTCTACCCTTAAAAGGTGTTCTCTGTGCAATAGTCTACATGGAAGGGCCTTTGTGGAACATCCACTGATAATTACTCCGAGCACGCAACACCAATTCAACACTTTTTTGCACCATTTAGTAACATCTTTTTTAAAATCTCTTATTATCTACCTCTATCGAATTTTATCGTGCTCTTATTCTGCTCCAAAAATTTTCATTAAAAACTTATAATAATAGATACTTGGCAAGATTTTCCATTTTATCTTGAAATTAGACATCATTTAGCAAAATGGGTACCACCCAAAGTTCCAAGCACAAAAGTTGGTTTGTGATGCAATCAATGCAGTCAAGAGGAGGTTAGAATTTTCAATCGGCATGAATAATTCGATATTTTAAATAAGTTACTTTACAGTTTGTAAACCATATTATTGTACATCACATATTTTATTTTAACTTTACGGTATGGAATCAGAATTATTCCTTTTCCCTACTTCTTTTTGTAGATGCTACTGGCCGGAGCGTCGGTAACTATTAATGCGATGACGGTCCTCAGCAAATAAGATAATGGCATTAAGGTCGCCGAAGTATTCATTAGTTTCGTCAGCAATGTTAGCAGGATGATTTCCATGGAATAAAATTAATCAATCGGTTATTCAAAAAGCATTAAAACTGGTTTTGGTTTTAAAGCGTCAAAGAACCTTTTAATTATGTTAAATATTACATGGAAACAAGGAAAAGAACTTGTAAACGCAAAATATGTCGTCTCTGTACTGATTTTACTCTATTTGAAAATAAAAAAAAACAGATTTACGATAACATACACCTTTTATGTTTCGTTCTACAATTTATTTTACTTTCCAAAGTTTAACAGCATTTTTAATTAAAATGTCATTTTATTTGGTTTTCCATATTGCTTAATCTTCGGTAGAGGGACACTTGCAATCCTGTTTTGAGTTTGGCCAGGATTTACCATCACTTAGATATATTTTGGGTTGCACTCCTTGCCCAGCAAGTAAGGCTCGAAAAGGTGTTACCGAGGTTGCCATAGTACCAGCTGGACATGCTGTATTTGCCTCCCAATCTGGGCAGTCAGTTGAGAAGGCATCTATTTTTTAAACATCTCACAAAAGGCAGTTTGGTCTATAGTTGCCTACCTTTTCTTGGAATTTCGTATCAAGTATGATGAAGTAAACTCGACTGTCACTCACTGTATATATACTTACCGAAAAGTGGGAATGTCATGCCTTTTATGGTTTTGAAGAGAATGATATTTTAGTGTTGAATAAGGTGTGTGTAACCTAAAAACTAGAAGCATGATGGAGAAATCCTAAGTATCGGAGATTTTAAACTTTCTAAATTAGCATAGACATGGACTTCTTAATGGGTGCGTCCGTGAGTAATCCATGTCAACATTTATTTTAAACTTTCTACGGGATCAGCCTTTGTTGCTTGCATATTTATGTAAAAATTAGCCTCCCATCACCAGGTAGAGGTTGCATTGGACGAAAGAAATGCGCTACAACTGATATTGCTCATATCGTACAATACACAGATTTTGCTAATGTAACTCTTATTCAACTCATGCAAATCGGTAGTTTGTTTAACTTTTCTCTCTTTTACAAACCATCACACTGCTGCCTAGTGAAATCCGGGAAATTAACCATTGCCATTCTTTGAATGTCAAATTTTTACAAAAGAAAGAGAACCACCAACCTATTAGACCACCAAGTTGCGAGGAAACTGATCTCTTTCCTCAGTATAGGAATTCGAATCAAATGTGATAGAGCCGTCAAATACCGTTTTATTGTTCCACTTCATGGAGTGTTTTATGACTCATGTATTCACACATTTTGGGATGTTCCATCCCTTTTCAGTGTTGCCACTTTTATTTTTTGCTTTATTTGGAAGTCTCCACATGCGTTTTTCTTATCATAAATGGATGGAACCATGATGGAGGATACTCTTAGGTTTTACGCCGAACTGTACTTGTGGTACACCTACGACTATCCAGTGTCATGCATTCAGGGGCGTTAGTTTAACTTTGTTATAAATAACAGCATTCGAATAAACCATGGTCGAGTTATGCGTATTAATGCAATTTGCACATCACGAGTGAGACTTGATTCATATCCTTCCTTATGCATCTGGAAAATTGTTATCAAGTTCTCATAACTTTTCCCATTTCCTTCTTGATTAAAAATAACCGACAATGAAGGCGAGAACATAATGCAAACCGTGATCAGTGTGGATCCCGAAAAGAAGTTTCGCTTTGTGTAATACGTTTGCTGTTTAACTGTCGATTTAAATAACAGGCCGTTAAGATAATATGCCACTGAACCGCTGCTGAGCAACCCGGTAATATTAACAGCCTGTCAGTCTTTCCCTAGGTCGACGATACATATTCTACTCGAGAATTGTCTTCTGGTGTCTTCAGGGAAGTCTCGGTGAGCTGCATTTGCACTTCAGGCTGACCAAATTCAACACATGCTTCCCATTAATTGGGTCCGCTGTTGTATGTAAACGTCAATTGTGACAGTACGGAAAATTTGGCACAAATTTTAAACCTTTTAGGCGCTACTCTCTTCCGCGGCGCTATCTGCTTTACCCTTCCTGTAAAATAACCTACATTACGTTAAGTGAAAATAAAACCCAACGCAAATTTTAAAAGACCGTTTAAAACTATTAGATTACACTGCATTCTGGATATTTTATTCTTACCACTTTGCATCCATGACAAATAAATGTGGCTTTTACTCCCTAAAAGCTTTCTCATCCCCTAAACATACTTGCCATACACTTCAATATAAATTAACATACATTTAGCCTTGGTCAATCAAAAATATTCCCAAATTTTATGCTGTTGGGACACAAGTAATAAGGTTAATATACTTCCTCTACCCGCCATGGATGAATGTTTCTAGCCTTCCCAAATGAAACTTCTAAAAGCTTCCACCAAATCGTGATCTATTTACCAGAAATCTGCACAACTTAGGCCACGGAAAATTTTTTAAACAAAACGGCTTCATTTATTACGGTCTTCGATGGTTTTAAAATCGGGTCTAAGCTGACTCTAGAAATCCCCATGGGTTTCTTTTTCATTACGTTGATAAGGATTGCACCGAAATCTCCAACATCAGTGAACTTCATGCAACACAGGCCTCTTCTGCTGTTCAGGCGCTAAATTTGGAAATTAAGATGTAAGAGCAAAAACAGGTTCAGCGTTTCAAAAATGTACTCATGCATATGTAAGCTGCATTACCGTTTTTGTCAGATATTCATAATTGAGAAGCCGGATTTGAACTTCGGCCAAAATTACTTGAGGCAATCTCTGAGCTCATTGAGTTTGCTTTCAGAGCGTTTGCATCCCCTTCCAATTTCGCTAGTGTGATACTTACCGCATCAAAACACTTAGTTCTATTCAGAGACAAGCGAATTACTACTGAATGTGGCCTTAATTCGAAATTAGTGATTTATTCAAAGGAGGGCTTTTTTGCACTAAACCTGTCTCACGAATAGGCTAGTAAAGAAAACGGTTCAAAAGCTAATTCGCTTGTCTCCATAAAGGATTTGTTTCCATCTTAACGTTTAGTGTTGGTGTTCTAATTTTTTTATTCGAATTTGTAACGAATAACGATATCTTGTAGTGAGGACCCATGTGGTGTTGTTTTGGCCTTTTGGTAACCTGGTTTTTGGAGATATAACCAAACGAAAGTCGAATATGGTGTGGCATTTCTTGTGAGAGAATTAACAAAGGGCTCACACGTTTCAGTCAGAATGAAGTTAGCGGGTTATCAACTCCCATACGAGTAGTAAAATTCATGCTCATGGTGAACTTTAATGCCAAGATATCAACCCGCAAATTAAAAACTTGGGAGGGAAAAAATATTGGAAACTTTAAAATCCTTTTACTCTAGCGGTACTGAATCTTCCCCCTCGAGCATTTGTGCTGCCACGTTGATGAAATAAAGTGCATTAAAAGATTGGAAAAGGCACATCTACAAACATACAATATCTGGCGTACTTTAGGAAAAAATGTTCATAAGGAGCTTAAATCACCATCGCCAACATATATTTAGTTGTGATTTCTGTTGTCATCGTTCCCAATCTGAGGCATGGGCACATGGAGTAAACCTTCAAATGTCTGGACCCTCTTGCAAACTATCCCATAGATTGAAGTTGCCTGCTACATCTTGTCTTGCCACGCACAATGCCTCTTTTAAACTAAACGTCTCGCTTTGAGTGAGGCAGGTCGAGAGTGTTAAATGGGCACACGAAGGCGGAATGTCCATGTCCGATTTCGTAAATATTTTAACCGTAAGCTTTAATTGTAAATTTGTGAGTCTTACCATAATCAGGATTTATTACTGTTATCACAAAGATTTGATAGTCAAATTTTTGTCAAACCTGATCAGGTTAATTTATATCTCTAAACAACAAAAGTCGTTCTGTTTTATATTTTGTGATTTTAGGCGCTCTCCATTCAAATGCACACATTACGGAAAACTTTAATATCTCCTTCTTTTCAAAATGACTGCTCCCCAATAACTTTTTGCAAAACAGAAGTAGTACATGAGAATACAAACTAATTATCCTTATATCAAAGCCTTTACCTTAAAAATTTGCTAAAATAAGATTTTCACCACTTTTGAAGTGAGTTTACTTACCCTTTTTTGTTCATATTTAATGGCCAATTTTAGACGATCTAGTCGCAATGGAGGGGTCTCTAGCTCCACCTCACTCTCTTCGAAATCATTTTCATTCCCCACTCCATCCTCTCCATCATAAATCCCGTCTAAATCAGTCTCAAAAGCGTCTCCGACAACCTCCTCATTCCTCTTTATCCCATCCTCATTCCCAGGATACATTTGTCCTCTATGACTTTCCAAATTCGCCAAATCCTCCACAATCGTGTACTGGCTCTCTAGACGTTTATTTGGTTCCAGACGAGTGGCTTCCAAGTCTCCGAGTTCAAAAGAATTGTCTATGTAGAGGGGCCGTCCATGCCAACGTCTGGAGGGTCTGTGTATCACTGTAGTGGTTCGTCGAAGAGCCGTTTTCTCCACATGTTCCGTCCCATGCTCTCCTCCGTCGTTGCTCAAGTCATCACATATGCCAATATCCTCATCATCTGAGGAACGACTTAAGACAGCTAACACCTCCTCTTTACTTCGGCATTGATCCAGAAGGTCACAAGCGTACTTCTTACACTGGTCGGAGAGTTGTAGGAAGACTTCTTTGAACTCATTCTCCCTTGAAGCTAGATGACTCAGCTCCCAAGAGAGTTTAAATGCTGCCAGAATCGGATCTGGTGATGTTAGAGAAATCCAAGCTGGACTAGCAAGTGCACGATATGTGTTAATTCTCCATAAAGAATACTTTAAAGAATCCTCTTTGTACATTATCGCACAGTCACTGCAGCTGCAGTTTGATCTGTGCGGTCTCTCTATGCGTGCGCCACGGGATAGAAGCAGCTGGAGTATCTCAAACTGATTGCAGATTGATGCTAAAATAACTGGAGAGATGTCTGCGGAGAAATCATGGCTTTCCTCCGAAAGATTGTTCTTCTTTGACCACGAAGTCCCCAGCATTTCTTTTGTAATGGAATGGTGATCAATGAGCATCTCCACAATGCGATACACACCCTCTTGTACGGCGTACAGAAGTGCGTCTCCTATCCGAATATTTGGTTCTTTGAGCAACAGCTCCACAATTTCAAAATTCTCATTATCCACAGCAATCTGAATAGCGGTTCTGCCAAGCATGTTTGTACAGTTTACATTCACAGGGTGGGAGCACTTAAGGCAACGGGCAACCGTGGATTTGTCGCCTCGTTCCACAGCGTCAAGAAAGATTCGCGAGAGAGGGTCTGCCTGACCCGACTCCTTCATGAAGTTAGGGGAAAACCGATCAAAATGGTAGGTGGGTGTGTATGGAGGATGACTGTTTACATTGTTGTTCCCCTTGGTGTTATCGATGTTGGTCGCCGAGGAGCAGCTGCGGTCGGGTGAATGAGAAAACCAGTCAGTGGGAGTAGATCGTACGGGGGGTAGCGGTAAGACTTTCTGATCTGTGCCTTCCCCAAAATCGGGCATTTCTTTGGGCTGGAGGGGCAGCTTGCCCGAGGACCGTGGGGGCACTGTCTCAGTCTGCTGATATAAGTATGAGTTGCTGCGACTGGCTTTTAAGGTCCCGAGGCTTATGGAGGAGGATGGTGTGTGGCGTCTGTCGACTTCCTCATTGCCTCTTTTACCTGATGGGTGCATCATGGTGTTCCTACTTCCCATATTAGAGGTCGAACTGCTCTCGTTTGAGTGTGAGTTACTAAAGACCGTGCCACTGAGGTTCATGGTCGTCATGGTAGGGCATTTTCGTGACGCCAAGAATTTAGTTTCCCCTCACAACTTCAAATAAATGGCATGTAACGCAAAGAGGAGAGAGTAAAAAATACCACTCAGAAGAGGCTGTGGTTCTCTAGTGCATATTAGTGAAAACAATTAGCAAGACCTTTAGGTGTTGGCTTGTGTTCGCGTACATATACCTGATTGGTCACGAATGAAGGACCAAGTGATTGGCTGAGTAGTAATGGAAACATGGCTCCCAGAGATCATCTGCATGTATTTCCTAGAGCACTTAACCTTTAGTAAAACTATGCTACTTTATCAAATGGACAGCTGGCCAGATCTCAACGAGTACGTGTTCTGATTTAGGTACTATTCAGTTGGCAGAAGGCATAGCCGATCCTTAAAGAATCTGACCAAGAAATCTTCTATTTTGCCTTTGTAACACCTTTGATAAGCAAATGCCCTAGCAGATGCTTACTATGCTTTCATCTTTAACATACGTGTACAATTTACACATAATAAGTTGTACTAGATTATAAGTGAGAAAGAACTTGTTGGAGGTGAACTGATAACAAATAGACTGAAAAATGAATTGGTTTCCATATTAACTGAAGCTTTTATTAAAAGAATTTATGGATCGTTTGTAGCAAGGAACGTTAGATAGCTTTAAAGCCTAACAGTACTACTTTGGGATCCCTCCTCACTATCTATGCCTGTTGAGATGGTCAATTTTATTCAGTTTTTACTAGTCCCGAAAGAAAAGGCAAATGCAACTGTTATTTAGCCTCATTACTTGTCCTTTGCGAAAGCCGAAATCTTCCCTAAAAATCATGTAGGAAATGTTAGAAAGTCAAGATGGCTTTGTTAGAATTAGTGCCCAAAAAACTGTCGTGGCCGGTCCAGTAAACCAGATTAAACGAGAGAGTTCAGGCGAATATTCATTGTGGCACAGAAAGTGTCCACTCAGAGAAAATTCAAGCTGACCAATGGGGACATTCATTAATCTTGATTTATTTTAACCTCCGGTTATAGCATCGTTCCGGCTTGGATGCCACAGTTCCCCAATCCTATTAAATAAATCCACACACGCCCAGGCATAGCTGATTTGTGGTTGGTTTGCATAGACCTAAGCATTTAACTATTTAAGGAATACCACTTGCCATGGAAGAGTCTTAAGTGTTTTGAACATTTACTCTTCCATTTACTAAGAGAAAAATACCAGCAATACACCTATTTTACAAGCTATTTAAATAGCAGATGCAATGCCTTTAACGAAAAGCTCCACCTCTTCTCAAGTCGCACGATGCTACATTATGTTAGTATTAAAATTACTGGAAGGTTTTAAATCCACCTTTAATGGTAGGCAATCTAGGGACCTATTTTTTCAGTTCTATGCATTAGACTCACCTAGTAAAGGTAATTGGATGCGGCTTACGGCGATCGTCTTTACCGACTTCTCATTGGTCACCTCGAGGCAATGAACAATTTTAGTGCCAATTACTTCCATTAATGACTTAAGAGGAATACTCTTTTTGGAAATCATCGAATAATTAGAACTAGATAAAACCGAGCATATCATCTTTTTACCCCCGATGTCCGCTTGAAATGGTAAAAACTCCGATTTGGATCCCAATTGAATGAAAAGAAAATCTATTCTGATATACCGTGGACGGCGCACAGATGCAATTCAGCTTCATTAAGCTTACACTTCATTATCAAAAGGTGTACTTATCCCCAACAGAGCTGAAAAATAAGGATGTAATGTGCCGTTGCATGGATCCGTCGTGTGCCCGCTTACTGGCAGATGTTGAGTTGTAACGAAAGTTAGTACTTCAGGGCTAAATTCACATTATCCATCTTTACTTTTACTTCCTCCTTCTATCTTCTTTGTTGCCTTCCTGTAAAAGTGAAAGTCAATCCTGGCAAGTATTCATTTGCTGGTAAAATCTGCAAAACTAAAACCCATGCCTGACAGTTGAGTGTATACTCTCCTTGAATTTACTTCTCAATTTGTGTCATCCAGTGGAAAGCTTAATTACTATCCTAACGTCTATTACCGCACAGTTTATCCTTATTTTTAAATCAAAAAAACTATAAGAGGAGGCGCTTGGGGCCAAATAATGGTCTCTGCGACCTAATTCGCCTTGTTTGGATGGGATTTTAGCATTTCACCGGCTGTCTTTGTAATGCAAGGAGCCAACAAGTTTTAAAATGTGGGTCAAATAATTACAGCTTGCCAATTCTGTGGACAAAGTTAGAGTGGGAAGTTGAAATGGAAACATCTTGTGGAGTATACATTATGGTCCTCCTTTTATTTTAATTTGGAATCTGGAGAAACACCAAAGAGGGCAGAGCTTTCCTGACCGATGCAATTCAGAATTTCCCACGTGAACACCCTTGCCAAATATAGTATTAACAAGAGGTTGTCTGAACCATTTACCTTCAGCCTGTCTGAACATTTAGACTGCTTTCCGGTTGATGCAATTTTTCCGAATATCTTTCCCTTCACAGATCAGATCATAAATTTGATATGCTTCACCGTTTTGGGACCACAATTCACCTCAATAATCATTTTCATTCTCCTTTTATGCTCATTTCTTTTTAAATGTAACGTTTTCCTCCCTTCAGAGGTTTTTAAGAGAGGATGGGATCAGAAATTGGAAAAATTAGAGAGATTATTTTGTGGCTCTCATAGCATGCGCCTTTTTTAGTAATGACAGATTTGGACTAAGATTTTTAGCCCATCCCAAGTTTAAAATGGTTGTTATCGCTGTTGCCGTCAAGCAATTTTGTTAGTCAAAAAAAGAGGTTTACATATTCAGCATAGTCGGAAGCATGAGGTGCTAAAGCAGTGAGTGACTGTGGAAAGTGCCTTTTGTTTGAGATAGGAGGCTCAACAGCGGGACATTAGATCAACAGTTGCGTGATTGCACAGATTTGGCTTGCACGTCGTGATTGCGATTTCCCAAGTAAGAACATCCTCTTCATTCTACATGCTTGCCAAGTAAAGCTACTGTGCAGAGTTAAGCCCCTAACCGATGTTGTTCCTCACTTGGCCTGCGAATTCTTTTCCAGTAACCAACTAAGGGACATCATTTTAAGGATCTTACTAACAAGCATCGAATTAATCTTTGATTCTGACTTCACTACTAATTACTGTTTATGATACAGAGGCCAAGTGAACCGTGGAGAGATGTTTAATATTTATTTATTACCGTATGTATAATTATTGCTAAAGAAGTGGCTGGTTTTTCAATAAAAATTTATTCTTTCCCATACGTTGACGTTTTGGACTGCCACTTGCTTAACCAAAAGAAGGTTTGTTTAACTCATCTTTCGAGAAACAGTTTTTCTTCTTCGATTTGTTGGCCAATATCTGAATAGTTACTTGAATAATTAATCCTTACAGAATTATAAAAATATTGGGGACAGCGCAGAAATTGTGATCCACTAGTTGATAATTATGGCACTTACTGCTAAATCAAAATTAACTAGGGAACCATGAAACACTAAAATTATACCATTGTGTAAAGCTCTCTCTCCCTATTTCGGTTTGCTTTATTTACTGCAGCAGAAGCGATTGTGGTAAGAAACAAAATAGGGCAATCACGCTTTTCATTGTCTTCGTATTCAGACTCCTCGGAATACCCTGCTATGCTAAAAAAAAAACAGCCAAAACTAACTGATCTGCTTTCTATGAGATAAAATCGTATGGAATTTTTCCTCATCGTAACTGCTTGCCACACCTTAATATCAATTTTGCAAAAACGCCTAGGGAAACCCCCTATTCTAAGCCTACCGTAAAGTTTATTTTAAGAAGTGAGAACTGGAAATACTCGAGAACTGTTCCGGTCACCTTCAATTTGCAGAAACCCATTAGTGCTCCTTAAGACGTAGCCTGTCAGGATTTCCTTTAGCATTTTATTTCGGACTTATTCTCGATTAATTTAGCTGACGACCCTAAAACATACTTTCCCAGACTCCAACCAGACTCTTTATTTACTATGATTGGAGACAAGAGCATGAATTTGAAGCAGGTTAATGATCTTGTCAAATAGATTGCATTAGCTTTCATTTTCTAGGCAACTGGAATGTAATTTTGCATTGTATTTCATTGTGCAGTACTCCTAAAGGCACGACACTGCATACAATTTTGAAATCTGCCCCTTTACTGCTAAAATTGAAGCCTATAATGCTAGTAGCAAAACGTACTGAGATGGCTCACATGACCAAAGCATTGCTTCTCCCCACTGAGTCATCATCTGTGATTGTAGTAACAAATCGCCCAGCTCCATGGTTATCAGATGATTCACCACAGTGTGGAAAAGAATCCGAAATCTCACAACGCCTCTCGTAGGTGCCGACAATGTTAATCTATCGTGTCCTTTACTGGCATGGTGTATTATTACGTCATTTAAGGCTAGGTGGCACTCGAGATCACTTGCCGCTTCTCCCACAAGGCACCTGTCCAAAAGTGAAATTCATTCGGTGTAAAACTGTGTAAAGTGAACCTATCCACCCCCAAAGTTTGCTTTGGGTTTAATTTCTCGTATCTCTTTTAGCGATTTCTTAATACTCCCCGGTCACATAACTAGGCTACTATTCAGCGACTGTGTCATTAAGTCATTTTGCACGACTTTTGCATCGACACTGGAACGACGGCCAAAATTCAGCATGACCTTACCAAACCATCAACCCATTGACTCTCATGAGGACCTTGTAGCCACCAGCTATATCCTATACTGTCCTTAGAAATATTTTCGTTGTAAACAAATAGCGAGATTTGCTCCACTAACAGTAAGTAATATACTGCAGTGGGGATTTGAGTCATTAAAAAACTCAACTTTCAACGATATATTTTCAGTATACATTGACAGTACCAAGCATTATACCGTTCACGTGTGCAACATCCAATAAAAATAAATAGTGCTGGTAACTAAACTGAGTAAAATGTAATGGAATAGAATAAAGGACAAGGATTTTGGCATTCTACTTAGAAGTGGGCAGATATGAACCGGATGTTCGAATGGCCGCAAGAAGATTTTCAAAGTTGATCAGATCGCTAAATACCTACAAAAAGATAAAAGAGGACATGCAAGCTCAGTAAGCCAAGAATCGCCAATATGGTGGTCAAGCACTGTAATTTATGAAATCGGAGAGATGAAGCGCAACATTAGCATGAAAAGCCTCTAGAAAAACTCATCTACTGATAAAAAGTCTTGAACGTTTACAGTGTCCCTATTGTTTAAATCTCATTTGTCATTTTAAATACGCCTGCTGCCTCAAATAGTAAAGTGAGTTTGAAATAGGGTCAACTTTCAACCCTTTAGATCTTCACTTCTACTGTGGATCTAAGTAGGAAAGCTGTGAGTATACGATAGTCTAAACTATGCGTCGCTTCGCCATTTATCGTAATATAACACAAAACATTTTAAAATACCAAACCACCAAGGACGGATGTTTGTCGGTACCATTTAAAGCAGAATTGCATGAGCACAGTGATGGTAAGTTTCACTCAAGACGTCCCAGACAACGTATTTATTTACAAAAAGTGGAAATCTTATTTCATGAGAATCGTTAACGCTAAAAGTACATTTTCAAGCCATTTATCATGCCCGTCTTTAAAAAAAACTCCATCACCGGTGGTGTCTAAACTTTGATATCCCGTATGACTACTCTCGAAGGGAGGAACAATATTGAAGAATCACGTATTCAAAAATTTACCATAAAAGGGAAGCTGCCATCGAACGTTTTGAAACCTGCTCTTCTGCTCACCCAATCACCAAGCAGAGAAATGCGTGCCAACTGAAAAAGTCCCGAATAAATAAAAAACAAAATTATCAGGTCGAAAAGCATTCGTCCCATCAAGGAATTGAATTTAAGCATCTCAGTGGAAATGCGCAAAATTGAGTACAGCCGTCAAAGTTGCGAGCAAAATTTTTCATTTCTTGTGGTGGGATCTGACTGTCTTCACACTATGTAGATATCCTAAACCTGGAATTTGAGATATCGACTCTAACAACACAAGGCGACCCAAAGTTTAGAAATGACATTCGCATATTTTGCCCAAATTTAAATATTTCGTGGCAGAATTAAAACTGGTTTCCAGAAGTTACAGTTGTTGGGTTCGGCAGCGATTGTTTTAAAGCGGAAATCGGCCAAGAAGGGAAAAATCACCAAAAATTAAATTCAATCTGATGGATTTTGGTTCTAGCTGTCCATAGGTCGACCTAGTTCTAATGCTTGAAAATGAAAATATTTTACTGGTCCACTTTATGGTGATTGAGAAACATGCCACAAGGATAACTAAGAATGTAGCAGAGACGTTCAAACCTCAATATCCGGCTTGCTATGTTCAACCAAAGCGAGACTCCAAAGGGACATTTCACATCTGCGTAGTCCCTCCACTGGCACAGCACGAAGGCTAGAACAGAAATGCGCAATAAAGAGGCCCAGGAAATCCTTTTTCCACTCTTCTTCTCATATGTTAACGGTAACCGAAAGTGAGGGATAGACAATCTCCAGCATACAAGAGTTTGTCGTCATTGCAGCGATGGGGATAACAAAATCTCCTTATTTGAGTTCTCTACTTCCAAGCTACTTTGGATTGTTGATGGCGAAAAAAAAACAAAGAATTTAGGGGATCAATAAGGAAGAATTAACAATTCAAAAAGATGTTTCCTATTAGACTAAATAGTGCATCACTTAAAAGTCCCTGCCTCAAAAAGGGAAAGAAGTCCTCCTCTACGATTGCGTGATGGGATAAAATACGAAAAAATAGGACAGCCTCCGCCCACTTAGGACCCATTAACATGATTTGGTTAAACTAACCGTGGGCCAATTCGATAGGGGCTTTATTGTGTGTGGTAAGGAAGACTCCACTCGAATTACTACATCCAAAACGTGAAAACAACTGCTAATAGTCTTTTGAATGATCGACTTTCTCTCTCCCTCCTTGTGAGTCATTTTCCTAAACAAAAAGTAGGGCAACTGGAAGAATATAGTCTTTGCATGACTTTTGTCTTAAATGATTACTTCAAGTGACTGCTGTGAAATGAGTAAACCATAACGTAGATCAAATCTGAATGCATCTTCACCTGACTGTCAAAAGCAAATGCATGATGACCCGTGTTTCCCAAAGAAAATTACAATCAAGTCATTTAGGGGTCTGCGTCAGATCAAGATGAATATCTCCGTATATAAAGCACAACTTTCATTCCAACGAAACGCAAAAGTTTTATAGTTATCCCAAATGGAATTTCTAAATATATGTATTCCTTTATCCTTGACCTCTGATTTTGTCCATTTAAGGGGATTAAAATAACAGTTTTCGATAATATATTGCAAGACCTGGATGTCTCATTGTTCTAAATGACACTACTGCCCATCATTCATTTCTTGCCCAATTCAGCTAGTGCTGTAAAACGATACATTGCAATTGTTCTCAGCTCACGAACAGCTCCTACCCAATTGTATTCTTTTGAATTCAATCAATCTGTCCGCTGCAGGATCTGGAACAACAAACTACTACCAACTGACGAAGAACGGCTGTTTGTTTTTAACCCTGCGCTTAAAAAAGAAAATCGGAGAGTCACTTGAGACTGATAGCGAACGCATTCAAGTGAGCCAAAGTTGTCTGGCAAAGTGTTCACTTATACGGTAAATAGTATGCAGCAAGATTTCAAGAAAACATCTTTACTGCCCCGACTAGACGAAACCTGTAAATGCTCTTGTGAAAAACTTTAACGCATGAAGGATTTAATTGATAGGAAGTCAAGTTCAACCAGTTATCAGAAAGTGATAGAGGTCACAAGTGATATACTTCCTGATGTCAGACCGAGACTCCATTAAAGCGCATTATGGATGCCATATTCGAAGCAAAAGTAATAATTATATCGTGAATATTACAGTAGGTGACGGTACGAATTAATGTGATGGCAGACAAATAAAGACCACTTCTTCAAATCTTAAATTGGTCGAAAGGAAAATCGGTCCATCTGTTTGAACATTTATAGCAATGGCGCTCCAATTCGTTCACAAGACGCTTGAGAAAAGCATTGGTAAACCCGTCGCGTGCATGTCAATTCAAAACTTTATGACCTCCCCACTCCCATCCTCCACTTTGGTCCCTAAATGAGTCCGGGTTCACGCTTTAGGTTTAACATATTTCGTTTCACATGCACTAGCACAAATAAAAATTCAAGTTCTTCGGTAGTTATAGGCGTTATTACCGCAAAACATCACATTGCCCATGAGACACCTTTCCCGCATAATAGTGCAGGCGAGCAAACCAAATGCCCCAATGAAATTGAAATAATTTCTGGATTGTTGTTAATTAAATATAGTCATCAAAATTTAGAAGTAAAAGTAAGGAAACAAGTAATATTTACCGTAACCTCCAATGTGGTTGAAATTTGCCCCAAAACTCGCTGATAGTTGTTGCTAACATGTCGAAAGTGGACACCGAAGTGTTTTCGTCTGACTCCAAACAGAAAAGTGACACCTAAAGAATTTTGGAATAAAGCAAAAAAGAATAACCTCCAAATCAAAACAAAGGGTCTTTTATTTAAAACATTCATTAAAAATCGGGAGCTCACATATAAGTTAAGATAATGAGGAAAAGCTGTGGAGAAACTGTTTTAAACTGTGCATAAATCCCAGTTAATTTAACTGCGTAAAATAGTGCACCTACGCATCAATTAATGGGTTAGTTGTCTGTTCACTTTTTTACGATATCACAGCAGCAAACATTAAAGACATCACTACCATGTCTGGAGCCCTTATTTACTACGAAATGGAACGTTGTGAATGATTCGTCAAAGTGTTACGCCTTGAAGTATGTGAGGATACTCTTGGTAAAAAAGAAGGCTTCGACTAATCCACAGTAATGAAATGAGATAACAGTGTAGCCTTTATAAACTATAATATATCTTTGAACAAGTTTCTCAAGAGCATATTCCTTGCCTAACACAGAACACAAACTACTAGCTGAAGGGAATCGTTGATATTAACAATGACAATATAAGAGAATGATAGCCGCCTTAAAATTGGTACTATTTCGAGGAGTTGCCTTGGGAGCCGTAGCCATGTGTATCGTTGAATATTTATTCTATTGTAGCATAAAATATGGTAAAAAGTCCCACTGAACTGTGCAACCATCTCAGCTTTTCCTCATTTGACACCCTCATTCTTACCAAAGAAGGCGTGAAATAAAGGCGTATTTTTCGCCTATCAAGAGAAAAAAACAATTCCTTAACCAAACCATTGTCTTCAAATGCACTATTTGCGTTTAATCAATTTTCAATGTTTAGCTCACTAAGACACGTAACAATCGAAAATTACGGGAAGAGGCTAAAAAGGTATGTCACATGTAGCTACAATAGCATAATTTATCGTACCTGGCGAGTTTGTTTAAAGGGATACCCTGTTGGTTTCTTGACTTCGGAGGCTGAAAATTAAATGGGACAAGTTCAGCAAACTGGGAAAAATATGGGTTGATAAGCTTAAATTACGAGCAAGTTTCCAATTTTTTATCGGCAAATGAGTTAAATAGCATCTGCAAACAATAAACGAAGGATTTATGGATGGAATGCCAGTAGATTTATGCTATAAAATTCAAATATATAGAACCAATGGGTGTGGAGATTAAGGTACTGAATTGCCATGAGCTATAGCTCTGACATTAAGCGGAATTAAAACGTGCAAAATTGTCAACGACAAGGCAAAAGACGTCGATGAGAGCAAAACATCATTCAAGGAGATTAAGTTTAGCAGACAGAGCCTTGTTCTCAGCATTAACCACGTTTTTGCATGCAGCTCAGTGTTGCTGTTTACTAAGAACTCTTTGTAGTAAGGCAGAGTAATATGCTAGCCCTTTTCCCCGCTAGAGAAGGCAGTGGTCGTATTAAATGGACATTTTTTGCATACCGTAGGTGTAGATGTTTCCCAGTGTGAGGAAATGCAATGGTAGAGGACATTCTTTATCCAGACAGCATCCGAAAAAGGAACCTTGAGACAAAGCAGCAGTAAAACACTTTTTCCTTTGTAAACGCAAGAACAAATAATGCGACACGAGACTACACGAATGCGGATAAGAATCGCACCTGACCAACAGTTAAATTATGATTTAAAGAAATCAAGATGTAGCTTGCCATGTTTTGATTAACCTAAAGTGTGTTTTGCGGGTGAATCGACTAAACAATTCACGGCTATGCGAGCAATCTGCTGATATAAACAACCGAAGTTCAAATCAATTAGTGGTAATATACTGCTTAAGATCCTTCCACATATAGAAATACATTAAATGGCTACTCGAATATTTCAACAGAGCCAACGTGAATGGTAATCCACCATCACAATCACATACCATGTATGAGGATAATCATGGGGCTATATCGATACGTACCGACAAATGCGGCTAGACTTGCTGAACCAACAAGACAAAGTCGAGTATAGGGGTTGATGAGTGGCTGTCCCCCTCCCTTGGGAATAAAGACATCATCTTTCGTATGCTCGATTTGTATAACCTTTGACAAAAAAAATAAGTGCAATAAGTAACGATTTTACTGGTGTGATTTCAAATTGGACTACATGATGCTATTCAACTAGGCTAAAAAGAGAAAAAGTGCATCCTTTTATCAACCATCTCTGATAAAATGAAAAGAAATTACGCATTAGAAAGGAATTGACCAGGAAACCAACCTAATGAATGCACTCAACCCAGTGATGTCATTTGGTAATAAAAGGATATAGGATACATATTGTGGAGTGTACCGCTCATTGATTATATCACAAATTATTTTGCTACTTTTACATAGGATGTGAGTAAAATTAAACAATCGAGCACCCAATGCTACATACCCTTTGCCTAAAAAAAGTGTATTTAACTCGATGACTTGACAGCATTTAGAAGGATTAAGATATCATGCTAGGATAAATTATTTCGCTACCACGGGTGCCTGTAAAATGCAACTTTGTGTTAATGACCCCGAAATGCCCCAATCCCATCACATTACACAGAAACCGCTTTGATTTACCTTTAAAACTGAAGGCGTTCACCCGAACTTATTGCCTGCATTCAGATGCTGTTTTCGCTTATCCTCAACAAAAACCGCTTTTCTCAACACCAAACACTTGTTCACAGGTTGCTACTGTCAAGTTCCACCTGAATAGAGACATTTACTGCATTGTGGGCTCTAGCCAAATCGAAATCCTCAGTTCTGCCCTACTATCATAATGAAAAGAATATATGAGACGCTCTCAATCGTATCACTCCGTGGATTTCAGAAGGAGGACTTCCCAAAGTTTCTATAATTTTCCAATAAAAATACCTCAAAATAAGCTCAAGAGACTAAAAGGTGCAAGTGAAAGTAAATTACAGCAGAATGCAAGTAATAAAACCGTATTATAGTGTATATTTAGCTATGCAGTTCCTTAACCTTCGTCTTGGTAGCAATGCTTACTATCCGTGCCCGCAGCCCTCTACCCTTTCCACACGCTAATAATAAGCCATTCCACTATACCAGAATGGCTTATTACATCTTCAGCAACGAATTGGAGAGCTACACGACCACAAACACACTTCAAGTGAAGGGATAAATGAATGAAATAGTCAAAATTGGGAAGAATTAACTACCACTCAAGGGATTCAATGAAAAGTTGAAACCACGGACCTCATCAAGAGAAGACGTCCACGCGCAGGCCTCAGCGACCGGTAGACGAACTAGGTCTGAGAGTGCGCATCTTCGAGGCACGCTTCCCAATGCCGATTCTACCTCTCGACCGAGAATTTCCAAAAGACTCGACATTTCCTGGGTGAAGGCGGCCAGATTTCCAGTGAAGTAGGTCCCACAGTCCCTTTGGGTGGTTAAATCATGTGATTGCTGCTTAAGTTGGAATAGTGGGCCTATAGTTCGTTAAGCAAATACAAAAATATCTTGCAGGCCTCCAAGTCAAGATGAGGCTTGTACAATTCACCAAACTCTGATTTAAGATCTTGAAAGGTTGAAGAAAAGAGAGTATGTTACGCCAGACAATTTCAAAGAATCTGACGATACCAATTATCTTGATAATGAATTACAGATTAAAAGAATTGATGCTGTTCACTTGAAATCTTTCTAACACGCTTACTGCCAGAGCCGCAGAGGAAACTCAACTTCTATGGTCCATAAGATGCTTTAGTTAAAAGTTGCTTGCCCAAAACTAGGTAAAATGTAGGTTTCCTCCTCAGACAACGAAAATCCCATCGAGATTGTACCAGTTTAACTCAATCCACCCTTTTGCGACGCGATTGCGTGAAATGATGAGGAACACATGATACGTAATTGAACCTTGCCATCGGAGAAATGATTGGTTTGTTTCGCTAATGCTTTAGTGAGTTCTCCTTCCAAATTGTTACTTCAAAATTGAAAATGCTTATTCTTACGATAAGAGGAATGGTTAATATACGTTAAATCAACAACGGCTTTAACTAAAGTCGCCGTTTGGTGACAAGTACAAAAAGGAGATAAGTTGCGATATCATTTAACAATCACATGAGCTTTCCACTTCACCAATTGGTAGCTGCAACCCTAGAAATACGTTCCCGTTTAGTATTTTGGAAGACTCAATCAACGACATCTCCGAACACTCTAGAGAGGTGCCCTCGCTCAGTCCTGACCAATTGGCCCATACCCAGCAGTGAAGCCCTCTAACTGTACTAATAACCACTCGAAGGTTAGTTAGTTACTATGACTATACACAACCGATATCACCGACGCACAGACTCACTCAGGGAGTTTCTGCCCTATGGCCTCCAGATGCGTATGCACCAACCTTATCCTCTGCATACTCAGTGAGTGGATTAATAAAAACATCCGCTCTGAGGTCTACCAATCACTTATCTAGTCGGCGGTCTCAATATGATCCAAAATACTCGCGTATACAACACCAGGTTATAAAAACTGGTAATCCAGTTCATGACAGTAACCAGCCCACTTTATAGCACCAATATGGAACTAGGTGACACCGCGATCACCGGTGACGAATCACTGTGTCCTAGTAAATACAACCGGTGGATAGTCATCTCGCTTTATAATTTTACAAGTAATTTACCAGTGCCTCGTAAATTATCTACAAAGGCACAAGTACCTCCCTGATATCTACAGTGGAACGGTAAACTGGTAAGGGGTAGAGGTAAACGGGAAGACTAGATGAAAAAAATAATAAAGCGTCTGTCTTTATAATTGGCAATGAACCAATATTTAGGGATTTCAATTGCCAGGGGGATAGAGTCTAAAACCTGAATAAAACATGCATTTTAGGCCAGATCAATTGAAACTCGAGTAAGAAATAGTTATAAAGAGAAGAAACCACCTAAAATATCCGAAACGGTGATTGCCTCCTAATCTAAGCGTAGTTGGTAAAATATTCTAAGATATGAAAGGCACAGTAACCATGTACTTTACGCATCCTGGAGAGCTCTTTTTCTCTCATCAATTAATGAGAAACAGGTGAGCGATGGTCGTCCTTAAAAAAATGTGCAATTCTGGACATTTCTGCCACTTATTCCTTATTAAATGATACAAAAAAATTTTAGTGCCTGTAAAAATACACATACGTCTGTAGCCAAACAATACACAAAAAGTCATTTGTTCCACATAATTTGCGACTGTAAAGTGTTTTGATGAGATTAAATAAGATTTCTTAGTTATGACCACGTAGTAGCACTAAACTCTTCTCTTCAGCAGCAGCACACGACATGTCTGAGGTTGAAAAATATCGAGGCATAAGTTTATCGTGGTGGAAGGAGACGTAATTACTCACTTGTAAACAGTTGAATCATCCAAATCGGCGGCCTTAATGGCGCCAGGAAAGGGGACTGTGCTTTTGGAGGTATCACCAAACCAACTCTCAGAAGGAAGGACACTCTACCAAAGTCGAAGTAAATCAAACAAGATAAATCAATCTAACTGAAGAGGATGTAGGAAAACTATCGTTTCAACTTATTTTACGGGGATAAGATCAAACACAAATTAACAATAGGTTCCTCTTAAGGCTTTTTATCACCCAGAATGCTCAACGTGTATACCGACTATCAAAACCAGGAAGAACACCATAGTATGGCACTTAGTGCTAAAAAATCCCCTCTGAAAAAAAAACATTTGTAAACTTTGAATATGCGTAAGCAAAGATGCATGACATAGGGCAAGCACAGTAGAAATGCGGATAAGAAGCCCACATTCTGTATTTGTAAAAATAAAGCAATGAGGCTCGAAAAGATTGAAAGCCATAGAGGGCGCTGAGCTAAAGAAAGAGGTTAGGAAATCCCACCAGACTAACTAACCCCAAGCAATTTCCCTTTGCTGAATCTGCAAAAGCGCAATTCCTTGGTCGGCCAAAGTTATGGAAAACGCACACCAATTCCGTTAATACCTTAGTGCTTAAAAGAGACGACCTTTGAAGAGTGGACAGTACTGGGACAAAATAACTGAGAGTGTTACACCCGGTATTCATTTGCGCCCCTTTCCAGTTGCATCATCTAGTACACACGTTTATAGTAAGCTATTGTTATTTGGAATAGACTGGTGACAATAGTGACCAAATGGATGACCTAAAAAACCGGGAAATTCACGAGCAAATACCGATTATGGACATAATTTCCGCTTTAATTACTACTTATTAGTTGTCGTCTTTAAGCCAGTAGTCCAACAAAGACTTCAAATTATCAGAAGTTTCATGTAATTTGTGATTATGTTATTTTTTTAAGTTTTTAAAGTTATAACACTTTCCGTAAAATTTGAGAAATGGAAAAAAAGCCTTTTCTCCTTATACTCTAAAGCACCAAAGCACGACAATTGTGTTTTCAGGTTTGATGCATTTTTGTGACAATAACAATTTTCCAAAGGTGGGTTTAACTCTGGAAATGGCTTTGTCATCTTCTGTTAGGCTAAATAAAGTCGTGAAACGTCCGAAAATCATGTCATTTACCTCAACTGAAAGTGTGAAAAGCGGAAGAAAGTTTCCTCTACCTCATAATCTCTTTAAGATGAAGTGTTAAACTCCCTGTCAAAGCATTTTATTACAAAACTCTTCTCAAGGGCTCAACATAGTTAAACTGTAGAAAAGTACTTCTCTAACAGTGGGTCCTCCAGACATCAAAATTAGCAAAAACCGTCAACAAGCATAAATGACCACATAGAGATAATATCTTTTAAAGAATCGATCCAAGTAATGTTAAATGATGAAGTCGAGAGTAAGAGTGAGAATCAAATCCCAACGGCTTTACTAAAAAAGAAACTTTAAACGTCGACTTTGCCACGGCAACCAGCTTTGCATATTGCGCCGCAATGAAACATAGGTGGTTGAAATGAGAAATGACGTTTAGATAAATTAACCTACTAACGGATGGGAGCCTACCAAACCCAAATAAAATATAACTTCAAATAAAAACCATGCAAAGATATCGGGCCGTGGATCAGTTGTAACATTTCTACATCAAGTTTCACAAAAAATTGGAAAAAACAAATTTTGCTTCAGAATAAGAAACACCCACCTCAGTTTCTCGCAGTTTGTTTGGCAGCTTCAAAAGATCCTCCATGATGCTGAGGGAGAGATTCCTGTGAAGTTTTTTGCACCTATTCTTCTCATTCTTCGTGCGTTTTGACGCGGCACGAAGCTGGGCCTGGCGCTAAAAAACCCATTTCAAAGAACCTTTCCGCTAATCGGCATAGATGAGAACAGAGAGGAGACGAAATCAAGCATCACAGCGCAAGTGTACTGTTGTTCCGATATGACATCAACATTTGCACAATCGAGTTCACTACCTCAACTACTGCTCGGGAACCAACAAATGCAACTGTCCTCAGCCTATGACTAGCCCCTATCCATTTTCATTCCCTCGAGCTAAACCAAACTGCTCGCTATGGGATTTGGGGAACCAGCTATCATGAACCGAATCACAGTATCACGTACGTATAGTACCAGTGGCGAAGATACGAATACCCTCTTATTTAGGGCTGCAGCACCTCATTCGTAGAGTGGTCTCTGTTAAATCTAGCATGCCAAGATGCTCTTGAAGTGCTACCTTAAAAGGTGTCCCATGTTTGCAAACACAGAGGGGGTTCATGAGGGGATTTTTTACTAAAAAAACTCAAACTCATGGAAAATTTAATTCTGTCGAGTCAAGATGGTCCAGTTATAAGCAAATGATAACGAATAGGAGCTAATTTGCGTCTGGACTGGTTGAAACCACAAATCCACTTCCTCTCAAACCTCTTGTAGTGACAGTCAGGTAGGTATCAAACAGATCCAATTGCAAAAAAATTATGGTTCGCATCACCGTAGGAGAGAAAATGTGTAGATGTGCAAATACTAACCGCCTCGTCGCCTGTCCTGCTAGCTTGTTGGAATTCTGTGTGGAGGTTCAGACGCTGAGTTTCTAACCGCTCTACCTCTTCTTCATAGTCCCGGACCTCCTGGCTTTGTTTAATCTGAAATATCAGTGTTAAATAGTATTTTAATGATTAAAGTATAAGATAGATTTCAAACCAAATTGTATAAACTTTAGTTGATGAACTAATAGCGACTAATGCTCTTCCATCTACCTTTAAACCACTTCCAGAGTAAACTCACAAGACGTTCAAAAAATCCGCTGTTAAAGGCGTCGGTTAGACCGCGGCGTTGAACGCTGTGAGCTAATGCAGTCACGTTGAGCTCTGGTTGGGCCTTCACGAAAGGTGTGAAGTTCTCGTTGATACGATGGAGTGTGGATCCAGTGGGTAGTACTGCAGATTTAAACGTCGGTGTGGTCAATTTTCGCCGAAGAACTCGCTCAATTAACATATTTCGGTCTGGTAAGTAATGGTGAGATAATATTTACTGATAAAGGCAGAGTAGTAACTTTGCAATTTGAATTACACTGACTGTAAGGTAGGCACTTAAATGCAAAAAATTACATTATTTTGTCAGAACTCATAATCAATGTTATGCCAGTATGATAAAAAATCCTATAGTATGAAGCATTAACTTCCCTCAATGTAAATATGAATAGCAGTTAGGTATCCAAACCCATTTCTCATGCACTCCGTTTTCTCCGGTTATCGACTTAGGAACCATAAATAATTCATAATGAAAATAATTGAGTTTAAATAGGAATATTCTAAGAATATACACTAGCTCAATTCAAAGATAATGCACCAGTGAATAGCACTCATGCATTAATTGTAGGAAAACCCAAATTGCTTTTAAGCAACTGGCTCGTAAAGGATTCTTATTAATAAACTATCTTCAAAAGGATCACATATCAACTTAACTAGAAAATATACTGTACTTTACAGAACAGGCCGGCTAAATATCTTTCAGCAACAATAAACTTACCTCAGTTTGATGGTTTTGCAAAATTGAATAGTTTATGGTTTAAAGAAAAACACAAACTCATACAGCCGCACGAATATCATGCTGATTAAACAACAGCATAAAAATGTACACATTTTGGTGCCTCAGACCGTGGAATGAACGGCTATACCACCAAGTTCACGTTAGCCCCTGGGTCATTTGTTAGTACTTATGAGCTGTAGCAACTTGGATACCCACTAGAGCAAAATGAACTGCAGTCTGCGTTTCTACACCCATCGGCAAGTGTAAAGCAACCGAGGCTTGCATATCGTTATGAAAAACAATGGACAGTCAGTTAAAAGTCCCCAAGTCACCACTTTTTCATAGCGAATAACAAGAACAACATGAGATATCGACACAAGAAGCGCTCATTCGTGAGCCAATTTCTGAAATTATGGCTCATTTCTCTACTTTAAACAAATGGGCGCTAACGATAGAAGGGGGGAAAAACAAAGTGTCATTTGGGTATTTAAGTGAAACAAAGCCAAGTTGAATCTACTTCAATATAATAAGGAACTGAGAACCAGTGAAAGTCAGAACATCACTTCAACTACAGACCACTACGTTTCTTTTTAAACAGTAATGCACAGGCACTCAAGAAGAGAATACGGGTCACAGTTCTATTTACACGTCCCAATTTCACATAAGCACGAGCAGTCAGATCAAGGGGTAAAAGGGAAGGTTTCGAAGCCTCCCACATCCCTTATCACTCCACCTCGTGCCGATCGAGGTTGGCATAGACGCGTCGTAGCTTCTCCTTCTTCTTGCGATTGCGCCCCACACCCATTGCTCCCACTTTCCCCATCTCTACCTCGCCGATCTTTTTGACAGCGGAGAGTTGTCGCCAGGGCTTCTTGCCCACGGCAGAAGTCGTGACACCAGAAAGAAGGCCGGCTCCGCCAACCGTTGTGCTCGACGCCACCGTTGACCAGGAGGCCGTTGAGACGATGTCATCGTCATCATCATCGTCGGCGTTGAGGGCTTGAGGCATCAATGCGAGCTTTTTTTTGGAACGAATGAGCGGATGTGCCCCCACTACCAATTGCTGTGAACGAAGAAGAGACGCATGATAAAATCTAGTTAGTGATGCCGGTGTATTCAAAAGTAAAATAAGAGGCTGATTTCAAACACTTAAGCGGAGCAAATCACTTTTATAAAAGGAGGAAATTGAATTATTGCAATGGGATTTCGATCAAGAATGCCATGCTCTACGCAAAATTATTTCCTAAAATAGCTTAAGCGTTGTGCAGGTCCAACTAAATACTACCAATTTCGTAGCGTGTGGTCACACGCACCAGATATACCACTAATTTAAACCGCTTATTCTTTTCAATGCATCTCAATGAGTGCAATGATGAAAGCACTAACTATAGTCCGCGATCACCAAATGCAGGAGTCATACTGGCTCTTAACAAGACATTTGACACAAACGCTTTATCAGAAAAAGGCAGGTTTACCAGTAGATGGTACAAAAACAGTCCTGTCCTCGATTTGAAAGTACTATTTAAGAGGTTTGATAGATGATTTTAAAAAATATTCCCATTTTAATTATTCTACCGCATACGACTGCCGGTTCCACACTTGAAGGCAAATTTTTCTACCATTTGTTCTAAACTGCACATTCAACACTTTTTGTGAAAGCATTGGCCGAGTTGTAAATAAGTCGCCTAATCTTTGTGTTTCTGCAAAGTTTCCGATGGCAGCCTGAAACATTCTCATTTAAACTTTCAAATACAATTCGCTTTTTGTGTAAAAAAGTGCTTTTTACAAACCAAAACATTAAATTAAGACACACAATCCCATGCTACAAAGATCAAGGAGAGCGTTGGTTTCCCTTACTTTTTCATTATTTCACGCCCATCCGTGCTCGAAATATTGTGAAAAGCTACGCGAAAGACGGTTTTAAAGGAGAGTAACTATCGCTTAATACATTGTCCCCCTATTAGACACTACGCAGTGGTGTTTATTCTGTGACTGAATGACTACATTACCGCTTCACACTCAGTGAATTAGGTGCTCTCGCGCCACCTTGGTAACCAGTCGAATGGGAGGCACACTTAACGAGGACATGACTATGAATATTCACACTAAGCACACTTAATAACACATTCAAGTGGAGGAGGATTAACCTGGGAGGTGAGAGCGATTCGGTCAAACTCTGTAAAAATGTTTGCCTCTTCCTCCCCCGCAGCTGTCATTCCCCTCCTCTCCGCCACAGCACGACGATGTCGTTGACGCTGAAGTCTAAACCACAGTTTGTGCAGTTCCGTGGGCGCGAGGTAGACTGAGAGTCGAAGCAACATTTTAGCTTCCTCACCTTCCACCGATTCACCTCTCTCCTTCCACTCTTTCTCCTCCAACCGCTCCGTCGCTCCCATCACCTGATAGTCGGCAGCATCGATACCGGGTGGAGGATGACAGTACCGCAGACGACCCTACAGAGCACAATAAAAGTGATCACCATAATCAGCAGCAGCACTAGCGGCAGCAGTAACAGCAACAACATAAAGTAGAAGATCATGAACCCCCTCTGTGTTTGCAAACATGGGACACCTTTTAAGGTAGCACTTCAAGAGCATCTTGGCATGCTAGATTTAACAGAGACCACTCTACGAATGAGGTGCTGCAGCCCTAAATAAGAGGGTATTCGTATCTTCGCCACTGGTACTATACGTACGTGATACTGTGATTCGGTTCATGATAGCTGGTTCCCCAAATCCCATAGCGAGCAGTTTGGTTTAGCTCGAGGGAATGAAAATGGATAGGGGCTAGTCATAGGCTGAGGACAGTTGCATTTGTTGGTTCCCGAGCAGTAGTTGAGGTAGTCAACTCGATTGTGCAAATGTTGGTGTCATATCATAATAGTAAAACATCTGGGCTGTAAAAATTGATTATCCTCGGGGTTCCTTATGACTGGGAATTCCAGTGGTACTTTGACCGTTAACACTATACTTTGATAAAAAGATCTGATCAATCAATCACTAGTAAGTGCAAACATGACATATTTTCTCGACTGAAAATCCCCAATATGCCTTGAGGTCTTTCTAAGGTACAGACACAATAAAATAACTTAGAATCTTCGAACAATGATCGCACTGCCATGATGCTCAATCGTCTTCAGGTGAAAGCAAAAGGGGAGATTCGCTCGGTGGCCCACCTTCACATAGTCCTTGAGTATAATACGAGCCGCCCTGTCGTAGTGGGGGTTGCCTTTGGCAGACATGAAGCCACGGATACCTGGAATCAAAAAAGTATGTGTGCGTCAAAATCTGTTGTCTGTAAGTTGGTTCCTAGAAAAAGGATAGGAAATAATTTATGATTAATTGTACAAAAAAATTCTTCGTTTCTTTCAACTCTGTACCCCAATCACCATTGAGGATAAGTTAAAATGGGGCAGGTCGAACTAATTTTCCACCTATACAAAACACCAAGGAAATTATGCCTTAGTGTTTCAGGTACATCAACAAAATAATAATTACATTTAGATTTAAGAGAACCGTGAAATAGCACTTTAGCCGGTAAAGTGACTATTTCGTGGCAGTATGAATCAAAATGGGGAACTATTGCGATGTTATTAAAGACTTCGGTGAAGAGATTACAAAGAAAGTGGTTTTTATTATGGAAAATGAAACAACTAGGCACTGTAACACTACAGGATGCATATTTGTAAGAGAAAATGCGCGAGCACGACATACATGCGTAGGCGGCAAGCAACTCATGAGGAGTTGGTGGTCGGTTGGGATCCTCGAACTCCTTCGGCGGACGAATAGAGATACCGTAGAGGGCGGTGAGTACCTCTCGTGGAATCTGTTCGCATATCTGTGGAAGGACTCAGAAGTTCAGGACTGAAAAACTCCCACCGGTTCTATCCCACTTTTAGTGGTGATTAAACTTGTTCGCGATAACTGAAGTCGGCCAATTTGATTCGACTCATAGTGTTATTGGTAAATGAGGAATAAGTAGGCTTCGTAACAGCTGTAAAGCCTGGAGTGCTAAATGTTATTTACTTGACTTCATTACTTTGAAATACAGTACTAATGTTATTAACAGTAAGCCCAACTGTAAGTCAATTCCATTTTTAAAACATGCTGTTTCAAGTAAACTATAAAAACAGTTGAAAACACGATTAGTATAGTTTCCAATTTCAATTCATGTAAAACTAACCTCAAATAATTAAGAATAGGTACGAGACTTACGACACGAATTGGGGGAATGCAATCTCGCATTTCATCAATAGGAAGGATGCCAGCAACGACTAGGTCTTCTTGAGTGTAGACGAAGGAGGGCATTACCATACCTGGGCAGTCACAGAGTTGCAAATCTGGTTGAAGGAATATAGTCTGCGTGCGAAAAAAGGCTCGAGGAAAGAAATATGAACAGGATGCAAAAGTATGTAAAGGCCTGAGAACTCACCTGAAAGTGCTTCGTTTTGCCAGGAGTTGCCGAAACCGGGGTCTTCTTTGCGCCACACAGGGCATTGAGTGTACTCGACTTACCCACGTTGGGATAGCCCAGGAATCCCACCGTGAGGTAGGGGAAATCCCCATGTCTCGTCCCCAGGTGAGTCAATTCATCTATCAGCTCATGCACTGACAGGACATCGCAACCATTGACCACCTCACTTTTCTCTTTCAAGACGTCAGCCGCACTGAACAATGAAGTAACGCCCCAAATACAGCCTATGGTCTGAACTAACACATCCACAACCAGCGCCACATTTTGCACTTTGCAGTAATTGGTTGGGTAAAATCGTATTACAAATAGATTGGTTGAATTTAAATGGTAAAATAGGTGCAGGATATTCTTGATCTAAAGAGTAGCACTGCTCTCTCATTAGTAAACAGAAAATACAAATACTAAAATCAAGGCTCACCTACTGTACGACTCACTTGAAGCCTCCCCCCCGGCCTCCTCCTCACTCTCACCGTGCATTGTCGAGGTTTCGGATGAAGTCAAACTCGATTCATCAAAATCTTTACACATTTCGTCAACACTAAGAGAGTCTTGCAATATTTCGACTTCTAGTTCTTCTTTGGTTTCTTCTAGAATGCTGGAAGGGCCGTGTCCTTCCCTGATACTTTGAACGGGGAATTGACTTTGGCTATTGAGTGCAGAGAAAAACAGAACACGAACGCCGAGAGAATCAAAGTATTTCGCCCAAGCGTCCCTATTTAAAAATATACATTTATCACAAGGACATAGCAACACACACTACACAAAGGCGTCAGACACACCTTTGATTACGTGTTAAAAAGTCAGACTTATTTATGAGGACTACGGTTCCCTTATGGGAGTCGACCTCTCTAATATAGTCATTAAGACTGGTAGAGAAGAAAAGAAGAGGCTGCCGAGCGTCGACAACCTGAACCAGGACGTCGCTTCGTTCCACGACTTGCCACAGCTGCCGCCAAAATTCCAAGTTGCGCTCGTAAGGAGTTATTACAATCCCATCCAGCTGTTCCAACCTAAGAGGAAAAAGCCCACTACAAGTTACGCCCCACCGATGGATTAAAATTAGCCACTAAACCTACCTTGCGAGATCCCGACGCCAAGATAAGTAAGCTTCCTGTTCGGCATCAGCTATTTCTTCTTTTGTCATGTTCCGATTAATTTTTGGTCTACATTCAAATGTATAGCCAATCGATAAAGCAAATGTTCAAACCTTTTAAGAACGGTTAGGGCGCTTTTATTTTGCTGCATTAAAACTTTGCGCCTTGCCCTCTCCTCCAGAGTTATTATGCCAACGATCTCGGCCTTAGATAAAACTCTAACATTCACTTTCTCTGCACAAATATATGAAATATACGTGCATTACGAGCTGCAAAGTCTTTGTTGGACAAATCTGCCGTATTCAAAAAATCATCCAAAGTAGTCTCTTGAGTAATGGATTTCACAGGAAGACGACACCAATCAGGGGAGTCTTCAGGGTTAACATAGTTCTAAAAGAACAATCAAAGAAGCATTGTTGGACATTTACAAAAGGTTGCCTATCCTTGCGTTTATTTTGACGAACTAGAGCCCGTCCAAGATATTTCTCTTTTGGCATGGTCGCCTCAAGCTTTACACGCCGGTTGGCAAGCCAATGATTTTCGAATAGTCGCATGCCACCACAAATAACTCAAACACATTTTAAACACGCGAATATTAATAAAGCCACAAGTAAACCTGTCTGCAAAAGCAAAGTGCCAATATTATAGCAAGGCAAAATTTTTCGGTTTTAAAACTATTATATAATTCACTAGGATATATTACATCTAGGCCTTAAAAATTCCTTTAATGGGTTGACTGGATTACATTTGTTTTATAGTTTTGTTCTATGCTGTAATGAGCGGTGCTGTACGGTTGTCTTCTTTTTTGCGTCAAAGCTCACTTGACTTGAAATTAGTAGGTTTTTCCTTTTCCTTGATTAACCTGGATTCATCAACCGTTTAGGTCATGAAATGCTCCACGATAATCGCTTTGCGTGTTTCATATTATGTGAAATCAGGAAAAAAATGTTTTTCAAATTTTTGCAATGCTGCTCTTTTTATTTTTACACCTCCCCTCACTTCAATTGCTCAGATTAATCTAATAAAAGCTACGAAATTAGGAAGAAAGGCATCATACTTTTTACCTTAGCTTGCACATTGATCAAGTGCCATTACCATTAACCATGCCCCTGCACGTACTTGCTTGTATGGTAGGTTGAGATCTATCAGTCTCTAGAATGGAGGCAAATGCAATTTCCGCATAACACTTAGACCGTTTGCATTCTCCAACATCATATGGAGCTTTCCTAGACTTCCCTGAAGACGTAAGGAGGGATACTATTCTAGGAGAACATGTGCCATTGACCTGCAGATATGCTTTGGATCTGATGGCACGGCTCAGAGTCGAGGCTGCCCAGTAAGAGTACAATGGCGGAGGGTCTAGGGAATTAAAAGAAATATTAAAGTACTACACAACAATGTGTAACGTCTTGTATGAAACAATCGCCCTAATCAAAAATTCCTAGGTCGGAAGCAGAAGAAAATATTAGTAGCACAAATGCTCTGATGACATCGGCGGCCATTCCTTCCTTTGCGACGAATACGCACAAGATATTTAGTTCTGGTTGTATTTCCGCCGACAAGAAACAGATTACTTGCTGTGTGCACTCCTCTTAAATTTGTGCTCTAACTTTGAGAAATACTGCTCCACATTAGCCCCACTCACCATTTTGCAGAAAGAGCGGGTAGTAGTCGGGACTTCAACCATCGCTATTAAAACCTGAAGCAGACAGGAATCATTCAAGGAGTCTACAAGCTCAGAGTCAAGGGATGAAAAATAGTCAAGATTGGACGGGGAGTTCGCCTCAACACCGCGGTCGACAAAGTCTGTGGTGTGGACACTGGCCGGCATCGTGTATTGGTGAAGTTGGCAGTGAAGAAACGACAGAAGTTGGCTGCAACTATGCGTTTCAACAATTACAGCTGAATCTTGAAGAAATTATTTCCTCTACCCACCGGGTTATTAAAGCCATGTGTCGTCGATATCTCTAATGTTTTGTTCAAAATCGTAATAGTAGCTATCGTCCTAGACATCCTTTTTCACTACCTAGTCACGTCATCAACAACGAAAGAACAAAACTTTGAAGTGGCTGATTTGGCACACGACTATATTATAACGACAAGGGTTTACAATAGGGTGAACAAGTACAGTAAAGCACTACAAGTGCTGGAGAGGCCAGACTGATCTGGCAGCCACCCAGATCCACGCTACCTACTCTGCCAAAACAGGTAACCTGGTGGATGAGGTCCACGTAGACGGAGTCCCAAAGTCTCCAAACTCATCATGATTCTCGGCGGTTGCTCTAATGATAAAAAACGGAAGTTTTCTGCCATACGTTGGTTATAGGGAACTAAACAAAGTAACAAAGAACGAGGTTTTGTCCTTACTTCACTTCAGACGACAACTTTTGGACTCTATCATGCAGCGATCACTCTGTCGGACGTAGATAACCTGTAGCAGATAATCTGGCGAAAGGCACAGAGACGGAATTCTCGAAGATTCAGAACGTTGGAGTAGACTTAACCAGTGGAATTGTTAACATGGTTCACGTACCTGAGAATAGTCATCGAAGTGCTGACTTTTAGTCAAGTTTCTACGAAATCAAATGGAACTTTCGAATTCTTAAAGACGGGCATGAAAGTTGGTCAGCCACAGGGACGTGGACGAGTAGAACGAGCGAATAGAACTGCTCTAGGTTTTCACTGAGGGCCCATGACCGCAGAGTTGGCATTCTTGCCTAGACAAACTGGCGTCTCCTGGATCATAAAGATACAGTCCATACATCCATCGCCGTTCCATATATTAAAATGGCAGTGTTGGCTGACAATTTTTTGCCAACGTTAAAGCAACGAATCACAACGCTCCAGAGTACATGGTGCGACTGAAGCGATAACACCGATTCTCAACCTCGTTCACAAACCTCGAAGCTTATCGTGCGCCGTACAAAAGGCAAGTGCAGCCAATATGATGCCCATCAGAAAGGCAATCTATTGCAGCTCTACAGGCCTCCTTCTGCTCCTCAAGGCATGCCGCAAATTTAATCAGTGTTGGAACGAAGATGCGTTTTGATTGATAAGATAATACACTCAACAAATTGTTTAATCTGCAATTTTACGGATCAGAGCCCAATCACTCATGGCACATCTTAATAAAATACTTCCTCATAAAGGCACACCATCTGTTGAATATGAGGATGAAATCTACATGCTAATAGAGGAAAATGATTTATCAAAAATGGTTCGTGAAGATGAAGAGAGTAGAGCGACGGTGAGACCATGCGCTATGTGGCTTTTTGAATAGGTCCTTGAAGTAGCAAGTGGGCCAATTTAACTAATCTTGTGATTGAGAGAACTCTTAGATCTTTGTGGAGGGGACACCCCATTTCCCCATTAAACTTAGACCGCTTGTATAATCCTGCGTTCCATCAATACATGCTGTGGTCTACAAACCATTTTTCCCCACCCAGGTAGGAGGGAGAAGCATCAGAGCTATTACAATTCTATTGAATGTTGCTTATTGTAAGCGGGATGTTTTGCATAACTTAGCAGCTCTGTTAATCAAAGTTGCTGCATAGTTACATATTTTTTGATCTGGTGGAGCATTAAGATTTTTAAAACAGGTGTTTAAGGTACAAGATTTGAAATTTGGCTTCTATTATTTGTGGATTGGTTGGATAGCATCAGCTATGTGAAACGCGCAAGTGGTATAAATAGGACTTAACTGTGGTTGTTTAGGTACACGAATTGAATTTGTGGTCGTTCGTGCAGATAGGTTGCCTTGCAAGGAAGCTGAACTGCAAATTACCATAACGACGACCTGATTTTGGTTTATCTCAATTGATAGTGAGTTACATTTGAATCATGGCGTGCCTTTGAGTCCTTGGTTATCGTTCCACGCTGGCTTTTTCACTTGTACCATCCTGTGTACCATACGTTCGCCTCACATGCTTCATTCTCTCAGGCATTCTAATTTGGTGTTTTGCGTTGTTGGCAGTATTTCGCAAGAAACTTGGCTTTCTCGCATCAGCATTCAACAGATGAATGTTACCTGAGGTCTCCAATTGTCTTTGGTAGCCACAAATGAAGCAGCCTTTGCGTTCTCTTTTGACATCCTCTCGACCAAACGAGCCCTCGGCCTTTGGCATGGAGTTTGTTGATGTGACCTTCTTCTGAAAGAACTTGCCGTGAGAACCGCTCTGTGCTTGCACGTCCGATTCCACCGGTTGTGCGTGTTTTTTTTGTCCATTTATACCCCGATTCCAGCAGGGACTATCACTCGGCTTCACCGATGGAGAGCCCACTTTTGACGAGTTTTCAGGGCTCCTTGTACAGCTATTTCTTCTTGCCTCCCATAAAGTTAGCAGTGATTTTCCCTTCCTAGGACTATTGCTCATTTTTGGTATCGAGGATCCTACGTTTACTTTGCATTCGGGTTCATTGCTGTTTTGTAAAAGCGAGTCATTATCATTGAATCTGGAGGGGGAGTCATTTTTCCAGTGCCTTTTAAATTTTTCCACTTTATGGCGTCTTAAAGACAACTTTACGTTTCTTCCTCTGCAACCGGAGCTAGATTTTTTAGATTTCTGCTGCAAGCGTTCCACAGATGTTCCAGCATTTGCATACCAATACACGGAACTATCAAGGTCGGCCTCCACAAATTGAATATACTCGCTTCCCGCAAGTGCATCCAGCGAGAAGCCAATGTCAAGCTTCACTTCTTCACAGTCTCCTGCTGACCCGCTGGTTGCACGATGCCGAGGAGTTACTAATTTACTTAACGCATTCGCTAATCTTTTCCTCAATCTAAAAGGTCCCATAGAGCGATTCGACTGCACAAGTCTTGACACACTGTTTGGCGGAATCCAGGGGTTCTTTGCTCCTTCCCACCATCTGCGAGACGGCTCTGTTTCTGAAGGATCTCCCACTGACAGTCTATCAAGTTCTACCATTGATTTCAGCTTTGTAGGAAATGTGATCTGTGGAGAGTGGGGCAAGGTGATGTAAATGGTGCGCACATTGGCCAGACATTGTGTTCGAAACACGTAAGTGGCACAAAAGATGCATCTCCGTTCCGCAAACTTATAAAGGGACTGAAGAAACCCCTCCTCATAGATTTCAGTTGCAACTGGTGCAAATAATGGAGAGTGATCATTGCATATTGGTGAGGGTAGACAACGGTCGTTTGTAGAAGTAGCCTTCGGCCCATCCCCTTGAGGGACATTATCGAGCACAGCTTCGCTGGCTTTTAGCGCCTGAACAGTGCCGATCAGGCCTGCATAAATTTTGAATAATTTGTCTTCACGTAAAATCACTTCATTTAGGCTCTCTAAAATTAAGTTTCTACTTTTTATTAACTGACTTATGGCTAATTTTGCGAACCTGAAAAAAATTTTAGGGCGAACGGTACTTCTATGGGATTATTTGAGTGGTTCTAGTGAGTAATAACTTAATTTCAACTCATCCTAATAATAAAATTTCAACTTACCGTCTACATGAAGTAAATCCCCAGACGTCCCTAGTTCTTTGGTTAAGGATTCCATAGTTTCTGCTGTACTGATGCAATTTCGCGCAATTTCTCTGGATTTGACGCACTGCTCAAGAAGCAGGCCTAGATCCACCTCAATCCTGACAGTTTCAATTGGATCAGTATCACAAAGTGGATTCTTAATTTTGGCGATGACTGCAGCTCCACTTGAAAGAGCTATGTCTTCTTTCAAGTCATATTTCTCCACTTGGAGTAAGTGCTTAGTATTGCCGTGATTGGCACACCGCGCTACCTTTCAAATTACAAGTACTCACAATTAATAAATTTCATCTAGCGGGTTACAAAACTTGGCTCACGTGTAACTTTATTGTGGAAAACAAACTTGTAATCGGTAAATTTTAAGTGACGTAGTTTGAATTAAATAGTAATGCTGAAGACATCGTTGTTTTAAAATTTTATATTTTTTAATAACCTACGGAAAGTTTCAATCCTCTCTTAAAAGCAGCACATCACCCTACCTCTTTTTCTGGTTTTTTGTCTGTTAACTTCATCGTCACGCCATGCCTTGGCAATGCTTTTGTAAGAATCCCTGAGGCTCCGATAATCTGCGAAAACAGTGTACTCAAATCATTATTGTCCCTATTCATATTAAAGCGTAGATCAGGAGGAGGTGACGAAGTATTTGCTCACAATCTGCTTGCAAAGGTAAGTTATAAATGCTTAAATATATTTCAAAATACCACACCAGTGTGCTCAGCAGTCCGATGTTAAAAACTGTCAGAAAAATCAATAATCACATAATTTTGAAATTTATTTTGTCTTAAAAATGAAACCTGTCACCATAATGGTAGCGTCCATTAGATGCTCACTGCAGATGCGTCCATCCGCAGTGCTTGAACAAGGTCAACTTAGTAGAGGAGTACTTTTGCGGGAAAAACTTAACTGACTTGTTCAACAAAACTCAGCTTTCCTTGCATGACTTTAATCATTTCACTGCTTTAAATGTAACTGTGTTTTTCAAACATCCTGGGGTAGCAGAAAAACCTCTTGGTAAATATGTTTCTAAGGTAAACCGTAGAGTTAGTGGTGGACTGAAGTGCCGTTACAAGTAGGCGTGGAAATTCAAAAAGCCTTCTAGAACCGGGTGCAAAAAAACATACGTGTAGCAAGCCAGGATTCTGTTTAAGTGTATTTTTGAATGCTGTAGCTAACGATTTTACTTTTGCTCTGTGGCATGGCCGTTGGTCCATGCTAGTAGCGTGATTTAACGATACGACTTCAGGGAAAACCCAGGTCAGTGCATCTATGCAACAAAATTACAAAGGCGTAATCACATTGTATCATTGCGTAAGCACATGCAAGCAAATTGTGTGCAATGCATCGGTTGTTTAACTCTCGGTTTGGGTAAAGGGCCACTTTGTGTCTCGGCCATTGTACCCTCGTCATGTAGGCAGGCCTTTGGGTCACGCCAGTAGTCTCAACTCCTTCTGTATGATAGACATATATTCTGCTCGGGGCGCTACTTTAGCCTCGTAAAAACACCAGACCGATTAGTGTTCAAGCGTTAGATTCTTGCAGCACTTGTTGGCGATATGACATGCTATGCGGGAGGGAACTCACCCTGAGAACTTATCCAAGGCAGCAATTTATTTCTAGCATTTCGAAACTCTCCTGAAGACAAAAGAAGACAATACCAGCTGGGAAAATGTCTTGTCAGCGTATTAAGGGTTTGGGACTACAGATGTATCTTGAGACCAGACTACTCGCCGCAGGTATAATGACGGAGTCCCCAAGCGACTTGTCACCAAAACAGCGAATTAAACACACAACTAACCCACTAGTATTCTTGCCCTATAATCAACATCATGAGCATGAAGACTTCAGATCTAAATCACCATAAAATACTCGGGATTGGCGAATGCGCATATCTGGATTATAATTCGTCATACTATTGTGTAAAAATGTCTTTAAATTTTGTTAAAGGAAATTAACCTCCATGCTTGCATGGTAATCATATGACAAAAGCGCAGTTAAGAGCCTATAATGCACTAATACTGTTCCTTATTTGCGTTGCATAAGCCTATATTAATTAACAGATGACAAGGGTTTCGTAGTCTAACCTTAGAATTCCCATTTTTTGGGTATCGTCTGGTAGCAAATCAAACGCTTACTGAACCAATTATCGTTCGACCTTGCATGGTGTAATTAAATTTGTGTGCTGTTCCATCAACCGAAGCAGAAGGATCAGCTATCATCTCTCTGTGACAATAAAGTCTTCGCGTAGCTTATCGATGCTTATTATAAGGAACCAGTTAATAAGTTCTCTGCAGTAATTTCAATGCATTACTCCATCATCACAAAATTTCGTTCACATAAGGTGTGTTTTGGTACTTGAGTATTTTACACATGCTATGGAAACACTCGTTAGGTCCAACGCTAATCAAGTTGACGCTTTTCTTTCCAATTTCTCTTACTGCGTTTTTTGAGTGTGTTGCTTCCTGCTTCCCCCACAGGATTGATTTCTAGATGCCTACCTGACTCCACGGATTAGTTATAGAGATTTACCTATGCTGTGAATATTCTGTTTATTTGCGCTATTTTACAATCGAATTTTCATTATTTCACTTCTGTGGTATTGCTTGTGAATGATTGCATTTAAATGTTGAATAACGACGTTTGACTCGGTTTCGTGTCTCGCTGTTTGCAGACATCCCAATTGGCCATTGTTGCTGACGACGGTTTTTATGCTGGCCGGAGAGATGCGGCCCTAGTCGAATGCTGGAAGCATGGAGCTGTCGCCGACGTCTCCGTATTAATGAATGGTGGTGTTGTGCGCTCTTCCACCACGCCCGCCACCTCTGTACTTCTCAACTACTGCATGCAGGAAGCCGCCCTTCCTGGTTCAGTTTTTTTTTTCTTTCTAAATTTTGAAGCACCTATTTTACTTAGAAGTGAAATGGAGTGTGGTTCAGCTTAGGTCGCGAAAGCAGTGTTTGTTCACTTCTTGAAAAATAATAATTAAGAGTGGTCTTAGGATCTCCTGTTTGGGAGCCTACTTAGTAATCTTTCTAGTTCTAATCTGTCTAAATAAGGTTTGGTAAGTGGTGCTTTCATTTGTGCTTAAAATTATGACGAATAATGGGCACCACTAACAATATTTTCTTTCGATTCATTCCTTGATTAATTTATAGTTGAATCGATGCTTTAGTATGAATATTGGTTGAGCTCCAATCAAATAAAAGGTTTCTTCATTTTGGGCATTTTTTAAAGCTTATCAATTTTTCTCTCGCAGACTTGCATATCAACCTTTCAGAGGGGGAGCCATTAAGTGCCAAAGGATCTATAAGCTCTCTTCTAGAAGACGGTACGGGTCTATTTTATGGAAAGGCGAATTTGCGGAGGAACTTGCAGACGGTACACTTACGGCACGTTGAAATCGAAATTGAACGGCTAATAATAAAGTTCGAAAAATTGTTTGGTGTATCGCCTCTACGAGTTGATGGACATCAGCGCTGTCATGTTTTGCCAGGTCTGCTAGTTGTCATCTCATTATTTGTAATCGGAGCAAAAATTAGGGCATTATTGCATTACCTTTAAGGCATTGTCGAAGTGCTCTGTCGTCTCCTACCTCGGCACAGTGTGTCCTGGATTCGATCGCCTGAAGAAGTCGTGTTGAAGCAAAGGGACTCTCAAGTTCTCTTTTCCAGAATGAACTTAGTCGGTGAGATGAAAAATACATTCTACTTATTTGGTTTAGTAAATAGGTATCGATACTAATTCCTTGCGCTTTCTTCCCGTGCTCCTAATTCTGTCTTGAAGCCGCAGAATGACGACACCCGCATGGAAATTTTGGTCTGTGAATTAGTGCACGAATTGACTTATGTCTTGGAATCCTATCGCGATCTCAAAAGGTCAACATAATTTAGATCAGCTGGAGGTGTGACCTGAAGGTCATTCCGTCATCAATTATTTTATTTCCTTCAATAGGTGAATCTCCAATAGACTTTTACTGTGAAGTTTCCAGTCAAGCCACTGCAGCACGTGTTCATTTTCAGTCTGCAGGTTTGAAGTGGGTTAAATTTGCGATATTTAAATTACACGCTTCTACGAAATGCGGAACTTGGAAAATGCTTTCATAAAAGTTGATTTATTGCAGAGTGGAAATGGTTTTATTTTCCCTATTTACGCTCAGGCCACTGAAATTGAAGTATACACAGCACGGGGTGATTAGCAATGGAATCGTTTTGTAATTTTTATTAAAACGTTTTCTAGTGTTAGATTTTGATAGACTCATATTTATTGACCACATTTATTAAAGCAGTGCTAAGTCAACATTTTAGGCTTTACCGTGATTTGTGATATTATCAGATTGAAAGAGATGAGGATTTAAGGCATTATTTAAGCGTGTGGGTTATAGCGTTCTCTCTCCGTAAATCATCGACCTCTACATGTTTTATTCCTGTTCTTTCATATTTTCTCTAAGTTAAATATTCGTTCACTGTTTACGGCACTTCGTATTTTATGGCCACCCGCATGATGGACCTTTCAAATTACTTGTTTTTCCACGCCTCCATAGGAGGACAAGCAAAATTTAGTTGGAAGAAAGTATATTTCTACTACGATCAATTTTCTGAAAAAATGTATTTCCAATTGAAGAAACATCTGCCAAGTTTTAGATGATCTATCATCTCTATCCGGACTATTTCTTCTAGATAAGAACCACGTTTCTCTTCTTTACTCCAAAACTTGTATGGAATGATGGATGTTTGTTAATGCTATCCCTTTAAGTTCACGGAATATTCTTTCCCACCTAACAAAAGGGAATTTAGTTTCTTCAAAATTCGCTAAATTTGTTTTCCCCTTTCTTTGGTCATAACGTCCTGATTCCACTCATTAAATTCTTCAAAACAGTTGGTATTGTGACCCTAGAGGGCGTAATAAGGCCTACCCGTGTAAAAGAACGGATTATTAGCAGATTTAGAGTGGAAAATGGGCCCGGAAATGAAAGGCGGGGTCGAGAGTCTGCGCCACCAAGATGGTGGTGCAATCTGTGGCGATTGAAGACTCCGCTTGGCTAGATAGCCATCCCAATACATATCGTTTCACTATCATTTCATCTGTAATTTGATGTGATTGCCAGCGTACTGCCGTGAGTTTGTTGTTGCCGTACCGCCTTATTCTCACCTCTTCATTGATGAAGAGGATATTTGAGTTTTTCTGATTTCGCTTAACACACGCAATTCCAGGTGTCAATTGACAGTACCCTCTCAATGAAGTGACAAGCTGAATGCGACTTCTGTAGAAGTCTTGCCTTGTCCTCTCACTCGTCATGGGCCCATGCACTTTGCAAAGACTGACACAACCAAACACAACCTCTAACTTCGTGGAAAGCTTTGAGTAAACAGTCCGGTCACATTGAAGAAGTTATAGTTATGGTGAGCCAAGGCCTTCCAAAGTGTGTTGTCTTGCGCAGTTCTGCTTATGTTTTAAAGAATACAAACATCTACTATGGAGATTTTTAACTTCTTTCGAAGTATGTATCCACTGTACTTCGTGCAGATGGCGTTTTAGCAGGAACACCTTGTGCACGTAAAAATGTCAGGCATTCCTCCTAGTTATGACATTTGCTTCTAATCAAGAGTTGAATTGTACTTTTACAGAAAAGTACGCCAGTGTGTGCGAGTGCCTTGACGATACCTTCCACTGTCGTTTGGTACCTACCACCCACATATTTCGTTCACTAATGCAGTGCCTTTAATCCATCAATATTTAAAAAGAGAATGGAGTTCGTGTGGATCCACTTAGTTGAAAGGTAAATACAATGTGCTGCATTTAAAGTCAATCTTGTAGTAGGCATTAAGGTCCTTCTCCGCCTTCTCGACTAGGATCAGCGTCTTAGGGGAACGCCAAGCACCAAATTTAGGATACTTTGGTGGTCTAACGTGACACTATCCTTAATTTCTGCAGAGTTTATTTATAACATATGGTAAACGTATGCGACATTGAGTTCAAAGGAAATGGAATGGGGCGGATTGGGGAAACGGTATAATGCACGCTTCTATTTTTGCAATGGACCTTGAAACATCCATCCGCACATGTGGACTACAATACACTGCGACTGTACTGAGAAACCGGTCAATTTGGCTGCTGCTCAAAACTAGAAGAAGGTAATTTTTCTCTGACTGGGAGCATCCTGCATTTATTTTCTTGTTAGGAAATCAACTACCATCTCCAAGACACAGTAGGTGCAGTAGCTTTTTGTGAGTTTCAAATAATACCCCACATATTTGTGACGCTGGTCTCAGATAAGAAAATGAAGGCGTCGTATGTATGACACCAATAGCGAGTACTTTAAGTGTGGCTACAATGTATAACTGTAAGTCAACTGTGCACTGAACTGCTCGAGACCACCAAAAAGTGGAATGGGAGAATCAACATTCTGCTGCCGTGGTCTACGATTCTCCTTGAAATTACACCGATTCTCGCCTGTCGTCGAAACCTCCATGGAACCAGTGTCTCTTCAAGTAATACCTCCGGGTTTCGGCAAGTAAATGAACTGGACTTGTCATTTAAAATCCACAATTTTGGGTTGCAACTAATTTGTTTCGCGGTAGTTTGTAAGCATGATCGCCACTTTGCAATGTGGTGCCTTCCCTCCACTCAGTTTGCGTCCACTTTCTGGTAATATTGGATTCCCCTGGAAGAAATGACAGCGATGTCAACTAACTGTTATTAATCTTTCGACCTAATGAGGGTTTGGTGAAGTGTCAAGTAAATTTCTAAGGTCCTACGAATAGTGGTGTATAAATTGGGAACTTTGTCCTTGCTCATTGTTTTGGAATCCCATTACGAGTGATCCAAAATACGACATTTTTGAAGTCGTGCAATTTATGTATTAATTGGTCACAGTGACGAGTGTAAACTAAAATGGACACCCTTTTTGAGCATTAGTTTGATGATTGCCGTCAATTTGTCCACTACGTTTAGGCTTGTATCTCATACAATGACTGCTTTTTTGAAGTGCGTGTCAAGCATTACCAAAGGTCTATTACTTTTCCATGGCTTACTTCGGTTTTATGTAAACACTGTCTTACATTCCTTCTTATTTGTGATTTTCACCCATAGCTTGATTCAATTCAAACTGCTTCTAACCCTGGAAATTGTCATAGTCCCACGTACAGGTTGATTTCGAAAAATGAGGTAAATAAGGACTCAGTCATTTTGACCAAGATGTACTTTCTATAAAACCTTCTGCATGCCTGTTACATGCAATTTGGTTTTGCATTGAGCTAAATTGAATCGCACTGCACGCTAAAAGTATGGTGATTTTCTGTGGGTATTTCTGTTCCTGAGATAGACCAATGATGGTATCTGGACTTCAAGTCTTATCATTGCTTAATTAAATGGCCTTTTTCGCGCTAATGGCAAGTCATCATCAGGGGCCTAAGCTATCAGTGTGTCTTAGATTCTTCATTAAATCTCTCAGCACAGCTTGCATGTTAGTCTAATTGCTTTTTTCAAAACCCTTCACTGATATCAGAGGCTTGTTTTTCCTCCATTTTGGATCTCTAAAGTTTTATATTGCTGAACTGCGTTCTGTTCCAAAAAGTCCTTTCTCTAAATCCAATTACTAGTCTTTTCTCCGCTAAATTTATCTCGATTTAAACGTACTGCAATGGCTTTCAAACCGTAAATTGCTATTTCTTACCTCACGCTTATTTCGCACAGTATTGTGCTTTACAATTTCATTCAGAGCAAAAATTGTTGTCCGTCTTGCTACATTTCTTTCCTGTCTGGTGTTTTGTCCCCGTGCACCGTTAGGCTGCATTGACGGATTTACCTTTTTAACGAATATACCCGTTCCCACTTTTCATTTGCCAAAAATGGGCTAATGAACTCATTCCTCCACATCCGGCACAGTTCCCACGTTTTTGCCACGTATAACAACCATAAACAACTGCATTTCTTTAGGGCGATTCTCTTTTTAAAAGCGTTTGACTACTCTTTCTTGGAATTTTTTGCGGTGGTCCTTTACAATTTGATTAAGTTCTTCAAATTTTTATTTTTAAACCCTAAGTACCTCCCCTTATCCGTAACGTCATTCTTCCTGACAAGACTTCCATTTTTTACTTGGATCACAAATTAATTCCACTTTTGTTGCTGAACAATGACTGGGTATTTCCTTGAATAATTTCTAGTGGAAGATATTTAATTGTTGCGTTTGCAATGATTTGCGCCCTTTGCATATTTGTTGTAACCTGTAGGGACCTATAATTTGCGATTGCCCATTTGCGTCACAGGGCATAGGTATGCCTCCTACTATTTTGGAGCCTTGTGTAATTAAATGTCGGTTGAATCTGATGTAACTCTAGTTTGTCTGCTTGAGGCGCGATATGTGGTAGTAGGACGTTTAGGCCTGAAATCATTGAATTACTAGCAAAAAATGCATCAAGCTGATGATGACTCACCAAGATATTCCTGATAATGAAGGCTTTTTTCTCCGCTGAACTTTTGCTGCGGCTTGACGTACGTGATTAAACAATTTGTTTGCACGCGCAGATGTCTTATGGGTCAGCAAACGGCAATAACTCTAAAAAGCTACCAACTTTTCAAAAACGGCGCATTTCTACAAAGTATGTGACCGAAATAATGAAATGTTTACTGCATGACTTGGGATGAAGCCTGTCATTTTTACCAAAATATTAAGCAAACGAACAAATCATTGGTTGCCTCCAACATCAATTCATCTGTAGTAGGCTACGCCTACTTTGTATGCGATGAGCTATAAACAAAGTTGTTCATTGTGAGTTTTTTCTGAGAAATATGCAACTCGGAGGTGTGCATGAAAACTTCTTGCGAAACAGCCGTGATTGGTCCGACTGTGTGAAGGGACGCCTATCCTTACAAGATAACATAAAACTATATCGCGAAACTTACCTGTCAGAAGATTTGCGCTTTAGGGTAGGACAGATGGAGAAGCTACCTGGTCATCTTTTTAATACCCTCGATATCTCCTACTGATGGCTATCGCCTTGGCATTTGGCTGTCGCATACGAAATGGGCATTTGGCTAGGCTTGCAAGCTTGTGCCTCCTCAGGAAAGAATTATGCCTTGTAGTGATGATTACTTCAATGAATGAGATTCTAAAGTTTTTTAGCTACTTATTTCCTATTATAAGAGGTCGCATGAGTTCATTTGGTTAAGCTGTATCAACCATATTCTTACAACATGATTATCTGACATTCTTAGGAGTGCAAAATGATGTCAATCACCTCTTCAGGAGCACAATCTGTCAACTTGCACGTCAATAAGCTTTTTGTAACTTGTGATTTTTTCCAAAATGCTTATCCAACGAAGCCTTTGCTACATCGCCGACGTATGTAATTTTCATAACGGCGACTGGTTTTTCGCAAGTGTGGGCTCTTGAACGCTTTTAAATGCTGTTTTGTGGGTTTTTCCTTCATCCTCTAATTTTACAAATCAGTCCCAGTTTGTACAGTTTCAGCAGTTTTCTCCTAACTGCACAATTTTGTTTTTCGTTCTGGCTTGAAAATGCACCGATTAAGTGAATAATTGTTTGTACAATGAATTAGTATGGGAAAATCTCGGCAATCTCGCGCTTCCAATTAAAATTCAAAATCTCATTTGCCACTAAGTGAATCTAAACGCCAAGTTGAAGCCGAATTAAGCTGATCACGTTAAACTCGGTCAAATGAGTTGTTTTATTTGGTTTTCATGTTTTTATCAATCAACCAATTCCTCTGGTTTACTACAGTATTGCCAGAAAATTCAATTGAATTGTTTTTTTTTTGCTTACTTGAAGTAGTGCTTGTAATATCATCTGATATACCAATCCTTATGTTGGTTAACCTCCAAAATCCTGTGCTTCCTTGATTCGAAACTACATGAATTTTGCTTGTTTTATTGACCAGAAGGTTTGCTTTCTGACCCCAATCTCGGGTTTTTGGTAATAAAAAGGCTAGTCATCTTTAGCTTTACTCCATAAAACCTCGAACTTGGCGACATTGTTGTCAAATGAGTTGCGATATTATTCCTGCTTCTCGAAGTTGATTCTACTAAAAGGTGACTTATTTGATGGTGTTTGCACAAGCATGCCATGCGTTGTGCCTGGAGAATGAAGAGTGCGATATAGGTTCACACTTTTGTGACCTTTACGACTAGTTAAGTACCATGACCTCTGCAGAACAACAAATTGCCACTGTATTTTAGTAAAAATATGATTCACACTAACTCCGTTGTGAGGGCCTGTCTCAAAGAAAAGTCGCCAATTCCGACTCATTAAAGATTTGTTCTACTTAGAATTATTCTGTTTATAAACCAAAAAGCACAATTATCCTCAGAAAATGTCTGTGTCCCGTCTACTTTGGTGTTTTAAACTCGATCAATCCAGTGGCGACGCTATTTGGTAAAATTCACCATCATTAGGCAGATGTTCACGAACGTGGTAAATTGAAGACACGGTGTTGACTAATCCATTGTTTATGACCTTATTTAACATGCTTATACCATCCAATTTTCAGCTTTACACTATTGCCTAGCACACAATAGTGTTGCCAGATATCTAATTTCGCCAGATAGACTAGAAGAACCAGGTGTGTAGGGGTTACGTCATTTCCCTAGTCAGGCGTTTTGCGCAACCAATTTCTCTATTTATCCAAAACTGTGGCTTATAATGTGACACCATTGGCAACACGTATTACCTTCACCTTTGTTCCTTCATCCCATTTCTCAATTCCGTTTAGTGTCTGCGCTCAAATAAGTGTCTCGGTCACAAATATGTGTTTGGTTTTGATTCTAGTCACCTCATAACGGCAACTCCTCTCACCGCAAATTCACCGGGTGTACGCCTTTATTTGGTGGAATGAATTCAGGACTATGCTGCTTCTGCTGGGTGAATAATTTGGCAAGTGAGCAAATTCATGTGGGAGTAAAATTTCCACATGAAAATAGCTTTGTCTTTCAGGAATGCTCACTGAGATGGACTCTAGGTCTTTTTCAAGCGTCCAGCACTTTCATTTCGAAACGAACATCATTATCGCTATCACCCACGTGGAGTGATTTATTATGCTTGTCAAAAAAATGTATCATCCCAATCTCATTATGTTCCACTTTCCTTTTCAAATAAACCGCGTTTGGTAAGGCGCGTGTGCGATGTTTTATTTCATCCAAGATCTTACTGTTGTTTCCCACTTACACGAATTTTACAATTAAAACTGTAGAGAATGTGGATATAAATGGGATTTCATCGATATATAATCCCGACAAATCGTTTTAAAATGCCACCTTAGGAAATCCCTGTGCATGCAATGAAAGTCCTTAAACCTTCCCATTTTGCATCGGAGAAGTTAAGACTTCTGTTCAATCCGCACCTCGATTTCCAGGCATGATTGTCCAGAAGCTTCGCAATTTTCTGTTTGTTTGAACAAAAAGTTTTATTTTAAGCATAGCCTGTGAGATGAATTTGGACTATCGGAACTAATAGGCCACTAGCTTTAACAAAAACATCGAAAACACGTCCTTTACACTGAAGAAGTGATCAGTGAACTTTAAATTGACGAAATAAGAAACAGAGTGGAGTCAGCTCGCAGCTGTACCTATTTTGAAGGAGTGACACAACATTGTCATTGTCAGCTAAAAAATAACAGTTTTGAAACGCCATTTTCTAAAGAATTGTTGTCTAATGACTCCCTTTAATACAACGCCCTTCATCTTTTTACATTATTCGCTTTAAGTGTGACTATTTACGTCTTCGTGCTTCACTGTCTAGTGAAATTTAAACATTTTACTTCAACTTAATAGGTTTTATATCTTATGAAGCTTTCTTCCGACAAGTGTATTTTATATGGTGATATGTGGTTGGAATACTGGCTTTACCTTTTGAACAAGCAGGGTAGATGATGTCAGTGCTAGAGATCTCAGTCAGATTCGGTGGTGGAGTGTCTTTTGATGGCAGTTGTTGCCTTTAAAACAAAGGTCATTTTTTGTAACCGCCAATCTATTTTAAGTAAGCGCCGTCGGATTGGGGAACGTGCTGCCTTTTTGGCCTTGTTATGCCACAAAGAGGTTACCACTGCTAATCTAAGCCCATATCCAAAAATAATAACTGTTTACCGTTTGCCGATTTGATTGAAGAGACTATCCAGTGCAACTTCTGAAAGACTTCGCATAAACCCATTCCTAAGTACGCGCAGATAAGGATTCACCTAACATTGCAGTGCCATCCAGTCAACTCTTGACCATATAATATTGCTGGCAAAATGTGAATGCATAAGTGGAGCATAGGTCTTCCGAAAAAAAAACCGCTTAGCGTTTCGGTCATGCAGAAGTCCCACACAATGCTAAGTGGGAAAATAATCCTGTGAACACAAGCACTACAATCTATTAGATGAAAAGGGTTTAATCTTACTGTTGCCTGAACGATTAAAAATACAGATGTTGAGATCATAAAATACTTTTCATCGAATCACATATCACGAAACCCGAAATTCAAGTGGAGGGATTCTCTCAAAATATGCCTGGCTCTCACTAATTTTTAATACACTCTCGAGTTCTTTCCATCACAACAGTTTTTTATTGCCATCGGTTCAGATTTGTGCATTTAACATCAAAGTTGACCTAGATCCTGGTATCATCAATCTGTCCAGAAATTTTAAAGTTGTTAATGATGCCTATAAGCTTCTAAAATTAGGGAGACGTATTAGTCAGGGATTCAATTGGGAGATGAGTCCGTTTTGTCGGCTTGTTGGCCTTTCTTGTTATGTGGACACAAATTATTAATTACGTGTACTTATGAATTGGTTTTGCCCCATTTGTTTATTCACTAGATGGAAAATTGGGGACACTGCAGCAAACACTCGAAGCGAATTCGTTTATCCAACTGAGATGTGGAAAATCAGGATAGGGTTAATGCTTTCTGAGTTGCTAAGTGTACCAGCCTTTTTACGTGAATTCCTCACCGAATCATTTTAGAGATGTTAATTATTCACCGCTTTTCTTGATTTTACGTGTTTCTGTTTATAAAGCTAAGTCCTGTGGCGCGACAATCTGGGATGGGATCGGCTGCTGTCACCTAGCCCATGGTGCCATCATTTTGACGTACCCCAATGGGTCCGAACACGTGAAATTGACCGAAAAATTAATAGGAGTAACCTCAAAAAGTAGTAGCCGTTTTTGCGGGTAAAAACCCATAAAATTAACTGCTGTAAATTGGAACAATTCTCCAAAATTCGACAAGAACTTTGGATTTTGGTGCTACGATGGCCCACATTGCAAGTAGTGGCAACTGCATTCGTTGTTTGTTGTATTCTGTAGAACCCGACTACGGTAGGGGTAGGCTATAGCTATCAACGAGAACGGTAGTCCATTTGTCTGCCAAAAAAACCGCGAGAAAGTTGTTTTACGTGTGTCTGAGACATGGGCAATCTTGACGGCACTACCAGGTATGCTCAACCACCGGTTAAAGATCAGTTAGATTGCTTGTCACATGCACAGCTGTTATTGAACGTTCAGCTACTTGTGGCCGATTTGCTTGCCCTCAACATCCCGGCCAGTTTTCTTGAGAAAGGACACAGCCAACCCACGGGTGTGATCGAGGCCCTGCTGCTTCATGGGCACGATTAGTCCTCTTAAAAAGGATATCGTATATTTGGCGATTCATTGATCTGAAGAGGCCATCTGGTGTTACGTTTCTTCCTCTCCCTACCCAAACCAGGAAGTCGATGTTGGTGACTCAAGACGTTCTTGTAATACCATATTCCTTTGCGGTAAGTTGAAAGCCTTGAACGATATACCTAACTACAGGATCTCAAATTTTCCTTCGTGATTTCATGATTTGTTGCTCCATCCCATTTGATTGCCGTGCCGATATTGAACAGTCCCGCTAACATCCAAACTGTGCAGAACTGTTTCACGCTGGCTCACAGTCATTTAGTTTCCAGCGTACCTTTGGATCAGTACCACTCTTTCCCCTGGGCTTAAAGGTCTACATCCAACTATCCATTTTGTAAGTGTTAATCTGTTGTTGCGGCTCTCATCACCAGTCCTCTAAGACAGGAGTGAGTTCCGATATTGTTAACTTTGCGATTAAATATTTCATCAACAGGAGACTTTCCTCCTATATTTGTCAAGCAGGTGTCGTCCGCTAGTTCATTAGAAATATATCAAGGACCTCTTGGGTTTACCTCCCCTCCTCCTGTTTTTTTTTTCGTTAAGACTTGCTCGGAAGCGTCGACGAATCTTTCAGCCTGATCGTTTGACTAAGGATGGTAGGGGGATGATCGACGCTCAAAAGTTACCTGGTCGTAGGTTGCTTGCTGCTTCCTGTGTGTGTCACTGTGGGGTTCGCACTCACATTCTACAACAAAGTAGACTAAGTGGGCTGTTAAAGACAATTCTAGCAAATTCAAGCCTTGGCGCTTTGGCATGTGACAGGTTTTGGTGACCAACACAATCCAGATCAACGGTATGGTCGAATTCATCGACGATTCTCGGTGAACTACCGAAAGTGCTACAGTTTGCCTGCTTCCTTTCACTCAGTGCTAGTCTAACTGAAGGCGGACTGACTTCTTGATAGTGCTCCCTGACGCATACTTTCTGTATGTGGATTTTTTGCTCCTTCCAGTCATCTACGTTTTGTTGCTTTTACTGGAGCACCATTTTTTATTACCGAAATGAGAGCTTCTTACACAACAATGTCTTTTGAAGGGACAAAATCCTACGAAGTTTTAACCGACGCACTGCCAGTATGTTGAGAGTGGTTTTTGCAGCCGGCTTCCGTGGTGCCTTCGGAGATATACCATCAGTCGTTAGATTAAGACTGTCTCATGCCTCAAATTTTCAAAGTTCTAGCATTCTGCTTTTGCGGTTTATATTAGTGGTTTCTGAGCCCAGTTTAATCCTGTTCAAAATCCGAGTCATGATGCCAGTATCTCGAGGGTTCTAAAGCCATGCGCAAAAATCAGGCACTCGAATCCGCTTTCTGTTGTATTTCAGCGTTTGAAGCGTTATATTCCTTGTTAATCTTGCTAGCCTACGTCATCCAGTCATCTTGGGAATTTTGATCAGGCTCTAGCAGTGGTACCATGTGCTAAACCTTGGGACTTAGTCACCAAGCCCTTGTCCTTGAGATGTTCTATCTCCTGGTTTTTCGGCGAGAACACATTTGGCATATCCTTTGTGCTCCACTACATCAAGCTTGCACAAAAATTAAAACACTCCATGTCTTTTTTGGGCACGTTATCTCGGAGGATGTCATCGGGTTTTTTGAGCTAGATTTCAAACGTGACACCCGACATTGGATTAGCTACGAATTTTGGAGTGCTATCAATCAGTATGCCTGCCATTGGAGTACTGGTTTATCTCATTTAGAATGGCGACTTCCAGACGGATAGCTCATCGATCTGGATTTTAGTGGGCTTTGTTTTAGCCATCTCAAGTGGTTACCGCTGCCATCACTGAAGGTTTGCGTGAGTTTTCTCATCGAAATTGACGTCATTAATTTTATGTCACCATGATCGTATCACCTTAGAGCCCGTCAGATAAGAGAGCACCGTTTGCGTTGGCAATCCCGATCTCCTCTATCATAGTCGGGCTTCATGGGACATGCTTTTTTCATACAGTCCCTTGCTACATCTACACACGTTTTGGCGTTCAACTTATACCTAGAAAAATTTAGCTTCGAATGACTTGTTGGTGAGGTATGAACCACCCTGAGTCAGTTTAGGAAACAATGTCTTGGTACTCAACGTCTACTGACTTCCCGAAAATTCAAATATTTCTGATTTGTACTGTCTACCGTTTCCATAACACCGTTTGTCTCCCGTTAAAATTCACCCTGTGCGTCCATTAGATGTTCCGCATGCTAAGTGTCCACAGAAGTGATTGATGAGTGGTCTGGGAACCATAACGGCCGGATCATAACTGGCTGATAGGTGTACGACTGCCTTTGAAGCGTTTTTCCCAATCGTAATGGGTTTGATATATTTTATGGGAATAGGCATCAGTGAGTTCGAATTTTACACCTTCGTTGGGGAGAAACTGCATCACCACGCCTTGTTTCATTCTCGCAGAACCGCTGTCATCATGATTAACGATGTCTGATTTAGCGTTAATTGCTTCTACTTTGTAAACAACCCTTACAAGCCACATGAATATTTCGTGGGCTCATGCAATTTACACGTTTTATGCAGAAAACTCCTTTCTGGCAATCTTTGCTGTTCCGGTTTGCAGGATTATTTCAGGCTATTAATCAATCTCACTAAACAAGGTTTCAACACCATGGAATAGGAGCACACTTTTTTACTACGGGCGACATTTTTGACATGAGAGTACAAGGAATAGATCAACAATGTTAAGTAAATTTTCAGGAAGCACACAGTCCTCATATTTGCGTTTCAAATGGCATTAATGTTCTTTTGACTCCTATCTGCTTTCAGATTATTGAGCCTAGTAGTTCACTTTTCCCACTGCTACAACTTGAATGCACTCCCCACATTCTGCATGCACCTCGTCCGGCTTACGTGTGGCTGGAGTCATTTGCTTTCTCTGTTTCTAGACGCGCTTCGTACACCACTTCCGATGCACTTTTATCAAGGCAGAAAAATGATTTATCTAAGGAACCAGTCGTTTGTTTAAAGTCAGTTTCTTCGTCATTCCCCTATTATAATTCAATGTCCTTCTCCTTACCTTGATCGTCAATGCGACCGAGGGTAATATTTCCTCTAAGTGCGGTCATTTTGCCTTTGCTTATTTACTTTAAGGGAATCGTTTCTTCTCTTACTCCAAGGTTTGCATCTTGTACGTCCATTTCCCCCAAATGCCCTCATTTTTACAGCGTATGGTTTTTACTTTTCCATTCCGGGTCGTTTCACAACTTCCATTCATGTTGACCTTAAATGCAATATTACTTAAAAAATAGGTGCTGAATTGCTTACATCGTAAGCTTGGTAATAAAAGCTCTTAAAAATGGGGTGCCTCACTACTTTGCACTTGTGTATAGTCAAAAGTCTTTTGCATTAAAGATCTCGTCAGTTTGCTAATTCTGTCAAATTTTCCCGTTATTTTCGTTTCAAAATTTCCGTTATTTTCTTTACTAATTCAAATGAACATTCTTTTTAGTTCAGTGCTCAAGACAATCCTATTAGTTGCCCTACCAAAATCTACAGGCATTATTTTTGGTTATGGCGAAGAAGGGCTTGCATTTGTATGATCTGATTCGTGGCAAGATCTAGTTTTTCAGTGTTGGGTAGACTTTTGTTTCCAATGAGTAATCGTAGATGAAACATAACTGTCAGAATTTACATATTTAGTGACCTTTTTACCGACTTGAACTTCTGGCACGTTGGTTACATCAGTGATTTATCTACCTGTCACATCTGTGAGCTCAGCTTAGAGCTAAGATGTGGAGATGATCCACGAGTAGGAGTGAAGTGAAAAGTATTTTAAACATTTTAGATCGTCATCTGCGCTCACTTACCACGCCATGCGACATTCTGAGAATGGCCAGATTAGCTTAACTTATCTGGTATTGTCCTCATTACCCTGTCATCAGGTTAGCAGATTAGTGCGCTTGCGTCGGTGACATTTAGAATGTAATCCTCTAGTGAATATTGCGCATACTCGATTCAGTTGAATCGTAGAGGTAATATTTTACCATATTCTTCAATTTTAGCTCCACTGATGCGTTTATGGGGATGCCAACTATGGGTCAAAATATGACTATTGATAATCTCCAAACCTGCTTTTCCGTTATTGACCGTCCTGCAACTGTCGAGTTGATGACCCATCCTGGGTATCCCCTCTCGGGCTCGAATTGGGCGACTCAAGGCTGCAGTGCTCACATTTGTCCAAATGAATTTTCGCGCTCAACTGACAGGAGTCACGAAATGACTTTGCTGCGGAGTCAGGAATTTAGGAATCTTTTGAAGCATAACATCAGATTGAACACATTTTCAAATTTTTAATTTGTATGCAGCTTTCTACTCTGCACGATTTGCCCGAACAGAATTCTTAAGCTGTGTGCAAATTTTTACTTTTATCGAAAAGTGTATTTGAAGTTCTGAATTTGTAAAGAACTAGATGCTTGAAGTATATATAACGATATGGAACCCGCTTTTATTGTGCTGTCTGTTTGGTTCTGCACCTGCTATGATCGTAAGAGGCAGGAAGCAATCAGTTTTCAAAAGCTAACCATCCCGTCAATTATGCGATTTTTTCTAATTTATGCATTTTTAATTTCCTACTGGAATGGTTCACGGGATTATGCTCACCTTTTTGAAGCTTTTATATCGTAAAATTTCCTTTCTTTGCACTTAAAAGTCCATGCAGAAGCCAATGTCCTCGACTAGTTGTAAGTTGAAGCAGTACAATCCATGAGGTAAAGCATCTTCACTCCAGATATGCTTAATACTCCTTCACATGGCACTCCGTTTGCAAAAATTAATGCAAACTTATTTAGGAGTCAAGCGATTTGGTAGTTATAGTATTTACAGTACTCTGTCTTCAGCACAAGTATTTTGATACCTTTATCTTGCTTTGAAAAAAATTTATTAATGATTAGGTTGTCTTTTGAGGACTAGCCATGTAGATGTGGTTGGTATGCGTGTAGGATATCCGAAATACTTCCTTATTCCCATTGATAGGTCTTACTTTCATTCACTCGTCCCATTCAGTTCATTCAGATCTTTTTTGAAGTGAATAAGAGACCAACGTTCTTTTGGAGAAAAGCTGACTGTTCATGATCTCCGCCCTTTCACCACCTTACCTGTGTCGCCGTAGAGACGTTGTTTTTTTCCTCCACTTTCCCGAAAAAGGAAGCTGGTAGTAAAGGCAAATTCTGACATTCTTTCATGGAAGTGAAGGACCTTTAGTGAAAATGGGTTGGGATCAAAAGGGGGAGAGACAGGTAAAAGCAGCGAGCAGTGGGGCTGTTGACGGTAGGCAAGCAGCGAGAGGAGGGAGGCAACGGAGGCGATCAAGTGGAGCTGCCCTCAGGGTTGGGCGGGGGAGCGGAAGGATGGAGCCCCACTGGAGGCTTATTGGCGTTGGCGCCCTGTTCCAGTTGGAATCGACGGTAGTAAAGCTGGATTTGCGTGAAGATACACTTCCAATCAGGTACCTTAGTTCTCAGCAAATCCTCCATTTCTAGAAGTGGCGCCACGTTGCCCAGCTCCCTGAATGGTCAACAAAGTAGCGTCACAATTAACTTCATTTTAATTTACCGTGGCAGTTCAAGCCCAGATGTCCATATTCACAGTTTACCTATTAGTGGTCGTTAAGGCTGGTTATCAACTCTTTAGTATCCATGCTTAAAGAAATACCTCGAATTCTCTAATGCAGCATATCTTCTACTGTCAATGCACAATAAAGCGGTTTTATCAACGCTTGCAGTTTTTTGAAATGAGGCATTTTATCTTCCGAGGTAATTCTAAATTCCCCATAATTGGTAGAGGAGGGTGAATGAACTTCGTGAAATCCTTCGTCGAAAAACCGCAAAAAACAACATATTTCAAAGTGCACATCTGGTGTACATTTCAACCTGTATATTCTGTTAAATACTTGAAAAAATTCATGAGAAATGGGTCTCTTTGTTTACTCTTTGTATTTGCCCCTTTTAATAATAAAGCAGTCACTGGTAGAGTAGGTAGGTCGTCACATTTGCCTTTGTAAATGCTTTGCAATTCCTGTTTCCAAACTCATTGATGAAAGTGTCATTCATCTGATTTTTCGTATGTCAATAGGATTATTTTCTATCTTCAGAATAAACCATGATTACTGATAAGCGAAATGTTGCACTTTGTACCGCAACCAGAGAAACCGGCTTGTATCCACCTTACGTCATCACATCCACACCATGTACTAGAAATTCGTTAGAGTACCTACGAATGGTCGTAGTATTTCCCTTGTTGAGGGGGTACGGACAATCTTTCTGTAGCAAACTATTTCAAGCAAAACTATCCCAAACTGCTTATTGAAAGAATATTTTCCTCAAAATCTTCAAAAAACAAAGCATCTTTTCTTCCCTAAGCGCTTTACAACAGTTAAAGGTAGTATTCTACGATGGATGTTAGTTTTGGGGCAGGTTGTGGAACAGTTTAGTGCCAACTCCATCGTTGGCATAAGCTTTTCGTCAACGCTAAACGGCTTTTACAATAATCTAGACAAATTCTGCCCATGGAAAGGTGTTCTACGAGAATGGTGAGGTCTAAAAAGCCCCTGATGAATGATAAGTAAACAATTCAGCTCAATCTCATAAATATCCGGTTGTTTCGGTAGTGATAGCTTCATAAATATTTCTATAAATATAAATTTAATTGAAAAATTCATTTGTCTGAGTTTTAAAAGCCGTGACATTCATCTATATTTTCCGCATTTAACAATTAATTTTAAGTGTCATCAACTTCAGTTATGGAGTTATGAGTGGGGTCTTTTGCAAACGCAAAGGTCAAGTTTGGAGCACCGACTCATCACCCATCCATAAAAGCGAGGTCAAGTTCTTTCACAACGCTGGTCTTCCATATCTACGCAAGTTTTTAACTGGGCTTTTTCGTGTACAAACCATAGCATTTTGTCAAAATGAATGAAAACCCTGTAAATCAAGGTAATGAAATCGAAATCTTAAGTGGCATTTTTGCAATGAATTTCGACCACCTTATCTCATCAACGCTCATTGTGGTGCTTTTTGGTGGTATGGATCTTCACTGTGTTATTATTTCAAGGAATTATTGCATTTGACTCAAGTTTTAGGAATTCGCGTAAATTTGATCCTCAAAGATCATGTTTTGGCGCTCGATTCTAAGAAGACAAGCAGGTGTGCATTTTGGTAACAATGCTGAGTTAAATGCAAGAGATGTAGACCTACTCGGCAGTTTTAAATGCAAGTTCAAAGTTGGCCCTCCGGTTCTCCGGTTTCAGAGTGGAGAAGTCAAAAGCGTCAGGGTAGAAGTGATGAATGAGTGCGCAGAAAGCCATTCCGTCTGCCCAGCTACTGCCAAAGTTTTTCACCTCCACGTGCTGCATCAGACAGTCAAATAAAACATGCCTTGTCACTTTGCCATTCAACAACAAGCAGTCTCAAAGATAGCTTATTTAAAAATACCGAATTTGAACAAAGCAACTTATTTGAATGGTTTTGATTTTATAGTTAAGTATAGCTGAATATACTAAAATTTCTACAAATATCTATCCTAATTCTGATCCCATAAGGGACGAGTGAACCACCCTAGTGTCCAATTTTAACCTAGCCCTATCGCAAATATAAACAAAATTGTATGCACTCAAATAAAGTACACTTCAGTGCGTTAAAACTTATTCTATTATGCATCCAGACCTGCGAACATGCCTGCAATATACGGGCGAGGTTTTCTGTACGACGCAAAATGTCGTGGCCTTAAGGAAGGCGTAATTAAAAAACCAGCAATGCGGAAAATTTTCTCTTCAAGGCCTTCTTTATTTCTATCACATTTCAGTCACCACTTTTGCATGATATAAAGTTCATCCAAAATACTGCTCGTGTAACATAGATGTTTTTGGATAGGAAAAAAATTTTTTTGGTAATTTAGGGCTTTCAAAAGAAGCACCATGTTCACAATCTGCGGCTGCCTTTTTGCGTGAAGTAAATTTGAAAATACGCACTTAAACAGAAGGACGGTGGAGGAACGCCTCTACTTTACTTGTATTAGAAAGCGTGCTTGATTGTGTTTACTAGCTAAGAAATTTTCACTCTCAAGGCAGTGCATTCACTTGTATTCACATCGTTCGTAAAAACTCGATCAAAATGTCAGTAAATAAAATGTCAAATTCATGCCACATTTTCCTTCTTAATTTATGTCCAAAACTACCTTGGTTCCACATTCCTAAATTAAGTGAATGTAGTACAAAATAAAAACTTGGCCATAAGTCGTGGTAGCAGGTCCATTCAACTTCTGAAAATGTTCCGAGGATTTGAAATTTTGTGCATAGAAGTACAGAGGAGAGTAGAGTTTGGACTTCTAGTTTCGTTGAATTATCTAATCATATTAGCTTAAGTTCCATAACCTGAGATCGTAATTAGCACACAAAGAAGTTGGAAGGGAGGACGTAGGGATGGGTTGTAGGACACTCACCGGGTATCCCTTGGTCATGACCTGGCACCAGTGCAGCATAATCTCCTTGGCTGAGGTCGCACCCGGCTGTTTGGACGCCAAAAAGCTACAGCAAAAAGGAACCGTGTCAGATTTCATTATCCTACTTTAATTTCAAACCATCTTCTAACTCATTTGCCCTCAATCCTCAGTGAGGTTCCTTCGAGGAGATTGCGTATTCAGATATCCTTCTCATTGAGCCCACCTCCCTTTTAAACAGACGAATACAGAAGTAGCACTCTTCTACTGTCGTATAAGCATGTACCTCGGACTCCGGCACTTGAAGTATTTATCCGTTACTAAGACATTTTTAAAGTGTTTCCGAGCCCCATGCGTATGTGTAGAATGTTTAGGTCTACTTTGATGAGAAGTCACTTTTCTTAGAAAAGGATGGGGTTTTTTTGATATCAACTTGTTTTACAGAAGCAGGTGGGATTATAGTCAAATTGATTAACAAAATATTTCTTTAAACTGCTAGGATTTGGGAGATTTCTTTACATCCAGGCGGCCATAGAGCCTGTAAATTTAAGACTATACTGCATCAAATTAGTTTGGATTTGCAGAGATTATAATCTTGGTAGGGGATCATGATGCCACAATATTGTTGTGAATTTCATGCTTATCCATTTCTCTACTTAATGGAATGAAAGTATACTTAGCAGTATATATTTAAACAAATATTCTTTGTTTTAGTCATTCTCCTTACTTTCAAGTTTTACACTTCATCGTTGGCTCACAAATGTGTTTTAGCTATCACTTGTCGACTGTGGATGGCTATGGCGAAGGATGAAACTCCGTATGACAGATCAGTCAGAACTGAATGCGTAGTAAATCTGGTCACGCCATATGTACATAAAACCTACCGAATGCGTTAGACAATGCTTCTTAAGCTACCCAAAGTTTGTCATTTTATTATGCTTAAAAGTGGTTTTAGGAAAATGAATAATCATATAATAGTGGCCACTACACCTACAATTCATAAATAAATAGGTCTTACTTCTGCAATAAAAATAAGAAGGCTACCCATCCAAGCAACAGGCATGGTCGCCATCAGTACTTCTTATACAAAACACCTTTTAAGTAATTTATTGCTAATGGTTTATTGGAATGGATGCTTCGCTTCACTTACGTATGACTCCTTGTTGCCGGTCGATAGGAAGGTGTGTACGAATTTGCCGAAGACGAAACACTGCGACGAAGCATTTTCCTCTTTTGGCCTACTCACACGTATCAACAAGACCTCTGCCTCCCAATTCACCTCATGACGTGTATCTGCACGACTAGACCAATCAAACTGTGTGTGTTGCGCCATTCACCAAGCCGTCTTCTCACTGGTCACTCATGTGAGCAATCAGGCATTCTCCATTCCCACTGGAATATTCTGGTTGGTTGGCAGCACTACGCAAATCGGATGCATCCATTTTGGAATTTGTAGCGTGACATAGACTCATATGTTTAGCGTAATTGCTTCCTGTCATCTTTCAATCACTGGATCTCATTAATAAAGTTTTAAAGCATGATCGAGAGAAGGAACGAATCTAATCAAACCCTTAGCATGCAAAGCTCTATTCAGGTGTAGCTTGGCCCACAGCTGTCCCTTCTACATTGTATACTTGTGACATCGTTTGGCATTTTCCTCCTGCACGCCAGTAAATCACTTAGCGCTGCATTCAGCAGCTTAGTTCAATTGTCTGACTTTGTCTAGCCTTGCATCACAGAAAATAACTGGCAATATGAAGGCTCAATAATCATTTTACTGCAGCGAAATCAGATTTTCTTGGGTTGAGCCATTGTTTCCTAAAATTGAACCGACTTCAGGGACTACAACCAAGGAGCTGGGAGTGGAACCTTGAGGTATGTATGCACAAAGGAACACCAACTGCAATAATCCATTCAGAGGCAAAAACTTTCTCACGGCAAGAACGAATAAATGGTGATGTCAGAAAGAAAGAAAGGTGAGGATTGTTTCCATAACATTCCTCTTTGGAAGAAATAAGTCTATAGGTATGTATTGGAGGGAATGTAATATATGAAGTGTTGTGGTTCGCCTACCTTCCTAACCAAATTCAATTCATGTGCTAGTAGAATGCTCTGTTAATGCATGAAGCTGGCGTCAATCTCATGTAAATAATTCCCCTGTCAGTTAGTAAGTAAATTGTGCTTCAAGGTAATCATTCGAGTTCCATGGTGATATGGGTGATAAAGTGAGCTCGGTGGCCATTTCAATCTAAGCCCCGAAGACCACCGGCACTGGTCACCGAAACTTAAAAATTTTTGCCACTTCTAGCTTAAAGCTAAAGTGATCTGTCACTTTTCAGAAGAAATACGATCATATATCAACGACTCCTATCAATGCCATAAAAGGCTGATTCTCCTTTTTTTAACTCTTGCTGTCATTACATTTATATCTCTACGATACGCTTGTAAATGGTAGATAACCTATAGGAGAAATCATTCTGATAGTGACTCCCTTAAAGAGAGTAAATTGCACTTGACGCCAAGGGATAGCATCTTGGTGATAGTATTACGATTTCTTTGGGTTTTCCTAATTGAACACGCTTGCCTAGAAAAGTGTAACAATTGCATGCTCCTCACGTTCCGCAATTTTTTTAATATTCATCGGCGGGATTTTAGAAATTTGTACTCTGAGTTACTTTCTTGATTGTTCATTCGTATTTTCGAGTTCATAGCTTCTAATGCAATGTGGGACATCATCGTAAAAACCAAGCGACTGAAATTCACTCACTTCGGTTTAGCGCCCGCAGGATTAGCGGCTTTGTCGGCCTGCTTGAAGGGGTTACTCGCCGTGCTTGGGAGGGCTAAAACAGACGTTTGGGAAGGGGTAGTTTAAAATTACATCTTTCCTATAGTCAAAAAAGGCACAGACCAGGCTGTCAAAGTCTCTTAACATTCCGTGTAGCCTTATGACCAATTTTTACAAGAGCCTGGTTAATAAAAATTCAACTAATTTCCTTGTGTGTACGTGGCAGGCGTTAATGAACACGAATTGCGTCTGCAAATGCAGATTTTTAATAATAGGGTCGGCGCTGGCGCAAAAAATAACAACTGTTCCTGCTTTCATTTATTACAAATGGAGGATGGTCTACATTCCGCAGAGAACTTCGTTTTCATGAACCAATCCAACAGCTTGTTAATTTGCAATGCCTCGAAAACCTGCGCCTTTGCTACAGGTATCTAACATGTTAGTTAAGCCAGGGCTTTCAGTTTTTATTATAAAATACTTACTTTTCTTCGACATCGTTCTCGGTGGTCTGAAGAAAAAATGATAGAAGACAATGTAAAATCTTTAGTGTGCACCAGTGACAATTCATATTTGAACTTTACATGACATGTTGAATCGATATTTTCGAAAACTCGAAAGGCAATAAATTAAAACAAATCGAGACTCGCCAGTAGCCATTAAGTGCTAATCTAATAGACTGACGTAAATTTTGCTTCTGTGGTTAGTTAATGCTGTTACTTAAGGGCTGCTATCCGCATACCTTCGGCCTTTCAATATCCATGCAGTTAGGACGGTGCCATGTAGGCGTGTAGTGAGAACGGCAAATGCATCACATCTCCTAAGCTAGTTAGTCCAAAATTCAGCCTTTAAATAATTGCGATGGCCGCTTAGCATGCTTACTGCATGTGTGTGATAGCACAGCTACCTCACCCAAGCCCTTAAGTCGCATACGTGACACACGCACATACAGGTAAAGTGAAATGTAGTAGTATGGCAGTTAAACTAACGTGTCACATGAAGATAACATCAGTTAATGTGTTTTGTTCAATTTGCTCTCCGTATTGATCCTTTGATCGCACACATATCAAAATATCAAAAGAGATCGTCGATAGTGCCTTACTTCAGAGAGAAAGTACGCCACAAAAGTAATCATTATCTGCTCTTAATAATTAAAAGTTTTTAGTGACGTAGATCCGTTGTTGGAAGACTAAAGAAAAAGGCTTTCTTAAATAGAGATTGGTTAGGTTTTGCGCTTCCGTTTTTTTAATGACTGAAACCACTGGCAGACTAGTTCATTAAAAGTTTGCTGGAAACTTTGAAGAAGCCCGTCTCTATTTATGAAATGCAGTTAGGGTACTTTAATAGAACCTTAATTAAAACCAAATTAGTTCGATCCTTTCCACTAGGGCTAGTTTATATTATGTAAAGTAAACTATGTTTATTTCTGGTTTTCACTTGTTATTCTATGCAATAGCCTTTTGCTCTACTGTTTTGTTAATTTTTTTTAACGGTGACGGGTGAGTGTTCTGAGGAAAGGCGTATGCTTCTGCATCACATACGCCAACATATTGTGCGACCATTATCTAAACAGAAGCAACCAAGTTAAGGCCTCATACTCTCCTACATTTCAGAAATATTGGCTCATTTTGGTGAGGTAAAGTTCGTTCTATCCAATATTAGGAAAAAGTCTTTTCTAGCAAAGCATGACAAAAGAATTCCTAATGCTCCACTGGGGCTCTCCACGAGTTCTTAAAATCGTCGCGATGCAGGCATGCGCCGGAGTAGTGTAAGCAAGGCACTGTTTACCTGCATGCAAATGGAATGCTTGAGAAAAGTGGGGAAATATGGAACATTACCAGTGGGCTAGTCAACAGCAGCCAGATAGGGCGATGTCCGTGTTTATCGCAAACGAAGTTGCCTACGTAGGCACACTTGCTTGGGCCCCACAGTAACCAATTGGCGGGCTAGAGGCCCATCACCCACGAATCCCCAGCGTCTGTGCTGCCAGCTTTGGTAGGTCAGACACAGGGTGAAAGGCGCAATGGTGGAAAAGGAGGGGAGTGGGGTGGGCTGGGTGCCGTACGTGTGCTACTATGTGGAAGCGATAATATTTGTGCTGACGTTCACCCACCGACATGCACGCACCTCGCGCGTGTGCGCTCGAGGCGTCGCGCAGAAACAGCTGATCGTGTCACCTCCCCAACCAATCACGCACCGGAGGCCTTGACTGCGCTCGCGTGACTGAAAATCGATTGACTACTTTTGTGGTTCCACTCCTTTGGGATCATCATCGCATAAGATCTTGGCAAGATCTGATTCACAATGATACACCTTCCACGATATTGTCTCGACTCCACAAAGCACGCACAATGTGCCACTTGCAACATTCGTTTCTAGCTTTAACCCGAATCTTGCCGATCCCTTTTAAAATTTCAAGTCTCCAGTCGCTTCACCTGTGGTCACTTACAATACTATTTTTCATCGTGTGTGATTAAAAGGCAAGGCAGAAACCTTATTATAAACTTATGATTGGTCTTTGTGGTTCTAGGGGAAAATGAATAAACAAGTGTGTCATTTTGACGGCGGGGAAGGCTAAATCTCCATTACTATCAACCGTAATCCATACTAAAATTTGAGCACATTTGTGTAAGTGTATTTAGCTGACTTCTGAACAATGCATGATAGTAGTCATTCACAAAAGGTGATTATCCATAGTAGTTTGCAAAGATCTTTAACCTCTTTCTGTGTTTTCGTGACATAGCTACGTGTGAATTCTCACCTTTAAGAGTGTCTACTGCTCTCTTGTAAACTCGAGACAAATCAAAATGACGTATTTTATTGTGTTGGAATGTGGGGGTCAGGGAAAGGGCATTGTGATCATAAACGCAATCATTTGCGTAAAGTAAAAGTCTAATACTCATCGGCTTTGGAGCTGCGGATTTCTTAAAAGGGAACACATGATGTAATACTGCGTTCCCTAGTATGGGTTCAGAGAAAATGTTGATATACATCAGCCAAACCGAAGGTAAACAGTTTTGATAACCGACATGCGTGTATGCTAAATTTGTATCTGAAGGTAAGCCTTTAGAAAGAGAATATTTTTACTAACTACTTGAATCGTTTTCATAAAGGGCAGTCCTTCAACCCTTCAGCGAGAGCTCGCACATGCAATGACCATCAGCCTTATTAAAATTAAAGTGGTATTCCAAGAAATTTGTATTTATTAATGTGTATTCTACGTGAGTGTACGTGATTATCCGCGGGGTGTCCTCCTCCATTATCACAGGTCCAAAGTAGGCTGATTTCAGATGAGGTGAGCTTTGGATCAACGAGGATAAAGCCAAGAGGGATTTAAGGATTCCTCGAAATCTGTAAGCCTAATGACACTAGGGATCATGCGGTATACATATTTAAACCCTATTGCTAATCATGTGTGACCAAATGAGGTAAACTTTGGCCATGCCGTCTAGTTGGATCTCATGTGCTTCAATCCAAGTAACATTGCCGGATACAAAGATATCCTTTTTGCTCAATAAGGTGCCATATCCTGCTGCCTTGAAGACGAAAAAACAGGTTTGTGGGAATCAAAAATCATAAACAACCAAACCTTGGTGTTAATAAAAGCAAATAAATGCAATGGTTGGATTTTTCTGCCAATACTTGCCTTGATTGCTTCCAAAGCACCTCCTGACCCACGAAGCAATGGAGTGCTTCTGCCGTTTCATTTATATCCTCAAAGTATAGATTTGCCACTCACCTCTGAAGCTTTACAGTATTGCAACAAGATTCCCTTGACGTCAGAATTATTAATGTAGTGGGAATGAGGAGCAGTAATTTAAAGCGAAGGAAACTAAATTATTATTGAACCAGGTGGATCTTAAATCGTGAAATATTTGTAGATTGCTGTGAACACATGACCAAAGTTGTGGACCAAATAACATCAACCGCAAAAGGAATGGGTTAAAGCATATTTAAATATTTTAAATAAAAATAAGCATATCTGCTTCAAGAGTCTCCTTTTGTGGTACCTCAAGTCATCCTCAGAAGGTTTCAGAAGCTAATGGCGTCACCTGAAGGCCGTACTGCAGAGCAGGAGTACAACATGCCAAGGTTGAGTAGTTAGACACGCAATCAAACAAGGCATCAGATCACCACAGATTTGACTAAATTTAATCCACTTACAAATACGATACAAATGAAGGGACTGGAAGACATGGTTTGCAGGTTGTTGTTATTTTTACTTCCATTAGCAGAAGCAGTGATCAGGAGTCTGAATACCCAAAACGGAGTAAGGAAAAAAGTCGAAGGGATTTCAAGAAGTGCAGCAATTTAATAGAGTTGTAGTCCATTTCTACTCGCTCTACAGTTTTCCCTTTTGGTGGGCGAATGCACAAATACTGCGGGTAGTGACACTTTAGCTAAGAGACGTTTCTATTTTTCCTTGTCTTTTTCTTCTTCCTGGTTTCATCTTCATTCGAAGCATTTTTTGTCCACTAAGTTGGTACCGCTTCGACTAAAGTGGGTTCTGTTCAACTAGGAAGGAGACATGAGCACATGCTGTTTTTACATCAGTCACAAAAGCTAAGTGACACTGAACTCGTATTGAAAGGAGAAGAATAATCTCGAGCAAAGCGTAAGAGAGGGTAGGCACGAAGAATAGGGAGAGGAGGAATTAGGTAGATTGAATTCAAACAACTTGATTGTGGGTCATTGCATGCGTAATTCGCAAAATAGAAAAGGACAGCACTGAATACTTTAGGTCGTGATTCAGTTGTCTGCGCCAATGAGTTGTGCTGTCGGCGCAAACTGATGGGTAGCTACATGGCTCAGAAACAGTGCGAACGCTCAACGAGAGGCACATCTACAGTAGGAAGATTAAAATGCATTCCAAAATGTTTAATTAAACACTTAAATTTCTCTGTAAACTAAAAATGTTACCACCTTGGCTTACAGGAGGCCAAAGATAAAATGGGTATTACATATTATTTGTGCTCTGCCTTTGGATTCTGTTGGCCAAGCATGCTTTCAAGGTGTCGTTACCATGGAAAAAAGCGTGTGTCTACCCTTTAATTTCGAATTGTAGTGCTTCATTACATCTGACTCAATCAACATCTTCTGCCTAAAAATATTTTATCGCCTTTCAGGCAATTTACCATTTGATTTCAGGGAAATAAAGATCTTTCATATTGTGGTATTCATTCTCTGTGTTCAGACTTTACTAAACATTGCCAAATATAAAAAGAACTAACATTTGTAAATTATGAGAGCAGCACTTTGGCAGGAGCTCCAGAAAATAGGTACGAAATCCTGTTTCACAATCAAAGTACCCCTGTAGGTTGATACTATCAAGATTCGTTTCAATCTAGCATATGCTTAATACAGAAGCCCTCCACGATTTTTCAGCAAGCGAAGACAAATGCAGACAAATGAAGGGTCTAAACACGTCAACATGAAAAGAAACTAGCAGGAAGTACGCTTGGGACTGCATTATTACCTTTACCTGTAATTAATAGACTACCATTTTGCCTGAGTACTTCCAGTAACCATATAGCCACCCCTTAACACGGCCTACCTCTGATTGGCAATAAGATGTGGACAAATGTAAGGAGTTCTGCGTTTCTCCTTTCCTCATCTGTTTTCATGCTCTTAAAACGAGTGGAATGACTAGAGAAGAGCATATATAGTTTGATAGGTGTCGCAAAAGTGTGCAGGGAATAGTTATACCGGTGGGAGATCATCTCCAATTTCGGAGTCAGTGGCGCCCGCTCAGGCAAGGGGTTCACCTGGGCTGACCTCTTCTCGCCTGGAAGCTACCCTTAAATAAACATAGGTTACGGAGACTAGCTTAAGGAAGAGAGTTAAATTTGCCTTGGAAGCTTAAAGTTGGCGCAAGCATAACAGGGCTAAACGACAAAATTTCCATTGAATATAAGGTTGCAAACACACGCACGACCTTTTAGTTAATCTGCGTTTTGAATCCATGAAAATTCTCACTCTCATTCACGAACAGGCACCTAAAAGTAGTAAGCACCCATTTTTACGTTTCTAAACGTTCTTCAAATTCAAAGTGTGTTTCTCTCGATAGAGTATGATTTCTGTAGTAACTACCAGAGTGCTCGATTATTTACCACCTTGTTACGAAACAGACCTAAAATACCCGACCCTATTTATTCAACTGACCTCGGGGCCACATCCGTGAGAGGCAGTTACTGCAAAAGGCGTAAATCAGTTCCGATGGGACAAACAAAGCAGGATGAGTGAGACTCATGCAAGAACAACAGAGCACCTGAAGCGCAGTGTCATCTTCCCCGGATTCTTGCTAATGAGGAGACTGAGCCTCGAGATGGTTAACATTGCAGCAGTTCACAATAATAAACACCAACTGGATGCTCGTGATCAAAGGTGACAACTGCTGCACAGTATGACTGGAGCCAAACTCCTCAGAGGGTAGCCCAGCCAGAATAAGGTGCAGTCGAACCTCTAGAGAGCATAAAGGTTAAATGAAAGCTTCGTTCCAATATCTGTAGGGCTAGGACTGTGGCAGAATTTGCTCCAGAATTGGTATCTATTGCACTCTAGAGTGCAATAGATACCAATTCTGGAGCAAATTCTGCCACAGTCCTAGCCCTACAGATATTGGAACGAAGCTTTCATTTAACCTTTATGCTCTCTAGAGGTTCGACTGCACCTTATTCTGGCTGGGCTACCCTCTGAGGAGTTTGGCTCCAGTCATACTGTGCAGCAGTTGTCACCTTTGATCACGAGCATCCAGTTGGTGTTTATTATTGTGAACTGCTGCAATGTTAACCATCTCGAGGCTCAGTCTCCTCATTAGCAAGAATCCGGGGAAGATGACACTGCGCTTCAGGTGCTCTGTTGTTCTTGCATGAGTCTCACTCATCCTGCTTTGTTTGTCCCATCGGAACTGATTTACGCCTTTTGCAGTAACTGCCTCTCACGGATGTGGCCCCGAGGTCAGTTGAATAAATAGGGTCGGGTATTTTAGGTCTGTTTCGTAACAAGGTGGTAAATAATCGAGCACTCTGGTAGTTACTACAGAAATCATACTCTATCGAGAGAAACACACTTTGAATTTGAAGAACGTTTAGAAACGTAAAAATGGGTGCTTACTACTTTTAGGTGCCTGTTCGTGAATGAGAGTGAGAATTTTCATGGATTCAAAACGCAGATTAACTAAAAGGTCGTGCGTGTGTTTGCAACCTTATATTCAATGGAAATTTTGTCGTTTAGCCCTGTTATGCTTGCGCCAACTTTAAGCTTCCAAGGCAAATTTAACTCTCTTCCTTAAGCTAGTCTCCGTAACCTATGTTTATTTAAGGGTAGCTTCCAGGCGAGAAGAGGTCAGCCCAGGTGAACCCCTTGCCTGAGCGGGCGCCACTGACTCCGAAATTGGAGATGATCTCCCACCGGTATAACTATTCCCTGCACACTTTTGCGACACCTATCAAACTATATATGCTCTTCTCTAGTCATTCCACTCGTTTTAAGAGCATGAAAACAGATGAGGAAAGGAGAAACGCAGAACTCCTTACATTTGTCCACATCTTATTGCCAATCAGAGGTAAGCCATGTTAAGGTAATAATGCAGTCCCAAGCGTACTTCCTTCATTTGTCTGCAGTTACCTTCAACCGTCTAAAATCATGGAAGGCTTCTGTATTAATTGGTGTTTCTTACAATTCAGAGATTCTAACTTGGTGCCAACGGGTCCTCGCAACACCGACCTGCTCTGGCGCTTTGTTTGTCAGCCAGAAATTGATACCGAATGTTTGGAACTTTATCTAACTTTCTATACTGGTGCTTTAAAATATTTGTACTTTCTACAAGCTGTGTTTTTCTATGATACCTAGGCTCAGTGAATGAGACTACTTATGGAAATACATTTTACTTCAAGACAGCCAAATGATGAATTTCTTGAGATACGATGAAAAGTTCCCGATCAGAGAAACATCGAATTGGAGGTACACAATCAAGTTGTTTTATTGGACTTTTGACCCATTTGGAGACGTTATTGTAGACTCAAGCCTTTCCTTGAATGTTTGCATGTTTTTAGCTAGATGCGTCAACGTCTCTGTATTGCATCGGTAGGACAAAACATTCTTGCAGACAACCGAAAGATACTCCCATGTGGTTAAGCCTCTTCTTTATTGTTCCAAAAACTGCGCACGCAATGTCATGCAATCAAGTCTATTACATCTGTTTGATGCCTCCGTTCCATCCTTTTTGTGTCTCTTCTTCATTCGACGTTGCTTAGAATTTTTCTGCTCCTCAAAACACAAGTCCAGTGTCAGCAAACATTTGCGACGAACGTAGGAACATGCGCTTGCCCTCCCTTCCTAAGCGAACGATGTCTTCTTTGATCCAATTTAGATCAACACTCTGGCCAAAAGCGTTTTTTAATTAGGAAGATATTAGGAACAAGAAGAAGAAGGAGTATGAAAATATCCCTCTGTTAAAATATCACTAGCCGCAATACATGTGTACTCAGCTGCAACAAGGAGAAAAATGGAGTAAATTGAAATAGATCAAACTTTAACTAAATCGCTGAATTTTAGAGATCGAATCGACTTTTACCAGATACTGCGTTTTGAGCAAGAATTTCATAGTGCTTGAGGAAATTTAACTCTTAATGACTGCTTTCGCGTAGAGTAGTTTAGACAGCAATGGTCTGCAATCCATGCCTTCCAGTCCCTTCATTCGTTTCTTACTTCAGCAGGAAGATTAAATTCAGTCACGACTGTAACATTGTGGTGCCATGTTTGATTGCGCATTTATCTGCACAATGGCACCTTGGACTCCACATATTATACATCCGCCCTGCAGCATAGCCTTCGGTTCACAACGGAAGCTTTCCAGCCGTTCTAGGGAAGGCTCGAGGATCCACAAAAGGAGGCTCTTGAGGCAGATACAAGTGCGATTAAACAGAATATTCTTACAACAATTTGTTTTGTTTATTGTGCCTTATATAAAATCTGGCCGACGTCTTCAGTTATGCAATCACGACAATCCACGATTTAAAATTCACTTCGATTGACACTTTGGATCTTCTTCTTTTGTCTGAATTACCTACTCTTCGTTACCACTTCATCCGTATCTCTGACAGCAAGGAAAGCTTACTGTAATACTTTGAAGGTGGTGACGGATCCCTACCTTGAGGAGATAGATAAAACGGTGGAAGCTCTGCATTGCTCTGAAGGTGAAGGAGGTGGGTTGGTAGAAATCAAAGCATACATTGTAAAAAGCTTCTAATAATTGTATCAATTTAATTTGCTTCGTGGTTTTTATCATCGTTAAGTAGATTTTTCTGATTTGGAATTCACCGAAACCGCCTTATCGCCTACACTTCAGCAGAGTGAGCGCCAATAAAGCGAAGAAGGTATGTCTGTATCCGCTAATGCCACTTGGCTTAAAGTGGGTCAATTCCAGCCAGACGGTGTGACAAGAGTTTACCTTGTCTGGAAGCACGTAGTTTGTTGAAGGTTTGAGGAATATATGCCACTTCAGCTCTAGTGTCGTCACGTTCACAAAGCTCAAGAAATCCTTCAATTGGTCCATGCAATATTTCTGCCGTTCTAAAGCTCACTTCAATTGAAATGCACCCGTATTGAGTCCTTGTAAATTGCTAAAGAGTTGATGTGGATAATCGCGTACACCCACACCAAGTGTGCATTTCGAATGAAAGTTTTCCGGAATACCATTTTTGCATTCACTAGTACTGATGGCCATTGGTCGTACGAGCCTTCACAGAGAAGGGCTAAAGGACTACCCTTTATGCAAACTCTTCACATAATCGGTAAAAGAAAATGCATGTCTACTCTGACCTCTGACAGTAAGCACATAGTCCCATCACTCCATTTGATGTTTATATTCCTTTTAGCTCTGCTTTTACCTACAGGGCGCTCGCCTACATTTAAGGTGCATTCACCGTGCTACGCCTCACCAACCCCTCATTCATGTTTTAATGTTGTCTTTTCAAATACTTCGAGTAGGCGGTGGTGTCGTGAAAAAATCTTTCTCGTTTATTCCGCAAAGGTGACAACTTAATTTCGCTCACCTTTGGTCATTTAGAAAAATGGTTTTCCATGTCCTAGAACGATCGTCTTTTGATTGGCTGGTACATGCTCTTTAGTAGGCACTTCAAAGGCCTTGCATATACTTTAATTTGCGTATTCTTTTGAAGGCCAGCCGGTTCCCGAGCATTGAAGACTCGAGGCGATCGGACTCCAAGACCATTTTGGCAGGGGCCGTGTCGAAACATAGGCAAGATAGGCAGTTGAAAGAGAACGGAAATATCTTGTTCCTTAAGAGAGTCAATTGTTACCTTGACGGTCGGGTTTCACAAACTGGCTGTGTGACTGTCCACATAGTGACAGTAAACAGCGAGGCCTAGGACTTGTTGGATGAGCAGTAAATCAGACATAATTGGACTCTCAAATTAAATAATTCGAATCTTGTTCGTCTACTGCATAAAAAATTCTTCCCGTAAATGACGCCACATAAGGTATGTTTTGGATTTTCGTGTGCATCATTCATTGAATCAATCTGAGCTAATTAGTGAGGTCGCGACTTTTACCATCCCATTTGACACTGTTTCACATTACCTTTGTTCTAAAAATAACCATATATCACCATATTTCACAGATGTCAAGGTCTCTTCCTAAGTACACCCTCAAGCTCATCGCAGATCAACAGCAGACTGACCTCTTCACAAAGTGAAAGGGCCTTCTGTCCCCATTTCGACGTTGAGAACAGGGCTGTGGATGTGATTATGTTCATGACCCAAGCACTTACTCGAGGAGGTTGTCTATTTCAAGCTTGCTTTGCCACTTTAATTACTTCAATTTGTACAAATTGCATGATTTAAAAGGAAATTTTGCAGTTTAGATTCTTTACACTGCAAGTTTAGTTATTACATCATTTCTGCAGCCCCAAATGATGCACCGTTGTTCGTGTGACTTCATCGCAACAAAAATGTCATGCAGTCACGAAATGATTACCGCCTAGAACAATAGAAAACGCTGAACTGGTGCAAACTATGGCACCACAAGTCGCGTTAACGCAAGTCGATCCAAGTGATGCCACATGACATAAATCAAGTCCAGTATGTGTGTACGGAGTCTCAGTTACGCTTCTGTACCTGATAGCATGACTACACAAACACCGACACAATCGTATGGGGCGAGAAGTGCGTCAAGATCACCACAATTATCAACCCAGTGAAATGTACGCTGAACCACGTGTTACATCAAATAAACTTGGTCAGAGCAAGAGGTCGAGTCATGTGGAATGTGGCGTATCAGATGAACTGGACAACATGAGAAGGTTCTGTAATATTACCGACCTAGACACATTTCCAATTTAGATGGGTTGAATCTGACCAAAAAAGTCCAATTTACTCCAAAGACGCCTCGACACTAATGGCAGAAGATTTGGTGTGTCAGAAGGCAAGGGAAGAGGGAATTGCGGTAATATTGCAACAAATCTGTAGGAGGGTAAGGGTTAGACAAAATCTCGCGAGTGCAGTGAAATCTGGGCATCACTTACGAGTTAGTCCCAATTATCTGTCACGGCACCAAACTTTCATAATGTCCAGAGGATCCTCTCTGTTGCTTGGCATTATTGTCATTCCTTCTGATGGAGATTCCTACATTTCCAGTTGAGGTTGTGTCAAGAAAGCGGATGTAGAATATTCCTGGTCGGAAGATTAACACCATCTTATAGTTGTGACATAAATTATTCATTTTTCTACACCAGCAGAAATATTTACCTTCCCTGGGACCTTTTGTCATGAATTTATCTCGGAATGCACTTTAAATGCAATCTATCGTCTCGCCGTAACAGCATTTTCATACCTTTAATTGTACACATAGGAGAATTGTAGCTATGCTTTGGTTAACTCAAATGAAACCCTCAATGCTTCATTTACAGGCCTCACTGTGCGTTTATCATCACGCTAATTGACTGACTTCACCCATTTTTCCAAACAAATGAATGTGGTATTTCTATTTCACCCATCTCAATGACATTGATGTTTGACATTCACGAACGAAGTTGACAATGTCTTTCGCAGCACTTTTATAACTTGCGGAGGTGCCTTACTAAAGCGATATGCTTTAGGGATGCGTTTTACTTCACGCATCTCGACTATTTTAAACAAGACCCCGGTTGGGCCTAAAAGGAATCTGATCCTCTACAAGACTTTTATCCGAATTCAAGATATTTTCAATTCAAACCGAGACTTCACATCATCGCCATATCTCATGTTGTACAATGAGGCAAGCGCATGCAGCGAGTACAATTGGCATCCAACCCATGCACTGTGGATACAACTGCGTGAAGTAATAAACTAAGTATTTGCCAACGAGGACGCGAAATCCAATCCTGCCAACACCTGCCATAGAAAAGACTTCAATCACAGTGATACAAAGTGTAAGGATGCTCTGCGACCCGACAGAAGGATGCAAGGGAAAATTTTTCTTTCTTCTTAAGCAAGGAGATGAGCACATATGGCGAGAGATTACTAAAAGTGAAAAGCTCAAGAGGTATCCCCAGATGGTTGCGAATCCGACAAGACCGAACCCATCCCTCCTGCATAAGAATACTTTCGTCTCCAACACCCTTAACTTCCCCTTATGCCGATAGACTAATCAAGCTTGTGTGCTGCGTCATTCACCAAGCCGATTTATCATTGGTCACCCAGGTGGGTAATTCGAAACACCTGATTGTGTCTCCTCCCCAATCAGTCATGCACCCTCCACCTTGACTGTGGTCTCGTGATTGAAATTCCAACCCTCTACGTTTGTGGCTACGCCCCTTTGGCTTCATCATATGAGGTCCTGCTACGATTTTTTCCATAACGATACACCTTCAACGACATTACTTCGATTCTCCAAAGCACAAACGAGGTGAGAATTCTAATATTGGATTTTAGGGCTAGCATAAATTCAGCTGATTTTGCAGCTGCAAATATTTGATACTTCCGAAATCATTGTTAATCATGTGCGGTAAAAGGTTAAGGCATTGCATTGTTTTATAGCTGACGGAATTGCACTGATGAAAACAAAGCAATCATCGGCAAGGAAGTCTAAATATTGTATTTAGTTACTTAACTTTTACAGTTGTTGTCTCTTGGGTTGAATTATTTTTTTATTTTGGGTTCTGACAAACCGGATTATTGCCTTCGTGTCGGTAGGACGACGATTTATTGAGTTCAAGGAAATATTGCTGTTAATCCTTGGAAAGTCTAATAGGAGCTTATGTTCAGGCCATCGCTTAAAGACGGGTATTGCCCAGCGACGAGACAGAAGAGTCGAAGGACGAATACCGGTGCCTCCCATCTTTTACGGAAAGAAAATGGCACTCCCCCTGCAAATGATAATATAGACTCTGCATCTCAGACGTGATAGCTAATGGTTGAATGAAGAAATGTTTCTGTCCCTGATGCACCTTGCTGATAAGTTAAGATTCATGATTAAGAATTGAAGGGTTAATGCACCAGTATTTCCAACTACACGACCTAGGAAGTAGTAGTTACTTCCGTTACCATCCGAAGCAACTCATCAGCGTGGGCGCTTTCTTTTTCAACCTTAATCTGTCCATGCCTATGCTAAGATTCTGTGTTTGAGATTCGTTGCAAAGCCATATATGAGGCGAAAGAGCTTTTTTTCCAGCAGCTATGGCAATCACATACTCTCAAATAGTAATTTCGATTGGAGAGTTCACTCTTGGCACCGCCAAAGTTCTTCATTAACCGCTTCTATCCAGTGCAACTAAATAAAATCACTCACCACACCTTCCGTATAATACCAAGGGGCTCAATTTCACTACACGATTTTCTATACAATATTTTTCCCTGGTAGAGAACTTCTGATTAGTTAAAGGTTATATTTTGAGTTATTCTCACCAAATTATGTTCATTATTTGCTGACGAAACGCGTAGTTTTCTAATGTTATACAATTATCCATTCTGAACTCTAGCCTGTTAATTTTCTTGTTTCATTCTGCATTCTTGAAGCTAACAAATGTCCCATAAAGTATTAGTTCTGAACCTGATCAGTCCACTCATTGCTATAATTGATTTACTAACCAAGATTAGTTGGGGTCCGGTTGTTGCTTTTACTTACGCTGTTTCTTCCTCCCTCCTCCCTCCTCCCTCCATCTTTTCCACTCCCACCCCCTTTTCGACCTCCCTCTCTAATTCTACCTTAAAGTATACATTGAAGGCGATTCTGCCACTAGCAAGACTCACAGAGGACGCCTAAGTAAAAATGGAAGCACTGTCCTGCCTCTACAATCACGTAGTCAAACCAATGAAAAGTTGAAACCAAATTTAACGGAGGTTCTCTAGAAGAAAATGAAACAGTTGGAAAACATAAGCTTTTAATCGACTGTAGTAGATTAACACAACTTTACGTAGAAAACAGGATTACATTTTCCACATTCACTAAAGGAGAGATAGAGCAAACCAGGGAAGTTCAGACAATTTCTAAATTACACTGCTCTATGTGGAGTGCATTGGTATGGGATCAGGCAAGAGCAAATGATCTTCGAGGAAGACGAGGAGGATGAGATGGACGTGGAAAGCGTTGGGACCTTCTACTTCCATGACGAGGGCCACAGTTGATCCTTCTCCAGCGGCTACGCAATGCAGCTGGCATGAGGTTACCCTCCCTTCCATCACCCTCATCAGGCCCATCCAGCTCCTCATTCTCGTCCACATTCACAGCTATTTCATCATTCTCCAGATGGTCAGGCACCTCGGAAAGATCCGTCTTCAGCTTTGACAGAGCATCACTATCTGTCACGATGTTGGTAAGGACGGGGTGTGAGGTGAATGAGAGAAGAAAAAGACAGACCAGAGTTGGTGGTGACGGCATACTGTGTGAATGCAGGCCTTATGGTAAGCGTGTGAGGAATGCCTTGGATACCCCATACGGGGTTATTTATAAATGACTCGAATGGTCTGTTTATCGTTCAAACTCAATGTTTACATTGGAACCTGGGCAGTTCCAAAGAGTCAGTCTACCCTTTTACGAATTAGTTAATCTGCGTGGACCCATTTTGGTTGCCTGCGATTTGGACGGCCTGAAGTGCAACCACTAGTTTCACAAACATTCTTTTTTTATAAGGCCACTTCCAAACCTGAACTCCTTATAATGGCTTTGAAACATCTCAAGGGCTTCGGAATGCTAAAACAAGTAATCCAGAACACATGAGTACAATCATTTGAGATTGCAAGCTCTTCGTAATTTTTTTGTAATTCTCCATCCATTGATGAGTGCGCTGAACCATATACTATTTCAAATTAACATTGTCAGATCAAAGGGGCAAGTCATGCAGCATGCAGGGAATTAGCCAAATTGGACTGCATTGGGCCGATTCACTGCATTGTATGGTCTGACCAGAAAACAAGTCCGACTCACTCGATACACCCCTGAACACGAGTGACATAAATTTAGATAGTGGCAGTAGGCAGTAGTCGAGAGAATCGATATAAAATTGCAACAAATCAGTAGGAAGTTGACTGGGGGGTCCATTCTCACGAGTACCAGGAATTCTGGGCCTCTCCTTCGAGTTCAACCCATTTATTTAACATGCCACCAAATTTTTATTCAGTCAAGAGGTTCATGACTCTTGCTTGACATCCTCATCAAATCTTCTTGGAAAGATTTCGATATTACCAGAAAGTGTGCACACACAAACCATTCCAAAAAATTTGTGACCAATATTGCTAATTACTAGGACGACAAATTATTTATAACTGTTAATTTTGTATTTTGATTGGCAAGTCCTGTTTGTTTTCTTGTCGAAATTTCGAATAGGCGTTTGAGGAGACTCTACGTCCTTAAAGGTTTTGACGATAGCAAAAAATTGGCATGATATCAATCGGCGTGAGTTTTTAATGGTAATCATGGCCGACAGCAGCAGAATGCTATCTCGTTCCCCATTCTGATGGCCTCGTGCAGATCAGTGTAGTCACTACGGTTGAATTTCGCTATCAGTGCCACACTTCCGGTGCCTCAATTTCGCACCTCAGCTCAGCGTCACAAATGACAGGTTGTTTAGTAACTCGTAAAAATATGCTTGTGCTGAACTGTACCTTAGCGAGGCTTCTGGAGTTTGTAACAAGAAAATAGATGTAGGATTCTACCTCATTATGAATAATCTCATTCTCGTAGTTTTGTGCTACAGTTGAAACGGTCCAACAGTGCATTCACATGCGTGTAAAAATTGCTTTATAATTTATTATACAATTAAATTATAACTTGTTTGAATACTTCGCTTTAATTAATGTGCGTCGCATGTGTTTGTCAGTTTATAAATCCACATGTTTTAGTCCTTTCTGGTGTTTAAAATAAGTTCTGTAGAAATTAAGGACACGTGGTGTTGCTTTAGTACTGTAGAGTATCCTGGTTGTAATGTTTGAGTAATTAAGTGGCTGAAGGGGAACCTATCATCGGCTAGCTGACAGAAACTGTTCTGCATTCGGGTGTTCCCACACATAAATTTTAAATATTGCGCATTACATTTAGCCTTAAAGTGAATGGATCTGCAGGAACTCCGCTGCCTATTCAACCAATGACGAGTTCAAGGCAGTGTATTCGCAAATGAGATGTGTGGCTGATGTGTACCAAGCTACGCTGAAAGGAAGGCATCGTCAAGGCACTCGTCCACATCAACGTATTTGGCTGAGAAAATATGCTTCAGCTCTTGATCACAAGCATCAACCATAACGACGAGAAATGTTTGACATTGCTATATATGTAAGATGCTCCCTTTTAAAACGCAATCTGCACGAAGTACAGTGCATACGTACTTCAAAGGGGATCGGAAATCTCCATATCGGAAGTTTGTGTCCTTGAAGAGAGGTGAGAAGAACTGCGTAAGATAACTTAGGCTGAGAGATCTTGACTTGCTCTAGCTATAGTGGCTTTCATTTGACGGGACTGCTTACTCGCAGCCTTCCACAATGTTGGAATGCGTTCAGTTTGTATCACGTTTAGCTGCATCATTGTGCATGGAAGATCAAAGGCAAATGACGTATGCGAGAACTGGTCAAGACCTCTACAGAAGTTGCATTCATTTAGTCATTTCACATGAAGAAAGTTGTCAACTGACACCGCGATTCGTGCATGTTTTAAGCTAAGGCAGCAAACCTGAAACCATCTGATTCATCCACTTGAAGAGTATTCATTAATAAACAGGTGTCAATAAGGCTGTCTGACAAAAGCTGTAAAAGACCTACTACAGGACGTCAACTGTCGCATCAGATCATAAATGAAATGATGGTGGAAGGATATTTGATGGGATGTACATCTAACTAGGCGAGCTCTTCAGTCTACGAGGGATGCATTACCACCCTCACCCATATCATTCATTCCACAGCACTTCTGCACCCTAATGCTAATGGTATTCCATTCTTCCGCATCAGTAGGCCATTTTATGTCCCCCCAGAATATATTCTCCTGAGTCTACCAATGATGGAGAGGATGCATGAGAGGTGCAAACTTTACGAAGGTGGTTCTACGACTATCAGCAAGTATCCTGGCCCCGGGTATTTCCTTTAAAAAATTTGTCAGCAGACAACCTGTAATGAGTGTTTAGACGACACACCAATCTGTGGGAACGATGAACACAACACAATTGTTTCGCCATCTTAGCAAATCAGGATTGGAGCTTTCCAATTGAACGCCGAGATAAATGTGCACATGCAGCAGGGATCAGTGGTGAAAATGAGGACAATTTCGCTCTCTAAAACTTGATTTGTTCCATTCTAAGGTTGAGATTTAGTTCATTTAGAAGCATCTCCTATATCTGTATATATCAGGAGGGATAATTGAATCGCAGTCAATTTCCGTGATAATTAGACAAAGGGGTGAGTACTTATAAGGGGAGATTGGAGAAAGTAAAAAGTCCAAAACTTCAGTGGCGTCTTCAAAATATTCTCTGACGCTTGCACCCGCATCTCCGCAAAACGCATTGCGCCTGTATGAGAAAGCTTTCATCTTTAGCCTTATCAAATTCCTCCATCGCCTCTTCACCTTCCTTCCTGCTGTCCGCCACTTCGTGGAGCGAGGCAGACCCAAGGAGGAGGAACAGCAGTTGAAGGAGATCTATCCACAGTGCTGACTGCATCTTGTAGCGTGTGATTAATTGCAAGTGTGTGCAAGTACAGCGTTTAAAACTCCAATCGCCCTGCTCCATACGCCCACACATGTACCAATGCGTGGTTACGAATTTGTTTACTGTCGTGGGCCAGTGTGTTTATGCACTCAATCGGCTATGTCGAGGTTTTCTCAAAAAGATTAATATTCTAACCACTTTACCTTCGAAAATAAGCTCATTGTTGAAAGGAAGTGGAGCAAGCAGCTCTCGAATTAAACCCGCTTTATCCAAAAGTTAAAAATTTTGGTTTTCCCTATACTATCAGGCTACTTTGAGACTGTTTCCGTCTTCACGTGTAGTGTGTAAATTACCCCTAAACGTACAGAATAGCAACAGAGGTAGGATCGTGAAGGCCGAGGTACTAGACGGTGAAATGTGCAATCGAGGCAGGCCTCCCTCTACTGCACAAATCGCCATATTACTGGCCTCTGTGAAGCAGTAGAGTGACCATTCACTTTTACACATCCAAGCAAAAGACCTATGTGGAGCAGACCTTAATAACCTATGAGCTAACTTATAAACCATCACCGCGTATCACATTCCAACTCAAAAATTAGAATGAAGCATATGAAGTAGTTTTCTATTTCCTCTGACGCCTTGTGGTCACTTCGCTCCACCTATTGCTCCATATCAAACAGTGGTAACCTACCACAGGACTTTCAAAACATCAAATATAATGAATGTAAACAGATCGAGCACTGCGGGCTACGATTATTACGTGGGCGTAAGCTTCGGAATCTGGTGGTGCAACTCTCTAATGCACACCTTCACAGGTAACCACTCAAGTTGCGTCATGAATTGTGCCAACCGCGCGACATCCAGACGACCACCACTCCACCACCTCCATAGCATACGCACATTCGGGAGTGGCACCCATCTGATTTGACTGTTCAATGCAAAACAATAACCTACTTTCCCTTCCCCCTCCCCTCACGTCAACGCATGCCGTCCTAAGAAGTGCATTTTCGACAAGAACCACCAGTTGCAACAACGCTCGATAGCCAACTGCCATTTGTTATGAATTTCTCAATGAATCTTTCCAGAGGCAACTGACGGCGAACGAAACACTCTCCTCTACTTAGTCCTTCTTTTATTAACCAGACACAAATAACACCAAGTCGGAATTGACCATCTCCACCCGCGTAGGCACCATGTGTGGTATGGGTGCATGCGATTTGTGTTTTTGTGATAGCGTGTGTGTGTGTGTCATAGGAAAACCACGGAAGGGATGGGACAGAATGGCTGGTTGACGACGATTTCTTCACATGTAAAAATACTGCTGCTGCTGTCTCGTCTAAACCACTACTTCTGCTCACTGCTACCACTCGCATTGACACGAGCAGTAGTAGCGCCCAGCTCATCAGAGGTTGCTCTGAATTGTTGTTGCACCGCCTCCTCCTCCTCCTCCTGCTGCTGCTGTTGCTGCTGCTGCTGCTGCTCTTCCCTTTGCTCCTGTGCAGTGGGGATGCCGCAGGAGACAGAGGGTTTCCTATCAAAGTTGATCATCGGCGCCTCTGTTGTAGACACCCGTATCAGTCGCTCGCCCTCGTAGGCCACTGAGTATGGCTGCACCTCCTTCACCGCCGTCATCGCTGCCAGTGCCTGTGATGCAATCACACACGCCTCCAATATGCTGACCTCATCTCTCGCACTCCTAACATCGTGTCCATTTACTCCTACCGAAATATCGTGGAGCAAAGGCGTAACCAAGTTTTGACTACCTCTCGATGGCTATAACGTCCTCATTTCTACATCACTTCACACCATTTAACATGCAGCATTGAGAACTACTGGAACCGTTAAGAATGTGCAAAACTTATGAGACTACCAACAGTGAAGGAAGAATGAGCCTCGTTCCAGCACACGATGGGCTAGACGTAGAGCACAAAGGGACGAAGAGGATGTTAAGCTCTGCTCTAGTCTCTATCTTGTACTAAGTGATATTTGCCGGTAGCTACTTAGCTATTTCACTCAACATTCGACCACTGATGTGGTGGTGTCCATGAGACTGGAAGCCGAAAATCCAAGGTGAATAAAGCAACTGCTTAACAATAAGAGTGATTCCACTTGTGTTGCCGTTTCCCTTGACAGGGCTGAAGAATTACAACTGCTCTCAAGGTCATAGGTTAAGCATTTCCAAGCTTGGATAGACTATACACTAATGCATACCAGTAATAGCATTCCACAAGCAGAAATCACGACTTTAGCAAAACTGTTGATGAACCAAGATCATGTACTCTAGGGTTAATAATATAAGGGTTTAGGGAACCAGCATTTTCTCTCAACCAAATACAAATTAGTAGTTTTCTAAAAATGTACTCATTTAATAGTACCAACTGGAGCAAAAGTTAGTGACATTAGTGTTGTTAAGTTCATTCGACGTATGAAACCCACATTACATATTGAAACAAAGGTGGGGTGACAATGAGACCTGAGGCGAGCCAATGCCATGACTGGCGCCATGCTTAAATCCCATCAATGTCACTTAAACCCGATGGACTACGCATGAGAGTGGTACAAGGTGGAGCTGGAGGTAGAGTAGAAAAGGAAGGAGAAAAAGCTTACCATTTGACTAGCAGTTAAAGCCTCGGCATCGAGGTGGCTGAGATCGACGCCAGAGCGTTTTGCGACCTCACGATTGTGCGCTATGGTGAGCTTTTCGGCAACGCTGAGTTTGCTCTGAAAAAAGCCGCCCTCCGAGTCCAGCACCACGCTGCTGTTACCAATGAGGATGCGCCGATGTCGGCCGCTGCTGTCCCCACCACCGGCAACTCCGTTCTCGGGGTCTGCGAGACCGGGCGGGATGTGAGTGCTGCTGATGCACACTTGGCTACTGCCGACGTTGTGCCGCAAAGAGTCGTTGGAGCGTATCATTGAGATGAACTCGGCACGGTGCTCATCCTGCGCCGGACCCCACTCGTTCACTGGCTTCAAGAACTCCGTGAAGAGCTACAGAATCAAACGGATGTGTGGAGATTCCTCTCGCTTACTGCTTAAATGTATGCAGTCATGAGGCCCGCCGTTACTTTAGTATTCACACAAATTTTCGGCCTGTGGACATCCCCGGCATCTATAATTTGATCTTAAAATTCTTGATAACTCATGAAAATGAATATTCAAGAAAGCGAGTCTCCTACTTTAGCTGGTGATTACTTTTAGAGTTTTATCAACTCGATTGCACCTGAAAGCATACTTTTGTTAGGAAATTTTGCATGGATAAACCAGCACAAGAAAAATGTAACTTTATATATCGACAACTGAATGAAATGGAAAAGACACTAAGAAACGAGAACTGAGTTCTTTTCTTGTTCGTCCTATTTTTGGAATTACGAGAAATAGAAGAAACTGCTACACGTAACAAGTAAGACTCGTGGACGTATGCAAGAGGTGTTTGTAGTGACTGAAGCCAGTTATACTGAAGCAGCTGGTTTAAATTTACCAAAGAATAAGGATTTAATCAAGACTGAAATAAATCAAATAAATCATTGGGATTTACCACGTAAACGACCCCAACAAAGCCAAACCTTACAAAAGCTATCTGATTTGAGAGCACCTTGAATGAGTTCGGTTCTTCGCTTAATGAATATAAATTCGAGTCATGATATAAACTTAAGGCTTAAAAATTGTCGCAGCATTGCTTGTCTTCAACTTGATTCGGATAAAAGCGACAGCATTTAATGTAAATGAAGGACATGCTTCAGAGGTGATGTCGACAGAAATTTCATCAACATCCCGTTTCCAATAAAATATACTTATTCTGAGTGGTTTTCCCCACTACAAATCGGCACTTGCATTCTGATCTAACAGGTTATTGCAAGCTTATTTTTTACAGCCCATTCCCACACACTCCTAAACAAGCCATTATGCAATGCTTCAACGCCTTGTTAAGGTATTCAGTTTAAAAAAATGCTTTAAGTAATTTCATTTGCATCTACAAGAAGCTGTAAATCGGATTTGGGAATTCTTATGGAACACGTTCTCGCTTTGTTGGAATGCAGATATACAGACCAAATGGTAGCACGACAGCGCCAACGCAGTGGCCATGGACACAGCTCAGGGCGAATATAGGATCATATATGACTGGATGATCACTAACGATTACACGCACAAACGCCTATTTGATTAGTTTCTGCTCAATGGCTGATCATGCTTGGCACCACCGTGTGGGTTAACTATAGATCCTGACACATAGGTGGCCATTTTCGGTTATTTGATGCCGTATAAGCTAATATTTTATCCAATGTGTCTGTTCTGGCAAATCTAGTATCTTTTCTGACTCTTCACTGGGGTCAGGCGTTATCCCTTGACTACAACACATCAATAGAACCAATTGGAACATTTGAAGGATTTCTGGATCCACAAAAATGAAGTTGCTCTAGACAGATTCTCACATTCATTAGATTCGCCTACGCCTTGAGGAGAGATATACATGGATACCCTAAATTTGCTTTAAAGGATTTAATTTTAAAAAAATGACCGTAAGGATAAATTGTAACTAACAGTAGCAAAATATATTTGCTACTGATAGTAATTTACGTAGGTACGTACAATCCATCCCCCTTCACGGCAGTATTTGTAGAAGAACCAGAGAGGAATGCAGAGAATGGGAAAGGCGGCGGTGAGATAGGCAAGCGAGTGAGCCCAATGCGGAAAGACGTAGTTGTCCAGCTGCAGCTCTGCAGTGCTCACCATGGAGAATACAATTAAGGCGATGGTGATACCCGGTGTGGTGATGAGCCAGGAGATGCGCCAGTACCAATTGGGACGAGCATTTATCATTAACTCAATGTCCTTCCGAAATTGCTTCAGGCCTACATACGACACATAACATCAAGACTCTTGATGTACTTCTGTCTCTCAATACATCGGACCATAACACCCTTTGCAGAGAGTAACAACACTTGTCTGATTTATTCTAAACTGTTATTTCGACAAGCATTAAATCAAATTGTAGCTCTAAAGCATAGACGTTGCGTACCCTCAAGCACAAAGGTGATTAAAAGTTCCCAAGACCAATGTACATTACGTGTACTGCCTAACATCTTTTGCTCCCAGCACAGTCGCTTTTCCATGTTTTCTTTCCTTGAAACCTTTTAAGCCTTGTTTGGGGACTTCTCACTAGTGTGTGGTCAAAAAACATCAGACCCATATGTAGTAAATGACGTGAATGAATCGTTTGGGTCAGTTTATATAGAAGATCAGGGTCTGTTTTAAGTGCTTCCTGTCTTTCCTTAAAAAATTATCCTGTAGTAGTAGCGATCACACCGTGAGTATGAAAAGACTGGTCTTATTAGAATTCCACAGGATCGTGGAACTTTCAACGACATGCCGTAGCAATCAACTACCGCCTGATTCTGATGGTAAATAAACGATTACATTCTATTTTAATGTACTTCCTCTAACAATTCTGGGTGTCAAAAGCCACAAATTATTATATCTCTCCCTAATGACAACCCAAGGGAGTTTCAAACTACCATTCCATGTCCAACGCAGTATCTTTGTACTACTGATAATATTTAAAACAACTCCACGTGCCCCATCTTCACCGGATAGCATACATTTGCCACACGGAACTTTATCCCATCTTCACACTTTAGGCAGACTAAAAGTGATAGGTAAATTTGCTAAAGTATTACAATGAATAGCAATACCACCGAATGAGCAAACCACGTGCCAAAAGAAACGCATTTCAATTAACAACTCAACGCATTTACCACGGAAGCAATGCCAATTACGGTGTCACTTTTTCAGTAGAGTTAACTATACGACGCAAATGAGGACTGTTACCGAAGCTTGGACAACTGGATATGTTAAAGTATGGGAACCACTTCTTTGAACGACCTAACTTGTAATTCGATCTTCGTGAAGCCGATGTTTCAGAATGGATTGCATATTTTGGTAACAATTGTCTTCATTGCCCACAGGGAAACTAAATATTCGACGTGGATCGAAGACAACATTCGCATAGTCACTTTGCTTTGCATGCGCGCCTATTCACCGATTAGCAAGCGCTTCGATGACTCAGCAGAGCCCTGCGAACAAATCGCCACGTCCACCGTGAAACACCGGTCGTAGGTGTGAAAGCACACCTCAGACGATGGTGAAGATCCGGATTCAGCAAATCCTTCCAACAACAGGTACATATATTCAACTGTTTCACACACCCTTTGGTTGCCGAAAGATGCTTTTAATTCTCTTGTTTCTATGCCTTACCCTCTTATTAATGCTATCAAATTTGTCGATACTAACACGAATCTGCATTAGGGATCACACCCTTGACACTCTGATACCTTACAAAGACAAAAACTATGTGTCAGTTGTTTTATTTATCACTATTACATCGGTCGCAGTACTTCCTGCCATCAAGGAAGAAGTGGGGCTTTCACATGCCTAAAGTTTGGAAAATGCACAAGACAGGTGGGCTTAATGCCTAGGCCTTATATACGCCGTAATAAGCTGTGTTAATTCGCAATCACATACCTACATAAAAATGTAATTTCAAACTATCAATCAACTACATTTGAAGTTTAGGATAAAGAAATTTAAAGGAAATAGAATGATCGCGATTGTTCCCAAGATTCAACCTTACTCTGTGGGGCTGATAAACTAGTTTTCATTTATTTTCAGAGGCTGACAACCAAAGTGCTCCTAAAATTCCTAGGAGTGCACACATTTTAAAGTAATACGCCGCGGACTTGGACGCTAAAATGGAAACATGAACTTTTCCCATCATCTGAATAAACAAAATCTTAAATACTGAGCGAGGGGTTTACCTAAAATACTGATCTACTCTACTTCACCGAAATATGTCCTTCAGTATAATCTACAAGGTGATATATATTCCATGGGTCTTTCGACAGCAACGCCTATCACTTTTACCTGTCCACCTAATAGCATAGAATGAAAAAACAATAATGAATCCATCTGTTTACCGTAAGAGTAGCAAATGATGATAATTTCGGTGACGCAGATGAACATGAGTGGGTAGCCGGACATGGCCCAATCAACGAGGAAGAGGAGGTAGTACCCCCCTCTGCAGACCATCGGCAGACCTAGGAGGAAGTTCACCGTGCAGAGGCCAATTCTGTAGGATTAAAAAAGGGAGACGGTGAGCAGTGCTGAACTAGTTTACGAAATGCAACCACTTGTTCATCTTAACTCATCTGCATATATGGCTAATCGTCAGATTCAATTTCAAAAATACTGAAAAAGACCTAAAACTCTCAAATTTATCACACGTTTAGATGTGTAGTTTTGTGAGCACGTAAAATATGTGAAAAATGAGCTTAGAACGTGCACCTATGGGGCGTGCTGGTGCACAAATCAGCCCAACCCCCTTGGAGGCCCATAGAAAAAAAGCATCACAGGAACTTCGTTTCTTTAGATTGGCGCAACTTGGAATAGGCCTTGTACTCTTCTGCTCCGTCGCCATATTACGCGTCCGCGGGAGGAATTAGGGTCAGTGGCTATGGTACGGACTGATGGAGCACCGCCCAGGCTGCTCCGTTTCTCTCTCTCTACCCGGATGAGTCAAACCGCTTAATCCATGAATTAACGCGACTCTATTCGAATGCCAATCGAGCCTGTGGTGTGTGCATTTACTTGGCTGACTCAGAATAGATACCCTACGTCGGGGCGCAGGTACCGCCGGTAAATGATTATTACGAAGTCATAAAAAAATTATCACGTGAATGAAACCACTACCACTAGTTCTCGGTGAATGCATTACCGACAGAGGATGGACGCGATCTGTCATCTCAATTGGCCAGTCTGTCATGTGGGAGTTCAGACCAAAAAATACGGAAAACTAAATGAGTATTTTGGAAAAGGGACCATTTCCTATCTAAGAATTCGCTTCAAAAGCGGTCTCAGGAATGAAAAATGACAATCCCTCTTAAAGCCTTGGGATCTGAAGAGTTGGCGGTGAAATGCCACAGTAAGTATCAACACCAACATAAACACCTTTGAGACATAAAGTCCCAAAAACACAAGGAGCGAAAACTTCTACAAAACTTCTGACATTTGTTCTTGCGTAAAAACCAAACGAAACTGACGAGAAACGTATTTTTAGAAAGCGAAAAAATGTAGGGAATTTATAGAGGGAGTTCTTGCAGCTTGTTTAGCACCGTACGATGGCAGATGTAGGTGCGATTACATTCCACTTTAATCTCCCATCACTTATTGACTAGGAATAAACACCTTCAGTTCAAATGACACTGCTAGATGGTCTGTTTACCCTAACTTCGTGGAGCATTTCTCATGTTTTGAATGCCTACAAATCGAGTTCAAACAGGTTGTTGAATTAAATAAAAGACCAGTTCATCTATTGTTTCGCTACTGAAGATGAATCCACCAGACTGGTAGTTAAAATTTGTACAAGAGGTATCATGAAATATTCGGTGTAAGAGTCCCTTTTACATAAACGGCTTATAAAAAAGCTACTGAGTATAAATTCAGCGCCTGTAGGTTCATTTAAACAGCGTAATTGCTTAAAATTACATCAAATACTTCAAAACTAGTTTCAAATTAGCTTCAGAAATGGAGTCCGACGGTCTTTCAACGATATCTCCATTTGAACAGACTAAATTGTGAATAATGGATGAGTCAAAAGTCAGCTCATTTCCTCACGGGAAACGAAAAAATTTGAACAAAACCGTATTCCTGCGAAAATTCATTTACATCAATAGGAGAATGGATCGCTACCCGATTGTCTGTTATTCCTCTTAGTGAATAGAAAAATTAATGGAATACCGAATTAGCACATACCATTCTAGTTCTGCCACCCCAGAGCTTTTTTCCGAGGATGCCCGTATTGTTTATAAATCTGTCAGGCAAATACCCAGTGGTGGATCTATCGGGTTACTTTATCCCTATATTTGTAGGAGAAAACACTTCGATAAGGCGTGCATTGTATCGTTAACCATCAGTCTAGCTGCTGATATCCCTGACGGATACCCGATATACAACTCTAAGTGATCCAGAAAAAAAGAATTAGAAGACGACTAATATAATAATCACGTCGCAGGAGATGAGTAAGAAGTGGAGCAGCAGGCCGGGAGCTTCGTGTCCACGCCAATATGCAACTGCGAGTTAGTTAACAGTTAGTTGCGCATAGCAAGTAGGGACACTGGGGTAGAAAAAGTCACGCAAAAGAAAAACGTGCAAGTGAACGATGCGAGAGTTCGGATTGCTGGAATCCGGTCAACAGAAGCATGCATGTACACATGCTTGAGCGCATTTCGAAAGTGAAACGTTGCACGTCTGTGAATGAGAAGGTCCACCAACGTAAAGAAAAACTTTGTTGTTTTTGAAATGAAAACGCGGCAGTCACATACCTAATTAAGCTAAACACTCCATTTGTGATGCTGAAACATGATGGCTGACCGATGTATGACAATATTAACAAATGGAGGATTTTAGAGGTTTCGAGGAAGCAACACTCGTTCAAACAAAAATGTATGGGTAGAAGAAAAAGGCATACCGAAAGATATACTTAAGGCAGTTGCTGGTGAGAAGGTTAAAACGTCGAAGCTCGTCCTCAACGCCAGACATGACAGTCTCAACAATGGCGAACTGGGAGCCCAAGCCAACGGTAGAGAGCATGAAGAAGAAGAAGACGGACCAGATGGCGGGAAAGGGCATCTGTGACAACGCCTCTGGATATACCACGAAGGCCAGGCCAGGCCCTTTAAACAGCCCAAAGGTCATCACAATAACTGAGTTGTTGGTTTTGGTTTAAAATCTAATGGAACCGTCAAATTAGCAATCGTATGAAAGAAAAAATAGAAGCTCTCTTCAGGACTAGAATTCTAGCATATACTGGGAAATAAGTTGTGATTAGTGTCGTGGAAGACTGTATTTATAATCATCATATGTGAATGATATAAAGTTGCCTGGGATTAAAAAATCACAACCATTCAACCCTCCTGAATTACAGAAATCTTGTGTTCATGAGTTTTAGGTGCTCTCTTAAAAACTACACACCACTTTTATAGTCTTGATATTCTGCGTCTGCCTTTCTATTTGTCACTAATACCATTCAGTGGATGCTTATCAATTGTCATAGCTAGAAGTATGCATTTAGCTTTCCCACGAGATAGTACCGCTGTTACGTGAATGAAGAGGATTCAATGTGGTCTCAAAGTGAATGCAAACAGGTTTATATGGTGGTGGTAAAATGCGGTAGTACTGCTCATAATACATCAAAACCCGTCACAATTAACATCAGTAACAGTGCTACGAAGTAAAGCTAATTCGAAGAAAAATGTATAGACCGCCAGGATTGGTATAAATGGCGTAGTCCCAAGGTCAGGCTGACCAATGGCGAAAGAAGTGAAACACTCACCCGACTTGGCGACATTGTCCATGGTTACGTTCTTTTGGTGCGCCATGAAGCCAAGACTCGCAAACACCACGAAACCGGCGTATATGGAGGTACAGCAGTTAATGCAGGCCACAATAATGGCGTCTCTGAAGCAGAGGGAGAAAGGTTTAGCATAGGGCGGCAAACAAAACATAGGCTAACTCAACTACCTCGTGTGTATGCCTTACAGAACACGTGTCTATCAAGATACAAGATTTCAGTTTATTGAGACACCGAATGGCGATTTTTAGGACCATTTCTAACTCTAGCATTATCACGCCTATCCCAATTGTAAGTTATTAAAGTAGTGTATCACTGTATCACCTCGAAACTGCCGTGAACTGAAACGAACTCTACAGTCAAAGGAAATCTGCATTCACTAATAGTAACGTTGAAATCCTTTTTTAACGTGGATCTTAGGTAAGATCTACGAGAATGGGAATACTGAACTAGTTAGGGAGCAAGTATTTCTTCAAAATAGTTTCCTCCCCAAACAATTAAATTTTATGAAAGCACTTCTCTTTAATCTTAAATATTTTGCACATCCAACATGATCCATTGATAGATAAAGCCTTGAAAGTATCGACAGCTAGTCAATGGAAATATCTCCCTCAACCATTATTATCGCACCCTAGATTTCACGATATGGGTCATCTTTTGAAATAAATCCGTGGCAAAGTGGCGAAGAAAATCGTGTTAAAGCGCTAGTTATCAAGGTCTGAGGCGATTCGACCATCGCTATCCAGCTGCTTTGTTGTTCCAATGTGACACTAAAAGGCATTAATTTTTCGACCACTTCAACTACCGCTCAAAGAAAAGATGTGATTACTCCTTAATCAAAAAATGACATATAGCCCAGTACCAGTACTAGTAGCCAGCGTGTCAATATCAAAGGGAAATAGCGAACTTCGTGGTGGTTATGTAACAGGAGGCATAATACCGGTTTACGGAAAGGACTGTGGTGATAGAAAGGCTGACCGAAATTATAATAGATACTTACGGCTCGACTTTCTACTCAAGGGTGCTTCGATAAGTTAAAATTTCCTGAATACTTTTTCAAATTAGCCCACAAAGTGTACAAGCAACGAACCTTCCAGCTGCACAAGTGCATCCTTGACCGATTTTTAGGTAACAGAGGAGGCTGCGTGCAAAAATAGGCCGATTTCAAACGGAAATGGCGCATGGATTGTACACAAAGTAAACATTTTGCTGAGAAAAAGGGCATTTTAAGGTACTGTCAAGGAACAGTGGATTTTCTAAATCATCATACATCTTAATCATCGTTCACGCCAGAGACATTTATCACGCGATGCATTTTAGATAAAAATAACATGATGCTATCATTTAAGAACCTCATGTAAGCGTGTGAAATTACGGCTAGGTCGATGGTAAAACAAAGAAAATAATTTCCTTACTACTTCTCTATTTGTCACAACACAACACCTACCTGAGTTTGGCTAACCCTGCGTTAAATTTTTTGAAAATAAAAACCCTCTAATCCCTTTAGTCACTAAGTGCCCATAAGAAGCATGAACGGTGTTGGAAGCAGAGGGTGTTGTGACCAAGGCAGTCTATCTCACTGGGGCTACTGGTGCCTCTCACCCTTACATAAAAAAGTGTAAAAGGGAGGCATATGAGAGTGGCTTCGGAGATATTAATTTCACATGCACTAACCTACAGCAGTTGTTCTTAAAAGGATTGAAGCTGGACATGGCAATGAGAGATCCAGAACAGCAGCCGAGGGAAAAGAAGATTTGCGTTGCGGCATCCACCCACACTCGTGGGTCTTTAAGGCGATCGAACTTGGGTGTCAGGTAGTAGAGAATGCCCTGCAGAGAGCCCTCCATCATCAGTGATCGGATCAACAGCACTGAGAGGATCAGGTAGGGGAACAGGGCTGTGAAGTAGGAAACCTTTCGGGAAAAATGGGAAAAGGTAAGTTTACATCCGAGATTGTGCGCAAGGGAGCACCACGATGTACTAACAACTGATTTTTCAATGGAAATATTACTGAATTAGCACATTTCACGTCTCTGATTCCCCCAGTTCGGTCTAAATTAAGAAAGCATAAACACACTTTCTCAGATATTAAAAATACTGCTTGAATATAGTCGTATTTAACTCCTTTTCCAATGACAAGGGGAACAATTCAAATCCATTGTCATCGGCGACATTCATAACCTAGATAATTTTGACACAACTGTTTGGTGAAAGAAGACAAAGATGTTTATTTTATTTTGAGCCGAATGCTCAACAAAACACCGGAAATATTTGACTAGACTGTTTTAAAGAAAAACAGAATGGCCGGCAGTCAAAGACTGAGAAACTGCAGTTTTTAAACGGAAGACTTATTTAGAAACTCTCGCAGATGCCAGCATACTAGTATATCATTTAGTTCGTTACAACTGTCGTTCATATGATGCCTTTCAATCGCTGCAGCTCTGGATGGGTTGTTTCAAAACCCTAATAAATGTGTATGGTTTCTCTACTGCTGAGATTAAAAGTTTCGAACCTCCCGGCATAGCTATTTCAATTGGGATTAGTATTAAAGTAGCTTGAAGGCGCTGTTCAGAAACAATTTCTTGGGTAGCAAGAACCAATGTTCTCGTTATCTGCATTATCTATTCCAAATAAATACCTTGTAACAGCCAAAACTCACCTGTCAGACAAACCCAACATGATCGATCAGTCAGTGCTAAATGCAACTTACTGCAGTCAACAATGAGAAAGATGCTGTCATGGTAATGGCAGTTCAACTTAGGGCAGCTTTGAAACCCATCCACTTCCCTTGGATGTAGTAGAAATCCTGTAAAGTAGCTCCATAGCAATCCAGAAAAGATATCTTTCAACTTTGAAGCGACTGCCGAGACACATGACTGAGTTACCATTCTGGGGTAAGGAATTGTCATTTTGTCATCAGAGATGAAAAGCTATTACTGCTATTTGCCTCAGAATCTAAAGATTGTAGTTATGATGAAGGTATGAGTTGGCGAATTCGATCGACTTTAATGGCATTTACCGGATGGGGAACTACTTATACGACGGCGCTTCTCTGTGTTGCAAAGGGAAAAAACCCAAATGCTGTCGTCAATACATATGGAGCAAAAATACTACTTTTAAGTTGAGAAGGGGCGATCATTGGAGCGAACGATGTACAAATGTGGCATGTAGGGAAAGTGCCACTTGCGTACGATAAAAAGTTTACCTCCCATCAGACCTAAGTGCACTACAAACACCTAAATTCGTAGTTGAAAAGCAATCTGTGGCATAAGTTTGTCGAATTGGACAAATTATTCTAATATCGTGATATTTTAGCTAATGTCTTACTCTACCTTATTGTGAATAAGTACCTTTATGAGTAAAGTAAGCTAGAACAGCCAGCTATGAGCTTAAGTAATTCCAATTTCGTAGCATACTTAAAATAATCTAAGGGATCATTGCATTGTATTAAAATATGGAGTTTTTGGGAATAAAATGGTGTGAATGTAATGCATAAATTTTAATGAATTTGGGAACCCACACCTGTTGATGGGATTCTACGAATCAAATGCCTGTGGGAAATATTTTATTAAGAACTGATGCTGCTCAAAAAGGGATTCCACGTTGGATACCGAGTTTTTGACTAAATAGCAAGTAAAACGCCTATTACATAGGTAAGGAGTAGGACCTTGTTTGAACCGTCCGTATCATTATGAAATAAAATCAGAATGTAAAAATAACTCCATTGTAACCAGGAGAGAACGCTTAAGCTTGACTTAACCGCCTGCAGAATCGTGGATTTGGGTAATAATGAGACTAGCTCTCACATTAGGGATTTTGAAACCTAGTGACCAAGAAGAGGTGAGAAGTAAGGATTAGAAGCATTACCTTGCCAAGGGACTGAACGCCCTTGATGAGGACCAGAGCAGTGATGATCCAAGCAAGAAGCAGCACCGGTGACAACTGCCACGAGGGCAAACCCATATCCTCAAGGCCACTTGACTTCTGCAGTATATGATTGCTGGAAAAAAATAGGTGGGTAGTGGGTTTAAGAACTTGTCAAGTGTTTGTTTGTTCGCGTGGGTATGCATGTTACAGCTGCAGGGCGAATGGGCAAAATCAGTTGATCTAAAAATAGACCCTCACAAATCCAGTTACTCTCTACCGTAAACCGTAGCCTAGGGAAGCTGATTCCACACTCATTTTATGTAAACGTGTTGAACAATACAAACTGTATTATTTACTCAATCATCACGAGAAATGGTAAGAACAATTTATTTTCCAAAATATATGAAATACTATGCATTAAATGAAATGTTCTGATCCTGTGCATTCGTTTGCGGCTCTATAATCCACTTAGGAGCCAGCTTTTCGCGATTCCTGCGGGTGCAGAACGTTATGTAGTTTCAATTACTTTTGAAGCCATGGCTCCATTGGAAAACTACCCGCAGAACACTTGCGTTATTTAAAAAGAAGGCCAAATAGTGCTAAATATGCGTTGGTAAGGGTGTGGGCGAATAGACAAAGAGTATCTCCTGTAACATGGAGTGACTTTCTGACGCAGCGACATATGCGGATTACACAGCTCAAGTATACCTGCCTGCATGCTTAGTGTATGAAGTGAAAAGCAGCAATGTAACACTCACTTCTTACCCCTTCTTCCGTGGTTAGAAATAAAGCGATATAGACCGAGGTATATCTTTGGAAGCAAAGCTATACAACTAATAATTATACTGATATAAACCATGAGGTTCGTAGTTCCTTTTAGAACGCGCCACGGAATTGAAGTGATAGCTTGAGCATTCAAAGAAGGCATTCCATAAGAAACAGAGTGGGTGTGTTGAATTGAGACTTGTACTTGGAATTTCATACCGGATTTATGCAGCAGTAAAGACTCATCCCTTGTATTAAATTGCATAAAATTATTCTAATTGACGCCATTCTACTGTGTACGATGGAATGTCTATGTGACAAGAAAGAACACACTTTGAAATATTTTGAACCGTTACACTGGAGGCTTCAAATCGTTTCAATGCTACAAATGGCAGAAAGCAGTCCGAAGTGGGTAAATGCATAAACTGTTGCATGAGATAATTGGAAAAATTGAAAAGCTTACCTTTTTGTACATAGGAGTTTATAAAAGTTTACATTAAGGCGCATAGTTTTTTTTATGTTATTGTCCCATTGCTCCCACGAGTAACACAAGAGAAATCGTAAATCACCACTTTTATTCACATCCTGCTTGATATGTGAGTCAGGATTTAACCAAATGTTTTATTGCCAATTGCTAGAGCTTTCTCAAAGTAAGGCATCCATGCGTTCGGAACTTATTTTGGTATAGGGTTCACGTATGGACTGTACTCCATCCTTATAGCAAGGCATAAAAATCATCATGCATGACACAGTATACGAAGTGCAATTTCTTTCCGATTAAGTCAGTTGGATGACTTTAACACTTCCAGAACATCAGAAATGGGCAAAGACGGTAGGCACAAGGAGCTCATTAAGCGTGGATGTTGCTGGCCCATCTAAGGCAACTAAACTGCGCAACTGAGCCTATTGTTGTAGATGTGAGACTATCAGACACACATAACTTTAACCCTGCCTTATTTTACGAGCATAGTGATTGTCAAAAATACCCATGACATAGAGGAACATTTGTTTACCCGTTTTATCAGCAAAGCAAATAAATAATAAACAAGGCAAACTTCCATGAAGTTCTGATCATGTACGATCGAGGCATGGGAAAAAATGAGTTATTTTCAAAAAGTGAGGTGAAAATCTAACTGGTTTCCTGTTTTCGAAAAACTGGGACTTTATTGTAAGGGAATTTTCTTTTCACAATCTACCTCCTGAAGTTGAGCCTTACTTCCCTTTACTCTTGAACCCATTGTCCAAAGTTCATAGCATTTTGAGTATTTGGTATCGTCGGTACCATTCCTATCCCCGGATTTTAAACTATTTGTTTCGAATGGAGTATACGTGGCGTTGAGCATTTCTAACATCTAAGATCAAAATGGAACAGTAAAACTCACTAGTAAAAGTCCTCAGCAGGAGAAGTGAACGTTATGTTGGAGGGAATGCTCGAATCTAAAACCCAGCGAGGAAAAACAGGTATGACTAAATGCGAGTGAATCACGCCTAGTTAGGATGAAGGGACAAACTCCGCCGATAAATTCACCTGATTCATCGACTAACACATACTTAAAGCACTACTTTGCCGTATCCCTCTCTAGATCGTGTATTCTCCTAACGAGATGTCACTGACGGGTTGATTTGATATGCATACTATTAACCATTCTCAAATTACGCTTAGTGTTATGTTGATATTATGGTCTCTAGCTCCCCACCATAATGTTTATTTAGTCTTCTGTAAGAGTGGGTATCTGCCGCATTGTTGGCGTTATTGAAGGGGATAACTGACGCAGTCATGGTAGCCACGAGATTTCAGTGATCCGCGCAGTCGAGCTGACTGGTAGGGGAGAAAGGAAGGGGGATAAGTCACGACTGAGAGGCGGACGTGGGGTAACTTCTAGTGCTTTGGAAAGTGAACTTACTGAGGAGTTCGGTGAGATTGCGTGTGAAGTCAATGCAAGTGATGTTGGCATTCCACGTATTGTTACAGTACGTCCAAGGGAGCACACTATTGAAGCTGTAGAAGAAGTAGAGCAGACTCTCCGCCACGATCACGTTGTAATAGAGGGAGAGTAACCACGAGCCCGCCACCATTGCATAGCCAGTGCCTGCAGTGCAATACAAGCTCAAGTACACTCAACCTCTCACTTCCTGTTCAAAAGGGCACTGCATATGCGTAATTTTTGACCAGTGGATACTTTGATTGAATTTATTAACAAAATCAGCTGGTTACAATTACATTAAATTCCCACATGTCCGGAATGCAACAAAATTAGAACATTCGATTCCCTTTATCATTCGCCAAACTAGCTAATCACAAAGCCTATGCAAGGGGGATCGCATGGTTAGATAAAGCTAGACCGAATCTAGTACGAACATATTAGAATTTCGTTAAATAGACTTGTAGTAAGAATACCAAAAAATTCAATGTATGAACTACACAACATATCAACTGTAGTTGGCGGACAAAGAGCAATCCAATTGTTTCACCCTAAACCATGGTGGTGCACACATAGTTTATTCCCTTCTGGTACATCTTGAAAAAATATGCAGAACCCATGAGATACAAAAAAGACCTTGGAATATCACACACCACCTCTGACTAAATTCCTCTGTACTCATGTACTTCGGAAGTCGGAAGATTTTGTCTTTGGATTCACTCTTTTATTCCAGCAGCAACTTCACAGTTGAAAGCGGATTAATCAAACGAAATTGCAGCATATGAGATGGGACTGTGACTGCTCTTTCCAATTGATTAATGTATATCAAAACAAATCAACCATTCGCATTCCCAAGGTCTAACTAAACACCTGATAGCACAGGTATTGGTTTCATGGGGACCGAATTACATCGAGATTAGATGTCAAAGGAAAGCTGTTTCAACCAGAATGGCATCCCAATGCGCTAAGTAGTAAGTTGATAATTTATTAGTTATTCAAACAGTCACATGGGATTTTTTCAAGAAAACTACGTGCAGTGAAAGGGAATCCTCGTGGAAGAACACCCACCTATCGAAGTACTTAGCACGTGATGATAGCGCGTCTAGAGGATATGTCAATCTGCTTTGATTGCAATGTAAATGTATAAGCACATAAACAACTGACAAAAAAACAATGCATTTTAACAGAATAAATATGCAGATGGACGGTAATGGTTCAAGAGCATAGTTGATTGTGCGTGATTAGGTTACAAGGCTGGTGAATGGGGCCCTGGTAGTATCAACTGTGAGACTAATTTCTCAGTCCAGATATGCGCCCATACCAAAACTACTTTTAGACTCCTGCACTTTGTAATGGCAAGGAACCATCAAAGGGTGCCAAATTTACACTCGTGACACGAGTCCTAGACAAAAACATTTCTAGGATTTTGGAGGCTACTTTGAGCAAGTTTGTATATTACAAAAGCAGCTAAAGTAACTTATGGCATGATGGATCGCAGATCTAACCTTTGAAGAGAGGACTGACGTTCCATATTGAGATGGGACCCAAACTGGCGAATTGTCCAAAAGCGAATTCAAGGAAAAAGAGGGGTAGACCCACAAGAGCCAACATTACCACATAAGGTATCAGAAAAGCACCTAAAAAGGGTAAGGACATAAACCAACAATGCGACAGACTTCAGCGCCCTTTCGCACTACTCGCGTGCCCTACTAGGTTAATTTTAAGGTCAAGATTAGACGAAGACCTGCTCAAACATGTCTGGTCACAGTGGAGAAGGTATTTGATTTAGGAAATGTTTTCATGGACGTGATTACTAGTTTAAATATCGACCCACATACATCGCCGACTATTGCCTAAATTTAAATTTAAAAAATAAATGAAAATAAGTAAAAGTAAAAAACAAATAAATTTAAATTTTAAAGCTAAAATAGTAAAGACGATCCATTATCCAAAAAAGAAAGCACTTACCACCACCGTTCTTGTGGCAGAGATAGGGAAACCGCCAGACATTCCCCAGTCCGACGGCATAGCTGATACAGGAGAGGACGAACTCAATTTTGCCACCCCAAGTTGCTCGATTGATAGGCTGAGCTTGCTGATAGGTGACACGCAGTGCGCCATCACCATCGACCTTAGGAGAGTAAAGCAAAATATTAGATGCCTAAAGTAGCTTTATTCTCACTTCTAGATTAAAAGTAAAAACCCTAAAAATGTTGTCCTTGGTCACAGCTACCTATGAATCTAGCATCTCGGAAAGCATTCAATGGATTGAAGTGAAACGCATAGAGTAGCCCAATACTCTCATGCGCTTTTTCATGCTAAAAAAAATGATAGAACTCACCGTTTTATTTTTGTATCAGCAGTGCTTGTTGGCCTCCAGAACTCTCTGCTCCAAACTTAAGCCATCCACTTGACTACATAGCAATCCCATACATTCATACAGCCTTTCACCAAGAAGTAAATTACTTTTGAACGCTTCCTACAATGTCGTATTCGTCACTCTAAACATCAAAACAGTCAATCATCTTTCCCAAACGTTAACCAACCTTGCGATTTCCACCCTTACACAACACAACACAACACCTTGTCCCATGTGGTTCCCGCGAGGAGGCCTGCGCCCCTCGCTTTGACCGCTGCCAAACACCATCAAAGCAATGCAGAAAATGAGGATGCGATTGGGAATGCTGATCAGAAGGAGGGGGAGAACGAAATTGAGCAGTGCCTTCCTCGTTTCCAACCTACATTCCATTTCGTCCCACGCACCACCTTCGCCACGGTATGAGGCCATCAATCTTCTTCTCTCCACACACCATCCTCTTCCCACTCACCAATTCACCACTTCTCACTGTCTGTCTGTCTGCCAAAATTAACATTTCTTAGTCACATCCCACTTCTAACCACATAACATTGAGCCGATTCATCCCAGCTGTAACTGCCCTTCGGCCTACAGTGAGAAGGTCTTAGTGAATAACTCCCTCACACTCATGCGCACACACGCAAATACGCACAAAGAAGGCACAGTTCACTAGACATGGCGCATGAATGATGTAATGTACGTTGCAGAAGTGTAAGTTAGGTAGGTAGTGAGTGAGTCGCCTAGGGATAACTAATGACATTTCCGATCACCTAACGGATCTTCCAATACAAAAGCCATATCTCACTACAAGTCAATCAACCAACAATCCAACAACGACGCCATCCACTATGAGCGTGAAAAATGTGAACCATGACAGCAACAACAACAACAACAACAACAATACGACTTCAGGTCCATTGTCGTCTGCCAACCCATTTACAGGTAACAGCCATCTACTCACGTTCCCTCACCTCCCTTAGCCGCTACCCCCCATCCACTCACTCACCCCACCCCTAATTCCTACTTGACGAGACTGTAAACCAACCTCTACCACTACTACAATCTCTTCACATGCCAAACTCCAACCCATCCTAATGTCTCAATAGTGGCACATAACTCTCCTCCTCCTCCACCTCCACCTCCACTTCCACCTCATCACCATCATCATCATCATCGTTGTCGTCGTCGTCGTCATCATCATCTGACACCGACGAAACCAACGACTGTGATTACCACTTTGTTAGTAGCATCATGATGCCGATGAAGGTGGTGGTGGTGGTGGTGGTGGTGGCGGTGGTGATACAACACCACTAGATTAAAATTATTCAAGTAATTTGGATCAAAGCGTTCTGTCTCCTCACACCACATGTTGCCACCACCTTCTGCTCCTTTGCAACAGAGCTCAACTCAGTACCCTAACCGAACACCTCCAGGTCACATCTTTCCAGCTACTCCAATCTACATTCATTAGCATGTTGACATGACACCTCAAAGTAACACGTAGGTATTGTGCCAGTCCACGGCCCAGCTTACTCCCACCCCTTTTGAGGCACATCAACAGTCACGTGCATTTTACAAGTTATAACGTCACCACCACCACAGACTGGCTGCATCGACAACCACTCCAACACTTTGGGCCATCTCATCCAAACTACAGCTACAATTTCTCTTCAGTGCCTCATCACTCAAAGCTGCCTGGCTCTACCTTGAGCACGCCTCTTGCTACCACTCTTAACTCTTCTCCAACCTTTGCTAAACGCGCCACGAATACACCTTCTGCAGCTTCTACTAACCAGCACCNAATGCAACAGGCCAAGCTTTCAATTACATCGGTGACACTTAATCCACCTCTCACGCATCCATGGAACACCGCCGCCTCCATGAGTGACAATAGCTGCATTCTGAGTCACAGGCGAGATAAAACCACCGAAGAACACAAAAGCGACTATGAGTTACCTCTCTATGCTAACATTATTCATGCACACTCAATCAGCTACAGGTGAGGGGGAAGAGCTCCCACATTTCAAAGCCTCCACACTATCGAAGTGCTTCACTCATGAAGAACAGTGTGGGCAAATCTCGACGTACCGTAGTAGCTGGTTTCATCGTTCCCCCCCACCCCTGCCCCTGCACCTGCCCCTATCCCCGCCCCAACACCACAACTGCAAGAGTGTGGTGGAGGAGACAACTACCTCAACATCATGCGCACAGAACCAAGTGATAAGTTCAGGGGCTAACTAATGCGAAATAAGAAGCTGCTCTTGCCCTCGAAATGCCACATGGAAGATGAGATAGTGCGCATTCAAATGGAGGACGCGTAGTCAGAACACGAATTGCCCTCATCGTACACATGTTTACCTCGTGTTCCAGCTTCCACCTACACAATGAGCTGTGACTTTGAAGTCAATAACCGTTTAAACCTCCTTTTCGGTCAGTCATGCACTTGGCACGTACGATGTACACTTAAACGACACAAAACTGATGTGACATCTCAGTGCTATTGGTAATTTGGTCTTAAAATCACAGGTTTGTGTAATTAGATATTGAAAATTCACGGAAATGCTGTTATTTTTGTCCTAGATTAATAGCAACTCTGACTTACTAAGGCTCATATAAAGGTGAGCGTTGCCCATTGAGATATCCACTTCTTGAGTGAGAAATAATGAAATCTTAGTGTAATGAACAATAAATTTTTTCGCATGAGCCTTGAACGGTTCAGAATTTAATAAACAACTGGCGGTTAAAATGGAGCAAATGAAAGAGCAGCTAATGTCAAGTAAACCGATCTCCCTATTTCCTTCATAAGGCAACAGAATCCTCGAACTATTACCTCGTGACGTTTGTATTAAAATGCATATTGTGCCAGGTTTCGCATATTCGCAAAGAATAATGCGTGGTTTTATTAATAATGCTCACTTCAGTATCCACCGTATCTGGAAAACTCACATTACCACGGACTGGTTTAACGAAAGCAAATCCCTGTCTAGGCCTTCTTACTTCCGATAAATCTTATTAAGGAAATTCATAAACAAATCCTGAACGAATGTACCAATAGCCTGTGAAGAATACCAATTAGTTCCTGGAAATTGTGCTGAAAATTGCCTGTGGGACGATGGGTAATTACGCACCCTAACACTAGGAAGTCTCGCTAAGTTTACTATTTTGCTTTACCTACCTTTCATAGGTGATAGTGTTCGTCACAGCGATCCAACTCAAGGTACGAAAAAAAGTAGACCACAAAACGTTAGAACAAAAAAACAATTGTACAATGGGCAATAAATCCGTCAGAAGTCCAACAAAATAGACAGACTCATCTTCCATGGGCGAGTGAAATGTTTAATTGGCATGGCATTCAGTGAACACTTTCTATCATTTTCAAAGCAAAATAAGCAGGTGAGTGAACTCTGCGTTTGACGTGGTCCGAAATGTAGTCCAGTGTCTCCGAAATTGTTTACATTATTTGAATTAATACAGTTAGTGAAAATATCACTTAACGAGGATTGCACTAGCTTAACGTTACCTCGAGGTGGATGAAGGGTCGAGGGCAATAGATTGGCGAGACAATGGAGCGGAAACTATACAAACAATGGGGTTGATAAATAGCAATTCTTACAACTAAAAAAGAATTGAAAAGATTATTTTACTGTGTCAGAGACAAAACAGCAACGGCAACTCGGTAACCACGGTGCAGAATTAATAGGAAATCGATACTTAACACAGGCCGTTCCGACTAAGTGAACTCCATTCCCAATACTATATAGCACTTGACTCTGAGGTTGAGTGTTCTCAGCTAATGCATTGCTTCCTCAACTGTCGTTTACATTAAAATCGAAAAAGACCTCCCAGACAGCCAAGATTTTCCATTCGATAACCAAAAAGGCTTGAAAGAAGGCAATTTTTATTGCTTCCTCGTGCCACCCATTCAAACTACAAATAAAAAAGTGAGGCCTACGGTTCCCGCTCCGAAAAATGAGAGAAACACAAAACCCGAGGGCAAATGCCGGAACATTGAGAACCACTCCCTTGCCCATGAAGCCTTAAGATATCATTTACTTGAATCGAATGTCGTCTTAAAGGCAAACAAATCGCTTTTCATAACGGTATAAAAATGTGTAAAATGCATGAAAACAAATATTGTAGCATATGGTCAGATGTTTAACTGCCTGAAGGGCTCTAAATAGCAAGATTTGAAGATACAGAATTGATGATCAGGCACAAAGTACAGTAACTAGTGTTGACCACACGTGTGAATCGTTAGTTTTAGTTAACAATTTTTAAAGTCTTAGTATTAATCAAATCAAATAAAAAAATAAGAACAGCTGGGAGTTCATGAATACACTATTCCAAGGGACTCTACTAATGCTCTTGACCAAGCTAGGCTGACATTTATCGAAGTAACTCCAAGATCTAGCTGAGACAGTATAAATTTGGTAGCCAATTAAATACACTCTTAATGCTGATGAAAATAAGGATTCTTTGTAAATGAGGTTGCGTAAAAGTAGGGGGGAAGGGGAGACTCACGTTGCTCTCGGCCTTGGTGCCACTTTCCAAGTTAGGCAAGCTCTTTCCCATTAACGACGAGGAACTAGGATCGTTTTCTTTGTCTACATCGTCATGCATCCTTGCCATTGTTATTACAACGATGCACGGGTACTCCAGTCAGCGAACCGATCCACGCCACGGCCACAACACAAGACCGTGAGGCAAAGTTGAAGCAACTCGTGATGAATCGCTGTGACACAGGTAGCGCCAATCGATGCCTCCACTTCCCAAATTCGTCTGCTGATTGGTCAAAGCTGGCCAATGACACATAAAGTCACAACGTCAAATCTGACCAATTAAATTGGATGTAGGTCTGCTGGTCGCACGCGCGCACAATGTGAATGGAGTGCCTCCTTAATCAGTGGCGACTTTGCCGTTGTGTGAACAAAGAGCCTTGGGCTTGAAGTGGTTCCCAACTCATTGCTTTTTAAGGAATCGTAACTTAGGCAACCTAATTTTTTTTTCGAGTACCGAGTTAAACCACAGGGCAAATGGGTTTAGCGTAGACCACGCTTCTCAAATGGATTTTCAAAAATCTAGCGTCTGCGTCATCCAACTATGGTAGCTTTTCAAATAAAGGTTTATGGACTCTCTTATATTAGAATAATTTATATATTTGAGTCAATACTAGGGAAGAAACTCCTATTAGTGGTTTGGTGAGTTTTTATGGTGTCATCGGAGGAGGCTTTAGTCCAGACGTAAATTTACTAAGATGATATTAGAATTTTTCGCTTGGTCAAGCTGGGTTAAATTCGTAAGCTGCTCGGTATCATCTACGTTTATACTAAGCAATTGCTTTTTCCCATTAAAGCCCTAGTGTGGTACGCTGTAAAGCACCAAGTTCACACTCTCGGTCCAACGGCCAATAGCGATAGTTGGGATTTTTTTAGGTCCGCTGACTCTCGAACCAGCTTATGGAAATGCTTCAAACGTTACTTTTGTCTGTGTACTTTTTTTCGTTTGTTCCAGAGCGTTCGGCAGAGCGAGACACATCAGTGAGTTTAAACACCAAATATTGCTCTGCACTAAAACAGTTTTTCTGTTTACCGAGCTCATCGACTGTTTGTTTGTTCGTTGAACACACAAACATCTTTATTCCCTATTATCCACTTTTGCGCATTCTCTTCTTTGTCAATCGAAATGGATTAAAATGTCCTCATTGGTAAAAAGGACTCCAGATTAACGGCACTCTCTGGCTTTTGAAACCTTTGTACCCTAGTCTTTAAGCAATATTTTGGAATTTGGTGCACTTTAAACGGTGAAAATAAAAAGTTCATTTAACCCAGGAAGTGGTCATTTGCTTTAGAACAAAAGGACTCTTTATTTTTGGCTACTCTACTCCTATCGGCCCTTATGATTTGACCCCTATCCTGGCGATTAGGTGTACTGCCCATGCTGCCTGTTACTAGTCGCTCGTTTTTCAACGAAGCTGTTTTTAGACTCCTCCTCCGTTAAAAGTCTTTAAAGGAAAACTTGATTTTTAAAGTTACACCAAAAAGTGCTTCAGTAGGTTTGGTGCGACACTTCCGAAAAGCAAGACTAGGTAACAATAACCTTTGTTTGGAAGAAACCGACTATCCCTCCTCTTACTGTGGTGCCCTACTTCTCCCCTTGATCACAAGGATCGAGGATTTTGCACAACCCAACCACTGACTTACAAATGGGACCGTTTTTTCTTACCTCTCCTGTTTTAAAATCCCACTTTTCTGCACGTTCACGCTATAGTGACCTTGTTCCCCCACTCATTATCATCGCCATTTATTTTATAAAAACATTTAAAGACCAAATTTTGGTTTATTTAATTCGGATTGTAGTTCAGTCACATAGTTGAAAGAAAATAGTTGCCAAATGCCTACCTCGAGGAATTAGTTTGCCTTAGCCACGAGCGCGACTCTAGCCTTTGTCTTCTGACGGCAACTTCACATTATGCCACTACCAGCAATTTCTACCTCTTTGGAATGCCTTCTATTTTCAGAGACCGTCTTATAGGTACTGAATATGGGTGATTTTTAAAAGGACCCACATCCCACGTAGCATTTAGTATATTTACCACTTGAGTCCGCAGTTACAAATGTGTGACCCACGCTATCAGACTGACACTAAATTGTATGGTCAGCAGATTAAAGGTAGTCACGTTTTTGCAGTTTTAGTCAGCATAACACTAAGTGGGAAAAGGCTTTTAAGGACTGTGATAGTCAAGTCTCCTCCGAGGCAGACAACAACAGTAACACGATAACTTCAAGCTGCCAAATATGAAAAGACAGTTCCAACTTACTTAATTGCTTCATAAAACAGAGTTAGTATTTTTCGTAGGACTACTTGTTTAGGACAAGGAAAATTTCAGCAATTAAAGGCCATTCATCTATGTGTCGGTGAAATAATATTTTCTTTCATCTTCAAAGTTATGAAGTTAAGGTGCAAAACATCCAACCATATCCTTTGATTTTACTATGCACTAGCTTTTAAGACCTATTTTACAGAGAAAATATCGGCAGTTATAGCACAACTACCTACAATGACTACAACGGTTATCAGACACTGTTCCCGCTTTAGTCTTTGGGGGAAATTCTCACTAACCACCAAATTCTCCGCTGTTTGTGATCTGTCGATTAGATCACAAATGAGGCCTTGTAGACTTTCAAGCATCGTGAAAACAAATTCTGGTGATTATCGAATAATAGTCCTTTCATGTGGACAGTTTTGGTCAATGCTTAAGCCCGGACTGGAATAGATTTTCCCTGTGGATGTACGGTACACGTTACCAAGGGTTGCGGCGTCACCTGGTAATGCTTGTAGTGCCCACCTACTTGCTGCATTCTCGCACTCCAGAACTTTGGAGAACTGAGTATACCAGTTAATTTTTTACCTCTTATTGCTGTAAACAAGCACTGATGGTCAATTTACTTTGCAGCCTCATTATATTCGTACACGGAAGAGGCCAAACAGAGATTACATGCACTGATAGATCACTCCAGCATTCATTTATTTCCTGTTACATTATATTTGTTTAAAAAGCTAAAAATAGGGCATTTTGTTTTACATTTACTGTTGCCTGCACTCCTGCTGTAGGTTTTCTCTTTAAATACTTAATTGTGGACATTCGCGTAAAAGAATGGCATGAATCTGCTAATCAGTTACGAAGTTATAATAAAGTACGAAGTGATGAATATCAGTGAGTGTTCTCAACGGCGACAGCAGGCGGCTGCTAATAGCGCTAGGATCCGTTCGTTCAACCTACCAATAAATGCATGGCTTTCACACTCCAGATCACATCTCTAAATGTAAACCCTCGCTGGTCCTTCAGTCGTCTTATTAGGATTTCCCTTTCCCGATGAATAGTACACGTTCTCCAGTTAGATGTCTTTGCCTTGGAATGGCAAAACGTCCAATTTTTTGACATTAAATTGCAAGTGTAAGGCTTTAGAAAGCTTGCATTAATCTTCCTCAATTGACAAATGGCATTAGGAACGTGTGAGAAGTTTCTTCCAGCTATCTACATTACACGATTTGCCGTCAATGCGCATTAGAGAAGCACCTCAAAATGATGCCCTCTTTTATGAGGGCGCCTTCTGTGCGCGAGGGTTATAATTTTTCTGCAGAGGGAAACACAAAATCTGCATAAGAGAGGGCTTTTATGTAAGAATATCGGTCAGGAAAATAAAAGCTACGACTATTAAATCTGGATTAATTTGTTTAATTAACACTGGGGGCTTCACTGGCTAACAACAAAAGCGGAGATTTCAAAAAGACTATTTGTACAGATTAGAAGCGTGCATCACTTCCAGCCGAGGGATCCAAGATTAACTGACAAGATCATGAGTTTTATTTTCATAAAAGAGTAATTTTCTAGTAAGCACCCTTTCTTGTGCATGCCTATCGGTGGTTTCAGCGTCCCGATTTCGACCTTAGAACATGCCAAGACAGTATTTCGGTGCGCTGAACAGTGAACAGTTTGCATTGCACAGCAGCGATAGTGTTTTTTAAGAAGTCAACCTACTGCGGGCTTGTGCGACGCGTCAGTGGGCAAAACTGCCGAGCGGAGGGGAAGCAGTGTTGGTATAGCAACTGCCATTACGTCACTGTCCCGCAAGCGGGGCAAGAGGCGTTGGCAGACCAGCCTCCCAACTAACTGCCAAATCGAGTAAATTCTCCCTCTACTCGTGCCTTTTTGTGTGTTAGCCTGATTATTTTGTTTAAAAAAGCAAACGATGCAAATTTAGTTCTTGTTTTTTTTTAATATGGTGTAATTAAAGTACCGAGGCCTTTCCACCACCGCAAGCCAACGTAATTAAGAGTTGCTCAGGGTGATAATTAAAGTGGTCAATGTGTTGAGCACTTTAAAGCCAAAAACCGGTGCAGCTAGTCAAGTATAACTAATTTTGCATCAACACCTCTAAGCTGCTTCACAATGTCTTTCTCAGGTTTCGTTGATGGTAGCACTTATCCAACTAGGGTTATTCGATGGCATGAAGAAAGAGGATGGAATCTGATGACACAAGGCCTTAGTAAAATCCAAGCATTTGTGAATGCGCCTGGTAGAGAAACCTTTGTCTTGGTGAGTTAAATGCCCAAGCAAGCCCCCATTTCTGGAACACACACACACACATGCGTGGTGACAGATCAGAGGCAAAGGAGTCCTCGTGTTTTGCTACGATAAACGAATTGCCCCTAGGATTACATCGAGATTTTTTAAGGGAATTTTGGGATTCATGGCTTATTGACTTTAACTTTTCTCGAGTTAAAAATGAAGTTGAATTTCCGTTCGTTTCTTATGATAAGGTGTTTCAGCTACTGAGTCTTGCCTAAAGACAAAAAACATGATGCTAAAGCAGATGAAACACATTGCTGACGTGCAGAAGGGCCAAAGTGCTGCAGGCATGATCTGTAGGCCATAGTGGAGCCTTAAGAGACATAGTAACCAAAATGGAGAGTTAAACAAATTATCAAAGTATTTCCAGCGTCGTCCCCTGCGTTCCACATGGTCAAACCTTCGCTTCGGCCACAGCAAAGTGGTCAGCGCCATGAGAGTGAAACAGTCACAAACCAACCACCAGTTATCGAATTTGCATTCAAGTGAGAAGGTGTCTGACCACAACGTTGTCGATCTACCTGTCAATTCAACTGGATCGGCGGTTTTGTCCTGTTTGGAAACTGTATTGTCAAAAGGGGAATATGCCGGTTATCCAGTATGTCCATTGCTAGTCGTAGAAACACTGGCCCAAAAGCAGAGTCATATAACAAAGCATCGTGAGGATAAGGTTTCGCGTTCATTTCTCTTTGCCATTTCGTTCTCACCAAAATCCAAAATTCACCGTAGTTAATATTCCTTAGGGTATTTCCCTTCTCCGGTTCACAGAGAGACAAATTTTGGGGATTTTCTCACAACTGGATACAAGAGGATAAAGTTTACGACGTGTGTGCCGAATCGTGGATTAAGCAACCTCATAACGGCTAGTAGCATTGAAATCGTGTATTCAAACATCCTATTTACTGCTCACTAATGCTGCAATAAAGTTCCATCGTAAGAAAAGGCAGAATAAAAATTTAGTCCACGGCTGAGAGAAATGTCTACTGTTAGAATGCCAACGGTATCATCTCAGTTTTGCTCTATTAATACCTTAAAAAGGGTGGGACAAATTGCATTTGAAAGAACAACTCATTATTTAATTTGCCTATTGGAAAAAGGCAATTCCATATTTCTGTAAATTGAACTAGCTATAAAAAACATTGTACGGAAATAATGCCGTGCGGAAGAACCAGTCTGTTCCTCGGACATACGTAAAGCTGATATTCTCTGCACGAATGCCTTCGTACGCGACTTCAGCAGTTGCAATAATTACCTTTTTCCCTCCATTTTATTTTACTTTTAAGCATAAAAGTGTATATCACCTCCTCAGACAACGAACCAATTATGCCTGTGGCATTGTTTTAAGCTCAACTGATATGTTTGTTTTACAATCGGGTAGTCAACATTTACTGTGGTCCGTATTCTTGATACCTCGAACTCACAAAAGGAAATCTGAGCTTCACATGCGAGTCGGTGGCTGCTAACATGCTGATTAAATTTTAAAGAAGCTCGTTTATTTGTATACGCTGTACAATATGATGTACAAATAAACTCACCTCTCCTCAATATTCCAATCTCGGCTGGCTCATCTTCTATTAAAAGCAAATTAAGAAATTGTTTACACCTTACGTACATATGCAGAAAGATGAAAAGCTACTAAATTAAAAGCTTAACGTGCTCAGACAATTGTATTTCTACTTTTTCATTAAATGATCTGTGGAACTTTTGTCAAACAAACCACAAAATAATAGCAACTTGACTGATTAGAGCTATAACCTTGTTTCCAAGGCTGTTTTATATTTGTAAATAACCCAAACCACGAAATTTGGTGAAAATGACCACCTTGTCAGTGTAAACCAGGGGTCAACTGAAAGTCTGATTATCCGGTGACATCAAGTCCAAATAGCTCCAAATACTCCTTTGTCATATCTTTTAGGCGAAATTCTGTTTCACTTGTCCCTGCAGAATCGCTTTCATTAGTAAGGTTTACGAGGTCCTTAAATGCATTGTAGGCAAAGCATTCGTCCATAATTAGTACTTAGACAACAGCTGTTTCATAAAACTTTAAATTTGGTACAACTACGACCTTCACGGTATGTGCTGGATTGGACTGGAGTTGTAGTGTCCAAGACAATCACCCCATCAGCGCAACAAGCCACATCTAAGCGGACTAAGAAAGCTGACTGCTAGCAGCATCCACCTTTGTTTGAACCGTCACGGGACCCTGCTCCAAAGAGAACGCAGGCTCACGGTGTCTAGTCGCATAGTGGCATGCTGTTGACTCGCCTTCTCTGTTACCTCCTCTCTCTCTCTCCAACTGGGTGACTCATCAGTTGTACGTCATTGAATCTGTGTTGTCGGTCGGCGTGGGTTCCCACTCAAGCCTGTAGCACAGTGAAGGTCCGGCGGCACAATATGCAAACCAATTTCCACTTGAGTGAAAGAACTCTTGCTTTGCACTACTCTACACCCCTTCGTTCACACCACATTAGTCAGGTCAAAGAATGCTGCTACATAATTCTTCCTCCATCTAAATTGCACAATGTGATGGTAAAAGGGTATGGGTTATCGTTGTAAATAGAGGTGAGAATAGCAATCTACTTTGCTTTCATATCAGCACTGCGAGCATGTAAGAACACCAGGAAGGGTTTGTCAATAGGCTTTGAAATACTTTGGAGAGAATGCTTGCAACCATCGGTTCAAATTCCTCCTTTCGATCCCGTCTTTTGCATTTGAAATTAAGTTCTTAAGTACTTATCTTTTATTATTCACTCAATGTATTTTAACATTCAAACAATATCTCCAGGCCATTGCTAAGGCTATGAAAGGAATTATTAGCATGACAAGTAAACATTCCGACTTTGAGCAAGGTACATGTTTTTTAGGATAATAACTATGGGCCGTAAAGAACTCGAGACACCATATCAGAAGGGTGGATCCAACGTCAGTTCGTAAATTCAAATTTCAAAATTCTAATTCTGTCTAAAGCTGAATTATCGTACCAACTAAACTCAATGGTGAAAACTAATTTTCTTTGAATTCTAAACAAATCATTAGTTAAAAGATGTAATACTTCGCTGTTGGTTTAACTTTCGGTTCTGGTAAAGGAGCCCCGCCATTGCACCTTTGCAGGGCCTCATGGCCTCCAGACAATGCCATTAGATCGTCTTCTCCCACTCCCCTAGTCCTTCAGTACTTCAACAATACATATTCTGTCCGAGTATTGTCTTCTCTCGTCTTTAGAGAAGCCTTAGGGCACTACATTGGTAGCAGTGAATAGCAAACCCAATCATAGAAGACAACTATCCTTATTATTAGCTGAGCGGAATAGTAAACTTGCTATAACGACTCTCAACAGAGGGGCTGAAAATGGCGTCTGTCACCGCCAACAACCCCAGGCCCCTGTTATGCTTGAAAGCTACTAACAACTAAATTAACACTATCCATGAACCATTTTGAAAAGCTTAGTATGGAGTCGCCAACGGTACCTGCTTGAAGATATCAAACAAGTGAGCATGTGATACCTCCTCCACTTACCTACCAGCTGAATACAACCAAGATAGATACCGCTGTACAGCTATAAAACTATGGTTAGTATTCCTGTAAGTGCCGGCGGACACGCTTGACGGTCAACACATTCTCTCGTCCCCGAATCCAGCTGCTGTATGGGATGAAACTCCAGGTTCAGTAGAATTGCCAGGAGGAATCGCTGACGTTGAGGTCAAGCATCTTCTTCATCGCACACAAATTCAATAGCTGGCATGGTCAGTTCGTAGTTGTTCTTCTGACAGCACTCATTACGTTGCGCTAGCTGACGAGGGATTTTGACCAAGGGTCTCATTGAGGACGACATTCAAAAGGGGAAGGGGGGCGGAGGCTAGGCAATAAGTTAGTATTTTGTTTAAGTCTTGGGGACTCCGCCAGGTGACCTGGCCAACTGGCCATGCCAGGAGTCCCAAGCCCTACTGTGCGTCAACGATACACATTCTGCCCGAGTATTGTCTTCCACTGTCCCCAAGACGTTTCAGATGGCTTAAATGAAGTTGGGTTAAGCATTGCTGGTAATTACTTGTTCATATTTCTGTCAGCTCCTTTAGATAGTGAAATTCTTCCCAGTATGCTCACACTAGGCAGTTAAATGTAGTGTTTTGCACGCTTTTTGCGTTTAATACCTGCCACAGTAATTTATTCAATTCTCCCATTTCAAACATGCATGAATTTAACAAAGTATTTATTAGGAATTGGCACTGAAATGCAAAGAAGTGCCGTTTATTTGCTTCCAGGATTCTTCTAAATACAAAGAATGGCCGAAAATTTTGTAGCATCTTTCCCACATTCGTCAAGCCTGATGAAATATCTATTATCATGTTTTCCAAACATTTAAGGCTTCAACTCCTTTGGGATTCAGCTAGTACGGCTGCATGCAAATGTCGAGTTCTCTCTAAATAAACAGCGCTTATCTCGAGCATAATAGAAACATGTTTTGGCGATGGAACTTGCAATAGTAATGCGAGTGAGGTCATGATTTAGGCTAGTCCACGAGCATTTTGACACGGGATGGTAAACTATTTTTCCGCATTGGTATTTAAAGTCTACTTAAATAAACATCAGTAAAAAGTAGGTTTTCTTACATGTTTTAGAGGCTACCATTAGTAAATTGGCGCCTAAAGGACGAAGGGCAAGGCAAGCCGCCCTCATGGTACTGTAACGTCTTCAACTATTTGACAGGAGTGTACTTTCAAGTTTAGTAGTGAATTAAGCTTCCTGCCATGCCATGTGATCTGATGGATAGGTACCCACACTATACATCATTTGAAATAAATTTTGTGTACTCCTGAGTTTCTCATCAACCTCCAATTGATATCCTTCAATAATATCATGCTAAGATTTGTTTTGCGCCATTTTACATTTTTACTGTAAAGCCCTTCTTTTGGTTATTTTTTCCAACCATATGCTCATTACCTGCACAAATCGGTATCGTGGATTTTAACCGCAGAGACTGCTCTCTCGAAATGACGGTTTTTTCCCAAGCTAGGCAAAATATTGACAGACGAAGACAGCCACCAAATGACACTGCCCTCATTAATAGACTTTGATTGAAGACATACTTCTTAAATGTTCACAGCTTCAATTCAGCTTAAATAAATGAATCAGGGAACCATTACGGTTAAACCAGAGTCACCAATCCACTCCGCCCTCTCCCCCACTCCACATCGTCTCCCCTTCAGTCTCATTTATTAGATCTGAGCCTCTCGGCCGCCCAAATACAAATGAAGCAGCACTTAAATTAATCATGAACTCAAACTGCACCTCAAAAGCTATATATCGAATGCTTTAAACTTTTTCTCTTGTCGAATGCAAGAGACAAAGAGCTAAAGTAAAGTTTCCAAAGCAGCTAACTGGTTTCCAAAAATAATGCATTTTACCCAACTTTTTAAGTTTCTTTAATTTAAAGGTCTTATTGCTTCTGTGTCAAGTGTTGTTCTGTCCACTTTGCTAAAAATAACAGCAAAGTGACTTTTATCTCCTATTTCAGTATTTAAGCCATTTAAATAATTCAACTTTGACTGGATAAATTAAATGGAGGTTATCAGAGGCAAATTAACTAATCCACTGAGTGTGAAACATTATGGTTAAGAGCTGGTTAGAAGAGGGCGTATTCTCAATTAAATTAGTAATTCCATACAAGTGAACCGCGATATCACCATAATTCTAGCGCATAACTTTCACCAGAAATCATGGTAGTATATCGCATTGTTTTGATTAATAGAAGTTGATACTGAGGTTATCCCTACAACATTTAAGATGAATCGTCTTTCCTGAATTGTAATTTGTGTACCTGACTCTCCTCCACTCGTAGATGTTGAGCTGTTCGAATTTCGGATCAAGTCTGTGGAAGAGGATTCAAACGTTTGAGTAAACTGATGAAATGAATTGCAATTCTACTTCAGTAAATGAAAAGGTGACAAACTGAATTATAGGCCGATTACTGAAGGCGAAGAGATTGGCCTTAGTGTGTCCAGGTGTGAGGTAGAATTGTCGAGGATGGCTGCTCGGAATTCTCGTCCATATTGTGGATAAAAGTCGAGAAATGTGCGAGATCCTCTCAAATGAGTTAAACAAGGTTGTACCAAAAAAAGCTTCCTCCTCCAGCACGCCAGTTGGAGTGAGACTTTTACTACATGATGCCCACCTCACGAGTGTTTCCGGTGGCATTAATTGATTGGAATTGGCCATCAAACGTGATTACAAGGCAGCTAACCACTCTGACCACTTTCGCAATAATTTTGTCAGGAACTACAACAGCTAAAAGAAAGCCATTATCAACTCACTAAATTACCTACTTTTATAAAGTATAGAATTCCGTAATCCCAATAGATGGTTAAGTTCACAAACAAAAAACTTGTTAAGCTTTACTAATCCATTTGGTACATTTAAATTTTCCACGGGATCACAATTTGTGCAGCAAATTACTGAAATAAGGAGAACCAAAGCTTTTTAAGTTTGAATTTACGAATGGAAAATGAATGTTCATTGAAACGGTAGTGGCTAAAATGTGTAAGCTGATCTTTGGAACTGTTTTGTTAGTATAGTGCAGCTTTAATTGAAATCCACTTTGCCAAGAAGGCGCTGTATTCGGAGGAGGAGAAGGAGGTGGGAGCGGGAGCGACAAGAGTGAACTCGGAGGCAGGTGCGTAGGTGATGCCAGTGACTGCGCTTTGCCACTGGCAATTCATTAATGGCGTCTTCTATCTCCCTTTAAGGTCGCATTCCAGTGGTCCTCAAATATTTCGCACGGAGCTCGCCACGCCCGTTGAGTGCAGGCGTGAGCGTGTGCCCACGCACACCAGTCCCACCATCGTCCCCAATAGCGCGTGGCCGACTTGGCAACAGACACGGTGCTTCCGCCTTCTCACGCACGCACGCACGCAGGTGTTGGCAGTGGTGCGGTAATTACCGCGTCACATATGAGCCACAGTCCCTCACCTCACGATTCCTGCGCCTCATCCACCATCTAGGGGAAATTGCGTGTCCCCGCTTTACTCATTTAGTGAACCCATAGTGCTGTCACCGCATATATGGACTTTACAGTGAAAACTACGGCCACTAAGAATTGAACTTTGAGTACACTACCCACAATGTCTTCAATAAGAAGTTGAGGCATTAAAAGATTAACTGGCCGGTGCGCATTTCAACCGTTCCGTTATCACACTTTTAGTAATCAAAAGAGTAACATGTATTTTTGGATTCCTTTGAACCTTACTGCAAACCACAAGAAACATTTGCATTTAATATTTGAAATAAAATACTGAGTATGAGGACTAAAAAAAGTGGTGTATGATGGTAATGTTTAATGATCATTGACATGCTATAGTCTGTGAGTAATGCTTCTGGTTAGAAATTATTAGTCAAAGATTTTAACAAAGTGCACATTTTTTCAAGGTAAGGGGTGCATCAAAAGTCCTCAACTTAAGAGCTGATTGAATGTCCCCCAAATGACGCTATTTATAACTAACGCTAATTTCCGGCCAAGTTCGAGATGGCGAGTGGAGGAGAGAGGTGGTCTGGATATTCTGGCTTACGCAGACGGAAGACGTAGTTATTAAAAGATGCATATTCAAGGGCGCCACACGAGTGAATGTCATCCAGCTATCCAGCATGCCGCGTAAGTGGCGCAGTTGCACACCAGTACTGGCGGAGCCAAACACGCACATCCACTCCAATTAAAAGGGCGTAAAGTACCAGTGGTAAGGCTCATTCAATTAATTCTTAGCTCATGAAACAGTCCAGAATTGAAACTTGATGAGGAAAGGCTCAGAATTGTGGAGTAGCGCCGGTAGCCTTAGCTTTTGTTTGGCCATCTGATACCTACACTTGCACGCAGAGTTAATGTTTCATAGGTTCTTTCGTTGCCTTACTTTGTTGACTGGATTGCTGACAATTTACACGGTAGCTGCAGGCGGAAACCACATGAGTTCAGTTCCGATTTACTAAAATAAGCGTAGACTTATTCAAAGTTTTGGCAATTATCGATGACAGCCACCGATCACTAATAAGATGCATTTTGGAAATAAATGGTGTTGAAACACGTTATGGCTTCTACATTCAGTAAAACTTTTAGTTCAAACATTTCGGTTCTCTATACAGTGCGTCTGAATGATATACATGTTGCTTACCTATTTAACTACGCCTGCTTTCTAGTCTCTCCATAGTATAACAGCCATACTAGGGTCATGATGTTCTGTAAACAATGATAATAGCCTTTCAGACCTTTTCTAAGCTGGTTGCCAACCTAACTTTTGCTTTTTATGGCTGGCTCGATTACTAGGGATGATTACCTTCTACAATTCAACATCAAGTGTTCTTTCCGCTATTAAGAAGAATCTTACGGGGTTAATCGCTGAGAAAGATTATTCTTCCACCCCTCTCGCCTTTTACAAACATTCAGGGTCTTTAAAAAAAGTTATACAGAAAATGAGGCACCAGGGGCAATCATTAGATTGCTCCTGTTAAAATCCGAGTTGCAAAAGCGTTAATTTCTCTGTAATTAGTCAATTTTAGCAATGTTTACTTTCATTAATTGAAACTATTATGGCCTCTGCTAACAAAGCCTGCACTGATATCCACCACGAAGTGATCTATCCATGTTTCTCTCGTCTGTTATCACTCCTTGAAATATATTGATCGTAAAATCCGCTGGTTACAAGCTTGAAAGATGCAAAAAAGTTAGCTAGATTATGGGTTGCCCCCAAGCTGTTCAAGGAGCGATCGCGTCTGTTAGCCTTCAGAATAACGTTTCAACTCTTGTACCTTCCTTGAAAATGTGCATTTGGCAGTAGAATGACAAACTGCGTCCTGCTGGTGACACGACCTGTAGAAGCGAAGACAAAACACAAGCAGATCTAAAATCATGTTGCTCACTGTGTTGACCTGTGACCTCTGATGCGATAACACAAACCGTAGTTGTTACATAATCGAGTTTAGACCACGCCAGAACAATATCCAGCCACAGTTACGAGGCATATTTTTGTGATGAGACAACTGATTATTTTGGTTACAATTTCAGTTATGGACAGAAACTATTCGTTGAAAATAAATGCACATGAATGAGCGTTATTGAGGAGCCACTGCGCCTGTTCGTGGCTAATTTACATGCGACTAAAAAGTAGATGCTCAAATATAGAGTATTTACAGTTAATTTACATTTCCGTTTGCAAAGAATGGAGGGAAAATGCTCAAATTTACATACGTAATTGCAGTCAATTGCAAATGGCCTGCCAACCACGAGTGGAGTGACATGCCTCTCTCACCTACGAACGCGTAGCACAAGTCGCTGGGTGGCAACATTCTCCTTAAAAAAAATCCGGACTCTGCACCAAGCGAAGGATTCAACTTAGAGGCCTATGGTGTCTATTTAGACGCTCTAGATTGCCACTCCCATGTACCATTGTATATCAGAGGCACCAGATTTGGGTGACTTTTTCACATTACGTCTAGTCATTTTCCTTTTCACAAATTTCGAGAATCAACGTGTGGCAGAATTTACTCTCGCTGTTCTGATAAAACTTGATCACGTGCGAGAGGCCAATTAAAAGAGTATTTTTCCTTAATGCAAAGATGTGACAACTGACAGGTTATGCTCTTGTAAAAAAGCGGCTTGGGTGTGTCTCTTCAACTTAAGCCTTCATTGAAAGAAAAAAATAAAGTGAAGTATTTTATACACCCTCGCGTATCATTGAGGTCTTACATTGCATTATCACTTTTTTTAATTATTAATCAAATTTTTTGGAAGAGATGTTACTCAAATTAAATAAGCTGGCGTAGCAGAAATGATAGTATAATTAGGCAGTATTTGCTCCCGAATGCGTACGAGCTACCGCAGCCTCAGACAGAGGTTGGACATAAAAACTTGCCCTTTTTCAATCTGAAAGCGAGTCCTTGAGTAATTATTTCCATCGGATTGCAATTCCCCTATGTTTGCTAATCTTTGCAGGATGTTCTGAACTCTACGTGAGGCTGATAAGCTCTTTTAGCTACCGATCGAATGGTCAAGCGATGGTTCATTAAAACCAACTCTACTACAGCCGGTTAATAGACTCCCTCCAAACGAGATGTTACGTTTTAAAACTCAAGTTTTGTTCAATTTACTAAATACGACTTCTGATGTGATTTGATATGCTAAATGGTTAAGTGCCGGAGAACTCTCAAAGTGGCACAGAGAAGATGTGATTTGCAGCATCGAAGGAAAATGGACTGATGATACACTTATTTCGAATCTGTGATAGCGGCTCCTTCCTCTGAACTGCTGAAGCGATTGGGATGGGAATTAAATCAGAGGGAAGTAGAAAAACAATTTTGATATCAAGCAGAAAGTGGTAAGAAAGTGGACCAATAACTACATGATGAGGCTGGGAAAGGCTGTTGAACCAAAGTAGGTGCATTTTTGGTAGCCAAATGCAAGTGCGTAGATAGTGATGGCGGAAATGTTGAAAGAACTCATTTGGGTTCAGTATCTGCCTGTTGGTGTCAAATTCTCTCGCAGGTCATCTAAAAGGCATAATTTAGTGGTTGTGTACAATATTAACTACACGTAACAATCATGACTTCAATTAAGGCCCTATAGTTTCTTTTCACAAATCTGGGACTTTGAAGACACCCAGACAATCTATTCCCTTTACAAAAGGCAATGGTCCGTGTTGTTAGAGGTTGTCACCTTACCACACTACTCTTTATTACTTCAAAATCGCCTCTACAACAGATTTTGGCAAATGAAGACAATTATCCATCTACTGACACCTATGAAGAAGTAAAATTGCGTAATTTACTCAGGAGAATACTTTTAATCTGGTTGCCTCGTGATTCAGTATTTTTCGACTTTCGTGCTTATCAAAACACCTCTCATATCAGCTGACAGGCAGTAATATTGAGAAATCAAATTAAATGAAGACAAAATTACGTTAATAGGAATCGGCATAAAGATTCCATGGTTCAGACGAAGTATAAAGGAAGCTCCCATTCCAGCTCTTATCAAAATAGATCCTTACAAGTCATTCTAAAACTAGCAGGTTCGTAAATTAAGCATCCGCTTACTGTGCACGGGATAAAATTTGGGCCCAGAGCCACCATGGTAATGAATTTTGATCCCCGCAGAAGCAATAAAATAAAGGATTTAAAAGTCTGAATGTACTATAATATTCATGAGTAGAGCTGATGCTTCAAGAATCTGAAATTCCCCAACCCAGTGGGTAACTGAAGTTACTTGAATACACCTTAGGGATGAATGTCCTGTTCTCAAGTCTAACTAGAAAAATACAATAAAAGTGCTTTATTACTGACTAGTAGTGAAAAAACTTTACTGCCTTAGGAAGATCTTGGAGACGAAATCGCTCTTTCTTTGGGGATATCAAAAAATATTTACTAATGTTTCGTCTACTTTTTACATGATGATATTTTATGGAGAATCTTGACTTCTTTCGTCTTAGAAAATCTCTCCTACTTAAAATCAAGAACCTCTCTCTTCTCCTTGGATCTACACATAGAAGCCTCACGATTTAGCAGATTTCATTATCCACCAGAGTGGTCGATTGCATGAGTGCCGACTGCGGGGCTGGAAAAACATAAGTAGGCAAGGGTGCCCATGTGACTGAGAAGGATTTACCAGGAAATCTGAGCCAATACTTTTAGAGCCACTTCTTCAGTCTGTGATGATTTGATGGTTGCAATTTTTCGTCACGTCAAACCTACATAACACTGGGCTAAAAGATTTGACCAGACGACAAGCACAAATTTGCCGGTATACTCAGATTTACCTCTCCTAGAGGCTCTTGATCGTTCTCTTCAGATAACAACCTCAATTGAAAAGAGATGTCCGAATTTTAGGATGGAAAGTCACTCTCAGATAAAATGTCCCAGGGCTCAGCCAAATTACCAGACTTATGATGAATGTACACTGAATTAAATCCGTCTTTTAGGAGGCGTAAAAATTGACTCGTCGTGTCAACCGAAAATATCGCTGTTTAGGATTGGTGGCAGATTCCCTTCAAAAAACTAATGTTTAATGCTGAAACACCAAATATGAAACAATATCCTTGGAAATACACCACTAGCTTAAAGCCAACTGATAAGGTTGGAAATATGAAAGTAAATTTGCAGCAATATCTTGCCACTGTTACGTCTAAGAAAGTGAATTTGCCACACGGTAATATCCCATAAACTATTAAAAATGCGTTTTAAATTGAAAGGACTGGTAAAAGTTATCTGCTAATTCAGTTTGATTTATAAATGGGACCATCTAACATTGTTTTCGATTGGGAGCAATCGCTTGGGGAAAGCTTGCTTTTCTCTGTCGAATTGGAACTATTACATGGAGTAAATGCTTTACCGCTGAAAAGTCAACAAACTAAGTACTGATCTACTGTAGACTACACAAACCTGTGATTTTAAGACCAAATTACCAATAGCACTGAGATGTCACATCAGTTTTGTGTCGTTTAAGTGTACATCGTACGTGCCAAGTGCATGACTGACCGAAAAGGAGGTTTAAACGGTTATTGACTTCAAAGTCACAGCTCATTGTGTAGGTGGAAGCTGGAACACGAGGTAAACATGTGTACGATGAGGGCAATTCGTGTTCTGACTACGCGTCCTCCATTTGAATGCGCACTATCTCATCTTCCATGTGGCATTTCGAGGGCAAGAGCAGCTTCTTATTTCGCATTAGTTAGCCCCTGAACTTATCACTTGGTTCTGTGCGCATGATGTTGAGGTAGTTGTCTCCTCCACCACACTCTTGCAGTTGTGGTGTTGGGGCGGGGATAGGGGCAGGTGCAGGGGCAGGGGTGGGGGGGAACGATGAAACCAGCTACTACGGTACGTCGAGATTTGCCCACACTGTTCTTCATGAGTGAAGCACTTCGATAGTGTGGAGGCTTTGAAATGTGGGAGCTCTTCCCCCTCACCTGTAGCTGATTGAGTGTGCATGAATAATGTTAGCATAGAGAGGTAACTCATAGTCGCTTTTGTGTTCTTCGGTGGTTTTATCTCGCCTGTGACTCAGAATGCAGCTATTGTCACTCATGAGGCGGCGGTGTTCCATGGATGCGTGAGAGGTGGATTAAGTGTCACCGATGTAATTGAAAGCTTGGCCTGTTGCATTGGTGCTGGTTAGTAGAAGCTGCAGAAGGTGTATTCGTGGCGCGTTTAGCAAAGGTTGGAGAAGAGTTAAGAGTGGTAGCAAGAGGCGTGCTCAAGGTAGAGCCAGGCAGCTTTGAGTGATGAGGCACTGAAGAGAAATTGTAGCTGTAGTTTGGATGAGATGGCCCAAAGTGTTGGAGTGGTTGTCGATGCAGCCAGTCTGTGGTGGTGGTGACGTTATAACTTGTAAAATGCACGTGACTGTTGATGTGCCTCAAAAGGGGTGGGAGTAAGCTGGGCCGTGGACTGGCACAATACCTACGTGTTACTTTGAGGTGTCATGTCAACATGCTAATGAATGTAGATTGGAGTAGCTGGAAAGATGTGACCTGGAGGTGTTCGGTTAGGGTACTGAGTTGAGCTCTGTTGCAAAGGAGCAGAAGGTGGTGGCAACATGTGGTGTGAGGAGACAGAACGCTTTGATCCAAATTACTTGAATAATTTTAATCTAGTGGTGTTGTATCACCACCGCCACCACCACCACCACCACCACCACCACCTTCATCGGCATCATGATGCTACTAACAAAGTGGTAATCACAGTCGTTGGTTTCGTCGGTGTCAGATGATGATGACGACGACGACGACAACGATGATGATGATGATGGTGATGAGGTGGAAGTGGAGGTGGAGGTGGAGGAGGAGGAGAGTTATGTGCCACTATTGAGACATTAGGATGGGTTGGAGTTTGGCATGTGAAGAGATTGTAGTAGTGGTAGAGGTTGGTTTACAGTCTCGTCAAGTAGGAATTAGGGGTGGGGTGAGTGAGTGGATGGGGGGTAGCGGCTAAGGGAGGTGAGGGAACGTGAGTAGATGGCTGTTACCTGTAAATGGGTTGGCAGACGACAATGGACCTGAAGTCGTATTGTTGTTGTTGTTGTTGTTGTTGCTGTCATGGTTCACATTTTTCACGCTCATAGTGGATGGCGTCGTTGTTGGATTGTTGGTTGATTGACTTGTAGTGAGATATGGCTTTTGTATTGGAAGATCCGTTAGGTGATCGGAAATGTCATTAGTTATCCCTACGAGCCAACAAGCATTGCTGATGCAAAAAATGAAACTGTGTGTTTTCTAGTACTTTCTTTGTTCGTGGAGAGTGACATTCACATTTTCCATGTGATATAAGATATTTATCTATTATTTGCTAGGTTGGGAAGCTTTAAACATCGTCCAATTCAATACGTTGCTTTGCAAACCTCTCCCCCTAAATCACTGTCAGAAAACACACAGTGATTTTGGGGGTACCGGATGGGATTGCTTGCAACTTCAGAGGTTTTCAAATATCACTAACACATACCAACTCAAGTTCATGGTTTGGGGTATTTCACTCCTACAAATATCGGTTGAACAATTACTGTTTTCAAAGAATCGGATTTAAATAGACCAGTTCAGCTGAGGATTACGCCTGCTTGAAAATCATGCGAAGCTAACAAGGAATCATACTGAGCTTGGTCAATACAACTCCTAGGTTTTTTCACCAGCCCTCAGAAGCGAGAGAAAATAATTTACCGTAAGCATTGGCATAAGACACCTTAGAGGCATTTAAGAATGGATAAATACAAAGTAGGGTAGAAATTAGGTGGCGAAAAAACCTTAAGCTGCAGAAGTCTAAAACTGAGTTTTTAAAACCGGAATTCTTTTAACCATATTATTAAAGTATTTAAAAGCAAAGTACACAATTTGACCCTAAATAGGAAAAGCATCATTGTTCCGAGTGAACACCTTACTTACCCTAAGGTGTATGATTATTTCAAAAGAAAAATATCCCTTTTGATTTATTATCAGTGTAACAATTTCAAACAATTTGAAGAAGATAATCCGCACTTTGTTGTGCCACAAAACTTGCTACTCTAGTTTGGAAAGAACTACCCCCAGGTCGGTGTGAGTTTGGTTGCTGTCTAGCTCCTGACCAAATTAATCAGTCAACAAAGACCTCGATGTTGACGTTTCTTCGCCGACTCGTGTAGTGTGCTACGCGTAAGTGATGGGCGACTGGGTAAAGGCGGCTACCAGAAGTAAGAGGTGAACCTTTGCATTTATTTATAGCATTGGATTGACCTTGGCCTTATAGCGTTTATCTGCTCACTTGAAGTACTTCTCTCCTTAATATAGGCAAATCAGCATGGAATAAGCAAGAGTATGGTATTCTGTATAGCAATCTGAAGGTGGAGGCAGTTTCCTGAAGGATATCATTAGTACGTCTATTGGTAGATAACCATGGTGAGCTGCTGGTTCCTTGGTGCGTTGCAGATGCAAATGGACACGATGCCTCTCCCAGATGTTTTTTCCTATTGTAACGCTGAACATGACTTTTCCACGCATGAGTAAATCCTTCTCAAAGTTCCCTGGATCGTGTCTCAGCCGATAATTGCGGACCTAGATGTTAGTGTCTGTTGAGGCTGTTTCGTGACCTTGGACCTATCACAGTGTCGATCGAGCGAATCTTGTGGCCTATTAGAGTTTTAAGTGGTGGTTGACGGTTCGTTACGGAATCATATGAGGTTTTGCGATATTTCAGTAGAAATCCTTGTAATTACCCCTTGAGATTTTAATATTGCGGTCTTGAATATGCCAATGAGTCGCTTTATTTCCCCTTTGGATTGAGGGCGTAGCCCCGAAAAGCGAATATGTGTAGTGGCATATTGACAGCAAAGGTAAGAGAACTCGCCAGATGTGAACTGCAACCCGTTGTCTGTAACTAACATCTGTGGGAGTCCTTGTTCCAGAAGATATGGCACAGCAATTGCAACGTCTTTGTAGTCTTGGGAGAGATCCCAGGTGCTGTCTCCGAACACTTTGAGAGGGTACCCACCAAACTGTCGCCAAATGGTTGGCGCAGTCGAGGTGGAGTCGTGACTGGGCCTTTCTTGCGTGGGGTGAAGGTACTGGTAGGTCTTTCTAAGGGTTTTTACCGCCCGTTGGCAATGCCGATAGCGGCAAACCAAATCTGTGATGTCTTCGGCCTTGCGTGGCCAATCAGTAAAACTTCTGACTACAGGCTTTATACGGCATAGTGAGTCGAGGGGATGGAAATATGGATCGAGGTCATTGGTAGGTAGGCGGAGCGAGCACCTACTCCTATCTAAGCGCAATACCTGGGTTAACGCGCATCCGAAGTTCGTCGCCTCCTTCATTTCGCCGGTGGTCTTTGGGAATGTCTAGACAACATTGACTGAATATGAAACTAAGCTAACCTTTAGATAATTGCCGCTGGCTGCACATGGGGTATTCTAATTGAGGTTGCCTCAATGCAGGTGACTTCAATCAGTGCCTTGTCCCATTCAAGCATATCGAACTAGTCAGGTTGTTCCTCATGAGGCAGCACGTTCTGGGGAATGATGTACCACGAAAGGTTATGCAGCATCGGAGTTATCAGCAGAGCTCTAGTTGGCTATTACTAATACAAGTGGATTTTTGACAGCAGTTTCTCAAGTCGGTGCCATATTTTTTTCCGACATGATGGTGACGTCTGAGGAGGTGTCCAGCTTCAGCTGCACTGGAGACAGACGACATAAAGCCCCAGCAACCAAGTGCGTGGTGCTGAAAAAAAAATTCATCCCGCTAATTGAGTGACTTGACTGCGCTCTCTATGATTTTTGATGTCTGTACTCTAACTGTAACTGATACCACCGATATGCTTGGTAAAGTTTTAGGCCCCGCGGTCCAAGCGGCGAAAAAGTGTTTTATTCACCCTGGCATCAGTCTGGTGGTTATTAAGAGGTGGAGCAGATTTGGATTAACTGGTTTTCCGTGGGGTGATTTTCAGGCAGGAGGTAATTCCTCTCCTGTATATTTATAGCACTTGATTGACCTTGGCCTTATAGCAATAATTTGTCCACCTGTACATAATATCCACCAATCAGGCGGGAGTGAACGGGAGCGCGACGTTCTAGAACTCGTGGAAATTAACCCCAAAGATTGAAACTCCTAAAAACCAGAAGCGGAAACATTCTGCGGCCTCCTTTATCCCCGGCAAATATCGATGCCCTTAAAAAAATCCCAGAAAAAGCTTTAATTGTTAATATACAATTCCTTTTTTGATATTCAGCCTATAGCTATTTCTCAAAAAGGCTCCAATACCTTTACACGGCAGAGCATGTGTAAAGGATGTAGAAATGGAATCCAAACCTTAAAAAATGATGATCCCATGTTGTGAAAATTTTTGCGATTGTATTGGGTGTCAGCAAAATTTATTTCCACGAAGGTAATCTTTACCGAAGTGTGTAATCGTGAACACTGCGGTAGTTGGCTGTATTGCCAGCACAGCAACTGGCTATGGGTGTGGTGTGAAGAAAAGACTGCAGTGAAGGCGATACCCCCATGCAATAACTTAAGTTTTTGACATCGAGTACTCATACGTACTTTGTGAGATTCTACAGGCTCATGCAGAAATGTAGCCCTCCCAGACTTCCCTGAAGACGAAAGAAGACACAAAACTCGGGCAGAATATGTATATACATATTCGATATCGGGAAGGCCATCCCACCCAGCGTGGTACAATGGCCAAGTCAAAAGTGGCTCCTCACCAAAACCGAGAGATAAACGACCATCATATTACAGGAAGTTGGCAGGAAAAGGTTGGGTACAGTGGGTACAGTGCACAATGGGAAATTGGTTGGCAGTGGAAGAAGCAAGCGATTTCGGTGGCAGGTTTCACGGTGCTGCACTTTTTGAAAGTACTTTGAGAATCCTATGTTGCTTAATATGATCAGTCACTGACTTAAAAATTTGCTAACCGTTTGTTTTGAATAAACAGTACTTAAACCGAGTTCGAAACGAATTTCGTATATGGGATACCGTCATTGGCACAGTGGTGAGTGAGATCAATCCATTCTTTTGTGGTCATTGAGTCGCACATACTCTGTAGTGTTCTCTTCTTTCATACCTTCTTAGAACCCCCTTTTAAAGAAATGTACACACAGTAATTGTTTTTTTGCCATCCTAGTACATGTTTGGAGAGACAGTCTCGCTTTTTCATTTTAGTGGTTGTTTGTCGCTTCTGTGGTGAGTCAAATCTCAGCAATGTAAACAGCGATAAAACTCTGACGTTTTCAAACTCGTGGAATTCAAGCCATCGACACAATTTGTTCTTTCGCACAGTTAAGGACGTTGATAGGCCCATTCAGATAGTTGCCTTGGTGGGTGCATAACGGCTCTTTAAGTTGGGCGTTCATGGAGCACTGCACTGCATGAAGTTCTCTTTAAATTTGTAATGAAGGGGCAGGCAATTGTGCCTGAAAAAAATTTCAAATTGGCATCGCACTTCTATTTAGCCAAAATTACACCTCTAACAGCAGGGAATAAAACAAACTTGCAAAATAATGAAGATAAAGGCACTCGTTGAAGTTAGTTACAATGTGTAGCTAAGTCAATAAGGTGTCAATTCAATGGTGCAAAGGTCATCCTTTTCAATGAGTGTAGTTTATGAATAGTTTAAATGTGATGAAGGGACACTGTTTTTCATTCTATTTCCCAACTTCTATAATTCAAGGGTTTTTTGAGATCATCCTGATCATTAATTGTCGGCTCTTTTCTGATATTTTGTCTGATGGTAATGAAGGAATACAGGGGTAATGAGCCTCTTCACTAGCTGATGTGTTTTTAGCTGTTACCCTAAGGACGCGCGTTAAGGGCTCAGGCAACAAGGTATGTTAAGTGACAGATAGGCAGCCGAAGATGGTATACGCCAAGACAGTGTGCATAACTTTGAAGCATGATATTTAGTGGATCTTATAGTGTTAAAAGCCATTTCAAGTGGTTAGAAAGAACGTTTACCGTTGGGAATGCAAAGGATCAACGGGCTTACTCAAGGAGTCCTCCAATGAGTTGGGGTTGCTATACCCATGCCATGACATGGACAAGGCTTGGACACTTGGCTACGAATTACTTTAATCGAAGTCTGCTATCAAAACCGCAGAAAATTCATCTTCCCGATTTTAAGGACGTGGAAAATCGTGTTAACTGCTAGTGCCGCATCTACCACGACTACCAACACGATGGACCATGATGGAACCAAAAACGTTTGATTTGGGGGGTTGAAGCAAAACACGTTGTTTTGTCACTGAAATGTTAGGCCATTGCGAAAAAATGCATTAAATTGGAGTGAGCTACTGTTACCACATATAAAGTTATTACGAAACTAACATATTTCATATGACATAGATCGGTCGTACCCACTATATTACTGTAATGAATAACATATGTTGCACAGTTATCAGCTTTAGGTCGGGTCAGCTTTTACCAACATTGATATAGCCTCGTGTTAAAAACGTGTTTATGAATGGAAAAGTTGTGCTAACCAAGGCTGACAATTGGGTCGCATTCTAGAACTGCCATGTAGGCCTGGGGGTGAAAATGACCTTAAAGCGGCTGAACGCGAAATGGGGTCATATAGGGCTTAGCGAGGCAGACAGACAAACTAATACGATCCGCTCGGCACAGGGTCTAAGGCAGGCTTCACTATACTATGCTAACGCACGCTAAAGACTTGCTCTTGGCGGTCTACTCGGGTCATTCAGAAACATCCGAATTACTCACCAATCCCGCCCTCCCCCATTTAGGATTCATCTAGACCCTTTTTTAAATGAAAAAGTTATGATCTATGAGGTGCTATAGGCAAACTTTAAAAAAGCAATAATTTGTCAATCAGATTAAAAAGATTCATTTTTTTTGTTTCCTGTTAGATCAATGCCTGAAAGAGTGACACAAATTTGTGATCTGTATTGAAAGTATCTAGTATGCCTTGATCCCATTTAGCTTAATTTTTTCTAAATTGCACGATAAAAAAGAGGAGGACTCACATAGACTTGGCAGACAAACGGCAGTGTGCGTAAGCTATTAATGACTGGCGAAAAACCATCGCGCCACACTCAACGTAGAAGCTGATGGCACGGATGCCAACGATGCTCTGGAAATTATTTATCACTGTCAATAAAAGTGCTTTTAGTAGTTTTTGGTTCTTCTTTTGGAGTTCGCGAGGCTTGTGATGATGAGCATTGTGGGTATTTCCCATCTTCCAAATTGTGTCCTCTCCTTCAAGTACGAACAAGCTACCATTTGAACATTTTTGGGAAGGATCCTCAGACTGGACCTTACTTTCGTTGTGCTAATGCAATACACTTTAAAGTACATGCTTTAATGCTCTTGAGGATTGTATAGAATATTTCGATGAAATTTTCTGAATTTAGTCATGACACTGAGAGCCTTTGTGGGATTTGGATATTTGGAAACCAGTACATCTAACCTACTCTTGCTGTGTATAGAATATTTTGTTGGAAAAGACTGTGGAAAGTCAGCAAAGTAGCTCAAATGTACACCCATACATACTTTGGTACATTGGAGTCCAAAGGAGCCAATTACGCACCGCTTGTGACGTGATGAACGATGCGATACGCAAACTACGCAACAGCGAATGCTGTCTCCATCCTATTGTGACCTCTTAAAACGGAGACTGTCACTGCCATGAGGTCTTGCTAGGACTCGTCAAAAATGTCGAGAAAAGGATAGTCAGTCTGCTTGCGTAGTTTAAGGCGTTTTCTTGTGGGTGTTATCAGAACGGTACGTTTTTTGTTAAAGTGAATAAGTCATTTTATTGTTCTGTAAATTGGCATATTTATGGAAATTTTACTCATATCTTGCAAATTCAACCTTTTTTCCATCAAGCAATATTTTTATCCACCAGAAAAAATGGCAACATTTCATTGAAAAATGAAATCTAGGTACATACATTTAAATGGTCGCTGTGGAAACGTAACCTTGATTTCATCTAAATTCAGAAATTTTAACAGAACAAGATTTTGGAATCTCAAAAGTCTCTTAGACCAATTCTACATATTTTCGAATTCGGTAATGTCCTATAGCACATATGAACATGTTTTAAAAGAGAATTTTATAGGAACGCCTTGGCTGCGACCACCATCTACTAAACCCATTTATATTGTAATAGAGCTCAAGATCTCTGCGTACTCCTTTATGCGACTGCGAGAGTTAGAGAAGAAAGTGCATCCCTAAAATATTGCAGCATATGGTTGAGCCTGTCAAATCTACCACATGATGCCTTTAAGGGCCGTATCTTGTGCGTATGGCTTCACGCTTACATTCAGTAGACAGGTGACTTTTCATAGCCACTTCAACGAGAAGGTACACCTACTGGTGGTAAAAGAAATCTTCCCCTAAACGCTCAACCAATTCTGAGGGACTTCTTGCCACACCACCTTCTATTACTGCATTCGAATACGTAACTACCTACATTTAAGGCTCATGCATAGCTGTTACGTTCATTCAGCCATTCCTTGAGCAACTGCAGCATGGATTGTAGTGTTTCTGTTTTAAAACACCACTACTTTTGAATTCGCAATGCTAAGACATTTGGTTTTGTAGAAATGAAGAATTTTGTCATTGAGTTCAAATTCCATCTACTCGAGGTCGTGTATCAAAACAGTTACCTCAAAATACTCCAAAGTAAGAAAAAATCAGACAAAATATTCGTATTTGGGATGTGTCTGCGGCTGTATTGAAACCATGCCGCGGTGTAGCCGAATAGCACTGTTTGATACACTTCCAAGTTGAGCATCCGAAGCATTCTGTCAATCTCATCCGTTTAGCAGTTCCCTTGGCGCCTCTACTAGTATAAACAGTTGTCTTTATGAAAATGGGGCAAAAGAACTTTACTAGAAAGTCGGAATATGCCACTCCTCAGAGTTACTTAGCGGGTTTGTCATTTACTGGTCGATCTGGATTACTTCTCGGTTTCCATCTCTCACATCCAGCCCTTTTATTTTCCCATTTTCATCATATTCTGTTAATACCTTTCCTCCGCAGAAAGCACAAAACCCTCTATTATTGACCAACTTAAGCGGGAATGATGATTAGTAGTGCATTTGAAAGTGCGAAACCAATTTACTTTCAAGTATTTTTATGACCCTAAATTTTCGTTCGGGACCAAAGGTTACTTCTTTTTCCTACGATAGATGATATCAGAATAAGCATTTAGAAGTTAACAAAGGGCTAAATTGTAGATTTTAAACAGTCAGTTTTGACTAAATGTACTTAAAAGAAACTTCCATACGAGGCAGGAGAGTTATAGATTCAGCCCTCTGATCCCTAACATAAATGTATGCTAGCAAGTAAGATGTTAATTTGAGTGAAAAATGAAATGGCTCCCCGCTGAGTAGGCGTGGATAATGTCGATGTATGTTGTATATATGTATAAATGCATGTATGTATGTAGACTTTTAATATCACGATATAATAATGTGATTTACTGGAAAATTTTGTTCCCAATACGTGCATCCGCGCACACATTTAGCTGAGCTCTTGCCATCCAGTGATGAGCCCCTCGCATCTGCCATAATGCCAAGTCACCCTCCCATGTGCCGCTGCACGTGACAGATTTGAAGTTGCACTCTGATGAACGCGCCGAGACCCCTGTGTCTATGAGACAGCGGAAACCGTGGCTCTGCCTTCTCCGAGTCAAGCCCATTCTGACTTCTCGACAAATTTGGTATTAAATTAACACCTAAGGCATCGAGTGTGAGCATTAAACAGACCTGTGGGGCATAAAATTAGCATGAGTTGAATCACAATGAAAAAGTGATTCTAAATTTTGTTTTCCATTCTCTGCTAGAGAACAGCACATATGCTCGGTATTCAGTGTAACTTTTTGTAGTGGCTTAGTTACATAGCCAGACAAGATTAGGCATGCAGACCGCAACTTTAGACATTCCTTTAAGCAGAAACTAACCCTTGCTTGATTCATATCAAAAGCTCTGGCGTTTGGCTTGAGTAATACAATTTGCTTAACTATATTGGGATTGATCCCACTTTTTCAAAATATCTAACGTAGAACGGCTATTTCTGGATGGCTTTTTATGCACCTCAGATGAAAAAGGACGAAATTAGGAATGCAACCGATCACATGGAAACGCTTCCTGCGCAATAGATTTTCCGTCTCTTATTTTAGTCACTTCGCGCGACGAAATGCCTAAGGTGCTGAGGCTTCTCTGGAAGCTGGAGCGAGAGAGTGGAGTTATTTCACTTTCCGTACAACAAATCCAGTGGCGAATTGCCAAAACCGACACGTATCTTTTTCCTCACCTCTTTAGTGGTCAAACGGAGTTGAGGCGTAAAAACCAACTCCTCGACGAGACACAATGATTGTCTGTGTAAGAAGTACTCCCAAACTCTAAAACCTCTCAACTATCTACGTAATTTCCCGATTCAGGCTTGTCGACCGAACATGGAATTGAAAGGGTGTCTATATTTAACTCAATTGTCCACCTACTTTGTGATTCATACGGAAAATCAAATATTAAGTAAGACAAGATTCTGTTTCCAAAGCTGACCTGTTTATATGAGTGGACATGGCAAACTTTTAAGGGGGAATAATTTATGTGCCTTGTGAAAGGTGTTGGTGAATGTTTGGCGTGAAGGTGGATTAGGTTTTCTGACTGATTGACAGGTTTCACAACAAACTGCGCTCATCTAATTTTAAAAAAGAATGCCTAGTCAGGTTCCAACTTAACTCAGATCAGAAATGGATTTTCCTTGCTCGCCTTCCTTGACTGAGGGAAGAACAATTGTATTTGCTTGGAGGGTTTTTCAGCTCAGGAGGTTCTCAAATGAGCGTCTAAGTGGAACTGCCCCATCACCTAGTCATCAACTTAGACTCCTTATTGGCGAATCGAGCGCCTCCCACTATGCCCAAACGACTACTATCAATTAAAGAATAAGTAGATTTTGGGCGATAATCAAGAGGCTTCCTTCGTAAAATCCAAACGGCCATCAATAGCAACCCTTATTTATCTAAAAATGTTACCTGATTTGAGATTTGCGGTCTTTCAAAGAGTGGTAGGCATTGCTGAAAACGTGTAGGTGTATAGAAGGCTTGTCAGTTGTTAGTAGACATACACACATACACACGAAGTACCAGAGCGTAACTTGTAGACAGATAAGTTCACGACCACGGGCTTTAGAAGGTGGACTTAGGGTTCTTCAGCAGTGTTTGACTACTCACTTTAAAATAACAATAAAGTTAAGATAACTTTTGGGGAGGGGTGGGTAACATGTGGCAAGATCAGACTTGAGTTAAATTGAACTAAGGCTTTTCAGGTAAATCACCAGTTACTAGTGACCAGAAGCATCCTTATTAAACACCATTGTGTAAATGCAGCTCAATTTTTTACTCATGCTGTCAGCTTCTACCAGACATGTTTTTAATGGAAATTTAGGTAACTATTCGACAGCTACATGAGCTACATCGTTTAGATCCAATGTTTCACCCACAAAAACGCCCTATTTTGTTCACGACTTTCATCATTAAAAGGGTAAACGCTAAAAAGATTTGAGACTTCTTTGCTCAAAAGAAGCTTTTAAGCGCCTCATAAAGACTAGTTCTTTTCCTCGTTCAGTTTGGTAAATAAAGTACTATAAGGTAAGAATTTACAAATGTTAAAAGTTGATGAGATAACATCACGGCGAAATACTACTTTTGAACAGACTGGTTAGCCAGGCGTGACGACCCATGCTGCACCAATCACCGCCCTCAAAGAGTGTGCATGCCGTGGTGCGTCCGTGCGCTCCCATCTGATTGATTAGTTAGTTGAACGACATGTACATATTATGGAGGAATTCTCCTGAGCGGCATCGCGCAAAAAAGAGATGGCTGAGAGAAAGTTGAAGATCAGAGAGAAAATCAGCCAGAACGAGCCAAAGCTGCCTGATGCAGTTATTCCGGAGGGCAACGACGACGACGTTGACCTTGATTTTCCCCCCTACAGTAATGGGGAATCAGCTGGTAACCCAAGGAAGAATGACTCTGAAGTAAGCTGACCCAAATCCATCTTGCGTAAATGCATTTAAATGTTTTGACAGACACACGAGCAGTGCAAATTTTTACAGAAAAACTTAGGCATCCAATATCAAGCATTAAAGACCAACCATCAGACAAACTTTTCGGTGACCTTTGCATGTTGAGCTTTCCATACTTGTTGTGTCTTTCTCCCATTACATTTCTAATTTAACACATCATGTGCTACATTTTATGCTCTATGCTCTCAAATTTATTGTTGTGAAGTAGCACAGATTTTCATTAGTAGGCTTTTCCTATTTGAAGACAATAATTTGAGTACATTCATTTCATGGCAATTTTCGCACCTATTCGCCTAAATGCACAGCCATTTGCCCACTTCTCATTGCGGCACTCTGATTCTCCCATTTATGCTATGGTTTGCCAAGAGTTGCATATCAATGATTCTGTAGACACTTTAATCCTATTAAAAGTTGGGCCAATTTTAGACTTACTGAAGGGTTGAAGGTAGTCGGTAATGAGACGGGCGTGGCGAGTGAGTTAAGTCCGTAATGACGCGCAGTTTTTAATGCCGTAGTATCTACCGCAGCGGACTGTGATGAGCACCCCACAAGCTAGTCGCAATATGTTGCCTCAAGGTAGCGTAAAAATGCATCGTTGCTTTGCGTTGCCGTGATAGCTGAAAAGTGCAATCCAACGGGGCGTCGGAGTCTGTGATGCCGCTCAACTTGCGTAACACGGCTATCGCTTGTCTGTGAAATCTCCCCCTTAGATGGCAATAGGATTAGACGTGCTTTTGTGGAATGAGGATTTGAGGGTTGTAAGGTGCAGTGATCAACCTCCTCAGATCTCAGCGTTGCCGGGTTTAAGCAGCCTGCTTTTGGTTGATAGATTCGGATATGATAGTATTACAACGTAAAACGCAATTTTTTAGCCCTCTCATAAAATGAAGCCCTTCCAATTTTCGCCTTATACATTTGACTTGTTTCAAGTAGAAAGTCTTGTAATAAACAACGCCCTTTTTGTTTGTGCCTTATTTTGAAAGTATTAAATGGATATCTGCGCTTATGCCACCATTACCAGCGTGTTGGCCTGACACGCTGATAGCGCTATGGGCGCCATTTTCATTGCCATCAGAGGTCAAGTCTAGGCTAAAACATCACATGATTTCTTCCCCTTCTCACATAACCCAATTGCCGCATCAATACAGCAGCACCTTGGTGTCAGGGTGCCAACGGAGCTTTTGGGATGCCAAAGCTCACGCATATATAAGTAGAATCAATTGCGAGTAATTTCATTGACATACAAGGCATTCATCAAACCTCATTCGTACTCGCTGTCGCGTCTTAGTGGCTAGTCTTTGTTTGGTTTGGCAGGCCTACTTGACTTGATTGTATTTTTGTCTTAAAGTGGTGGGTGCAAAGATGGTCTAATTGGCACCTATTTGCAATTTTTGTGCATCTCCGACTCTTTTGTAGTGACAAGGTCACTTATCATCCAGACTTCGATGCCATCGTTTGTGTTGCACAGCTCCTTCAGCTGCCCTCACACCAAGCTTTACTACCACCTCCACCCTGACAAAACAAAATGCACTATTTCCACTATTTTCAAGTCAATTATCCACATTGGCAGGCTTGAGAATGTAATATTTGTATTTTCCTTGGTGAACTGTTCCTCCTCCAGCCCTAGAACTAGCTTTCAAGTGAAAAATCATCTCTCAGTAAGTGCTTTCGATAACAAATGGTGTTTTAAGTTTATGGTTTTTGTGCTATCATAAGGTAAGGCTCGCGCACCAGAAAAATTTCCTCTGAAGTCGTGATAAACCAAAGTAAGGTGTAAGAACGTGCTAATGATGTGCGGAAGGACCGGGAGACGACTCACGTGCCCCAAAAGCCACGGCGCAGAGCCAAGTTCTAACCTCCGGGGACTAAAGTGCTCGCGTAGTTTGACATACAGTAAAACAAAACATCAAATTACGACATTTGCCAATTCCGTGTTGTGTCAGGTTGAGGTTCTAAATGCAATAGTAATGCTTTTCTCTATAACCGCTAAAAATTTCCTTCTACGGCTTCTTTTTCAGTATCGTTTAGGACATTAATTACAAAATCCAAATATGCTTTAATATAAACGAGAAATGTTACGCTTGAACAATGCTGCCACAGTTCACCCCCATAAGAGGAAGGTAGGTTTTATTAATGACCTGTCTCACATGTGGATCTAGGCAGTAGTGTGTGTGTTCATGCTTAGATAATTGACACAACCGTGTGTTCACCCACCGTAATAACCGGAAGATGGAAAGGTCCTTGGAAGAGCGCATGATAACTGCAATCAACTTTTGGTATCATGCCCTTCAAGTAAATGTTAATTCCGAACACACGCTGCAGGTGTAAATGATCACCCTATTTCTTGTCAAAAATGCTCAAAATGCAATGTTCATTGTCCTCCCATTACTGATACTCAGAAAAATTTTATTTCGCAACTTTGCTTGCTTCTTTCTGCCTACACAAGCTGCCCGAAAGTCGCTTCAATGGGCGAAATCGTAGTTACCTTCAATGAAGTTCCCTTTCCTCTGCGTTTATAGAATTAGTGGTGGGCTACTTGCGACCCTGTTGGCGACATTTCATGGTGTGCGATCTTTCCGCATGCTCGAACACAGAAAGAGGGGAAAAAGTTATTAAGGCTGCTACTGAAACAATTTCATGATCAAATAATGTAAGAATAAACCTACCTTAAGTTTACACATCATTTACTGTCTTTTCATCGTCTCAGCCAGCAAAGGTCATATCCTTCACTTTGACAATTAATGATTTACTGAAAATTTTTAACTGTTTATAGGAGATGTAAAGTTGGGTATTATGTCATTTTTATCTGCAAATAAATACAAAATTTTACCAGCACGCATTTTGACTTTGGTGGTATTCTTTACGTATGGATTGATGTCAGCGCGTTACGTGAGCGTCAAAAGCAGTGCTCTGCGACCTCTCAACGTCAAGACGCTTGCTTATGAAAAAAGGTGTCATTCACACCCTCATAATTCGTCACTTTCTTTGAGGTTAAACAGTTCGATTACATATTGTTAAGTACTTGCCTCCCCCTCTTGCCATAGGGAAGTTTCGGCAAACTTGAGGGTCCTCTGGGAAGTGTTGAGATTTGGCATCTTACCAAGTCGATCAGGATTCCAGCTAGTCATTGCAGTACCCTTTAGAGAATGACCAAAATACTGTGTATGAATTGTCACACACTTAACGTCTTATTTATTTATTTTTTCACTTAGGATACTGATGTCGAAGCCAACGCCCAAAATCCCAATGAGCGGGGCGGCTGGGGCCTCAAAATTGAATTCATTCTCTCCTGTATCGCCTTTGCTGTTGGCTTGGGCAATGTTTGGCGTTTTCCTTACCTCTGCTTCAAAAATGGTGGAGGTAAGCATATTATTCTGCACAAATGTGAATGACCTAAAGTGATTAATGTAAAGGACTGCCCTCACAATATCCATTCAAAGCCCTTTTGCCACCGGAAACACTGACACTCATTTACCTTTTTTGTAACTTAGGTGCTTTCTTGGTCCCCTATGTGATCATGCTTGTTTGTCTGGGTCTGCCTATTTTTTTCCTGGAATTTGCTTTTGGACAGTTTGCCAGTCTGGGTCCCATCTCTATTTGGTCAATCAGTCCACTTTTTAAAGGTGAGCCGGTATTCTGCATATTACTCAAGAAAGAAATCATGCTTAAATATAGCATATCTTTTGCAAGGTGTCTTGTTAATTATTCACCATTAAGGGTTAAAACGCATTAACTTAATACCAAATATTACGTTAAGGTAAGAGCTGCACTTGTTTCACCCTAAGTTTTGCCGGCTGTTTCAGGAGTCGGCTACGCGATGACCACAGTGTCATGGTACATTTCACTCTACTACAACGTCATCATTGCTACAGCGTTTTTCTACCTCTTCGCCTCCTTCAACAAACAATTACCCTGGTCTACTTGTGACAACTGGTGGAACAACAATTTTACTTGCCAACCCATTGGTAAAACTCTCTTCCCATCCTTCCACGCACTCATCTCAATCATTCATTCACTTACCCTCTCTTCTTAGCTGTTTTATTGAACAATTCAAGCCTTCCTCCCGGACGAGACTTAAAATGTAACATAACGTCTTGATCCGTTTTCTAGGCGCGCCTCAGAGTGATAACGCTACATCTCCAGCCGTGGAGTATTATAAGTAAGTGGATTGTACACATCTCTAACATCCCTTAAGTAACTTAAAACAAGATACAACCCTCTTAAAATGTCCTTCACATCATACTCCATTTTCAGTAACTATGTGCTACAAAAATCAAGAGGTTTTGAGGATTTTGGCACTCCTGTGTGGCACATTACGCTTTGCCTGCTATTCTCTTGGATCGTGGTGGTTCTTAGCCTGATCAAGGGTGTTCAGTCACTTGGAAAGGTAGGTTTTCTGCCCACTTTCCTTTTGCATTGGCGCCCAATTGAGTACGTGAGAAACCTCAATGCGTTTGCTACTTAGGTATCCTATTTCACTGCCATCTTCCCCTACATCATGCTCACAATTCTCCTGGTCCGAGCGGCTACTCTGGAAGGATCGCTGGAGGGCGTAAAGTACTACGTAACTCCGGATTTTTCGCGGTTGAGTGACCCTACTGCATGGACTGATGCAGCAACGCAGATTATATTTTCTTTGAGCTGCTGCAACGGTGGTCTAATTGCGATGTCAAGCTACAATAAGTTCAAGAACAACTGCTACAGGTTGGTCCCTCTCACCCCATTAAAATGCGCGCCAGCAGCTGAGATTAGTTAATTAATTCGATACGTTCTCGCATCTCATCCAGACAATTAGCTAATTTTACATTAAAGGCCTTAGGTGGAAATATCGTACCTCCAAACCGAAGTAAATTGTGAACTTAAATGAAAGCTTACGCTTTTTTGTTTTTTCTTCAGAGACGCAGTTCTTGTGGCTACAATCAACTGTCTAACTTCCGTGTTTGCCGGCTTTGTGGTTTTTTCGACACTGGGCTTTATGGCTAATGCGAAGGGTGTCCCCGTAGCGGATGTCGTTGAATCTGGCAAGTGGTAGAGCGGCATTTATTATTTAACATTTCTTCCCTATTTGGTCCTTTCTAATTTTTTGGTAGATAATTTGGTGCTAGAAAAGCTATGAGGCAATAAGGACAGCGAAGGATTTTTAGGAAGCAACAATACCACTGCTTTAAAAGGCTGGTCTGATTTTAAAATTACTAATCGGCTCATCTGAGTTCACAAAGTCCATTATGCTTGAAGGGGTTGCCACAATTCGGCTATTGGTTAGTATCCAAGGTCAATCCTTCAATCATAAGGCCAATGAGAAGTGGGAGCATAAACGAATGCACTGCAAACCGGTTCCGTTGGATCTTTTTCCCTTATGAAGAGATTAAATATCAAAACTGGCAATATTGTTGGCTGGTTTTGAAGGAATGCGGTCACCTTAACTTTGGTTTAGCCCCAAAACCAAGGACCCAACGCAGAGCTCGCTAAAGATTACTTTGATTCACTTTGTGATGCCTCTGGACAATAGCGGATTTCGTTTATTAGATTTATATTTTAGATTTCAGTAGTTTAATCGTTATTCTCCACTTTTGAGTCACATTACACTTTTTGAAAGACTTTGGTTACTTTTAGCCATATTTTCGAACCACTTTTTTTATTATATTTGTATCCTTCAGGGCCGGGGTTAGTCTTCATGGTGTACCCTGAAGCACTGAACCAGATGCCAGTTCCCGTCCTCTGGTCCATCCTCTTCTTCATTATGCTGGTTTCGCTTGGCTTAGGTAGCGAATTACCCTACGTCGAAACTGTGCTCTCCGCCTTTCAAGATGAATTGCGCCGATACAATTTGCTCACCACATGGAAATCTCAATTTCTTTTTAGGTAGGCTAAACTATTTTGAGAGGTTTAAAAACACTACTTACAAATATTAGTGGGATCACTTTATTCGCCTCTGGCGTTGTTGAATAAGTTAATCCGAGGAGAAGCCACGAAAAAGTCTGTGTTTTTAAAGGTTGAGATCACTGAACTTTTTCCCTCTTTTTAGGGTTGTTTTGTGCTCCATCAACTTCTTGATTACTCTGCCAATGGTGTGTCCTGCCGGCGTTTACCTTGTCAACTTGATGGACAATGTAATGTCAGGCTATCCCGTGCTGATCATCTGCCTGATGGAACTGATCGTCATATCCTACGTCTATGGTGAGTTTTGGCCTATCAGATGCACTTGCGCCGTCTTAGTAGGTGCATAAACTTCCTCTGCGGTTTCCTTAGGCATCAAGCAATTCATGCGAGACGTTAAACTGATGATTGACTCCAAACCTAATTGGTACTGGCGGATATGCTGGATGGGTATTTCACCACTCATGGTACTGGCACTGCTCATCTTCATGATTGTGGGTGGTAAACCATTCGGCCTGGGCAATTATATCTTCCCTACTGGAATTCAAGTGATGGGTCAGCTTATCGCTATTGTCCCGATTGTCATGATTGTCGGCTTTTTTGTCTACAAGTACTGCCGTGATGGCGGGTGGATCGTAAGTAGATCCAAGCCTTTTCTTGGACCAATGTTCCATATTTAACCTCTACTGTGCGCCGGTACTAGTACATTCATGAGATTTGCGTCTGTAAGGGCCTAAAGCTAGAAAATAGTGCCATGTAAATGGTTCGTATTTGGATTTGTTTGCATTTCCCTGTAGTATTTTGAAATAACCGTATGGTCTACAAATCCAAGGAGTTATCGGTAGATTCAAAGTAGTTTTATACCGACTCATTGATTTGGATTATTCAAAGAATCAGATTCATAGCAAAGGTTTAGTTATTTGGTGAACAGGAGCTGCGTCCACGGGAAAACAGTCCCATTCTTTTGACAGTTGAGGTGGACTGCTTGTTTTGTAGCTCTTACGCGAGTTTTCGAAGCCCGTAACGGACTGGGGTCCAGCAGAGGACGAGCACCGAACGGAGTTTCTTCAGGGCATCTGCAAGCGTACCCTGGGTTACGTGCCCTCTGACTTGCGGATGCCTGGGGACGGCGATGGCGAGGGAGAGGAAAGCAAAGAAGATGGGGCCAATCACCTCAACGTCTCTCAGGTGTGGAGTACTGGTGCCGGTGGAAGTACTACTGCCTTACGCACTGCCGCCTCCTGCCAGGCTCTCCACTCTCTCCTCAACGAGGGCGAATTTTATCAGAGCAAGCTCAGCATCGCTGAGAAGATGGCTGAACTACATACTAAAGACCTTGTCAAACAGGGCGTTCCCATCGAACTTCTGGCTTCGACCGATCGGGTGAGTTGCACGCGGTGTGGTTCAGATGCAATACTACCGAATTTTTTCTCAAAGCCCTAGTAGGTTTTAAATGGTAAAAGACATGGAATTAAGTGACACATGCGGTGCTCTCCACTGTTACAATCTAAGAGGTCGTAGCACATTCACTTTTGTAAAAATTATACACCAGTCTGCGCTTCCAGGTGACCATTAGACAAAATATTATGAGCAGTTGTTTCAGTAATTTAAGATTTGGAGGTTGAATATGATAGTAAAATCATATCAAGACGAGTTTAATGAATCTGAAGAGACTAAGAACATTCTATTCACTTTTTTGTAAAACTGTTCCACTTCCTACTTGGATTATTTCTGGTTTTATACAACGGATGAAAGTGTCATAGCTGCAAATGTCTCACCTTGGTCGTTATTTTGCTTGGAATATTGTTTTTTTCCCCGTTTTTAGGTAACAACGCGAGGGTTTTCATGACTTTTTTGAACTTAAGATAATTTTAAGGGAATATCATCTTAGGCTACGAGGGTTTATGCTGTAATTGGAAGTAGGGTTGCTAAAAATGATGGCCTAATTTGTACCGGTGTTACTTGATAGACTAATTTTTTTAGTTAAAACTGCTGACAAACTCGGTTGAGGAGTTGCGAGAGCATGACGAACAGGATGGAGAGAGCGAGGGTTTCGATGCTGAGGACAAGGGCGAGGACGTGCTTGAAGGAGAGAAAAAATCCTCTAAAATGTCCCACCTTCTGCGGCGGATACAACGCAAGTCTAGCAGCGGTGACAATGACTTGCAATGATGCTGACTTGTCTTTCCGAAATGTAAGCTTCACTGTCACCAGGAAATTATCTCATTGTACTAAAATATCCCTACCTCACTTCCTCTCCCCTTTACTCAAGAAATCATTCCTGCCAATTGATCTCATCGCCACCACCTGCTCCAATTTGAACTATTCTACCAGTGTTATGGCACATGGTAGAGAATTTCCCCAAAGTGTGCTGACTGCTGGACTGCTGACTTACCGTCTGCACACCGTTTTGAAATTTTGCAATTTCTGAATTACATCCGCATTAAAGCCGTAGTTATGTTTTAATCAAATGCCCTGGAACTATTTATTTAAATCAACGAGGTGGGGGGCATTGCACGTCTGCAACTTCTCAGTCTTTCTGCTAGATTATTACAAATTTCTCTCCCTATCATCATGCCACACTTCAACCTCGGGATCAACTTCGGATGTTGCATCAACAACATGGTAATGACAGGGATGGTTACAGAATAAAATATTGCTCATTTTCAGTGAAATTCTATCAAAACTAACCGTACTAATCAGGATCCCCGGAGTCATTTGATTTTTCGTTCACTTGTATACTCACCTTAGCTGAATGGAACCCAGATGAGCAGGTATGCGGCACTGAGATTAAAAAAGTAGCAAGGAGGACTAGATACGAAATAGTGGCACTGTGCGCTATCCTAGACCGTATTTTTACTGAATGACTACTTTTAAACCAGTGTTTACATAATCTTGAGAATTATGAAGCCACTGCATTTGTCTTCCCTAATGCAGTCCGAATGCAAGGGACTTGCTAATTTGCATCAGTGACTTTGGGATCAAACGCCTTTTTCTACCCAATAAAGTCAAATGGTAGGGGTTTTGGGTTTGCAGGTGGTTTTTAAGACACCAAATACGTCGAGATGGTTAACATAGGAGGCTGGCCAAAAAAAACGCCGGAGACGACACTCAAAGGAAGAGAAGTACTGTGGCATGCCTTAATACTTTGCATGGCTAACCGCGTGTTTAACGATGAAAATAGCTTGGTCGCGCAGCTGCGCATATGCTCTGCAGCGTGGCCTCAGGATCACACTAGTCGCCTCACAACTCATCCACACTTTAATAGCGCATAATCTTCCGCTTTGCCTTGACTTATCACAAACCCAGGGAAGAATTGGGGTGTTAAGTCACCAGCCACTGAGACCCAGGTGCCTGCGTGGTTCATCATACAATTAAAAGTGTGTTAAGCAAATAGTGTAACCCACCATTTTAGGAAATACACGATGAGCTACAATTCAGTTAAAATAATTTAGGTAAATGTGTCCCAAATGACCTGTTTGTTAGTTTCACATCTAAAAATTGCATACATTGAGCATTCGAGAACATGGGGTTAAAAATCAAACTAGAGAAACTACAAACGCCACTTTCAAATGGAATGGAGGAAATCGGTTAAAAGAAGTAATATCACTAAGATCATGTAAGTGCACAAGTCTTAGTAGGTACAAAAAAAGCGTTTAGTTATCATTTTCATTAATAGAAGCTAGGGCTTCAGAAAAGCCTAACTCAGCATTTAACCCTCAGCTAGTAACAGCTATAAACTTGATTTTCTTAAGTCCCCTTATTCTTTGCAGACATCTTTTCTAATAAAAAGGTGCAAAATATTCCATATCTTCGTATTACTAACTGCTTACAAATGGAGCATAAAATTTCCACCGGCAATGTTTTAATTGGCTAATACTTGCGCGCTAAGTTCGTGCTAAACGTTGCATTGTTTTAGAACCACTCGTTTTGCGTTTAGTGGTGTCGGTGATATGGCCTCGATCCCTAGGTTCAATGTAACCGGACGTTATCGTACGGCGTGATTGTGCTTATCTTAATATTTTTAAGGCGAAAGTGAACAATCTTCTACCAAAAGCGGCAGTCGTTTTTTTGCAGGGGGTGATCCTGCTAACGCGAATCTGGCCCGAAATGAGGAAAGTAAAAGTCGTCCCACTACAGCAGGCTCCCAGGTACTAACACTTTTATTGCTTCTATTGGTTGTCCTCCATGGTTCTACAGTCGTTTAACTCATGTGATGCACAAGTTGTACTGTTGAATGTCTCATGTCCCATCATCGTTTAGAAATCCATTGTACAATGTGTGTTTCATGAAAACATCATATGTTTTTTATACAAAACTCTCTCTTGGTTGTAAATTGCATTGTTCTATCAGAGATCCTCCAACGTAAAAAATATAAATGATGCCCCCTAAAATTTGTCCTAGTACTGGAATTTGGACGTCTAGATCTGGGGTTCGTCTATTGTGGTGGTTTTTTTTATTGTTAGGGACGATTGTTTTTTTTTCCGGAAAACTAACAGGAATTGAAATAAATATCACGTTTATCGGTTTTTTGCGCATATTTTTTTCACTTAAACTATCATTTACCAATGAAGCACGACTTACGGATTTTATCGATCGACGATTTTTGTCATCATCGATTGGTTCACCAGCAGCCAACTTCGAAATTTTCTTAAAATCCGGGGCCTGCTCCCTCACACCGTGTGCTTCTTTTAAATGATATCGTCACGGTGTAGCGTAAGGAATAATTTGCATAACTTTTCAACGATTGGTTCTATGCTAATTAAGCTTATTCAGGATCCACTAACACACTCAAGTACATACATCGTTAAGTGTAATGCACAGAAGGCCGCGTCCGTTTCGCAACCTTTTACCCTATTTGTTCCAACGCCTTCGCCCCAGCGAAAAGAGCAGCAAGTCCTCCGATATCAGCGGGGATGGCACCAGCTACACCGACTCCATCAGCATGTTCTCAGTTCCCACCTCATATACCGGAGGCTACTACGATCGTGTAGACGATGAATCCGAGTCCATCTTGACCGTCTCAGATCTGGATAATTATCGACCTAGACGTCCACAACATGAATCAGAATCCTATTATGTGGAGTACGCCAATGTCGGAGGGGTTGGTGAAAAAACTCCTACGAATTCTCCCACTCCAAAATCCTCACCAAAAATGACCAAGGCTCTATGGGAGGAAGAGAAGGCGGAGGTGGTTAAAGAGGTTAGAGAGCAGCAACTGGCAAATAGGTCGACGCCTCCGAAAGTCGCCAGACTCCAGAGTATGCGAGACACGCATCGACGCATGAAAGCCCTCACCCAGATGTTCCCATCTTTTGTGCTTGATACACAAGTAGAGAATGGTGAAGAGGTAATGAAGTTTATCCACCTTATTTCTTTTCTTCCCCAGCCCGATGAGGACGGCAAACTAGGATTTGCAAACATCCCAGATCAAATGCATCGCAAAGCTGTGAAGAAGGGATTTAATTTCACTCTCATGATTGCTGGTACGTGAACTCCATCCACCTTTTTTTCACGTATTAGGAACTTAAAGTTGTGTGCTTTAAAACGCAAACGTTTGTTTTAAAAAAAGGTGCTATACTTGTCCTAACTTCACTTGTTCACTTCATTTGGTGTTGACAAACATTGTGCTCCAGCTTGACCCGCGAGCAAACTGCTCCCATAGCCACTAAATCTTATTTAAATGACCATTTACTGAGGCAAGTAAACCCTTTGAACGGTGTGGACACTTTTTAGCCAACCTTTGCTATTTACTAGGTTAGGATTATTAAATGACTTATTCTTCCGAAGTGTAAAAACTGATGCGAATATTTCTCGCTTGGTTTATGACTTAGTAAATCGTAAGATTCATGCATTATAAAAAGAGTTTTTAAAGGTAGTATTTTTCCAAGTTGATTTTTGTCAAGTCGTATTGACACAAATCTCAGATGCATTAATATCATTCATGAAGGTAACCAGAGCTGGAGCCATAATTTGTACTTCTTTTGAAAGTGAGGTAGTTCACACAGTGTCGTCTTGTATTTAACTCACGCAATCCCAGCTACCATTCGGCACTACTAACGTCGTTGTAAGGAAAACCCAGATGCCGTCAATAGCCATTACATAATTTTACTACATTTTCATCTCTTGGATTAGCTCAAGCGCATTATGCACTCCTCTGTAGATTTAAATGTGTTGTTTAAGGAGGCCCTTGAAAGCATTGTATTCCAATAGGACATCATTTTTAGATTTAAGCACATTGCTTTAAAAATCGTAAAATTGTGAGGTCATGACGGTTTGTCTGGTGTTGCCATCGATCCTTATATCTCTGCCTGACGTGACTGATTGTACAAGTTTTACTGGCTTTCCCATTCGTCCTTCCCAGGTGAAAGCGGTCTGGGCAAGGCCACTCTGGTAAACAGTCTCTTCATGCAGGACCTTTACAAAGACAGGGAGCCAGTCGACGCCAACGAGATGATCAAGAAGGTGACCAAAATCGAGAAACGTCAAATTGAGTTGGACGAACGGGGCGTCAAACTGCGTCTGACCATCGTCGACACACCCGGTTTCAATGATGCCGTCAACGCGGAAGAGTGGTAGGTTCCAGTCTCTCGTCTCACGGTGTTCTCAGCACTGCTTATATGGCAATTGCATCGCTAAACAGCTTTAGTGTTGGTTTTATTGAGAATTTTGGTGCATTATCCATCTACCTCCTCCTTGCATTTGTCTTTATATTCCTTTGACTTCATATGGTAAGCGTTGTATGTAGCATTAAAGTGTGCCCTTCTTAAAAGTATCAGGAGAATGTTGCTTACCTAACTGTCAGGTGTTTCATTACCGTAGTTGGAAGCCAATCGAGGATTACATCGATGGCACATTCGAGCAATACTTCAAAGATGAGTGTGGTTTAAACCGTAAGAATATCCAGGACAATCGTGTTCATTGCTGTCTCTACTTCATCTCACCTTACGGCCACGGGTATGTGATCCTTTGTCTTCGCCTTCTCGCTGCCTCATTAATTCAAGAAAAATGTGCTAGTCTTACTAGTAGCTATGTTTAGTATTCAAAGGATGTTTGCATTAATGATAGTGAGTAGTTTTGTAAGATTTACCAAATAGTTGTAATCATTTCAGCATAAAAGCCGGTTTAGTTTATAGAAGCGGAAGAATAGGAATTGTTTTTATTACTAGCCGTTGATTTATAAACGGTCTCTACTTGTTCGTTCTTTGTCACCACAATGAAACTTAATCGCGAAGAAGGAAGCCCTTTAGCAGGACTGTGTCCACGCACTTGGTTTGCTTTAAAATGCAAATTATTTGAAACTTGAGCCTCATCTGTCTTGCGCGCAAAAACACTCACGAGAAAACTCGACCTTGCATGTGCAATCCTTTTTCTCCCCAGCCTCGATTCACAGTGGCAGATTTTTCCCTTACTTCGACGTCTAGCGGGATCCTGTAAAATGTTTTAATAAATTGGAATGATTACTTGGTTTTCATTAACGAACTTGTAATTTAAAGTGCTTTGTGCATATTGGGAGTTCGTATAGCTCGAGTTATGTCAGTGTTTGGGTGTTCTTTTCAGACAAAAATAGGAAGTGGCGGAAGTACCGCAAGTCAGCGGTATTAAAAGAGCTCGATGAAAAACTTTTCAGCCTTGAAAACCCTTAGGAAAAATTAGACTTTGAAGAAGTTTTTCATTTTAATGTGATCCCCTAGATCGTTCCCAATCCTTTCCCCAAACTTGGGATTTTTTTACTCTAGAACACCATTTGCTATGCTTTATCATCAAAAGTTAAAAGTTTGTTTGGGTACGATGACCATTTAAGGCACAGTAATGCCTTTCCAGGGATTTGCGATCCCATAGCTCAAAACATTGACTACCACCAGTGCAGGGTATTGCTGCTTTTTATAGCGCTGTCATCCGGCTGAGATGAATGCATCCCTGATTTCAATGAAACAAAGGCGATTTTCTGTTTATTCTAATGAAAATGGTTCTTAATGTACTTTGGACTAACTGGGTGGTCGTGAAGTTATCTTCTGCATCGTTTGTTTGATTTCCTTCCTTTGAAGTGTTACCAGTTTTATCAAGGTAAGATCTCATCCCGAGGTAACATGTGGAGTGCTTTCAGGGTTAAGAAAACAGATTGATGCTTAACATATAGTCGGAACTTATCAATACATCCGAAGGCTAACTCAAGCAGATTCCAGACAGTGTGGGTTAAATTAATGCCTTTTGGTGCTCCTAGCTTGCGTCAGGTGGACGTGGAGTTCATGCGACGCCTACAAAACAAGGTGAACATCGTCCCCGTGATTGCCAAAGCGGACGCACTCACTGCCAGCGAGTTGCGTGCCCTCAAGGAACGCATCATTTCCGATCTGAACCGATACAAAATAGACATCTACCGTCTTCCCGAGTGCGACTCTGATGAGGAGGAAGAGATCAAACGGTTGGACAAGGAAATTAAGGTAACTTATTTTTTCCACCTATCGTGTTCTAGCCACCATCGTTGTTGCCGCACCTGCTGGTTGTCTTTACTATTCGATCCACCAATTTGTTACACTTGTAATTTTTTGTTACCTAAAGGCAGCGATTTTTTCCCTTACTGATATCGTCTAGGATCTGCGTTTAGCTGTACGAGTCAGTCGCCTATTTTATCGACTTTCATTTCAAGTTAAATTTTAAAAATCTTGATTCGATGCTTCTGTCGCATTAGGTTCAAGTTTTAATTTGTTCATATTCGACCAGGTTACTTTTCAGTTTAACGTGGATCTTACATTTCAACAGATGTACTGTTTAACTGTTTTATGCCTCTTGGATTATCTAAAATTTAAATTCAATGTTACATTTAAACCCCTTTTTACATGTGTTTAATTGCTTTAGTTATTCGGTACATTCGGAGACTCATTCGATTCAACTTGATATATTGAGAATGACCATCTATGGTACTTCGTTCTTGTCTATCACTTCAATCCTTTGTTGATTTCAAATAATCGTAGCTACTATCTGCTTGCTGGATTCAGGTTGATTCTCCACTCCTGCGTTCGCATTGTCCAATTTAGCTGGTTTAATGTTTTCGCCTGTTTATCTCTTGTCCATAGTTGAAAAACTAGGGGCTTAAATACCGTCTTATTTTGTTAGCTTCCTGGAATGGAGATGTAATAGCTAGCTAGGCAATGCAGTCTGTTCTTAAGGTCATGGGTTCGTCGCATGGAGAGGGATCGTATAGATCTGTTTTCATCAGCACTCCTGCTTATAGCTTACGTTCGCACTCTAGCTCAGTCGGTTTTTCATCCTTCGTTGTGAAATTAATGTCTACTGATCCTTTTTCTAATCATAAGTTGGAGGACTATTTATTCCATTAGGATCATTGCTGTCAGTGCTTGTGTGGTTTATGACTTGTGTCGGAGGTCTCTGTCAAACAAATTATGTTTTTTTCCCATTTAAGTCTATGCAGATGCCTCTATCTCCAACTTTCATGTTGTATGACATGCACGCTCACCTGTAACGTTTCGCAATAGCTACTAGTTAGTTTTTAATTTACCTTTCTCAATGTTCAGTGAAATATACTACCCTTTGTCTCCATTCTGAATGATGAGAAATATCAGGTTGAAGTCTTTCAGAAGGAGATATTCATGAATAGGGATTTTGTTAGCAAACCAATCCACCATAGAACGGCAGACTGCAAACATTTTCTCTCGGGTCGGCGTCCCGAGGTTTCCCTTTGTGACTGATGTGAACAACAAAGGGATGTAATTTCCGGATGACTACGCACTAATCTATGCACGCAAAAGTGGTACTATCATCGGTAACGACAATTTTCAAGTTAAAGAAACTGGATGAGTTTCACTCCATGAAGCTTGTAGTTTCCTCCTGAAATGGTGTGAAGGTACTCGTAAACGCGATGAAATTGTAGCTCCCTTTCGAAAATCGTGACCGTTCTTTATAGTGGTCGATCAAGATTGAACACAGCACTGAGACTGCAGACAACAACGCCTACTTGGTGATTTGGGACTGACGGCATGCTCTGCAGCTTCTTAGCGTCTGGGTACTTGGCGACCATTTGATCAATTAATCCAAGCTGTCTTAATCTATTCCCCTGCTAAACAATTGTCAGATACTTGTCCCACGGATCGTAGGAGCTAAAATTGTTAATGCACCTGTTCTATTTACTAGATTGTGCACGGAAATTGACTGGTGGTGAGTCTTTCAGCATTGAATCACGTATTTCACCGGCTAATTCACTTAAACAGCAAAAATGTTTCGGAGGTGGCATAATAAAGCGAATTTTAGCTTAAAACAGATCTTTTGCATTTGCTGATCTAAAACATTTTCCGTGGGCTACACTTTCTTCATAATCTGAGTTGATGCTGACCCAAAGCCTCTACCACTGCTTTTTTAACCACTGGTGTACCTGCTGAGCTGTCACCATAGCTAGCTGAGGAATGCTGCTTTACCTTTTTCCACCAGGCGGTCCTGCCGTTTGCGGTGATTGGAAGCAATTGCGTGATAGAGGGTGATGGAGGTAAGCGTGTCCGCGGCCGACAGTACCCTTGGGGTGTGGTGGAAGTGGAGAATCCCAAGCATTGCGACTTCACGAAATTGCGGATCTTTCTCCTCAAGTGAGTTTATTTTAAATTAGATGTCTCCTGTTTCAAGTCCGCACTGTGCGACTTCTTTCGTGTTTCTGCTACTACGTCTTCATTTCACGTGGAAGGTTGATGTGCTCCATGATTCACCCCCCCCCCCAGATCTGTGTGAAATTACAGCTATTTATTATATGTATTACCTTTGACCTTCCTGTTTGGGTCTGTGTGACTTATCCCCACGCATCACTTGGATCTATTGGTTTGTGCGGAGCTAATACCTGGTTTAGATAAAGTACTTTTTCCTACTGATATCACAGATGCCATTTTTGCTGATAATCTAACCCCACCACCGTTTTATTAATACAGATTGTGATGTGATGTGATGTCAAACGCTCTACGGTCTTGGCTACAGTTCTTAAGGGGGTCTGCAAATGCCCAACTCCTAAACACAGACAGTCTAGCGCTTGTAGCGGGAATGCTTTCGGCTATTAGCACTGGCCCAACTCCCTGTGTAGGATTTGTCTGCAGTGACTCATGCATTCGGTTTGCGCCATTGGCTGCGGCCGTCCTTCCCGCTTTCCCAGTCCCGTTACCGTTTTTGTTATTTTTAAGCTCACGGAAATTCATGCCGTAAATTTGCCATACTTTCTACTATTGCCACCGGGTCATTGATTTCCTCATGATTGGTGGCCTTGAGATTGTCCTGTCGCTTGCTTGGCTAGCTGTCTTAGAGGCAGCTCTTGACGACATTCTCTTTCGCTCAATTGGTCCATCATCCATCAATGCAAATCCATCGTCTTGGGTCACCAGATTTTTAGAAAGGTTTGCATTGGCACTTTTAGTAGTTGAGGTAATGTAACGAAAACAAGGCCTACAAATATCCCTTTCAACAGTTTTTTATTCAACATTATCATCTTTAAACTCTTCATTAAAGCATTACTTTGTTTACAACACAATGCTCATTCGTAGCCAACTTTTTTGGCTACCTAAATTCAAAGGCCATCGTGGCATAGTTACCACATGATAACGTGCTTTACTACATAAAACTGGAGTTCAATTATTACGTATGCATAATTTCATTATATTTTTCTTTGCATTTCTGCTGAATTTGCCACACGATGCCCGTTTTCATCGTACCTCCTTTTCCAGTAATTGTTCAAAAAAAAAGTTCATTTGGTGAGATTTGGAGGCTTGCTACTTCACGAATGTGCAGCATTGAACAAGTTTCTGCATTCGCACAAACGCTCCTTTTTTGGCCGTGACTCACTTCACCGCTACCACCACATCTGCTTTTTCCCTTACACAAGTAGCGATCGTCCACTCGATTCTCGTCCTATTTTCGCACTGTCGAAGTGGTGGCTTCACCTGTATTCAGTCGAGTGGTCAGTTTGTCAATCTAAAATCGTCCCGTTGGGGGGCGATTTGCGATACCTTCGCTTCCTGTGAAATTTCGTGTGTTCATTTTCCTTTACTCGAATATTTCCAGCAAATTGGCTTTATTATGGTCCATCAACCTGGTAAATTTTGGTTGGGAATGTGCGTTGATTAAAGATATATTCACACCGATTTTTCCTTCACCCCTGTATTGCTTTAAAACCAGAACTTACCAATTTCCAAAGTATATTCATGATGTGCTTGATATATTTTTTTGTGGCGTTAATTTCTTCCCTCTGATTCCTTGATTTAAAAAGGGTAGTGATATACTTTTAGCGGTATTTCGAAGGGCGGTTTGCGTAAGGCTACGGGTAGCTGGGGAAGCCTGCCAAGGCAGTAGCGATGCTGATGTGAGCAGCATGAGATCGGCAATTACCTCCGTTTTGTAGCCCACGCGGGTTAGCATGGCGAGGGTCTAATTGAGCATGTTGTTATCTAGTCTTCGTCTAGTCGAACCCTATCACAGACTCGTCATTGGAGCATAATCAGTGGAGGCAGTTGCTATCATAGCCTTCATTTTTCCACCAGGACGCATATGCAGGACCTGAAGGATATGACTTTGGAGGTCCACTATGAGAACTACCGTGCCAAGTACATCACTGAGCGGATGTCACGAAGGCAGACAGATCGGCGAGAGGGCATGGGGTAAGTTAAAATGGCCTCTTCTCTGTCCCCTTCTTCTTTCTGGCTTCCAATCCTCCTCGCTTTTCTGCTCCACAGTGCGCCCCGTGTTGATCGTGAAAATGTACCTGGTTTCGAGGCCCTCATGAGTGCCGACTGTCTGCTTCGTCAGAAGGAAGATGAAGTGCGTTTTAGCCTATTTTTGGCTGTTTTCTTTAGTTTCCCTATCTTTCCCGGTTTTTAGTTTTTTTTAAGATGCTATTTGTATAGACTCCGCCATTGTATTCCAATCCTGCCGCTAAGACAGAAGTCTTTTTCCCTCTCGGTCTCTACCAGCTACAGCGAATGAGCGCTAAGAGTCTTGATCAGATGGCGCGTGGTAAGCCGTCTGATGGTCTGCTCGCTAACCACAATGCAACAGGCATGGCCACTAATGGGGGCACTGGGCTAACTGGTCGTAGTTCTTCTACTGCAGCTGCTGGAGCAACGCCTGGTCCGGGTACCCTGCCTCCCAAAGCCAGTCTCTCGGGTCTCTAGGTCGGTGCTCTTCAAATCGCTTTCGCCTATTTGTTATCCGCTTTCTATTCATCTTCGTCCTTGCTGCTGCGGATGTTGTGTCCTCTCTTGTGCGTGTCTTTAGCCGTGTCATCAACTTCCTCCTACCCCAATCCCTCATTGCATACAACAATCACCGCTTTTAGCGCTGTCTTTTAGACCACGCCGTGCTTTGTTATTGTTTTAAAGAAGTCAATTTTGATAATATGAGAACTTTTTTGGAGCTCATTTGGTTTGTTATTCTCTGTTGTTTTAAATTCCTTTTTTCCTTCCAGGTGTTTGGGAAATCTAGCTCTTATTTATTGAAAAGGGTAGTGTTACGTTAGCACTTACGTTGTGGATTCGTTGCCTTTGCTTACCCAAATAAAAGGGTAGCTAAGGCATCCTGGCTCAAATTCCGTATTGCTCGTGTTCTCCTTCCGACGATTTCGGGTAAGGTGGCCGGGCCTAAGCTTCGGCTGGGTGTACCTTGTGGAATCAGTGCGACAGTTCTGTTTCTAATTGACATCTGGGCTCGTCACACATGTTTGCGTAATTGCGCAGCTGTTTACCTAAGATGGGCGCCTTGGTTTACTGTACTTAAGCTATCCAAAGGTTATGGTGAGATGTCATTCGTTTTAGCAAACAAGGTGGGGTCTGAAACCACCTTCTCCCTGTCATTCAGGTATAACATTTAAGTTCCATTTTAAATTGGTTCTACTTTTCTGGGGACTTCACTCATAAAGACAGTGATTCTCGAGGACTGGTTTTAGTTAATCGTACATAATAGCAATAGGGAAGTCTAATTTACCGCTAAATCCATTTCAATAGAGCAAGTTATCAGTAGCTGGAGGGAGGAGCTCTTGTTGGTTTCTATCGTGTTGTTTGGTCAGCCACCTTGTGACCTAACACGTGCATGTAGATGGTGCGTTTATCAAGGTCACCTATCACCGTTCGACCAATAAGCGCGTGCACCTTCACGCAATTGGTTGACGCTTCTGAAACCTCGTGTGATTATCTGCGTGAGTAGCCCACATTCGACGTTTGACAATAACATGAGGACGATGGGGACGCTGGTTCTTCTGTTCTGCCTTCTTGTGACCATTGGAACGTCTACTGCGATCAGTTCGTCTGAACGAACAGTGTGTGTGGTTGCCTCCGAGGCAAGCGATGGCACCTACGATTTCTCCCTGGAGTCTGAAACTTTCCACATGCGGACACCAGGCTACGATTTCCTCATTCCCGCAGCTTCCTGGTTCAATCAGTCTGTGGATGATGTGGGAATGGCCTTCCAAACAGTCAAAACTTCGGGGAAATTTGAGGACAAAATACAAGCCTATTGGGCGGGCTTCCTCGAACTCTATATCTCGAGGGATGTAACCTATGCCCAACTTGAAAATACTTTTGGCGGTAGGTCACTCATCTTGGTTGCTATGATTCAAATTCGGTCGACTATCTTGAATGTATTTTGACTGTGAACTATTGCTGCTAATCTAAACTCCCACGAAACCACATATCGGTGCGATATTTTCTTTTGTCTTGTGGTTTTCATGCTCTGCCAGCGGTAACTCTGACTGACACAAGCGCAACGGGACTGTATTGCAACTAGGCCATGGAAGATGATTGAAATGGTATTACTGGTTCTAATGGAGTCAGTATGGTCAACAGTTTGAGAAAAACGATTTAAGACAATTTCAAACGTCCCAAAAAAGTAGGGACGAAAGTATGTTAGTTAATTTAAGGATTTCTACGTTTTAAAAGCATTTAGAGGTCATTAGTATTTGGGTTCTCACTTTCAGAAAAAAGGAATTCGAAGTTTGGGAAGATAACTATAAATGTAAACTGCCTAAACTTCAGGTAGCCTTGCATAAATCCATGGTCACTGCAGAACAAAATCAGTGCTTTCACTGTTACCTTTTACGCTGGTTATTAAAGTAAGATTTCGAGGAGGATGCATGCGTCTATGCCATGATCATCATTTAGATGTACAATGTCTACACAAGGCTGATCGTGCATATGGATAATATAATACAATTATAGAAATAAATTTTGTGATATTACAAATTGCTATATGATTTTCTGAAGGCTTTTGCAAGGACAACTCATCTGCTTGTCAAGAGCTTGAGGAGTACTTAAGACGCAACCTGGAGATGACTATCAAGAGGAGCCTTCAGTCCGGCGATATTGATCCCTATTGGCATCAGGCAGGCCTATTTATCCCTTCCCCACTATTAATGTGATATCTATTAAAAGGAGGTATTTTACTTTGACAACGCATGTTTTACATTAAAGACTGTTCTCTCGCTTTCTGGGAATGAAATTCGCCCGAGAAGTCCATAATAATTTTAGCCCTTCTATTCCTCTTGACCACTTATCCTATTACAGATATTCCCTAATATTTTAGAGGTTAACTTTTATTATTTCGGGAGGATGCTTTCTAGTCCTTTCATTTCTGTTTCTTCACCGCGCGATTTCATCATGACTATCGACGTTGTAACCGGTTTCTCTTCAACGGTAAAAATTTCGATTTATTTGCCCTCTCCTTCTTCGTCCTTTCAATCACAGATGGAGCTTGTGCTCTGGCAAATGCGGGGCATTCAAGATGCTTGGAATAACATTACGATAAACAACTCGAAATTCCTCACAACCAACTACTTGATGCATCTCTTGGATGACATCTTCGATATTCAGTAAGTGGACCGCTTTCACTATATTGACATAAAATGCCGATAAAAATTTCTAAGGGATTCGACAACTAATGGAATGCTAATGCTTTAATTCATTACTACCAAAATTGTGCGGTTTTATTGTTTTGTGATACAGTACGACTTAATAGACTATGAAGCCAAACGCGGCAAATCCTCTGCTGAAGCCCAGGAAGGAGGTCGAATGGATAATGTAATGTACCATGAAACCTCTGGGTGATTTTTAGCCTTCTGCAGCTGGCAGTCGACATGGGGGACGTCAGCGCAGCCTTGGGCCTGTACGAGGCCCTGGAGGAGGGGCCGAATGGCAAGCACTACTTTACAAGCCGACCTAGCTGCTCCGCCCTCGTGAAGCTTGCGCCCGACCACAAGGACATCTTCATCTCTCATGACACCTGGCAAGACTACGAGGGCATGCTGAAGGTAGTGAAATACTACGAATTTGCCTGGAGGCTCACTCGCGATCCCAGTGGGTTACAGTTCTCTTAAGCACATGCCAATTTCGACCTCTGTTTAGTTATTGAAAAGTTATTTTAGCAGAAGGGCTAACTACGGCAGTCCATGTTTAATTCCATGGTTTTACTTCAAGTTTTCACAATCTCCCCTGTTCACTTGACAGCCAATGTAGTGATATGCTTTATTCTAGAGCATAGCTCCGCTTCACTTTTTTCATTTACTTTTATCGGACAGAAAAAAATTGTCCATTTTACTTTGCTGTCCATTTCAAACTACTTCTACGACTTCCGTTTAGATATGCCATATTTCAGTATCATGGGCGTTAGTGGCGCCATCACCTTGTTTTGTCTTTAACCAGTGGTTCAGCATGATTTAAGCATGTTTATGCTATCCTCTTGTAATAAAAAGACTAGTATTTACAACGAAGTAATATTTTTATCCCAAAACCTGACTGTTTGAACCTTGAGGTGCGCATTTTCTGCTTATGTGCTGGGGTTCTATCATTATAGCCAAATCATGATTTTGTGTTTTGCGTTTTTTGTAGGCTCACCAGTGATCCCAGCAGATAAAATCCTTTTTTCGTCGTACCCATCAACAATCAATTCAATTGACGATTTCTACGTGACAAGTGCTGGGTTGGTGCGTCGGTTTTCTTAGTAGGAGACCACCTTTCTGTTCAACAGTTGGTACACTTGAAACGTTAAATTTGTTAACAGCTCGTAAATATTTATGGTGCTAGTATTTTACCACATTGATCAGGTTTTTATGGAATACCGAACTGAATTTGGGACGAGACTTAGCAAATTGGAATAAAGTTTGTGAGGCTTTCATACCCTATTTTAGGTCATTCAAGAGACAACAAACGGTAACGAGAATCCAAATTTGTGGCCCTTTGTACGCCATGGCCTCAACAGCACCGTGCTGGAAGCCTTTCGTGTCATGATTGCGACTCGTCTTGCACGCACTCCGAGTGAGTGGATCGGCTTCTTTGCGCGGGAGAACAGCGGAACGTAGGTTCTTGCCTCTGTCAAATCTGTTTCATTCGATTATTCGGCTTATTTTGTTCTACCCAACTTGTAAGTTCTGCTTATAATTTAGTAATAAATTCTAGCGAATACAAATTTGTAATGTGAACGGCCTTTTCTAGTGTTTATAGGTAGGGGTCTTGACTCCTGACAAATAGACATGAAGTTTAATCGCCATTTGTTTACCGTAAACGGTATAGGTACGCACCCCTTAAATTGCGCTGATCAAGTATGTGGTACTAGCCCTAAAGAGAGCCACCAAATCCATGGTTTTGATGATGATAAACCTCTGAATTTTGTTTCGAAAGCAAGGTCAGCACTACACCCTTACACTCGTCATAAAAGATGTCATTTCGTCATATTACATCTGCCTAAAAGTGTATTCGACCAGACAAGACAAAGGGATGAGGTAACGGTAGCAAGTAATGTCTTTTCTTCATTTTCCTCTATTTCTTACTTTTGGGCAAGTTCGTTTGTAGGTACATTAGTTATTTACTTCATATGCTATGTCAAGTTGTACCATCTTGTTGGGTAATGCTCCACTTTACCTGTGTATTCCAGATACAACAATCAGTGGATGGTGATCGACACAAAATTATTTGACCCATCGAAGCCCCTTCCGGAAAAAGACCTCTTCTGGGTGGCGGAACAAATACCGTAAGATGTTCGTTTATTTTCTGATTCCCGTTTTTCTTTTGTAGTTTTGGTTATCGAGACTTGGACATTGAATGTGATCATATGAATTGCATTAAAAGATAAAAGACTCATTGGCTTTATTGAGCTTCATTGAGCCTGGATAAAATTCACCAGTTGTCAAACTTTCACATTTCAGGGGTTTAGTTCAGTCTGCAGACGTTACAGAACATCTTTTAAATAAGTCCTACTGGGGAAGTTACAACAATCCGTAAGTGCACGTTTAATAATTTCACGCGCTTTACTTTCTTAAAGACGAATGCGTAAAGCATTTTTAAACCCGCAAACATTGGGATACCATCGAATGCCTCGAAAAGACTGTGGTAGTATGGGTAATTGGTTTTTTATGCTTCCCAAGCGTATGCTTGTTAGATTTTATCTTTGGAAACATGCAAAAAGCATTTATAGTTTACCAGTACGGAACGTTACCAATTTGGAAATGCTAGAACTTGGTGGTTAACTTTAGTGAAGATTTGTTTAAGAGGAACAACAAAATGTAAGAGGCACAACTACGTAATAACCACGTGGAACCGATTTCATCAAATACGTGCCAAGTTCTCCTCTGGTTTTGGGCTAAAACTTTTTTTATCAATTTCTCTTCCAACTTCTTAAATGATGTAAACTTAAGTAGGTCAAAATGCCAACTTTTTAGGTACTTTAAGTTCATTCACGAGATCTCAGGTTTTGATGATCTGGAGAAGAAATTTGGGGAATGCTTTTCCTACGAAATGACGCCTCGGGCTCAAATTTTCAGACGCAACCACTCGACGGCAGTATCGTTGCCAAGTGTCTACCGCCTAATGAGGTGAGAAGCTAGCTCTCTAAAGTAGTCTACCACCTTAGTGAATCGGTTTACTTGTTTTGATCGACGGGCATGATCAAGGCGAAAATTAATATTTTAGTGTGGCGTTTAAGTATTCCGTTCATTGTAGCATTTGTCTGTTGATATCTTCTTGTCAAGTTCAAAGATTGGTGCAAGTCTCACGAACCATTTGCATGCGCTTTGTGAAAAAGGATAAATACCCGCCTAATCTAAGGCCTATATGGCTTTCAAAGCTACCACAAGTAGTGATAGTTTTCTACAACCTTTCATTTCCTTTACTTGAACCTACAAGAGCACTCAACTCCCACAGTGAAGGTGTAAATGCAGAAGTGTGTGTGTGAATATACTATTCTGATTGTTTTATCAATCATGTAAGGAATAAAAACGATGCGATTCGATCACCATTCCTTAATCTCCGTTACAAATTTGGAGAATGAAGATCAGAGTCATAGGAAATTTCTTTCTATGCAAGTAAAGCTTGTGATTAACTGGAGCCTGGACTTCTAGAAAATTTGTAATCACGTCTCCTTTATCTAAAGAAGAGCTTTCGTAGCAGAACCTGTTGTAGTCATGTGGTACAGCCGAGACCCACGGGCTGCCCTCTGTGGTAACTTTTGCTAGGCTTACGAGCATTAACAGCAGCTATGCCATTAAGTCTGACGGTGGAAGTACCTCCCTCACTAGGTTCAATGACTTCACGCACGATCCGCTGTCGCATTGCAACTGCACGCCACCTTACACTGCGCAGTACGCTATCTCGGCCCGAAGCGATCTCAACGACCCCAACGGCGTTTATCCGTTCCCTCTCCTCGGCTACCGTCTTCACGGCGCTACTGACGTCAAACTTGTCAACCTGGAACTGGCCAGATCGGTCTGTCCTTGTCCTTCTTTTCATTGCTACCCGGTCTGGTTAGACGTCGGTTAGAGTTTGAGACACGTCTTTGGTTACAAGATCAATAGGGATTCGCAAACGCTCGGTAGAACAAGAATGTCGTTCTTAAACTCAGCATGGAATCTGTGTATCTACAAAACTGGGAGATTCTACAAAATGGTTTCGAGTAGCAGGAGTAATGGAGTTGATTGTTTTTACAGCTGAGCATGATAGCGGCGGCTGGGCCGACCTATGATCAGGTGCCGGTGTTTGATTGGTCCCGGTTGAGGCCGGAAAGGCCGCGACCCCTGATGCATCCTGAGCGTTGGACCTTCCCCCCGGTGGTCATCCAGGTGAACAACCACAACCAGTGGACGCAACCTTACCTACGAACTTGGACCATGGCACCGTAGCTTACACACACATCCATCCAACATTACCATTGACAGATCTTGACTGTAAAAGCAGCCCAACCGAGTTCGAATAAATCTTACCCAAACATAGTTTAAATCCTATTTGGGATGGAAGTAGTGCAAACTACGCCCCAACTTCAAAATAAGTCAGCGCGATTTAACGTACAAACGCACTTGTCTCCGCATTACAGATTTAGCATCCCCATTGTGGAAAATGGCCACAATCAGCACCACACGAGCCATCAAGCCTGCGATCCGCGCTTCTGACGATGCGAGAACATGGAAGTGTAGACCGAAAACGACCAGCATAAGCACAGAAAGCCCCACCAGTGCTGACAACCCCAGACCAAGGCGCCTTGACGACATTCACAGCGAGAAGTACCTCCATAGACGAGGAACCCAAGTAACACCGCGGCACAAGCTAATACCGGATACTAGGACCCATTTTGAGAACGGCAGAAATATGAACCAAGCTTTACTTCACAGCCACTGGCAAAAAGCATATCTACCTAGAGAAATGGTATTCACTCAAAGGAGGCCAATATCTGCTGCAAACCCTTTGCAATGCCCGCGCATCGACACACCGATTCTACACGCAGGATATAAAAGGCACCAGTTTCTCTTGACCAGGAGCTCCAACTATGGCAAAAAAAGTGCTGTTAGAAGCCATATAAGAATAAATCAGGGATTGAAGTTCTATCACTATTCAATACAGGTCTGTAGTTCATCACTAAAAACGCACCACAGTGTAAGAAGTTCAGAACGAAGTAACCCACCGCTGCAAACAAATCAGACACCCTCTGAGTACTGAGACGATTGGATCTATCGGATTCTAGAAGCCATGTAATCCACCTAGATGAAGTTAGAATGAGCACAAGCCGGAACCAAACGAACTTTAAAGGGCCAAAAACCAAGCTGCACCACATGCAACGGGTCAGAGACACACGCCCAATCTTCAAAGAGGTTTGAACGGACCAACAGAAGAGTTAAAACAATAGCCGACTCATTTTAAGATTAGAAAGGAGACCAGGGTTTTATTAACTGAGGATTCTTTAGAGTCAGACTTGCAATATATAATCTACTTACGTCCGCGAGGGAAGTTCCTTCAACTCGCTAATTTTTCGTAACAGAGTTCAATCAAATTAATAAATGAAACCATGAGGGTCTCATTATAGCGCTCCAAGTCTTCCCTAAATTCGTCTGAAGGCACGGAGGTACGTCAGAAAACCTATTGCCAAAGTAAAGAGTGGCTAAGAGAGACGTTTTACATATTAGATTTACGCTTTAACGTGGTCTGTATTTTGGCTACTAATTAGTGGCACATTTCTGATCTCACTACAGTTATCACTGCCGTAATTTATGATGGTTTCGTTATTACTTTTCCAGCTGTCACAATATAGCGCCCCAAACTCTTCTTGAAGTTTTGAAGAAGTCACAGTGGCATGAAGAAGGTGTGTTGATGAAGTAAGGAAGAGATAATGCTACATTCGTTGCCCTAAAACCACGCCACTGAGAGGAAGTACAAATTACGGGGCCTTGTGTGCCCGTGTAATCAAATCCCGAGTTAAACAAGCTATCAAAGCATTACAGTTTATGGCATTTAACTCAATCAACTGTTCCAATACACGGTCCTTTTTCGACTCCGGAGTTTTCATAATTATCATAGCATACAGGAACGTAGTCATGCTCCATAACTGCTGTTCTGTGTGAAGTGGTCAGTGCTGCTAAAACTATATTCTACCGACCAAACATTAGTAGCATATGCGATTGTGAATACATTAAATTATGAAAATGGCTATTTTGCAAATAACAAAGCAAAGGATGGTTCAAACATCCATTACACCCCAAATTACACTTTTTTTTACGGCTTCGCTAACATTCCAACATCAATTTAACTCATCTTCAAAGGTGTGGGGTTGAATCCAGAGGAAGTTCTAACTTTAGAATACACGAGCCGATCAACAGGAGGATAAAGTTTATCAGAAGTGGTAGCAAACTTGATGATAAAAAGGATTTGGATGAAGATCTTGTCATTAAAACAGAGTAATAAGTCATGATTTGTACCATTTTTAAGACAAGTGCAATTAATTCGAATACACCCGTCACATTCAGTGATCCAAAATAATACGCCAAAGTGTTTTGGCTGCTGTCTCATTTTGCGGTGGTTCTTCAATGACTCGTTTTCTTGAATATTTGTCAGTCAATCTGAAAAATAAGTACGCACCCATACGTATTTTACCAATTAGGGTACATCGTTACCTTATCCTTATTTTTGCATGTTACTTATCCATGTGAGTCTAAACTTGGATTTTGTAGGGTCGTTAGAATAAAAAAGTGTGGTGCCAGATTAATTAGAAAGAAATAAATAGGGGCGTGCAAAGAAGTCCAAAAGGCCTATCACTCTCCACGGGCCTTGATTTGGCGACACAATTATCACGACGTGACGCATCGGGCCACTTGCCTTCTAATCTGTCGCACGTGCAGCAATAACACCGGTAGTCAAAGCCAACTCTGACGCTCCGGTAGCCGTCGCGTGGCTGTGAGCCGGGAAAAGGGGGGGCCGTGGGGGAGAGGGGGGGGAGTGGAAAGTGCCAGGAGAGACGTGCAGCCCGCATCCCAGGAGGTGTGAAGCGGTGTTTGGACACTGTTTAAGCAACTAAGAGGTGTGATTTCTCCGCCCATTTTTCAACCCTTTCTCCTGCTACTGAATTTCTTTATCGAAACAACTATTCACAGTATGTCGTGCATACTAGGGCAATTTGAGGAACCTAGGTCCCTAATTTAAACTTGCAATCCTTCCATCCCAGAGCTGTTTTTTTATATTTGATCGTTGCGACTTTCACCTGTAATAAAAAAACACTCTGTCTTTAGAAGCCAAAAAAAAACCTAATTATAGCCAACATTCGACTTCAATCCTCAAGTGGTTGTTAAGACGAAGTTTAAAATAGTCATTTCTAGTTTGAGGAAATAGGGTCAAAGCGACGCGAAAGATGAGGATGAGAATGAGGTGGTTGTATATCGTACTCTCTCCCACCCTGCGGTTCACTTCTTCCCATGTATCAGCTTTGCTACGAAATTAGGTCTTGAATTCTTCTCTCTAGGAACGCCACCTTTTCCATTCACTGGTTCACTGTCTGTCTACCTCTCAGAGATATGGTTTCCTATTCATAGCTCACTTGTATCGCATAATATCGTGTAACATCGAGTAAATGGGTCTCAACCGTAATTGCTGTTTGAACAATTCCGCACACACACACACACACACACACACACACACACAAACAGGCGTAGTATGCTAGGCAAGGCAGATGAATAAAGTGGTACGGGTTTTAAAAGGGTGGGTTGGGTGGGAAGTACGTAGATTGCTCGGGCATTTTTCCCAACCTAGCAAGAAATGCAAACATTTTACGCCTGAATGATATGAATGAAGTGAGGAACATCTTGGAGGTTGTTGAAGTGGACATCAATTACAACACCCTATATATTCAGAAGCTAAAAGCGACAATGGGTGTACTTGGCATTTGCGTAGTAGGAAATGTCTGGGAAAATTAAGCTTATTTGTCCTTCGACTTGTTTACCCACTTCTATTCATGCTCCGCTTTGCTGATCTGCAAGTATTGTTTGAATTATTGCACTGGAGTCATGCTGAATTCGTTAAATATTAATTCGTTAGTGCCCTGAAATGCTAATATTAACTGGTAGGGAAAGAATAAAGGTGTATTTGATGATACCAGCTTCATTGGACATGTAACTGTGCCCGTATCTCGAATCTCATCTGGTTTGATCTTTATGGCAATGGAAGGAGGGCTGCTCAGCTCCTCTGTGCAACTTGTCCACCATTTCTTATGTGCCTTATATCATCTTTAGGGACAAAAAGTGCCACATTAAAGGCATCGTCGGCTCACCCATTTTATAATGATTTCTGTCTCTTTCACTGGTTGAGTACCACGTTACGATGGCGATCGGTCATCCTTTCCAGTTATTAACAGTTTTTTTTCTTTGGAATCCTAGGTCAGCCTAAATCTTCACTTTGCAGTTCTTTCCGCATGTCATCAGGTACGATAAACCTGCCCATTCGCCCTCCACTACACACCGAAACACCAGCAAATTTGTGGCGCTTGTAAAGTTTACCTTCAAATAAAAGAGCACACAAATTAAGGTACATTTTGCCATACCAGCATTTCCTAAATTTATCAGTAGCTTTATTGACTGGCCTGTTCAAAGTGGAATGGCGGTGGACACCAATCATACGCCATTCATTTGTAAGGAAAAAAGTGTAGACTTATTTTAAAACTTATCATCTGTACCAAAATGTGATTGATTGGCAATGTAAGCGGTACAAATTATGGCAATTTTTCGCTTGTAAATAAGGCTTACCCACCATCCAAATTTACCCCTGACTTCATGTATTATGGACTCTGAAACATTTGTGAATTTTGTATTGGAAAACGGCGAAACCAGAGTAGAGAACTAAGGAGAAGGTCCTGGGCAGTATAGCTGAGGAAATCAAAGGCTTGACGGTAGCCGCTTAAGTCACAACTGGTACTTCAATGATTGGGACTGAAAACTGGGATTTTCGCGAGGTTTGTGGCAGCGTTTTGTTTCCCCATAGATCTCTTGCCTCTAAAGTGATCAAATTATGTGGTAGATGAGTATGTCCTCTCAAAATGGACTCATAACAATGAAACATTAATTGATGTTCTTAATATAGAAAATCTGACACTTTTGGTTGTTTGCTGTCAACTATGGAGAACACTCAGGAGTAGGGTAAGTAACTCGTGAACCGGGAATACGGTAATGCATTCACTCATCATGGTTCGCGACAACTAGCTATAATACGATTGTCAAAGTAACAAAGTTTAATATTATTCCTTATTTCTTGATAAATATTCTGAAAGAATTGCCCTGTGTGGGGAAAGTGGTTTGGCTGCTAACGAAGTTCCACGACTGCCTTAATGTCTCCATTAACGGCGACTTACTATGCCAGGAATATTTAAGCCAGTGAGTGAGGATTGTCAAGTGATCAAGAAGGTGACTAATTTAAAATTGCTTAAAAATATGGCTTCATAAATTAGGTTCCAATTCGTATCAAACTTGGACTCGACTTAACAGTCTACTGTGGGTGGGACATCCTAAGTGCCGTATCTTTTACGCTGTGAGATTTGTCGGGACAAAACACATAGAAATAGCTCAGTTTGTGCATCTGTTTATCCTTACACACTTTCTAAATTTCCTCATCAATGTGACCATTAAAACCAGCCACTGCGAATAAGTGGTCATAATTTGTAATGCCCACGTTACATAGGACTGACAGAAGTACCAGCATTTGTTCAACCGCAGACATTGAGAGGATTGTTATTAAAGTAATTTGAAGAATACGTTGGACCGCCAATGCAATGTTGCTGAAGAGCACTAAACGAGCGGAGTCGTTTTACGGACTCGAGCGCGCCGAGAGCCTTGCAGTATTGTATCGGTTTACCTGCTGCCCTCTACTGATGTCAATACGGTTGATTCTATAGTCATAAGTATAGGAGTCAACTCCAAGGTTTAAGCCTTCTGAAAACTAATCAGAGGGCCATTTTTACGTCACCATCATATTTATGATGGTATTACATGAGATTTGGGTGTCATCAGTAAAGTTGCATTAATTACTCTCCGGCTGATAGACCTGTCCATTGATCGCCAATCAACCCTTGCCACTCTTCGCCTAGAATTTAGCATCCTTCTTGTGCTTTTCCATACCTCCAATTAGAATAATAAAGATAATTAAATGGTTGATGTTGGTTTTTTTCTTAGGTGACAGTGAAAGCATGAAATCCTTGCTTGGTGGTGAGATCATGCCAAATAGTCTGTTTGAATGCTACGAGTAGGACTAGTGCTGATTTTTTAGCAGAAAGACATAATTAACATCAGTAAGAATTTGTTACAACAGTTTTTAGCTGCTCACTTCTCGTCCCTCTCAGTTGTCATGGTACTTGCTCTCATCTGTTCTCCCCTTCCATAGACAAAACTTCAAACAGGTGAGTGAAGAAGTATGGTACACTTCAAGGACAATCGTCGAGAGGTGATACTCCTCCCTCATCTCACTCTCTCCTCCTCTGTGGCCTCCTCGTCTATTAGTGAACACCAGGACCTCGTGCTTCTGAGCGTTTGCGTGTGTGCCTCCAGTGATAATGGTGCTTTAGAGGAAAATCCCTGCCTTTGCAGCCCCTCCACGGTGGTCACGCAAAGCGCAAGCGGTGCTTTCTGAATGTCAAGGGAGGGGAAGAGAGATGTCTACTGAAATTCTTTAAGGTTATACCACTTAACAGGGCGTGAAAAAAATTGTGACTGGGAGAGTCAAAAGCCTGTCATGAAGTGATGGAAGATGGCAACTCCATTGACTTTTAAAAGCTATTTTTTATTGCGTGAAAGTGATCAGTGGAAGTGGTTTCCCGCAGCGTTTGCTTTGGCTGTCCAACGACAAATCGCCTAGCGAGAGCCATTAAATCAATCTACCGTGGACAGAAATGTTGGCTTATAAAGTCGCCGAAGGGAGCTTTCTGCGATGTGCCTGTACCCTCCGTTGTTTGCATGGTTGAATGGACTTTTTATTCACTCAATAGTGTATTCTTTCAGCCAAACAAGTGCATTTTAATCAACAGGTAAAAAGGTAAGACTAGACTTTACCACTTTTATTCTTAAATAAGGAGTGGCAGCGTAAGTGAAAGTCGATGGCATGAGCATATAAATAGAGGAGTTTCCAGCTATTAAATTCATTTAATGCTTCGTCTTAACTCATACGATCTCATGGTACTAACGTAGCAGTCGTGTTAGGATGATAGTTTGTTTTAAAGTTTAGTGATACATTCCTCTCTGGAGACCGTTCATTGGGAGGCCAACTATGACCCTTGTAATCAAAAACTCATGGTTTTAGGTTATGGACAAATCATCTCGTGAACGCTGGAACCTGCTCAGACTCTGTTAGGTAGAAGAGTTTTAGTGGAAATTTTATTGAAAGCAGATATGTATTGGGTAAGCACAATCAAAGCTTTGCATCAAATTAAATGAGAAATAGGGTTTATTTAAGATATCAATTTCTACTTTGGTTTTAAAATAAGTTGGGAGGGTGATCAATGCCCATACTTGATTTAGAACTGTGTACCCAATAGTGGCGTCCGTTATAACGCTACCAATTCATTCAAGCTGTTGCAATTATTCAAAAAATGTAACATGAAGGCATCCCTTGGCTGCTCACTGGAGTCACTCTCGTTTAATGGACTTAGAAGAATTAATTTCACTTTGGTTGGCTACTTTAAAGACAAATAAGATGCAAACACTTGGTCCGCGATATTTTGCTCTTTTGTGAATTTAAGGGTCATTCCGTGCTTTGTGTTTAAAACACACGTTCACCGATTGCAATACGAGGACACGTTTGATCCAACCGGAAATGTGAGACCTTCGGAAGCCTTGACCACCACGGAGTTCACAATAAATTTGTTTAGTAATTGAGCTTGCTTTTTAATTCAAATGGAACAAATTGCACCTTCATCAACGCATAGGTGGGCGGAGCTGAAGCTACCTTTTCCAGTCGTTAGCTTTTGGATGTTGGTTTTATTTATTCACCGTGTTGCACGCCTTGGTGATATATAGACTAACTCACCCCACCGGCGCCAAAGCATGACTCGGCCATAGGACGAGGTTATGAGATCAATGTCCTTGAAATCGGCAAAAGAGGGACTATGGAAAGCTCCATATATCTCCGTGGCCTCCTTTTCTCGACATTTATGTCAAAACTGAGCTAATTTTCATAAAACGAGTATCAACGCAAGCATTAAGGATCCATTTAATCCCAATCAATTTCTACTGGAAGTCTATGATAATTCCAAATTTCAGTCGGTTACTTTTCTCTAACAGTAACTACACTACGCGTGATAATAAGGATTGAAAATGTACTTCTTTCGCCTAGTCTTATTCTGCTAAACGTATCCCACTCCCTCCATTCATGGGCTAGCAATGCTTAGTGCCATTTGCGTGATCGCTCCATGATAATGATACCAAAAACTGGAAATTATAAGTCTCAAGCCCTCTCAAACACCTCAATTGTCAAATGATCATCTTCTGTCTTGATTTAATTTTTGTATTGCCTTCACTTCTTACCTCTTCCATTTTTCACCCCAAACACACCATCTGCTCAGGTGTCGTCACCGTTTGCGTGTGGGTAAATATATGGAGGAATGAATTAAGGTTGTTTCTATGTTAGCAGGGTATTGAAGGCGAGAGCAAGAACACGAACGAAGAGAGGGGAAGGCGAGGAATGTTGCTTCCCTCAGGGCAAGGGAAAATGAGGTGCTCGTTGTAAGTCCATTAAATTAGCCTCTGCCTGCGGCACGGGTCAGAAGATGGCTTAGACCGATCCAGCTAATGACACATCCAACATGAGTACGAGCCCTCCCCTAATGGAAGTGAAGGTGATTTTATCGATGAAGAAGTGAAGCAATTAGCCAAACTATAGCTGAAATGCTCTTTGGATTTTTTCAAAAGGTGCTGCATGCATGGCTGTAGTAACACTGGTTGTTCTTCTTGATTGAGCCGGTGGCGGTAGATCCGGTAGATCCTAGTGTCTGACACATTTTGAATAAAAACAGAATAAATTAAATGCAAAACTAAAGTCCTACGCGCCCTTTAACTATTATTGCTTATACTAAGGTATGCAGCCTTAATGAAATCATTTCAATTCAAGTGTGGAATGGTTTTTGGCATTCATTCAAGGAAAGTTTCACCATTCACTTATTTAGATGGAAACCCATTTAGCGTAAAACTACTAGCCAAAAATTAATTAATGAGAAGCGTATATTAAACGAAATCAATTATGCTTACCTGTTTCCTTATCGCAAAAGTAAATGGTGAATACTTCTAATAATTCACAAATTTTCTACTCGGCCAAAAATCGGCATATTTGATCATACCACTTCCTAGAGGTACTACTCTCATGTCGATGAGTGAACAAGTATCCGAACATCCACACTGTTTCACACTTACGGAAACTCTCTCGAGTGCCATCCGGTTCTACTCGAGAATGGCTAAAATGCGATCATGGATCGAATGGTAAAAAAAGGGAGGGAGAGGGTTGAGAGATGAAGGATGGATGTGAGGAACACTTTTGAGGTCACGACCTGTTACACCTGCAGGACTTGACACGAGTGAAGAAGGGAGGGGTAAACGTTGTGTATTTGTTTACATGGGACGACGAACTCGAGAGCACTTTGCGCCTCCACTTCCTCCCTTTTGCTCTACTTTTTATAACTCTTTTATGTTGTGGTTCAAAATACAAGTTAGCCAGTTCTTTGATGCGGAAAGACTAAATCTTTGAAATTAAAATGTCAATTTTTCGACGGCTATATAAAATAATCTGGAGCTGAGGGAAGGCAGCATTGATTGACAATGTTTGCACCGAACTTACCCAAAAAGAATGCCAAAACACTATGTCAACATCTATATTTAAGGAATCAGGTGGATGGTAGGTAGCTCAGTTAAAATGGTCTCAATTTACACAAAAATATTCGGAAGTGTTTCACATTTTCCACCACATTAAGCAGTCAGACAATTAAGCCCTTTTCTTTTACAGTTGTGAGACTGTAAAAGAGCATGAATGAATAAGAAACACCTGAGGTGATCATAAAGACCACCTATTTGTACGCATACGTTGGCTACTTAAATAAAGCACTGATCGACTTCTCTGGGCGGTTCTCATCTCTCTGTCATCTCTTTTATTCCTCCATGAGTAAACCGTGTCCGTTTTTTGTCAAGCCTAGGAAATTAGCTTTGCAATGACAGAAAGTAATTATGGACTGTACACGAGAATGAAAAAGAGGATGTCGTTCATAAGTTTACAGGGTAATCCTCAGAAATTCTATACCTTTCTGTCGTCACTTGAATATTTACTAAGTAGGCTTGAGAAGGTGCACATTTGCAAAGGTTTTCGTTCCCGTTGGGTAAAAACATCTAATTAAATGAATTTACTTATAAAGTCATCCTATGCCTTGCGAGTCCTCCAAATTCTTTTTTATTTGCATCCTTTAAAGAGGTAAGATCCACGGTCCAAAGCGTTCAAAGTGTGTTTCGAACAAGTAATTAACCATTATTTTTGAAGATTGAATTTTCCCTGTTAATTGGCAGGCCGACAATTGTAGAGATTCAAAATAGTTCATTCAAAATATGATCAGCTGCCCCGTTATCTTGCATAAAAACCGACTATCGAAGGAGCATAAAATAGTAGGCAATTCCGAATTTGGAAAGATTTTAGTTTGATCAAAGGACCTGACCCATCAATCCAGCACCGACTCCACTCTTTTCGCTTTTTTAAAAAAGGGTGTGAAATTCAAACCTATTCGCAGTTTTGTTTGGCTAAGAAACAACCTCATTAATTTTTCACAAGAATTGCTGAGGTTAAGAGATGCAACGTGTCAGCCAAATGCTCGATTGAAACACAAAAATGTCATGTGTCAAGTGACGCCGATTTTTTGGGGAGGATGAATGTAGGCAGATGTGTGCAGAGGGGGTTTGAAAGCGAGAAGGTCATCAAACCTGTTAGCATCCCCTCCATCCCTTCCATTCGATACGGTCAACTTCACTTCTCCCCATGTGAGTCCATTAAATGTAAATAAACATTGTCCATGCCGAAGTAAAAAGCATATTCGTATTTTCAACCTTAAGCTGTTGACGTTAGGCAAAAAATGCTTTCCAGTAAGGTAACATTGGTAAATTTCTTGGTAAATGCTTTTAAGTAAATCCACTAAGCCTCCTCTGCGTTCAGGGATTGTAAAGAAAAATATATGTATATATATTTGATGGCACACAAATGACGGTAATAATGACCTGTGGTACGTTTCATCCTTTCTACTTCAATACCGGTAGGATTTTCAGTTCTAACCTATATAACTTGACGGTTACAAATAAATAAGAAATTTAAAATATTTAAATTATTTTTTAAATAATCAGAGCTTGTTTAAATCCCAAAGTCACCCTATCATTCCCATGAGGGGATTGTGCATATTGCTAGGACGCGACAATTGTACTTTGACCTGCTTTCTCCCAAAGCAAGAAAAAGGATATGCTTGGTCAACAAACGATCGCAGAGGGAGTCCTTTGAGCTTCCGTAAAAGATCGGAACCTAGTGTCTCCAGTATCCACAGTTATCAGTAAATCTGAAGTAAAACCTACTATCTACGTTTTAAATGACATTTTAAGAAAATCCGGCCAGAGGTGGTAGTTCTAAAAAAATAAAAGAGTTACGCTGGATTAAGCTCATAAAAAATGCTCTAGTTTGACTACCAAAAAAGTGATGCATGTCAAAGTATTTATAAAACTTTTGTGCGTTTTTTCATCCTGATAAATAAATAAGAAAAAATTCCTCACAGTAGTTATTTATGTGATATGATGATTGAATAATGCCTCTACGTTTGTTTTGTATCCGATAAACCCCAATCATTTTTTCAAAAAGCTATCATGTATCATCTTATTACAATCCACAAGAGTAAGGATACTGGAAGGACTCTTCATTTTGTTATGAATGAATTGAGCCCTGGAGAAATTCTCCATTTTGATAAGTCCGCTTAATGCATAAAGTTGAAAAGCTGCATTTATTTAATGTCTTTCTGCAGAAGCGGTAATATTTGCCCATTTTGTGCAGATTCGTAAAACTGCTTCTGTTCCGATAGGAAATTAAATTCAGGCTTTAATCGATGCCTTAAGTGTTCGGACACACGCAAATGAAAGTATTGCAATTTAACCTCGAATTGCATTTTAAGGAATACAATTCGTCGAACATCTGCGGTTGAGTTTCGAGGAGCGCTTGATTCCACCAATTGAACAGCCGCATACGCTGCTCTCCTGACATTGGCAGCTTTGCTCTGTGGCGCTGTAAATTGATTGGTTAGATTTGCATTAGAGCGTAAAAGCACGCAATGAACGACCGTTTTCATTGGTTATAGGGAGGGGTAGAGGAAAATTTTTATGTGATTCTATAGGAGCTAATCTTAAAGATATAAATGGGCATAAAAAGGGAGAATTTCGATACTACGTGCAGTTCTTGCTAGCTAGGGTTGGTTTTCAAAAAGCTATTAGACTCTTCTCACGCACAAATTGGAAATTATACTTTTCTATATTTATATTAGCATTGGTATGATATTGTTTAAATACCATCTGGTTTACAATAAGCACAGAAGTATTTAAAATGTCCAAGTAAACTCAGTCTAATACATTTTTTCACAAATGGTACAGACGGGACTTGTAAGATTTCCGTCAACCAAATTATAGCCTTAATAGCTTGCTCATACCTCTTTTTTACGTATTGCCAGATGCCGTCTCTTAGCTTTTCGATTGAAGGACTAATGAGTTCGACACATACTGGCTCTTCTCAAAAAAGTCCGCCTCCACCATCAACAGCGTCACCACCATCTACTTCAAGCAAAATAGAAGGCAATGCAATAACGACAAGCAGAACAACAACCCATGGATTTGAGTGCTCTGAATGTGGAAAGGTTTTTAACGCTCAGTACAACCTTGCTCGCCACATGCCTACTCACACAGGTGCTCGACCATTCATTTGCAAGGTTAGGGTTTGTCTATTAATTCGGCTATATTTACCAATTCACGTGTTTAAAGTTAGCGGTTGGTAGGTTTGCTACAGTAGTTACCACTGCATTTTAAAATAAGTTTTCTTTTGTGTCACTAAATATTACAAAGTAGTGAGGACAAGCGCTAGCCTTTTTCTTTAAAAGAAACATTTTGAGAAGTCCAGAATTTGAATTAAATATTGTGCTACCATTATTATCGCAGAATTTTATATGACTCGACTTTAGGATGTAACCCGTGGTCTTTTATAAAAAAGTAAAATACCTTCTTAGAGTTTACAAAGAACCGAAAATTTTAATATTTAAAAGGGTTCTCCATACACTTGCTCAACCTTTAAAACTTCATTTGCTTCGAGGAAAAAGTGCATTTTGAGCATTTTTCCTCAAAGTGGTCAAGCAGCATCTTACGTAAAAAGCATTTTTCAAATTTTTTGCAGGTTTGTGGAAAGGGGTTTCGGCAGGCTAGCACACTGTGCCGCCACAAAATTATCCATACGGCGGAGAAACCGCATATCTGCCGGGTCTGTGGCAAGGCCTTTAATCGCAGCTCCACACTCAACACACATGTGAAGATCCATCTGGGTTAGTTGGCATTGCTTTTACCTCTTTTATTCATTTCAATCCCATAAATTGAGGTTTTAACCCAATTTTTTTTTCCAAAAACTTATGTGCGCATTCTTCGGTAAATTGACAAGGTCTTGACGCATAACAGCTAGATTGCTGTGTGTATGTTGATAGGAGTGAAGCCGTTTATATGTGAGATCTGCGGAAAAGGCTTCCACCAGAAGGGGAACTATAAGAACCATAAACTGACACACAGCAAAGAGAAACAGCACAGGTGTCCCCTGTGCGACAAGTCCTTCCACCAGGCCTACAACCTGACTTTTCACATGCATACACACAGCGAGGAGAAGCCTTTTACTTGCTGTTATTGCGAAAAAGGCTTTTGCCGCAACTTTGACCTCAAGAAGCACATCCGCAAGGCGCACCCAGGAGGGCCATTCGACAACCAATCAGGGCACCAGGACCTGAGTCAACTCCTCGGAATTTCTGCCATAGCTCCATCACCACAAACGCCTCCACCGCCACTGCCACCACTGCAGATGGCGCCGCCAACACCAGAATTCTTCGGCATGGCACCTCAGCAGCCCTTTCAATTTACAGAGCCTTGTGCACAACTCCTCCAGAATGAACACAATCTACAAGTGGGGCTTCGGATTCCACCACCTGAGGTTTTACAGAAAATGCTTCCTTACCAGACAATGTAAAATTGCGTGCATTTTTGTTACTAACACTGGCAGAATCTTTATATCGGCTATCTTGTATCATTCACCCGAGCGCTTGTACAAATGTTTAAAAAATAAAGCATATTGTATTGCGTTGGTATTTGTATAACTACTGCTCTTTAGTAAATGGCTACTTTGTATTTTTACCGGGTGGGCTGACCTTTGGGCCACTCCAGTAGCCCAAGACCCTACTTTCAGTAGAATATATACATGCATTCTGCTCGAGTATTAGGTATTCTTTTGTATTCAGAAAAGTCTTGGGGTACTGAACTAGTGTTTGCGGAAAGCGGACCTAATCGTGGAGGACAACTATTCTGATTTTCAATGATAAAATGTAAACCTCAGCAAGGCGAAAGAAGTGTGTATGCCATGGATGGAAGAATTGGTGATGATTTTAAGCAGAAGGGCTGAGAATGAAGTCTACCTTCAGCAACTACCCCAGTCTTGTGGTCTGTGGGAAAACTAGTAAAAACAGAGGCAGCGCTAGATGTGAACCATCTGGAAGAGTTTTGGCACGGAGTTGCCTACCGTACTGGAATTAAGATATTGATAATGCAAACTCGCGGTACCTCCTTTGCTTCTCTACCAGCCGAATGGAACCCAGATAGATATTACAGGGCAGCTTTGAAGTGAGTTAAAGTGGTAAGGAGGAACAGAAGCGAAACCCTACTGCCACAAGACTGTGCTAAATCCTATCCTCACTAATACAAGTCTACTCTTAGGCCAGTGTTCATACGTCAAGCTATAGACACGCGTGATGGCCAGTGCAATTTCCTGCCCCGAATCCAGTCTAATGCCGTAAGAAACTACAAAATTATTTGAATTGTACAGATGAATCAGTGACGTTGAGATCAAGTATCTCCTCAGTTGCATATAAAGTCGATGACTGGGATGATTGATGCGTGGGTGTTTTCTTTCAACATCGATTTGGTTGTAATGGCTGACGCAGGATGTTGACCAAGGACAATGCTCGGGACGGGTGGGCTAGCCTCTAGGTCATGCCAGTAGTCCCAGACCCAACTGTATGTTTTGGACATATTCTGTTATTGTCCTCTTTCGTCTGCAGCAAAGTCTCAGGGTGCTACAATGTAATTAAACAAAACGGCAAATAAGTTTTATTTCGGTATTTTAAGCCAAAAAATGAGTTTTTCGGACTGACTGTTAGTTCATGTAAAATGGTTAATCAAAATCCCAGAGCGTGGTTGAGAGAGCCTTCAGTTAACAGCCAACTAAGATACTGCTAAAATAGTTGTTCATAGCTGCTGTATTGTAATAATTGCGTGCTTTACTTTCAGTTTCGGTAAGTGGCAACTTGTGGCACCGCCATTGTACCTCCCCCTGGAGGACTGGCTTTTAGGTAATGCTAGTAGCCTCCAAAACCTTCTTTCTGATTAGCATACCTTCTTTTGATGATAATTAAGTCACAAAACACTACTGTAATACGATATTAGTTTATCCCTCGGTCCTGGTGAGGTGCAACTTTTGTACTTTGAATTATCTTTCTTGTACCTCACTGGGTGGGCTGGCCTTTTGGGCCACGTTAATAGCCCAGACACCTTCTCCGTGCTGAATATTAATATATATTCTGCCCGAGTATTTTGTCTTGTTTCATCTTCAGGGAGTCTTGGGTCGCTACACTACAAATAATATCAAGTTTTCTTTCATTAATATTACCCGCAATGCATGCTATCTTTGGTAAAGTTAAAATGACATCTTACTGTGTGGGTTAAACCCAGTAAGGCAATGGCAGTACATGCAGTCTATTTGCATGATATATAACTAGCTAAGTCAAATTTGAAGTTAGCTTAAAGTGAGTTCAAAAGGATTGAATGCGAAGCAGGTTTAAATAAAAAATAACCCAAATCAAGAAGCAAGCATCAAATCAATCCTAAAACAACCACCAAGCCATAAAAATTAAAATGTGGCTAATTTTTAGAAACAAAGAACCGCGATTTACACTTGTAATCAAGTCCTATTAATCAATTACTTGTTTAAAGTAGTGCCGAACACGCAGACTTTCGAAACCCCAGCAGTGAGTTGGTCTGCACGTTCTCCGAGTTACAATGAGAAAGTTGCAAAAACTCGATAATCGGATTCAAGTTATGCTCCAAAGTGGTGTTAACCAAAATCATCGTACGGTTTTAGTCATCGTAGGCAACAAAGGTCAAGATCAGGTGAGTATATCCTAACAGTGCTGTCATTGATTAGGTGCCTATTTTGTATCAGATTCAAACAGCAATGGCGAAGAAGGGTATGCTTAAAATTTTGTGGTGTTATAAAAAGGAACTGTCATTCAGCACGTAGGTTTATGTTTTCTGTACATATCTTTAGACACCGCAAGCGGAATCTCAAACTTTTGAAGCAAGTTCATTTTTATTAATGCCATACTGCTATTTAGTCAGCGTCGCAAAGCTGGTATTGTTAGTGAAGGAACAGTATTCGAGCAGTTTATTTGCTCCACCGATATTCGGTGGTGTTACTACCATGAAACGAATAAAATTCTTGGTCAAACGTTCGATATGTGTGTCCTACAAGACTTCGAAGCCCTTACTCCCAATACCCTTGCACGTACCATTGAAACCGTATCTGGCGGTGGTCTTGTCGTTTTCCTGTTGAAGTCTATGGATTCACTTAAGCAGCTATGCACGATGGCCATGGTGAGTGCAACTGCTTCCTCTAACACCTCTAGGATGTCCACGCTAGATACAGAACGGAGGCGCACACTGATGTTGTGTGCCGCTTTAATGAACGCTTCTTGCTTTCGCTTGCTCAGAATCCCCGATGCATTGTCATAGATGATCGTTGGAATATACTACCGATTTCAAGGAAAGTTATTCGTAGTCTTGACTTCATGCCAGATCGTGAACAGTCGGAGCAGGTATCAAGGGAACAGGCGGAGTTGGCTAAATTAAAAGTAATCCATTCACATACAAAACTAGTTCTTAGGTTCTTTTAACTGAAGACGACTCCTATTTCGCCGCATTAGTAAACCTCTGCAAAACGCTGGACCAAACTAAATCCCTTCTCCAGTTTTGCTCCGCTCTTATTGACATAGCTAACCCTTTTGATAAGACTAAAGTCGCCAAGAAGTCAGGCATTGCCAGCAAGCTTGCTCAATTCGATCTTCCCACACAGAATTTGATTACTCACCTCTCCGACAGTGGGACCAAATACACCGGTCATAAGTTAGCCTCCTCGGCTGTGGTTGTCGTAACAGCAGGCCGAGGTCGTGGCAAGTCTGCTGCCCTTGGTCTTGGTCTTGCTGCCGCATTTGACGCTGGTCTTCCGAACATATGTGTGACTGCACCAAGCCCTGAGAATCTTATCACCCTCATGCAGTTCGTTTTGCTTGGTCTGAAGGCCCTCAAGTATGAGGAACACGTGGACTACACCGTGCATCGTTCCACTGATCCCGACCACAACAAGGCAGTTGTAAAAATTGAAGTAATGCGCCGTTTGTATCGTCAGAGTCTTGTCTACCTTCAACCCTGGGAGGCGGCAGCTGGTGCAGGTGGTGGCTGGCAGCCCGACTTGTTTTGTATTGATGAGGCCGCCGCCATCCCCTTACCTACCGTGCGTCAGATGATAACCGGGCCTAAGCTGGTTTTCATGGCGTCAACTATCAACGGCTATGAGGGCACGGGTAGATCACTGTCGGTAAAGCTTATCAGTCAACTGAGAAATGAGTGCCAGTTGGTCGATGGTGTTTCAAGAATTACCAATACGGAGTCGACGAAAGAATCTTCAGAGATGGGGAAAGGTCTACAGCTCAGTGAGTTTTATTTCAAATTCTTAGTCTGCTAAATATCCTTGATTGAAAATGTACAAGTAATGCTAATCCACTTCGTATTAAGGTATTTATGGTCGTATCTTTAAATAATACATGTTTCTAACCGCACAATGATCATCACCAAATGGAGTGTCGGTTTTAGTGAATCGGGCACGCCTTCTCTACGAGATTTCGTTGAAAGAAGCCATCCGATATGCGAATGGAGATCCAGTAGAGAGTTGGTTAAACAATCTTCTCTGCCTTGATTGCGGGGAGAAGTTGTTCTCTACAGAATCTAAGACTGGTGGCATCGCTCCAGCTCCCGACGCGTGCCAACTCTACTACGTTAACAGAGATACTCTTTTCGCTTTTCACACCTCGACTGAGGTTTTTTTGCAACGCCTCATGGCCCTCTACGTCTCTTCACATTACAAAAATTCGCCAAACGATCTGCAGCTGCTCTCAGATGCACCTGCTCATCATATCTTCTGCCTCCTCGCACCCTACGACCCAAACTCTGGTCGTGTTCCGGAAATCCTTTGTGTCATCCAGGTATGTCTGGAGGGGAAGATCAATCGTGACATCGTCATGCGCGGTTTATCTCGTGGACTGAAACCTTCTGGTGATTTGATTCCGTGGACTGTTAGCCAACAGGTGGGATAGCGGAGGCACGTTGGTTTTAGTTAATTTGGTAGGCAATAACTAATTTGTGAGGTTTCTTTGGTCCCCTCTCTTCCACGCAGTTTTGTGAGCCTAACTTTGGTGAACTCTCGGGTGCACGTATAATTCGGATTGCCACGCATCCGGACTACCAGTCACTAGGCTACGGTTCCAGGGCGCTTCAACTGTTGCACAAGTACTATCTGGGCGAGATTGTGAGTTAAATGTTCTCGTATCAAGAGAAGCAATTATAGTTTACGTGGCAGTGGCTGTCTTATTTCGCATGTCCCATTTTTTGGTGGTTAATAGGTGTATTATACAGTTTATTGTAAGTTGATTGGCATCTTTTCCGAGTTAATTCTGATGTTACATGGGGTGTCCATCTAGCCTCTTGGCGTTCTCGCCAGCGTTAAGTCAGTGGAGAACGATCAAGTGAAATCAAAGGCGGACTCGGAGAGTGAAGATGGTGATGACGGAGACGAGGACAAGTTGGAGGAAGAGGAGATCCCGGACAACCTATCGGATCTCGAGGAGGAAACTCCTGCAGCCAAGAAGGTGAAAAAGTCGACCGACGGTGGTGACGGCTCAACCTCACAACTTCTCACTGAAAAGGTGGAGCGACGTGCTTCGAGCAGTTTACCTCCTCTCCTCAGTCGTTTGAGTGAGCGTAAGCCCGAGAAGTTGAACTACATTGGTGTTTCCTTTGGCGCGACGCCCAAGCTTCTGCGCTTTTGGAAAAGGGCTGGTTACTTACCCGTTTACCTGCGTCAGACAATGGTGGGATTAATCTCAAATGCTCTGGTTCTTGAGCGTATTTTGAAGTCCGTAATAATCAGTACTTTATTGATGCTGTTTTAGAATGAGCTAACTGGGGAATTTTCATGCATCATGCTGTCAGAATTGCGTCATGATGGCTCGGCTGGTGTTAGTGTTGACTGGTTGAAAAATTTCTACTTCGGTACGTCCCCTTCCGAACACACCTCTATGTCTGTTAATGGTGTGATTCTTTCTATTATTCCGTTGGTTTTGTTGCAGAATATAGCTATAAAATGATTGGATAGTGCAGCAGATAATTGATTTGTGGTCAATTCACATCTTTTAGGGCCCTGAATTGAACCACTTTAATGACTTTTAGTCGACTTCACTCTCCTCCCTTGGTATTTGACTAAAATCTTCCCGTTCTAGATTTTTGCAAAAGATTTGTCAAACTGTTACCGGGACCCTTCCGTACCCTGGATGCGGCCTACGCACTGGAACTGCTCATCTCCAAGTCGACGCGCTCTTGGATCGGAGAGGGTAAGTCAGGTTCATTTTTCTGTTTCACGTACGAAAAACCAAGCCCCCCCCCTGTTCGCCTAGGTTTGCATATAATGGCATTACTTTTTGCATTTAGGTCTCTTCTGTAAAATAAAGTTTAATAATATTACTCTTGAATTTACTCTTGGATTACCCCCTCACAGTCAACTAAGTAATTGCTAGCTGCCATTTAAAAATGGCTCCTGGTAAGTAATATTATTAAAGCCTTCCCATTAAAATAATATTTCGTGATTGTTGACTGGTATGTTTTTAGCGGAGGCTCTTTTAAATAATTAAATTCGTCTTAGCGACCTTCATAACTCTTTATCAGCAAATTTGAAATATTTCCTTATGCATGAATTTCCTCGTTTGCGTAGGCTAGTCACTAAAAAAGGTGTAAGAGGATTTTAACTTCTATCAAATTGTTAGTCAATCACGGACGTCATATCAATTGGGGTCTTATTGTTGTCACATCAAAAGATAGTCCATTGGATGGGTTTCGCTACTCGTTGATGCATGTCTCACCAGCTAGATGGACGATTCATGAGACATTCCTTCTCCGGATTTTCCCACAGAACTGACGAGTGCGGAGGTTCGGCAGTACTTCTCAACCATCGATTTGGAGCGTCTGCATCGCTACCTGCGCTCCCTCCTAGACTTCCCTATGGTGGCCGACCAACTGCCGCAGTTAGCCATCCTCTATTTCCTCCGCCGCTTCCCTCATGTTAAACTGAACAAAACCCAACAGGCAAGTCGACATCTTCATCTCCTATCTTGCTTCTTTGGTTGATACCTTAGTTTTAGCTTTCCCTATATTAGTTTTCTTTAATTAGCCATTTGCACATCAACATGATTGGGATGTCTTAAGAGAGCGGTTTGACGTGAAATTTCTTGTCGAATTGACCATTTTGAGTTTGGTCCAATATTCGCGGTCCAATCGCAGTATTTCTGAATACTATTTGAATATTCAACTAGAATTGATGGCATATAACTCAGGCAATCCATATGACGAGGTAGCTGGTTGCCTTGCAGGTGATTCTCTGTGGTTTGGGCGTGCAGCGCAAGTCGGTGGAACAGTTGGCGGAGGAGTTAGACCGTCTGTTGGGCGTCGACGGAGGCCTGCAAGGCAACAGACAGCGTCAATCGCTAGTTACAGGTGTTGACGGCGCCTTCTGGAACAGCAGAGTCGAAGTGACGTCTGTCGGAGGGCTAGCCAAGAGGCGCCTCAGGGTCGATGGTCAGACCAGTACCGACCAACCAAGTGGCGGCTGGGCGCGGCGTATCCGTGGCCTCCTCTTTGTTATCATCCATGAACTCGTCAAGTCCCTCGATGAGTCCCTCAAGGCCGCTGAGGATGACAGTCAACCGTATCAGGTTCGTCTGTACCTGTACCATTTCAATTACTGAGTCCCCAGACTGGGTCCAGTCACATTGACTAATTGTACCTTGCAAATTAGTCCAGATAGTTGAGTAGGTTTTTGCCGGAATCGGTTTCAAATGCTTTGTGAAAATGAACCGATCTCTGGCGGTAATGACCAACAACATCAATCCCGTGGGTTCTACTCACTTTATTGCAGTAACCCTGATTTCGGTTAGCTTCACTAAAATTGACTGTATGATGAAATCCAAATAATAGGATGATTTTATTCCTAAACTTAAAAAACCCCTATTTAATGTCATCTTTAGTCTCCCATCAGTGGTTGCTCAATCGAGGCAAATATGAGGAATATTGCATCCCCTGCGAAGTATTATAAATGCATAACCGATTTGATAAAGCCTTGCATGGCTCTGCACATTATGCGTTTGTACGTTGTAGAGATATATTTGCCGCTGAAGTAGGATAAGTCCAGACGGCGACTCATCATAGTTGAGGGAGATTAATTTATTTGAATTCATAGGCGTATTGTTGGTAAACGCCACATCGGAAAAAAACTTGTGATTCACAGATTTATTACAATCGAAGGAAGTAGTGAAAATTGTCATTTAATTTATTCGCAAAGTAGGTATACATTCACATTTACTGTTTACGTATTTGCAACTGCTGCTCCTTCAGGGAGAGACCGTGTCGGGTCTACTCAGTGCCTCTGCCCCCTCAAACCTGGGGACGCGTGACCTCAACGCTTCAAAGTCCAATGATGAGGAGGAGGAGGAGGGGGAGGCGGATCTGGGCGACGAGTTTGTTCTGACTGATGTAACGCCTGGTAGCACATCAGTGGTATTGACGGACGAGGCGGAGCAGGTGCGTCGAGCGGAGCTGGTAAAAGAGCTGCTGCGTGAGGAGGGTGATGTCAAACTCGCCCGTTACGAAGTTAGAGGCTCGGACAGGAGTTGGAGTGCTGCTGTTGCCGGTCATGGCTCCGAGCTCCCCGCCCTCCATGTGCGTGTTCCAGAGGAGAAGGCAAAGGATGGGTAAGTGTTTCGGACTTTTCATTTGAACTATCACTGAATAGCTGGTGGCACTATCAGATGCTTCAATTGGTTTGATTTTTGACTCGATCTGAAAATATTTTTGCCATGCAACTAGTTAATCCACGAACAGAATAACAACCGTGGATGTGATAATTATCCCTTGTAGTAGATAGCTTTTACAAGTGAAATGAATTTGAAATCGTAATGTCATTTGTTTCTGTTTCTTCTAACGTTTTTTTAGCTCAATATCCAATCGCTGTGACTTTCCAATTTTGTTTGCCTTTTTCAGATTGCGACACTTTTGCATGGTAAGATGTGCACTTGAAGAATATATGAAAAATAATATATTTACGGATCAATTAGAGCCTCTCCAGATTCAAAAATACAGAAATGTGTTAGTCATATCTAAGAACCCTTTATTTCATGTGAGTTCCACATGTAAGCGCAGGTATGCAATACGGCCATCTGTATTTCGAAAACAAAGGATAGACACAAAGCCTTCGGTTACTGCTACTTTTGAAAACAATCATTTCAGCTTATATGTGATCATACCTCTTTCTACCATTCTTGTCTCTGGCTTATTTATGGAGTATTTGCGGTACTACTTCAACACAGTATTGGGACTACATAAATATGGCTTTTAAAAGAGTACAGAAAAATAACCAAGATTGAGAAATTTACAAGTCACTTTAGGTAGCGGATTATTTATTCCTCATAATTTATACAATGCATCGCCAAATTGCGGTAGGATTTTCTGACGGTTGTACACATTGAATTGCTTCCTACATACAACATTTGAAAACTTCTAGCCAATAGAGATACCACTTGAGTCTTCGATGAGTTAAAACTTGTTGAACATCTTCGCCTTACAATCGTGTTTATTCATAACTGTAATTAAGTGGGGACCCATCTTTTATTCAAAATTTTGCTCCGCATCATTTACCTTGCCATAAAAAATCGGCTCTCGCTTTTTCCTTCCAATGGTTTAGAAATTTTGAATAATCTGAAATAATCTTTCCACAAAAAATATTTACGCATATGAACTGGTCAGATAATTTGATAATGGTAACTGCGCGTCCTTCGTTTTGTCATAAAAATTCTCTCCCCAGATATTTGGGACTGCTGTCCACACCTTTCCTTGTACTCTGGAATTCCTCACTGATTGAACAGTGGCTGCTTATAAGTTATAGACGTTCACTCTCTATTGCATACGTTGTCAGAGACACTTGCAAAGTGCTGATGTAAATTTGAAATCAGCTGCAACCCTTTCCAATGAATCACTTCTGTAGCTAATTTTAATGGAAGAAAGTAGGCATGAGGCCACTTGTAAGTTACCTTCAAATAGATACGCGATGTTTACTCTGAATCTGAATTTCACTTGAGTCTAATGTGGTTGCGGGACTGAACCTCATAGGCAAAAGGGTAGAGGTTCGATGACCGAGTCATCTCCGAAGACAGTACGGGCTGCAAGGGTCTGGGAGCACCCTTGTTATACGCTTCGAATTGTGGTTGACATGAAAGACTCGCGTAGTTAAACATTTAAGTGAAACCACTGCTACTCCATTGCAGCGGCGTGAAGCGTCGGTGCGAGGCCCTGGGCGACAAGATGGAGCGGAAGCGCAGACTACGCCACCATCAACTGTCTGCCATGGATGTTGGGAGAGGAGAAGGCAAGCTACATAAGAAAGGCAACAAAAAACACCACAGCTAGGCTCCTCCGACGGCTTCTCTGTATGTGTTTGTGTACAGAATACGCCTACCTACTATAATCCCCCTCCCTGTAAGTAATCAGTAAATGTACACTCCTTTCGTGGTCAGTTAGGGGGTCTATACAGGAACCGTAATCGAGTTCTGATGCAGCGTTTTATTTTATTATGCTGATACTAGCCTGATCGGTAAATATTCAGTTACTCAAAAGCTTTCCCGTTGCGTACTGTAACGCAATTAGGTTACTAAGCTTCAACAAGTAGCAACGATAGTCGTTTGCTAGAAACCGAGATTGCGTTTGTGTGGTTATTTTTACACCACTTTTCGAGTCTTACAATTTGGATCACCATACCAAAAACTGAAATCGTGGAACTTCTTGGCGCAGTCCTTCTAATGCGTTCCGGATGAGTTGAAAGACGAACATGTAGCCTAAACTATCATGAGTTGTTCAAAATCATGCAACCTAGATGTCCAAAACCGGCTAGTAATCTATGCAGCTTTGAACACATATTTTACGAAGGTATTCTTGCGTATGGGTAGTTTTCCGAAAGCATTTAATGAAATAATTGAAATAAAAATAAGAAACTCAGGCTTCGTTCGAAGAAATATCTTTGCTGTAAAATTGGTAGAGGAACGGGCGGTTTCAATCACAAAGGTGCCTTTTAAAAATAAAGCTAATGTATGTGTGCATGGGACCGTATTCGTGGGTGCGTGCATACATTTCTGTCTCAATGCGGAAGGAAGGCCTTGGCGTTGAACTCGGGATAGTGGGCGTCCAGTTTAGCGAGGCATTTTCTCAGGTTGGTCATATTGGAAGTGGTGATGGTGACTGGGCACACCCTAACGCCCTTGTGGAAAATCGGTGGGAAGCCCTTCCCTAGTGTGATCAGTTCAATGGAGCATTGACAACCGCGGGCTATTGCATCAGCCGTGCTCTCATCGAAGGGTCTGCGGTGTTCGTCCGTATCTCTTATGTAGAAGGTGTACTCCAATCGAGATTGTGGAAGACCTAGCGCTCGCTTCGGTACATCTCTCGAAACTGCTCGCCTCGGAGTGTTCATCGGTGTTGGGTGTCTTGAATGAGGACCTGCTGAACTGGATCGCCTGCAATTTGTAGGGCTGGTTAGTCTATCATGTTCTCTATGATGCGTTCTGTTTTGTGACATCTTTGTTTCACGGTTTCTGGCTGAAGAGTTACTGGTCACATGGGATAGGGGTTTCCGAAGTGCCCTCTCCGGAGGTGGAGGTCTTACTGCGTTTGTGCACCTAGTTGACTGACTCCTCTCTGGCCTTGGTGACACGGAGTTGGTTCGTGGCGGACTGCGTGACCTCGCTTTGACCGGAGACGCCTGTGACGAGCGCTGGATGGGTTTGTGGCGTGGCACCCCGGTCAGACCTGGCTGATTTTGAACCTGAACTGCCTGCGAGGTTTTAACCACCTCGGGCAGGCAATTGTGCACTTTTGGTGTGGTCTTTGCCTTTTCCTGATCACCAAAGCGTGTCACTGTTATAACGGGTATTGGATGCGGCTGATCGACAGTGATCGTTGACACGGAATCTACTGGCATAGTGCTGGCGTCCCTCTCGGACTGGGGCTCCTCTTGATGGCGACTTACCTGCTCCTTCACTGGAGGCAGAGGTTTGCGAGTTAGGCTCTCAAGAGATAGTCGATTCGAGTTGCTCATCCTGTGCTTACAAGAATGCCTACCCCTGTCATCGGCATAGCCAATTTTTCGACGTGGATCACCCACATGCTCACACCGAATCAGAGGGTTGCCCTGTACAGCAGCGTCTTCAAATTGCCTGTGATGTTGGAACCTGGATGCGAGCGCCGAATTCCCCATTAACAAGCGCAAGTCGTGTGCGTTGAACGGTTTTGTAACAAGCACGACACCATGCCGTTTCAAATTGTCCGACGTCCCACCTGAATCCTGAGGCAAAATTATCGATCGACATTTTTGAAAAGAACATACTCTTGCTCTTGCAGCCTGATAGGGCATCGCCATCCTCGACCACTTTTTCATGTTCAAACTAATTTCGTCAATCGGAATCATTATAAGTTGCAAAAGAGGTTGTAACTCACTCAAACTTTTGTTAGGGCACTTAAAGTCGTATCACCTCCTTATAATTACAAAGACCACATCCAAGTTAAACGGTTTAAATACGTGGTAAAATCTATTGACGCATGAGTAATGCTTCTCCTCTGGGGTAAGCATTAGCATCGAGTAAAATTGTTTCATTTTCGGTAAAAAAGAACAGGAAGAAACCATCTTTTCCAGCCTAAAACACATTTGAATAACTTACGTTTTGAAGCGGCTTAAATTAAGTTGAATTTTGGTATGGGTTTGCGAGTATCGAAGTGAACTTGGTTCGACTTTATTTGTTCATTCCCACTTAATTCAAACCTTTTCCTCAAAGGCGTGATCTTGTGCTGTCAAACACTTCACAGGAAATGTCTTTTTTTTGTTTGATTTTAATAAAGATACGTCACCATGATTCACAGGGTGCCAAGATAGCTTGCATCTGAAACTATCACTTGGGTAGTGAATGACGGTAGGTCGGTCTGGAGCTCCACCGCATCTCATGAAAGCGCATCGAGTACTCATGGACAAAAAGCTGCCATCACATTGCACTAGACTCCTCAGGTAAATTAAACAAGAGAAAGGCGATAAGCATAGGTCTCACTTCCACTGTGAAGAGTTGACTGCATTTCGTGGGTAGGTTCAACATGCACAGTTAAAACACAAAGACGACTCGAATGCACTTGAAAAGGTTTATCCGTTACTTCCAAGTTAAGTATAGGTTAAAGGGACCATAAATCACCAACGAATCGGCATTTCCCGAATGAGCTGAAACCTGTAAACCAATATTTGAAAAACAATGCTTGTAAGCGGTTGCAGTTTAAAAGAAAGATTTGCGTTTAAACCTTTACTTCATGAGTCAGTTGGATCTGCAGAGTCCTGAGACTCCTCTGAACATAAACAAAGTCACCACTCGGGTTGAATACATATTATCGATGCGGAGAAGGGGCTGGGGGCTACTGGCATGGTTTAAGGGCCAAGGCACAATGGTGAAGACTCAAAATGGCCCTTTAACAAATTAGAGAATTAAACGAACAATTCAAGGATTGCACATATGAAATTAATGCCCTACCCACCGTGTCCGTCGCTAGCTTGTTGCAACGGATAACAGACGTTCAAAATCAACTATCAGGTACTAGTCTTGGCATTTTAAATCCCAGACATTTGCAAACCTGCGTGTTGCGTAAGGAACATAGCCTAATGGTTGGTCTATAAAACCGGGAAGTACAAAAATGCCTAAAATTACGCATAACAAAAACCTCAGCAAAATATTGGACCTACCGAACACTTTATATATTCTTAGCGAAAAAAAGCGATTTTAAACGTGCAGACATCAAAAAAGCATGCAAAAGAACCGCAACAAGCCAAGGTTTCTAGTTTTAAACCAAAACATTCTAATATCATGTTTAAGTAGATTTCCTAACAACATTGCTGATTCAATAAATGATTAGTACTAGGACTCCAAATTTGCTATGGACTGTTTCAAGTTATTCGTGTAATATGCTAGTTGTTTGTTTAGCTCTCTCAGTGTTTTGTATACAGGCCAGTAAAAGGCGGCTTGGTATGCAGGTCATGCGAGTAGCCCCGATCCCTTCTGTATGTAGACAATACATACTCCACTCGAGTAGTCTGCCTTAAATCGTCCCAAGGGAAGCCTGAAGGCGCTACATTTCATAGCCAAATAATTGTCTATAACAAAGTGCCATAACTCGGTATTTTACTTAACTCTGTAGTTACCTACATGAGAAGTCCAGCCACTGCGGATTGTGTTCCCACTCCTCGCTGTAGCATTCAGAATACACCAGTAGCTTCCCAATCCTTCTGCACCTTATTAATATGTGGTCATTCACTCCACTGTCTTGCTATGACTCTACCGTAGACCCGAAACATTACATTGGTGGTGATGGTGAGCAAACTCAACACAACTCGCCTGTCTTTAAGGCCTCAATACTAAACCCTGGCGTCCCGGAAAAGGGCATCCACCTTAAATGGATGAATCTACAAAAAGCTTGACTTTTGACAGATGGGTAAAAATGACGTCTACCCTGGGTCATTACGTAAATTACCTGTTCTGCAAGAATACTATTAACAAATGAAGCGTCATTACCAAGCTGAAACCATGTGGGAAGGCACATTACGTAGCGATAAGGAGGACTAAACTCAGCGTGTCGGTAGAGGGAGCTAACTTAAATCTTATCTTTTACCAAGTGGTTCTGCTTTGGGGTTAATGGTACCACGAATAGCGACTAGCATATATAGGGCTTTTGCTGTAGATCATGGTCCCATCTTAAACTACGTGACAAATAGAAGCTGTCTCAGTGCCTAAAGTGTTTTTTATATCATAAGAAATCTTAGTGGGAGGAGGGAAAATGTATTACTAACGTAGAGAGGAGCTGAGGCTACTGGCATAGAGGGGTGACTGTGGCGTCTAGGGAGAGTACAGTCTACGAAGCCTTTAGTGGTAGCGTAACCAGCCGCAAAGTTAAATAATAAGCCAGAGCACTTTACTGTGTTATGACTTGAGGGGAGACTGGGGTTCTACAAAATACTAACAAATTACTTACATAGCTACAATTTTTTTTAGCAACCCTATTGGAACAGGAATTTCCTACAATAGTATGAGGTGGTAAATTTAACTTCTGCTTTCCATACCAAATTTAGAATCGTGTGATTTGTCAGTTAAGTCTAAGTTGAGCGTATGACCGATTTGGTTTTGAAGGTCAGTTGTTCTTTTAGCGAACTTTTGCTAAAAGCGCAATGTATCGATGAGGTCGGTCACGACTTCACATGTGCTTGTACTGCTTTCGTTCGAGTGATTTAATGATCTCATGCATGTCTTTCCTCTAAGTTATGATCTCTCCAAGTAATTTTATGGCTGGTTGTCCATAATTTGTATACTGTGGTGATACCAATTGTCATTCATTGTGCCTTTTGTCGATTTAAGTCAGGTAGGATTTGTCGTAGTCTGTCTCGTGTTTTTCTGTAGAAAATGCCAATCAAACTTCGGGGACGCACGAAGTACAAACCTTCTGAGGACTCAGGTCAAGGGGAAGGCAATAATCACCCAGACTGTGTAAAACCTCAGAAGTCAAAGACTCTACTCTGGCGACTCTTTTCATATTCTCGCCGTTCAGTAGATAACACCTCACCTGCTAGTCAACCAGGCGATATCCCCTCTTGCGTCTATGAAAGTGGTGTAAGTATTCATTTCCATTCATCGTTGGATAAATTGCGCATTGTTTCTGATATGTACGTAAGTATTCCCACCCTTAATTACCTTCAAGATCTCATCTACATGTCATCTGGATGCATGGCGGTTCTGACTTTCTAGTGAAATAAGTTTTTTTCACCTTTGGGCTTAAGAGTAGCGGACTCGCTGTCGTTTTCCAGTTCATCGACTAATGGCTTAGCAAAGATTTGTAAAATTAGGTGTCCGATTAATTGACTCTCTACTCCAGTAAAGTGAATTTTAAATGGAATATAATCTTGTTAACTGCTTTAACAGTTAGCAAAAACAATTCAACTATGGGTTTACTTTTTTCTACTTGCTAACCGCATGCAATGAATTTGTAAGAAAATATTTTAATTTCCGCTAAAGGGACTGCGGCGGTGAGCGAGTGCTTATATTTTATGCTTTTGACGTCCCCCGCATGTTACTTTCCCAATATCTATGATACGTACTCTTTATGTTTCTGTGTTAGACCAGCCTTCCCCGTATTTTTTCGCCAGTTAAGCTCTAAGTTCAGCATCGACAGATATGCATGTCTCACTTGCACAGATGAGAAATATTCAATCGTCTACTCCAAGAGGATGTTCAGTCTGCACTGGGTGTTCATCTGTTGCCCATTTTTATGCTTCTCTTGGTTGGAAATACAGACTTATTGCTGTCACATTAAATCCTACTCTGATGTTGAAGTCCCCAGATTTGCGTTTGCCTCTGATTCACAAAGTTTGCAGGAGCCACTTTTGATGTTGTTCATTTGATATTAGGCTCTCATTTCCGTCCCTTTATCCGTCCATCTGCTGAGTCCTATTCACACCGTCAATTTTTTTTGTAACTGTTGCTTTCTGCTTTTTTCCTAATCAAATCAATTTTCACCGTCATTGGTGTGATTACATCAGCAAACAAAGTACATTTTTCTCTTCGTTTTTGGTTTTGTACGAAAGTTTATTTCAAGCTGAATTTCAAATCTGTTAGCTCCGAAAGGTCTTGCCACCGAAGTGATATTTGGCTACTATTGGAATATTCACTAGGCTTATGTAGGTCTGGTTTTATTTTTCATGAATCCCACTTGGTCGCATCCCTTTTTACGTTACTGCCATGACTAATTGTTCGCCTTCATGGCTTCGTAAAATATTGTAATCCCACGGTTTCACCTAAGAAGTACCAACATTTATTTGATTCTTTCCCTTGCTTTTTGCTGCTCTCTGGACATCTTTGATCCCCGTCTCGTGATTATTCGCTTCCCAAAATTCCGCTTTACATTGACATTCTAAATCATAATTAGCCACTGTCTCCCCATTAGAGAAAATGCCAAATCTGATGTCGTCGGAAAATGGGTGGGAGGAGAGGGGTAGATGCTCTCGTGCTTCCTTATTTCCGTGCATAATTTAGTTTATTTTCTAAACATGATTTACCGCTTTTGTTAAGTGACTGCGTACTCTGCCAAAGCGCCTACGAATCTCACATGGATTGAGCCTTAGTCCCGATATTACCAAATCTCAGAATCACTTCTGCTTTGGGAGTGATATGCTGTATCGCAGAGGTCACTAGTGCTGTCCCTCGAATTCTACTACATGGTTCGAGTTTTGATGTCATAACTTCAATCTCACTCTCTTAAAAATGTCTGTGTTTATAAACACACTTCACAACTGTTTGTACAGGTGTGTGTACTGCATCGTCGTTACCGTATGTGCAGTGGAATGTTAGAGTGCATGTATTTTTACGAGAGAAATCTCCTTATCTTCTCACCTAGGTTAAGCGTTCAACCGTTCGTATGATTCGACTTTTTCTGTACCACTGGTGAATGCAGGAGCCAGCAGTTTTGAAAGCTGTCGAGTTTTGTTTACGTTAAACTGTTAAATTCTTATTAAGCCAGATCTCTATTGAACTTGACTAATCCAATTGGCCAGGATGACAGCTGTGTTGTCCGGAGAAAAACTTGCCCAATACGCTGAAACTCAAGTGCTATACAGAATAAAGACCTCTCGAGGGACCTAATTTTTATGAAGTCGAGAATTCATCCATCACTGAGCCTTCAGAAAAATCCGTTATCGGTCATCATTGACTATCCCTCAAGCCTTGTGAAAGGTATTTCCTGTCGACGGTTTTGCTATGGCCATCAGCAAAACAGTTGAACTTTTTATCCCTTTTCATTGGTCCAATTTTGCCGGTTCTTCATATCCTTATTAATTTTTTTTCTATGAAGAAGATACCAAACCACTGTTATGATATATTAATGATTCATCGGGAAAGAAGCATCTTGAGTACAGGTTCTTAGGCGAGATACCCTGCATTTTTCCTCATGGAAAGAACTTCACTTGATGGTAGAGACATGCGTGGGTTTTTTACGTGCGAACAAAGCCCATCCATTGTATTGCACGCATCGTTCTATGGCCCCTCCTTTATCGCGTGACAGATGTGTGGCAGAGGAATTCGACCTTGAAGCGGACTAACCTGGTGATGACGCGCTCTTCACACTTTTCCCAACCTTAGCCCATCTGTCCCCTCTCCCTTCATTTGCGTGGCGCTCTCGCACGTGCATATACACATGCACAATCGTCCACATCGTTTATGTCCGAAATTCATACATCTCTACCTACGCACCCACATACACACCAAACATGGCGTGCTGTGTCGTGTCGTCTTTCCATCAAACTCTGAACCGTGTGCATATCTTTGGAGTCCAAATACTACGTCCCGATTAACCCGTCAGAGTTCTATAGCGCACAAACTGACCTCTCCAAAAGATTGATTTTTTTCCGTATTTCTGTCAGTTACTTATTCACAAACGCTGTTAATGGACTATTTATTCAGGATTCTTATGCTTGCTGGGTTTATTAGTCAAATATGAAGTAGCTTCGTGGAGAAAAAGGACATTGGTTTCTCGAGAGACTACAGTAAGTCATCCTTTTTGTGGACGCAAAACTAAGTACAAATAGACAGTTTCTCCTACTTTTTGGCGAAAATTTTGCCGTCACTCAACAATGGACGAATTGTTTCATTTAGTTCTCCAAGACACTGGTAGTTAACGTTAAACTTTATGGTGCTGTTTAGCGACTTTCATCCATTACTATAAATCTATTGCGTTCGCCTCAGAGCTTTATAAGCTGCAATTCTTCCAATTTCAGGCAACTTATAACTCCGTGATCTGATTATTTGCATTTAAAATGATATATTTGGTGCTTTTTTTAAGTACTTACTCAGATTTAATCCATTTTGAATGATCTTGCTTCAGCTGCGATGACATTTAGCTAGACCTGCGTGATATCAATGAATTATTAACACGGTCATAAAAGTGGCCGGTAATACTGCCCTTAGAGCTCAAATTCCATTTTTCTTATATGTAAAAGACTGAAGGAGATTCTAAGTTCCCTACCTCGTTTGGAAATCGTTATTTTTTCTATTCCTCAGTCCAGTTAATGAAAAGCGACGCCTCAAGAGCTGACTGTTTTTAGACTAAATACATGACAAGGTGGGTGGATGATGGCGTAAAAAAACCTCTATCCACTCATTCGACCGACCGACGTCACATGACAAACCTCTGTCTGGATGGTAGCTGAATTTATACCATCTGATCCAAAGGCTCCTTTGCGCAGACAATTCTATCACTCATCATGCTTCTCTACCTAGTACGCTGAGGCTATGCATTTTCGTCTATCATTCGTGGCCATATTTTCTACAAATCGTACCCCGAAGGTTGATGCAACAGGACAATCAATGTATCCTTTTTACAACTGCCGTTTTTGCCCAACCTAATGGATTTTGCTCGTTTTTAAATAGTTAGGGCTTATTTCGCCAACAAAACTATCTTAAGTTTGTTTGTTGTTATGTCCGGACTTCCGTCTTGTGATTAGGATTTGTGGGGCATTCGAGTCAAACAAAGTGGGGGGCTTTCTTGGCCATTCTTCTTTCAGTAAAAAAAGTCATAGAATATTTTCTGCCTCTGCCTAGTGATTAGCACAAGTTCCTAAGATTGAGTGGCTACGATTATTTCGACAAATTTATCCCCTCTTCAACGAGTGAAGTGATGCGCGCACAGTGTGAGCGCAATAGCCATTCTGCGTCGGCTCCGCGATTGCGCTGCTCTTTTTTGACGCGAATGATGGGTTCGGTCGTGCAGTGAAACTGTCGTTTTGCTTTTTATTTGATGAATGAAATCCATTTGTTTTCCTTCCGCCCCCTCCCTTCCCCACCCCGCAGCCACATGGCATGTGGGCCTTGTGGGTGTGAGGTGTTTTTGCTGTCGGGGCGAGGCAGCAGACTAGGCGAAACTGTACCGAAATGTAGCGAAAAAACCAGCCGTGTATTCGCTATTCCGTCCACTTCTGGATGGTGCGTTTCTGTGTTAATCAATTCTACCCTTTCTTATCCCAAAGTACCCAACTTTCTCTATTCCTCCAACTTTTCAAGTATGCCCAGGCTTGTCCTTGCTCCCTATTATTTTACTTGCCGATGTTTGAACCAATAAATGGCCCTATTACTTTTAACGAAAAGCAAACCATTTTAATGATTTTAAAAATGAGGAGGGTTTACTATCTACCATTTTATTCCCGAAACGTCGCTAAAAGTTGTATATGATAAGCACAATTACCTACCCATGAAGTGATTAGCTGGCTTTCTAGGATTCACGCAGAGCGAATAAGAATGTTTTCTCATATAACGGCACATTCCTTCATTTTCACGAGACAGAAAAATAGGGGAAGTTCTTCTTGTAACAGCAATTAGTCTGTAGCTTCTCAGGTTTTTTCCACACATTTGTAAGTTTAAGTATTTTTGTCGAAAGCGTTTAATAAAATTGTCAAGTATTTACTCAACTTGTTTTTAGCTCTGAACACTTTACGTAACAAGCAAGGAGGTTATTTTGGAGCTACCCCATTCCAAACAAACTACCTTTAGGGTATGAAGGTTTAAGAAAAGGTGAAATGATACATGCTGTTGAAATATCTTTAGATTTAAACAAACTGTCGATTCGCACCACCTTGTCAAATGGACATGGAATTAGTACATTTCTTGATGCGAGTTGTCATATCTTCGTGACAGTTCATCCAGAAAGCTACCGACTACATGGCAAACATTAGACGTTAAGCTCAAAAAAGCTAAAGAGATCCGAATGCTTCATCCGATGGATAACATCTTCAAGTAATTTTTGTTAGTGATTATAATATGAATATGGTGCTAATAAAATTATATGCCTTTGCTAAATAATTGTTTACAACTGTAAGAAAATATCCCTTTCTTACACCAGTGCACGGGTGTTTTGGAGGCCCAGCGACCGTGTTATGTGGGAGGGCTAAAAGTTGCATGAACAAGTGAATGCCAGATGAGGATGTACACCGACAGGTATTGTAGACGACCCTTCCCCTCCAAAAACTGCGATCTCGGCACTTGCACTTTACCAACTACTACCATTACTATCATCATCTGCGATCTTGCTGACCTTTAATCAGTGCACGAAAATATCATCCGGTTTTGTGCGTTGTGTTTCTTTAGACCGAACCAACCGTGAAATAGAGTTTTTTTCTGCTATTGTGGACACCTTCCTTCTCAATAGTCACACAGACGATGATATGGATTGAGTTAAATAATTTAAGTTGTAGTGTTGGTGGTGGGGCATTGTGTTTATGCCTACCTCTGAAAACAAAGGGGAGTATGTGGGGGGGGGGGAGAAAGAGCTAATTTATCTGCCACTTACTAAAAACAGTAGCTCAGACGCGGCATCTGAAAGCCACACTCAGACTCTCATCGGTAAAGCTGTTTGCTTCAGAATTGAGATTTTCGTTGGTCACCTCAAATGTGGAATTTCTTGGCCATTGTAGAGCCTTGTAACCTACCTACTTTCATTGTTGTTTTTTAGACAAATTTGCCCCTAAACACGGTCTAATGCTATATCCCTGTAGGAAAATATGCAAGTCATGATTTTTCAATAATATCTGATGCTACAACGCAATTACTTTTATGACCCATCACCTTTCGTGTAAAGCAGTTGGGCTATTTGCAACGGAATGCTTCAATCATTCCAGTTTCTCTGGGCATTTGAAGTTCCGACTTCAGTGCTATTGAAGAATTACGATTACTGCCCTATTTTATGACCATATGAGTCTATGTAAATTTCAGCCCCTATTAATAAATGCCGCTCCAGTTTTATTTGCAAATAAAGTAGTGATTCTTGTATCAGAACTCTCGGTACAACTGTTTTTCTTTAGCTTGCACAGAACGGTGCTCGATGGGCATTCTCCTTCAGTGGCATTGAATGCTGTCCCTGCCCAGCAACAAACCGTTTCACTTGTACAACTGAACCAAAGCAGTATCACGTTCTTGCTACTTTTTCTCCCTTTACCTTAGTGATGAGTATTTTTTCGTCCAGTAGGTTATCCCTCTTGTTGGATGTCAGCTGTGCAAAATACTCGGTAGTACTGACTGACTATAATTAACAATATAATCTCCGATGGACGGTTTCTGCATCTCAAGCAGCTTTGATAAAACTTAATGACTTATTGGTATTTTCGGTTTTACCAATTATTTCAAACGGTATTCGCTTGTTTAGATAAAGTTGTCAGACCTAACGCATGACATCCTAATGACTTGATAAGGGCCAAGTCCGTTTTTCTATTGGGTGTTCTTCCAACATATTTCAAATTCTTTCATAATTTATGGGGCTGCATTTCCGATACAGCACCTAATAACTATTCCATCTACTAACCGATTAATTGTCGTGGGGGCAATTTGGAGATTTACTCCATTTTCCACCTACCTATCTAAAATCCGTTGAGTTTACTAAAGAACCATTATTTTTGACAGACCCCTGTGTATTTAAAGGCTTCCGCCTGATAAGTCTGGCCTCCAGAAAGCCAGCAGTTCTGCAAAGTGCTAATAATCCTCATCGCACGCAATATTTACACTGCCTTCCCTCCACGTTCTCTAGACATTTGTTTATACGATTCATATCAGGCCATCTGCAACTAGCTATTCCGGATACAGTTTGTCTTCTACAACTATAAATGGTTCCCACCACGGAATGAATGCAAATTAGTAGTTTCTATGTGCTTGTTTTTGATATCGCAGAATTTGATTCTTATCCGTGAACGTTTTATTATCCCGCGATGAGGCCATTGTGGAGATTTTCATACTGTTATGCCACAATCGCCCTAATATACCATGAAATACTGGTTCACTATTCGAACATCTATCGCGTTAGGGTATCCACTCACCTTTTAAATTGGACGTTTTCGTGTACGAGGTAAACTCCTTATTTCCCTTTGTGCTTCTGCTAATATGGTGAGTGAATTTTAATTTTCAATAGACCTACAGACGATGTATAATTAAGGGACCCATTCAGAACCGTGGTTGTAAAGATCAGCCCATTTCCGAAGTAACTACGGCCTGTTCGCCAAATGATACGGAGACGAGAAGCGGGGTTGATTAATTAATGGATCTGCCAAATGCTGTGCTAAAGTTCATGCAAAGATGGGAGTGGACCTACGGCCGTGATCATTGTCCTGGGTGTTTGTTAACTCTGTGCAGCTGGTGTTAAGGTATAGACAGGGGTTTGCACCTATCTCGATATCACCACACTGACTCACCCGGTTTACCTCTGCACCTGTGTCAAGACCACAACCACGGCCATTCGGAACTGTCTGCTGTCTGTTTTCAACATTAAGGTTAACAATGCTAGTTTTTTCTATTGAAAAATGAAGTGGTTTCGTCCTAGCACTTATAGAACGCTCATCATCGGGGCCTGTCTCAGGAGGAAACCCCTCGGCAGAGCCCAAACGTAATTACCCTTGTTTTAACCTTAAACGCTTTTTGGGATGCAAGTTGAAGCAGTCAGTTATGACAGCCTGGTAAAGAATGTGAAGTCGGGCTCAGGTAAGAAAATCAAGCCTCGCGTATATGTGACACTGGCAGCGAAAATATCAAACAACTTCGAGACATTAATATTTATTGAAGCATAGACACGAGAATGTCTTTTGCTAGTCATCGCCACTAGTAAAGCGTGGCCTGCCTATTTTACGTCAGTTTTCATAAACCCAACCAACAAGTGTCTTGCACGGGGATTTTAACTTCTTTAACCATTCCCACTTATTCCCTATAATAGGCAGGCTTTTAGCATTCAAATCACCCCTTTTCATTCACCCATTACAGGATCAGTCCTGCTTATGCAAAAAAGTGCCAAGCATTTAGATCAAGTACTTTACTCGAAAACTTGCTACACTCTAGTGATCGGGGAAACAAACAACGAGCCAAATTCATGCCTGAGCAAATGCACGTAATTGCATATTCTATTGGTAACAATCGACGCCGTCAATAACTTCCGGTAGACCATTTTGAATCAAGCTAGTCATTTCTTTTTTCATGTTCGGTTGAGCTATCGAATCCTCGCTTCTCAAATAAATTTTTAGAATTTTGGAGCTTATTTGGTTTTATTTTGGATATCACTAAATGTGGATTTTGACCCTCTGTTGAGACAGACGACATGATTTATGAAATGCTTCCCAAGCCAGTATGAGTTCATATGGCACTTCCTAGCCCAAACATAAATCATTAGCTATTTAATATTACTTCAAGCAAATGCTAGAAAAGGTGATTTTCGTTCTCTGCAGCTACTGGTTTCTGCTTATCAACCAATACAAAGCTGTGTACTACCTCATTTTTTCTCCTTTGCACGTTTCTTCAATGGGCTTATCTTCCGGAAGCCTGGTTACAAATGCCTGTAATTGCCATGTATACTGACACGCTGGATTGTTTTATGATACTCTCTGCTTTGGGCGGTATTTTGGGCGTTGCAGCAACTCCCTTTAAGTAAAACTCCTTTTGTCTAAGTTTACAGTAAATGCGTAAAAGGAAGGGGTGCTTTAGAACCCTTTTTGTCGTTAAAATGCGTCCTCCATCTCTAAAAGAGGCTTTTTTTGCCTTTGAAAAATGTGTATTGTCCTCAACTGATTCCGGTCTATTTACTGTAAGCTGCATCACTTTGTTCGACAGGTATTTTTAGTCGAAAGTTGCTAGCATTCTTATATTCCATTGTGCAGCCTTTACTACCGCATTGTCAAATTTGACTTGAAGTCCCACTTCAATGACAAGCGTTTTCAAAAGTGAATTGACAAAAAGAATTCCTTATTCATAACTAACAGACATCAGGCAAGTCATACAACCCATTTGATAAGTTTCTTCCCTTTTATTGTTTATAATTACCCTCATCCATTTTAAATTTCTTCATTAAACTCCCATTATTCTCTTTGGCCGTTGTCTCTGTTCCTGAGAGTTGTTGTTGTAAGGCGGTAGTTTGACAGCTTCTTTAAATCCTTAACAAAACACCTTGGGGACCTGAATTTCGCCCTGGAAATTTCAACTTCTCGTTCTTTTATTGACCTCAATGCTGCGCTGGCCTTCAAGGCGGGACATGCCTTTTGCCCCCTATTGCCAGGACATACCTGTGCTTTCCTCCGCCCATTTATGTCTACTCTTGGTCTAGTGTTGGTCACCAAATATATTGGGCTCTTTTTATCCGCCCCTCGGTCTCTTCCCCCCCCCCCTCCTCTGAAGCATATTTGTTCCTTTTGTTGTAAGTTTCTTCAGGCATTATGGTTTTCCTTGAGGAAATTGTTCATTTGTATTGGTGCTGATGTGTACCACTTCCTACACTGATTTTATGAATTTCATTATCGCATTTGTTTCCAGGATCACATGTGTAACGTCCCAATTTTCTTGCCTGAACCTGAAGTCGCAAGTATGTGACCTAAGACCAATGAATGCACCAAGTCGTATCAGAAACACAATGGTTGTGGTTTAAAGACTGGAATAAATGAAAATTTTTTTAGTCTAAGGTTAGATGCATTTTTAGAGTTCCTTTTGTCATATGTGAGAGTAACGAAATATTTAGGCTGTGGCGGAAGACGTTCTTCTGGGGCTGACTTTGGTGGGAAAAGTGGTAGCGTTCTTAGTCATTAAATCCAACTCATTAACGAATTGATCCCACTTAATAGCAATAAGTGAAAGTTTTTGTCGGTAGAGATCTTTGGCAAAACATACGTAAGGATAGTTTTACCCGAAAGTTGGAATCAAGCAGGGTTAGTTGAGCATTGAACTGCCTGTCCTCCGGCTCAACAAACTTAAATATTCCGAAAGGTCATTTTGTGTGACCTCCTTAGCATTCGCCATGAATTTTGTTTCGCACAAAAATTATAGAAGTAACCAGAAACTTTTGTCTCATTGCGGGTGAAATTGGAGCCTCTAGGAATCGCATTTCGAAGACGCTGTTTATCCACAAACAATGCTTAAAATCATTCAATGATTATTTTTACTCGCAAGTAATTGTGGGATATCCGTAGGTATTATTAATATGAAATTACGAAAATCCAAAGTAGCGCTTTGATGTTTCTGAACAGCCACGAAACTAGCATGACTTCGTTTGCAGTTAGTGAACTTTTGTCTCACTTCCATGGGAAATTCCGCTCTAAGTTCTTTGGTTTTTTGCAGTTCTTATCCAAAGCAAAGCACTAGCCCTTGTTTGGACTTTTTCAAGTGTCGTATCCATTTACGCACACTGTCCGGCTAATTAGCTAAAAACGTGGCGTTTCATTTCTCGGCATCAAAAGTGCCTGATTAGTAGAATCTGCCTTCTCCGTGTGGGGAGGGTTTAGCTGTTTGACCAGCCCACCCCTCCTCTGGCCACTTAGTCATAAAGACGATGTACCTGCCTCTATTTTCTTCTAAAGTCTACCACATATGCCTTCATCAAATCTCCCACGTACAACGGAAAAGTACTGCAAGAATTAGCCCAGAATTCACCTGACTGTCTTGCTGGGTTTTTATAATTCCGATTTCGAAGGTACTCTACTTACACGTTGAAGCGACCGATGAACAAGTACGGGCCCTTAATTACTAGAGGCGTACTCTTAGTTGACAAGAGCTGTGGGCATATGCGTTTATGCGTTGAACACGCTTATTTTCCTGTTCGTCATCTGTCGCTGATTGGTAGAGGTAGGGGGGGGGGGAGGTGGATAGGGGAAGTTAGAGAACATCGCTTTACCCCACTCGGCCCCATCCCTTCCGGTAGCTGTGCTGCTCTTTCCTCCCCCTCTCCCCGTCCGTAAATCAATTCAACGCCCACACGTCTTTTTGCGCTTTTATGCACCTGCAAATGCTATCCACATAGGCGCCTAATTGCGCTCATTTGCAACTGTTTTGTCCATCCCTCCGCCCACCGCTACACTTTGGCTCCTCCAACCATTTGGTGGCTAAAGTGCTCGTACCTTCCTCTAATTGTACACGCTTCTTTTGAGACGGTAGACTTCAGGGTTCCGATGACTGAACGAAACCAACTATAATGTCTTAAACCAATACTGCGCTTGTATTTCGTTCCTCCTTCAATGTATGATATTGTGGTGGCCCTATGGATTAGGAATAACTTGCGGACAACGTGTGAAGTGATAGATACCTTGTGCTACCAGATGTAATTTTCAGTTCAAACCGCGATCTTCCTAGCCTATTCTTCTCGTAATCTGAAGTGTCCAGAGCAGTGAGTCAGCTAGCGTGCTCGCCTGTCTGCTTGTCGGTATGCGTGATTTCGTGTGTGGTAATTTTTGCGTGTGTAGGCATAGTTACCATCCCCCTATTCCCTCGTCGTCTCGACTCAACCCGGCGTATGATTTTACTTGAGTGCACCTTCGGATTAGCCAACGTTACTCGACATATTCAGAACTTTGTTGAATTATCGAGACGCTTCGCTTATTAGGCCTTGAGTGATGGGCACAGGTGTCTACAAGTGGTTGTTGTTAGTGTTACAGGAAAATCATGGTCACAGACATCAGATTTTGAACACTGTAACATGGTGGGATGATTTTTCGCTTAGGATCTTGTGTATTTAAATATATGTAGGTTATTGCACTATCAGCAAGTTTGTACAGTATGTCATTCTGGCGAGGTAGTTTGGGATGATTTATGCACCCACATCTTGGTTAAGAGAAGTGTGTGTATTTACGTTAGGGCAATAGATATCGTCCATCTACTCCGACGTTACTTCTCTCCCTCCCCACGACAAGAAAGGCTGACGGAGTGCAAAGCTGACACGGGTCAAATTTTTTTTTTGAGAGGGAGGCGGGGAAAAGATGCGAACTACCAATCTCAGTGCTGGCCGTAGATTCCCTTCGTCATGCCCTAGCCACCTTGCAGGCATGCAGGCAGTGGTAGCAGTAGCGGTCGTCATCACAACTTGTGGCTGACTAATCAGCCGCCCCCTCCCTTTCCACATCCTCTTCCCTTGTTTTTCCCCTTTGTGCATCAAAAGAAGGTGCTCAGCTTGCGGGTCTACTGTTCCGTGCTTTCCACACGGGGAGCGCTGTCGTGTGAATGAAATTAACTACCCTGCCTTGTCTAGCCTAGTCTTTCATACTCGCCAAATCATGTGGCCAAAGTAACCAAATTAGCCTCTTTCGGCGTCAGGTCCCGTTCCCAGCAAGCTTTTTTTTTCAAGCCAAGCTGATGGATATGCATAGGGAACGTTACAATCCTTCTTAACATCGTTTTGCAATAGACAAGCAATTTGGTCAGTTGAGTAGCGGTAACTCGTTTTATTAACTTGCCCGCCTTCGGAGTGTAACCTTTCTACACCGAAAAATTCGTTTATGAGTTTGATGTGGTTGCACATAAAGGTGCATTTTTCTAGAGGCTTTATGCAAAATTCTTTCGGACTCATTTTTATGAGGTTTGGATAACCTTAGCATTTTTAACACCCGGGATTTTTTTGTACAAAACTTGGCGAATATTTATTGACGTTCAGGTCGTGAGATAAGCTCTGTCAAGATTGCCTGATATTTTGACAGTTCTTTTCTGGAAATCTAGACTTTCAATTACCGCGAAAATAGACAGACAAAAGTGGACGCCTGCATTTATTCATTCCGCCTTGACATATCATCCCGAAGGCGTTGAGTTGACCTCCATTTTAAGTTCTTTTCAAATAACCAACAAAATATAGTATTTATGGTTAGCCTGTTGGAGTGCTTCTGTGCGCTTTATTAACCTGATGTACCTTTAGCTGTTATTAATGTCTTGCCTTCCAAGATGCACGATTGTGCCTTTTGGACGTCCTTTACTCGGCAGAGCAAGTATCTCCAATTTTGGGTTTTCAAAGTTCAATGGGTATATCTTATCTTCTTGATTGCTACGGTTCAGCTGTCGCTCTTGTTCCACTCATTCCAGAATTTTTGAGTCCTCGTATCAACATGCTTCAACTAATGCTCATTAGTTTTTCCTGTTTTTATTTATAAATATACCAGTTTTTGGTTTTGGTTACCATATTCCACGGTAAAAAGGCGTCGACTCAGAAATCTGCATCACTTTCCCATTCGTTATTGAGGGGTTTTAAAGGTTGCTCTTTCAATGGTTGTTGCGCGCCATGATATCTGAGTGGGAAGATGTTTTGATGGGAGTTATTTACGTTCTGCTCTTAAACCCCACCCTTTTCCATCTTACTCGTTCACCCAGTGGACGAACAACAATAATAAGAGACACGGGTGGAGAGCTACCAAAGGGGTGTCAAGGTTTGTTTACTGCCCACGTCTAGCATCGATAGCGTTTCAAAGGTTTTAAAATCGGGGTTTTAACCCGCTACTGGTAAATAATCGCTTCTGCGCCTTATAAACAACCATATTTGGAGGCTTTGATAGAAGTGGTTTAATTCATTGAGCCTTATATGGGGTATTATGGGCGATCATTAGCAAGGCCATGTGTGTGCGCTTTGTTAAAGGCAGTAGCCATCCCAGAAGCGAGCTTTGTTTGAATGTGTCAAACTAGTTTACTGTCTACCGAGATACTACTTGGTTTAGATTCTTCCGTGAGGAAAGTGTGCTACGGCGATTTGTGTTGGATTTTCGGAACTTTTTATTAGCAATCTCCAATAGACGCAATGCAAAACTATCTTGAACCATCTGTCATTCCTTCATTAAGTTTGGCAAAATCTGAGTTACTTCAAAATTCATTCACTTTTACTGACTCATTGCCAGGAAGCAGTATTTTAGTCGCATGAGCACAAAATGGGCCCAGTTCCTTCCGGTTGTGTAGTGATCTCTATTGCCACAACCATGTTTCTTCCACTAGGCATCTTGGTTTTTCAATAGCTGCTGCCCCTACACTGACAGGGGCCATTGTTTTTGCCAAACGGCTCTTCTGGATTATTATGCTGTGGGAAGTACTTTTACCCATCAATTTGCTGCATCGGTGTCCTGACAGCTTCGTTTCGGACTGCTTACTTCCAAAACAAGCAAGAAAACTGCTTTAAAATTCTCTACTGTAGATTGGGTGTTATGGATTTCTGGTCTGGATTCTCGCCTTTTTCCCGTTTTCAACCTCAACTGCTCTCTCGGCTGTGGTAACGCCTTAACTTCAATTGCATTATTACTTATTGAAATGTAGGATTTCCCCATATCATCTCGTTCACGTGTTCTCAATTTATTTGACGCCTATTTTCATTGTTTGAATATGTTAGATGGTTCTTCGATATTCATGCATTTCTCATCTTCACTTTATCTCCTTCTAGACCCTGAACTTTAGCACTTTGATATCTGATATCTGACGTTTATTTCCCTAATCACTGTGCTTAAATTAATCTTTTTAACCATTGCATCTATTTGTGTGGGCGCTGTCGTTATCCTCATCACATCTTGATGCTGTATTGCGTTTTTAGATGATGCACTTTAATAGCTCTAGAGGCACATTCAAGTTGCCATTTTAACGCTTATCATTGTTGAATTTGCCATGCAAAGTATTGAAAACGTAGTTCGTGCCGCACCTGTCCGCGCAAGGGGCAGCAAAAGCTGCGCCACACCTGCAGCCGAAATGCGTGTATTGTTTATTTCCCCACTCTCAAATTTGCCGCTATGCGCGCGTACCCTCTGTATGTGAAACGGTGCAAAGGGGCTGCTACTACTTCCTCCTATCCGATTTCCGCATGGTATTGAGAATCACGCAGTGCGCAAGGACTCTTAGTAGGTTGTTAACGGTAACATGAGCTATCCTGATTAGTGCAAAAATGCCATGAAGATAAGGTATTATTGTGTCCTACTAGTTAAGAGGTTTTTTTCCAACATCAACATTAGGTTTTAGGAGTGGATGCTATGACGATGGGATGCCTGAGGGTGCACACTGTCTTGCTTATTGACCGAAAAAAGCAGATGGTCCCTGTCTGATTACGTATTGGATTCCTTTTGAAGTACTGATGTAAGTGGAAGATAAGCCTTAAATGCCACTAGAGTGGAATGCACCAGGGTGTCCTTTTGTCTAATTATCGAAACAGCTGTTTAACTTGTGTGAACCGCTGTCTTTCAGCCCATTGCTTCTGACGTCTTTTGGCCTGTAATTATCAAACGCATTTCAACGGATGGGTGTCATTTTACAAGGTCCAAGATTTGGTCATCAGTTGTGATGGCTTCTGGAGTAAAATACCTCTTGTCCTCAAACACACTTGAAGGTGACTTTTAAAGTAAAACTCCTAAAACCGGATGCTGTTTTTCCATTCCTAACCGAATCAAAAGACGATAGTCCATCGATTGATTAGATCTACTCTAATTGTGCATTTGATAGGCAATTCTGGAGGAGGAATATCAGGAGTCCTTTGGTATGACGGCGGAGCACAGCGAATCGGTCCCCTCGATTCTGCGTAAGATCACGCCTCCACGCCTCAGCGATCCACCGCCAGGCGGTGGGGCGACCCCAACGCGGCACTCTGCATACGTGACATCACGCGGTCACCGCTTTGCCACTACCGCCGCCGCCGCCATCTACAACGAGCCCTGTGACGCTCGGCGTGCAGGCAGCAGCAGTGGTGGGAGTACCTCTACATTCAAAAGGACGGCGCTGCGCAGGGCCAGTCTCGCCGCTAGCATATACTGCGATACTGAACACCATCGTCAGGACCTCTTTCAACCACCTTCCAGTCCACAGGGTACGTCCTCTCTTTTTCATGCAAATACATAGCTGAAGTAAATAAAGCACGTATACTCCCTTGTTCAATTTCTATTTAATATTCAAGATGTACTAACCCTGATTTTTGTGTTAGTACTTATTGGTGCACAATATTGGCACTTGAGTTTAGACTGACCATCACACATTCCAAGTTAACATGCCTTTCGGTTAAATAGGAATAAATGCATCGCTACTTTTATTACCAAAACGATTTTCGTGTTTGGCATTTCGCAATTTATTGCAAGCAGTATCTATATCGATAAGTGGGCTGTTATCAATCAATCTGTATGCCTTTTGCAGCCTTTACAATTCGTCTTTTTCTGTCTCAAGCAGCTGCAAAACTGCATCAATCCCAATAATGTAAAAAATTGTTTGAGTTTTCGGCTTTATTGCGATTTTTTACCGATAGCTTGCTGGCGTTCCTTCTGGTTTATTATTTATTGTGGTTATTCCCTATCAGCATGAAATACCACTTTGTACTTCGAAAGAAAAAATTTCGTCCTCTTAATTTGGTGTTACAAATTGCGTACCAAATCCAGTCGTTTAATTCCATTTGATGGTGAATTCGCAAGCGGGCCTATTCATTTGGAATCTTGGGGGGTTCAGGTCAACGCTGAAAGCGGCATCCTCTTATCTCAGGGAGATGACTAAGCTTTTTCAATTGGCGTGTAGTAAGATCCGTCGTGTTTTTTTCATCTTAGTAATGGTACGACGAAGCTTAGTGAACAGGGCACTTTATCTGGAATTCCTGTACCCTTTCTTATGCAGTTTGATGGCACAGTTTAGTGTTTTTTTCTACTCTTTTATCTTTTCTCATGCCATACCATTAGCGTTGTCACCATCGCCGCAGCCGACAGGTGTGTCGATTTGAGTCATCCAGCCTTCTGGGTTAGGCAGCATCCAGGCCCGAAATCGCACTCCTGTTTTTGGACTCTTGTACCTTCTTGCAAGAATAAAAAGGCGGTTTTTTGTGGGAAACGGCTTGTGTACGCGTTGGGACGTCGTCTGTGGGTGTGGGTATTTCCGACACCTCACTGAGCATCCACTTCACGCTCAAGGCCGGTTCAACTCGTTCTCTTGCTTTCGGTAGACATTATAAAGGAGGGTATTCTTGCTAATGTCATGACAGTCATGAGGGAGCCTTACTTTTCAGCGATGCCACCAACTGACGATAACTACTTAACTAAGTGTACTTGAGTTCTACCTCAAACAAACACTATGAAGTTGATATCGTCGTTTTATCACCCACGTACACATCTGCAGCAGCTGCTTTTTCTTTCTCCCTTATGGGGATATCTGGTGGAGTCAAACGGAGGTATGGTGGTGCGCCTCTTGCCCAGTTCTCTAGCTCAACATCGTACCAGTTTGTTTTTTGCTGCATTCCTGTTTCATTTCCATTCGTCATCAGCGCCTCTTTCAATCTTGCTTGCATTTTTCGTGCCTTTTCTGGCCTCAATAGAGGCGCTATTGACTGGCTGGGTGGGATAGGAGAGGCGAAGGATTGAGAGAAGTAAACACACGTATTGATAGTCCTGCCTCCTGAGAGGAGGAAGTGAGGGTGGAGAAAGTCACAAGTGCGCGTAAAGCATTGCATTGGGACGCAATTAGAGTTCGCTGTGGTAGTAATATGATGTGCCATCACTTGTCAATTAGCTCTGCAATGACTGCAGTTAAGATTAGGGAGGGTGGCGGTCACAGCCTCCGTGCCATACCCATTGGTCGCGTAACAGGACTCGGATGGTCTCTTCACTTTCTCTTGAGGATACCTTGGGTTGGTGAATCGTCTGCATTCCTTGGCTTTATTTTGATAATGCGAAGAGTTGGATGTCTTTTTGCGATTTTCTGTACCACTTATTAGGAATACACCAATTTAAGGTATGACTCCCTGCCCACACCTTGATTGCCCATCATGTTAAATGGTCAAAAAGGTATTTTTTAGATGATCTTGTTTTCCGGTCTGTGGGTAACACGTAGGCTTGGGGGGTAGAGGACGGCGTACAGTGTGACCGGTTTACTGACTCACCATTGGGATGCACTCAGCGCGGGAGACTGTTGATGACACCTTTTCTCTCTCCTACGTGAAGTTAAACAATGACTTGAGCACTAAGTTAGCTTTTACATTTCCAGGGTGAAATGCTACAACTCGTGGCTTTTGTATCATTGGATCGGCGGAGTTTGGTTTTTACTACGCTCCGGGAAACGAATTCACTTCCTTGACCTCTAGATTAATGAGCATATAGCATGAGGTTTCTTTCATTGGTTGGCATGATCCTACATAACCCTAGTCCGAGGTTGTGACACGATATGTCTGAACAGTCGCTCTAGTTTCTATTACTCTCAGCTTGATTTTGGAAGATTCCTAGTCGGTGGCATTCTATCATTGCCGTTTCATTTCGCCCATTCCTTTCAAGGGTGTCTAGTGAAAATTTGTTTTCTACGCTTATTGTCAACTGGGATTAGGTGCCAATATTCCCCGCATCCAAGACTAGTTTGTTTTAGTTGCTATGACTTCATAGAATGTCGTACTCATGTATGAAATGGGAATGAGAAACCAACCCAACCGACTTTGATTCTAGTGCTCTGAAAGATATTCGATGACGTGTGATTAGGGAACAATATCAAATGCCATAAAGCCCTCCCCCCTTGATAGAGAAACGGCACTCATAGGGTACTTCGATGCATGGGTTATTGCTTTGTGAGGCGTCATGGATTTGGCAACTTGCAAAATCAAATTGTCGACTGAATTTTATGTATCTTTTATCTACGGAATTACCAGTTCTCCACTAGAGGATAACCCAAGATTTGAATCCTATATCTGCAAAGTGGTGCCTTCTAGTCTTGTCCATCAACTATTGAGTGTGCTAATAATCTCAAAATGGAAATTCAGTTTTCAAAATGGCTGCCTCTTCTTCCTCCATCATTTTCGGACGTCCTACCTCTGTGCCATCTTTTTCGACTAGTCAGAGTTTTGTGTCCTCCTCCAACTCAGCTTTCACCGGCTGTTCCGAAAAAATACTAGAATGGCTGCGCCGAGTCTAATCGCAGAGGAAATTTGGCAAGCTGCCAAATTGTTCAGTCTAAAACGTGCTCCTTCATTTGTTTGGGTCTTGTGCTAAAGCATGTGCATATCTTCCTTAGCGTCACTTTTATATCTTACAGACAACTTTAGAGATCCTAGCTCTTAATTTTTTATCTTATGAACTCCTTTTTAACCTGATTAGTCAGACTTATGATATGGCCTTTCAACTATCCATTATTAACATTTGTTTTCGACTGCTTCATTCATTACTGACAACAACCGGAGACATATTAAACTTACTTTGAGCATGTACTGCTAATGAGCCAAATCCTAAAGTCCGTACATTTACCCACATCAGTACGGGTAGATAAAATGGGGCTATAGGGCCCTTAAATGGCCTTTTTGATTGCAGGCTCCCCTGACAGTCTTCAACTAACCTCATCCAACCACTTGCGGGAGGGCTCGGGCTCTGCTGGCTTCACTGTCACAAATGGATGGAAGAACGGTGTCACCAGTCACATGTCTCAACATTGGAAAGAACATGACTCCGGCTCTTCCAGCCTCTCGAACTCTCGTGACATTTTCTCGCACACCAACCCCTGTTTGGAGTAAGCCTCATTTTGCAATGCAAATACTTTTTACTGATGAATAATCAGTGGCACAGCTTTTCTGACTATTCTTGTCGTGAAAAAACGGACAATTGCTTAAAACCAGAATTTTTTGCTAAAAAGTAATTTATAATCAAGACTCCAAATTATTAGGGGTGTTTATATGACTTCAAATTGTGGTTGCATTGTTGATTGATTACTACATTTAGTTTTTTGCGAACTTGGGCAAACCAGTGAGTCTTTTTCCACTTCAAGACCAGTGTCTAATTTGAGTTGGTTTTTATTGTCTTTCACACGGAAAGGTTTAGTATGCGTGTCCCCTTATGGTCACATGCACAGGTCTCCCGTCTGCAATTTTTCATTTGTGCTTTATCATCAGGCTAGTGTTTTATTTGGAGCCTTCACGAAGTTTTTTTGCCTTCGTTGCCTAATTTGAACCTGAGCCGCTGAACTTTGGTTACTTGCCTTCAGTTACTTTTTTCGGAAACTTTCAGTTGGTTAATCGTGAGAATTTCTAGGCCATCTGGGGATGCAATTCCAATATACACATCCACAGTTTTTCGATTACTTTTTTCATTCTTTTTTAAAACACTTCGACTTGTACACTTTCAATGGGACTCTTTTCATACTTCTCTTTTATTCCAGCTTTCGGGAAATTTCGGTATTTTCTTTTTAGCAAAAAGACAGACTTTGCATTTTGAGACAAGTTCCGATGTCATAGCGGAAGCGATGGAATTCCATTCCTTATGTGCATAAGTCCAAAGAAGTATTATCAATGAATAAACCTCATCGACACTCCTGTAGATGTTTACTGTTGATTGGATTTCATCACACCTAACCAGTGGTTAACCGTGCTTTTTCTGAGCCGTGGGAAAATTATGCTCATTCTGCTTTCAATGCAACATTTGCATATAAATCCCCTTCTCATAATGGTTTAAATAAGTTTGCAGTTCTCTTCTTTACAAGCAGTACCATCGTTATCTCTCGATGTGGCTTTTGTCAAAATCATGCTAGAGATTGTTACACTGGATGTGCAACAAGACGCTGCCTGATATTCACCACACATTGTGCGTGTCCAGCAGTCTTGTTCACTCTGATGATTTCAGTTGCTTTTTTGCATTTTTCCCGCTATGCGTAGCCAGATGCTATTACAACATGTGTGTTAAGGGGCGGAGTTGATTGGTTAATTGTTTCCCGTGTCGTCTGGACGATGGATGAATCCTTTGGGCAACCAACTCATCGGTCAACTGCATCATTCATCCCGCTGTCTGATTGGCTCCAGTGTCTCTATATCCTGGCACGCGCCAACGAGGGAAATTCACATGCACGCAAGCATGCACATACGCGCGCACATACACACATGCGAATTCACAGCCACAATCTCCATCGCCGCGACACGCACTTTTTCCGATGCCACTTGGGATTAATAACATCTAGTGTGCACACACACACACATTCATTTATGATGGCACTAGGCCATGGATCTTCATCGAAAAAACATCGCAAGTCACGTCGTGAGGGGAACTCTACCGAGGAGTCGCCGAAGCCTATCAAATCTCTGATGCAAGTCTTCTGGCGTCGACACTCCTCCTCTTCTTCCAACAACCCAGAGAAAGTCGCTACTTCGCCACGCACTCGCACACTCTCGCCCAGTCAGTCGCCGTTAAGTCGCAAGACTAGTGCTCCAGCTGTGAGTTCATTGGAGCAGGCGTTGAGAATCGCCAGGGGCCAGGTAGAGGATGAGGTCGGGGAGATAAGAGAAAAAGGAGAGAGTGCAGCCTATGACCTTACCAGCGAAGCACTTGCCTATCAGTCACCACCACCCGGTAGGTTTCTACCCCGAATTCCCGAACATGGAGAGGGCAACTACTCGGCAACTCAGATGGAACAACTGAAGGCCTCAGTTGTGCGACGCCCTAACAGTCGATCGGATCGCAGTTCATTTAACTCTGCACCACCAGGAACATACTGGCCTGATGGGGGGACAACTCCACAGCCGGTGATATCACACCAGCCGCAACAACAACCTCAACCCCAGCACCACTCACCTGCCTTCGGCCTGGTCGAGCGATTGCCCCGCATTCCACCACTGAGTCGACCCACCTCGTCAGTGTTTTTTGGGGGTGCACGAAGCCCGGTGACCAGTTTTTGCGCATCCCCTGCTCGCACCGTCTCCCCCACCCCTTTCTTCCATCGACCGCTGCCTCCACCACCACCCCTGGTCGATAGACGCGGGGATAAAATGAGCAAGTCTTTTAACCTTGGTGGCAGTTCTGGCCCCATGTGGCACGCGATTCCGCCCAAATCACCCGCTGGGGAGATTGAGGTGATCGATACTGCGGTTTATAGCAATGTCAAGATTCCTCTCTTGCGGTGAGCTTCACTTTGTCATTACTTGGCTGCTTGAAAGAGCCCTCTTCTCCACAATGCTGTAATTTTGGGTAGCATTTTACTGAATTTTCATGATTTTGTACCTTTGAGCTTTTTATTCTGCGTACCAATTTGCTTTTTGGTGGATTTTCATCTATCCAGGTATGTTTACTATTTTGATTTCATCACCCCAATGAGAGTAATGGCTGAAGATTTTAGCCTTGAGCTATTGACTTCACAGAAAATGTCTCATTAATGTTCAAATCTGAAGTAGCATTTGTGAAGTGTATACGTGTTTTTGTGACATGATCAAAGGAAGGATAAGTCGTGGAGAGCAAAAAGTTGACAAGTAGATCTAAAAGGCAGGTATCGTGACCAAGCTTAAGGTTGAAAAATGGCAGTGCAGTCTGCGTCCGACTGAAGTTTTCCCGCCTGACAACGTTTCATGGTTATGTAACCCTACTTTTTAGTTATTCTTTTTCATGGTTTGTTTTTAAAGGAATGCAGAAGGTTAGATCGGCAACTTTTGGGCTCCTGCCACTTGCCAATGCATAAAACTTTAAAGTTGGGGCGTTTTTCTGTTAAACGTAACATTGCAACGCACGGCTTTTTTCCATCGTTCTATCTCTTTATTTTTCCCTTTGGGCATCTTGGGTCGCTATTCTTTTTGTTTTAAACTTTTTCATCGTTTTAAGTAGTTCACTCATTTATGTTTATAACGGTGAGCGTTAGTTTCATCGGTTAGTTGATGCCAAAGATGACTGTTGATTTACCCTCATCCCGCTCCATATATCAGGTTGCTCTTTCTTGATCAAAACTACCATCACGTCAGTGAAAATACTCTTATTTTTTCTACGATAACTTGGTCAAATTTGCTACCAATTTTCGTTAGTATTATTTTGAAGACTACCTGATTCGCACAATTGTCTGCACAAGCTGATAAAACCTAGTACACCAACATGGAGTCGACGTGATAATTCTTCGACTTGTAGAAATGGATAGCGAAATCAGGAGCAGACATTTTTGAGTGGTGATTTCGAAAATTTTTACAAAGGCGCTTTTAGCTCACCCCACAAGGGTCACAAACATGCGCGCATACGCTCATAAGGGGGAATGAAAGTGTTTTTGTGAAGACTCGCTATTCACTTTGACTCAGTCCTATTTCCTCATGTGAACATAAAAGGAAGGGAAGTTTAGCGTCACTGAGATTTAGGTTATCGGCAGCCTCGGTGCGATAAGAAATCAGCTAAGACTCTCCTTTTTTACATTGAATGGAACTTTGCGCGTTTTGTGCATTTCCGTTTTGGCGGTCTTCAAGTGAGATAGCTCCAGGGGTGGAGGTGAGCAGGTGGGTCGCCGGTTGCCGGAAATTGAGTGAGAATAACCAGCTCTCCCGCATTGTTAGCTACTTGGCGCTTGCTTCCTGTTGTGTGTCCTTTTTTCCATCTTCCCCTTAAATTACGATGTGTGATGGTTTATTGAAGCATACATTATCTTGACTTTCATCGCTCCAGGCATATTTTGCTTTTAGGCGCAAAGACATCTCTTTAACTGAGCATTTTATCTACTTAAAAGTGCGCTCACGGTTTGCCAAATCATTTTTCCTTCTGTGAGCCCTTACCAACTCATTCCAGTGCTTTTTCAGTAGAAGTTCACAAATTTACTGGGTTGAAGAGAAGAATATTCGAGTTTCCTTTACTCTGTTTGTTTTCAATCAAATTCAAGTATTTTCATGTCACAGAGTTGAATTTCCCCGCTTCAAATCCTATGAATAAAGCAATTGATGCTCTCCTTTGTCCTTTTGGGGGAATTCTATTTATCATGTCAGCTTAATGTTGGCGTACTACATTGCGTCAGGTTGTGTAGACAATTGTGCGAATCAAGTGATCTTCGAGATGCTACTAACAAAAATTAGCCGCAAATTTGACCAAATTATTGTAGAAATAAGGGTATTTTCATAATATTCCTGGAATTACTGTCGATTTTTCACAGTGCTGTAATAAGTTAAAAGGTTACCGAATCTACAAAAAGCGCTCATAATGGTTTATGAGCACTAGTACCCAATGCGTTTATCATCCTCCCTACAGATTAGCCTTCTTCACTGGCGAGCTGTCACTTCAACTACCAAGTGTAGAAACGAGCACCCTAAAACTTGAATGTGAGACCCAGGCGCGTCACCAATACGTGTCGAGCAAATACCACGCGTCGGCTAGCCTGCCATTAAAGCTGAGAAACTACAAGGTCATACTTCATTCGTGTGTTCGCATACATACACACACACACACACACACAAAATCTTACAGTGCCAGTGATCTGACGGTGCTGCCACCATTGTTAGTCCTGTGTTAGTGGGTGAGGAGCCAAGACGGCCTTCACGCTGTGCCCTCAATGATCGCACCATATCGGCTCTTATGTGCATTGGATGTTCTTTATGATAGGATAGTCTTGTGACTAAAGAAAGGCCCACAGGCGTCGTTAGCCCTCTGTGATGCTTTTACATAGAACGCTGCATAAAATATGGCCTATCAGATGCCTTATTCTGTTTCATTTATCGCTCTCAAATGTCACGGGATAATGCTGAAATCGGTATATCCAAAATTTTAGTCCACTAAACGAGAAATTTGCCCTTAGTAAATCAGCCGTTACTGGCACCCCATTGCAACCCAAGTGTCAAATCCACAAATCAAGATTTCAAATCGTAACGTTCTAGTTAATTCCGAATGTTTAGAAGTATGCTTTTAGCTTCATCAAGATTGAACTAGTGGCGGATCCAATAACGTTGGTGATGTGATCAAAGGCAAACATGCATGGCACGAAGACTACAACGAAATGATCCATAAAATTAATTTGAGGAAATATTACATTTTGAAATTGTTTTAGCGTTCTATACAAAGCTTTTATAGCTGTAGGGAAGGATTACAAGGCGAAGACATTTTTGGCTAGTCACCACTGCATTTTGACATCAAAAAGGCCAGTGGTCCTTTTCCATCTCGGTGCTCCTCTTATTCGCTACCGTGGTGACTCGGTTGTGTTGTAGGTGGGACGTTTGCTGGGATGACACATCTCTCTATTCGACTAAGCAACGCATCAGTATTTGGTCAGCAAGGGGATCCATACTTCATAGTGGTTTCTAGTCCCATGGCCATCCTTCACCTTTTCATGTTTCGGTACTTTGAATTCCGAGGCTTGTCATAATCAACGCATTTGTAAATTACCTCCCACCTACAGAGCTCATCTGGATGGGGGTGAACTGGATTGTATGGGTTATAATTAATTATGGCTAATCCGCAGCCTGTCAAGTCGATCGCAGAAGTCTGTTACTTTTTTTCTAATAAAGCTGAATAAACTCCCATGAAGTGAAAACGTCGTTGGAAAAGCATACTCTATTGAGTGCAAACAACGGATTATTGGAAAAGATTGACAATTAATTCACTGCACATTGATGCTTGACTTGCAGCTTGGAACCTCTCTTATAGACATAATTTCCTTAAGACGTGGCCAGTTTCAAAGTTGTTCCTTTCTTCCATTGCACATTTTCCCCTTCGGTAGTTGGAACGAACTTCAGCACAGCGCATATAGCCAAAACTAATTATTTTCGTATGACTTTCCATTTGAGTGCTTTTTTCTTGAACTCGGCTACTTAGGTCCTCCTTTTCTCTTTCATCAATTTCCATGAACTATATGCGTTTCCGGTCGTGAAAAATCGTTTTTGCTGTTTCGCTCTTGATAAGACGAAAGGTCATTGTGAGAGGACTTTTTCGATGTTATTTACCGAGGTGAACTTGAATTAATTGTTTCCGGTTTGAGAGGTTATTTCAGTTCATTTAAATGTCATCCAGGTAGCGGTAAGAATTTGTTTGAACAAATTGTGTAATTTTTTTACTGCAGTCCACACAGCGGAGACACCAGATTTCGAACAGGGCATGGCACAGCATTTCACACATACGGAAATACGCTCCCATCTGTGAATTTGGCTTGTGATCTCCTCGAATGCATTTGTGCAATTTAGAGTCCATGTATTTTCCCCCTTTGCATATAACTTTGTACAGCCTTTTATTCCTCCTACTTTCACTATTTTCTCATGAGTCTGAGTTTTCGTGCAAATTCAATGCGAATGCACGGAGTAGACTCCTTTTAGTCGAGATTTTGATTGTGTTCTACTACTTTACACTTCAAATTCCCGGCTTACCCTCATGCAATGCTAATTGTGTGAGTTTTAGGTTGTTTTGGGAGACGTGGTGTCAGAAAGCCTTTAGCGCTTTGTTTCTGGCAATGCTTTCAATGGTTTTTTTTTCACTGCTGGGAGCATTTTGATTTTTGCTGTTGGTGGGTAAGGAATGAGTTCAGCTAAGTAACCAATAATGACACCCCTTTCAATCCACACATGTGCATTTATTACTTGCCCTGACATTAGTAAATTTGAACAAATGGCTTGCGTTTAATTACAGCTCCCTTCATGGCACGTGCTGGATATCCCCATTGTATACACACACCCACACACGCACTCCTTCCAATAAGGAGCAGATCGCGATGTTGAGGTTCCATTGCCCTTTACGCGCTCAGTAGATAGCGATTACACACAAATAGCTTGATTATTTGATAATAAATGACGTGGAGAGGATAGACTCCTAGTTTTCGTGAAACCGCACTTCGCACAGTTGGATCTACTTGTCCAGTTACTTTTGGGGATTAACACTTTGAAGCGTTGGGCTTCTCCATTACAAACCATTACTCTTATGTAGGCATAGGTCGAACGCACTTTTCTGATGGTGTCGCGTTTCCTTCCCCTCCCTGCATGACTAAAAGCAGTGTTGTGAAGGCTTTGTGCCCGCCTCACTGATCTCACGTGCATACGCCTAAAATTATTGTTCACACACTTTATTTAACATGACTCACCCTTGCTTTCTCTCTGTGTGTATCAGTTTTCCTGATGGGTTTATCTTTTTGTTGGCTTTTCTGCCACCTCAAATGCAGCTCGCATGAAGGCAATGCCAACTGTGTGCACTGCTAGAAACAGTCTACCTATTCAGTGGTGTTATTGATTCCACAATCTATGCAGAGTTTATTTCAACAATTGCAAATTCCGATTCCTCAATTTGGCCTCTTCCAATAAATTGCTTTGACTGTGATGATAATCAGACCAATTCGTATTGCATGCCAAATGGGTCCATAACTCCCATTTGATTCACCTGATAAAACTGAGCCCCGCTTTTTAAACGTAGGTGGCGACTTAACTTTCACCGCTTTTCGTGTCTACTTCAATTTCTTAGACGGAATGAACATTCTTTGACATACCGGTGGACTTTCCACTGCTATCTTTTTCAGCCTTTTAATAGCCTAAGATGTGCATGCAAGCAACAAAAATTGCCATTTTTTCTATAAGGATTTAACATGGAATACTACTACGATGACCTTTATGTGGTATTTGTCGAAACAGGGTATTTTGTGGTTTACTTTACCTTCTAATAAACACTGATGGGTATTATCTATTTATTTTCCAAAGCACTTCGATTGCTCCTTATTCCTGATTTTAGCAATTTAGCGTTGGTAGACCGCTCCACTAGTGCATTGAGTTATTGTGCGATGGACTTTCACTGTTGCACCAACATGCTACCTCTTCCATCTTTCCCGGCCCTGCCGTCGCTTGTGCAATCTTTTGATAGACGAATCTAGTGCTCTTTGCCACCAACCATGGGCGCCTATATACACCTCCCCCTCTGCAGACATTTATTTTCATTCATCGACCCCTATACACGCTCCATCCTTCACCTTCAAGAGTTAAATTGTAATTACCACTGTCTGATAAGATGTTTTTAACTCAACATTTGACTTGTATATCATATGGTAGTAAATCACCACAAGCTCCTACTTTGACTTCCTTTGCTATACCTCAGTGTGAAGTCTTCCACTTGATCAGTTGATGCTAAAAAGACATCCATTTTTTCTCCTCCAATACGATGTTTTCTTCACATCGTTTGTGTGCACATGTCTACTGGTCTGCATTCCACCTGCCTCAAACTGCAGATCTGTTGCAATCCCAACAGCAAGATGCTAATTAACGCTAAAACTTTGTCTTCACCAAATTAAAGTACAAAAAGTCTTAAACTCTGCTACTTCTTGTGCCTTGTTACTTGCATAATTTGCGAGTTACATCGGAGAAGTTGACTCAGATTAAAAAGGGTATTCAAATTTTCCCCTGTGATTGATTGCAACTCTACCTTGTCAATTAGTATGTTTATTATTGAAAAGAAAGAAAGCGAGAAATTCGTAGTATCATCTGCTTCTCTTAAGAAACCAGTTCGAGCACTTTCACTTTTGGCCGGATATTTATTCACGGATACTGCAGTTTTAATTTTGCCGCTAATACTAATATTCAAATCTGACGTCTTAATGAACAGCAACCGGTGCAATTTGAATATGCTAATTTGAATTCCATTTTACGATAGACTAAAAGACCCACATTTAAGACGATTCCTTTTAAGTGACGCGACCATTGGCATTATCACCAAAAAATGTTTTAATCAAAGGAGAATAAACACCTTAAAGTTGACATTTGAGTACCTTCTTCCTAATTTGTATGCACCCAATTCCTCATCAGCTTGGTTTCTTTTACTTTTTTTTTACCAATTCATTGTCCTCGCTCATCACTATGATTTCCAACAAAAGCCGACTCATTGCCGATGGTCCTTTGGATAGAGTTATGCCATGCTACGATGATAATTAGGCTATCGGCAACTAAGAGTGAAGCAACTGGCTGTCATCGCAGTAGCTGATTAAAGAAAGCGTTTTTTGTTATTCTCCGGTTCATCGTATCGTTAACCCTAAACACTTTTAATTCCGAACAGCTTGTTCGTAATATTGAAACTGGACCGTGTGTAGTCGATTTCTCTCATCACAGAATGGCCTCGCCACCAGCTGGGAGTGGTTCGTCAACGGGTCACTCGCCGTTGGCACACACCGGGGGATCAATGCGGGTGCATTCACAGTCGCCTCCACCACCAACAACACAGCCGCAGTTAGTGGCACGGGATCACCGACAGCGTCAGCAGCAGGCACCCCTCGCTCACACCTCATCCTCCCCCGGCCTCGAGCGGCGTCGCAACTTCAGCCCCCGCCAAGAAACCACCGCTACTACTACTGCCGCCCCCTCTTCGCACAGTGCCTCCCCTACCCTTTCCAATAGCCCCAGTAAGTTGTGCTCCCTTTTTAAAGGTTTCCTTTTCTTGTACATCGAGAGACCACAAAAAAAAACCCACTTTGAAATGTATCTGATTTGGATGCCTTGTTGATAACAAGTGCCTCCTAATATTGAAGGCATAGAGGCACTTTGTACTTTTAATAAGTGCCTTATCAAATTGGGTAGAAAAGGCCAATCTCTCTATTATCCATTAAGTGATCAAACAGACGGAAATGACCGTTTTGGCAGGAGTGCAATAGAGATTCTTACAAGATCCCTTTTTCAATAACTCAAAAGTCTTGAAACTCAAAGACGCAGAAAAGTTGTTCCATTTTCTCGTTGTTAGCTTCTCATTAATGCCTCGCCTACATTTTTACTTTGTCTGATTTTTGTTTGAAGATTAACTTTTCATTAATCTACTGTTGAGATAATGTGTTTGCACTACAAATGGCATACTTTTGCGTCCTAATTCGCCTTCCTTCCCATGACCACTCGTCATCGATTGTCGCCTTGACACAAAGAAAGCGTGGCAGCTTCTCCATGGTCTTCCTAAATGCATGGAATAATGTCCCACGTCCTTTCATTTCATGCCCATGTTAATACAATCGCTCAGGCTTGTTTTTTGCGTGTATCTCCGACGCCAAAAGTATTCATGTCAGAGCAGGGTAAAAGCTGACGGAAATGTCCAAACAATTCACGTAGACGGGTGTGGGTGGCGCTGCATTAACGCATTCAAGCTTCTTCATCAAATTTGATCGACACCTTTCACTTGTGGCAGTCTTCATGCAATAGTGTGCCCTGTGGACTAACAACAGCAAAAAGATGGCACAAGAACTCATTGTAGCAGTTGTGTTTTTCCGTCTTATTAGTATTTATACCTACAAACTTATTTCTCGGTGGCAGTGCTCTGTGTAAGCTATTTCTGTCGTTGAATCCAAATTAATCTAGTGCTTAGAATTACTCTTCTTCAATAAGCAACTAAAAGTGAAATAAAGTATTAATTCTGGAATGCATTAGTAGATGATGCCCTTCTAAAACTCTCTTATGAGTATCGCCACTAACCGTTCTGATTCATTGACCTAAGTAGTTGTGCTCAACGCAACCTGATCTATCTGGCTTTTTATAAAGTCATCCCACGAAACGCACATCAAACAACTTAAAGTCATTAAACAGCTATCTTTGATGCTGTTTGACACTTTTAAAAGTTGGCACAACTTTGAGTTAAATGTTTGCATATCCCCTGTGGGATTTTCTGCTTCCATCCCTAAATGAGCGCTTGTGCTGTGCATAATAAGTGAATAATCCAACTTTCAAAAAGTTTGTTCTTTTACTAATGTTGATGATTTGTCTAAATGCAAAACAACCACAGCTGCGCAAGGATAATAGCTCATTTCCTTTGGTTCCATTTGGTCGTTTGAAATATGGGGTTAAAAGTCGTGTATTTGCTATTTAAAATCACCTAACCCTTTCTTACCTCGGTAATTGCTCTCATTTTTTATCTTGGTCACCATTTTAAACCTGCTAATCAGGTCGAGTTACTTTCATCTCGACTCCTCCAAGGAGAACCTACTTGCTCCTAGAGCAATGAAAGAGATCTGGCGCTTGGCTGAATCATTTTTTCAATTCTTCCTACCTGCAGAAGTATTTTGCAATGCTACCTCCTGTCAGAATGCTAACGTAGCGCACAAAACTGGCAGATCGACCCTTCTTCACATATCTTTTATTTTTCCGCCATTCTTTGTGCACCAAAAGCGAACTTTTGCCATCGATCTAGCTGCTATTCTTACCCTGTTTTCGCTCTTCTGAAATGGATAACTTGAAGGATAGGTTTGTGGGTACCTTCTGACTACCACCTATCTTGACAGTGCCTGGTAAAACCCCCTGATTAGTGAATGATTTCGCACTGCTGGTGTGCGCTTCACTGGTAATGTGATTGCGATTTGGCACCGGCATTGGTATGAAATTTTCGTCGTGAATGCCTCCTCCCTTTCTCGTCTTTGTTTCTGCCCGTCACATGCCTTCTGTTTACACTGCACTACTCAGAACAATTTAATTTTGGGAAATTGACTTGAAACACCTCTTAATATGTGGTGAAATCTGATAGCCTTCCTAGAAATCGGGTAATATTTCATGCAATTAGAGCTAACCTTGGATGGAATGGTAATTAATAAGTATTTTACAGACGTGTGGGCTTTTATCTTCGTAAGAGTATGATTTCAACGGACTAGCACCTCGACCATTTACGGCGACCAGTTTAACCTTTTGCAGAAGTGTTCAACTCCCAACTTCAAATCACTTCTCCTCACCCTTCAGTCTGCTTTCCCACAAAAAATCACATCCCATCTGATTGTGAATGCTTCCCTTGTTTAATTTGGACAGGATTAACAATGAATGTATGTTACATTGGTTAAATAAACGACAAACAATTTTGTATCAAGTGGTCCAACCCATGTACCAATTCGTGCACAGTGCATTGAGTAGCGGTTCTTCTTGAATGCAGTGTGAGGCTTCTACTAGCTTCGGCGCAATTCTCTGACGTCATTGCTACTACGCCAATTGTATCGGATTGTAATGTCAATGTATTATTTGTATTTGATACGTTTTTATACTTTTTAATCTGCCAAATACTTGAATAGATTTGATATTTGCTGGCACAGTTTGCTACTCCTTGCCTTTTTTCTTCTAAACGAACTGATGGTGCAAATTCATGTGTGCATTACCCTATTAGCTGATAAGACATATCGACTGAAAATAACTGGAGATTGGGTACTGTGTGATGATACTAGCTTGGGTGCTTACTTTATCTTATCTAGTTTTCCAAATTTTCGCCTATACTTTTGCATACAACTTATTTTAGGACATTTTGAGGACGCAAATCAGTGCTTAGTTAAGGTGGTTATCGAATAAACATTTGCACGAGTGTGTTAACCTGCATTAACTGTCTCTACTAAAGCAAATGTTCACTCCGATCGAAGGTTTATCTCCATAACTTGAAAATAACTTGCTCAACCCGTGAAAGTGGTTTTTTCCTGCATTACCTGACTACTTTGTATCAACAAGCTAGGCGATAACAACATGTTTGTACGTGCATCCTACACATTCCATTCGACTTGCAAATAGGTGTTCTCCGTCAACAGTCAACTATGTTTCTACCCGACCATGTGTGGATCTTGGTATGTACAGATTTTCCTTTGTAAAAGAGTTCTGTCTTTGAGTTGCATCCCAATCTCCAAGGATACACGCAAACAAACCCAAACAATATGCTACATTAAAACTACTTTCCTGCATAAATGGCTAGTGTGCGCATACTCAGTGTTCAACACTACCGACGAGTTTCAGATTGTTCACTTATCACTTGCTAACATGTTGCATAATCCGTTTCTGGACAAACTTGTTTCAACTTTCTTATATACAAATCCTCACTCCCCTGTTTTCTACAAAATAGATCTGAAGGGACTAGCTTTTCGTTTTGGTGATTTTGAAAGGCGAAATTTAGTGGAAGATCTGGGAATATGGCTAGACCTAATTCGGGTCCTGTGTCCTTAATTCAACTGACTTATACCTGCAAGGTAGTTAGGTAGTTTGCTTTGATGATGCAGAACTCCGAGGACCATTTTCTTGCAGCGAATGTACTTTCTTAAATCATATTTTAGTTGTCTATGTTCATTTTGCCTTTCATTAGAAAAGCCATCAGGATTCACGATTGACCCCTTTGAAACCTACCTACACTACATACATAGTATTTAAGTAGATGAAGCAATGTCTCATGATTTTCAGGGTTTCCCTGCATGAATCCCAATAACCTCCATTAGAAAATATCTCTACAATCCAAACAACGTCCTTGGTTCTCTTTAATCTGGTGCTCTAAGTTATCTAGAGCACCAACCGTTTCCATTGTTCTACCATTTCCCATTGGCATTACGCCTGATTAATGCCCCACCTTGCATTATGAAGCAGTCATGGTACCTTATGCGGTAAGATTTACGGGGAACACACACGGGCACGCGATCAAAAGGGTGGGTCCTGGCGCACTCTCTTTTCCTTATTTCTGTTTAATTGTGGCCACAATGTGGATTTTTTATGGCCCCCTTTTTATTTTCAAGCATACCTCCTGCAACTTTCATTTTATAGGAATTTTGCCTGATGGGGATCTTGCACACCGCTCATAAACACCCCCTTGTCGTCGTTCATACTCACTAATGAAGGGGGATTCGGGCAAATAAAAATAAACCCAAACTGCTATCCTAGAAGCTTCTTCTTTGAGCCACTCACAGGATTAAGCCTTCCTTTTTTTCAACCTTGATTGTTTCCAATGGATTGGTCTTGATTTTGTACGATCGAGCGAAGGGGTAAGGCAAAACGAGATCTGGGAAGTGGAGGTGGTAAGCGGGTAATCAGTGTTATTTTGTTACAGAAATGGGTCTTAGTCACACCCTTCGGGTGTACAAATGTAGGTGTGTGTATCTGTCTGCACAAGCGTTCAGAAACCGCCACGAAAATGCCAGCGTTCTCCACACGGTAACTTTTCAACGCACATGCGTGCACACTTGCCTCGTATTCAGGCTGCGGCGTCGTCGAGTTGAAGAACGGACGGAGGGGCTAGCAAATTCGAGTGACTAATCTCCCCCAATCTTCTCCGATTATCACTTTTGTTTGCCGTGTAAGTGAATTATTGGGGCTACGTTTGGTCTGACCGCCGTGAAGGTAAAGTACTTATCAAAATTCCTTCTCATGGCGCTTTGGAGGCTGATCACATTTCAGTCTATTAACAGGCAACTTATTTTTCACTTTAGAGAATTGTTACTACTTTACCATCTAATTGGTAAAGACAGGTAGAATAGGAGCAATCCAACATTGAGGTTCAGTTTGTGACTTTTTAGCTGCAGCTGGTGTTACTTCTTAAACATCAGAGACGTTGGAGACCGAATCACTACCGCCTGGTTAACCTGGCTAGATGATATTTGACGTGTATTGTGGCCAGGACACGCAGAGCGGGTTTACCATGCGCCTCACAGATGGCGTGGCCTGGTTTTAGTCTTCCTTTGCCCCTCCTCCCTCACACACACATGCACACCCTGGTGCATTTCCTTTGGGTCATCTTTTACAGGCATGAATCATGGATTAGTTATTTTTAGTAAGTGTGGTGTTGGTGTCGTTGCCGATGGAGAGAGAGGAAGGGAAGGAGGGGCGGGCTGACGAGTAGCGTTCAGGTTTAGCTCGCACCATCAACATCTACGCAACGCACACACGACCCTCTTGTGGGTCCACATCGGGGACTTTTGGCAAAGCGGAGGCGGGTGGGGGAAGGAGGAATGGCGCGGAAACGGCGAGTCGTTTGTTGCTCGTGTGGCCCTACCTAAATCGTATGAGTCATATGCTCCCTCCTCTCTCCCCTGTCTAACCTACATCGCTGTAATAAAAAGTGATATTGCTACTCCCCTACGTAGCAGATTGGCATGCCAACTCCCGTTCATTTATCTTGGCACACAACTTTGATAACTGAACCCAGAGTTGCCCCTCACTGATGAGTAGTAAGTGTCTATGATCGCTCCCGGGCTTCTGGCGGCACCTGTTGTAGCGTTTCTGCAAAATTGTCTTGCTTTACCCTTTGTGAGCATGCCCTCATTCTACATCAGTGGTGAGGAATTGAGGTCTTTGCCCCCGGTTTGGGGTTTTGCAAGAGGTGGGGCATTCTGTATATCTTTTGTTGTTGTTAAACTCAACCTGTCCGTTTGCGACACGATTTGGCGCAAATAATCACCACAGTCTTGCACACACGTCACAGTTATTACGCCGAGCTCAGATAATACAAGCAAAGCTGGCAGCAAACGTGGTCACATTCAAATTGAAATGTAAAATAAGAGTTGATTGCTCTCTTTTCAAAAAAAGCTCTTTCTTGGACTTGGGTCTCGTTATTTGCAGCTCTCGCCCCCGATGTAATTGCACAGCCGACTAGAAATGTCTCTTTCGACGTTTCATCTTGGCTCATTATTGTGCTTTTCTAGTCCTATTCGATAAGTTCACGTGTGTGTGCGTGTGTGACCATCTAGCACAATTACCTCCGTTTCCGAAATCCAGATCACACTAACTTATGATTGCGCTAGTAGTGGGAAGCGTAAGAGTCCCCTACCAGGCCCGGGGGATGTTTTCACAACACATTTATGGACCTACTACTCATGACCCGCATTTAGGCCGAGGTATGATATATACGTTGAGTCGTAGTCATTGCTATGGTGACGCTGCTCTGCCAACACGGTTGTATAGACTTTCATCATGACACCGCTTGTATTCAATCGACGCGTGTGTGCCACTGTATTTGTGGGCGGCTGGCCGAATTGGTAGTCTGACTTGGGACTAGAAGACTAGGTAAAAATTAAAAACTGCATGGGATTGGGCTGGTAAAATGTTAGATTGGTGTTTCCTGACTAATTGAAAGATGAATCACTAAACTGTCAATTGAAAGACTTCTGGAAAGCAGTGTCAGTGGAAGAAGCTAGGGGTACAGATGAGGGCACGAAATAAATTAATAAGTTACCTACCACTCTTAAGCTCCGCCGTTTCGTGGTCACATCACCAAGATGTCGAAGCAACAAAAGTCCTCCCCATTATTTTGATATGACTTTACCATTGACTTAGTTGCTTATCTGGAAATCTGGTACTATCTAGTTTAAGTGTGCCAAACTTCCATTGAATGTGGATTAGAAACGACCTCAAATGGGTAAGGTGGGTGACTACTAAGTAATTTTGTGACAGCATAATCTGCAGATTAGTCAGTTTTCGCTCTTGTTTCAATCAAAGCGAAAGGTGGAGGATTCCCTTTATATAAAAGGAAGCAGACTGTTCCGTGTAAATTTTCTCATGTTGACGAAAAATTTGGCAAGCAATTTAGATTTAGTGTTATTACTATCTGAATTTTGGTCCACCAACTGCCTCTGTAACAGTACTTTTATCTAACTTTCTATTACTATTTGCGGATTTTGGTGTAATGGTCTACTCCTTTCAAAAAGCACCAGAAAAAAAGTCTAGGAGGGAGTCCTAGTCTTGTTTATGAGATGCAAGGTCTGCTATTCCGTGTCCCTCACGTGTCGATGGTGTGACAGTTTTGTTAGCGCCACTCTTCCAATTATGTTAACTTCTCTAATGATTGGTCTACTCTTCGAGGATACTTTAAGGAAGATCACTCGGGATATGACCTCCGACTCAACGCTTATGGAATTGGTGCGAAAACAGTGATCGCCTGTTCCTAATTGCCGGGATGTTCAACTAGCTGGTGAAGGTGATTTATTGTCAAGTTATTGCACTCTGTGATAGTGTCTGGTTCCATGAACACACTTGATGGCAACTAGTGTCTGTGAGGCCTAAGAGCGCTTACAATTAGCCGGTTACTTTCCTCTCTGTAGGTTTTTCAAATCATCCAGTGGTGCTGCAAGGCAATACCCAGATCAGCCACCACCCTGCCAGTCCTTTCGCACCGATTGCCCGCACTACCTCCTGTGGCAGTCGCACCTCCCCGTCCGCTGCCTCTGCGGCCGCTGCGACAGCTTCGTCGTTGCGTAGCAACAGCGACGTCACCGCGCCCACCCGTCCCTGCGCTCAGTCCTACCACCGACCCGCAGTCTCACCTCCGCCCGAACGCCAACGGGCTATCTGTAGCCCCTGTGCCAGCGCCAGCAATAGCTCCGCTGTTCGTCAGATACCCGACGATGGTGGGTTGATTGACGTTCTTTCACGTCCTTTCTATCATGGATCAGATAAGAAATAGATTTGGTGGTTGAATTCAGCTCTAAATACGACGAATCTTCGGTTTTTCATTCATCAACACTCGTAGATATGAGTTAGATAAAAACTCTATGCATAAAATATACTGTAGGGTATAAAGCACTCCCACAGATGGTAAGAGGGGCGGTAGTTTGAAAAAAAAAAGATTTACTATAATCACACAGAGGGACTGGAAGACTAGCAGCGTAGGTTACATTAGCATAGTTGAATCGTAGAAGACTGAAAAGGGCCGTATAACCAAATGTGCACGTAAAACAAGTGTCTTCATACTGCTTGGCCCTCTGCCTGGCCTGATTGTCTTCCCTTGCGCTCTTTACGGTCAACCCTCCTTGTCTAGGCCAATAGGTGTTGATCTGTAATGTAGCATGACATCAATAAAATGGAAGATTATCCCTCCTTTAGGGTGAATCTACTAACAATTCTACAAATTTAGCCGTTATAATGCGTACGATTAGCTTCATTGTAGACGTAAGGAATGACTGGAAGTCTAATAAGAATAGAGGGTTAGGAATTCACTTTCGTTCCGCCGGCATGGCAGGTGAATTACAAAAAATTGAAGAGGCTTACGTAGTCACAAATACCATAAGCTTTGTTTTATCACTGTCATCAAAAATGTATATTTTCATTAATTTGCAACGTTGCATGCCTTATACTTGACCAAACAGTATTGGAATCTAGCTAGAAGCATATTTAGAACCACGTACATCTAATATGGAGGACTTGGTCTTGTGGACAATGCAGATTCATTAATTGCTTACTTCTGAGTGTTCCAGGGGAATCAGATGGAGTTCAATCAACGCCAGAGGGTCCACAGCCTTCGCGGCGTCGAAAGGATCTTGCGGCGACCTACGAGGAGGCTTGGGATGTAAAGATGTCGCGCCGGCTGGGTGGTATGGATGTGAGTCGACTAGCTGAGGCATTGCCCAATAGCAACTTCAAGCGCTACGATCTTGTTCGCGCCTCTGATCGTCCGCTGCGCTCCCCTGCCACCCCTGCTCCCGTAGCGCGCTCTCCTTCGCTCTCTCCTGTCCTTACCTCTACCGAGGGCATTGTCATGCGCCAGCCCCGACCTGCTCCTCGAGCTAGCTTCAGAAACTCTTCCACCGATACTGTCATTAACCGTGAGATGATGCCTTCTCCATTTCGGCTCAAGCAGAATCGGGTGGGTGTTCTCTATTCTACATACTGCAACTGTCACTTCATCGTCTAGGCCAACGGAACTTTAACCTCGGCATCGGCGGTAATCCATGTATCTGTAGTACTTCGAATCATCCCTGGATGAGCAATAGGTTAACTAGTATGGGCGAAGATTTATTATTAGCGTACGGGAGGGCTGAGGGGCCATAGACTTGAACAGAACGCCACAACACCAAGATGATAATCGAAACCGCGGAGATTCAAAATCTTGTGTTATTACGTATACCTCTAGAACAATCTTCAGGTCATTATGCGGTCCTCTGGTTTTGAGCGTCACTTCCCAAGTTCCGTCTGTTCAACCTTCTGCTTTGGTCGCAACGAATCTTTCCGTGAATTTTAATTAAGCGAAGTTGATATAATGTATTCTCACACTAGGGCGAACCCTGATCATTCGTCGTAGTACATGCTTTGGATTTAGTTAAAATCCTGAATATCCTGTTTTTGCAAGATAATATTGGAGAGAATCATTTCGAAAGACAGTGGGCACAGTCTGTGTACCAATCACTTTTTATAACAATGCCTAAGAAGAAAAGTGTCGTCTCTATAGGGTAGCATATAAAGCGTTGTGTTCAGGGGCACAGTAAACGTAGGTCTTTGTTCTGTACTCCTATGCCATTTTTATTGTGTTACTTTGATTCCAAAAGGAAACGTTACCACGATCTAGTACTGTTATTAAAGGTGGCTCTGTTGTCGCCTTTGCTTAACTATGACTTTCATTAAACCTAGGTGCAATCTCTATGCATAATTATCCTTTATTGCTTGGAAACATGCATTTTTCGTTTTGTTTTAGTCCGATTCCCTCATTTTACATAATTTGATGAGGATAGATTTAAACTGCAAAAATCGGGATTCAGCTATTAAAGAACTTATACCTTCCTAGATTCCTGGCTTTTGGTGAATGCATTTTGGTGTTGCTTGGATATTTTTAGGGAATCAGGTCTGCTCTTTTTGTGTTGGAATAGGGCAAAATTCGAAAGGTGAGGTAAGATTGAAAAGATCTCAATAGGGCTTTCAAAAGTTGAAATGTTATTAACCTTCCTCTGATAGCATGATAGAAGTGCGTAGCGTTGCCAGAATAAAAACTCGATTGCGATGTTTTCTTATTCCTAGAAACTATCATGCAACAATTTCTTGAAGAAACCAATGTTGCTCCGCGACACATCTGAGGTCTTGTTTTTGTGCGTTAGGAATTTTTTGATGGCAACTTTTGTTCCATTTTCGTGAGGCTGATATCATAAGATTTTTTGTTGCAATGATGCAATTTGTAAAGTACTCAGACAAGTATAATACCTTTACTATGGATGAGGATTTGAGGGGCAATTTAGCAATTCCAATTCACTTCTGTTTGCATTAAAATGCTATGGCAGACTAACATTTTTGCTTTGTAATCAGCGTGGACAAGGAAGGAAATGACATTTCATTAGTGAAATCAAATTTTATAGATAAGCTATTTTTGATACTTTCTGATAATATTCTTCTGATGGAGATTCTCATTACTGCTACAGGATTAGCGGCTTTAGCGGAAAGCTTAATCAAGTCGGTCAGTTTCGTCGTAACTAGTGTGTAAATCTGCGCCAAAGATAAGAGTTGTTTGCTTCCCTCTGAGGATTGCAAAGTGCTGTACAGGCTACTTTTGTCTTACCAAAACTCATTCGATCATGCTCGTACCCCCAATGTCCTCTTCGCTCGCGATCACACCCAGTTTTTTTCTGTGTTTGTGTATGTGCATAAAGCTGTTTTTTTTTCACACAAATTATACTCTTCTCTCTACGTCTTGGCACCCACTCTTCTCTTTGAAATAGCCCAAGATTCGTTTATTGAGTCAAGTGGCCTCCTGGCCCCTGGGTCGTTTACAGAACGCCATTTCTTGTGTACTCTTTTGTTGATCACTGCACTGTGCTACCCTTCTGACCTCAATAAATTTAACCGTCCATTTTGACAGTCTTCAGCTGATCTGCTTGGTGGTAGATATGGCCACTTTTTTCCTATGCTCAGGAGCCTCTGTTTGGTTGCCAATAAGGCAATATGCCTACGTGTACATCCTTGAGATTAAGTATGAATATGCCATTCGTCCAACCGCCTCTCCGTTTTATCAGTGATGTAAGTTACGCGGATTGGGTACGTTAATGAAATTGGTACTGATAAGTGGTCACATTGCTTCTTCTATCCTGCACTACTCTAATCTCATTTCTTGGATCCCAAACCAGTATTTAGTTCCCACAGGATGAATTCAACGCTTTCTGGGAGGTGGTCAACCTCAAGTATTTAAAATCCAGTACACGAATTCAACACCTAGCCTTTTTAAACCCCATTTTGGCATTCAAGTGTAGATGGGAATTTTGGCTTGCCTTTTTAATGTTTTTATTAGCAAAGTACGTTTCACTTTGATATTCGGCATATTTACCCTGAAAAACGTGCGCTGAACCTCAAGGATTCTTGTCAATCTGTTTAAAATCGACGATTTTTGTATGTAGAGTGGTAAGAGGAGTGAGCCATGATTGATTAGTTTCCCCTTTCCTTTTCGCATCACCTCAGGTTGCCAGTCCGACGATGAATTTGTCAATTTCTCCAAGCGTCAAGGAGGGCCCTGCCTCGCCCTCTGCTTTGGCGGCGCCCGTCACCGACTACGACTACGCATACAATCGCTCCTGGTCAATGGGAGTTCAGGTGAGTCCCTCCCTCCTTCTAAGCACGGAATTACTTTCCTTTCAGTTCCACATCAAGTAAATGAAAGGCGATTCAATTCTCTTGTCAAAGATTTTGCAGTCTTGTTGAGTAGGTAAATTGCAATGGGCACTGCAACACATAATCGATCCTATGAGCTGCTCAATTTTGCTGTGAAGCCATTTTCTGGCGTTGAAGCTTCTTTTCCACTGATACATTTCTTTTGCTATGATTGCATGATAGTAGATGCACCGGTTATCAATTTGGAGATCAAGTTTTGGTGATGTTTCAATAATTGCTTTGAATTATATGCGCGATTTATCCTGATGGGGATTTTACTTCAATGTAGATGGGAATTAAGGCTCTTGTTTTTCCCATCACTTCATTTTGACTACTGCCTCGAACAATATTGTTTAGCAGAACAAAGTATACCCGAGTGGTATTGACCGGCACCACTTAACGCAAACAACGAAGCTCTTCAAATGTCCAGCCGGTAGGTAGAAAATCTAAGCCAAAGCATGTTCCGATCCCTTCATTATCAGCGACAGCAGCACGAGAAGCACTCCTTACACTTCTCTTTTATCCGATTTTGTGCGCTATAGCACTGCACTGCCCAAAGCAAAGCTGATTTTAAGTATATGGTCGCTTCGTCACCGCATTCCAATGAACACTGCATTAGTACTTTGCATTGTGAATCTCATGACTTCCGTCATAAAACTACCTCCATTGTGCAAGACCAAAGCCTCGCTGCACTTTACGCCTTGAAATGCCTGTTCATTTGGTTACTATTTAGCTTTGGCTACACCTTTCCTGATAAACGTTCCACGTTTGCCCACTCCAAAATTGCGAATCGAATAGAAATAGCTATGGTTTTTTATGCAAAGCAATGCATTTTGCATCGATTACGATTGTTTTAGCCTAACAACTTCTAGTTCATGAACATTGGCATGCATTTCTACTAGTTTGCGGCAAGTGATTGGCTGCTAGTCAAGTGCTTCGAAGCAATAAGTGGCTTAAAATAATCTTAACTACTGCTACATACTTGTGTGAAGGCTTTGTGGAAATACAAAACATGCTTTGAAGTTGAGGCACTGTGTCTATTTCCAAAGCAGGCGAAGGTGCCACGGTATATTGCGGCAATCGCAACGGTAATGAGGAAGGTGCGAAATCTAAAATTTGTGTCATTACCCCGGTGTTTGAAGTATTTGAGCCACTCCAAAGGCAGTAAAAGTTTTCCACTCCCCTTTTCAGTGTAGGATAGGGCCAGAACAAGCCAGGCTACTGCACACCTACGTGTGCAGGCGTAGCACGTTCAAGCGCGGGCGTCCTCGGGAGGAAGACTGCTTTTGATGATGATTTGCAGGTTGCTCTCTGCTCTTGCACTGCAATCGGAGTGTCACCCAACTAAGCGAAGTGCCTCGTGGGGGGCTTTTTTCCTCACTCCCCAGAGTGAAAAATAGACTTTGAAAAATTCACTTGAAAGTTAAATCCACGACTGGTCTTGCTTGTACCTTTCACCACTGCGTTGTTTGACCTAAAGGGTGGTGGCAGAATTGTTATAATCCATATTCTTGTTGAACAAATTGTAATAAACATTTGTTTCTTGGCATAGCTTTTAAAGCTGATAATGTGTCTGGTATGTACAATCTTGCTTTTCATACTTATGAATGAGGCTTCATTCTTTATCAGAACCTAGTAGAATGGGAAGTGGTTTTTTTCAACGTAGTTAAACCTATCGCTCAATCTGGCCTCCAATACGGACGGTTCTGCGGACCAGAGAGTGGGACCGATGGCAGGCGAGGTGGGTGAGAAGCCAGTATTGTCGATTTCGGGCGCCTCATCGCCGCCACCACCGCCACCCCATCGATCGGCTTCAATAATGACGCCCACTACGACACAGTTCAGTCCACCACGGTCACCTACGCCGATGCGACGTCAGTGCGCGATACCTCACGTCACTGCCGATGTCGGTGTCGGGATGTCTCCACCGAGTTCGCGGACCCGTGGTGTGCATAATCCTCTGGCCTCAGGAGTGCCAATACCCCTCACACCCTCCTCGCCACCCTCAGAGGAGTCCTCTTCCACGATGAGAGGCGATACCTCCGACGCTGCCTCCACCGCCGCTACAGTTGCTGTGCCTGGCCTCCTGCCGCATATGTCGCGCCTCCTTGCTGACTGGGACAACATGTCCACGGACAGCTGTGAGGAACCATGGGATGTTCGACACGGCAAAGTCATCTCTCAACTCACTAGTGAGTGCTACTTGCCCTATTATCCTTGATCTCTAGTGCTATGACTTGACTATTTTTTAGCCTAGGGACAATAACTTTCAAGCCGTCAAAAATTAAGCGAATGAATATGCTCCTTTGTTGTCTGGGGATCGATCCTTTCTTTTCCGTCTAGTGGCATTACACCAATCGTGCGTTCACCTATCTCTGTTTCTTGGCCGCTATAGTAGGTCAAATGTGATTTGAAACGGTTTTACTCTAGCAATCGGCATTATTCCGTAACAGAAGTTCCCTTATTATGGCTTATTTTATCACGGATAGAATTTCTGAAAAAAAAATTAGAGCGAATCTAAACTTTAAATAAATAATTTCTTTACTCGAAAGTGTTGATGGAATCCTGGCTTCTAGTTGGTTTGTATTAAAACCCTAGAATTAAGATATTGATGGATATACTGTTATGAAATGTTATACTCTCACTTTATGGGGGACTATATATATAAGGAAGACTTTAAAGAGGTGTACCAAATTTTAGGCGACTTTCAGTACATTGTGAGGCAAGTAAAAGCTGCGAATATTAACAAACAAGTTTAGGAAACCCTCTTGTTAAACTTATCAACCGAATTCAGATGCCTGCATGTTGATTGGTCTAGACAGAATACTTTTTGATTTTACAAGCGATTTAGTTGTCACTAGGTTCTATACTCCTCTTTCATCGCTGTTGACCGGTCCCTCCGACTTTACTTTGATGTCAGGCTCTCGTTTCATCGACCCCTCGGAGGTACTCTCGGCGGTGGCCAACGGGAACCACAATGGGGCAGCCACTGGCGCCAGTGGTGGGGGCGTCTCTAACGGACACTCGAAGGGTCGGGTCGCCGCGGGGTTGGTGATGGATGGGGAGGGTGCAGTACCAATGTCGCCTTCTTCGAATATCTCCCAGCCCATCTCTTGCCCCTCGCCCCTCGCTCGCAGTCCCTCCGATGTCAAGACGCAGAACTGCCTCAAACCTCTCAATGAACAACCGTGAGACACACACCTAAGACCTCTAACTTTTTCATACACATAAAGTATAAACCCCTCTTTAAGAAATCTGAGTTATCACTATCGGCAGTGTGTCTGTAGAGTCTGTAGAATCTCGTAGGGGACTTTCAGGTGAGGCATTTTTTAGCAGATAAAATGCAGGTAAGGCGTACCAGTTTAGACATCATCAATGCATATCTTGAAGCAAATTTTGGACGATCAGAGACAATGATGCACCCGTCTTTAAAGCTTCAGTTCACACTGTGAGGGGATACTGCTTTCATTCATCATTTTGGCCTCAAGAAAGAGATTCAAATGAGCGTGCAGTCACTTTTGCGTGTTATTTGCTTTGACACCAGAGAGTGAGATGGCCGTCAATTTTGCGACTCCTTGAGGCATTAAGAAGGCTAAGTTGCTTTCCGCTATCACTACAGCATTTGGTGGATCGCCAACATTTGTTATCAAGTAAAGTGACCGTAATCGAGTAGAAAAATAGATAATGTTTTCAATTATACAATTTTTCAGAGACTGGTATCAATGTTTACGAATCAACAAAGTTTAAATAGGCATTGACACCTGAGATTACAAGTATGCTGCTAAATGTTCATCTTGGCAGTTTTGAGACAGCCCGTGTCACTAAAAGAACAGATTTGTATTCTTCCTGCGTAGGAGCCCTTGGCCAGAAAGATGCCTTGATGCACGTGATTTGACAAATAAATTAAAGTGAAATCGTTTTTTTTATTATTTTTTAAAATTGTGTTGCGGGGTCTTTGGAAGCATCCATAAGTAAAGGAAACCCAGTGGTATGGTCTTATTGGTGCTTTCCTCTTCTCTAGGTGGTTTCATCCCAATCTCACGCGATTCGGAGCAGAGAAGCGGCTGCGATCCGAGCCTGAGGGTAGTTTCCTGGTGCGCAACAGCGAAACTCTAAAGAATGAGTACTCTCTCACGGTCAAGTAAGTTGCTACGTTTGTGGCATTCTTGTCGTCGAATTGCGATAAAATTGCGGGCAATGGAGGCAATTCAGAGGCGTGAACAAGACTACGGGATTACAATGCCAATGCAGTTTTGCAAATACTTATACAGCTACTGTATCCTCTCCGAAGGATTGTGTTGTTTCAGCTTTTTAGGACCATACATCGAAAAAGTAGTCTGTAAGCCACTGTTTTATTTGCCAAGCAAGTACCAAAATTATTAGCTGCAGCTAGGAAACAGGGTTGCCATCTTGCGGTTAGTAGTTGGCACATTTCTGAGAGCAAGTCATCCATCAAGGCATCTTGCTTGTGTGCGGGAGAGTGGGACGATCCTATATCAGTGGTAACAGTTTCTAGGATAATTGAAGCACATGTATGCAGTGTCCCGTGATTTTTTGTTCTACAACTTCGTAAAATCATAGTGAACTTTGGCCATACAACAGCTGTGGAACGTGCTTTTTTGTTTACCGAGATCCACTCACGTGGATCTGGGCACTAATTTTTTAATAAAAAACATGGCTCAAGCACCGCATAAGTCATTCAAACTCGAGTGCCTTGCAGCATCGAATGGGCGAGCGCAGATTAAAATAAAGTAGAGGTTTTGAATGTATTTTTGGCTCTTGAAGATGGCAGGGAGGGGCAGCAGAAACTATCGTAGCGCCCAGGTTATGCCCAAAACCGTTAAAAGCTACGCGAGTGTTGAAGCAACTTTATTATCAGCATAAAAAGTGCTGGGATGGTCGTAACACAAGCAGGAAAGGGGGAGGTGGGTAGCTTTGGACCGAAAGGAATGAATACCCCTTTCACCCTCTTTTGCATTGCAGACACAATGGGTTCCTGCACATGAGGATTACGCGAGACGCGCAGGGCCAGTTTGTGCTAGGCGAGTACAGCCAGCCCTATCCTAGCATTCCACACATGATCTCCCACTACGAGCAGACCCAAGTGCCGGTGAAGGGTGCAGACTCGGTCACTCTCTGCCATCCCCGTTGAAGGGCACCCACTCCTTCTCAGCTACAGACTTTTGATATGCCCTCCCAGCCCCTCTTCACCAAGATTTGGATTGAAAAACCGGGTGAACTTATGTTGCCATAAATACACACCACTGTTTCTGCATCTCTTTCTTCCTGCTCCTGCCATTTGCCCTCTCCTGCTCCCTGTAATCGTATTATCGGATTATTTCGGTATTTTCCACTTCTCGTAAGCGTGCACTGGAGAGCGTGGAGGAGGAGAGATGACGGAGCGCACCGTCATGAATCCACTATTATGCCTAATACTCCCAGTATGTACCCCATTTCCTTTATCTGGCTCCTGCTCTCACCCCTCTCGCAATATCTGTATTCACAGGCTTGTTTCTATGCCAAGAGTATGCACAGGAACATTCGGTAATGATGAATTTGACGTCTGTCGCTTGAGGAGGCCCATCGTGCATTTAATACCACTACTTCAATTTTGAGCGAAAATAAAAGTCCCCATTTTCATAGGCGCCACTTTAGTCGGTGTGTTGAGAGGTCATCCTTGCTAAAATTCCACACGCAGGCGGTGGAAGCGTGGGAATTTGTCCACAAATTAGTTGCACACGAGGATTCTAAATACTAGAATAGGGTAGGCGAAGGTCATGTCAGGGTTTGAATGTCTGAGTTTACATGAACTAAAGCGTATCATGAATGTTTAAAATGTGATCCGGAACCACAGCCATTCTGGGCACGGCGCGGTCTCTGAAGTCCGGGGATCAATGCATCACGAGTAAATGAAAGATCCACTTTCTTTATTGAGGAAATTGTAAAGTTGCAATGTGGTGCGTTGGATGTTAATTTAAAGGTCTGTTTTAGTAAAGGGCCACTTTATCTTGACCATTGTACCACGGTGGGTGGGCCGGCCTTTGGGCCATTGCAGTAGCCCAAATACCTTCTCTGTGCCCAATATACATGTTCTACCCAAGCATAATGCCTTCTTTCGTCCTCAGGGAAGTCATGGGAAGTTACATGTATTTCGGCGTATTTTAGCCGATGGGGATTGGTGATCACAGCCTAGAAGGGGACGAGGCCAAACTTCTCGAGGCTGAAGGAATACACATCCTGCTATGTAAAGGCCATGGAAACACAAAAACACCGTTTCCATTTCATTTATCAATATCTTTATTTTTAAACAGGCGTTGCAACAATACTGTGTTTTTAGAGGCTACGACTACAAGCTAATGTATTTTAAAGCTTAGTTAATACTAAAAATAAAATAAACGCTAAAAAATTTCTCGTATTTTAAGCAAAACTAGAAGTGCAAAACAAAAATTCAAATGCTTATGATTGATGAACTTCCAAGAATTATTCTCATTGTTTTTAGATAGAAGTTAAAAAATCCAATTAAATGAAAAATTATGGTAAAATGCTCCTTGTGGATCCACAGAAAATGAAAGTACTTTTAATTATTAACCGCATAACCAATCAAAATGCTAAGCGCAAGGTAGCCTGTGTTGTATTTTGGGGCCAGGGCGCGCAGTTGGTTATAATGGGAAAGCTGGCAAAGTTCTTTAGTAGATTTTCGGTGGATAAGTTCCCAAAAGAAAGTCAAGGACGCCGTCTCAATGAAGTTCGATCCGAAAATAACTCTAAACAGACACGTAAGGAATCACCACCATCAATACCCCGTGGACCACCATCCGAAGGGGCGATGAGGGCTGCTGACGCAGCACTTAGTCGAATCGCAGCGAAGCAAGTTCCGTCAAGTAATCCCAAGCTCATCAGATAAATATTTTATAGAAACGCCTATACAGCGTAGGGTGGAAGCTGAAAGTGCCCGTATGAAGAAACAGATGGAGGAGGCTGAGGCCTTAGCCAGTCGGTTCAGCAAAAGTGCGGTCACTTGCGATACTGGGGGTCAATTAAAAAGTTAGCCTTGGTTTTTACGTTCTTCTTGTTGTCTATTAGTCGCTTTTGGTACCTGTAGTGTTTTCTCGAATTGATTATCTTCAAAACCAAAGCTTATTTTCCATTTCTAGAGGTCACGTTCTCGTGCCCTAGACTCCTTGATGACAGCGTTCGAGGCACTTATGCCGAGGTAGACACCTTGATTGAGCAAGCGCTTCTTGAAGAATCCGAGTATGATCCAGCTGGCGCCTACACTTTGCTCATTATTCGAAGCATCGAGTCTAGCCAATATCCGACTGGTGTCGATGCAAACGATACATCTATCCCCAGTATTCAGACTTTTCGCGATAAGCGAAAGCAGAACTTTATCACCATAATTCGCAATTTAATTGAAAACCCTGAAAAGGAGAATTTTCGCCGACTACGAATGGGTAACAAGTCAATAGCGGATCTTCTGGAGCTGAAGTTTGCGGTCAACTTCTTTGAGGTAAGCGAGGAATCTTTGCATTGATACCGCCAATGCTTTAGACCTGCGGGTTTATACAAAGGGAGCAACCAACTAATTCCGAGGCGGATGCACCAATGGAGAGGTATTTAGTCTTCCCGGCAGCACCGACTGAAGAGCAATTGTACCACTTAAAAAGTATGCTTAGTCTCCTTGAGTCTGGCGAACTTATTGCACCGAGGATTAACCGTGATACAACTATTCTTCAGGTAACTTACGCGTTGCGATGCAAACTTTGATGCAAATGTGATCTGAACAAAGTTATTTGATTTCAGGCCAAATACTACGTAAACCTGCATAATATTTGCCAACATTTTTAATGTAATTGGATTCACGATGCTAATGAGCAATATTAGGCAGTGATATGGTGATTCCTACAGTATTACACACCGTTATATGGAGGCAAATCAGTTTGCGTCAGCTCCCCTTTCATAGTTTACTCATGTTGTGATTCTGAGCGCTACCGGGTAATTTCGAAACAGAGCTAATTCTTTCATATCTGATATTTCTCCTTCAATGCCTTGTGATTTGCTAAAATGACTCATACCTAATAAGTCCATTATATGTTTCACTACCTGTTTGCATTTCCTAGCCCATTCTATGACAAAATTTTAAGTAACCCAGAAGCAAGTCAGTGTCATCATTTTTCCAATTATAAATTCACAGAACTTCCTAGTACTAGGTGTTCTACTGTCAGTTTGCTTGGGGTGTATGCAACTCACAAAGTATGCATCTCCTCTGACCATTTAAGTGAAAAGACCAAGGGAGTTTCAGACTATTGGTGCTATTTTGTGCAATAAGCGTCCTAGTGCTAAAGGATGTTTGACCACGTAATTACTCGCCCTGTGAGCAGGCGAGCGAGAACGAGGTGCGCGACCTGGCGAAGGAGGAACTGCCAGCAGAATTCTTCCTTGTCTCGCGCGACGACCTGCGACGGTGGAATGAGGAGCTGCAGCGCATGGAGAAGGAGAAAGTACTTCTCACCAAGGCTATGCGCGATCGCCTCAAGTCGCGCGACCGCCGTCTCTACCGCTATGCCCTCATCCGCGTCCGACTGCCTCACAACAACATCATGATTCAGGTGTGTCAACCCCACTCCCCTCAATGCGGGTATCAAGTGAATTGAACCAATCACGCGACATCGATAGGGGCACTATGCGATTGGCTAGAGGGGCTTAATGCGAGGGAATTGTTTCATGGATCCGGATTTAATAGTAGTTAGGAGCACGTCGGTCGTTACGGGGTAGGCTGCGCGCTCTGCCTGGGGGTAATGTTGCCTCTTACTACATCAGTATTGAGGAATGGCAGTGTACATATCATTCGCCACTGTGACCACATTTTGTGATATAAATGTATCGAATTCGATTTAAATATACAGTTTTGCGAATCGCACTGCACCGTATCCGCTCTCATGCAAATGTACTTGTTTCATGTCCTACATTGCAAGCGTAGATTTATGGAACACTTTGAAGGTGTAAGTGAATAGATACTTGAGTGTCTTATCCGTAGATGAGGTCATTCTTAAGTAATGCACTGATCCGATTGAAACTGTCAAAAGGCGTTTTGTAATTTTAGACGTCATGGCGGCATGTTACGCTTGCTACGAAAAAGTATGAAACTACCACTCCCGGATAACAATATATTTTGGAATCTAGTCCCGTTAAATTTGTGCATCACAGTTAGTAAAACTTTTTGTATTGGTTACTTGAAAAATGGCGAATGATTGGAACCCAAACCGACGATTTGCAAATTTAACACGATTTGGCACTTAACTAGTTCTTCGTTGTTCTTTGTTTCACTCCATCTGATGAAATGAAAAATTGTCATGATTCGCGAATTTCACAATTCTGGTAATCATAACTGCGGGCAAGTCATAAGCATTGGACGTCGTGCTGGACCATTTTAGGGTACATTTATGGCGACGGAGACGGTTAATGATGTCCGATTTTGGGTGAGCAGTTGCCTGGCGGATCAGGGCCTTGAGTACAGCCTATGGGCACCGCCGGGACAAATTTCCTCGATCACAGCGGGCAGTGGAAGTCGCCCAGCGACAGCGCGAGTCCTGCTGGACGACTGCGACCCTACAGCGAGCCTCATGGACCTCGGTCTGGCCCCCAGCGCCATCCTCACCCTTGGGGTGAAATCGGTGACTGCCCAAGCAATAGCCATCCGGCTTCTGCCGGAGTTGGAGCATCAGATTATCCCTCTGCAATAGCTATTGTGATATCCACTCCTTTTCATTGCATCCACCATCACTTCATTCCTCCCCCTGATGAAGACGGTCCTGGTTTATGCTTTATTTTGTCGCCAGTCTGATGGAGAAGCAAGTATTTTATTTGCTTTGTTCGAGAATGTATTGATAAATCAATTAATTGCAAACTTATGGCGATTATGATTTTGTAGTCTCTAGATCTCTCCAACTTGCGGAAACGATATTACCAAGCACCTTGGATAACATTCTGTTTTTTGAGCCTTCACAACTACCTCCTAGGTTGCAGTATAGGCTCATGCAACTTCTGCCTTGGTTGACTATTCTTCAACGCAGTCCTTATGCCTTTGGTTATACTTTTTGAGTGGAAGTATGGTCTTAGTCATATTTACAACGTAGGTGCTGTCCCAATTAGCATTTATTTTACCGAAGTGTGAATTACTCAGCGGCAAATTGGAGGCTACATAACATCAATATCTGATGGCGAGTATGCGGCACTTTTTGCACCATCATCATCTCTTTAATGAGTGCTCTCAGTACAACTCAATATTTGAATGTAAAATCAAGTTTTTCAGGCACTAGTCCCACCTGTGGGGAACAGGTATTCGGCCAATGTAGCGCTCCTGATACTCAGTAGGTCTCTTCAGCTGCTTTACGTAGGCAACGGTTCTCGCGTCCTCCTCCTGATACTCGCGGAACGTCTTCGAAGGAGACGGGAAGACAAGGAGTCCATGGTGGTTGATTGGCAACATCGAGGACTCCCAGTATTCGGGACCTTAGATATGAAGTGAATAATGGGTGATAGTCTTTTGCTCTTACATGGAGACTTGTTTGGCAGGTTGTCAGTGAAGTTATGCCGAGGTCCCACAGGGCAGTTTGGTGACCCCACATTTGTTTTATTACTCCACCTAATTGATATTTTGTTAGGGAAAGAAAGTCATCCTCCAAATGCTAGATCCTCTCATTGCTCACAATTAGCAAAACTCCACTTTGGCTGCGTGGAAAGACGGGATGCCTCGGAAGGGCGTCGGTGCGTTGTGCGCTATTATAACTATTAAAATGTAAGTTTAACATCACTGAATTGCAGGATTTCTGTCTATTTTGAAAACAAACAAGCAATTATGGAGCACCAATACTCTGTAGAATGTAGCGATTTGTGCTCTCTGACACTTGAAAAGGACATGAGTAGAGCACATTACGATTACTTTCGGGCTTCACTTTTCCGATTTACTTTGATTTTTCTTATTTTTAAAGTTGAGCGACAGTGTTGGATACGGAAGACTTACAAACGAATTTGCTGGACGTGGTGTAGAGTGTCGGTTCATCTAGCATAGCCGCGCAAGGCCTAACGAGTGGCCAACACGGGTAGCCTCCACAGGGATGCGAATCGCAACAGCTTTGTAAACATCTTGAAATTCTGGTCCCTATAAAAGGTGCAATTCCATTGGAGTCGTCAAAACCTTGGCTTACATTCATAACGATGACTTATTGCACCAAGTTAAAGGGTGATGATAAAAATGGGCGAAAAGTATAAGGGGGGATTTCTACAGAGCGGGGTTTCCAAAAGCCGGGAGCACATCACGTATACTTAACCCTTACCTGAGAGGAAGATGACTATAAATTGGTAGGTTACTAAAGCCTATCAGTTCAGATAGAAATCCAGGTGGGTTTGAAGGCCTTTAAAACAATTAAGCATTTAAAGTCTGAGGCTTAGGCATAAAGTAAAGTTTCCACAATTAATACCATCAACATGGTGCACATTCACAAGAAATATAGATAATCTCGATTTCTGACAAGCGGTTGCATCCTTCTTCATTTACGATCTTGACAGCTGTGCCTGAAATGTGACGATAGTTTTGTTTTAAAAAAAGTTAAAAAGAGCACTCCTTTGATTGAAGGAAATTATTAGTGGGGAATGTTTCAACTGCTTTTTGTAATTTTATGTTACTGTTTGACGAAATCCACCCATTCTCAAATTACAAATAAGCAAGCTTCAAATTAATTCGTACGAAGGGAGCGGTTGGAAATGAGGCACAAATCAGTTGTAGCCGTAAATTCCCTTGGCAAGAAGTTGGATGCTGTGATGGTTAAAGATTTGGTTGAATCAAAAAAGGAGGTAAAAATGACGGAGAAAGTACAGGTAAGCAAATGATACGTATCCCGTGATTGTGGTCATGCACGAGTTTGTGATAACTATGAATTAGATCGGAAATCTTCACTCTACAAGGTTCCCCATGATCACTCAAATGAACGTAGCAAAGATGTGGTTAAGCTTCCTTTCCTGTAAATCAAAATCTCGAGCAATTCGTTATATTTAATTTGAAGTTTTTTACAGAGTTTGGAGTCTCCATAATTTTATTTGATGCCATCAACAGTGAGGGATCAAGAGGGGTACACCCAGGCATTACACATACTACTTGAGACTAAAACTAGATATGCATTGAAAAACTCGTATTTTAATATGAATTAATTAATTAAACGTCGTGTGGAGTTGGCAACAGAAAGGGGTCTTCCGTGCATCGCAACAAAATTTAGTGGGTGCCTAGCAAAGGGTGCCAGCGGCTAGGAAGTAGCGAGTAAGGAGAGGAGATCTACAGAAAGCAGCTACCTATGCAAACAGGAGAAAGCAACCGCACAGCGTACTTCATTTATGACTGTAAATCAGTTTTATAAGAAACCACACTAGCTATGACCTGGAATTTGACGTAAAATGGGAACAAGAAGGAAAAATATACAGAAGTACATCGTTGGCATCCAGCGTTTGAAAGCATCTTCGGACTGCAATAGCTGGGCATTTGATTTCTAAACCTCATGACTGAAAGAATCACGATCGCATACAGACAGTCATGTGGAGCGATCAAGGCGTGATTTAGTAGTGAAGGCGATAGTGAACAATCAATCGTTGATATAACTCTGTGTCAAAAGTTTCATGTAACGGAGCCTGCAACGAGGATGTGAAAAGATTCTTTCTTGTTTTGTTGAATTATGTGGTGACTAAGGGTGAGATTGAGTGTTGTCAGTGGTTTAAAAGGAAGGAGGATATAGATTGGGTGTTAATTTAACTCCTCCTGGGACTCATTTCCTCCCTAATTATCTTGAAATTGTCCTTTTTAGAATTTCAGAGGCGTATGACTTAATTTAACAGTTAGGGGACGAAAAAGTGTTCACAGATAATTGTACAAAAAGTTTAACTTTTTAAGTGCAACATGTTTGAGGCTCGATAAAGCTCAACCAGCAGTTCTAAACTAACAAACAACACATCTAGTATGTATGAAGCCTATCTTGGGTACGAAAATGGAGGCCTCACGCGCCTATGACACTAGTGGCACACATACTGCGAATCAATGAAAGGACAGAGAGGTGGAGAAAAGGGGAGGAGAGGACAGTGACCTGCGCGATATGGTGGCCACTGGACAGCGGCGCCCCAGGGCGCACCATCGTGCTGCGCCTCGGAGCGTCGGCTAAAGCGCGATCCCACGCACATGAGGTCGGGACCGTCGGTGTGGTAGAGGACGCTGCGCGGCACCTTGTAGGTGTACGAAACGCGGTGAAAATTTTCTAAATCCTTCAATGGCTTCACCTCATTGAAGAATGACCTTGGGTCCTACAGCAGTCATCACATCAAAAGGACAACGATGCTTCGTATTATCGCCAATAAGATCCGGATGTGAGACATCTTTTGGATGTCCAATGCAGAAGGTAGTTCGAAACGTTTCTTGCTATTTTGGACACAGTTTGCTGCAATAACTTATTACATTTGGTAGGGGTTTACCAAATGCATTCAATTTTACATATTTCCGTTTGTCTGTTGTTATCGGTTGAATCTGAAGCATATGGTTTCAGCTTGTCTACTTAATCGACTAGGTTTGACCCTGTTCTAAAGTTGTAGAGGCTTTTTGTTAAATCTGCATAGCACTTGAGAAGGATGCAGTGCATGATGGTAGAACGCGCTGATTAAAAATGGCTTAAACAGTGTGGCTCTGAAGTTAATTACTTATGTTCAAGTGGATAGAATTAATATAGTATAATTTTCTATTAATATTGTTCAAAATTAGTCCAGAAATACGTTGCAAATTTTTTTAAAGCATAGCATAAGTGATGATAAACGTTTTTTAAAGCTGCATTAAGTGGAGAGTGAAAGTAGTGGTGGAACCTACTGAGAGAATGAGTATCACATGCCTAACGTTAGTAAAGACAACAATAAGCTTAAAAGACTGTCAGTTTGCTCTTTGCTTAGTTTGTGTTACAGTACTGGCTGACGTTTGATCTTAAACGGCTTATGCCTTGCAACACTAAGCGAAGAAACGTGTCATTGGTTGTCCTCAGACTTAAAAGCCACGTATCAGTTTATCCACTATTTTCAGAGGACTGCTTGTTTCGTGAGTGATGGCTCGCAGACGCGATCATCCACTTACCTATGGCCAACAGTTACGGCTGAGATCTATGTAGTCGATGATTTACAATTTAGCCATCAAGAAAATGATGGTTTCGAGAAGCTGTCGCGACTATGAATTGGTGGAAAAAAAGTACGATAATTACAAAGACGCATGACCTCATCTGTCGCAAGGATGACATGTGATAAGCTTTATATCTTAGAACAGGCAAGCGGACGATACTGTCTCCGCGATGAAATCGCTATAAGTGATGCTCATCATATGCGAATTAGGCAAACAGGAGAGACAAGAGAGATAAAAAAGTTGACTAACATTGTTTTGCTTGCCTCTAGGGAAACAACAGCTAAAGTGTAGATTACAGCAAGCAAGTGTCTCGCTGTGAAAAAATTGCGGTGTCAATGTGTAAATTTCAGCAAGTAAGATATTTTAGAAGCTTTCTACAGTTATTTAATTATTATTGTGGGCAACCGCACAAAATCACTTTGTTATACTATGGTTTAAGAAAGCCACTAATTTTGCCTAAGATTCGAGGACAGTCGATAACACAAGCAGAAGCTAAAAAATGTAACGCCATAACTTTACTCTAGCTGAATGATGCAAATCTATGCTAACAATTCACAATGGGAATATGCTAAAGGACCTTGACACACATTGCACATCTGCATCGAAACCATCAAAAGACGCATGAGAGTAACTCCTACATCGCATAACCGGCCTGACTGAGGTTATTAATCAATTAGAATATTATTGGTTTTTCAATTCTACGACTGCGTGGAGAAGATTAAAGGAGTTAAACATACATTGCGGCATTGGTCCCGAGGAATGATGGGGGTGCCGTCTCTGAGACCCTTGTAGGTGCGAGGTTTCTGAGCGTACGGATCGATGTCAGGAGAGTCCACAAGTGGAGGAAGGGAGGTGCACTTAAGCTCCACATTGCTTGGCATTTGTCAAAATTACTAAGACGACGAAAATGGTCGAGTTTTGTGCAAAAAATGTTTGATTAAGGAGATGTTTACGAAAACTGGAAAGTAAAGAGAGGAGATGCTCTCATATGTGTCTATAACCACAACTCTTCAAGCAATTGATTAGAAATAAAAAGATCATCCTTAAGATTAGCTAAATAAATAAAAAATCCATTTGTGAAAACCCAAAAAAACAACTAATTTGACAAAAAAAACAATTGTGAAATTTACTACTATCAGATCCACTAGGGAGAAACATAATAACATTAAACTTTTCATTTAGTTTCAAACTTCTTGATTATAAGTAACTTTGGATAAGTAAAAAATTTCCTAATCTACCTATAAAAAGATAGCCGGATAATAGCTTACGAAGACTCGTGGCAGCAGTTAGTGCAGGTCATTAAGAATGGTGTCTATTTATAGAGCTAAAAATATCTTTCAAAACATCCCACAGCATTATAAAAAGTACATAAAAATCAAAAAACAGGCATAACCTTTAATTTGTTAAAAAATTCATATTCATAAACTCAAAAACAGACATAAAATTTTGAAAAAAAGCAAAGAGAGCAAATGACCGCCGACATGTGAGAGCTAATCAGTTACATGCGGCTTAAAGAAGAAGATGTAACCTTAGCAACGCAAGAATCAGTAAGCTCATAAGCAATTAAGGCTATTAAGATTGTTTAAAAACTATTGCTAATATACAAAGAAAAAAACGAAACCAAGAGTTTAACTAACACGTAAGAGTTTCGCTAGGTGAATAGAAAAGAAGTAGTTTAGGAAAGATAAATAATGCCACTAGAGAGCAAACCCAAAAAGTTCTAAAAATCTTCTTATGACGTGACCTACACTTTCTAGAACGAAGCGGATAGCTTAAATCATCTGCTATTTTTTGAAAATTTTAATTATACGCAAGACCATGAATCAAATTTAGAGGTGGATGTGTCGGTCCCTAATTACGGACTAGAACGCAATCCTAAAGTATGCCATGAGCTTCAGGAACCATTTCTGTGAAGCTAAATAAGTTAGAATTGGCGTAACTACTGCTAAACTTAGAACAGAACTTAACGCTACTGTGTTGAAAGCAGCGGTGCTGTAAAGGTCGTTGTCGTGGCAGCACACATTCTTCGGACTACCCCAAACTTTTGCCTGCAGTAACATTTGATGGCATTTACAACATAGTAGGCAAATTTAAAAGCTAAAACTTGGCAAAAAATTGTCACAAATGAAAAAAAGAGGATTAATATGGAGACGAACCTTTTATGAAGTTTTCGGCCAGCATGAATATGCGCGAGCATCAGGATAAACATAGAGGCGAACAGTTCTGAGTGATTGAATTTTAAATGCACGTAAGGGTTATTTTTAAAGGCTATGTGGTGATGAGATAATTATTACTTTGGGCAAGCATTTACCAGCGAGTCATAATTTTGGCCTTTTTAGTCCTTCTTGCGTATTTTAATTTTCCACTGCACCATAAAAATTGAACTGATTTTGATTGCGTTGTTTGATTTTTTAACCATACTGGCTTTTAGAGGCACTTTTTCGAGTCGGCGGCTTCTGGGGTATGTGTTTACCGCCCATACGGGTTGTCTTCTGCACATGGGCAAAATTAGGCAATATTTTTACTCACTGCGGTTTGAATTATCCCTTCAATTTTTTTTCGCACGCTACGTGAAAACAAAATCGTTGGGTGGATTTCGTTTTACTTTTAGTTTTTTTTGAGGTCTGAGTAGGCAAGTTTCATTTTTACGGAGTAGCTTTTGACACCCTACTTTATAATAAATGAAATAATGAACAAAATAAATAAAATAATTTTGTTGCAAACGATTTATTAACATTATGTCTTTTGTTCCCGTCTGTGGGCTATTTGATGTTTGTAATGGGATAATATGTCGAATTTCTGTCCATCATCTGACAGGGCCTTAGGCTTGTTTTTAAAACACCGATCAGTTAAAATTTAGCAGCATTCAAAACGGCTGCTTTGTCGGCCTGTCCAAATTTTAAAAATTAATATACCTATTCCCAGCATATTCTCATATTTTTCAATTAGTCGATGCAGTTTATAGATTCGGTGGCTCTCCCTATTTCGGATTTTATCTCTATTTGTGACTTTCTAGAATTAAAAAACCTTAGCGCTGCAATTAATTTGATCAGTATGCACGTATCCACGACGGCTTTGTATCTAAAACTAATTTTATAGATCGAATTCAGCGTATTACTGCTGAAGCTCTTGGTAGAGATATCTCTGTTTTGAATCAGGAAGTTCAACTGTTGATCCCATGATGCGTTTATTTTTACAACCCATGCACTCGTATGCCTTCTCTCAGCTCCCCTGGCCATATACTTTCTAAAGTGAAAGGGATGTTGCTTCTAGCTCGTTAGTAATATTATTCGGATAACTTGCGGCGCCACATCGCACGTTTGTAAGCACTTTTTAGAGTACCTCATTAGGTTTCAATTATTTTTCAATAAAACATAAATCAAGGTTTTTAGCACCACCTAGTAACGCAAATAGATTTCGAGACATGTGGTACAATAGGTGCAAAGCCATCGCGTGGAATGCAAAATGCGACCTGCATTTTAATTTTGATATCCTTATTTGGTGATGAATTCAACAGGGTTTTATGAAGCAAAGAAATCAGTAATTTGTGTGATAGCTTGGTGGTTTTAATTATATTTTATGCGCATTGGTTTCATCTTTCAGGCAAGTTGGGTCAAGAATTCATACGTATAAGTATCTCCCTCACTCAATCATATATGACCACTGTAAATTGCTAACACCTTCCAATTAATCTAAGCAGCGTGCTTATAAAGTTCTAGCATCTTAAAACTTAGTAGCGTGATTTAATTAAATAACACCTTTTCTATGCCTTGTATTACTGCACTCTGCTTTCAATCAGTATTTTTTTTCAGACGCAAGCCACTCCTATTCACGTAATAAAAGGTGTATTTCAAATGCCTGTATTCATCGAATGTTCAAAGCCTAAACCATTTGCCATATGACTTGAAATATTAAATAGTAGTGCAAAATATCACATTTCTCTATTTAAATGTTCCTAATCTTGTTTAATAATGGCCACTAATAAGTAAAATAAGTAAATAGAACTATGCGTAAATACCATATATGGGCGATCGCGTACACTAAAAGTTAACCTAAGAAATTTGTAATAAACTTCAACGCTCTGGCTTTCTTATTACAAATTTGGCAGGATGTAACTACTGTAATCAGGATTAATAGTGCAATAGAGCATTCAATGTAGCTTATGCATTTCAGGAAAAGTGAAGTAAACGTTGGGTGTAGTTGTAAGTATTCTCGGTTTACTCATTTCAATAGGGGTAAACATACGACCCTCCCGTCTTTTTGCTTTTATTTTTAGAGTGTTAATTTTTTTCATCATAAAAGCGTATAGCTGATAATAACATGCTTTCAGTAGTAAGTTTGATCTCTTTCAAACATTTCAGGGTGCTTCTTCTAGTTTTACGCCTGAGCCAGTCCGGGCGCATAAATGTAATTTTTGGGCATGAAATCATGTCAGTGACTGACATTGCACTTTTAGTAGAATGCCGTACATATTTCCACTGCGCCTGTTCCTTCTGGTTGATTTTGCACTTCACGAAAATTTAAATGACATGTATGACAAGCAATCCATCCATTGACAGGTTGTCGATTAACCTGAAATTTCACCTTAGTTTAACGAGTATGACAATAAATTATCGAGGAAAAATGACGCAAAAGTTCTTAAAAAGTACGATAAAATTTGGCAAAGCTAGCAAAATATTTACTTTTTTGAAAGAAAAGCATTACCTTGATAGATGAAAAGCTTGTCAGCATGTTCAACGTTATTTACTTTAAGTTCCAAGTAAAGTAAATAAGTTGGGGGCTTTTGAACAGGATTATCTCACTAGCCGCGCTTTTAATATGGTTTAGTTCTTCTAATGTTGGACATAGTAAACGAGTTTAAATGCGACGATGATTTTCATAAATAACTTTAGAGTTGGGTACTAAGAAGCCTACTTTACAAAGTCACATTGACAAAACATATTCAAAGGTTTCACAGAATTAAGGTTTTGTTCTCCTTACTTTCGGATGGGATTACTGCATGGCCCTACCTACAAGCCTCGATTTTCAAGCACTACTTTTAGTGCCAAGATTTTTTAAGTCATTTTTTAGTTATGCTGTGCTATAAGCATGTTAGGAATGATTTTTGAATAAAAAGTAAGCATAGTATTTTGGATGAAAGGTTTTTTCAACACCTTTTTCCTAATAATTGTGGCATGGAAAATTACCAAGGCTAAATGATACCAACAGTGAATGCGCATTGCTTGCTTAAAGCACCTCCTGAATTAGTTTGGTAAGGTAATGGCTGTAGAATTGTGTTATCTAATCACAGTCACTCCGCCTCACGCTCACCTGCCAGTTATCTGGTTACTGCGGATCCAGCAGCTCCGCGACTTTTCACCTGACGGCAAATATGCCTTACTTGTAAGTATTTAGTATATGCTCAAGACTGGCTACTCGCCTGTTTATTACGTAGTCCGAATTAATTTTCGTCAACTAGCTTGCTAACCATACCAAAGAAGGCGGCGCAGTTTTCGGTTTTCTCTATCTAAGCCAGTGACTATTGTGTGAGTATATTCGCAAACTCTTAGAAGATTGATGTTCTTCGGCCATCTTAAAGCGGGGCTGATATGTGCAACCTTGCGCTAAACTCTCCAAATTTCCATCTCTAAAAACGGGAGAAATCTAGCTGATAATGATCGGTAGATGGCGTCAGCATAATTAATTGCACTTATTTATTCACTAAAACTTGATTTAAAGGTTAATACAGTATTATCCAACTCGTATCTTTACAAGAAACACACTTCATCTTTAATCACCATCCACGGAGATGGTTTAGTCTCAAGTTGAAGTGGGGCAGCCGTGCCTTTGCAGCAATTACTTGATGTTTAATGCACTAATTAGCGTGGAAATTTTTGTCAACTTGACAGTTGCATCCTGATTATAAAATTTGGCCTTTGATAAATCAAATGTAGTAAACAAAAGACTTCATTAATTACTTGATAGTGTCACAAGGAGCACCCTTCCACGCTCACTTTGAATTGCAAAAAAATATTAGCAGTTTATTTTTTTCATTTTGAATATCATGGTGAAAGTAAGATTTCAGAAACTCCCTAAAAATAAGCGTTTGCAAAAAAAGGAAAAAGATGAGTCAGTGAATTAGACGTTTTTTATACCGAAATGTATTTTTGGTTCTAATAAATGTTGATTAAGACGACGGATTATGTTGAGGTTCCAGTGTTCAACTACGAAAAGTGAAGCATATCGCATACTAGTGAATTCAAGAAGAATGCTGAAAAATGTGCCAGTGTAAACGTTTGTGGAACGAATTGAAAAACTGGTGCTTTCTTCGCAGAAATGCATTCAAAGCGGCCGAATAAGCGACTGGAATTGAATGGTCACGCGAGTGAAGCACAACAGCGCTCGGATCCGAGCGGTGCAACCCTCTCCGACAGGACAACCGTGGTGGTGAATAACACGGCGCTCCAACTCAAATTCAACGACCTCACCTACGTGCGGAAGCTGGGTAAGCTCTCACCGTCTTGGGAGACTAGCAGCTCAGATGACATAATCCCAGCTCCATACTGCCCCTGTGGTGGCCATATAGCGAGAAGCTAAAAGACTTGCAGATTTAGATATGAAGCTACAATAAATGTTACTCCACTCATCTTATGGGTCCCTTCTGGCGCCTTCTAGGATTACAAATCTCCAAGCTACTTACAATCAATCGCGAAATGGGAGCAAGGTAGATATGACGAATTTGGGTCGCTGAAGAAAGGCTCCTTATTTTTTTAGTGCATCCCATGGATTGTGCCTGTATTCTTCAACTCGGCAAAATTCGTCTATAAAGAATTGCCATGGGGGGATGGCCAGCGTCCCACAGCCAACATATAATTGTAGGAACACTCACCTGCAAGCAAAAAATGTCGTGTTTTTGGATCATAATCACAAATTGCTTACTTCATGGCAATATTGTTAGTAGTTCTCTAAGAACGAATCAGATTTTTTCCAGTTTTTGATCCGTCAATGCCTGTAATACAGACGTTAAAGCTGTGTGAGCTTCCTCCTCTGACATCTGAGCGCATCATTCGACCACCCAAAGGCAAGATTACTTCTCTTTTTGATTCCACCTGCCCCAACACCAGTTTATTGTCCGAGTTATTCCTGTAACAAGTAAAAGTCTGAAAGTTGTATTACCATAAATGAGCAAAAGAGCTGGAAATATGTTAAAACAGGTGTGATATGAGTGAGAGTTCACCCCACCAAAGCTGTGGCCGAATCTGAGGGAGAATGAAAAGACCCACACAATGGATTACATTGATGAAATAAACACCATCTTACTAAAGTATGATGTGCAGAATTATCTTGTCCAAAAAGCAACACGGCCTTATTACAGATTATAAATTCACGAACAAATTGTGAATTTTAGTGGATAGAGGTCAAGCTATTCACCTTTGTAAGCCCATCTTTCGCCATTTTGGCGGTGCCTTTTGCACCCCACTTTACGATATCACGGCGACACTGTGCCAACGCATTTACTGTTGGCGCCTTGTCAGACTCGCAAAAGTGCGCTGCAGTGTCGAGGTGACACGTCGTGCTTACAAGCATACACCGTCTCGAGGGTGCACCGCTTGGGCTGTGTTTCGGAGTTTTTTCATCTGCCTGACATTAATTTTGCTGACTGAAGTGTAGCACTGAAGTTGACAAGCCATGCCTTAACTGCAACAGCCTTGCCTTTTATCGTCAAGGCCACGGTGGTTTACTAATAACTAAAGTGATGCCAAATTAAATTCTGAAGGTGAATTAAGATACAACATCTTATTTTGTCCACACCTTAGAAAGATGTTCCAGTTTCCTTAAATATCGTATCCATGCAAAGCACAAAAACCCTCTTTATACAGTTTCACTGTGCTGAATTTAACGTCTTTTCCAACAGCTAATCTTGTGTATTCCATTTATTTGGGGTATTGTTGGAGAAATCTAGTGTTTTGATAAAATTGGACCTAAGTTCAAGGAAGGGCATTTCGAAACTATTAAGGAACGGTTCTGAGAGTAAGATTTGGGGTATTAGTTGACCTAAATTCCTGGTTTTGTGGGAAGCACGCTTGGCAGGTTAAAAGCGATTGAAAGGATTTAGAAAAGCTAAGAATGCCCGATTTTTTGAAATAATCAGAAAAAATTTTGATTTCTGCAAGTCAATCCCACTTACCACGAGACTTTTCGAGGTGTCAGTATCAAGTTGACAAAAGTACGGGAGGCCTTCGTCTCTCATTGAGACCTTCGGGTTAATAAAAAAGAACAGATTTAAAGGAGTGAAAAGTATATTTATTTTTTGACATTTATATCCGTATCGCAGAGTAGACCCTCGATACAGAGATTCTATCAGCAAGGGTGAACTATTCTGCGACGGTCGGCCTCTGTTGACACCAAGCTTGCGCTAACTTTTCAAAATTGAAGGTTTCCGACTCTAGTGTGATTTTGTGACAGTTCATATGTCGATTATAGGCCCGGGACTAAGCGTCCACGGGGTGATTAGACTGCCTCCAGAAATGACGGCTGTGCTGTGGGCTAGCAACGTAGCCACCACGGCCATTTATACTCTTCAAATGTCTTACTGCTGGGTGGTTAAATGCCCCATCACTGTACCACACAATCCTTGAAGTATTCCGTAGAGACGAATAATCGCGGATTCTGGACAATCGTTCACAAGGAACTTCGGAACAACACGCTTTTCTATGCACGCGCCGTCGCCGTTGCCCGCGATTTTAATTTTCACTGTTTAGACTGACCCAACCAAGACGTTTTCACCGAGTATTTAGCGCATAACATGGCGAATTTCGCACTTCAAACTACATGAAGTGTCGACCTGGTATCACATTATTATACTTTTGTAAGGTTAAAAGGCTTGGCAGTATTTAAACAGCGTTTCGACCAGATAAGTATCGCAGCAGTGTTATTGTACTTTTTCGGTATGCCAGGCTCGGGTCAGTTTGCAACCGTGCATCACGTGCGGGTGAAGCGCAACGATGTGGTATACGACTTCGCGGTAAAGGAAATTAAGATTAGCCGGTCAGAGATGCAGAAGAGCCGCATCCGCCAGGAGTCCGAATTTGGTATTCGTATGTCTGTGTGTCCCTTCGCGGTCATCACATACGGGGTTATGGGCCGCGGCGACGACGTTCGCATCCTTATGGAGGTCATGGACAGCTCCGTCACCAATCTCTGTTTCAAAGTGAGTACATTTATCTCTTTGTCCATTTATCCATCTTATAAACGCATCGGCCCAAGTCTAAGCGCAAAAAAGGCTTTCATACTTGCACATGAGGTCACGATCTTGTCGCTAGATTTCCTTACGAAATATACTTCATTCATCCGTGACCGGAACCGGTAGAGAACCTCCTAAGAAGTAAAAATACTGTAACCATATTTTACAGAGCTCTAGAAAGGTCAGTCTTGAAGACTTGTCGGAAGTCTGTTTGGATTTTGGTTCAGTTGAAAACGTTGAGAGACGGTAAACCCCATAAACTTCGTTGAAGCTCGAAATTGGGATTGAAATGTCGTAAATTTTGAACAGAACCACCTTTTTACTAAGGTCAAAACTTGGGTCTGATTGTTCAGTTACTAAACACCGGATCTACAAAATTAATTCGAATGCTTTTTAAGTCGCACTTCTTGTAGTTTTCTTTCAAGGATCGAGAGTGGCCAACGTGGACAACTAAAATATGATAATAATTGGGAAGGTCAGCCGTTGGAACTACCATAATGCTTTGAAGTTAAGGTGCCATCAGAAATTCGTACGGGGTATGCGTCGTTCATGCAGTGCTGAAAGTCTCTGTGTACGAATTTGAACAAAGTGTGGATCTTCCCAACTTCACTAGCGTCGCAAACATACGAATTACTGGAAATCGAGTTTTATTAACTTTAAAACCTTTGGTAAGATTTCCTGGCTATTCATTCACGCTCTGGCTGCAATGATTGGTGCACCAATAAAGGAAGTCTTCGTATCTTTGGGTTATTATTCAGATTTTTGGAGAATCGGAGGTATGAGTGAATCCGAATGGGATATTTAACGACTGCTGGGCACGTTTTGGCGGCATGGGCGTTTTTACGCCAGACAGAGGTTGAAATTGCGCCGAAGGAAGGTGTAGCATTGGATTTTCTAAGAAAAGGAGAGCAAAAGCTAGTGAGCAGCACCAAAATATCCGAACTTCTCTTCGACAAAAACCACTAAGCGCTGTACTAACCCTAAATAAAGGGAGGATCCAAACCTGAATCCTGCATTTCAATAAGAGCAGTCAACCTTTCTTGGGTAAGCTATTGAGAAGAAAAGAAACTGTTGACATGAATTACGAGACTGTGCTATCAACCCACGGACTGACTGACTGCGGCTGTGTGTACCGTACTATGCTTGAAGAAGCATGCAAATGTAAGTTTATAAGATGAGGGCAAATTACCACGCATCAGAAAGGAGCACCTCTTTCGGATATGAGATAGGACTTGTTTGTAACTAAGCAAGTGAACCGTGTTATGCTTACAGTTCCACCTTGCTCCACTTTCTTGAGATGCACGAATTATAGCCAATTTTAACCTCAACACAACAGTGCCTCTCCCTTGAGGTAAAAGCACTACTAAAGCACATATAAGTCAGGCTTTAATTAATAGTGATGCCTTTATTCCATTTTGTTATTTGAGACCTGACAGTTTCTGACAGGACTATGAAGCTTCTTTCTGGTTTCATCCATTTGACCCAATTAGAGGGACCTAGCTCGGCTTGATATGCCAGAAGAGCACGTCGCCTTCATAACAAAGTGTGTAGTCAAAGGCCTTGACTTTCTCTGTCAACGCGATATCCAACACAGGGATGTCAAGCCGACCAACATGTTGGTCAATCGCAGTGGCTTTGTGAAGGTCAGTGAAGCTAATGTTTACTTTCAAGTGCCACATGCAAGTGTACTGCTGCACCATCACGTTAGTTCTACCCTAGGATGGTGGCAACATTTCAATTTTCTTCAGACAGCGAACTTCATTTCCACTCAGATCTTAGGGCCAGATCAACCACTACGATCCACTAGGTCGTTTTATTGTTCTCTCATAACATCGAAGCTTGGCCTATCGAATTGACCTATTCAACCGCCTCTCAATGCCTAAATTGTATTTATCTCCAATCCTAAAATATCCTGCACGTATTCCATTGTTTTCGGCCCCAACGTTCCGCTTGAGTTACTACTTTTGTGGCCAGTTGCTATTAGAGTGATGAAGAACACTTACCACATATCTGTGACTAAAAAGTCGCCACGCAATAAGCGTGTGATGACGACAACGACTGAACTGGTTTACTTAAAAATCCACTGAGAGGAATAGACATCATCAAGTCTTTCTTATAATCCTAGTTGAATTGATTGAAATAGCAGCTGTGAGGTAGCATGAAAAAAAGCCCTTCAATATACAATTATGAATAAAAGTAATCAATGCTTTATTACCTAATCCAAGTGGATTAAGTCAATGTAAGAGATGTCTGAAAAACTTTTGTTGGTTTTGAAGCTTGTGTCCACATCGCACTAGCTGACGCCAGCGCTAACTCGCACAGGAAGTTGTTCCTTTACCCTTGTTGTCTATCACAGTGACCACTTTAGACTAAAAATTTGAACAACGTTTGGATGATGGTTCAGCACATTTCTCTCATTAGCATGCTACTTAGAGAAACATTATTTAGCAGAGGTTTCAGGGGTTTAGAATTCTTCGAGTTGTACTAAATAATGCTATAATTTAATTCCATAGGTAATAATAACAATACCCGTTTATAAGGCCTAAATAATCAGATAAAATTTAAGTTTCACGAACATAATAACCCACCACTATTTCCTTTTTTTCTAATGAAATTATTAGTAAAACATAAGGAAATATTAAAACCCAAGATAATATTCCACAATCATTACAGGTAACCGGTTACGTTCCAGAGGAAATATTGGGATTTTTCCCTAAAGTTCTATTAACAAACTCATAAAAAGTAAGAGCTTAACTATACCCGTGAGCCTGTTTCACTCTTCATTTTGACAAAATTATGGTGGGCAATTCAGTCTGACTTATCTTGATATCTCAATCCACCTACGACTACCCGAAAAAATGATAGAGTTAAAAAGAACTCTAAACGCATCTCATTGTACCTAGATATGTGACTACGGAGTGGCTCAGAAGATGGAAGGTGACATTACAAAAACGAATGTAGGCACTTACAAATTCCTGGCGCCGGAGCGACTGGTGGGAGGAAGGCAGGAGGAGGGGTTCCGAATTCAGTCAGACGTCTGGTCATTGGGAGTTAGCGTCTACAACATTGTGACGTCTTCGATACCCTTCCCTGAGAACGCGACCATATTCGATTATCACAGTTACATTATGGCGAATGCAGACGTTGAACTGCCGACGGATAGACCGTACTCCCGCGAACTGCGTACCTTCGTCTCTTCTTGCCTCAAAGTTAACGAAGCAAACCGTCCCAACTACACAGAGCTGCTCAGATTGGACTTTATAGCGAATATCAAGATTAAAGAGCATAAACCCCTGTTCAGAGAGTTTGTGCGCCAAACACTTGATGACTCTTTGAGCACACCCGAGTAGCCTTGTTCTATCAAATCCCACACACACACACACCCCGTCCAGTCTCTCACCCCCTGCAGTCCCTTTGACGACAGTTGTTTTAAAACCCTGACCTCCCTAACCGTTCTAAAAGTGTTGCAAGTCCTGTCCTCCCCGATTACCATCTTCTTTCCTACTGAAATTGTGCTGCCAAAGTGGCTAATATTTCCCTGATAAAAGCATTCGTTGGTATGTCTGCTTGCTTATTTTAAAGGCTTATATACATGAGAGAGCTACAACAAGGAAGTCGGGTTACAGGAGCACAAACTTAGCTTCCAAAGCGTGTGCTGTACCTATTTGAAGGACCAGATTACGAGCCCTCTGCAATTATAACGGCATTCTTCCAAAAGGAAGAACAAGTACGTAATTCTAAGCAATCAGTGGTTTTGCGTAAAAAGCAAATCAAGAGTTTTTTAAAACATACCATACCATATAAAAATAGAGGGAAACAAAATAAATGCATGTTTTAAAATCGCTGCATGAGAAATCGACGACACTGTTATTGATAAGTCTTTTAAATGTCTTTAAGTACTGAAAAGTTGAAGTGAAAACCGCAGATAAATTGGGTTCTTAAAATGCGTTGAGATACAAATAATTACATGAAAACAACACGAACGAAAGCTTTAGCTGTTGAAATACATTAATAATGACGTTAGTTATGTAAACAGGAGGCACTTCCTTTGCGTCTTCACCAGCTGAATGGAATTTGGATGGATGAGAGGACGGCATCAAAAGGGAAACAACATGGCAAGGGGTCTGGACGTGAAGTTTTGGCTCCGTGATCTATTCCAAATCCTATTTCCCTTCCCCAATACAATTCACAAATCAGATGGAACTTCGAATTCAACGAAGTTGTCGAGGCGCATCAGTAACGGTGGCACCAAACGCCTTTTCACAGGCAAGACCATTCAATGACGGGGACTACTGGTGCACAGGTGGTATTCAAAGCACCACCCACTTCGCGTCTGCAAACATGGGGGTTACCCAATGGTGAGCCGGAGACGGCGCTCAAAGGAAGAGAGGCATTATGCAGTGCTTTGGTGTTTTGCTTGATTACCTGTATGTTTAGCTACACGGACACTTCGAGCTCTGTAAGTCGTACTTTTGTCCTGTGGCAAGGTCACCGGACCACACTGGTGGCCTCGCAACTCATCGGCACGGTGGTAGCATGCACTTTTCACAGTATCTTGACTTGCAACTACTTCAACAAAGGCTCAGGCTCTGCATAAACTCGGCCTTAATTCTGTAGTACGATAGTGGTGTACCCCTTGGCATTAGTGAGACGCGACTCGTGTACTTTGAATAAGCCTCCTTGTACCTCGCTGGGTGGGCTGGCCTTTTGGGCCATGCCAATAGCCCAGACATCTTCTCTGCGATGAATATATATTCTGCCCGAGTATTGTGTCTTTTTTCGTCTTCAGAGAGTCCCGGGACGCTACAATTCGTTTACCAGATTTACTAACAGTGTTTTAAATCTAATTTTTATTTCTATGATACCTCAGGTCTAAAACAATGGCTATTTCAAAAAGCGATCGCTTCAAGTTAATTAAACTTCTAATGCGATTTGGGCGATTTGTCAAAATTGGTCAAGTTCAATGAAATCAGGTGAGCCACCAAAAACACTCTATCTTACTCGCACTGCTTAACCTACTAACTTCCAATACATTCTTCACAATTAAATTTTAGTCGCCCAGTAATTACATCATCATTCCACCACCCAATGACAATGAAACACTTGAACACTAGTTTATGTGAAAGCTCTGGTTGCTGGCGGCCTAACGGTCGTCATTATGCTTTATTTCGATGATTTCATGGAAGGCAGGTTTACATTTAACAACCGTAAAATGCTCCTTAGCTATTGAAAGTTTGCCGTCTGACCTTCGAGAGGAGCTCACTACGGTCAGGCATCTAGATCACCAGGCACACAGTAATTAAACGATTTTTGCATGCGTTCCTCCTTCAATAGATGCAATGAATTCCCTGAATCTGAGAATCAGTGCATTTTTTGACAGCTGCAAATCATCTCGGCTATCAGAAAGGGAAAAAGGAATTGAATACGAGCAAATACTTAAGGTGTGTTGTAAAATTGTACATCTATTTTTGTCAGGAGTTTGCTAGAGCTGCAGATTACTCAAAGAAGAAGGTAGCTATCGTGAAAAATATTTATGTTACGGTACGCTTGTCTATGTCCCTTTCCATTTTACGATAGTATCAAAAAGTTATGAAAAAATTGGATTCAGAATTGGAAAAATTTCGACTGGAGTTGGAGGCGGATAATTCTGGAGTCACTTCAAAAATCGAACATCGTTAGATAAATCAGAATTTTGAATTTATTTTACCTGCAGGTATTCGCACTCTTCTTGGGCGTAATATGCCTGGAGCGAATAGGCTAGAGAGTACGTCGCAAATTGTATCCTAATCATCTGTAGAGCGTCGTGCGAAATTTCGCAGTGGCCACTTTTTCAACACTAATCGTGCTCTTCCAAAGAGGAGAACGCCCTTCTCCCTTGAGACACCAGAGAAGCAGTTTTACGTACTTAAGCGGCGTTTCGCAGCTTTCGACACCCCAATGAATTTGCTTCCACCTTCTCCCTATAGCGGGAATGGGCCGTCATTCATGGCTGAAGAAGCTTCAAGTTTTCTCATGTCAGAAAGTAACAGTCGTTTCCTAACCTCCGACGGATTGCGTCGCATCCCAAGCACCGGAAGTCTCAATTCGATAGATCATAATATGCCAGATCAAGACTTTGGTGCCTTTCAGGCAGATTCTCAGGACTTCTGCGATGACGATGAAGACGATCTCCAACTTAATTGTAAGGATACACTTTACTATGCTAATGTTATTTTATATTTGTTCCTCTGCTATTGAAAATATCGTGCCGGCACCGTTTGCTGAATTTTGCTTTCCTGTAATCCTGGAAAAGTAGCCCATATGGGATTAGTCCGAATTCCTTTTCTTACTAGTCGATCCCACTAAGCGATCTCGTACGCTTGGCACCCCTCAACGGTCTACAGGAATTTCAATGGATCATCACAGGTTTGTTTATTCACTTCAAAGCTCCCCTTCAGAAGTACTCCTTTATACCATTACCTTACTTCATATGACGTTAACTCCTGACGTGTTTTCATGTTTGGGGTTATTTGAATCTGGAATACTCGTTGGTGTCTGCTGTCTTCCTTACCATAGGTGTTTTTTGCAAAAGTAATTTTGGATGTGAAGGGACGGGATGTATCATTATTCCCTAAAATTTCAACCAAGAGCTTAGCTAACATTTGGTCTTTTGTCGCAGAATCCACCACGGTGGGTCATCATGCTATTCCCCCTTCGTGAATACATCGGACACTGAAGCAGTAACTCTTGGTGCCGGAGGCAGTGCTGTTGTCACCGACCAATCGATCGACGAGTTGCTGACAAACCCCACTACGTCTGCGTCTCCAAGCCTCAAATGCAGCGAGAGTCCTCGTTGGGTCGGCGGTGTGGCTGCCGCTACCACTATTGACAAGAGTCGTCGCGTGGGTGTCCACTCCCGTCGCCCCAGTCAAATGAGCTCCTCCACTATCGACACCAACGATGAGACGGGTGGTTACGTGTCCTCAAGTGAACCGCATCACCTCCCGCACTCCCACCGTTACGCTCAGTCACCAGCCGGGCTGTTGAAGGATCAGCAACAGCAACGACAGCAGCAGGACTCCCATGCCTCAACGACGACTGCCGGTGCTGTTGTGGAAGAGAGCAAGTACTGCTTCTGCAAAGATGTCAGCTACGGAGATATGATTGCCTGTGACGCTCCTAACTGTCCGATTGAGTGGTTTCACTATCCGTGTGTAAACCTCACTGTAGCTCCAAAAGGCCGGTGGTATTGTCCAATATGCACCGCCAACGGTGCTCCCGGCACAAGGTTTTCTGGGATGTCCTCCAATTCGAGGAAAAGGATGAGCCGCAGGTGAAATCAAGTTTGAAATGTGGATTTTTTTTCTGTCCCATTCTCGGCTAAATTGACGTTGCCGATGGGCGAATTAAATGTCACTGGGCCGTCAGTGCAACTAGACTAAAAATTTTTCTAATCTGTCTGAATATGAGTGTGAATAAGCAATTTCGAAACGGCGGTAGTGGGAGCCATAAAAATAGATTTGATAAAGATCGGCTTACATTGAGGAGAATTTTACTGAATCGACCTCAACACCATGGAAAAATGAGGGAAAAACTGGGCATAAAGGTTATTGTTTTTTCATATCGATTCGAGCGATGTGCCTTGATCACTGGCTACAGCACGAATCAGTGATGATAGCGTTGATCTCTTTTAACAGCGTCTGCCAATCAAGTAGGAACGGTCGCTTTGCGGACGCCACCCAGAGTTCACGACGCAACTCGAGATTTCATTTACAAGGAGCTTCGATCTCGGGATTGTTCGAGTTAGGATTATTCAAAGGGCACTTTATTTGGCGTCCTCCACCATGAATAGCCTAAGATTGCACAAAGTATGTTTTTCGCTAGTGTTGTGTACACAAATCCTATCCGCGCGATGGAGAGCTGTAGGAAGGGCGTCCATAACAAGTCGTGTGTTGGGTGCCTAATTGGTCTAAAGGTGCTTAAAAGAGTATGGCCGTTCGGAGGAAATCTAACCTTACTGCAGAGTTTCCGGGGTGCCGGCACAGTTAGGAGCCAAGGTGAGGTTCACATCGATGTCGGCCTTGCTGGCCAGAACAAGACGCGCCACCTCCCAAACGTAGGGGTCGTTCTTTGCTCTTTTTTGGGCCGTGTGGCAGCGCAGGTACTCTTACAGCACGCCATCGTTATTCCTCCCATCTAGACCGGAGGGAGCCAGGTTCTCTGAGCAGTGCTTGATGAGGTTGCCACGACACAACAACGCTAGCAAGGGATCCATGTGGTGATTCAGGGTGGCTGAAGTTAGCAGCTCTAGAGGAAAGAAGGAAGATTCGGGTGTGATGCATTGGCTGCCTGTGAAATTAAAGCAAAGTAGTACTCGTGTTTATATTTGTGGTTTCTTTTCGATTTACTGCTAATCACCAGTAGGAGCGAAAAGCGTTGTTCCATTGTCTGTGCGGTGCAGTACTGTAATGAAAAATTGAGAAGGCTTCATTGCCGAGGTGTATTTACACGGTACTAGGTGCATTGGTCAGGGAGGAGTGCAACATTTCGGTTGGTCAAGGGTTGGTTCTGGCAGGATGGATACAAACCATGGCAACTCAAATCACCGAAAAGTGGCAGTAGGACACGATTATAGCAGATTAAGTATTAATGAGCGGTGCCGAGAGAGCGCACAAAAAGGTAGGGAAATAAAGCAGAGGATGATACACGAGCAGCCTGATATGTCACGATTGCTCCTTTTTACCTGTGGGAAGTAATAAACTATTGAATGGCGTATCTAATACGCTATTGATGGAGTTCTGGTGCAAGTTCTGGTAATAGGATACCCATGCAAGCAAGGGGTAGCAGCACGACCTCACCGGACTCTACACAACACATGCAGGGGGTCTTTTTCGCATGGCATAACAAAGGGTTATTTATTCAAACTGTTTAAGTAGGCTCTTCGGTGTATACAAACATCAGTCATCGTCTTGGTGGCACATCATTTCTGTTAACAGCCCAAGCGCCCTACAGTGCCTTCAAAGGGTACTTAAGCAAAAAGGTGTGATAGGCACCAACCACCACAAGCGAAGAGACTCACCTCACGAGCGTGCGTGAGAGATTTCCTGCTCTGTTTGGTGCTGGTTAGGATGTACTGGCTCTGAAGACGTCGAACTACTGTGTTCTTGTGTTTAAAAGGCTTGTTGCTGTCAAATCTGAGCTCATCGGAACAAGGCAGTTTTATGTCCATCTTAAAAAATGGGGGAAGGCGGAGGGTGCTCATAAGACACTGATAGCCATTCGCTGCCTAGCTTTTAAGTTCAGTACTGTAGCACCTAGGCTAGCACATCTGCCCTCAGTAACTCTAAATCAACGTCTTCGAGGATAATTCAAATGCGACAGCCTTCCAATGTACTCAATACGACAAGATTAACCACGTGCGGTTTAAAATCCAAGATTATTCCGTAAGATGAATACCAAGCGTTTACTATTTAAAAGGCAATTCGAGGTCAGAGTCGAGAATTCCAAACGTTAGCAGTAAAATAAACAACTGATAAAGACTCAAAATACGGTAAGTAGTGAAAAGGGATTTGGAGGAGCTGAGTCCTGGGTTCAAGGGATGTTCGAGATGTTGAATTTGAGGTCACTCGTACAACAGACGACGACAATCAGAATCGAAGACCCCACCGATTTAGTTGGAGGCCTTTTTCAGACACTCGAGGAGGACGGAACTGATGGTGAACATGTCATTGCGATGGCTGTGGATCATTCCAATGCAGGTGCTCATGAGCTTGAAATCTGAATGATTCTCCGCCATTGTCATCTGGTCGCGACCGAAAAGTTCTTGGTGACGCTTGGCTGGCGGTCTGCCGCGATGCCCACGAAGACACGAAATATAGACAATGTTTCTAAGCAAGTAGAGACGACATCAATATGCCGTCTGTTTACGTGTCTGCAGATGAATAAAATCCTAAGCAAGAGTGGTGAAACTTCATCAGTACAAAGCACACAACGCCGCCAGCATTGGTCAAAATTTCAACTAAACAATGAGGGATCGAAACAATCAGATGCTACAATAAGACGCGTAAAACCGTGGTCAAGGTTAGGCTCTTCTTCCACGTCTCGTACGTATCGCATAATCTCCTTGTGGTACAATGGCTGCAGGTGAGACTGAACAAGGAGAACTGATCAATGAACGCATTTACCAGAAGTCCCGGTGCCTTTCCTATCCCTCCCTTGTTCAACCCATCGCAAAGCAATGCCGATACGCGGCGTGCATCAGTCATTTAAGAGTAAACATGACTTTTCGAATTGGTTCAGTCATTAATAATTTTTAATCCCTCAATCTTGCCGTCTAAGTCCCAATTACAGTAATTCTTGGCTTTGGAGGCGTAAATGAACTCTTAAGTGGTGAAAAGAGGAAAAAAATCCAAAGCAGTTAAGCTGACAAAAGCACCGAGCCTGTCCAAATCAGCTACATAATGCCTTCTTAATTTCACCCACCAAATATTAGGATCAAGTCGTAACTACTTCTAGAAATTAGGGATGAACACCAAGTAATGGAGTGAGAGGGCCGTGCAAAAAAGATTCTAAATGATTTAGCAGAACTTCGCTCCTCAAACATTTTGCACAGACTGGGATTGGCAAGATAAAAATGCAACGACCGTTAGACCGCAAGTATCTGACTCCACAACTATCGACTAGAACGCTCTGGAGATAAACAAAGGTCTCTTGAGAGACACACCAAGGCAGTGACTGAGATTGACGACGGTTTTGCTTAATTGACACTGGTACGCTTTTGATAAGCCACATGTGACAAAATTTTTTAATGTATCTGTCGCATATGCCATAGAATGTCAATACATTAATTCCTGAAACCAATAAATGGGAGTGAAATTTCTCACATTGACTTTAAAATCGTTAATACCTTCACATTAGCTACCATAAATTCCAAGCTTCGTTTCTATTTTCGAAGGCAGGTTTGCTGTTGTACCATACTAGTAAAATTCTAATCTTCTTGAGTTACAGCAGCAATTAGTCTTTATCCGAAAAACAAGAATGTGAAGAGATAGTTTTGCGGCACTGAGGAGAAAAAAATGTCAATTGAACACTGACGGCCTTCCTTCAAAATACAGTTGCATCAACAATCTATGAGAATGCTAAAACATGAAACACCTTAAAACGAAGTTCTAGTTTCTTGAAACACTTTCAGAGGTGGTTTATACGAACTACATTTCAATAAAATATTGCAATATCAGTTCGTCTTTTGATAGACTTGGTGAAACGACTCTGATTGAAGTGTACTTTAATTTCCAGTTGCATTGTGTATAAAAATCATTGATTTGTTGAGTGCCACCGACCTGAAGCTACACAAAAGTATCAAATAGCTGCAACCGAACTCAAAACTGTGATTATGTGAGCTAATAAATGGCCTAACAAATAAAATAAAAAATGGTCCGGGCCAAAATATAAACACAAAAGGTAGTTACTCCAGTGTTGAGTAAACCAAGAGGCTAATGTAACATCCGCTATCAGTGTAGGCATTAGCGTGGAAAAACCTGAAGCTGATCTATATGGTCTCCAAGACAGCTCAACTCCTTCAGCTTCCTCGCTGCTAACGTTAGCAGGAGAGCGATTTGGTGGGGAGTAGTGTTCCTCAAGGTCGGCAAGGCAGGCCTAAAAGATCTCCGGGTTGAGTTTTACGCCGGAGGCGCGTACAAGCATGATATTACTCACCTCACGCAGACATAAGGCACTCAGACTGCCCACTACCTCGTCTCCGCTGCCATCACTGCAGTGGATGGCGGTGATTACAGAGGTAACTGACCAACACCAGGTGTTCCATTCGGTGATATCGCCACCGGTTTGTCGAAAAGTGGCACGCGCTAAGCACTGATGACAAAACCTTTTGAAAACCTACTCGTAGAGTAAGCAATCGAAGGCGATATCTCGAGAGAGGAAGAAGTACAGGTCAAAGAGGTGCCGTCGATACATATCTGCTATTCCCACATCGTTACGACTATCTAGAGGACACTCATAGTCGTCCCCCGAAATGACTGTTTTGCTGCAGCAGGTGCCCGGGAGGGTGCCACAGGAACGACGAATGACCGAGTCGACGCAAACGTCTTCGATCACATAAGCAACTTGTGGAGCAAATGTAAAATGACAATGAATAAAGTCTTATCTTAATGAGATCGTGAAGCTTACTTTGATATCCATCGTAGAGAGGGGATTTTAGGCTCTTAGAAACGCTACGTTGAACCCCGAGCAGGCAATGCAAGACAGTACTCTCTCCAATGCGGTAGCGAACAACGTAGAGAAACATTTAGAAGTCATATATTAAATAATTAAAAATCAATCTAAAGCATAGCCTCTAGGCCTCTGACAGTAACGCTTTGATTCTATCTTGAAGTTTTACAAATCTTAAGGGAGCATTCTATCTGACCTTTATTGCCGCTAACCCTGTATCCAAAACACTGAGGCCAGAATAAATCGCAAGGTGAAAAAGACACGGAATAGACAAAAAAGCAGTAAAAATAGTTAAAGCAGATCAATTTAGAAGTGGTTTTTTCTCAAGGAAAATGGAATTTAAGTTGAATCTGTACATGTATACATGTAAAAATTAGAGTAAATGAATCCCTAATACATCATAGCAAACTTGCTTTTAAAATATTATATTTATTTTAAAATTAAGATTGCGTAGATTGCAGTTTTTGCTCTTTTGCACTTTTAAACATTATTTGCATACTGCACCTCATCGATTTTGTTTGACTGTGTTTGGACTTATAGAGCTTCTTACGTATGTTCTAGTTGTGTTGGTGCCTCTGGTTCTCTTCTTGAAACAAGCGTAAACCCTCGTTATTCTAGATTAATCCTCCTTTATCTGATTGGCGCTCAGTTTTTGCGTAATCAACGTCATTTCTCTATTGCAATCTATTTCATGATGTGCTTTTCGAACTTTATTGCATCCTTGGAAGACATTTTATTACTGGCCATTACCCCTATGAACATTCTATGGTCAATGCTCTGATTATTTGCCTGGATTTCCCTTTCGTCAGATATGTTTAGATGGATGGGTTTCGTACGCAGCACTCTTCAAGCCCTTACAGAGCCACGCCTTCCCACCAGATTACTGGCTTTATATCGCCGTGCAGGAACGATATCGAGTTCCGTCCGTACCACAAATAATCCTAGGCGTCTGACTAAACTACCGAAAGGTCGTTTCCAAGCTATCACTCTCACGGACAGTGCACTCCAACGCGCCAGAGAACTTCTGTCCCAACAGCCTGATGCAATCGGTCTGCGAATCGGCGTTCGAGCGCGTGGCTGCAACGGTCTTTCTTACACTCTCGCATTCTGCTCTGAGCAACAGAAAGGCGATGAAGTGGTCGTACAGGACGGCGTCAGCGTGTTCATCGACAGGAAGGCTCAACTAACCCTCCTCGGCTCAGAAATGCACTTCCGAAAAACTCTGATTTCCAGTGAATTCGTTTTCAACAATCCCAATGTCAAGGGAACCTGCGGCTGCGGCGAAAGTTTCTCTATTTAAGCGTGTACACATCGGCGCCCCATCCTTTGATTTCACAATACTTTTAGTGCAACTGTACAGTATACTCCAGGAACAGCATTAGATAACGCTCTTCATTTCCAGCAGATACGTTCCTCTTTCAATCAAAGCTTGGTCGCGCCTTCCGTCATGTAACACGAGCAGCACTCCTCAAGCGTGATCGCTTTTAAGTGGGAAGAACTACGCCCCAATATCTGAAGCTGTAGCTGTCAGCAACGTGGATCACACCCAAGCGATGAACCAGTGTCCCCTTTGACTCAGGAAATAGTGCATTTCAAAGGTAAAAAAGCTGACAGAAGAGGGATAGGAAGTGCGATAGAAGTCAAGGAATACAGTTAATGAAAGGCATAAGGTCTGGTAGGGGTGACATCCGACTAGGGCGAGAGTACATCGACAGCTAGGCCAGCGGGGCAGAGCCGCGAGCAACGCTGCTTCAGGTCCTCGTAGGTACCACCGTTGAGCAAGCAGATGATGACGACTGTCATATTGTCGCAACCCAGTCCATTGGGGTTGCAATTGGGCGCCAAGCAATGCATCATCAACTCCTCGCAGATCTCAAATGTTAGACGAGACGCCATTGTGAGAGAAATTCTTGCATTGTCATGCACGTACATGAGGATATGAAAGACGGGAGGCATCACACGTTGTAGTCGTAAGCGTTCCCTATCTAATCCACCTGGGGATACTCATTCCAGCCAAGTTGGAAAAGTTGGTAAGGTGACAAAGACGTGTACAAATAATGGATTACGCTGCCTGAAGATGAATGCGTTGACATGTTTGGTGTGCCAATTCCCTTGTCAGACCCCAGCATCACAAGTACATGACATATACTCTACTATTCTATGATTACTAAATGCAGTAGGTCATGTTACAAGTAAATTTGTTGAGGTTAAGATGGTGAAAAACTCGCCAATTTGTAAAATAACTTGAATCGCTTATTCAGAATGTTATAAATGAACGATACAGTAACTAGTGACAGTTTGAGTCGCGCCTGGGGTGTCGTGATCAGTCATTCTCTGAGACTATGGTGGCAGGGGTAGAGGGCCCAGTCCCTCGCTAAATGGAGTCAAAGATTAGGCCGACACTAATTCAAAACCGAAAGCAATGCAAAAAAGCGCAGAAACATTTGAGAGTGGAAGAGTAGCTTACAAGATCAGGAGAACGACCGTTGGCTAGGCGGCTACGGACAAAGCTGATGACTTCCTGATTGGTCATCACATCCCAAATTCCATCACAACCAAGAACAATGAATTCGTCCGTCTCGGTGACCTTCAACTCGCATTGAGTGATATCGGGCTCGGCTGAAACGATTTGTTCCTCAGCGGGGAGGGTGGAGTTTCGCTTGTACACAAAGTCGCCGAGAGCCCGTGAGAGCGCTAGGTTGCCGTTTACCCGATTTGCCGCCACCCAGCCGCCAGCGGCAACAATACGGCTCCACTCAGAGGCCATGGTGGGCTTGTGGTCTACAGACAGTGGTTCAGCCACACCCTGCCGGCTAAGCACCGCGCGACTGTCTCCACAGTTCGCACAATATGCATGATTCCCACGCAGCATCAATGCGATGCACGTGGAGCCTCCGATGTCCATGCCATCACTTGAGGAAGGAAAAGACAATCTCCCCTCTACCTCTACTTCAGAGGAATCAAAAGAGGCTTTTGCCGTGCCGGAGTGAAACAAGTGCCCAGTGAATTTGACTTGCATTTCGGCGTCAAGCTTCAAAACCCCCGACCGCATCGCTTCAACTAGATCGCCTTTAGCTGAAAGAAATTAAACAGATTTATAGTAAGGAAACATCTCGCCATCGGTTGCAAGCGTGAATTATTGTTACCATAAGCCGGTTCAGCCATTATCTTCGCATGAAGGTTGGTAGCAGCGTATTCGGAGACTTTGCTACCACCATGGCCGTCAAAAACAGCGAAATAGGCGGTGGGAGGAGAGGACGTATCGGAAGTGGAAAGATCGAGGAAACAGGCGTAGGCGTCCTCCATCCGCACACGCCAACCCTGCATGCTTGACGCAGCTACGGAGAACTGGGAATTTCGCCATACCTTGGTTTCCTTAAATGTTACTGGGCCAGATATGAGTTGACCCATTGGAAAACTCGACTAAAACGTGACCTACAATTCATATGAGCTTGGTGTACTGTGGTGACTACTACGATTGACTAATTTTTTAGAGGAATGCGGGGCATACTAATGGGGCAAATACACTGCCAAAATGGATGTTTAACCCAGGTTGGACAGAAGAGCGGAGCTCTTTATTTAAACTCAGAAGTACATGGGTCCAAATACGGGGACTGGTTACTGCTGTTTTGGAAGCATACCCATTGCACATAATGTAAAAAACATCCATGAACCATCTCGAATAATTGGGCTATAAGGCAGCCATTGCAGAAAGTTAATGCAACAACACCATGAGCCGCATTTCCGTAGCTTCTATCAATTGCAGTAAAAGTTTGGAAGGTCTTTAAACAAAGTTCGCCATTTCAACACTAACTTAGTATGAACACAAAAGTAAAGGTAGGTTTGAGCGGTTTTATTAAGCAACAATGCAGAAAGTTCATGTTACAATAAATACATTCCATTGAACTACGCGTTGCTATATATGAAGCCGTCTTTGCTAATAAACACAAATTGTTAATAAAAACCGGATTCAAAGCCAAAAGGTTATGGAAAGCAGCACCTGCATTTTGCACAAATATAGCCGGGTCGAAGAGCAGGTACGATCCTCGGTCGAGGTTTTAACTGAGAAGTGTATTCAAACGATTGTGCCTTTTTAGCCAAATTCATTGGAAAGTTAGTAATTGGCTAGAAAATTTTCAGTAATACCTAAATTTATAAATTTTATATTTTCCACTGATAGTCCTACACTTTAATATATCTTGGTTTGATGATCTTCGCAATCAAATATGTTTTGGCTGTTTGAAAAATCTTTGTATCTCACTGCTTTTAATGAAGGCAAAGCTTTATGGTGCTGGCTTAAAACTTAATGACCGTGGAAAGGGCTCTCGTAATCGTCAAGGCTCAGAGCCGTTAAAAGATATTTCAGATAGACTCAAGTTAAAATACCCGTTAGTTGAATCTTTTGTATTAATTTTGCGTTATCTGATTTCCAAACACCAACGCAGTTGTAAGAAGTCATAGTAATATAGCAGAGAATATTTTACCAACGTACGGAAGGGCCTAGGCTACGGGCATGGCCCGGAAGCTATGCCGCAGAGCAGAAATACAATCGGCAAAGGCGCAACTGCTCGCGCAATCAGACATGGTGTCAAATAAACGAGTTTATCTTGCAATCGCTGGTTAACTGGAAACTTACTACAAAAGCTTAATCGATTAGCAAATTTAAAAGTTTGCGATGAGCCTTATTGTAATAACTCGTTAAAAATGACTGCACAATACTCAATGCAGATAGTCCTTTAAAGTGTCTGTTCCTAGATAATGTTTGAAATTTTTTCCTATCTGAGTAGAGTATCAGACACTGGCTGCACAAATAGTGTAGGCAATGCAGGAATTCGGCAAAATCACAATAATGTGCAAAAAAATCCTTAAATTGTGAATTGATAGTCTAACAATGAGATACCTGAGAGTTAACATGAAGCGTACTCGCAAGACCTATCTATTCTATATGCTCGAGATTTCTTAAACACTACCTTCAAGAAGTCTAGCCAAACTCAGAAATTTTTAGAACTTAGCTTCATACACGCTCATAAAGTCGAGTAATTACTATACGAAAACCCAGTTATGTAAACCCACATGTATCTACAACCTTTTTTGGCTTAGAAGTCAAAAAATTAGTACTAAAATTCCGGCGTTGATTAGACTACACGATTTGTAAACTAGCGGAGGCAAACAATTTAGACGCTTTCAGTTTTATCGAAAAGGTGAGACTTAGAGCACTTACTCATTCTGCAACGTTGTAGCTTAAGCTGCAGTTATTCTCCTGTTTTAGGGAAAGCGCAGTTAAAAGAGATTGTAGCCAAAGCTGCAATTGTATTCTGAGCCCTAAAATGAACGCAGATGTAAATCACAGACGCAGGTGGTGAATGTTGCTCAATACCCTACACCGATTATATGTTATAGTAACAATGTTAAAAGGTTTCGTTTCTAAGATGTGTACTTTCAGACTAGCTTGAGGGTTGCTAGTCATGAAGATGACCAATTAGCTTTTTAACAAACATCAGCACGAACATTTATTTTAATCTCTTTTTAACGATATCACAAATCACTTCCAGGTGGTGGTAGAAATAAGTCTTTCCATCAAAGTTTTGATTTTGATGAACTACTAAATCCCATATTGCTACACATGAATGTACGAAAATGTTCAATTTGACGAGAAAAGCATAAATAATATGATAGTTCATTGTTTTAATGAGTTTAGGCTAAAAACTTCGGCAGGGGTATCCTATAGGAAGTTTAAAGGAGAGTTTCTCGTGTTTACAAAAGTAGGGATGGAAAATGAAATAATTTTCAGCAATGAGTCAATTGTAGGCCATCGCATTTGAACATTACTAGGTTCAGGGCCTTGGATCCACACCGAAATGTAACCAGTTAAGATACTGTGAAAAAGTGCATGCTACCACCGTGCAGATGAGTTGCGAGGCCACCAGTGTGGTCCGGTGACCTTGCCACAGGACAAAAGTACGACTTACAGAGCTCGAAGTGTCCGTGTAGCTAAACATACAGGTAATCAAGCAAAACACCAAAGCACTGCATAATGCCTCTCTTCCTTTGAGCGCCGTCTCCGGCTCACCATTGGGTAACCCCCATGTTTGCAGACGCGAAGTGGGTGGTGCTTTGAATACCACCTGTGCACCAGTAGTCCCCGTCATTGAATGGTCTTGCCTGTGAAAAGGCGTTTGGTGCCACCGTTACTGATGCGCCTCGACAATACGAAAAGCTCTAGCAGCACAAAATGATTGCCGGTAGATAATATTGCTTGAAATTATCCAAACAGGTTCACTGATCGGTGATTACTATGATCATGATATTCAGGGCTCAAAGTACGCTTCTTTTAATAAATCAAGGAAAGGGTGTTTATTTATTGGGTAACTATCTGTGACCATGTAAAGTCATTTTGTTGTATAGTGCACAAAGTAACCTGCAAAGTCAATGGTCTTGTCAGTCATGCCAACGGCCTTTGAGCCATGATCGACAAATTCGCCACAGCCTTCTTGTTTTAGCTGATGCCCGTTACTCCTGCGTTAACAACTAAAACAACGGCGACGTCTTTTACAGCTCCTCGCTAAAAATGCAATTAGTTTAATCAGAGAGTAAATTGTTAGTTGTTGGTATAATCCTAAATTATTTTCACAAAAGTGCATTCAAGCTTCCCTTGATTGGCTGTGCATGTAACTGCATAAGGTAGCTCGAGGTCTTACGTACCAAGGGTCCCACCTCATTTCTTATGAATAGAAAATATGAGCTCAATTAATTAAAACAAACTCGTTGTTGAATAGGAAATACCCATGGAGATGGATGACCGTGGATTGAAATATAACTTTTGCTTCTTCTAATACTGTCTCCTCTCCCTCCCCTAAATCAACGACTGCAAAATAGGGAAATGTTATCGGAATTATTGTTATTTATTAAACCGAAGGCGATTTATGAACAGATAAAGAAGAATTATGGCCTGAAGCCTACGAGAGCACGTATTAATATACCTGATGGAAGGGTATTGCCAGCTTAGGAGTGATGCAGTTTTGCTTATTATTTTAAGTTTCTTCTCAATTTAATCAAGGAATTTCCCATTGAATTTTCTGCCTTGAAAGTGATTGCAGCAAATTTGCCATGTCCACTTTTCTGTATACTCTTCGCGGCAGACTTCAGGTCAAGTCATCAGATTTGGACACTTTTTATGGTCTAATGACCTCATTATAAATTGCCTATTTCCTCATGAGAAACCAACTGTTATATTTGAAAGGAAAGAATGGATGGCCCATTTTGCAAAATTTGAATCCTGCCTGCTTCTTATCAGCCCACCCCATATAGTTGGTTCCAAACAAACTCAATCGTTCTTCCTTATAAATTTATGGTTGAATGCTTTGTTTTTTACTTACTACCAGGGGTAGGACACGATTTTGATGATGTGCCACCCGTTTTTACATCTGTCGTGGTACTTACTTGCAAAGGCTTAAGGAGGGAGAAAACTCCATATCATGCGTAGGATTTTTAAGCGACCGGTGTGCTTCAGATTGATTTATTCACACACAATCATAGCTTCCAAAAGTGGGGAACATTGCGTGTGTCCTAACGTAGTGTCTCTCACTTCATAAGTACAAATTTCTCCACCAAACTGCAGCAGTCTTTCAAGAGAGATGGTTTCCTTCTACTTGGACTTGCTTGCTTTAAAAACACCGTTTCATCCAGTCCAACCTGGTCCACTTTCCCACTGGATATCTGAACATCCATAATAAATGTGCAAACAACTGTTCTCCTATGCAGACAGGCAATTATGCCAAACTTTAGTCTTGTTTCCCTGGTAAAACGGTGCTGGGAAATTTTCACACTTTAAAACAAAATAGCTTTAAAAATCTCTTGCGAGAAAACTCCTCTACCTAATATATATTTCCACTATGCGAACTAGTTTGACACTTGAACACATCTTGACGGATTGATATGTATGACGCGTGGGTGCTGCCGAGGTCAAGTGCACGTTTTCTGTCCAGATTGCATCATGCTCTTGGCCAACACAAAATTTATTAAACGCGTAGCCTCCTATTCTACCTCCATAATGGAGGATTCGATCAACCGTAAACAATGAAACATCGAGTGATATTACATTGACTTGAATGGACAAAGCAGAAGCATTTTAATTGAGGGATCAGTTTCTTGGTGTTTATGGAACTATTGCAAAGTGCACACATCTCTAAGCCCCTTCGTTACAACAATAAAGAGGCACAAAAGATAAAGACAGTCGGGTGAAGCCAATGTGGAGGTCGTAAAGCGTCGGAGTGATTGTCCGCCTATTCTAATGTAAATGTAACCCCTTTATGAGAATAGTGTATCTCCATCTCCTGCAAAATGTCTATTTTAGCTATTCCAGAGACTGCTCAACTGCATCGGCCATTCCAACGACAGTCGAGGCAAGAGTGGCGGGGGAGACGTTTCTGATCTCAATGATAGTGCTGTGTCTGATAGAGTGTGGTGAGGTGTCTTGGATTATTTCCTACTTTGGACGATCACGACTGAAGGTAAGCTTGAAGGAACAGATGAATTTAGAGTCAAATTCCACAGCCGGTAGCATTATAACCTTTAACTTTGTTGTGTTCATGTGGTAGTGCATTTGAAACACTGGAATGGTTTACACAAATCCTTTATTCAATGCAAACACTATTAGACCTGTCTTAAGCGCTAATTGTCTTGAAGCTGCAAACCGCTTTGAGGTTTGGTTTGCAATTTTTGCAATTTATATAATTTATTAGACTGATACTACTTATTCCTATTCGGGACTGCCTTTTTCTAAAACCCCTTTATACATTCCTTAGGGGGACTAAAGTACAGCGTATAGGTTGGCCCATTGGTCGGGTGAACATCATGCCATATGGAGCTTGGGAAAAGCCTGTGGTGGCGGTTGTCTAACGTGCGGCAGGTCAGAAAAGTAAAGGAAACGCTCCTACCAAAAGGCTTTCAATTTTGTGAGAGCTCGTCAAATTTGAGAGCGAGCTGTTACCTCCTTAACGCAAGTGGGAGAATCATAGAGCATCTAAAATTGAATATTATAATAGGTGTTTTGCAAGGAAGCATTAAATTCCCAAATAATTGACATTTTGTTTAACAAATACCTGAATAAAGTGCAAGTAAACTATAAAACAATGCTTCCGTCAGTCAGTCCACATCTGCGTACTACCAGTGTCTTGTCCGTTTGTCATCGCTTGGATTCGTCGGAAATGTCCGGACACGGGCGTGTCGTCCTCTTTAAGCAGACAACTGCCATTAAAGACGGTTGGGAGCCAGTTAGTCGCACATGCTTTTCCCTTGAGTCCGCCTCACGGTGACAAAAAGCACATTGAACATACTCCCATCCTGTTTACACTGCAAAGTAAATTGGAGAGTAGGAAATATTCCACCCAGATGGTGAATGACACTAGTTAATTGGCTGTTACATATACACATTTCGGTCAGTTCAGCTATCAGGCGGACTAGACGCGCAGTCACTTATTTGCCGAGCTTTTTTTAACGATGGCGAATGAAGTGAATATTTGCCATCAATGCAGCGTTTCCTCATTACTGAAAGTCAGCGTTTTTATGTAAAAAAGTACGGCCATCAACGAAGTTTACAAAAAACTGTAAAGTAGCAGCGGGGACAAAGTAAACCGATCCATTTGCGCGTGAACGTGCTAATTTAGTCGACTTGCCATGTCGGAGTTACGCAGTGGATGATGGATTTGCGTCATCATTCCGTTTAGTGTTTTATCGCTCATCGCTGCGCAGTTGTGGCCACCGGTAACTTTTGATTGCTATAACCATTCCTTGTTGTGCTTTACTGCGGAAGAACGCCACCGTTTTTAAGTAATTTTGGTATTTTCGAATTATTTCATCCTAAGGCAGCATATCGCCTGCAGCAGTTTTACTTACTAACGGGAATAAATTTGTTTTCCTTCCAACTTCCGCACTTTTGGTTACAATAACGATTCCTCCACGTGGAATGGGTTTGTTTATGAAGGAGATGAAATTGTATCACCCCAGGCAAAAAATATGAACAAGTAATTCCTCTCAAATATAGAAAACACTTACACAAATGGATCCTTTTTCACACGAAATGCAGATTGGTAGTTTTTTGTACTACTTTAATTGTTTATTTAACTCTCGGTTTTGGTGAAGGGTCAATTGGGGAGTCAGTCATTGTGACCCTATAGGGCAGTCTGGATTCCTAGTCATGCTAGTAGCCCCAAGTCCTACTGTACAGTGACAGTGTATATTTTACCCTAGTGTTATGTCTATTCGTCTTTAGGTAAGTATCCGTTCCTGATTTTTACTACCAGATGCATATTCTGTGAATGGAAATATCTGTAACGACTCCTAACAGAAGGGCTGAAAACGCCACAACTACCTCAGTCTTGTAGTCAGGGGGAAATCTTTTGACATTTTAAGCGTCAACAGCCGCGAACCATATGAAAAGGTTTGTTTGGCAGCTGTTTATGGTATCCATATGAAGATGTGAAATAAGTAAACACGCGATACCTCCCCCACTTCTCTACTACCTGGAAGGAACCCAGACAGATACGGCTGGGCAGCACTGAAGTGAGAACCAAGTGGCAAGGAGGAAAAGAGTAAATATGTAGAGCTCCGGCTTTGTTATATGACCCTACGGTCAAATATCGTTTAAATTGCGTAAGGTTAGATGATTGGTGCTGTCGATTGGTGGATATTTTCCTTACAGCACCGGCTACATTGCGATGGGCGACGTGGTATGTTGACAAGAGGGAGTGCGTAGGACGACATTCAAAAAGAGAGAGGCTATTCAATAGGTAAACCCTTTGTTTAACTCTCCGTTTTAGTAACGGATTACCTGGAGGCTCCGCCATTGTATCTTTTATGCACGGCCCGACCTTTAGGTCATGACAGTGGGTCCGAAGTTTCATCATAACACAGATGCAATTCAATCTGCGGTACTTTTTGTTTTGAGCCATCTAGTGATTTCCTGAAGTTCCCAGTTAAGAAGCAAATAGTTAAGTGAACCTAATTTTGTTCCTTAAATAATGGGGTTGACATTAAACAAATAAAGAAATCCCATTTCTACAAAACCTAACTTAACAAGTGATTTGGACGCATTTTGCCTTATTCATCTAAACATTATCAAAATGATTAATGAATTCGTCGTCTTCAGCACAGGCACTAGTACTTACTGCTTCTTGCTAAGATATGTACTTAGCTTTTGTGATGGTAAACTGTCAGTTGCTCAGGTTTCCTTTGCAAACCACCAGATTATTATTTACCCTTCCTCAATTTTGGAAAATGGCTTTTTAGCACCCCAAAAAAGTATCCTCCTATTCACCCCTCATTACATGGATGAGTTAGCTCTCCTTGATTATCCACTCCCAATTTTATATTCCGATTCTATTATTAGTATCTTGCGTGAGAAATTTCCTCCCACATAGGCTTCAAATTTAGTTGCGAGTGATTTTTTGATATCGACATAAAAGCTACTGCCTCGTAATACCTTTTGTCACAGCCTCTTTGAACATGAGTTGTAGTAATAATACCCGGCAGCAAGTTATGTAGCATTTGAAAGTTTCTCACTCCGTCTGAAAATAAGCAAGAGGCACACACTTTGTTTCGTCGAAACTTGGCTAAAGGGAATTTAATTTGTTATTTTTTTTTTAATTTAGGAATAATCGGGCATTTCACTTACTGGCTAAAACTTCCACAAAAGTTATTCCGGTCATCGGTTTGCCTTCCCCCCGCCCGGTAACGGAGGAATGAACAGTTTCCTATCCACTTTATCGTTGGTCTTAAGCAGACCTTGAATTTTCTATTTTTGCCCTGTCTAGTAAAACCTCAAACAATTTCAAACACGAATGATGAGGTTCTAAAGCAATGGAGGGGTGCTTACTTCAAAGGAAACTCGCCGGTCTTACATAAATTACAAATCATTATACTCTAGGTGACTATGTCACCATCATCGTTTTATGATGACCACTTAAATGAACATAAATTACTATCCCCAGGGAGAATTTTAGTGTCCTACGGTATCCCCAAGATGTATCATAACTATGTACATACGCATCATCCAAACACGCCGCCGATCACAACGTAAACTATTTGCTCACTTAATAAGGGTAAAGAAGTATATGGCACACCTGTAAATTGTTTCTCACTCATAAACTTTTGCCATTTTTAACATATAAAAGCGTGACAAAGGCCCCTCTCTACTAGCGATGCAGCAGTGGAGCTTAGAATATTAAAGCAGCACAAAATATTGGGTTGAATTTTTAGTAGTCTTTTAGAAAACACGTAATTAGGCCACCCTATCCCTTATGCACCTTAATAGTATAGAAGTAAGATCAAAAGGCTACCCACATAGGCGTTCATCCAAGTTCATTATTAAAAATTCGCGTCCATCATGCCCCATGTCGTAGAACTACGGCCCAGCTCCCGTCACTTCAATTATCTTGACTTCATTAAAATCCAATCTGACAGTATCTATACGCGATTCTTTGATAGTTTATTAAACATTTGTTTTGGCCTAGCGGTAACTTAAGGCTCCGCCCTTGTACTTCCGTTAGGTGGCAAGGCCTCCGCAGGTCAGCAATTCATTTGAGTCCTAGTATTACTATCACTTTCATCTTAAGAAAAGGTTCGGGGAGCTACACATTCGCCCATGTATGTAAGCAAACAATATAACTATATGATTATCATAAATAAACCAACTTGCTAGTAATGCATACAAGTTCGGTAAGAACCTCCTACGCTACTGTCCAATCCCGTATATCTCTGCTTGGGTTCGAGAAGTTCCCATGGAAAATCATGACGAATGATTGAAAATTTGATGAAGTTGTAATACAGGCATGCTTTTCCCTTCACTCCTTATTATAAAGGCAACTCCCCCCTCAATGCGTGCTCTTTTCGAGTTAGCTGAATTGTTTCTTATTCAATCCGCTTCTTCCATATCTCATGCAAGGCATTTTTTCGGCAACTGTCTGAGAAGAGGTCATGCTACCCTTCTTAAAACTGCCTGTTGCAGAGGCAAGAACTTTTCAGCTGTAAGTGTAAATGAGAATAACTCCTTGACCGCACGCGTCATGGCCACTGCCAGCTCCAAAAAGCCCGAGTAGATGGAACAATTTTAGCAGATTGTAAACTCATTAAGGTGTATGACCGTGGTTCACAGGCTTTAAAGTGTGTATTATCCCGAAATACTGAAACAGTCGGTAAAGCAAATCAATTACAGGGTTATTGTCCAACCGAAAAACTACATTTGATTTGAATATGAGCTAGCGAGTCTTTGACACGTTTATTTATTCTGGTGTGTTTAATTTGTATACCTGACCACGGTAATAGTAATTCACAAATCGTGGAAGCTATGGGTTCGTACTTTGTAAATGAATATAATCCATTTCGGTTTCAAACGTCTTCAACTCCTATAAAAAAATCCGACCAATGGATGAAGAGTGATAATTGAGAAGACCCATTTGTGGAGAGAATCGCAACCCCCAGATCTTCCAAAAGATACTTAAAAAATGCGTTCTGTCTACCAAAGATGAAATATAGCTTAAATAGAATGCAAAATGCCAAGAGGTGTAAAACTAACTGAATGTGATGTAACAACCCCTAGTCGATAGCTTGTGGTTATCAAGCCGTCCGCCAAAACTTTTCCCACATCACGTCTGGGTCTGAACGTGGTGTTCGCTACTGCAACCAAAGCGGCAGTAAAATAGGAGACTGACATAAAAAGGGCCATAAACCAGACTACTTTTTTGTTAAAGAGGAAAGATCCAAATTCACGCAGGTATGTATAGTGTTTCCAGACGGAAAAAAATCACGTGATAATTACAGTAATAACTCCGGGATTCTAAAATAGTGATGCAATTAATCGGGGAATCATTGCTTAAAATTTTGAGTTATACAGCCAATGTGGAAGGTGTTTATTCCCACTGCTGTATTAAAAGCGACGTGTATGTCAATTTCGCCGAGGCCGTGGTTTGATTTATGGAGATCTGTTAATTTCTAGTTGACCTAATTGCTCCCAAGAGAGTAAAATCTCCCCTGTTTAATGGGAAAAGAAAATCCTTTCTGTAAGTAAAACCAAATTAGTAAATTTAATTCAAAATTGTGGGATTTCGGAAAGTGCGGAAAGTGCCCCTCACCAATTCGTCACATCCATTGTCAGCTGAATACACTTTGAGTAGGATGAAAGTCCAAGCAGAAGCGCTAGGCATTATTCAAATTTCAAATTTCTGAAAAAGTGCTAACGGATATGTATGCATCAAACTCTAAGCAGGAACAAGGGAGGTTTGCTAGCAACGCTCACTTGTAAAGCACTTAAGAGACACCTGTCATTTTCCACAAGGCTTGACATCATAACAAGATTTACTCAGATTAACTAGCTACCCACCACTTTTAAAGAATTAAACTTTAATTGCAAGGATGACATATCAGTGTTTTTCTAAATCAACGACTACCTTAGTGTACAACCATTTGCGATGGAAATAATTGCCCACTTAGAAGTGGGGCCCATTTCAAAACAAGTCACATTCAACATTAATTGCTTCTTTAGCTGTTCAGAACCATTGAAATTTAATGGCGGAGGCTATAAAAACTGACAACCTATCTGCGTGACAAATAGTCTTTACTTATTTGAGGTTTTTGCGTTCTCCGGAGTCAACTTGACTTCGCGTGATAGCAGCTGCTTCAATAATGCAGGAAAACAATTTTTTTGGGATGGAGTAAAAAGAAGAGGTCTTAAATCCTGAGACTGGTCTGCACAAAACCCGGTTAGTTAGCTTGTGAGAAAAAGCCAAATTTTAACATCTGATTTCACCTTTACGTTTGCGGATCGCTTTTGGACACATTTGCGTGAAGGAGTGTTGTGGAAAGGTCACTACAGCTGTGTACATTGTCGACGACCTTGTTTTCACTTGCGAGTAATGTTTTTATAAATCACTAACGCAAGTGATTAAATTTCAACTGTGCAACACTCAAACACGACTTTGACCCTTCGTCCAAATAGAGTTCCGATGACTCAGCAGCCAAGTGTGTGTCATCAAGTATGCTCCGCCTCTGGTGCAGTCTGACCCACATCCTGCTCCCGGTTTCAATACATACCGACCTAAAACCCCTTAAGTCCTTGTTCCTAATGTGAATGCATGCAACTGAATTTCCCTACTTCACTTTGTTCTTGTGCAGTGGTAGGTCAGTATCCCAAAAGTTGTGCCCGACGCACATGCCAAGTCCATCAATCTATGGCCTGGCAGGTTATCTTTCTTTTGCACGTTTACCGTAACCAAAGAATCAAATGAAATCTTTTCACCACAATTTAATGGATGGGAAACAAATAGAGCAAACTCCATTTTTAAATTCTTTTTGTATTTTCCCTAGATAATTGCTGAGGAATGTGGTTTTTGTTAAGATCTTATATTCTTTTAGGTCAAACAAGTACTTACAAATTAGAGTACTTTGCTAAAAGCCCTATTTTAGGCATAAGTCACAGCATTGGTTTTATCAAAAGGTCGGTCAATTAAAACCCCCTTATTAGTTGATATGAGAGCTTGGCTCTTTTACAAACGAAAGAGTTTTTTTGTTACAAAACACAGTCCTAACAGGTCTAAAATTTAAAAAAACTCTCAAGCGTGATTAATAAGAAATATCATGACGCGTTTACTCATGAAATATGCCCAAATCCCTATCACATATGCGTGTATGCTTAGTACCTCTTTGGCATTTGTCATGAGACCTATTTTCCTCATTTTTTACAACCTCATCTGTAGCCAAGCTTACATATCTTATTCGCTCCTAAATTAAATTATAAAAATAAATCTTAGATTTATTTTTATTTGCATGCATTCACATTAGGAACAAGGACTTAAGGGGTTTTAGGTCGGTATGTATTGAAACCGGGAGCAGGATGTGGGTCAGACTGCACCAGAGGCGGAGCATACTTGATGACACACACTTGGCTGCTGAGTCATCGGAACTCTATTTGGACGAAGGGTCAAAGTCGTGTTTGAGTGTTGCACAGTTGAAATTTAATCACTTGCGTTAGTGATTTATAAGAGATAGCAGATTCTTTACGGTCTTTCCAGTTTATCTATCTCTCCATCCGTCAGCTTATGATGAATTGTACGTCATCGTAGTAATACTAAAATTCCTGTGATTTCGTAAATTCATTCAGACGAATGACAATTTAATCATCATGTCTGAGTGTTCTATGAAATAATTTATGTTGGAAATAAAGCATTTACACAAATTACAGTTTTGAAGCCTATGTACTACCCAAATATATGAGACGAACCCATATCTTGGGGACCGAGTTGATTAAGGTCGGAGTTTTGGTGAAAAATAAAGTGGTTTAAAAACAAGGAAACTTAAAAACGACGTACGTGGTACTCATTTTTCCCCGAAAAAGCCTCTCTTAAGAGAATCATAGCAAATTACCTCTCATACAACAGCCTACTTAAGGAACAGTCGCGGGGAGTGATAAACAAAATGGACAAAAAACAACAAATTCGTGTGCATCAAGGCGATACATCAGAAACATCTAGTCTCCTAAATAAATAAAAAAAGTGGAAAAGCTATCTAAATAATAGCACTGACCTTAATTGCCTCAGCCATTCCTGGCTGGGCAAAAGTCTAATATTACGATTGAACATTTGGGGGGAATTTGCCCTCTTTCCCTCCACATTAATCATGCCCTCAAAGTCTGCGGCTGAAATTGAAAAAATTCCTCCCAGAATGGTCAAACCATTAACCGGCCGTTTAAAATGCATCAAACTGTTTTTATGACAAACTGGAGGAAAGCTATGTGTAGCGTTGAACTTGAACGCTTTGCTAAGCGAAAGGTATTTAGCAAGTTGGATAAAATGAAACATAGTTCAATTATATTTCCATTTTCTTCTCTTAGTTTTTCAATAAACCATTTGCAATTCACTCGAGATGAAAAGGGTCTACGATATTGAGGTAAAAGCAGTGGGGGGGGGGGGAGTGGAAAAGTTTGAAGCAAATTTATCCACAAGATAAATTCTTACTGCTTGGTAGTGATTAGGGGAGAGTGCGAAATAAATTTATTTATGTACTCGCCGTTTTAAACTGCTATGGCTGTGTATCTCAGCTGAAATATACAAGACTTTATTGGCGACATGGCGCGCAGTTACGTGCCTGCTGGCCGGAGTGCCGGCCAGGTGGTCACCACTCTCTCGAATTTGTGCTGTGTAAAATGGCTTTGACCTGCCGTATAACATATAATGGCCTAGCAAAGTGTTGGTCAATAGGAAGGGCTCCATTAGAGGGCGAATCAAGGAATGTTCTAGAACACCGAAGTGAGGATGTTCTTCTGGGGTTTTAGACGCCCCCCCTCTCACCATCCAACTCACTGTCCGTCAAAGTGATGGCTGGCTTTGCTACTCTACCGTATTTTGTACAACATTAATCAAAGCTACATAAAAACAAGCGTTTTAAAAAAAATTTGTTTAAAAATTCAGAAATATCCTTGCATTTGTTGTCCATGTTTTGTAATTACGAGCTATTTAAGAGTATTTTAAACGGATAAACCAAATTGCGTCATTTTGAATAGACTTACAGACACGTTTCTGGCGTACATTTCCATTTTACTTGCTAAAATACCTTTGCCAAGCTCTGAGGTTTTGCATGACTTTTACATTTCTGTTATACGCATTTCCCGAATTATTTTCACTAGCCAAAAGAAACTATTGCAACTCCAGTTTTGCATAAAGGCATTGCAGGACTTGAGACATACACGCGCTCTGGCAAAAGTTGATCAGAAGATTTCGTTCTGAACTATCATTTTGACAAATGCAATCATGTTAACATTTGGGACTGTTTCCGTAATACCACATTATGAAGGTCCTAACTCTGTGGCCACTGTGTTTCTTATAGCATTGTAGCAAGAGATAGCACTGCAGAATGTCGGGGATCTAAAAGTGGGCTTTAAGCCTAAAAGCATTGTTTTGTTTGCGTTTGTAAGGTTTTATAGTACAACACGAAGGTCACCCGAGGCCCTGAGAGAAATAGACCATTGCAGTTCAGATGCGTTGTCTCCCTGGTACTCAAAGTTAGCGTTCTGAAAACGTCCTCGGAATACGAACGTTTATAATCTATTCCTGCGTGTAAAGCACAATCTGTCTGTCTCTTGGTACTAATAGTTCTGAAGGCCAGTGCAATAAGGCCTTTTATTTGAAATGTGGCACCATCTTAAAAACTTTGAATAAAGCAGACTCGCGTACACTTAACCTTTGCAGCCTTTAGTGACCTAGAGCTACTTTTCATTCGAATTGGCTGTGATTCGAGCTTGTTTACTTTACGAAATAAAACCCGGTTCGTGTAAATTTCTCTCAGTAGTTGAGAATGTTGCAACAGCTGAAAGCATCACCCTGAAATGTTTTGGAAATATGAATCACCAGATACTGGCACAGCACTTATGGTAATAACATTCGATTCCTCATGACGTGTTTTTTTCGAAATTGATGTGGCAAGATCAACTTTGCTGTTCTAGGTAGGGTAAGTAATGAAGCGTCAATTTGGTGAAAGCTACTGAGCGAATGGGCCCCACCCACAAGGCATGCATTAACGGACGGCAATAAACGTCAGACTATAAATTTGCCCTTCGCTTCCTTCCAATTATAAAAAGCCCAATTTTTAGAAATGGTTAAATGAACTGGCATATTGCTGTATATTTCAAACTAACCGTCTTCCACCTAACGCATTCATTTTAAAGGCACCAATCCAATCCCAGAGGACTACGCTTTGTGTGTGTAATGGGATGCAAGGAACTCCACATTCTGGGCACAACTTGTACAGAAAGCCATAATTATTCAAACAGTTGAAAAGAAATTCTATCCTTAAAAGAAGATGCAAGACCTCATACCTCTAGACTTACTCTTGAGAAGATTTGTCTCATCTTGTCCTTCTTTTTTTTGTAATGAAATTTCTGCAAGTGATGCTTATCATTCTCTTTGTGGTGGTATAATTGAAATGGAATAGACAGTTGCAAAATAACAGTTAGATGAGAATGGATATTACAGGGGCTTAATATTATGCTTCTGGAAACAAAACGGTAAGTTGATACCTTGTTAAGGAAATATTACTGAATTTAACGTTGAGTGCCTAACCAAACGACGTAATTGGAGAGGCTTCTGTAGTAATTTAATTTGTCTTCCAAAAAACTCTAGCAATTATTTAGTTATCTTTAGCTAATCATTCCGGTGCAGTAGCCGCAATTCACGCCAGAAGCATGTTTCATGCTATGGTATTCCCCCTTTTAAGGAGGCACTGGATTTAAATACGACGGGTGAAAATGCAGACATTGTTCGTGCACCGCATCCAGAAAGGCGGCCTTTGAATTTAGTTTCACCTTCAAAGTGTCAGCTAAATTAACTGGAATTTGCTGCAAACCTGTTCATTCTACCGGAACTCTTCAGCATTCTTTCATCTTCCTCCTAATCACCTTTCTCCAAATGCAGATCGTAACAACCTGCATACAAAGAGTTTCTCACTTGGTAAATTCTGCCGAAACGCAGACTCATTTCAATTGCATCGGGGGGTATAGTATGTGTTATAAAGCAGTGATTTACACGGTTGACCGGTGTTAGGACTTCATTAAGTACCATTTATTACTTGCTCTGTAGATTATTTAAAGATGCACACATTTTAATTAGTTTACAAGATGTGTAGGTAAACTGAATGAAAGGCTTTTAAAAGCTAAGTCCTCGTCAAGGGTACTAAAATATTTCGCACGAAGCTATCCTCATTGAATCTGTTGGAGGAAAATATCATTTAAGCTACACAATTGTAAAGCACTCTACCGTTTTAATTGTTTGTTTTGATCCCAATTTTGATAAAGGACTACTGAGGGGTGCGTAATCTCAACTTTACCGTGCTGCCTGGCTTTTTGGACCATGTCAGTAGGCCCCAAGCCCTTCCGTAATTCGACAGTACATATTCTGCTCAAGTATTGTGTCTTCTTTCATCTACGTGAAAATCCTGGGACGTTACAACACTTCATCCCAAATTTGCCTTTGAGTTAAGTTATCGTATTGGCAATGGCAAAAGTAGATACTTTTTGGGATGAAGGTAGGGAGGTGAATCGTGCTACCCAATTCAAGGTAAGCGGCAAAGTTAAAAAGTACATCTCTCTTTGAAGCAAAAAATACTGTCTGATTGCAACGTAATGGATTGTCCTTTGAATTAAAACTAAAATCTTGGGAAACTCAACTGGGAACATCCTTCAGGTTGGATGCAATAGATAGGCGGCTTAACACTGCTCTTTTTCTAATTTCTAAGAATGCTCATTTAAAGAAATCCACATTTATTTTGGAGGTAAAAGTATTAACTTCCATAACTTTTCTAAAATTTTAATGAATGGATTTTTGCATAAAATTAAGTCGAACCTGAAAATATAAGTGAGCAGCCTTCCTCAAAACCCCAAGAACTGGTACAATCAAATTTGGTTGAACACAGTGGTGTTGCTACTTGAGGCAACAAGGGACAATACTGGTACATCAGACTGGCTTAGTATGGGTCACAAATCCTTTATTTTACTTCCTTTCACTTATCTTCCAGGTCGAATTTGAAATATCAGTAAAATCCAAATCATCCTTTTAGCCCAAACGAAGGATTTTACAACAGAATGAAGTTAGTATGAAGCGTATTCGTTGACTGCCATCTGAATGGTGATAAAATATTAACCACCATAACAAAACACCCAAAGGAAATGTGCTTGCGTTCTTGGACAAGACACTTTCTTTTGTCAGGTGGAATGACAGCGCTTTTGTTGAGAAACACAAGAACAAACAAAAACTTGTTTGATGGTATTTTCTCCTGGCTACATAACTACTCGAACTTAGGAGAGGGTATAGACAAAATAGCATACGCTATAATCTGATCAAAAGTAATAAGCAATTTTCTCCTAACACTATTTTCTTTCAGATGAATTGATAAAGAACTGCTAATTGTTTGTCACTATCTTACTTAAATCGCATCGGTCGTTAGCAACAGATTAAGAGTTCAGTGGTAAAATCGAGAAATGCACGTCAGTGTTAAGCGATGGCATTTGTAACGGACTAGAAGAAGCCACAGATTTAAAATATTCATTATCTTTATCGAGAATGTTACAAACTTCAAGGCCAAACTGCTTTTGCGATCTTTGACGATTCATTAGATCGACCTCTTGGCACCTAAAAATTAAATGAGTGATCCTTGACAGAATCGCGTCACACTTAATACAAAAGAAAATGGAACTGCGAGTAGATGTCGTTTCTTTTATAACTTCTTAATTGAGGTCACAACTATGAAAATAATACACCTGACATAAATTTGAAATTCCCCAAATCAAATTAGTCGCGAATCAAATCGAACTTTGGGTAGATACCACTTCATCGTATTTGACTCAGTGGTTAGAGTTGATATCCAGAAATAGGCAAGGGTGTGTGCAAATTTAAATCTTCAAATTCACCTTGACGTGTAAGAATTCCTAAGACTTTGTGGACGATAAGTATTGGTCAGACAATGTGATAGTTTAAGATGTAAGAAACAATCCCTTAAACTCATTAAAAATTTCACAAAAGTTGCAATTTTTTAGTTTATTTTATGCCTCTTTTCTTCAGATCAGAACAACGACAATTTGGCCGCCTTGTAACTCCTCAAATTGGTGCGCTTTTAACTGAAGTTGGTAGTGAGACTAAGTAGGAAGTTATTAAACGATAATTAAAGGGTAATGGCTTTGGTTGAACTGGATTTCTACAATTTCGATGACCTGATGGTTTTGGATAGCCAAAAACTCTCGCTATCTGTGGTGTGGAGGACCGCTTTTCCGCTTGCATCAAAAGAAACCTCTCACCCTAAAGGTGCTTTGCGAGCATCAAATAGCAAGACATTAGTAAGAAACCTCAATTAAATAAAGATTGAGCATAATTCATTTATACCAATTGGTACTATAAAATTAATTAGTTTTGTCTAGGAGCATTAGCTTACACAAAATTTTCGAAGGAGGAGGAAAATAAAATGTGAGAGTCATATTTGCCCCCAAAGGCGATGCTATTAGCCTACCTAGGATAATTAATAGCTCAAATTTTTGAGGACTAAAAAACGTCCTTTCAAAACAAAACCCGATTATCCAAAAGTGGCTTAGAAAAAAAGAGTAAATTGCTCTTTTTAGAAAATGCGAAGTTTGGAGGCCTGTGCTCAATTGTCGGTGTAGAACTCACATGCTTTGGTACTGCGATACAACTCAAAGGACTTAAAGAGCAAGTAGCCTAACAAAAAGTGCCCTCTATTAATGGCTATGATGGGCGTCAAAATTAAATGCTCATTTGATTTTTGAGCTCAAGGCGCAAGAAATAGAGACGGTGGAATAAATTTGACTACTAGCCTAACCTTACCTCTCCTGTCGGTTTGGACGTACAATTGTCACTACTTCCTTAAATTTTTTACTAAAAGTAAGTTGATTTCGAGTTGTTGCTCTCTCCGACACTGGTTAACACACGAGATGTTTAAGTTTAACCCGATGTAGTCCGTGTGGAAAAATTAGAAGGAGAAATTTTAGTTAATAAACAAAACTCGCAACTGTCTGCAGTTTAGATGACGCTGTCATGACTTAGTTTTTAAAACTAAAACCCCCCCAAAAAAACAAAAAGCCTTGGTTAAAGTATATCTGGAACGTATTTAGCTCATAAAATCGCAAGTGCAGAAAACTACGCATCAGCTCTTATACTTGGGAAGAAGTTTTAGTTCATAAATAGATTTCCACTGAAAATAAATATTTTTAATCGTAAATGCAAACTTTGCTTGCCACCTAATTATTCAATCTTAAACACTTTATGCTAAACATGCTCATGGGAGAGAAACGAAAATGGGAAAGAAATGACCAACTCGGGTTTTGCCCTGAAACGCAGGTTAATAAATCTTAATAAAATTTGACATTTTCATTCAGCAAAATCCTACTTCTTGGCAGTAGTGTCTCAGAGCTGCTAATGACTAAATGCATTTCGATTTTGTCCTGTCATCAGTGGCAGTGGGAACTGTCGTCATTTTTGATACAATGCCAAGGGACTGCACATTTGTTTGTGAGGGGGCTAGTGATTCACCAGCATTCATGATCCAAAAATATTTCGTAGCAGAGAAACGAAAGGAGCAGAGTGACTTGCAGGCAGTGTTTTTTAATAAAATATATTCTGATTTTGCCGACATCATAGAGGAAAGTAGTTAAAATCCAAAGGAAGTATGTGTAGTTTCGACCTAGGCCACACGTGATGCACGGGTATATTGTTCCACAGGTTTGTTCCTGCAGCAGCTTAGGAGAGTCTTTCGAAAGTACCTGTTAAGGCTGAGGTAAATGAAGAAGGAGAGAGAGTAGCTTATCTGACTGAGGATCATGCTGCACATGCGATAGTAAATTTTTAGTTTACAGCAGCGTCCACACCACGGTGGCATTATCGCATTGGAGATCTTCTCAAACGAGAAGGCCTGCGGAATTTGACCAATAAGGAAGAGAAAGATGACGCAAATCTGCATAATAGTCAGCTTTGTTTGAGCCCGCTGCCTCCGGTCCAGTTGAATTGGTTTTGTGCCTCGCTGATGCTTCAAACAGTTGCCAGTTTTCCGCGCACTGGTGATCTCCATCAATTCTTGCGTTTTCTTGTGCCCCGTTACCGCGCCAGCCACCTCATTCCGACGCGGTTTGCGATAGCTTTCACTCACCACATTGATGAGAAGGGTACTGAATATACACAGTGCAATGAGGGGAATAATTTGGACTAGGACGAAACGGAACCATGTGTAGACATCGTAATCTGTTGATTCCCCAAAGGCTGTCAATTGGGAGCCAAGAACAGTTCGGGTCCCGCCTTTCTCCGAGGTCACATTTTTCGGTGAAATTCGAAGTATGAAAAAGAGTGGAGAATTGAAAGCCACGGCTATGAGAATAATAATAAAAACGTGCATTTTCCCTGAGCCCTGCCGACAATAGGTGAGCGCCAGCATTGGAAACTTCATTGCCATGTAGCGCTCCACTGAAATCAGCACTGTTAACCACGCGGAGGCTGCTTCAGCTGTGTTTGCCACGCCAAATCTTATATAGGCTGTGAAGTATGATATGTGAAATCGAAACCGCTTAAATGTGGGATGGGTGCAGGACTCCAAGTGACCAGCACATCTAAAAAATCGTACATTTATTTCCAAGTATGAGTAAAATCGGTTAAGCAAAATCCATTGCACAGGTCATTCGTTTTCCCACCGCTCCCATAGTAGTTTAAACATTGACATCGCAGGATAAAAATCAGTCTGAATAAAGGCAAATGTTTTAAAGAGAACTCTTCAGTTGTGAGAAAACACTCTCATGCGACTTATTGAGCTCAAATATGAGCTAAGCTTCACTTTTATTTAGGCAGATATGCTAATTGTATGGGAGAATTTACACATGTACCACCATTCTATTGAACAAATATGTATTTTAAAGCAATCACAATTATTTAAGCACCGGTAATTCACGCATGCATGCATTCTGTCGATGAGAGAGTGTTTGCAAAAAGGAGCGTATGGACACACGGTACACATTGTTGCCATCAGTCACACAAGCACAACGTTTCAAGTCTTTTAGCTTTGATGCAGCAAGTCAGCGGGTCTTATTCACTCCCGCCGTTCCGAAACAGCCAGACATTTAGAGAGGATGGAGTTAACCGACCGCCTTTAGTGTTCAACTGCCTTAGGTGTATTCCAACCACCTCCTTGCTGCAGAACAATAACCAAATCTGCTTATAACATGCAATGCGGTTCGAATTTGTAAATTTACTCAAAGTATGGAACAGGAATATTTATTTTATGTCGAATAAAAAATGAGAAACTTAAGAAACTGTCCAGCGCCTTCATGAAATCGGACATTGTGCTACTAGGTGCCTCAAATTATTTCGCAAGATTAATCTAGTATATTCACTGAGGTCCGAGTATTATGGGATGCAAAACTGTCTTTTGATAAAGTGGAAATGGAGAACAAAGAGCTCTGGTGGTTGGGTAAAAACTATCAAGTGAACAGTTTATGAGGCTGAATTCGAAACCAATCCTAAAAAGCAAAATAGATATAGATCAGCCGGCTTTATTCAACTTTACCAATCCATGGTAACGTTTGGATGAACATGTAGCAATTTTCTCATACTTTTTAGTAGCAAAAGTTAAATAATGCGTGTAATGCAGAAGCCAAACAAGCAATGTTGAAGGCAAGGCGTCAAACAAAATTGTAATTAGATGACGATTTGTATGCTATGTTTTGTCATGCGAAAGTGATTTTTAACCAAAATAAACTTTTCAGGGAATAAATGAATGTAATACATTGTATCCAAGAATGGAAGTGCCGATCCTGTGAGAAGAATAGGAAGTCAGGCATGCCGCCGCGGTTTTTACCAATAATTAGGAAAGCACCACACCGTGAAGTTTACTGCAAACATTAAACCCCTTTAATTGGCCTACTTTACATTGAAATTGTTCTGCATTACCAATTAATTAGTTAAGAAAATCCATTCAGAGAAATCGCGTCTACTAGAAGTGATTAATCAAAATATTCACGAATTTGGATGTGAATTGACAGCTTATGAATTCTTAAATGATTCCTCGAAATCATTTTGTTCCGAGGTGCATACTGACAAAGTTTGATCCGGGGAAAGATATGCTGGCCTGGTGGAGACTAATGAATAAAATGAGGTCATTTGAGGAGCCTTTTATTCGTCCCAAATACAGGAAGATAAAATTAAAATTGCACTTTGTGAAAGTTATTGTTAAGTATTGAAAAGTGGCCGTGATTTGGTGAGAGACAGGTACTGTTCGAATCTATTAATTTCTAGCGAGTCGCTCATGGAGAGAAGAAAGGTAAGTAAAGGGGTGCATCCACAGATTTAGCCAGCCTCTGGTATTACCAACATGTCTTTTGACGAATAATTTTGATAGTGGAACGAAATATGATACCACCTTAGCTTTGTGTGGACTACTTTACCATCCGGATGCAAAAATAGAGGTTGCATAATAGGACGATTGCTTGCAAAAATGACTCACGTTTAAGTTTGCATTCTGGATGGTACCCTTTCTTTGTTATCAAAGTCCTGTGCCACATTTTGACAAGCACACATAAAGTTACAAAGCTCTATTCCTTTTAAAGTAGGTAAAAGCATGAGCAGCATTGACCATAAAACGTAGCATTTGCTAATAAATCACTTCCTTCAAATAAGTGTCTATTAGGCAGGGACTCGTACATTTCGTGGCCTAGTAAACATGGAACATACTTCGCCTGAACCGGACATAGAGTTTAGGCGCATGGAAAATGCGTATTATATTCTAAAACTATGCTTAGTTTTATGTGATTAGGTGATAATGTTTTCTTAAATAGGAACCTCGTAACGGTCCCTGAATACGCTTAAAGGGTGATACCTCCGTATCCCTTTAATTATCGCAATCCATTGCAGCATGTCCTCGTCCAATTCGTTTACTTGTTCCAAGGGCATGGAGACGGAGGTGGAAGAGCTAAATATTGAGCCTACTATGATTAATTTTTTTAATTTAATGCATGAAATACGCATGTGCACATCCTTCACTAAGCACTTGTATCCGGCTGTTCACCATACAATGGATATATGTAGGATCAGCAGTTTTAATGGAGTATATTTATTTCAGAGCATTAAAAACTTCATTATTTGCACATCCACTTCCCGTATTCATTGCACAAAAAAGATTTTGGTCTTTTTTATTTTATTAAAAGATATCATTTCACTCTCCGTGCAGATGAAAGGCCAATGCTAGGGGCTGCGTCAGTAATTCAGCATTTGTCTTTCCCTTCCCTGCCGTGTCGAAGTTTTAAAAGGACATTTTCACTGCTATGGGTTCTGTCGTTGCCTGCTTTATTAATTGAGATTAATTGTATGATTTATTTTAGCATTTTGCTTAAAGAAGGTGAATGACTGAGTGGCATCCATGCAAAACTCATGTATAAAAGTAGTGTTTTTTGGCAAATATTCGCTGCAATAAGGTTTAAGGTCACTAAGGTGATTTAAGAAGGCGCTAATGCAGAAGCGTGGTGAATAATGCAAGCAATAGTTCTTTATAAAGACGTTGCCTACTATTATCTATGCAAATAGAAAGCGACACAACAACCTTCGGGAATGTAATGTGACTAAGCTGGAGAGGTCAGTCAAAAGATGTGGACAAGTCTTTTCCCTTTGGTCGGAAATTGTCACATACAAATACAGCGACTGGCTAAGTGAACTCAGATGTGTTATGAATTAAGAATGAAGCATGCATACGCTTGTGGACATCGCTTGAGAATATTCTATTCTTAGAAACACGCAGCTGTCTGGAAATCACCGTAGTAAAACCCAGAAGATTGTTCGCACAACTATAGGAGTCAAAATTTTGGCCTTAAATACAAATTGTGAGTTTTGCCTGGAGGTCACTTAAAGGGAGATATTGCCCTGAAATTTTGACGCACCTCGGGTAAAGGGAAACTAAGCAGGCAAAATTTTAAGTATTAATCTCAATTAAAAAAGATTAAAGCAAAGTGTAAGTCTTGCCACCGGTACTCTGCCATGTATGGCACAGGAAAATAATTAAAAAATGGCAAAGAGATTGAAATTTGATATGCTGCTGTTAGTTGGTGAGTAATGGTAGGTTATTGCATGGTTTAGGCATACATTATTTCAACTAAAAATTCTGTTACATCACAAATTTCCTCCTTGAGTCTTAGATAAGAATAACTAAAGACACGTGTTGTTGGGTTTATTAACTATATAAAAACCGAATAAAAGATAAAATCTGCAATAGGACCCAATGGCAGTGTACTTTTTCAGCTCTAAGAGAAACCGCGGTAGTAGAAAGTGGTAGTTACTCATAATGATTAATTATGATTGTAAATTTAGAAGCACTGTTTCATACATTTTTCCCTAAAATGAGCATCTGAATAAGTGCTTCCATCAGGCCCGATATTTTCAAAAAAACTTGAAAAGGTAGGCAAAGGTTTGTCTGCTCAAACCCCAAAAATTTTAGCCCTTAAAGCGATGCAGCTTTCATGTGGTTGCTCTCTCGTACCTGAATAATTTCTTTGCATTTCTCAGAAAGCTGTAGATACTTCGTCCATCGCCCTCTTCCTGGGTCAAAGGCGATAGTTTTATTATCTATATTTACAACAACTGTTGCCGCACAGTCGGCCACTATAACACCATTCGACATAATCATGAATTCTCTGCGTTTGTGAGGTACGTTTGTCATAGCTCATTACTTGGCAACCTTTGAAAGCGCTCTAAGTCAGTACATAGTTGAGATATATGCGTTTACGTCGTCAAGGGAACCAATAAATGTCGTGACTGCTTAAGGTATTAGACTTCAGGTAATAATATAAAGAGGACTGGTCAGCACTGCATTCACTCAACATTTCAAATGCCTTTTGTCATTGTACTGAACGAAGTTGGTATGATCATGGGATAGCCAGTAGCAGGTGCTTTAACATACTACTCAGACTTAGGTCAACTATCACTTGACATGTAGAGAAGGCGGAAAATACTACTCCGCACTCCTCATTCTAGCCTTACACTCAACCGCTGAAAGTTGGAATCCTAAGTAATCCTAAGTGTAAGAAACTTATGCATCACTTTTTTGGTTAAAAAAGGGCTTTACTTTCCACATGACTTCTCGCGTACTTGCATTATCCCTAGACGGTATTTAGCAGAGTGGCCCATAAAAGAGTTGGAAGGTGATACTTTAATCAACAACAGTTGAAAGATTTGCATGTAAAAGTGGTTTATGATCTTTTCCAGTCTATGGTAACAAAACTGTCTAATTGATGCTTCTTTTCTTGTAAAAGAGAAATATCACTTATTTGCGGCATGTTCTAAATTCGTTTAATGAATGGTCAAGGAGGAGACCGTGGTCACCTAGATACAATTAGGGGGAGGGAGAGGGAGAGAGCTGCAATGCTGAGTATCTGTAGCCATACTAGCTAGAAAACAGTCTTATTTTGAAAGAAGTTAACATTTGGAAGTATTTGGGGAAAGTACTCTGAAGCAGTTTGCTTTTTCATGAATTATTTTACCTATTTCTTTCCTGGTTACGTACATCACGACAAAACGCCTTTTGAATTCGCAAAGTACACTAAAACTTCATGTTCAACTCCCGAATTTGTTCCGATTTTGTCAGCATGAGCAATTCTATTCCCGGTAGCCTCGGTGCTGTGATGAAGTTTCCCAACCTAATTAATGGAATGTCCGTTCTCCTCTTGCGGGTGATTTATTGAAGCAATCAGGGAGGAAGGAAATGCCAAAAGTAAGCCCTCGTACCACAAAATATACTTTCTTAGTTTAGACGCTACTTTCTTCAGTGGTCAATAATAGATTTTTTAGGACTCTAAAAACTCTTTTAAATCATGACAAGCGAAAAGGACAAAATACTTTTTTCACTTACAAATTAGATAGAAAAAGGATGAAGAAAGTAGTTCTTTTTTAAAATTTTATTGACATTTACCTATTTTCAGGCATTTGTACTCCGAAACAAATATGACAAGTGAAATCAAATTTAGGTGGACAGGAGTACTTAGGTTATGAGGACCACCCGAAACACTGCTTTAATACCCCTGGCCTATGTACTCCATAATCTCTCCGAGTATACAAATTTTCAATCATAGTTAAAAGTTTTGGATTAATTTGGTAAAAAATGCCCTCTGCAACGCGGACCAAACCCTTAAGTTCACTGAAAGTATTGTAGGCTATCTAGGTGCACCATTCAACTGAGATTTTGGTGTTCTTAGCTAAATTGGAGCTAGATGAAAGAACAAGGAGGCGGCTCAACCTCTGCAATCAAACCTGATGTTGTAGGGTTAAACCACACCAAAAAGAGTTGGGTATAAATACATAGATGAGACGAAGCTTACCTTCCAAGACCTGTTGGCAGATTCACTAAGAGAGCGATCGCATCCGTTAGAGAGATGGCTAACATGTACGTATAAACCGTTGCACGGAAGCACTTCTGAGCAAAAACGATGATATTTATAAGGTTTAAAATGCATCCAATGAAGCAGACTATTGTGAGAATGTAGAAATAGCCTACAAATTCGAATGTTGTAAATTCGCACGCCGAGGAGGTGTGTACGGCCTGATGACTGCTATTGTAGGTGGTTAATGCAAAAGCAGTTGTGTTCATTATTACCAAAATCAGTTACTAATTCATAGTCAGGACGTGAATAAACGTTATTTCCGTGGAGGTTAAATTGATCACCCTCTTTATGTTAAATGCATTTTACGAGTAGGTTACATAACGACCGACCAATGCCCGTGTCGGCTCTCTCACAAGTTAGCCAATCAGTAACGTAGGAGAGATTCACTTATTTTCGAAGGCTTTCGCTGTGTTGCCCGTCAGCAGTCACTGAATATATATCACCTCTCAAGGCAGTATTTTTAAAACTCTAATTTAGTTACTTCTTTAAATAATATTTGGTCCATTTATGGCGCAGTGGCTGGAATTTCCCCATGGTCGATGAATCTCTTCGAAGCCATTGGAAGGTACTTCAAATGAACCAGTGCAATGTGCATATTTGTTAATGAATTAGATTTTAACTCCTCTTTCAAGAAATCCATAATTTAAAAATGTGCTTAGGCTCAAAATTCGGGGTATTCTAATGACATACATCAACATAATGTCGCAAAAGAAGTTTGGATTTTATTTCATATTCAGTGGCTGTGGGCCCACCTCTAGTGTGATAAAAAGAAGGCGCTTCAGTCCAGCAAAGGGATACCCCTTTTCCAATGTAGGACTGTCCTGTAGCACATAAGTAGCCCTCGAGATAAGGTTTTGGCGAAGATGGAAAGCAAATAGTGTAGAATTTTTTAAGAAGTACGTTTGCTCATTTACTTTTATCACAAATGATTCAGTTTGGTAAAATTTTGTAAAATGGCTTTTTTGTATAAGTACTATGGCCAGAATTTGTAATTTTCTCTTTAAACTTTTCCACGTTTTCATTTTGCATTTGGATTTATGTAAACAAACACAGTCCTGGCAGGACCTATCCACTCATCCCACTGTTACTAATTACGTACTTACCTACTTGGCCATTCCAATTATAGTGAATCGTTCAAAGTGAAGTTAATTTTATTTGCTTTTAATTAAGCCCAACTGACATCTTGAAATAAAGTTGGGAAGAATTAGGTGAAAAAAGTTAAGGTACTTGTATGTATTTAGGCACTGAAGAACTTGCAAAAAATATAAATAATCTTTGATAGCATAATACTTGAAGGTGTCGAGTTCCTCATAGGTGGACCGTCTGTGTTATTTTTGCATTTCTTATCTTTTGCTTTCATCACACTTTAGGAAGTGAGGTCGATTTTTTGGTTACCCCTTTACGTAAAATAAAAATGAAGCACAAGATGCCCTTTTTTTTACCTTTTATACCTTACCGCCTCGCATCCTGCCTTGTTCGTGGACAGGATTCGGATCATCACTTACCGTTGGTCTTACGTGTCCAGAAAAAGCGAAAAAGAAGTCAACATCGGTAGTAGCAGAGGGAAAGTGTAAGCTCCTTTTGAAATATGCTGCAAAAACTGCCTGATTTAGCTTTGCAGAGAGCCGCTTTGTAGCCAGGACGTTGTGGTGAGGCAAGGTGCTTAACTTATCCGCTTACCATGCAATTAAAATACTTATTTGCTCAATTGGTCCGGCGCATTGTTAAAACGGTCATAGAGGTGTACTTTAGGAATGGTGCGCGGTTAACTTACTTCATATTGTAATTAAATAAGGTAGCGCAGATTTTAAAGCTCTATAATGCTATTGGTCGTGCAGACCTCCTGCTCCGGCGAGTTCATTAATCTTAATCTTAGGCGATTTCTGACTAAATTTGGAAGTGCTTTTGAAGTTTTTACACTTCGCCATCCGTTTGTTGTTGCTACTTCCGTCTGCTGCAGTAAATACTTCAGAAGTGTTTGGTGAAATTCCACGATGTTAGTTAAAAAGTTGGACATTCCGTAATTATTGAAACATTTCTTATTGCCACCGGTGAGTATAAAAGTGAAGTTACTATTAGTTGCCCAGGCACTACCAGTTAGACCGCTGCTATAGGAACAGCTGTTGGCAGATGTCCCAGAGGCAGGAGTCTGCAGGCACTTTTACGTAAACAACAGCAGAATCCTTCAACGATAGTAGTGCCACCGGGAATGGAAAACGATACGTGAAGGGAGACTGAAAAGGATAGAATAGGAATTCTCACGCCTGCATTATATGGCAGCTGGGAACGGCAGAAATATACTCCTCAATGTCCAAACCAAGATGCAGCCCTGATTTGCGCCTGTGGTGGAGTAAATTGAAGCCGTGTGAAGAAAATAGAAATTAAAAATACAAACTTAAGCTACCTAAGCTTAATCATTTCATTACAATCCGACGCGTATTGCCTTTGCTGTAATGTAAATGTTTGTAACGAATCTAAAAATTCCCATTTAGTTAGCAGCACCAACTTCATTGTAACTCAAAATTGTTCCCCACTCGAAATCCACATTTATAGTAGGAAGCAGTAAAAAGAGAGAGGGGATTTTAAGACCAGAATATTAGTACTCAAAAGTAAAAATCTCACAAAGCAACTCCTCTCATATTGACGTTTTTTCAATGACTGGTGTAACGCTCATCTCAACCACGATCTCCGCCACTTTCGTAGAGCATAAAAACGAATCGCAGTTTTGTGTAATTTTGAAAACTTGCTTCCTGTTTTACGGTGCGTGGAATGTTTATCATGCATACCGACTAGAAAGTAGCCAGCAATAGTTTATTTTGCTTACTTAGCTACAATGAACCAATTCGGCCGCAATGCGTTTCTAAACCATTTTTACTTTTCCACTTTTCTAATTTACCCTCTTGTTAAAACTGATCCCTCATGCAAAACACAACTAGAGACGCATATAAACAGTCAATCGCAATGAATCACTTCAATTTGAAGTTAAAAATAAGATGGCTTAAAATTAAACCGTACTTTTCTAAACTTTTTGAAAATGGATAATGCTTAACTTTCCGAATAAATTGTCCATCACAAATTTTCCATAACACAGTATTTGCGTATCGAAGATGGGTGGTTTCACCTGAACTGCAAAATGGATTACCCAATTAGCAACCTTATAACTAAAAAGCGTTTTCTTTTTTACCGTGATGGGCTTCTATTGCCTGGGCGTTTTCATTAATGGAATGGGCGAATGCTACGATAAAGACAGATTCGTCCACATTAATTGCATAAGTAAGTCCTTGGCCGTGCGAATGAAGGCTCAATGGATTGGCACACTGTAGCCAAGCGAATGCCATAAAAGCGATTGTGCTATGCTCTGTTGCGGCTTAATTAAATGAGGTTTTACTCTCGCCTCGAATCGAGCCTCCAGAAAAGTACACCGTCAAATCGCATTTTGGAAAATTAAGTACGCAATCAGAATATGCAAGTTGCTGAAGTTTCGCTGGCTTCTCACGATTTGATTTTATTATCGCAAATTAGAAGAGAAAGACAATAAGTTTATTATTGGACCTTCGAATCCGCTGCACTGACATTAAAGTAGTGGTTTAAGAAATGACTTGGCTAATAATGTTAAAGCAAATTCAGTTACAGTTTTGAAGATCTTGTTAATTGTAGGCCAAAAAATTCGTTTGGTTCAGTCGTCAATGTTCAGTCTCGCCTAGGCAGACAAGGCTTAACTATTCAAAAGTGGTGGAGACAGCACATCCGTGAATATTTGCTCAATCTTATCAGATGGGGAAAGAGCGCACGACTTACAAAACGCGTGGTACTGTCACTGTCGCTCCATCTAAAACCGTGTGCCCTCAAGCTCCAAACGGAGTGTACATCTTTCCTCATGCATTAAGAAACGTCGCTCTAAATGTGAAAGACAACAATGCGCATGAAGATTGCGTCATACTGCATGTGGCGAGTGGTTAGTGCAGTTAATCGTAAACCGGAGTTTAGAGTCTTATCGCTCTATCGTTTGCGTGCTTGCCCACACCACAGCGCATCCGTGTTTGCTTATTTAAACCGGGAAAAACATTATCATTGCCCGAAAGGACTATATAGTGATAAACGAATACCTAATCTTTGCTTTTTTAGGTATTTGGTACAATATTATTTGGGACAAAACTTCTTTACTCACCAATAGAGTCTCCTCAATCAATTAATTGCAAGATTTAGAAGAATTCATCACAGCACTGACAAGAAAATGAAGCCTTAAGACTTTTTAATCAAACTGTTAGTGATCATAAGAATGGGAAAAGGCAACGATATTTTGCAAGGTAAAATCACACTAACTATGACTGAAACCTTGATTTGAAGTTTCCTCGACTTAATTTTTGGAATTCCCAACAGAGAATGCAAGGAAGGGAACAGAAAATGGCGGTGTTAAGCCATGAGATAATCTGGGAAAAAAAGATACGCAAGTAGTTAGTTAGGCGTTGTTATTTACTTTCTCTACGGGGCTATGCATATCTGGCTAACACCAGCTAATTTTCCTCGAAGAGCAAATGCTCGTATTCCCCAGGTGAAGCAGGTCGGTTTCTTGCCCGGATGCCTATCTTTTGGAAATAATTCTAAGATGCGAAAACACAGTATCCATTCTTGCTAAGAAATGGTTGAAAAATAACCTTTCAATTAAACTTAAGATAATCCTGAGTTCGCAGTTATTAAAGTTGTAAGAAAGCTTTAAGTGAGAGCTCACGTATTTATTGAGGATGTTTCTTTGCTAGCAAATAAATGAATTGCGTTCATTTATGGAAGAAATTTACAAAAATATGACCATACACAGCTATTCTAATCACCGGATAACACAGTAATCAGTGCAGAGAATAAGACATGGATGGAAAACCAAAAATGCATCAGATTTGCTGCATAACAGAGAGTATCTTTTTCTTTTCCATCCCTTCCAGGCGCAAAGCATCGGCACAGCTTCTTTGCAGGCGCAGCAGTAAACGGGTTTTTGTTCGTTCACACAAAGAAGCAAAACAAAATTTTTGAGTTAACTGCCTAAAAGGTTTTATGATGCCTGATAACAGAATTTTGTGGAGAGTTCCCTTATAATTTTGCCTGTTCTTCCTGTAAAAAGGAAATAACTCGGAATAGTTCAGGTTTCAGGATCAGGCAAGCCAAAAGTGTAATGCTTCAGCTGGCTATACAAGTGTATAGTTTGGTTCGCGGGTCCTTAAGGTTTCTCTTTTACTCTCCTTGCTGAGTGACGTAACCCCCAAGCTATGCCAACAGCCAGCCCCCCACCCCCCGCTTCAGCTCTTCTGCACTTCGGCGATACATGTTGCGTCAAGTGTTGTGTCTCCTTCCATCTTCAGCAAAGGCTCGGTGCTCTAAAGCAACTATTAAAAAATGCTCACTCATTGTTCAATCAGTCGGCAAATTCACTTGCTTAGGCTAAACAAATTAGATTTCGCCCTCGACATCCAGAAGCTGCCGTTAGGTAGACTACATAAAGAAGACTTAGGCAAGTTAGGTGACGGATTCTTTACGCCTATCAGACACTGCACCTTATCGCTTTAAAAAACAAACCATTTTATGGGAAGATTTCACGACCTTAACCACGGTGCGGAGCTGAATACACTACTTAGTGCGGTCATTTGGTGATAAAGGTGTGATGAGGAAAGTGGCATGCCATTTTCGACCACAGCCACTTCCGTACAGTCAGCCGCAGCATAGCTTGAGCATGACATTTCAAGTCACAAGCTGATTTTGGCCTACATGCTAATTTTCTGTTGCCACAGCCATTCATTATTAACACAGGTGTCAAATCTCATACCTGGTGATAAGGTCAATATAAATTGGTTTATTGTAAGCTGTCATTTCCTCTTTAGTAGCATAATTAAAAAAACAAATGTACTTCCAAATTTCCAGTAAAAATCCTCATGTGCTGTGGGCATTCGCATTATTCATACGACGTGTGCCACTAAATAGTCTTGTAAACTCTACTGAGAGAAGGGGTCACCTGTTACCCTTTTTTATTTTACATTCGGATTAAAAGAAGGATAAGAATTCATCAAAATGCGATGGTAAATTAAAGTAATTGTCTGTAGTCCTAAGACGATAAAGAGCATTCCTCCGCTGGACGAAATGAGCCTTTAAGAAGGATTGAAGTCTAAGGGGATTTCATTAAGTTTCCCGCTTTGACTCGGCCAGATTCAATTAGAAGCGAACATGTTAGATGACGAATTTCTGGTCTTATAAAAACACTTTTATTTATTATGATAAATAAACTGTTGTTCTTGGTGTCTGATGAAACACCGTGTTCACAGTTCCTATTTTATGGTTGCACAATACGGACTCATACTCAGATGTTTTGAGTTGGAAGTTCAAAAAATATCAGATGTAGTCGGCAGACTACTGCTTTGCCCAAATACAAACAACTTACAAAGTCGGTAAGCACAGAGCATTCCTTCTCGTGGATGTCTAGCCGAGATAGTCATCCGCTCGTCTGGAGATGGAATAGAAGAAGGAGTTTAGGATTTCACCCTCAACTCTGGCGGAACGATCATCACACCTCGCCAACGAGTCACATCCCCATGGTTTCTGTCGTCAACCCACCGCATTTTCCGCATGCTCACCTCAAAGCAACCCGCTTCTAGCGGTTAGAACAAAGGTTAGTAGGCAGTTTTCATCCTTAATGAAACGAGGTTTACAAATGTTGGATGCACTTGTATTTCATTTTTATGACCGTACTAGGGAAAATTGAGTTATGATCTCTATCTTGACCGAATATCCAGTGCATCAGAAAGCTATCCAATTGTTTACATTATTTTTTGTTTTTAACAGTCGTTCATAAGATATGGCATTATTACTTCTCATTCCCTGAAGGTCGCCGGTTTCTCTAGCACAAAGTTTGTGAGATCTTTGCATAAAATCTAACCAGAGGTAATTTTCTGCTCCTATACCTTTTGGGTTGTGTTCTGTGCAGGTGGATATGTTGGACAGGGATATTTGTTAATCACATTACCTCACGAAATTCGTTTTGCAAAGAAATGGATGCAGTGCAGGTTAATGAATATTTATGCGTTTTCTTCCTAAAAAGAAGAAGAAGAATGTGAGGCAAAGCGACGTCTTTTGAAGAAAGGTTGCTTAGCCTTACGATCGCACAGCTAAAGTACTCCTATTTAAATAATCTCTCTCCATTGTTTGCTTGAGATGAATGTAGTATTAGAGTACTTATAATGTCACCCGTTCTTAAATGATAACCCACAAGTTAATAAAATAGGGATTCCACCCATTGCAGCAGAAAATGAAGCAAAAGTACTCCTTAGATTTTTATTACCAGTTTCTTAGCTTTGTTCCGATTCCCCGAGATTACGCCTTCACTAATCTCCAATACTAACGTTTTAGATAACTATGCTCCAAAGCGGCATCTTGCGCTACAATTTGAGAATTAGCAAAGTGATGGAGCGGCCGCAGCGTCCGAGAAACGCATAAGAAGTTCCCACGTTTAGGTATTTCATCCATCGGTTTATTTAATGACTTTTGGCCACGAAAGCAAACTACTTTCCCGGCTTCCTTAAGTATTACACAAATATCAAAGGAAAGAAAGTGTGGAAACTGTGAGATTGTTGAGTTGTAATTATTTTTAAAGCGTGTAAGTAGTTCAGTTTATAAGCCATCGGTGGGCTGGAGAACGTCCATGGAATTCGAGAGTTGAATTATCGCAGCCTTTCAAATGCTTGAATGACCGAAATGATTTGACTTAATTATTGGAACTAGTTCTTGCGTCTTCTCAACTCAAAATCTACTACAAAAAATGCATTTGTGCTAAATTTCGTCCTCCAGAATTATTGGTCCTCGTCATGCTCATTTGATCCAAACCCTTATGTACTTAAAGGTATTTAGTAGAGGGGATTTTCCGGTAAATTGGCATTTAGAGGCGTAATTTACATCTAAATTCCTTCATGACATTAAAAATTTGTACCAAAACAAGCCATTTTGAGCAATTTTTTCGAAACAGCAAAATTATTAGTCCAAAGCAGATTACTCAGTTTGCAATGGGGAAGTTTAAGGGCGAAAGCATGGGCCTCATCGGATCGAGTAGGCTCTCTAAATCGAAACGACGGTGTACCCCGTGAATGAATAAATGAATGCGCACGTAAAATGTTTTTTTTTTGGTTTTTGGAGAAATAATCAAAATAACAAATAATAAACTCCAAAATGTCACTCTACCATAAGGGGGTCAGAATGAAATGCATGCGAAAAACCAGACACACGATGGCTGAAAATAGCAGCATCCCAAAAGAATGATCCATCCAATTTATCTTGGATCTGTTAATATAGGCTCCACACTCCTCTGAAGATAATGCTTCTATCTGCGACTTCTCACTGGTTAAAAGGTTTTTAATTAGATTCGGCAATGCGATAAAATGTCTAAACTTCTAGCAAGCCTTTAAATGAAGAAGCGATTACTCTACTGAATACCTTTTCACAAATATTTCTGGCCCCACAGTGTTTTATTTGTGACAAAATAAGATATTAAATTTTTTTAGTGGGCTCCTCATTGCATTCAAATGGTAAATGGTCTACTGAATCCTTAAAAATTATTCAACAAGGGGTATTAAGTCTCAATCCATTACCTTTGGTTGCAATGTTGAAACCATTAAATGAGGGGGAGGTGAACTTTCTCGAAAAGTGGTAATAACTAAGGCAATGAAGGCGATTTTGTTATAATTAATTATGCGAGAGCCAGGGTATTTCGACCGGATGGTGTCGATAAAAATTGCATAAATTGGACTACGATTAATTGCTCTAGCCTCTATTAATTCCATTTATTTTAGCAGCAATCCTCTACGCCATCCAAAATTCTTTAAAGATCTGCTTCAATAGATCATGGAATTTCAATATTAATCCAAATTACGTTAACCGTGGGATAAACCACGTTCCAATAAAATCCACCGGCTGTGCTATGTGTGGTCTTATATGAAGTGAAGTCGGGCCGAGAATTCGCAACAATTCATTTATGGGAGACTTTTTAACCCCCGTTGCTGAATAGTAACACTCAGTGAATCTGGCCGTCTAACTTCGCCCACTGGTCCATAAACCAATAAACTGCAAGCTATCCCCAGCTGCGCTGTGATTGGCCAGTCGTGACATCTGTGTAACTCCTGCATTTTTTCCGCCCATACGCAGAGGCGTGCGCGCAGGCAAAGAAACGAAGGAGCCAGTACGCCTCCTCCGCCTCTTTGTCGTTCTACAAGAAGTGCACCAGACAGCTGTTTCACAGCTGGGCAGCAAAATCGGTAAACAGTATCTTTCCTCTCTGTGTGTGCGTGTTTCAACGTGGCCATGGCGTTACCCTCGCCGCTGCTGCTGCTGCTGCTACTGCCATTGCTACTTCTTCTGACCTTTTGATCTCATGCTCAGAATGCTCTGGAGGCACATCCTTTACCACCCACAGGATTTTGGAGTTGTTGCTGTAGGGATTATTCTTCTGCCCGCCGTCCTCATTAATCCGGGATTTATATTGTCTGATGCTAGGAAAATGCATCTCGTTTATTGGAATACATCCAATCCGTTGTAAGTACAAAATTTTCCAGTCCGTCTCAATGCCTTTTCCAGTGAATACAATGCATCATAATCGATTCATTTCACTGCAAAAGTATTCCATCGAGAACTTGTACTTGGGATATTGAAGCGCGGATAAGTTGGCCATAAACAAATTGGCGTTGCAGATTGTTCAGCATAATGCGATTCTAAGCTAAGCATTAATCTTAGAGTTTTCAAATAGTATCCAGTATTTGTAGCAAATAATGGGTGAAGGATACGCGAATTTCTAGTCGCAGAGATCACAACTAGATACTTAATAATTGGTCGCATTATAAAAACTAATTAGCTTACTTTGAACTTTGCAGATGGTCTCCCAAGGAACATATAGATAGTTCTCCTTTATATTTCAGCCTATGGTATAGCAAATAACAAAATCTGGCAGTTTTCTTCAAGCTTTTTCAGAGTGTTTCGTTGCATTTGTGTGGCTACCTATTTCTTTGAGTGCTTGATTGATTAACCCGGATAAGGAGATAGGTGCTACCGCGGCCTCGTTACATACCTAATGGACAGTCGTGAACACTGGCTCCAGTATCCGTCAGTCAAACATCAGCTTTGCTCTGTGGCAAATTATCTGCAATCAATGTCATTGTTTGTCCACCGAAAACCAAAGTCACCAGAAAAAGCCTGATATCATGGCAACGTGGGTATCTACCCCTAAACTTATATGTCATTCATGAAATGAAAATAGTATCCATGTAATGATGAATTATTAGCTCTAACAAAGGCCATTTAACACGAAAAACAGCCGTTTTGTTGGTAATTGTGCTGTTTCATTGGTCATTGAATTGAGCTGTTTTTCCATTAAGTTCGTGAACACTTTAACTCAACCCCAGTCACTTCGTTCACTAGAAATAGGGTCGTGATTTCCGTCGAAGTAGGATGGCAAAAAATATGTATATTCTCCGCCTTCGCAATCAGCTTCTTCCACTGAAGCCCTACCGAAGTTAAGCCGTTTGACTGATGGTCCGCGCTGAAACGATAATGTGCACGCATCTCAGGCACGCGAGAAATTCACGCACTCCTAGATTTCCACTTCTTTGTTCTGTCATTTATGTACTAAGTAAATGTGGGATCATTAGTTCCAAATATACGTTGAATTCTACAGTGGAAAAAAGCGTTTTGAATCACATTGTTAGGCGATTTAAACTAACGAAACTACGGTAGGAAATGCAATCATTTATATTTTAGTGACTCTGCTAACCCCAGTTATTACCAAGAAAATGTATGTGTGAAGTGAGATTTTACTGCCCCCCATAAGCGTAATCATTCACTTGAAGCTTTTCCAGTCCTGCTGTTTTGCTTCCCAGTGTGCGGCCAAACCCCACGCTGGTAAAACGACGAAATACTCGTGGGGCAGAACAACCACTTTTATCAAAAGTGTTTATTATTCGATAATTCGTTAATTTTATGGAAAAGAATTATACCAGCTTTTCATGAATCTGCTTATAGATGTCTGCGTAGCTCCACTTTAATACCCTTTGAACTTTGCTGCAGCATAATTTATAGGAAAGTAGTAAACTAGTATATCATTTTTAACCTACAAATTTTGGGCTAACTTCTGAGCCACATCATCTAGTAGTAAAGCGTTAAAAAACGAGGCTTTTGTTACGTCTCGGTATTACAGACACGCCGAAGGGGCACCGCGTTTCATCATCGCGTCGGCCTGGCCTAAAATCGTTGGCATGACCAATGGAGCCAATGATAAGCATCAACACAACTTGAGTGAACCATTCTCAAGGTTTCTTGCTAATATCAGCAAAAAATTGTTCTGATCAGCAATGAGCATGGTTTGTTTTCTATAATTACTTAATAAAATGTCTGAAAAACACCTTTATGCTCCTAATATACTTTTTTAGTAACGACTAGAGGCAGATTAGGGTCAGACCAGGCAGGTTCTACATAGGACGATCGCTGTTGCTTAGGTGATAGGCCTCAGATACCACGTAGAGTTTATTTTTGAAGTACTGAGGTCATAGGGCATGACCAGATGGAATTGCGAATAAGTTCGGGTAAGAAAGTATTTTTTTATGTAATCTCTAAAATACACTAGTCGATCAAAGTAGAAGGTCGGTAGTTCACGCACCCGCTGCACCTCCGATGTTCTCAGCAAATTCGTAAAACAAGATCCCGATAGTAACGAATGCTTTAAGTGATTTGAAAGAAGTAGTGAACCAAGAAAATGTGGATGTACGACTATTTAGCGAATGCGTGACTTTTTACGCCTTGCGGCAAAATTGGAGGAGGCTTCCATCACTTTAGCATAAATCATTTGTCTCCTCGTTGCTGCAATTTTTAGTGCCAAATTTTATTAAATTTGCGTGTATTTTTACAGTCTCACTGTGAAATTACATCAGTTAGGGTGCATTTATTTGACTTACTTCGCAATTCGTTACTTTTGCGGGTGCAATGTGGTGACACCTTGAGGAAAATCACTTAATCCTCCCCGGTGCATCTGGTATTTTAGCGTCTGCTTAAAAATGAGGCAACTTTATTGAGCCTTACTTGGGGTGACCTCGCATCCGCGACTGGACCATTCAGAGTCTGCAATCGCTTCCAAACGATTTTCACTCCCCAAGATAGGGGTAGTGCTGACCGTCATCTAGATATTGCAAACACAAAACAGTTGTAAAATTTCTATTTTACAAAAAGATTGACTCCATCGACAAATTTACATTAAATTGTGTTGTAGTCAGTGCTGAAAGTCCAAAACATGCAGTGCTTGCCCGGGTTGTGTCGTTGTGCTTAAAAGCCCTTTTTATCTGTTTTGATGGAGAAAGTGTGAGGCATTTTGAAATATACTGACTGATTTAATAGGGAAAATGACATTTAAATTGGCAATAAAAGTTTGTTAAAACACTTCCTACTCTGATTTACGATTGGAGAAGCTCGCAAAATGCCAGAAATGAAGCCTTACTTATGATGCTAAAGCACACCTGTCCTAGTTTAAGCAAACAGCATTAAATACTACATGTCATCATTGGAATAACGGCCAAGGTATTTATTGCTGGAAACGTTGAGGTTAATCTGATGGGTCTGGGAGAGTGATGATGCAAGTTTATTTGCAAATGAATTTTGTGCAATGGAGGAGATGGGACTAATTTGAGACGGTGGAAACACCTCGCGCACACAGAGCAGCAAGAGCTGCGCTGTCAAAACTTACTGACCAGTCCCTGTAGACTGCGGTTGACCATGATGAATATACTGTCATCACTACGAATTTCCTTTCTGATAACCACCACTCTCTTTTGGTAAAACTCAACGTTTCAAACATAAAACTCATTTTTATCTTGGTTGCGGTGATCCTCATCCACTGTGCTTTTCATAAATTCGTAATGTCGTAGTTTGAGATATTAAAGATTAAATGAGCCATGGGAGACATTGCTCACACGAATGACTTGGCGGCCGTTAACTACTCCACTTTTAACTTGTCTTTATTGAATCCTAATTTTTTTAAAAAACAGGTTTCGGGTAAACACTCCAAAAGATCTACGCGTATCAGTTGATGACCAGATTGCCTTTATCTGTCCAAATCGAGTGCCTCCTACTAATAAAGTGTACTGGGTAAGTTTCTCGTACTACCCCTTTTTAAGCAACATTTGTGTACACATTTTAAATCGCTGCTTGTTTCCCGATCGAATGACAGGTGGTGGCAACTATCTAACCAAAATTTAAATTTATTCCAACTAATTACTCGTTCCCACAATGCTTGATGGGCTTTGATGATTGAAATTGTTTACTAGTTATAGGAAGAGACGTTTGAATTCGGTACTCGAAATCACGTCTTAATCGCATAAAGAACTCGCTTATCCTGCGGTCTTTCCGATCATGTGACTCTACATTAATGGGGAGAGGTCGTCTTGTTACCCTACTCCATGATGGCTTTGTTACTTAGTTGAATGAATGAATGCAAACTGCAGTGGCTGTCGAAGTGACTAAATGATCTAGATCGAGATGAATAAGCGGTTGGACTGGATAGGATAATCCTTTACTAATAATAACCACTTTCATGACGTGTAATATATCTGTTTTATTGTACTGGCCTTAGTTTTAAGTAATTCCTCTTGTTCTGCGGACATTGATGTGCATCATCACGACCCCACGTTTAAGCGCAGGTCAGTCACTTGAAGGGCCAGCATTTTGGGGAGGATGCCTGAACCTAGAATCAGTTACATTGTTTACCTTTGCGCTGAAATATGCACTGCACCAATGTCCAACCTTTAAGAAGGAAAAAGTGGTTGACGTGCCCCTTTGTGGCAACTGCGTGCAAATGTGCGCAGATTTTGGGTTCCATTCAGAGGTCAATTTTCAGGATGCAGAGGCCTAAATTGGGTCTGCAAAGAACAATAGCAGGAATGCATAAGGGAAATTTTTAAAGGTCTAATTTTGCAAGTTTGCTTATGGTAGAATGCTCTCAAGCAGGGACTTCAACACCCTTCACTGTTTTATTTCTTCACCTCCACATGTATTCACTGATGATGGCCCTTGGGATGCGTGCACCGCCCCCTCTCCTCTCTTCTATGCATGCAACTTCCATAAATAGGCCAAAGCGACTAAGCGTTGCAAGGAGACATAAAGTAAATTTAATGGGTCACATGTAGCTCTATACCTCGATGTTCCTTCTTTCTATTTATCAATTTGCTTGGAAACTGGGCGGGTAAAAGGCTCCAAATGCCTTTAGCAATAAAGAAATACTATTTTAATCAACAGATGCCATCGCGAAAACTTCCTTTGCCCAATTATGACAATGCGTTTCTATGGTAAAGAAAATAAGAGCAGTTTGGGAAAGACCTATTCCCTAGAGCACTGTGCCTATCGAGGAATATGGACTACACCTGAATAGAGTATTTTTAAACGTGCCTATGCCTTTTGGTTGCGTTGCAATACCTCGAAAGAGATCCGAATTGACTTTTCTGCTATCTGCTTTTAAATCAACTGTCCGTCCGTAAACCTATTTGTGCCATTCCTTCTTCATTCGTCTACGTTTCGATGGTTGAAGACACACTCCCGTTTTGAATTATTCTAACGACAAAACGGATATCTGTACGCATGTTTGGAAATATTGAGGTTAACTGAATGGTTCCAATAAAGGAAACAGATTTAAAATGTTTAGAATCCGTGCTTCAAATTGTGTTAAGCTGGACGCAATTGCTTTGCATTTGTTACCACGGCCGCTGCGATTGCGAATAATGCCCGCATGCCAATTCGTTCCGATTGCAATATTCCAGAAACAACCAGAATTAAGTATTTCCGTTAATTGCCTTGACATCAAATATCGTTGGTCGTTCGTCTACGTTTATTCTGTTGAGGGTACGCTTCTGTTTTAAATAATTCGAATGAAAAATAAATTTCTGCAGGAACATGCAAAAATAATAGTTAGGAGGATTGACTTAAAATGAACGGAAAATTAAGGTGCTTGTTTTTGTTAAACAGGAGTTAAGTAGAAATCATCCCTTATCAAGGCTGCTGTGATTGCTAATAACACGTGAATGTTTAGATATCGTCATAGAAGTTTTAAGTACAAACACGGGATATAGAATGCGCACCGTTTTAATAAAACATTGCCACATATTCGGAGCAGCAGACGTATTTTAGCTTGAAAGGTCATTAACCTCGTGACTCTCCTACACAGCAAAAAGGCGTCCAGTGTGATGCACCAAGGTAAAATTGACCGTCTTGGGGGACTTTTGAAGTGGTTTGTGCACTTCCTTGCAGACAACCGACGTGAGTTTTTACAAAACATGCCAACAGCCGATTGACCACCTCAGTCTTATCCACCTCCTCGTCGACTGCTCCCTGAAGCCACCCGCGCACCACCTACTGATCGACATTTCTGTGCTGATCAACCAGCTGCCGCCTGCAGATGTGGTGGAAAAAACTAAAATTTACTTTATGGGTAAGTCCATCTACATTTCGTCCCTCAGAGGCTTTTAATGCCACCTGAAATATAGTATTCTCCGTACCAACTTGTACCTTTATTTTTTATTTTTACAACTGTAATTAGAGTCAAGCATTATTTTTTTGAGAAACCATGCCAATACCCCATGAAAAAATGCCAAAGCGTTTGTGGAAAAAGATACCAAAACGCGGTTCACCTATATTGTGGCTAATGATTCCTATTTACTATGGAGGATTTGAACACCTAAAACTGAGCGTCATCATTTAACCCCGATGCAAATCCATTTGGTGTGGATGCTTGTCAAATCTACCACCCTTAAGTTTGTCGCTACAGAGTTTATAATTTTATTTTCTGCTTTGATGGACTTCTGCGCACATTTAGTGGGCAAACCATTTAGACATGCCCAGTGGTTGGAATATTAATAGCCGCAATCTTGTTGACGATTTGGGATCGAAATGAAACAAGCATCATTAGCAAATGATCCCTCTGCTTGTACATATAATTTTTAATTGTTTGTTGAATTTTGCTCAGCTTTGCTAGCTGCGCTCGTAGTACTGAACCGTAGATTTGAAATTGAGCAGCCTAATTAACCAACCTTTGTAAAAGCAGTCATTTGGAAATCCTGCACCCCTCATAGTGTGCTCTTTTCTCTCCCCTGAATGGAATAAGTGAGCTAGTGGGTATACCTAAAACCTTTTTCCTCCTCTCTTCCCTTTCAGCCGAGACCACACTCTGCAAGTTCAAAAATATGCACATGAATGTTACTGTCGTCATTCCAGAAAGGAGACAGTCAGGTAAATACCTCGCTTGTGCCTATTCATAGCCTTGTTCTTTCAATTTTTATGCAAATTTGTCGCATGTTGCACCGTATAACGTGAAAACAAACACCAGTAGGACTGGGTTCAACATCTTTGATGCATCCAAATCAGCTTTTGCGCTTAAGCACACTTATGTGGTGTCCATTTTAATGCCGTTATTTCACAGTATTTTTAGGTTAGGTAAGTTGTTATTAACCTGCTAGGGAGCAATTTTCACTATCAAATTATCAAAGCATCTGTCATGTTTCTGCCATGGTATTGAACAGGTCATACTTGCTTCTCCTTTCAATATTTCAATTAAAACTAAAAACCTACTCACCTTAAAAGAATTTAATCAAATCAAAGACAATGCCATGATATCCTAGACTTCCAATGGAAATAATGGAGTGATGTTGGGTCTCTGTAGGATTACAAATGAAGGTACTAATGCATAACACTTTCATGCTATATAGGCGTCTTTTGATGGTAACCAAAGATTTGTTTGTTTCTAGACGGTTCAGGAGAGTCTACATTCTTTTTTGAAAACTGAGAACGGTTTGATCAAGTCGACCGGATGTCTGTTTACTAAGTAGACTCTTCAGCAAGTGTGTCGACACGAAGTATAATGTCCATCCCTTAGCCATGGTTCTATAAATTATTCATTGCTACAAGGGTACGGTATCGTCTTCTGCTTATTGAAATTTACCGCACTTAAAAGTACTGGATGCCGCTTACACCTACGCTGAATAGCTATAGTCGTTGGAAGCTGACTGACTTGTGTCATTGAAATAACTGGTGCATCTCCCTCATACAAACTTCTTGCGGGATCTTCTAGTTTTACTCACCTGACGAGAGGCTTTTGGATGGGACTTCAGAGCTGCTTCTGTATGCAATAGGTTCCTGACTTGTTTAACTCTCTTAAATTACACTGATGGTACCCAAAATTACAATCGAAATGGTAAAGGATTTCATTCGTTTACAAGTGCAATCGTGAAATTTGATAAAGCACCATTAAAGCTGCCTCTGTCGTAATAGTGGACTTTGTAACGACGCAACAGCCGTAAGATGTGGTTCCTATTTTTCTTGACGCCGGTGGGAATAGACCAGTTGCAAGGGGAAATCAGCAGTGAGTGAAAAGTCTAATACATTACCCAGTTTGTACTACTGTAGCGTCAATCAATCTCCAAAATTTTATTGCTGCCTTCATCAGATTAAGAATATACAATGACATTTGCCATACTTTAAAGGATATCTGAAATGAGTTTATGATGCTTGGCATAGTCGATTTCCAATGTTTTTTAATCCCAAGACCCACTTTCGTTTCACATTCCGGTTGATACGCAGGCCTTTACTTATAAAATACTGCAATCTGTTGCCCGTAATGTTTTTGCTTCATCAGCAACAAGTGATTGACTGCTGTGAATATATTTTTGCCACTAAGAAATAACCCAACTTTCCACTTTCTGGCCTTCTCAGTACACCGGTTTCGGCTATCTTTAGCTCAATACCACATTTTGCTGACATTTAAAGCCAAATCATTCTCTAAAGGCGCCACAAACATTATTCTGTACTTTTGGACGACATGTTGAATAGCAGCCCTGTCTATTTATGAAGACAATTTTAGTCAAGGTTATGCTCGTGGGCTATCCATCGTTGCAGGCATCCAGCTGAATAGATTTGGCTAAACTTTAAAGAGGGGTATGTTTTGAATAAATATTTACTTAAATAAACAAAAGTGATTGCGTTATAGTTGAATTTACTTGAAACAACGGTGTGTTTCCAAAATAGAAGAGGAAAGGTTCGTAAAAAAAAAACCCTCCCCGTATTCCTACTCCTGCATAAGTTTTCAAAAATTATATTGCTTGCAGATAACAAAAATTCGCATTGGGGTGTGTAGATGCAGGCGGAAAAACGCTTATTTGGCAGAATGTCTGCTTATCTACATGGTGAAGAGGTTTTAATTATAGAAAAAGGGACCCAACGGTGGGTTATTTGCAACCGACGATGACAGGGCGGCACAATGAGTGTGAGGAGGAACTGGCAAAAATGATAGTGTGGCCAGAAAGCAAATTAGTCGACACTTTATGGTCACTTTAGCCACACATTTGCGCTACTTGTTTAAAAAAACACTGCGAAAGTTTTACTGACTGCCTTAAAGATGGCCTTCATCCCTAACCACTTTTATATGCCCTTGATGCTTGAATAACAAATAAATTAGCTAAGTTGCCTTTTCAACAAAGATAAGGTAATTCCAGCATAAACCTTACAACTGAGTTGTGGTTTTCTAAATATTATTTTCAAAATTTTTGATTTGCATTTGAACCATTACAATATTTTTATTCACCCAGTGGCTAGTCCCTCGGAATTTTAATTCTAGATCAGAGCATCCTTTCCCTGGCCATCCTTTTAAAATCATCAACAGTATTAACCCCAATTCTTTAGTGAACCCATTTTCGTTGGGGCACATATTCGCGCAACAAATGACCGAGAACAGTAAAGACTACTTTTATTGCAGTTCCGGAGGGGCGAAATATAGCTCTAGCAGATTCCGCCAACATAGCACAAGAAGACATCTTTCACATCCCTTCGCCAAAGCCAACCCTCACCGACTTCGGCATTTCTGTCAATCCGAGAAGCAGTCGGTTCATCGGTCTCCTTGTAGCCTACATTCTCATCACCCTCCTAGTGGTGTACATGGTAGTCTGTGCAGTCTGCTTCCAGCCGCGCAAGTGTCTCAGTCTTGTTGGTCGCGATGCCGACGAAGAGAGCGAGTCCGTTTCTTCACCGCCACAACCGCAACCGTCCGTCAGGCCACCACGTGGTCGCCGATTCACTTGGCGGTGGTTCCAGACTCGACCCTCTACCAGTCAGGCAGCCGATATGCCACTTGTTCTTCCGCGCACCAATCCGCACTTCTCCCGGTCCGTGAATGGAGAGCGGTTCTTGCACTACCCGGTGCATTTTCGTCTCGCGCCCAACCTGCCATCAGCGGCAGTGGAGCCGCCCACCGAGAACTGGGCCTCCTCCAACTCCCCTCACCAGTCCCACCATCAGTCCCTGCGCCACCAGCGACCCATGCTAGTGGATGCCGCTTGGAATCGTGTGAATGAGACAGACCCATCGCTGCCGCCCCTTGGAGCGCCAATTTCATACTATGACTAATAGACAGGCGAGGCGAAGGCACGACTTTGTGCTCGTGCTGGTGTGTGAAGTTCTGTTCTTCTTCTTACCCCTTTTTCTAAAGCGGCAAGCTATCTCTATTCATGCCTCTTTCTGGTCTCCTTTTTTGCCCTTAATTTACATTTTGCACAACAATATAGACCTTATTCAAATGCCACCGCCTCTCTCCTTCCCCGAAAATCACTTAACTGTGTCTGAACGTGCATTTGTTGCTTGGATGAAGCGTAACAAGTGGAATGAAAAATGGTTGAATTAAAGTGACCTAAAATTTGAAGACCAGCGATGATTTCAGAATAAGAGATAAAACGTCCTATTCATCACACTTATATGTGTGTAGAATAAGTGCCGGCTATACTTAAAACACCGAAATTGAATAATTTAATAACGGCTTAAAGCAGATTTGTAGATGATTTATTCAAAATTCTCTTTAATATCGTTATGATTCTACAAAACTGCTTCTCCCTGTAATAAATGTATGTTTTCGGCGAATTGCCTCCTCTCTTAATTATAGGAGGACTTCGCATCTTGAGTTTTACCTTTTTGCAATCAGACAAATGCGCCGCGTTAAAAGTTGCTTTTATTGCACTCTTTATTCATAATTACTTTCAATAACACCATATTTTAGTCCTAGTCGGATGAGGAATGAGTACTTTTGGAATTAACGGGACTGATTTATGGAAACAGCAAGACTTCGTTTGACAGCCACTTAGCATTCTGGAGACGGTGACAGATGTTGGTGACTGCTATAGTTGATGAATTCTTTAAGTCAAAAGCTGAATATTATGTTTGCTTAAATAATTGCCCTTAAGGAATCAGTATTGCAAGTAATTAACACAAACGAGTATCTACTTTATAACCAATGTTACAAAGTACTATGGAACATTTTGCTTAGCAGAAATTTCGCGTTTTCATCAATATTATTCCCCGTGCTTTTCTTATGCACTTATATTATGAAGAATACAAATCCTATGGGTACTTGTTGGGCACCCCGACTGTTCGTTTAACTCCTCGTTTTGGTTACGAGGGTATTGAAGGGCACAGCCACTGTGCCTCCTCACAGTAGCATGGCCTGTAAGACATTGCGGTAGCCCCTCAGCCCATCTGTACTTCGACAGTACTTTATTCACTCTAGCATTATGTCTTCACCCGTCTTAAGGAAAAACCGGACGTGCTACTCTTGCTTAGATATCATATCTAGTAATTATTGCATTCACCGCAGAAGGATCGAGATCAATCCGTTAAGCATTTGAAAGGTGTCTCTTTATGCATGAAATATTTTCCCATTAACACCAGAAATCCTAAACCTGATAACCATTCTCTTTTATATTAAGAACAAAATGATTTGGGACACATATACTGTATGCAAATGGTGATTTCCGAAATCAAGGCCAGAAGAAAAGACAGACTGTGCAGTAACTAGGATGACGTTCCGTGATTCCACAGTAATGGTGATATTCTGTCAGTGGCAAAGTAGGCGCCCAATCTTCGAGCTAGGGCGTTTTTCTGGCAGCAAACGACTTGTTTGAAGTAGCAGAAAATTCTGCCCGTGCTTATTAATGGTGCCAAACGAAGTAGTTGTAGCGCCTCTAAATCCAGTTTCATCAGCTGCATATTTTGCTAGGCCATTTTGAAACCATGAACTGTCATTAACCTCCTGCTTTACCGCCAGAAGAAAAACTAATGAAACTTTTTTGTGAGGCTCAAAGGAATTTCATTAATTTCTTGATTTTTCGGGTTTCGACATGAATACCTGGTGAAATTTTATTTACTCGAGGTAGGGAAATTCCGATTATTTAGTGCCAGTTCAATTTGAAATTCCTTAAAAATCTCACAGAGTATTACCTGAAACTGGGTTGAGTCTTTAACTTCGCCATTTCCTTTATGAGCTTTAGCGACATCAGCCAAGCCTATAGTGTAGCGTCCCGGGACTCCCTGAAGACGAAAGAAGACACAATACTCGGGCAGTATATATATATATATATATATATATATATATATATATATATATATATATATATATATATATGCAGCACAGAGAAGGCGTCTGGGCTATTGGCATGGCCCAAAAGGCCAGCCCACCCAGTGAGGTACAAGGGGGCTAATTCAAAGTACAAAAGTGGCGCCTCACCAGAATCGAGGGATAAACCACTATCGTATTACAATAATTTGGGATTTGAGAAGGAAATGCACTAAGTAAACCACAAAAACAGTTAATTAATTAACTAGAAGCTGTATTGCAGCCTCCGCTAATATAAATAAACAGAATTTAAGGTGGTTTCGACTGACTTCGTGTTTGGATAGTACCCACTAATTTGCTCTCGCTAATTTTTCAGCAAAACTGGTACGATAAATTGGTTTAGTAAGTACTACGGAGTATTGCAGTTGTAGTGAAGACCCACCTTCTACGACTAACTTTGACCGCTGGGTTCTTCACAGATCCGCGTGATTCGGCGGCAGTGCCGATCTACCCTATTATTTTCCCAGCTATCAAACATGTCTGCAATGTAGATCCTGATGAATTTCGAATTTTTGTTAAACTCTTACTAAAGGACACGGTCAATGTGCTTCCACCAGATGGCATGACCTAAGAGCCATGCCAATAGCCACTTAGCCTACCTGCATGACGACAATCATACTGGGAAGTATTACAAGTCTCGACGCCTTGTAATACTTTTTGACTAGTAGATCCAACAAAACTATATAGGAGCATTTTAGAGAATATGATGTATTATCCTCAGTAAACATTAATAAATTGAGATATAAAAAACCTTTTTAGTCATTATAGTAAGACGAAGTTCAGTGTTATTTACCTTCTCAGTCTAAAAATCAACTTTTTCTTAATTTTATTGTTCGTTTATTTTAACCTAAATAAACAGTTTGATCTTCAGTTTCATTTACATGTTGTGATTTGACACTTTGCTTAACTTATGCTTGACGTAATTGTGTGCTTTTGGGTGTCAATTTATCAGCGCCGTTAAAGCCGCAAAAGTACTTAAAAAAAGTATACTTGCAGACAATTGCTTGCTTGCTATTTCTGTCAAAGTGCATTAATTCGTTTGTAGCGGCTTAAAGAGGACGCGTGTTTTGCAAATGGGTTGCCCTCCGCCTACTGATGATGATATTAATAGGGTCCTGTTGGTGCACTTGGCTAACGTTTCTGCCTACCTAGAAATTTATCACCATCTTGAAAACTCACTCAGTGCGTTTGTCTTTGTGTGCATGGTGAAGTTTTTCCTTTAATGCACTTGGTATGTCTAAAACGGGGCATTTTTGTTTATAAACACTGTGACTTATGTTCTCAGAGGCTTTCATGTTTTATTAAAGCTTGTGTATGTTTTTGTGCTTCACGAATCTCATTCATGCATGAGACACATTCCTTGCGAATTCATTTACGACTATACTTGTCAAAGTCGAGTGCTTTTGAAGATGGGTTCCTCTTCTCACTAACTTCTCTAGAAACAGGTCGTATTTCCCTAGCGAAAACAAGATGTAACTCACTCTGCGGATCGGCCAAAATATCCTATGTCTCTTACAACTCAGCTGAGATGGCGTCGCATGGCGCCACCGCACGCATTCGAGTGGATGATTCTTCATCATTTCACCTGGTGGATGAACTGTCTCCTTTTGATAATTACGTAGGTAGTGCTGATGCTACCAGGACGTCTACAGACTGCAAGGTGCCTGACCCAATCAACTGGTTCTGTGGGGTTTTGGTGCCCCCGCAGTTGCGGCTAGCGCAGGTCAGTTTTCGACGTAGTCTACGCCTGGTAGCTGAACTGGCCACTCGTCGAGCAGCCCTACTTCATTCGGCCAAACAGCTGTCGGACTTGATTGAAACGCGAGATCGGCTTGACAGTGAATCCTTGGTCTCACTAAATCCTGTACCTGCTCAACCATCCCAGACCACACACTAGCTTACTTTTCATGTGTATTTGCTTATGAAAAAGTGCTTGAATTGAACACTTGAGCGCTTTTTAGAAGCGTCATTTTTGCTTATTCTACTACTCTTATAAAAGGTGGTATTTTCCACTCATTTGGTTCATTGGAATGTTAAAGGTAAAGGCAGCGATTTTTCAGTCTTAACAATCTCAGTGATTAACCATATATGCAGGCAACTTTCCCATCTGCTGTCTAAAATAGCCAATCCCGGGTTGGACTTTTCAATAATTAGGTTTTCCTCGCGTGGATAATCTCGAATTTTAAAACTTGGTTAAATTTTTCCCTATTTCATTACTTTAAAGGAACTGATGCATTTTGGTTCGTAGTGGCCGGATGCTGCGCCTCACATATTTTGCCTTACCGATTAGCAAAAATCCTATGATTTTCAACTCAATGGTGGCACCCTTTATGTGCCAAAAACAATTTACGTTGTAAATTGAGGTATTTGATACATGTAGTGCCCTGAGGTAGCATATTTTGTTTGCTTCCGAGTTTTAAGGGGTCCCAATCATCCTTCACCTAGCGGCACGTACTGGTAATCTGGTTGTTCGCATCAATGATCGCTGGCCTTTTAGCCTCACACGTTACTCAGTCGTTCTTCGTCTGAAAGTATGCAATCCAGTTCTCCCATCGCAAATGTCAATCAAATCTAGTCACTACACTTTCCGTGTCATGAAAACTCATTCGCACTCGGGTTCATCACCTTTAGCTTACATATGCACTCATATCTCACCATCATTCCTCCTTGAGGAGGATAGACTTCTGTCTGGCGCTTCACTGCAATTAAATAGTCTTCCGAGTGTTTTATAGCCTGTACCCAATAATAGGGAATTGTGTTCGACGGCCCCCACCATGCGAATAACTCATAAACTATTGTACTTTGGAACTTGCAATAATTTGCTACAGCGCAATAGGTGCCTTGCATTTGTATTGCCTTGTTTGAGACAACTTTTTGGATTGCAGCGATAGTCCAAATGGCATCAGGGTCGAGTTCTCGCATTCCGTTTCAAGCGATGATAAGGATTAAATATCTTGTTTCTTAATCGCAACTAAAAACTTGTTTGAACTGTTATGAATGGTAAAGTGTGGGAAGCTTTAATGCGCGATTTACAAACATTCTTGTGGTAATGGAGGCACACAGACGACATACGTACGTGGCTGTTGCGGTTCAATTCACAAATCATTTGGAGGAGGGGAGCAACAAGCTCGAGGCGGTTACAAAGTATAGTCAGTTCAGTTCCCAGTGGCTTAGCGTAATCTTAAAGTTGTTAAGTCGGAACGCCTGGTGTAGGTAGGGAGTGATATGCAGCTACTGCAAACAATACTATTAGTTAATTGAAGCTAATAGAAGCCTACATTTCTTGATCAATTAGGTAGTCACCTGCCTGACCTTAAAGACAAACTAAAAGTTTACCAGGCTACTGGAGCCATGATACTGATCATCTCTACCCCACGTTAGTCCATACTTTCAGGGATAGTGGGGGAATAACAAATGTACTATAGCTGAAGTACTAAACGTAACGCGCAAGGCCCCACTGGTGAATGCTTTATCATGGGATAAGTGATTTTGCCAATTAATGTCCCCAACAAAGCTTAAATGAATAGTTAAGTCAAATGAACACAAAATTCGAAGGTAGGAGAATGCCTGGGTAAATAGTGGAGGAAACGAGCGTTTGCAACTGCGGGGTTCCAAGCTATATGCAGCATTTCTGTTCTCAGCGATCTCGCAAACTTCAACACTACTATTGGAACCAGTATCACAGGCAGTCGGAATCTATGTTGGTAGTTTGCTGTTGTATATTTTTTGCCATCAGTAATTACCTGAATCCAAATACGAAGTTGTGATTCTTCAAAATTCACAGCCACGCATGGCGCCTTGGGACGATGATCTCAGTCCGCTATCAATGCTACCCTAGCAGGCCCAAACCCATCATCACTAAGAAAAAGCGCGACCCCAGTACTCTTTAAGTACGCGACCCCAACATAAAGGTCAGGACTTGGTTAATGATGCAAAGACTTATAAGACATAAAACGTAAAATTGAACGCCTTGAAAAGAAACTATTTATTCTATCTTCAAATCACAAACAGTCAGCTTGGAGAAAGGCTGTCAAACAAGCCATAAAAATGAGAGCACGGAAAGAGGTAAGTTCAAGGATAGGGCATGGAATCTGCAAGTGCACTTGGATGTGTACCGAAAATAGTCAAAAGGATGCACAGACGGGAGGGGAGAGGGAGCACAGAGACGACCTACATCGTCAAGATCCGCTCCGAGAAGCTCGGTTGACGGGTCTCGAGTCATAGTACGGTTTCGTCCTATGCCTCCTCGCAGCCACCATCCATAAGCGTCAAGAAATTTTATTCCCACCGGAGCACTAAATCCCACTTTCCCCGTAAAGCGCGATAATTGGAGATTACCACCAACGGGGCAAGGACTGGGTGTGTGCTTCGGCAGGACTTAACCTCAGCAGCCAGTTACGGTAGCAGATGCGCCAGAGCTCTTCGTTACGCGCAGAGTTGTGAAAGTCTTCACGGAATAAAAACAAAACAATCATTGAGCTCTGATGTCCTAGGATTGGTGATTGGATCATTATGGGTTTTTAACTGGTATCTGAACCCAGCCAAGTGGTTTTTGATCTTCAAGTAGAACCTTGGCTGAGTTTATAAGTTTACTCAGCTTCTTCTAGTCATTTCAGGTGACCATTTATTGTTTACAAATTGGTTAGTGTTCAACTATTGTGACAAAACCTCAAAATAGCTAACTCCATTGAAAATAAGCCTAGTACATAAATAGTTCAAAAGGGTAAAATCTGTGGTGAGCTGGCGACTCACCTCCGAACAGGTAGGATGGATACCAATGGTACGATCGAAGTCCTCCTTCCTAGCGCCCAGGCGCATGGCAACCGCGTAGCCCTGTGTCACCTCTCCGGCGTTGGGACCGAACACATGGAATCCTACCACGCGGTTGTCCTGTGGAGAAGCATAAAGGTCCTGAGTAAAGGCGTTAATGCGCCCTTCCCCAACATCCCCCCCTCACCAATTTAATACCCAAAAAATAATTATCGCAATACCCAAATGAGCTACATTAGGAGGAAGGTAAGTCCATTGTGAAACAACGGACAGCAGGAATCAACTAATGATTTTGGCAGTAATTTAAACATTCAGATCGCATGTCATAATTCAATTGTTACATTTAAATGTAACATGGGAACAACTGAGTCCAATACTCCACAATCGCTGTTCTAAAACCCTTTATGACGTTTAAGGAAAATAAAGAAAAACTCCGTTCCTGTTAGCCCTCGAAGATAGAGATCACATTAATGTTGAAGGAATATCCCTTTCTGTATGAGAAGGAGACAGAGTTAGACGCGCTATCCTTCAAAACCTGCTTACAGATACCTAATGTGCTAAAATTTGCACACAAATTTTTGAGATCACCAGGCATGTGTGGTGATGATGCTCTCAACGTAACACGGCGGCTCTATGTACCAGCCCCCAGGAGGAAGATTGACGGGCATAAAACACTAAACTAGTTCATTAAGGAAACCAGACACAGGGTTTCTTAATCCGACCACTCTACCAAGCATGAATGACATTAGCAACTTAATGGGCAAGTTCTGATTAGAAAGCAAGAAGCGAAAAACTCACGTCCTGTTTATTAATAATGAGTTTCGCGTAACAAGTGTTATCTGGACGGTGAGGAACAGTCCACTCGAGTGGTTGAAAGTGGGAATGGAAGACCTAAAAGGTGGTATAATAAATTAAAGGGATGATGTGGGGAGAAATATATGCAGCTAGACGGGTTTGTGAGAAATTACTCGCCTCGATATTGTCTTCTCCGAACTTGCTAACAGCATTTTCCTCGGAAAGACCAATGCAGCCATATTCGAGGGGAGTGAAAACTGTTGTGGGAACATTGGTATAATCCGTCTGAAAAAGCAGAATCAAATGTTTACAAAAAAACACTGAGATGATATTGAGACAACACAAGTATCCCAAACGAAGAAACGAAAACAGGAACCGTTAACCGATGCCTAATGGTGGGAAGCTATTACAAGAACTGGCCGAACCACCCAACACATCCTTGTTGTAAGCGCTGTCAGCAAACAGCTGGGGAAGAGGGCTTACCCGACAGTCATCTGCGGTGTAGAGACGGCGAGCGAGGTTTTTCCCTGCCTGGATGGCAAGAGGAGTTAGCTGATAGCCAGCGTTGTTCACGTCGCCAATGGCATAGATGTTGGGGACATTTGTGCGCTCCTCGTCGTCAACAATGACGCGGCCACTTTTGAAGAAAACAGGGTGAAATACATCACACATCCTGCTAGGGAAGCGTAATAAGTGTTGACTCACTTGGTGGTTTTGACATCAACATTCTGTAGGCCAATGTTAGTGATGCAGGGATCACGACCCACTGCAAACAGGACCTATAGCAATTTAAAAAAAAAAACTCAATTTTGTCTCCAGATTCTCTGGTGAAATTATAGACTTTATGGAGGCATCACTGTATTTAAAAACCAGCGTTACCTCCCAAAAATCGGAAACTAACGATAAATTTGCCAATAATTACATGTGAGGATTTCTACAAAAGTTTCAAATGATGGGAGACTTGTGGAAAGTAAACGCATTTGAGCTTACCGTGTTGAAGGTATCCTTAAACGGCGTTCCATCCTCGTGTTTGCCTTCAACTTCATAGATGGCAGGCTTACCCGATTCTGGATCACACTCCTCCAGGCATCGAACCTGAAAGGTGAATGGATAACATATTCAAACGTAAATCAGAAGAGGGGGCAATTGTTGATAGATGAGGAACTATTTCTATGATCCCCGAACACAAACTATGAACCTTGAACACCGGTTCTTCGATGGAAAAGAATAATGACTTGGGACAAAAACAATGGCAGTGGTTAGCAGATAGCTTACAGACTGTAATATTTTTTGCATACTATACAAGCATAAGGCCCAAGGCTTGAAACTTGATAAACGCCCAAGGCCACACCCAGCACATTTTTGTAATGCAAAGGTAGAGATGCTACAAATTCCCCACTAAAGCTGACTAGTGCAAAAGCGATACTCAGTGCCTGAACTTAAGAACACCACATTAATGACTTGTAATTCGCGTGAGATATGCAGTAGTTTCTAAATACTAATAAGCTTGGTGAGAATAACGCAATCAGACCAAACGAAGGGTGGACTTTGTGGACATCAATGCATTTACTCGCTTGGCATTGGTTGACTACCACTTTACCAAGCCGGATTAGAGTTAGATTGCCTCTCGAGTGAAAATATACTTCGGCAACGTAGATTTATGGTACATGCATGGTGACATCCTACGTCATTTTCCTGGTAATTTTTAGCACAACTCCACGTGACTGGTGAAATAACCATAGGAAAGGGGCGAAAAGGACAACTTTGGGTCATGAACTCGGACGATCGCGGTGTCCTAGATAGTGCGTAAAGTCGGTAAACACCCCGACTTTAGGTTTTGAGCCTAAAATAGAGGCACGGTTTCGGCCAACGGTATTCTAAGAGAAGAATCCGCTCACATTATTCAAGCGCAGATGCACGTAAAGTCTTTGTGTAATTAATGGAACTGGAGTATATAGAGGAAGAGCACCCTGAACTTACAGAAGTGGGGACACAGGAACGGACAAATTTGACGCCGTACTTCGCCATGTAGTCACTGACTAACCCAGCCATCTGCTGATCGAAACCGCGGAGGAAAATTGAGCGCACCATCACAGTCACATCACAGCCAATGCTGCTCAAGAATCCGGCACACTCAAGGGAGACATAGCTCGCTCCCACACACAGTGTCTTGCCTGGATTATGGTCCAATGAGAAGAGGTCGTCACTGCAATGGGTAAAAAAACAGATGACATCTCTCCCCCTCCCCTCCGCCTGTTCTCGCTGAACTACACCGAAGAAAGCGGATTTTTCGAACCAACCCAACTAATGCATCCGAGGGTACTAACCTAGTGATGCCATACTCTTTGGCTCCTGGAATCGGGGGATAGCGTGGGCGCTCACCCGTGGCCACAACGATCGTGTTGGCGGTGATGTTCTTTACTATGCCCTGTTTATTTGTAGTCTACAAGTTTCGAGGACGGCCAAAGGTTAAACGGGATCAAGAGCAGCCAGCGTCGTAAAAACAAACTACAGCACAAAAGGGCATTAACTTGAGTAAATATCTTTGGTTGTAGCGTACAAGGTGCAGTCGGGGAAAAATAGGAAAATAGAATATCTTTGATTGGTTAAGTAGACGGTACGCCCTTCTGCGGAAAACTTGAGTTAGAATATATGGTGTGATAACATAGGATATCAATATGATAGAGACAATCTTGGGGTAACATACTTTCTAACACAAACCATTTTCTCAAAGATAAATCACCTTGATGGTATGTGGGTCTACAATTTCACCAAGGGCGTTGAGGTACTTAACATTGGCGTTCATCATGGATGAACGGTAGCCAAAGTTGAGGGCGTGAATGTGGTCCTGAATGCCTTCCACCATCTTAACCCAATCGTGAGGACCTATTGGAGGAGGAGCAGTAGAGGGAGAATGCAGTGTCACTAACTACAATTTTGTAAATAGCAAATAATCATACCTTTATCTACATCCCAACCGAAGGATTTGGCATCCTCCATGTAGTGATCTGTAAGATGAACAAATAATTTACAGTAGTCATAAATAGCCCCTTGTGAAAACGCATGGATCGAATTAGAGTAACGATGTACTCGGTGGTCTTCAAAAGCCAAATCTAAACGAAGGTGCTAAAGCGGACTCGGTAATCAGGCATCTAAAATCCAAGACTCACTTAAGAGAGCAGCTTGATGCATGAGTTTTTTGGGGATGCAGCCAACATTGACGCAAGTACCACCCAAACCCCAGGTGGTGCCCATAGGTGTAGGTACGACGAAGTCGATAAGAGCAACTTTGGCGCCCGACTTTGCCGACTCCTGCAGGTTATTGAAAAAGACCCCATTTTGAGTAGATAACGGCCTTAAACTATGACTGCTAGCATTATTGAGAAACCTGTGATCTTCAATTTGGTTAGACGACCTAGATAAATCATGATGGAATACGAGGAATTCTATAAACATGGTTCTGAGTGGGTTCCTCGAAGGAAATGCGCCGGAAAAGGCGCCGCTGGGCCATTTGGATAGCGATGAGGTAGCAGACAAAGAGCTACGCAACCTACGGCAGCAAAAAACCTACCAAATTACACAAAGAATTGCCCATAATCAGTTCGGCACTAAGACACTGAACTTACGCCAGATATTAGAAACTACGTTGTTTCCAAAAAACCGAGAAAAGTATTGATAAAATCTTAACAATCTATGTGAAAGTGCTATCAAAATGTAAAAAACTTATCCAACCTCATCTATTCACTCGGAATATTTCATTTTGGTAGATTGCCATACAAGCCTCCATAAATAAAGTCTCCCACCGCCAAATTATGCCCTAAAAAATTTAGCTGTGGTACGATGAAAAAACCGATCCGTCTTTACTCAGTAAGAGTCATGTTGTCACAGGCATTGCAGACTAATAGACCTGAGTGACAGAGCAGAAGCCGCCACGATAATGGAAATTACCTGTGCATCTAAGCAATTCCTACATGGCAAATGATAACGTTTAAATGGAAAAAATCTTAGCTGACCTTTGCCAGAGCTAATCCGCCGGAACCACCACCGATGATCACCATGTCATAATCGTATTTCATCTCATTTGCCTTCTTCACAATGGTATCATCGTCAATTGCCATCACATCTTCGCAACCACCTGGAGCAGAATTAACATTCACCATCGTAAATTTCTCCGGTAACCACAGATTGGTGCAAAGCACGTCTTAGCGCAATATTAACAGTATGAATAAGAACCTAGATCAAGGTTTAACCATTAAGCTTACCGATGAATTCACCACGGAAAAAAACCTGAGGGACTGTAGTTCGACCAGTGATTTCTTGTAGCATCTTCTGATAATCAGATCCATTCTCTATTAAAACATTAAGTCATCTATAGGAAAAGCACGCACTTTTTAAGTCCAAATCAAGGTATCCGAACGGAATTTTCAAATTGTTAAACCGCTCCATAACCTATTCAGTACTAGTAAACGAACCAAAACGAAGCCGATACCTTTTTGCAGTACGGACAGAAACTTTTAGCAAAGACTAGGACGGCAGCATTATTGATCTTATTTCGAAGTTTTTCAACCTGCTCCGCAGAACCACCTATTGGAGCCATAGTGGTTCTTCGCTAAAAAGGATTAAAGACCACACCACGTAAACAGCCGCAAATTGCAGACGTCAAAAGGGATGTATTCACCATAGCGTAGCTAATATAGCGATTCTCAGAACAACTAGCAGTTAGTTTTATCGCGGACCTACGGTACGCCGGTAAGGAGGCTGTGTAGTGACTGGTACATCCTACAAACATTCGGAAGAAATCTAGTTCCCAGACGATCTTCATTGCAGAAACACCCAAGTCACGCAGCCACACATAAGAACAAAGAATGCCTACTTAAAGGTAGAAATTACCGGGTTAAAAAAGCAAGCGATAGCAGATAGTGGAGTGCACGCTCGTCTGAGACAATGACAGCCAAACATCTTGAGTGCCGGTTGGCTGAAAGTAAAGCAGTCGTGAGTTACAGGTTAGCGTCGGCGTTAGCATCTGTCACATATCATCGACCCAGATGTTTCAAACGAATTGAATACCCTTCACGATAAAACAATTTAATTGTTTGTACGATTCCCAAACGAGTAAGATTGCTTAAAAATCAGTGCAAAGGTACTCAACTCGGTGAAAACAAGGGGTGCGGTTCAGAAGGCGTAATACTACTGAATTTTTATGAAATTGCGAATAACAGCACCAAAAATTCCGCAAAACAAGTCCGGCGTTATTCACGACACAAATTATCAGGAACGTAAAGCCACACAGGTATACGTCTGCGACCGTACGATTACATGCTTTAAAAGGCGAAAAAACTCATCACGAACGCATCAATGTGACCCTTAACATGTAGTCTCAATTGACATGCACTCAAAATGGACAAATGACATGATTTGTGATGACATGCAAGCAAACGAACAAGCAACAAACAGTAGCAATGATAATTAGGAAAGGCATGGATCGGTTAGTGAATGACATTTTGGCGGTTTACTATCGCAAAAGGCCGAAATAATTGTCACCTCAGTGTTAATAAAAAAGCTTACACAACCTAATAAGGTTTATTAATAAAACGAAATAGAAATCCGTTTAAAACCAAACCAGCTCTATCAGGAAGAAACCGGACTACCTAGCAAGACAGTCACGCCGGTAAGCGAAGGCAGCACGGCGCCCACACAGATAAATCCGCTTTTATGTGCAAGGTTTAGCAGCTAAGCATTTAAACAAATAAAGTGGCATAAAAAGCACAAATTTTACACATCATTTTGTTATTTTTATTTAGCCAAACTAGCTTGCTGACCAAATTAGCTGGCGAAAAATGGACATGTAATCGTTTTTGCGCTGTTACATGTGGGAAGGCAAAAAAGTAAATACTGAAAGTCAAAGCACCGCAAGGGCCTTCGCAACTGGAAAACATTACTTTTATGTTTATGTGAGCAAAAAAAGCTTTGCAGCAAGTAATAGCAAATTTTAACACACATTTCCAAATATATGGAAAAACGTGTTAAAGTCTTGTACAATCCTCGGTAATGCTTTAATGGGTTAGTTGTCTCCGCTTTTGGTTTAGTCGGGTGCCCAAGTCTCCTCAAGTTAAAATTTTCTTTAAAATCACGGCCTCCGGGGGATCGCAGTACTGGACTCTTCCGTATTCTGGTATAGTAATCTGTTATTTTACTTGACTTTGTACTTGCCTACGTAGACAATTGAGTAACCATAGATTTTACTTCCACTTGAAAGTTTGGCCCCCCAGCTTTACTGTGCGTTGGTAATAATGGTATCAACTGTGACTTCTTGCGACTTCAGTTGAGACTCTTGTGATCGACATCGATTGATCGCACTGTGTGGTCTTTTTTAATAATGACTTGCAAGTCTTAATCAATGTCCCCATTTTTAACGTTATTTTTCCGTTTTGACTACTAGATGAATGTTCATATATGCAAAACACCCACTTGTGACGCTAATTATATCCCTGGGTTTTAAACGAATTAACTTTTTGCCGACAAGTCAATTTTTTTCTGTTTTTACAATCCTGTGGTGCCTTAAAATTTCATTGATAATTTCCTTGTGACCTTTTCTGATGTAGCTAACAATGTCCCCATTTTTCCCTTAAGATTAATTCAGATAACTATATGGGTAATTTAAGGCGAATAAAGTTGCTTTTGAGTTATTAGATAGTATGAATATGATTTACTTTTAACTTCGGAATGCGATGCAGTACTTTACTATTTTGTTTAACCACGTCGGCACTTGAGCCCTCGTATGTTGCACGTCCTCCCTTTTGCATTGCCTTCTGGTTCTCCTGTGTCTGCGCGTTAATAACGCATGCTCTTCACGGTACATTGACCTGATGTGGCTTCAGGAGAGCTTGGGTCGCTACAGTGAATAATCCATCAGTGGATGAACGCATCGAAATGATTGAAGAGATGCTTGTACATCCTATACCCTGCATATGCCCGAAGGGGTAATTTGACTCATGACTTGACAATGCGTGTTTATTCGGTATGTGGGGGTCGGCGGGAAAGTAATTTGGACGATGATAGTACATGTTCTGGGTGTTGGGTTGTAATGCCGTTTCAGGACCTGTTTAACAACATGCCATTTCTAAAATCGAGGGACCCATCTCTGATAACAAACTACAATGAAGGACCAGTACATGTTCTTGCATGTTTTTTAGGGGAAATATATTCTAAAGCCAGACATTGATCTAAGCTTATGCTTATTAATCATCTTGACTCTTCACTGACAGTTGGCATTGGTTCCATTCATCATTCGTTGCTGTCTGTGGGAATAGCCCCATTTCAGTTGCGATTACGCCGAATTGCTACCTGGGAGAGAGGTTGGAATATCCTATCAACTTATTGGTGGTCAGTTGAAAGGCCATCAGCAAATAGGAAGGAGAATAGGTTATAAGCCTCCAGAATCCCGCTTGGTATTTCGGATTCTGGGTTCAATTGGAGAAACTAAGTAAATGGGAAATGCGTAGTTAAGGATGACGCGGTAGCTGTCACTAGACTAGACAAGCTTTCAGGTCACCGATCTACTTCAATAAAGCTTGTCAATTTCTCAGGAGTGAAACTAAGATCTTCCGTTGCAACGGTCACATAAACAATTGAATTCCGGGAAGAGGATGCTTACCTACCCATGAAGCCCATCAAGTGAAAGTTTGCGTACACATTTACACCATTCTCACCAACAAAGTATACACTGCCACCTTTAAGGGAGCTACATGAATTTAAAGCCCCTACTTGAAGAAATTATTAACTGTCATAATTCAAACCGGACTGAGCTCTCCTTCAAACAATGCTACCGTCAGGACTTTGAAAATACAAATTTGTGTAGAAAAGGCCGCATTGGGGTATGCAAACGAATTCATACTGTAACGAGTGGTGAACTTGGAGACGGATCACTAACGAATTGAAACTACCAAGAACTGTGGTAGTTAAAGAGCAATTTCTTGATGTCGAATTCCACTGGTTTGTGTCCAGACGGGGGTGTCAAAAGGTTCAAGTTAAGGACGACTAATCCGCATTCATTCGTTGGTCGCATCATAATAGCTCAGGTGAAAGTTGAATGAAAACTGGACCGCCGGGAGAACTAGTGAGGTATCCAACATAAAAATAACTCCTTGACGGACCAATTCGGCATATTTTAGTTCTTTTAGACACCAATATGAAGAAGAAGAAGTGTTAATTTTATCAGCTTATTCTTCATTCCATGAATCATCAATGGATCTGCCTGCTTTTTGGGGGGAGGTGGACAGAAATTGGTCTTTGAAATTACGATGATAAAAATGTTTCAACTTGCAAACCAAGTATTTTCAAAGGACACAAACTTTACTGTGATCGTCTTGCTCTCAGAATTGTGATTCGATTCGGTTCCTCGGAAACTTTAAAGTCACCTCTCTAATAACTGTATACGAGGGTATTTACATGAGAAAGGGGTAGGGGTCACAAGTTGGTTTAAAAAAAAGAATGCTTCAATCAAATAGGAGGTAAAAACAATGCTATCCTTCTCCGAGCGTGAAATATTCTTCCGGGTCATCAACGCCGCAAGTTCCTTCCCTTAAGAAGGAATTAGGCCATATTATTGTAGAAGAACAGCCGCACCCAGTGGTGCAACAGGTGCGCTCACTCACTTTCTTCGATGGAGTTTGTGGTCTTCACTAAGCAGGTGTCGCTGAAATTCCGCCCTCTGGCACTCGTAAACTTTGCACAATTTGCAGATGTACCAACCTCGAGTTGTGAGATGCGGCCAATCGGCAATGATTGTAAACTTCTGTCCTGGACCGATTTCCTGAAAAATGGATAATCTCATTCCAAAGAAGGCCAACCTTTACACACTATATTTACAAACAAAGTAAACTTCTGTCCCAGTTCTCTGTAGTCAACAGCAGTAGCTAACCCGGTTTGTCTGATCAAATCTGAGTCTGGAAATTGTTAGCTTAAATCTGAATTGTAGTTTTTAATAGCAATCTTCTCCTTTGTGGTGAAATAAGCCTGACATTACCTGCACAAATTGCCCAAATTGTAGCATCAAGCCTTCACTTTGGTCATTTTATGAAGCCTACTTCTGAGACTTTTTACTTTTACCTTATCACTCACTGGTATTTAACTAGGAAAAAGACCAGCTGCGCCATCATCTACAAAGGGTTGGGTAATTAGCCTTCTACAATGATGCTAATGGGCTATTTAACTAATGATCCCTTGAAGGTGCAATGATCCTGAGACATCACACCTAGTGACAAGGGAATGGTTCATCAATGTTGCGCTTCTCTATAGGCAGCAGTTATTTCTTAAAAAAAAAAGCATTAAGTATCAGTGAAAGTTGTCCCCGGCTTCACTGTGATATAGGCTATGAAGTAAACTTAGTTTCGGCAAATGCAATACGACTGAGCAAATTGCATCACACCTCAAAAGTGCTATTTCAATGCTTTAATTCTTCTTTCAATTCCCGATTATTATAAAGGGCCACGTGAGGTTTTCCGTTGTAACCTAGTCGAGTCTCCTGACCCCGAGCCAAACCAATGCCTCCCAAAAACTTTTGCTTATCCTATACCCATATTTTACCCTAACATTATGTCTTCCTTTGCATTAAGAAAAAATCACGAGCTCCACATTAGTAGCAGCGAATAGCGAACTGGATCTAAAAGGAGGAAGTGAACATGCTGCTGATGACAAAATCCGTGACGACTCCTAAAAGATGGGCTGGAAACGACGTCTGTCATCGCCAATTACCACAGGCTCCTCTTATCCCTAAAAGCTATTAACAACTACATTCACACTACCCATGAACCACTTTCACAAGTCTACCACGAAGTCTCCAACTTCACCTGCATGAGGTATCAGTCAATTGAGCACGCAGTGCCTCCTCCTCCTCCTCCTCCTTCTCCACCTATCCACCACCTGAATACTGCCAAAATGGATGCGGCTGCGCAGCTATGAAGCCAAAACTACGTGACAAGGAGGAACAGACGCGAAATCCTACCCACACAAAACTATGCCAAATCTCATCCTTTGTCATTTGACTCTGCTTCGAGGCCATTGCTCCCACCCCTAACAGTGGGCACGCGTGTGACGACCAGAATATCGCCGGGTCGCCGAATGCGGTTGCTGTACAGGACAAAATTGCAGATGCAGTGGATTAGCCAAGAGGGATTCAGTGGCGTTGTTGTGGAGTACCTTCTCAGCCGCATGGGAATTCGATGTCTGGCATAGTTAATTTGACGTTTTTGGATGGCCATCTTTTGACTCTCTCTTTAAGGGGGAACTTTATTTAAAAATTTACTAATTCATAATAAAGGTAAAAAAATGGGCAATTTACTTTAATTTTTATTGTGATTTCCATAAAAGTTTATTTAAAGTAAAAAGCACAATTTCTTCCTGCTGCTTAAATCAAATGCGTAAAAGGCGTCTATAAAGGAGTTGGAAAGATTTGATTTCCCCTCTAAAATTTGCTTTGAGGAGGATAACGTATACACACTGCCACTTCTTTTCTCCAACTTAGCGAGGTTTCCCAAGCCTTTTTTAGGCAGCTTTCTGCCACAGTATGATATATGCTTTGACAGGAAAATAAAAACCGTAACTGCTTTAGACGCAATGTTTCAAAGTTTGCTTATTTGGTACTCCTTCGGTTTGACGGAATTAGCAAAGCACTATCAACTGCTCACTCTCAAGGAAATAATGCGAAAAAACTGGAGCTCCCGTAATCCGTATGGATATGATACGAATCATCTTAATGTTCCTTTGAAAATTTTTTCTTTCTCTTTATAATTCTTTGAATGTTCGATACACACTCACGCGCTATTAATGCTTTCAGCACCAAAGTTCAAGCATGCTGTGATGACGGAAGAAAAATATGTAATTAAAGACAAATTATCAGCTTCCATCATTTTGCTTTGAAGTTGTAATGTTCTCACTGCTTAATAAAAATATCTACAGTGCAAAGAGCAAAATTACCTTACGCTTTCGAACTTCCATGGAGTTTTGACGAAGAACTCTCATTTGTTGAATGCAGTCGACTTCGCTCCTCTGCCGTACTAAGGTATCCGCGGAGCCGGCGTTCTCTAAACTCGTCTAAATACGAAATAACCGACTTATTTTCTTGAAAAAAAAAGCATTTCAGCACCTCACCACTTACTTTACCCACATTGCCATTGGGTATAGGGGACTGTACATGCGATGGGCATGTACCGGCCTCCTACAGACAAAGCAAAACGAACGCAGCCGTTGTTAAGTCGAAGCAAGAATTTAAAACGCATGATCTGCGTGGGACTAAGCATTTTGACCAGACACCGTGACTCTCTTGTGGCACCCTAACGCAATCTTAAGGTAAAGGAATGTCATTTGATCATCTAATACGTCCAAATTGGCACTAAAACTATTGCACCTCGAGCCTAGTAAAATGTCCTACTTAAAATCACAATCAGTGGCATTAAATTATGCATTGAATTAGTTAGTTTTGGGGAGATGGTATAACGATTAAACAAGAATGTCAGCTTTAAAACGTGGTTGGGTTGATTCAAAATAAAGGTATACGTGGGGGGCAATAAATACATGAGAGACTCACATTTTCCGTTCTGAAATGGTCAATGTCGAATTTCTCGATCTTTGTTTTCGGTACTGCGAAGTCATTCATTGATTCTCTTGATAAAATAATCTACTATAAAAGGACATGAAATAATGGCATACACTAGTCATATTTAAAAATAAATTGACAAATTGGGCTTTGGGGAGGCCAAATTAAAAATCCTGATGAGCTATTGTGCGATCTGCTACATTAAGCTGGGGCTAATTATTTATTCCTCCAAGGGTGAATCATGTCACAATTTGTAAATTTTACTGTCGAAACTTTCGTCAAATTAATGGCATGGAGAGAGGCTAAATGTTGAAAGCCAATCTCCTACTTAATGCTAGTGAAAGTGCTGATCAAATGAACCACTATTAAAGTTTTCGCCTAATTTTGCGCTGTTAGAAGGCAAGGCACCACTTTTGAGTTGCAAGTTCGCATCTCAAGCGTGACGCCTTTTTGATTGGGTTGGGTAGAAGCATGACCTTCGTGAGACCAATGGCTGCACTGCCTGACTTATCTGATGCCGTGATCGAGTCATGAGCATGACACGGCACATCTGCTTGATTATTCGAAGTTGTGGATGATGCAGATCATTCCTGTCCTTGGTTTTGAAGACGATATGTCTTACGTTTTGTAATTAAAAAGCTATGGAATTAGTGTGCCTCTTTCTGTTAAAGAGTAAGCAGCCAGTCACAAGATAGTTACAATACTTTGTCGCATTCATGTGAACGAAATAAAAACATGGAGGACTTTAACAGTTTGTCAAAATAAGTAATTAAGGCATCACCAACGGTTCAGTGATAAAGATTGATACTATAAAGGGCAAGTCATAGTTATCACATTTGAGCTAGGAAGCATAAAACTGTGCAATTAGAAACGAAAATAAACAGAGAAACCCACAAAATTATCCAATGCCTCAGTAATCTTTTATCTCATCATGCTAGTAGTTCTCTACTAGCCCTTAAAACTGTTGTGCCAACCCACCTCGGACCAATCAGGATTGAGGAAAGCGTCAAGTTTTTTCTGCTTCAGGAGGAGCCAATCGCACTGAAAGGTGATGATTATGTGTAAATCGTGAACCGTACATAGTTAATCTTATGAATTCGGGTAAATGCTTGAAGAAAGCAACTCATATGAAACATTTTTGACGTACTTCAAAAGTTCTAACTCCTTCATTTCTTGTTCAATGGGCAGTAAAACCCCCAGGGCTAATTTTGTAAAACTTGAGGTCTTGATTTATTAAAGTACAACCGGCAGGGGTAATTAAATCCCTCTCGTGCATAAAGTTCAAGCCTGTGTACAAACATCATCTTATGTATTTGAAAGAAGGCAATATTTTTGGAAGGTTTATGGGATAACATAGATCAAGTGAATATGAGTGAGTAATTCCTACAACACTGCCTCACTTTCAAAACTCACATTTGACTTTTCTTAGGAAAAAGTTTTATACGCAGTTCATACAGCCATCGGTGTTTGTAGATATCTCTTTGTCTTCAATCGCAAAATCTTCTTATACTGTAATGAATTATTTGGCTTCATGACCTATCGTTTAAACATCCAATTCATTCCCATTGAACTTAAAAAGGAATAAAGTGACTTGCTTTACAGGCTACCGTAAAGTTGACTAATACGATAAGCAATCAATTTGGAAAAATGCCAGTAGAACGGTGTGTTGAAGAGTTCAATAATATCTTTCTCCCTTTTAATCCAGTGGTAAATCACGAGTACATCTCCTATGTTAAATTTTATACTATTCATGGTACAACAATTTATTCTCCAAATTAATGCGATTTATTAGGATATCACCCTCCGGAAATAGGTCGCATTAACGTTCCCTGACCACTTACAATTGAATACGATTCACCTGGTAGTTGACTGGTACCATTGTTAATCAGTGGCACTTATGCGGTTACTGACTACACTTGTGGCGTCAGGAGGATTCAGCATTGGAATACTAAAACTAAAAGGGACACGCTTAGGAATCTTTATTAGCAGTTTAAAAATACACAATCAATGCAATACGAAATTGTATCAGACGCCCGAACAAATGGTTAAAATGAATTTTATTTTCGGACATAATTCACAGGTAGCTGCTACGTTTATGCAATCATTGAAGTGTTCAGCTAGTGTGTAGAAGGCTTCGACCGAGGAGAGATTTCCATTCCGTCTGTACCAGCTTAGGACAATAGCTGCACTAGTCAGTAGTAGCGTGGCGTTTTGGTACCTAGCATGAGCCAGTCTTTCAAAATAGCGAAAATTGGTGAGAGAGATTAAACTCACCAGTCCCGCAGAAAATAAGCCTCTTGTGTAATTTCAGGAAAGGTTCCTAGTATTGACTACTGTGTGCTGTGAATCACCAAGGCTGCGATTTTCAGTGCGAGAAGTGCTAAAGCTCATGAAACGTTTACACCGCCCAAATGTCTCATCAATAAGCAGCAGAGAACCCCAAAAGCATCGTACTATCCTTTAGGCTTTCTACGCTAGCAAATAGCTACTAGTGCAAGTTTAACGCCTTAATTCAACAATACACGCTATTCCATGCACGAGGTCATCCCCACTGGCACCCTTGTTACTTGTTGGTGCGTGCGATATTAACATAATAACACCTCCCTTAATGCCTGCACAAGTAAAAGTTTCGGTTTAGTTTGGAAGCCTTACATCAAGGTTTGGGTATGGGTTTTAACATCGCACCTGTGCAATGGCCATATTTGCGGTGGTCGGGGCTGAAGATGTCCCCACAAAGTGATGTGCACTTGAAATCGCCACCCTCACGTTATGAATTCGCAAACAAATTACAGGTCACGACGGTTTGTTTCCCAAAAGGTAATTTCAATACTTTGAATCCTTCAATTAAAGAATGGTTAAGCGTTACGTTTATAAATAACACAATCATTGGACTCCTATTTTAGTCTGTTGATAGCAAGTATTCATCTTAAATTATCAAATAATGCAACCCTAAAAATTTATCTTTGAAAATGGTAGACAGTTTGGTTTTAGCCTTGACTACTTCTTCAATAGTATTAAGCGCTGTTACCTTGATATCACACAATTAAAGAACACGTAATGGGTTCCATTTTGCGGACCCTTAGAATGTACATGCAAATATAGGTATTGACAGATTGGTTGCGTTTTCAAAAATAACAAGGAGCACACGATATTCTACTTATTTTTAGTCAGTACAAACGTGTGCCAAAAGGTATTAAAAATGGACACAGACATAAGCATGGGCATGTCCATGAATACATCAAAAAGACAAGTAACTTTACTCAAGCCAGTAATTAAAATTTGGGAAATTTACGAAGTTCTTCTTGTGTATCAGACTTAGTTTATGAGACACATTTCGTTAAACTTAACCTTAATTTAAACCTGATTTATGAAATGCAGAACTCGAGACTTTCCCAAAGAAGAGAAAAGACAATGCTCGGACAGAAAATGTATTGGCGACGTGTAGTATGGCTTGGACCCACTGGCATGACCTATAGGCCCACCTACCTGGCGAAGGACCAATGCCGGAGACGCTAGCTCTCCTCTTTACCAAAACCGAGAGTTAAGCAGCCACTGTATTTCACAGCCACCACCCTCTTTTGAGCGTCGTCTCCAGTGCCTCCTTTAGTCAACCTCCGGTGTCAGATATCACAGTGTAATCACTACTGTCAGAAAAACAACCATGAGCCCACAGTACCGGTCATCGAATTCCCATGCGGCTGAGAAGGTACTCCACAACAACGCCACTGAATCCCTCTTGGCTAATCCACTGCATCTGCAATTTTGTCCTGTACAGCAACCGCATTCGGCGACCCGGCGATATTCTGGTCGTCACACGCGTGCCCACTGTTAGGGGTGGGAGCAATGGCCTCGAAGCAGAGTCAAATGACAAAGGATGAGATTTGGCATAGTTTTGTGTGGGTAGGATTTCGCGTCTGTTCCTCCTTGTCACGTAGTTTTGGCTTCATAGCTGCGCAGCCGCATCCATTTTGGCAGTATTCAGGTGGTGGATAGGTGGAGAAGGAGGAGGAGGAGGAGGAGGCACTGCGTGCTCAATTGACTGATACCTCATGCAGGTGAAGTTGGAGACTTCGTGGTAGACTTGTGAAAGTGGTTCATGGGTAGTGTGAATGTAGTTGTTAATAGCTTTTAGGGATAAGAGGAGCCTGTGGTAATTGGCGATGACAGACGTCGTTTCCAGCCCATCTTTTAGGAGTCGTCACGGATTTTGTCATCAGCAGCATGTTCACTTCCTCCACTTAACTAGGATTTACCATTTAGTAGTAGGAATTGGATGGTTGTCCTTTAAGACAGAAAATTTGAAGTGGGTTAAGATTCAGTCAAAATGACGATTCTGTAACTAAAATGAGTTGCAAGTTTTTTCCCCCCCATTCCGAAGGAAGCCATTTAATGAACTTAATGTATAAGGTTATTTATGCGCTTTTTGCGATAATTTCGTTTGTTTTAATAAGGTCTGCACCTTTTTTATAGGTAAACTGACTAATGAAATGTTCGATGTGACCTTAAATAGCCACTCCAAGTTTAACTACCTTGAAGCGCTGAACCCTCCACTTCCCAGTGCTTCCGACTCTTAACATTCCCAAATTTCGGAAAATCCAATTTTTTAATTTTATGAATCTGTTTGAAATGCCAACCTACGCAAATGAGCTCTACTTGTTTTCTAATAGCGCGTTTTTCCTACCGCAAAATAAACACGGAGTGAACTTGCCCATTTTGCATTTACATAGGCCAAATATAAGATTACTCACTATAATTACCAATGGTAGTTTAGATAAAATTACTTAGGTTACTAATAACCGAAACCTTTTGAATTCAATGTGACAAAACAGACACAACAGTCTTGCACAAGTGCTGTCCTCATTCCTACCGAATGGAGAAAATACTTTAATTCTTATTGACTGCCTCGGGATGTAAAAAGTCCCATCACACTGACATTCTATCACCCTCTTATTCGGCATAATCTCAACAGTTGGCTTTAAAACCTTTTCTTAGTAAACACAATGTCGTTACTTCACCTACCATACATCCTACCCAACACCAGCTCTGACTCCATGTTTTTCCTGTACATGCGGGAAAAAAACGTTGAGGAACTATCCACCTCAGGCCATTATGGATATCCACACCACAACCTCAGCACAAGTCCTGCACCATAAATTAAATTGATTAACTGACCCTCTCGGATTTTTATCATCGGCTCAAAGGCCTTCAAATGTTTTAAACGCATACGTTTCCCGCGCTCCGCCCACCATCTAAAGCAAATTGACAAATCCCGAAATTTACGCCTCGCACACTCCGAGGCACTTCATCAAACGAAGCGAAGACTCAAATGTCCTCCGATCAGGAAAGACACCAATACTGCCAGCTACTGAGGCACCGTCCACTTCTCGATCCTTTAAAGCAGAGGGCTTCAGTTTCACTCAACGCCAGGATTAGGCGACCACAATTTGCAATTTCTGAAACGTAATGAAGCGAAGATGCTTCATCACACCGCCTACATCTCAGGAGCTTAGCAAATCAGAAGTCTAGCGCGAAAATTTTAGTTCCTCATTTTTGAATTCATTCTTGGGAAGAAGACAAAGCATATCAGCGGTCGTAATCCTGGAAACCGACTGCATCGATCATGAGGGAAAGATTTGACGCTCTTATCCATTTACCATTGTTATTTTCCATTCCATTACTTGCCCACGGAGAAAACATGACACTCCCAATGCCTGAGGAGGAATCAATTTTTGACAAAAAAAAACACGAAACGCGAGGTACTAAGCCAAAAAGCATGTGTATTCAATGAGAACTGGGAGAAGGCAGAAAGTTGAGGAGGCGCGGGACAATGGTTGACTCGAGATGGCCCTCAATGCGACTGCGTAGCACCGAGGGTCCCAGAGCCTTCGAGAGTGTCGCCAAACACTCCTCTGCAGCCGCAATCGCAAGCGGTTGATTCGTCGACACCGCCCATGCAATCACCGGTAGCAAGAAGTCCAGGTTCCGCTTAAAGTCTGACTTCTGCTGCCCCTCGCAAAGTGCCTTTATCGTATAACAAGCTGTCGAGAAAAAAGGCAATTCAAACGCTTAGAGGTAGGCAGCACCTAAAGCTGTGAACGTTGTGGGATTAGAAAGCATAGAGACGTACCAGTCTCGAGAAGGTAGGGATGGTGGGGATAGTGAGTGAGTGATGCTGCATTGACCATTTTTTCAAGAAGCCTATCAGTCACCTTCTGCGGTGCATATATGCCCATTTCACCTATGAGACGGATGGCTCCATCAGCTCTTTCCCATAATTGACTTGGCCTTTGAAAAGTATCATCCATGCAGCAACCACTTCCGCCTAGAATACCAAAAAACGTGTTAAGTTAGGTCCATCAATTAAGTTGATACATCTGGACCACTAGCCTTTGTTGACCCTGGTAGCGAGAGAACCGCATGAATACATGACTTGATTGGTGTGCTTTGCGTCATGTGCCTCATTGCCCGAACGCACAACCACATTGGCACCGGGGCCGCGAGACATCGATACAGCACCCTTCGAGTCCACAGGCTGATCCACTATGTCATCCAACTGCTTCTCCGCAAAATCCAAGTACATCTGCAAGACAGTTTATGAAGTTTCGATTAGTCACAATACTTAGAGGAAAGTCGAAGAAGAAAGGTATCCAAGGCAGACCTTCTCGAGCTCTGGATCGTTGGCTCCCTGAAGGACTTTAGCGATAGAGGCGGCGGCACCCTCTCGCACTGAGGGGATGCAATCAACAAGGTTGTGCAGGAAGCGCTCGGCCATGAGATCAGTATAACCAGCGGCGCGAGTCTCCGCAGGGAAGACCGAGACGAGGTTGCCCAGACCGATGCAAGCTGCGTCGCGAACTGGCCAACTCTGATCCTCGAAGCACATCGTCAGCGCCTCCAGTAGGCGATTTAGATGTGGCCGCAAGTGGTCGCGTGGTAGCTTGATACCTACCTCTGCCATGCATGCACAAGCTGCCTCACGAACCTGCGTTTGAAATACCGAAAAAACCGTAACAATGCTTTTCATCACGTACGGAGCGAATAAGAGGCCAGACATTCTGCTGATTACAACCAAAAAAATTTTGAAAGTGGTCGTTAGAATTTGTGAGGCAATCATAAACTACAAAATGGTGCACATCAAGCTACAGAATCCCCCACTGGATCTGCAGATAGCACTGCATTGACTACGCAATGAATAGTCAGTTGGTAGCATTAAGCAAGTCAAAAGTTGGTAAAAAGGGTTGTAGCTTACAACATGGTTTTCGCTCTTACTCTCCTCTACGAAGTAATCCAGAGTTGGCTCAAGAATGCCGGTAAGGATCTCACGACCACGACCACCAGTAACTTCGCACCAAGTCTGTTGGCTGTAGACCTTAACACCCTCAGCCACGTAATAACGACTCAAGCACAGTGGTGGAAGCAGAATTGGATAAACGCGTTGATAACTTTGTCCCGGTGGTGGTGGTACTTGAAAGAGAAGACGAGTAGTTTTTAATGCAGCCATCCTCACCTACAGACGGGAAGATAGTTTAATAATGTTCAAATGAAAAAAGATAACCCGATAATAAACAACCACTTACTCGACTCCAGTTATCGCCTAGACCAGTTCTCAGCTGCTGAGCTACACGTATGTAGTCTGAAATATTGCCTTCTCCAGAACCTTCACAGCCCTGATTCTGTATAACAGTGCTCAAAACGTCATAACCAGTTTCGCGGACAAATCTATTGGTGTGGCTGACAGCCTTGAAAACTATTGTCAGAATATCGGGGTCACAGCACATCTTGAAACGTTCTGAACCCAAGCCACAAATACAAAAATGAAGACATTTCATCCAGGTTTCAAGGTTTTTCCAACCAGCTGTATCATGAAAGAGAGTGAGAGAGCTCTTGCTTAGGTTAGGATTAGTGTCCTACAGCAAATGCGAAGACATTAGGTATCTACTACGACTGAGTGGTAAACACAGCATCAATCCCTCACCATAACCAAATCCAGTTCCTTTTGAGCTTCTTCCTGCTCTTTGGCAGGGTTAAGCGGGTCACGATTTAAATTTTCCTCAATTCCTTCTTTGATTCTAGGAAGAAACCTCGCAAAAACTTCTACACCGCCGAGGTTGCAAAGAACCCCCATCAGTTCACCCGCTGCAATACGAACCCGATATTCGTAATGTGAATCCATTTCGGGAAGTTTCTCGATCAACGCTTCCCTAAAGTTGTGGGCATCCAACAGAGTAGTCGAAACTTTCTCAAGCAAAATACGTGCAAAAGTACAGGCACCATATATCTAAAAAGCCCATTTAGAAAAAAGCTCATCATACGTCCTCCCACTCGTGCAAATTCTCCGACTTTTCCATGATCCAATCGACCAAATCTTTAATTTCATTAGCTTCAAACTCTCTTTCTCTCAAAGCTACTTCACCACGATCACGATCCAGTTTTTTGGATGCGCATAAGAGCTCGGCAAGTTCCAATACATCACTCTGTTCACCCTTCTATGAAAGTTGTTTTCCAGTTATTTTAATCGTTACCATCTTCTTAACCGCGGCACTGCCACAAAGTGACAGCCTTGAGAAACACAAAGTTGACTTCCCCGCTTAAAACCTTGTACGTTAGTAAGAGTAATCACTTCTAGGTTTCTAAATAAATGCTTAGGCGAGGTATTTCAAAGTGGTGTCTTTGGCTAAATTAATTATAACTGCATTACAGCCGGGTTTAATCTTGTTAGACAGGTTATAATTATCATTGTCTTCCTGCCATATTCAACCTTTATCTTCACCGCCATGACCTCCATAAAAATGAAACGAATAGACTGACCAAGTAAGAGCATTTTTGCTGGTAATATTTAGAGCAGGCGACAGAGGCTAGTAATGCGCACGTCCGCCGACTTTCGCTATAGGGTTCGTGTTTACTAAACACTCCTCCCTAAACGATACATACAGGCAAACATGTATTACACACTTTATGCCGTTTTTAGTGTAATTGCACAGTAACTGAAAATCAGGCTAAAAATAGTATTTGATACATCGATTTTTAACTTTAGAATTGTTGGATCAAGCTCGTCACGATCGAAATTAAATACATTTTTTCATGCATCATACTACGACTGTTCATTTAAAAAATTATTGGCAATGAAATAAATAAATTTTCTAAACAACTATTGTAACTCATTGTATGTACAACTATATTATTAAGTAGAACTTCAGCACTTTATACCCCGGTACGTTCAAAATTCCATGCACTTTTTCACTTCCCTTCCACATTTTGATTGAAGCACTCACAGAAGTGGACACAAATTTTAATCGTGCAGCATAGCTGCGCATGCGAAGTGGATGGATTCAACTGATGGAGAAACCGTTATGGAGACAATGGAATAGTATAGCCTCAACTAAGACGTCTTTGTTGTTTTCGACGGTAGTGAAGTATCAGAAGATTTGGAACAATTGCATCCACTGGCCGATTTATGAGCCAATTCCTCCGTGTCCATTGAGACACAAAGTGTAGTAGTTGGAGTTTCAGCTTGAGGAATGCCGGTGCTAGTACTAATCTTGCAAGTGCCTGCGTTGGGATTATTACCCTCGTGGCATCCGTGACTTCCATGTTTACTGACGCTGTGTATGGGACTGCTCTGTGAGTGATTCATGTAGGGGCAATACTGGGGCAGATTTTGACTCTCCGCATGACTGTTTACCAGCTTCAGTAGGCAGGGGTGCCCCCTGACGTAGTTTGGCCGACCGGATATTGCACCACTGCTAACAGTCATCTGTTGGGACCTGTGTAAATTGAAGTGTGCAACTGACTACCTTATAGAAGAAAACGTACAAGGCCTATATGAAGTTAGATTTGGCTGCATAAAAGTATGACGGCACGTTTAGCACTCGTGAAACAGTTCCAAAGATGTCTGAACACATTTGTTCCCGAAATCCCCTAGCTTCGTAAAGCTATGAGCATTGTTGAACCCTTGTTTTTCTATTACAGTAAATGAAAAGTGCTCCACGAATACAAATGCGGCGACTACCTGGAATAAACATCATTGCTTAACACTACTGTTATGTGCATTACCAATGCGCTTTGATAAAACTCGAATTACGATTATACAAACTTTGAACCTAAGCTCGTCAATCGGGTGCATTTATAAAACGTCTCTTTACAAATTTGTTTCAGTAAAGCGCCTATTCAAGCGCATTTCAGTAAACTCCTCTCTGGCTTCAACCACATTCATTTACTGCATTCGTTAAGGAAACATATTCATGCCTGGAAGACACAAATAGAAGCTGTCCCGGGAGACTCAGTCTTTAACCAACTTCCTATTTGTTGATAAACAATCAAATTAACATTTTGCAAGTCCTTACCTTATTTCACGTATTAAGTAGATGCGAATGTTTATGTAGAGTCATGATTTTTAGGCGATCCTTCAGCTCCGTTCATTACAGGGTTGCTACGTACTTGCGATTTTTCAAGCATTACTACGTTTGTAAATACAGTTTGGATTGCGGTATGTATACGACACTTTGGGGTGCATAAAAGGCCAATAATAACAACAATAATACCTTTTTATCCCCTCTAATCCGACCCACATTCACCCAGGAACGTTTATACGTTTACAAAACACAACGGGTTTTTAAAATGTTGAAACTGAGACCCCGCTAGCCTTTCATGGTATAATTAATCCATTTGCTGATCCTATTCTTCGATAATGGACTTACAAATCTTGGAGTGAAACTTCTATGCTTTGCATTAATTTAATAAAACGCAGTTACAACCATAGCAAAAATATGCAATATGTGTTTCAGAGGTAGCCTTCAAAGTCCAAAACTTGAGACGTGTCAGCTTCAAAAGCCAACATTAACTTACTCTACATGGACGAAGAAATCTGCAAACGATATGTAAATTTCATTTTTGGGAGTGGCAATTATCTCCAGATTTCTTGTGGACAGACTCAATCCGCCTGTAAGGGGTGAGACGACGAGGGAATTGAGCTGCTCTCCATGCATCCATGAGAGGCTAACATCACCGTTCAAACGTTGTTCAATTCGGGCATCACCCAGGTAAACTATAAAACAGCTGAACATCTTACTGGTACTGTCAAAGTGTGAGCTTACTCGTGAGACCGCTGGCGTCTTTCTGAATTACTGAAGAGTTGACTAGGTCTAGCAATTTCGGTTCTTCATTTACTTTATCCGATCCAGACTTCTTCAGGATGTCTGGAGTGCGATCACGATCAAAGAAATCCATCGACACTGGTCTGCATTGAGCCCAATGATGCATTGTCAGTCGGTAGTACTCATTCTCGTTCTTTACGAAGCTGGGCTTCTCAGTCCGCAGTAGTATCTGTCGCTCCTTGTCAAATGTAATTGAAAGCTTTTCGTGATGAATATTAATTAGTCCGCGACAGTTAAAATGATACACGTATCCATATTGGCAATTTTCGCTAAGTGCTAACGCAGAGTTATTGCGGTAGTTGATCAAGCGATAAGCTGTTCCTGATCGTTCAAGAACAACATAGGCTGACAGTCTTAAGTGAATGACCGATTCTTTGGATAAGTACAGTTGAGGACTTGATAATGCTGTTAAACTGAAATCGCCTTCACCAGGTACCTGTTCCATCACTTTTGAGCAATATTGCCATTCAGAAGATGGATACACGGGAAATGCTGTTTCTAAACCCATGCCGCCCTGAAAAGTCATCTTATTTAAAGCTGTTGTGCCTGCATCACCACACACAGAGCTGCCTGTTAAATCGTAGCCATATGGAACGTAAGTTGACATCATTTTTGGGCCATTGGGAAATGGAAAATTATCAAGTGGATCAAGGTTGTACATTGAATCATCCTCGGTAAATTGCCTGGTGGATGCACACAGTCGTGCGTAGCAGAGCTCACAATTACACATAATCTCTGACAGTGGGTGCACATCTTCCTCGTGGATATTGCTTAAATTCGAAAATGCACGAGTTGTCATTTCTCGAGTCGCAGTCTAAGATTATGGTAATTGCTCCACATATGCAGCTCACTGCGTCTGACACGTCTCGTGTCAAGTGAATGCGGCAATGCGATTGATCAATCGCGCTGCTAGTCGGTTTAAACAACCGATCGATAGCCCTCCTGCCAAATCAGCACACGCTGTGGGCGACGATACCAACCAATCAGCGTGGTTATGCACCGCAGACCTTTGGGCATGCTGCATTTTGTTTTCGCTGTCAGTAAATTCTCATCGACTTCAACATCAGATGCAGTTGAAGTCATACCAGCTAGTTGGCATCATGAAAATCGGACAGAACCTAGACGCAGTTGACCGTATCCAACTTTTCTTTATCACTAGGAGAGCGTATTTTTAAATTTACACACTCCACGGGTTTTTTGAACTCACAAAAGCAGTAACAATGGCGCCACCGCATCCCAACTTGCCTGAGGAGGCCAGCTAACGCCCGGTCATTAACACCCCAAACGATGAGTCAATTGCGACGAGGCAACTTTGGAAGCTGCGGACAATATTGCTAGAGTAACTCTTAACACAGTTATCTGCCGCCATTTATGAGTCTCATATTCACCTCTCCTTAACTGGTTAAGTTGCTGCTCTTTGATTTGTGCTGCACATGAAAAGGGTGGCTTGTGTCTAAAAGCTTGTTGAATCCACTCACCAATATTAGGAATGCGTTTGCGCAGAAACGCCCAGTGTTCTACTGGGGACAACATTTCACCCTCCAATCACAACTGCCAAGAGAAAAGGAAGTAAGCTTTGACTGTTGAGGTAGTTCATTTAAATAAAAAAAGTCGGCACTGCGAAGTCATCGGAGTGGAATAACCGTTTGATGCAAAGGTCAGAGGTGAGAAAGTGTTTCAATAAGCTACACTGACGCATCCGTGACAGCTGCTGGCGAGGGTAGCTTCGATAAATCCAGCTTTTCTCTCACCAAATTCTCCAAGTGGAAGTGGAAATTTGGCACACAGCTGTAATCTGAAAAATGAAATAGAAATTGACCAATTTAGTACTCAGGAATAAAACACGCAGCATAAAGATGGCCTTGTAATAAAGCTGTTTTAATGATTATCCTCGATTTGGCTTAACAATCGTTCCTGTTTTTAAACTCAAAAAATAACAAGTCAAGCTGACTTAGGCGTTAGAACTACTGCCACAAGTTATAAAGAGATAAGCCACAATAAACTAGGCTTGAAGATCACTAATGCTAGCAATGTGAAGTAGTTATGCGCATCTAACAAGTATTGATTCTAATAGAAACTGTCCGTAGCAGCTTCCATTGCTACAAAAAATAGAGGCCAGGAATTTAAAATTGCGACGCTAAACCTCAATATATGATGCGGAAACAAGCTTTCCACCCTGTTTTGCCTAAGCCTCGCCACAAAAATTTGTCCAACATTACGAAAAAATAACCTGATTTCATAATCAAAATAACACAACTTGACCCTTCCACTTCATGGGTTGTAAAAGTAAATGCCTTGCTTGGTTTTTTTTCTGACATTACCTGGAAATATGTTGACGTCTATAACAGCTAAGCGCTGCTTACGATCAGTGTTGGATGGAATCACGAAATCGACGCCCATGAGTTCGAGACGCAAACGTGCACGGAGGGTGCCAATGACCCGCTTGATTAAAGCCTTGTCAATATTTAAATCTTCAACACTTGGAACACCATGAGCCTGGAAGCAGAAGAAAAATAAAGGGGACCAACGTATTTTCACACCTGTCGCAAAGAATACACAGGATCACACATTATTTGATACGCCTTCCATAAGATCTACACAGCTGGGAAGAAGTTGGAAGTAACAGTTACGCAGTCTTTTAAATAAAATACGTGGTCTGATATTTCACGAGTCCAGCTCTTGGCAGTGAGAAACATCCCTTTGGCTCTTGAGAACGTTAGAGCACTTCCGATCCTTAAATTAACAAGCTAGTGAAGCCCAAAACAGTCGAGTTCACTTACCGTCGAGAATAAAAAGGTAAAACGCCAAGCAAGGATTTTGTCACGTGCATAGCTGACAATGTAATGTGGGCCTTAGGTGAGACTATGATGGCATAACTTCGCCAAATAATCAAGCAGTTAGGCACCGATTTGGGTAATCTTAAATGCATTCTAAGACCTGTCATCAGCAACCGAAAGATGTCTCGATTCATGTTACTTAACCTAACGATGTGCTTTTGGGGATAGATTGCCTATTAAACTTCGTCACTTGAAAACAATTCTCAAGAAGTAAATTACGACTATAACGTTCAAAACCCCAAAGTTCGAGTATTAAAGTAGTCATAATTTCAAGGGGCGCAGTCCCACTGATGATGGAGTTCGATGATTCTTGCCAGGTGACAAAAAACGGTAAACAAGGCATGCAAAGTTTATGATCAAGCAAATCCTGTTTGGAAATGGGATTTCAAAAGCCATTGTACACTGCTCAAATTTCACCATCCACCATTAAAACTGTAATTGGGTCATCAATGAAGAATCTGTGATGGTGTGATTACTCAAATCAGCGGCAAACATCTAATTAGAATCAGAGAATTTAAGCAGACCTAGATGTACTGGAATGGATATGTTTTAAGCGTTGTTACTATGCAATCATATGAAATTTTAGTTCAATAGAAGCACACCCCGCCGAATATATTTTGCCAAGCTGCACCATTCTTCATATTGAAACATGGAACAAAACGAAACTATCATTTTTTACAAAAGCGTTGACAAGAAAAAAACCAGAAGGAATCAGATAGTGATAATAAGTTTGAATACGACACAACAAAGTAGTGTCTTATGCAATTCAAGCACTTACGTTGTTGAGAAAAGAACGTGAGTTTCCCTTGGAAACATCTTGCGAATTAAAAAAGACTGGTTCATGTTCTAAAAGCCGCGTCCAAGCATATCATAGATTAACAATACCTCTAGGCAGATTTCTAATGGATGGTCTTGTAACGAGATGAAAGAAGTCACCAATAATGTAGGCCTTCAACAAGATCCCATCGTGGTTCTCAAAACTCTGCACCACGGAGCGACATTTAACCAGGCTCAGGTCATCCTCCTTAAAGAGCAGCATCATCTAAGCAAATAGTAACAGCTGTTTGTAAAGATGCATACTTTATGGGCCTCTGCTTTCCCGTGCGAGACAAGAGGCTTGCAAACTAAAGGTACCGCAAAGAGTTATATGTAAGACTTTATGGATAAGGTAAAGTGGGGAAAAGCAAGAGCTTAGAGGGAGCTTCGATTACGTTTGAACAGGACATAGGCAAAAGAACAGTCCTAGTCCTATTAACTGATATGAATTGGGCGAATTAACGTGCAACGTTTTATACGTAATGCTTTTGAACCAAACAATAACAAAGCAGCCAGTTAGTTAGCTATTTAGCCGCTTACCAACTGGAAAAGTTACATTGGCATCTTGGAGGGAACGAATGTCACTTTGCAGATCACCAATGCACAAACAAAAAGATGGTATCAGAATCACATCACCTGCAAATAATCAAACATTACAACGGCCAGCCGAACTACTGATGAAACACGTTTTGGTGAAAATAACAGCAGAGGTTCTAAACTCAGAAGACACAATAATCCAAAGACATCTTCCAAACTTGAGAAGCACTTACATAGACCTGCAGCTCGAACAGCGTGAGCAACACTTTTACATTGCATATAACGATTCAATATCAGCGCGACGGCATCAAATTGATCAAGGAACTTAATAGAAGGATTTGACTGGATATATCTCTATAAAGAAATAAGGTGCCACAAAACAAACTTGAAAAGCGGAATACTTTCTTTCATCCCTTTCCATGAGGTAGAAGCCCTTATGAAGTATTAAGTCAAAAGTACCTTGACACTCAAAAGGCTCGTTTTCTAGTATCTACAGTTGAGTCACTACTTTGTGAATAAATACCCTGAAATATCGAATTGGCCCATCAGATCTATCTGATTAACACTACACAGAATTCGCACACCTCTTCATTTCAAGAAACTGCTTCAAACCGAGTTTCTCAAATTTCCTGTCTTTGACGAAAATACCAACACGCTTCATTCTGCAAGAATAGCAGCCGAGTTTTATGTTACTCACAGGATATCAATTCAAACACTGTATAGTCACACGATTCAAAAAAGTCAAAAATATTTAGGTGTATGAGATATCCAAAATCCAAGTAGAATAGCTGTTTCGAGGAGATTACTTTTACGCACTCGAGACATGTGTTTTGTAAAGCAGTACGATCTGAACGGACAGTGGAATTACTAGAGCAAACGATGGATTGTTGCTAGTAAACACAGCAAATTGTTTATGCATTTTTAAGCTAACATAAAGCCGTGGATTAGTTTCTTTGATTCCTTCCTGGACTCGCCAGAACACTTTTCACAATTTTGCCCAAAGCGCTAATAATCTTAGTAACATGGGTTAAGCGTGCAGCAATTTTGTCGTTTTCTTATTCTGCTTATTGAATTTTGTGGTTATTAAATACTTTCTTTAAGTTCCGGATAACTGCCATGGGATATTATAAAAGTCAGCTGTGTAGCTAAGGCAAGTCTACAATAATGAAAAATTATTGAGTTTCAAATGCGGATTTAAATGATGATACTTGTTTTTATTTTAACTACTTTGTGTATGTACGAAAGGTATACTAAACCAATAGGACGTCAGGGATGCTTGGGAGGCGCCCCGAATGTTGATTCACCTGGCTCCGTCGTATTTGTGTTCTCTTTGACAATTTACCATTTGATTGCACGAGAAGAGCCCTTCCAAAGCACACGAAATCTGCTTCGCAATGGAGCCACCATATTTTTGTGATAATTTCAACCGAAGACAGTTTGTCGCATTGTCTCTTGTCTTCATGTTTATTGCCCTCTTGTCTTTGCGCCTTGACGATTTTATCTACTGGCCTTATTGGGTAGTGTTCTTCCCCCTGTGGCTTTGGGAGTTTGTTGTATTTGGCGGCTTCCTCTTTGAAGTTTTTGCATTTTGTCGGAGTCCGCGTTGTTACATTGAGATGCAATCACATTTTAAAAGTGTGTTTTTTGATGCATTCTTTCATACTAATCTTTTATTCTTTGGAGTTTTGACTTGCAACAGACTCGGAAACGCCCATCATAACTGGATGTCTGCTTATATTCCACTAATAATACTGAGCATTTTTGGGCTTTTCGTCAGTTGCTGGGCCATCAAAAATGACTTTGATGGGGACCTCCATTTCATTGTTTCCTCACACATTTTATTCTTCATTCTCGTTGCTCTTAAAGTGGAGCGTTTTATTACTTTGAGTTGGAGAATTGTTTTTATACCTAGCTGGGTTGCGTTTGCATTCTTTTTCATTCTTGAATTTACCGAAATCGTCCTATCCATTTCCCGCTTTGCTTGTGTAAATAAGTTTCCGGATTATAGACAACAGTCTTTTTGCATCAGTGTTGGTTATTCCACTTCTCTTTTGTTGATCGCTACTTCGGGCGTTTTGCTGGCTCTCAGACTGGACGATGATTTGCGTCTTCCTTTTGTAATCATTGCCTCTCCTCTCATGTCAGCCTTGACAGTCTTTATGAGCCTCTGTTTCTCCGGTCGTCCCCATTTTCAGTGGCGTCGATGCTTCCAGCTTTTTTATCGCCATATCATTGAACTGTGCCACCCGCTACAGGAATATGGCAATATTTCGTATAAATTAAGCAGTCTTCACAAATCCTCGATGTGTGATCGGTGAGTCTGATGTTAATGTTTTCGTCTGGTACTTGTTTCTATCCTTTCTGTTATTACTATTCTATTACACCCAGCTCACTTGTGCCGTTCGTACTCTCACTAATCGCTAAAATACGTACATTATGCACTATATATTTTTATCGGATTGCATCGGCCTTTTTTGAATGCAAACAGAGTTTGTATTGTCTTACCTAGATTGGTTCCAAATTTATGCCCGTCGTTCAAGCATCAAAAACTTTTTTACGGCAGTACAGAAAGGTTCTAAATCGTGTCAAACGTTAAATCCCCAACCGGATGTTGTAGGATTTTGTAACTCTTATTTAATGTTGACTCGTCCTTAGCATTTACAGATGCTGCGCTCCTTGATTGAATATAGTCGCTAGCATTGAATTCCTTAATCTACCACCCACATTTGTGCAATGGGGGCCTCTGGTTCCATTTTAAATGCTGGGTCTTTTGAATTCATATGTGGATAATTGCCTTTCTTCTAATGAATTTCTCTTTTCCTTTACGCATACTCTTTAGCACTACTCGAGGTGAAAACCAACAGTCCTCACCCCGCAGTTTGGATTCCCATGTGGTGATGACTGGTGCGCCCCCATCGGGGTTCGAGAGTCCCAAGTCTCCCTCTAAGTCGGTTCGCGTTGAGTCGCAAGAGGCAAAATGGCCGTTGGAAGCCCGATTGTTACTTGCGTCTCAGCATGGAGACGACCAGGCGACCTCACAGGTGGCGGTGAGCGCCCCCTGCCCTGCTTCCACCCGGCTAGATGTACCGGACTAGTAGCATGATGCATCTCATGTAGTTTACAAGAATTTTATTTTGATTATTTACTGCAAGGGTTACCCTCCCCAATTTACCTGTGTTTGCATAAAGTCGGACACTTCTCCATGCCACCATTTACCTGTAGTGTTTATCATGTAAAATTTCTGACTATGAATTATACACATGCAACTCATTTTCGAACCTGTCCTTTCCCATTATCTTTTGGCTATTTAAAAAGTAGTTGAAACTCCCCTCTATTGCTTACACCCCTCCTGGCACTTTTAAAATCATGTGAGATTTCGGTTTGTGGGGGTGGTTCCTCGGTATTTAATTTTCGCACCCGTTTCTGGTCTCATCATCGATATATTTGAAATAGCTGCAGACTATTGTAGTCCATGTTAAACTGCTCATTAAACTGTTCCCTGAGATAATATTGAATCTTTGGTAGTTGACGCAGGCTTATAAGTTATTTATTTGTGAATATTGTAATTACCAAGACTTAATGGTGAAAAGTGTATTCATCCACGTATTGGAAATTGTATAAATGCTATAGAATGCACGGTTCATGTTTAACGATTCCTTTTAGGTTGCTGGATTTACATGAAGGGAATTTGCGTGTCTGTGGAAGGCTGACATTCGCTTCAAAGTGCACTTTACTATAAAGTCACGTCCGTTTATGTCACAATTACTACGTTCTTTGCTAAACCACAAAATCCCGAAAACATGTGTTACTCAGTGGAATCAAAAAGTAATGAGGTATGTCTGCCGTCAGTAGGTGGTAATTACTATTTGACTTTTCAGAAGCATGCAAGCTAATGCGCGACCACTTTTCTGGAATTTCTATGCACAATGTAGTGTTTTTTTTGTTGAGAGGCTGTCACTTGTCAAACTGTGTTTGAACACACACCAAGTGCTGCTTTTCGCCATTTAGAATAATCCCATTCCACTGCCGCAAGCCTCAGCCAAAGCTGTTTTCCTTTTCTGAGCAGGGTCTATGGCCTTTTTCATAAAAGCATCAGGCAGGGCAGTGAGCTTTTTTTTCACAAATGCTTCTTCCAAAGCTTGAACAATGGTGAGACTCGCAGTGGCAGCCACCAGCAATCTCGGGCATCTCAGTTTATCACATCCCCACCTCCACTTTCTTTGGTGATAGATGGGCAGTACAGGACGAATTCTTTTCCACCGACTTAATTATTGATGGTACGCGTTGCAACCAATGGGTGGAGAAAGTAGCAGCGGTATTACTTTAAACAAAGTATTTTTGTCTGACAACAAACTTTGAAGAGTGGAGTCTTAGCCTCTTCATTTGCTTTAAAATGATCTTCGGTTTTGAGTCGATTGATGCTTCAACAGAAACTTCAAGGTACCCTCATTACATATGCAATTGATGCCAAATTTGAAATGGATACCGCAGCAGGAGATTGATCTTTATAGGCGTTTAAATACGAGATTATAAATGAAAATCATGTGTTTAAATAGCTGTAGTGCTCGAGTCCTTTATAAAGATGCAAAGTGTTTAGATATATGCTTAAAGGTGCATAATTTTGGATAGAACTTCATTATGCATGTGTAGAGAAGATCTAGTGGGATGTTAATCAGGAGATATTATGGACGGAGCCCTCTGACATCCAGATTTTAGTGGAATCCTGCTGTGTCCAAGAAACAGGTGTCGTTAGAATATGTCAATTTGTCACGCAACCATTTCCGATGTTCTGACCTCAACAGCACGCTCAACTGCTTTGTTCTATGCAAACTCTACTAAATGCATGAAAGACCTTCAACATTTTTCCAATCCTCCAACGTCGTAGTAAGCAGTGAGTTAGGAGGTGCAGCAATCGACTCTGTCGGCCTTTGTACTGTTACTACTTCTTCCTGGCGAATCAGCTGCTCCTTCTACAAAACCTGGGAATGAACGTTGATGCCAAACTAGGAAAGCTATGTTGAGGAGGAACTGTGTGCACTGTTTTTGTGAAGAAGCTGGGTGGCTGTGGGTGAATCAAAAGGTTTGGAAACACCGGTGTTATTACGAAAACTGCACGGACCCAGAAGTGGGAAGGGAAGAGAAATGAAAAAGGCAGGAAAAAGAAATAATTTTGCCGAAATTAATTTCATTTTTTATTGTAGTAGGAAGTTCTTGTGTGTTATTAGCACTAGTTTCATTTTGTTGAGTCTGCAAGTGAAATTGTGATGCTTAATGACAGACACATGCTCTTCAGCATTTTCAGCTGGTAGTGCGCACTCAAATTCACTTCACGCCGATTCATCACTATCAAAATTGAAGATTATTTTCCCACTAGTCATCTGAGATTGGCCTTGTACGAGGATTCAGTCGAGCATTTGCAGGTGGCCTCTTCAACTTGATAAAGAGGTCTCCTGGGACAGACGCTTCACCCAATTACCTTATACAGTGGACGTTTATAGTTGACGGAAACCTCTTTTCTGCATCCTTTCCAACTTCCTCTCCGTGTTGCGAAGACATTTGTGATACCCCGGGAGGTAAAAACGTACATTTCCTTACTTTTTTTAGGGCCACAATGTTCTAACAAACATTCCATCTTGGAAGTGGCTCTAAATCTCTTTCATGTTTCGAGAGGTTCTTGCTACTGAGGTTTGTGGGCAAAGAGAAGACATTTGTTTGCATATTTCAATTTTCTGACTCGACTTTACGATTGCAGATTCGCACTAGAGGTATGTTTTACACACTCATTGAATTTCACAAGCAAATGAAGTTATGCCGAAATTTCATGCTGGCTTTGGTCACAAATGTTTAAGCTGGAGATAATTCGCTTGATTTAGAGGCTGCTTATCCCACTACTAGCTCGGCTAGAAATCTCGTTTACGTGTGACCGGCTAATGACGATATTACGGTAGCAAAGGGGTGACCGACTGCTTACCCACGGCGGATCAGCTGCCTACACTTTCCCGCCCCCATAAGTCTGTCGGTCCTAACACCCAATATTCGCGATAGCCGTTTCAATCAACTCCCAAGACTGTTGAGTAAAACAAGCTAATTAAGAGCTCCAACTGCTGCTTAATCATCCCATGTCTACACCTCACACCTTAATTCAGTTTAAATGTCAAATTTTCAGCTTGAACGACCCTCCCGTTGCAAGGATAGCTGCACTTTCTTAGATATTTTAAATAAAAGCAAATATGCCCCTCCAGAAGTGTTTAACGTCTCAGATGGGAAACGGGATAGCACTATATGATCGATATGAAAATCAAAGAGGAGATATCTCCTTGGGATGCACGCCCCTCGAATCTAGACGCCCAATAAAGCGCATAGGACCTCAATAAATCGCATATGAAGGCTTCTTACCCTAAAGTCGAGTGATTCCGTGGAAGTAGTAGCATGCGATGTTCAAGAAACTACAAGATCAGGCAAAAAACATGACGTTAATTCTGTATTTTGTAGGAGAGCAGTAGAAAATCCATCAACGAGCCAACTTTTAGATCTGGAATATGACAATCCAAACGCGTAATTAAATGGTCGTGAATGGGAAAAAAACCTTATTTCACTTGCCGATATGCATGGTCCCGCCTTAAGGAAACAGATCTATCTCAATCATGGACTGTGCTGGACGAAATGATAACATTTTGGATCTGAAATAAAAATCTCTTTGCGAAATCAAATTGCTTTCGAGAAGTAATTTAACCTTCCACCAAAAGATTTTCGGTCCGTCGCCGTCTTCATTCTAAAACAGGGGACAATTACGATGTGTATGAGCAGTATGACATTCGATTAATACTCACGACTCATGGCTTCTATCTACCTTCCAGTATCATGCATAAGTTAGAGTTCAAATTGCAGTGCTATCAAAACCCTTATTTATGATTATGTAAGATGCTGGTTGCTTGCTTACTTCTAGGATTTGCTGAAGGGTTCAATTAAGTTCTCTGCCATTGTACCTTCGCCTGGTGGGATAGCCCCCGGGTCATATCAGCAGGCCTCAAGCCCTACTGTTGGTTGAATACATATATTCTGTTCGAACATTGTCTTTTTCGTCTTCAGGAAAGTGGTGGGGAGCCACAGTGGTTCCAGTGGAATGCAAACCCTATCATTAGGCACAAATATCCTAATTTCTACTGCCAAGTGATAAACCTTACTGTAACGGAAGAAATTCCTATGCTACGGGTGGCAAAATCCGTGACGACTCCTAAAAGATGGGCTGGAAACGACGTCTGTCATCGCCAATTACCACAGGCTCCTCTTATCCCTAAAAGCTATTAACAACTACATTCACACTACCCATGAACCACTTTCACAAGTCTACCACGAAGTCTCCAACTTCACCTGCATGAGGTATCAGTCAATTGAGCACGCAGTGCCTCCTCCTCCTCCTCCTCCTTCTCCACCTATCCACCACCTGAATACTGCCAAAATGGATGCGGCTGCGCAGCTATGAAGCCAAAACTACGTGACAAGGAGGAACAGACGCGAAATCCTACCCACACAAAACTATGCCAAATCTCATCCTTTGTCATTTGACTCTGCTTCGAGGCCATTGCTCCCACCCCTAACAGTGGGCACGCGTGTGACGACCAGAATATCGCCGGGTCGCCGAATGCGGTTGCTGTACAGGACAAAATTGCAGATGCAGTGGATTAGCCAAGAGGGATTCAGTGGCGTTGTTGTGGAGTACCTTCTCAGCCGCATGGGAATTCGATGACCGGTACTGTGGGCTCATGGTTGTTTTTCTGACAGTAGTGATTACACTGTGATATCTGACACCGGAGGTTGACTAAAGGAGGCACTGGAGACGACGCTCAAAAGAGGGTGGTGGCTGTGAAATACAGTGGCTGCTTAACTCTCGGTTTTGGTAAAGAGGAGAGCTAGCGTCTCCGGCATTGGTCCTTCGCCAGGTAGGTGGGCCTATAGGTCATGCCAGTGGGTCCAAGCCATACTGCATGTCGACAATGCATATTTTGACCCGGTGTTATGTCCTCCTTTGTCTTTAGCAAAGATTGGGTTCATACAAATGTTGCATCTTCTAAGATGAAAATGAACCAGGAATGCATTAATCATTTCTAATGTGGCAAGCACTGGAATTTGAAAATAGGCCTTAATGTTCACATTTGGCCAAAAAATATGCAAATTTGGAAAGCACAGGAGAAATCTGCTCATCTCTGAGGAATTCTGCGGCACTACGACTTTTCAAATCTAAGTATTATAGACCTAGAAGTAGCCTACACTTGTTTGCTAAATTTTTTTTTCATGCAGTTATAATCGTACACAACCCTTCTAGATGCTTAAGGGAAGCTGTGGCTTTTTAAGCAAGTAACATAAATTATGGTTTAAGGTTATACATCAGAATTTCACTTTCATATTGTTTAGCGAGTCGCATCCCTTCGCGCGGATTTTAGGCTGATTGTTAAGTAAGTCGTTTTCTGCTGTCGCTTTTTGATTGTCAAATCAGGTAGCCTGGCGTTTATAATCCTTATTTCCTTTTTATATCACTGTGAATCTGTGTATTTCTTTTATGGGTGGGCCCTTTGCGAGTCTTACTTATGTCCAATGCTTTCCTAGGTTGCCGTCTATATGTTAGTTCCCTATGCGCATGCTGTTTTTTTATTTATATCTCCTCTCTAATGGTAATACCCGTCTCATATGCTTGGATAAACATCAACTGACTTTTTGTCATCGAAATAGAAGATAAATTATGCGTTACTTTTACTAGCACTTCAGAATTGTTATTGGGTGCAGTTATAGATTATCACTAAGGCCGTTATTATTTCCAGTAGTCATTATTTGATTGGTAATAATAGTGCACTTTTCTTATGTCCTAATGGTGATGGCAACTCTTTCAGTTGTAAAATAATGGAAGAGATTGGTCTGTCCCCTAATCCTCATGAGCAGGGAGAGGTGGATGTTCCCGACTTTGCTCCAATCACTCCTGTAGATCCACTTCGACTTAATGATGAGGATTTGTATCAAAAGCTTAAAGTACGTTGACATATGCTCCACGACTTTCGTAGTCCCTCAAGAAGCAGCTGGAGTTTATCCAGGTTCAAGAGGATTACATTAAAGACGAGCAAAAGAATCTCAAAAAAGAATACATGCACGCCCAGGAGGAAGTGAAGCGCATCAAAAGTGTCCCCTTAGTGATTGGTCAATTTTTGGAGGCTGTGGATCAGACCACTGGCATTGTTGGTTCCACAACAGGCTCCAACTATTACGTTCGTATCCTTTCTACAATTGACCGTGAACTCCTTAAGCCAAGTGCTAGTGTTGCTCTCCACAAGCACAGCAACGCACTCGTGGATGTTCTTCCACCTGAGGCTGACAGCAGTATCACAATGCTGCAGGCAGGTCTGTGTCATCTCATTACTTTGTAGTTAATGCATTGCTTCTAGAACAGTCATGTGCCTTGAGCCATTTTTAGCTCAAATAAACGACACTATCCCTTATAATTTTATCTATTCGGTGGATTAAATGGATATGTTCTTCTGTATTTATTATGCTTAAATCTTTCACTTTCCGTAGACGAAAAACCAGATGTCTCTTATGCTGATATTGGTGGAATGGATCTTCAGAAGCAAGAGGTACGCGAGGCAGTCGAGTTGCCATTGACACACTTTGACCTCTATAAACAAATCGGAATTGACCCACCTCGTGGTGTCCTAATGTTCGGTCCTCCCGGGTGCGGGAAAACTATGCTTGCCAAGGCTGTTGCTCATCACACCACCGCTGCATTCATCCGCGTTGTTGGGTCAGAATTTGTGCAAAAGTACCTTGGTGAGGGTCCTCGCATGGTGCGTGATGTCTTTCGGTTGGCAAAGGAGAATGCACCTGCTATTATCTTCATTGATGAAATTGATGCGATCGCAACGAAACGATTTGATGCTCAGACTGGAGGTGAGTTTAGCAGAAATTCGTCGTGCGCAAAAACCGAATTTCGCAGTGTTCGTTGCCGTTTTGACTAATTTCTAGCTTTTTGTTTACAGACCTATCGTTTGTGAAACTCGTTAAAATGTGTGCAGTTAACCTAGCTTACCGGTTTCTCCAAATCCTACTGTTTGCATGCCCAGTTTTAAGAAGTCGACTTCAATATTATCAACAGCCGGACAGAACCGGACTTGTTGGACTTGAGCATAATTGATGACGGTTCTACGTTGTCCTTTAGCTGACAGAGAAGTTCAGAGGATTCTTCTGGAACTTCTTAACCAAATGGACGGGTTTGATCAGGCCGTTAATGTCAAGGTGAGCTGCTGTTTGATTTCTCGCTCATACGTTTAAACTTCCCCCCCCCCATGGATAACTTTAGTGCAAAAACATTGAGAAGTTACCATAAAATGCCACACCAATCCTTTTTGTAAGTTAATTGAGGATATATGACGTCTAAATTCACCCGAATCTTACATGATCTTTTGTTTCCTTTGGCGATCTGCGACTAGGTTCTTTTGCAATTGTCAAACTACCAACTCTATTCCCCTAGGTCATAATGGCTACGAATCGAGCTGACACCTTGGATCCAGCCCTTCTGCGTCCTGGCCGTCTGGACCGAAAGATTGAATTCCCCCTCCCAGATCGTCGTCAAAAGCGCCTCATTTTCTCCACCATCACCAGCAAGATGAATTTAAGTGAGGAAGTCGATCTTGAGGATTATGTGGCTCGTCCAGACAAAATCTCCGGTGCTGATATCAATGCCATTTGCCAAGAGGTGTAGTACTTGTGTTATTGTGTTGCATCTAACCGAAAGAATTCAGAGTTTACAAGCTGTTTGCGTTATCCAAACTCCACCATTCAGTTAAAATCCGATCACCTCACACCATAAAGCGAACTGCACCGCTTTTTTGTAATTACCTCATCATATTGGTATATGGCTACTTAGCGCTTTATCAGTAAGTGCACGAATCTCCTTTCTCTTTTTCAGGCTGGTATGCAGGCAGTGCGTGAGAATCGGTATGTTGTTTTGGCCAAGGATTTTGAGAAAGGCTACAAAAATAATATCAAAAAGGGTAACCAGGAACTCGATTTCTACAAGTAATCTGCTCCTCTGCTTTGTGTATGCGGGCATTCTTCTATCAGTAGAATAGAAGTTCCGAAAATCTCTGAATTCGTGTTACTTAACTTCTATTCTATGTTTTGGGCTTGAATTACGTGAGACTATCCCTAGTGTTAGGCTTGGAGTGGGCAAAACGTAATCAAAAGCAGTCTCCTAGGCTGGTTATTCAAGTTCTAGCAAAGTGGAGGAATATACACGTTTGACCGCGTTGGCCGGATCTGGCCTACGTGAGTTTACGATTTTAGCACAGCCTGGTTCCACTATGAACTTAAGGCGACGTCAAAGAAGCTATCAGGCTCGTGCTGTTTTATTCGTGTTGGATTTGTTCAGCGTAGACGCTGTAATTGAAGTAATGGGAGCATTATCCGATAATGGCATATCGTGCGCAAGGGGATAGCTACGTTTGTGGTATATACGACATGCGATTCTGTTAGGAAAAATGCAATGGCGAAGTGATCAGAGACCTGAACACCGTTGTTGTACCGAAGACTGGGATGTGGTCCATGATATCCTACATATCTCACTTCCATTCTGGGGGACAATACTGTCGTCCAAAGGCGTACTTGAGATTTTTCATAGCTACTACGCCTGTCATAACCTAATTACTGGGACAAGAATTCCTGCCCTGTTCACCTCGCTTCACATTGGCGGAGTGGAGCCATGTCTCGGCGTATGATCGCTGCATATTATTAACAGGAAAACAAAGTCGTGATTGTCAAGTCCCCAACAAGGTGTGACAGGACTTAGTGACGCTTAGAACCCAATCCCTAGGGCTGCCTAGGGACCCCTATGAGAGGAATAAGGCAAAACCACTCAAAGATGAGCCCTCAATTCCCTGCACATTGTAGCATATACCCTGACAGCTGGTCTTGGCTCACACCGGAACCACCTCGAAAGGAAAATTAAAACGTCTTCTTGTCCAGACCCCAAAAATAGTTTGAATAGTCCCTCCAGTAGATATAAAGCATTCTAAGCTAATTAGACAAAGTAATCGGTGTAATCATAGCATGATTGTTAAACACTGCTGGCTTTGGGACTGTGAAAAGATTATGAGGTTATGATCTAAGCATTTGTATATAGTCCACATGATGCGTAGGGCAAAAATGAGAACTGTACAAAAGACAACTGTAGGATTATATTAGGGGTAATGGTGACGGTGATGAAAGACGACCATCTATAGGCAATGTGTGACTATAAAAATAAGGCGTCTCATAGGTGTCCGATCTTAAGGCCGGTCCCACTTTGACGGTCAGACTTGTAAACTGCGTCCGGTGGAGTCTAGAAGGAGAGCGAGAAGCGGGATTGGGCGCACTACGGAATTCTAGCCAACATCGAAAGCAGCTGTTATCACTGCTAGACCAGATGAAGCGATAGTAACTCACAGCGTAAGATCGTCCATTCCTCAGTGGAGGCGGACTCCTTCCACCGTTGGGCCAGAGTGGTGTATGAACGCCGCCATTGAAGAAGTTAGAGTGGCAGCTGACCTCCTCTTCTTCCTCGGTGAATGCGAATTGGTCGACGAAGTTGGATCGTTGAACCGTAGGCTGGTGGTGCGTGGAGGAGATGTTGTTTGTAAATTGTCGGTGTGAAGTCGGATCAGGTCCATTGGTGACTGCCATTCGGGACGTGTTTGCTCGGGTCATGGTTGAGTCGTAAACCTAGAACAGGAGTTTTTCCATGTAAAACGGAGCGAGTGGAGTAGCAAAGATGATCCGAAATGCAGCTCAGATAGAAAATGGAGAAGTCCAAACGCAGAGGTGATAGTATCGACGGGGTGGTACGTGGATGAAAAAATCTATCTGAGAACAATTATTGCTGCAGATAGGATCCCTAAAACATCTGAATGCACAGCGAACTGGAGGATCGGAGATTTGAGTTACGAATGTGAACGCATACAGGGAGGACAATTATGATAAAAAAGAAGTGCCAAAAGGAAATGGAACAGTATACCATGGTAACCGCCCATCGATATGCGTCCAATCAATGAACGATCCTGTAGACCAATTTGAAGCATTAGAAGTGTACCATGAATCAAGCTATTGAAAGCCATTATCAGGCAATCAAATTGGCACATAAAAAGTGTCCTTCCAGTGAGTTGAAAAATTTTTACCTAAATGAAGCTAATTACTCAATCCACTGATGCTAAGCATGGAGTAGTTTGTGAGATTTCAACTTATCCCAGACCCTAATGATAGTATAACCAGCATTTAGAGTGGTATATTCAGAGGAATTTATTCCATTTTGTATAACTTAGCTTTGAATATAAAAAAAGGTTTCTCGAGGACTCAACTATTTATAAAAATGAACTCAGATTCAGAGTAGTTAGGTCCATTTAATCATCAGATGCAGATGAACATTTAGAAGTTAAGTAGTGACTTTGTATGGCTCCGGGACTCAAAGCTGTGCAAAACGATAAACGGTTTCTGCAAGATGTAGATCTCAATTTACGGTCTTGAGATCTACAAATTCCGCTTATCCAGAGGAGCTAATGACACAAATGAATCAAAATTCGCATTCTTGGAATATGACAGTGACATCATAAAAGATGAAAGCAAAATAAAGCAAAATCAAGTGCGTTAGTAATTCTGCTCCTTAAAAAAAGTGCCGGCTGACCTGATTAGAAACTACTTGCGTCTAGAGAATACAGAGGATATCAACTACTCCGATCCATAATAGATTCATCCAACAAGAGGATCCACATTTTGCAAGAATGTATTTAACTTATGACAATCCCGGTTGTCACAAAGAAGTACGCTTGCGTGAGTAAAATCTTGTTAAGTTTCCACCACTACTTGAGATCTTTGGTCTGTTTCCTGGTGAAAGTAAAATACACTAAGCAGCAAGCACTGTTAGCGAAGTATGATGGAGGCAGCAATGAATTTTTTTTGTCAGTAGATTCTTGTCGTGTTTCGTGTTTTTCCTATCGGTGAGACAAGAGTGACATTTCTAAGCGATTACAATCTTCGAAACTGGTCTTTGTATTGTTATAGGCCAAAGTTGCAACAGTCCCAAGAGATTTGCTGTAAATTATTTCTTAACATTAGGTCACACCTAGACCTGGTTGTAACAGATGCATGTATAAATAAACGAAATTAGCGTTACCACTGTGTGTCATGAAGAGCTGAAGGCATCTATTCTCCAAATTAAGTTAATGCGCATAACTTCTTCAGCATTAAGTTTTAATGCTCAGATTATTGCCTCCAGGGCAAAATCAAACGATTTTCTTTATTATCACACTCCTGTCTTGAGCAGTCTATTGTTTCGAGTCGCTGATGCAGCGTAACTCTTCTACTATGAATACCAAAAGTATTACTTACAAATCCCTCATGGGGATTGAAAACAAGGCTCCTAACAATAGCTGCGGTAATTGTTAGGTTGATCAGCATCGTTCAAATTAATGTTGAACTCGGATGAAAGGTGCTTAGGTTTCAAAAATTAAACTTCCTTTAATGCGAATTTTAAACGCTGATACATAAGAAATATCATTTTGAATTTCCATGATTTACTTTGGATTTTTGATTCTCCTTTAAGTCATATAATTTACCCAAATATAGATAAGTCAAAATTAGCTTTCCAAATATGCAGTACTAATTCGGAAATAAAAGAAAAATCTAATCTATCCATCGGGATGTAACTTGAGTACTTCCAGAGCTTCAGGGAGAAGTTCCGTTTTGATGATCTCGGTCACATAAATTACCCTTTTTCAGCACTAGATATGGTGGTTCAGCTTGACAGGACCTTGTCAATAGATCACCATGGATGCTTACTACGGCCAACTAGGCAAAACGAGATGATTCGTAAAAAATCAGTCAGGAAGGGTGGTCACTGCAAAAGGACCACAAAAGCAGGTTGTCATTAGTCCCAAAAAAACAACTTCTCAAAATTACTAGAACCGAACTACAGAACTAATCATAACGTATTCAACAAATGCGTGTACCAACCGACTACAATGTCCTGCAGGTGTCGGATCACCTCTTTCAATCCGACACTAAAAACGAGCCCAAAAATTTTCTTTGGTCCCACCATCTCAAGGTTACCCTCAGCCAATGACTCAACAACAAGGACTTCGTTGGAAATCTAGGTGCATCAATCGACAAATTACACTGCCATGATTAGAGGCTAATTTATGTGAGTAAACTGTGCGCTCAAAGACAGACGATGGGGGCAGGAATCAGTGCAGAAACAAGTCGCAGGTGGGGTAGTGACGAACCTTTCGGAAGAGCCAAGGGGGCAGAGTGAACTGGGGTAAGGGCTGGCGAGCGGTGGTGGCGGAAAGGCTGTCGTCCATAGCTGCAACCTCATGGACTTGCTTAGCAAGGACAAGAAAGGCCTTCGCGCCGCAATTGGGTAAGTGGCCCGCCCTCGACAGCCACGACTTGTCCTCCCGGTCGCAGGCGTAGCGGAATATCCACGGATGTTTCGAGTAAATGCGCCCACGTGCTGCCCCCAAGCCAAGCCATCTGCGATAAACACGAATGCATGAACAGAAAAATCACGGTTCAACTCATTAAATCGGTTGAAGCGAGGCTATCGCAAACCAATGACACCAGAGCGGATATAGGATAGCTTTCTTAACGTAAACCATTAGTAAACAATCAGGGGACTAAAAGAGCTAGTTTTGTTTGGATGACTGAATAAAATACACAATGTTTATTGAGGGAGTAATTATTTCAACTGCTAAAAGCGTTTTGCTCAAAGACGTTTCAAAGATCAGGCAGATCCAAATGGCTCCGCGTAGGGAGAGTACAAATGTGTGGGGCAAACCAAACTGCCAAGGATGTGATCGCTACACCAAGTGCGTATTGAAACGTTGATACTGGATGGAGAAAGGCTATACGCTAGGTCAGCTATCATACTGCGGAATACGTATGCACAACATTGAACCTCACTGGAGCGACTCTGGAATTGGAGTAGTTGAGTAACTTTTGAGTGGACTTGAAGATCGCTTTTCAGTTGTCAAATATACTCTTGCAAATCCTTATGAAAGTCGCCCGAGAGATGTCTCACAGCTTTGGCGAATCGACACTATCTCAAGGAGGAAAAGTGCGAAACTTACTAAATCTTTCGGATAAAAAAAGCAGTTAGGTCTTAAACGAGGTTGTCCATGCCTCATATCTGAAATTTTAAATCAAACTGAAGGATGCAGAAGAAACGACTTTCAACGCAGGTTTACCCTTGTAAAATTATTATTTAAGTACAACCCACACGATCCTAATAACGTGGGCGTGTAGCTAAAACAAAGACCGTAACCACGCCAAATGAGTAGCAGAAATAACCACATTTCATGAGAAGTCAAACACCCAAGCCAGAAAATCGCCCAGAAGGCGCTATGAGGCTAATGGACCGAAGATAACAGCGAATTTGGAGCGTTCAAATGACTTATTTACAATTAAAACATACTCACAAAAATAATTCTTAGGTAATCAAGTATAGTAGATAGGAGTACTCATGCAAGCAATAATTAGTCCTAAAATGCTATTCTTGTCAAAAAAACGTACGATAGCAAATTCTCTAGTTGAGCGGTTCTAGAGGCATGTGTACCATAACAAAAGGACAATAGTGTAGTGCAGGATACACACATTCTTATCGCACGGTTCACAATTTTGTGGAAGGACAGAAAAATTTTAGTGGTAGAGATAACTCTCGTCCACAAAATAGAATCAAATTCGGTAGCAGAGTTGTTAGTCTATCGTACTCTGACGTCAGAGTTGAAATAAGACCCCTGAAGGACATTCCTTGTGAATATCATCGATTTAGACAAGCTTCCTATTTTATTGCATAGGTGGACGTGGTGAAACGAGAGAGGAGAATTGGAAGAGATGAATTACTGGACTCACGCGTTGGCGCAGGATCCCAGGGCAAAAGAGTCGTTGGCGAGGAGGTGCAGCGGCAGATGGCCATCAAGGTGAAAGGAATGGGCGGTTGCGTTGCTTGCCGCCTCCGAAGCCGTCGATGAGCCTTGCCCTCGACTGGCGTTGTCCGGAAGTCTGCAATCAATCAAGAGTCGCTTCCATTACCGGTCTTGAACCAACAACAATTCGAAGCAATGATTCTTTAAAGCCAAGAATTTTGTAAATTTAAGAACAATTGCCAATAACAACTTAATTGACGTAATAGAATGACCCAAGGTCGTTCCAATTAAGCACCACTTTTAATTAACTAACAAAACTCATCAAAGCAACAATGGAAACGCAAAACAACGTCCCCTAAAAACAATTTCAGCCGTAAAAATCTTTTACGCGACTTAAAATAATTAAGGTTGGAATTAGACATCTTGCATCATCACAACCCATGCAATAGTTCGAAAAAAAGTTAAAGGTGGAAGCAGTAGCTACATGGAATTAAATCAGTCTCAGGTAACCTTTGTGTCACTAAAAAATACAAGTCAGAAAAACATTTTTGGGGGAAGTTGAATAATATTTAAACAATGACAAATAAGACATTTAAAAAATTCCAGACAGTCTCCGGAGAAATGACCTGTGAGGTTTGCAGTTACCTCCACCCAGGACACCAGGTCCCATTTTACGGTTGAGGTATTTGGCAAACCGAATTTACTTTTGCTAGGTGGATCAAAAAACCAAAGTAATGATTGTCTACAAAAGGAGGGATGAACACGCCAGTTGGAACGAGCTCATGTCAAGTTAAAGAGAATTCCTAACAGCGGCCAGTAATAAGTGTCATGCAGCCGACTTTGTTGGGGCCCCAAATTCGAACGCACTTTGCCTCAACCAAAAGGCTAAGTTGGTTGGCTGAGCCACTAAAAGGCGAAAGTGTACAGAGTGGATAAATTTGGCACGAGTACGGAGAGGATGTGAATTTCCTCCCAGGCATTCTCAAAACGAAGGCGGCATCAGTGTTTTCGCCACATCGCCATAGCGATTGCATCCAGGGTTGCGTGCGCGTGTGCACGCAACCAGCTCAACATATGTAACATTTTTTTGTAAAAAAGCTTTATTTAATGGCCCTGTACAAGATCGCCTCATTGTTTTGGGGGGAAATTATGTACCAGAAATAATCATGGAGATGTAGGTTCGACACAAGGCATAAAATTGTTGCATTAGTGGCCACAAAGACGAGGAAATCTGGCTTATTAGGGAGACAAAATGGCCAGTTTCCACCCAAGTTATATCAGTGTAAATTTGGCCACGTATTTCAACCAGATGCAGGAGGCCAACACAGGTTGATAGTTGAAATAAGCAACACCTGTGCGTATGTGTGAATACGCATGTAGTGAGAGTCAGAAGAACAAAACGTAACACTAAACGCCACTGAATGCATTATTTACATTTCTCTTTGTAGTCACCATTAATCAGTGTGATATGACTGGACGATGTATATAAAGGGTAAACCAAATGAACGTTCGAGGTGTCGTGTCTGAACATACAGGTCATTATCTAACTGAGGCTTCAAATCAGCAAAGTAAATCCGGATTCACAAGCGCTTGGGACATAAGTACTCATTATTAAAACGGTGACCTCAGGGGTTAGTGATTACGGTGCGAAAAACGGAGCAGGGAGGCTTGTAATAGGTCGTATAAGATCAATGTTCGTGAAAAGCTTCAGAATACATGAGATTATAATAGGAATAAAGGCACCCAAAGTGATGCTGTGAAGAACTTTTGAAAAGGCACATAAGACTTGTGAAGAGTATGTTTTAAGGTTGTAAACGCATCAAACATGCACGGCACTCATCGAGGTGGATAAGACAAAGTCGAGACAAAGGGACGAAAATTACAGCCAACTTAATCTGAGTAGTAATTATTAATGCTTTTACTGGAGTGTTGTAGGAGGTGGGGATCCAAGAGCAAGTGACAAACAAACAACTCGGGCCACGCTGGAAGTATACACCTTTAACTCTATCAGTAGACGAGACGACCCAGGCACAACCAATGAAGTCGAGGTATAAATATTTTCGTATGGGCTAAAAAATTGTTCATGCTGCCAAAATACCAGTCCTAATAGATAGAATCCACTCGCTCATTTAGGTTTTAAATTCCATCGACAGAGTAGGTCAAAAATCAATTAGGAAAAATTGACCGGAGGCATTCGAAAACGAGTAACTCACTCTAACTCCAACGGTCCCAAGACGTCAACCACCTAAAATAAAAAGTTTGAGGGATGTTATGTAAAGCGGAAAATAAAAAAAGCATGAGAGCCCGTCTTAGTTATCAAGACATCCAATTACCAGAGTCTTCTTCCACACTGGACGCTTAATTGCCCTATATACCGGTTATTTTGCTTGCACTTGCGACTCGCGCACGCCACCTAGAGGAATTCGAGGCAAAAAGTTTGGAGATATGTACGGTCGGGAGACGGCTTGGTGTAAGTGAAAAGGTTTTGGTGATAGCTTTTTGTGGTAGGTATAAATCCTTTACCCGTTGCAAATGTTACAATGGGATGAAATTGGAGTAAAGAACGGCGATGACGCCAAGGAAGTGAAGATTTCGACATTTCTAGACTTTGAGTCTTACACACCCACTATCCATCCAAAATGTCGCTAACTGCGACTCCCGAAAATCAAGGAAAAAAAGCCGGTCTACTGTGCGGAAGAGGCATCACATAATACCTTCCACAAATAATGCGACTATTTTGATTTAGTCTTGGTTACTATCTAGACAAGCGAATGCAAAAAACCACGGTTTTGTTACGAATTGTGTGGGCAAACAGAGCGAATCACGATTGCTCTATGTATGAAGGTTCGTACATTGGACGGAGTCTAAAATATGACAATAACAGTAAGCAATAGAGTAGGCTCTCCTTGGTGCGAGTATCGATAATTCCAACTGGAAGTTGCGACGCAGCAAAGATGTTTACCGAAGGATCACCGTCAATAATAGATCCGTTCAAGGAGACAGCGTTGTCTAGGAACCCGACCTGTAGGGAGTTCACCTTCCCGCCATACCTCCGCCGTCTCTTTGCAGGGGTCAAGCGACCCCCTGTGCCTGCACCTCCGTCCCCTTCCTCACCAAGAGAAGGAAGAGGAAAGGGAGAGGCGTCAGCGTCGGGCAGAAGCATGAGGCCAGCATTGTCAGAGAGGGGCGAGGGGCTACGCGCGAGGCTGCTGTCGCCGCAGCTGCTCAGAGTATGCCTGCGCAGGTGACGTGTAGAGCTCCGCAGCAGAACCGAACGACGAAGGTCAGCCGCTGGGGTGGACACAGCGACAGCGGTGGGGGAGGGATATTCGGTGGGTGCGCAGGGCACCGCAATTGTCGGAGTTGCGTCAGCCTGAGGGCACGGCGACTCGACGCTGGTGACTCGGTATTGAGCTATCGCCTAAATATTAAATAAGGATAACGTACTAGCATAAGGAATGACGTTTCGTAGTCAGAAAATCGAGTTATCGAAGGGTTCACAAATAATGCATTCGACCCCACCGCTCTTATGAAGCAGCAATTGTGTTGACCATTCCTGCACCATATTCATCAAAAGAGTTGTTGTGTATGCATGCAACCCCAGAAAAGGGTTCCTGTTTTGTTTTGTAGAAAATCCAGTCGTTGACCAGGCTCTGGACACTGTAGAGTCGTGTTCTTGCTAAGTCCCTCACGATTGGTTCATATCAAGTGCCCTGACATTTGTTCCAAGGCCAAGGTCAATATGTTACTATATCTGCGCCTCACTGACATCTACAGACAGGTGGTCTCGCATTCAGTCTGTTCTTTAGGCGCCGGGCCCGTACGCATCGACAGTATCGCCTTCACTTGCTCATTACGTCGATAATAAGGTCACCTAACCCGAAGCCATTATCCATCATTTATTGCGTACACGAAAACAAAACCCCAGGTACGAAAACTGGCAATACATTCGATAGCAAGAATGCACCAGAAACTGTGGAAGGCAGATCTGCATGTGGGATGGTGACTAGGTTGCATGAGACTGCACTGTAATCATATTTCCCGAGCTCCTATTGAACACTCCACAAGAATGACAGCATAAGAAACAAGCTTCTGGTTGCGATGGTCTTCAAGACAGTGAACATACACATTTGGAACCTCCATAAATTAATAAATTCTCTCAGTAATGAAAAATATTATTTACCATCCAAAATGACATTAACGTGCCTGCAGTGAAGTGAGCATAAAAGAGCATTTAGTTACACAAAGTGTATACGAAGGAAGGATGAACTATTCATCTCGAATATTTCCGTCCCATAGGATTACCAGAAGGCGACGATGTAAAAGTTTCCGCGCCAATTGTGAGCATAAGTTATGTGACCGCCTGGTAGACTGGTTTCCAACCCTGGCCAAGGCGTTGAAATCCAGGAGCATGTGGAGTTGGGCGCTGCACAAGCTAGCGCCAAATCACCAGCTCAAGCAAAAAAGCCACTTTTTTCGCCTTTTGGATTGATGATAGTAGAAAAAAGAGTGCAGAGTCAGATGCCTCATCCCTACCCGGTCATCCATTTTTCGCCTTAACAACCATATTACGCTGAATGGGAAGTGGAGAGAGGGTGGGATGAATGAAGAGTGGTGTTGAAAAAAATGAATCAAATTATGACAGGCAAAAGTAGCACAAGCCACACTCACATCCATCATGATGTTGTACTGCAGATGCTGCAACTCATTTTCGGATACAGCACCTCTTCCCAAATTGTAGCGGATGTTTTCGATCGCGATGGAGAGAAAGTCCTAAACAAAACACCAGGCACGGTAAACACATGGGTGGATAAACAATGTGCGACAACCAATGCAGACATGGAACAATTTTCCACGGATCAATGGAGCCCCACCCACGAAGCCCTCAATTTGAAGCACACGTGAGGTACTAAATTGCGACAAAATATGGTATATCTTGCGCCAAGATGCCAAAATATATCCACAGGTATTAGGAGTGAAGGCTTGAACGTGAAAATTACCCAAAGATGGAGAGTTTAACAGCAGTGGAGTAAAAACTTTAGGCGTAAGGCAGTTAAATATCCCTGATACTTCAACTATCATAAAGTCTAGGAGACCATTTGAAAGAGCTAATTTTCAGCTAGCAAGTTACAGCTGAGGTCAGCCTCCTCTTAACTTTGCTGAATGTGATTAGTGAAGAGAAACTTAACTTGCTGTTTGTTCTTTTACGGTCACAAAACACAATCCCTAACCTGTGGTCTAGGCCGCGTCACGAAAACCTTCAGCTTGAATGCACTGCCGATAAGAAAATGACTTTGGCAGGCATGGTGTTTATATCAACATAAGGCTGTCAATCATCGCATTAATCATATTTCAACGGGTCACAATATTATGTTAAAAAATTCACCCACGCAAATAAGCAAAAGCCTGATTGGTAGAAAAGCTTCAATGCATAGTTCGGGACTTCTGGCTTGAGTTACACCAATGCATTCGGTAAAAAGAAACTGGACTTCTAGAAAAGGTACTTAAATCTGTAGAAGTAGGGTAAATGCTTTTGAAAAGGAACAAAATTTGCATTAATCTGTACAGCAGAGTATCGCAAAATATCTAGCAGAAGGATGCAAGTTCGGGGAGAGAGATCCGACGATCTGTGTCAAGTCGCAGCCACGACAGCTATGAAAAGTGAAGTGCCCTACAGGGCGCACTTTAAGAATTCCTGCTTGTGGTATCGTGATCGCAAAATATTAGAAACAACTTGGCGAATTGCAGCAAAATACATTCACGGAAAGTCCTAGTGATCTCGGGTTTGGCATTGTGACACTTTTGTGTACCTTTTCTTAATTGTTAAAGCTTGCCTAGAAGTCAATCAGGAGAGAAGTTGACGCTGAAATAGGTCGACTTGAGGGGGTGGCTCTGACACAAAAGCCAAATAACCTATGCTTGCAGAAACACATCTCAAAGAGATATTAAAAAACACAAAAAGGAACCACTAGGTGCAAAAGTGCCGAATAGGTAATGTTAAATTGCAATTAAAAGCGATTGCACATTGAATTTTTGCATAAAATCCATCAAATGTCATTGTTGTTGAGAGCTTGGTTGCTTAAAAGGCTCTGAAAAGCTCAATAGCAGAAAGCAATCTATATTATTCGAGTTAAGTATTTCAAAATGGCTGCTTATTTGTAGAAACACAGGTAGTAGCACACAAATTCCTGCTAGAAGCTAAGAAAAAGATAAAAAATACCTCCCTCTCCGTTACATACATGCAGCTTGAATGAATTTATCACTCAGTGAAAGAAAGTACTCCACTAATCCGTGAGACTGAATTAAAGCAATTGATAAACGCGTTTCGAAAAACACAAAAAAATAGGCAATGTCTCTCACAGTTAAAGACCGAAGATAATTTGAATAGAGCAAGGTTAAGTTTGACAAACGAAGTTGGTACCATAGTTAAAGCCTTAGGAATAGGTTTTTACTCCACAAGTGCGCGAATAAGGATAAAGTTTGGAAATAACGGGTCGTAGTGGAGGAAACTATTCGATAAATCGAATTCTTGGGCAGAAACGATGCAAAGGCCACTGTTACTACTTTGATCATGTCGGATCAAACAAAGCGTATGCGCCCACGCAAATGCAATCGACTGTGAGTTACTGTGGTGCAGTTAAATACACTCAACAAGGCCACTTTACGATGCCACATTACGATGCTGCATTATATCGACCGAAAAAAAGAGGGTTGAAGGTAGATCTAAACTGGCGGAGAGGAAAAAAGTATTGGTTAGATTGTACGCAAAATTCAGACGAGATCTTGACGACTGCATTGCCAATTTTTTGCACGTGCTAGACTCGAGTGAGCACAGAATATGGACCGACAAACAATTCAAGCCGAGCTACAAATACAGGCGACAACAGCAGTGCAGGTATTAATGTTAAACCAGGCACACGCGTGCACTGTTGCGTGGGTGTGCAGGCATGATCTGAAATTGAAGACCGCGGCTGGGTTAGACACAAGACATCAAGCACAAGCTTTTGAAAGGTGCATAGTCATACACAGACAGATATAAACGCGTTTCCGTACATTGAGAGTTATAAAAAGAGGGATCAATGCAGCTTATATGTGCACACGTTCCTTTTAACGGGGCACGATTAGGCAGAATGTATGGCGGGCAAAAAGGATTGAGTAAGCGGTGCATGTGGATACCGGAAAAAGTAGCCAAAGTAAAAGGGAGGAAAATGAATTAAGCGAATTGAGTGCACAAACATGAAAGACGAAATTAACTTTACGTGGAACTCGCAACACTTACTCAACAATAAATTAATCTGATACAACCAGTTGAATCAGATGAGAAAGTGTCCAGGTACAGCATACAATATTTTCAACGCTAACAGACCTGAACAGGGTGAGTGATTTAAATTCCACAAAAATGAACCAGCTTGTTTTAAATACTGGTGGTTTTTAAGACCTGCTACAAGCATAGGAAGCCAACTCGACTGGAATGTTCAGAAATGACTAGCAGATCAAAAAGAGCGCATCACACGTAGCATGGAAGTAAGACTGATCAAAACCAAGAGCTATGAAGCGGACCCTTCTGTGATGGCGAAATGTCTAAGTTCAAAGTGTCACAAATTTCAACCCGGACACAGAGATTGTTGAGTGATGCTGACTATGAGCTGGACTAGAAGGGGAATGACTGTGAGCAAACTCCAGCTAAACAGAAATGCCATGGATATAAATAGGTAGCAAAACCAAGAGAGGGAAAATAAGAACACCGTACAACCGATACATCTCAAGTGCCACACTGCTGTCTTCATTTCACGACTCACAAGGGTGAGCTTAGAAGACAATGATATGCCAGCATACAGCTTAGTAGCAAGTTCCAATAATAAATGTGAAATCACCTCTCACTTTATTGCCAGTGCAGTCCCACCTGGAGTCCATGAAAAACGTGACAATAGCACGAAATGAAAAGATGCGCATGGTGCTTTACGATTTTGCATCACAAGATTGATTAAGATGTGTTAAGGATAATAAACATTGGGAAATTACAGAAAGACTAGAAAGCTAAACCAAATAGAAGAATCAATTACCTTAGTATATTTTTTTATGATTGCGTCGATCTCACGATTTATGAATGGTTGGATAAGTCTTCGTAATAGCGTCAGAGCGTACACGGGATCAGTACTGATACCAGAGCGTCTAGATAAGCAAATATTGTAACACATAGAGACACACAGACCATGTAAACAGTCTCACAAGGAAAGTGTTTCTTTAAGCGGCAAAGAAGTGAAGCAACCTGGCACAAATTAAGCAATTGAATAGAGTATTCTTCTTATATAAACGGTAGGAAGAAACTTGTATACATACTTGACCCTCTTTTCAAAAGCTAAGCCTCTCCTGGATAGATACTTTGGAAAGTTAAGCATATTCCGATAGCGCAAATTCAGGTTGGAAGGAGACTAGAGGGTAAGAATTGGGCGATTATTTGCAAACAGTTTCTGAAATAAACTAGCCAACATCGAACAAAAGGATAAGAAATATCCTTACGAGATCTTGAATATGCGAATGAGGGAACTCCGGATGCAATTGGGGAGGAAAACCATGCTTGGATCCGTCACAGTTGGAGACAAAGTCGGTTGCATTTCCTGGTTCGTTGGGATTCAAAAGAGACGCAAATGGAGATGCACTGGGAGCGGCAGAAGATAGCAAATCCTCAGATTTTGAAATATCAAGGTATTGGAGGTCATGTTTCGCATTCAGTGGGGGCGGAGGAATGCAATCACTTGATGCTGATATTGGATTAAGTTGTTTACCTTTGTTAAAATCCACAGGCATGCTCAGAAAGATCCTCAAATCATTGACTCTCTAAGGTAGGATAAGAGCTAGCAAATAAAATAAGGAAAAGGTGGGATAAGCGCTCTGAAAGCAACTATAGTAAGATGACCTAAGAAAGTAGCATGGACGTATGTTACATCGCTAAAACAGAGTAGTACTATATAAAAGAGCTGAAATAAGTCGTTCGCCCTAATGCACAATGCTTTACTCATAACAAGTGCAAATGATCACAACCTTCAATAGTTATTATGCTCCAAATTAAAATAAGCATGTAAGGATCAACAAGACAAATACAGCTACAGCGATAGAATGGCTAATAACGACCGAAACAATACTACTATATGCAAAACCTTGCCTCGAAACGGAAGGGAATAACGCCAAAACCGCCCCTATGAGATGCAAGACCCAGAAAAAGCCTTTTGAGTAAGCTGCGGTTATCCTATAAACTTAAACAATTACACCTTGACGCCTAAATTATATTTATAATCAACAAACAGGCTAACACTAATATCCATAGAATATTATTATATGCATTACGATATCCGGTTTTGGCGCAAATTCCTGCTGCACTTTGGACTTAGAGACTATTTAAGAAGCTTGCGCCGATCGTTTTGTTCTCATTCATCGCTCCGATTAAGTTCCGAAGGTTATAATAAGAGTTTAGCATGACATTTTGCCGTACTCTTGCTTCTTTTAGCTAACTGCGGTTTCGACTCAGATTAATGTGTTGGTTTGCCTTAGCGCATTCAGCAAGAGGCCTTAAGTCATTTCCTCTCAAAATATGCGCATTATCAGCATCTTAAACAACGCTTACGTTTTTTATGATTAGATTAGTACGCAGTAAAAAGAAAGCCTCCAAAGACTGTGCTGTTAGTACTTCCACCGTGCGGCACGGCCCCTGTGTGGTACTTGAAGCCTCCTAGAGTTCCTTTTAGCGTCGCGGGACTCTTTGAAGTCTAAAGAAGACAAAATACCCGGGGAGAATATATATTCAGTAAGAAGGTGTCTGGGCTATTGGCATGGCTCAAAAGGCCAGCCCACCCAGCGAGGTGCAAGGGGCTCATTCAAAGTACAAAAGTGGCGCCTCACCAATGCCGAGGGATGAACCACTATCATATTACATCCTGCACATTGTTAATATATTATTCAGCATTACCTTGGTTTACAACGACTTCATTGAAGTCTTGGGACACCACAGTGCCCCACATTTGCACGTACCACAGCTTATTTCCATTCTCCTATACATGCATATGAGTGGTAGTATAGCTTAGGGGTTCCGAAATGAGTACGTAGTTACATGCATCGACAAAGAAGTACCAAATGAAAACACTTGTGTTCTTTGTCATGTCATTATAAATTTTCGAATTTCCATGCTCATAGTTTTCTCTATTTTCTGGGCTGGAAATCCTTGTTGTGGCTGTTCGCGATTAGTCGCTATTCCAATGTGCAGAGCCGTCAATGATAAAAATACTATATTTGGTCGATTTGACATTTGTTTTCGTGGTTGTTAGACGAATGCAACATTTGTGATTTGGTTCTTGTTTCCTAAGAATAGTTCATCACATCTTGAATTAAGAAGAGTCTACGAGAGTGGGACCGGTTTCAACTCCTGAGGGCATTTGCAAATACGCATTTGTGATAAGAAGTCCAAACAGTTATGCAAGACAAAATATAAATATTTCAAGAGCACCTGACCGCACTTCAGTAAGACCTGTAGCACCCCGAGACTTCCCTGGAGATGAAAGAAGGCACAATTTTCGGGCAGAATATATGCATATATATTCGACATACTAACCTGGCCCGAAAGCCAGCCTACCCGGCGTAGTACAATGGCCAAAACAGAAAGTTAAACAACCATCGTGAGACATTGCAATATACATTAAGTAGTGGCAACATGTAAGGAATATTTTATAAATTATCAAGTTTTACCTTTCTGTGTTTCTGCATTCATGAAGTTTTCGTATTCCAGGTAATGCAATCACAAACATCCCGAAATGGGGTGCAAACTTTTCTTAGTCGTTTACTACGCGTGTCTATTGTCAAATCTTTACTTACAGCACATTTTCCTTTCTCAGTATCAATGAACATGTTAACGGAGGGTTGGAAGAATTACTCAAGCTTTCCCCCTCACACGTCCATCTACGAAGGCAAGCAAACCCCTTTGGATCCACCCAAGTGATCGATGTCGAACGCATGGTTGAAGTCAGGCTTAAAAAGACCCCCTTCATCAAATCCACATTCTAAACTATATCGAAAATGTGGCGCAACTAGTCTTTATCAGTTACGACACGTATAAATGCACACTTTCATCTGTAGAGTCGATACTCGACTAAAAGCAGAGCAAATGGCCTCAGGTTCTGTAAATATAGCTTGTTCATGCCCGCTATTTGAATTTGTCATAAATCTACTTCTGGTAAGGTAAAAGCATTATTGAAACCTTTTTACACGGCCTAAAAAACTTCAGATTTACAATGCTTAAGAAATATAAGCGAGGTTCGTCCCCATTGCAAAGTGTTAAAACCCATCAACACAAACTCTGAAACAGGTCTTTGTTGGTGATAACTAGTCAAAAATACCTTAATGTACTTAGCCCTAGGAATTAGTTAGGTGAGCAAGAGAGGTGAACCACAGGTGGTGTTTTCAAAACGTCTTCCCTTCTAATATGAAACAAATAACCGAAAAGGAAAAGCCAAATAACGGGCGTGGTGTTGTTCCACGTTTGCACCTGGGTGAGAAACTCCCGCCGAAAAGGGGAAGGATGGGGGGGGGGATTCTAGCGCGGCGAATACTGTGCTCCTATTGGCTTTTTGGACCACCAATCACCAGCCTACTTCCTACTCTCGCCTGTTCGATGGAGGCGGACATATTTCCAGCGCCTAAGTCTGCGACAGCAGGTGATACGCTTTACTCCGCATTTCGTCTCAACAGCATGGAGGACATCCATAAAGAACCCCTTAAAGTTATATATTTACCCAGTAACTACCGCACATCAGGGCTATTTAAATATGTTACCTTCAGTTGAAGGAACTCAAAACGTGTGGATGTACACCACTATCTTGGCTTTATCAATTTTTTTATACTTCCTGCTGAAAGGAATCAGGTCGATGTGGTAAGTCATTAGTCTACTGTGTCGTTATAAGCCTTAGTACTTTAACAATTCAGGTATCGTATGAAAAAATTTAAGGGACCAATGACCTATTTCCCTACAGTCATCCATTAAACTACAACATTATAGAGTTTCTATCTGTAAATAGCGCCATTTTTGTTTAATTTTAAAAGGATTCTGACTGTTGATTTCAAGCATTGTTTGTTCCTCCTAAGTAGTGCCATCACACCACGGCGCGTGGATCCTGACTCCTTGCCAAATAAATCAACCTCGTTACCTTGGCTAACAAGAAGCATTTAAGATGATTATTAAATAATCATTTATTTAAATAAAAAACCTTTATAAATAACTTATGTAAGTCATTAGGTTAGATAGTTCTATCAACTTAAAATAGATGTATTTGGGAGTGAAAGGAGCAATTCATTGAATCAGTATTTCTCTGGGGAATAATGTTACCATTAGTTATGAATCATGCAATTCTTGAAGCCAACATCTTTTCATCTTACCTTTCATTCTGGCTGAAAAGTGTGCTAGACAAAGGCATAGTACCCGAGCAGAGTATGTATTGTCGATGCACAGAATGGCTGAGTGGCTTCCAGCATAACCCAGAGGCTAAACGACCCGATGAAGGCTTAATGACGTAGCCCTAATTGGCTTGTCACCCAAACCGAGAGTTAAACGAACAATTCAAGTATTGCGCATCGATTGAAGTAAAACGCTAGCGAGCTTTAGTAGCAATTACTTTAAATGACCATTCCAAGGCTTTATATGTTGGATAAAAATATATTTTAATAGTGAACGCTTACATGTCCAGACAGTAGCGGTGGGTATCAGCGACTTATTAAGGTCTCAATTATGAAGGGATTCAATGTAATGGGAAATATTTTGGCTCACTATGCATGAGCAGAATTAATAATTCGTTCAGGAACGACGTCCCAAAGTTTGGAGCACGTTCAATACTACGGCAGATGTACTCGGTGAATAATGGTACCGGTGACGGGTGGACTTGCATGGATGGTGCAAGAGGGCTCGCCCTCTCTGCCCCCCTGGCCTCTACCTCCACTTCCGATTCAACATCGACTCAAGTTCGCAGGAATGCTCGCTTCTACCCCTCCGAGGCGACATCAGCCAATGGCTGCGGGGAGTGTGCCTGACACGCTCTCCCTGTACTCTACTCGATCATTTCGGCATCTATTTTCATGTCTTGCTTACTTATTTACTATAAACTCTTCTAGAATATGGAATACGTTCGGGAAATTAAGGCAAATTCTGTGTGTTGCTGGGGTAGAAGAAACTATTACCGTGAGACCTATTACATCTGAGCATTTTATCTCCTTACCTGTGTCGTCTTGAAACAGAGGATTGGTGCAACGAACACAACTGCAAGCATCTAAGTTCTGCAATTTGTTGAAAGTATCTCATGTATCAGTCTTGGTTTGAGCAACAAAATGCCCATTTGGGACTAGGCAACCAGTTATCTTTTTTAGTCTGGAAAGGACCTAGCCTTTTTGGGGCGCCGTTAAGGCTTGTTATTATGTTTATCCACTATAAAATGTTGTATCCAAGCCTATTTGAGAGGAATTAATTCACTGTAAATGATTTGTCGAATGAATCTTAACTTTCTTGTCCGTCTCACTATCTACGAATCGAAACACCTCTCCGGCTGCCACATGTTGCTGTTCCACAGTAATTGAGAGAGAGCTTAAAATTTGTTTGCATGAATGGTAAACAATTTCATATTTTGAAGAAAATAAATTGAAATTCGTGTGTTGGAAGCACTTCGCTCTCGAGTGGCTTCTTTTTCTCTCTTTCAAACAGTGCTGAACGGTCAAGTGGTAGGGCATATTTTGAGTTAGATTGTGCAGTACACCATGTTAAAACTTGGTTTTGGTGCTTAAACGTTTTGGTGCAATTACTGCAACACTTATTATTTCTTTGCTCTGCAACTAACTGACTTCCATGACATCTTCATTGTTGACTACTTGGGGCAGTTGTGGAGGGATTCATTCTTATCCCTACGTACTCAAAATTGCATAATTACAGGTAGGCCATCTAAAACCTGAAATACTAACGGACGCAACTAATTGGTGTCCCACAGAGCATTCTGACAACATTTCGTTACCATTGTTGGATTTAAGCATCCTTACGAAAGGTCATTTTTTCAATAACTTGGCCACGTCGTTCAGCCATCCTTCCCGCCCATGTATTCTATTGAGGTCCGTTCTTACTTTAAAAGCTATGGTTCACCCGAGAACATTAGTACACCGTAAAAGTATAAACAAAGCTTGGGTCCATGGTACTCCTGCTGGAACAGCAGAGGTTGTGAATTTATTTAACCTAGAGTGTGAACTGTGTATGAGTCTTCCGGAAACCGAATTTCTGGATTGCGCTTTTTGACATCTACTGGGGAGCAGTCAAGGTAAAGTGGTGATAGCGTTGCGTAGGTCGGCATATTCAGAGGGGATAAACCGCTCGACCCATGGATGTAACTAGGAAACAGCGTAACTCTCAACGACTTTACTTGTTTTCTTGCAACAGTTGTTATTAAGTAGGCTTATTAAATTACTAGCCGTGTTATAACCTTACGAGGAATAATTAGGTGGAATCATGAATGCTTGATAAATAATTCCCAAACATGAAAACTAGCGGAAAAACACTTGATTAACGATAGGTTGTGTTGCTTCAGTAGTTGTTCGCTGTCTCAGGTACCGGCTACTTGGCCATTGTCCCAACTAAGACACCAAACTCCCCATGTGTTATGGAATAGAGCTGGAAAAAAAATGAGATATCATCTGCAGGTTAATGGCATGAAGAAGTGAAGGGTACCTTCTGCTTTGGTAGAATTATTTCCATTAGGGTACCGATGAAGTTAATGGCTACAGATGTGCATAATGCTAAAACTTTCACTTGATGTGGCCAAACAAATTTGTGAATAAACTGACGCCTGTGCAACCAATGCGCGCATGCTGTGCCAAACACACCAATGGAGAGGTGCCCAGGTCGGCTAGCCGGGGTGGGGTCGCTCAAAATGAACTTCATAACACTTCACTTGGAAAGCTAACCAGCACACTGCGACCTACTGTCTCGGAGTTGTGAACCTCGCTAAAAGTGTACAAGGTAGGTTACTCTAATGCAGTTTTTAGCTGATGCCCATTTGGAATGATAAATGAACAGTGAAGTAGATAATGCAGTACCCATTCTTTCGGGTAAAATAAAAGCAAATTTGACGCTTATAATTATTCTGCCGAATCAGAATATTATTCCAGAATAAATCCGAATACATTATTTAGGTTGTCTTCTCGCATCTATTGTAAGCATATTTTTGCCCTATGAATTCGGCTATTCATTAACTTAATCCCTTTTGAAGGATCGTATGTCCTGTCCTGTGAGGTTTAAATATCACCATTATATTTAAATAGATTGCTGTTTGTGGTTAGGTTGCATTTCCCCATGGCACTTAAGATAGTCTCAGATTAAAAGTTTCGCAATATGGAATGGCATGACCACTGGGGACAAGTCAAATTATTGTTAGTGGTGTAAACATTAGCCAGAACCGAAATTCGTACTACCTTCAGAAATGACAACACTTCAGCAGCTTAGCCCTGCATAATTTGGCAACTTGGCTCGTGCTGAAGACAAAAAAATTATTCCTTGTTGATTATACGTCTATTTATTTTGCTCCTCGCTAGTTGATTTGTTCAAATGGATTGTGAATAAAGTTTGTTTCGTTAGACTTTTTGCGCACCTAGAGCAAAGAGTCTTTAGCGTCGGCTTGAACTGCATTTCAATGTAACGTGCATGATTGTACACCATGCTGCAGAATCCTAAATAGGGATGAACTTAGAATCTCTAAAGTTTCAAGTGCGATTGCGATTATCTAAATTCATAAATGAAGGACATCCCCTATTTTGAGCCCATATTGAATGTAACAATGATTGCAGAAATATTAAAGCCGCGACGAGCCTATTGAATTTTTCACTAACTTATTTAAAGCTTTTGGATGAAACGCGACGCTACTGAAAGAGGATGTCGAGTACTTCGAATTAATAAAAGTTTACAAGTAATTATCGTCACATGGCTGCTTTAACTATACATGAAGTAAGATGAATTTTATCCAAATACTCTAAAAAACACTATACTTGTTGGTGGTCAGAATTTTATTGTGCGGCCATAAACACACTTTCTTGAATGAAACCTTAAGAGTGTCATCAAAGAATTGCATTTTACCGCCAATTCAACCTTGTGTCCGCCACATGTTTTGTCCGTGACTATTATTATTTCATCGGTAGCCAAAAGCCCCTTTGCTTATTCAATATGAATAGCATCGGTAAATACCAATGTTCCAGGCAATGCTGATGCTGCATCCGGCTGAGTTATGTACAAGGGTAAACACATGGGATTCTCTGCCTCTGTGGTGCATGCCCACTTATGGCATCGGACATATATCGTCTAATTACCGTCATTTTTTTCCCACAAATAGTCCCTACATTGGGACAAATTTCATAAGTTCCCTAAATTACAAAAAATTGGTGTCTTACTTTCAACTTTTTGCGATTTCTCGATTTCAAAAGGTTAACTAAATGAAATGTCGATACGATTGGGGTACTGCTTTCATTCTTGCTAAATATAAAAGCCTTTGGGCGTCAAAATCAGTCAAGCGAACTTTGCCTTCTATTATTAATCGTTTGTTACGAATTATAATTTGTACTGACTTTGGACGTGGCATGTGATATTTTTCATGGTCCGAATAGCCCTTGTAGGGAAATATGCATTCAATATCTGTTCAGCTAATACATGGTATTTCCAACCGAGACTAAGTCTTTTTGAAGAAAACATTTAATAGACCCCAAAAGACCACACATTATGGCTGGGAAATCAAATGGAACTACCCGCCCAAAATCCTTAAGGAGGGCCTGGCAACGGCACTCAGACCCACTAATAGTGCGTGGAGGTACATGCAAAGCAAATCCTGCGGTAAAAATTGTATGAATTAAACTAAACCAGATCTTATCCCTTAGGTCAGCAATTTAATGCAACACAACCTTTGTTCTGGATTTTTTTGCCAGATTCACCTTCTTTATTGCTGGATGGTAAACTTTGGTATAGCGCTTGTCTTCAGGTTTTCTGAGAACTATAGCCTTGCTCTTGAGTGACAACAAAGTGATGGATGGAGGAGGGCGTACTTTTATTGCTTCTACCTGGAAAGTAGCATGTGCGCCTCACAAGTGAAATTATTGCACTAATCTTTCCAGAATTCTTCCCCCTCGAATATGACTGAAGAGATATTGCATGAGCTTCCAAAACCATTTGTTTTCATAAATAAGACCTAGATAATGGGATTTTTACCGTATTTTATATTGCACTGAGCGAGATAAAATCGGAGAAGACACTACTTTTACAAACAGGGATGGTTATCTGGACTAGCAGCTAATTCCATACGCAGATATCAAATAGATGCTGTGTGGGAACAGGCAGTGTAAAAATGAAAGCAAATCATTGGATTGGTGCTGTTAACCCAATCCCAGCAGTCGTTGCAGGCAGTACATTTTTAATGCGTCTGAATTCTAGCATTGTATACGATAACTCGAATTAGCTCCATTAAAGGAGGACATAATTTACTTCGTTATATTTTCACAAATCTAAAACAATCATTCCTTACTTCCAGACATAGAAATTTTCAGTTTACCGTCTTGTCAAATCCAGTAAGGTCAGGACAACGACTCTTGCTTACCACTTAACAGGAGGGTAAATAGGACGTAAATTCTCACGGAACCGTTGCCGAAAAAAAACCCTAAGTTCTGGTCACCGGATTTACTTCCAATTGTATACGCATTTCATTAGAGAAGTACTTTTAAAATGACACAATAAAGTGATCATAGTAATTCATCCACGGAAAATAATGCGGCAACTTCGTAACTATGACATGGTATTTTCCTACCCGTGCCATCAGTGGGGCTAGCTTAGAAGAGGAACACTCAGGGACTGATTTTCTAATAGATGCATACAGCTTGAAAGATAGCAGTAAAGCTTTAAAGCATTTCCTAATGCGAACATAAGCGTATCAATTTGTAGGAACTTTAAATCGGAAGATTTGAAACGCCTTTTGAACCCATAATATTTTATGCATTTTAAAATCTTATATCATAACTGCCGTCTCCTTCTGCTCCACTTAGAGTTTTCAATTAATAATTTGGTGTGCATCAGACAGTGTACAAAAGGAATACTTTTCAGGTAATGCTGCCTGAGCATAGCCTCCTCATCCATCTCCTCTGCGTCGGCCTCCTCGATGCTGCGCTCTTCATTCCACCGTCGGCATGTCGAGCGGTGGAGCTTTCCTTCGCTGTCTGCTGTAGCGTCGGCATCAACAGCACACGTGACATGGAGCTAGATACCCTCATCAAGGCGAGCAACTCGGACGAGTGCGTCGCTATAAAACAGGTGGATCAAATCTTCAAAGAGGTAATCCTACGACCGCCAACACCTTACCTCGTCAATAAATCGGTTTCAGTCAAAAATGCGAATTAAGTTTGGCTGCACAATAAAAATTTAGTATAAATAGGGAATTGCGTTCCCGCAATTCTTAAAGGCATTTAAGTAAGACTGCGAATTGTTGTCATTACTTTCCGCTTTTAAACGCATTGAATAAGCGTTTGCCTTCGCCTCATTCTGTTAATGGCCAAAATGTACATTCATCAACGTACCTGGTAGTATATAAATGGCCATGCAGCATGAAAAAATTTTTCTCCTAAACAAATAGCCGTTCTAAAACGATCTAATAGCGGATACATTTCCCCTCCTGAAGATTGACGACATCAATGCTGATTTACCAGACGATCGGATGGCCAAATGCCTGCAGGTCAAACGAGGCTGCTTCTACGCAGCAAAGGCTAATGTCTTCTGCGAGAATGCAGCCCGAAGTATATATTCTCCTGACGACAAGCTAACGCCCATTAGTCACTTTTCTCCTGAACTTCTCAAATCCCCGAGAGTAAGACTTTTGTTCCTCAAATAAACAACTTAGAGGCTTTGATATGCCGCCTTCATAAAGGCAAAAAGGTTAAAGCTGCAGTGGTGTTTTATAGGATTGCTGCAAAAGACACAATCGACTTCCAGCATTGGATGTAGTTTCGGACGACAGCATGGATTTTGACATCAACGGCGTTCCGCTCTGTTGCACGGTCAAAGGCTATGAAGGTGTGTTAAAAAGCCGAGCATATCAGGCACATGCACAGGTATATTGCCTCACTCCCAAGACTCAAATGAGGACATGAAGTACAAACGCCCACCACAGCGCAGTGGGGGTCTCATTCGGGGCATCGCACTTCACGAAGGGTCTTTTTATGCCTGCCTCCATTTTCATACACCTTTGCATAAGACTTGGTATGAATTAGGAACCCACAAATCGTGCATACCCCCACATATTTTCATGTGTGGTCAGTCGATATGTTCAATTAAACTAAACATTGCAAGTTTTTATCTTTGTGAGTCTGCTATTAGTTATCAAGGTCCATAACCTTATTTAAGCTAAATCCCTAAAAATGCCTTTTTATGTAGGAGGTTCTTCAAAGTTAAACGCAAAATCTGCTGTTTCCAAATTACCATCAGCCGTAGTTTGAATTTGAATTAAGCGCACATCTAAAAAGTCCGCATACCACTTTTCAAGTTATTCGAAGCTTTCTTATGTAAATAATTACTTAGTGACTCGCTACGCTTAAAAATCATTTTCCTCTTGTCACTCCGAATATGTAGGTTGGTGAAGCGCAAGACTAGACGATGGTTTCATTGGTTCCTGTTTACTGGGATGCAAATGTGTTTTAAATTCACCAAATCTCCAAGGTTTTATTAATTTTACTTCAACCTGATATGTTAGAATTCACTTTATGGATCCCATGGATCGTAAATTTGTAATAAGACCCTTCTTCGAATGTTTGAGGCGGTTCCTTTATGCTCAACTAGTTCCCCAGGACCTGGATCCCTTTGCTAATGCGATTACAACAAGGAGTAGTGCAGAGTCTTACGAGCGACCAACGAACAGTCATAGAGCCAAGTCTACTTCGGTGACTGTTATAGTCTCTGTACCATCAACTACAATGACGGTGACGCAATCGTCAATGTCAACCAGCAGCCACAACACAAAGTCGTATACGGAGCACGCGAGCTTCGAGCCAATCACCACAACAGTCAATTCGACGGGGCACTCGTACTCGTATACGTACTCCACGTCTCCTCCTTTGACTGTCCCATCGCATTCACGTCCTTCTTATTCACCTCCACCTCAAACGCAACGCAGCACGGAGGCGGAACTTGTCTGCGAGCCTGGCTTCACGTGGAACTCAGAAAAGCAGCTTTGCCTCCACACATTAGCTCGATGTCCCAAGGGCATGTATCTTTCAGTGAATCAAAGCAAATGCCTACCAAAAATTGGTGACAGGTTCAAATGCCCTCCTGGTTACGAGTTTCGCAACGATATGAATGGCTGCGAGGGTAAGTACACAAATTATTTTTTTTCTATACGTAGGCCAGTTAGAATGTATTTCGCGACCTAAATTTGTTCCATTTAAAAGAATGATTATTTAGTACTGCTACTTCCGCAATCAATAAACTTGAAGCCAGACCAAATCGGAGAAAAAAACCAGACTTAATTTTAATGTAATGACTCCAAAAAGCACCTGAATGAGACTTAAAAATACTTTGGACCATCGCTAAGCTAAATATAGTTAACAAATGAAATGAATGAAGTCAGAAAAATGGCACAGAAATCTGGACTAAGCAAGCTAAATATTTCATAATTGTGTGGGTTCCAACAGTATGGAAAGTGAGGAGGATTTCACGGTTAGGTTGTCCTTGTTTACCGAGTTCAGGTGCCAAATGATTGTCAGTTAGTCTCGCACCTCTCCAAAATAGTGAAATGTCACCTGTCAGATTGCCCGTAAGGCTGTATTCTGCAGTAAACATTCCGTGTCTTGGCATGTCTCTCTTCTACATTTCTAGGCTCAAGTGAGTAAACTAGCCTTTTGAAAAGCACGAAATAAACATTAATTGGGCGGAATTTTACTCAGTCGCAGGCAGATTCTCTTCGTGGCGCGTGACAAATTAAGAGGTCAACAAGGTTTATTGAGGCATACCAACTTGTTTGTTTCCGTATAAAATGATAACTGACAACCGGCTTCAGTTTAGAGAGGACTTGAAACCGACAAATGCTTAAAGCGAACCATGTTGCTCGGCAGAATGAAGATTTGCCAGCTTTAATTGCAAAGCTGCCAATTCAATATATGTTCAACTGCTGGACTTAAATTAATGGCCAACACTCGAATGAATAGCACGATGCGTCATTGGAGGCCGAAAAATCAAATCGCTTTGCGTTTGAGCTCCATCGTGAGACCGAGGTGTTTACTACCATACCCATTTACGTGAACGCACTGTTCGGATGTAGCTGGACACTTCACAGCAAGCTATAGCAGTAAGATGCTTTCAAGGAGCCATTAAAAGTTTTGATTGCCTACTAGTCACCCTCAAGCTTCGTTTTAGTTCAGGATGTTAAAACCAAGGCCGTTGCTTTTTTCTGCTAAAATTTTGGAAGCTAAGTGGTGAAGTAAGTGCTGAAAAAACTGGTCATATTACAGGGAGGGTTTGAATGTTCTCTTTTTGAGTTTATAAAAGAAAAAAATGGAACAGTTCCTGCATTTTTGTTTGGCTTTTAATAGATGCCTGAGTAGCCATGAAATAAGAGGATTTGTCAGTACCATCAATCCATCTTAGGACATTCTGTCCACCTTAGCGTCCAGTGGGCTCAAAATTTTTAAGATCTCCAAGATTCAGGAATGATTGTATTCATGGTTCTTAAAGATTTATTTCCGCCGTAAATTTATGACAGATTAGGCGTTGACCGAATGTTGAGAATGGACTAGGCGTTCTGCGCATTAATGTCCACATGAACGGCAGCGGAGGCTGTGGACTGAGCTACCAAAAATTGTCGTTGAAAAGTTTAAATCATTCAACTGTCCTACTGCTAAGCAGCTAAATATCCCATCACCGCACGGTACTGTCTTCCGTTTGGAAAGGCTTATACTGGTCCAGCTTTATGCTTTCGTTACCAAAGAAACTTCGTCAACTCACACACCGTTGCATGCTCTCACTACATCTATTGTCTGTCATCCTTGATTAACAATGCCTGTGCGCCAGCTTGATTGCGAGTGCAGCACTGCCACAGTAGCATCCAATTTAGAAAGACTAGGTTTGACACAAATGTTTCTCGTACTGCAAAAAAACAATGCTTCATTCAGATTGCTTTTCATTTTGTGTAAGGTTACCAATACATTTCCACCTTTTTTTCCTTAACGCATGTTCCTTCATGGGCATGTGCATGTGTTTAACACGAGATTTGCTTCCTCTTGTGTGATTGCTACGAAAAAAGACGTGAATGAGTGCGAGGAGGGCGTTTTGGAGGGTAGTCACTACATGGCCGCCTGTCCTAAGTCTGGTCAGCAGTGCATCAACACTGGGGGGAGCTACGAGTGCAACTGCAAGCAAGGCTTCCAAAAAACCCGAGACGGAGAATGTGTTGGCAAGTTCTACTTTCTAATAACATCTAAACTTGCCCAAAATAGCCTCCTCTTAAATTCCTTTGTCTGACTTTTGTGCAAAGTTGGATGTTCAAAAAGGTCCTATTGGGCAAATGACCTTGAACCATGTCGGATGGAAGACATGGCATTCCGTTGCATTTTCGCCTGAAGCAAACAGCCACATTGCCAGTTCTTTCTTAGTCGCGTAAGATTCCCAGGTTATTTTGTTCGTTGCAAGGACTGATGTCTTCTAGGTAGTTTTCATAATACGTTCATGCATACTTTGACCCTCATGGGTGTGTATTCTGTTGCTGTCCCGACAGTTGTATACCTGAAGCTAAGTTAGCCAGGCGGGGATATTATGTAGCATCTGTAGTAGAACTGAACTATACAGGTGGCAACTTGATTAGATACCCTGAATGAAAATGGCCTTGTACTTGAATTTATGGCTGCTGAATGTCTAAAATGCATGACATTGTCCCATTTTGGCTGAATGAGTTCAAGACTGTGGAATTACTGCATGTATGCTTCCCAAAAAATTGTGAGACTATGAGAAAACTATGAGTTGGGAGATTGAGTGGCACATTTAAGGAAAATTTGCCCGTTTTTAGATATCGATGAGTGTAAGGCTTCTTTGGAGGTCTGCAAAGCAGGCTACGAATGCCGAAACGTGATCGGATCCTTTCAGTGCATTCGTCAAGTGCCCTGTGGCTTTGGCTACGTGCTCAACTCCGAGACCCAGGAATGCGAAGGTGATCGAATCCACCACTTTTATTTAAAAAAGCCACCAAACGCCCTTCAAAAGTAAAAATAACTGCAGTCATGTGCGTTTAATTAAGCCTTGACGAACATATTTGTCAAGCTGCATATGTAATAAATTTTCATTTGCTCATGTCATCACCATTATTCTATGGCCTTTTTATGATAGCTTGATAGGTATAGTATTTGTAAAAGTTAAAATTAGTGTAAGCTTCTTGATTTAATGGTGATAGAGTTCGTCCTTTTGGCTCTGTACCCAGCAATGTGAACCCAAACAACTTTCAGACATATTACTCAATAATATAAGTACATACACTTTAAAGCATTCAGGGTGCGTTTTACCGCCCCTCGATGTAGGAGAATTTCTTATTTCACGAATAGACATCGACGAGTGCAAAGCACAGCCGGATATCTGCGGTCCGAACATGATCTGTGTAAACGTACGAGGTGGAATGAAGTGCGTCCCGAAAAGGTGCCCCGGAAAACTGAGGTAACCGCTCACTTATGGAAGAATGCAATGTTAAAAAGGCGCTGAATGGTATTGTCTTTTAACAACAGGCTATTTGTATCTGCTTAGCATTTAGTAGTTACAACCAATATTTCCTCATTTTACTTCAGTCAGTCTTATTCTTTAACCTGGCGAGTGTAAAATGTCTCACTATAATAAGTTATTCAGATGTATGTAGCTGTAAATATCTAAATGGGAACATTTTGTATGTGTGTATATCTTTATTATTATTGTATTTTAGACGAAACTCCAATGGGTTGTGCATGCCTTGTCCATCTGGCTATACCTTTAATGAGCGGCGCAATAGTTGTGAAGGTAGAGTCCCATTTCGAGCAAAAGAGCACTTGCCTCAATTTACGCGTTCACCTTTAAAACAGGGCATTTTTTCCTCATTGCTGCCCTTAGGTGAACAATGTTGAGTGTTTTCTCGTTTTGGCTTCTTTCGAGGTTTAATATTGCAACGTTAGGAAGTAAATTAAGCATAAATTTTCAATTCTTTCGTAATTTATATTACCAGATCATCATTCACTTGCTTATAGCAGTATAGGTATTAGTGGGGTGAGGCACTTTGATTCCAGATTGTAACCTTGGTCCCGGCCATGCTCATGGCAAATTTAAGCTGCTTATACCTGCTATCTTCTGGAATGAGGCTTACTTCTTTCAATACTCCCTCAATATGTAAACATGCCCAGCAGTAAATTTTAGATTTTTTTCTCGGTGTATGGAATTCTAGTAATAACTTACTTACCTATAGATTCTTTATAATTTCGGTCACTTCAACGGTCTTTCTAAACCTCCTCTTCCAAGCATAGACATCAACGAGTGCGAGCTGAACGTGACTCTTTGCAGAACCTTCGAGCGATGCACCAACCGTCCTGGCGACTATATCTGCGAGCCGAAGTTGCGCTGTGAGATGGGCTTCCAACTCAATAAGAACGGAACCAGTTGTGATGGTGAGTTGCACGACCCATAGATGGTTGGGGTGTCCATTTACCGACAGATTTTCAATACTTGAGTGAGATTTGACGGCCAAAACTCGGTGAAGACGGAGGGTAAAGGGCGCTCATCCATGCCATCGTCTGAGATTTTAGAGTAAGAGTAGTTGATTAGTTGTTTGCAATGTGGTGAAATGTGTGGAATGGGGAAATTGTAAACGGAGATGAAGTTAATAAATTTAAAATAGTTTTGAATAACCTTTGATACTGTACCTTCAAGCCCAATTTTGACCTCATTCCTGAGACTTGAAAATGCCATCCGATTTATTTTACTAATTCTAGCATTTTGATCGGTAGTACCAAGTGCCCAAACGGTCATTTTTACTGCAACCTTTTAAAAACGTTAATAAATATTTGCTTTTACGCTTATGATTCAGTAACATTGAATCCAGTAAAAGTGATTCGACTGCCTAAGTAGACGCAGGGGCTCACAACTTTTGAACTTTCTTGTTTTCGTAGACATTGACGAATGCAAATTGAGAGCTTTCAATTGTCGACACGGTCAGATATGTGTAAACACACCTGGTGCCTACAAATGCGAGCTCTCCCCTTGTCACCTCACCGAGAGGTACTGCAACTCATTTTTTTAATTAAAAAGACCTTTGTATTTAATATCTTAACGCCTCTGTTAGCGTCTGTTATGGACCGGGGTTTTTGTGCATGTCTAGCTCTTAGTCGGAGCTGCCGAGACACGAAGGCTTCGATGTGGACGCCTATGTTTTGCAGTTAGTATGAGTATGTGTGCTCGACTAGTAGTTAATGTGCCATAGACACAGGGTAGTTAAATTCTGCCATATTTCCATTATTTGATTTAGCTGTACCTTTTAGAGCACACCTAAAGTCTGCCTTTACGTCACATTGGTCATTCAGGAGGACTAAATAATGGCGCAAGTGTCTAGACGTTTTAAATGTATGGGAGTTAGTCACAAAAAGTGAACTTCTGGGGAACCGAAATAGGAGTGCTGTCTGGGGGTCGGGGACACATCCACCAGCGTCACACATATGCGACCTTCCGATTTCCTAATCTGAGCGCAGCATCAAGAATACGTAACGTTTATTCTTCATGTATTTTACTACAACTGCTTGCACAAAATTTTGTTGTTAACGCACTTAGTGAGTTTAAAATGATGAAATTTAGAGGAGGGTGTCTCTATGGAGTGGTTCCGTTTATAAGAACATCAACTGGCAGTGAGCAGTAGTATCATATTTAAAAATTATCATTGGTGTGGTTGTGGGGAGGGCGACGTAATGCTGATGAGCACGATGCAACAAGGCCCACTGCTTGTAACACTCTTGGCTCCTGAGATGAGTACAAAAAGAATGATTTCGCGACCATACGGTCATCAGCTTATTTTTGGTCTCATAAGAAGTCGTCACAGATAAATGGCTGCCAATGGTACTTCTATCGCGATCCACCACTCACTAGTTTAAGGTTTTTTAAGTCGTGGTAATTTTTCCCGTATAGGTATGATTACGCTTTAGAAAAATGTGTTTGCTCCACGGGATTCCAGCATCGCGGAAGAGAATGCGTTGGTGAGTCCATTAACAAAATTTTCTATTATATCGTTTTAGAGAATACAAATATGCGTCCCCGTAACCGACTTATAAACGGTATTTCCTACTAAGAAATGAATTCCAATTATCTTCCGTTTCACTACTAAGTAATTATTTCTCAAAACCGAAGTCTGACCTTATCTTGGTATTAATTAATGTCAAGAAATGATCGACTGACGTTCCACCAGATTACCACTTTTACTATGTAACGTTTTTCCTTTGTTTGCCTGAGCAGATATAGATGAGTGTGCAGAGGAGGAAAAACATGGAGATCGTCAAAACCCACTGTGCGGTTCACATCAAGTGTGCGTTAACACGGTTGGTGCCTACAGATGTGTCACACTAACTGATTGCCCAAAGGGCTTCCATCGAACATCTCCAAAAGCATCATGTACAGGTATTTTTCGTAATTCTAGGAGTTGATGTGAACTTTTTCTCCCATAAAAGTACAAATGTGGTCAGACATTATAAGAATGAGTGAAGATACCAATAGTTACTTTTCCATAGAGTCCCACCCACTTTGGAAGTCATTTTGACGTGATGACAATTTCCTATGAAGGGATTTACTTTGTACTTTGCGGGTTTCGCGTTTTCTCATGCAGATATCAACGAATGTGCGACGGGGGAAGCGAACTGCGGTCCGAATATGCACTGTGAAAATACCCTTGGGTCTTACCGATGTCTCTGCGAAAGAGGCTTTAAAAACATAAATGACACTGCCTGTGCCGGTACGTCATTCTTGTCCTCATCGGAATCATTCACGTTTTGTCAGAACACTAGAATCTTGTGATTTCAGTAATGTAATGAATGTTCACAAATAAGCGGCTTGGAAATGTCAAGCCTATCAAATAACACCACATGCATTGTTAGAACCCATGATCGGCAAAACATGTTCTTAAATACATGCTTATCATCTCTATGATATTTGCCTTTGAAATACACATTAAAAAATTTCCAATAAGGTCTGTACCTTACTACATGTACCTACCAGTAAGAATGTCAGCGAATATATTGTAGATATCAACGAATGTGAGGTATTTCGCCCTGAGGAATCGTGCCCGGACAGGCGTGCCCGCTGTGTAAACACTGCTGGCAGTTACCGTTGCATTTGTCCAAATGGATTTGTCTGGCACAGCTACCCTGTCTATGCCTGTCGAGGTAAATAAGTCTATTTTCGCCTAACAAACCAGCACTCATCATAAGTACCACCGAATTACAAGACTTATAGCCCACAAATCATCTAATCTAACAGACTAGAAGATTAATAATTGTTTTCCATATAACAGTTGGAATTTGCAACTTTAGCATCATTTATGTGATAAAAAATCGTAAATTATTGAACATACAACAAGGGCAAATATTAGACTTAATGGTCAAAGCTCAAATAATGTAAACATCTTGAAAATTCCTGATGTGCTGCCTTGGCAACTTTAGCCAACACCAGATGCTGGTCCATCTTCATCCGTCTTTTCATAATCTTTTCCCTCATCATCCCGATAGCGAGCATAGGCTTTCTGACTGGTTTCACTTCCTCTGGACTTATTCTTTTGCTTTCAAAGAAAAAGTTGATAAAAGCCTAATTTACCACAATCTATACGATTTTTGAAGTAACTTTCTTATAAAAATAATGATCTGGTGTAAAGGAGACGTTGGATCGCAAAAAGGGTCAAATTTAATCCACTAACATCACCATGTTTATTAATTCTTAGGTTACGGTGTCTTATCTTCCTCTAAGGAAACTAAAAAATCGTATGCCTTTTAAAAACGTTTCTATTTGAAAAAAACAACTTACATAACACATATTCTGCCTATTTTTGAGGCGGAAAGTAGTGAGTTGTGGAAACCGGTTTGCTTTCCTAAAGAAAAGGAGAAAGGCTCTGTTATAGGATGATTACCTGGAAGATATAACGATGTTAATGACCACATTCTCTTCAGATGTCAATGAATGTGTGCTCGAGATTGATACGTGCGGACCTGAACACCGATGTGTTAACGACGAGGGAGGGTACCACTGTGAATGCGCGAAGGGATACCGCCGCAATTGGGATAATAGAACTTGCATCGGTGGGTTACTCGGACCCTATACTATTCCACACACTATGAAATATTCCTTCGCCACAGTGATACAGCACTGTTTTAATTAAGGTGGAGCTTAATTTAATGGCATTGTTATAACATTTGCGTTATTTTCTTATATGTGCAGACATTAATGAGTGTACGGAGAAGGGCGTAGGCGCGATGTGCCAGAGTGGAATTTGCGTCAACACTCCCGGCTCCTTTCGGTGTGACTGTCCCTTTGGCTTTCGTCTCGGAAAGGGTGGGAACTGCGTTGGTGAGTCCTCCTGCACGCTGCTTGTTTGTGCTATGAAAGTTATCATGTGATGCCATATGACTTTTATAGAACAAAAAAATAACGTTAAGGTGAAGGTGAGATTACAACAGAATAAGCTACTAACCCCCATATACCGTTCGCGAGGTCATGGTGTCATCAAGTGATCACGTGATGACGAAGGCTCAGCACACTGGAATCTGAACTTAAATTGATCCGAATGTTGTGATATGCAATTCCACATCCTCAATGCTATGCGGTATGATTCGAAGCACTGCCGAGTTTCCCGCTTATTTTTGGAAAGTGGGACAAGATAGTACGAAGTGGACTGTGTGATGATTTGACACACATTAGATATTTAACAGTACCATTTAGGGAATTCGGCAATAGTTGTAGTCATCTTCTACGACTCTGGAGTCAAATCAGTTCCAGTTCTTCACGAGCACTGAGTCATGATGCCACTGCGCAAACAATAAGTCATTTTTATGACAGATGGAGCTTCCTGTTTAACCGTTGGAAAATCCTTCTTTTATCTCAGCTTTTTCAAATTGTTTCCGCGTAGACTACTGTCAAGAGACCTTAAAAAACTTCAATCGCTCTTACACAAGTTAAGCAATCGCTTTCCCGTATTCTTTTTTTGAAGAAGGACATCACGAATTTCAAAATTGCTTTGTTGACAACTTCATGCAGCTCAATGGATGAAGTACTGGAAGTCACAAGGAGGATTCTTAATTGCCACTAAAATGTTGTGCCTCGTGTCTCTCTTGAAGTTAATATTAACGTACAGAAGGTCTGGGCGGCTATGGGCATGGCCGGAGGGCTGCACCATCGAGGAGAAGTACAACCAGCGACTACTAGGGAACCCATGTAGTTAAATAAGCAGATAAACAAAGATCCGATCGCTGAAAAGATTCCATTTAATAACTAACAAGCAATTGTTGATTTTAATTACAATAATGCTATCACTTTTGAATGTACCTTATCTGCATCCCCTGAGCGAGTAAGTCTATTTCTATTCAAAAAGTAAGAATAAGTTATGACTAATTTTCTGTTGATTAACATTTTGTTGAATAAATCTCTGATTTTGTATACAACCGCAGACGTTAATGAGTGTCAGGAGCGGGACGGCATTTGTACTTCACGCCACGCCCGAGGGATCACATTCAGTTGCGTAAACCTCCATGGTTCTTATCGCTGCGTCTCCGAGCGTTGTCCATCTATGTATGTAAAACAAAAAATTCCGAATGGATACAGGTACTCATCACAATCTCACAGCACTATCGAGCCTTGGTAGTAGTGTCTTGCGTTGAATGATTGATCTTTTACAGGTGCTCCTTAATGCCAGAATATGAGTGCAATACCTTTGATCCGTACTGTTTGAAGGATAGACCACTCCGAATTGATCACCTGCACATCGAATTACCCTCAGTTTTGAAGAAGCGAATAGTTCTAGGTGAGTTGGATTCTTCAGTGGTCAAACGTGGAACTGTGAATGTTGAACTACTGGAACACTATGCTTACGACACACGCACAAAGCGTCACATTTCAGTGAAGAATTCGCTTAAGGTAAATTTCTTTTGTTTACGTAATCAAGAAAAATATTAATTCCATCAATTCCTTGTTACACTTTTTGATCTGGAACATAGTTAGCCGTGAAAGCCTCTGATAGACGAACAGTGGAATTGTTACTGGTCAGACCAATTGAACCTCCGGCGGATATTTTTGTCTCTGTTCGTCTATCCGAAATGCACGGACAGAGAAGGAAAGTCCGATCCAACACAAGGTTTTACCTCTACGCAACTGAAAATAATAACTTGAATTCAACCTCCACCAGCAATGATATTGATGAATGGCGGAGCAAGAAATGACATTTCAATCAGACGCCACTACATGCGCCCCTTCCTCCTTTACAAAAGCAGTCCACTTGCTCTGACCACGTGTGTACCCAAGCCCAGACTTCCTCAACTTCACCTATAATGATGCCACACTTAATCGCTCCATTTCTACCAAACACTTTTTAGTGTCGGCTAACACTTTTGTCAAAATCAGTCTCTTTACCACGTTAATTAAAACATTAACAAATTACTGCCACATCAGTAAAAATGTTGTTCCCAAAGTTGTCGTAATCGTGTGCATTTCTAAATTGTATCAAAGTTTTAATTATTAGTTCAGACCAAATTTCACGTACACTTGGAAGTAAGAATAATTTAATCCGTCTAAAGTGGAGTTATTGTATTTCTGCTACACATCTCTTTGAGGTTTCTTCTGATTAACATAATTTTTTGGTAAAGTATGAAATACAAAGGATTATGACTGTCATGTTGAAGCTTCCCGATTACCTTAAAAAAGGGACTGAAAATGCAGCAGTACGACTACTGATTAATGAATGCTGATAAATAAGTAACTGCATATCTTCCTCCTAACACCAATTTTCAATATCTTTAGTAAACCTTCTCATGGAAGGGCGAATTTTACTTTGAGAATTCTTAGTTGTGTACTAAACTTCATTACTCTTGTATTACTGTAACTGTATAAGAATTTGTGTGAACAGTACAGTTTTAATTTCAACAAACTGATTTATCTGCTTTTACTTCGTAAAACTAGTCCTAAATTCGAGTCCCCCCGTGGAACCATTGCGCTAGGATTACTGCAAATGGCCCTGCGAAGTCCCCATTTTTAAGATGAGTTCCTGTCAATCCGAAATCCTTACCATTCATGCCTCTGCAAGAGAGGTTGAAGGCTGGGACCTAGCTCACAAGAGTCCGAATGTGGATAAGCAAATGGCTCACTTCCTCATGCTAATAGAATGGCATTCCAAAATCTTGCAGTTTCACTTATCCATGTAAGCTTTAAAAAATTATGCCGACATGCAGCCCACGAACTTCAAGGCAGCTGTGCTAGCTGAGTTTTATTTGTATATGCAAAAAGAGAACCAATATGTAAGAAATTATATGGCCCAAAATCAAGTTACCTGCTGTAACTTCGGTGATCAACTACGGACTCAGCTTAAATTCCTTAACCAACCAATTGTTGAATTAGCCAGAAATGCGAAGAAATTCTTTTTTAGTGCAAGATCCAAATCCTTAATCAATTTGAACTCTGTACGAACAGCAGCAGGATGCAAAACCACCGTTACCTTTGGAACCACAATCCCGTGGGCCAAAAAAGCAACTCAGGAAGCTTATGATGTTAACGGATACGGACGTTTAAAGGTGTAAATAGTGCCGACTAGTTGGCATATCCAAATGCTACAGAATTATGAAAATTGTAAGTCATGAGTCCTAAAGAACTTTGCTTTAACTCATAGAGTTCAAAATGCCATGTCATAAGTGTGGTAGGCTAGAGCAGGTCCAGTCCATTTGTCGTGGCCCAAACATGCGTGTGACGCAAACAGTTGCTTAAGAAACTTCAATTTCTGACTTTGATCCTCTTATACTTGCCCCTGATTCTCCCTGTCCATCAAGCCAAATCACATCAACTTACCTGATCAACATTGTGAGTACGCACTCCAAGCATCAGAGCTACTTTTATATTATTTAATATCTTAGGAAGTCTTAGACGTGTTGTAGATATATAAACCATTGGTGCTTTAGCAAAAGGTGCCAAAAGACATCAATTAATGATTGTGGACCTATTCGACTCCGTGCTGGCCCCCATCTTAAACATTGCAAATGTCAATGTTTGGGCATTGATTATTTGGTGGCGATTTTCCATTTTTTTTCTATAATCAAAGTGCCGCAGTTTGTTGGATTCCTGCCACTAGATTAAGCTGTTACCACTTGAACATGGTCACTTAAGCTTCGGTACCACTTGCGGAGAAAAGAACACGTACAGAATTTTAGTCATCAGCACTTTCAATGCTCACTTTGACAATTCTCGAAATTAATAGCAGGAGTCCTAAGTTTTGTAGCGATTATCGTTTCGCCACAAACAAGTACCTCTTTAAAAGAAGGTGAATCTAGGCTGACTAGGAACATATTCTGTACCAATTTCACAGTTTATGCTGTTTCCTTAAACTTGGTTTAAAGGTTACCTATCTACAGATTATGTTGGAGTAAGGTAGCGCCATTGTTACAAAGCACCGGCTCTCACTAAACCTGAGATGAATGGATGTAGTAGTGGACTTAAAGCCTGATTTTATTCCCCATAATTGGTTTTTTTACCGTAGTTGCATAGCCGCTTGCATAACAGTATGATTCCGCCCCCAAAACTTCAAGTTATATTTATTTACCCTGTTAGGCCAATTCTGGTTTTAATTATTTCCTATCTTACAGGGAATTAAAACTTGGGTACAAAAGATCCTTATAGTGACATTGACAAAAGATGTTTCGATTGTGTCTAGTAGCATAATTGTTTTTTAGAATTCTGATCTCATTGCAATAAAAAGACATCCGTATACCTTACATAATCCTTGTATATACATATTTGGTAAAAGGATACGTGCTGGTTGTCGTGAATACAGTTTGTGCATCTCCGATCAAATCAAAAGGAGTAAATCAGGTATTTGTTTATTGCACAGCTCAATAATTCGTTTAGCTATAGGTTTTGAAATATAACCAATTGTCTCCCAGCTGACCTTGGTGTATTTTTATGGAGAATGTTTTTGGTTGGGCACGTTGTTATCATTTCTTGTGTTTGTATCATTTTTGCTTGCTATGTGGTTTACTTGCAAGTAGCATTTAATTCCGTAGTCTCCCAGTTCACCTATAAAGCCTAAGTCTTCCTCCTTATTTCACAAGTTGTCTCATTTCAGCCCTTACTGATGTTTTTAGTAAGTTAAGGGCAAAATGTGCACTTTCAGACTTCGCACGTGCACATTATTAAATCAACTTGATTTTGCTGGTGGAGTTTTAGTCGTACTCACGTCATTGAGGTTTATGTTCCTGAACACCATGCTTTTAGAATCGTCCTGGTAGATTCTAACTTCTAACTTCTTGTTCCCTACTATGTTCTTTAGCGTTGTAAAACAATGAGTGGACCTACGCACGATGCAAAGTGTCTCATCAACGAATCACCTGCAACATTCTTCTACTGGCTCGAATCACAAGGTGTCGATGCCGAAACACGCTTCCTTTTTGAGCAACACATGGTCGATGGCTTCACTTTTGCGATGCTTACAGTAAATGACCTTCGTGAGATAGGCGTCACTAAAGTGGGTATTCTCAAAAAGCTTCTTTTTTTAATCGACGTATGGCGTTCTCGACACCAAACTTCTTGTTGTTCCTGTTTGGATATCCTCTCTGGGGGTGATTTAGACTACTCCCATTACTCCGAGTCCTGCCGATTCTTCTCCGACTCCCCAATTTGTGAATTGAAACCAAAGATTTGGAAAGTCATCATCAGTGCCATCTATGCCTTTCTTTCCCTCGGTGTCAACTCTTTCATCATGGTTCTAGCCCATGAGCGCTTGCCTGATATATCCCAGTATCCCCCACTTCCAGACATCCTGCTGGACAACCTGCCGTACATCCCCTGGGCATTCGAGGCGGCTGAAATGATTGCTCTCTGTCTATGCCTTATTTGGTTTACTGTCCTCTTCTTCCACAAACATCGCCTCATTCTCTTCCGTCGCTACTGCTCGCTTCTGGGAACCGTCTTCCTACTGCGATCTATCACCATGATTATTACCTCGCTGAGTGTGCCTGGAAAGCATCTCCTGACTGAGTGTCGGCCCTTCGTTTTCAACTCCTATCGGGAAAAGTTTGCACGGGCCGCCGAAATTTGGTTCGGAATGGGTATGCGTCTCCACTTTACTAGAAAATACCAAGGAAGTTGATGCTTGTGGTTAAGATGTTATTAATATTTTAGCCACAGTTTGCACAATCCCCTGCTTGTTCACGTGCACAGTATTGACAAAATTTGATGTTGTACTTAGCGATTTGCAACGTTTTTAAACCTTCTACACATTCAAGGTATTTACTGCTACTTAGGCTTCTTATTTCTTCTCTAAATTTTCGCCTGAACATTCATTTGTGTCTTGTGACAACCGTGTCTGTTGCGCTGTGTTTATCGACATCGGAATGGTAGTGTGACTATTCTCCTAATATTTATGGTGGAACTATTGCCAAATATTCTCTCTTCTTTGAGTGAGTAGCTTTAAGTGATCCACGATATGAAGTCAGTAGATATTTTGATTCGGAAAAGTAATGCGCAGCCACTTCTACTACACCAGGAATGACTCTGCGAGGAGTGAGAACCTGCGGTGACTATATGTTCAGCGGACACACGACCGTAATAACAATGCTCAACTTCTTTATTACTGAATACACACCTTGCCGCCTGAACCGCCTGCACAACTTCACTTGGGTGCTCAACGTCTTCGGGGTCTTCTTCATCTTAGCAGCGCACGAGCACTATTCCATCGACGTCTTTGTTGCCATCTATATTACCTCGCGTCTCTTCCTCTACTATCACTGGCAGGCCAACAACCACCACCTCCTCCACTGTGACAAGCGACGTGCTCAGATTTGGTTTCCTCTCCTCACCTTCTTCGAATCGGATGTGCGTGGTATGGTGCCTCACGAGTTTTCCAATCCGCTGCGCCAGGCTGTGCGTCTTTTGCGAAAGCGCCATTTCCGGTGGATTGCGGCACCGCTGGCAGCCGTCTCGCTCTGCTTCACTGCTCATTCCTCCACATCTGTCGCCCCATCAGTCTCTCCTGTCACCGTTTCCGCCTCTCCTGCGCAGAACGAGAAGCACGAGTAACTGCACCCACTCACACTTAACTTTGTGGCCTTTTAATTATCTTTCTTAACCCCTCCGACGTATTCTTCTCCTTTGAGTACCAGTTATTTGGTTATAATGAGTGGGTATGTGAATGCATTTTTACATCTTACGAAAAGCCTTATTTAAATTATCTTTTTTGTGGGCTTCTCCTTTACAAGTCCCTTGTTCTGGTTGTATTCTGCTGTGGGAGCGTAGCACGGGTATTTTACTGGAATTACTGAGTTGTGCATCGTTACAACTGTTTCTCTGATCATCGTATGTGATTTTCCTTTCAGCCATATGCAGATTTCATACCAACTTGAGGTGATGGCTGCATAAAATTTACATTTCTTAATCTACATTTTTACTTGTTAACTTTGCTCTTTGTATCCTTTTGAAATACTTTGGCAATATGTAGGATTCAGTAGCATTTGGGTTCTCAAAGTTTAAGTAACCGGTTTCCTTATTCTGACTGATGTGTAAGTGCGCATGGAGTTGCCCTTATTGCGTTTCACATAATGACCCTCACAGTCTTATGAACAGCGTAAAGGAAGACAGCACGTACCGTTATTGCGCGCTTTCATTCCTTCACTTTACTTGTCCGGGATTGTTTCTCGCCTACTCTAATCATTACTGTATTATTTTTTCATCTAGAACTTCAGATGGCATTGTCTCCTGCTTTGACGAATTTTATTTGAGTTGAGATTTTTAAGGTCAAGGAGGCCGTTTTTAAAAAAAAAATTAGATGTGAGTGGACGAAGCTTCAAACGTGATGGTACGCGCGCAAGCGGACTGATCTTGCCGACGGCTACAGCACTCACATCCATGTGTTATTTCGCGACAACTAGTCGGAACACTCGTGACGATCGAGTGACCTTAAACGGCTGAACCACCAAGGTGGAGTTAGTGGAAGTTTTATTAATGCCTGATCACGCTTGGTTGTAGTGTTGCGATTAGCTATGACTCGGGCACGTGACTAGGCACTTTCGGCCGTTTGCTCTGGATGCTGACCAGCGGTTTATGAAGCCCTTTGGATCAAGTAAGTAGAGCACCATATTTTCACACAATCTGGCCTTTTGTTCCCGTAGTTGAGCCCCACTAAGGATGCAATACTGACGGCTGTGCAACAGAATGTTTTTTTGCCAAGGTTATAGTAGTGAACACGGCCACGAAGCAGATGCTAAGTAAACATCATGGGATCTTTGCGCCTTGCTATAAGTATGCACAAGTCAGTGGCTGCTTACGAAACATGAAACATGAGAGATTTATCATTTTGCTGTGAAATATATACCCTGGTAGGAGGAACAGCATTCCCCTCCTCGAACATGTGGTAATGCACCACTAGCGGGAAACGACTTTTTCTTCATGCATCAAAACTGCATGCATCGAAAACAACCTTGCATTTAACTTAAATAACAACTTCTGAATGTAAAACCTCATCTTCAAGATTTTGGCTACCCAAAAGGCCAAGGGAGTCTTAACAACGCCCACCTGAATTTACTCTAGCATCCTTGGAACAGCAAGGAACTACCTAGGCGTGCAATCAAGAATAGACCTTGTCTTGGGAGGTAGACAGCTATTTGTTGGGATAACTCTCTAATTGTATTGAAAAACACTCCGGCAAGACGGTATACGGCACCATCATTTCTACAAACTACATCACAGAACAGGATATTGATAAAACAGAGCGTTGGGCCTCCTGGATTTGATTGCTGTGCCACTGTATGCGCCAAATATGCTGCAGCTGAATTGGCAAATCGTTTATCACACAAAAAGGCGTTTTAAAAGAAGGAACTGTAACGTAATTTAGTGATATTAGTTATGTAGGATTTCACTGCTCTGACACCGGGACATTGCATCGTAGGACTAACTTAGAGAGCACGATTTTGAAAATCGAAGTGCTTAAGTGCTTTAACAGCCCCCGGCAAACGTATGCGCCCCCGTAAACCTAACACCCAGACCATTTTCACATTCATTGCATTTTCTTCCAAGGCGCATTCACATGCACTGGTGTGTTCACCACGCACACACGCCACGATTTAGAGACCGCGAAATACTCCAAAATTCTTAAAAGGGCTTCTAATGAGCCAGCCAGGAAACCGAGAAAGCCACGATGGGTGTTGGAAACTAAATCTGTCTGTAGACATAGTCCTCGCTACACTTAAAACCCACACCGGTGGGTGCGACTCAAAACTGTAAACTTTTTGAAAATGCTTGTCTGTAAGCCTGAAATATTAAGGTCCCAGCTGTGAGCATTAAACTAGTGAAGTATCTGCCTCATCCTGCGCGTCCAATCGACGCTTAATTTGCCGAGGAGTCTCTGTAGAGACGGCAAAATTTGCCACTTACAAAAGAACAAGCAGACTATCTTTGGGTGGCTTGGCGCTACCAACAAGCCATTCTCTTCTCCGGCTTTTCGGTTACCAGACGTTGGCATAGGTTTTATGTCCTCTTTAACAATAAACTCCACCATTACTATGCGCTGTTGCATACACTGCCACCACTGCCCATTATCCTGATGAGTCATGCCTGAGCGCCGAATGATAGAAAAAAAAGCACTCGTCACGTACTACTGACTGTGGAATCGCCACAGCAGTACCCAATCTGAATTGAACGCTCCTTGCAAATTTGGTTCGTCACCGAGGTGAAAGCTATGATAATCTCAACAAACTCTATTGTGTATAAAAAGCGTCATGATAGAATAGACAGTGAGGCGTCAAGGGCTACAATAAATGCGGGGGGGAGATGGGGGAGGGCGAAGGGTCAGTCAACGAGACACTTGAGATCCACCTCGCCCACCCGGACAGCTGCCTCCAACTTCTCTGCGATCTTCTTGCAGGCAATTAACTCTGTTTCCACTTGCTGCGCCACTTCGCGTTCGTATTCTTCGTTAAAAAGGTCAGTGATCAAATTGTGTCGATTCATTATTGGCGCAAATGATGATGAAGCCAAACGAGGTCGCTGAAAGCAAACGGTGGCAATAAGCATTATCTGGGTGGTGTTGAATGCAACTTTACAATCGTAGCAGAAAGCAAATAAGACCAAATTGTTAAAAACGCGCAACTCCCTCTCTTAAAGCAGAACAAACTGCAATGACAAAAACATCAAATAGCTTACACGGGCATAAAATTGAAGCTAGCACTAACTTGATACTGACGGTGGCATATAAATCATAAAAGGGTGAATTGCCATGAGATGCAAGATTTTGCCTGTATCTATATATGGAGAGGAAAAGGCCTACACCGTTGACAATGCGAGTACGCTTGAGAAGAGCCTTGCGATAGGCCTCCACAGCCTCAGGCTTGTTGTGGGTGAGGAGGAAGAAGAGAAGAATTTGGTAGACGCGACGTGACTGCGTACGTGACAGTTTGAGCTGCTGTCGCACCACCTTATAGAAGCTGTTGGCCGCGTTGATGCTGCGGGTCTCCGCTGGAGTGACACCGAGGCGTCTGCGCTTGGCGCTGGATGGCGCCGCCTCTTCTGCATCTTTTGCCTCCTCTTCTGCAGCTGGCACCACTTCGTTGATCCCCGCCACCGCTGTTTCCACAGTCTCCTTCACCTCCTTGAGAATCTTTACACAATCGGCTAGCTCCAGGCAGCGTTTGCTATCCAGATAGTCGCGCAGCCGAGTTAAATCACTTGAGGGACTTTCCACTGAAACACGTCAGTGAACAACTTAGTCAGTCCCGCATCCCTGGCCCTCGCCCTCGCCCATAAGAGGGAATGAATTCAACTCACTGTCAAATTTTGGCTTTAGATAATAGAACCGGGGTGGAGCACCTTTCATTTACGCACAATTGCAGTATACATCTCACTTACACTCTACAACAAATGGGGTGGGTTTTATTTTGTTTAATTAGAAGAAAAAGCATTGCACCGCATTTATAGCTTCTAATTGTGTTAGAAACAGACACGTGGCCCTTGAACAAAACTGGTCACCATCATATGTATTGTCGTCGATGAGCAAAAATAGTTTTATTTAGGCGAAATGAGAAGGCTAACATAAGTTGAACAAAGATATTTGACATAGCAAATAAAAGTACAATTAATCTTTAATAAAAACTCAAAACAACAGAAAACCCCCGCGTGTGGGGATAATCAAGTGGTTTTAACCAAAATGCTGCCGCAACTCTCAGGTTAGTACTTAAGACGTAACAAAAACGTCTGATTAAATCTTACCAGTAATGTCAATAACTTCTGTCAGAGGAGTTAGGTCTTCGTAAACCGTTTCGAGAAGTCGGGTAGCGTGACCCATCTTTTGGAAGGGAGGCAGAATTAGCATCTGACTCAATCTAGGCCGAACGTGTTCTGGATACGCATAGAACTTGTAAACTGACACATAGCCAGCGAACGCGAAACGTATATTTGAGGAGCTCGCAGAACTAAACTTCTCATACCTATTAAAGTAACCGGCTTAAGCATACACAAGCGCCTTACAGTATGTAGAAACTCCACCGGTTATCCAAATCAACGAACGATGATTCGTCAACAAAGAACAGAAGGAAGGGTTGCATGCACAAAAGATACTTGGAAAAAGCTTCAAAATCGGGTGCCGAATGATCAACACGATACACCACAAACTCGCGGGACTGTCCATCTCTGTTGATCGTGTAAGCGGTTTGCAAACTACCGAACGGCTTGAACTTCAACTCTTCCTCGAATGTGTCCAAGAAATCCGCCCTTTCAGTGCAAATGCCTTGTGTGTATACATTTTTCAAAGATTTTAGAATATCATCGGGCTAAAGAGACAAATAAAAGAGGTGACTCACTATACCTCAACTCCACAAGAAATCGATTGAGATATCTTCTCTGAATATTTAATATCGACAAAAGTAGAAAGGCTTCCGGCCATGTAAGCAATGGTGATATTAGGATCTTTATAGCCGAATATTATTTCGCTGACACTAATAAGACATAAATTTGAAAACCTACCTTTCGCCAAAAACCTGGTGTGTCATTTCTGGCATAAAAGACTCCTCCGAATCCAGGTCCTCCTTTTCTCTGACTAAAAGGATGTGAAAAAACACCAAGCAAGAACAGGAATTGAATACTTTAGTAAGTATTTGTACAAATACACGCAGCATAATGAATGTTATAAACAACTAGAACACAAATTAAATTCAAGTAAATTAAAAACAGTGAAACAACAGAAGAACACACGAAAAATAACCTCACGACAGCATATAAAACAAATGTATGCAGTGTAAATCAAACTATCGAAATTGATTTGATTAAGGGGATAGTTTGAAGTTTTATATAGCGCCAAGTGATTTGTGGTAAATCACAGAGCCAGTTCCGCTAAAGAGCAACCTTAGAAAGCATCTGGAAATTCTTACTCAATTTGAAGTGAATGACTTCGTAAGCGTTCGCCTTGTATGCGTTAACGATACTGTTCATTTTAGTCCCAAACCAGACTTAGGTGGAGGTGACAGGCTAAGTTATGACTAGATTCCGTGAACCCACTTAATCCTGCTTCATCAATAACATCATTAACATCTGCCAAAGTTAGCACTTAGTTTTTGCATTTTTTTCATTTTTAGCTTGCTTCCAAAGCATAGAACGAGCATAAAGCAAGCATTTTATAGTTAGCAGCTATTCTGACCTGTTACATTAATACCAATATTTATTTACCCGTCAAGGTAGAGACATATTGTCCCATGCACTCATTAGTGAAAATTAATAAGAGTAAGGACCACCCTGCTTGTAGTAATACCCGTCTAACACGAATAATGATGCCTAACGACTTTGCTATTCCATGAGATAGTACAACTTATGCCTTATTAGGCCTATGAAGCTGGCTTTACCGCTGATTTGAGGGAACTTAAACACCACTCATAAGAGTAGTGCATATCAAGAGAATTTACAATCTAAGCCACACAGCACTCTTACGCCTAAGCATCCAGCTATACCCTTAAGTGCTAAAATGTACCCCACGTGTTGTCCAGCAAACCACGTGCAAACCTAGAGCTAAAGATTAGACCAATCACTTAATCCGTGTTCGATATTCTAGAACCATTAGTGCATGAACCAGGGCGAGAACGATTGCCCCTATCACGAGTAGAATGGCAGCCTTGAGTTACAAGCCCGAACATCCGCGGAATTGCCGCCTCCAAGTACCTACCGACCGGTCGTTCGAAGTTGAAGGGGGAATTTGGGGGTGGCGGACCGGAAAGTCGACTAATTAGCTTTGGACCGAGCCCCGATTATCGGTTTAAATTTAATGAAAAACATACGTTCACCTCGGCACTGTCCAAGAAGTACAAATATGTGTACATATTGTATTGAAATACATAAATGCAATTAAAATTGCAAATGGCTAAAACTGATTCGAAACTTGTTTCGAAGACTCTAAAAGAGTAAAAGAGATTAGCAAGAACAAGATTGGGAAGAATGGACAAAAGTGACCAATCAGCACTAGACATGGACTGAGACCCACTTGAAGGGGCAGCGCTATTGACAATGTCGATGACGAGTTTATCGAGCTCAGCGAAAGTGTAGACTCGACTCTGCGGGTGACTTAGCAACTGGCGTACCCAACGGAGGCGTGTTGGATCCACGCCAGACTCTGATTCTGCTTCTATTGCTTTTCCATCACGAGTCTGCTGGAATGTTCCCGATATTACTTCCACTGCTGGAGGATCTTGCGCTACTTTTCTTCTCTTTGTAGCATTGGAAGGGGTCGGAGTCTGAGACTGGTGCTTTGCCGCAGCTTCTTTAACAAATTAAAAAAAAAAAAAAACAAAACAAACATGCATCACGCGCATTCAGGAAGTCATCCACATTGAACAACAGATGTGTTTATCGTGCTGTTGATAAAAACGCATGCAGCACCTTAGCTTCAATTTGATTAAAAAAATGACACGCATTGCAATCCTTTTTACTCATCTTCTCCACGGAAAGTTTGCACAAATGGCCAAAGTGCCTGCACTTAGTGGAGTCTGATCGAATTTCTTCGGAAGTTATTCAACAAAACTAGTTAAAAAAACGTTCGCTGTCATTTAGCATTGACAAAGTCATCGCTGCGGTGGGTAGAAATTTAGCCTTCAATGAGGAAGATTTGATTTCCCCAACATTAAGTGGCATTAGGAGCTAATTCGCAATTAAGGTTTTTGTAAACGACCGTGTATGTCGCAGCCACCTATATTTTGATTAACATCTCAGAGGGCATTGCTCAAGTTGGAAACGTTACTGGCTGAGCTCAGTTTGCATGGCAATTCAACCCGCAAAACATCATTACACATAATGCCCTCCACTTTGAAGCTCATGTCAGTGGAGACGCCTAGTATACATGCTTAGGCAAACGGAATGTAGCGCTTGGGGAAGGGAGGGAGGGGAGGGGGGAAAATTTCATTTGATATTCCCAAACTGCAATGCCGTGTGCAGATGACTCACTTCTTCTGGATGAACGCCTTGCAGAGACCACATTCCTTGGGTCTAAAAGATGCATTAAACACATTGATTTCAGGGATAGGAGGAGATACGTCATTAACGCGTTCCATTCGATTCATTAAATGCAGCTAAGTCGGTAAACAGCAGTTACAAGGGCCACAGATGTTTATGCAAAGGCAATAGTGCCAACAAACACATTTTTTAAGACTAAAAAGTTACAACCAAATAAAGCAGTGATAGGCCTAAATATTGTTTCAAAAAAAGACTTGATAAAGAAACCCGGAACCGAATGCAAGTAGTCATTAAGGCTCGTAAACGGCCATCTTTCATGAAAAATGTACCCAGGGAGAATCGGAATATGAACTAGAGTAATACACAAGTTGAATGATAAAGCCATTGAAAAACATTTTGTTATCTACTTGAAATGCTCGAGCTCACTTTTGCGTCGGGGCCGTCGGCCCCCTCGTGGAACCATAGAATCCTTTTCAGGCAGCTGTCCTGGGGGAGCTGGGAACAGATGGGCAAAAGCACACGATTTGGTGACACGCTTGAATACAGAAATAACGAATCCAACCAGTTCCCCAAGAAGCACTGAATCAAGTAATTCCTAATGTTTGTAAGTGCAACCTACAGAAATACAGTAAAATACTAGTGAATATTGCGAGCCCTGATATTAGGTACTTTGGGGGAATGGCGCATTGACGCAGTACTTAAACAAAGTTGGTGAATGTGATACTGAAGTAAATTAATACAGAGGCCTTCAAAAGAATGCCAGAAGCACAACTCGGATTACAACCTTTGACAGCAGCAGCAGCAGAGACCGAAGGAGTTTGGTCAGACTGACTAGAATGTTTCCTTGACCTTGTCGGTAGCATAGGCAACTCGGGTTCATCCGAAGTAAAAGCCTCATTACCGCCTTCAGCTAAAAAATATGATTTGAAATCCATTTGAAAAACTAGTAATATATCATAAAGATAAATAGAAACCAAATGATGAACACCAGAATTGTGATAATGCCAAATGAAAACGTCGTACCTGAATGCACCCCTTCGTAGTTGTTGACGGCTATGAATATGCTAATTTCACTTTACGCTTGCCTGGTACTAAAAATCACCTAGGTTACTGTCATTTTTATACAGAAGAACAATGACCATAAACGGGGAAAAGAATATGAAACGTGGAGAGTTTGTACAGGCACCTGAGAGTCCGGATGCTGGCAGTACTGTCGTCACCACTGACGCGCTCGAAGTAACATTATCAAGCATCACATCCGCGACGGACGACGGAGGCGGTTGACGATAGGGTCTATTCCGGTCGCGTGCCTCATCGACGATTTCAGGAGCAGAGGGAACGACATTAGAGGTGGCACCACTGGCGCTGACAACTACTTCTCCAAAGTTATGACCCTCCACTACTGTTTCAATTGGACCTAACCCATCTTCGGTGTTGTCATCGAATTCATCACTAGAACCGGTTTCGGCCTGGGAATCTGACAGATTCATTTCTAGGGAAGAAAGGCATCAGTAATTAAGCAAGCTTATGCGACGACTTAAGAACTACAATCAGATCTGATTAGAGGGCATGCATAAGGTCCTGCCTGTGATACCGTAAGTACGATCATAAGGTAAATGGCGTTCGATGAAAGAATGGCAGTTCTAATAATAACAGAAACCTGAATGATTACCAGATTTGACTTCAGTAACAGGACTGAACACCAATAATTGCCATTTAGCTCCGTCTAAAATAAGAGGTCGTTAGCACAAGAAAATCACCTCGAAGAAGGGCTGAGCGTCGTTTCCTTAGAAGCCTCTTCTCTTCACTTTTCTACAATAAATAACTCAAATAGAAAAAGTTGACAAATGTGGAAAACGTATATGTAGTTATAATGCAAATCGCATCATGCTGTCTAAGTCGATGCCAGTGTTACTGTCAAAAATTATATTTAGTTATAACAGCGAAAAAGCAGTTGTTGATAGTACAAAAGCTGCATATGAAATAAGGACCAAAGTTGAATCCGATTCTCAAAATGACACTGTATAAAGCTATGAGTAAGCTAGCCACTAAAATGATGTCCAGCTTAATGCAATATATAAGACACCTGGAAGGTTAATGGCTTATTAATGCTGTACTGAAAAGACATCAAAAGTTCGTTCTCAAAACGGCGGTAAATGACTGACTGACCGATCAACTTCACCTGCATGCTATCCGAGAAGACAAAGCATAAACCAACGTAATGCCTGTGGCTCATTACATACATATCAAATCTGTCAAAACGCAGACAAAACTTGCCTGCTGTCGAATATACTTCAATTGTCGAATGTAGTGTGTGAGGGTATGTTGTTGCTGCCTTAGCTTATCCAAAGCCTCAGATAGTTCCCAAACTTCATGAGTTTTCTCAACAGTGCTCGAAAGCGGCAATGCTGAGAGAGTAGGTCTTGCGGATGGATCCGTCATTACCGACACTGAATACTCTGTTGAAGGTCCTTCTTGTACAGACAACCTTTGCTGTGCCGATTCTTGCTGCATTGAATTTTGCGGCACCGATTTTGGGGATTCTGGCGACTGGCGAGCCAGCTCGTTTTCTGATATTCGCGTGTCCACCATTGGCTCCTCCTCTTGGTTAGTATGCCAAGAGTCCGACCTTGAAGCGTTGTCTCTGTCGGATTCCAATGATATTTTTGGTCGTTCATTGCTGACAAAAGAGTTAGATCGTGGTGAACAGAGATGCGATTGTAACATGGATGATCGGCCACTGCGATAAGGTCGAGGGTGTCTGACAAGGTAGCTCTGGTGGTGGTAGTCATACGTTCTATTGCAATCAAAATGGTTCATTCTTTGTTGAGAAGATCGATCCCAGTAAACGTCAGATGAATGAGACGCCGGATAGTAACGGGAGCGACGATAATCAAGTAGAGGGATCTGTGGGAAAGAGCGGGAAGTCACCAATTTACGAAACTGACACGAGATGCTACAAGAATATGCAATGGTCAAAGTAGACATGTTTACATGATTTCTATTCGAGCCACTTAAGTCCAAAAAACGACTTCACAGTACAGCAGATGTGAATATAATAGACCACTATGGATGACACCGCTTAAGAAAATTTAGCACGAAATGTTATTGAGGCTGTGATTAGGGAACAAACTGTAAAATCACTTTTAACACATTTACCACAAATGAGAACCCTACCTTTGCAACGACAAAAGATCTGTGACATACTTGGGAAATGCGAATTGTTCAACACTTTCTTAAAATGGCAAATATTCCCAACTCACTCTGTAATAGTTTGGTGAAGGAGAACCATCATTTGAATATTGATCATTTGTTGAATGATGTGACTCCCGTTCGTTTACCGTGGAACGCGGATAGCAGTTTGATTCTCGGTCACCTATATTGGTGTGTGGGACCTCTTCACGAGATAGTGATGTTCCTGCCTTTTCAACTGCAACGACATAGCAACAAAAAATGTTAATGAGCAAAACAGTTGGTTTGATTTAGGATATTATAGCAAAATGAGCTACCGGTTGTGGAAGGTAGATTTAGCCGAACGACTTCAGAAGTAGGGGTGGAGGCCAAGTTTCCTAATAAATCCAATGGCGACGATAATAAAAATAAATCATATACCTAGATCTTCGGAGATTCCACTGCCAGATGATGAAACTTGATCCTGAAGGATTATCTCAGGCTGAGTCTTAGACATTGCAAGGGATACAAAGCTTTCTACAATGAAAGTATATAGGAAGCTGACACCAAGCACGTAGCGATTTATTTAAGAACAATTTGACAATTACTTAAAAATAAGCAGTTACCTCCCATATGTGGCTCGTTTAACAATCTTCCATGCACCAATTTGTCATTTCTTTGCCGTTTTCCTGCCATTTTTCTGAGAAGAGGAAAATGGCAAGACATTAGCAAATGATGAACAGAAGGCATACTGGGTATTGGATATTTGCATATATTGGCCAAAATTAGAAGAATGCAGAATTGAACAAACGTGGTCAGTCCACTCCTTGATGTCTCGTATCCCACCGATCCCACAAACAGGGCAGAAGTGCGAACTAAGACTATGAGAAATGGTAGGGAATTACATAGGATTTCCCAGGCTACGCTGAACAGCTTCATAGCGCTTATGGTGCTTTAGGCTCAGCATGTGCTGCACAGAAACCTAGAATCACAAACATTATAGCTAGCCTAAGAAGGAGAATTACCATTTCACTGGCATACACGATCTCGCAAATGTCACATTTCCCATAGTTCCTATTCGTTTTTTGAGTATGAGCCTTATCATTAAATTTCATTTCCGAAAAAGGGGTAAACGAATGCAAGTAAAAGCTCTGTCTATTCAAAACGCACAAAAACAAACATACAACAAGCAAAATCGTGCCTCAAACATATACCGCCTTTCCGTTTGCAAAATGCGCGTATTTAATCACAGCCATTATGACACATACAAAGTTACACGATAGAGCCATGAGTAGAAACTGGTGAAAGTAAAAAGTTTATAAGCAAATTATTTTACTAAAAATTATTTTTGTTTTAACATTTTAGTTTTGTCGTAAGCTATGAAAATAATTTTGTCATTTGCTTGTCATTTTTAGTTTGTGGTCAAAATTATTTTCCTAATTTCTTGCCGAATTAGACAAGACTACCTGCATTATACCGTAGATAAGGATCCCATTGAGACTTGCCATCCATTTACCAGAAATTTTGGTGTAGGTCAGAGTACCGATTCAGTACTCTGAGGTTTGCGGTACCCACGCCCCTTGCAAAAACAACTTAACCCACCTGAACCACCGACTCCAAACCGCCTCTATCTCCTCCGGGCAAACTCTAGACGTCACCACTAAACCCACCTTCCCAGCTACCTCCATCAGCCAGCACGGTCACCCCTCCGAGGCTAATTAGCCACAGGTAATTCAGTTTGGAAGCGGAACAAGTTACATTCCCACCAGGACCCGCCCACCAAGGAGTCACAAAATCCTCCTCCCGATTAAGAGGTATCTGCAGCCAGACACTGCCAAAGGTCCACGTTCTCTACTGCCGTCACAACGAAAATCTCAGACAACCCCTAAAACAGTTCACAAGCCCTTACATTCAATGTCCCAGCACCAGACACCAACCTCAATCTCACGTTTGGGAAAAATTGGCAGGCGGCAATGCCGACAACCCAACGCTCATATATTCCTAAAGAAACATTCCTTCCTTCAAGCTGGATAAAACCGTCAATTTGTCGGTGGAAATTACCACTGTAATGTTGGTAAACACGAAGTAGCAAACAAGAAGGCGCATAAAATGCGAAGCTGAGAAATGAGAATGAGCCAACCTGACAGTACCTACACAACGTTGTTAAACCGATGGCTTCTCATAGGAAGGATTCTTCGTTAGAATGACGAAGCCTTCGAGGGGCAAATTCGTTACAGGCACGTATTCATCTGTTGCCAATTCTGCACGCTCACCGTGGGCGAGGAGGACAGGGGTAGTGTGTGTTTGGAAGCCAGTTATGGTTTTTGGGCGTCCAGCCTGACCCACGACGTCCACTGCCTGGCCAACACGAACAGTCACTGTGAGAGGCTTCAAGTTCTTATCAAAAGTCATCAATAAACGAGGCTGAATGGCTGGAGTCAGGTAAAAGATGAGGTAATCGCTGCGACCCATAAATGTCATCCTCATCTCCAAGCAGGAGACAAGTAAGGTAAGGAGACCAGCTAAGCTGACTGGACGGAAGAGGGCGTGATCTGAGTGCCAAGGAGAGAGAGTAAGAGTGCCCTTTCCTAAGTGTGTTAGTCCCTGTGCAAGACGCACCAAAAACAGATTATAAGGATCACGGCAATGATAACCAGCCAATTGACGAAGCATTGCAGCCAAACGAGCACTATTAGTACCTTAATAAAAAGAAAGCCCATGACATTCTCATAAAAAATCAGGATAAAGCCACAAATAATAAAGTCGATGACATCAATAAACAACTTTGAAAGTATTACAACTAAATGAAACTAATTACCCAAATGCTTGCATAACCTATGGCAAAAAACACTTAAACATTAAGATACTGGGCGCATTTCTTTTGAAAATTTTGACATACCAGCACCGACAATACCCATCGCCAAAATGGAATTATAGCATAACTCCGGATCAGAATCGTGACTAAATTTGCTGAGGGTATCCAGAACTTTAAGTTGAGGATTCGAGATGTAACAAAGTGCCAACGCCAATGGCACGATCCTCTTGATTGGTGTCTCACCAAAGCGGAGCTGAAATTAGTCATATAGTAAGTGAAAAGTAAATAATAACGAAATCTGTTGATACACTTATGTTGAGAACCAAAAGTAGCCCCTTTGATTTTCTTCAAGAGTATTAAGCCAACATGCTCTGTATCATAAAAGAGGCAACATAAAATATTTCCTCTAAAAAGAACTGTTAGGGTAAAAACTGAGTGACCAAAGTGAGATGAAGTCCACAATGAGGCAACTCCGAGGCCTTACTACCTAAAACGAATCTATGGAGCAAGTGGGTATAATCAGCTTAGTTATTAAAAACGTACCAAATGGCCAAACATACGAAATGCCATTTCCAGGCCAACTTCTTCACCCATAGCAATTATGGCGACGCCTAGAACCGCAAGGCCTTGGTGAGCGTGATAGTCGAAACCCTGAGTTGAGGTAGAAGGAACATTCGCGTCATCGTTCGACGAGGCCGCCTGCTCATCCACCTGCATTGGTTCCTCTGTTGTTGCTTGAGTGCTCTCCGTGGATGGCTTAGTACCGGTAGAATTTGCGTGACGACGCACTCGGCGATTGCCTGCATTACCTGCGGTCCGACGCGAATCCTTTTTGTGATGATGATGGTCCTTAGATTTGGACTTTTCTGCTCCAGCAGAAGTAGATTTAGCCTTGTCTACTTTGTCTGTTTTCTCTTCATACTTTTCAGAGAGAATATGTAACAATTTTTGGATCTTTAAAACATTACCACTACCTAAAATAAAGAAGTTGAAGCTATTAGGCAATTCCACACTAAATATGAGTGCATATGTGCAATGTGAACCATATTATCAATATGAATTTGAGTACCTCTTCCATACCATTCATTGCGGCATGCTTTAATATTTAAATGCGAATTGCAGCCAGCAGATATAAAACACACAGTACACCACGTACATGCATAAGCACAGACATCACACATCATGTGTGCCATAGATTTCATTGGTTCAGTCACAGCTTCCAGTGAAGCCAAAATCACTTCGGCCTCATCTTGTCGTCCGAGGCAAGTAAGAGCCAGACCTAGGGCCATGAATTTACTAAAGGTGTTGTTCCAATGAGCAGCTGGGCGTTCGAGCATGGTTTGGATGATTGTTGATGTAACATCTTCGTTCATAGAGCCGACGGCAATCATGCCAGCAGAGAGCGAAGCCAAACATGCATGTTGAAGGCGACCAGACGAAGAATCGAGAATGGCTGGAACCAAGTGGTTTATGGCTTCCATCTTGTTAGAACCTGCATAGGCGACTCCGAGTCCAATAATGGCAGCTCGAGATAAGACATCAGTCTGGTGTTCCACATAAGAGGAGAGGAGGGCGAGGGCTGGATCGCACTCGTTCTTCACGCCACAGTTCACCACACCGCAACCAAGAAGTGCACCTGCTTGAGTGTGGTCATCCACGGCATAAAGATATTTGTCGATTTGAGAAAGACCACTGTCCACGTCCCATAGCATAACCCACCCCAGCGAAGCCACTGCGCTCATTTTCCCTACAAGTAATTAACAGACAGATATCAAAATGCAAGAACATCAGCAATAAAGTTGGCAGATAAAGGTATCGAAACAGTGGAAAGTTGCCTAGGTCTTTTTGCCGGGATAGCCATGATCCATCCTTTCCCTCATCCTGTATCAATTTTTCTCTCCCAAATCCACAATTAATCAGACCATTAACATAAGAAGCGGCGGTGTTGGTGCGCATAGTGTCAAGCATCGACGACATAGTCAAGCGGGTCGGTTCCAAATGCTGCTTATAAACATCTTCAGGCAACTATTAAGTAGTGTGAAAAAAGATGATACATCTCACGAGAAGGAAAGGATGTTATTCTATAACGTAATACAAAGAAGGCAAACCACACCTTAGGGTCCATTATATCCAGCTCTCTAGCAAGGGATAAAAAGTGTTCAGATAAGCGGGTATTGCCGAGCATTTCAGCCAAGTCTTCATCTTCTTCTGCTATAACCTCATCATACGGCACAATAAATTGGTGCCTTCCAAGCAAATAGGCCAACTGACGACGTACATCGGTTCCAGTCGCACCGTATTTTGATGTTGGAAGGGAAGCAGCCTCATTGAAGATCGACCGAGCTAATGATTCGTCATTTAAACGAAGAGCGTAACGTAAGGCGTTGCCAAGGTCCTTATACTTTCTGTAAATATTCTCAGCACAGCGAAGAACCTAGAAATTGCTCAAGACTTTGCACTCGCACCTTAACGTTGTCAGGATCAGGAATGTAAGCAGCGCAACTAATGAGATAAAGACACACACGTTGAAAATTCAATTCAGTAGTGTAATTTTCCAAAAAGTCCAGATTTTCAATCTCCATGCAAAGGTCAATAGCTTCGGATTCAGCATTATGCTCCATCAAGTAAGGAATTATTTTTCCCGCAAGCCCAAGGTATTCCTTTTGTTTCATGCTTTTTTCCGAAACCCCTTTCCCCGAACCAGAGACTTCTGTTTCGTCCCAAACTTCCGCAATCTGTTTGGTAAGAAGGCGAACATACTCGTGACCCCAAACACCGATATCATCTTTTTTACTGAGCAACCGATACTTCAAAGTGTCAGTTTTGTAGTCCGGATTATCATACGTTATCATTCCCACCACAGAAACAACTTCAGCACAAAGAGCCTAAGAACTATTCAGTAGATGCACTTACGTTACCTTAATCTTAGGGTCTTGAATATTTTCATAAATATTTTTAATTCGGGCATATTGGGGGCGTAGGAACTTCAAGGGCTTGGGGACAGATGTCATAGACGTCGTTGATGATTTGATTAGGTTTTTAAGACTCTCTAGTGCAGTCTCGTATAGATAAACATTGGGCTCCTCGAGACGTTGTAAGAGCATATACAATTCATCTCGAAGCTGCCTATCTTCATCGCTCTGCGAAAAATGACTGAAGGCAAAAACTGACCAAATCATCATCCAAATTATCCTTGGTCTTATTAAGGAGACTGTCGGCATCCTTAGGGTGATTCGATGCAACTTCGGCAGCCATCGCCCCAATTACTAATGTGCAGCCTTTGGAAAACGCAGAATAGTAGGTGCGCAATCAAACAAATGTGTTTTTTTAAACTCTTTTTTAATGTTATTATTAGTAAGTTGTTACCCTCTGATAGCCTAGCTGTTTACAATCAAAATTTGGTTACTTTGTTGTATTAGCACTATAAATTAAACTAGCAGGTAACTTTACGCCAGCAACTTCTTTTCATTCGATTTATCAGAGTTAAAACAAAGATATGTGCAGTCTTGTTTGTCCCAGGTCTTATGAATTGAGATGAGGCCGGTAATCAAAATAGCGAATAGCGCCTGCTGCTGTGTATTTGATGCGGAGGTGCAGAAAAGCAAAACCAATTAAGGAGCTTTTTCGTGATGCTGGGCATTACTTCATTACTTTCTATAAAATTGAATGTTTACGGAATACGTGAAGTATTGAGCAACCCTTACTAGAAAGTATTAGAGAGAATCCAGTCCTCTAACTTTGAAATCATGCATTTTACTCGTGAAGCATAGGTTTTCACACTGGTGTTATAATAGCCTTATCTTGAGTTGGAATTTTCAATTATGGTTTTATTGGCTATCGCCTCTATTGTTTTTTTGCGTCCTTTACTTGTTGACACTGCTTGACATGTGTTTGGTGTGGCGCTTCCTACACCCTTTTTAGAGGTAGCATCTTTTTCATCTCAGCTCTGTGGGTTTTGCATTATTAAGTACCCGTGTTTTCAGACAACTGGTTTGATCTATTGTGCTTTTTTCTCACCCAGTATATTATTATGAACACAACTCAACTCACTGGATTGGATACCTCGCAGCAGAAAGTGCTGGGAACTGCTGGACCGGATGCTAGGCGCATGCGGAAGGCAATATTTCGCCGAACAATAGATTACAATGCCTCTATAATGAACTACTTGAGGGACAGAGTCTGGCAGTTTTCTTCTCGCTCTCAAGTGGCCCTGCAACCTGATTATTTATACAATTACCTTGTAATGTATTTACTAATCGCAGCCTTTCTACTTGCTACTCATAATCGCTTGTTCACATCATTTTTTCGCAAATATGCATTCTAGCTAGGTCCTCCAAGTGAGTATCTTAACAGCCCTATGAACTGCGTTACTGGCAAGCTTGTTCGAACATCCACAAATAAAAATAAGTGCCCAATATATTGCGTTTGCGTAGGTCGATGTGTAGTTGTTAACACAATCTTAGTGGACACCAGAAGGACGACGTCTGATAACCGGTGCTTACACAGGTGAATTCACTCTCTGGAATGGACTCACATTCAATTTTGAAACCATTCTGCAGGTAGGCATTTCGGGTTTGGGTAACACTGCCTGCTAGGCTCACGAGGCGCAGATACGATGCATGAAGTGGTCCCACAATGACGACTGGCTACTCACTGCTGATCACGCCGGTTACGTGAAGTATTGGCAAGCTAACATGAACAATGTGCAGGTGTACCAGGCGCATAAGATGCCCATTCGCGGTGTCAGGTATGCCCCAGCCTTCGCCGTTTTATACATCTTTTCTTGATTAATGCTCTCTTGCTGCATCAGCAAGAACTGGTAGGACCCCGCTTTATGTAGGTTTTTCCCTTTGTTGACCTGATATTAATGAACAAAGCCTTCTTTCGCTTTTGAAAAATTGTTCTTCTATGATTTGCATGGTAGTTATTTTACTAAGCATCTCTGGTCAGGTGTCCGTTCTCTATCATTCCCATTGGAAAGGAACCCAATGATCGCGAAATGGTAATGTCTTGCGCGACATCCCACCCAGCTCTTCATCACTATAAATATTTCGTCAACTCTTATCTAACTGTAGATTTTTGCACCGACATGTTTACTTTTTTCAGTTTTTCACCTTGCGACACTAAATTTGTGACCTGCAGTGACGATGCCACAGTACGCATTTGGGACTTTTTCCGGTGCCATGAAGAGCGTGCTCTCCGAGGTGAGTGGGCCAGAGGATACTTCTTTTTACTGCAAAAAACTCGTTTATCGTGCTATTGTGATCCTCATCCATCTCGTAAATGTCGACTTATTTTTTCCTTTTAAATGTCACATCCCTTCTACTGCTGGTATAGGCCATGGTTCGGACGTCCGCAGTATCGCCTGGCACCCTTACAAATCGCTGATAATCTCTGGTAGCAAGGATGCCCAGCAGCCCATCAAGTTGTGGGAACCAAAAACTGGGGAGTCGATTGCCACACTGTAGGGCTTTCATTTTCATAAAGGCGCTCAAATTCATATTTTCTACTTCGAATGCTTCCCCATTTAAAGTGGTTCCGAAATTTGGAATTCCTTTGATAGCTTTATCTAGTAATTTAGGCACATTCAGTCTTTATCAAACTATATTTCAGTAATGACTTTTGCACATGACTGGAATGGTGTCTTTTGATTGTTTCCCTGTACGCGCTCAGTGGTCCATATTTGCATTCCTGCACGCTAAATGCACTTGTTGCCGGTGTCTCCCCCGATTTCCTTCACGCTCTTCAGGTTACCCACAAAAGGGTAGATTAAGCTGTTTTCAAAGAAAAGCAGACCGAATGCTAGTCTAAAATTTGTGCAGAGTGCAACCTCACTGTATCGTGTTATAGGTATGCACACAAGAACACTTGCACAGACGTGGCATGGAACATGAACGGCAATTGGTTCCTTACAGCATCGCGTGACCATCTGATCAAGCTCTTTGACCTTCGCTATATGAGGACAGAATTACAAACCTTCCGTGGACACAAGAAAGAGGTGACGCGCGTCGCCTGGCACTCGTGTCACGAAAGTCTCTTCGCTAGCGGCAGTGGCGACGGCGCTATTCACTTCTGGTGCGCTGGGTAGGATCCACCAAATTATGATTAATTGTTATAAGCTAGATATTGGTACAAGCAAGTATGTTATTCCATGTTTTTATACATTTAGAACCGAAACTGAACTTGGTGTGATTGATGATGCTCACGATAATATGATATGGAGCCTGGCCTGGCATCCGCTTGGACACATCCTTGTATCCGGTGGTAATGACTTCACCACGTGAGTCGCCTCTATTGCGTGCACTAACAACAACAACGCATTTTAACCATATTCGCTTACTTAACCAAGGAAATTCTGGACACGAAACCGCCCGGGTGACATTCTGAAGGATGTTAATGGGACTGGCAATACTCTCTCAGGAATCACAAATGTCCTTCCCGCCATTAGTTCAGAGGACCTAGTAACCGATGTACTGGGAGAATCCCTGAGTCGATCAATGCATGATACACCCATGGAGTCCGATGACCAATCAAGTGCACTGGAGCCCCCCAGTGGAGAAGCATTGGTTGAAATTCCAGGATTGAACGACGGCCTTCCCGGCCCACTTGCTCCAGAGGATGAACAAGAATCAGACGTGTTTAAAAACCGGCCACCCCCAAATCGCCCTCCAGGATCCATATCCAAAGAATTTATGGCCAACTGGTCCAGTTCCCGAATCGTCCACAAAACCGGGGTCGTCCTTTCCGCTGTAGCGGCTGCTAAAGAAAGTAATCGTGAAGCTTGTGGGACTGCAAATAAAGGCCCGGTGGGTAGCGAGATTTTGGTGGAGAATCAAAATAAGATGGACATGGCGCATTCGCGGAGCGTCTCCACTCCTCTGGTTACTTCTGACATGTGCATGAATCCAAAGGCCAAAGCCGCCGCTTCAGAGGCGGCCGAATATGATGCACGCTTTAAGGGGCGCAAGTTTGACTCAGCCGCGCGAGAGGAAGAGATGCTCGCCTTTGCGAATAGTTTGATGCCACCATCCCCACCTCGTCCTCCTCCACAGCCACCGCCACCCCCGCCTCCTCAGCAGGAATCACATTCGCCCATTAGACCACCGAATCAGCAGTTATCATCGAGATATGGCCCGCCGCCACCGCAACGATTTATGGGAGGGCCACCACCCCGATATCCCTCCAGCGGGTACCTTCCACCGGGTCCAAGTGGACCTCCCTTTCGGCGCCCACCGATGCCCTTCAGGCCCCCCTACGACCATCAATGGGGCGGACCGGGCCCCTATAATGGTCCCCCGCCGCCTCCCGGGTACGGTGGTCCACCCCCACCCAAGAGACAAGCGATGCAGAGACCACCACCACAAATGCGGCGTGGGTGGTGACCACCATTGCATTGTGTGCATTTTTTGAACGCCCATGTATGATATTCCGGTCATAAATGCTATGCATGACGTGCGTTCATTTCTTCACTTCGCTAATCAAACGAGTGCCATGGTATCAAATGATGGTCCATCGGTGCTTAGATTTCGAAGTTCGTAGAAAAGGCGCACAGGTTTCAGCGTGTCTGCTTTTTCGAGTGATACGTCTGTACCCGTAACGGGTACATTAGTGGTGAGATTTTGGGAGTCTGGAATTGAAAAGGCACCGAGATTGGATGGCGGAGGATGGCCACGGGGAAGTCCTTGAATGATAAGTACAGTGTATCGTTGTAGAATGTGGCTTTTGCCGAAATGGAATTACGTCGGAAGCAATGAGACCAAGTAGGGTGCGAGTTAAGATACATGAGGAGCAAGAGGGGTGACGAAACTGCGTAATATTATAAAGAAGGTGTAGTGGTCTGACTTTTGATGATTTCTAGCGGTTACAGAGTGGCGGGAGAAGACAAAACCAACTAACTTGGGAAAGAGCGTGCTACTTGAGGCAGAAAAGATGACGCCTAAGAAAGCAATTAATAAAGTTCAGTCACGTAGCAGCACTAAGAATGCATTAATAACACTTCTTTGCCCTTAGTCACAATGTCAATTCCCAGAGAAATAGTTTAATGAAATATAAAACCTGTCAAGATGTATTCCTATTGCTAAAATTGTATTTAAATAAGATAGTGCCACATAGAGAAGTAGTGAAGTGCATTTTAAGATAGTCGTCTGACAGAAAAGACGAGCAAAATAAGTCTAACAAAACTATGAGGCCAGGTTTGGCGATAAAGGAGTGTCAAGACAGGTCGCATAAACTTACATAAGTATATCACTTTTGGGAAAGCCCCCGTCTAAATTCTTCTGCTACTCGCTTTTTAAAGTCAGAGAAGTTGAATGATAGTCGCTGTGTTTCTTCCATCTCTTTGATAGCTAATGCAGATAAAATTTGGAATGGAACAGACCTCTCAGTTTCGACGAATTAAGCAATTTGACCAATGACCTCGCAGCTCTCCGAACAAGAGGATGTCTGGATAACTCTGGCACAACTTTGTCCTCGATGGCAGGTAAATTCAGCATAACTCTAAAGGTGAAAAGAACTTAATTTTATACCGTAAGATATTGCGCCACATAACTCAATGAACTTATCTGATCATTCGTAGGCTAAATTTGCCCAATAATATCGCAACTCCACTCGTCTTTGATTAGTTGGTTTCTTAAGGTCACGTAGTTTTAATGTATAACCTCAACAGGCAAAGTAAAAGATTTGATATTGAAGAATAGGTGCCCATACTATCCTGATAAAAAAGAGAACTTGTTGAATTGATTATGGCTGAGGTCACCTTTCCAGCTGACTTGACATTTTAAGTAAAAATTACTACAAGTAAGTGGGCGCCTAAATTTGCATATTCTTGTACAGGAAATAGTTAAAAGGAGTAACTAGTTGTTTCTCTATCTGCCCTACAACCATACTTGTTCTCTTAGCCTTCTTGAGTAATATGGTTTCATACTTGTTCTAATTGGTGGCTTAAAATGCCTTCAAAGAAGATTTGTTCCGCTGCAAAACTTTCGTGATGGATCACGTGTTTACTATAATGATCCTTGAACAGTACAGTTTTGGTATTTGAGCCTTCGGTGAAGAAAGGTCCACCTTTATTGGCGCTAAAACTAAACATCTTCGGACTTTCTTTAAGCGATCAATTCTATTCGACGAAATGGGGATAATAGTTACTAAAGAAGTGTTCAATGACACAATAAAAAGGATGGCTTTGCAAAATAGGAATTCTAGCTAGCTTGATAATGGTTAAATTTCTTGTCCCGGATGTTGAGGTGCCTTTAATATCTCCAACTGCTTAAAGGATGCGCTTTAACGAGGTCACCTGCTGATTTGTACCCTTTCTGTTGCGGTCAAGGTTGTCTCTATGCCTTTTTCATGAACCAGCATGATGATATTTACTAATGGTCATCTCTCACGGCAAAATATTTCCCAACATTAAGTGTTTGTACTACTACCGAACGTTGGATGCAAGATTAATGTTCCTCAGTTCGGTCAGAGTAAGATCATCACCTTAAACCATCGTTCCTTTTCACACATCCACAAAGCCCAATTAGTAAAAGGCAATATGTTTCTGCGAAATCCTTTGTTTTGCTCCATTGTGATCAGTGGTTCTGAAATGTTATCTGTCTACTTTGTGTATCAGGTGTAGTGCCATTAACCCCTCTTAGTCATGTTTTGCACCTCTGCCTTGGTTTTCATGTTGATGGATGCATATTTTGTCAAATTCTTCAGTTCGGTCCTTTCATAATTTTTTTGCCGATTCTGTTTGAAGTGTAATTTGACTGTAGGCACCTTGAGCCAGTTTGCCTTCTTTTCACAACGTTACCGTGGTCTCGTAACTTTGCTTTTTTTCATTCGGTTCTGTATCACTATTTCTGCCCCCGTTTTTGAGGATTAGTAAATGGGACTTTGCTCAATGAGTGTTGCTGTACCAAAGTATCGAGTATCAAGATTATTCTCTTTAGTATCTTGTACCACTTATTAAGAGCCTCGGTCCTGCATTGTTTTCCAGATTGCAAAGACTTGATGACTGGCCTTTTTAAATAAACCAGCCATATACTATTTAGCGTAGTTGAAATAATAAACATGGGAACAAGGGAGGTGCTCCAACTCAGTGTACAGAAAACATCATAGCATATCACTTTAGGTAATGGTTTTCGGAAAGTGGAACAAGTGTATAGAATTTTGTCTACGTGAAAGCGGAGCTCCAGTATTTATTCGAACGCATCAGCACGGACCTTAAATGATTTAATCGGACTTTGGGTTCCCCATTTCAGCCAACAATTCTGTAGTAAGTCGACCTTATACCCTTGTTGATATAAAAACAAATCAATGGCTCAAGACAGCTTAGAGTCTGCTGCTGTATACGATCTATAATCAGTGCGGAAATGGCGGTAGGGAAGGCTTTGTGGCTTTTGCATGCCACTGACTGAATTCACATTCCACGCACAATATTACTTCATGCGTAACGAGTGTCATTTTTTAAGAAATAAACAAACAAAACGATCGCTGGAATTGTTGCGTTGCTAATGCCCATTGGACCAGCCCTCTGTATAACTTTTGTGATTAAGTAGGACGGTGACAATGGGAAAACTCCACGTTGGAGAAAACATGGATGCGTGCTTTGAAAATTGGAAAATAGCGTTGCCATGGTATGTAATGTATCATAAGTGTCCAAACTAGCTTTTCTAGAGTAAAATTAAGTTCCCCTAGGTAAAACGAGGTGGTTGAGTGACGGTCAGGTGTAAAGTATTGGAAATATCATGTGACAGCAGCAATGAGGAAAAGTCTTGACAGAAGAAATAGCTCCTACAGGAGGCCGCAAAGTGGTCTATCCATGGTTTTGCCTAGAAGCATAATTACCTATGACGTCAGAAGTCTTGAAGCTGCGACCAAACAGGTCACTTGTTAGAAGTGCACTAAAGCAACACGAAAACATCATTTTGTATTGGGAACACAATGGCCGGAGGAAATGATTTTCTTGCGAATACAATGGCCTACCTCGAATCTTACAATCATCATCGTGTTGAGTCAAAAGTGCAAAAAACGAGAAGTGGATCACCACAGCAGTACATTTATTCGAAATGAGCAAGCTTTGTCAAAAACTGAAAATAACACAGGATTTCTGTGGCATGACATAAAGTCCTCACAAGTGACCAAACACGCTAAGGGGCGCCTTGCCTACAAATTGCGGAAAATACGAATAACAAATTTGTGGTACACATAAAATACCACTTATGGGGTATTTCAAAGTATCAAATGTTCAGCAATGACCTTAAAGTTCGGAATGATCAAAAATAGTTAAATAAAAGGAGGGGGAATTGGGGGGCCTAATGCTGCCTAGAGGTATTTCTCCCACTCCTAATGATGTTGGCCTCTGGAAGGGAAGTCTGTTCACAGACGATGGCGGTTTTTCGGAAAGGAGTGCAAAGGGACGACGATGGGTTGCAGGTTGCTGAGGGAGGCATCTCGCGGATCAGCTCAGTGAACATGTCGATGAGTCTCTCCAAACCGAACAGGTAGCCGTCCTCGTGATTGCCAGCCACCCAGGACTGGTAGTGATCTATCTTCACGGAAGGTGGGAGGGAACGCGTTTTGCCAAAGTCAATCATCCAAATATTAGCGTTTCCCGTCCTATCGTGTACAAATAACAGCGAGGTGCCAATCATCTGTGAGGATAAACAAAAAAAAGTGAGAAAAAGACTATTCAGTGTAAGGTGTAACATTAGATTCATCCAAACGAAGCACGAAGTGAACAGTGCGTAAGATGGGAGTTATCTCCCTTTCCTCGCACAGGGCAGATTTCGAAAGTGCAAACACATGGGTTGCAAAGCATTGGAACATTGTTTCAATAATCTAAAAGGTGAATACGGCGGACGATGATATCACGGAGAGGGCATTAGCCCAATTTGCAAAGGGTCGACCAGGCATGAACACGCACCCCGGGCCACTTCGCACTTCAGCACGTGATAAACTCTTACTAATACACTCTCAGTGGGTTTTCAAAAGCATTGACCTCAACTGGCCAAAATCGAAATTTAGGTTCGCGCCAGGTTACCTGGACAGGAAGTGGTAAAAAACCGGCTAAGCAAAGGCACATGTGAGGTGGAGTATTTATTTATGAATAGTGTAGACTAGTACGCCTGTTTCATATCACCAGTTCGCGCGGCATGCACGAATTATCTACTCATACTGATGGAGAGCGTCAGCGCTATCGCTGTAGAATGCAAAATATTATCATATTTTAAATTTCTCTGAAATATGAAAAAGAAGACTGAAAGACACCGAATATTTTGATCAACATGCTCCTTTTCAGTCAAACAAGATAAACAGACTTAACAAGTGACGATTACCTCGTGAGATTTGAAGAAAGGAGATGACTGAAGCACCTTCTGTAGGGATGTTAATCTTCTGAGGTAGGTCGCCTACAATATTAGCAGTGTTTTCATCACCATTGACGGGTTCCCTTCTGCTAGCTTCTACCTATCACATGCCGTGCCCTTTTTCTGATATCGAAACGTCCAAATTAAAAAAAAGGGGCAGACCAGCTATGCACAAAGTACGCGATAAAACGTGCCTGTAATTGTTTAGAACCCTCAGTGAATTTGTTGAGACGACCCTTGATATCTGACCAATTCTTGAGCCGTTTAAAGTCCCTTGAAGGATTGGCGTCATGGTCCTGCAAAAAACGATGAATTAGGCAAGAGAATTCCCAACTTGAGTAAAAGAAGTGGATTAGCACCTGGAGGGGGATTAATATGGAGTGAAAATTTTTTGAAGGCATCCCGCAGCAAAAGTTTGTTTCTATGGTCAAAGTATCGAGCGGAGATAACTAAACTACGAAAGGCAGTTATAGTGTGCAATAAACCTATAGTAGTAAGAAGGACGAAAATGGCAACAAAGTAAAATGTCACACTATTGTTCGTTGCACATGACGAATAAAAGCCTGTCAAACAGAGTGAACCATTATAGCTGTTCCATGTGACCGATGTGTCAGCTAAAACTTATAAGACATTATCAAATGCTTGGAGGTGATGATAATGACTTGCTGCAACAAAGTTTTTGAAAACAAAGAAACCTGAAAAAAGGAGCTTTGTTTCATTTCAATTGCATCTCATGCAAAATTGCACCAAAAACGAATGCAAAAGTTACTGAAAACACAGAAAAAAAAACAAGAAAAAGAAACAGGAAATTAGACTGATAAAGCAATGTTTGTAGAGATCATAGCAACGGATGTTATGCGAAGAAAGTTTGAGTTTTGAGCATATCCTTATAACACAACATAATAGAGGAGGAAACCCCGGCAACGCTGAAAAATCACACCTTTTAAGAAGGAATGTTGTGAAGTAGGTGGGCCAGTGGCAATTGAAAAGCTGGCCGGTAAGTACATATGAGAATGGATACTTGCAAAGACGCCATAATCATGGCAACGGTAAGAGCAAAAAAGCATGCATAATCACCTATTCTTATAGTAAAATATTAATCATTATAATAGTAGCACCGAAAGAATATTGGTGAGCAGTAACCTAAAAATACTTGAAGAAAGCATGAGAAGGAACGGATAGAAGAGGAGCAGAAAACGAAGTTGTAGTGAAACCAGACTTAACGAAGAAAACACGATTCACTAAAAATCACTGCACAGAGAAAGGCCAAAACACCTATAAATTGGCTTATGAATCTCGCCCCATTAGCCTGTGTTGTAGGAAATTCCTGTCAGATTTAAGGTGGTCTTACTGACAAATTTCGACAAGAAGAGACAAAGAGGGGAACTAACAAGGTGACTTGCAGAGTAGATTAAATATAAGAGCAAGAGTCATTTACGGTACTTCGTTAATTTTAAGATAAATGGGGAGGACTAATTAATTACTTGAGCAATTAACAAGAGAGTGTGTATTTTACAATCCATCAGTACAAAAGTATAGACTTTTTACCAGTTTGCGTAAAAAAGCACTGAAACAACCAATTCATTTCACGTGGCACTAGTTTGCTTCGATAATTACTTATTTCGTTATAAAAAACAGGTTTCCCAAATGGATTTGCGACAGCAAAGCAAACGAGGGACGAAAACCAAGGTTTCATTTTGACACTCACAAAGGTTAGAATTTAATCAAAATCATGAAAGTTACCCTTCTACACGCAGCCTGCATAAACTTATTCAGTAACATGTAAGGTGGTAAAATTAACTGCGAAACAAATCCCACGCCTAATGCCAAAGTCATCCCGAGCCCACACGCAGCCAGTTCAAATGACGCAGGATATGAATTTTTAGGGTGACGAAAGCGCCTATTTTAACAATGTGAGTGCTTTATAAACCTTTTGGCGGGTTAGGACAGTCTACCTTAATGCCTTCTATCCGGAAACCCAAATCGGCGGAGGAGCTGAGCGCTTCCCTCCACTGCATGTATCGCAGCTTCGTAATGGCCGCTTGTTGGTGCTCCAGCGGAGTCGGTTCGTTCGGGTCCACCTCGACCATCTTTTGGTACATATCCTGAAGAGAAGAGCGTTGTTTCACTACTTGCCTATGTGAAACCAACCACTGAAGATGCACTTCGATGGCATAGATTTGAACATTTTTACGTTAAAACTCGTGCATCGGGTCAGTATTAGTCCACATCATGCCTACAAAAGCAACGCAGTTAAAGGCTGAAGTACGATACCTACGCCGGAAACTGGGAGCTCCATTTGAGAGCAAATTCAAAGTGACGTTAACCCAGTGGAGATGATCGGATAATCTAGGGCATGATGTCAGTGATGCAAGCTAATCGCAGCATTCATTTGCGTTAACAGAGTTTCCAGTAAGGCAGTTTCCACAGGCTCCCACATAGCACGTTTCAAACAAGAGAAACGGCTTTTTAAAATGGAAAGACTGGATTTTCGAATGCGTGAATTGCGAAAAACCGTTTTTTTCTTCAACAGAAAGATAATTTATGCACAAACCTTACATGAAAACTGAAGAAAAAACTATCTTACCGTAAAATTCCATTCGTCTTAAGTGGTTGCCATGCCTATGCGAAAATAGAATTTTGAATTTTTAGACATTAGACAGTGGAATTGACAAGTGGAGCTCTTTTTAATTGGCAATAGACAGGGTAGTCCTAGCTTGTGTGGCAGTAATGATTAGATATCTAAGTAGGAATTAAGGCTTTCACTTTAAGAAATTCAAAAATGGATGCAGCCATTACTAACGCCCACAACATGCCAGTGAAATCTTATTAAAGTTGGTGTTACGTTCACGAAGAGAAGGCATTTAATTTAGTCAGTTATTTACCCGGTGGTCCGTGAATACAAGTCGTTATATAAGGTAAACTAGAAATTGTGCAGAAAATTATCGCAAAATTTGCCAAGAGCATTGAGCGTAATCATAACTGAGAACAGCTATGACTTACATAGCCAAGGTGACGAAATGCGACTACCCAACTCGCAAAATTTCGCAAGCATATAAATTCACGTCATTCGTCGAATATTCGGTGGGCGAATTGTGATAACCATCAATAGTAGTGAAAAAGTACAATATGGAATTTTGCGTGAGCAGGAAGTGCACTATTGCAGCTGTATTATGGCAGGGTGCAAAGAAGTTGGCTTGAAAAGTAAGTTTACCTGTCTCAGTTTCGGTGTCCCATTATGAAGGGCATGCCACTCCTCCTCAAGGAATGTTCGCCGACCCATTTTCACGTCCATTATGGAGGGACAAATGAAGCCATTCAGAAGATCCGGCATCCTAATAAAGTCTATTTAAGCGTCGAGTTAAGGTAATAACTATTCATGCTTTAGTGGGTAATGAATGTAAGTCAGTGTTCTCGGCACTTGAAAAACAATTAAAAGCCACATGAAAACATATTCGTCTTGTCGAATTCATGCTGGAGTATACCGCTGCCTCTGCTGCATTGGTAAACCACACTTGGAGCTGAATGTTATGGGATCAACAATCGACACTTCATCTGGCCACGAAAATCACGCCCTTAACACCGAAAAGTGTACAGTTCATAACAACTCAACCGAACAATTTATTAGAAAAAAATCCGACATTCATGCTGCAATAATTTCCTTTCAGGGGAGCGACCAACTCTAAAGAATTTAAATATAAACAGGTATCATATTGTTTTAAGTCATTTCCAGGGTACAACTTGAGTTTACAGACGGTAAGAACACTTGCCGATCCAATGACCAGCATTTGGCTGTTTATGAGACCCATCCCTTGCAATAATACTCAGAGCCCGAAGTGTCCCGTACCAACACGGCAGCGGACCACATCAGAGGTTGGAAAGGGGGAAAAGAACATTACGTTTGGGCGTGAACGCATACTTTTAAAGGAAAAGGATAAGGTGAGCTAATGGGATGCTTCAATGAGAAACGCCCTTTCCGCCCTCATGTGTACACAGCTACACATAACTCAAATCATTCGCAAAACTTGCTCCGGACGGGAGACAATGCATGGCCAGCAGAAGCTCTGGACGTGTGCAGCCTTAAATTTGAACAGTCCTTTGCACCCTCTCATTGTCCTTCTCGCTACAACCGGTACCCTTATGAATATTGTTACCGCATTTGCTTTATTCCACCTGACAAGCAGAAAACCAACGGGATTAGTTATCTTGGCTATACAGACAGTCCTAAGCTGCCTCTTCTGCCTTTTAGAGCTAGTCGACATAGTAGCTGCGCCACAGAATTGGCAGATACTGGAGTCGCATCAGGAAGGTATAAGCGCTCTGGCATGTCTACTCTGGTACTCTCACTTTCCACATTATGTTATAGGAAGGCTCAACTTCCTAAACATTACCCTGCTTACCATGGATAGGGCACTTGAAATCACCAGAAAGTTGAGTCTTCGTTTCACCATGGAAGATTCTCGTATACGCGATTATTACAGCCTCATCACAATTCTCGCTACCACCTTCAGTCTACCGCGTTTGCTCACGGTCAACATCGCTCGCTCTGGGGTATGCCGGTGTACCGCACTATCGACAAGGACAGCAGTGCTTATGTTTATCTACGCGGAGATCTATCTGTGGTCTGCGTTTGCTGTTCTCATCTGCACGACCGTGCTGTGTCTCTGTGCTGCGGCAATGGTTCGGTGGAGCAGAAGTCACGACGACTTGACGCGAGTCGACGACTGGACAAACATGTGGCCCCGTGGTGGCTCCGAGGAACAGCATGGGCATGAGCCATTGGTCAATTGGAAATCACCATCAATGTGTATTGTCCCCTTGGCTGTGAGCGTCGTTACCACTCACATCTGGGATATTTGGTTACAATTTATGATCACAAGAGAAAGAACCTACATTTACAATGGAACAATGCAGCAAATAGGAATTTTACTACAAGTACTCCATCATAATTTCGCTGCATTAATTGTCATCGATTATTTACCTCGAGTGAGAGGAATTATAGTGACGAGCGCAAAAAAAATTACCGCTGTGGTGAAACCAAAAAGTAAAGCGGTGGAACCTAGGGAAATTATATAAAGGATACGATTTCCGTTGGCTGTTGTTGCCTCTCCCATGAAATCAGGAACAAAATTTCGTAGAACGTCGAAGGACAGTGCGACGAGACAATTCTTTTCCCTTTCATTGTACACTTTAAGAATAGTATCACCCTTGTCCGGAATGAAGGAGCCTTGTATGAAAGTAGCAAATAATTGAAAGTATGAAGTTAGATGCATCTTGTCAACTTACTCCAGACAATAAACGGCCACATGCTGTCAGGTTTGACAAAAACAGTGCAAAAATTAGTTTTGTGATCCTATTTTTGTTTTTATAGTATTCTGAATTGCAAAGGAAACCAGATAATTCTAATGCTATAATCGGCAATTTGGCGAAAAAGCTGTTCTCATGCGGGTAATCAAATGATATCTCGATCTTTTTAGGAAATAAATCCGAATTTAACTCATTAAAAATCAGCGCCTAGGAGACCCAATTGGGCGTGGTTAAGAAATACAATAACTGACAGCTCAAACACATTCGAAAATAAGTAATTTCTATGTTTAAGACCAAGTTTTAAGATAATAGGAGCCTAGAAAAATCAAACAACCCGCAACATTTGTGATCAAAATGGAATTTTCACTGATTTAAAAAGTAGTCAAATGTTCCGGTTAATCAGTACTCATTTTAACCACTGTCCAATTCCAACGCATAGAAAATTCAGCAGAACGACAGGCAACAAAACCACTAATTATGAATAAAGCGGTTTTTCACTTTGCCAGCAAAATATGAAACTAATTGCCCCAAAACTGCCAGTAGGAAATGGTGTAAGTCGAATCAAAGTAGCTATAGGTAGGCATGCGTTGGATTGAGGGGGATTAATGCACAAAGTTGTAAGTTAGAAGGTAAAGGTCGGTGAATGCTGTTAAAAGGTCTCCGTGATGATTATTTCGACAAAAATGTAAGAATTGAAACAAATAACTGATTTCCTACGTGAATTTCCATCCGGAAAGTGAAGGCTTATCTACCCGCTAAACAGTAAAAGCTTTTTCAAAGTAGCGAAGAGGACAGCTATCAACAAAGTCTGGCCAAAAAACGCGTCGTCAACTCGGAAACTTGGTATCAACCATCTCACTTCATCATTCCCCTTAAATGATGCAAAGGCAAGATCTTGTTAAAACCCAGAGGTATTCGTCAACGGTTTGACCTCGTGCTTGAAGGCAAGATAGGTAATGTTAAATCCATTTGGCCATCTTTCACAAATCCAGATTTGCATTCACTCAAAAAAATACCTTAAAAACGGTGGCAGATTTGGATTGCAGAATGTTGCCCACTGGATCAAACACAAAAATTATCAACGGATGCATAGACGATGCAACAGAAAAAAAACTGGACGTAAAATTTTCTACAGAGTTCAAATAAATGGAATAATTCAAGGTCTTACACGTGTGGATAAAAAAGAGCTTTAATGACGCAGACTGAAGCAATAGCTGCATAATATAATCAAAGTTCTCGGCATGAAAACTGCCTAACTCCATGGTTTTATTACGAACTAATCAACCTAGAGCGGACATCTGCCGTAGGGCTGCTTCATAAGGCTATTTTCCTCAAAACAGAAATTGGCGCTTAACAAATCCCGTATTAACAATCGACGGAAAGCATTCGATACCGACGCTCTTCGGAGGAAAGGATAACCGTGGTGGAAGAGCACTAGCCTTTTACGGTTAAGATTCAGCATTTCTACAGAATCTATTATTAGCCTTAGTCATCATTTCTGTCGTGCCTAAAGCCAGACATAATCCGGTCCGTGGATATGGTACGTCATCTAAGAGCTCGTTGCTGTTATACATATTAAGTAGATACTAAAAGGAAATGATACAGTCAAATACGGATTTTAAAACACTGATAAAGTACGGGTATACAGCTACGTACCCGATACAGCAGGGAACGTTTATGAGAAATGTGCCGTACGCATCATCATAGGATATGAAATGCGGAAATGTCATGTAAGATTCGATTTTTACTGAAAAAAATCCTAAAATAAATAATAACAACGAGAACAGTTGGAAAATCAGAAAAAGGATGCCAGAGAGTCAGCCACTTATTAACCTGGATCAAAATAGCAAATGCAACAACAACAAAATGCAAGAAAAATCACCGATAAGTAAACTGGTCGCAGTTCTAGGAAAATATAAGTGTCAATTTGGCACCACTTACCATTATGTCCCGAAAGCTGAACCCAATGGTTTGATCGTTCAACAGATATAAGATCAGCTTTGACACAGCAATCTACAACTGCCATTGCTTTGAACTAAAATTGGAAAGGCTTTAAATGAATGACAAGTGCCATGCTACGGTCATCATCGAGATATTCACTTTTTAAGACCATTCATGAATAAACAATCAAATCACGTACATAGCAGTAGATCCCTGGTAGCTACAAAGCGAGATGTGCAAATATAATCGATTCTACGGAACAATGCGAGTCTCCGCAAAGCAATCAAGCATATCTGCTTCCAATATCATGCGTTACAATGGTTACGAGATAAAAAAACTAGCTTCAACAAATGGCAAAAACATCTACCATACATAAAATGCCAAGACTGAATTTTGGTGCCACTAAACTTAAAAAGTTGTTATAAATGTTGATGGAATGTTCAATTCACGTAGGAGACGTGAGATCGCTCAAATTTCAACTACACTCACTGTGGGAGCTCAGAAATTCGTACTTGTGCGTATCAATAAAGCACAAATGACCCTACTAACCTAACTAGCCAAGTTAAGCCAACCAAATGCAAGCCTGATTACAATTTTTTAGGCCAACAATTGTATGAGAAAATTTGGAGAAATTAAGTATTTATAGTAAGATTTGGTAATATATTTCACGAACAAATTTAATATCGTGCTTAAAATACGCAAGCTATAATGACCCGAAGGTATGTATTGGAAGTAGCGGTTTAGCATAAGAAATACTGATTTTTAATTTAGAAAGGTACCAATACAAGTATTCCTAGAAATAATGTAATTAAAGCTGAGCATTTGAAATGGGCTATTATTCATAACTGCCCTGTTGTAAGCGAAGCAATGAATAAGTTTCACAATTGTCCCCTTTCTAGCTTTTTGGTCGATGCGATGGATTTGTAGAAGGTTTGATGTACTACTAAGATAGAAACTCTCATAGAATTGCACAGATTTGAAAGAAAATCGACGTTTTTGCACTGCTAAAGAGGAGACAGTGGTGGCAAAGTCTTACTCCATAAAATTGCAAAAACATGGCATTAAAATTTGCTAAACGCTTTGTTGGGAGTGAAAAACGCGCCACGCAATAACAGACTGACCTTTTAATACGTGTAAATATCTCATAAGACCTATGATGCGATGGCACTCAACGCCTTCTTTGAATCGCAATAATGCCTTGACGTTAAAGCGGGATACATAGACCCTAGTACATAATCGGGTCTATGTATTTATATGCACAGCTGAGCAAATTGAATGTGTCTACGCCATTAATGCATAATTAATGAGCGTTCCTAAAACTAAAGAATAGTGGTAAAACATGTGCTACTCTTTAGATAAATAACAAAATGCATTCTGTGTGTTTGTTACCTACTTATCGTGCCAAGACCTTCCTGACGACGAAAAAAGACATAAAACTGAAGCAGAATATTTATATTTGGCACAGAGAAGGTATTTGGGTTATTGGCATGGCTCGAGGGCCAGCCCACCCGGCGTAGTACAAAGGCCAGGTTAAAAGTGACTCCTCGTCAAACCTAAGAGATAAACAACCATCATATTACTCGGACTCTCTCCTCTTTTGAGCATTGGCCTTGGCGTTCCCCTTGGTCAAGCTGCCGCGTTAGCCATCACAGCGTAGTCGGAGCTGTTAAGACAAACGCATTCCAGCCGTGACAGTCATTAAATTTCTATGCAACTGAGGTGATACTTGACCGCAACGTCATTGATCCCTTTTGGTAATTTAAATGAATTTGGAGTTTCTTCCGCTTTGAAAAGTGGATTCAGGAACAAGGAATTTTGCTGACTATTACGCATGTACACAGATTAAAGTAGGAACACTGGCCTAGAAACAGATTTATGCAAGGAAGTACGGAATCTAACATAGGTCTGTGGGAAAGAGTTTCGTATCTGTTCCACCTTGCCATGTTGTTCCCACTTCGGAGCTGCCTAGCCATATCCACTGGGCTCTATTCAGCTAGTAAGGAAATGGTGGAGGTATGGCAAATTCACTTTATCGACAGCTTTATGCAGGTAAGGTTGGAAAGCATATAACAAGGCTTCCAGATAGTTCATAGCTAATATCGCTTCAGTTATTAATAGCTCTTTTGCAGAACGCGGGACTGAGGTAGATGTTGAAGGTAGACGTCAATTTTGGCCCTTTGCTTTGGAATCAGCACCGTTTTTCCATGAGCAACATGTGTGCTTCTTCCGCTCCTCTAAGGGTTATCACACGGCAGCGAAAATCAAGCTAAATGCCCTTTAGGATCGGGTTTGCTTTCCACTGCCACCAACGTATCGTCCCAAGACCGCCCTGACGATGAGAGAAGACAATACTGGGGCGGAATATGTATATTCGGCACAGAGAAGGTATTTGGGCTACTGGCATTGCCCGAAAACCAGTTCACCCAGCGAGGTACAAAAGCCAAGACAAAAGTGGCTCATCGTCAAAACCGAGAAATAATCAACCGTCAAATTACAATTAAGTAGCAGTCTACATTTTTGCAAGCTTCAAGGCTGACCAGTTGCCATTGTGCCACGAGTGATAGAAAGTAAATGGGGGAGGACGTTTCCTTAGGCTTAGTAAGTTAATTAGCCGGGTGTACAAACACAGCTGTTCCCCTATTTAGGAAAATCTAGTGATAAAAATAGGTAGCTTGTATTTAAGGTTACCGCGAGAATCGAAACTGATTATGTGGCATTTAAAACTGTACAAGTTAAAATAAATTTTAAGGCGCCAATATGTGTGTGAAGGCAATTTATCGCAGTGATAGAAGTATATCCAATTTACGGAAGTAACTTTGTTATTATTTTGTAAATGAGGGCTAAGGTAATTCGATACTTTGCCCTGTTGCTTTTGGGCTCATAAGTTGGTGCATATTTCACGTCCGATAGCTGACGAAAGCTTTGAGCTAGGCCTGTAGCTTTTGAAGCCGTCTATACGTCAATAAAACAGGTGTTTCGCACTATTTTGTCCTGTTTTAACCTCAGGAAGACCTCAGAAAAATATGACAGACATTGGTGTTCGGTTCTTGGCCAAATCAGTTAAAATGAAAGTTCTGTACATCCCAGATTACTAATTTGTTTAAGTAAAGCTAATTTGCTGGCGTTTAATTAAATAATTTTTGAACTACAGCCTTGCAAATAAACGAAACAAAGATCGAGGCATAAATCCAATAATAAAAGGATGCAAAATACTGTGAATTTATCAGGAATGTCGATATTTTGCACTTTTAAAAAGTCTTGCTGCATTTTATATGTATTCATCCTTAAAAGGCACTCTTTGTGTTTGCTTTGAAATAAGTATGCTTGAATTCGCTTTGCAATGCTATTTTTAAGCGCTCCCTTTGGGTGAAAATGGTTCAATGAACACTAAACTGGTCACGAAGGCATAATTGTCGGATGGCCTTAAAGCTCTGCACGTTCTTGTTTGTATTTGCTAGTGGGTGTGCCCTTATTGAATCAGTAGACCCGTTTTGGAGGAATGAAGTCCTGGAAGTAGAGTTAAATGAGGTGCCCGCTATGGCAGTGCGTGAACCCGTTTATCTGCCTGTGGGGATTAGTACCTTAACTCTGCCATATGAGCCTCGAATATGGTGTGCAAACAAATTCTGGTCTGATGTAGATTCCATTATGTTTCAACTAATAAATAAGACGGGGCTAAACCAGTGCCGGTATCGCAAAAGAAGTAAACTAGACCCTATGCAGTTTGCGAGAGGTTTATTGGCACATTTTTGAAAAATACATTCAGTATTATTATTTTTGGCGTTTTTGAGCTGTAGCAACTTAAATCTGATAAACAACTTTGTGTTCTTTACTTTCTTTAAATCGGTAGATACCATAACCATTGGCCCGGTTTAATTGCATAGATTCTTTGTTTAGAAGGTTGGTGGGTTTGAATTGGGCCGTGTTTTCTTGGCATTCCTAGTATTTATCATTGCTAATTCGTGTTTTTCAAATTCATTTTTTTGTGTTAGTTTTACTGAAAAATTCCCAACCACGAAATTACTGTACCGTGCTTTGTAATGTTGATAAGTACTCCGGTCCTACTCTTTTGCTCTAAGATATGATAGGTAATGGATGTGAAGTGTGAAAATTTACAGAATGATGAGTTCCCCCTGACTATTCTACATTTCAATGAAGACCTTCTTGTGCCTGAGATTGGTAGCACTGTTGTTATCAGCGAAAATCAGACCGAAAGTGTTTGCGATTCACCTTCAAAAATATGGACAGGCAAACGAGTGCTCTGTTCCTTTTCGGCTAATAAGTAAGACTTGTTTTCCTATCAACTTAAACTGTTTCAGTGCTGATCTAGATGATTATCCTTTCCACGCTGTTACCTATGGAGAGCCGGGGGAGTTGTACGGATTGCCCTATAATGTATTCTTCATTTGTTATTACCATATCGTATAGGATCATAATTATGCAAAAGTGTGGGAGGAAGAATCAAATAATGACAACCAATTGGCCTTATTGGCTAAAGTTGCACTGTCAAGGAAAGAGAGCACTGATGTTGAAATCCAGCGGTCAGATTCGTCTGGCAACGGTAACATGTCGAATTCCACTGAAGTGATTTCAAGTTCTGGTTACCGGAGCCCCAGTGTGCCTCATGTGACGATTATTAAAACTCCATTCTTGAATCAGAATTATCAAACGTCCTCGTCGACCCAGCAGAAGCTCTCTGGGCCCACGTGCAAGGTCGCGACCTCAAATGGCCGGACTATACTTCTTACGCCAAGTCGTGGAAATTTGGGTGCTTCAGTCCAAATTCATCGTGTATCCTCTGTTAACACATCTCAGGTCCTTCTGAGGACAGATCTTGCTTCTACTGGTGTTGGAAATGTTTCTAATGGTATTTCGTCTACTTTCAACGGGTCCGTTCGCTGTATTTGCGGTTTTACTCGTGATGATGGTTGTCTGGTTCAGTGCACGAATTGCAAGTAAGTTGATAATATGGTTTTTCGGTTTGTCTTTCGTTGTATTTTGTCGCATATTAAAGCAATTGCATTGTCTGTTCTCCTAGGGTTTTTCAACACGCTGAATGCATGGCTCCCTCTTCCAGTAGCATTCTTCCAAAACCTTACCACTGCGAACTTTGTCAACCGCGACCCGTCATGATTAGTGAGGCCATTGGCTTGCAGCGCAGAAAAATGGCCATCTGCAATACTTCTCCCGCCTTAGCAACGAAGACCATTAGGTTGACGGGTCCTACGGCGGCGTTTCGGTTGCCTCGTTCAAACGTTTCCACTACGCCACAGGTGCATAACCCAACTGTTGCACCGAATCGGTTCTTTTTAACAGGCGGTGCTAGTGGTCAGTCTACTGCGGCTACGTCATTATCAGTTCGACCCATCCAAGTGAGACTTGGCGAGGTTGTGGGTTCTTCTAGAGGTGGTGCTACCTTGTACCAGGTCGACTCAGCAGCTCTCAATCATTTTTCACCGCGCTTTATCAATCTGGACACTGCCGCGGCTAGGCAGCAATCGCAGCCTTATATGACGGCTGTTGGTAACCAGCGATCCTCCAAACGAAAGCAGGATCTTTTCACACGTATGTGCTTACTGAAATGGTTGCTATTTTTGTCGTATGTCAATTACTTTATTTCAGTTGCAGGAGAATCAGTCTCGTTCGACGCTATGACAAGTAACTATTCATACGACGAGACTAACGCCGCGAACGGTCAACACATGCCCGTGTCTGCCAATAACGATCACACCAATACCCTGTCATGCAGCGAAGGTAATGAATTACCCGGGCCTAAGTTTTATCGTACGCCTTCGCAAGTGGTTGGATCAGCGTGTGGTTTGGACGTGATTGAAGGGGCTAAGCCTCAATCGTCCGGATCTCTAGCCACGGCCTTCAGTGAAGTCACCGATGATGTGTCTGCGGTTACTGGACTCTCCACTGGTGTTCCCGAACCTGCCTCACCTGATGTTGTCATATGGAGTGACTCTTATGAGAAGGCCGCAGAAACACGCCTCTCTGATGCGCTTAAACAACGAATCCGAAATATATTTCTTACTCCTTCGGAGCGTGAACTTAAAACGCTGCAAATGGCGGACTCTTTTGCATTATCGCGCGGTCAGCAACGCTGTCGTGTTACTTCCTTCGAATTGGGTCGTAAGGTACCGCAATAAATCCTTTTAATTGGAATTTAACTTACAAAGACAGGCACAAAGGTAACTGTTAGCAAACTATAGGGTCTTATTGCAACTGAGTGCATCTATCCGAACCAACCCGTTATCGAATACAAGGGCTACGCGATGTTACTGGACGAATACACCCATCAACACGACTATAAACGGCAGTATGTTTTTATTCTAGTCTATTCAGTCCTTCTTTTAGCATATGCTATTAAATTTGATTGCGTATTGTAGCTACAATCCCTTCGTGCTGTTTTACAAACAATTGGATAAAGCAGCAATATGCTTGGACGCGAGTAATTATGGGAATGAAGCGAGGTTTATACGGCGTTCTTGTATGCCGAACTGTGAGGTAAGCCGGAAATTCTTTTTAACAAAAGTTGGTTTAAAGTTCCGTGCTTGCATAACTCTATAAGGACTCATAGACGAGGTTTGCGCAACTTAGCTAACGATACATTTGCTCTATTGCCGTAAGTCAACAGTTTATGTATTCTCTGCGAATTGATATTTAAGGCCTTTTTTGACTTGGAGTTCTGCTATATTGCTATGTAAATGCGCTTGAGTCTTTTAGCAGATGATGCGATTTCGAAAATTTGTTCTAATTTCTGACTGCTATGTTTCAGTAAACCAGTCTTCTCATCGCTATTACAAAGTGCTCAGCTAGTTATGCAGTCTTATGCCGAAGTGGCGTATAAATTTCCACCGGAATGTTTTTATTTTGATTTGTAAATAACTATGAATGTAATCGCTCCCGTACTTTAGGTCAGGCTCACATTTCCACCAGCCGACTCCTTCTCTTCGGTAGTAAATCCTCAGTGCATTCAGTTTGTCGTTACCTCGTCGATAAGCCGAGTGATTCCTGCAGGCACAGAACTCACCTTAGCCTTCGATTTCGACTATACGGCATGTTACTATCCTGTGCGGTGTGCATGTGGTCGTGGGGCACCACTATGCGCCGTGGCTGATTGGCTTAGACGTCATCATCACTCGTCTTCCAGCCTCCATGGCTACGACTATTGCGACGCGGAGGAGGGACATCGGCGTACTGCCGACGAAGATCAAGGTGAAGGCGACTGCGACTTTGATGATATTGATGACGGCAGTGAGGCTATTGATTACCAATACGATCGCAATCCTTTGTCGCATCGAAGTCGTCATCATCACGGATTCGTTGAGAAAACAACTCATAGTCGGATCGCCCTGAAGTGCGTATTTTTTGCGCACATTCTAATGCCTTGGCGTTGCTACTACAAAATTCGGCTTGGTCGATTTTGGTTTTCTTGTGATTTTAACGGTAGATAATCAGAACGCAGGGTTGAACTGAGAAAATAGACTCTTTTTAGCTTTACCTTTTACAGCCTCAGAGGTGATGAGCTCAATGCTCTTTAACTATTAAACGGTGTTTTCTCTCATGATTTTGGCCTTCCAATTGATCGTGATAAAAGCTCATTTTCTTTGTGATTGTATAATTTCTTGTAGAATTGTGTCACCCATGCTGTTAAATAACTCACTTGAAATGTTCCTTTGTTTTGATTTAGAACTGGTAAACTTGTTTAACGCCATGATTCTTTTTTAATGATATCTTGTAGGCGTCTGCTTAACTCGAAGCATGTTAGCCCAGCCTTCTCACGTGTGCCGTACCCATCGGCCAAGCATATGGTTCAGGAGCAGTATCGTAGGCATCAAAACGGCATGCCAGCTGCGTTTGGGCTTAGCAAGCGCGGATGTCGTGGAGTTCGTGGTACTCGCGGCAGTGGTCGCGGCCGCGGTGGCGGTGGGCTCATCCGTCAACAACAGCAACATCTTAGAGCCAGTCGTCCACGTGGTCGCCCACCTAGCAGCAGCATAAAACGCAACCTTGTTCGTCGTCCTCCACCTCTTTGCTCTCCACTCCAACAACATAACTCCGATGTGGAGGAAGAGGAGAGGGAGGAGGAAGACGGAGTAAATCACTGTGCTTTACCCACTTCATCTTCTCCCCGGACAGATGTCACGGAGCCCGGAGCCACCTCCCCATGGACCTGCTCTACGCGTTCACCTGCTATAGAGTCACGTGTCCACTGCTTCGGAAATATTGGTGTCAGCAAGAAGGACTCGGCTCGTAGGGACCAACATCAAATTCGACAGCGTCGTTCATCGAAGATGCACTCTCCACGACGGACATGCAGGAGGTCATCGATGGGAACGTCAAACGGTCCAGTTACTTCACCAGTTATGCCGCCGGAGGCTGATTCTGTGTTTATTGAAAGGCCATCGGAGGAACTGAAGTCACCAATATCAGCCATGTCGAAGGTACACCTTAACCATTATTTGTGGTATAGCAGTTTTTTGGAAGGAATTAAGTACCCTTTTTACTTTGGTTTCCCGAAAAAGGCGAAGCGCGTTCGAAAAACAAGTGGTCGTTTGTCGAACGGTGTGGACGGCTCCCCGAGGCTGTTTGAAAAGGGAAGTTCGTCCGCTGCCAAGCGTACTCGTCGTCAATCCAACGTGGAAGCATGTGATCATCCTTCGGGTGAACAAGGGGATGGAGAAGACAAGACCAAAGAGAAAGCATTGACAACACGATCAAGCGTAGGTTTTCACTGCTGTCATAGGCTCTTAGTAGCAAAGTCAGTGCTATATCTTGCACCCTTAACGACGATTTCTCAATGCCAAAATTAGGTGTCGTTCTTTGTGCGATTTTTATGGGCCACTTTTAAATATTGCTTTATATCATCGTTTGGATATTTCTTTGATGTGAAGTCCCAAAGGAGTCTCGAATATACAAATTTTCTAAAATATGTTTAGGCAATTTTCTATTAATGATTTTGCAAGATGTACTGTTTGTAGTTTTACTCTTTCTTCGTTATTAGTCTTAAAATGGCCTTTCATCTTTTAGAAGTCTCGTGAGGATAATTGGTTGGCTGAAGTTATGCGTCGTATTGAACGTATGGAAAAGAAGCGCAAGAAAAATCCCACAGAGAAGAAGCCAAAAGCGGACATAGATAATGAATCCGTGGAACCAGAACCTGAACTACACCCTCCAAAGCCTCTTTTTCCTGATCAACATGAAGATAAAAAACAAGTGGAAGTAAAGGAGGAGATTCCCCTTAAATCAGATGAGGCACTCAAGGGGGAGTTGTTAGTTGTTCCAAAAAAGGCACTACGAAAGCCGGCTTCTTCAGCTTCTACTGGATCTCATCCACCTACAACTCCATTGTCTCGTGAAGACCGTTGGATGCAGTGGCAGATTCAACGAATCGCTGAAATGGAGTCCTCTGACGCTCCCGCTGGTGACCATCTTCAGCACCAATCGACCAGTGGTTCTTCTATAAAGCAACGGCGACGTTGCAGCAGTGGAGCAAAGTCTTCCCTTCCGCGCCGTTCTCCACAGAAGAAGGAGACGTCTGATCGTGGCACTGATGGTGCGGGAGGCGAGGTGGAGTGCAGTTTGATTGTTTATAAGCGTCGAGAACAAGACCCAATGGCGAAGTTCAGTCGTTCACGTACGGGCAACCATCACCGTCAGCAGCAAAATTTTTTAAACAGATCGTACAGTCTGGTGGAGACCTTTGTGGATGAAGATTTGCCTGCTGGTGGAGAACTTCTTGATGATCATAGTGGTGTTGTTGGGGCGAACGGAGCCTCGAATTTCAATGACCCCAGCTGCTCTAATACAGTTCCATCTGTCGGTTCATCTTCTCCACCCAAACCCTCCAAAAAGCGATGGCTTTCGCAGGTACGGTTATTTCATCGTTTGTTGCTCCTGCCCTAATTCCATATTTCCTTGCTGGGAGGGTTTTAGTTGTACTTTTATGGAAGTATAGGGTATCGTCATTATAATTGTCTTGAATATTCTTGATACTTCATATTTTTTCCCAACCACTTGCTTTGAAAACTGGGCTTTGCATCCATGTTCGATCGCTTACGTGTGTGCATACTAGTTAGTACTGGGTAAAGAACTGTCAAATGTGTTTTAACCTTAGCTATTACCACTTCCCGGAGTCAGTGTATTTGAGTAATGTGTTTGTGCTATAATGAATCTTTGATTTATCATCAACGTCAATTCCCAAATTCAACTGTTGCTTATTATAGTACCAGTTTAGTCTACATTTTTGTTGTCGTGCCTTCTTTATCAACTACATGCACATTTTCGCTCAACTATTTTAGCTATTAAACTAAAGCTACTGCGTAACAGGTCGTTGCTGTCATTTGTATCTGCACTTTGTAGGCTCTGATGGAGGAAGATCAACAACATCAGCAAAATCCTCCTAGCCGGACAACACCATCGCCTGTGGACTCACTAACTCCACCTGATTCCACATTCAATCAACTCAACTTTCAAAATCAACGAGCATTGAATCCTAAGAAGCGAATAATTTCACAGCTAGAGGAAGCGATGGCGCAACAACGACAATCCCCTTCACCACTTGATCCTCATATAGAGGTTTCCCCATCTTCTGATGCTCCCACACCTGCATCGGTAAGTACTTATCTTACCTTCGGATGTTATCCGCTACTTTGCGCGTAGATTTTATTGAACGCTGGTCCTTTGGGATCGAATCGGCGTCATGGCATGTTTTCTTTCAGAGGCTCCCACTGAAAAAACGTCAGTCTGAGGAGGATACAGTAGGCGATGGTAGCAGACCAGGGACACCAAGAAAACCAAAACTAGAGAAGGTACGAATGTCTCTCTCGGAGTACCGTCGTCGTCGTGGTCTGAGTACAGCTTCTGTAGAGTCCACGGGAGCGAATAAAGCACAGGCACTCCCGCCGGTAGTGGTTCCTGTTTCACTTAGCACACCTCCCGGTTCTCCTGCAGTTGATTTGAAACGACTCGCTCTCCCTTCACTGCCACTCGTTCCACCCACAAGTGAGTTTCCTCTGGGAGGCCCTCGGACACCAAGCGAGCCTCCCAGTGATGAGGATGAGGAAAAACGAATGGATATTTCTTTGCCAACGCTATCGACACCATTTCTTCACCGATCTCAACAGCCACCTCCCTTGTCGGCACCAGCATCCCTACCGTCGCCTATGCAAGGAACCGTTGAACGGTTCCACGATTCCTTCAGCGTCAATTCCTCTGAAAAGCCACGTGTAAGCTCATTCTTCACATTTCGACTTTTGTTATCAGTTATTAATGCGCTTACAAATTGCCTTCCAGTTGGTCCCTTTCCCTTACCATATTCTTTGTCAAATGCCTGTTATGAACCTACGTTATGAAGCACCCGTTCTTTAGTTTGTGCCCCGTTCTCCTTTTGTAGGCATCGCCACCACCACATCGCCCTCCTGGCGGCTGTGACCGACACCTCTCGGGTCACGCCCAAAGGCGCGCTTCCCCGCCTCCGCCCCCCCATCTGGGTTCCGCATCAGATTCAGCGACCCCACCTGTCTCTCCCACCGCCTGTTATCCTCCTCCTGTAGAGCATATTCTTCGACGTGATCGCGAGATTCTGCAGTGGCAAATGGAACGGAAGCACCAAGACTTCCAGCCGTCCACTGCGCGTCTTCAACGAAGCAGTCATACCTCGAGTTCTAGCACTACTCATCTTGAAGGCAATCATGCACGCTCGTACTCCATCTCTACTCCTCCTCAACCGTCTGCTTCAAGATCTCATGCCTATCCAAACCTCGCTCAATCACTGGCTTCGGCCCCGCCCACCACTGCATTTAACCACCACGACATGGAGAGCATTCAGGAGACCCTGAGGCGTAAACAGGAGCATTTGCGTGCACAACTCCGCGATCTGCAAAAGGCCGCTGCCAGTGGGAGCGGATGATGGTACGTTATGACAACTAGTAGTTCGTGTGGTCAAAATTTGTCGCACTTTATAATGAAGCCATCATTGGATAGGTTGTTTAATTCAGGATCATCAAATCTAATTTCATTTGAGGTGACAACTTAAATAAAAAGATTAATGTAAGAGGTCCTCGCTCGTAGAGGCTGATGAATTTCCATTATATAGGGGCACGTGATATTACATCAGATTGGGCAGTCGGTGTAAATGATTCCACTATTTTTGATGAGGAACCATTGGGGAAGCTATCCAGCTCAGTCGAAATCCTTAAACTGTATAAGAACTCAGGTTGTAAGCTAAAATTGAACGGTAGTATTGAAATGCAAACTTGATTTACGAATGCTTCTTTATATAAACTGACATCAAATGTCCGGCAACTTGAGTTTATTGTCAACAGTTCCTGTTGGAACTTATGGGGAAACGGTAATTATCCCTTTCAGGTCCCTTGAATCCTCTCCATCTAGCTGTTTGTCGCTTTACTGTAATCTGCCATCTGTTTAGGTTCACAATAGATACGAGTCTCCTGGTGCCGTTGTTTATCCTAAAATAAACAGTCGACGATGTCTGCTTATTTTTTGCCATAGATGCTGTGGATTCTCAAGAATAATTGTGGTTCTTTTCGCACAACTTGGTTCGAAACGTTATCTGAGCTTGATGCTGATTTCCTGAAAATCGTTTTAACGTGAATTATTTTCCTTTTAGGCTTATGAAGTACTGGGTATACCAGTTGAGCAACGGGCCTTTATTTTTACAGCATTTCTTAAAACCGATCCCAAGAGGCCTAAATTGCGAAACTGCAGATTACGGCCGGTATTCTCTTCTTGCTCCCGCTTCCATGCCACCAAAATACCTTACTTATATTTCCACATTTATATTTGCGCCAATTTTAACGCTGAAAGCCTCCATCTGTACAGTGTAGACGCAGCTGTGCCGCGCAAATTCGAGACCATCATTGATTGCCGTGTCGTTGCGAAGGGGACAAAATTGAATGCATTGGTACTTTAGAAAGAAACTGCACTGATTCTCGGCTGCTCTTGCTACAACTACTTTTATACCTTGTCCCTACGTTCATCCGCGGTCCTTCTTGTACATACTTTAATGAACATTGCTTTAAGGACCCGTGTTTGAGGACGAAATTACCACTATGCCTCCCCAAAGCTCCCTGTGCATACGCAATTTCTTGTGTATAATTTCATTGTCATTGTCTCATCCTATTCCCCGCCATGCTAGGGCACTAATTGTATACATCTTTTCTCCCTTATTTAATTGATGCCCCTTCTGTACACATGAGTGCAGCACTAATTGTTTTACCAAGAAAGGTTCATCCTTGCTACAGTTACCCAACCCCGCTGATTTTGGCTTCTTCTGAACTATCGGGTGTCACCATTGAATCAATCGCTATGGGGTAGTATGAAGTATGTTCAATTACAAGATGTATTCGCGTGTAGGCACGTAGGTTCCACCCGGAGCAGATATCGGCATCGGCCACTCACGCTGTCAGGATCTACAGTCGTTTGTGCCGCAAGTTAGTCGTTCAGCACTTGATTCCGGTGTTTCCATCGGGGGTCCGACTCAGTGATCAATGTGAGGACGAGGCATATCAGGTGCAATTAATTCCCTGACTGATGGCGCTGTGGGTACTCACGCGGCATGGCGGCAACGTGTACCTTGATCTCAGTGTACGTTTACCTATCGGAATTTCCAATTAAATGTCAGGACATTGACAGCTTAATTTCCTATTTCCCACAGGGACCTGTATGATCCTTTGGTAGGAGGCAGCGGGTTATTCTCATTAGATTAAGCCTGTGCCGAACGTGGAACACGCAGTCAGGCCCCAAAACAGCATGAGCGGTGGACGCCGCAGTTGCGCTCTGTCGTGAATCTGGGGCTTTATTGTGCGTAAAAAGAGAAACGGAAACCCCTCAGCCAGTTGAGCAAGCCCATCTTACAGGTTGGCAATAGCGGCAATGCGAGTGCACCCAGTAACACAAAATGGGGGCAAGAGCGGCGATATGGGCACCACTCAATGATAGGGGTGACAGCGCCTTAACAAATAGTAAAAAAGGAATAAAATCACTCATAATGAGCGCAAATTACTGTTGACAGTGCACCTATGCTTTCCTGACTGATCGTAGCTCCGCTGTTTCCGCCCAGGAATCAGTATCTTCCATTGGCGCGCCTGCATTCAAGCACGGCTCCTGCTTTAAACAAAAGGTGTATTGTTGAGGTTTCCGTCAGAAAATCACTATGAAGCGAAATGAAAGCAACTCACGGACCCTGTTAATATACAAAGTCAGTCAATACACTATATTCATTTCATTTACTGCAGCTGAGATAGCAAACAAAGCAGGAAAATTCGACCTGTATGATCGTATTTACTCAAAGTCACACGAAGGGGAAATTGTTCTGTGGCTAAAAATAGAAATCAACACTAGATGTTGGGTTCAAAACAGAATGTGAATCCACAAATCGGGGGAAATTAGATGGCACATGCTAACCAAAAAAATCCGCACACCAACACGCACACATGGGGCTTTGCGTGCGCAATCGCCACCCAGTTGCGCAATTTCACGTCGTCGATACAGTCGTCGACGTTTGATTGGTGATTGAGGCGGACTGATAGAAGAAGTCCTAGCAATCGCGATCTCGCTCACGCCATAACATCCATAGATTATGCGGTTTTTTGTACGTGTAATGTACATAATTTGGGCCCTTTGCTGATGCATTTGAGTAAACCAATCAACAACGGTTTCCAGCATCTGCATATTCTCACACTTTTCCATTGATGCACCCACCCTTTCAGCGAATCGCATATTTGACAATTTCATCTCAACTTGAACTACTCAGTGTGATCTGAATCACTACCTCAATATTTTCAGACAAACTAAACTCGGCCAAAATGCCATTGTTTTTTTAACACTGAACTTACGAAATTAGTGTTCCCCTATGAAACTGATAAGCGGTCAGTCGAATAAAGACTAAGTCGGACTGAAGCATAAGTGCGGCCACGCCACCGTACGGCCTAACTAGTACACATGTCATCATGTCGTCCACTCTCACTCGTACAATTTGTTAGGTCAACCTCATGGAACACATGATGCGTAAACTACAAATACTTTTGTGGTTGAAAGGGACTGTGTTTTGCATGCTAACTTCAATCACCTTTAAATGCACCAATCAGACGGTGCCTATTAATGAGGTTGAAGATATGGAGACTCTACCAAGCTGTCTACTTCGGTAGCAATAATTGGTATGGGACATTACGCTAGAAAGAGCCTAATTTGTCGACGCTCGACAAGTGTCATCGATGCTGGGTCTCTGTAGTTGCCAAACGCTCACATTCAAGTGCAACATTAGGAGTCACTCATGTCTAAACAATATTCTCAAACTTCAAAACATTTTTGTGTGGGATTAGTTCAAAATGAGGTCCATTAATCCCAGCAGAATAGCCCGTGCAATTAAAGCGTCAATTACAACGATATTTCAAAAATAGTGTGCTGCTACAGTCGTCAAAAGCAAGTACTACCTAACAGTTGTTACATAGTCCGACAGCCTACCTGCCCAAGGGGAAAGCAGAGACCGATCCTCGCGCTAGTCACGTGACTACCACGTGCCTTTTGATGTCTGCGTTTCGGTGGCGGGGGCTGCGCACACACGACATTAGTAAACAGCTTTTGTCATAAATATGCAGCAGTTCATGTGCCGCTGGATTCCCTGCCTCCGGGCCTTTTGCGGCCACGTGCTACTCAGAAGAATGTTTGCATTCTACTGCGATTTTACAGGCTTGAAAGTTTGTGCTCTTTGCCACAGTCGGAAAGATCCCAACTGAGTGGCATTTAAGCTCATGACCAGTCAATTGTTCGCTCACTCCTAACAAGGGGTAGAGAGCCAAGGAGAAAAGTCTATTCAAGCATTTTGTTCATTTAATCCGGTATTTGCCACTTTGCCAAGCACTCTAATCGCGGGATGTTTCTTTGCTGTCACGAGCAAAAACAGTGACTCGTCACCAGCTTGTGCGAGAAGAGCACCGTACGCTTCGGAGGAACAATGCCAGCGCAAAGGCATTTCACCATCCCATTGGTTATTATGCCAGCAGTTCTGCTTGCGCCACCACTAAACTAGTGGATACGTGCTTAACATAAGTCCTTCATTTGCGGGGTAACCGCAAAATACAGAGTAGGTATGGGATATATGCACACCTGGCATATATAGGTGTTTTGCCCCGCTTCTAGCCATCATTTCATGTGCAATGACGTCTGCCGGAGGCACCGACATCCGATCAATGCAATGTGCTCCACTAAGAACACCTAAACTTAGGCTGGTTCCTGTGATCTCCACGGTGTCCTCCTTAATTTCCACTTCACTCATCGCCCATAATGGATGACATTCCACGCACTTCTAATGTAGAGGCATAGCTGAAGTGGAGTTGGCTGCCGTAGCGTTAATGCAAGGCCTTGCTAAGGAGCGTGCCACGTGATTCAGCGCTTGCATGTCTACTTTTCTGCCATGGCAGTATCGTGTCCATACACAGAAGTTATCTGTGCTCCTTTTAATACAAACGTGGAAGAACCCATTCCGTTTTACACCAAACAAATAGACATCCGAAAAACGAGTTGCGGATGCCTTTAAAAGGAATGTTTTACCATTAGAAAGTGATGTAATTTGGGGGAATGTGCATGTATGGTGAGTTCACCTCGATTAGCTCTACCAATGGCGGATACTGTATCGTCTTGCATTTTGTGACTAGGATGGACCCACTTTTTTCCATGAATCGTCAATCACAACATTTCCCACGTATATTACATGAATTTACAGCTTCTTTGCTTCAGCCCAAAAGCAAGGGTATCAGAGAAGTAAAAGTGTACCTTTAGGAGCAGCCGCCCAATCCCATTATAGAATGGGATGCTCTTCCATGTTTTTTAGGAGCAGTCACTACTGCTCCTATACGCTAAAATCGAAAAGCCTGACTAACAATACCTTCTGCCACCGCAAATTACATAAGATAAAGGAAAAATCAAATTGAGCAATTGCATGCTAGCCAAACCTAAAATAGTGACGTGTGGTTTGGTTTGAGAATGAGATTGGATTCTACGCTGCAGAGAAACTAATCACTACTTTCTTGTGGTCAAATGCGAGGTCCCTCATTTGGAAAAATGGAATTAGTTATTGCTATTTAATTATCCTTCTTCATTTCATGCGACGGTAACACTATTCAGTGAAATGATTTCAAAGATGTTTCAAAATACAGACGGCCATAAATTTCCTACACTAAGTTTTGTGTTTCAGCTCCTTTTACTTCGGTTAATTCCACAATGATGAGACAAGTCGTTGTTGCAGTGTTTATTTTCCCCAATTATTTCCTTTTCAACTACTTTTAAGCTAATATGTTAATAAATAATGGGGTTTGTTATTTAAAAACCAGTTTGGTCATCAGTGGAATGCAGCGATTTCAACTTATGAGCATAGTTTAAATGTTACACATTCTACCATCGGATGGGATGAACTCACAAACAGCTTAATAATAAACACTTTTAAAGGTGAAATTATTAAAGTGTAATCCATGCTTGTTTAGATGTACCTTTTAGGTGAGAGAGGGTCGGTAAACACGAACGTCGTGACGAGTCGGACGCTATCGTCTCCTGAGGAAAAAAACACCCTGAACACACTTAAACCGCGATACCCCTTTACTTTTCGCTACCTATTAAAGCATGCCCTTGTCAAATTCGTTTACTGGTCCCAAGGCTATGAAGGCAGAGGTAAAAGAAACATGGAGCTTATTGCAAAAGAACCACTGAAATCTTTTTTGGAAGTATTGCGCATGAAAAGTTTGGTTACATTTCGTTTTACATCTCAAAACAAATTGCTCCATCCAGCTCATTTTCCCCTGAATATCATAACATTGGAAAGATTTTTTTTTAATTCGTGCCTTCTTACAAATACCAGAGAACACAATGATAATAGGAAGAGGCTTGGGGCAGACCAACATGGTGTTGAGTGGTGTCCAGTGAGGGACTTGATTGAGTCGAATTAGATGAGTAGAGCAATAAAAGTAGACCTTGTTATCCTTCTCATGCGTTAGACGAGTGAAAGAGCGGTAAATATCGTTTAAAATTTCAGTCTCCTTACATGTCCAAACCTGAAGGACAATATTATTGAGTCAGGCAAATGTATGAGGTCGATGGGAGAGTCAGACTTAAAAAACCCAGGTGTATTACTTTCCTATTTATGGGTACTCGGCGAATATTCACCAAAGAAGACTTAATTACGGGTTTGCTCACGAAATTCTCACAGTTGCTGCTACACCACCTACCGAGGCACTCTTTCAGTATACATCTAAGCTTTCTTTAGTATGTTACATAATTTAACTTCAAATCGAATTTCGAAAGCCATAAAGTAATACAAATGACAAGTTTATGAAGGTTCTTCATAAGAACATTTTGATGAGCTGGGGCAGTTTTTAACGGGATGTTAGTCATTAATTCCCAAAGGGGTGATATAGATTCTGGCAACAGTTTTTATTTCGCATTGACAACTAGTTGGCTCAAGTAGGAAACCATGACGATTTGAAGAGGTTGTGTGTCTTTTAACGGGGCTAGTCTTCAAAAGGCCTTATTCATGCCTTTACCTCTTTAAAACTTAATATTTATCCGTCACACCTCTTGTGGAAGTCGCCGACGGATGACTAAAACACTTTAAAGGATGTGAGTCCTCATACCAAAGGCACTTACCAACAATGCTTCTTGAATAACAATTAGCACTGCAAGTTGGCACTTGAATGCGAATGATGATATCACTTCGGTAGAAGGCACTTCGAGTTAAGATGTGATGCGGAGTTCTGACCAGAGAATTAATTGAAGTCACTGCAATAGCGACCGTTGATGAAAAAAAGTCATCCTTAAACTGCAAAAAATCAGCCAAACTACATTCAAATGCGCATGCGTCCTAACCGCGTCTAGGGTTAGGCCACGCTCAGATGCATCGCACTGGGAGGAAGCCCTCCTAACTGAAAGACAACGTGCCACAGTCTAGCCCTACATGAAATTTAGCGCGTCGCTAAGGCTTTTTCACGCAGTTTGGTGGTGATTAATTATGTAGGAAGTTCTTCTGCACTGAGAATACTGAGAATTATTTGATGTTGCCCAGGAACAACCGGCGATTTCAAATCAAGTACCAGTAAAAGGTGATTTCTATGCAATCAACAAATCATCGCTTTTCCATCGGGAAAGACCGCATTCATTGAATTAGTGCTTCCAAAAATTAACAGAAGCAAATTATGATTGCCGACTAATTGAATTGTTGATTTAATTTAAAGTTTACCACAGAACCATTCGATAGATTCACAGTGGAAACGTTCTCGAGGTCTAAGAAAATGCCCTTTCACACGAATTTAATGCGCAATGTGTTGGTTTTAGCTACTCAAAGTCGCTACTTGCCATTTCAGAGAGATACAGATACATACTCGTTATGTGGAACAAACTTTTAACGAAAGTAAAATTGGTGTCGATTTCTACTGTCAAATCCGCTTCTATGCGACAAAGAACAAACGATCCTATGGACAAATGTTTTAGCTAGAAAGCCACACGTATAAGGAAATTTCTGCACTATCAGAGAATTTCAGGAACGCAGGGGAGTAGGAGAGAGTTATTGGAATGATATCCGATGTAATTCATGAACACCTCTTTCAAACCAAAAACAGCAGTATTTAACAAAAAAATCACATTTCACTGCCCCATCCATGGACCAACAGGATAACTAGAGTACTGCAACAGACTAACGTAACAATTTCATTGGTGGTAAAAAATTCATTTGCTTTGTGTGCTTATATATGTGTGAGAGAAAAGAGTATCACAGAGGTTCAGGGAGCCGTAAATCCAATCCAACCTCGAATTCGCTACCTAAAAGAAGTCCTCTGGGATCCTCGTCATCCACATTGAGGAGATCGGTGAAGCTGAAACCCGGTTCCGGTTCCCACAGCGTGGATCTCGACGCATGAGGGTGCGCACCGCTCAGGTCGACGGGGTTGCTGTGCGACAGATCGATAACCTCATGGGGCAGCTCGGTCAGATCGAGGGCTCCTTCACCAGCAATCGACGAACACACTCTGGCCTGGACAGGAATCACTGCCGGATGCTGAGACGTCTGCAGGCAGAAGCGTATTGGAATAGTATGTATTCAAATTGTATATTTAGCCATAAGAACTTTTGAATTTCCCGCGGTTTAACTACGACATGTTAATATTCTCAAAGTCCATCCGTACGTCGATGACAACAATATCTCTGGGCTCGTGTTATAGCACTTTCAGTGTGAATCAAACATTACAGTAGTGACATCGTCAGAGAATCCAGCCTGATGGAGGAAAAATCGCGTTTTTCCAAGGCTGATAACTTCATTACACCACACAGCCCACCTGCAGAGACCAAGCAGAGGGATTATTCAGACTGTGTCAAATTTCAGCAACTATATTAATCTCTAGCACCACGTTGTGACTAGCAATAAAATGAGACCACTATTGGACGAAACCAAACTCTCCTTAATAAAATGGCCATAGTATTCCTGATGGATACAGTTTATGATTTGCTTTTAAGCGAATTCTCCTACGGAATGTGCAGCGTCGTCTTAAGAATTACTTTTGAATTGGCTCCATCCCCATGCAATTAACCCAGAGGATGACGTGGTATCTAAGAGTCCTCTTTAAAGCCAACGGTGCAAACTACTACTGATGCATTTCGCCCTCGTTTATATCTTGCGATTGTTTAGACTGACGAAATGTCTGTAACGGTGGTCCTTTCAATCTTATCGCGATTTGACCATGCCAATGCCACTTATCCCTGCAGATTTCAAGCCCTTCTCTAAGTTCGCGTTATTGCATCTTACAGCATCTTCAGGAGGGGCTCAGGTGCTACTGCCAAGAGAAATGAGGTGCGAAATGCGCAAACGGAATATGAGAAGGAGCAGGTAGTTTTTTTCTCAACCTTTTCATTTCGGGGCTGTGGAAGTGGATATCTATATTATTTTATACGAATCCGGAAAGTAGTTTCGTTCTTTCTATTTTTCTAATTTGTCATATACATTTCAACGCAGCCTTCACATCTAACTTTTGAAAGAAAATAATGTTTGAACAACCGAAAAAAACCATTCCGAACACAACACAAGCAAAAAAAATCAGCTGAAATGACCGGATGAAGATTGTCACAAACCCTATGAGGATGTTTGCAAACTGAGGCATACAATTAATTCGACACTTGGGATCATATTCCCTATTTCAGTTCGTACCTCGCAAATACTGCTGGTTGACAATGGGGCATTTAGTATCTTAGAAGAATGGGATCTATGAATCGGAGGAAATAATTCCACTGACGCCTAACATGAATGGGGATGAATTCACTTTTTATTCATCATGAAAATGTCGATGATCTTAAATGTCAACTTACAGGGGAGAGGGAGGTTGGAAGCGAAGGATCAGTGACAGTCAAGCAGAGTGCCGAAGTACAGAGGTCAACAGGGAGACAGTGAGTAAATATCAGGGGTCCCTCCGTGACCCCCAAGACGGCACTGTGAGCTGACCGTCGAGGCTCTTCTCCCACTACACCCGATCCAGCAGGAGCTAGCTCCATTAAAATGGTGGGACGCTAGATGAAAGGAATACTTGATGCTTGACTCTACCATGAGGGCGATCTATTACAACACCTTGGTGCCAACCTGCTCAGTAGTTCCTTCTACTCCGGCAGGCCCAACAGCAGGAATGGGCTGGTCAATTCCTGTGTATTGAGGAACTACTGCATAGAAAACATCCCCAGTGGATAGGAGGTAGGCCCCGGTACCAGAACCGAGGCTGATTGGCAGTTGAGAAGCTGTGGGGTCTGATGCCACGGCAATCGAGGGGGTCTTCAAACTGTAGTTAACCACAGCAGTCTCCAAAGGTGGCTGTTGTGAAAAATTGTAGACAGGATGCATTAACACAATCATCCGTGGCCTCGACCAAAAGACATCACCCAGAGGGGAGAAATATACGGACCAGGAAAACAAAATTTCCCCACACATAGCTCCATTGAGGTACTGATGCCGAAAATCGGGCGTTAGGAGTTCAAATTATCACCTAGATGGGCACGAATGTGCAAAAGTTTATGCGAAACAACACACAGCCTTCAGGCGCCACAAACACTTAAATAACCTCAATAACATATGAAAACGATTTTGACTTAAGTTTACGCAGTGTAGCATTATAATGCCTACGGAATGGCACAAATTTCGCATTAGATTGGGTATCGTGTAACTTCTAGAAGTACATTGTGACAAGGCTTATAATAAATAAGCTAATACATTAAAAGGATGGCATGCATAAGTAAATCGGCCCGTCTCTGCACATTTCAGTTCGAGCACGGCAAATAAGAATTTACACAGCACATTCTGAAAATCGCCATGTCTGTAGCATAATCTTAGTGGAAAAGTACATCATGGAAGACACAAAGTGTTGAGAGAGCGAACATGAATGTGCCATGTACCCTTGTTGAAAAAGATACAATAAGTAATTTTGACCTAACAATATTGAAGCTACAATATCATACATTTGGAGGATATATTAGCATGATGGAGTCTAACTAGGATACAGAATTCGTTAATCAATCAGAAGGCTATATCTTAACCATTGAATGGGTTGGACTTAATGAATCGGAATGTCCAACAAAAAATGAGATAAATTATTGTAATTTACCCAGATTGGACTGAGAAGACATTACAACCATGCATTTCTTTTTGAGTCCTTTGCCAGTAGATAATACCAAGATTAGTGAACAATGGTTCCAAATAAATATGACAGAAGAAACAAGCGCACAGGACAAGGAACTTTTAAGAACCATGCAGTAGTGTGATAAAGAACACTAACAACAGGTAATAAGCACCACTAACAAAGCTGTTCCCATTATGTACGCACCAATGCTGCACATAAATCATGCAAATATCCCATCGTGTGTCAGCTATGGGTAGTTTTATGGCAAAACAAATTCGTTTTTAAAGGTCACGCAATTTGAATGACAAAATTACGGTTTTAGATGCATTGGTGGTTGCCCTGTGCTGCAGTATGCTTCATTTATTGAATGCCTAAAAAGTCTGACCACAATATGGGCATGCTGTCCGGGACGTCTGCTTTGAAATGTTCACCTATCCTTTACGATGAATGACGCGAAGCGATAGTTTAGCAAAGCAGGTAATACGGACAAAACGTGAACTCGACTGGCAAAAGGTAGTTACACCAAGAAGGGAATCCTGAGTTCAGTAACGAGGCGAAGTCGTCAGGCTACGCCATTCACTTACTGATTATTGGGTTAGGCTATTAAGTTATTCCGACTTACTCCCTACTTCGGATGATACAAGTGAGTGCTCCATGGCGGTCAGATGTGACAATATGATGATAAAACCATGTCCTCCTAGTGATGAGGGCAGTGCCAAAATTGCGAAAGGTTTACGATTTTTCAGAAAATTGGCAATATTACTCTTCGAGGGTCTCCAACCTGCTGGGTAGCCACCTTGGAAGGAATCTCGTCGACTCGTGAGACTTGAACGCCCATGGTGCGCTTGTAGTTGGGATGGTGGAGACGCATGTGCTTTCGCAGAGAGGAGTCCAATTTATACCCCCGTTGATCTGGACATACAGGACAGACGTAAGGGCCATTGATAGTTGTGGGAAAGGAAATTGACGCATTCTTAGGCACCACAACTGTGGGAGTTGGCCTAGCATTCGTTCCCTGAAGTGAGAACCAATTCAAGATAACTGGTAGCAGAATAATCTATTAAGCCCCGGTTGTCCCTTTACTCAGAAATTGCCGAAACAAATTTCAATGTAAACTGAAGTGTTAAACTTTTGTTGTGGAGGCTGGAGCTTCGTGAATAAATTGCGGTGGAAAGGCGACATTTAAATTAGATCAATCGCCACGAAACTACAGGATTAAAATAAGTATTTATTTTATTTGAAAAAGTGCTTAGACCATACACTCAGCGAAATGCTGACACCGAAATTCCCCCTTCTAGTAGTAAATATTTTCTAAAACAAAAAATAGAACCGAGAGCAAGATTGTTATTCATTACCTGTTCAGAAATGATTCTCTGCAGCCTATGGTTTCGCAAGCACTTGGAGCGATCAGAGGATCGCATGAAAACGTGACGACACTCGGAACAGGTGTAGGTTACACCTAAGAACGCAAGGGGAATGAAGCGAAGGACAGTACTCTTGAAAACGACAGCGGATAAGTTAAGTAATCAAAAAATGTGGTCGGAAATGAAGGTGAAAGAGCTGACCTGGCTGTCTACTCTGTGAAAGTTTTTCAAAGCTGAACAACCATTCCACATCTTAGACAATTCACGAAAGGGCCGTTCATTTGCTAACCTAGTTTGGCAGTCCATAAATATCAAAACATCATCGAGGGGTTAGCTAATTCACGAAGAAAATAAGGGGATATGATTCTATTTACAAATAATTGATCAGTGTAAGGATAGGAGGGTTTAAGGCGCCCGTGAACATACCAGCGTGAATGAGGCGATGACGCGCGAGGTTCTGCCTTGAAGTAAATCGTTGAGGGCAGCGATCACAGCAGAAGGGCTTTTGCCTCCTGTGGAAATTCAAGTGCTCTTGCATGAGATATCTATCAGAGCGAATACATAAGCATGAATGGATAGCATTTACTATTTGTTGAAAATTCAAGATGTTCCATTCAGGATTCAAGTAATTTGAAACTAATGAAACGCAATAATCAAAGGCAGACAAAACTCATTTTAAGAAAAGAGAGGATGAAATCTTTTTAAGTAGATTCATAAATAAACTAGGGGGGTTATTTTTTGCTTTGCATTTTCGACCCAAATTTGGCGGCCTGGTGAAAAGTCGTTGCCTAAATCCACTAATGTGCAGCGGCAAAGTTACAATTGCATCACGAAAGAATCGGCCACATGAAGAAGAGTTCTCACTCCAAAACAGGCAAACGATACATTCGACAACGAACCAGGCATCACATAACCACTTAACGGTCAGAAGTATGGAAGGATACATCTGGCAGCGGATAACTATAAAACAGGAGATAAGAAATGGAGTCGATATAGAATAAAACAGAAAGGTAGGTAATGGTGTCGATGTTAGCTGCAGCAGGAGCACGTTATCCAAACTCCTAATTCGAGAAAAGCCGATATAATCGTGCTCATTAAATGAAACGGTAAAAAAGAATAAGATAATCTTATAACATCAACAACTTAAATACTATACCGTAAAACATGTTTTCAGTCAAATTTAGTGGAAATAATCGTTTTAACCAAAATGGAAAGTTTCGGTTCTGCTGATTAGGACCTGTGGGTTATCTGGGTATTCCAAATCAATAACGGTTTATTCATTAGAACTATGTGGCGCCACTAAAGTTCTTAAAATACCAAAATACCAAAAAGATTAGAACAATGCTGAAATACTGATTTACAGGAATTAAACTACTTGTTCCAATCCGAACTCATAGCTGAGTCAAAGAATTGCTGCAAATTTGCACAACTACACAATTTCGAGCATACTTAAATGGTATTTCTTTAGTTTAAAAATAATAAGTAAAATAAGTTGAACGTAATGTACTTTAACGTCTCACGATGCCAAAAAAGCAAAACAGAGCTCAATGAGGGACTGGCATGAGGCGTGAAAACACGGTAAAATATACACCAAAAGACAGCAAGTGACTCAAAGGTACCGTCGCTTAAACGCAGTTTCCGGACTTGCTCGAACGCACGAGGGTATGGGGCAGGGGAATCCATGCTTATCGAGAGTAGTGCCGTTTTTAGAAATAGAAAGGGGTTTGGCTTGCTTTTGAATGCCTCCTGGGGTCCGATTACGCCGCTAAAAAAGGTGAGAAACCGTGGATGTTTTAGTGGAGATAACTTAGTCTTAAAATCGTCCAGAAACACATACACTCTTCACTTTCAAACCACGTTTGCTCTCCTCCTGCCTATTGAATCTCGGCTCGACTTCCTGCAAGTAACCGTGGCACATCAATATCACGAGACATGGGAACTAGAATGACAATAATTCAAGTCACCTGGTGACTGAAGGTGTCAATCGGTGGCAGTACACTTAAACACCGATTCATGGACGGCGGAATCTGGAGGCTTAGCCCTGGAATTGTGTTTTCTAAGGCTGAATGACGGTACCCACCGCCCTCTGTGGAAGACAATATAGGCTCCTCGTTCAATGATCCGATTGAAAGGTCCTGAAGGTAGACAGGCCAGCCGCTTAGTTATGGTCTGCACGTAAGAGGACAAAAAGAAATTTCTGCGCAAAGGATTTATTCAGGTGGATTATGTACAAACTCGCTTATAACGAATGCTTTTCGTAAAATCACAGTCAACTTTTGACTTAGTTTTTGGCAACCGAGACTGGGCCAGCTGCGGTAAATTGGAATCAATGTACAACCAATTACGACAAACTGTTTTGAAGGTCAATGCACTGTCCTCCAACAGAGGTTGAGTAAACACGGAAAAGTCCATGCACCTGAAAAGACTAATCAGTTTATTGATGACAGACAATTGCTGTTCTCGCACACAGATGGATTCATTGGTTGTGTCAATGGGTTTACAAAATCGTTCGGCAATTTGTTGGAAGTACCCCGGTTGATGGCGCGATTTGATGAAACTAAATGCTTCAATGGACGTTTGAGGTGGATAGGGAAGTGCTGGGTTTCCGTCGGCGAAGGCTAGCTTATTCAAAACATTCGCAACTCCAATCCAACGTAAACCACTCGGCAGACGAGTGCTTAAAATTTGCAGTGTCTGGGATTCATTCGCCTTTACTTGATCTTCAACCTGTGCTGTACAAATAACTTCGATAAGAGTAAGCCAATTCTTAATTGACTGGGTATCATGGTTTACGACAAAATCGAGGGAACGAAAAAACCGATGCGGATTTTTCCTCTGCTTTTGTAAGAGTAAGGCTGCACCGCAGCAGGAAATGGGAAAGTATTCAGAAACGGCTTCTGCACCCCACTCGGATGGCTGCGTCATCGACAAATGTGCAATCTGCTCTCTAGCGCGATAGGTGAGAATTGTCAACTCAGGAGGGCCCCTAGATATTCCATTAACTTATAACGAAGATAACACCTGAAGTTTTTCCGAAAAATTATTCGAGCCTTAATATTCTCACGTGCTCTTTGGTGTGCCTTGGTTAAACTCGCGGCCACAGAACGAGAAGTATCGTTTATCAACGTATCGGAAAGATGTTCAACAGCGTCAAACACTTCATGATCCATCCTAAGCTCATTATTTGCAACGCCTCGTGAAGCATCTGGGTTTGCGTTATGTTTTGATCCAGCACTTCTCATACTCAGCATCCTCAGACCTCGTGCGAGGTCATGGCTGAAACTAGATCCACGAAGGACAACCATCACACGCAATTGCGCTACTTGATGATGAGCATAATCGAAAAACCCGATGAAAATCTGATTAATTAAAACGTCAAGTTAGTGAAAGTAGAATTAGGAAGCCCACAACTTAGCAAACTAAAAGATAAAGTCAAAAAAATTATTAGCAGACACATGTGTAATTGCATTAACACCAAAGTAGTGGTTTTTGGTACTTAAGAGGAATTAACTTGTACTAATGTTTACCTAAATTTCCACCTTATGTATTCATGAATTTAGATAAGGAGCTGACGCGTTTGATTATGATAAACCTAAAATTTATCACTTTTAATTTCAAAGCAATTTGATCTATATTTATAAGGTTGCTCGGCAAAACCTTTGTTGCCATTTTCTAGATGAATTTAATATGCTATTTGTAATTGGGGCAGATGGGGAAGGTTAACCGTTGTCTGTTTTCTTTTTTTCGCTTAAACACGGATCCCTTGGTGACGGTGTAAGAAAAGACTGGCTGACCCCTTAAAGATTTATAGTTCTTTAAACAGGCCCCACTATTTATAAAATTAAATAAGTTTTACTTTGTTTTCTACTTAACGTAGATACCTATGGCAGCTCAGGCGCCTTACGCGCGTATTTATTTTAGCGTTCCGAGACTTCCCTGAAGAAAAAAGATGACACAATACTGAGGTAGAATATATACGTACATTCAGCACAGAAAAGGCGTCTGGGCTACTGGCGTGGCTCAAAGGTTAGCCCACCCAGCGTGATGCACAAAGGCTAATTCAAAGTACAAACCACCATCGTATTACACTATTCTTACGAGTTCTCAGATGTGGTTTCCACCAAGCTTAAAGCCATGAATTATATGTTGTATCGATAGAACACAGGGACATACTCAAATAGTGGATAGCAGCCTTTTGTGAGATCTGTGCAACTAAATTGATCCTATGTGATGTAAAAATCATTATCAATGACTACCCGTAGCACTTTGCAGTCGCAAACTAAAACACTTAAGCATAATTGTAATACGATGGTGGTTTATCCCTCAGGATGGGAGAGGCGTCACTTTTGTACTTCTAATTCGCCTTCTTGCACCTCACTGTTAGGGCTGGTATTTGGGCTATTCCAGTAGCTCAAGCACCTTCTCTCTGCTGAATAATAAAGTCTGCCCGAGCATTGCGTCTTCTTTCGTCTTTAGGGAGTTTTGGGACGCTACATAATATTTATGAGTCTTTTAGGGCACTGCTTCTCTGAGTTCCATAGATTCGCTATCCTTATAAACATTGTAATCTGGTTTTGCATAGCATTTGTATAACAAGGTGTTTTATAGGTGGCCTTGATTAGCATATGATTTCGTCAAAGGTGTTTTAGCAGTAAGTGAGGAATGGTAAAAATTCGGTGCCTGTGCTGCTGCTATATTCTAGCACATCTTGCTAGCACCTACTTATCATTGGTACATCACATACCTATTAATCGAGGTATGGCTTCTAGATTTCTTTGCATATCACTTTCATTTTTAGTTCAGGAAATCATTCTCATTTAGACTCACTTACCGATTCAATGCAAAATTTCCAGCAGTGCCCGTAATGCAGTCTTTGATCAGGGCAAAACTACACTACCACTGCCACCATCATCGTCATCATCAGTGTCATTATCTCAGCACACACGGACTGCTTTTTACACTTTACCGGTTTGAAATAAACTTCCAGTAAGTCGGTAAGTCGGTTTTTGCCGCGCAATTGCAATTTATGGTCTGAAACAAATTTTGAAGTGCAGATTGTAACATCTTAGGTTTATTATTTTACCGAATTTTGCTCTTTTTCTTCATTGAGACGTAATGTTAAGCAACTGTTGACCTCTAAATTACGCAAATTTACAGTTATTCGACATGGGCTTTGGAATTTTGGCAAATTTGGCATACTGTTTCAAGACTCTTAAGTCGGGTGGAAATGCTAATACTGTTTGGACATATTAAAGTCAAGCCTCACGAATAGTTAGCTACCGTGCGGAATATTCTATTACCTGTTTTTTCCTCATTTAATTGAATTTGCCTTCAGGTCATGAATATTTCTGCATTTCGTGTTTGGCGATTTTAAGTAAAACCGACTTAATATTCACAACATTCGTCACCACAAAAGCTCACGAAATCTTTCTTCACTAACTTCCCATTAAGCTGACCACACCATCAAGCTGCTGAAATATTGCTTTCGAAAGTTCAGCGGAAAGTATTGTAAAAGAGGACATTGAGCGCAACGAAACAAACTAGGTGTTAGGGTTTCCGGGACTCATTGAATCTACTGCTGATTCATTCGGTGATTCACCTGATGTTGACCTTTCGACCGCACTCCCTAACTTGTCTTATAACGGTGCAACAGTTGACCGTGTGGCCTACAAGGGACGGATCATTGAATTCACCACACCCGGGAAAGGAGTGTGCACATATGGCGTGTGTTCCACAAGGCGTCTCATCTGAATCCACACGTCTTTGCAGGCTATGTGGCCATCCTTGGCAAACCGCTGATTGCACAACATGGACCGAGCAGGCAAAAAAGTAGTTCTATTCTCAGCTTCTCATGAAGGCTATAAGATACGATTTTTTACGTGAAAAATGCTTCGAGCTATTTAGGGGTTAATTGCTCCTTTAGTAGAAAAAGTCCGAATCAGTTATTAATATTTATTTTCAATGAATTCAATGAGAACAAACACCCAGAATGTATTGAGGAATGAATGCCGAAAGGGGAAACTTATAAAGCCTTTCCTTCAAATTCCAGCATTTGGTTAGCCAAAGTAAAAGTTTAATGGTAACTGTATTCAGTTTTTTTTCTGGTAAAAACGACACTGGAAAACAACTTTGATTGCTTTGATTTAATAAAAGATCTCAATACATGGATGGGTATAACTCACTACTAGGGTTTGCTGTAAAACTGAAGATTCAACTGCAGCTTTGCCTTAATATCCTTTCCACATCGACGAACAACCAGGGAGTTGATCAGTCTTTCATTTATAAATCGAGCAGTGCTTCTCTCACCTAACATGTACAGGAAAGTGGCATAGTTCATTTGGAGATAGACCCATTCGGCCTTATCTTGCAAGCCGTTTTCCAGAAAGAATAGCCGCGCGCTTTTGTAGGCCTCCCGACACTTTAGTTGGTAAGTCAAATTAGCTGGAAAGGTTTCATAAAGGTAGCGTATAAAGTCCGCCTTGAGTCGTAGTAGACAGCCCCTATCCCAGGCCTCCAGCCAATTGTGACGCAAAACTTGATTGTCCACTATATGCACGAACTGTTCCACACACTGCACTAGGGTAGCGCCCAGAGCTTTTGTGGAATTCTGACATATGATCTCCTTCTTCGAGCTAAGACGAGATCGTATGGCTAGAATGATCCCTCGGTAGCTCAGTTTTAGCTCCCGAGCCAAGTTCTTAGTGGTTATCCCAGCGTTTCTAAATCGAGTATTCAACTTTGAGAGAACCTCCCTGAACCGCGCAACCTCTTTTGCTGTCTCTTCAGGAGTAGATCTTCGGAAAACGTAATCTGCTAAGTGGATGCATCAGGGAAGGTAATTTTATAACCTACGAGTTTCTGATATTTGGTGCTTGCAAGGACCATAATCCGGTAATACTAGTAGTTCCTGTTTGGAGGATTCGCTTCCAGTCAGCGATGAGACTGCAGAGACAATGTCAAAGCAAAAATTATCCATACCTTGAAAAATCTTGTAGCTTCCTTGTTGAGCCGATAGATTGGTTCCAAATGATAAGGGACGAAGAGATGATTGGGAGAATTCAGTCTTTTTATCCTGAAAGAAAGATTGAAGGAAATGTTCCATCATCCTACTTATATGCACAGCTTGCATAGCCTTTGATGGTAAGCTTTAGCCACAGCCACTTCTAAAAATCATATTTCACAGCAACTTTATCATATTTGTGTACAGCTTGTACGATCTACAGCTTAAGTGCTTTCTGCAAGGTATAGAGGTATTCGCAGTAATACTGTCGTAAATGTAGACAGCTGACTTGTGTTTTCAACTTGTCACACTGTCAAAATGTTAAAGGTCACAGTTGCAGTTGGGAGATTTCAAAAAGGGATGAAATATCCACTAAAACCAAAAGCTCTGTAAATTTTTTATGAGAAAAATTTTAAAACAGAGTTCTGTGGAGACTTATTGGATTTATGTGCCACGTAGGTGTCTTCAAAACACTATTAGTACCGCAAAATAAAATAAAAATACTTAAATAGTTTGAGTACACTGCATTTCGTCTCCTTCTAAGTTTGGTTTTCAGCGCTAAATTTTGCATTTAGATCACTATGTACCTTTACTAGAAACATATAAATGATGGCATGAGCAAAAGATAAATACAGAATAACTTCAAATGGAAGAACTCCATGCCTATTAGGCTAGCATTGGTCGTATGATGTTGTTTCCGTGAAGTGTGTAATTGTATCACTTTTAGTTTACATTTAATTTAGTCATTGAAAACTTCGGTGCAACGAAATTGTAAAATGGCATCTTTGTGTATTCATGATGAGAAGCGCAGGCATTGTTCTAAGAAGGGCGTAAGCAAAATGCCCTTCATATAAAGAATTGTTTTTGTAACCAAAGCTTGACTAGATTTCTTTATCTAGAGAATCGAAATGCAACCTTTGAGAATTGCCGAAAATCTGCGGTTTAATAATTTCGCTGCCAATTAATGAGGTTGACTAGCCAACTGCAGCTGGACAACACTTTTTTTAAATGAGCTATAATGTGTCAAAATCACTGTTTATCGCCTTCATTACAGTGTTATTGCAAAACAATGAAGAGACGAACAGAAAAATCAAACATAAATAGCACAATCTGGATTGATTTCAAGACGTCAGCGATGGGCTTCGTGTAGCACTTTAATGAAGCTGGCATAGAGCAGAAATTTTCCTCTCTTAAAAAAATTTTGTGTAAGTCGATTTGGGAAAGTGATAAAGATGTGAAAATGCAAATCCATCTATGCCATTTAATTGGAGACATAAAAAAATTCAATGAATGCATTTGGCGCGTATAAACAGTAAAGACTATAGGAGATCATGTGCTGAGCTTGCATTATGATTTGGCCAAGTAGGTACCAACAATTTCAGATCTAATATACTAGATGAAGTATTTGTTTACCCCTTTTCTGGCAAGAGCATTCTTCAGCATCAATTTACTTGCAACCACCGACATACTTTAACCGGAGATGCCATAGTTAGGTTAGTTGGAATGGTTGCATACACCTCAACATCATAAAGGTAGCCATCCTAACGATCAAAATAGTCGTAAAAGGTCAAATACACGTTAATTAGTAGGGAATCTTTCACTCCATTTCCTTCTTTTGCACTCAACTTGTGTTTGCCCCGATAATTTTGCCATTTAGTCCTTATGAAGTTCGTGCAAAGTGATTCTGGTTAATGTATGTCATGTAAAACCTGCAAAGGTATTTAAAATAAAAGCTTACTAACAAAAGGTTTCTGCAGAGCCTAACTATAAAGTATAAACGATTACCTTTGGTGCAACGATTAGCTTCACATTTGCTGCTAGGAATGAACTGCTACTAGATGCAGCTTTTAACCACTGTCTTTTTTCATTGATCACTTTTGAGGCAAAAGTAGATCCTGAAAGCTTTGGTGATCCTTTGCCTTTGCACACTTTCTCAGTTTCGTAGCTTTCGAGATCAGTAGATAGATACGCAAAATTTGATTTATTGAGAGTAGCCTGTTCGAAACAACGGTCTTGAGAAACCTCTACCTTAGACATTGAAAACTCAGAATTCTCCACTTCTCTTTGATGCAGTAGTTGGTGTACACTCAATTGATCAAGAAATTCCGTGTCTGGTGCATGATTTTCAATTAATCTTCGTTGTGTCTTCCCATCCTCCTCCCTATCCGCGGGCTCATTCGTTTGAGGCTTATTTGGTTTCAAAAGTTCGACATACTCTTGAAAAAAATACTCACTAGCACTATTTAGTGAAACGAGTGATTCATCGATGAAAGAATCTTGTTCTCCGCTTTTGCTTCTTCGTTCTGTTGAGGAATTGTTTGATAGAGGAGGAATTGCCAATAGATCAGTGGAATCCATTAACGGACTACTTTCTCCATAAGGCTCAATCACTTCTATGCACGACCTCATTAACGTTGAGTTAGCCACAATTATTTTATTTTCTATGCAGTCTAGGCGGTTTGATTTCAAACCACCATCTTGGCCTTGTTTAAGTCCACCTCCACCTTCTTCCTGCTTTGGTGGGGGAGTAGATGCATGGGCTTCCTTATCATCGTGATCGCCTTTAACAGGCCTATTTATACTACTGGTATTAATTTTATGAGGTGATGGAAAAGAGGTGAGTTGTAGGTCGGAAGGTGAGGAGACCTCCTGGCAAGCGGAGCCGATCACTTTATCAGCCACTGTCGTGAGATTTGGAGAGGAGGAATAATCGGTATCGTGTTCTCTAAGAATGGCATTTGCGCAAGCCGGATCGAATATTACGACCGACTCAAATTCTTTATACGGGAGTTTTTGATGCGCCGCTTTCATTAAACGATATACTTCTGTCGATTTTGCATGAGGCCCGCTATGTTCTTTCCACTTGCTTGTGTAATCGGGTAGAAGTTTATCACTTAATCCCTGCACTTGTATAATATTTGCTGAAGCATGAGTTTCTTCAGCAAACAAGGCTGTAAGGGATTTCCAGGAAACCACGTTCTCGCTCACAAAGGCATTGATAGGTGCGCTTGGCTGCTCTTCAATCAACTGCAAAATCAGCTCATTCAGACTTTCATTTATGGCATCTTTATCATCCAACTGGCATGGTTTAGCGCTAATATTGTCCCATTCTTTCGCGTTTTCTATACAAGTAGGAGGCTGTTGTATTTTATTTACGGTAATGGGTACCTTTTCCGACTCTTCCCTGCTTTTTCTTATCATTAGTGTGAAGAAGGCCGAAGCGGACGCCGCACTCTCTGTACGCGGCTGCGGCTGTAACGAATCAGACCGCCATTCAATATGAGACTTACTAAGAGAAGGAGGTGGTATTCCTACGGGATGAGGAGGGTGTACTGGAGAGACCATAATACTATGCGCATCTAATGGGCGTTTCTTGGGTTGTGAATAGGTCAGGTTTGATCGCGAAGTGCGTAAAAACGACTGTGGAGGTGAGAGCAACCTGTGTTCCCAGTGGTTTTTAATAGGATTTTCTAATGCTTCTATCCGCATTAAGTATTTCTGCCGACTGCTTTCTCTATAAAGTCTGTCAAACACCGATGTTCTTTTGATTGGCGTCAATTTCGGTTTAGAATGCTAAAAAAGGATTATAAGTTCTAATTAATATCCAGAAAATGAAAACTAAACTGAAGTCAGGCTGCAATATCTTTTCAATAGAACTCAAACTCAATAAAACTTAAGAACTTTTCCTAAATCCTTAAGACAGATCTGGCATTTAATTGAACAGGTCAATCAGGCTCATCTGTTCCACTGGCTTTGAGCTCACTCACCTCAAAGGGAATCAATTTTGTCGGTATTGATGTCGACCGCACCGATCTTACAGGGGATGGAGAGACACTACTCACAGACCGAGGTCTGCTATTGACTCTCGAAGACATGTTCCACATAGGCTTCCCCCGTCGATTCAACTGATTGGAATCCCCAGGGTACCTGCATGACGTTCTGCGAGGCAGTGGAAGGTATAGAGGTCTCCTTTTGGATAAGGACGTCTTATGAACTGTCATGTTATTTCCTCCTACTGGTGACTCGAGCGTAGAATCTGCTCGGGCATGGGGATAGTAGACTTTTTGGTTATCATTTGTATTTTCAAGCAAAGTAGGGGATAAAAAATGGGTTCGCCTTGAAGGCTTTTGTGGCTCAGGTATGCAAGGCAGTACAAGAGATACAGCATTCCCCGACTGATTAGAATCAGGGCTAAGGCACTTTCGTGGTCGAATTTTGGGAATTTCGATGCAATGAACCATTTGACTTAAATTACTGTTATCAAGAGGACACAAAAATGTCTGTTCAATGATCTTTGACTCATTATCGGCGTAGTCTGAAATGGAGGATGATCGACCAGTTCTAGAAAAACTCCGTGTAGGTTCCATAATTGTCGCATCTCCTATAACATCATGCTTGAAAATGCCGCGTCCCTCTGTGTTCATTGATCTTTGACACGTGATCGTGAAACGAATTACCACCTGAAACCGCTGGCCTTTTGAATGCACCGAAGGCGGAGTTGAATCCGCAGTGGGTACGCAGCTTGCAATGAACATCTTTATGAAGTTAAACTGCTGGGTTTCCTCCACAAAAGAAGTCAAACTTCCTCACAAAAACATTATGCATTCCACCTAAGTATCATTTCCATCTCTGGAATCCAAGTAAGAAAATGAGACACTTTTGTTAACTAGTTAAAAATAATTGCGAATTGTTTGGTAAATTTTATTACTGATCACATTATTCTGCTCCCTGATATAAAGTCGCAAACCATTTCATCTGAATTATTTGGGCACCTCCTGTTAAAGATATTTTTAACACCTCAAATTTTAAGGCATCTCCTAATCATGGTAAATTTTTCCTGAATCCACCCCATGGCTGCAGTTAAGTCACTATTTCAGGACATTTTTTTAGTCGTTACTAATTTTGAGCAATATCGGTGCTCTATATATGGCTATAAAATTTACAAGTTCTGACCACTCGGTCATTGGCCGATGATTCCGGTCAGTATTTCGGAATGCTAAGCAAACTTCAATATATGACCTCGTGAAAATCTAAATTCTGATTTCTTAGTTCGCAACTGTGAATGCCGTTTCCCAATTAAGCATGAACTCTCGAGTTTTAATTTTACCCACAAATGAACTTCGTCCACGACGATTATTGGAAAGTTTTGCCGCATCACGAATAACATTTGAACTTCTGGTAGATTAATCGAGTGCTACATTTAACTGCACCGTTATCTCGGGCCTCGAATTGTCCTTTACAACTTGCATTCCCCAGTTGTGGTGTTTGCAATTCCATTCATCAAGCAGCCCATGCGAATGAGATACTGGATTATATTAAGGCACTGGTAGTTATCGTCAGAAGCATTGAACTAAGCATGAAAATGCTACATTGCTGCACTGCTACAAAGCCATGCGAGCCAGTGGAAGTATGGAGATAATTTGACCATTTAGATCCATAACATACGTCTTAAGACGCACAACAAAGTACGCTAAAGATTTTCAATGACCCCTAGCCTGTTATCCGCCCCAAAAGTGCGTCCAAGCAACCCCTAGGCGCAATTAAAGTACATTTTCTCCGAAAGAAAAAACTTTAACATCAGTTTTCATTTATTTAGCTGTTGTGTTCCTAACTTTGACTCAAATTATTGTCTCTAGGCTCTTATAACTTTGAGAGAGGACAGTTTACTACTATCGGAGCTTTGGGAGCTGTGCGATTAATTAAGCCAACAATTATAGATGTAGAAGTAATAACGGGTTTGTAGTGTCCCCCCAGTCACCCCAGGGCCGCAGTGTAGCGCGCCAAAACTGAGTGGAATGGCCGTTAGGCTATAGACAGGGCCGAAATGTTATGCCGCAAGATGAAGGGAGCACTCATGGAGGCTAATCGGTTCGTGTCGTGAAATGACCACCAAAACAGATGCCAAATCAGTACGACTTAAAGTGTATCTTATTTCCATAATAAGTTTTGTTAAGTAGAGGTGAGCGTTTTATTTCATCCAATTAAATTCCCTCAGTTGCACCAAGAATCACCATTCACTTACCTTTTGAGTACTACCTAATATGTGACCTTAAAGTCACGCAATAAAGATGAATTAAAATGAGCAATATGCATTATGGTAAAAGGAGTTTAGAGGAACTTATCGGGGTCCCTTATACGTGAGATCCACTTTGCGTAGACGCCTTGGAAGGTAAATTCTTGAGTTTATCTAAACTAGTTGTTTGGACAGTTTTGATGTTCATGGTACTTAAGTCACCAAAGTGCACTGCACTGAGCTGCATTCCTCCTTAAAGAAGTAAACAGAAAACAAGTTCTTAACATCTTGCTACAAATCTACAGTTGTAAATATAGTGGAAGTTTATTAACCAAGCCTATGCCAATGATCGCGTACATATTTTCAAAACATGCACTTTAAATGTGGTTTCTTCTTTCGGCTTTAAAATTGTGGACTTTTGAACTTGGACGACAAAAATAAATGCTTGTCAACTTGTGTTAATACATTTATGAACACATTCAAAATGAATGGGGAACAATCAGCATTTTGGCGACAAAATACATGTAGGTATGTTTATAAAATCCTTCAATCTGTCGGCAAGGAATTGTGCCCCTAGTCCTTTGTTTAAATCTTTGGATTGTAACAGCTTGGATTTTCAGAATTAAACAGAGCATTTCGATAGTTGAAAACGGGATTGGCCGTAGAAACGATTCTACCACATTTTAAGGCAAGCTTACGAATGGGATGGGTAGATAAGCACCTCAAGCAGATGGTTTGGTCAGAATTAACGCTTCCAGCATTATATGCATTACGCGTTATTTGATTTGTCTTTTGTGCATCACAAATGCACAAAAGACAAATCTTCATCCATATTTTATTGTATCGAACCAAACAGTAATTCAATGAATAGAATCTAAGAAAATGCGGCGAAACTTTACGAGGCTTTTGTATTATTTATTAGCTCATTCAGTTTGATCAAACCTCAGTAGACACGGTGATTTAAATTACCAGAAGTAATTGTGTTACGTGGGATGACAATATTTGGTTTGTTTAGGATATTAGCACATCTACCGTCTTCGTCAAGACAAGCTTTCTTCCTTTGCGGCGTTTTTTACCAAAAATTAATAATACATATGTCTGTTAAATGAGTGCGACGTTAAAACAGCGAATAAAGGAGGGTGAAGCTGCTTCGTTGTTGTGTAGAATCCTCATGAAACAGTAATTCTACCCTCCAAAACGCTACTTATCACAAAACGTGAAAAGAAAATATCGTAAGGTTTATTGAGTAAGGACTAGTCATAACAAGCAAGTCTCTTCTTCAAGTTTCATATAAACTTCTAGGGCAGAAAATCTCATTTTTTTAGTACTAGTGAATATAAGATTAGAGAACAATCTATAAGTTGAACGTCTCTGCTACCACCAGTAGCAGCATATATAAGCATTGATAAATAACTGTCTAGACGCAAGGGATAGGCAAAATTTAAGGTAACGCAAAAAACGGAAAAAAAGTTCTTTTTTATATCTGTAAGGGCAGAAAAATAGGGCAAGTGGGTCTGTTTGGGCAAGGAATTTCGGTGTTCACAATCAAGCAGAGGGGTAGGAAGATGGGAGATAACGAAAATGATGCGGGTTTCTACGCGAACGGCAGATGAGACGACGAATACGACCACGAAGCTCGGCTGTTGAACTGCCAGTTGGTTGAACTAGAGGTGGTCCATAGCCCTTAAAACAAAAAAAAAATGGAAATATGTCACATTCTAGAGTACGCAATCGTAAGGTTGTGAACAGGTAAGTTTTGGATGCAACGGTTAGGCATTTAGTCGTTGGTTCATCAGTCATAAGCATGCAGCACGCAAATGAGTACTGATGTAGAAATGCGTTGGGTGTTAGGGGTGTATCTTAACCCGTGTAAGCTTTAAAAAGCAGAATGACATTCCTAGTGACAGTCAAAATGGTAATCGGTAGAGCTCCTCCGAAAATAAGCTCAACCATATCCTAGAATCTTTGAACGCACTGACAATGCATTGTAACTCAGCAAACGTTGCACAGCAGCAGGTAAACGTCAGCAATGGGAGACAGCATTAAAACTGCTAAAACTATGAATAACAAAGCAAATAATTGTGGCCGCCTGCAACAGATTTCCCTTAATACAAGCCATGGTGGCGTTGGTAAGGTGCTAGTGTGGTTAGCTTGTTACTCACGTGTTGTGTTTCAGCCTACTAGTAGTATCGGTAGCCCTGTAATACAAGATGTTAATGATACAGTCAACGCAGTGTTAAGTCGTGCCCATATTGAAGATTGTTAGAAGATGAGAGGCAAAAGCTGTACAGATTACTTCCAGTAGCTAGCATGCAAATATAGACACTTCCATGATGTCACACATGCAATCTCCCGGGCCTCCATCTACGCCCGATTAGCACTAGCAGTCACCGTGGTGGTTTGAGGATGACGGTAGTATATTTCAGTCTCTAGTGGTGTAGTTTTTAAGTCAGGACCACGAGCGCGCGGAATCCTCTCAATTGGAACGTTGGTCACTGCGTCCTGCATCCCCATTTCCTAGTTTTGAAATGTGTTTAGGAATTAAGTATGACTAGGTGTTTTGGATCCACATACTTTGTAATGTGATTCTTTTATCTGTATCCACCAGAGTGGACCACTATGAGTGACTCCATAATACCCCAGTTAAGTGATTCCAACATCTTACTAATTGAGATAACAATGCGTGGAAAATTGGATAAGGCGTGCTTAGGAGATGCTGGTTGTCCTAAGGTTCTAGTGGTATTAAAATGTTCAAGCAAAAATAACGTGGTGAAATAAAAAAGGGGAAGTATGCGAAACAGAGCAATGCGGCTTACCAGTGGACTTGAATCGAGCTGAAAGTTGAAAAAAAAATTGACATCTGAATATGACCCCTGATGCATACAAAAGTCATGGCTAAAATCACAGCGATGCAGCAGGCAGAAAATGTTTCATAACACCCAACGTTCAGGATAAACTACATGACCAATTACCCAAGGCACTTTCATTTGCAATATTAAAGGAAGCACACTAACGAAGGGGAGGTGGGGTAGGCAAATAGAAGGAAAACGAGACGTTCATAGGAGAGCTAGGCATGATCATATGAGGGAGGTCCAATTTGATTTCGATAAAGAAATAAAGGCACTTAAGGCGGACAATTTTCAAAAGCATGCAGCATGCCACAAGCCTTAGTATATTTCACCGATTGAGGCGCGGAGGGTTAAACAAGGTAAGTGACTATGTGATAGACGGTTCAATAAAGATTGGTTAAGTCAAGGGGCATAAATTGCACTTGTTGACTCCTTCATCTGGCCATGCGCTCTCCTAGCTCGCGGCACTTTGAGGCAACTCGTTCTTCCACAGAGTAGGGACCGTCTTTCATGTCAATTGCTGAGTATCGGTCGAGCAACGAACGATGCACATCCATTTTGTCATGTACTTTGCGAAGACTTGATTTCAAACTGTCGTAAATCGATGCATCTGGAAGCTTGTAGGTCAGAAGATCATCCATTTTACGCTGTTATAAAAGTAATTCCCGATGTAAAAATAATATAAGGTAAATGACAAATACTTCAACTAATTTTATTAATATAAAGGGTTAAACTGGCTTTTTGAACCAATGTGCCTGACCTTAAATTTATTGCAACTTCAATGCCTCGCTATTTAATTGCGTTGGCTAATATTGAGATTTTACATGTATCAGGCAACTTCCATTGTCTAAGCTTCCTAATTAACATTATTTGGAAATTAGGAAAAACGTCATCTGACAAGTGGCCGAGGATTTGGTGTTGGAAATTTTGCTTATATATATGAGAATATTGCTCATCTGTCTGCTGTACAGCTCGCCTCCCCACTTTATGGTTGCAGTTCATGCGCGTGGGATTGCGGAAGTGTGGGAGAACAATTTTTCGTCCTAATCAGAAAATGTGATTCTTCAAATTTTCTCACGTTTTAAATGTGTGATGAGGAGGGAATGGTGTTACTGCTAAAAGATGCCTAATCTTGGCGCTCATCGATTCATAACCAACGTTTGTAAAAAAGGAGATGGCTAAGCTCACGTCAATGCGTCGCCTTTCAGCCATCACCTCCGCAGTGATTGCCCTGTCCAATAAACTGCTAGGTCCGTTTGGAATGCGGCAGAAACGTGACCTATAGCCTGGTCTAGGGGGTAGACTAGCTGGACTGTGATAGACCTAAAATAGAACAAAACATCATGGCCTTTCATCATCTTAAAACAGCAGAGTTCAAAATTCGCTTAGAATATTTTTGTGTCCCTTTGCTGTCGTTTTAAAGACGCTATTGATTCCGACATGAGGGTTTTTGTGTGCCTTTTAACGTCTTCTAAACTATCCTTTCTTTTTACTACTGAGGCAACAAAGGATTTCAAATAAAAACAAGTGATCCAAAAGGAAATGACGCAGCAAATATCACACCAAGGTGGTAACTTCCGTGAATTTAGAAGAAAACTCTTCTTAATTTTCAATGTAGTTTACTATCAAGCGGCAAGCGGTAGCTAAAGCTTCAGAAGCCAGGATTAGACAAGAAAGAGTTATAGGTTTTTAAAGGGATGCTCTATGTTATTTCTGACTGAATTAATAAATGTTGGAGAATAAGCTTTGCCTTTAGTCGTAAAAAATAAGCTGCATTTGGTTGCCAGAACAATAAGATATCTGGAATTATAGCCGCTTCTAGCACTGTGTGGCCTATGGTATTTCAGAGATCAAGTGACCCAAACCTTCCCTCTTCAGTAGGCTATAGTGTTTACGTAGAAGCAAATGAATAAAGCTAACAACTCCTGATCACTCCCCATCCCAGTTAAGACAAGGCAAGAGTTTTTGGCAGACTAGGTATACGTGTATTTTGTCCCCACTGCATTCGAGGCATTAAGAGATTATAAACAAAATGGCTACTGGAACATGATTTGACGTAGGCGTGATTAAAATAACACAGTGTACACAAGTTTTCACAATGCATGTGAGTTTATAGTTGATTTGAAACCAACCCATTAATTGAGACCACATTTACAATTTGTAGATTTCTAAAGATACTTAAGCCCAAAAGGTATCAGTGATTAAAAGAAGTCACGTAGAACGTTTTACGTATTTCGTATTGATGGGGGTTGGTCCTGTGAGATCGGAGTAGTACTGAGTGACGTATCTGATAGGCGGTGGCGGAACGCGGGTCACACTTCCAGCGCGGCGGTATTGAGCGGCCGCTGCGGGGGAAACAGGTGGTACAGAGCCGAAACGAATTCTGTGGACGGGATGCCGCGGGTAATCGTAAATCTGCACCGGAGGCGGTGAAATGCTTGATGGATACACCACCAGAGGGTCGACCTGCAGATCATTTAGTCATAAGTGGACTTCGGACTGACAAAGTGTCCTGTTAACTTATCATTTTGGTTAGGCGGCTGTCGAAGTACGATTGCTATGGCAGCGTGGTTTTTGCTCTTCTAGAGAAAACCTCACCCCGGCAAGGTTGATTAAGAACGGTTCGGCAAGGAATTTATTAAATTTAGTAAGAGGGATTTGTACATGGGGATAGTGTACAGATGAAATAGCCATGTATGCGGGTGTACATAATAAGTGAAAACATAGGGATGCATGATGCCAAACGCCAACAAACGACGAGGCAAATAACATCCAAAACAAAATAGTTATCAAAAAATGTGGAAACACTGAGTAAAGGAGTGAGAGTCAAGCACATTCAAATCCAAATAATGCACTTCGTAAGTGGGGTCATAAAAATCGCAACCGCTGACTAAAAGCATCGCTATTCATGCTCGCGGAATGCTGCCATTTAGGTGCATATCCAAACCATTTACTTACTAAATCGCTATATGAGTACCAACGTCTCAGCGACAGAGGTCTATAGCCAATGTCCTACAATCAAGGGGACAAAAGAAATACCATTTAGCCAACGGAATATGGATCCAACGAAGGCCAGACCCTTTGTGCAAACATCACTGCAAAATTTCGCAGAGTACCTTAGCAACAAGTCCGTGTGCATGAACTCGTTCTGCCATGCTATATCAGAAGGATACGATTAAAGGCACAACCTATCGTTTTAAACTTCGCATTTAAGAATGTCTTAAATGGCTTTAAGACAGTTCCAAAGTCCTATGTCTCATACAAATCTCGAAAAATGATGAATAACGGCCTTTGATAATAATACGACTCCTTTTCAATCACACATACTCCATCACACTCATGCGTGAGCATAAAGTTGGAGTGAGGGCGTAGGATTAAAAAATAACAGGGCAAAAAGTGAACATATAACTATGAGTAGAAGGAATACAAGTGCATGTACCCAGGAGGGGACTGAAGCACGCAGGCCAGAGGTAGGCAGAGTGTAGTCATATACTGAGCCGTTGCTACGAGTGTAGTAAGTCGTAGAGGGCAGGTAGTGACTGTAGTGCGCCCTCGAGGTGTAAGGCCAGTACTTAGACGCCGATGTAGAGTAGAACGGGTAGTCGTTGTAATATGTGGCAGTGCTAGGGTAGTATGTGTCGTGGAAATAGTAGCGCGGGTAGTAGCGGTAATAGTAGTAGGGCGAGTAGTGATGGTAGCGCGAGCCCACCACTGTCACTGGACGCACCCCCGAAGTGTAGGTGGTGTAGCGTGGCTCCGCGCTAGTCGCACGCACTCGCGGTCCCTCCACGTGGTAGTAGTTTGATGGACGGGTGGTTATTCGCGAAATTGAGACGCTGCGTCGTGGGCGCATGAGGTGAGTTTGGCCGGACTGCAGGTGCCACGCCATGAAATCGGAAATCCCTTTAGACATTCTTCAAATCTGACGGCTGTTCAGGAACATCCACAACCGACGAACAGGTTTTTTGCGAACTTACCCTCCGAATTTCACTTGACAATTTTTATTGACTGATCCGGATATTAATTTATTTTAGCAGCGCCGCCATAGCTAATGTATTTTGCTTCTTAAGCTATCAAGAAAATGATAGCATTTTGCCCCAACAAAAAACTACATTTTGATCTTAAACTACATCTGTTCAAATAATTCACTTGTAATTACTCAAGACATTTATAGTTTAAAATAACCCACGCAGCACAAAGGCGATGATTATATTTACTGAGCGCGTTACTGGGGTTGACTTACGGCCTCATCGAAGTGACTCATGGCGCGACGATCGGCAGCCCGTGAGGCTCTTTGAAAGTCATCCACGTCGTCCAAAAAGTTGCCCGCCAAGCGTTGAACGTGTCTTGAAGCCGTGAACATATCGGGTGCCTTAACAGTAATATCAACAGTAGCAAGCATAATGTTGGAGTAAAAGAGAGTAAGGAGAAATGTATATATGTTTAGTTGGTCAAAAATGGTCCCCGTGGAGGATAAAAATTGGAAAGAAAAGTCAAAATTTTTTTGCCCGCGCCCTTTGCTTCGAGGAAGAGCTCTTCTGCTCTCTACAGCGTATTTACACCGACATATATCATCACATCTTCCTCGACCTCGGGGAGCACTTGGCCAATCGTAAATGCGAACGTCCCAACGCTGACAGATGATTGGTACAAACGCTGGCACGCCAGGGGATTGATTTCATTTGCGCTGTAGATTTGATATTGCCATAAAATTCATCTGGCGTGGGCCTCAGTGGCTAAGTAAAAAGGCAGTTGGCATTTATCTGATTCGCCACATTCCAGGGTCTTATTTCTGGAGAGTTTATCTGCACTGCTGGTAGAGCTATAATTTTTGTGCTAATTGCAAGAACCTAATTGCCCTTAAAGCCTTTAAAAATGTTTAAACTATATATTTCTATATTATAAGCATCAAGTCTGTGGGGTAGTGCTCCAGCTTGACTTTAAAACCATCACACAAAACTGAGAGTAATGCAAATGAGGTCCTCTCGATCATCAGTGGGTAAATTTTAGTGCAGAGAATAATGTTTCAGCCTGACTATTCCACAAGGACACTGCTAGAAGCTCAGCATGTGGTTGTTGAACTTCATTTCATTTCTGTCCACATACTTCTTAGTCTAAGTAGCTCGCAAACCGGTCGTTAAGGATTTGAAAGAATAGATGAAACCAAGCGGATACTACACATTATATATCCATAAAGCGGATGGTTTACCTTACACAATTGCTATGCCAATATTGACCTTAAAGAAAGAACATAATCTTAGCAAATGCCAATTACCCCAATCTTTGACAAAAAGGAGTTTATATACGCTGATGCAGATTCCGCATTTCAGCGTTTTAAATGATCGCTTTAGATTTAGATGCTTATTTTCATGATTACCTGAATGCGAAATATTTATATGCTTTCATTGATGGCATAAGGAGGGTAATGTAACGAAAAGCGACAGGGACGTCTATCATTGTAGGACTAAAAATAAAGGTAAGCTCTTGCAAAGCCTGTTGACAATTCAGGCCGTCTCAATGGGTGACGTGTACTAAAGGTCAACGGCACAACCTCGATGATGAAGTGGCCGAATTTTGAGTAGGGAAGGAAAGCCGAAGGTAGTTAATACCTTGGAGAAGCAAAGAGGATGGAATGGCTTGTAATTATTGTCAAACATATTAGGTTTTGTGCATATTGGTCGTACGTTGTTTCAAGGACTTGCAAATCAAAGCGCCGATTTAAAAATAATTTTTACGCTGCCAAGGCAAAAAGTACAACGACTAAGGAGAGCCTTCTTCGTAAAAAGTTATTTCAAATCTTTTAATCGAAGCCAAGTCAGAGACTTGCACTCGGTACGAATCAAGGCACAAAGAGCCCGAGAAAATGAAATGACACTAATTGCACCTCTCTGCCTGGAGTAAACTTTGCATCTAATAGAGTGAATCGAGAAAAAGTTGGTCTTTTAAGATAATGTTTTCGACGATTAACAAGTGAAACCTCCCTGCCAGCTTGCTGTCAGTCTTGCAAAACTTCACTTAAATAGGGCTTATGTCTACAACGGTTCCGTAAGTAAAGAATCCTAAACATCCGCTACAGTGCATCAAAATCAAGAAGGGAATGCTGTGAGACAGACGGAAAAGTTTCTAAACATGGCAGGTAAAAATATACTTAGGGATAAATGACATTCTACACCTTTAACTCTCAATAATCTGCCAAAATTTGTAGTTAAATCAGTAAATAATCGCTCTGTAAGATGAAAAATTCAAAGCAAATTTTGCGCCTCCATTTAAAGATGTTATTATTACTATCTTTTTTTCAGTAAAGTATTTACACCCTAATTTAGTTCTGTAAATTACTAAACACGATAAGAATTTTCGACAGGCTCAAATTATACTTAACGGCAAAAATAGGATAAAAAGTGGAATAGCATCGGCCACAGAGCCAATAAATCAGACCCAGTTCCAAGCTTAAGCAATTCCGACTTTTAGTAAAAGGAGGTGACTAGAGCTTGCAAAAGTTAAAAGTCATCATGTGAGACCAGTAAACTTGTTCATAAATTAATTGTCTTTTCAAGTTTTGGATTTTTTACGATCAGAAAAGACAAAGACTAACCACGATTTTAATGGCAAAGAATAGTTCTTCAATAAAAAAGCAAAAAGACATTGAAAACAAAAACCATTTGAGGAAAATTAGCTGAGTATGGGAAATAGTTTTTACTTGCATAATAGGTCACTCAGTTAACATGATAACCTAGGTCAATGGAATTTAATGTTTCACCGGAAATGATTCGCTATTTTTGAAAATTTGATATGATATCGATGCAAAGTAAGTGCGCCCTGCCTGTTAAGTGAATGCATCAAATTTCGTTTCTCAAAAAATTCGGAAATACTAAACCCGGTATTTTACCTTCTCTTTTTGAACCTCTTTGATGAATGCACAGAAAAGTGATTTATGCTAGCCGTAAGCCTGTCATGCTACAAGACATGTGCCTCTTGCGCATAAAACCGCTAAAGTAACAGCATAATTCGTATTCTTTCGGTTTTTATTTACAAGTTGCTGTGATTAATCCCATGGTAAAGCACACTCAAAACCACTTTGTCCCAGAAACATCGAAATCTAAAACGTATTACAACGCTACTTTACAATGCCTCAAGCATAATTGTTGTTCATCATAAAAGTGGAAAAAAAGTGCAAAATTTCTACAAGTACTACACTACCTAATGTTATATTTTGGTGGAGAAAGTTTGTTCATCATCTGGGTTGTGAAATTTCTCGGAAATCATTACTCACCACAACCTCTGAGTTGCAAGTTCGAACAGGAATAATGTGTGTAGTTCATCCAATATTTAAGAAAAATATTGCGTTCAAAGGAAATTGTCCCCATTTTTACAGTTACAGGTGAATAAAAGTACTACAGGACAAATTTGAATGAATATTTTACAACGCTTGAAAACTGTCCACCCAACCTTGATATTATAGCTGTCTTCCTTATGGTTTGATCTAGACTTGGTACTATGGAACTGGAGGCATTCGGTCCAATCACTAATTGAACAGCCTACATTGAAGCCAAAACACTCGTAGATCTAACTTAATTTTGCGTGTCAAGTCAGCATTTCCCAGACCTTGTATTATGGTCAAGTTATAGATGACAAAAACCGTGTTTTAGACAATAAATTTCGGAAAAATCAAACAGGCACGTCAACAAGTTTTGTTGAGCTAAATCAGCGGCATTGTAATGTTTCAACTTAGAAAGAGGGCATCAAGAATTACTTACAGATTTATCGTGAAATTTGGCCTAGCCGAAAGGTAGCCACGCAGACCAGGACTCCCGAAAATGAACAACGCGGCCAATTGCTTTTGTGCCACCCTTTGACCCGCCCACGGAGCATCGACAAATCAGGGAGGGGTGTTCCTTCGACCCATGCAATCAGGTGTAGCGTCCTTTGTAGCCCATTGGTCGATCCCTCGACCCTGCAGCCAATGACTACACAGTGCTATCAAAGTAGGGAAGCTATTAATAGCCTTGTAAAAAGTGGCTGCGTGGTTCAAAGCTCTACAGCCGCGTGGAATGCGGGTGTTACATTATGTGAAAAAATGCACAATTGATTTGCCCTTCAGATTGCTTCCTTAATATCCATGTAAAGGCTTTGGGCACAGCGCACATTTCTTTTCAAACTGCTAACATAATCTAGCAAGACATTCGCTCCTGCAGGTCCCAAATTATAAATCATGACAATCTTCCACAATTTCGGTTTTAAAATAGAGTTATTAAGAAGGGTGTTGGGAGAATATTGATGGCGAAAAGTTGGAAAAAGACAATGCCCACCAACGTTGGGCTTTTTCGTGTTTCTAGCTTTTTGGTACCAGTTCTATTCATGGTAAACCTGCTAAATATCTTCCACCATACTATAAAAAGGTATTTCAGTTGCTTTAGCGAACATTTGTGCTAATAAATATAAAGTTTACTTCATTGGATGAGTACGTCGCTTTGAATATATGCGGTATTTTTGGAAATCATCTTGTCCAGTTCCGCAAATGTAGATTTACAATCTACTAATTTTTAGGCTTTAGATGTAAGAACACTAAAAAGGCTTAAATACCAACACATAAAAAATATTTGTAGCATTCCTTTATAGAAAAACCAATATGGAAACGAAATCTGCTTTAAGTGCTACTTGGAAATTCGTTTTAATTCGTTATTGCTATCTAAACGCCATACAAAGGTCACTCCATTACCTACAACTTCACCTTTTCTCTGACATACAGCACAGTCTACTGGTACAACTTATTCCATCATTGACATTTTACCTAAGATAATCTTAAAATCTTTTGTAAAATTGTTTTTTCGAATGTGCTTGTCTGAAAACCGAAGATACGTTACACCCTGAGAAGTGTCGCGGGCGATTCTGACATAGTGCTCCTGATGCAACATGAGCAGTGCTAATCCATTTGCCAGTGAGTAACAGTTTCGGTCTGAAATATCACGTTAAATAACAATTTGTGTTGATTGGTGGTTTTTTAGTCGATACCAGCTTCCGCCTGTTTGAGTTAGCTATCATCTTTTACAAGAGATTGGGGAATGTATTTGACGATAAAGGAGCCCATTAACCTACATCTATGCCACTAAATTTTCCAAAGAATTTCGTGCATTTTGTGCAGTTCTTACTTCTCCTTCGTTCCCCTTGCATTTAACGTAAACAGGCTATTTTTTTCTTCCGAGTAGAACAGTCGCCACTAATGGGTAGAGGGGCAACCAGTAGGTGCGACGGCCAAATACGCCATTTTTGCCAATATGAATGACCAAACAAAGTGGATTGCGCGGCAGACATGAAAATGATAAGAAATGGAGGAATGGCTTTTTCTTCACTCGCCAATACTCAAAATGGGGAAGGCATGTATCCTCTTATAAGTTAGGGTTTATTTTGCCTTTAACATATCCAATAGATTGAAATTTACCTTAAACCTGTCACCGGAATGATCTAATCAAATAATAATCCAAGAATAGGCAGCTTATTGTGTTGAATGCGTTATGCACTATTTTGTTCAACCATATGTAAGACAGTAATCAGTGTTGTGATCCAATGGAGGAGGGTTGTCTAATAAAGGACTGGATTTTGCTCTTTCCCTTCGTCACCACACCAAATGTCTTGAATGTTTACGTATTTTGATATTTTTCTTCCTTTCCAGACATGTTCTCGGGAAACATGATAACGCACATGTACGACGAGGTAGTCGAGCGGCGAAGTTAATCAAATCACACTCCGATTGTTAAAAGGGCTTCTCTGTTGTACTGGCCTGTTGTCAAACTTCAACCTTTATTGAATAGTTGCATTTTTTGAATACAGAAAGCATCTCCCTATATCCAAACAACCTGTCATGATGTATAAATTGCCTCCTCGAGATAATCCCCAACACATTAGAATTGACAATAGATGACTGTCAAAGTGTTCCATTCTCAAAAAAGTAAAGTTTAAAAACACTGAATCCATTGTAAGGGCATCCCCTGCGTTCATAGTGATGCCTTGAAGGAGAGGCCTGAACTTCATACATTTTCGCAATTTTTTAGAAATCATTTTAACAAAAGTTGAGTAAATCCAAATCTACAAAAGAACAAAGACTTGACAAAATTAAATGATGAAATCTACAATATATAAGTAATTTTAATATGCTTTTACCATTTTTAGATAATACTAAGCCACAGCAAAACCTGCAGGCGTTGCAATTAACCTTCCTCTGACTCGGTATAAAAGTAGTCTTTCTGCAGTATTTTTACCATGGCTTCCTTTTCATCTTTGGTTTAGAACCGTTGACTAGAGAAGACTGGTTAGCAGAAGACATTATTCACTGTTGGAATGTGGGCTTGTACAGCGATCTACATTTTTGCAAAAGGCTGGATTTTTTCTTCCCCTTGGGGTTTCAGAACCTTTTCTCAGCCGCGAGACCAATCCGATCTGCTCGTTCTATGCATTTCTGTGGTATTCAATTGAGACATTCTCCACAAATCGGCATATTTTGCACTCCAATCATTTGACTTGTAAAACCCATGAACAGCTTTCTGTTAAGATACGAGATCATAGTGGGACCACCCATAGGGCGATAAAAGCAAGTGTTCTTTTCCAATATCTGCGACATATTCTAAGACTGCTAAATCATGTCTTTCAAGACAAAAAATCAAAACATATCAAACTAAATGCCACATATTTATTGCCCCGCTTATCCTGAAAGAGTTTTATGGTAGCCACTGTATCATGTCTGATTAAAATGGACTTTTGACGCTAGGAAAAGCTGACCTCATATTTCACGATTTTTCTATGACACCTTCTGACAGTCGGGTTTAAATAACTTAAGTGCCTCTTTCATAACCTTCTAAAAAACATAAACAGCTATTGAAATTGCGAGTGAACTATGTAATCATGGATAAATCAAGAATTAGTACACACAGATGTACAACTAATTAAAACAAGCTTACTTTACGAAATTCATTCCCTTTTTTATTGAGGCGAAAGAGTGTATGCAACACCTTAAGTGCAAATGGACTTAATAGGGGAATCCCTCTTCAAGAACGCCGGAATACTTGTACTAACTAGAACAGCATCAAACTCCTAATGAACTTATAATTTGACCCATTCGGCGATGTATATTTCCCCACCTAATTCAAATACCACATTGTTATCTGCTTTTGCTTCATAATTTGCAAAGTCACCACTGCTGATGAGGAACTCGCTCCTTTTTTAAAATGACCCAACTTCTTAAATTTCACTTGATACCTCATTATTATGCCAAAAGAATTACCAAATTTGCGCAAATCATAGCTGTTTGAAATATGGTTAATTTATGTGAGCTACTCAAATCTTAGAAAGTGTTTGCTTGCACTTATGTTCCTGGTTAGCAAATCCTTCAACTTCTACGTTGACAAATCATAGCGAAATCCGGAATCCTATTTGGCAAGTCCAGAAATCCGTTTTTTTCAATCCTTTTCAGTTGCTTACGGTGCGAGTATATCGTCCGTATCAAACCTCGTCAAATGGGCTGTTTCCATGTGCCGACGGCGATTTGGCAATATGGAGGCCTATTTGGTGCCCACTTACGTTCCTTAGCGGTTTCATTTATCTAGTTCTCTCAAAGTTGCTTTAGCGGCAAACAACGTTGGCAGCATTCTTGTTTGTCAATAGCGTAAATTTTCGATGGGAAATAGAGATAGTGGCATTTTCTGCATTGCTTTCACTGTGATCTACTTGAGCAGAATTGCCTGCATCAAATCTCAGAGAGAGGTGGTAAATGGCTTGTAATTCTTCCAGACAGTGTTGCGTGAATTAGTAGCTAAATAAATTAAGGAACATTAAGAGGCTATGTACTTCAAGTTTACTTGATCTGGGCACATTTTATGCGACCCCATTAGACGAAGAACCCAAACAACATTCTCCGAACACTGAAAAATTTGCCAGACAGTTACTTGGTTCGGCAAACAATTTCGAAGGCGCATTGAAAAGTCATCCGCTGCTCCTGTTCTTTTAAACCCACCGCCTTTTTAAGGGTTGGTATTTTCGTCGGTTGTGGTGTGTATTCTTGCAATTATGTTCGAAAACTCCACAGATTTTTAAAAGCTTTGAATTAGATGATCAAAATGATGAGAGGTTACGCAGTTACCGCCATCTAAGATTTGATGCATAAAATCTATTCAACACCCCTTAAATATTCGATGGTAAGAATAAAAATTTTTCCCTGTTTACAAGGTCTAGGAATAGTATCAGCAAAATACACAATTATGAAGCCTGAAGTTAATGCTTTTTAATAATTCCCATTTCATAATACGTTGTAAAAATAAAGTTGAGGATAAAGTGAATGCCGTTGCTTGCATTGCATTCTAACATTGATTATAAAACCAGCTAAATTACTTTTGAAGTGGATTTTCATTCAAGAAATAAACAAGTTATTCGGGGAACTTTAAGACAACTATGTCTTGGAAAGGAAATGCTTATTTGGAAATTTATGTAGACATCAGTTTATTTTTCAAAGGAGACGTGGCAAGCTAAATTAAACTGTTGATATTTACAGCAGAGGGGAAAAGTTTGCGAATAATAAGCAGGGACGAATGTGCAGATTGCCTGCTACATGTTTAAGCCATTTCGCCCCATGAATGATGATCTACATTTTCAATCCACCAATTAATGCTATTACTGAGACCAGTAGGTCTTCCTTTCTTCTCTTTCGCTGTAACGAATCGACGCTGCTAACAAATAGGATGAAAATGGAGGCAACATTTGGTCTCCAGAGCCGGTGCCTGAAATGAGTCACTGGCCCAACCCACCTTGCACATATGGGCACATCGAAGCACCACTTCACAGTTTTTGGCTCTCATGGTATAGTTAACGCATTTCTAATAAAATACATCCATGTCTGAGAAAATTACTTAACATGAAACAAGTTGGCCAGTTGACTAGTTTAGATTTCGTGATTGTTACACAGACCTATAAAAGACTGGACACCGGGTCAGACTTGTTTGTAATTTAGTAATAGAGCCAAGCAACAGAGCGAAGAACACATTGTTTAATTAAAATTTGCTTTTTATTGCAAAAGCATACCACAAATAATAAGCACCCAATCTCTTTTTTCAACTAAAGTTTCCTTTTATGCTAATGTGTTAGGATGTAGGTCTGCCCAAAACATATATGCAAATTTCAGGCACAGCCAGGACAAGAAGTGGACAGTTGCTTAATGCCAAGCAAAAAAATACCTTCATTGTCCATAGTTGCAGATCGTTGACACAATTCGCTGTGATGACTGTCGTTAACCTAGAGCGTAGACTTCACTTGACTTGAACTTGCGTAGCTGCGAAGACTACGTGAATGCCCAAGTCGAGGAATATTCCAAGTAGACACGCGCCGTGTGCTTCTGCCCTCCTATCACTTAACGACAAATGCGGTGTCAGCTATGGCGGCGTGGTTATTGTCACCTCCATTCTGGCTCCCCTAGAGGCAAAACTAAATGCAAGTTTGTTTGACCTTTACAATGCGACGCAGAAGCTTAGCACTTGAAGTTTTATTATGCTAGAGGAATTTTGATTTAATGTAAGGGTGCATTTCACATGCAAACAGACAGAAAATGGACCTTAAAGTGTTTGATTTCGACGACTCCTGGGAGTTCGATATCATAAAATAGTGTTTCAGTTTTGTTTTATTTGTGGTAGGAATGAAGTTTTAACTTTACCTGAATTAAATTTTGCCTGAAAAGCTTTTTTAAAAGTATTTTGCCCTCATTGTTGTGGTTTTGGATGCAAAGCACTGCGAAAGCACTGTGAAAGCAAGTTAACCTTGTTCCTCCATGCCTCGTATGAAATTTCTCCCATCAACTGTTACTTCATGCGTAAGTTGGCTGGGATCCTCTCCGATTAGAATAATGCCTTACAAATTAGTACATTATTGCAACTTAAAAGCAGTCTAAAAGTGTAGAGTAAGTAGAATCTTGTTTTTCTTCTTCTTTGTTCCAAACCTTGATTTAATTTACTAGACGCGCTGACCATGGCTTTAAATTCTTTCCTTCAAATGTACCTTAAATTAGCAGCTCAAAGTGAAAAATGCCATATTTACCCTCCTCATAATCGCTCATTGAAACTTTATTTATTGTAGTTTAAGCAATTGTTAGCAGCGTCTGGTGATCATCGGTCAGTGGCTGTGACAATGTTGTTTAAGCCATTTTGCTTCATTGTTCGCAAAAACCTTCTCACATTGCGTCTTCCTGCATTACTTGTAATTTTAAGTAGCCATTCCCAAAGAACGGTACTTTCCTTGACGACATCGAAAGAGAAAGGAAGATGCAATTAAAGTTTCAGTTTTTTATAACAAAGCAAGCAAAGACACATAATTACAAGTTCGCTTGTGATAAATATGAACTAGAAGAAGTCGAAAGTGAGGCGATATAATCAAGGGTGTTGTTCGTTACATAGCAGACGTGAGGCGTGTCGTTAGATATCATTTGCCTAAATCACTTATAAAACCTGTACAATATGCAACCTGGTGTCGATGTGTACCTAATGGTTTTGGGGTTCGAGTTGAAATAGGGGTGGGCAGTGCCTATCGCAAAGATGGCGTGGGGACTGTGCGAGGATTTATTAATTGCACACTAGTCAGATGATATTAGTTACGCCCCTCCGTTTACATGCCTCAGGAGTGCAGGCACTTGCAACAGCTTCTATCATTTCGAGGCCATCCTAATCACAATTTCTAAGCCCTAGAGCTTCCAAAGTCTAGTTAATGTCTTCAAGGGTTTAACAGTGTGCCCCAAGTGGACAATTTTAGGTGACTATTCATCCCAAGCAGAGTTTTGAAATACATAAGTGACAGAGAGCAATGGCATGGCTTTAGTATTTTTAATATTTTCTTTAGGAGGACAAAAGTGTTTATGGAGGTTGAATGATGGATCATAGAATTCTGGACACCAACTCAATTTTTCTGCTAAAATGCACGCTAGTATAGGACTTGTCGACAAACAATAGTTGCATTTTCAAAGGACTCCCAAGTGCTCTGAAACCTTAAAAGCTCATAAATAACCGGATTACTAGTATCTACTATTAACAAAACGGAACATAAATTTTGGCCCTACAAGTTGTCAATGAGGGCGGTATGTGGCACTTTGAAAGATGAAAGTAGGGCAGGAATATTCTAGCTATGCATGGGTGTCCATATTAAAGTAGTGAGAGAGCTGGAGAAGACTGAAAACTTGTGTATCAGAATATCACGTCACCTTCCAAGTCCCCACGACAGCGATTTGCAGTACCTCACTGAGTGTAGTGTTGAATAAGGAATTTCCTCATTTGTCGAGGTCGAAGTCGGTAATGCCTATGAATCTGATAATACGACAGGCATTGTATTGTGGCAAAACTATGTACAGTATCAATCCACCAAGGTCGTCGGGTTCACATTCCAAAGTTTGATGAGGCCGCGTTTCTTCTGCTTTTACTTTTAATGGAGCTCATTCAGTCCTGAAAAGCCAATCCAATTAGAAGGGCATTCATGCAATTTGTCCCTCAACTATGGTTTAACCAGATTATTTGTCAATCTTAGAGCTCTCCAACTCCTTTAACAGTTTCCTGATTTGCATCAAATCTGCCGCGTTACGATCAGCAGAAGGAAAAACAATGACAGTGGGCAGAGAAATGTCGTAACATGTCAATATAGACCAGGCAGAACCCGGACAGTAGAAGTACTCATAGGTTTAAAATTGGTCTAGAAGGAAATTCGTTGAGCGAATTTATAAGTTGCAATAAATCTGCTCCAAATTTTGCAGAAGGCACTTATTTCGCTGCGGATGATATCAGCGATATCTATGAATAAAATAGCCTGCCTTTGTTCACAGCTTACCCGAGTTACCGACAAGTGAAGATGGAAATTCTGAAGTTGCTGTTTAAGCATACGAATACATTCTCATGGCAAGATATCAGGCTGGGAAGAACAAGCATCATTATGCATTCTGTATGTGGACATCGGTGAGACTGGGTCCACCTAGCAGCCACCTTGGTCAGATGCTGCATAGTAGTCTGTGGCTATCAATTAGAGAAAGTTAGACTCAGTATAATAAAAAAGACTGACTTGGAGTGTTACAAAGTCAGCTTGGTGCTTTACATTATTGTTAAACACAAAAAATGAAATTTAGGTATTTGAGTGTCAAGTACTCATTGTTCACTTAACTTATCGAGTATAGTGTCACTGCCACTTAGCTTATGGTAGGAGAGATAAATGGTGGAAAACGGTACAACTGATCGCAAATGAATGTGAAGGCAGGCGCCACTCCAGTAACGGTAGTAGTGTCTTCACGTTGTGCTTATTTCAGACTTTCAAGAAACGGGGATATCCAAATTTTAAGAAAACTCTCCCATTTTGATTTATTGCAGGGTAGGTCTCAATCTCGCTCATAAAATTCTCGACCATTCCACGCCATCAGGAAACTGGTGTTCCTGTATGGTTTCCTTGACTTGTCCTTTTCTCCTCTGGTTGTTTAGTATCGAGGTCAAACTGACTTTGTGTGTGCCATTTTGCTAACCAAAAAACATTGTCAAGACCGGGGACAATCAAAACATTATCGATGTGAGAAGAGACTACCACCGCATGTTTTCAGCAGTAGCTACTTAACATTCAGCTGGTCGCCAGACGCGTCCGCCCAGACCAGCGGCAAAGACACCCATCTTCATTGACGGCGTCGTCATTCTGATCTGGATAATCGCGTTTCAAGCATATGCAGAGTAGATTGTAATGGCGGGAATGCCGGTTTGGGCTTAGCTTGACCTTGAAAAAAAAACAAGCGCTGGCAACTTGCAGCTCTCTTCTCGGGACTCAGAAGTCCCTCTCAGTACCCAGAAACCGGACTCAGATGTGAGTACGAGGTAACAGGACGTGGAGTGCTGTGACGCTTAGAGTCTAGTCGAGTCAAGCCGAGTCTTCCTCGAGATTTGGATAGATTGTGTCACTATGGAAGATTGTTTAGTGAAATAATAAAAGAGCTAGGCGATAATAGTCAACGTTGCCGACCATGCTGTTTGGTTGGAACGCAGTCTACAAAAATCAGGGAAGCCGGCAATTGAGTAAAAGTTTGAGCTCTGCGTCTCCCCCCTAGCACAGTTGAGTGTTGTACTCGACATTCCGGTCGGTGAGTTTTCTGGATCTAAAATCTCAAGGTGGTCACTGTTTTGCAAATTACCCAATAATCAGGAGAGGCAATGGTTATATTTCTCGTGAAAGAGGAAATACACTTTAACCCGCCAAGCCTCTGCAAAAGGGTCACCTGAACTGTTAATCACAAAAATAATTGTCTATTGGCAGAGTTCTTTAAAAGAGCCCTAATTTTGGATTGTAGCTACAGTATTACTACTCAGCATCTACTTCTGCCTGCAAGAATGGATGCCGTCTGCAATTAAATTTAATAATTATTTACACAAAACTGTATCCACAACTGCACAAGCTAAGCGACTTCATTGCACACCCATGCTAGATACGCGTGGATGACTACAAAGTTCAAACCAGCAGTCCATGATTTTCGTGCGTTTTTCGTTAGTAGTTTCTTAACCGTAATTTATAAGTTGCCAAAATTTGCCATTTCCATAACCGGTGTTCTTTTCCTTTCTTTTCTGTTCTTTCTCTTGTATGTTTTAATTTAAAGCACTCACACTTTTAAGTATCCTGCGAGGTCCTATGGGAGGTTCCAGTCAACAGTGGACTAAGTGAAAAGTATGAAGTCTCCGTCAGTGAAGTGGGTGGTCCTAAAAGTGAAATAGGGAAGTACTGCCACTCTACCCAATGTGAGGTGGGAGATCTTTGGGGAAATACAAAGTACTCAACGATGGTACGATCCTGGTGCTCAGCGTCCAAAGAATTCAGCAAATCCTCGTCATTGCTCGAAATAGAAACGCTCGTTGACGGTAAACTTCTTCATTCTTGTCTTCCCCTGCTCTAGTACAAGTTAACAGCAAAAAATAATGAAGCAATATTTCCACTTGATATCGGGGTATTATATTCAACAATCCTACAGCTAAAACATTAAAAAGACAGGAGCCTTTGCAGTTTCTCAGCTCTGTTTTTGATGTAATAATATCCCTGACGGTATGTAAAATGGAGGAATTAGTTAAATGTTAGGCTTTGCCGTTACAGCACCGACTTTTCTCACTGTCAATACCTTAAATGCTGAAAGCATGTGGATTAACTGGACAAATCCCCCCCAACAGAACTCAGAGCATCTACTTGGGTACATTCGCGACCGTAATCCAGACACACAGGTGTCTCTGGTAGCTAACATTTCAGTGTTGGAAGCCATCAGCGCTCACTTACTTGAGGCGAAAGAATAGTTGCCAAATACGGAGTACGAATTTCGTGTTTTCATTTGTAGGAATGCACATAAGGAAGTTTGCGCGTGCACCGAAGCTCCAGCAAAAGGCCTCACTTTTCCTCAGACTGAGTTAAGCGATTGTTTAACTGTTTAATAGATCAACAAATCTCAAGCTCTCTACACTTTTCCTGACAGTTCCAAGTATATTGGCTGTAGAATCTCGGAAACCACATTCACCGTCGGTCAGTTGATTGGCAATAGCTTAGCGAAAGACTGATCCCTTTTACGAAGTGAAATCTGCCAATGCAATAAATGTCACTCAGACTCCAAAAGCTTTCATCAGTGCTCTTACAGATGCTGTAAGCAGATGCTACTTGAAGAAACACCATTGCCTATTGCAAGGCAAGGGACAGTAATTCTTGCTCTCATGACTTTAGCTAAGACCAAACTCCACTAGATGGTATGTCCATCACTTGACTTTTAAATCCATAGGGGAAATGCGATAGCATTAATCATAATCTTCCTATTTTTGTCAAAAAATATTCGCCATAACTGAGCTTTTCGTGGGATTGAGTCTGTAACACTGTAATCCGGTGACACCTCTGCTGCTTGAAATAGTAGTTTACTAAAACTGGCGACTTTTGTATGGATTTTTGAGTTAAATTCAAATGTTGACTGAAATTATGTTTGAAGAAACCCTTAAGTAATATGTAATTCGAATGGGTGGTAGAAATATGCTTTCACCATCTCCCTCATTTCCTTATATTTGAAATACCTCAGTAGTATTTCCGTAACGTGAATTTGTGAAATGCAAGTTAGTTCTACGATTCCCTATCTTTTTACACAATTGTAGGAGAGTCGCTTTCGCCTTCTTTTGAATACAGAGATACAATATGTAAATTTAACTGAGTTTTAACTGCATTCACAAAAATTCATTCTTCATCTTCCTAGCTCCCCATCTACTCCAGGCAACACACTTCTCGACTCAATGTCGCAATAGCATGGTAGAGCATGCCAAAGGAGAGTGACCTGCTTGAAAGTGCTATGCTTACCGTGGTGACAGAAGAATTGGGTAAGGCGATCTGATGGTGTGTTTCAACCGGCATTTTGAATGAATTGCACCTTTTCCAGTCTGACCGAGAGCACGACATATGTCATTAGTGGTGCTGCCTGTTCCCCCTTGGAACCCCCTTTTCTAGCTGTATGCAGCGAAATTTCCCCAAAAAATTCACATCATTACTCTCCCTATGCATAAGCTATTTCAAGCTATTTAGCATTATGCCACAGATCCTATGCTAACATGACATTTCCTCATTCCTTCCAGACCCCGTCATTTTAACTATCACTAACATCAGGCAAGATAATTTTTGGTCACATGGATGTCCATAAGCAGAATGTTATTTGATATTATTATCGTCCAAGCTATTGCCAGATCCAGCATTACTTCTGAGACAAAGTTCCGTCAAACTTACGGAGTCTCCAACGCCTGCTCTATCACAGGACTTACACCGGAAACGAGATTTCTTGTCAGTGTGAGATCGTGTTTTTCAGAAAACCAATGTTCTGATAAAAGCGACTCTAAAAGTGTTTTGACAGGTTAGCTTGTTATGAACAAGCCTTTTAGGACTAGACATTGTTTTGGTAATAAAGGTAGGTGTCCAAAAGAATCTTTTTAAAAAGTGGTGGTCAAAACCGGTATTCAATAAAGTAGTAGTCGAGTCATAAACCAATTCCTTCAATAAATCAGCTGGTGATTGCATGAGGAAAGTTTATGATGGATGCAACTTGAAGCCATTTATGTGACGCTTAAGCGCTTGCACTATCTAACTAACCAATCCAACTGCTGTTTAGGAGCTAAAAAATACACTTATTCTCGGGTTATAACCAGCCTTCACCTATCTCCTTTTCTTGATATCGACCAACCTGTTTGCCACGCAATTTTATGCAAGCACTTGCCACAAACTAGAGGACTAAGATAGGAGGGGACGTCAATGTTAGCTCCGACGCTGACAATGTTAGCGAGTGTTTCTAGATGACTCCACTTTACAACGGCTTGCATGTGTGATAAGCCTTGTTTATGCTGCTCGGTCGCCCAAATAGCTTGCGCATTCTCCAATCCTTTCTGAGTTCTTGGATTTCCTGCATTAATCACAGAAGTAACTTTAAGCAGTAGGCAACATTTATTCACGTCTGTTACTCGAAACCTTTCATCTGAGCAAACTATACGAAGAGTATGTAATCGTTGTTTGAGACGTGAACTATTGGTTATACCGTGCTGATTCGGAGGGATTACAGAGGGCGTAGTCACAGTGCCATATTAATTCGAATGCACAGATCCAAAGTGCACAGTTTCGGCTTTTTAGTAAAGGCAATTAACGTGACTCTCATAGTCTCTCTACTGGCTCTTGCTGTTGCTGTTGCCCTCATTGTCATTCTCCTATTCGTCTTTTGGAAACGCCTGAGTTCAATTTGAGGCAGAAAAGTAGCTGAGATTCTACAGCCAGATGCAAATGATGCGTAAGCACTCCATTGCAAAAGCATATTGTTAACTAGTTTGAACTGAGTTGGACTGCACAGTTGAGAAGTAATGTTATTCTCTCCTCTTTACGTGAACAACTAGCACTGCAAAATCACTGATTTACTAGCTCTAGTTAAACTGAGCCTCCTGTTGGATGAAGAGATCTTTCGCTTTTTTGCTGTAAGTCACTCATACAAATGTTCCATGAGTCATTTACTATTATGACTATGCCTTTTCCCATTATCTTTCTGCAATATCCATTGTTCATTACTCGTCTCTTTTTTCCTACCGAAGAGATTGGAAGCAATAAAAACATGAAACGTCAAATTTCTGAGGGGCTTTAAGCCACTTCACCGCAATTATTTTCAGCATTACGAAATATTTCATGACATCAAGAAGATTTGGTATCCCAAACAACTTTTCATTAGGAAATAACTGAAACCTGTAGAAGAAGTAGAGTATTCATGTACGAGTAAACAAAGGTGAGATACATGTAGAATAGCTTACTTTGTGCATTTGCTGCTAGTACTACGTGTGTGACACATGCTTTGTCAGTTTATTTAAACTGGTTATTTTGCAATGTGCAGCAAAAAATTGGTTTAATTTCACGCAGTAAGGTAGATGAGAGATATATTAAGCTTGAGAGGTTAAAGCTTTTCCCTATTATTTTAGAAAATACTTTAACTGTTTCATTAGCAAAATATCTGAGTTGTGGTGCTTACTCGACTCGGGTTGTCAGTGTGTTAAGTAGCAATTACTGCTAGGGGCTCTTAAAAAGTGGCCTCGGAAGCTGTTTTTTTAAATACAATGTGTTAAATTATTCTGGAGGTCACTTGCTAGGCCATCGTGGGAATTCTGCAAATTCGGAAAAATATGCTCCACTGTGTTGTTTGTTATTCATCCCTTGCATGGCTGTCAGACGAGTTGACAAAATATCGCTTTTGTTAATTTTGCCTGATTAACTAAGTCAAACCGTCTGGTGATTTCAAAGGGCAACATTAATCCATGGGATAAGCTCAAGCCATTTTATAACTTAGGTGGCTTAAACATCACCTACTGAAATGAATTGAAGAGTCTTTTAACATTATTTTTTTCAATTTTGTTTCTCTTTCCAACTTATCATTAATTTTTGCTGTAAACAGGGGTACGATATACCACGCATTCACTTAACTTTGGCTTTTTCTCTCACAGCGCAGGCAAGACTTCGTGGTTACCTATTTCGAGTCCCCAGAAGCGCAGTATTTCACAGACAAAGTGTAAAACATTGTTTGACCAACTGCTTTGTCATCATTTATTACAGTTTGAGGCTTACTTTTTCAGTGCAAATTTGTTTAACAAGGTCTACTTGTCTACGTGTTCAATTATCTAATACGTACATAAAATAATGCCTTTTTAGATCCTCTTCCGTGCCCTTCAAATACGTCAATATGTAATCCTCTTCCCTGGACAAAAAATGGATATGCCTGGCTATTCAGAGTGAGTTCACCTAAGTGTCGACGTCGAATTAATTGTTTCAACATCTCCAGCCCCCCTTTAAAGAGGCTAGGTACTGCCATTTCGTTCCATTCGTTTTTATTGTTTAAAATTTTGCTAAATACGGATGGGACTTTTTATTCATTTAATCATCCCTAGTTCTCTCTGACGGAAATTGTTTCATGAATTACGCAATTTTTAGGCGCAATTAGCGATAACACTTGCCCTACCATCTCAACTGTTGAACTTGCTAGCCCTGGAATAGGAAGCGGCCCTTCATCTTAGTCAAAATGCCAGTCATCGGCTTCTTTCGCTAAACAGGTACGTTGACATACTGCCCTGTAAGTCTCCTTTAGTTAGACTGCTGCATTGAGCACGGGATTTCCAAGATTCATAGGCGATGTCCTCCCTTGCCTGTGTGTTTCTGAAATCACCTTATCACTACTTCAATTTCAACTTTTTCTTTTGACAGCACTATATAGGTGCTCTGCATCAGTTGGAATTTGTCTATTGATAAGCCATTATTTTTGTCAGCGTTTGAAGTGGATCTGAGGATTTGAGTCTGTGTTGCATGGGCAAACTTCTTTCAGGGGAGACATGTCAAATAGAGCACTGGTGAGCAGCAATATTTAATGTGGCAACCACTTCATCTATGTGGGATCCAGCAAGGTTAAGCTAAAGCCGTAACTAAAATTTGGGCGGATTTTGCCCCTTTTATTAAGTGAATGGAAATTCGAGGTGAAAACTGACTACCTCAATGTCCCCACCTTTTTAATGCAAAAGTAGTTTTTCTCACTGTCCTAATGGCCAGTCGTGTCCATTGTTCTTTTGCACTGAATGCACAACGTTTTGTTTTGCATCGCGTGCTCAGTTGATTAATAAACCCAGGGAAAGGGATGGCGAAGAAATTAATCGTGCATTGGAGGCACATACGTCAATGTGTGACAGTTTCGGATATCATAGTTGTGCCAGCTGGCAGAAAGGAAGCCTGATGGGTGAAAGGCAACGTAATTGTGGTCATACTTCCAGTCACTTATGGCCAATGGTACAGAAGCTGTGACCCTAATTTGAACTGTTTTTTTTGACAAATGAGGTGCGATCAAGTAAGGGTTTCAGATTTCTCTCCCGTAACCGCTTTTTCAGACCAATCTTCGCAAGTTTACTTAATTATTATTATAAACACTACCCCGCGTTTGGTTGCCTTGGCTAACCATTGTCGCAAACGGTTAGATTTTAATGTACTTATAATTGCTGCGAGGACAGGGCTCATCGAAATACTTAGAGCCCCAGTCTACTTCTACTCTTCAGCATTTAAAGACGTCTGTAGTGATGTTCTTGTCTCCAGATTACTCCAGGGATAGAATGCATAGGCACCAGATTACAAAAAGCTGGGCTTTTCTATTGAGACCCGTTGTCTACTAGCACTTAGTGACCTTGAAAAATCATTTCCAGTAGCGTCACCTGTAGTTTAACATAAGCTTGCTTGCCATAACTTCTGATGTTTCCATCTCATCAGTATAAATTGAGATTTCTCAAGGCAACCATTAGTGATCAAGCCTGACTTTCATCAATGATGGGAGTTTAAGTCAAACAAGGACATTGTTGAGCGGCTAGAGATCCAATCGTTGTAACTCCCCCTTCTCTGCTTGGAATCCTCTTCGCCGGTAGATTTTAGCAATCAAAAGCTTTATGTCTTAGTTGACATCGCAATTTGCTTCTCAATACATATGTGTCGGCTGCAACGGCAGTAATGATCGTGTAGAGTAGCTCTGTGGTATAGCTGTATTTGGTATTATTTGCGTTAAAATTAAAAATCCCTATTGGGCGTGAACACACCTTGCCCTGCTCATGACAAAGCGACATTAGTAATAAATAGAACTTCGTTTTATCCAATCAATCAAGCAGTTAATACATTTTGGTAGGTTAAATGTACGATAGTTAAGTTTTTTTCTACATAGATCAGAAGGAACAACACACATTTTTAGCAACACATTTATTTTAGATGACCAGTCATTGGTAATTCTGGGGCGTAAATAGCCGCTTCCTTTAAGGGACCCAAAACCTGCAGTTGTGGTAGGTTACCCAATTCTCCTATCATATTTTCTCTATTAAACAAACAGATGAAGAGATAGGTGATGTATTAGAGTTCCAGGGAAGTTGCTGAACAATTGGAATGAGAAGTATTTTAACAGGAGGGCAGTCAGCACTTCTGTAATTGAATGAATATACAAACAGACAAGTAGACAGCTTAGTAGTCAGAGGAAAAAACATGTAGGCGGGTGGGAGGATGGTTAGGCAGACAAAGTGGAAGATTGAGGACATGTGACCGCAGGATCAAAAATTAAGGATCGGGATAAAGTGTATAAGAATAGGTGAAGAGAAGGGAGAATAATAAAACCATAAAGATTTTTTGATGTACACCCACACCCCCAATCTCCCATTATCTCCTTTTCTCTTCATCCTCTACTGACAGAGTGGGAAGCTAAGAGCAGCCCACGTAAACGCCTTGAATGTACAAGCGCCGCTGCATAACGCATCGGGCGCCACAATAACTGCGGATTTCAGTACCCCTCCTAACTACATCGCCACTCAAGGCCCTCTCGATTCCACAGCTGCCGATTTCCTCACCATGCTCTATGGACAGCGCGTGCCCCATGTAAGTCAATTTTTCTATTCTCCGGGCAGTGCTATTCCATCGTGCACTTGTATCCATTTCTCTGTACTTCATGCCTTACTTTTTTCTAGCCCTTACCTTTTCGCTTGTTTATTTCTCTTCCTTCCTGTTGCTCCCCTTTTTTCGCCAAGCCGTCTGCCATTGCTATTCTCACTAGTCCTTTCATCATCAATACTTGCATTTTATGGGATATCTTTCTCCTCTTTACGAGTAAGCCTATTTTTACTTCCCTGTCCTATCGATCACATCAGTTCTAACCCCTGACTAATGGCTCTGCCTTACCAGATTTCTCTCAGCTGGATGGAGGATAACTAACCACTAACAGTTAGAAGTGCTTTAAATGTTTAGATGCCCGAAAACACTCGTTTACAGGTCGCAATACATCCCATAGCTTCCGTTATGCGGAGATTACCAGTTATCACTCATTCATCAGTTCAAAGGGCAGGCTGAACAGGCCCTTCATAAAAAGGCGCAGACAGTGTCTCGTATTCACATTGATTATCAGTGTCACATATGCGTGACCTAAGTTCTTTATCAGTTTGCAATAAGTCGTGCCACGAAAAACAAATTGGGGTCATCAAGACAATAAGACGGACAGGGAATATTCTTGCTCTGACGATACATAATTCAGTAGTACATAGCCGTTTTTTGGACTACTGCATTCCGATTTGGCTAAAATCCCGATGAAGCCCATGCTAGGTTGTGCTTTTCCAGTGTGCGCGTCATACGAATTAGCAGAACCTATTTTTGTTCATAACCATGCAACCTTTCCGAATTGCCTAAAGTTGACAATCAAATTACGTTCGAATGAGCTTTGATGAAACTATACAAAATGTTGTTCAGCTGAACGAAGCACGTCCATTCCTCTACATGGTTCTTGATCCTCCTTTCCTATTCCTTCATCCATTTCCCCGTCTACCTTTCTGAGGCTGCGTCTGCTCTCTTAGTCGTCTGCGTATCAATAGTTATACCGATGAGAGAATGTAAACTTCATAGCTTATGATTTTTTGGTCCAGTACATAGCGGAGTTTGTGCATGTACGCTCCTGTGCCATAATGGCGTTTTGCTCGCCTACAATTTTAGCCCTTTTTTTGTTTTCCCATCCAAAAGACAGTTCTACCTTCAGTTCTTTGTCATTTTACCCATTCGTCTCTGCGTCCATTGGCTGTTACTTTCTAGGGGCAGTAGCTTACACCCTCAGTAGACATCTGACGTTTACAAAATAAGCCGGACCTTTGTTGGACCTCGTAACGAATAGGTATGATTATTTCAATTAGTCACAATGCGCTTGAGGAGTGTTACAAAAAGAGCGGTTCGTCTTCTGACCTATGAGAGGGTAGTAATTTGTAACTTTTCGAACTCGTACCCTCATTTTTGAGAAATAACATACAATTCTTAAAGCAAATTTAAACTTCGTTAAATTCTTCATGCTTTTGATCTTCTCCTATATGCAGTGAGTTACGGGATTGGTAGCGTAAAATGTAGTTTTCCTATTCACCTGGTAACCAATATTTGCTTAGCACATTTCATTCTCTTCCCCTTGAGTAGCTAACGTTGGCGTTTTAACTGCTTGGCTGTGTTCACCCACTGTCTAAGTACACATCCATCAAGCCTAAACGCCTCTGTCTCTGCGATCGTTGCCTGAGCTTCTCTACAAGGCATCATAAGGACCATCTTTCCTCTTTAGTACCCTGAGTCACCTCTGAAGCTGTACTAAGGCACACCAGTGTACAAGTGGTTAAATATAAGCGAGTAGGAAGGCTGAAAGGCCAGGCATAAGTCATACCGCCAAAAAGTAAGTGCAGTACATGGAGAGGGTGAAGGGACTGCGTAGTTAAACATCCACTTAACCTACCGTCAATGCATTCCACCTCCCCCGTTTGTTTACCTACATATCGTCTCTCGTCTGCCTGTCTCCCTCCAAGTAACTGCCTTCCCATATGCCGTTACACTTCGACAACTATTTAGTGTTTTTTCATTTGGTTACCCAGTTCTCCTTCTCCAAGCGTTCGCTGTGATCACTTTCTGATGTCAATCAGAAAACAAAGTCGCTTGTCTTTTCTTATTCTCCAGTCCAGTTTGGATGAAGATGGGAAATCCAAATGTTTCCGCTACTGGGCAGAAGGATCAAGAAGGGGGCACTGACGACCTTCACCTCGGCTGCTCATATTGTCACCGTCATTTTGATGGAGAAAAGTGTCAAAGTCGACTTTACTTGTCGCGTCTTCGCCTTCCTCCCACATGACCAGAAAGACGTAAGCCACCGACTTTATCTGGAAAATCGGTTTTCATATACAACTGAGTTTAAATTAAAATTAGGACTTCCAAGTTTGTCTAAACAATAGCTGCAACTGAACTTCGACTCAGTCCTCCTTCACATTCATCCATTCGCTACGGGAATTAGCAACTTCCCTAAATGCTTAAACCTGACGACTTTTAGTGGGGTTGAAAGATCTGGGAATAATTTGTTTCAATTTTAATATAGGTGCATTACTGTCCTGCTTGGGCTAGCTTTTTGGAAGTGCAATTATATCCCGTGGAAAGATTCACATTTTGTGTAAGTCCACCTTAGGCTGTTTGTCGATTATTCATAATTAGGTATTCTACATGCTGGATTTTAGCATGTTTGACTGTTGTGATGTGGCTCAGGAATCGCTCTCAGACGTACGGCTGTCTCTGATTCATTCACATCAGTTCAATAAGCGGATGAATGTCTCATTACTGCATGGTACCCTGGGGTGTTCAAAATCTTCTCTGTGGGTAGATCTCAGTTGCATGTTTTTGATCATTTACTGGTAGGATAATTTGCTTGCCGTTACACATACCCGCATCGCACGCTCACTGGTGCTGTCACCTACCACCTTGATGAACGGTGTCCGAACTACTCAGGACATGTGTAGGCCATTAGGAACAGTAATGTGAAATAGTTGGCACTAATCCCAATGTAGAGTACCACCATGACAGAATTCCTTCTCAGTTTGACTTAACTTCGTCTTAGGTACGAGCAACTTCAAACTGACGCCGGGTTTTGGGCGATAAGCGTATTTCATACTTTACTTGTAGGATTCAAGACCCATTTTAGAGGCCACTTTATATGACATAATATGACGTTAAAGATATTAAGGCTTTTTGTGCAGTAAACTCAATCTATTAAAGGATATTTACCGCCCTAGTCCATCAGCCACTTGAATAAGTAATCATTAGCTAAACCGATGTTTGGAATGCAAAATACTACATAACCAACAAAACGTTTGTAAATATCGTAGAGGTTCCCGGTTTTTATTCTCCGAAAAGCCCAGATTTTCGTCTTTATTATATTAAAATGAGGATTTAACGAATTACTTATAGGGACCGAGCTTTGTGTTTGACCAAATTGTATGATAATTGCGGAAATAGATAAGGTGATCGTCCTGGACAGAAGGATACTATCGGTCCTCAAGGCCGAGTCGGTCTTTTCAAAACCATTCAAGAGTTAGGAATGAAATTCACTGATTAATTTTCAATCACAATGAGATTACATTTGATCCAAACGACAATGTCGGCATCACTTCGATTCCGACTGGTCCATAGGATTGTTGGAATTAGCTTCTCTGGAAATTCTCCATGCTGTCAATGCTTTGCTGAGTGCTTACCCATCCATATGAACACTAGTCCGAAGGTAAAGTAGAAAAAATAGTATAAGCAAATGCGCAGATCCACTCCTTCACGATTTCGATAGTTTTTGCTACTGAGGTGACACCAGATCGTTCTACCCTAGTGTCACCTCGGTCCTTCGTGATCACAGTGCAAAGTACGATAATGGAGTGAAATCGCTTTAAGGATCCGCAGTAGTATTTCTGTCGAAATAGAGGTAGACTTTGAGAACAGAAAACATCACTTTTGTAAGAATAGACTAAAATTGTCGGACCTCGTTCTTCGTAATGCAAAAAGGGTGGAAATCAAGAAGTAAATTCACCCCAACCCAGTCAGGAACTAGTGTATCAATTGGTAAAGATAAATTTTGGTCTTTGGCCTTACGCGACCGGTCACTTAGGGTGTGTGGGTTCAACTTTCGTTCGTATTCCAGCCATGGACAGTAACGCAATTGCACTTGCGCCTCTGAAATGACTACGGAGTTCCACCGGAGGAAAAATTATACCTCATATTGCAGGTCCACCTGGCTCTCCTAGCCAAATACCCTTTAAGTAAGTTTGGTCCTCCCGTTGTCCATTGTAGGTAATATGATCCTTTTTGATTAGCGTCCACCAGTCGCAAACGATGTTTTGGCTTCTTTGTTCTATATTCTTCTTCTAGTGCTTGGGGTAGGCAGAACTGGCACGTTCATTTGCAGTCGATTCCTGCTTGATCAGCTACTAAAGGACCCCTTGAATATCGATATCATCGGCACGACTCTGGCAGTTCGAAGGTGGCGCAAAAATCTTGTTCTGGTTGATTTGAGCTTCAAAACCAAGTTGATTTGAAAGCGTTAGTTATTTTATAAGTTATTTACCGTTTTCAAAGCCAAGAATTAAAGAGCCACTTCTTTACAGAAATGAAATACTAAGATTAGTTGTTTAAAGCAGATGATACAACCTCGCTTACTGTTTTGTTTAATTTTTAGATTCAACTTTGGTTTTTTGTTCAAATTCGTAGAATGCGTTATTGACAAATTGGGTCTACTGCCAGTAACTATTAGACCAATCGGTATATTATTTCTCAAAACATTTTTTCAATACTCCAAAGCAAAAAATACAATCACTAACTCTTTGATACCAAAGAGAAGACCTATCTAGCTTGCCATCTACGTATGTCATAGAGAAATCAACGATTATTTGAATGGGATAGCTAAACTGTTGTTTTTGAAGCAACAAATGTTATCAAGTAAGGCAATGCTTTTGGTATTCTCTAAATCACTTGTCCTTTTGCTAGGGGTTGCACCCCTGGGCAGCTATTCGAGTAAGTACGCCAATCTCCGAATCGAACGCCAAACCAAGGTATCATTCGTGTAGTGAACTGGTGTTTGGTGTGTGAGCACGGTCACTACTTCAATCTCAACCAGAGTAGTCGGGAAATAGAGATTTCAATGCAAATGTTTGCATTGTTGACGTGGGCGCACATGACGACTGGCTGAGACGTGGGGTCGGCCCTATCCTCGCGTATTTGTGGAGATACAATTGCCCTCGGTCCCATTGTAGTTATGAGCGCACGTTAAGTGCCTTCGCGTTATATTGGCCGATGAGGGGGCTAACTGTAGTTTATTCCCAGAAAGATCAAGGGAGGGAGATGCATGTGAAGGTTTATAGAATTTCGAAACAGGAATTAATTTGCAGACATCCTTTGCAGTCATGCTGAGTGCGTCTGATATCCGCCCCTTTTTTTAAAAAAATTGCGATTAAAATGGACGCTAACCCTTGCTAGTGAGTCAGTGAATTTCAAATTCGTCCTTTTTTTCTAGAAAGTGCGTGGATTATAAACCTTTTCATATTTTTCGATAGGCATTTGTGTGTAACTAAGTAATTGACTTGCCTCCAACAATAAAACGAAGGTAAATTGGTGAGGAAAAACTAGGCAAGCTCATTTCCCTCATGGGTACATGCTTTTTAGAGTAAATATGTCTCACTTTAATGGTGAGGTGGCTTTGGCCAAAGTTCTTCGGTTCTTAAGACAATATCTCCTTTTAAAAGTGAAATTCCAGAAGTCACACCTCTTTGGAGGGACAACAAATTGTGGTGGTGATTAGTTTAATGAAGACACTTTAAGAAACACTTCTCTTTTTGATTAATTTGCATTTTCAACAACAGTATGACCTTTTCTGATTGCCCGCTTATTTGTTATCACAAGAGTTTACCCAGAGACTTCCCTAAAGACAAAAGAAGAGGACGTAAAGCTCGAACTAGATGTGTATGGTCGCCGCATGGTGTGGGCTCAAGAGTAGGCTACCCAACTGAAATACAATGGTAGCGCACCTAAGTAGCTCGTTGCTAAAACCTAGAGTTAAACGAACAAGTAACGTAGTGCAGATACTTATTATTTCTGCTACGAGGTGTGTTACTTCCCAATAGCTACTGAAGTGTTTTGACATCTTCTCTTGCATTGCAGAAAACAAATGCGCAAATTTGTAGAATCCTCGAACTGTAAATGGAGGAACCGGAATTAAAGCTTAACAAGTTTTGCTGACACTTTTAGACCCTGGATCGTATCCTGAGGACTTGTTGAAGAAAAGGAAGATTTTTTACACCTTGTAACGTCAATCCTGCATTCATAATCCACTTATTTTTGTTTTAAAATTCCTGGGTATCCAAAACCTTTTATGTGGAACTTTTAGGCAAAGAAGTGTTTGCTGTTCCTTATGGCTGGTTACATGAACTTATGTTTCTCAAACATGTTACTGAATTGTTGGTCAAAATTCGCACCTCGTCTGTGAATTGCCACTTATTATGCCTTGTTAGGTGAAACTTTTGTCCATCTAACGAGGCAGCACTGTTTTTTTTGCCTTTGTGGTAAAAGAAACTCAAATTGCATTTTTGTATCCCTCTGTTTCCTTTTGTTAGTTTTTTATTGAAGCGCATAAGCCTGGATAGAAAAGAATTAATAATACCTGAATGGGTTGTTGGAAAGTTAGCAGAAATTAAAGGGATGAGGCATCATGCCAGAATAAAGATGAGGAAGGAGCCCTCGGAAATGGCATCCAGTTTTAATTATACCTACCACCGCATTGTCATCCTCTTTTTATCATCTCGGGGACTCCTTATGGTTAGGCTCTTGTGTCGAAGAACGCGGTGCACTCCAATATCCTTGAAATGTATATGAAATGTCTGGCCATGGTGAGGATAACAAGCAGTTTATGCTGTTCCACTTTTCTGTCCCATATTGTGTCAAGTTGGTTTCAACAATGCGTAGACTATAGCGCGTTCACATCCTTCTTCATCTCCTTCCGAGAGTACACCGCAAATGGCTGGATCGCTAGTGTCAGCATCCAGTATGAATGGAGGGGAACATAGCTCGAAATTTGATAACGCTAAAATCATTGTAGAACAGAGTGCTCGCTTTAGCACTTCAAACTCTACATCACGTCCTTTCTAGATTTAAAATTCCTCTTTGCCTGCTTTTTCCTAAGTTTATGCAACGGCCTTCAACCCTAACACAACCTTTGACTTCCTCATGATTGTTTGGCGATGGCCAGGATATCATTTGCCATGTGCGGTCTTCTGTAATAGCTATCCTGAAACAGTTTGGTCCAGAAAGGTGCCTAAGCGTTGCAAAAATTACCATTTCATTAAGTTTAGGATCAGACTTGTGCCATGTAGATGCTTTCACACTACTCTCAAGTTATTTAATATACTCTCAAATATGCCTTTTGATGCAAACGATATCACTCATGCATGCTCTAGAACGCTTTGAGGAATTGGCTAATTAATGTGGTTTGCATCAGACGTAAGAAAGTGTGGGTTACCTTGTAACGAAGAAAGTGGGGCTGGGAGGTTCTGGTAATAAATAGGTGTCCATACCGTAGTTGCGCTGGAACACGAGAGGACTGAATGGCTGGTATGCCCCAATTGCAATTTGCTTTCGTGGCCTTCACGAAAGTGCTTTGTAGTCCCACCCAAAGTACCCCTGCTACTAATCTCTAGTCGCACGGTATGCTCAAAAACGTATTAAGCTAAAGATCAGACGCTAATCACGAGTCAGTTGGTCGAGTGACACAGTCTGGTTAGTTATTCCAGTGTCCACCTAGTCTAGTGCCATCAACTAAATCATAAAACAAGCTGATTAACTCCACGACCGTTTCTAGCCGATAACTGAAGGCAAATACTAGCAAAATGCAGCTTTTACATTATTCACTGCTCCAAATTAATGCTTACAACCATCGAAGATTTAAAAGCTCGTATCTGTTGAGGCGTTCAGTGCTGTAAGGGGCTCCCGTGCAATGCACTCTTCACTCGTCTCAAATGCTTCCGCTACGGACATGATCCTAAACCGTGGATTGAGTCGTTACATTGCAGCACCTTGGCAATCCAAAGTTGTGACAAATCAATTGCTCAAAATAGCTTTACCCCCTTACCAACGTTCTCTCGGTGCCTCCTATGCAATTTTAGACTTTTGTAAAGGCCAAACAACATTCGAAATAATCTGGATACTGTTGTACAGTATAAAATGCTCAAATATTTGTTGCAGAAGTGCGCCTGTCGAGCCTTTGTAGCGGCGCTTACACTAATAACTGGCGGTGGATGTCAATTTGCATTTCGCAACTGGCTAAAGGCTGTTGGGAAACTGACTTAGGCTTCTTCGACCACAAGAAGAGGTATTTAACACACCGCTTTGCTGGCTGGGATTTCCATTTATTTGCAAGCTGTGTTTTAAACAAAGTGAGTTATATGGTCGTAAACTTTACAAACCTGCCAGGCGCATTTGGGTACTTATACTGGCGGCAGTGTATTTTGTTGATGTCGGTCAGCGACAAGCGCCATTCAATGTTTACCACCAACAAGTCGAACCTGAGTCTCTAATTTTACGCCTTAGCCATATCGCAGGAATAAGGTCGCACTGTGAGCAGCATCATGCAATTAAACTGGGCGCAGAAGAGGAATGGACTACTTCATGTCGAAAGTCAAAATCATTCGCTCCGCTCAGCATCTCTTTGTTATCATTCCACCAAAAACTGATCGTACTGCGTTTGAAGGTGTAGCAAGTACGACCAGCTTCAATTCCTGTGGACCTTAGAAATTTAATGTGAGCTTGGGCACGTGCTTAAGGAAGCACTAGAGCAAATAGGTTCTCAGGCTAAGCTAGGATTCATTATGAACAAGTGTTTCGTCAATAACATGTATGCATTTTGATTTATATCACTAACGGAAATGCAAAATAATGATCTTCCTTATTGGTTACTATTACTATCGAGATCTTGGAGGAAAATCGGCCTTCACCCCACTGTTCTCCACGAACCTTTCCCTTCCAATCAACCTCATTGCCTTTTAATAAAATAGATTTCATGTGTTAGGCACGGGTAGTCACGTGCGTGTTAATTCCCAGATGACGCCTGAGATTCTAACAGAAGTCGTCTAATGATCTATGTACAAGCTTGCTGAATAGGTTGTCCATATGGGAATATTATGGACAACAAGATAATTAGATTTTAAAATACAAATCTGCTAAGAGATTCCTTACAAGATTAGTTAAAATTTTTCTCTATGCTTTCTTATCTGAGGCAATAAGTTCTTAATTAGACAAGTAATTTCCATCGTGTATTTATTTGGCTTGAAGTAAATGCATATCTTGGATGCAGGGCGGTTTATTTGTGATGCTTTATTTACCTATCATCTAACAACTTGCCCAGTACCCAAAGCCATAGAGACGCATCACAAGTGATATTAGTATCATGTGTGGTGAATCAAGAAAAGTGAAAATAAATCCACACTGCTATTTGAGACCGACGTCATGTTTCAACTCAGATAACGGCAATAGCACCACTTTGAAAATGCCTTTTTGAAAGGAATCAACTTAATTTATTTCCACTAAAAATAAAGCCAAAAAGTCCCAAGTCGGGAATGAATTTTACGCAAAGGATTATTGGGCCTTTTCGATGACCAAAATCCACATTTGTGAAAGTGAGAATTCTGCTTCCCTAATATCGTAAGATTTTGTTTATTTACTAAATTATCAAAGAGATTATAACATAACATTTTGCGCACACCACCTCTCTATCATTTATGTGTGGCATTGACAACATCGTCGCCTTGATCTTACCGTCATCCACTAGTGGTGCTTGCACCAGAACTGAAAATGCCTTCAATTGACGTACAATTGTCTGAAGAATAAGTTGGGTAATTGGGTGTCATTCGGTGGAAGTTTGGCGCTATCGGGAAGGCTACTGCAGCAGCCGCAGGAAGTTGGTGCAGTCACCGATTCGGAAGTGAAAAGCATGTGCTTGCAGTGACAAAATTCAGGCATTTTTCGAACGGTTTCACTGCCTTATTCCCTTCCGTCTTCCACAGGTAAAGGCCACTCAGACTGACCGTGTCTAGGTGGTTAGCTTTAGAAATTAGTCCGCTGGCTGAATGTAGGAAAGTTGCGTCCCCTTGAAGGTGTTTGGCACGTTTTATCCTTGCTCTTCTCCAGTCGGACGACCCATAATATGCAGGCGAGTTCCTCATCCAACAGACGAAGAGATCGACAACCTCAGAGAGCAGTACAAGCAATGGCTGGGGGGGATATTCAACAAGTACAGACCGCTCTACGACCCTACTGCAGAGGACATTCGCTTTTACTGATTACATTTGCGCACTCATTTGCACTTCTCCGATTTTTCCACACTTTTCTCTTTCTCATTAGTTAGCATGTTCAGAACTCAATCATAAAGGCATTTTGTCAATGAAAAGTACAATAAATGGTTCCAGTTGATGTCAGTTACAATCGTTTGTTTGCAGTTGCAATGGAACAGTTGCACAGTCATCTATGCTGTCACTGGCCTCCCATGGACGTAGATGTTGGAAGGGGAAACGACTGCGTAGTCTAACGTGGGCAGACTGAGATTTGCAAAACGCAAAGGCACAAACGCAGCACGTATTTCATAGGCTTGAGAAGGTGCAAGAGCAACTGTTGAAATGACTAGTAAAACAGGTTTACTTTCATGGGGAGGTGGACTACCCGATAGCGAAATTCGGCGTTGCTGGTGTGCTGTGGTGGATAGGCAGCAGAAGCGCACATTTGTAGGTCGACTGCCCTTTAAATGCAGCAATGTTGTGAGGCTTTGCGCGAGGCATTGACAACGAATGCCCGTTCCGGTGAACAGGTAACAATTGGATAATGCCAACTCGTTGAGGGAGGCATATTCACACCATTTCGTACCTTTCAATTTTAAGGAAACTTAATGCACCAGTACGATTTTATGATCTGGCATTAATTCCGTTGCGCCGCCACCTCTGCTGTATTCGTTGCGAGGTCCGACTACGGTAGTGAGACTACAAACTGAGAGAGATGTTGGCTATTTGGTGGGCCTGACAGGCTTGACAAAGTACTGGTGTGCATACAGAAGTGCATGGTCAACCGCATGTCTCAGTCAGTCACAGCCAGTCCGCGAGGCAATGCCAATTGTGGTCAGTCATTGACCGGAAATCACGTGGGCGCAGCCGCATCGTATCTTTCGGCCGCATTTGGTTGACTCCCTTCTCTCTACCCTATCCATCCGTGCAATCGGTCCAGATGCCCTTGACCCAACGCAGCCTCTCGTAGCCTATGCGTTTATCAACGATGAGTTGGTTTTTCAAGTCGAAGCAGGACTGCAGATTCCTCACCCTACACGATGGTATTTTCACAACTCATACGGGGAATTGGATGAATGTAATATAGCAGTTATCTGGTTCAAAAAGAAGGAATGACATTGCCCACGTAGTAATTTGGTATTTGGCTACGCATGCTCCTCAGGTGCCACAAATTATGCTTCCACATGATGCCATGACCCTCCAGCTATGTCTACGGCATTCCAGGCCATTAGTACGCTATTACCGAACGTCCTTTCACACTGACGTGTCTCGTTCCAACAGCAGAGGCGACTCAAGACACCACAAGTATGGTCGCCTTACTCGTAGTCATGATATTGTCAGCCTCCTAAACGCAAAGCAGTAATTGCCTGCATCTAATTCAACCTTTCGTCTGTCAAAATGTTCAATCCTTCTATATGGGAATTGGATTGGTTCTTACTCAGGGTGCCAATTAACATCGAGGTCAAGTGAATCAACAAGTGATAGATTGGCATGCAAATAATAAAGAATAACAGCAACAATAGTGATAAGTGGAGTGGTTGTAGACAATGGAATGAATCCATTCCTGCACCCCATTGGCGATGCATTTTGAGTGGACCTTGGTTCCGTGTACCCAAACTCCCTCAAGGAAGGCTTCGATGCATTCTACTTGCAAGTATCAGTAGACTTGTCATCCCAACGTACGGCTAAGTGATGATCGCGTCTTCCTCGTGCGCCAAATCCTGACATCAACATTTGCTTGCACTCAACAGACAATCATGAAAGCTTGCACACACCTGCACATAGCTCTCAACTTGCTTTAGTCGATGAAAAACGAAACATGCGAAATCACGCGAGTAGAAATTCGGCTTTGCATATAGAAATCCCCTCCCACCTTCACTCTTGTAGAGTAAATGCATTTAGATTTGCACAGACACGACTTCAAAAAGGGTGGAAATAATTCAAGCAAATGAATTACAAATTATGCGAGAGAAGTCTTCCATCTGTCAAGTTAATGGGGATAACGGAGTCGTAGCATCATGCCCTTCAATGGTTGCGGGGTACTTCGAGTCGTGCTTGAGTCTCCTTCAAGGAAAACCTACTCTGAGGACGGTGAATAATGTGGCTAGACGCACTGGAACCAACACCACTTACACGACGCTAATAACAACGCAACAGGTAATCATTAAGCTAAACTCAATTCATTTGAATGACTGAAAATCTGATTCACCTGCTGCAAATGTGGCAATGTTCGAAGCTCATCCACTGTTTACTGCATAAGTTACCATTATGCGTACATGCATCTCCTTCGAGACTCGAAAATCAACACAACGACTCAACCTTACTTCCAACGTACAAAAAAGAGTAAATCCAAACGCATATCCTTATGATGGAAATTCCATGATGTAAGTGTGGCTTCGGATACGCCAGTCAGTCAGTGCAAGAAACACCCTCGCAGTCAAATGGAGACGGTGTATTAACTGCTACCAACTGGCATTTAGAAATGAAGACTGGTGGGTTGAAGCCAGCAATTCTTTCATTCGGCTCTCCATTGCCTTCATGTTCCAGAAACAGCAAATAGTCATATGCTCAAGTTAACGAAACTGGACTGCCGTCAGCCCATTTAAACACATTCGAAGGCCAGTACCATAGACAGTCAGTGGATCGACTTGCAAGTGACCCCAGGAGTGGCAACACGCCAACTTCAACTGCAAAACCCGCTCCCGCCTCCACTCCCCAGATCAACACTGCTCAACCTCTTTGCGCTCCAGGCAACCAATCAGTGTCCAACATGGCGACCAACGAAAGCACGGCAGCTCGGTGCAGAGACACCGTCGACGGAACCGAATGTGTATAGGTAAGTACTCTGCAGCCGTGCCTCTAGTGACTGCAAAACAAGTACGAGCAATTGTCCTCTGTGCTAATTTAGGGTAAAGATTATGTTACGCGTCACCTAAACGCAACACCTCTTAAGTCTACGGTGGGTGCTCTCATTGGTAATCGTTGGTACCGTTTGATCCAAGGCATCCAATTTGAACAGAGAAATGCGTTTATGCACGAGGCTTGATGTCCCAGCGAGGCAATCCACGACTGACCGTAGGATATAATTAGTGTGTGCAAAGTAAATCTGCACATCAGAATAGCACACAGGTTGAATGAGCAACAAACGGGCGGGTTCTGCTAGTGCACTAAAGCCTGGGTCGCCTTCCCATCAGTGGAGTAGCACTGCAAAGAAGCACTCAAACGGATTGACTGCAACTTCCGTTCAATGAATCAAACGCACAGGAGCGAAATGTAACCCTAAAATGAACTAGTCGTTTTCCAAAATGGGATGAACACAGGTGAAGACACTTGTCTCTTGCAATGATTTCAACATGCCATATGCAACGCTCTACTCAGATTGCCTTTGAAACCTAAAGGAGTATCAAAAGATACCTTATTCCAGACACCCTATGCAGGCCACTATTCATCCAAACATCAAAGACGGCAGGACTACGCTAAGACACTTTTCAATGGCTTGTCTGCAGGCGATTTTGCTGTGATTTCACCTCTGACAAAAAATGCTTTTAATTGTCCTGTTAAAAGAAAATCGACATATTTAATGACACCTCCACTTTAACAGGTCAAATTCATCGACCAAAAGACTGAGTTATCGACAATAGCTGGGCTGCAGTAGATGTGGCAGCAATCATTTACCCCCTACGTAGGTAAGACAAACATGGTGAAATGTCATTGTTCCACCACAAATGACGAAGGTGTCCTGGATTAGGGCTTAGCTATGTGAGGTAAAGGACGCCTAGGAATGAGTACCATCCCAATTTCGTGTTGAGACAAGTCAGATTGAAAACACAAGGACAGTTTTATATAAAAGAGGAGTGAAGAAGCATGAAACAGGCGCAAGTAGAAATATTGTAGAGCATGTGATGGATTATGCATGAGTGATGGGAATAAATCACATACGTACACGGAGAAAGAGAGACGAGAAAGGATGGCTGCCTCAATGATCATCAAGTGAATTAACATCCTCCTCCACCTTCTCCAGCCCTTCAGCTGCACCATCGCTTGACGTCTTCCCAAACTTCTTGGCGATGGGTTGAGGATTGGCAGTTCCAGGGATGGAGCGTTTAAGGGCTCGGGCCTGGGCCTTTGCGGAGCGGAGAGCAGCCTCTTTGGTTGCCGTGATAATGGAAGGAGATGTCTGCAGGAAAGTGGTTTGCTCGGTGGAGTTAGAGGCGGAGTCGTTGTCGCCTTCACTGGGTGTTCCCACTGACAACGGGTAGTAGGTTTTGAGGCGGGTGTGCCAGGCGATGCTGGTGCCAGCAGATACCGTCTTGAATTGGTGAACTACGCCCCGCGGGAGGAAGTAGATGTCGTTATCGCGCAAAGACACTCGTGCGTAGCGAAAGCCCTCCGTTCGAAGAAGGTTTAGCTCACCATCGCCTGCCCAAAAGTTGCCGCACTAAAGAAGGTAAACTCCCGTTCATATATTATCCCGGATGGCAAACATGCAGCAGTACCGTGATACAAGCACTCGTAATACCGTAACGATGTCAAACGACTTTCCTAGTGAAATGAGACTGCTTTTGACACAAAAGCACATTAAGTTCGAGGATGGGAACCGTGAATTAATCATTCACCACAAAAACGGTATTTCCAAAAACTGATTTACTTACAAATCAAAAGGTATTTTATGCTTGATTTGCACAATCATATGCGATTAGCCTGGCTACGATGGGAAAATGATGATCTGGTACTAACAAAGAACTGAAATCAACATGATTTACTGTAAAACACAATAATGCAATTCCTACATGGATCAAACTTACATACACACACATATTCAATGTCACAACTTGATATCATCTAGGCTCCTATGGATGACGCTTTTGAAGATGTTAAGTAGCAGAAATAAAGCAGTGAATCAAATTCAACGTTAGATCAATGTTGTTCCTACGAAGTACACAATACGAGTTGCTCAATTGTTCCATTACGTGCACTGTACAAATAGCTAATAGGAAGCTACCACTCACAAGAACGTAATTGCATATCAGAAATACGCAAGAGAGCCGAATTGCAATGCGTATAGGATAAGTAGGCAAGCTGCTGGAGAGAAACATCTATAGGAACGAATTATTTAAGAGCGCGATAAGTACCTGGCTAACCGGTGGTTCCATAATGTCCAGACCCAGCCGTTCGACGAGGTCCCAATAGTGCCTCGGATCAAAAACGACCACGTCTTTGATGATACGGCCAGAAGTGGAGCCAAACTTATAGAGGTTTTCGGTGGTACTCTCTGGAATCTTGGCTACTTCCTGTTGTTTTGGTAAATCAGACGCATTTGGCGGGTGTACGGCCTTGAGCAACCCAATGGCAGCCGTAGTGTGTCGTTGGAGACCGTCGTCAGCGTGATCAGCGTGGCATGGTGTCCGATCCTGCACCAGCAGTTGCCGCGGATTGCTCAGTCGGGAAGAAGTAAAGGTGCCCAAGGAGAAATTAGCGGCTTTTCTACAAACATTTTTAAAATTTTACGAGGCATAAAATTGAGGTCCAATTTCAACAGAAGTGAATGCTGGTATTAAATGCCAAAGTTTATGTGCAAGCAATTTAGTTCCTTTTTTACAGTTAATTGTGACCATGTAGGATACCAGAATCACGACTCGGTCCAATCAAAACAGAGTCCATTTTAAAAAGGCACATTATTTACACCTTGAGCTAAAGGTATGACAGTACAATAAACGAATGTTACAACACTTCATTTAGCTTACTTGCTCCGACTCTTCGGGACTCCATGAAGAGGAAGAGCCTGTTCTCCAGGACGGACCCAAAGAATTGGACCATCACTACTTTTTTTGGGATCTATAGAACTGAGGGATGAAAGCCTTCCCCATGGAAGAACGAGCTTAAGGAATGGATCTCTCTCAATCATCTCGAGGATATCACTACAAAACTCCCCTCGCTCCTCGCCCTTGACTCCGACTAAGCTAATCGCATGCATCGGACCGTAGCGGTAGATGCCGTTGCAGTAAGTCCGAAAAACATTTTCGGCAAACTCTTTGGCGGTGGTAGTGTAAGCAGCGTTTTTGTTATCAAGAGGACTTGTAGAGACGATAAGACTGGGGTGATTCTTAGCAATATGGTTTACTAACTCTGGCATGTGCTTAGCCGCGCCATGCACAATACCGATACAGAAATAGGAAAAAGGTACAGGAATACACTTCTTCTGACGTTCCATAAATAAGGAGCGGAAGAACTTTTTTACAAGAAGCTGCACCTCCACCTTCGAAAGACGTGAGATTTCATGTGCGTAAGCGTGTAAAATATATCCCCCTCCATTTTCGTAATGCTCTACGTAAAGTAGATCAGAAAGGTGGCGACGGGGAAAAGACAGGACAGTGGGCTTTCTTGAAGCTCGTAAAATATGCTGAACATAATTATGACTTTTGTCTCCGTTTTCCACCTCAGACGAGTTCATTGCGTCGTGCTTGCAACTCACTCCATCATTTGGAAAACCCAATGCACCTGTGCATGCGAAAAGACCAGCCAAGCTCAGAACGCCTGCCTAATGGCGGTCTGCGCAATCAAAAGCCCGAAATACCAAACAGCTCATTAAAACACAGCAAAATGAATTTGCACCTAAAGATGTAGTTTTAAGCTGCAATTCATCAACATTCATGTCAAAAAAATAAACACAAGTTTTATATTACAAAAAATGCCAAGAAAAGACTGGTTTTCTGTTTTGTAAGTTAAATGGCCACACTTCATTAATTGTCGGTATGAAGATAGCATCTCATTTTTATCACCCAGTCCTTAAACTAGCTTTCAATTTGTAATACAAAGCAAGCTGTATGTCAATTTTCTAGATGTATTTATGTTTTGTTCATTTCCTATAAAACAACCTATGTAGCTCACCGAACCTTCCATGATTGTAAAAGAGGATATTATACTAGAGCGGAATATGCATTATCGATATACGAAAGGGCTGTAAGGCTGCCGACATGGTGAAATACAATATTGTTCGAGCAAAATTTTGTGTCTGTTCCTCCTCGGTGCCTTGTTGTCGCCTCAGTGCTGCACAGCCATATCTGTCTGGGTTCCAGCCAGCTAGTTGAGAGGTGGGCGGAGTATTGCATGTTTATCTAAGTAAGGCCTTTGTACAGGTTTGGAAGGTAGCTTTAAAACGAAATCTCCTAAATGAATCACAGCTACGGCTAATGCAGATCCAGTTGTTAATAGCATTTCAGCGGAATACGGGACTAGAGTAGTTGCTGAAGGTCGAGATCATTTTCAATTCGTCTGTTAGTAGTCGTTTCAGATTCTCCCATCCTCAGCATGCCCTCCTCTTCCCTAACTTTAAGGCTTAACATTCATGAATCGAAATCAATGTAACTGTCCTCCACCTTGTCAGCTCTCTGGAGCTTCCCCAAAGAGGGAAGGAGAGGTGCTATAAAGGCAGAACCTGTACCACTGGCGTATGATAGAGCTGGGATCTACTAACATAGTCCAAAGGCCATCTCACCTGGCGAATTTACAGTGCTCGTGCTCCTCAGTGCCAGTGTAAACGAATCAAAGAACCAAACGCACAGTTGAAATGGCGCGCTCATTTCCCAGAGATTAATGATACTACGTTTTATTAACATAGAAGATTTTGAAACCATCTGATAAATGCTCACTGACACATGACAGATTTTTTAGGTAAGACTGTTTCATCAAATCGAAAAAGCTTACAGCAAAGTTAATTACAAACCTGCAGAAATCACCTGTTGCAAATTGATCTTCGCGGTTAAAGTGCTCTAGATCACATGCTCAAAACACATTAAAAAGAACTGGGGCAGCTGCAAACAAAATACACAGATGTCGATTGTGTCGCTTGGACAGTGGAGCAGGAAGCACAAACGGCGATCACAGCAATCCAGTCAGCAGCTGAGGTCGTCCATTCTACCATCTCTGCCGCTGCTGGGTCAGGCAATTGACGAGGATGGCGATACCACGAATTTGGATCCCGATGAGGGAGCCTTTTTTAGATTTCGAACTGATTTGAGAGATAGTGAGGTGCTGCGTCTCATCGAAACCATTCAAAAGGATGATGCCAAGCAGTTCTCGAGCTTTACTTTTAAAAGGATTGAATCGCTTACTATGGACGTAATACTGACCGAACTCCCCGTAAGCAATCATTTTCAATCATTGCTTTGGGTATGCTTAGTAAATCGTAATTGGGGTACGCAATCACTTAAAGGTACTATATTAAGATTCTTTTCTCCCGAACTTTTGTTATGTTCGCATGTGATTGCTTGCAAGCTGTTTTTATTTATTTCTGGACACCTAAGTATTATTACCGAATGTCAAACATGCCCATTAGCAAATTGTTTCCTTTCAAAATAATCTTATAAAGGGGTTTACTGATTTACCTACTGTAATCCAATAGCTATATTTAATGAAATGAGTGACAGGTGGATGACTTTAGTGAGTCATGTGGAATGTGTTTAACCATGCTTTGGAATTCTTATTTTTAGTCAGTTGAATATATGGCAAGATCGTTCTGGAATACACTGAGAAGCATTGGCCTCCTCCACACAGCATGCATTCTATCTGCCCACTCCATAATGGATGTGCTTCTGAGACGCAATATCACGTTCTCAATGACAGATGCAAGTGCCACATTCTTTAATTAATGCAACCTTAAGACTGCACGATTCTCCCAGTTGAGGGCAGATAGTAAATCTCTTATTCGTACACCCTGTTACAGTTAACATATGCAAAAATGTTCATAAGACATTCACTCTGGTTATTGGAGTAATCTTTTAGATTGAAAAGGTCTAAATACTTTCTCTTAAATAGGAAAGTGTTACTCCTGTCCACATTTGCGCAGCAATGGGTGATTATGTTGGTGTTAGGAAGCTACTTGTGGCAGGACTTCCCTACCTCACTCAGGATAGGGTAAGACTCAATTTATGATAGCCCTTTTTGCTGATATATTCTTACCAGAATTGATAGATTACGTGGCTAGAGTGTTACCAACTCTGTGTAAGTTCCAGCTAGACAGTGATCAGGCTCATTATAATCACCACTGCCTATCCTCTGATTATAGAAACCGGGATTTTTCCTTTTAACATTCTGAAGTAATGAATCGCAACTACGTGGTCCCCAAATCAGTCGTAAAAAATACGAATTTGCATAGTAACTTATTACCTATAGTTATCAAGTGTTAGGGAAATCAAGCTATGAACTCATGCACGAAAAATGCAATACAGGCAAGCACAGGATGTAGTGGTTTCGAAACTTTAAAATTCAATTAAGAAAGTGAAGTTCACACCTGTAAGCACCTGCATTTTTGGACAGACCTTCCCGTTTTGGTGATGTCACACCCTCAAACAACTTTGTGTGCATATTCTTAGATTATACTTAGTAAATATGCCGTGGTCAGAGACCACTGTTGTCTTGAGTTTACTCGAGGGACAAATCACAAACGGATCATTAACCCATTTTATTCGAAGATGCAGCTGTGTGACTGTTAAGGAATTGAAACCCTATTATGACAGTAACAACAATCCCACATCAACCAAAGTGAAGCTCCATTGGAATAATTAGTTCCCTACAGTTTTTAAATACCCTTCAAGTTTATACTATCAAATCCAGAACTATACAGTAGAGATTAATGGACAAGGAATATTCAGAATAAGAATATGATAGAAGTAGGGCATTTTTGGATACGAAGCTGAACATAGCATTCACATGCCAGCATCCGCCAGATTTTTTTTGGAGATAAAAAATAATTATTTTTGCTTGTTAATGCAGCTGGGTCGAATACCTTTGCACTACGCAGCACAGACGAATCTACCCACGGTTATAATATTCCTAGCCAGGGACATATCTCTCCTAAACGTATCCGATTTTGTAAGTCATTCAGTTTGAAAAAGAACAATGCAATTAACGAGTTTGTAATCACCCCCGTTTCGACCGCATTAAACTTCAAAATGATACTGCTTTAGTTGTTTAAACAGAGCGATAATGTATTTAAAATAACCATCAAAGCATTTCTGAATCCAAAATTCAGTTAACGCTTCAGAAGCGCAATAACACGAACCGATGCGCATGGGAATCCGTTTTAAACTACCTCTTAAATATGGCAAATTCACTGCCTGCTTTTAGGATTAAAAAAATGGTAGTTTGCTGTGTGGCTGTTGGAAGTGTGGAATGTAGCCTGTTACTCATACTCTTGAAATGACTTTCCTCTATCCTGCTGTCAAAATACGCCTGCGGGGGTTATTCATGTGTAATACTCTGCTTAGGCGAACGAATTACCCCTGGCTTTCTGCAAGTATCATCAAAGCCAAGCAATCAAAGAGTACATCATGGAAGTAACCAACGCGCAAAAGGTCGCACAATCATCCGACGACGTTGAAACGGACATTGAGAATGACGAGGTCCAGGTGAGGTTTTAGGAGTGGACTTATGCTTCGTGAGGGTATGAATGCTGTTCATGGGCAAGGTAATTATCTACAACAAACATAGTCAAGAAATCAAAGTCCATTTATTCTCCGAGTAACAAGGACTGACACTAGGATAGGTCTGGAGCCTGCTAAAAGGGTTCTGGTGCTTGATGTGGTTATAATGCGCGCTTTACTTTCTCCTTTCAACGAATTATTATTAGTGCAAGATCTCGTTTTATAAATAATGCTATAATTTGAAGGCCTTTGATTCCAGTAGTCCAACGATCTCACGTATGAAATCAGCTTTTTAACAAAATTGCATTACTAGCATTTCTCTCGTTTGTTTTGATTGGTAGGTCAGAAGTTCCCTTGCAGTACCTTTTGTTGATGTTTTTTATAGGCGATGGTTTCACGTGGTGCACATTGCACACTGCCTCTGCACTTCGAAGCGTACTTATGTACCCGGGTCAGGCCCAGGTATTGGTAAGTAAACAGTCCTTTGACCTTCCATGGTGCACACAATTGCACAAAGGTATTTGGGCAGTTCACGCAGCTCTGCAGTCTGTATCGGCGCTGGTCAAATCTCTCACAACCGGAACTCGTTTAATTATCTTTAAATGCGACTCAACGAACATGCCAAACGTCTGTATTGCCTTTCCATGTACAGATTTCGTCCAATTAATGAACCAAAATTTTTTCCAGTTGAGACGTTTACAATTACCTAGTCATCTGTGCAATTGCTTTCGTGGATGTACTGAAAATACCCATTCAGGTTTGAAGCAAACCAGTTTGACTGTATTTTAAAGCAGCCGCTAGTTGTACTGAAAGTTAAGATCCAAATGTATTTTTAATGTCTTGTATACCAATAACTAGACATCTTGTCCTGCTTAAGGTCTATAGCAGACTTTCCTACCAAAAAAACATGTTCAAATTGTATCACTTATATACGCGACAATTCTATTTTGTACTCAGAAATATTCATTCATTCTCTATCAAATAGGCAATGTTGTTGCGATGGTTATCATGACAACCAACTAGAGTGAACGATCACTTTGCGAGCCTAATTTAATGTCTTTACACGAGCAACTTTGTGGAGTTTGAGAACCAAGGATTGTTAAATTATGCATTTCTTTATAAAAGCATCCTATGGTTTTTCCTTAACTATTGTAGTCACAATCGTCGGACACTTTGCGAGTGTTCCGATGATGTCGCCAAACACGAGAAATTCAGTGAAAGCGAAGTTCTCAATGAACTAATTGCCAGCAGAAGCGAAGTGTTTGTTAAGCAGCCAACCAACACGTTTGGCCAATTTGAAACTCCCTGCTCTAACCTGGTGGCAGAGGTATGTCCTGGCTATTGAAGTAACTCTGGGCAAATAGTTTCACAAAATGCAGTAAATGAAGGTCATCAACAAAACATCGACACACATCTGTCACAATCCTAGTTGTGGAGCTGTAGAATGACTAGAACTCGCAAATGACGAAAAAGATGCAAAAAACCTTCGGCTTTGCAAACACTCTTTTCATGTGTAGTTTAAGTGAATGAAAAGATGACGCATTTGAAGCACATTGCATGCTCAAGTTATTCATACAGTGTGGAAGGACAAGCATGGCTACGTATTTCTCACTGTTTCAGTTCGTGCGCATAGCCGACGACACACCCGTTGATAATCTTGCTGAACTGTTTTTTGGAATTTGGAAAATGAGGAAGCCTGATCTTGCACTCACTCTCTACGGATCAGTGCCCCAGCAGAAGTCCTTTCAGAAGCGATTTAATAACATGATCTTCAGTATTTTCCAAAAAACCTGTAAGTTTATAGTGCTTGATGCTAAGATAGGTTGGGTTAAACATCCACAGCAAACTAACTGTTTCACGAGTAAGAAACTGCCCTACCTAGTTTTTCACTGCCAGATTAAGATGTTATGCTGCATCGAAAAACTTAGCCGCGTTGACATCGATATCCCTTCACTGAAATAATGAACACCTGTCTTTTAGCAGATGCAATTATTAACACCAAACTTGGTGACCCTCTTTCACCTGACGTTTGAATGCACTTTAGTAACATGGGTAATAACGGACGGCATCTACGACAGCGTAGCTGAGACGATGTCCCACGGAATACGTGGCTACGCAGAGGCTTACGGACTAACCAAGTTGCAAGTCATTGGCATTGTTCCCTGGCGGCGTATGTCCTTCCAGGCTGACCTTCACTCCGCCGATTTTTCGGTATACCTCCACCTAAAGTTGCATGCCTCTGTGCCGGATTATCTGTAGACATGAATGAAAGAAAGCTGATATTATGAAAGCAAGCCAAACACTTTACCTCATACATTTTATTCTGTTTAAATCAGAATAACTACAATTTCTTTACTAAGTAGACATTTTCTCTATTCATGTATTCCAGGTTTTCCAACTGCTTGCTTTGCTACTTAGCCTTTAGGCATTTACGACCATGAGCATCAGAATACCAAAAGAACTAACCCGGATGAACCCCTATGTAACTGTATAGTCTGTTTTTCATTATTAGTAGGGGACTAAGCTAACTCGCCTACAGGTCACGAATTTGAGTTAGAATCACACGGGGAAAAGCAGTCTCGACAGAGCAGAGCTTTACGGTAAGTGGGCCATACACATGTTCTGACCTGTATGGACGATCAAAGAATACATGCCTGTCTAGCCATGAAAACTGGCAGGATGGAAGTCAGAGCGGTCTACGCTAAACAAGCCCACAAACAACCGATGTTGGTAATCCATAAACCGGAGTTATAGCCAAGAATAGAAATGATAAGTACAAAACTTAGTAGCCTGGGAAAAAGCTGTGACATTAAAATTTATTAACAAAATTTAGTGGCAAGTATAATTGTACTTTGTCAATTTTTCATACTACTGTAGGGTAATTTCCAGGCGAGGTTTCCCGATCGTGAACGAAAATTAGCTATCCAAACCCAAATTGCGCCTTTCCACACCCGCTACCTTTTTATCGACTCAGGCGCCAGAAATGATGTTGATTGCATACAAAATTTCCGCACTCAGTTCGAAGTTTGGCTCTCCAAAATACGCCTGGACGAGGAGAGCTTTGAGCTATCACGTAAGCCGTGGAAATTGTTGATGAAACATTGGCTGGTAGGTGTTTTGCGTCTATTCTATTGCATTCTGCCTAGTAACTCAGTTTGCCAATAGTAACAATAGGTATGAATGAAGACACAATGGCTAGAAATTCCAGCGAAATCTGAGATGGACATTGTCGTGCATGCAAGCTTAAATTACCGAGCATTAAATTGTTGTCTTCTCATTTACAATAGCTTAATTGCAAATGCATTACCACTGGAGCACAACAAAGTGTCCTAATGATTGGGAGGATGAGGGTAGATGGTTATGTTTGTGGGTAGGAAAACGAATTGTAATGTGGAAGGATGGATGGGTGGATGTGGGAATAATGAAATTTCCTACCTCGTTTTCATTAAGTACACTTGGAAAACTTATGATGAATGAAGGTTGCTTCACTTTGGTATTCCTTGTTCAGGTAATATCCCACTTTGTGGACTTCTCGTTGCAGGGAGGCCGGAGGATGCTCTGGGCGTCTATCAAGCTCTTTGTCGAAATATTCCGTTTGTTGTTGTAGCAGTGAGTTGTTACAATTTAACGAATTGCAAACGCCAAACAGACGGGTTAAATTACTAGTCATACCTTGAATAATCCAGAATAACGAAGCAATGCAGTTTGTAAAAAAATAGAAATTACTGAAATAGCTACTACCATTTCACTACCTGCCAAGCAGAATGCCTTCAAGTCACTCGTAGTAGATAGACACCAGTAAAGTCTTTAAGCTTTAAGCGGTCAATTGATGGCATACCTTTCCCTCTAGGATAGCGGCGGCCTGGCATCTATTCTGGAACGATGCGTTTCGGAAATGGAATATTTACAGGGCAGTGGAAATTCATACACAGACGATGGGCTAGGTGAAATAGAGCTTGATGAAACTGAATCCTCCGAGAGGTTGGTACACTCAGTTCTTCGCCTACTTTTCATGGCATCCATCATCAGGACCTAAGTGAGGCTAAATGATACATAAAGTCTCGGCACTAAGAATAACTCACATCCCGGTTGTGATGGCGATACGCGTCTGTTTGAGAAAAAGAAGCAGAAATTGTCTAATCTTTGAGGAACAATCCTGAGTTCCTAAATAAAAGCAAAAACTACCTCACAGACTCGTTAGGTTTACAAATCGAAATAATTTTCAGTAATAGGCGTTCAGTATTCCTTTTAGAGTCCTGGAAATAATGTTCCAGTATTGGACAGAAGAAGAAATCCAACAGGAGTCACTCGATATGGTTTTAAAAATTGTGGCTTATTCCCAGTTGATAGAATTCTTTTCCAGTGACAAGGGCTTAGAAGGAACGTTAGACAGGAGCATTTTATCGTCACTCATCAATCCAGGTTAGTCTCACAAATGGCTCTCGGTAAAGCCAGCATATAGTCATTAGGGAACCTTCATAGCAGTGAATGCTGTTTTTCAACTGTAATATTTCTTATGGTTGTCGAATGGCTTATTTTCATAATAAATAATTAATATGAATCGCGTTTTTTCCGTTGTAGCTCTCTTTCAAACTCAAGAAAGTCAGTATACCTGGAAGCCGAGACTTAAGATAGCGTTGGAATTGGACCGCTCAGGCTTTGTGCTGGAGAAGATTTTGGATGGTGCAAAGTGGACGGTAAGGTTATACTGTTGCTAGTCTTGGAATGTCGAAATAAGTGGTCAGCCATTTACTTAAGTGTACTAGTTATGGAGGTTAGCTATAAGTATACTTTCGTGGAGAGCGAGGTTATCGTCGAACGGGACCAGCCCTATTTCCGCGAAATAACAGTTACCGATTTTCCTACAGCCCAAAGAAATGGAACCTTTTGTAATAAGTTGCCTTTTGAAAAACAAAGTGGATTTCCTTCGAATATTTACTGATGTTGGCTTTGAAATGCACGAATTTGCCAATACGAAGATAGTGGAAGAACTATATTCTGTTGAAGCGCAGCGAAACGTACGTTTTCACCAGTCTTTTGATTTACCACCTTTGTACTCTGATGAACTGGCTCATCCAGTTTCACCTAACTGACAATTTTTGCATCTAATATAACCTCGCAAATGCAAACGTTTCCTTTAGAGACGCAAACATCTTGAGCACCGTAATGACACCTTTGTGTAGGCTCGTTATTTATCAAACCTGCTCATTTATTTACAGCTTCCTTAACTGCATTCAGTTCAAATATTACTTTTGAGAGAAGTACAAAACTTTGGTTGAGAGCTCCAAATTCTACAAATTTAATACATTTAATACGCCAAATCTATGGTTGACTTCTTGCATTTCTACCTTCATGCATCAAATTAATACGGGAATCCTCCTTGTCCAGCGCAGATTATTAACAGTCCGCAATTTCTATACAACTTTTGTTTTAGACACTCGGAGGGGCCAGCTTGCGCGAATTTCTACTTTATTATGAAGCAAAGGTAGAGAAAATCTTTCAAACAAGTTCTATGGTTGAGAAACTTTTAAGCATTTTGAATCTTTATTGGAAATAAAGTAGTCTAAAATGTTTAATCGAATTCGATTTTGCGATTGCAGGTACCGGCACAAATTACCATCGAAAGAGTCAGAAAAACCCTTCAAAAACTCATGGGCCATAATCTTTTGACCTATAACAAAGAGAACCCAAAACCACCTGGAGCTATAAGGAGGACCTTAAGAGGCGGCACTTTTGACTACAAATGTGAGACACCCCTTCCCCTGTTCCTCTTAAGCAGAAAGTGGAGACTGACATACTTTTATGGCATTCGGGTGCTTTTTTACAAAAGATGAGTTAGATGCACTTATCAAGCCATGGGATTCCTAGAGAAGTTCCTCTTTGCGCATAAAATATGCTCATAATACTCTCTCTTAGATTTTAAGCATAAAAAGGCCTAAAAAGAGGTCACTCACGGTATTAACACTGCTAATTTAGACATGAACCAGCAAAATTCGTCTGCATTTTCATAACAGTTAATTTCTCTGCTTGATATTGATGCCTAATTCAAGTAAATGTCCGTTTCGACAAGCAAAACGGGACCATTGCATACAGTACCTCTACCTGTGGGCGCTAGTTACTCGGCGTTTTGAGACAGCACACTTCCTATTGACGATGCTAACTGATATATCCGCGGGAGCCCTCTTTGCTGCAACCTTTTTGCGCTGCATATCCAAAAAAACTCGATTCCCTTCTGATAGCATGGACCAGAGAAGATACGCTAGGTTCGTTCTTGCTGTTTTCTTTTAACATGACATAAGAGTTATGAATCTCCTCAGCGAAAAATAGGTCGAGTTAAATTATTGCAGTTACATGTCAATCAATTAGTCAATCACTCAACCACCTTGCGGACCATCATTCCGCTTGGAATTGCTATGACCAGCTGGGACTGCAATGAATACACTTGTTTATTACAAAAATGAAGCCTAGCAAAAATGTAACAATTTACAAGGCTTATCTTCACACTGGGTGTTTAGAATTTATATGAATCCCTAATAGCTCTGGACCTTCTGATCGATGGAAAGGATCTTTTTTATGCATGATATTGGTAATAATGGCAGGAACAATTTGTTTTAGCTATCTTTTTACCCATACTTCAAAGCAGGCTTTTATCCTATCGTTGGATTTTAAAAGTTATTATTGTCAAGTAAGACGTCCGTTTGAAATCTTTCTTATCTTTTATAAAATATGTATAAAAAAATACCTAGCTTGAAAAGATACTTATAGTTCCATTGCTGGGAATGATAGATTACTGTAAGAGAATGTTCGTTTGTCTTGAGCAATTGACGCGAGTAAAAGGTTGCGAACTGCTCTTTGTTGCTTCAGTGAGTTTGAACAACTAGCTGTTTCAATTTTGGATGCCTGCTATTTCAACAACAAGGAAAACACAATGAATCTGTTGGTGATGGAGAGAAGGAGTTTTGCCATGCACTCATGCATGATGATCGCCTCAGAGGGCAACTGCAGAGAGTTCATGCAGCACCGGGCATGTCAGGAATACTTGGATCGCGTATGGGCTAACACACTTCTCATTAAGAAGCTATCTGGGAGGGTAGGCATTTTAATCCATTAAATGGAACGAGGACTTGTGGTGTATCTATTGTACAATCTATTTTGCAGTTCATCTTGAGCATCGTAGTTGGAGCCGTATTTCCTCCTGCTGTTCCCTTCGTGGCTGAATACGATGAAGCTATGTACGATAAGTCGGCTAAATCACGAAAAGCAGTAAGTTTGTTTGATTTCTAAATTACAGTTTTAGCAGATCAACATCAAGTTTAACGGCAAGTATGTACTCAATAGTTCTGGTGAAGCCTAAATGCAGGCATAAAGCAATTGGTGCTCTTTTTACCTTTTGAGGCCAGCCATTAAAAATGAATGGATCCATGTTCCCAAAACATGATATATTACTCCATTTTTTGAAGTAGTTTAATACATATGGCTTTATTGTGAATCCACATTTTCGCTAGCCATTGAAGTGGATGGACTTGTTCAAATGTTTAGAAGCAAAGCCCGTTTACAAAAAAACCCCTCTCAAAAAGGCGTGACTCACGAAAGTTGTTTGTATTATCATCGAAGCTGAATTAATATACTTATTTACCATATAAACCAAATTCCTGAACACTTTAGAAGAGGACTACTTCAGCGCATATTTACAAGAAGAAACTGCGGGACTTCTATCGTGCACCATGCGTTCGGCATGCCTACCAACTTGTGAGGTTTCTTTTGTCTGACACATTTCCTTTTTAATGCTGTTTAATATTTGCTTAACAGTAACTCTTCCACCCCCAAAAGGATGGTGTTTGGGGAATTTGTCGAGGCATACTGCAGCAAAATTTAGAAAAGGATAAACTAATGACTAGAATTTTTGCTTTAAGTCTGATAGTTTAATTTTAAGTCTAATTTTAATAGATAAACCTGATTATTTCTAACTCTAGAATGGATACAGTTATACCTAGGCATATCTGCTTTTAGAGCACTAATTGAAAGCACTGATAAAAATTTTAACTTGACAGAATATTGGTGAGAGGTTCTTACTGCCGAATTTCGGTTATTAATGATGGTAGCAAACTGAAGGAAGATCATGTTACTTTTATCCGTCTCTGAGGTGACCAACATACTCCTCTTCTTCATCCTCCTTGTCAACATTGAAGTAGAACTCGACTACTCTAGCAGCGTAATGTTCGGCATTTCAGCGTTCATGATCCTCACGTTCATAACACATTTCATCGAATTCGTGAGAATCGTAAGTTTGTTTCGTTGGACCGAATTAGTTTTACCGCATTTTAATAGGCCCAAGATTTTTAACAAATAGTTTCTCTAGAAATTACACCCCAATAAATGATCATGAGCAGTGTCTCTTTCGTTAGCCATGTACTTCAGCAAATTGCTAGTTGCTTGGAAGATGAAAGAGTGGGGCATTCGATGGATTTTGAAGCGCAACTATAGCAGAATGAAATTTCAGTGGTGTGTACTACCAAAAGGACAGTAATTCTATCCAAATTCTGCTCTGATGCCGTTCCCATAACTTCTAAACTTTGATAATAAAGCTAACTTTGGACTCACATACTTTTTAATGTCTTTGTAAATAACCCTGTTACAATAGAAATGCATGAAATGTTCAACTTATGTGTTTGAAAAACAACTTGAACTTGCACGCTTGAATATATTTGGAAAGCCTGATTATTGCTAAAGGTTCCATAAATTACTTTATAGGCTTTCATCAAGTGGATTTCGTTGCCTGTATTCCTCTCTGATTCGTATCACAAGCTAATCGTGGTTACGTGCTTTGCCTACATTCTGGGGACCCTGTTCCAGTTACTATTCGTGTTTGTACTGCCAAAGACGTACATTTTGGAACAATTCAGTCAGGGCTGCTTAGCAATTTCCTTATTTTTTCCTTTTATCAAGACATTGCGACTCCTTTCTATTGGTGAATACGTCGGACCGAAGCTGCAGATGATCGAAAAGATGGCAAGTGTTAACCACCAAAAATACAATAACAGTGGATTATAGCTGCTGTCCACAAAGTACAAATACGTAATATCGTCCCTTTAAGCAGTATGAAGTTCTATCATTTATCATTTACACTAGTTGAATTTACTTCTTAGGTGTGGTTAAATCGCGTTTAGTCGTTCGACGTTCAAATAAACCTGTAGAGATATGCGCTACTGCTAAGTAACAAATACACCAACTAAATGCTAACATTCAGATAATTAAAACACGAATTTCCTGATAACAAATAAAGACGACTAATTCAGGTGATCATTTGACGCTGTAGGTGACTTGGGTATTTTCCCATTTTTCCTTCAGACAAAAGGAGATTTGTTGCCTTTCTCTCTGATTCTCTGCATATTTTGGATTTTGTACTCCCTAATCTTTTCCGCGATTGTTATTCGTCCCAATACTATTTACAACCCGTCTGACGCTCTAAGTAGTCTTTTATACACCCTGCAAAGTTCGTTCTTCCAAATGTTTGGCGAATTTCAAGCTGAGGATTTTATTAACCATTACGGTGAGCCTTATTTTTGTGTTGTTAAGAAATTGAGTCTAGTATTCTACTTCTAGTCAAATGCAAGTTCCATCTGTTATCATATCTCCTGCAGTTATGATGAATCCGTTGAATTTACCTGCCTATGTTCAGCTCTATTACAGGATAGGATCCAAAACAGCCTCAGCAACTGTGCTTCATTTTCCTCTTTTCTCAAAAGTACCCCATTTGCTTATTTACTGTAGGCGATAGAGAATGCGCAAACATTACAACACCCGGCTGCACCTATCCGGGATACCGTGTTCTCATTCCACTCCTGATGGCTATTTTTACTCTGACTACACACGTTCTACTCATCAACCTGCTAATTGCCATTTTCACGTGAGTTGTAATGCAAACAGCGGAGTTTGCATTGGAACAATTTACAGCCTTGGCAGCATCGGGTGGAGTGCATTTCGTCTTAAAATGCTATCTGCAATTCATTTACAGCCTTCATTAAGCACTTCCTACCATCGAATTCACGAAAATTGATATGCGATACGCAGTGAATGCAGGTCAAAAGACGTCTGCCTTTTTTGAAAAAAAACTATTCGGAATCACCTAGCCAGTGGCAGTCCCACCCTTGGAATCTATTTTACTTACTTGCCAAGAGGTCGTAAAATGTGTTACGCTGGACAATGAAAAGGAACATATTTTTTGATGCTCATGAATTTCTTTAGTGCAAATCGTCTACGATTGATTAGTACTGATTCAGACTGCAGTGAGGTCGCAAATCTCTAGGCTCTGCAAAAAACTCCTTCTTTAGAAAATCACGCTTATTTTCAGTAGCATTATTTACGAAGTCGGTCTTACTGCTAGACAAATACAATTGTGGATATTAGAATTTTAGTTTTTTTTACTACTTTCAAACTCGTATGGCTGCTAGATAGAGGTTCTTAAACAAGTGTCTGGAGTTTGGTAGGAAAGATTTGAAAAAAAAACTGCCTTATTTCGTTTAAAACTCAACAAAAATTCTTTAAATTTGAGAAATCGAAGCCTATTAAACCCATTACAAAGGTGGAGAGATTCACATTTCCATGTAATGGTGCACGTCGATAAGGGACCGATTCTTCATGCTTCAGTAAGACTTATGACAGGATGGTGGCGATTTCTCAACAACTTTGGACTATGCAGCGCTACAGATTAGTGGAGTACATTCTCGTTGGGTCTGTTCAGCCGGGACCCTTCCTCATTTTCTCCTTCGTCTATCAACTTGCCGCTCTCTTCTGTCGATCGAAAACCTCGAATAAATCAAATAAAAAAAGACCGTTTCGTAAGATTGTTTCCATTTTACGTTCTTGTTACTTTTGAATATGCACCAATTTACTAAGATATAGAACAAGTTTAATGTTATAATCAACAGTTTGAAAATCACCACTGGTCCTGGGTAGTGGTTTACGTAATAATTCTTTACCAAAGTTGCTATTTTTTCCTACCAGGCAAATCGTTTGAGGATAATCCGGGTCGCGAACGACAACTGATAAACTGGGAGAAGCTAAGTGCCCTCGTAATGATGGGCATGCATGACGAAGGTCAAGAGCTGGAGAGGGCTTCCAAGGGTGGAGTTACGTTGGAGAATAGGCGAAAGGCCATGGAAAGCTGGAAAACGCCAAACGACAGGTCTTGGCAAATTGTGCGCAGAATCGTGCCCCCCACTATGGCCCTACAAAGTCTCGCAAAGCCGGGACCTGTGACCGATGATCTGGCGAAGAAAATTGACGACATCGATTCAAAGTTGGAGAAAATAAGTACTCTTGTGCGTCTAGTTTTGGTACAAACAATCAATTTGGTAATTTTAAGTCAAAACACTGCTATTCCATTTTTGCTGTAGATATCAGGTCGACCCGTTGAGTCCAAGGTTCTTTTGCCGTCCAATGTTAAGCGTAAGCGTGCATGTAGTACTGGTTTTGAAAATATGAGTCTTGAAGGATGTCAATATCTAATGCTGATTGCACTACACAGAAGGAGTTGTTTTTATTCGTTTTTAAGCGTCTAAAGCTTGCATCATCCCAATTCTATCAATGAAAGGATAATTTTTAGCATCTTCAGGACTGTCTAGAGAAGGAAGCCGTAGATCATCACTCAATTCGATTGACATCTCAGATGTGCCGATTGTGGCGCAGTGGCTTAACCACCAAATAGCTATTTATTCGTCATTGACAAGCGATACCACACCACATACCCTGGATCCCCCCATTCCCTGGGAGGTCAGTGCCACTTTTACTTAATCAAATCTGATTATTTTGACAATATTTTGGATCGTTTTGATAACAAATGCGTAGTAAGCCTTAAATCACTTTTATACAGATATTCTAAGTAAGCAGATGGTGCACCAACCAATGGTAGGGATGATAATGGAATTGCGTCTCTATCTGTTTGATGATGCTTTGACATTTGTCGAATAGCTGGCTGGCAAACTTAGCCCTTTTTAGGCGTCTTATATTTATTTTAGAGAAAATCATATTTACGCTCTAGATTCTAGGAAGCAGGAACGTAAGTCCATTGCGTCGGAATTAAAAAATCGGAAACCCATTTAGCAATACATGGGTGTAATTTGGGGCATTGGTGATTCGACATAATGCGGTTGTGCTTTTTGTATATTCTTGGAGATGCCCTACCCGAAATACCGCGCGATTCCCTGGAGTCCTCGCAGGTTCATGGTACCTCAGTGGCAAGGCGACAGCATGCCACCTCCCGAAGCGTTTCGGCTGCATTCATTTGACTCAACAAATTTGAGCTTTTGTGATTCAGCACCAAGGAACCCTGAGGGTCGTGTTGGCACGGCTGGAAAGGGGCTGCTACCAAAATATGGCGCTAATTCAGCCTGCATAATTGTGGTGGCTCGTGGAAGCATCAGCGACGAAGTACTTGTTTTAAAGGGAATTCGTCCACAGGCTCAATTTCCTTGGGTATGGTAATCAGCTGAATGAGGCTTTGCAGAGCGCCTACGTTAAAATTCAGCTTCAATATGTCTACTAACTTCTTTTCAGTTTCTCTGCACTCATCCTCCAAGTTGCAATCAAACAACTTGTTTCAACGGATTGGTCCAAACTTATTGCCAAAAGTGTCAGAACAGTGAAACTGAACAGACAAAAAAAGCTGTGATAGATGATTTCATCGCCTCCTTCGTCCAATGTGTGCGTTATTCAACTCTCTTCTCTTCTGATCACTATTGCAGGCATGAAATCAGTTTTAATTTGACTTTGTGGCAGGAATATTATATTTTTTGTCTCACCATTGTTACGGTTTGAGTACCTATTCACAATACATTAAGTGAACAGTTAAAGCCCAAAACTGAAAGCAGAAATCATCATTTTAGATTGAAATCGGGTCAACATCGGATCCAATCAATTGCGATAATGCTTGGCTTTCTGTCACGGCGATTCATTTTCAGATTCCACCAAACTACAAATGGATATCCGACTTAGAAAACGTAAGTTAGCTATAACTTGAAAGAAATCAAAAGCAGCTATCTACCTTTTTCAATGTGGTAGTTCACGTTACAGAATTTTGCACACTACTTCCTAGTGCATTCCTATTCTTAAAATATCACCGACAAAGAAATCAGAACACATCGGTGATTCACGAACTCACGTAACAAAGTCAAAATCAACGAATCTATGGGGCAATGATGTAATCAACATGGGACGCTATTTATGACTCTACGAGGTTGATGTTTTCCTTTCACAGATATTGGCGGTCAAGGATAGCACACCTTCATGGGTCCGAACGGACAATTTGCCAGCCCTGAGAAGGAGTCATCTAGCTGCGCTAATGGCGATTAAACAGTAATCATGAAAACGAAAAGTATGAATTTAGTGGGTTATTGTAGTGACAGCAATTTGCTTCTCCGGACACTTTTATTACAAAGAAAACAAACATCTCTTCTTTTCAAAATATCAATTTTCATTACAAAAAGCCTAATGAACAGTGAGGCCCACTGAAGGTAAAGGCAATCCTTTAATAAAATGATAAAGTGAAAAATGGACTTATGCGAGCATCGTATGGCCAACGTTACATCGATTTGAGCGTTGGTTGGTGCCTTAAGTTACTTCTTGATAAGAAGCTATCACTTCATTCGGTTTACGAGAATGACAAAGCTGTGGTAAGTTGCCCACATTTACGCTACCAGACACAACCGAAAGACACTAGAGAATGGTGTGTAGAGGGTGTTATAAGTGAATTCGGTAAGGAGTTTCTACATCGCCTCAGGTCTCCCCTAGATTGTAACAGCCTAAATACTGCCAAGGTCATGTATTGCCATCATGTAGGAGGTTTCGGAGCCCATCAGCATGACCCAAAACCACGTCACAGAGCAATTAACTCTGAGTCAAGAGTCCACATAGTTAAAAGACATAGAAAATTACCAAATTAAGTAAATAAAGAAATCGAATTTGCTATCATATCAGCCTAGAGGTGTTTCGTAAGTGCAACTAACTAACTGTGCTTCTGCAATTGCAATATTTTAAAGCAAAAAATATACAATTACAACGACAAAGAGCATAAATATTGAAAATGAGAAGTGGTTGGGTATACCATTCATAGGTATGACAATTTTATAAAAAATGCAGAATACACGCACCCCTTATAAGAAAGCAAATAATTCTCAAAAGTTAGAAGAAAAAGTTTTAATAAATAATGCTGGTTTGCAGATTGCCTTTGTTTCTATACCCTTCTGGCACTAAACAACAGGTAACCCGGTCAACTTGTCAGCCTCTTTTTCGCTGGCTGCTGACGCTCCATCTTAGTCTATTTCATCATCGCTAATGGCAGCCGCTCCGGGTGGTACGGACCGACTAAAGAGGATAGGCTTTGAGGTTTTCGGGAGAGTCCAGGGTTAGTAATTAATCACATGTATATAGTAACTCTATTGATAGGTGTGTTTTTCCGCAAAGTTTGTCGGATTTTTTACATTTTAAGGGATTCTAGTATACGGCAGCAACAGCAAAGCAGAACAGCATTGTTGGTTGGGTGAGAAACACGCCTAGTGGAACAGTTGAGGGCGAAGCCGAAGGGTCCGTCTCACATATTAGTACTTTGTAAGTGTCGTATTTACTATTTACTCCCTCCATAGTAAGGAGTGGCTCCAGCATACAGGGAGTCCCAAGTCACGAATTGAAAAATGTGAGTTCAGTTATGAGAAAACCATTGATAACCTTACTTTTGATTCTTTCCGGATTATTAAGTAGCTTGGTACATAATTTCAGCAGCAGTAAAGCTCTTCGTTTATTGTTATTTGCCTGATGACTTGGGAAACTTTTCGTTGGGTAGAACAATTCCAGATGTGTGGAATTCGGCCGTTTACGTGCTCTATGCCACTCAGGCTCTTCTGTTGATAGTATTGTCTGGGGCGTTGTGTATCACACACTGTTCTATCGTCGATCAACTCGTGGAATTCTGGAATGTGGGCATGTTAATCATTTGTTGGGATTTGATACAGGCTGATGGCTCAACAGTCATGCAGCTATGAGTGTGGCAAATTGAATCCAGCCTTTTCCCCCTAGGATCGGTTTGATGTCTTCCACACCACGACCCCTGATATGGAGTCTGAAGTTGGGGGTCTACTGGGTCTGTGGCGGTTTTTTTATGGGTCATGGTCAATCTAAGGGTCTCAAAGTCAGCTACTTATTCGCATTCGGAAGGGTGGAACCACCTTCTGCGCTTCCTCGCTGGATTATGGGAAAGTAGGACGATTAGTAAAAATTCGTGTTTAATTAAGTGCCTGTGATATTGTCTTAATCGGTATACATTATCGTACTTGTTTTTCAGGCAATTAGTAAAGTGTACATAACAAGGTGGTAGCCGAAAACGTAGATGATGCGCGATGACTACGTTCTGAAACTACTTCGCATAGATTGCTTTCAGCCCCTCCAAGTGGCTCATTCGCATAGGCGGTAGATCATCAAGTCTTGCCCACATCGTCGTGCCTCCTTTAGTTTTGAAAATCTAGAGAATAGTACGATAAACATAGACTGTGAGTTGTGGTGAAGAGCTATTTCCTAAAAGGCAGTTTGCTTTCGTGTATCGTGGTACATACAGGTAAATTCCCGTCTGATTTTTATTTAACTGTCATCTCTCTTATGCGAGAATGTAGGAACAAGGTGATAGGCTACCGATTTGGATGGATTTTAGGCACCACAACCTTATAAACGGAAGGTAGCGATAGAATCTCAAGGCTTAATTCATCATTTATCGTCGAACCACCTAATCTTAGTACTTAGGGGTAATGCAAAGTGCAGATGGGATTATTGGTTGCGCTTTTAATTTGATGGATATAATAACCTTTAATTTATCAGTTTACACTCAGTTTGATTAATCCAGCTCATTCTCTTCAGGTGATAAGTAGATTGCTATAATTGTCCTTAATTTACTTAGCTACAAGATCAGTATTCGTCTTATTTCTGTAGTGAAAGTTCCAAGGTAGAGGCGTGCCAAAAGGCATTAGTATCGGACTATACGAGAAACCGCTGTTGCAACAGTCAACAGTAGTGATTTAGGCCACACACACATGCCCACTTATCCATTAGGAAATGTCACAACTGCCTTAATTATTAATTGTATAGAGAAACTTACCCGTTCAACGTTGCAAATAGATGGGAACGGTGAGATAATCTTAAAGTGAGCGATCGTTACTTCAAGCCACGCATTGTCACAGTTTATTGGATCTGAGACTGGCCCTACATACACCTGGAATGTAACGTACTGTACTAAAAGGATCCAAAATGTTGGTACAAGGAGGTACCTTTTTACAACTCACATTTTTATTGTATGTGGCAATAAATCGTTGCAAGACTGTAGAATCAATCATTACAGATTTTTCACCCACCACGATCATTTTCCCGCAGAATCCTCTTACAAGCTCCTTATGACAAGAAATTTGATCGCAGTCCTTTTCATGGTAGCAGAGGAACTATTAAAATAGGAAGGAACGACAATATAAACCGTAGTTATTTCAAAAGGACTACATAAACTAATGACGAATGAAGCGATTAAGTGGACGATTTACTGTACCCACGGAAACTGGGCCTGTGCTCGAACGCCCTTAAGAAGGAGCACCTCTTCGACGTCGCTGAATCCGCTTCGCTCGACAACGACAATGCAGGCGGAGTTGCCGCCAAATTGGGGTAGCAGTCCCCTTCCGGCAATGCCGACACGACCCTCAGGATTCCGGAGCACCTCCTCCCACCTGGAGGGCGAGGAAGAAGTAGTCGTCATCACACTGGAATCTACTGAGAGAATGCGGCAGGAAGCGTGCCTCTTCTCTAGTGTTCTCGGTGAGGTCTCACCTACGGTCATTTGCCAGGCGGGGATCAAATAGCCATTGGGTCGCCATCGAATTGGCGAATAGTCTGGAAATGGGTCCTACGGCACAGACAAGCTTAAAGTTTTAGCCTCATACACATGAGGATGGGTAAAATATAGACAAGGTACTTGCGTTGAATGTCAGGTACACATTAGGATGCGGTCTATGTAATGGGCAAATTGTCTGCCTAGGGTCAACGCCACCCTCACTGGAAGGAGTTACCTGCATGTACTACCTATGGCTGATCCTTCATCTTGCTTTTATTATTCTAAGAGAAGTCAAAAAAACTCATATACAAGTGGATAAATAAAGACTAAGTCTGGGAAATATATCAAACCTACAATCCCATACAAGCAAACGATGTGAATACAGCTTAAAAATGGACGTCAAATTAAGTCATTCGTACTTGGACCTATGCGGATTTAATGCTAGAAAGGGATTAGAAATGTCAAATCAGTTGATTTGCGACGATCGCAATGTCGAAGCCAAAAATTGTGATCATTAAGTACTGAAATGATATCACAAGTTTTGATTAAAGCCTTAGCAAAGAAAATTTCCTTCACGGCAGGCGAACGCACATCCCACGGAATCGCAGGATCAAGAGAACGTGGTGTGATATCACTGTTCAGCGTTGCATAAAAGGCCAGCCGGTGGTTTTGCCATTGAAACGAGATCGGGGGTTCTTGACCCTCGTTTCCGTTGCATGGTGTCTGTCTGCTGAGCATTAAAGAATTTGCTGTTCCTGTCAAAAAGAATGAGAGGATTTATGTATTATCTGATGTTTACCTGAGTGTTCAATCCTCTCAGTTCACAAAATTTCAAGACTTCAAAGCAGAGATCATGCCAGCTGAAATATTTGACTAGTCTCCATTAATTACAACCCTCTAATAGAACCAGAGATCAAATTGCCAAGATCAAATTTTACTGTATTCATAAATTCCTCTAACTTGACTACCTGTTCCAGAATGTGAGACTTCCCATAATAGAACTTCAGTCTTATGTTAAACTTTGAAAGTGTCTACTTTCTGCAAACCACAAAGCACTCACGTTTTGCAGTAGATGAAGTTGGAGATGGCGAGTTGTGACATTTGTTTCTGATCTAAAAAAAACGTTCCAATTTGGCACCATACTAAGGACGTCGATAACCTTGCTCAGTTAAGTTTATTGTGAGTGTAGGGAGGAGACAGCTCTTAGAGGGCTGGTGAATGCCATTTGCATGTCATTTCAATTATAAATGAATGTTTGATGATACTTATATGAATCTGAAGATAGATAATTTCAACAAACTATGAGACTTATAATTAATCAGCAATAATCCAATAGGTTAACCACCTCAACATGCCCAAAGAAAACATCTAATGAACAATGGACTCACAAGTGCCATAATAGACTCCAGAGTCTTATCAATGTTCTCGATTTTCTGCTCAAGCAAGGGCTTTTTAAGGCCGGTCTTAATGTCTGCGGGTCGAAAGCGATTAAGGAGATGCCAATGGTCCTCCTGATTACTGCGCACAGCCCCTCGTGAGGCCCTCTGAACGTTCTTCTCTTTTTCAGTCTCTTCACCACAGTTCTGACCGCCTGTGATTATTAAGGCATTTAATTTCTCCCAATTTATCAACTGGCGCTCATGAGCAGGCGAATTTCGAAAAGATTTCTCTTGAAACACAAATAAAATAAACAGAAATTATGGATGCTAAATAACCTTTGTACCAAGTTTCCCCGATTTTTATTTTAATGCTGTAATGGATGGATTTGCCACGAGTTATCATTAATCTTTAAGTTTAATATGCATAACGACATTTACATTCACCAAAAGTCTGCGAGCTTATTTACTCATCATTCTCACCAAATAAAGTATTATCAAATGCCTGAAATGCTTGCATTCCCCAAGGATAAATACTCACGGTGGCTCAAAGCTTATCGTAAATGGATACCACGAAATATTTCCACTGGGATTTCAGACACTAGAAGCAAATTAAGATGTACCATAAGGTTTCTAACCAGTTCAATCTACGAGGCGTTAAGGTCAAATCGCCTGTTTTGAAATGTAATGAAAAAGATGCATCATTAACTTCTTTTCCTGCGAATTTTATAAGTGAATTTTGAGCTATTGCTTTGCAGTGAGACATCTAGTCAAATACAAGATGCCTTTCAACACAACTTAAAGGACAAATTATTCACGAGAAACTTCCAATATATTGCAGGCTGACATTGTGCGGCTTTGCAAAAAGCCATGTAAACCAATGTGTGCTAAAACTTAGGCCGCAGATAGAATCACCCAACTAACAGTTTTGAAGTGGGCACATCCACCTATCAAGTTTTCATTGAAAATGAGGAGACTAAGATAACGAGAAAATCATAAAACAGATTTGATACCTACCAATAATAGATTCAAAAATTCAGAGTAAAACCTATTTAAAAGACCCTCTTACGAAATGGCTTCTGCTTGAAGGAATCCTTGTGATCATGACTTTGATTAAAACGTCGGAAACATTGGTAAAGCAGTGGAAAGATGGAGAGAGTTGCAGGCATGACTGACTGCGAGAGAATACTGCCTGTCAACGCATATCTCTGCATTGTCCAGAGTTGCTGAGATTCGGCTTCCATATCATCATATGTTTTTCTGGAATATTGTAGCAGAAATTTGCCTTTTTTCAGAGGGATCTGGTTGCATTTATTAAGGAATTAATTTAGCAAGTGTAGTTCAAATGAAGCTATGGATTAGAAGTACTAGCATATTACAATTCATCACGCAAATATTCGCTTGAGAAAAGATATTTTTGTCAGCGTATAATTTATAGGTTTTTAAACAATTTATCTCCTTAAAAATAAAGTACCTATTGACTGCTAGCAGGTTTAATTTACAGGAGCAACTGACGCCTACACATGACGAAGTAGGATTACAGACAGTGTTGACTTTTTTGACTCTCCATCATCGTTAGCTGGAACCTAGATGATAATTTAAATGGTTCAATTTTAAAGGCTTTTTAAATAACATAGCCATTAAATAAAGCATTTGAAATTGGTTATGTAAATAACTTATGAATTAATCAACGACATATTAGCCTAAAGTCTTAACCAAAACGGTCCTAGGTCCAACTTTCCATTGCGTAAATAAACTTGACTGTAAAGGACAATTTCATAAAGTAATCAGAAACAGAACTTGTACTCAATAGATGTTTAAGCGTGCCTGCTTAAGGGAGCCTAGGGTGATGGAATATCTGGTGTCGTTCGTTCTAAACGCACCTTCCAATGCTCAATTTCCCGATAAGCAACATAAAGTAAACGTCCTTATCAGCAGCAAAAGTTGCACAATTTATTCAACGAAAAAAAGTCAACACAGTCATGGTATTTAACAAAAAGCAAAGCATTTTGGAAAATTAAACTGAAATACTTACGTAAAGATTGCAATAAGCAAGTTAATCAGTAATACGTGCGTCGTCAAGGTGAAAAGAGAAAGGAGTATTGGAAGAAGCAATTTAAAATATGGATAGGCGCATCCGGAAGTTGTGACATTTCCACAGGTTGAATTTCCTATAAACATGATGGAGAAGAGCAATCAAACGGAGAATAATGAAGGTTATGGAATATTTGACTATTTATTTGACAATAGTGAAAGTGAATGTTGCAATGGATTTAGGTAAAAACCTAGCTTTATTTATAATAGTCCAAAAACTCCTGTTGCATGGAGTCATAGCAGCTCTGCGTTAAACTAGAAACTACAAAGCTACTAGATAAGAATGAAATGCAGCATTCAAACAGCCTCAAATAAACATTTTATTAACCATAATAGTGTAGAAGCTCCTCAAGATTGAATTCGCCAAACATCTGGAAGAATCCAGATCGCATAATGCGAAGAAGGCGAGAGATGGCACCATAGGTATCGTAAGAGCCGCTTGGTCGCAGGATAACGACTGAGAAGATGATGGTGTACATGCTCCAAAATATGAGAACTATCACCAGAAACGGCAACAAATCCCTCACAACCTGCAATAAAAAGGTCTAAAGAGTAAGTGTGAAGATACTACCTTAGTTATTTTGCAAACGCTTCACTTTTTTGAAAGTCATGTGGTCAAATTTATAAAATCTGGAAAGTAAAGTAATTTATGAAAGCAGAACAAAGTAAAGCCACCAAATTATGGAGAAATTCGGTATCTTGTTAGGTAGCTATCTGTTTTCAGATTTATTCCAAAAAATACCAAAGTTGCCTTATCGCCCACTTTCTAAGAACAATAGAAATTTTACGAGTGAGAAGGTTATGTTTTTAACATTGCTGAATTATCACACAACCAACAAAGACAGTAACGTCACAATAGCGATTCGATTAAAAATGAAATAAACCTACCATCTTCCTGATCATCTGCAATTTGGGACCGATATACCGATGAATAGAAAGTAACAGAAGGAGCCGTTGAACGGGTATGCTGGCGCCGAATGCTAGACAAATTCGACTGAATTGTTCAAAGACAAAGCTCCTTTGAGTTGGAAGAATGAAAATGACCTGGAGAGTTACGCCAACCACATAAAACGCGAAAGCGGCCAATGAAAATTGGTTGATTCGTTGACGGATGAAGTTGCGCCATGATATCCAATTTGTTAGAGTCTTATAATGGATGGTAATGATGAATTATAATGCTTGATAATTTGTGACTTAAACTGAGCTAATTTCTGTTGTACGGCTACTGATTCAGCTGTTGCCGTAATTGCTTGCACTAATATTCAAAATAAAAATTCTATACCACAATGAATTGTTAGATCTAGTATATTTGTGTAAGCCAAGTTTTCTAGTGCTTTTCGGCCGCAGTTTTTGGTACGCTTTGTAAGTGTCGGGCAAAAATATGTTTGACTCAGCAAATTCGCTGCGAAAGTGAACAATCCCTTACGTTTTTGACGTATTCAATGAAGTGAGCTGTCGCCATGAGGATGATAGCAGTTTCCACAGCCATCCAGCCGTAGTTAGAAAACGTAAATTCGAATTGAAGCTTTATTGCGAAAAGACAGAAGAGCACTGAGTAGGCCACCTTAAAGAGGAAAGCAAAAAAATTGTAAGCAGCATAAAATATTGTTCTGCTAATCAAATCTAGCGATAAAATAATAATTCACTTAAATTTTAGTGAAATGCTAAGCTCTATGGGAATGGGGACTGTAAATGCAAGAATAGGGTTGTATAGAGTCAAAACTAGCATCGAATCATACTATGATTTAGAAGAGTGTGCAATTAGAAAGATACCTATTCAAAAACTAGATGTCGCACTTTTAATATCCCAATAATTTTGTATTATAACTTTACTCAAGTCAATATTTATCTTATTTTAAAGCCATTTACTGGACGTTGAAGCAAGCAATTAGTAGTGGCCAAATGAACTTACAACTTGGTATGCATGACGTACGCAGGGCGCCTTATAGAAGTCAACGAGTTTATTGTGATAAATCTTCAATTGCATATTTTTACCCATCTTGAAATCCGCCAAGACCGAAAGTAAAAGAAAGGTACTTTTAATCCTGATAAATACGTACTTCGAAACCGTTATGAAACTCAGTTACTCCTCGATTTAATGCTTATATTGAAAATATGAACGCTGCAGATGTAGTGTTTACTGTTCAGCTGTCAACCTATGTGTAAGTTACTCATAAAACATTTCTTGTGTCCGATACTGATTGTAATAGTTAAGTATTAACACAATGGAGATGACTCACATCATCAACAGAGTCGGAAGATTTCTGCGCATATTTTGTTTCATCATAATCGGCAATGAAGGGAATGGCGGGTGGGCAGGCAATACCAACGAAGAGAATGAAAAAGAACTAAAAAACCATAGGAGTTCTTAAGCTCACGAAAGCTTATATACTTTATTTAAAAATCCAAACATCTCAAGACACAATTACTGAAAAGCTGCAAATTTTACTGTATTTTGGGCACAAAACCGCACACGAATTGTGATTACAATATTGCGATAAGCCAATCCAGTTCAAAAGCCTGTTTAAATTAAATTAGGACTTAATAAACGAGAATTTTAGCCCAATTACTCAAGTTAACTCAAATTAACTAGTTTTTTATCATATTTTACCTCCAGATTGATAGAAAGCCAAAAAATCTTCAAGTTGTTACACTACTTCGGCCACTTTGCAAATCAAAGTTTTTGAAACTTTTCTGCTCTCCCCTATAGCTAAACAAAATGGCAAAGCACAGACTCTTGTATACCTAAAGGCGCCAATCACGTTAGCGATGAACAGCAGCGTTGATGGATGTTTGAGATGACAACGTGTTCATGATGATTTGTCAAGTTGACCATTGATAACAATCATATGCTTTTACCGATCGTCAATTAAAGAGAAAAACAAATAAGCGGAGTTTCTGAAGAAATGTCTGAGCTAGAGGAAAAGGAAACGGACTGGGATTGAAAGTACAAGACAGTTAAGCAGAATGGTAAGGATTTTGCAGTAAATTTAATTGGCTATAAAGGGCTTCTTAAAATACCTCATTTAATGGAATGAATATCGATAAAACATGAAGCCTTTTATCAACGAGACAAAGATTTCCGTATTGCAATCTGCCTGCCTCCGTTTCTATCTCAGTTTACCATCTAGCTGTCTACTCTATTCCATAGTTGATTATCTAATGCAAAGAAAGGTGATAATTACTTAAGGTAATAAAAATTTCTTCCGACGGATTAATTAGTCCAGATTATATCTGAAGAAGTCTTCGAGCATGCATTTAAGCTGTATCGTGTCAAGTAAATGGATTCCTCCATAATTGCTTGATTGTCGGCCCAAAATCCACAGTGAACACTTCTATCTGCAGTCCACCACACACGAAACAGGCATCGTTTCTTGGGGATGTAATAATGCCTTAGAAGAGCACACGTGCGTGGTTCATTTGGGGATTATCAGTGATGTGTTTGCATAACATTAGAGTGGTAGTAGCATTTTTCCTTACAAGTCAGCAAACGCCTAAAGTGGCGCATTTTACAAAGCAAAGAAATTGAAGCACAAGTGGATAATGTTTAAAGCTTATCGTTACCTATAATGCATGAAGGTGCTTTTCATTATTTTTTTTCGGTCGTGATAAGTATAAATGAACTGGTTTATCTTGGTGCATCAACTTCAATTCATCACTTCCAAAAATCACGTTTATTCCTTCCTGGTGAGGAAGAAAGAGTTTTCTAAACGCAATACATCTTTGAGTGTTTCATTGCTCAACCTCATGTTCTCTAAATACTACAAATAAATTTTGTGAAAAGCTTTCGCGGATATAAAATCAAGTTAAATTAATTTCGTAAAGCTAGCAAGCTCGAATCACTTTGGATTCTACTCACAACTTTAATGAGCTTAGAATGGTATGAAAAGAGGATAGAGTAGAATAGAAAGTACCGACAGACTCAGACCTATCCGGTTTAGAATATGTGTACGCGATTTACGTCGTCATGGCCATATAAATTAAACCGGGTCCTTTCAACTGATTATATCAGGATCCACATGAACCATAGTATCACCTGGTACAGTTAGTTACCTTGATCGAGCCGGCTCTCACGAGCAAGGTGTGCGCCCAAACTCGGTCGAGGTACTCTTGGCAGGCCTGATGCTCCATAAAGTGTTTGCAGTTGCCCTCAGCCGCTATCACAAAGCATGAAAGCTGTTCGAATGTTTGCCGTTCCATTATGAGAAGTTGCATTGTGCTCTCAACATTGCTGCTGTAGCATTGGTTTAAAATAGAGAGGGCGATGTTCTCGAAGGCACTGATGATAGTGGAAAAGAATGGAATATAAGTTATAAAATTATGAAAAGTAAATGTTGAAAATTAATTAATGGCATTGTTTCCCATTTTTCTTCATTTTAGATTTCAAATATCACTGAGTGGCACTCATGCGGCTGACAGCTTCAATTTTTGAGGTACTGGACTGCATTTGCTTTGCTAATGCTGTTGTTATTACTGCTTCTCTGCATAACTGGCTGCTTACCTCACTGTAACCTTTGTGTTATAACTATTCTGTCAAAAAATAAATGCAGTTCCCTACTCGAACTGCTGGCTACCTGGTTCTGTATCCAGCCTTCACCGTGCATCCAGGCTAGTGAGAAACCCCACCGCCCCCAAGCCATTTAATTATACGAATAACAAAACCTAAATACTTGTTATACAAAATAGCAAACAGCTTCCTTAACCTCTTCTTTATGGGTTAATATAAGCCTATTAAATTAAGAACACCTCAGTACTATGCGAATTCATATGCATTCTTACTGTATGTTTCTCTATTCAAAAAAGGTTACCCTAGGTGATTAAGATAGCAATGCATACAGCCAGTCATGAATATTGCCTCTAATACAGAAAAAGCACATTAAGTAAGTGATTTTAATTATAATCTAGGTTCCCATTTGATCTGTGTGACCATAGCCCTGAAACATTTTTGCTCAAGCATATAGGTGGTATTTCGGACTGATTGAAACTAACAAACGAAGTATGAAATTCCATTTAGGCATCTAAGCAAAGGTCTCTGCACCCAAACATTTATGTTTTAGACCTACTTACTGGGGCGAAATTCACTCAAAGATCGAGAGTGGTTGCTCATAAGTGTCCAAGAATTACTGTTAAATAAAAAAATTTTACATTGGGTGAAATTTTGAGTGCGATAGCTGTTGATTAACAAACGTAAACTGTTTTGCAGACTATGTTCTATCTAAATTTGTCGACGAAACCAAACAAAGTAATTTGCCAGAGAAAAAACAGTCACCACATTATATTTAAAGCTATTCTGGTCAAAATTAAGTAAATGTAAGCACTCTTTAAATAAGAATACGTTATATGCCCGTTATTGTTCAGAACTCAGCCAATGAATTTGCGATACGACTGCTTCCAACCAGTTGTCACAGACTGGCAAACAATGCGGATCTACTTGAAAGACTGCATACCTTTTAATGAGTACAAACAATCCTTTATTAATATATAGGTAATTATTGAGAAAAGTCATGGGGTTTTGTCATGAAGATTCCGCTCATGGAAGGATTACATGATCCCATTTGTTGGATAAATGCAAAGCAAACCAGTGAGACGATGGGGGATGTCAAAGTAAAAGCATCGAAGTTATGTCACTGAACTGCGTTTCAGTTGTCCACAATTACGTACGACATGAAAATTGATACTTATCCTCAGTTGACAAATTGGTCACTGAGAAACTCACAGGGCATAATTTTTCGACTCCTCATTGTCTGTTGGTGATCGCGAAATTCGTGCCTTTCGACGCAGAAAAGATGCACCGAACAGCGCCGCCGCAGTTATATCAGTGAGCATCATCAACAAATAGCGTGCTATCTCATAGCGTTTCGAGGCAAGCGCCCATAAATAGAGGTATTGTACGTAACTTTCGTTTTCATGAAGATACGACGTTTGCTCAATTACTTCAACTAAAAATATGGGAGTCGTGAAATTCAAATAATGAGTTAGAAACAATTAAACAATTGTTTTGCGTTATTTAGCAAAGTCGTCTCAGTTTGCGTTCAATTTGTCTTGGTTTAAAAATGTTCAAATGTGTAGGCGCATTGTGAATTTCAACGAATTGTAAGCTCTCATCTGATAGACTTCCATTCATTTTTCTGATAGATTAAAAATATAAAATACGGTAGTCCGTTTATCTTGAAACCCATCAGAGGAATGAAAGAGCGAACCTAGTCCGTTGTAGTCCTGACTACCACAATTTCTTCGAAAAAGTTGTCTAAAGTTAAAGTTCATAAGTGTGCACAGTCACATATTTAGACAGAACGGAAAGGGGGATTGTGTACATTTAGGGTGAAGTCGGTTTAAATGCTTCTAGTACCTTGTTTCGTCGACGAGGCTTCCTTCGATTTCCGTATCACACATCGGCATCGACGACCACTGCGTGTGACATGAGTAAAGTACTTGCGTCCCATCATAATTGTGAGCGTCTGCTCCACTATATCCACCGTTATATTAGCTGGTACCTTATATTAAATAAGGAAAATTTAGTTTATTAGAAAGTTTCACACAAACTGCAAGTCTTTATTGAATACAGCAGCCCATAGAATCGTACGCGAAAGATGAGAAGGTACCAACTGCAAAATGGAAATTGCAAAAGCCGATGATAAAAAGTGAAAAAAATATTGAAATAAGACTTCAGAGGAAAATAAATAGAGTAGATACTGTGTTACAAAGTCGCATTTTAAATTAAAAAAGCTTCAAAACATGCATTTTGCTTAAGCCATTCACTTACTTTGCGTTTATAGTACAGGAAAAACTGTTTCAAAGCCCTCCCTCCGAAGGTCTAAAAAGGAGAATAGGGAAATACAATACAAATGCTAATGCACCATTGTATTGGCCTCATTCATTCAAGTATTCGGCGATGAACAGTTTCAACTTTTAAATTGACACAGGCGACTTATTTTTTGATGCCCTATTTTATGATCCCTACTCAATGCTATGAAAGATATTTGCTAAGATGTACTTATACTTATGACTTTAACTTAAAATAACTCAAGCATACTCTTCTGGATTCCATCAGGTACATAAATATCCTTTTCCTATTCTCCACAAATAATTCCATTCTCTTAAACTTTGCATCCTGACATGAAAACTCTTTGGCAAACATTTGTCTGTATTAACAGCTAAAATTAAGGAGAAAAGTACAAGGGAAGCTTGGTGCAAACAGCGTTCATTTGACCACAGTAGGTCTTTTTAAACGTCTCTCAAAAAACCTAGCAGCTTATTAAAATATCCTTTAGATATTCATTCAAGTCTTTTGAATAGCACAAGGAGTTGTTTTTTACACCACGGGGAAATGCAACTAAATGGTAAAGGCGGTTACAGTCTAGTGACCAATCATATGAGGAGTAAAGTGTCTTACCAACGAGTTAATATAGAAGGAAGGGTAAACTTGGCTTTATTTGTTGTACAAATTGGCTAAACAATCAAACTGCTTACATTTCTGTGCGCCTCTATGGTGAATAGCTCCTCAACTGCCTTTCGATCTGCGAACTCATGTATATGAAGGCCTGCGTCACAAAAGAGACGCAGAAATTGCGGTTTGTTTGTAAGGAGACAGCTTCTAGCGAACGGATTAATTTCCTCAAGCTATAAAATTACGCAAATTCAATAACCTTTTTACACGGTTGATTGCTTCAAAAATTTCAACATCTTAATTTATGAGATAGGTGACGAAATACTTAATTAAACTTGTGAATGCATACATTTATTGCCATATGACTAAAGCACTATAATAAGGAGTAATTAAAGGCTACGGAAAATCGTAAACTATTTTATTAGAGGCATTTACTGTCCATTGACTGTCAGCCAAAATTTCTTCCAGAACAAAGTCGGTCTTATTAAGTTCCATCGCCAATTTTAGCCGTGGTTTCCACGATTGTTTCCTGCTGGCATCTTGGAATAGGGCTGAATGACAACAGACATAATTAAAGACAAATTTGTGTTCACTGCGTTTTTTATAAAATAAAACTATATGTGCTTTTACAGACAAAAAATTCAGCTCCTCTATTGTTACGAATTCTATGTTTTACATTAATCTACCATTGTTGGAATATCATAAACAGATATTACCGGGATTTATAAGCGCTGACACAATCTTTCCATCAAGTGATGCATCAGAATTAGACTCCGCGAAGAAGAACTGCATTAAGTGTGAATAGCCAAGAATAGAGGTCACCAAAGCAGTTAATTCATCACTAAGATGTGTTTCTGGCCAGTACTGCAACATAATTTCCAATAATCTATCATGAAAACAAATATTGCAGTCCCGTTAGTATTTATATTTGCTGCGAAATAAAGGTGGTTCGGGTTATTAATCAAAAATAAAAAAATAAGGGGAAAAATTTTTTTAATTTACACTTAGGATAGGGAATGCTGAAGGACATATGAAGTTGACTGGACTTGCCTATCTGAAATAAAGAATTGCTCGTAGAAGGTAAAACGATTTAGTTATTAACTAGGAAAGGGACCAATTATCAAAAGGAAGATTGAGGATGAAGGTTGAAGTGAGTGATCCAGCATCACTATTTACGATCATAAATGGATAACTGGACTACTGTTCATAAAATTGTCTTTTCTTTTGGGGACGAAGGAATGTGCTACTACCTCTCATGATCAGCTCCAAAGATTCCAAATGTCTCTTCCGTGTAATGCTGGCTAATTTCGCGCATATATTTCGTTTCTGATAGACACTGGTCGATTATGGATGCAAGCCCACCGCTATCCTGCATGGAGAAACAAAGTGCACGCAATAAGTATGGTTGTCGCAACCTCTTCTGATTTTACAAATAAAAGAACACAAATGATTTAAAGAGTACAGAGATTAATAACAAGAAAATTGTCTAGCTATTTATAATTTTTATTAAATTTAATAGCCTAAAAGCTAAGAGAATCATTATTTGCCTGTATCATAGCGAGTGACTTTAAAGTATTGTCTTTACAAGTAAAGTTTTTCGCAGTCTCATTGGTTATTTAATTTGAGCAGTATTATGATCGTTTAATAATTATTGCATTAAGTGATCGCTAATGATCGAATTTGGTAAATGATGGTTTGGGTGGATCACTGGAGCAAATTCCCCAAACAAAATGTGCAAAGTAAAGGCATGAACTGCTCAAACGAAGGAAAACTATAGAAGTTATTGAAACTGCGTTTGTAAATTACCAATCTCAATCACTTTTACGCCCATTGCATGTCCTAAATAATTTTTTAATAAAAAAATTATGTCATTCAGCAGACGACTGCCACTGACTCCATTTTGCACCGATCCTAGTGGCTAATATTCTTCTGACTTTTAGAGGCAATTACAAATTAATTTGGCGCCACTTTTGCCAGTATACTGCGTCTCGTCTCCTGTTGGCGCCACAGCTGATGAGGTGCAATTAGATAGCCAATCATTTCACTGCAATGACTTCAGGTTAGCAGTGCAGCAAATCTGATGCAGCAAGAGATGCTTAAGAAACTAATAGGAAAAAAACAAGTGTGCTCACTACTATTACGATCTCTAATTATTGGAGTGCATGAAATAACATGTAAGGTTCCCTTTAAAGGATTTGCATTCATTCTGATAAAAGTAACTGCAACTGCCAATTATTGTGTAATTACTTAAATAGGTAGTAGGCTCCGATTCTCCACCTAGCTAATATTGGGAATATTTTTGCTACTTAGAAACCGGAAATATTGTTTACTTGAGACTTAGCATGTTGATTACAAGCACAAAGTAGGAACTTAATCCTAGGTTGTTTGAAACATACAGAGTCTTCATTGTCACAACAATGAAAAGTTTAGCGCGTACTTTAGGTCAGACTAACTTTATGCACAAAAAAATCTGCATTAGTCACTAAGGTATCCGGCTTGAATTTTCATTTAGCAAAGAATAAGTACTTACGGCCACTACCACAAATGGGATATTGCATTTTAGAGCCTCGCAAACTCCCAGAGCATCCTCAGGTCTTCCAGCGACCAGAATTCCACAAACGGGGGTGTTGTCTATAAAAAAACTGCTTTGTATTATCAACCTCTAAAATACATTTGTACAACTGGATGGATAACAGTGTCTGTTGGAGTCAGAAATGTTCTTTTCATCTAGGTTATTATTCAGTGAAAATGTTTAATACACTTAAATCTACTTGTGCATCTCTTAACACAGAGACACAAAACTACGACAAATGCTATTTTGCTCGAATTATTATGCAGATTTTCTATGAAATACATTAAATCATCTTTCCCCTACTACAAATGCTGGCATAATGTACGCGAATCACTGTGTCGATAGTAAAACACAATATAAAGTAATTACTGTCAATAAAAAGCGTGTTTTATGCTTTCATCTAATGATTGCCTGAACCATTCGAAATGCATATGTGCATGCAATTAGAGTATGTAAAACAAGTGAAAAGTTGGGCAGGTAATTTTAACGATGGGGAAGTTGGTGGTACTAAAATTCATTGCCTTTGAATTTTAATGTCGGTTGTTGAGTATTTAGATTAAAACTCATAAGAGCACATGGCTATATCATCACTTGTCATTTAACAGGCAATAATTTGGTCCCTACTGCTAATATAATGCAATAAAATGATTCCTTTAAGACAATCTGGCCCATTTCACATTTCGACTCCATAATTAAAATCATGTGATAAGCTTACTCACAAGTAAGATTGCAGCTTTCAGGACGAAACTTCATTTTTGAGAGCCAAGCTTCAAATCTGGTACGAAATTCCTGAATGCAGTGAATGTCATTTTTGGGGCCCGAGTCAACGAATAGGTAACGGGTGTGGTACGGCGCCAGTGGGGTGTGCAGCTCGGTCTTGGAGCCCTTTTGAGGGAATTCAACTTGAGTCGATCCCTAAATAGTGGTACAGAGATTATTTGCACTTTTCAAAGTGTCGCCTTCAAAGTCGAATACACCAAAAGTCGACCTTCCCGATGCCTCACATTTCCATCAACGACGTTCAACCTTTTGTTTTGAATTTTTACAGGGAAATATGTAAGCGAATATAACATTTTGGAGTGTTCAAACTGTCAGTAAAGCAAAAGATATTACACCATCTACCAGCATTGTAAGGAACAATTCTGTTTCAAAACAGTAGAAATAATGAGTTTTATGCAGTCATATCAAAGAGTACCAAAAAATTGGAACGCAACAATTTCATGTAGTGATGAAACATATTAATCCGTTCTCGATAATTTTAGAAATAACGTTTCCTGACATCATATTTCCTGAAAGCTTTATTTCTCACATCAGAGAACCAAGGTATGGTTGAAACGATTTAAAGTGGATTAAAATGGGCTATAACCACGCATGAATATTACTAAATACAATTGTGGTTCTATGCACTTAAGTAAGGTGGATGTAAGGGGCCTTTAACTGTTAATGAAAGAAACATTTTGGAATAAGCTTGATTTTTTATATAATAAGGGTGCAAATTTTTAACAAAAAAAGCATCTTACGCGTTCTCTAAGAGCCTCAGGACCTACCATATAGTTTGAGGATCGAAGATGCGACTGAAAAGGCAGCCGTCGCCATGGAACTATCCCAATTACTTGCAGACTTTTCAGCCTATAGGCCTCAACATAGCCGCACATACCAAGGGACATTACTTCCGAGACACTACCATATTGACCATCTGTGATAATCCACGTTACTGAAATTGCGCACGCAGTTGGATCTCAATCAAATATTAGCTTAAAGCTTCTCAAAGTGATATTATAACCCCAATAAAACAATTTACAATTTCTATTACAGGATAATAATTGTAGGTAAAAAAGAAGCAACTAACTAAAATAAAAAAAATAGTGCAGTTTGTTCCTTTGGAGCCGAATGGTCTGCTTGGAATCTACATACTGTTAGCGTAAGCTATTTAATACCTTAAACTTTTAGGCAAACAATTGCTTAGTAAGAAGTGAGTGAGTACCAAATAGTAATATGAAATCTAGAGAATACATTTGTTTCATAAAGATAATTTGGATTTTAAAGGTAAGAGATTTTAATTTATATCTATACTGTCTTTAGCATTTTGATTAAGATTGTGATCGGAATGAAAAAGCTAATTGGCAAATGGGCAATTCTGACGACTTGATGGGTACGTTGACAAATCTGCCTGGTTATATGGCAGCACTATTTAAAAATAGATGCAATTTACAGGTTTTCTGAAACACTCCAAAAATCAAGCTATAACAGCGCTTTTGGGTTGCCTTCCCCATCGGAACTGAACCATGAAGAGACAGCACTAGACCGGGCTTTTGCAGTTTCCAGATGCGAAAAAATAGCTTTTCCAGGTCCTCCATTGGTGTATCATCTGTCATTCTCACAAACTGTTAAGGTAGAAAAAAAACTTTAATGAACCTATTGTAGTCTGTTATCTCATCACTATAACAGTATGGTTCAAGAATGCTGCTAATACGCAGTTTTTAAGGCAATAAAATTCACCTCAGCCATAACACTGGAGCAGGGTGTTTCAAATTGTCCGAAGGTGTTCGTCGGCCGCTTAATAAATCGGTCCTTTCGGCTTGCAACCAGTTTGTCTAACACTGCATGTCCACTGAAAACTTCGTGGTTGAAGGCATCATCGCAACATTCGCAGTATGTGTGACCTTTGTAGCTGAGGTGTTAAGAAAAAATACATTAAATTAGAACGCCTGTACTTTTTCTTTTGTACTTTAAACACTAATTCGGATCAGAAATATGAGCACACTGTTGTCCGATCATGAGTGTTGGCAAGAGGTATTAACAAATGCTTTCGTGGATTAACCTTAACAATAACTATCAAGGTGTTTGAGGCTGTGCACGCTTTTGGCATATTGTCGTAAAACTTACCAGTAAAGTGGATTAATTTGGGTACAAAGATAGGCCTCAAAGTTCAATGCTATGCTCAAGTTAGAGTCGGTTTCTTCCTGTTCCTATAATAAAAATATGCGACTGACTTGGAAATCAAATATTTTTCATCCACCAGCCTGCATACATAAATGCAGCAGCTCGTACGTTTTTTCCGTCAGCACAGCATTTACTACAACGTGTGCATTAAAATGCCTTATGCAACAAAATGGATTGAGAATGCACTCCCAAAGACTGTGGAATATTGTATCCATAGGGCAAATAGTAAATACATAAATGAAAAAGTGCAGTAATTTGCTCATTTTTTTGTCAATGATGGCAACTGCAGATGCTTTATATCACCACCGCTTTCCATTTACTGAACAGGCAAAAGTATTCCACCAGAGTTTTTGGGAGTATTGCACCAAAAAGATTCTTTTCTACTGAGCCATATAGTTAATAATACTATTTTATACGGCTCTGCATCATATTTGCCTTAATCAATGGCGTGAAAGTTCAATTTGTGGAGGTTTTTAAGCATAGATTTATTATTTAGCCATGCTAGAAGGCATTTCATTAAGTTACCACACAAGACCTCTTTGATTAATACAAAAAGCATGAACCCACTTTAATTATATCAAAAAAGATAACTCCAGATAAATCTCACAAACTTTGCACCATTCTAGGACATAAAATTTTTCAGAATATTTAATAACTGGTTTCCCTACTCTCGATATCGTCTGTCATCGTGTTACCACAATGTTCTACTTTAGGGGAGGACCATAAGTAAAAGGTGCATTTCAAGTAACCATAAACTTTCTCACTAAATGTTTGTTGAATTTTGTTACATAATAAACGGACTTTACTAATTTTAGAATGGCAAAGATTACTACATTCCGAACATAAAAATACTATAGATGGAAAAGCGGCACACAGAAACTTAGTACCGTTGATACGACATCCATTTCTACTTCGTCATTGTCCGTCACGAACGCGGATGAAGGCGCTTTCGACTGTTTGTTGAGGAAGTCGCGAATATTTTGGGGCTGATAGCTTAGGCAATAATCCACGGGCAGCTTTCCAAACTTTAGTGAGGACAGATTTCATGATTAGCATTATGATATTTTATCCCTTATCTCCCAAAGCAAATGACCACACAAACACAGTTATCAGCAAATAAATTCATGGATTTCTACTTGCTATCTACTTAATTATTCTAGTTAAATAAATAAACAATTTGGCTGCTAAAAAATTGTGTAAATTTTCCTATTTTAGGCAGAACAAGCAGCTTGTCTTCCACTTGAAATGACCATTTGCAAGAGAAGCAAGAATGAGTATTCTGGGAGACCAGTCTGCAGGACACCAAGATATTGCATGCAGTTTGGAAACATGAAACCGTAAAATTACAGCATCTACAATCTATGCTTGAAGTAAACACCACCTTTCATTTATCCAATTTTGAATAAATACCTCAGAACCTATTTGTTCGGTACTGTGCTCCTCGCATTGCTTGAAATAACCCATACCCTATTATTTGATCAGCATTTTAGTTTATCGCAGGTATTTTAAACTCGGTCAAAAACTTCACATCTTCCCTAAAATTTGGCAAAATATGTGTGAACTAAAACAAGTGGTCAAGTCAAATTGTTAAAAAATAATTGATTACTTAATTGCGATTTACTTATTTTGTTCTTGTAAAATTGTGAGAGTAAACAAGAGAATCGAGATAGATTTTTGCTAGAATATGTAAAATACATGAAGTTTACTTACTTTATCCTGAATGTGTAGGGGAGTAGGATCCTTGGACAGCAGCATCACTACCACGGGTAGGTTGGTTTGAGTGGCGTAATGCAATGGCGTACGACCCAACTAAATGTAACACAACGGGCAAAATTGAGTGATAGTATGGTTTTAATGACAAAAATCTTGAAATGGGTGTACATTTATTCCCTTTCGGTGGGTCGCCTAGTTACACAAGTAAGGTAGCCAACAAATGGGGTCTCAGAATGACTGCTTGTTCATCCAAGCAAGAGCCCTTGTAAGTATTCCCCATTATAAACTTGGAATTGTCTAACGCCTCCTCTTTTATGTCAATAAAACAAAACTTCGCAAGTCGCTAACTCGATTATAAGCCCCATTTACTTTACTGAAACCGCTCTAATCTTCTTATTTAAAATAAAATGGATTCAAACCTACATTTATCTCTTTTGGAAGCTTCTAACTTATAATGATAAATGCGAAAACGTACAATGTCCTGTGAGGCGGGATTGAAGTTTGCCTTTAGCAGCTTCCGCAGACCCGCATAGTCGCCCAAAGCACCACAAATATGGACGGCCGAAACTTCTTCCTACCAAAGTAAATTTAAACTAACCAAATTAAGGGATTTAAATCCATCCAACTCCAAACTCAGTCGTTGGTTCACTGCGGTCTCACCATTAGCAATAGATTAGCTCACACTTTGGAAATATTAATAATCCAGATGATTTTGTGATCTTTTGAAGCAAGGTGGCGTATATTCATTTAACTACTTAAATCATTCATCATAATTCCAGTAATGAAACTGCGAAACAACAAATATCTTAACTACACTGCTTTTGAGCTGTCAAAATCACAAGATAAAGTTAAAATCGGGTATACTTCTTTTTAAAACCTAATGAGTAAATAATGGGTTTCTTTGTGGCTAGTAATGTAATGTTAGATTTTGCCCTAAAGTTATTAAAACATCCTTAACTTTTGCATAAAAAATTAAATGATGGCAGTTCTCATATCATACTAAGAATACTAGCGTTCACAGTGTCAAAATCATTCTCAAACGGGAAGAAGAATAAATGCAAATTCTTCATCTAAAAACGGGCTGTTTTTTTGGAATCATAGTGTTGTAAAAAGGGGACAAAGATAGGACCTTACTTCACATCCCCTTCGGTAAAAATGAATGTATAAGGATGTAGTTATTCAGTATTTTTTTATTTGCGCGTTAAACCACACAAGCACTTTAATCCCCGAGGATTGTGCTTCTGCTCTGCAGCATGTCTTTCAGACCATACGAGTTGGCATCCAGCCCTTCTGTACGTCACCCGTATATGTTCTACTACCCCATTTTGGCTGATTACGAATCTGAGGGAGACTCAAAAGGCAACAGTTTTGTCCAGGGGGAATTGCATGATCCCATTACTTAGTTGAGCAATGACAAGCCGGTTGGATTTTCCTCTTATTTTCGATTTTAATTTTACATTTTAACTAGTCAAGATCTCTTCATTCAGAAAAGCTTACACTGAATTTTTTTAAATTTTTGAGTGACCACAGCCTTACCTTAGCTATCAGCAATATTGTATTATCCACTTTAATTCGTTTCAATTTCCAGGATTTTTCATTAAGCATTGAGATCGGATATTATTCACGATTGCACCCAAATTAGTCTTCTACTTTTGTGCAACGGTTCATCAAAGATTAGGGGCGTTACACATACATAGAACTACATACATATATGTTAAATTTTAAACTTGTATTTTTGGTAAAATTTCTTTGAAAATCGGGAAGAAGCTCACGCACGTTTGTTGGGACGCGTTTGACATCGTGTTTTAGGATGCTGCTAATGATGGAATGCGCTGACAAAATGCATGCCAAATGCAATAAGTTGACGCCGTAGAGAGCTTTCCAAAATGTAGATGCCATGTATTCCACACACTAGAATTGTAAAGACATGATATCCAACATTGGACTAATAAGGGATTGCTTTACCCAAACTTTCTACTAACAATGCACCTAAAATTATGATAGTTGAGCAACTTTGCATTAAGAGTACAGGTAAAGTTAGAGGACTTCATCTTATTTAGGCGATTTTGGTTCGTAAGGGTAGCGGTAAACCACCAAATATCTGTCTACATGAAAAATAATCGCTAAAGAATTGAAAACAATGAGGTGCAACATGATATCTATGGAAAATTCACCTTCCCAATTGAGGTGTCACCCGAAGGTTTGCAGCAAAAATTACTGAACGTTACAGCTTTGTACAATTACTATCCTACAACAGCGACTTTGTGTGAAAATTTTTAAAGGAATTGTGAGAACAGTTGATTGGTTAACTGACAAATCACTGCCACATTTTTTTCGCTGAAAGCTGCCGTTTTTGACCTTTTTGATGTTGTAGCGTTCAAGTATTTTAGCGATTTTGCCTTTAAAATCAGCCTTAAAAATTGATCCAAATGATGCTTTTAATGTAGCAAACTTAACTATTTGTGTTTGAAATAAAGTAGAAAGGGCAAAAAATGTTTTAAATTTATCCAAACTAGTATTTGATTCAGAGCTACAGAGTAATTCCACAATGGATAAACGTCAGCTACACATTAAACAGTTATCGCTACTTGGAAATGATAATGTTATAGCCATTCCTTATAATTTTCTTTTGTGCGGGCAAAGAAGTCACATTAATGATTTAGCAACCTCGTCATAAAGCCATATTATTTCATGATAATACGTAAATTTTTATGCTCGACAACTCGAATCGCGTGAGCACTAAAAGTAAAAATAAACTGTACTTTGTTTGAGGAAATAGCTGTTGCATTCTAATCATAGGCTGCCATATTGGTTTTTATACAACGGTTAAAATAACAATCATTGCTCAAATTACTGTAAATACTACAAAAAAACTTACTGGTAAGTGAGTCAGCACCACATTAACCCTAAAGTTTTGAATGCGCTCATAGCAGAAGGTCTCAAATGTTTCCACCTCATCGCGTCTTATTGCGTCAATTAGCTTAGCCATCTCAGGCTGCGTGAGCACCGTGCCACTAAATCCGTGGAATGCAGAATTTAGGTTTTTAGATTTTGCCAAATCCAACGTAAGTAGTGGCGAAATGCTGTTGTAAACTAAAGAAGCGTTCCGACGCAGACGAAAGGATTTCATCTTTGGTCTGCTATTAGGATACGGTCTCTCCGCCCTTAAATACACAACTTTTCATGCAATGTGCAGGGCTGTGTACAATAACCAATCAAACTAACTACCGCGACAGAGTTCTGGACCAATACGAAAGAGAGGGTCTTACAATTGTATGTCAAATAAACTGGCTACATTTTGAAATGATTATTTTAAATAGTAGCCCTAAGTTTTACTTCAGAAAAATCCTTAGGCAATGCTTACTAGCAGGTAGCTAACTAATCAGCTTATGCAGAGGGATCCATTGTTGTGACTTAGCATGTCATACCTAGGCCTTTAAGATACTGTATTCCAACTTTATGACACATTATCAAGCTGTTCAGCATACCGCTCTATTAAGACAGTTTTTTGTATATTTTACTTATAATATCTCAGAGTCGCAATAGGCTGTATTAGAGTCATCTCAATGTAAAAGGGGACTGGGAGGTCACAGGCACCACCGGAAAGCCATGCCGCTTGGACGGAGTACAACTTGTGGAGACTAAAGAGGCCAAGTAGTTAAATAGCTGCCCATACACTGCAAGCTAAGTTCCTCCAATTTGTAAATTCCACACCCATTTTAATGATAAGTTCATTTCGCACTATTCAGTGCAATATCAAATCAAAAAAATAAATTGATTTTACCACCTCATTATGTGGGCTGTCAAACCCACATCTGACTGCAATTTTCATCCGGGTAGAACAAGCCTAACCAATTTCTGGGCAAGGCAAAAGCATTAGTCCAACTAACCCAGACGACTTCCTTGCTGGAGCTAATATTCAGGGTACAAAATATTTAGCTATCACAATGATTGAAACACACAATTACAACGCATCCATCAAATAACTGTCTGAGCGCTCCATTAAAAATGATGAAGACTTTCAATTTTTAATCGGGAGTAAGTCTGCACGGTGGAATTCACCAATATCAGTTTCCTAATTTGCGGATTCTTTCCTGTTGAAAGTAAAATATGGCAGGACAAATATCACGAAAAGTGAGTAGAATTATTTCTTAGTAAAGTCTTCCACAGTTGCTTGCTTTCTGTCATGCATAATCAGTTATCCGGGATGACATGCCAAACAGATGAAACCGCCCAACGGATTATTTACCTCACAAATGCAATTTTAGAATAACACTTCTTTATGTACAAGACATAAGAAGCCCCCTCTAGTTCAAATAATTTAACCTATCCCATATCTGAACTATGAGGTGCATGCACACAGCACTGCAAAACCACTCAGGTGCCACATTAAGGCCTCCACTAGTACAGAAGAGGTGGAAGTTCATGGGTACTCCACAATCTACAGAGGCCGTGCATTACGTCGCAAGTCAGATCACAATGCAAATATACTGCACTGAAACTTTCACATTTCAAAACAAACCGTTGTCCTTTCATCTTGGGACATGGACTTGTGCAAATAAAACCATAGGGGACTCTGGGTAGTCATTCCTTGTGCTACTGGGCCAAATACACTCGAAAGGTAATCAATACTCGCTTCTGACCGGCGATCAGACATTGCATCGCACTTCTGAAATCCAGCTCACGCATAATTTGTGGTAGGAAGTTTTTTTTCCGGTTGGTATTTATTACAAATGCCTAAACAATGGACCTAATACTTATTCAATTTAGCACCATTAACTCATCAAGTAAATTCGTTCATTCATTTATTTCCACTTTCCATTAAAAGAAACATTCAAGATTTCGTACAAAAAAAGAAGTAATGTTTTCACAAATATCCTGAAAAAAATTTGCTTTACACCTTCATCTTCAATTGCTTGGAACTTTTTGAAGATTTGGAGGTGGTTTGGGAAAGAAATCGTGTGGTGGAAGAATTATGTTACAAATGTCTTGTGTCAACAAGTGAGTCCAATAAGAGACCGTGACGAAACAAGGTGTAATAATAAGTCCATTGATGATTCGACTCTTCGTGAAGACCAGGAACACTTTTCTCATGTTTCTTGTGAGGAGTATGTGGTATTGTAGGATGAAAAGCTGTCAACGATAAAAACAGGAGAAAAAACGAATTAAAATGATCTTGAGATAGATCAACAAATAAGGGCAAATTGCTGAATATAAATTACCATCTCGCATTACCTACAAATATTCCGGCGATGAGTACTTTATTTTGTACATTCTTAACGACAGACGCCTCAATCAAATAAAAACTACTATTAAATGCAAAACCTGCATAAGTGGGCATTTTCTAAGTAAATGACATGTAGCTGCCGTAATTGCACAGTATAATATCATGAATGCTACTGGACTGGCTATCGTGACTGCCTAAAAGTTGGACATAAAGGCAAAGTAAGGTGGCCAAAACATAGCTAATAAGGAATTAGCATTCGGTCTTTTGTTATAAAAGGATAAATAGCCTTTTAGGTATGTTCTTATTATGAATGACATCGCTTACCTCTAATGCGAATGCACCGAACCACGAGAAGAATACGCTAGCACGATTTTGGCCGAAGGCTGTTATATTACGTAGAATCATGATGGCAGTAATCTATAAAGAAGAAATGCCAAATTGATACCAAATCACAAGCGAATATTTTTGATTATTTCAAGAAACGCCTATTTATTGTAATGACTTGAAATGAGTTTAATGTAAAATTCACAAATCCGGTGTTAGCTAAAATGAAACTGTATCCATTTAGTTTAGTATTTGATGTCCAAATAAACTTACAGGGATAAAGCACAAATACGGATGCCACTTCACGTAGGTGCTGTGATTCGTTGTAACAGAAAAGTAGCAAATATAAACCTTAAAAAAAGAGCAAATAAATGAAACAATACAACTGTTGTCCAAAATAGGCATTTGTGAAATAAGAAACAGTTTAATGTATTTGCCAGATAAAAATATTGCGATAAAATTTTTACTAATGACAATTAGTAGAAGCAATTTATACGTACACTGAACAAAAATTTTGCCATTCCCACTTTACGGCTTTAAAAGGAAAATTAATTTAAATAGTGCATAAATCCGATAATTGTCTTTTGACGAGAAAAAAAAACGTACTGCAATGACGCCGATGCCCGTTCCAAAGAAGAGACCAGTTCTCATTTTATAAGAGTGGTTGCTATTAGATTTCGTTGAGCTCTCATTCGTGAATTTCCATCTCTGCTTATACTGAGCAAATATGAATCCACAAAGGAGTCCGAATTGGGACGAATAACGATCAAGTGACCAACGGGCCAGCCATTCACGTTCAACTGATTGTAACACCCAACCAAGTGGTCTAGAATGGGGAAGAATGATTATTTGCCATAGCAGGTTCACTTTTATGAGGAAAGGTGAGAATGAGGTAAATAACTACGCGCTATTCTCCTAGCATCTTAACATCCATTTCAAAACTCATCATTCTGAAAACTGTTTGTTTCTTGAACCAGCAATTCTGCGAAGATGAATGAATATTTCGTAGAGGGATGAAAGCCTATTACACCTACACGGCATGGAGTGACTGCATATTTGCAGGCAGGAGGTTAAACACCTTTCAACAAGTTGTCATGAAATACTGAAAATGCTTTCACTTGTGGTTTTTCGATTTTTAAAGACTCCAGTAACCTACCCTAGATTGGATTTTAATTGACGAATAATGACAAAATTCATATGAATACTTAATGCACTGAATATTCACATATGAATATATTGAGCTTACTTGGAGAAAAATATGGTATTAAAAAGTGATTTGTGTGTTTTAAGCACCGCTGAGAAGAGAGTCGAAACAGCCAATGCAATTATAAACGCTGCAATCTTTGGTTTCTCGTTCACAGACTTCGATATTGCAATGAAAAGTTGTGTAAGTGCAAGCCAAAAAGTCATGGTGATTGCCACCACTGTGTAGCAGTATGAGATGAGACCAACAAAGTAGTGGAGGAGATAGGGCTGCCGCAAGCTCAAGCACAGTGAAATGTTGAGAAAATTCATTCGTAGGAAGACCTTCGAAGGAATAAAAAATACATCTCACGGGACAAGTCGTGGTTCTGATTTTCCGGGAAATTGGATGAGTTTTCACTTATAGAAAACATGAAATTATTTCATGAAATCTAATATGCTTTCACCAGCAGCAGAAACCAGTAATTATTTGGCAGTTGGATTTAGTGATAACCAAACCTTATTAAGTGGAACTAAAATATGCATGAGTCTCACCACTCTGGATTTGCAACATCAGAAATAAAACTATGGTTGATGTATTGCATATAGAGTTGGGATGACATTTTCTACCTTCTAAATCTAATTTATGCGACATAAGTACTAACCTTGCATTCATTTTGAAGCATCTAATAAGTCGTTGGCCTTCCCTTGCCAATACACAAAGGCGAGGCCCGACTTTAAAATATGCGGTGAGCCACAAAGGCGATAGCGTTACCTGAGCATATCGATAGAGGAGCGCGAGGTAAGTTCTCACGAGGTACTTGGGCGAAGAACACTCTGATACAGACTCCATAAAACAAAATCGAGTTCAACAACACGGTAAGTAATGCACAATCGCGGTCTGGATAATAAGCTGGAGTTTACCTTGGGAGAAAATTTGTTCCAATAAAAGAGAAAGTGACCAAAGCCCGATAAAGTAACGTAAGTTGATACGAATATGCGCATCAAAATGTAGATGGGCAGTACCTGGTCGATCAAACAGAAATAAGAGCTCAAACAAATACAATAATTTGATTCCAAAATTTTACTCTGTACTCGTTTATGCACTTTAAGATATTTCCGAAGCATGCATTTATTAGTTTAATTGGATTGATTAGTGGGACTTTATAACATTGAAAATATGTGCTTATTGGATGGTAACAAGCTTTGGCGAAATGGATGGTGTGCATTTAATCTACTTTGAAAGCTCATAAATATCAGGTACTTATACCAAGCTGTAGGCATTTGAGATGATACACGGCAAATTTCCGACAGCAACAGCATAACATCAAACTACCTCAACGCAGAGTTCTTAACTGTGATAAGGCATAAAGGAAGAATCCTTGACAGGCCTTCAATAAATGTAATTTTTTGGAGAAGCCTGCTAATTATATCAACATACACCATAGCCGCCAAGGTAATGGTAAGCCACGATCAATGCCTGCATCCACCCTTTAATTTCGTTGGTAAGATCACAATTCATTGGACCAGGCTTTGAAAAGATGCAAAAAACACTTGAAAATATAAAAGCACCAATACTGTTTGTGCACAAAGTTTTTGGAAAAATACATGGGTGGTAAAAAATCCACCGTAACAAGGCTTGGTAAGTTTCAATAATTGAGCTAGTTTGGATCATAGAAGCAAATTAACAAGACCAATCATCTGTAAGACTTTGAATTCTAAGTTAAAAATACCTTCGAAACCGGATGTGTCCAGAGAGAGTTCAGAATAATACAGACAACTGTAATAATAGAGAATCCGACCCATGTGAATAGCGTATTTACTAATCGGCCTATACCTCTACAAATAAAACAAGATCACTACCGAAAATCTATTTCAAAGCGCGAATGCTTGTTGTTACTCTTTCAAATACTCAGACTGTTTTGCAACACGCGCACAGCACTCGTAGAAAAGGTAGATTAAAAGACATGAATCCGCAAAATCACACATATGTACGTTTATACCTTTCACATATGGCGACAGAGACAACGATGCATCCCATGAGAAAGAGACATCTGCACAACTGGCACAATGTAACCATCCGCTCATCTAAAAATAGGTTAAATTTTCATTTGAGTTTTGAAATGATCCCCAAAAAAACAGAGAGCAGGAAAGGATTGTCTGCATTACACAATCCTACCAAACCCATTAGCATTATACCATTTGGTCGGCTACCTATTAACCACAGATTAACAACGCACAAAAGTAAAAATTGCACACATTGTGTATATTCGGGTGGGAGCTCAAAATACTTAAATATAGTATTCCATGAAAAGGGACGCACCCAGTTTCTTATTACGACGTTTCATCCAAATTCTCCATGCTGACAGGATCGACCAAATAAAAAGACTTAAAAACAGCTCGTTAAATAACTCGTGCAGCGTTTACACAAACGAATCTGTAAGAAGTTACCTCACCACACACAAGACACTCGGAAATCCAGTAGTAGCATTCGAGAAAACGCTCCGTGGTACACCCTAGATAAACCAATGGCACGCATGGGAACCAAATTCAAGTTTCAATGCAAAAGATGCGTTAGTGGCTGTACTAACGATCTAGTTGTCAAAAAGGTTTTCACAATATTTACAAACCGGAGTTATTAAAGCGCTTTCGGGGTTCACAGATTTCATGTGTGCAAATACGTTGGGTGTAATTCACAATCAAGTTTAAAGTAAGCCTTGATGTTTTGCAGAAAATTCATTGTGAAATAGGCCTAAAATGGCCTTATTTAGGATTCCTACATAAACTCGGCATATTTGCGAGAGGTTTATTTCAACACAAGTCACTCCTCTATAAACACCTTAACATACACAAAGGCCGTAAAACCACAAAATGCTTGCAACTGAATGCGTATTCCCGTTGGTATAAAGCCAATTCCTCTTACTAACATGTGTTAATTTACCAGTCTGATAATAGTAAGACTGTTTTCTAACTTGAATACACTTTTATGGTTTCCTACTCGTTTGTCTATCAACAAAAGGGTTTAATACAAATTGGTGTAGACCATTGCCTTTTAAAATAATTACCAAATCACTATCTTTTACAAGACGTAGTAAAAATGCATTGTTTTATTAACCCATTTCTCAACGCGGCCGAATAACAAGAAACCACAAAAGTAACTGCTCACCGATTTCGTTCTAGCGACTCCATGTAAGACTCCCATGCTCAAGACTGGAATGACTCGGCATCCGCGTCGTGGGCGTTAAACAGGCATCTTCCCAACAAGTGATTGGTAAAGATGTCATCCAATCGCTCTCTCGGTTGGTCATCACCTTTCACCTTCACAGCCCAGTTTGCGTGACATTGGGTGAGGCCCAGTTAAATCACCTTTTCTAGATGCGGTGGCTCTAAAATGGTGTTCTCTCAGTCACCTTGGTATGCACTAGAAATAGAAAAAAAAACCTATCTTTTTAAATTTTTTTTTCGGGGATGCATGCTGATAATTTATTAGAACACTTTAATGCTACATATGGCTCGTTGAGCTTATTTTCAATCGTATCATAGGTAGCTTTCTTCCCATTTCTAGGATTTAACCATTTTTTGTCATTGTGAACATTGCAAACATTGGCGTTACATGAAAAAATGGGAGATTGCAGGACTACTATTGTATCTTGAATAGAGCGTGGTGAGCATTTTGATGAACGTTACAAGCGTATTCATTGCATTCTCTCTGCAAATATACGTTGTTTAACCCTTCCCTACCTAACTGGGAAATTGAAATCGTTTTCAAATGTTGGCAATTCAGATATGAACACGGAAGATTGGTTTTTTATGGGCAAATTATTAGCTTCCCCTCATTCGTGAACAAATTTAGCAGCATTGATACACCGAAAATGGAGTTCGTCTGGGAACCAGTGAAGACACACCGACCCCTACACTTTTATTAGGTATTGAAAATGTTGTGTAAATTGCTTCAATTCCTGAAAATGCGAAATAAAACTCCTATCTATTTTGATCCCACTGTATAACTGGGCTATCTTCATATCGGTGTAGTTTTAAATCGCTAACGGGTATTCGTCGTAGATTATACCTAGTAACCTATGTCTGGTATGTAATGCATTGGTTGTTTAGCTCCTAATTTTGGCAAAGAGACCACGTTGGGTCTCGGCCATTGCACCGTCGCCGGGTGGGCCTGTCTCTGGACCATGTCAGCAGCGCCAAGCCCCACTCTATGTCAAATATATACATATACATTCTACCCAAGTATAATGCCTTCTTTCTTTTTTGGGGAAGTCTCAAGGCGCTACAAGCATAACACTTACAATCAGATCTATTAATAGCCGAAACACACCAGGCAGATTTCGTTAGAAAATTTCAAAATGTTTACCTACTTGTGTTTTGTTATATCTTGCATTAGACAGGAAAGCTACATAAACGCACATCTTTTAACCTACCTGACTATAAAGAGTACAAAAATGGAACACAGCTTCACTAAGACGATCAAACCTGCAAGACAATATCAATCGTTTAGCTAAATCCTAGAATACTTCCATGCATTACTTTCAACGAAATGCTTATTTATTTGCAGATGGTGTGTTGAATAACACCAAAAATGGCAAGTTAGAATTAATACTGCAACTGGAAAATCGCATTCACTGTCTTGTCTCAACTTTAGTTCTGTACTTCTTCTGGCCGTTCCACACCATGATTTATTCCGTCACGTAAACTCAAGAGTCGGAGATGGTGGGTGAATCACTCAAAGCCAGGACTCTACATTATTTTGCAACGCTCACGCTATTTCCTATCTTATCTACCGATGACAAAATTTTCAATCCTATTGGGTCTAAAACTTGAATAGCCTAAATGCAATTAAAATGTTATTGCCCGATTTCAATGGCCTATTAGACAGTGCATATTGTCGGTGGAAGTAAAGACATGTATGTGTAATAAAGGTACTGAACTCATAAGAAGTGTCAATTAAAAACACAAAAAAGTGAAACATGTTTTCTACTATGATTCATAATAAGACTGTTAGAAATCCTAGCAGGAAATAGGTAATTTTTACGCATGTCACGTTGATTTTATTTAGTATCTCACAACGTAAAACTCATACACTAACCACTTTCGGAGGATTGTACAAAACAGAGGACTGATTCAATGTACAGTCATGTCCAGCACTTAATGGTAGATCTGTAAAGCGCGAAACGGTTTGAAGAGGACTAAACATTGATGATGATGACGATGGAGCAAAGACGTGGTCAGCCTTATTATTTCCTATAATATCAGCGCATTTCCGTGACTGCTTGTAGAGTGTGAGCCTTTCTAGATTCAAAGACCTTGAGCAGTTATGGAAGTAAAAGTGAAATTGAAAATAAGAGGAAAGTTTGACAAGCTTGTCACTGTCATATTAGCAATGGCCCGAAATAGTGCGGAAGAACATGCGTGAGTGGAGCACAGAAGGACAGGGTGGCAACCCGCATGGCTCGAAGGTCATCCTGCAGAGCAGAGGTATGATTAACGGGGACCAAAAGCCCTACGAGGTACAGCTCACTGTTAAACTAAGTATTTGATCACTTTCTATCCGCATCTCGCAGTTTTATTACACAGCTCATTCCATTCATTCTCAATAGCAATTGATGTTTAAAAATAAGTACCATCTCTTCAGATGAATTGGTCTAAAAGGCTAATAGCCATCGAATTAAAATGTCAAAGAAATCAGTTTCACTTCACTTCTTGGAGCCTTTGTCTTACAGAATTAGTAAATAATAGCAAATTCTTGAAAAGCGATATTCTTATTTGCTGCATGAAGTTGTAGTGCTTGCTCAAATAGAATAAATTAGGAAATTGTCGTTGTTGCTGTTGTACGTTATTGCGCGCACATAGTACAAAATATCAAAGGCAGCATATATTAAGTGAATCACTAAAAAAGGTGAAAGAACTCTGATATTTTCTTCATGAGGAACACCTGGTGCTGTTGAAACTAATGCTTTTAAGTACAACATTGTTGACAAAATAGAAATTCACGAAGTACCTCAAAATTTTCTCAGCCAATTTTATCTAATGCGAAGTTGAACAGCCTAACTACAGGCATGGATTCAAATGCTTACATGTCAATAAGAAGACTGCTGCGTCGGTTAACCTTCTGATGAAAACAATGTGTTTATTCTATTGCGCGGAACCGTTATTGTAGTGATCGAGACGAAGGTCTGACAAACTGCGAATTGAAGGAGTTTAGCGCAAAACCGATGTGTAAGTAAAAACTTCCCCCTAGAATGTTGCGTATTTCAAGATCCACTGATTCTTTTTCTGCAACCCTTTTTAGAAAAGAAAGAAAATGTGTCTGCAAGGATAAAACTGTGCAAGCCAGACTTCCTGCATTAAAAGCGCTATTATTAAATTCGTCGAAATGGACTCAGCAGAGACGGGAACCTCGGATTCACAACAAGTGCTTGTAATGGACCTGAAAAAATACAGAAGCATATTTAGTTGTACATACAGTAAAGTATATTGTCATGCTAAATCCTTTTGTGTTTGTAAAAACAACCGCACCATTGTCGGGGAATACTTCGAAAATGTTTGTGCACTGCTGTGGATATTGGACAAAAACGAATGCACAGGATGATCCAGAGGACGGGATGACAGCCACATGGCCTTCCCACTGCCATTGGTCACCTGGACCCATCGTATTAGGCAAAATCTCTAAGAGCATTAAAATATATCAAAAGTAAAAGCCATGCAGATGCCCAAAGCAGTGTCAAACTACAAATTGGTGAATGAAAGTAATTTGCGGCTAGCTTGTGCATAAAATAATTATTTGAATCGTATAAGCATGGGAAAGTAGGAATCATTCTTTAACACAGGAGATTGGATTGTCAAAGTGTAACGAACAAAGTGTAAATCGTAGATTAAAATATTTTTAAATACTGTTTGCTGTTCAGGGGACTCCTACGGTATGGCTTTAGTCGAATGGAAGAAAAGACATCAGTATTTTCCGCCAACTTCTACCCTCATATTTCCACGTTAATGCTGCTACATTTAAAGCTTTTTTAGAATTTTGTGGCAGATCTTCGTCATCTGCTTACCGGAATTCTCCAAGCGTCAACGTTGTCTTATCTAGACATGACACTTGCATTACGTATAATATATGTAATGTAACAACGTGGACTTATGTAAGAGATCAGTTGCGTTATAAGGCGAGCACAACTTTATCATCAAAGCATTAAATAGAGAAAAATGTTTGATGGAATAGGAACTTCCTTCTGTGAATTGGTAGATAAGAGAATAAAGAGGGATATTGAGCCTTTGATTAACTGAATTTCCTCCAGAATTTAAATATGTTAAAATGGCCAAGAATGCATCCATCCGACTGTGCTCTACAAAAACTTGAAAACGCATGAAAAGCTCGAAAAAAAGGGTTGTCTTTGTGGAATAGCCATTCCAGTTAGTACCCAAAATGGCCAAATTTGGCGATGATGCAATAAGTTAAGCCAACGACCCGAATAAGAATGTACAGATACATTATCCAGTAAGGTTCAATATAATTACATCAATTTTGTAAGTCTCTTCCTTCTCTTAATGGTGAAATCGCATAGCTACTCGAGCTCAAATTCACTCTCTAGTATACAGAACTTCACGTTTTAACACAAATAGGGATAATCGTTTCTTTTGGTTTAATTGTTTGATCCCTAAAATACATTTGATGATATTAGCTCATGATTGTAATTTTAGTTTTGGCCTGCTCATGTTTTATTTATAAAATGTTTATTTGATACATAAAAAAACAAAGAATTAGGGGATGCTTATTGCCTTTTGTTTTAAGCTCTCTTTATCATTATAGTTTGATGTACAAGTGCTGCGAATGAACAGTCTACAGTTCACTCCTTCAATGTCTATCAAGCAAAGATGGTTGGATCACATTAGCCATAACTCACTCCATCTCATTACATCACTTTCCCGTCATGAAAATTATGACACGATCTGGCAGCTAAAGTTCCTTTGTAAGATCTAAGTTGAAAAGAACACAGTATCCACGTCCTATTTTGGCACCTTGGCAGTTCCGGTACATCTCCATTGTTAAGCGCGCTTGAAGTTATGCCAGAGTTAGCGACTCATCTCCGATTCAGGACTAAATGTTATTACAACCTTAATAACTTATCCGACCGATTGTTTGCCACTGACACGGTGTGCAAATTTCTTTTTTCTGAGTGACCTAGGTCACTGCAAATAAAGTGCCTTTCTTTTTCCTTCCAAATACTAATAAATCTACATTGTAAAGTTACCTTAAAACCAATTTGTTGTTCCAACAGCCCAAAGCTCGTAAAGTAAGTACCAATTTGAAATTAATTTAATTTGGATTCAACAGGAATGTGGTACTAATAATCCAATTTGATGGCATGATTGTGGAGGTGCTTGACAAAGCGAAGCACTTGAATGCCGCAAAATACGGCAAATCTCGTGTGCCACTTAAGATTGTGAAACGTCTTTGTCATTTGGGTATTTTAATTTTAGCAATTTCTAACTTATGGTGATTTGTTTACCACCCAGTTGCATTTATCTTGTTGCCAGCAGCTCAATTTCATTCCAAAGGAAATGCGTTACTATCTAGAGGTTACCAAGATCATCGCCCATGGCGCTACGAGTGTTTTGCGATTAAAGTAAGATGATTATGATTTAATTACTAAATATCTATGCAGTATCCATATTTTTTTATACGTTAACAATTACTAAACCCTAATCTTGTGGATTGAGTTGGAATATGTATGCCCTACGTTCAGTCTTCAAGCATATGTCTCTCAAGCTAACAGAATCATCATCCCCCTTATTTTATTACCCTCTTCGATGCAAGCGATTAGAGAATTGTGACAGTACAAAGTATTTTGATCAGTAAGACATCGGATTTGCAAGTGACCTGAGTCGATTAACCACTCTCAGAAGACGGTCATACCACAATTCAGGTCGTTCACATTTGAATTTGGCGGAAACTCTACAGGAGGACTGAGATCCCAGAGATTGTTTCGAGATGGGTATTAAAAATTTTACGGCGAAAATACTCCCAGCTCCATTTCTTAAAGATAAGGATGGAAGAGGAATATTAATTAATTGGAGAAGTAATTCACTTTTTACACATTATAGCTTAAAAAACTGGTGGAATGCATCGATGTATCAATGCTTTGCTAAATATGAGAAATATCGAGAGGGCTGACATCAATGAGCCACAGCATATCTTATTCCCATCAAATTTAACGCCTCACACCCTTGTTTCAAGTTTTTCAACAATAATAGCACTTTCTGAACAATCACATGGATATTTTCGGGCGTTTTTTCCCCTTTATTGCGTCTCAATCTGCACAGGTTGAAACCTTATAAAACAAGTATTTGAATTCGCATGATTCCTTTTGTTGGCATTTTGGATGTTGTAAATTATTTATGCCTTCTTATAGCTTCATCAAATGCAAGTTTTTACTGGCGAATACCTTAAAGCGCAAGCTCTCAAACCATCACCTCCATTGATATCCAGTGGTGCACAAGCTCCTCATTATCACTCGAATATATTTAAAACGCTCTTTTACATTTTAACGAATAACTACATAAACCACTACCAGCACACCCTCTGGCAAAAGACATATGACCTTACTCATATCTAATTAGTAAACATACATTTGATCTCATACATTTAAGGAATGATGGTCTAACAGATGGACCCACTTTCTATTTCTGTTAACCACAATACAGCGTTCTCAGTTTTCAAGATTTAGATAGATATACGAGATATAAATTTGTATAAATTCATCTATTAATTACGGATTTAGAACTTATGTTTCCATTAACAGCAAAATTTCTGCAGTAAGTAAACTGATACAGTACTGGTCAGAAAAGGTAAATATGACTCCCTCTACGTTGGTACGTCCTTGATTAAATCAAATATTGCATTTTCTTTCCCTCTATTGTAAGTTTTCTCCTGCTGTTCTTCAATCTTTCCAAATTTGTATGGTGGAGGAGGTGGGAGGGCTTTAATGGCCTATAAAATAAAGTGGATTTTATCAAGTATTCGTTCATTAGCCACACCATCTTTAGCACATCTAATCCTTTACATTAATTACTCTCAGAAAACCACAAGCTTATTGTCACTTATAGCGTTTACACATTGAGTTTCGTGCTTTCCAATAGGAGAGGAAGAAAAATGACCAACCTTGGGTGATAGTTGGACAAATTCTTGATCATAAGGAGCGATAACTATTGCTGTAGGAGCCTTTGGCTGTGTTTTTTTTGATTTTTGCTGATGTAGACATTCCACATTACGGATAATATCCAGAATCGGTGGATGACAGGTGGCCGAATTTCTCTGACGTTCCAAAGGCGCTAGTGGTCGCTCGGTGACCGCGGCAACCCTCGCTCTGTAGTTAGTTTGTCGCACCAAGGTTCTGTTAAAGGGCTTCTTAGAACTCATATGAGACTCATTTGAAAGCTTCGTGGAAGGTAACCTAAAAATACTACTTTTAGGAAGGATAGTTTTAAAATTTGGCATTTCTAAATATCTTTCCACTGTAAATGGTTAATATTACAAAGTCGGCTGCTAATTCTTGAATTTATTTGGCTTAGGTCGATTCTAAATACCACCCCATGCTCAAAACTTCTTAACTGGCTTCTTATAAAACTATTTTTACTTTTAAAATTTCCAGTATAAATGGGCATCAATATTTTACGAACTCCTCAAATGACTTTGAGACTGCTGAAAATTGTCGGCTACTCCGAGCATTTCTTGGCGTATTTGACGTCTGACGGTGCTGAGGACACCAATGCACTTGACTGCGCTCAAGAGGGGTTTTCTGTCCTTTTAATTGCTTTTTCTTATTTTCAGCCGCTCTTTGCTCATCTAGCGCCAGCCTCTTTCGTATTTTTTTCAACTCGGATTTAAACTAAAACAAATGAAATACACGATCTACTTTTAAGAAACTCTATCAGCGTTCCACTAACGGTACAACCTTTAAAAAAAAACTAACTTGAGGTGAGCTATCGAGGCGTAAGTTTAACATGTTTTCTATGTATAGTTGCTTATAGGCACCGGATTCTGGTTGTGCTAGGACGTTTGGAAGTTGCCAGCCCAACAAAAGACACTTTGGAGCCCAAATTGAATTGGATTCGCATAAAATTCTCCAGTAACACGAGACCTAATCAGAAACAAGTTTTACATAGCTACTAACACACTGTAAGTCTGCTCACATTTTAGCGTAAAGCAACACCAAAACTGTCAGCCAAATATTTACATCCACGAAGATAAGTAAAAACTTACACTCAGTGATTTACCAAAGCAGACTAAAGTGTTAAGCATGTCATTGACTTGACGTACTGAAAGCTCCAGAAAAACAAAATTTGCTTTTTCATATAATTTTTAGAATATCCTTCATGTTTGGGGACACATTTAACTATATGGGCACCATCACCCTTCCTCTATATAAGAAATACGACCCTTTTATATTGCAATGATTTGCGATGGCTTCAAGAAAGATTTGATGGGCTAAATTGATAAGAGCAGCAAATGAACTTGATCCGAAGGCAGCCATCTCGACTTCTTTGGCTAATTTCAGAAAATTAGGGTTTTGAATTAAAAAGGCGTTTAATTCGGGTATCTAAATTAGCAAATTTTTGATAACAGGAAGGTTACAAGGAATATCTACAATAAGTGTTTATCCAAACTACTTTTAAGAAAGAATATATAAATTTGACAGGACCAGAAATAAATGACTTGAATATATTTATTGTAAAACCATCTATAGCACTTGTGAAAAAAACATGCAAATAACTAGTTGAATTTTCTTACTGCCATGTCTTTAATGGTTGAATGGTGTCAAGATAGGCGGATGTGAGGAATTTAATTGAGAACAAATTAACAACAAGAAAGGGTTATAAGAGATGGGCCCCATGAGGCCACCCTAAAACAAGTTTAGATTAAATGGCTAAATTTTATTTTAATGCTCTACAAACGAAAGTCAAAAATGAAGTGGGCTTATTGTAGCGTATTTCTCGATCCATCGCAGTGGGGAATATCAGTGCAGTATTTTGCCCGCAGCGCAATTTGCAAGCTGGATGAAAATACGGATATAATGGAAGTTAGGTAGGGCTTCATTGACATTGGGGTCAAAGTCTTTTTGCTTTCATAAATATATATGGTAGCTGCCTTTACTTGAAACACTGAGGTTTGTGAATGGAAAACGGGGGGGGGGGGGCCAGGAACTTTCATCAAGAAGACAGAGAAGCCATGTCGTAGCTGAAGTCAACGAGATTTTTAGTCCATGATTTGAACTTTCACCATACTTACTTAGCTAAATAGTTATGCTTATGATTAGCAGCTTTATTTTTTTACTATTAACAAATTTAGGCTTTGTTAAGGTTTTAGGAAAGGCTTGCCTCAATTTCTCATTTGTTTAAAGATCAATATGCTGCAAAACCAACAGCCAAAAATTCACATTAAACTACCGCCTACAAATCAAATGCATACTATGTCTAACTTTATTTAACTTTTGTTTCTCTTGTTATGAGGCCAACACACATGTATCTATGCATTTACTCCAGCTATGCCTATTATTATGTTATTAGTTAAACGTGTGTTAATTTTAGGCATCTGAAATATGTTTGACTAAAAAAGCTTAAAAATGCAAAAAAATCTTACCTGAGCTGCTCTACAAAGACTACGAGGGTCCAAAAAAGAGAATATGTAGGTAGAAACAATACGCGGCAAAATTCTCGTGAAATCAATGGCAGTTTCCGGAACAATTGATTTGACAATTTGATAGATTTTCTTTCGCTCGCTTAAAGAAGTAGTAAATAACAATTTAGTAAGCAATTCAATTTTTTCACTCGACGTCCACTGAGAAAACTGTTAATGTTGTTTAAACTGTATGAATTTATTACCAAATAACATACCCATTTGCATATAAGCACTGATCTCTCTTGAGTTAGCTAAACCTGTTACGAAATTTTTTATCCTTACAGTATGAGACATCTTTGGGCGCGAAAGAGGGGTCCAACAACTGTTGATAAAGTCGTCATATGAATGACCTGGGACACGGGTCTTCTTCATTTTGAAAAAATCGAGACGCTCTTAAATGCTAAGCAGTCAGTTAAAACAAAATAACGAACCTTGCAATTTGGCAAGTGGCTAGTGACATTTACTTATTGTATTTAGCTGGGCCAAATTTTAGCTTTCTGCGTTTGTTAAATCGTTGAGTCACGAGTAGTCTATCTAAATAAAAGGTTGATAAATCTATGATCTTTAACAGGATCACTTACCCTTGTGCCCCCTAAATATCAACTTGTTAGATATTTGCTATCCAATTATCATTACAAAATTTTGACAAGCCTAAGTGGTAACCGATTGATACGATGACTAAGCTTATGAGCACTAAATTGAGGCCTGCATGACCTTCCTTTGTATATCTGTCCCTAAATTTATATATTGGGAAGCTTGAATCCTCTCTCGGATTCATTTCTTACGTGTAACTAATTGGGGTCTTCCTTGAGGTTTGAAAATCGGTAATGCAAGATTTGCTACAAATGCATAGAAGGGCTGGGAGGCATGTCTCCGAGCTCGGGCACAACCTGTGGAGAACGACTACCCAGTGTGATTAAGCATACACTTAAGTAGTATATTAGCTTGTTGCAGATACATTCATTTGTGACTTGCCTCTGCAGTTTCGTGAAACGTACTTTACGAAAGTCTTAAATCATTCCTGAGCTTCAATCCCCTAAACTTCGTAATCAACCGCCTAGATGGATTCCGATTTGGAATGGTCCGTAGTATTATCAACCAGTAGTGGTGCCATGTGTAAGGGAACCCCCCTGTTTTTTTAATGAGGTTGGTGGGTCCTCTTTTTCGGCTTTATTAATTCAAAAGGTATTTCTTTTGAAGCTATCAGCCTATTTTTGATTGTTTTGTTTCGCATGACATAATGTAATTAGTTAATATTATTTTGCAGCACCCCGAGACTTTCCTGAAGACAAAAGAGGGCATATATATATGACATACAGGAGGTGTTAGGGCTACTAGCATTGCCTGGAGTCCATCCCACCCCAGCGAGGTACATGGCCAAGACAAAGTGGCTCTTTAGCAACACCGACAGTTGGACAAGCGACCAGCCTATTGCACTTTGTTTGGCAATTTTTTTATAAATGAGCCCTTGTAAATCTATAGCTAATAAACTGTAGCCTCGAAGTTACAATCACTTAAAGTGCTATGGGAGAGCATATATTGCGAACACACAGATTAGCTGAAGGTCGATGACACGGCCCGGAGTCCATTTTACGGATGGGAATTATAACTTTCAGTTGCTGAAGTACCTGTGTAGTTAAATGTACTCTCAAATGAAATATCAAAACTAAACATTCATGTTGAAATACACCTATGTGATCCGAAATATTATCTTCCTCCTCGATTTTCCGAACAGTTACCACCTAATATTTGCCCGTCGGTTCTTTCTTTGGTACTTAATAAATACTTATAAATGTGGCAATTGGAGTAGTAAATGTATAGTTCAGAAACTACCGTCTTTTCAGATGTACAAAACACGTCAAAATGTCAACTGTGATTTGATTGGATAAGAAAAAACCATTTAGCATTTACCGTTGAGGTCATTGTGCCTTCGACTGAGGCCGACTTGAGTCTCTCGAGACATTCCAAGTCTCCAGTGTGGTTCCACGGCAGATGTATACGTTATTTCCTTATTTCCAATAGCTTTGCTAATCTTTGAGATTCGTAAAGTGTCCGTGAGCGGTAATGCCAATTACTCAGGTGATCGTTTAAATGCTTCCGAATGCACGCTGCTTTATAGTGTTTTATATTCACACACCATTGAATACATTCTACCTTTGTGCATGAATATCGTTGATGATGCATGAAAACGACCTCATAGGCGTGCTAGGATGGGTGACATTGAAGAAGTATAAATAAAAATCTTTGCTTCAATCACGAGGATTAAAGCGATCACGCATTTACTTAAATGATATTCAAGTAAATTTGTAAACTGGAGGTGTGAGTATTTTGAAAGGTATGCGGCCAAATGCTCATTAGACGATACACCCAAATTGATCATTGCCTTCTAAAATGCCAGCAAAAGCGTTAATTTACGCAACACGCAACCGCACCTTTTATTTTGACCATATTCCACTGTGGGCATGTATGTGCTCTTGTCCTAGATGCAAAACATTAACGATTCGTTTAACTACTCATCTTAATTTCATGGAAACTTAAGGCTCCGCCTCTGTACTTCCGCCAGGGGACATGTCCTCTAAACCATTCCAGTAGCCCTTGTCCCATTCTGTATATCAATAACACACTTTGCTCTAGCATTACTTCTCCTTCCCTCTTCAGGAAAGTCTCAGGGTGCTGCACTAGATTCTGGTTCATTTACGCTACTCAAAACTGTGGTTGAGACTCTTAATTAATTGTTGACATACAAAAAAAAATCTAAAACTGTACACGAAAATTAAATCATCTTGTGTTGTGGGATGAGATTTCTTACCTTCGTGAACGTCAAACATGTTTCATCTTGCCAGCCATCCATGATCAGTCGACTTCTTCGCGACTTTTACTTTAAGCTTTGGAGATACGAGCTCAAAATGTAAGGATGCTCAAAAGTGGCGATCTTTTAGCCCCATTAAATGAAATTACGCTGAACACCACACCTCTGAAGTTCCTAAACCTGTGCAGTAAGTTGGCAAAACATACTACTGTTCAACCAGGCAAATAAAATGTCACCAAATGGGATCCTCCTTCCAAATCACTCTAATATTTTACAAGGAATAGACTCTTCCGTGGAGAGTAGTTCCGCTAAGCGACCATATTCTGGCAGTAACAGTAGAGCAAGCCCTCAACCTAGTGTTTCGGTCATTAGACATGAGGTTTACACCTCAAAAGATTACCTAAGTGGGCAACTAACTACACCAGTTTGCCTTTGTTACAACCTACTGCGTGTTAGATCTTTTTTCGAAAGCAAGCTGAGGAAATTACTTTTGCAGAACCTTCGCAATTAGGGAGGTGCGGGTCGTAGTTCATGACGTGTTGACCAAATCACCTCAAATGGTCATGTACAAGGCGTAAAACGTTTCGATAAGCGAGAGGCTGGAGGTCGAGCCATACATGAAGCGTCTAGGACGACCCATGATCATTAGACGCCTTACGAAGTCCCCAAGTAATCAATCTCGGCGACAGATGCTTCGAAAGCCGAATACACTCATGGAACAATTGCTTGACAAGGTGAATGAAAACTTGCTACCAACATTCCATGGATGATCCAACCACCTGAACACACGATCTAATGCGTGCATGCTCTAGAGCAAATACCATCAACTAAATATCCGGTTCACTATTTCAGACTTGAGTGAGCAGCAATGTATGCTGAGAAGAGGATTAATAAATTCGGAATACATCAGGATATAGTGCAGCCAACTACGCAAAGTAGAGAACATATCGGCTTGTACCTTGGTGTTGGAAATGTAGTTAAACGCTCCGTTGACGCATCAAACCTGACACCACTAATTGAAAATAACGTATCAAGGCAAATTACTTATTCATCTCTACAGCACACCGTTAAATGTTCTCATTCGGCTGGAGGAAATGCATATGTGGCCCTATATAAGGAATATTAATTTCGAACTAGTGGGATAGCATGTGGCTACCAGCCTGATAAAAGGGAACCTAGAAGTGGAACATCTCCATCGACGGAGAAAATTCCTAAAGGCGCAGCTTTGAAAATTTCGTATCTTCACGCAAATGAATGCAGATCACTACAAGACGATTTACCTAAGTCCAGAAAAATATCGAGGCGTGCATTGTCTGAGCATTTATTGCTTAATTTTCCAGACGGATACACACTTACTACGAGCACTTGTGCGTACAGCCGACCGGATCTTCTAGCCAAATGCCTACACTATGGGTTCGCAAGCCACGCCCACTCCCGGAGCCAGTCCTTGCAACACTGTAACCTTCATGTCCACCGGGATGCTATTCATGCTGAAACTCCACTTAGAGTAAGTAGCAATCACATCTGAGGTCCCAATGAATTCAGAAAAAGCTAGCTACGCTTTAGCCATCCTACCAAACTATACGAATGCACGCAATGAGTGGACAGTCACATTCATAATTAAGCATATGTGCGTACCAAGCGATCAAACACGAAGTCTAGCTCAGAATAAGAAAATAACAATGTATATACAATAAGAAAAATGTACAAAATATTTGCAAGAAAGTGTTAAAGACCATTTTGACGGGTATATTTTTCCAGAAGCGAGGCGCAACGTGGTGTTCTGGAAGACTCGCTGCTCCTTGACGCACGTTGCTGAACGCGCAAGGCCAAGGTTTCGTGATAGCTGAGACTTGATGTCGACGTTGAAGAAACTCCACTATCACTGGAACTAGCTGTATATCCGCATGATCGTAAACTAGCTAAATCAGAAGAATGCTTAACTACAATACGGTTCTTAATATATTCAAAGACTTAACAAAGTGATGCATACGAAACCACATACCCTGTTTCAACGAATCAGCCAAATACCGCGGCAAGATCGCACATGGTTTTTGAGCACTAGTACACATAGGGACTGGCAAAGACGTATCATTCACCTCCAGACGGCATTGTGCTGTATCTAAGATCCCACCTGCTTGGGAAGTAACAAGATGTTCCTCATGCTGAGCTTGATTTGGCGCTTCCATAAGCACTCTGGGTGAACCAACAGCACCACCTTGTAAATTGGACGAGATCTGCTCCTGACTCGCATCAGCTGGCGCCACAGCCGCAAGTGAGTGGAGCAAACCACTATAGGAGTCGAAAGGATAGATGCATGAAGGATTGGAACATAATCCAGAAAGCGTTCCAGAGGGAACCGACACGCTATACAGTTGAGATACGATGCCAGACTTATGGCATACTGGACAAATGTCGTCCATAAGCAGCAAAGCAACCACGACCGAAAATCCGCACCTCGCGCTACTAAGAACAATCAAAACAAACATTTACAGATGTGTCCATCAAACATCCTCAAAGCTAGGCGAAACAATAATAAGCTTAAACGCGTCTAGTGGAGTACAACTTTCGGTTGTGTTACACACACCCGGAAGATTGCATGCTTAAGCAATTATTCATAATCAGTATTTAAGCATATTGTTCATTTAAGTGATCGCACCCGTTTTCTAAACACCCCAAAAATAATAATTATTATTTTTTGGCTAAGAGCTAAACAAAATGCTAAATTTAGGCATCATTTTGGTACAAAATACGCCCCACTTTACTATGCTTTATGCTCGATGGATTTTTATTTTACATATACAGTATTAACTATTTGTATTTAAGTATTTTGGCCCAAAGTTGTTAGTAAAAAGCTTTTTTGTTCTCGTCAATGACACCCCTACCCGGTTTTGTTGTTTGATATCCAGTTTTCCGTCATTCTTTGACTGGTATTCTGGCCCCCTTTATGAATTGTCAACATCTGACAATTCGTTATTTCTTTGATACTGTATGGTCACACGTTAGCCATCATCAGAATTGAACAAAACTTCCAAGACCACTGCACTCCGTATACGCCTTCTTACTGACGAAACAACGTTGAAATTTTCGCACACTTAAACAGGCTAATTCAAATGGGTTTTGGAATATTCATGAGAATGAAACCTAATGTGACACCAACCCAATCACTTCTCCAGAAACACATTCTTGAGCGCTACAATCATCCTGGTCGTAGAATTAAAAAGAGTTGTAGAAGAGCGGTTGATTTATTACACTGGAGAGCGAAAAGGGGCTAATGGGGTGAGAGGGGACGCACAAAAAGCATTGCAGTCTGGTTGGCGGTATGGTTTGACTGTGCACATCTACGTAATTCGCAGCTGCGTGTGCAGTGTGGGAGGTGGAGACGCGGTTCTCTACGTCAGACTGTCCATCATCTCACTCATCACCAGATGTTGCCATAGCACCTCTCAGGCATCATCACGGGAAGATTGGTGGACTTCTCGGGTCTCGCCATCCCCTTCCGCGATGGGCCCCACCATAGATCTGGCAGGTGAGCGCTCGAAGTGACCGCTTATCCCTCCAGAGAGGGTAGTGAAGGAGTAGAGCTTGGTGAGAGACTTCTGTAGCCCCATTGAGGGCACAGAGGTCTGACGCACAAGGCTCTGCGAGCCACCTGACTCGCTAGCAGCGGCGGCTTTGCTCCTGGTAGGTGTACGGGTCCCCAACTGTTCTGGAGTGGACGGTCGGGGAGGTGATTCAGCGCCGTACATCTTTGTGTGCCTTCTTATTTAAATTTGAAATGAGCTCGTTTGATATTTGGAAGGCTTCCTCTATCTCCTCCTTCCATTGTGTGATAAGAACTTTGTCCTTAAAGAAGCATTGGTTCTGGAATTAGACTGTGCTACACTTTTTTTCGTTAACAAAGTGAACATGTTCTTGGTGTGAGGGGTTGAAATTCTAAAGAAATGAGAGATACTTACACTTGAAGTAATGACGATTTTAGAATCGTTCTTCAGGGTAATTGTCAAACAATTGTCCATTTTATACATTCGCTGGAAATCTCGCGAAATCTCTCGGATATCAACCATAGATATCAGCTAAAAGTCGATGAAAAAAGCGATAAAACTGACTTTGTCGAACAAAATAGACAATACAGCAATTGTTGCAGAGATAAAAGTTCAATTTTGATAAGATAACATTCTGGATTAAAGTGTGCGGTGCAAATCCAATCTATTGACGGCCCACTCACATTTTAACATGTATTTCCTAATATTTTGTAGGCTAAAATCATGGGCAAGTGATCGTTTGTAGACCAGCATAAAGGTCAACAGCGTTTTAAGGTTCTCAAATCATAATCATGCGAGAGGCGTTCAAGTCAAAGAAGGATGCACACTTTTGCAGGCAGTGAGTGGTAACTTCTTCGTTACTAATGCTCGGCGCAGATGTCACAAGCAAGTCCAGATATCGTTCACCACGACTGGCATTTCGTGAATGGAATGTGGTGACTAAGCTTCTTGTGAACATAGGTGTAAAGCTCACGTGTATTTCTTTGTATTTTAAAATGGGCTATCCCAACCGTGGTGACATTTGGACCACCGCTACAGTAGCCATTCGTAATTTCTAAGTTTACCACAGTAAAGTAGACTGTCCTAAGCCGTCCAAGCTTGATGGCAAATGTTTCTACAACAAAAGCTTTTAAAGCATTAGCAAAAAAGCAAAACAAATCCAAAATACTAGCCGAGGATTATGCAAAATATGTTTTTTCCAGATAAAACCATAGATCCCGCTTCGACATGAAGGTTCTGCATGTAATTGTAAAAAGTCCCCATTACCTCGACTCCCTTTTTGACAACAGTTCCATCTCTCGACTTGCTGTACATCTCAAGCCGATTAGGAAAGAGTCGGAGGAATTTGCGCTGCCATGTCTGGAAAAAGGGCCCCACGAGCTTGAGAACGTCACCTTCGACAATGCAATCGGAGTTCAGCTGAGTGGAGTGAGGATCGGTGCTGACGGAGATATCTCCTGTGGAACATTCGGAGCTCGAGGTGGACAAGGCTTTCTGACTGGAGGATGAGGGGGTGAAGGGGGAAGTGTTGGATGTGGGGGCAGTAGTAGAGGAGGAAGAGGCGGAGTTCTGTGATCCCTGCTGCTGCTGTTGTTGCAGCTTTGAACGGCGCTTATTTTCAATTCTATCAGTTTCCTGGTTGATCACATCAAAAACCGTCTCTGCTATCTCTAGCTGCCATCGCTCAGACACCACCAGCGAAAAGTTCTTGTAAGGTTCAAGATCACTCTCAGTCAGCTAGAGATGGGAGAATGAAAGCAATGCATCAGCTAATAAGGGCAGCACCCTAAGTGTCAGGGGTGCATTATTATGAAACGTACGCAGATACAAAAATAGTGCATCAGTCTAGGCCTGACATCTCTTCAAAGCGGCCAATTTTAGAGTTTATTTACCTCACAAATTCCATTGAAAGGATTTCTGCACAGTTTGATACGAACACTTTATGCCATCAAATAGGTTTTTGTAAAGAGAGAACGCTAATATTCCTACTTAAAACTCCACACAAAATCCATGCAGTAGGGGGGCACAGTAGTAATCTTTTTAGCAGTACATTTGAATATTCCATCATCTAGGCATTAATTAAGAAATGTTCAGTTATTTGCATTTAATTAAAAAAAAAACAAAGGTTTAAGACGTAAGAAACGGGGAACTGGTGATAATGAGAAGTAGCCTTTGAATGAAAATGGGCACAAATCCTCTCCTGAGGTCTCTATTTACTCAACCGGTAATGTGCATGAAAAGCCGCTTAGGATGCACGAAGTTTCTTGTACAGCGATGACGCGATAACGAACATGAGCACTTTTACGGAAAGGGTGCAAAGAAATAACAGCTCAAAAGATTGAGAACGCGAAGCAGAGGAAAAAGTCCTAAAATTCGGCATAAGAATAGACATTTCTCTGGTGAAAGATTGGAGGAAAGACTGATTATCACTCCCAGGTTCGGTGAAAGCTTGATAATAAAAAACTGTTAATGCTGAGAGCGAAAAGTAGGTAAATAAAATATCTTGAAAGTAAAAAATAGCCGTTGAGCCAGTAAAGTCGCTAATAATGTGTTAAAGAGCCGAGGTCTAAATAATGCGATGTCATGAAGATGAAAGTGTAATCAATTAGAATGCATAAATTTTCTAATGCACGAATTGTATGCAAGCTAAAGGTATATTCTAGGACCGGGCTCTCCGTGGCCAATGATCACATACTATCTGCAGAAAAAAATAGCGATTTTTCCCCAACCTCACTGCTCAATTCTACCGCCTCACTTATTGATAAAATCTAAGGTTCATCGTGGTGGCAAATTTACAATAGTCATGCCTACAGGCCTGAATTAAAATATTTGCATCAATTGTGGATAGCGCAATCATTATAGCATCCATCCAAGTTTCCCGGATTGTACGCATACAGGGCTCAACAAAGTATCGTCTTTTTTCTCAAACCCAACAAAAATTGTGAGCGCAATCAAATGAACTGCTCCGGAAGACGTTTCACTTCTTCACTATTTACAACCTAAACCTTTTTGCCGCGTCACGACCTGGTATGCATCAATATATTTTCTACAACACCTTATTTCGAAACCAGAAAAGGGAGGAAAAATAAAGCGCCTTAAAACAAACTTCTTGGCTAAAAGATTTTGAAATTGACATTTTAAGAAAATGCTAGACTTGTCATCAAAGTGGGCAGATGGTTTTAAAAGTGCATTTAAAATGTAGGGAGCCTCCTTTCAAGGATCGTGCAAACGCTTGATTTCTTTAAAGGCAGACAAATTATGGAACAAGCTGAATCTAAGGGAGGTGACAGAGCATACCATACTTAAAATTAACCTAAGCGTAGTTTGGCAAAGAAGCTCATTTGTCAACCCAGGCATGGTGAATCACCTCATCCGAAACACAACCACCTCAGTGGGTTGCTGAACTCAGTCGTGCCCCTTTCTTGTAAAAAAGAACACGAGCGTTACAATAATTTCTAGCTTTACATGGGGGCAAAAACTTGAAAACTAGTGATATTTTCTGAAACTACTCATCTATGCTGTGTCTAGGTTAGTGTTAAACATCGCGTATACAAAAATTGTCATGTTTTTTACTACGTCTGAATGCATTTCCCATCGCTGTCCACTAAAGTGCAAATGAGAATGAAGATAAGTACGTAAAAGGTCTATTTAGCGTGACCTTTGTTTCACAATTGACGCACTTCAAACACGGACACATCCTGGTTACCAGCATTACTTATTCACACAGTCTTGTTTACACTATTTATAACGTGGCTTTCGCCCATCATTTAGAGATGGAAGAGAAGGAAGAGATGCAACCTTAACACTCTAGACAACAACAACCGACTTGAGAACAAAATTGTTTTCTTGAATAATTAATAAACAAATGGAAGATGCATGTTTTAATGCTTTCTGAGTAGGACGCTCCCAGTTTGGCACTGCCATCAGTAAACATTGTATTGCATTAAAATGCCGGGTGTGAAACTTATAAAAATCGAAACTATCATGATTCATGCACCAGCCCGTCTAGCGTAGCGTTTGCTCGATCAAAAACGCATTTTTTAGCTGTCAGTTGGAAAGAAGCTGACTCTAAGACACTCTTTTGAAGAGCAATTAAGAGAAAAAAGGGGACAACGTACTTTAATATATTTGGTGTCCTCTTCATCAAAGGAGCCAATATCGAAGGCATCAGCGGCATTAACTTCGCCACGTGGTGGGATGAGGGGTGGGGGGTACTTTCGGTGGTACGCCAGTTGCCAGTCAATGTCTTTGAAAAACTCGTGTTCTCGAACCTCCAATGATCTGCAATCGAGCAGAAACTGAAGCGAGTCAACGAGGAATGCATTAACGGAGCCGCACCCCTCTTACAGAGTCCATGAATTGCGCAACTGATTAAGTCTCCAAAGGATTAGAAATTTGAAGTGAGAACTGTTTTAAAGGGAAATAGGCCTATTTGAGATTCTGATGGAACATTTGATAACGCGCCCAAAGATTTTATAAGTACATAATTTGGATCGTGAGCCTAGATTTTGCTATGACCAAAAGTGACGCTTAAAGCAGACATAAAACTAAAGAATGAATGATTGCCGTTTTCCACTCAGTTACGATGCTATGATCGAAGTACATATAAACTTCAAACAAATCCGATTAGACAATTCGTGGTTCATTTTATCCGCTGTCTACTGAATGGCATACAATGTCCAAGTTACAAAGCGGGGAGGATTTATGCTATACATTTAGCATTTGGGCCATGCCAATGTCAAAGAATTTCTCAGATCTTTCAAGTTTTCTTCGAATTTTCGGTTGCGTGTTCCAAGACCAGCGAAAAATGAGACCGATTTTAGCCTATTTTGCATTTGGACTAAAATGAGTTTCCAATGAAATGGCTAGGTGTTATTACGCTTACCACGAGATCAAAGAATTCTTCCCTCTTTCTTCATCAAAAATGAATAACATTCCCAGTTGAAATGGACAACTCAACGACCAATTCCAAGACTGCAAATGGGACAATGATCAGCCTTTTGGGTAATCTTATCTTCTTAATGCAATTATTTGAAATGGGTAATAGACTGTTAACATTACAGCTGGACTGGATAAAATGTGAAATTTGGCCCAAAATTAAAACACGCTTTAAGAAGTAAAGACCTTTACATCCTGAAAGAACGCAAATGGTACGATGAATGCGGTGGCACTTAGGCATATGCCTGGTGCAATCTTCGCTGGCCAAATGCTATGAGCATACCTGACCGAGATTAGGGAATCTAACACGATTTTTGAAGAAAAAACCGTAAGCTAAGTATATTCTGCAGCCAGGTGAGTGAAATAGTGAACTGTGTCGAAAGAGGAGAACGCTAGGGTTATTGGTGATGTTGCACGATAGCTTTTCGACACCACAATACTGCGTCGTCGTGCTTGTGCACGTCCTTTTAAGGATAAAAGAATAGACCGTCGCTGACACTGAACTGTTCCCATCGAGTGACTGATAAATCCTGACCAGATTCACTCGGCAACACCATAATTATAAAAGAATTAAATAACAAAAAGATGGGTTTAATGAAAGAATATTTGAGGTAGTGAATACTCTAAACGACGCTACTTCTAGTTATTATTATTCGTCTTTACAAGAACTCTTCTCCTTTTTTGCAAACATAAACTAGGATGTACAGAATACTCGTTGACGTCAGTGCAACGAATAGAAGAGCGAATGTACAAATTTTGAATTTCTTTCCAAAATTATTTAAGATTTCAGCTGTAGTCACATTCTTCCACTGAACCAAGAAAAAATAACTAGTCAAAACATGGTTAAAAACGTGCAAGGACACAAAAAACGGCAGGCTTTTTTGGAATCAGGCTTTGACAAATTTGTCCGCAGGATATAGAGTTAAAAGGGGTTTTTTAATGTGCGTGAAGAGCGATTCGTTCAAGTTTAGTCTGATGCAATTGGTCACGAAATTGTGTGCGTTCGAGAAATAAAACGCCTTAAAGGCTAAGTAAGTGGAAACTACCATCCTTTGAAAATGAGGCCTTAAAGCCACCGCAATGAAGAGAAAAGTGCCAATCACGTTAGTATCGTAGATAAAGGTGCTATCATGTAATTGTAATCATTTTATCTGGTACCACCTTACTTCAAACTGGATTATGCGGCTGTAAAAAACTGACAAGCGCATTTTTAAAATGTAATTCACCTTCAAAATTTCAAATTAAATTAAAAGCATGCCCACTTTTAGGATTTATCTCTTTTTGTGCTGTGCCCGCGTGGCAGTAACTGCGTATAGTGGGACGGACCCATTACCTAGCAGGAACGAGAAGTGTGAAAAGGGCGGTCGTGATTGGCCAAATCTGTATTCCAACACCCATTTTCAGTAAAGATGGCGACAAACGCTATGATTTTAAGAATACCTCCGGAAGATAAACAATCACAACCAACAATAACAGCGAATGATAACGTGCTGAGAAGCCCGAACGTCAATTCAGTTTAATGCAGAATAAAAATCATTAGACAAATTCGTCTCCAATAAACTGTCAGAGTTTTTTAGTACAGTGGCGCCCAGTTACCAAATTTAGTTAAAATTGTAAATGCCAAATGTTTTTACAATGACTGGAGGTAATGTCTAAATGATAATCAATATGGCGAAGTGTCAAAAGTCAAAATCTCCCCACTGAACAGAAAAATAATTACACAGAGTGGCATAATGCATAAGTTACCACCTCGTTAATCGAATGAATTTTAATGAATAGCGCTTTACAAAGAGCTGTTACAGTACAACTATGTAAGTCGGTCTAATATACAACTGCCATTTCTTACTCTTGTTCGATTACTGGGCATGCGCCTGTAAAATAAATCATATTCAAAAATTGAAGAAAAATTACCTTATCTATTCTACCTTGACTAAATTAGTAAGAAACCTATTCATGCGCTAAATTATACATTATCAAATCACGCGGGAGACAAGTTGTTTGAAATGAATAAAACGAAAAAAGCAAAGGCGATCGCGCCATCTTTTGGTAGAATGGAGAATGTATTTGTTTTTTTAACCAACTGAATACATTTGAATCGAAATACACAATGTTAGTTTCAACTGTGGTTCATTCATTTTCTATTGCATAATTGAAATGTAGCAAACAGCTTGAAATGCGCACCGTTTTATGTGCTACTAACATTGTCAAGTTATACCGCTACTGTACCTACATTTGATTGTCATTGCGAATGACAACCGCCAGTTATTGGCATGCCTACATTGGACCCCGATGAAGCACTACTTCCCTTTAGTGCTTGCTGCAACAGTAAAGGAACATCATTATGATACTGAGTAAACTGAGCAATCTCGCTCCATTCCCTGAATATTTGTTTTTAGTTATAACCAACAGTTCGTGACAATAAATAGAACTGCCATAGGCCAAGAGTCTTCCATGTATTCTCTTGGTCAAGGAAAGTCAAGACAGCTTATACTGAGGCGGGATGCGAACACCAATTATGGTAGAGTTGGATGGCAAGGAAAACCAATTTCTAAATATCTTGCTGGACGTACCCGCGACCCATGCAACCTAAACGACAATCAACGTCTCGGGCCAGAAGTTTGGAGAGGAGGCTGTACATTTCTGGAGAGAGGTCTTCGGGAAGTTCTATATCCTATCATTGGGAAAAAATGTAAAGGCTGAATTAACCATTAACAGAAAAACTAAATTTCAACTTTGGGGTGGCCCATGACGGTTAAAACTCGACTTTAAAGTATTTTTGCGCTATACGTGAAGCCAAAATGGTAACTACTTCATATTTTTTTAGAACCTATCAATTTCCAACTAACAAACTTGGTGTTAAAAGACGTGAAATTGTAAATACTGAGTGTGAAAATTCCGATTTCACACTAACGGAAAAGCCTATCTCACTCTCATAGGAGGGGGATGCAAGATAGTAAATGATTTTTAGCTAAAAAAAGGCAGCATTTGTATTTTCCTACATAAAATGCACGTTTTATGACGGACCTAAAACACACGACGCTACGAGATCAGATAAGAGGGGATGAAAATCGCAAATGGCCAACTTGCAACAGGCAATGCAAATCCGCCTCCTTGAAGTGCATGGTGCTGGCACAACGAATGCCATTGAGAGACGGGCAAGAGAGTTGGGAGGCGCAGCACTCACCATGGTCATGGTCATGCGGTCGATTTCGTGCTTGTCGCGCACTTTGTGATGGCGAAAGGGGCTGTGCCCGCGGAGGAGTTTGTAGAGCATGCAGCCGAGTGAGAACCAGTCAGCAGAAGAATCGTAGGACCGCCCACGTTGCAGAACCTCCGGCGCCATGTAACCGTGCGTACCCACGCTGGCGTGCGGTCGCTTCCGCGAAAAGTCACAAGCCAGTCCGAGATCACTGATTCGAATGTGGCCGTACTCGTCCAACAAAATGTTTGCTGGCTGCGTTAATAAAAATTTGGGGAAAATTTGATTTAGTTACCGCATGTAGATTAATTTTAGTAACGTTGAGTTTCACAACACAGGTTCACGACTTGGGGACTCCATCCCTAGCTGCATCCGATGATTATAAGGTATTGCATTGCTCGAAATTTAGGCTCTTTTACTTATGCCAGCCATCCTTCTGGGATGGGAATAAAAGGGAGTGATCAAGAAACTAATTAAAAGCAAACAAAAAGATACCCATCTTTTGATAGTGTATCCAGTAAACGTGTAGTATGAGGGTCAGCAATGAGGCCTTTTGTATTCACCATCAATTTTTATGGTGTATTCCAAAGATAAAAATAGGATGTTTAAAGACGCCTTATCAACGAATGGCACAACTAAAGTGCAATTCCAAAATTTAAAGGCACAATTTGATTCCCTTTGTTTATTTGAACCGGGCAACATTAAAAAATACGAAAAGACGATAATGCACGATAGGAGGCCGCCTTAAGGCCAAAAACACTTAAGTTACGACAACACACTTAAAAAAAACAAGTAATTGCATCATTTGAGCGTAAGTCAGAAAGTAGTAGCGAACACTTTAAGAGTGCTGTACCACGGACCTCACGGATATGATTTCTAGGCAATTTTGTACCAAATAAACAAACCCATTCCTGCGCCTTATTCTAATTCTCTTCGTTCGTTCATTTAGATAGGGCGGAAATATTGCAAAAAATCGTTTCCACATTATAGAATGACAAGCACGCAGCAGAAGTGGGCATTTTCTGTTGGGGTGTGAAATGCAAGTGAAAAAATCATCAACAAGACTGCTTCGTTTTGCAGGCAATATAACTTGCCAACACAAAACTCGCACTTTTAGTATTTTCTGATATCTCCCTGGCTACGACAAGTATATAGCCAAATTAGATCCCTTTCAAAAGCATTCTTACCATCCTGCATTCTTTTTAGCAACTATGTTACGAAAAACGATTAAAGCGTGAGATTCTACAAACTCGCTGTCAGCCATACGCCTTTTCCCAATCCAACAGTAGAAACCTATTTTTAGATCCACTGTAATAGTATCAAGCTGAAGCACAGCTTAAACGTGTACCACTGTCCATTTCAATTAGACTCACTCTGCAGAAGCCACTTCGTGCCCATACCGAAAATTCACCCTTAAAGTGTTGTGTCAAAGGCGACGTCTTTTAAATGTCAACATAACTTTTTTGCGCAATTAAGCCTTATAAGGCAGGTACAGCTTGTTTTTTTCCTTAGCATTGGTTCCTACTTGTATTGAAAGCGTCTTTTAACCTTACCTTGTCAGGGAACAAAACGGCTACGGAAAGGACCGATTTACGTCAGTTTAGTTATGAAAACAAACGTGATGACCAAAGTGTCAAGTAGCTTTAATGGGACTGTCTTCTGGATTTTAACACAGCCGCGTCATGTGATGACACTAGTTCTGGTTTAGTGCCTAAGCGTCGGTGTTTTTACGAAGAACTGAAGAACAAAAATGTGTTTTACGCGGTCAGATGCATATACAATTTTGTTTTCATGCCATTCAATGAACGGCGCTATTATGTGAAAGTCAATCCAATCCTATTTTTACCTTTGAGTAATAAATTCTTTAAAAGGCAAGGAAATCTCTTTTTACTGAAAAGCTATCTGTCCATTAATGCATAAAATTGTAAAATAGGTTTAGAGGCCCACACTGTAAGTAAAATTTGTTAACAAGGGACAATATTCAAATATAGTATTCAAATTTGAAAAATGATGCAGTAAAGTACAAATTAATTGGGAGGAAAAGAACTTCAGATGTGGCATTAACCTATGGACGAAGTGAATTGTGCCCAAGAGATTCATAAGCAGTCTTTCAAAGGGGGTCTACCAGGTTCTAAGCACTATCCCAAAAGTACAAGCTTCTGATTGTGTCATCTTTTTTTCGTCTTCGTGATTGTTTTCAGGATCATGAAAAACTTTTTTATTATAATTAGAAATGATTTGCACATTAAATAACGATTCGTGATGCACTGAATCTACATTATAAATTTGGAATAACAGGCATTTATGAACTGACCACGTATCTAGTGTAGAATTAATAAGAACTGGGAAATACGTTCAAAATAAAGCGAACCTTTAAATCGCGATACACGATAAAGCGATTATGCATGTGCTCCAAACCAAGGACCACCTCCGCGGCGTAGAACCGTACCTCGGACTCACTGAAGACATTGTGCTGCGTTAGGTGATAGTGCAGATCGCCACCGTTCATTAGATCAAGGATGAAGCACAGTTTCTCGGGAGTTTGGAAGGCGTAGGTCATGCAGACTATGAATGGGCATCCCTCCTAAAATGTAAAAGAATGTTTTGATGCATGACTACCCATTCCTTTGTATTTTTAATTTCCTGGACAGTGCTGTAGACTTAATACTTAGGCCTCCGATAAACGATTTCCTATAAGCAGATGGCCGAATAGTGCTGTAGATTAGCTTATCAAAACTCCTATGATGTATTGACATGGATATTGTACTCAGGCCTTGTTTAAGCAGAGTAAAAGGACGTTAAGGTTACATACATCAGACGCATTCAATACGAAAGGATCCCAAGTAGTCGAGCCTGTGTACACGTCATTCTACGTGCCGAAAACATTTATGCCGCAGAAGAGTGACTGAACAAGTCTACCTCAAGGAGGTCATTTAATTAGGAGAAAAACAGGATATTTTTTGACATCCTGATGATCCATGTAGATTATGTACAAAATTGAGCAAAAAAGCAATCAGTCAAAAAGAAAAATAAAGTGGACATGCATAATTATACGGAGCAGTTAATTTTGCAATAATATCAACTATAAATGGTCCCTCCTTTCAAGCAATAGCGGGAGCAAATTACCCAAATGACTAAATTGCCATTTGTTAAAACTATTTCGGATCAGACGGGAAAACCGTATCATCACAGGATGGCACACATCTTTTAACAACAGGATAACCGAAGTCGTAGACCCAAATAGGAAATCTGATGCATGCTTTCTAAAGTTACTCTTTTAACCATAACGTATTTGCCTTATCAGCAGATTAATTCAGGTTTCTGATTAACACTGACAGCTGAGGTAATAGGTGAGAACCAGTAATATCTAAAGGAATCGTCAAATAACGGTTACACTAGAGACGAATGCTTTGAAAGTTTACCACATTTCCACCTGCTTAGACTATTTCTAACTAGCTTCCATTTCGTTTCCGATCACTAGTGAAACGGTGATAGGTTCATATCACAAAGTGAGACCCTTGACTTTGTTCATTTGAAGATTTACCTGGGAAAACCATAATTGAGACGGGTATTTCCTAAAGCGATGTTTGTGTTTCCAGATCAGGATTGGCGCATCCAGCTTATTCAAATGTCACAAAGTCGGTTTTTTTAGCCTACAAAACGTCATTTATGTATCATTAAAAAAATTAATTCAATTGTTAAAATGCTTTACTACTTCTATGGAAGTTAAGGTAAATGAACGGTTAGCTTACACACAGCTGGTGACGATTTATACGCATAAGGTCCATAAATAGCAAAAAAACCAGTCCGGTTCCGCGAAGAATTTCAGTATCATTGCAAACGGCGTGATTGTGCAAACAGTCCCCATCTAATCCACTTGATCGCACCACAGAAATCAGGACTTGACAAGGACCACTGCAAGCCTTCATGCAAAGGCATTGAAAAATAGTTGTCTTGCGTGGCAACTTCAAGAAACAAATGTTTATAAATCAGTTTCACAAAATTAATTAAGCCCATGGCAATAAAATTTGCCGTTTTAAAAACGTCTGGAATTCTACAAGTAGACATATGGAACAACACAATGATGGTAGCAACTAATTGCAGGTTTTCGTTCCAAAGCAAACATGTGTGGGCATAGTTTGAGTAATTCATAGACTGCTTGCTTATTGTAACGTACATCTGGCTTAATTTTCAAGGGCATGAGTCGTGTTACAGCAATAAATTATGTATTTTACCCAAAAGACAGCCACGTTAGGTAGTTGTGATAGATTACATACCCTATGAAGCTTTCAACTTGGCCTATAGAAGAGTTCCAGCTTGCAAAATCCAGATTTAATACGCTTTACATTTTTATTCAACTACTACCTTTAGTAGATTCACATTCTATAGCTAACTAACGAGCTAACGCGTGAGCTAAATCTTACTAAATGACGACTAGGCCATAAAACTCCATTTAAAAAAGAATTTTAACTCAAATTATTCCCAAAAAATCATGCAAACAATCCTAGTAACCTATGCTAGTGGTTAAAAGCAGTAATATTGCTAAATATACAATCGCGTGTGAGAACTATGAGGAACTGTTAACATGGAACCCTAATACCGATGTAATGCCAGCGCCTTAGATGCCGTTACCCTTTGTTAAATAGAGATTCATTAAACGGATGGAAGGTGGGACTTCTTGTACCTACGCAAGGTATCGTTACGCATTTTTCACCACTACTTAACGCTAGAGTACCTGAAAAGCGTCCAATTTTCTCATGTCTACGAATTCACAGTTATTCTCTCCATTTCTTTCAAGGCATTGCTTTACGGAAAGTGCCTTCAAATTTACACGACTCTATGGGTATTATGTATCCTATAATGGTTCGGTAAGTTTCTTCGCCAATGGGGTTTGTTATGGCACTTCGAGTGCCCTTAACGTATATATGATTTCATTTGGGAATTCATAAAAGGCGTAGTTTATTTCATGGAAATAAACGAAACTGAAATTCATCGAGGCACCAAATAGTAACCACCGCTTGCCTATTGTGTTAATTTCCTTTTTGGATACGCCAAGTGCAAATAAACCTCTGCTTGATGAATGCGTTTACCAAACTGAAAAAAAAACTAAACACCGCATAAACAAAAAGGATGTGAGGGCAAGTTCAAGCTGATTGCTTATCAAAATAGTTCAGATGACCAAATGCGAACCATAGACGAAATTTGTCAAAGATCTCATGTGTTGGCAAGTTTTGCAAAAAATCATACCAATGAACTATAGCGATTTCAACACCCGAAGAGCAACAGTCGTTTACCCTCGCTGACAAAAAAAAACGCTATCTTGTCAACAAATTCAAGCTACAACATGTTGTGTCTTCTCAAATGTATGAACTTTAAGAGTGGAGATTTAACCATTGCGGCCTTTCCATTGGCAGTCATTATGATTTCTGGACATAATGAGCTACAAAAGTTCTTCTTGAGACACATGAATTAGTAGAGTGCTTTTTAAGCATTAGAAATTCGCCAAAGACGCAACAAGCCGTTTTTACTCAACTTTTTGCGTCTAGGAGGTAGTAAGAATGCACTTTCAGAGATACCGTGAGGTGGCAAGTTAGACATTTAGAGATCCGTGATTATCAGAAGGTCATAATGCTCTCTGTAGTAGTCCTGCGCAGGAGACAATAAACACTACGTAGCTGTGCAGTTTACGCTCTCAAACTGCCCTTCACACTTTAGTCTATGCAACCTTAGCCACGATTTAGCAGCCAGAGGGTTGTCAAGGCAAAAGCCAAACCCACAGTACTATCATCGTGGGTTTTATTTTAGCAATCAGATTATACCAGTTTGATATACTCTGCAGGCCCCTACTTGCGATCTGGTGGCTTCTTTGCGTATGTCATAATACTAAAGGTGAAGTATGTTAGCACGCCTAAGCACTTAATTTGTGCATAAATGTCTAGGAGAAAATGAGAGAGTAACAAATAACTTAGGTTCATGATAAGTGAAAAGAATTTGATTGAAGACAAGCTATCATAAATTGCTGCAGGAACAGACCCTCGTAATAACAGCGAAGAATTAGAGATACAATAAAAAGTAAAAAATAAAGGAAACATCCAGCTTAAAGTAATAAAATTATGTGGTTTATGATATCAGTCGATGGCCATAAATTTATACTGCATAATATTTTTGGATAGAATAAATCTTGTGATTGTAATCATTTTTAATGCGTTTGGTACAGGAAACGCTGACTCAGTGCTGAACTTTAATCTCGGCCATATGCTTTACCGGAGAAATTGGATTGGGCGGATTTTATTACATCTAGAGCTTGTCAATGCAATTAACTTCCCCCGAATAAAGTGATATGATGGCTCCTTTTGCATATTTACCGGTAAAATATATGTTAAACATTGGAATTGAAGTATCCTGCAACTTGGACATAAACATTGCAAGAATGGCATTCCTCTGCTTTTCACAAAAAGTTAATAACATAAAATAAATCAGTTTCCTTACTCTTTGAGCAACAAAATTGATAATTTAAGCATAAAATTGGGTCAATTTAGCATTTTTAAAGATTCTGAACCGTACTAGGTGGGCACGATGGAAGGAATTCGATTAAAATTTACTTACTCCCGTGCTGACAAGAGAAAGCATAGCTCTTTCGTTCAAGGCCAATGACTCCCCACCCTTCATTTTGATCCGCTTTTTATCCAAGCACTTCATAGCATACCTGAAATTAATTCCAAAAACATAATTAAAACGCAAAATAAAATTCCACCTTGATTAGCTGCGGCGACAACCAGCTCAAAAAACAACCGCAATAGATAGAGACAAGCATGGTGTCATAAAAAATCAAAAATATGCATAAATCAACCCGAAGGTTATGGAAAAAAACAAGAACTACTGTTGTTACCCATAAATGACTGCAGAGTGCGTTCCTTAATTAATATCAGAATGGGCTAAATATGTTCCAGTAGCTCTAAAAGAAATCCAGAGTGTTTACAGTTCATAGTCATAAAATCCCACTAGCCACGAAAAACAAAATTATCTACAAAATTTTGTGTGCAAATAGACATTTAACAATGTGAATCACGAAGTAATCCATAAGGCCACTTTTTATTCCTATGAAGATGCAGAATGTATGCTCTGATCTAGAACAAATCGGAACGTAAAATATGTTTTCCTGTTGTCATTTGTCATGCCATGCATCGTTAAAATGTAATGATACAGCAAAGCCTGATTTTATTCCCTGTAGCTAGATTAACACGAGGTCAGGTTAAGCAAACTCTTGATCTATTAACACAACATTTGGCATCGTTCCAGAATACTTGCTTTAAAATTCATTTTGTTTTCATTAAAAAAAATTGGTGCTGAAAACTGGTTGAGATGGAGTAAGGATGTACTTGAAAGGATGCAAAGGCTGTAAACTTTTCAATCAAATAAATTATAACGATGTGTCTTTTGAGTGAAATACATCTAAAAGCCATTTTCAAGGTGCCTACTGTGTTTGCTTTGCTTCGGGAAAGACTTCTACAAAATGAACTTATAAGTCAACAATACGAGAACTTATGTACACTTACTGCAAATGGCAACATTCAATGGGACAATGAACCACAATGTCGCCTTACGAGGGAAAAACATTCGATTGTTGGACAAGCGATTTGTATAGAGTATAGCCAAATATAACTCGTATGTAATCACAAAAGACCGAAGGTGTGCAAGCACAAAATTTGAAAAGTAATGAATTAAATTCATCCGTGAAGCAATTAGTCTGGGCACCCAGTCGAAATCGCGGGCAAAATTTTGGCGTGATAATCCCTCCCTCTCCCAGCGTCATCAATCAAAACCTTGTGGAGGTGCCTCACAGCTTTACCCACCTGTCATGACACAAGTCATACACAGTGATAACTTGGCAGAATGGATACCCAATGACAAAAAATCTGCACAAATATAAGCTAAATAAGACTGAACAGCTTTTATTGCCATTTGCTTAACGATAGCCCCACTTTTATTTGCTCTAGAGTAAGTACCGCGTTTGTATTGCAAAACAAGCAGCTTTATAAATAAGTTTACTAGTATGAATATTAAACACCCAGGAAAAACATTTGTACACGATTTTCTGCCTATTTTATGAATGCCAATAAATGAAATTGGCCCAATTAACTCCGCAGCAACCTCCACTTTCTAAACAAATGAACACTAAGATAAAAAATAGCAAAGATCAAGCTTTTGCACTGCTAAATGAGGGTTAAAAACTAAATCTTTTCACAAATAGAAGCGTTCTAAGTAGGGAGAGGCAACCAATGTTATTACTACTGCATCACATTTTTCAATTAAAGGAATTTTATTGAAGCAATTGAACGAACTCCCTGATAAAAATCTGTTCTACAAATATGAAAGTTGGCTAGTCAGTTCTGAGTAATCTCCTGCATTTTCGTCACAATATGAAAAGCGAGCTCGTTCATGCGAAACGACCAGAGCGATATTCATGAGAATACCAAATGAGTTGTAAATGGCCCTACAATAGCACTTTCACTCTAATATTAAAACTAAGAGCTCGTCATTGTCAATGTGAAGTCCATTACGACAGCCAAATAAAATACTCACCAAGTTTACTTTTAATTATCAATCTTGGCATAAATAAATCTGATTAACAAATAAAACTACTATTTATTTTTATTAAAGCCCTTTTAAAAATGGTAGCCTCATCGACTTATTTATTTTAATAAGCGACGCTCCATTTTAAATCAAATTCTGCTTTTTTTAATTTCTACTGGCTGTACTTTTCCACAACACCTTCAAAATCTTGATTTATGAAATCGGTATACCAACGAATGCGCCGCCCGTGTAGACGCCCATGAAAAGCCCAACCAATGGTGGTATAGCGTTCTTCCTCTTCACCGCAGTTATTGCTTGCGATACAAATAGGACATGTTCCAAGAATGCACGGGGCCACTACGATGAATGAAATAAGGGTACGAATTGGAGTGCCTTATGCAATGAGAAAATGCGTGGATTCAGACTTCTGACAACGTACACGCTGATTTTGTCATTAATTGCGACTTCGAAAAAACCCCACTTTGTCAAGCAGTTTTTCTCAAGAAAAGCAGATGGTAAAATAAGGTTTCTTACATTTTTCCAGTATCCGTCTTGCGGCAGCCATAAACTTCGCCGAACCCGCCCCGACCGATGATTCGGTGAACGCTGAAGTCATTCGCTGTGAGCTTTGGGAATAAAGAGACAAAAGCAAATACGCTTGATACTTTTTGATCTATGCAAATAGTCATGCTGAAGGAATTGTAACCGTACGTTAAGTTTATGCTCTTCGAGACTTCCAGTAAATGATCAAAGGTTCTAATTCATTTAAGTGTGAAATCTACCCAGCGCAATTAAACACACAACCACATAACTATTGGCATTCTACATAACCAAGTTAAAATTCGAGTCTCAATTCCCAAAGTTCATTCGTATCATTATCCTTCTGGGCAAGATTTATTTTCATGAATCTAGTGCCAGCTAATACAAAAAACAGTTACACCAATCACATTTAAACCCTTTTAACAAATTAAAAGGACCGGTTTGATGGATGCAAGCCGTGTATTCTAAAAATATGCACCAAACACTGCCTAACAGTTATCGGTGAAGTAGCCTAACAATACAGTTCTGTTTCATTATATCCTACCGGCCAGAAACTCGACAGCTTTAAAGTAATTATGATTAGTTTTTTTATATCATAAAAATATTTCGCAAAATTTGTATTTTAGAAAATCGTTACCGCAATCTAGGCTTAAAATGATTCCAGGTCGGTAAAACTGGATATTAAAAGGTTTCTCTGGATGTATTCGCACTACGAAAATTAAAATGCTCAGATGAAATACAACCAATTTAAAAGGCTAGTGTATCAAGTGTTAGAATTGATTCTTCTAAGCAGGTTGCTGGAGAAGCAGACTGTGACATACGTTCAAATTGAGCTCCAGATTTTTCCACTGGCAAAAACGGGTAAATCTGGGGGAACGAATAAATGCGTCAAAGATGTCACCGCGGATAGATTCGCATATCTCTTGCAGATAGGGCTAAATATTAACACAAGGACATTCTTAAATAGGTGAAAATAATAAAACAACGTAAGAAGTCATCCGCTTATAAGATGATATATAAACCTAAAGATTAAGAAATGAAATAGTTACAGGATATCCAAATAATAAATCCTACCGAGAAGGTGTCCGGAGGGAGTATTCGCGTTCGCTGTGCGCTTGTTAGGAGCTCCAACACTCGGGCGACGGTTTCTTTGGAGAATTCCTGGAAAGCTCAATAGTAAAAGTTAGACCCACGTAGAACCTACCATAGTGTAATGTTTTAAAGTATCTTGATGCCCAAGGTCGAGAGAAGCGTGCCATTAGTCAGTATGCAAGTGGATTTGATAAGTATAAGGATTTGTTGGACAGTATAAAAGTACAAGCACTGCACTAGGTGGTAGCGGTTTCAATAAATTTAGTAGCAATTTTACATTCATTAACTGGAAATGTTAATGTTAGGTTGATTGCTCTGAAGTGAATCAAGAGGTACGAAATATTGCCCTTTCATCTTTAAAAAGGAATGTCCTCTTAATTAAACGATCTACGATAAACTGTCCCTGCTTAAAACTTAGATAGTAAAAACGCTTTTTTGTTCACTATTAATAGCTGAGTTATAAAAAATCCCACGTAGTTAACAAAAGTACTAATAAGTTGTTTTAACATTTAATCAAAATGACTAAAAAGAAAAACTTTATAATGATAAATCATTAATGAGGACTGACAAAATTGGAACTCACAGTGGTCAAATTTTACCCTAGGTTTCATTTAACTCTTAACTCGAGAAATTTTGGTCGCCCAAAACATTGACTACTTAAATCAACAGTAGAAATACCGCATGCATAAATATATGACGATTTTGACTCCTGCTTGCGGTAAATCACTCCGTAAATACTCCATAAACTTTAGGATATCTTCCCTTGCAGTCACTCCAAAGCCCTTCAGCATCACATTACTTGCGTCAGACAAAGTATGTTGGTAGGAGCATTTTTATTACTATATTATTTGAACTTCATAGTCCCGTTTTATGAAAAAGCAGTCACACTCTTGGATATGGGAATGACAAAACAGCTTTAGCTAATGGCAGCTGCTAGAGCTGCAAAATACAGGCAAATAAATTTGGCAATGGAATTTCAAAGTCAAAAATAGGCTCTCTTTAATGGAAACCGCAAAGACTCATTGAAATGCTTACGCCAGGCCATCAATAGTTATGAGTTTGGACCTTACACAAATGAATAAAGTGTTTCAAAAATAATGCAACTTTTAAAGCCTTGAAATTGTCATTTTTACTTAAACTTCATCTTGCATACTGATGAGCTAAGCGCAGAACTCTCTTAGTGAAAATACGAAATAATGCCTTTAAATCTAAAATTCTCGGCCGCCAAATTGAAGCAAACCACATCTCCAAAATATGGATGCGAGATGAGACGCTATTGATAACACGTTCTGACCACTTACATGAGACTGGGAGAGCAGATCTTTCATGATGAATTGGTCGTAAATTTCCTTTCCAAGTGCAATTCGTTCTTCATCAGTCTCAAGACTTTCCAACTTCTTGATCTCCTCATAGAAGCGGATTTGTGGAACCGGCTCTTCGTGATAGTTGAGGCAATAGTCTTTGAAGATCAAATATCCCAACCGTTGGTTAAATATCTTGTCAAAGGTTAAATCACCTCTTTTTTCCATGTACTTCATCATCACGCTCCGTATGCTGAAACGAAAGTAATAAAACGGCTTTTTTATTGTTACGGATATTTGATACGTCATATGGAATGGATGAGATGATTAACATTGACATTTTGCTTCTAGAGGTAGCAAATCAGTACATTTTCATCTTGGCCCTCGGTAATGACTACTATTAATTTGTTCGTTAAAATATACCATTCTAGCTTTGAAACTATTCAATAGCTAGTAATAAATTAAATGAAAGTGTATGACGATGCGTGACGAAATGCAGCCATGCATGGGAGAACAAACAGCAACAGTTTACAAAGTCTCCTTCTCTGATAGACAGGCTCGACCAGTTGAACAAATGGAACAATCAAAATAGGTAGTAAGAAGGAAATGCACCATCAACTTAAAAAGTCATAATTACAACCTTTTGCAGCTTTCGCAAGCTTCAGGAACCAACACAATTGTAATAATTCCGTCGCGTGGGAAAAAACGCAGCTTTGTAATGGTGGGATCAAGATATTTTACATTTAACACAAAAATTTCAGCATAAACAGCTTTATTGCAAAATAATAGCGTCAACCAGTAAATGGTGAATTTAATCTTTTTCAACCAAGCGTTTATGATGTAAGCAAGCCGCTAGCAAGAGAAGACGCCTCGTTCAGCAGTATTGCATTGAAATGCGCAAAAAAGATGACCAAATACCTAGACTTTAAGCACTAGTAACTAAGGGCAAATTCTTTATTCTTTGGTAGAAAAAAAGAGAAGACCATACTTCTTTTGACAAATACACAGACTTTTCAAGGAAAATTTAAAAAATGTCAAGAGGGATTTAAATGTTTTATGCGTTGAGCGCAGTGAAAACAGCCATATTTTACAAAGCTGAAGTTCTTACTGATTCTGCAGACAGGCCTATCCTAAAAGGATCATGCTTTTTCAGCATAAGTATGTCTTATTAACCTGTTTTGGCGAAATTCCTTACCCCAATTTACATTTATTAAAAAGCCGCATGCAAGCTTCAATTTAGGTAGTTACATCATGAATGTCGAAAATGCAGGATCAGAGTTGCATCTTCCTTTTAGGTTCATTATCTTGATATCTGTTAATGCTCTAATGTGCTAAATGAAATTAAAAGGCGATTTTCCAACGTCACAGCTACCTTTTGGATAGAATCGAATCAAACTCATCAGCATTCTATCCGGGACCGAAAACACTTGCCCATTTCTTCCATGGTTAGTCCCATCTATTTCAAATACTTATGAACCGAGCCTACTGCAAACACTTACTCATTTGCGAAGGTAATTCTTCATTTCTATAGACAGACACAATTGGTCATACTAAACTAAGTACGACTAGAGTTTTGTGAATGAGGTGTACAATTTCCATATACATTCTGCAATTTTAAGAGCAACTGTGTAAGGAGTTTGCAGTAACTACGATTCCCCTTTATTATGTTAGAATCCGGTGCGCACTCAAATCCGAGCTTTAATCGAAGGACTCGGATTGCTATCGCGTTAGGGCAGCAACATCTGGACCAACCTAAAATTGTTTTCAACGCGGCCTTCAATTAGGAAACGAGGGTAGACAGGATGTTTGAGCTATTAGCAAAATATTTTGACAAAGCATGTAAAACGCCAACGATTAAAGGTTCTCGAATTAAATTTATTTACGTTTATCACGAAGTTGCTCAAATCGTGTCTTCTGCCGAAATTCTGAGTTTTAATCGAATTATCAAGTAAGGACTTTAAAAACTATCAGTCAAATAAAGATGGCTCAATCATTTAACAAAGAATAACAAAAAATAACACCTTAAATTACATATTAGAAAAAGTGTTGCGTCGAAATTCGCCATTAGCCTGGTTATACCATGCTCGAGACAGGGGGTCCATTAAGCACCCACTTAATAGAGCCATCGACACAGAAAAACCTGATTAACCTACATTCAGAGTTATCGACAAATTTCTTGTCGTCTATGGCGCAATGCTGTTAATATCAAAGAAAAAATTGTCTTTATTTTACTCGCTTACAAGAAACAAACGAACAGTTGGATTACGTTGGTTACAGGGTAGTAAAATTAATCTATTAACAAGAAAAGAGCGCTTGAAAACGTGTCACTAAAACAATTTGACGGCTTGTAAATTCAATAAATATGAAATTTGAGTCCAATGTAAACATCCCTTGACAATGCTGTGCTCCTATTCGGCAAATAATGAAGACCCCCCAGAAGGTTTGGCAATACGGCAAGGATCACAGTCAACCACTCTATCATTAGTCTTGGAGGTGCACCAGAATTAAAGTCGGCGCTTTCTTATACACATCTGTAAAAAGTTGCCAATATTTGGCCTGTTTTCACAGTAAACAGAAGTTCGTTTTGCCATTAATTCTTACAAAGTCAGCGCCTGAAATATTACATTTCATGCATTTCAGAAGTGCTACCGTGTCTCCAATCATAAATGCTAGTTTATGAGCCGCAAGGGCCAAAGATATTATTTACTCGAAATAGCAAAGAGATGCTCATACGCAACCACGTAGATTCAATGAAATCAGGCTGCACACATGTAATATGCACTCAAATCACCTAAGTTTAAAGACAATGGTAGGGTATTACCAAGCCGCTTCTTCAGTAAAAAAAGGCATAATTCCTTTTTCCTCGATAGATAGACGAGTAATTCTAGCCTAACTTACACGCAAAATTTTCCAAAATACACAACATGAATGAAAGAGTAGTTTTGAACTTTTTTAAGCAAGTACCGTGGTTCACGTGGAATTTATCGTATGATGCATCACCCGATAACGTTTTTTAGTTTTGCCTATGGGATTAAACCGGAAGAGGGTGAATAAGTGGTGTACTAATTGGTAAATCTGATTTTGGATTGTAAACTTCGGTTGATTGGTACGACTGCTTGCATTTGAGGAAAAATATAGTACTGTGCTCTTTAATCGCCTTACAAGATACACAGTCAAGTAATTCCTTATTGAAATCCATGAGGGTTCTCGAGTTTTGTAGGCAAAACGTGTAGACTACCTTGCGCGAAACACCGATTGATAAGTATGATTTCATGGATTTCTATTTCAAGTCCAAAGCATTTATAGGTGAGCATCTGATTCAATCTTCCCCATTATTTAAATCTCTCTGCATTATTTGAATTGATTTCATCCTCATTTAGGGCTAAAAGTACTGACAAAAATGGCGGGAAAACATAATTAAATGTTTCTCAAACCAAGATTTTCATGAATAGTTAATGCAGGAAGTCCCAGGGATTGCCTGTCTATCTTGTTAACATGAGGTCTGATTGACAAAAAGAATGAATGATATTCAGTCAAATATGGCGCAACAGGAAGAGTGGGTAAATGGAATTGTAGCAAAGTGAGAAATATGTTAGTGGGAAATAGGGAAGTAAATAGGCCAGCGGAAAATCCCAATTTCTGGAAACAATCATTGTATGAGAGCGCATGTATTAACTTCACATGTAAAAATAGCAGTAAGCTAGCTTGAAATCTCTTGTGATAAAAGTAAAATACTCCACTAAACTACTCTGTGGAAAAACAATATCAACTTTTCTTGAAACAATTTCGACACCAAGGCTTCCTGCTTTGCTGTAATTTTTAAAATTCACTTGTTTTAAGGCCAAAACCTGGAAAACTAAGGTTTGTAAGCAGAGGGTGCTTGTGACTAGAAAGATCCCATGTTCGTGTTGAGCGCGAGCGAGAAAGGGGATCTTATTTTAAAAACCCACTCACAAGTTGCGAGGAGTCATTCAAATGTCTGTAATGGTCTGGTTTTACGCAATCAAACTGTAGATAATTCCTCGCTAATAAAATAGGCCTTTTGAATTCTTCTATAGTTCCAACTTGCTCGTTCAATTTCACCCAACAGACCTGTTAATCACAAGTGGGCGATTAATGAATTTGATTATATCCGCTAGGTAGTAAAAATTAGTAAGCCATGCTCTCGTTAGCAGAATTAAAAGGTATTTTACATGTAAAATGCAAGATGTTACAATGTTTGTACTAATAAAAACTGCAAAATTCCCTGTGATGACTAATGGGCGATGTACTAAGCCTTTATTTTAGCTCCAATGCAGAACGACTAGAATATTATTGCCATGTGCCAACACATCTAATCTGCTTGCAGAAGTAAGATTGTATGTTTATAAACGCGACAAAATGGAGTTTATCTCCCCATTTTATCGTTCAATATGCAAAAAGGCAATCCCCTAGAATAGCTCCATGCTTTAAAAACCCAAAACAAGAAAGATAAAAGAAGACTTTAACTTGTACTAAAGGAAAAACAATTTGCTACTGATATAACAACTTGTAATATTAATATTCAGTAGAATAATTCATTTTTTTGTAACCTCTTCAGATCGTAACAGCCAAACAGGGTGGTTGTCATGGCGTTACCGATTTTCCGACAGCTTCATAAATTATTGTATCAGTATCTATCGCCATTTATTCCACCATGCTTTTTCCTAGTGGCATCATAAGATGCCTGTTCTGCATTGTGAATAACACACTGTTCTTCTACCTACATGTTCGACACACGGTATATGACATGACTTTTCAAATTCACAAAGTAGTTGAAGGTAGGAAAGGATGGGAAAGTATTTCACCTATTCACTGAATAGTTAAAGAATGAGAGAAGCTATTGAAAGTTAACAGATAAATTGTTTAAAAAATGTAGTTTTTATGGTTTTGTAAAGTTTACGTTTTAAAAAAATTTATTGTCAAATCAAGCTAGGCACGCAAACCATCTTTTGGTGCTTAGAAGTGCATCCTTTTAAAAACTAAGCGTTGGCACATAGTTCCACTATTAAAAATGGTATGTCAGAAGCAAGTTCAAATGTAACTTACAGATATCAAGGTACGCATCTTTGTTTCCAAAAAGTAGAGCAAAATGTCGGAAGGATGTGTTTTAAAAGTGATTTCCATGTAATGAGAGATGTACTTTCGATTTCATCCTTACTCATCAAAACATGGGTGGGAATCGAAAAACATGCTAAAAGATGATGCGAGCTTAAATTCTGCTTAGCTTCTACATCAGGTTAGGATAGCCAAATGTAGACGACCATCTTAAGGTACGACCTTTAACATTCCAATGGTTGTGTCATCAGAACAAAAGTGATTGTTCGTATTGCTTAAAGATGGTAGAAAAACCAGTCCAAGGCTTTTAGGTAGTGTAGGATTTCTATGGAAAAATCACCTACAAAATACAAACGCTAAGGCAAAAGGAAGACGTTTTCAGAATATAAGCTTTTAAAAGTGGGCTCGCACTCTGATGAGTAGAATGTGCGCGCCAAATGCCCTAAAAAATAATGGAAATAAGCAGACAAGATACAAAAGTTGTGCTCATCTCAACTTTCTTAAGCAAGTGCTTTGGAGTGAGTTGGAATTGGTAAAGAATTGCTGGTAACTTATCGTCATTCAATCTTATAGGGAACGTAAAGTACAGAAAGGAGAATTTTTTGATATACAAGTGCATAATGTAAAAATCGGAAAAAAGTATCCGGAAGTTTGTTCATAAATCTCACACACTCATAGAAGTAGAAATAAACAAGTTAAACAAATTTGTTTTTCCCAAAGTCTTGCTCTCCTGGATAGGGCTTTTATATTTTTGCCTCCCTACTTAGCATACCTGGATTTTGGCGATTTCTTATGTTGGGGTATCGAATGATCAATGTTTCAACCAAATCACTTTAGGCAATGCAAATAAACCCAAGTATTCAGGAAGTTTTATCCTCTGATGCTTGAAACACCTGGCCACATGGTAAAATGAGCATATTTCTGTACTTTTGGCAAGCAGCGGAATAAAGAATTTTAGCAGTCACTAGTGATATGCCGGATGCGCTGAAAAATCAAGGGATCATTTATGCATCCAAGCGGAACGTTGTGAAATGGGAACACAAGCACCGCGTTTGCAATGATATTATGCCCTGTGCTGACGCACTGGAAAGTCGAGCCCAATCCCAAAACTACCTTCCAGTAAAGTCAAGTCAGCATTTTTGCTCATGCATGATAGATCGAAGAAGATTGGATGAGTAGATTAGCAAACTTTTGATAAAGCACTTTCTATAAAGAAATTAAAAAGCAAATATCTCGTACCACTTGAACCCTTTCTATAGCATTTAGCAGCGATGTAAACTAAAAATTTATGCAGTAATTTAAAGAACATGGGATTTGTTGAGCTAAAAGAAATATATTCATACTTTTAGCTCAAAATGACTTCGGATAAGTAAACTTTTGAGAAATAGTCATTTACTTCGTGTACTCTTTGCTACTTTTGACATGTAGCTGAAGTAATTTCGACATAAAGCGGACAAGAATTGATTACTCTTCGCAATGCCTGAAGGTCTGGTCCCATTCAGAATAAAATCACCCTTTGTTCCAGGTTTTATGTCTATGCTTGGGTAATTAGATTTGCAAACAAATTCGCTAGTATTGGAAAGACTAGCCCTAGTGGCATCCATGTAAAAGGGATGGTTAAAAGATCTCATCGTCATTGCCAAGTGTGCATCGTGGACACGATAAAGATTGCGTGACTTTAAGATCCATGCCTCCCGTGCAGCGTGTCTGCGACGTACCTTCATTCATCGTGAAGGTGGTAAGGTTTCCCACCTAGTTGCAGCCTTTGGGATTTACAGACGGTAATTTTCACGCGCTTTCACATTTAATAGTTCACAGAATGAAATACTCGCCCGCTACATTATCCAAGCGCCGCTGCCGCTATTTTGGTAACAATGGTGTGCCTGACCAAACCAGCTTTTTTGAAAAGGCAGTAAAATTAGCTTTTATGAAAATGCATCGTCCCATCAACTTTCTGATTAATTGTCCCGGGATTTGGAAACAGATTAATATGAATTAACTCTGAATTAAGGCGTCAAGCTTATCAGGTATTGGAGAAGTAGCAAATTTCTAATAAGGATTCATACTTGACAACCTGAAGTTACGTTTTCTCTTTGGATGCAATGAATCTATGCTTCATACAGAATAGGGTTAGATATTTTGTGGGACAAAAAAACAAATAAGATATTAAAGATAACATATCACGTGCTATAAATACGTAAACAGGAAGCACTTGGCCGTGACACGGAAATATGGAAACATCTGGCCAAGCATAAGTTAAAATGTCAAAACCTCCACCTGTGGGCGATTTCCTATCGTCAAACTAAGTAAACTGAGAAGCAAGAAAGTCGTAACCAAGTTTGGGTAGCAAAGAAATTTCGTGACCTGCTAAACCCTAGTATCGATCGACAAAAGCCATTTCTGTTTCTTGGAAGTTGAACAAGAACCCCCTGTTTTCGGCAACATAAACACGCACTTAAATAGTCTATGTATTACCTATGTGCGTTGATTGGAAGGATAAATAAACTCGAAGATTAAACCATATTACCAGGGTTTCTGGTCGCACTTTTTGCAAAGAAAAGGCATTAAGAGAAAGTCATAATGCTGAAAGCGATCCTCTCAAGAATGAAACAGTTACTGCATTCCAAGGGATAATGCCGCCAATAACTTTTAGCTGCCTGTTATATCGAACTAGCAATCAAAATATGGATCTGTTACAGGTCTTAGACCATATCAAGAGTTTCGATTTTGTTATCGATGCCGTTAAAGATAATCCAAATGTGTCAGTACAGAATCAAATGACTAAGAAAGTAGGAAAGTAGACAAAAAAGGTCATCGCATGAGAACTCAAACTTGAAGATTTAACGCAGTCATATAGACGTTTAGAACAAACTTCATAAAAAAAACTGGAGAGAAATGTTTTTGCAGTGCGTTATCCATGCAGTCAATGAGGCGCAGACAATAATTCTGGAAAAAAGGGGCCCCTTTTCCATCAGTGAGAAGCATCTATAAGCACGAACAGATACAAGATGTCATACAAAAACTGGTGAAGTATTGGAGTCCTAAAAACAATCTACCAAGTGAATGCCTAAACAATTTCTTTTCATTCTATGTGTGTGACGAAGGGAGCAAAATAACCCCTTAAGTCATTTCTTTTTATTTCGTCTTCGTTAAAAAGGGTTTTATGTGTGATGACGTACAAAAGGTACCAAAGAAACTATTTTTGACGTTAAATTAGGCAAGAAATTTGTATCTAGTCTGCTAGCTCCTGACATCTAGAATCACAAAGCATGAGAGCACAAACGAGGTTTTAACCAATTATCGCCGCAAATAGAAAGCATAGAACATTTACTGAAAAAGTCCATATTCTTACGTGCAATATTTCGCCTTATTTGCAAGTTGATAAACTAATTTTTCATAGGCTTTGGTAATTCAAGAAAGTCAAATTATCAGGGTCAAACTACTTCCTGTTACTATTGAGCGTCCTCATGATCTAAAACATTATAATTCGAAACATAAAGTTTGTCTTCCCACCAGCCACATTTTGCTATCTATGCTGATTCAGGCAATAGAAAGAAATGTGTTCCAACTTTGGTCAGAAACGACGTGAATAGAAAAGCGAGTAGGCATATACAATCAAGTAGATCCCGTTACCATTGTAGCTGTCGAATACACCCACGCTTGAATAAGTTCTCATCTGTGTGCTCATTCACAAATGAGAAACCTAAAGTGCTGAGCCAGACCCCAAGTTTGATGAGTATAGAGAAAAAATTTACGTGCATTACACGACTTCCAAGTGGACTAATTGATAAAAAAACACTCCTATTAGAAATATTACACAGTGCTTGCACACTAAAGTTAGGAGAAAAATGTACCACTACCAAACTGTTTTGTTGGCTAAATATTAATTTGACTTGATGGAACAAGACATGCTGCAAACTATAAGATGGATACTTGATAAGATCATCGTCTCAGGCTCCTTTGAGGAAAGGGGGGTTTAATTTCAACCCAGTAATCAGATCCATATCTAAAATTGTAAAACCGAAAATGTGAAGGTTATTATTTATCTGAGGTCTGAAATGAGCACTTTCCTTGAGCCATTTAAATCAGAAAAACTTGGAAGAAACTAACGTGCCTTGTAACTGCTCTTCCGGTGAGAATCAAGCATTATAAAATTCTTAGGCAGTAATGGTCCCCAAAAAATTTCCTAAAATTCCATCCCAAAACTGGCTCGATCATTCGAAAAAACGTTTTTTTTCCTTCCGTTTATTCGTGCTACAAGAAAAAACACAGATGATCCATAGCGCTCTTGGTGGGTTAAGTCCTAAGTGTGAACGTTTAAATTAATGTGAAAATTAATTATGAGGTAGCATCATGTTAATTACATCTGATTTTGGCAGTCAAAAACGGACAAGTTGCAAGTGGGATGACAAAGAAATCGCAAATCAGCCCCAGCGCAGCGTTATTAGAAATAAAATTTAGAGGTATGGATTTACTCTTAAATGCAAAAAAATGGAGCAAAAGATGATAAGAAACGCAAAAAACTGATTGTCGGGTGCAAAAGTGGTGGCAATTATCGGGCAGGGAGTGTAGCCTTACCGTAATATTGGGGCACAACAACAACCTAAAGTTTACTGAGGGTGGTGGAAATTTCATTCGCCCATTAAAGCACAGTAAGCACAATGTAGTGATTTTTATCTGGCACTGCTCATAGTCACAATAAAAACAACCGGATGGAGAGCACCGCTCGAGCATATTGGGAAAATATGATGCTAACTGCAATAATTGATGTATTATAAAGAACTTTAGTCGAACGTAGTAAAGTATGCAGCGAAAAGCAGCGAATTATCAAACTATCTAACCCACTTTTAAGACCCAATTTTAAGTTATTCTTATAAGGTATTTAAAAACACACCTACCTTGGGTCAGGAAGGGTTATTTTCTTACTGGCACGGGCAGCGGGTGTGGATTTACTCATTTCCATTGCCATCAAATAACTCACGTCTGCCAAAACAGCTTCCAAATCAGCCATTTTTATTTGTTTTTCGGTATCAAGTAAGATAAATCACGACTTCGCTGAAGTAATCCAAGGAGTTATTTGGAATGTGGGACTAAGGCAGCATCCTGAGAAATTTGAAAGCTAGTGTCCTTTGTGTACATCGTTCTTGATTAAGTCAAACCAGCAGTTTCAAAAGGTAAGAGTATTTTTGCGTACGTCATGACTAATAACTTTGATAAAGTCAGAGGTTAATTTCTATAATTTTCCTTGTCAAAACATAAGTTAAGTTGGCAAGTTAATTGGCGTCATGCCTATTAAATGGCCTAGATATTTATTACTTTTTCCTTCAGGTATCATTTTTTTACAATTTTATTATCAATCCTAGTTTTAAACTAGGATTTATGGCACTACGATATTCAAAAAGGCTAAAGATACCTTAAAACACCATAATGGCACAATGAGTTGATGTTCGAAATCTAACTTTTAAACGGACGCAACGTGGCTGTTTTTGCCTCGAATTTCCTATTTCCTTCTAGTCTGCTCCTAATTTTAGCACTATGTACTACGATGGTTGTTTATCTCTCCGTATTGTCGAGGAGACACCTTTGACTTGACCTTTGTATCACGCCGGGTGGGCTGGCCTTCGGCCATGCCAGTAGCCCAAATACCTTCTCTGTGCCGAATGTACATGTGCTGCTCGAGTAGTATGCCTTCTTTTGCCTTCAGGAAAGTCCCGGAACGCTATAATTAGGTGGTAATCCACCCTCCTAGACTCCTCCTTAAGTAAGAGTTTTTCAGTAGATATTTCGTTTGGTTTATGCCCAATTTATTGAAATACCCCATATTTCCTTGCCATTTTTGTTGTTACTTTGTAGCACCTTTCCCCATGCCTTATGGCGATTTGATGCTTTGATTAACCAAACCACATGGACGCTTGAGTCTACGCCTATGATTCTCCCCCTCAGTTGCGTGACTCCGGGGCCGTACTAGTAACTTCTTCACCCCTCCCTGCATCGGTAATGTGAAAAGCCCACCAAACTTCCCCCTTTTTCACGGTCTAGATTCACGTTTTCATTCAGTAGATAGCCAATCGAAGCAAACCATGAACACGTAGGTTGGTATATGTCCCGCGTTTCATTCCGAATTCTGTGATTGCTTGTGGGACCAAAAAAGTATTCCATCTCTATCTTGCCCCACCATCCAGATGATATAGGACCCAGTTATACGAGCAGTCGGTAATCAGAAACTTCTTTCATCAGGAGGGCGAAGTGGGTAAACAGGCAGATTCGGGAAAAGGTAACAATCTTACTAACATTTTAAGACGCAAATTTTGCAAGATCTGTTAGCTGGTGAAGCAGCCTACTCTAGCGGTAGTTTATGGGGTTGGCCGCGACGTCCAACTTCCTCCACTACACATATTTTATTGTATCACCATCATGATTTGCCAGTTATGCAGATGCAGTTCGACCTAGATTTCGATCACTCTAAGGCTTGTTAGTGCTGCATTTAACCAGCCTCATGCTTGAGCAATACTTCTGCACTGATAGTAATACAACTGGCACCGCTAAGTTTACCTAAAAGTGGACGCCTGTCAACTGGAAATCCTGAATGCAGATGGAAAAAACAGTTTGACTGAAACCGAGGTCCATCTGCACTGCATTACTAGTAATCCATGATGCTAATGCGATGAAACAAAAGCAAATTGGACATCGCGACAATCACCACATCCCCTGCAGTTTAGAGGATAGTTGAGTTTTTGCACCGGTGATGCACTGGACTATCAAGAGACCTAACATATATCTGTTCGATTCACAATTCATGATGATTTACCGCACTTATTTCACATCCAATGGGCTAAATCGGAGCTACCGTTCACACTTCTTTCTGTGCGCGTTGTGGGAGCGTGAACACCCTTCTGCCCAGGCTTTAATAAAGAAGCTGAGCAGACCACTGCGAGGAAGAGCATACGCGTCTCATTCACGATGCCTTGTGCCAGGTAAAATCCCAATTGTCTCAAAAATAACCAAATGGATTATCAACATTTCAGCACTAACTGTACTACAATTGACATTGTTGCTACCACACGCTCCATGGTGGATCTTCCACTGAGATGCAAAGCTCAAAGTACCATTTGAGTAAACGCGACGAGGAAAATCTGCTGTCTCCTTAGCACTTTACATGATCAACAACCATAGAGCTCATTTACCAGATATGGAAGTGGATATGCTTTACTTTTAGCATTTGAATGTTAGAAAATCACAGGTAATACACACCTATGGTTTCAGGTCTTTAAGGTGGTGTGTTGAAAAACTGGCACAGTTGGCCACTTATTGTCCTTTGCTCTTCTGGATACCGTAGGCTGCAGCAGCTCCAATCAACCCTAGCGCAACGCCACCGACAGCTAAACCAACAGCTCCCAAGCCTAAGGTGCCGGCTGAAAATGCAAGAAAGATGGGGTTGCACTAGCTGTATCCAAACAATCACTCAAAACAGTAGTACACGTGTAAAGGTGACTCATTTGACTATCTCCATGTACACTTTTGGCGAAAAGCTGTATGCGTATATTTGCTTGTGATTCACACGAGTTCAGAAGCACTGTGAACACTACAAATGTACTCTTCAAAACCTAGCTAGTTATCTTGAAGGTAATAACGAACACACTTTTTGATCCTCGTAAGGTGCGATCTTATCTGTAAGTTTTCTCAAAATAAAAGTTATTTGTGAGAGAGTAGTCTACATTTTGCAAGAACTAACACATGTGCCAAGTATGCAGAAAAAGAAGTCCGAGCATGCGACCTAATAAACTACGCTTATGCTAGTTATGAAGAACAGCCAAAATAAATGCTACCTTAGCTGTGAATACAAATAGTCTTTTGATTACGATATTTTTTCAGAGCATATATTGGCAAATAGGATAACTTCCAGATAATAAGTGGTCACCAGAATAGCATTGCGACAAAAGTCAACGATACTGGAGTGAGTTTAACTGACCATAATCAGTGCAACTGCACAGTATGTAAAAGGTTCAGGTCAACTGCAAAAGCAAGCAAACGGATTAAGCTTCAATGCAATTTATTTCAACGTCTTTGTTAGATATCATTATTAATTCTTCACTAGAAAACGAGCATGAAATGCACAGATCTCTCAATGGTCAAGGAATTGGAACAGCAACCTACCGAAACACGGGGAGAATTGAGATCATAGAACCATGAAACCTTGGACAGACTTAGCCTAAAGATGCTAGGAAGCGGAATTCAAGTAACTTCCACATTCAGGCGCGGCGATGACTCACACATTTTGCAAAATCACAAATTTGTTACAAGAAAAATGGGAGGGTAAAGGGGGGCGAAAGCTAATGACAGGTTTGAGGAAATCTGATAGATTGCGTAGAGAAATTTACTCGCAGCGCGAACGATATCGGTAGAGGCGGGTTAACTTTGGTGCCGATTTTTGCCATGAGTAAAGCATATGCATAGCATGAAGAGCTAACATTATCAGCACAAAGGGCAGAGAAGTATAGAGGAAACTGACATATGGCATAAGGCATCCTAGGTAGAAAATAAGAGTTTATTTCAAGGAACAAGAACACCACGAAAATAGGGAACAAAAGTACGCTTGCGATGAAACTCGCTACCGTAAAGGCTATTCAAGCACAGCCCTCAAAACTAGTGTAATGGCAGCACCAGCAACAGCCACAACAGTCCCAGCAGCTGTCACAAAAACGCCAGTGATTCCTTCTACACACCAAGTCACGATATAGATAAAGACGTAGTTAAAGACTCAGAATATTAGCAGTAAAAGAACTTGCCACGCCTGCGTCGGCGTTTAATTTCTGCTTTCAAGTCAGATGATTGGTGGTCCTGAGGATTGACGGCGAGAAGGTTATCGCAACATTCGATTGCCTTTTCATAATGCTAATTGTGGATTACCCAGAAAATGAACATACTCCCATCTTTGTATTAGCCAAAGCAATCAGAAATAAACATTCCCTTTTCTTCGCATCATCGGCAACTGAAAAGCAACCTAAAGTACCAATATCCTGTATAATCACTTACTTTTTAGAAGGGACTCCGCTGTCATAAGCGCATTTTCATCCTTAGTCTTCAACAGATCCAGTGCATACGAGATTTGTGTGTCATAATTTGAGAACCCAGCTTTTCCCTCAGCGACATATGCCTCACGGGATTTCTGAAAGTATACGTCACAATAATCTCCCCACATTACTCGTGCACACGTAACCGGCTCATTCAAATCTAGTAATTCCATCTAAAAAGTACGACACAACTAGACACACCAGATTAACGGGCGGAACTCTACACTTGTAAAATTAAACAAAGCCGTTTGTAGATTTAAAAGATCGTAAAAATTCCTGCTAAAATTCAAAAACAAATTTTAAACAGCAAATTTTCTAAGACGGGCAGAGCATAAAATTGCACTTTACTGCAATGCTGTCTCAAACCGCCGAAGTTTAATAGGTTAACGCATTGGTGCGGTACTATTTACCAAAATAACCGTTTAAAATTTTGATTTACAAAATTTTGATTATCACTGCAGCAATGACCTGAGTAATTCCAAATATTTTGAGTCCTGCTTTTTAGGAAAGGTTTGAACATTGCACCCTACGTTATCATCTGATTTAGATTGTGCTTAGCGTAGTTTGCCCTGTAATGTGGTTTCTAAAGCGTTGGCTTTTAATTCCGCATTAGTTAGTACTCAATGGAAATTATTTTTATTATAAACAACAAGTTTAGCTGGGAACTTTTCGCTATCTTTGCACGCCATAACAATAATGCTCTCGTTCGCTGTCGATAAATCTGCTAAGCTCTTTTCCTATTTAGAATAAACCTTTTTTCCCTCATGGATTCATTTAATTAAGAAAAAGCATTGTATCAAATAGTAATCAATATAAAGAAGTATATAACAGATGAAATACTATCTCTCAATGGAAGTGTTTTGGCAGCACTTCGTACCTTCCCTAAATTGCAGTGTGCCATGCCTTTACAAAGGAAGGTATATCATTCATGGGCAAAGGGCTGGGAGGCTATTGGCATGCTTGGAGAGCCGGACTGCCAAGTGGGAGTGCATCCTTTGGAGAATGAAGAATTGGTGTGGATAAACATGGAATTAAACGAGATATCAAATCACTACTCCTTGTTTGGCCTTCGACGCCATTATTGAAATACAAAACTTCATATCTGAAAGTAAATGGTGCAGCTTTATAAGTATATGTGTATTTATGCTTTGGTTTGCACAAGTCAGCAGACGTGATCAAGACTCTATTTCAGTGACATTGTATTTACGGAATTTCGCTGAATCCACTGCAAAAGATTTCGGTCAATAAATGAGATGGATAAATGAGGTGGAGAAGTAAATGCATTGTACTCGAATTGAACACTAGTATATTTTGTCGAAATACCAAGTTGGGAAGTCTGTCGACCGCTCCAACGCGGTTGCCATCGTTATCAAGCAGAATGAAATACCTCAGAGGCAAATTATCCACCGCAATTTAGACGCTTTACTCCCCCAAGATGACACAGTCAATTCGTTGGCCAAAAGTTAAAAATTACACTTGCATATTTGGAAATTTGTAGGCATTTTTGAGCAACTTTGTTTGTGGGGCCTTAGGTACAATTCGCTGCAGTCGTTTTTACGTATAGCGGGTTGGCAATTACGAATTTCTTCTGTCAGGTAGAATACTAAGTATTTGGGGCTTTAGCAATACAAAACAGTTTTTAACAATGTTTGGGTCCGTTAGCTTTTCTGGATAGTGACGTGAGTGGCTTGTATGTGGGAATCAGTTTGCTTTTCGGAACAATCTTAGCCTACTCCGACTTATTTCAAAGTGGAAGTGGAAATACTTATTAGGATCAATTTGAACTTTGATTAGGAATAGTTGCCTTGAAAGAAGGCGAGCCAATTTCATGCATAAATTCAAAATTGTTCTCTTGCTAAACCATTCAAATCACGCCTGGGAGGAGTGGCCTTTAAACCTCAATTATTTTCGCATTGATGTTTAAGAGAATGCCTGCCCTTGGATTGCGTTTTCAACGCATGAAGAAGACGTAAAAAGACATTTTACAGTAAATGATACGAACTATCAAAGGAAATTTGTTTTTCAAGGTTAGGGAAAACAAATGCCTTAATATGGCATACTGTTAAAGACTAAACAGTGTTGCCTCCGTAGGCTGCGTATCCCACTCGTGACATCAGTCCCATCGACTTTTTGATCAAATCCACATACTTATACGTAAAATTTTATCTTCGGCTTGGGCAAGTGAAGTCGAGGCACTTGTGACGTCCTGGTTTAGCTGAAGTCAGAGGTCAGCTACAGACTACACCACTTAATTCATTATCACGTTTTCCCTTGGTTCTTTTCCATTATTTTATTAATAAGGTTGAATTTGAAGCTAAGAGGTGTTAGGAATGCGCCTTCGTTTCATGAAATAGATGCAAAAAATCATTACAAACTTATATTTGCACATGATTAATCAACAAGGAGATAGTCAAGAGAAAATGCAAATTAATTGATTAATTACACCAAAAATACTGACTCCTTACGTTTCAAACTGTTATGTACTGTTGGACTCAGTGTTATTAACAGATTTGTCTTATTCTAATAAGAATTTCAATCATTCATCATATTTAATAATGTTGTCCTTATTCCAATAAAACCACGCAGCGTCATAGCGGTGTAATTATCTCATATCCATTTTTCAATCGATTTGACCTAGGAAGATCCAGGAAAATCTTCTTAAGTGTGGAGGCCAGCGAGGAATTTAGAGCCGGTCCGGCAGTGAAAGTTGGCTCGCGCCACTTAGCGCGCACCGCACGGGATCCCGTGCCTCTACAGCTCCCCTCCGGTGCCCCCTTCTAGCAACCGCCCGATCGCAAGCACTACCATACGCACGCATGCGCACGCAGACATCAGGTGCGCACGCGATGCCTGTGGTGATGTGTGTCCGCAGGCTTCATTTTAAAGGACAGCATTTTTGCGTTCGGGTGTATGCGGAGGGCCTGATAACATGTGGACAGGTGTATCATTGCGGATTATTTGGATAGTACTTCTACTGTTGGCGCTATCACCTCAAGTGAGTTTGTGCAAGTGAAAATCAGATGATGAATACGCAATTGGTGCCTGTTTCTGGAAGGCAACATTTGTAAATCATTTAGCTGGAAAGTACACTGAAAACAAATCTCAAAAGCATGGAGTTGGTGACCACCTTTGAGCCTTTGGCAAAATTAAGAGTTTTGGTCGCATTCACTTGCATACTGAACCAAATGAGGTGCTTATTTTATTTACGACATAATGAACTGAATTCTATTTCTCTGTCAATCTTTGATTCCCATCTTCAATTTTGACATTTGTTAATGAAGTATACATCTATTTAAGAACCACAGCACTCTATAAAAAATAAAACGCATCACTGATTCTGAAGTTTCATCCGTGCTGAATTTAATTTTAATACCCAAATAATGGCATGCGAAGAACTTAGGCATTAGTTCGATGCTAATTCCGGTAAGTCCTTAAAATAATTGCTGCATATTGGCATAGCAAATTTTATTTAAGCAGTGGTTTTCGATAAATATCCGACAGAGTGAAACTAATTAGTAGCATGAAACCGGGATTGGAATTCTTATCACTCCTTGTTTTCACTCAAACTTCATACGTTACCGTTAAAAAGGTATATCATATCAGAAGAATATCGTTTCTTATTACCGTCGTCTTAGGATGATTTTTTGCATAATATTCCACTCACATGTGGTTTTATGAAATATTTTAATATTTACACTTTCGATTGCATTAAAATTTGCTGTGGTCTTCAAAAAAACCAAGCAAGAGTCTTATTTGAGCGGTGCAAATTCCATAGACATTTAAGTAGGAGCAAAGGCGACTCCACACCTGTGACTGACCTGATTAACTTTTAAAGTGTTCTTTCATTTAACATAATGCGTTTTAACGCAGAGCTGAGCCATCGCAATCATGTGCAAAATCCGTCTTAATGTTCAAGCAGATAGACATTTGAAGTTCATGTTAGTTGGGTCGTCTGTCTCACCAACTGCCTTTTAGTGAAATTTAATTTAAGTCAATTGTCCCCAGAGGTCACACTTGATTTTGACAGATAAACATCAAAATCACATCAAGCTTGTCGATTTGCTGTTGTGACCACTAACTGAGACTGAAATGTGGGTTGAGGTAAAATGCATATTCATACCTCCATGTTATGTATGTGAATGAGGACCATTTTGAACGGATGTACTCCAACCCTTTTTCGTGTTTGAGTGATTTTCCCGACCTATTAATAAGCATGAAATCGTCATCGAATGTTATAGAATCAGTATCGTTCAAATAGCTCTAGTGGGAATCCCCACCAAACTACGGAAGTTAGAAGTTCATGCTTCTTTTACACAAAATCTGATCTAAGCGGTTCCTCAATGCATTCACTTTGGTATTTACAATAAAAGGTACGGTGTGGTTTTCCAGTGCATGGAACGGCCAAGAGATGGTAGATATTTTTCACTGGCACACAGAGAGGAATAGTTGATGTCCACATAGCTATGCTTCTTGTAACATGATATCTCACCAAGCTTCATGCAGTACCTCGTTTGTTTTTGGGCTATTCGCCAAGTCCTAAAGGTCACATGTCGGCTGCTATGATGACTGACATCTGACATGTTGGAAAATGTCAAACACTCCTTTTACTAGTGGAGAAGAGGTAATCCCACATAAAGCTAAATTCCACACTTTTTGCAACCAATTGGGATTTCGACTGTGCATACATCACTGGCTTCCTCAGCAAATGACTAATAGTGAATTATGAAGTTTATTAGTACTCCAGATCTACAAAAGCCAAGGTGTCGTCGAGTTGTTCTTTTCTTAGGTTTTCTGATCACTCAATTCTACCAGAATTTGGATGAGTTATAAAATCCAAACAAACCGAGATCGAAACCGTAACATTCGCAAAGTTTCTCTTAGGTTGCTTAATGACAATAAATAGATATGTAACTATCCAGGCCATGTCGCATTTTTAGCCGATGCGCTTTCATAAAGTCGGTCTTGCAATCACACTTCTTTGTGAGTCACCTGCGCACATCAAATGGGTTTAGCTCCTCGCCGCCACCTACAGTGCTTTCACCCGGATATCATTACAAAGTAGTAAAACCACCTCTAATAGATAGTAAGGAAGTTATATTCCTGCAGTGCGTACTTTTAGTGTGCAATTCCAATGCTGAAAGGCATTCGGCATAAGTGCATGGCTATCTATCGCTACTTATCCGACACGTCTTGATTGCCTCAACCGCACACTTTTCTTATCTTCACCACGTTGGGCTTTTGCATATTGGCTGTAATCGATTTAAAATGCGATTAGGAAAATTTCACCAAGGGTTTAGCGATCAATATGGGATTCTTCAATTTTCGGTGACAACCGGAGATACCCGCCTGACAGAAGTCAAGTCCTACCGTTTTCTGAGACAAGTGGAAATAAGAGTTAAATAGGCGCATGTTAAGTAACTAAATTTTATGCTGATACTCCTGACCGAAAACCGCCTAAGCTTTAAATAAGTAATTCCAAATTTGTAAATGAGTGCAACCAGAAGGTGCTACAGTTTATTCATTATCTAAATCAATGACATCACTCTTCAGGTAGTAGCTGTCATAATTATTCTCAATTATCTGAAACTGGTAAAGGCTCACAATGGCTAGGTCGTCTTGACACAATAGATTATGGGATTTTTAAGAGCTGTCTTTCAAAATAAAAAGCGGTGATTCACTTTAAACCAACTTTTAACTTCGTTATAGCTGCACATTTGCCAGGAGACCAACAATATCACTTTCTATAACTCCCCGACACAATCACCGCCAGTCGGAGAGTTGACATACTCTTCGGAGCCGTCGCGCACAGATGCAATCGATGAATCTACCCTTTGGGAAATGGTTCGGGAACAAGAGAAAGAGATGTGGGGAGGTCAACTGAACCACCCTCTAACAGATCCACCCACCACCATGAATAAGGAGGACAGAGAAGAGACTACGGGATTTGAAACATCAGCAATGTTGATTACACCGGGGATGGATGAAATGAACACACCATCAGAGGAAGATGAATATGACGTCAAAGAATCGTCCGATATCAAGTATCCACCTCAAGTGAGCGCCAAGGCAGCTGCATTAAGATCAATAGATGACCTTCTGGATCCAGGATATGGTAGAGGTACGTTAATCGGTAGTTGATACATGTATCTCGGAAATAGGTTTGGCGCTGAATATCTCTGCGGTCAATGATTCCCATTACCGACTTATTCGCGACACAAAAGCTTACTTCGTTGGTTGTAGCATAAGCGTAGTCTAACTGTAAATAGTGTCATCACATTGTGAAAGTGGATAAACCTAAATAACTTGTTTTGAAGCGGAATGCGGAAATCAAATCCACAGCAATGTGACCAAATTCTGAAGATTTAGGTATTGGGGCACTTTTTAAGAGGATTTTTACTAATGTGATAAATAAAGTTACTTATATTTTGTTCCTGCCTACGCGCAACCCTATTTGTGGGCAGAATCATACCGTGTTTAAATGCGCAAGCCATAGGTGACTTACAACTATAAAATTTCACCCGCGGACTTCCTGAGCCGTCCAGAGAAGATTCTGCAGCTTAAAAATCTATCTGGGCGCCGAGTCATTGGGAACGCGTAAATCTTAGTGCAGTCAATGGGATCCTTACATGGAATTTGGAATATCCTAAATCGGTTTGGTCATTTTTGAATGATTTTTTGACAATTTTTGGTGGCACAGGGATTCATAATCGAGGTTACCATTAATACACCTTAAAGGCATTCTGTATTCCACCTTGCTATATTTCCCCATTTGGAATACAATAATTTCCTGTCAAACAAGCTTGATTATGGCCAGCCATTCCCCTTATGGTGATTTGCACTTAGTCAGAAGGAATTAAGCAGGCTAATGTTTTGCTGCAGTCTTTAATCTAGACACTCCATCAACAGATGTTCGGTTGCCAGATGTGGGCAGAGCTCGTGAATCAACCACCAGGTGGTTATGGGTTAGAGACTATCAACCGGTGACCTTTTGCCGCCTGCGATTCAGTGGGTAATTGCAAAGGTCGGTGGACGTCAGGTTTTCATAACCCTTCGAAGGCCAAAACCCAATAATACAAAGTTAAATGACTTGTTGAGGCATTTTAAGCACTTTAGAGCTACAAGAAGTTAAACATATCACAAGTATACTCTGTAGCATAAAATGACTGAATGAGTTACTTAAGTCCTCAGGGACATCGACAAAAAACCTCAACATTTCTTCATATTTCATTTTTGTGCAAATAAAGAAGGAGCTCATGTTTATTTAGCTAAATAGGCTTTGATGAGTGTGGACACTGCTACTTTATTTATGATATTGCAAATGCACAAAGGAGGCCATAACAGAGGTCAAGGGGTAAGCTTGTCATTTTAAAGCCCTGATTTCGCATGAGGCTCTTCCCAACAATACTTTGGGCTTTGATAAGTAAAGCTTAGCTAAAGCTATGACTTTGCGTTTGTGAGTAATTTCGTAGCTATCTTTACAAAGATACTTATAAGCCTAGGCAATGCAGAAGACTCTAATGGCATTTCAAATTTTGGAAGAAAAAGTGACACACGCTGCATTTTGGAGGAACTTACACTACGTTGAGGTGCGTATGAATTTGCGTAATTTGTACTAACTTTGTACCAGGTAAATTATTAGAGGTAGGTAATTTTTTGGCTATTGGTCATTACACAAATCAGCTAAAAACTTAATAGGAATTCAGAGTCCAGAAAACATTTACCATCTCACATTAAAGCCTTGTATCCGAAATATCTGGGCTTTCACAGTACCCTTGCTACAAAATGGATCCAAAGTTTTGGCGCAAACCATATTTTACCACCTACGAGTACAGACCTTGCGCTTTTGCTATCCTTTAGGGTTACTTCGAATGTATTATGTTTTCTCCTATGTTTTAGAGAGGTGTCAAGTTATGCCACAAATGACAACTTGCTCAGAGATGAGAGACACAGAAGAATTCCTTTGGTATTATGACCAAATCGAGAAACGATGCTTTTCTACTTCCGACTGCATTCTAAACAGTAACCGCTTTGAAAGCGAAGCCGACTGTAAATCAGTCTGCCTCCCGAAATCACGTGAGTCTCCGCACTTCAGGGGGAGGTGATTTTCTGAAACCAGAGTTTATGCTTAGTGCAAAAAGCGAAATTCTTAAGGTAGCAACAGAGTTTGAAGTGTATTGCGCATGTATGCTTCGTGATGATTGGAAATGCGCAAAATGATCGAGTAAGGAAGTCTGAAAACCAGTACATAGTAAGGTGAAGCTAGGGAGGAAAAGATAATGTAACTGCACGAAACCTCTTTTTGTAAATGCTCCTAGCACTGAGACGATGTCTGGCCCCTCCGAAGGCTGGCTATGCGCAGTGCGCCTACAGTGGCAATCGCTCCGGTCCCTCTACAACCATCCAGAAGGCATACTTCGATAAGGCCCTCGAACGTTGCTCGTGGTTCGTTTACCTCGGCTGTGGTGGAAGTGATAATCAATTCGCCTCTATCGAGGAATGCAATGACACCTGCATGACCCCGGAGGCTCTCACTACTATTCGACAAAGTAGGCTTCGTGACAAAGTATCGGAAAGGTTTTACAGAGATTAATGTACTTTCTGCTGTTATTTCGACGCCTATGGTACATTATGCCTAATAGAATGCATAATCTATGATAGGTGTTCAAGGTCTTCAGTTATTGAAGCAGGAAAATGGAATGATCTTTCCTCCCTTACGATGACACTAAAAATTTAGTAATGATTTTTTAATGAAATGCATCGTGGTGATAGTAAGGTACGGATCTACCTGAAAACTTTTAGAGTTTATCCAAAAAACGAAAAACATTGAGGATTTGTCAAGTTCTACTATTCCGTTATTCGACGTTTCGCAATGTTTTAAGGTGACTTTTGCACACCAGTTTACTAATAAAAACTACGGTTAAACTTTGAGATGATTGGGCGAAAGTTATGATTTGGTGCGAAACGTGCACTTTTGAGTGTCAAAAAAGTCTTCGGATTTCTATTTATCTTGGTGCCGTTCTGGTTACGACATTATAAACGGCATTGTCGGTAGACAAACTTGCATTGGCAAAACTTCTGCGAGTCATCTGGATTAGTTTCACCACCTACAGCTTTATAAATTTTAAAAACGAAATGCTTTAGAAAGCATGAGCCAAAAGATCCCAGTTTGACATTTTGAGAGTTCTGAAAGAAACTTTCGTAAGTTATGGTTGCAAAACAACTACCACATTTTTAACTGCCAAATGAAATGTGGTTGTTGAGTCACCGTGGTTACTATTCCTCGCCTCCAAAATCCTAAATAATACTTTTTCCCAAGATTTTTGCGATAATAATAAAATCATAATCTAATACAAAAATCGCTTTGGAATCACTGAATATGAGTAATTGCTAAGTACATTTGTACATAGAATGATAACAACTAAGAAGAATGTAGAGGTATGAAGTTATTTTCGATTTTCTGCTATTCTCTTTGCATGGTTATATGAAAAAAAGCAAACTTCTGCGAAAGGTAGGACTTTTATAACCTGTAGAGGATTATGCATTTATCGTTATTAGGTGCTCAGGAGGTATGTGAGTTGCCACGTCTGCTCCCTGATAGCATGGGATGTGAAGATGTGGGGCAGACAACTTCCCGGTGGTACTACGATGCACAGACTCAACTCTGTAAAGAATTTGGCTACCCTCATTGTTCTGGGACTGCCAATAACTTCCTTTCCAAGTCCTCTTGTGAACTCTTCTGTGGCGCCAAGACTCTGAGTCAAGAAGGTGAGATGAGATTATCCCCCTGCAATAAATAATTCTTAACAAAAGGCTGGAATGTGTAATTGGCAAAGTAAATGAATAGAAATCCCGTTAAATCTGCATGAAAAATGGCTGGCAGCTTTTCAAGTAAAATTAATCGGCAGCAAACGCAACTTATTCCTTGACTATTAATAAGGACTCAATAAATTATTCGTAACAATTTTTATGACAGGGCAAAGAACTCTTTCTTGGAGCAATAGCGAACTGAAATCCAACTTAACGCCTACCATCTGATTCAGTAGAACACTTTGGGGCTGTTGCATGTCAAACTGATCCACAAAATACCATTCACTTTTGTTAAGGCTCGGCAGGAATCCTTTATTTTAGCAAAATATCAATTTGCCCATTTCGGATCGAAAATGTAAAATATACGTGTCGAAATGCGAGTGGCCAGTGAAATTGTGATAGCGGGCCTGTGCCGATTCCCCTTTTGCTTGCTTTTCTTTCACTTTAAAGATGCTGTGGTTTTGATATGTTCAACGCCATAAGACCTGAAAAAACCCTACGAAAACTGGTGCATAATCGTTCCTTCAGCCCTAAAGCAAAAAAGTTTGCAAGGTAAACACATTACGCTCACTTTCACTATTCAGCATTTTACAAAAACTGGCATAACAACAATTCTTCCTCTGTCATGTGGCCTCTGAAGTGGTACATTGCCATACACTAATATTCACGTAAATCTTTTAGAATCTGCTGCAAGAAGCCGTTCTCTTTTGAAACAAATATGATTATTAATGGAGTGAACGTTCCTTCAGAAAAAGACTGTTTACTATGCGAGTGGGTTAAGCTTTAAATTGTATGTGCAGGTCCCGTTGGCCATCGAACGATTCTGAGTATGCACGTTGTAAGCACTAACTGATCAACTATGATGCCTATATTTTATATTTCATCTTTGCGCCATCTATTGAGACAACGTTCTCCTTGCCCAAAATATTGCTATTATTTAGGTATGCATGGCCATTCAACCAGTTTGGAATAGGTAGCAGTTTCTGATGAAGTTGATCCGCATTTTCATGGGCATCACCACAGTAGGTACTCACCGTCACCGAAATTTCCCCAGTTTGTAACACACAGAGACTTTGCAGGATTTTTTCGCTCACGACTGTAGTCTAAATGCCCAACAGATCCTAGTTACTTTAGAGGATGAAAAACCGCATAGTTGTACAAAAATGACTCACCTCTACAGGTATTCGAGTGATATTCGTGAAACTACAAGAATTGCTCTTATTCTAAAAAGTTTGAAACCAGAGTCGATTGACTCAGTTAAAACTTGGATGGAATTGGGCAATATTAAAACAATCTTTGGAGCGCAATGTCGATGTCCGCAAAGTAAAATTATACTGGAATTTCCTGAGTCATTCAAGTAAATCGTATTCAATATCATTAACATCCATGGGTTACGTCCGAAGAGTCGGATGATTTCGGACTGTTCATAAGTTCACACTGTTGCTCAACATCGCTAGTAATAGTAGCACTAATAATACCTTATCTCATCATTCCGTATGAAGATGTGGCGCAGTCGTCCCATTAGAACATCTGAGAGCAAATTCATTCCTCCTGAATAGCGATTTGTGAGCTGCCGCCTGAAGCAGGTGACTGCAAACCACAAAAACCGCATGAAATGTGGTATTATGACAGCGGCAACGGCGACTGCCTCTCTTTCGCCTACTCCGGCTGTGGCGGCAACGAGAACCGGTTTCCTTCCCTCTCGGCTTGTCTCGAGGCTTGCGAATCCCAGACTGCGGCGCAAGTGGTGAAATTGGATGCCTCACAGCTCGCAGATGAAAACAAAACGTCCATCTCGGAGCTTATCACTTCCTCTACAGAGGCTTTCATGACAGAGGAGAAAGGCAAAGAGAAGCCTCTTGAAGCCGATTATCCTCGAGAACCTCTTCCATTGTTTCCGTCGCCAGTTTATAATTTGACTACCTTCTCACCACAGTCAGTCGGTACGTTTCAAGTTCTAATGATTCTTGAAGGGCGATCATTGCTAAACTTTTATTTTTTTACTGCTCATGAGTAAAAAACGAAGCGTTGTAAAATTGATCTGATCTGATCTATTTCAAAACATCTGTCAGCTGGAGCATTTGTAAAGTTGGGATAAAATACGCCAGGAACCGCAGCTAGGAATCGGCGCAGAGCACATGGAAATTTGCACCGTATTCGGAAAATCATCCAACCTTGAATCGTGGTGCTTGTTTGACAGAATTGCTGATACAACAGTACGGAGGTATTATTAATAAAGAGGGGTTTTGAGGAATTCTATTCCATTAAATTCTCAAACATTGATACCTTTCTTAGTCCTACATGTTCTGCAACACTATTATGAAGTCGTTCATGAATGAACTGCCGACATTAGTGTTGAAAACTAGAAAGGTTATTGGAAAATTTATACCTGTGCTTACAAAAGTTACAGACTAGCTTGAGATAATATGGAATCAGTCATGGAGACTGAGTAGAGAAAATCTCCGCAGGATTTTTTCCCCACAACTAAATTGCAAGGAGCGCCACAGATTTAGAATCAACAAAGTTACCAACGACTATCTTATGTCCCATTTCATTCGGCACTTCTTGGTTAAAAAGCCTATCAATTTTGTCATTTTTATCACGAAGAAGCAGCATAGTGCACATCTTCTTTCTTGAATTGAAGCCATGCATAATTGTTGTCTTTCCTAGATTAATAGTCAAATTGTGTACTTGAATTGGCGCTTGGATTGTGTGAATTAGTAAACGCAGCACGATCAAGAGATACTGTCTGCGTTTCCCACGGCTTAATTTCCCTGTACCCATAAATGAGGCGAGTTTAGTTATTTTCACTGACTAACAAGTGGGTTTTACTCAACCTCATGTTGCTAGAGATTGAGCCGTGCAGCAAACGACCAGAGCACGGGCAATGTGTTCCGATTGGGTGTCAAAACGGGACTGGCTGTCAAGCCAAGCATTTCATGCGGTGGTTCTTCAATCCGCGCACAAGCAACTGTGAAAACTTCGCCTACAGTGGATGCGGTGGTAGTGCCAACACCTTCGACTCTGCACAGTCCTGTTCCATCGCCTGCAAACAGCGCATCATGAGGCCTGGGAGTGAGTCACAGACTACATGACTTAAATTTTTTTGCATGAGGTAAACGGTAGTGCCCTCGGCTTTGTTTACTCCTGGAAGTTGATAATACTGCCAGTCATGTTAACAAAACTACAAATAATTGCTTCATTTTGGGTTTAGTTTCGCATTTATTGAGAGCAAATTGGCATTCCATGATGATAAATACTTACCACGAAGAAACCTGTGATTATGCTGCCTGACTAACTTAAAGAAGCAATTAAGAATAATGGGTTAGCAAATTAAGGGTTCCTCTTCCTTCCTTGCACGCGTAGTATTTAAGTTAGTAAGATATATTTACCGTCGAAAAATACCGAAATTCTCTTTCCAGAAAACCAGTTTATCAGAATTGCGGTCCCTATTAAGTGTGTAGTGTGACTTAAAAATCAATCAAGATACTGTATGGTATGAGTAGGACATACCTAGTTTCGTTCAGCTTTTCCTGATGAAATTCGGTACTCACTGTACTGTTATATAAATTGTCAGCAGACTTCATCAGTATCTGGGATGATAATCATTGCAGGAGATAGGCGCTGTGATAACAACCCGAAGCGTGATGGATGTTTCAGTCTTCCACTTCTGCACCACAACGAAACGGTGATTGAGGCACCAGAAGTATTATTCTACTTCAGCGTCTCCAGCGGCACTTGCAGAGCTTTCCACCCAAAGGCGGATGGCGAGGGCTGTGGACGGCAGGCTTACTTCACAGACGGGCAGGAGTGTCTCAAGGCCTGCGCAAAATCTTCCCCTACCGAACAAGACTTGCCGAGTGGGTTAATTTATTCGCAGTTCCCGCATTTCTCGCACCTCTTTTTAGTCGATACTAAGGTTTTGAATTACTTGGATTATTTAATCTTTGAGTCCTCTTCTACTTTATGGAAAGGACATTCTGTGATTTAAATCTAAAGGTTCTTACTCTTTAAATTCAATGTTTTGGAAGTAACATTTATTGAAGCTGCTATAATATGTTTTTTACATTGGATGTGAACTGACACTGATTAAATCATTCAAGTTCTAGCACGTTCTCATTGTCTTCCTGCATTATGTGTCTGCACCATAAGAATAAAGCGTTCAGAGAAGAGAAATGTGCCTCAATATTTAGTCACCTGTTGTTATTGGTTCCAATTCTACTATTGGCAGCGGATTCCAGCAGAAGTCGTTTTTTAGAGTTTTTAAGCCCTCATAACTCGATTCTCACTTCGTGTTTTACCATTATGCAATCTAAACCTTCGAGTCCTCCAAATCACAACCAAAGTAAAAATCTCATTCACACCTTGAAAATCTTTTATTTTACTTAAATATAGTGAAGTGAATGATCCTTTTTATCTGCACAGTCTGAAACCACCAATTTTCCTTTTCGTCTGTGTATCCGTAGGAATGCGGATTGTCTGTTTTGTGCAGAATTAATCTGCCTGGTGGGGAAATGCTACGTACCACTACTTCATGCTATCTTGCTATTTATAAATGGAATGCCAGTAACTACTATTTTTCTGTTGTATATCAGGAAGTGAGGTAGTACTGATGTCCAGGATGGTTTTTATGAAGATTAATTTGTGTTTGACCCTACATTCTTCGAAACTTTGCAATCAACACCCAGACAAGGCAAACTAAAACAATGGGAACGCTTTCATTTCAGTTTTCTAACTTCTTTGCCCCATAAAATTAGATGATCGGAACGTGTGACACTTTTTCAGGATGCCTCCAATTGACACATTTCAAGAAGTCGAGTTTTGATTTAGTTTTGGAGCCGGGCCACACTAAAAAGAGGTGAACAGTATTAATCTCAAAATGCAGTGAGGTAATCCACAGCCATACGATCGCATTTATAGGACTGTTTTCTGCATAATTCGTTTTTGTTTGGAAGGTTTTGGTTGTGAACAACAAGAAAAGTGATTTACCTGAATTTCAAACGACTTTTCAAACGTCTTGTCTGGGCGTTTTAAGAAACTTTATTTCGCACAAACTTGACAATCTGCTTTCGAAGTATAACACGGCTATAGAAACCGCATAATACAAAGAGGAGTGCGTACTTTATGCAGAACGAAACTAAGCCAACTGTTACCGTCTCAAAAAACAATCTCAACGGCGTTGATGCTTATGTCCCCATAATATAAATTATTTAGTACATATTATATCGGAGCAAGTGCCTTTAAGGGATGACACCTTTACCAGCAGTTGTTTTAATCACCCATAACAATAATAAGGGAATAATGACTCACCCTATTCACATTTTAGGAAACAAACAATTAGATAATCAAAAAGACTACCTTAGAAGAACGCCAATCAATGTTGTTATCGGATAGAATTGCATCCACAGTTTTCTGTCCTTGCTCTCAGATCGATGCTTCGCACAAAAGCTCAATTCCGGTGCAACAAAATGTCCACTTGAGCGTCACAATGTTTCGCGCTGGTCGTACCTTCCCGACCTTCAGCAATGTGTGCTCTTCTCCGAGTGTCACAATCCAGGCATAGCGGTCTCATCTGCATGGGGAAACAACTTCGAGACCAAAGAACTGTGCGAAGCCACTTGTATGCCCAAGGGACTAAAGGGTACAAAAACATTCTATCATCCACTATTATTTATTTCTCACTGATGTGAAATGGTCCACTGTAGGTTTTATAACTTGATCGACTAGTTATAAACTAATTGATATGTTTCCCAACTTAAAGTAATATCGCTTGTTAGTAAATCACATTAAACCATCAATTATCGGGTGTTCTTCTACGAAAATTGCGTCGTAAATGGTGCGAAATTGCACTTTCCGAATTGTGTATTTAAGCTTCATTTACGTGACTTACTGATGTTTTTTCTTGATTAAGGACATTACAGAAATTTAAATCTGGGATTTGTTTATTGGCGCCTCACGCATATGAACCACTTGCACTAGCAAATGAAAAAAATGGCCGCTTAATAAACTTTCCCACCATGCATCAATAAACTTCAGATGATAGCACCTTCTGGTTTATGCCATTGAACCCGAATACAATTATGTGGAATGCACAGCGATTTCAGTTGCAAAGTGCTCCCCCTCGAGTAGACAACTCTCTTCATTAAATAATGCCGTAATTTAATGAATTATTTACGAGTTTTGCTGAAATTTAAAAAAAATGGCGGCAAATTTTACCGCCACTTTCTGTATTTAAAGGCATTTTGACTACTTGAGAATCACAAAGTGCAAAATAATTAATCGTTTGTTTCTAAATAAAACATTTTCTTGATACTTTTCATAGCCACTCCAAACACACTTAGTAAAAATGTCATTACTTTGTTTCGCGAGGTACAATTAGGTTTTTCTACACCTTCATCTGCACTAATCAGCTTTCGAACTGATTGAATTACTTGCGAGTTTACCTGGCGCCATTTGAACCTTTGTCTAGACGTCTGTCGGTTGCCAAAGGACACTGGTCCTTGTTCAGGAAGCCACGCCCGCTATTACTACGACCCAGTAAAAGGAAAGTGTCGTCTTTTCATGTATGGTGGTTGCCTTGGCAACGGAAATCGATTCAGCACGAAGACTGAGTGCGAGGACGCTTGCGGATCACTCAGCGTGATCTACGACACAGGATCCTCCGTCGCCATGACAACCGATGCGTCATCTGCACAGGTTGAGAAAGTACCGCCTGTTCCCGCTGAGGTTTTTGAGGAAATGCGACGAATCAAAATTATGTATTCAGAGAGATATCGTAAGCTGATTTTCTGCGTTCCAAGCGATAATTGCATTAAACAAATTTTAGTAACAATTGTTTTAAAGAGCAGTATGGGAAGGCAAAGTATCGTCACAATCCACTGATTTCCCCGATCAAATTTTGGCTGATACTACCTCTTGTCAAATAAAAATATTTGAATCTTAGTGATACACTTCATTTCACTAGCATGGGACTTCTGCCTACAACATCACACTTATGGGACATGTCCACGGCCCAGACGCCTTCACGATGGAAGCACTGATCACGGGGTTCATCTTACGCGTTACTTCTACAACCGAAAGACGAAGCAATGTGAACCCTACTTTTACACCGGTTGTGGTGCTCGAGGTAATCACTTCGAGACAAAATCGCAGTGTGACAACGTCTGCACCCGGAGACTCCGTCGATCGGGTACGCCCATTACTTACCTCTTTTTAAAAAAATGTTTTTATAGTAGACTTATTCATTTCGTAATGTGAAAAAGAGCCTACTTTGAAACAATACTTTGGGGGTTTCAAAACTCTTTCATTTAGTATCCCGTAAGAGATACTTTGTACTCTGAAACAGATTGGCCTGCTGCTAATAATATACCATCAATCAGCCTCTATCACGATTCCAGATTTTAATTATCAATTTTTACCACCTTCCACTATTTATTTATAGCCAAATTTCCCTTTTCAACATTTCTACTAAGAAGAATATACAATAATTGGAAGGGTACTTAATGAATGCTGCCACCAGCCCGTAAAGGGCAAACTGAGCTTCTAATTTATAGTAAAACTTGCACCACGAATGGACTAGCTAATTAAATGTGTGCAGGCACGCTCATATTTGCATGTAGTCGCCTTCTCCATTTTCACGCACAGTATCACCCATTTGCGATGCAAACCATGTGGATGAGTGCCCGGGCAGTGGACTCCGTCTTTGGATCTATGAAGCGGAGGCGGGTACTTGTCGTCAAGTGGAGGTGTGCTCCAGCTCGAGGACCGCCTCTGTGTCCTTCCGACTGCCAATGGAGGTGGCAAAAGATGTCTTTAGACTGCAGCCCGGTATCAGCGGCAGTGGTGGCATCAATAGCTACCTTTTGCCCGGCACTTTCGCATCCAGCTCCGCTTGCTACAACTACTGCCTCCCACCGACGCCCAGTGGCACCGATGTTACCAGTAGGTCTCGTTGACAGCATTCGCTGGTCTGTTAGAGTGAATTCAGACATCCGTATTTCTCCGGAACAGTAATTAGTGGATTTATTTTGATCAATTACTATGATTCTCTGTAGAAATGTAGTTCATTAATTGGTGCCAATTGGTACATAATGATATTTAAAACTTCAACCCAAATAATTTCATTTCAAACGATACATGTACGATGAAGGTTTGTCATTGGCTACGAAGGTAATGGGAACTCAAATTTATACAGTGTCGTTGGAAATGCGTTTAGCAAATGAAAATCCTTGGAATGGCATCCGAAATCGCCAACCGATGTTTAGTTTCCTAAAAGAGTTACCATTTGCTGACCGTTTTACTATCTAAAGGTGTCAAATTTGATATGTTTAACCTGGATTATCAAAGGGCGTATGATGGATAATTTCAGTTTTTGAGCAAGTGCTATTATACAGCGTTTATAAACACTTAGGCGAATGAAGCACTATTAGTTAGCCATGCCGGCCTCATATAAAAGGTTGTTCTTCTTATAGAATCCTTCTTACTTTGGTTTAGCAATGCTGATATAACCAGGACTTTAAGCAGTTTAAACTCATTCGAAACAGAGGCAAATTGACGGAAATACAAATATTGAGTATTCCTTATGACCAGAAATATGTACCTGAAATATTTTCCGGGTTTTTCGGAAGAGTTTTTTTTTCGTTTTTCTAAGACTCTGTTATCAGCCAAACATTCATTTTGTTACATTTGGATTGATCGAACATGTTCCATCATCTTCGACTTTAGTAGCTGTAATTTCACTCTCAAGAATATTATTCGATCACTTTGATCTTGCCGCACATTCCATTGAAAGTACGTGGAAAATTTGAACCCGGTATCTTTCATATGATCGTTACTCTAAGCCGAAATTTATTTTATTTAATGGATGCTAAGTAAAAACCGGGAGACGAAAAATGAGATTTCCTACGAATCTTGCCTGTATTAAGCCTAGAATAATGATTGGAAGCGCATCCACCTCTCATGTAATGATAAAAATATTTTCTACTCTAACCTATGCTTTGATCGAATCTACATGACAGATATCTGTCACATCGACCCGATCACCTCAGTTTCGAACGAGTGTCGCATGATGGGCAAGCGGTGGTATTTTGACGTGAAGGATGGCTACTGCCGCAGTTATATCTCCTGTCCAGTGTACGGTAACAACTTTGCTGATGAGGAGACCTGCAACTTTGCCTGTCGGTCCAAACATATTTCCGGTAGGTCGAATCTCTTTCTCGAGCCTGCATATGCATATCGGCTTCTGTAAACCGCAACATCGTGGTTTACCTACTCTCATGCTTGCAAATGAGGTGATGCCGATCCACCTAACACTGTTTAGGAGGACTTATCTAGCTTGTTGTATATGAACAGTACCTTTAAGTCTTGGCAAATTTCACAAAACGCGAATTCACTAATAAATATCAAATAACAAGAGTTCTGGGTTCTTCAGTACTGTAGCTTCGGTAGATACAAACACGAATTTTTCCTCAAAACTTTAAAAACGATTATTCTTTTGATTTTTTTTTTGAGATGCAACGATACTCTACTAATCCGCTAAACATGTTTGAACATAAAATTGCATATTTCTGGAGGATCCTTCAATTGTACATTCCAGAGCAACATTTTTGAATTATTTGAATGTAAATTCCGAATGATTAACCTTTCTCCAACAATTGTGAAATTTCTAGAAGTTTGTAGACTGCCACTGGACTATGGCGGTTGTTCTAGTTTTCTTCCACGTTGGTATTACAACACCGACAAACGTAGATGTGATCAGTTCCTCTATGGTGGTTGCTTTGGGAATTCCAATCGCTTCCTAACCAAACTGGAGTGCGATAATGCATGTACGCATAACGACATCTGCGGACTCCCGAAACCGGTAAACCTAATCACAATCACTCTTTTCATCACGATGTTTTTCCAGGAAATTTTTGAGCAAAATGGACGCATTTCTAATCTATTAATGGTTAATCCACATTAGTTAGCCCACGTTTTTTTCCCTGAGCAAAAATAATATCTGTGGATTATTGTCAACAGGCTACCAAAGTGGTAGTGATTGATTTATGATAGTCGTTAGCAGATGTTGCTGGATGTCAATTGTAAGAATGAATTGTGCGCTAAACGTATTGCAATAGAAGTCATGGTTATGCCTCTCCAACAGAAGACAGTATATATGTGGCTGTGATGTGCATACAGGTTTTTTGCGTACTTTTCTTTTCTGACTTTGTAGAAGGAAGCAGAGGGAAATGAGCCCTCCACATTGCGCTACTTTTTTAACCAAACCACTGGAGAGTGCGAAAAGTTCTTTTTCAGTGGAAAGATTCCCCAGGGAAATAACTTTGCCAACGAGGCCACCTGTCATAGTGTCTGTATCGCATCACCCAACCTCCTGCCTATCTCTGTGAAGATAAACAAAATGGCTCTTTCCATGGCCCGCCTTGCAATGAAGTTAGACCATGTGGTGTTAAGCCCAGTCTTACCAAGGGGTAGGTCTTTTGCCACTAGTTATTTTTGTAGTAAGGACATCGTTTAACTCAAGCAGTCAACTTGACATAGTCGATCTTAAAGTCCGGGATGGCAATAGCACTGCGTTGAGTTGTTTGCATATAAATGTGAAAATACAGCGGAGAGATCAGAGGTTACACCCTTTTTGCGTAAATAAGCCACTTTTGACGGCCAAATAGACCAGTAATAAATTATCTTGCCTATACACAGAATGAACCAAAAAGAATACGCAATAGAATAGGCTTCAACCTCGGAACGGAACTACCGGAAAAAAATGAGTAAAAGAGTAAAGAGTAAAATTGGGACTAATTCATTGAAATTATATTTGTACTTAGTTTGACTTTCGGCTAAAACGACTAATAGATTCGTCTTTGAATTTATAGGCACATATTTTGAATTTCGGTGTCAGCGATTTAAACGATTTGGACTTAAAGTTAATCAACAAACCATATTTTTGGGATTCTGCTAGCCTTTATCTCTCAGTAGTTTAATATCCTTGCTAACTGAAAACGGATTGTTTATATTGTTTCTAAGGTTACATAGATCAAAAGAGGACCAATCGCTAACTGGTTTATTACACGCTCGCATCACCTTTTCGATTTGAATGGTTGCAATTTTGGTCATTCTATTATCTTTTGGCACAATTGGTGCTTGATTCTAGGAACTGTGCATTTTTAACTTCTTAAAAATCTGTTATTACAGACACTAAATACCAAACGTGTTATGGTTTTTTGCCTCATAACATCTCATGGTGCAGTCACTTGGATCTGTGATCAATCGTACTAACCAAGTCCATGGTTTTCACAAGTATGTTGAAAACTTTATTAGGCATTCTTCGCATCAGTTTGTTTCGAAACAAACCACAAGAGCAGATTCGCACATTTTTCATGATTTCCCGGAGCTGTTACACACGGAGTAATAGGTAAATAAATCAATCCAAGAACGTTGCCCCACGGAATTTGTTTTGGAAGTGCTGACAACCTTTACTTTAAAAAGTAAATAAGTGTCATTTTGTCCTGCCTTTGCGTCCACTGAAGGGCCGAGAGATAGTTGATTCAACATTTGCCTTAATCTAATAAATTTTTTTCAAACTGACTAAGTTTATAATGGAACGGTATTTCCACCCTTCTTTAAGAAAAAATATCATTGTTTACTTGTAGGTCATAAGTCGACCTGTCTCTCTTCAGCACAGTTGCTAAATATCCTCAAGAACGAGACCATCCAGAATTGCCATCCTGGTGGAACAGTGACGGAGCTGGCCTACGCTTACGATGCCGCCTCCGTCACGTGTTTCCCCACGATGATTTACGTGTGTCTGGACTACCCCAACGAGCCCTACCGCATCAAGATTTTGGGTCGATCGCTCATTTTCGAGAGCCAGGCACATTGCGAAAGTGAATGCCTTCGCTCTGAAAGATGAACCGTAAAGACCATTACAAGATCTAACGCCTTCTTGCTGGTCACTTATTTAATTCTCGATTTTGTTAACAATCTCAAATTTTACTTTAACCCAACTCCTCCCCACATGTTCCTTTTTTCGTCTTGTCACATGCGCATTTAAAATATTATTCTCCATCTTAAGTATAAACATATATGCACAAGAATATCGGTTATGCTAAGTAGTTAAATGAACCCCTAGAGTCCAAAAATTCATCCACCTCAATCTACAAGGTCAAGTTTTATGGTATTACTGTGCTTGTACTTCACCCACTTCTCTAACCGACAGCGTTTAGGGTGGCAGTGAAATTTTGTTTCTCTAAGAAACGTGAGGAACAGATTATTTTGCGCTGTCTTAGACAAATGGACTTATTTTTTGTTTTATAGAAAATATGCATTCATTTATAAATGACTTTAATAAATGTGGCTGCGTTTTCTTATTCTAAATTAAAGCTCTGCAAATGCAATCTAATGAGCATTCTCGCAATGGATGTCAAAAGTTCTAGTAGAACGCATTAGGATGAAATATTGTCTATCCAAGTGGGAGATTATAAGCATGTTGTAATTGGTGTTATCTTTTAAACATAGAAGACTTTCAAGGACTTTTGCGCTTAGATTTTTATGGCAAAAGATAGATAGTTTTATACTTTTAGACTTCAGTATTAACTCCTGCTAAGTAGTTTGTATAATAAGTTTAGGATTAGAGCTGCCACCGAGAAAATGATGACTTTGGAAACTAAAAAAATCACAACGGGGTATAGCATTCGAACGTACACTTTGGAGGGGAAGTCTACTAAGACCGCAGTTTAATTCATATTCATGTTCTCAGGGTAAAAATAATGCGTTCGCAAGGTTTTGTTTTGGAAAAATGAATAAACACTCCTTTGAGTTTTCAGAAGACGATGATATTTGAAAAAATCGACGGGAGGCTGTGTGCAGTTTTGGGTCTATCTACGCCCTAGATCATGACAACCATAAGCAAATGTCAGGGAAGGATACAATTAAATGCTTAAAGGATGTTGTTTACCACCGTAAATCCAACCTTTGTGCGACAATCATTTATGCTCGTGTAGACAAGTTACACAGACTAGCTTGAAATATAACGCTGGCTATTTGAATGATAGCTACACCGATTAATGTAAAAGGTGATTTTACTGTTTCCTTCATTTCTAATCATGTATGCATGAAAATCTTGGCATTTTTCAAAAGGAACTGCATTCAATAGTGGCGTTGGACAGCCTTTAAATATTCTACGAGAAAGCAGAAGTCTACAGAACACAATGTTATTTTTCCCATAGTGCTATTAATATTGGTTTAATATTGGGTAAATCTTTGCCAGGGAACCATAAATTTGACCATTTGACTACCAGTTAAACAGGCGAACGGTTTGTTTGGTGCACAAATTCTTGCAATTTTAATTGTGTTTAGGTTGCACAACATAAATACGGAAGGTGGGATCAGGACAGTGAGTGTCTTCTGACCACCAGGCAACCGTGAACGAGACCATGATTAAATCGTTTATCCACCTCCACCCTACTACAAATTTTTCATTTAGGGTTTACGCTGATCCCTCAGTGTGCGTGTGAGTGTGTGCACCCTGTGACCGTCGCCGTGTTTATTCGACTGAAGCGAATTTGGAGGTGGAGGAGAGAGCTTTGGTTATTGTCTCACGGACCAGCACGCTTTACCTGTCCAACAGTACTCCTGTTTATTAGACAGGCTAGTGTCCGAGCAACACCCAATTTTTTTTTTAAAAAAATGAGTCCTTCCACCGTCTCAAATGAATACATATTATGTCATTTAATTGGTACGCTATTTATTATTTGACTTGCAAGTGCTGAAACACTTAAGTGTCAAGAGATCCACAAATTTTCCTAAAAAGTGTTTAGGCTGAAGGAAATGATATATCCTTAACCACATTTTATGTTTACTGAGTGCATTTCTACACTTAAAAGTGATAATGAAATCCTTAACTACTTTGCCTTGTCCCCGTAAGTGACAATTCCTTCAATTTACTTTTTTAAATAACTAATGATGCAATGAGCAACTTTGGCTCCTTCATTTTATGCAGTGGCTAGGGTGATGAGGATTTATATTAAAGAGATTTTTTGATCCATTGAGGACATTACGATGATGGTGGTCTGTGCCGAACACGGATTCGCATCTCCAGCATATGGGCTTCATGGTTAGGGTTCACGGTCAAGGAAGATTCAAATCAAACATTTCTGTCAAAATCATTAAATTTACCTGGCTATAGATGTTCACTGAGCAGTTTTCAGGTCCATATCTATCACGGATTTAGTGTAAGAATTCGTTTCCTTGGCTAGTGTACTGCCAAAATCCATGTTTGTGTAGTTTTGATTTCTACCGTGAATTTATCAAGAAAGATTATTTGTAAGTTTGACCGAGTTGTTTCAAGTTAATTACGAAACATTCCATGAAATTCGGCTTTGTTTTCTACAACCTGAAATAAGTTATAGAAAATCATAATAATGGGGCAAATGCAGATGTCGTGTTTGATACCTGCAATATTTGTGGAAGGGAGCAAAAAACTATTTAACATTTATTTTTAAAATTACAAAGTAACTGATATTGCTGCGTTCAATTTTAAGTATTTTAAGATGGATGTAATTAATCTTCTAATTTTACCAAATCTCTTTTTGTGCGCAATACTTAATAGGTTTAACTCTCCACTGTGGTTGTGCGGGCACATAATCCTCCGCCTTCATACTTCTGCTTACAGTAATGGCCTCCGTCCCATGCCAGTAGCTCTCCAGCCCTTCTGTACGTCAGAAATGCGTGTTCTGCTCTGGCATTAAGACTTCTTTCTTCATCAGGGAAGACTCTAGATGCTGCATTGGTGACAGCGGAAAGCAAACACAATCTCAAAGGAAACCTACGCAGATTCCCATTCATAAGTGTTGAAACCATAACGTAGCGGAAGAAGAGCATATGCTGCAGATGCAAGAATTAGTGTCGATCTCCAACTGAAGGGCATAAAATAACGTTTGCCTGTAGCAATTACCACAGTCCCGTGTTCTGCGGGAAAGTTATTATCGACCGTTACGGAGCTGTCCACGGTACCCGTGTGAGGATGCCAATTAAGCGAATACGTGATACTTTTTACACCTCTCTACTACCTGAATAGGGTCCAAGCAGATGTGAAAGGCCAGCACTGAAATGAGAATGAAGTGGCAAAAGGAAACAATTGCGAAACCTTATTTTTACTAAACCATATGGAATTTTGACCCTTGTTAAATAGCTCTACCTTTGGGCCAGTGTTTTTACGACTGGCAATGGACATACTAGATGACCACCGTATCCCCTGCCCCCAGTACAGTTCTCCTGCAGGATAAAACTGCAGATCCAGTAAAGTTGCTGAGATGGATCGGTGACTATACAGTCAGATACCTTCTCAGTTGTACGCAAATTCGACGAATGGTGTGGTTGGCTCGTAGGTGCAATTTTTGCAGTATCGACTACGTTGTGGTGATATAAGCGGGAGGTTGACCAAGGAGAGCTCCGACAATGACGGTCAAAAGGAGAGAGGGTTGTGTAACGCTTTAGTAATTTTCTTAACTCTTCGTTTGGGTTTCGTGAATGCTTAAGGCCTCACCTTTGTACAGTTGATAAGTGAAACAGGCTCAGGGCCATGTTAGTAGCCCTTTTGTGCGCCCAAAATACATATTCTGCATTGGTATTATAATGTTTTCGTGTTCAGAAAGAACTCGAGGTTCTGTATATGTTCACTTTGTAAAATACTTTCATAGTACTCAGTAAAGCGCTGTTTTTAAACCGTGATCTAGTTAATTCTATCCCCATTACTGTTTAAAATCTGACCTTTGGGTTTCGCTTTCAAAGCATCCTGGCATCTGTAAGCAGATAACTATTGCTTTGAGAAACTTCGAAAACAGCAACAAACGGAGAAAAGAGTAGTACGTTCCAATAGACCATCGCAGTTGGATCCCCAGCCAAATGGACGCATAGTTGTTTCAATCGGGAAAGAGAAAGAAGATAAAAAGAAAAAGCTAATGATCAGTAAGCGTCACACTATGCAACAGTAGGAGAAATAAGATAATTTTTCCTTGGACCGAGGTGTGTTGTTAAAGGATAGAAAATGAGAGTCATAGTCGATGAGGCCATGTGGCCGAGAGGAGTTTAAAGTGTTTCCATTGTCCTCCACTTTATTCCTGTAGTTAGTTCATCTAAAGTTAGAAAACCCCTCTCTTTAATTACGGAAAAATGGACAAATTTTTTTTTATAGGCAATGGTCTTGTCTATTATTAAAAACACATTTTTGAATCTATTTACTGTAAAATTGTTACTGGTGAAAAATCATGAGGGTAAAGTGCTAACCTTTTTAATTTAAGGTATTTATTAAATTATTTGCTACTGAATGTCCTTCGGGCTGTTGATCTTATCCTATCACTCGACTACAAGGCTAGCAGCATTCTTCATTTAACTGTAAGACAGCTAAGACCGTGCGTTTCTTGATTGCCTTTAGTTTTGTGTTCCACTTATAGTAAACAAACTATTTCACCATTCTAAAATTGTAAAAATTCGGACATAAATATGAGATAAGTGAATTCAAAGGAAGTTCTTACCCTGTTAGACTTTCTCAGACCAGTGGTGACCTTGCTGAGGAGTTCCTCAGCAGCGACTACCTCAGGAGAGCGGTAGGTCTTAGCGCGTAACTCCGAGCTCTGTTCCATGTGGATGATCTGCTCGGGCTTGGGTTTGGCTTTGGAAAAGGCCTTGCTCAACTCTTCAGTGCGCTGCACGTGCTTCAACTGAGCCTGTCGTCTGAAGGGATTCTCGGGCATCACGTGTTTCAGATCAGGCAGTTTATAGTCCGCCGGGTGCACTATTAACTCCGTGTTTGCCTCTACAGTGCCCTGGCTGTTGGCACCACGCACTCGGATTTCGTGCTGACCAAGATTAATTTCTGTTTTGTTTATCTCCAGTACACTGATACCTCCATCACTCAGCACCTTCATCAACGAGTCCTATCAATTGAAAAGAAAGGAGAATATTGCATTGAAAGCACTTCCTATTAAACGACAAGGAAAGGAGGCTGTAAGACTTACCTGGTGGACACTTTGTCCATCGATAAACCACTCAATTTCAGGCGTGGGATAACCACTCATGCGGACTAAAAAGCGAACTGGTGAACCAAAAATAACCTCCGCTGGTTTTGGCACTACGTCAATAGTTGGACTGGCGGGTGTCTGCTCCTCATCCGCATACCTCATGGAATTGTCATAACTAGAATGATAGGAGTACGTGGAAAATAAGGTTTACTTTTTAGATGCTTGGTTATAAGTATTTGTTCACTGTATTCGACTTAAGTCATTTATGGATCTCAAACAGTCACAGCACCAATTACAGCGCTTAAGAGTCCCGAAAGTTTGGCATAAGTAAAAGACATACGTAAGGGTATCCGATCAGTAGGCACCTGTGGCAAGGCTGTACATTCATGACCTCAAGAAATTAGATAATTATGCAGCCTGTAACAGAGTCTGTATTTAACTCGCTAAGCTAAACATCACTGAACCGACTGAATAAATTATTAAGCAAGCGAATGCACAATAAATGCCTAAATTTTCTTTTCTGATTGTTTAAGTGCTTTACGACAGATTTCTTTTGTACTGTTAAAAAGAGAAATTTTTCATTCACGGTTTTTGATTATCTTGCCTCGTGATATCACGTTTGGGTGGAAATATCCTAGAACACAAAACAACCAGGATTAACACTAACAATCATCAAAAATACATCTTTTTTAACAATCTAATGTATTATGAAATTGCCTTGGGATTAAAGAGGTAGTATCTTCGTTGCTGGGAAAGATACCTTGAAAATGCCAACCTCAGCTCATGGTTTAAAGCATAGTTTTATAGATGTAAACACCCTAACTTAAACAAAAAAGGGTTCTGAGATGTGATATGCTACTTTAAGGTTGAGATAGCAATAAAGCAAAGCATACTTGTCAATTTGTTTAGAAAATCGAGGATGCCGACAAGCCAAACTGGTTTATTGATACTAGGTGGCTCAGCCACGTGTAAAAATAATTATTATAGACAAGCAAATTAATTAATTTTCTAACCAGTTGCTGCTGGCTTCTACTCATTATAATGATTGTGCTACTGTAAAACTTGCCTCAGAAGGATACCACGTAATTGAAAAGAATGTACTTTAAGAATAACTTGTTGTTATCTCTTATTGCTAAAGTTTCCAAACTAAGCCTTCCATGTGAATTCCTCCGAACTCTTTAAATAGAGGATTTGAAACCTACGCGTCATTTCCATGCTCAATAGCCTGAATGAGCTTGAATCCCTCAGAACCCTCGAGAAGGTTGCTCTGGGTGATGATGGCGGCGCTGGGAGAGCATTGCAGATCCAGATGGTCACTCTCAGTCGTGCCTGCTGAGTTTGCGATTTTGCAAGAGTAAGTCCCACTGTCCTCGGGAATGGTGTGGCGAATCAGCAAACTCGCAATACCACGCTCGTATTCCACTTGGAACCGCGTGCCATTTGTCAGTGGCTCACCGTCTTTGCACCTATGATGTAGATACAGAAGAAGTATTTCTACTAAACAAACATTAAGTAGGACTTTACTTAACTGCTAGCATACTTGCTTACCAATGGACAACAAGGTTGGGATCATTAGAGGGCTCGTACTGAAGACGAAAGCTCACTGGCTCGTCTTCAACACAGTTACCCACGGGTTTGGGCTGAACAACAATTGTGGGAGCAGCAGCAGGTCCATCTTCTTGGAAATTGTCGGGTCGAGGAGCATTCAGCATCGCCTCCAGATCCTGAACGGCCTGCAAACCTGTGCAACCATTACCTGTTCCGGTTATTAAATATCTCAGGTTGTTTAAGAGTGAATTTACTTGCATTAGTACAAATTCCTTTTTAATTAAATGCTAGAATATAGACCCTGAATAGTTAATCACATTAGACAGAAAATGTTGCAGTTAACATCTCTAGTGTATCTATAAGAAAATGACTGTAATTTGGCTTAATAACACTTTTCAAGTTTAGCACAATATATTTTATTTCTAAAGAAGTTCTTTGTAACTTAATCAAATACCAAATACCCTCAGCTACGAAGACACATGACTTTGGGATCCCAGTCAACAACGAGATGGACTTTGTGGTTAACAAAAGTCTTAAAACACGGTTAATCCACTGCCATAATTAAGTAAAGATATTTAGGAGTAGTGAATACTATCATACTTATGCGAGCTGTGTCCAGCTTGCTCTCGGCTTCCAATATCTGAATCCTTGAAAGAGTTTTTGCTCAAAAGCATTTGTTTGAAATTTGCACCTTCCAAACACCTCTGTACAGATATTTAAGTCAACTATTTGTTGGTATAAGGTAAATAAATGATATTGTATAGTAAAAATGCGATATTCTTGCCTTTTTAGACAAAGAAAATCAGTGAAAAGAGATATACGCACAAGCGTAAACATAATTCAAAGGTATGTAATATAGGCATGAACAATTATAAGAGAATCCTAGAAATATTCGACGAATACATTGCCCATATTTTTATTTAAAGGCCCAACTACTTTACTTTGATGATCAGATGGAGGTGAAATCATGTGACGTGTTTGCATGGGAACGTTATTTGAAATCTATTAATACCTTTTCAATTTATAAAAATATGTTAACAGGGCAGTGCATTGCAACTTTCTCCAATAAAAGTTTTATTGCTTAACTGGTAGCATAAAAAAGTAGCAAAGTTTAGGTTAGGCTTTTTAAAATGCCTAGCTAAATGTTAAGTATCAGCTACAGCCTAAAATAGATGACCTACTGGACGCATACCTTTCGGTTCCTTTAACTGAGTATCTGTGATGAGATTCTTCGTGGTCTCAACAACGAGCTCGGCGGACTGGGTTTCCGCTCTCCCGTGTTCCGTGGTAACACAGCACACGTACTGTCCCATGTCTGAAGGCAGCACGTACTTGAAGCTCAGACTAGCCATTCCCATCTCCAACTTGCCGTTGATGCGGGAACCTGCAACGAAGCTGCAGTATGCTTACTGAGAAAACAGGGATAGAGGCTTTGTTTGAGCAAAAGCTGTGTTACCGAAGTGAACAGGTTCACCATTTTGCAACCAAACAAAGTCGACCTTGGTACCGTTGCCAGTGTCCACGGGCACCTCGAAGTAGGCGTCCAATGTCTCAACGGTAGTCAGTGTCGGTGGTACAATCGGTCCTGTGAACTTCGGAGGGATGGGGTCAGGCACGTGCTCGACAAAGCTTAAAGGGCAATGATTTGCATGAGGGCTGCGTAATAGAGGATTTTTTTAAGTAAATTAAAATTTATTGTTGGAGTTGCAGAAATGTCAGGACTGTCGTATTTGTAATAGCCAATAATTGGGGCATTTTTCGACTAAAGGGTAGATGCGTGATTCTCTAAGACAGGGAGTTGTTTTTAGGTTGTTGATTTATGTGTAGCATTTGATTCTTTCAAAGGCACCTGCTTTTTATTATTTATTCTGATGTTGCTCATGCATGACTCTTTCTTAACTCCGTTTTCGGGGCTTCGTCGCATGTTCATGAAAAGTGGTTGTCGATACAGGCAAAAGAACAAACCCACGTGAGCCTTTGTTGCAACAAAGTAAAGCTCTGACATCTATGCCAAATATAATTTAAAATTAATTATTCGATTCCTTCAAATGATATTATTTCAAATTGTAGAAGGTTGAATTATGGGGCCAATTTCAAATTACTCTTTTTGATAAAGTGGTGGAATTGTATACATGCGCTAAAATGCGCTAAAAGTGATAATAAAATTATGCATTCCGAATGGATGATTGCACAGTGCAAGGAAAATTGCAGGACACCGAAAGAGCAGATAACAGCTTTCTTTGGAAATCCGCTTCTCGCAAACATGTGGTTACTTCAAGCTCATTGTTATCGCTCCTTCTCTTACCCGGAAGCATTGGCAGATATCACATTTTTAATGAGGAATGAACATCACAATGCGGTTGTCAATACTAAAGGACATACATCTTACATCAGAAGCATCAATAACAATTTTTAGTTTTGTCTGTGAACATGAAGAAGGAGTTACTTAAAGTGTTTTACATCTCTAGTTCAACTAGCAGGCATTACTACAGAATTCTTCATCAAAAAATGAGAATTGGTAGATAAATCTAATTTATTTAACGAATTGTGCCCAAAGGTTCCATATCATAATTAAACTCAAGGATGTCAATTGCCTGTAAAGCATTTATGCTCTAATATCAAAACTTTGATTTAGCCTCGGGTGAACCACCCATTAGTTCACCAAAAATGGTCTTCCTTCTGGTGGAGCTAGCTTCAATGGCTTAAAACTTGCAAATGATTGTAAAATATGATAGTTTGTTTAAATTAAGAAGCTCGGATTATTGGCAGCCTATCGGCATCATTCAGTGTGTTTTATTTTGCTGTTACTTCGATCCGCTATCAGATGTTGTTTAGACTTGACGTGATTTGAGCTTACCAACTTTACACGCCGAGTATAACTCTGTTCCAAGATTGCACTTATATATTTGATTCTAGAGCATTTAGAGGAAGGCAAGTAGTCCATTGCGCTACCCTGAAATGCTCTAAGTGAAGCGTACTTTTTTGGATTAAGAATCACTTAATAATGCATCACGTTCAGCAAAACCTACTTCTGATACTGAATGAATGAATAAACTTTGGTTAACGTTGGCCTTAGTGATGAAACAATCCATTTGGATCTACATCGACCGAGAAGGTCGTAAAACCAAAGATGCCAGACAAACGTGTTTAACATGCATTTATTGATAATAATAAGCTTTAAAGACCACTAATTCATTCTCCACTTTAACGTTATTAAAGTGCACACTTTTAGACCACTTACCGCCATGGCAAGAAGTGGCTTTTTATTATAAGTGCTGGTCAAGTAAAAAAAAAACAATATGGGTTACTCTCAAACGATTCACCACCCCTGACACCCTTCTAGGAAGAGACTGCAATTCACGTGGGAATGCGTGTGGTGGACTAGGAACGGAGTTGGTCACTTGCTAAAGGATAAACGATTGCAGCTGACATCTACTTAATACGACTTACAGACTAAAGTAAACTTTTCCCTCAGAAGCATATAGGACTAATCAACCAGCCATAAGAAAGTTCTATTTTACAAAGCGAGACTTCATACTATCAAAGTTACCCATAGAAGATTTGTACTTAAGGATAAAAAGGATCAAATGTCACCTCATCCTTTTCATTCCTTTGATACCTTCTAAGTAATCAGCACTTTTCTAAGCATTAAAATTGCTTAAGAAGTAATGATAGGTAGAAAATGAAATCAAGATGGAACTGGAGGTATAAACGCCTGGGCTGTTGTTTCGAGAGACAACGTTTTAGGAAAGTAGAGTTCTGAGGAAGTTTGTTTAAAAATCAAGTAATAACAGTCTTTAAATATAGTTTTAAATTTTAGTCATGGGTACCGCGTAAGTCTATGTGGTTATTCTGTCCAAATTTTAGTGTCCAGTACCGATTTGAAGGTCTAGTCTGCTAATAAAATTAACGGAGTCAGAGTATCATCATTCTGGATCGTCATTGTTAACAAACTTTTGGTATTCAAGGTGGAACAAATGATTTTATACACCCATCAAAATGTAAGTCAACATTGGGGTAGATGTGTTCGATTCGCTAAGGTGAAGTGGTTTTAACGGCCCGCATCTTTATAGATGATATCTTAGGTTGACAGAAACAGCGCAAAGGAAACGGGAAATGTGTAATATCTCCTCAGGCAAAGCATTCACTGTTCTTTCGCATTGGACCCCACACTACGGTCCGCTCCTTTATTTAATGTCCACCTACAAATTAGTTTCAAAGAATATGCGGCAAAGGCGGGTCAAAGCAATGCTGAAAAAGGACTTACTCGCCAAACTCGGCTCCAGGATGGTCCAACTGCTTCAGGTGATTGATGGAACTCTCCGTAAGGTTGGAGTTGGTCACAATTCGAGCACCAGCCTCACATCTGTTCACAAAAGATTTTGATAATTGATGATTTTTCGTACACCCAAGTATTCTTAATTTCTATTTATTAAGATGGGATGTAGCCAATACGATTTCCGATTGCCTGATTCATTGAAGAATAATACTTTACTTGAATAAGAAGATAATGCCTCATACCTGAAAGCCAATTCTTTTGATTAAACTTACGGCTTTCTTTATTTAAATTTATGTCTATTCCATATCTAGCTTCTTAATATACATCTTATTAGATCAAATGGACGAGGTTGCAAGGATTACTTCGCATTGCCCAAAAGAACGCTATATTTTTAGCAAAGTACTACTCAAACTGCGTACTCCTGGACAGTTGAACTACTTTACTGTGGGTTTTTTTTATTAGTTGCTTCTTTATAAGCATCTTTTGGGGCACTTTTATTATCCAAACCGATCTGCTGTCTTTGAGATTTTATAAATGTGTCTGGTCACTAAGATCTGTGAGAAAACTCGTTTTTGTATACATTATTAGGAAGATAAAATTTACTGAGTCAAATTATTAACGATCTATTCCCTTCGATAGTTGAAGCGTAAACGAGCTGTCCACGGGATCTGGCAGTGTGCATCGGAACTTTTCAATCAAAAAAATGAATTTACTTAATCCAAATCTTACACATTCATGGGTGTGTTAGGGAATGCTCCATACTTGCTTGCACCTTTGCGATTTTGAGCAACGATACACAGAATTTAATTATAAGTAAGACTAAAAAAAGGTATGATGTTTCTCTAATATGCTGAACATAACCGTGAAATGAAATGACTCATTTAGCATATTCTTTATGAAAATTTAAGAATTTGAAAATACTATCAAGAATCGATAGTTGACACAAGCGAAGGTAAGGTCCAGGCTCAAACTACCATAGTGTTGTAGCCGATTTTTTTTAGAAATCCGTGATGAATTTCGCAATTGTATTTAATTTCTTGATTTGGTGTATCTAATCAAAATTTCCACTCACATCTTGCGCTAGTGTATTCTAAAGTGCTTTTGAAATATGAAACAGCTGTGCTTTCTAGACGGTGTGAAAAATCCATTAAGTCATTCCTAAAAACAAATTCCTTAAAATAAGGCCGCTGTTACACATAGGAAGCGGTCATTTTGTCGACATGAAGCTCTTTCCCTCCATGTTCTATGAAATTTTTTAGCAGTGTCACGATAAAGCCCGTAATGCTTCAACAAATTTGCATTTACGAGTCGTCCATGACCAACTCTTCACGCTTCATGCGTACGTGCTTCAAAATGCGTCATTGTTTTTGCCTCCTCCCACCCCACCCTACGACTGTGACCCCTCACATCTGCATCGCTGGTCCCTCTAATACCCTTCCCCTTTCTCCTTTTTTCCGCCTTCCGTCTAAACAAGTCTCGGCCACTGTCGAAGCACATTTACTTGTTCATGCACGTACGCATGACATGCGCAGGCGACTAACCAATAAAAAAACACGATTATCGCTCCTTCGGAGCCAATAAAATTCGCGCAGCTATAATAATTGGCTTTTAGCTTGCGAAAGTTGCGGTCAAAAATACTGAAGAAAAATTAAACTGCGAAAAGTGGAATGCAGACTTTGAAACCGTCGAAATGTTTTCAATTGAATTTATATATTTATTTTATTTCCACATGTAATAACAGGAGCACTTCATTTTCCACAGTTTAGTTTTCATGCCATTGTAATGATGACCTTTCACTGCAATTCACGCCGACAATTTCACAACCCCTCTGTAAGTACAGAATAGATCTGGTCTAAGATTGATATGCTTCAATACGCCTTCAGAAATGCCTTAGGAGCTACAATATGAAAATATTTCACTTTGCTAATATTTTTTCATCAATAGTAGTCGACAATGTCAGTATTTGCATTACAATATTTGTCAAAATAGGAAATCTTTTATTTTCACAGGGAGTGACTACTCTAATCCAAATCATTACTAAATTGTGTAAGCTAAGCAATTACAGTTCATGGTACCTATAAATTGCTATCTTGAGCATCCAGTAGTTTAGCAGTTCTTGGAATATACTTGCAAGGAGATGTGAGTAATTGGTGGTCTTCAAATTGCAGGTTTAGTGTTTTCATTAGCAATATATAGGAATTCTGCGTTCTAAGTATGGCTGTTAATTCATAAACTGTCGAATAACCTGCTCGTTTTCATTTTATGTAGGAATATAGGAATTAACTTACGTGAGGGAAATGGGTGAGCTCTCGACACGACCAGCTTTGTTGGAAGCAACGCAGACATAGGAGCCGCTGTCCTCAGGGTAGCAGTAAGCAATGTCTAGCACAACCATGCCACGATCGAACATGCTGCTAAAGCGACTCCCTGCATAGGGGTAATAAACCAGAACCCATCATAAAATATCTGAATCCAGAGTACCATTTGTAACAACATGAATAACGCAGAGTATACCCACTGTCAACGTGGGATCCACTACAGTTTTCAAAACTAAGAAATAGTTTACTTAACTAAAACGTGAGAGTTTTAAAAGAATTAAGGAGTAATTGTCAAAGTGCGAAATTAATGGGGAACGTAGTTTTTACCGAATAGCTTTCTGGTATACATCGTAGATCATCTAAAGATACTAAATATCTGTCCCCCACTGGCAAACAGCCATCAAATGTTGACGACTAAGTTTGCAATTTGGTATGACCAAAGAGTAATATTTAGGATGCCAGAAGTTCGCACACTGGCACGAAGTTAATCACTTTCCCCAAGGCATGCATTGGCTTATAGTTTTTATTAATTCTACGCTATCGTAATCTTAAAATTTCTGTCGAAGTGCACATGCAAACACTTCTTCCATTTGATAGTGAGCTTCAATAATGTTGAAGCAAATATGCTAACGAAGATCAGTGGAATGCACATTGGCTGTCAAGTAATAGAATCCAAGTGTTTCGAGATGCTACCGGTTTTGCTTTTTAAGTTTTTTTCTGTCAAACATAGGATTTTATTTAACTTGCTGTCCACGGGCTTGAAAAGGTCGCCCCATGGGATGACTCATGCCCGTGTCTCCCGATCACTTGTATTCGGACATGTTGGCACTGCGTGGAATTCCAACCGGCCTGGCAGGACACAGCGGGAATAGCAAATATGGTGACTCAACTGTCGAAGCAGCAAAAGAGCAATGAATAACCCCTCTTCCTCTAATAGAAGATTTGTTTATGGAAATGGCTAAATTCTGCCCCAATCCTCCCCAATACACCATGCAAAAGCCTCCTGGGTGCATAAAATTATTGACTTCATGCACTTACCGAAAGTTTGTTTAATTTGGAGAAGATTACCGCTAAGCGCAATGTATTTTAAGACAAATTCGTTAAGTCTTAAAGGATTTTTACTGAATATTTTGTATCAGCTAGGATTTGACAGCTTAAGTGAAACGTTTTTAAAAAAATAGAGGAAGTTTACTAGCCACTCCAGGATTCGCTTATTATTCGCAATAGTTGGACACTACTCCACTATTTTTAAAGCAAACACATAGTTTATAAGGTTTCATTCTCTTAAAAATTCGCTTGAACGAAGTAAACAGAATTGTTTATGATTATGTGCCAACCAAGGAATTTCTCAAACAGTCGTGAGATAGAGAATTGGGAATCAAGGAGCAACTTGGCTTGAAAAACATTTGCTTTCTGGTTATTAATACAGTATTATTACGTTACTGCCTGCCGATATTGATGAGGAAGTGTTTACGCTATTTTGGTGAACCTACTTTTGCAAAACTCAAGTTGAATTCTAAACATATGTGATTGAACATAACGAAAATCCATAAGTATTTACATGATTTCAAATTATAGTCATTGTAACTGGCTTAACTGTTGAGCAATAATGACAAGTCTACAACGAAAATAGCCACGTTATAAGAAATGGAAACTTGAGTACAAATGGCCCAGCATATCAAAATTCACAAAACTCCAGTAGCAACAGCGTACTTTTATAAAGTAAACAGTTGTGCATGTAGGCAAAACACTCTTGTCTAGTAGAATCATTTATTATAAATGTGTTCACCGAATGTGCGCTAAATTGATGACCCTAATACCTATCGGAGGTGAGTGCATTTCTTCAGCCTTGCCAGATTTTCTATCAGGCTGATTCTGGTCAAAATCTTAACATTTGATCCGAATTGCCCAATTTACTTCCATAAATGCTGCTTTCGCCGAAATAGTCCACTTTAAAAGCCCAATTATCTACACTTTCAAAATCCAGGAAGCTAACAGTTATATGCAACGGTAAAATATGGAACGCTAAAATATTTAAATTGACCCAATATCCCTAAACAAAGTATTTTCTTCTCTCGGAGTGTCTTAAGATACTGATTTTCTCGTAGCGTGAGTTAATGCACTGGAAGCGTTTGCATGAAGAGCGAGGTACACATGAGGTCGTGGGCTTACCAATGACAATAGGCTCTCCGTTCCTGAACCACTCAACCTGGAGGGTAGAGTCTTTGGCCGGGGCAACCTCGCCAATAAAACGCAAATGCTCGCCTTCGGCCACAGCTGGGTTGTTGCAGTAGATAGGTTGCCTAAAGCTTGGTGGCTCCATTTGTACCGCGTCGTGCTCGGCGCCTCTATCGAGGCTGGACATTGTCTCATAGGCATTGTTTTGCATCTCAACTGTCTCGTACTCTTGCTTCTCCTCAGCTATCACACTAGTAAATGTGATTTTTAAAAATCGCTTCAAGAAGACTGAGGGACTCGCCTGGACTTTTTACCAATGAAATACTAGTAAAGACTTATAAGAGTAAGGTGGAAAAGTATGTGCCTAGTTTTCCTTATCGGTTTATTACAGGTAGTTGGACCGAATCATGTAGCAAAGGGATCTGCCTAGTTTGACGTGCTAACTTAGATGCCTATTGCATTTCTAGTTTTGGGATATCGTGACTTCAACCAATAAGTTAATGATGACTAAAACAATAGGACACCAAGGCTGTGATAATGGAACTTATCAGCGAAGGAGTTGAACATCATAGATACCATATTGACTAATGTTCTGTGAAAGCGTGTATTTAGTCTGCAAGAAGGTTGATGCACTGCTAAAACCGAATGATAGAGACCTCGTTTGAGTCCATGAAACCAAACGCGGTAAAAAGGGAGAGAAGTGAAAGAACATCTTAAGCATGTTGTGAAGCAGTGGGGCATATTTGTATTGCATCCAAGACTCAGTCAACAACAACGTCAGAAATGCAGTTTACCGAATAAGTGCATCCAAATCTTTTCGATAATGTCATGTTACACCTGGGACTTTGGGATTATCGTAATTAAAATTTAGTGTGAATAAAATAAAGTGACTTTAGCAGCCCGCGGCTACACGTGTACAAGGTGAGCTCCAATATTCACAAAGCACAAAATCAAAACATATTTTGTCCAGTCGATTACAAAATGTCCATCGTTGCTTATTGTTCAGTGATGTTTTACCGAAGGCGGATGCCAAATATTTGTCAGGCATATAAAAGGATCATAAAGTCTCCAACACGTTTGAACCCAGAGCCAAAGGATATGCGTGATTTAAATACACCCTAGCTACCTTGCGCATTAGGACTCTTACGGGCACCCCAAATCAGCAGCTATTTAGAGCAGGTGAAGACTCACCTAATTCGAACAGGATTTGCTTGAACATCTCCAGAACGATTCCTCACCACAACCGAATACAAGCCAGTGTCCTCCGGGTAAGTATATTCAATGGCCAAGCAGGCATAGCCGCGGTCAAACGCATCATGCATTCTGGAACCTAAAAACGATAATACAATTGAAAGTAGAAAATTGCCAATAAAGTTAACGGGGACATTTCGATGCTATTTGAGGAATAAGGGAGTGGACTGAAATATCTGTGCACCTCTTACAGGTAATGCAGAGAGGAACTCGTTGTCCAATATTGTCCTAGAGTAAATCCAAACATTTACGCATCCTGTGCTTTTCACTCTTCAGCCATATTATTGCGCAGAGTAATATGGATACATTGTCATGCTTCAAGCAAGTGCTGCACATGTAAGGCAGAAGCAACTGAAAGGCTCAGAATAAAATCAGTGTTCACCTAGACACCCATGTTTCAGAAAGGATAGTAAAGACTCCCGTGAGTTCATATTTAAGGGGAAACGATTATATAAGCCTGCTTACATTAAACTGACCGATCAATTCTAAAGTTTTATTGTCTGAAAAAAAACTCAAAAACCAAGAGTTATTGTACTTTAGGAAGGACCTTAATATTCATTGATCAACTCAACTTAGACAATTTTTTAGCAGTATGGTTTCATTCTTGATGTTACTGGTTTTCAAGTGTACGATGCAAAAAATATATCACACTCATTAAACGTAACTACTTAATGCTTAAAAAGAAATTGCCAACAATCGTGATTTAGGCGAATGTTTGACAATTAGACACATCTCAACGAAGACACTGCATGGTAATTACAGATAATATGGTGAGTCTTAAATGGTCCTCTCGACACAAGTAGTAGGTTGCGTTAATTTGAGATTTCCAACAGCATATTTATCCTACAGGTATTGGATCGTCTTAGAACATCATGCAGATTTTCCAAAGACAGTCATTTCAAAGTAAGTATGGTGAGAAAATATCCTACTCACTTAAAAGTTGTTCGTATCAAAATGCAAAAAGCCAGTAGAAAGTGGCGTTTTATTTTCAAAATTGAGACACTTTAAAAATATTATTTTCCGCCTGATTTTTACCAAGAAATTTCCTAAACCCAAGTACTAATTAACTGGTGACATTTGTATAAATACCGTTTCATTCACCGCCTTTGCTAGTTTAGTGTACTGATAGCAAACGATTTAGTGACCAACATAATGTTTGCTTTTCCAAGTGGGTCATGAGCAAGCAAGAAACTTAGCAACAGAAGATTGAAAGTCTTGTTCATTAATGAATGAAAAACTGAAACAACTTTGGTAATCGTCTCAACTAAGATGTGCCAAATAAAATGTTCCATTGACCTGGCGTTTCGGCTGTCCTTGTTTCTATAATCTGCAAAATCAGTTACGTTGCGCAAAGGGTTAAAATCTGCCAAAAGGGTACTTTACTTTGTGTTTGCATAAGCTTAAAGGAGTGTTTTCCTGGTGCATGAGTGAGAAGTAGTGTTGGTGACTTAGGCGACTTTACAAGCATATTAGCCCGGAAGCCCTATTGCTCTTAATTAATCATGGTATAGCGTTGACGGGTTGTAAGGTTTGCTATAAATTGGATCATGTGGAAAGAAAGGGCAAAAGCTAGGTACGCGAAATGTGTGCGGCTAGTATTTCCACTAAAGCCAAGTGCCATCAAAGTTTTAAGACTACCGTGCAAAAGAAATGTGGTGTACAATTTATTCGATGAATTGGATAAAATGAATATTGTATGGAACTTCTTGTCGTTATAAGAACAACTGGCTAGTAACATTGAGTGCATTGTAAAAATAATTTAGCTCCTTTTCTGACACAAAATTTTATTTCAGAAATTCCTTCTATGAAAGGCTAAATCTGCTCCCAATTCATACTAATGAAAGTAATTCCCAATGGCCTATGGTTTTATCAAAATTACCGGTTAAAAAATTTGAGTTTTTTAAAATATTTTTCCCTAAGACTATCAAAAATTGCCTTTAACCACTTCTGACCTAAAATTTTTAATAAGACTGAGACTCTCTTACCAATGATAGGGGGAATTGGAAATAGTTCGCTTAATTTGAAAGGCTTCATACATACCGGGCAAAATTGGGTTTCCATCCTTGAGCCATGTGATTTGGACATCCGAATTGGAGGCGACACGAACATCCAAATGGATGGGCTCACCCTCCTGTACGGTAATTTCCTCCTCTAATGCTGAAAGTAAACGGGGAGGATCCCCAACAATCATGCTTCCGAACGTTGAGGCGGTGGAATCAGGCGCTGTGGAGATTGCCGTCGACATCCCTCTAAGGAGGCAATTAGCTTTAGTTTTGGGATGTCTGGATGCTCTTGTTGGTGCGTAGGTGGCGTACCATGGCCTTGGCATAGCCAGTGACAGCACACTTTCGCCTGATTGGCTGGACCATGCATTTGGTGTGCCTTCAGGTGCACACGCACACGTGCACTCGCACGGGAAAACGCCTTTCATTCTTTCTCTCCCTCCTCCTTTCCACCACCATGTTCCTCCCTGCCCCTCCACTCCCCTCTTTCATCGATCTCCACACACACAGATGCACACACACGCACACACATGGAGATTGCAAACCCTTTCTGTGGATTGGTTCCATGTATATGTTTATGCATGTGCAAATGGAATGGTTGATGCGTCACATAGGAAAAAAGGTTGAACCAATGGTTATTTTGCGGAGGCTCTGTCCCTAACCCAGTCTGACAGAGTAAAATGTATTGAATTTTGGATTAGCTATTATAATTGTGATACAGTTTCTATGGTGGTGATGCGCCTCTATAAAATTAACTGTTTGTCAGGGCAGTAATCTAGCCTTATTTACATTAAATAGTCCCAGACTGAAACTCTAATTCATCATAGACTGCTATGACCCGTTCACTTTACTACATGTGAAGTAAAAGAAGGGTAAAAGGATAGTTAATATGCATTTTTTTTGTTGGTTTCGTATCACGGATAGACAAGATAATTTGCCAAGTGACGTACTTAAAATGACTACGGCTGTCTACCAAACGCATTCTAAAGATCTTCCTAAGTACTACTTTACAATATTTACTACAAAATTTACCACAAAAAAATTACAATATTTACTACTACAAATAGTAAGTCATGCAGTGGAATTTTTGATTATGATCCCACAATGTTAGTAACTTGTGAAAAGTGTGCAACAATTTTTCTGAACTGACATTAAAGTAGTAAATATTCCAAAGACGACGTACATTCACTGTCATTTGTTAAGTGATTCTGAAAGCAAAATCCAGACAGCAAGATTTTACCCTGCAGCTCTTTGAAGACTTTAAATTGGCTATGATAATAAAACCTGTGGACTTCTTTGACAGCCAATTAAACAGTTCAAAAGGGAAACTGTAAGAAGCTCCACTCGGGTAATCGAAATTTTTGTGAGCGATTGAATACCTCCTCTATGATTATCTAGCTCTTCATGGTTTGCGATTCCTGACTATCACACTTCTCTTATTTCCTCTCGGAAGCCGCATTTTTCCAAGGACACGGTCTGTTTACGATCGTTGTACAGAAGGTGGCCACGTGTCTCGGCCCACTATTTCTCTCCTTTCTACCTCGCTTCACCTAACCCCTTTCTCCCCCCCAACCTGCTGTCCACCTTGGTTCTAATCCGAGGACAATAGAGGCCCAACAACACCATGACAACGAGTTGTAACTATCTCCTCGTGGCATCAAATTCATCGACATTTGCCGGTTTCCGGAGCTACTCTGTGGAACTGCAATAACTTTTTTCCTTTAAACGAAACGGAGACAGGGAGAGTAGGGGCGGGAGGAGGCGCTACTGAAGCACTTATCTCAACCTCAGCATCCCCTCACCAAAATCATTCCCGCCGCAGAAGACAATGCAACTCTCGCGGTACTGGCTTACATCGACTTGACTAACGAACTAGTCAATCTGGCTAGCAGCAATTGTGATTTAGCCAACGCTCTTCGGCCAGTCGATTTTCTGATACAGTGCGTTTTGATTTGCCTGTAGGTGAGCATGAAAGTTGCAATTTAGGCGACAAGCTAAAAAAGGGTAAAAATATTTTGCATTCTCCTACTAGTGGTATTCAACTAGACAATGAAAAATTTGGTATGCATATATTTGCATCAATTATCAGAAAAAGGTTGAATGAAATACCATAATTTACAATGGTTTTTGGTGAGCGGGATTCAACAGCACCTACTGGATCATGAAAGTGGAATACAAAGCTAATTAAAGAAAAGAGTGGTCAGAAATTCTAAATGGTCTAGATGATACCTAAAAATTATCGCATCCCATTGCATATGTTATATTTGATGAACTACTGCCACTTAGGTTTGGTCACAGCAATGGTAAAAGCGAGAGGTTGATGTTGAACTAGCTTCAGTCACTTCATCTCTTCTTCACCAACAACGAATTGAATTTCCATTTGAATCTTCCTAATCAAAGAATTTTAGGTAATTGCGTATTATCATTTTTTCCAAAAATTGCTTGTCACCTCATAGTTGCTTCAGGCGCCCCCACTGATACTTGCCAAAGTCCTTGCCATTTTGGCTAATTTTAGCAAAAATAGGTGTGATTAGCATTTTTGATAAAATTGCTTCCATAAATGATTAACTTCTTTATATATCCTCCATGATAATGACTTATGCAGCAAATAAAAAGCAAAAGTATTCATTTTGATTGAAAATTTTCCTGTAATTTTCTACAATAGGTCATTGGTTATTTTTGCACGTTGGCGCAATGAAACAACTTCACCTTAAATAGCCGGATCCGTCTATGCAATGTCATTATGCTAATCTAGATCTGCAAGCGACTAGAGCCACAAAACAGTGAACAAATAAGTAGGAACCGAAAAATCCACCACCTGTCGTAACTAACTATTAGAGCTTCAAAAGAAGACAATGAGCGAAATCGTCGCTTACGGTAGAGATTTTCAAAAAATAAATGACACTGGTTTCAGGGCAAGAATTCTTGCAACGGAAATCGTCGCATTGCCGTATTTTGGTCAAATTTGTCGCGTGGGATCACAAAAAGTACTTGCATATACTTCAAACTAACTGTTTCACCTCTAATTTTGCATTTTGCGAGCTGAATATTCCCAGACCCGCCTGTAATGTGATTAATCGGTCCAAGCCAATGCAAATAGACGGTTTTTAGAAGAGTCTTCCAAGTACTCTGAAGATACTGCCATTGATATTACCTAATCTAACGAACTATCATTAAGCAGGTCACTGGGACTTCTAACTTCCTTTATATCACCTACCTGTTTGCACTGAATGGATCACTTAGAAAGTGAAAATGAGCATTTCACTAGGTCTTACAAAATGCACTTTCCTGATGCATTTCGTATGATTGTTATTTGAATCGAAGGAGGGTCGTCAAATCTCTTGTACTTGATAAACTGAACATTTTATAATAATTTTTCCTCTTTATTTCATATGCTTTAGGATTTTAACAGACAAAATCCGTGGATAGCTCAACCGAGAACAATGTAATTAAGGGTAAATCTGGAAATTCGGTGAACGTATAAATCCAAAACAGGGAAGTTCATGAAACAAAAGCTATTTGTCTAGCAAGTTATCACTGAATACAAATTCAGGCTTATATGTTACACCATTGCATAAATTGAGGGGAATAAAGCAATAAAAAGATATTTTGGTCTAACCATGCGTAAATCAAAGAAATTTAACACTTCAAGCTCATTTGGGGCATTCCAAAGAACGCCGCTTCAACCCCATTAGATCCTCTAACATCTTATTCTGGATTGAAATCTTGTCAATTAAGCAATTTTTAGGCAATGTACTTGCTAACTTTAAATGCTGCTTGAAGTACCTCCGCGTAAATAGCTGTAAAAGTGCATGGAAAAAGTGTAAACTTATGGTATCACCTTTGGCTTTTGGGACAAATCGGTTTGACCTTGGTCCAGTGTCACTTCTGTCAAACTGAAAGTGAAGGAAAAGCTGATTAATGAGCTTGACATGGAGTGAACTGACATTTCATTAAGTTTAAGGCGTTTTTAATTTGTAGTAGCCAATGCCCAGTCACCATGGTTCCGAGATTTGCCAAAAATACTACTTAACTTTTGCACTCCGTTCATCCATTTTGTAGCTCACCGCAGTCTAAATTGGCTAATTAATTAAAAATGGCTTTGCACTGGTATACGAAGATAGTAATACGTTGAACACCTCCAAATATGAACAATAACAATAGATACAGTCCATTCATATTCAAAGCATGGGATGGAAGGTTTTTTGACTGCAAAAACAAAACTCTCTCATGTATCTTATTTTTTGTAGTTACGCATACCAGTGGATTATGATTACATGGTGACAGCAGAAGTAATAAATGAGATTGATAGAACGACTATGTACCGAATAAGCAGAGAAATGCAGAGAAGTGTTTTGATCTTAAATCAGTGTGTTCAGTTCCCAGGCTTACATGCTAAAAAGGCATTGGATCCAAAATTCTATAGACGCATTGAGAGAGCCATTATTTTGCATTTTAGGTTAATATATAGTTAGTTGGAGCCGAGTGCATGCTTAAAAGCCTATTTACTTTATCGTTTTGCTAGTCATTCAAAAAATGTGACCATTGAAGAAAAACTGTGATCGCTCATAACTTCTTTTGCGAGCAGTTTAAGGCGATGCCGCCTCTACTTTATGGATGTACTTGAGAAATATGACATTCCAATCATTTAAACTACAGCAAGTTAAGCAAAAAACATTTTCGATCAATTCACCTTTACAATCAAAAGTGAATTTCCTTTGAGTTTTGAATGGAGGCTTAATGGGTTTCGTTTAAATGGCCGTTTAGTCAAGAAATATCGTTTAGGAACCTGACGTGACCTCAGTTTGACCTTCCAAAGTAACAAAATCGACGAAGTCTCCATTAAATATGGCGTTACGGTAGGTAATGCTTAACAATCCGCTTTCCACTAATTTGTACTTTAAAAAAATTTAGACGATTAGGCTAATTCCAACATCAGTGCATTTCAATAGTCCTGGTGAAAGAATTTTGTGCATAAAGTTTTTCTGATTTCTCTTTGGTGATGGAAGAAGAATATTCTAAGTAACTATTCCACCAAACTTATAAGAAAGAAGTCCAGTAAACAATAAATATAAATGAGTTACTCCAACTCAGTTTAGCAACAATTCATAGCACCAAGAATAATTTATATTTTTTCATAAATATTATAAGCATCTCAAGGTTCATTCCATCATCTTGCGTTCTCCATTTTAGGACCTTAGATGGTTGCACGGTAAATACTGGCTTTCAGTGAACATCGGTTTCTTAATATTCCGATGCCTGATGAGGAAATTCAAAACGTGATTATAAATTTTCTTCCAAAAAAGCCGCCATTAATCTGTTGGATTTGTTTTTATTTTATTTTGCTGGTTTACACTATGGATTCAAAGACTATTATTTTTTCATTCAATGTAATTAATATAGTCGTCTTCTAGACCAATTACCTGTGTACAAAGTGGATCAAACGCAAAAGGGATGAAGGGTTGGATCAGAAAATCACAAATACGGTTGCTGACATTACAGGTACGTGTGTGGGTGAGTTTGCTTCTGTGTGTGACTATGCCGTTCAAATACACATTGCTTTACAACATAAAAGGATATCTGGAAGTGCGACCTTAGGATTGGAGATTAACAACGCTTTCAGGAAAACCGTACTGCGCAAATCTGTTCTCCCGTGCACAGAAACTGCTGTCCTCAAAGAAGCTTTGCAGACCCAAGTCGTTTTGCTGCGGTATTAAACATTCGGATCCGTGGGGTTGGAAGTAGGGTGCAGGAGTTAGACACCGTGGGGTGGAGTGACTTATGGTAACCGAATCAGTGCTGCCTAATCGGAGGGTGGAGGCCATGTGACTCATCGAAGGGAGAACTGCTACATCCGGTGACATGCCTTCGAACGATTCCACTAGTGCTCCATCCCCATCCGCACTTCCACCTCCTTCCGCCGAGTTGTATTCGTAGTAGCATGTGACATTTCTATCAACGGCTGAACTCCGATTACAATCACGATATGATACTGTCTGATCAAAATCAGTTGTTAGAGCCATCGGAGGAAATATAGGAGGTAGGGGTGGAGGTGGTTGTGCCGGTGCTGAGTTTAGTAGATTAGAGGGATTAATAGGGTACTGTGGTGACTCTTGTACCCCGGCGTATTCTACAACAAATGTTTGCATCTGAGGCTCAGGAGGATTAAAAAAATCCATTGGGGTTGTACTGGATTCGGAGTAGGAGGAGTACTCATACGGAATGCTCTGATGTTGATCTGAGGAATAACAACAGGGTGTAGAGTTGATTACAATCCCATTAAAATAGGGTTTCGTAGGGACCTCAAAGGAATAGGTTTCGCTGATATCCCTTTCCTGTACTTTTGGTCGATATTGCAGAATGAGGGAATCTGTGTCATTTGAGGATTCGTAAGTCGGCAGCTGTAGTGGTAGAGCTGGTGATGTGAATTTTTGGGGAACCTTAGAAGAGTCATAGGACAGAGGATTTGCCTTGAGAGGTGTCAGTCGGTTGGTCGAATGAGCAATGGCTGGTTGCTTAGAAGAAATCTGCGGTGAGTGATGCTGCTTTTGCTTTCGACGTGGTCGATACTTGTAGTCTGGGTAGTCTTCCATATGTCGTGCCCGAAGTTTGCTCGCCTCCTCAACATAAGGTTTCTTATCAGCCTCAGAAAGAGCTTTCCACATGGTGCCAAGGCGCTTACTGATCTCCGAATTGTGCATTTTTGGATTTTCGAGACCCATTAGCCTCCTTTGCGATCGCGACCACACCATAAAAGCATTCATTGGCCTCTTTACTCGCTCTGCTTTCGGGGTGGGTGTTCCACTGTCTAAACTTTCCCGGCTGGAACTCTTGAACATCCTTGAGCCGCCTTCGGACACCTTGTGGGTATCCTTCCGTTTCGCTGGTGAAATTACTTGTGACTTCAGGCATGAATTCTATAATTTTGAGGTAAAATTTTAGGCGTAGTTAATGATTAATCACTGATACAACACAACACAATTATTAAAATAAAAAGGGAAGTGATACATGATCATTCGATATACATGTTCAAGCTTTAGGTGCAAAAATTATTCATTTGTCATTTATCGACATCCGTACATAATATCAGAATGGTTCCACTATGAGAAGGAATATTTTTTCCTCTTTTGGTTTTATGAAGCAGGCAGATCACATTGAGCGTAAAAACAGACAGGTCATTCTACTAATACATGGCTCTCCAAGATACCCTTAAAATTTGTAATAAGTAGCTGTTGATTCCCTTTACTTAGTCAAGCATTAAACTTAATTGTCTTGTTACCTAAATCAAGGATGGTCGCTGATGGTTAGACATGCATTTCACGGTTGAATGTAGGCGCAAAACAGATGGACTTGTTTTAAATTGTCCATTTTTCTTTATGGGTTTACTCGACTCCATGCTATTCTTTCGACACTAAAACTGTAACATGCAGGATTGCTCCATTAATCTCTAGATACAAAGGGAAAAAACTACAGCTGATTTTTAGCAGCCACATAGCCTTGTTAGGGCTGGTCGTCTGCTCTTTGTAAAGGTCATCGCATTGACCCATCTAACCCCTTTAATCGTATCCAAAGACTTAATGTTCAACCTGATATATTCAGTTGAAGATTTTATAAAAGACGAGACACAGATTCAGTGTTATGTATTTATTTGTATTTACGCACCCAAAACCTAAATTGACGGCCAATACTGGTAAAATAAACCATAAATTAATTTCCAGTTAGCTCATTAATATATAGCAGGATTTTACAAAAACCTGATAAGTAGTTCGTGGATTACATTAAACTACCCTTAAAATCAAAACTCAATAAAAATTTCTGAGTTTAGTTTCATCGCGTCAAAAAACTATTCAGAAGAGTGCACACTCTCTAAACCCAGGGAGTTACTTGATTAAAACGCATTAATGTTACTGATGGTGCTTATTTTAAAATCTACAATGCAAAAATAAATTCAGTATTTCTTGAATGCACAATCATCCGACTATCGTGTGCGGTTTAAGCTTCAGTAAACTCCAGTATGCAACCCTCTATAAAAGGTTTAATGTCTTCCTAGTGTAACAGATTCCCCTACTGGAGTCAAAAGTCTACTTTGAATTGGCGAACTGCACACATACATGTGTGACGGTGAATCACACCTCCCCCAATGAAGTCATTTGTGCAACGCACAGGGAGGTGTGTTGATATCTGTCGGAAAATTGACTATCAGCGGTAATCTGAGAGAATTGGAATAGGTCACCAGTGCAGAAAAAAGCGTCTGACTAGTTTGGCCTTGGGCAATAATATTTCATCCTAAAAAGTTTTGCAATAAACTTGGCAGAATCCATTGTAGTAAAACCTGCTCTCTCTGCCAAACTCACACTATTACTATTTCTAATACCTAGCATTTCAGTGTTAAAAGCGATGCAATAAATGTTTTTGGATCATCAGAATTGAAATATACCATGACATGTTTTGCAACTAGGTAACGTCTGGAATATAGGTAGCTTTTTATTCCTCTGCATTTTGGTTTATCTATAAATTAAGAACAAATCAAGTATTAGAGTAGAAATGCAAAGCTGAATGGTACCTGCGGCAGCATAATCCATGCATGGTTTGGCCTAAAGAATGCTCATTCAAATGATCCCGATTTAAATGAAACTGATGTCAGTGTCTGACAAAAAAGACATTCAGATAGCATAGTGATTTGTTACATATTAGCAGCCATCTGCGAAAGTTTGCCCTCTGTTTTTAAGATTTTGCTAAAAGAAATTGAGCATAGTTGTGTGTGCTTTTCTCAAAACTCTTAATGCCATTGAATCAGCCTTCTGTATCATTCATTAAAATGGGCAATTTTGGTCAAGCGGTCAGTATTCCTTAAGGAAAAATTCAACAAATCCTTTTTTATCAGTACATGCTACATATAGAGAACTGTGAGTACATCAAAATAAACTGCCACTCAGCTGTGGCTCCGGGTAATATATGGGTCTTATTCACTATGTAAAGATAATGCACAAGTTTTTAGCTGACCAAATGATTTGTTTTTTAATCTTAATGCTTATGAAAACAGACTATAAATATTCGTTTCTGCTCTGGGAGCAAGTAAGGTATCCTAGCCTTCTGATTTAGTGAATCATTTCTTTATATAAGGCATAATAGTGAATTTAATTATTGGGTTCACCATCTCCACTACTTTTCTGCTTAACGGTTGTATTACATTCTCGCGCAGATATAATGCGAGATAACATTTTTATCTGTGGTAGCTTTCACTAGTAGTATTGGTAAATTGCCCTTTAGCCAATTAAACAAAGGTGGTTTTTTTGCCACTTCCTGGGTACCTAATTTGATGCCCTAGTATTTTTGCATTAACGAGTGCTTATTACCACCGAAATTACGTCTTATTGTGGCAATTTTAATGCCCTCATTAATAAGATTTTGGATCGGATTATTTTTAAACACCTTTTAGTAAATTCTAAAGACAGATCGACTTCCATTAACTTAAAGGCATTTTCATTTATATGATTACATTCATTTGGAAATCCCATATAACACTTTAGTTCAGGATTTTACACCCAAACTTTTTCCATTTTAAATTCCGCTGAATGGATTCTTTTCATCAACTGTGGAAAAGATTATGATGCTATTCATATTCCATCGGTAATTTTTAACAGCTTGTGAATATTGCGAACAAGCTGCTCTGACATTTTCTCAGTCTATTAACTCGAGAATTCTGACCACAAAGTCATTTTGCACGACCTTTTACGTGGACAATTTCGAACACACAATGTCGCGAACAAGGGTTGTCAAATCGGACCAAAATAGATAATGCTATCCAAAAAATGATTATAGGAAATTTTGTGGTTCAAATTGACATCGAAGAATTTTAAAACCCGCTGATAATGTCTACTTAATTGTACAGAAATTAGGGTACTAACATGGCAAAGTAATTAGGTGTAAAAAGCTATCGATCGAATTAACTATGTGAGAAGTCCATTAACTACTGGCATATCAGTTGCATGGTTGTAAACATAAATCACCATTGTATAGGGAAGCATAAAATGAGGTTTACTACATTTATGTCGCAATGATACATTGTACGCTTTTCACGGTGCACCAGAGAGCATATGGTGAATAATGGGCTGCAAGTCTTGAAGAGGCGTTAATATCTTCCAAGCGGATCGATAGAAACTCTCCTCTGGTTGAAGTATAGAAATGAAGGTATTATTCGGTTTATTTTTGGCAGACCAATTTTGCTTTAAGATTGCGGTTTTATTTATATTTTTTATGCTTAACAGAATAATTATCTCAGTTAAATTTTATCATGAAATTACAAAAATTCAGTTTTAAGGATTTGATATTCGCCTGGCGGCTAAATTGCTTTTTCCAATTATTGTTATATTCTTTTGATCAGTGTATACTGTTTATCGACCTTTTCATTTCTAATAGCGAAAGAAATCTTTTCTACATTTTTAAACTCTTGTTTCTCGCCACTGGTTTTTTAGCCTTACGGATTGTTGTATCTTAAGCTTCTCAAAATAATTCAAGCCTTCCCTAATATATCATGTGTATTCGTAGGCCTTGTTTACATTGGAACTTTCAAAGGTTAAATATGTTTACACAATAGGATTGGCTGATGAAATTCCTTCTAACCAAAATCTTTATATGAAAATATGTTCTAAAGTAGGGAAAATATGAATTATAAACAATTCATGCTAATGTATTCAAGAAGGTACTTCTTGGGATGAACTTTACCGCTAATACAAATTCTTTTAGAGCGCTATTTCAGGAAGCTGCATGGTGGCTCTGGTGACAAAAATGTAATAAGTACAGCAAAATGGTACAAAAGTAGAATTTGCGCCCAATAAAGCAAGAGGACAATAAAACCACTAGTATTACTTTCCACGACTGGTGATTGTATTTATTATCTGAAGACAGACCACAGATTGTGATATTTGCTATTTCGAAGATACAGTTACAACAACACTGATTTCTATTTGAAATAGACCTGCCTACTGCATACAACTTTGGGACGACTAAGTTGTAAAGATGGACCTAGTTCGTGGAATCCCCTTTTAAAGGCAAAGGTTTGTTGATTTGGCTGCCAGCTAGACAAACGGAAAATGAAATTAGTTTTACTTCCCAAAGATTAACAAAGTTCTGCCATACGCTTCAGCATCAAAGAAATAGAGCTTGTGTAAATAAATGACGATTTTGTGTTGAATCCGATTAAGCATATATAACACCAGTGTTGACTGGTATTATTATCCTTAGCGGCATGAGTAGCTCATTAGCTTGGAAATTACTTGTGGTACTCTTAGATAAAGTCTGACCCAGATAACATTGCATTTTCAATCACTGGTGTATTTTCCTCTATCCTTTGGCGAGACAGAAAGAGTAAGTTGATACGCTGACATCTCATTCGCATTTCGAGTAACATAATGTCAATTACAAAGCAATGATTCGAAAGGGTAATCCCTTTACAGATGGTGAATCTAAAGCGGCTGAATAAAATGACCTTGGTAAGTTGAAACACTGTCACTTATCGAATAAACGACAGACTCGAGGTCAACTTCAAAAATTAGCAAAACTCGGAAATAAATAAGAGTTCATTCCCAATTAAAGGTAAAAAGTTTTTATATTTCAAGCTTCTTTGAAGTGGGCATGTTAATTTCCGGAGATAATGGCGTATTTAGTAGCGTTAACTTTAAGGAAAACTATTACTTAGCATAAATTATACTATTTTTTGTGAAAAGACACACTATTTCTCATTTAATTGCATTATTACGTTAAATAATCCTTCACAAACGGGTAATTTTAAAAGCTCTTAACCTTTAAAGTATAATAAAATTAAAAACGACTTCTTCACTACTTCTGAAATGAATGATGCATAAAAAAGGTATTTAACAAATTTAAAACCTTTTTACAAATAACATGGTGATACACGCAAGTTTACCTTAGGACGCATCATAAGGCGAGGAATGAAAAATTCAGATATTTATCTTACCCATGCACCAGATGCCTCAATTCCATTAGCTAGGGTATCCACTCCATTGTTACTGAGCTGAGTGCTCTTTACCAAGGAGCACACCGTTTCGCCAAGTGGACTAATATCTCCACTGGTACTGCAGGATCCTCTGTCCCCCTCTGCCACCATCTCCTCGTCATCTCTCTCGAACTCTGCAAGGAAGCCGCCTCCGCGGACCTGCTTCAGGGCGTCATCAGTCTCGGTGATATTGGTACAGAAGTTTGCCAATGAGTTCGCTGTTCCAGCATATCCCTCTCCACTACCGCTAGTGGGGCAGTGAAGCCTCGGGGGCTCCGTACCAACAGTGACGCCTACGGCAGTGATGGGAACGGTGACAGTGGCGCTGGTGCCATGAAAGCACGGAGCAGCCTCGGTGCTTTGACCGCAACCGTAGAATGTCGGTGTTCCGCAATCCCACATACCAGTGTACAAGAGCCCCTTAGAAGTGTCTGCAACACAATACAAGTGAGCAGTAGCAGCATGAGCTTCTACTAAAAAAGCTTCCAAGCCTATTGTGTACGTGTGCGTGTGTGGGCATGCGTGCGTGCTCTAGAGGCCCAGACGCAAGCATATACGTCTCTGCCTCTCCCTATCATCCCTTCCCACCTCCACCCTAACCTACGCTCCGGCTAAGGGTAAGCATACCCTTTCCCCTCCTCCTGCGCAAGTGTGCGTGGGTGCGTACCCACCATCCGTGCGACCGTGCGACCTTCTGAAGTGCGTGTATAACGGACGCGTGCCGGTGACAGCAAGAGTGGGTGCAGTGTCACGCCTCCGTGAGGATGACAATCAGTTTGAATACAAATCCCTGTACTGTCTTTAAAACAAATATCGCATAAAAAGTTGTGACCTGAAGAGCCGTCTAGCAAAGAAAGAGTCGCTAGAAAAAGGTGACCATCAGTGCCATTTGGTTTGAATTAGATGCCTCTATTAAATCAATGGATCAACTAATTTTTTTTACTTAATGCTTTTAAGCCGACATTTAATATGATTGATAATACTGAGGCCATATAAAATATTAAAAGGTGATCTTAACGTGAGAGTTACGTAGGAAAAGCGGCTGTTTTCAATCGAATGAGCTCATTAATTTTGCGGTTCAGTGCACGGTAAGAGAGTGTGGGAGGTATTCAAAGGCCGGAAATAATTCTAAAACCCCAATCTCTTACTGATTAAACAATGGTTATTAAAATTTTGCCGAAACTTTATTGGTGATAAGTCGTAGCTGACGAGTGACGAATTATACTGCATGCTATATACGTCCAAATTGTCAAAATGAAGAACTTTCAGTACGCTTACCACAAATAGCAGGACAGCTTCCGAATAATCCTACGTCACAGGGTATACCATGCTTTCCTTAGAAATCCGTAAGGCACCAACATGATCGTAATTCCTTTTAGTTAATTATTTTGCCCTAATCAAAATCGCAAATAACTTTAAACAGGAAGTGAGTCCTATTCTTCCCGCACTTTGACACCTGTAAGTGTTCCATTAATGAAGTTGTATTTTTGAGACTACATTATAAAACAGATACTTCTTCCCTTGATATGAAATTAAACAGATCAAAACTGCTCCACAAAGTAGGCGCAGATGGCATTTTTGGATCTTTTCATGGGGCAACGCATTGCAGGAAATACTGAATTGCTTTAGCTGCTCTGATTTAACTTGGGCTCCGGAGGGTATTATCAGAGTTATTACTGTAATTGCTTTAAATGATGAGCAGAAATTATTTAATCGAAAAAAAAGTTTAAAGATCATTGTAAGATATTAAGCGAAAGGAAAAGTGAAGAAACGATGCGTATTAAATTGGGTATAACTTTGTCTCAGGTTACTTCGGCGGCATTGAGTTATCGGTTGCTAGCATCCGATAAACAGATTTTGAGAACACTACTAAATGAGCATGCAAAATCCTCAAATGGTGCAAGACACAAAAGGTGTCCTTGAAATTTTCCTTAAAATGATATTCGAAATGATTTTTATTTCGTAGGTTCCCAGGCTTTGCGATCTTATCTTGGCGTATCCTCAGCGGATGCCTGTCAGCAAATAGCCCGCAACCCCCGGGCACCAAAAGACCTCTTTTAAGCTCCTTCCGGTTGTTGCTGCTCATCGTCTCCCTACCTTTCATGCCCGTTATCTCACTTTTAATCTTACACCCGGTCATTCCAGTTCTTTCGACCACTTTCCTTTCTCACGAAAAGCTTTTGTCATGTACCCTTCGATGCAGATGAGATGAATACGTTTACGTTAACTTCGTTCCTTTTGTACATTTAATTAAATGCACCAGATCATCCACTATTACAACTTTACCAAATTATTTAGAATTCAAACCATTATTTTTCAGCCTGTGTCAGAGAAGAATAGCGACATGATCAAACAAAATGAGAAAAAATGCTAAAATAAAATGCTTTTGGCAGTCTTTTATTATTTACGCGCCTTTTCCTTGGCAAATAAACGATTCTTATTTGTGTTCCGTGAATCAAAGTGCCATGTTTCTTAAGTGAGCTTCGTACTTTAAATTGAACCGCAAGAATTGGCGGATTAAAAGCATGCTTTACCAGTAATGGCTTATTTTTGAAATAAGTGACCAATTTATTGGATGAAGTTTGAGCCCTACTGATAAGCCCTTGAGATTCGATGTGAGTAAGATTTATAAGCACATTATTTTGGGTAATAAGGACATTCCCCACATATACATCTGCATTTTTTTCTGCCAGTAAATTAAGATACTCTCAAACACTATAATCACAGAAAATAAGTCAGTTTAGTTTGAAAGGATAATTCCAAAACTGGATCTGATCTACTTAATTCCCTTTAGGAGTCTGTAAAGACTGTCTGTGTAAGTTAGTTTAGTTTAAGCATTGCAGCAAACCTCACAATTTTATCCTTCAACAGGTCTTCCTTTCGTGACAGCCTTTCTAGCAACCAGCGGACAGTACCATCAATCATATTTTTGCTGAATTTCGCCCAAACTTGCCCATAGGGCAACATGGTAAGGCATCTGGCACCAACTTGCGTTTTTGTGTTCGCAGTGGCTGTGAACATATGCTGTGGTTTAAAACAAGGTGTACGTAATAGACCAAGTTTATCTGTTTCTACGAAGGCAACATTTACTAAATTTTACAGTCTTTTAAACTCCCTGGCTGACTTCAGCGACGTAAATGTAAACATATTATCTTTGTGTAAAAAGTTTTTTTTCCAAGACTATGACAGGACTTACTTTATTTCTCACTAGTTATAGTAGCTCTGGTTTCCTACAGCATTACAAAATTCTTTTGTCGCCTAATGCAATCAAAATAAACCATACCTCAGTAGAATAGGACTTTATTTAGTTTCTGCTTCTAACTTTTCGGAAACTTATTATAAAATGGAACTAATGGCAACGCAGTAGTAGCATATTTGTCTTAGAAACAAAACTAAAATGAATCCTCTCTTTCTCCTGGAGTGGTAGATTAGAATCAGGAATCGAACAATCGTATGCCTATCTTCAGACACACTATATTTGCCCCAATAATGGTCTAGTGTTTTGCAAAGGTCACTATCCGGTTAATGAGAGCTTGAGTTTTGAAGGCTCTAGACTGACTGGCCATTCGATTTAGTGTAGTACCTTAAGGACACCTTTGCACAAACACAAGAACTGGAAAAGTTCACCATTATTTGACAGGCACTTTATGGAAGGCTTTATCTTAATGCCTTTCAATCCAAACATTAAGTATCGTTTTCCATGTATCGGCCAATGAGATAATACTACTTACGAAATCACCCATAAAGTTTCAAAAGGGTTTTTAGCGGGTATAAACATCTTTTACAAGAAGCTTATTTGCTCACTATCCAGGTTCGCAGCTTTGCATTCCTTATTGTATATATACATATAGAAATGTGACTCATAAGTCGCAATTTTTCACTCCCTTATAGAAATCCAAATTCGGAAAAAGTATTCACGAATCGGTGTATTGGTCGTTTTGGCTCCCCCACACAGCTACCCTGTCACATGTAGAGCATAAAATTATTGTTAAACACTAAAACACACTTTGATTACCGGACTAACCTTCCAAAAAGTATGTTAATTTATTAGTTGCCAACCTTTTCAGAGCCAAGGGTCCGGTTTGTGCTTTGGCAGGATTTATGCGAATGTGGACTTGACATTCACAACTAGCCTGTAGGTGTGCAATCTCGAAGAATTTAGCCCACTTAAGGCATTCTGTTAAGCACCGATTCCCTCTCAGCTCAAAACATAACCCTTTTTAATTGGTACTATCGTTACGGCTTTTTAGCTACTTTTTTGTGCTACGGTCATTGAGGATTTGTCTCGCACGAGGAGCAACGCTAATGACGACGGCGTTTATATAAATAATGAGGCGGAAAGCAAATCCAACCGATACCACTTGAGGAGGGTGCAAGCGATTTCACAACCCTTGCTTTGGAGTTCCATCGCTGCCTTGCACCTCTTGCTGCCTTTCATTCTCCTGAATTCTTAATCAGTGTCGCCTAATCGATCGGCCGGCATGATAGACACCTACTTCATCGTGCTGGAAAATTAATGATACGAGAAGTGGTCACGCAAAGGAGACCACTCTTCTTTTACCAGCGATGAATGCATTTTTGTGTCCTTGTTGTCCCACATTTCTTCAAACCTTCAATTGGACCAATTGCTTACGTGTTTGATGAAACCCCAACTTTCCCTTTTTAAATTACACTTACCCAGTTGTAGTGATTTTGATCAACCACTGCAAACATTAGCGACTCGAAAGTAGTGGCAGCTCCTGTATTGTAGATGATCATGCTCTTAGTAAAGTAGGAAGAATTTAAACTTCCTAAATCTCATTATGTTCCAAACGTAAACAGATGCACATAAGAGAGCATCCAATCTATCTCCACATTTCTGATTTAACAAAAGCTGCTTCCTGCAGGGACATTTAGGACCTTGTTTTCAGTGATAACAATACCTTAAAGGAACCTCTTTTCTACAATGAGTTTTCAGTATTTTTATCATTCTAATCTCACTCATAATTTGGTTTCTTAAACCTAAATCAACAGCATCTCAACCAAAACTATGAAGTAAATCCTCAATTTTAACATTCTCGGCCTGAGAAAGAAAGACACCAACATTAGGCTTATTTCCATTTATTCATTTTTAAAGTTCTCTGTAAACTAAAACCTTTACTAATTTCCTAAAAATATTTTATAAAGTTTAGATTTTTAAAAAATTTACTTCCTACCCATGGCACCCCATGTATTGAATTTGATTGCAATGCTAATATCCTCATTCTCTAATCTACCAGGGAGACATAAAGACGTTATGCTGCCAAAGTGGTAACCTTTGGTGAGATATCATTTCAGAACCAATTTTCTCCCACATACCCCTCTTCCAAAACAAAAGGCATAAAATCACAATAGCTTTTGTTTTTGAGCCCTCTGTACACAATCATTCTTCTTTAAGAAAGTAAAAAAGATCCGAACTGTCTACGAAAAAGTTAGCAAGAAGAAGAATCGTACCTACTCTTTTAAGAATATAATCTGTTTTATGAGTACTGTCATTTTTGTCAACCGCTAGCTAATGGTATAAATTAAAAACCTAGCGATATACTTATGTACCCTTGCTGCTTTTACTTGAAACGAAAATTTAGTTACTTCATCTGTAAGTGTCAAAATTATGCAAAATTATTGCGTGAATAATCTAAAGAACTGGGAATAACTATGCCATTTAGTATTTTTTCACTGTTGTAGCAACCAAGCCTTTGCCCTGCTTTGCAAGGGGATCAAATGAAAATTTGTTCGACTAACTGAACAAACAAGAAACTATTTTATTATTTAAATCCAAAAATCTGTATACTTTTTACCTCGGAACCAATGGTACGAGTAAGCGTCTGTGTGAAAGTGAAAGGACGTTGCAAAATTTGCATCTTGCTGTCAATTTTGCACTCAACACCTGCGCAAATGCCAAAAAACGTCCCCCACTTAGCCCATAAATATGACATTTTATGGCCTACTGATTCACTATCCTTCGAAAAATCAGCGCACACTTTTTCCCTCACACACTACTTACTTCTGCGTTTAATTTTGATAGTACTTAATGCCATTACCAATGTTATTACATTGGCTTTATTAAAGTTAGACGATATGATGGCACATTTATTTTAATCGCCACTCATTATGACGTAGTGAAGCAACCTCGTGTAGTACGTTTCATTTCTATATCTTTAACTAAATGAAGGAAAAATCGTAGCCTTTTACCGACGCGATTAATAATAGCTCTATGGGGTTTTTTGAAATATGGAATGGAACGTAGGTACCAAATTCATGAAAGCGTGCATTCGCTGGACTGAAGCGTCAAGGTTAATGTTGTCTCATTTAAAGATAAGGGTGATTTTTATTCGTATGAAAATGGAATCAGGATTTCACAGTGCCTAAATTCAATTGATTTTTTGAACAAAATCAGATTACATCTCTCATTTAATGAAAGCGGGAGAAATTTGTACTTGCATGGTTTAATTTTTGTTGTGCTTTCTTTACTTTCTTCATAAAGTTACAGTTAAAATTGGGGACTGGTGGCGCGTAAAACAACACCTGTAGAAGGTAGCAAGTACTACGGCCCAGACGCCTAGGACCATCGATGCCTTTCGCTACACTGCCTCACCAGCAACTCAAGGAAGTTGTTACATGAGCCTGAGCCTTTCCATTAGACAGTGAAATTTTCATGCCTGAAAGGGCAGTTGGTGCTACCAAAGTTAAGTCAACCAATAAGATATAGTTGGTTCATATTTCAGATTAGCTGCTGCTACTTTACGATGTTCGTGCTGCTTAATAAGTTTCACTGACAAAAGCCGACTTTCTCTTGGGCTCATTGATCATTACATCTATAAACCTACTTTAAAATGTAAATTTGCTATTGCAATTTTTTATGCATTTAAAAATATGATTCTGGTATGGATATTTTCTTGATGGTATTCCTATGTAAAGAAACGAAATGCTTTAAGAAGAAACGCTATGTATCGGTAAATCCTGGAAAAATTTTGCTGGGGTCAAGGTATTAATTTATAACAACGAATTGTAAAAATGGTTGGAGGTCTTCTTAGATGTCTTGAAAATGGAAGATGATCTTTTCCGATGATTTACGGTTTATCTATAAGTCCTAATTTGCGAAAACGTAAATAAATTTGTAAAAATGAACAATGGGGTTTGATTTTGCATAGCAATGTAGGCCAAGTCGCAAGCACTCCTTTCAATAAGGTCTTGCAACATTCAGTGTAAAATGATAATAGCTTCCTAAGGTTTTCCTTTCCTAAAGCGTTAATGAGGGCGAGGATGATGAGAAGAGATAATACAAGCGATTCACTTTCATCGTAGCAACATCCCATCATCCAGTGGGTAAAGAATCCATTAATTGGATGGATCCCGGATTTTGTGGTTTGGTGCTCAAATAACACATCAGCTTTGCTCTTGACTACATATTCTGGACAAGGAATACTTTGGTAACAAGAGAACCTATTTGAGCAGGATATCCAGGTTATAAGGTTTTATGAGCAGACCGCATTTTTTACCCTGCACATGAACTTTATCACATGTTAGTGAGAAGGGAGCGACCTCAATTCAACCCAACTGTAGTGCCATTTGTGTTATGATCTTCCTTTGTGAGGCGGTCCGGTACAGATTACGGACAAGCGGGGACATTTTATCCTCTTCTACAATAAAAAGTTTGCAGTCCTGATGGATACTGCCTGCAGTATAGCTGTCAAGTCATCACTACCTTTATTGCTGTTCCACTTGTCATACAAACGCGGCCTTTCTCAACACCGTGGTAAAGATGTCTAGCAAGGCCCATCAGGTTTCTTATACCTTTCAAGCGATGTGAATGGGCTTAGATTTTGTGCACTTACACTAAAATTCACCGCAAGTGATTTGCATAAAGTTATTCTAAAAATAGAATCACCTTACATATTTAGTTAGTGAGTTTTAGGCAGGTGCAATTTTACACCTAAAACTTACCCCATGAAATTTATATTTTTTATTTACGTAATGTAGCTACTTTGCACAATGGTACAATGAGCATAATGTAAGCCAAAAATCGTAACCTGTGATAAAGTGAGCAAATAGTGGACGTTTATTGCCTGAAACTCTTCCCTCACAGTAAGCAGAATGCCTCAGTCAAAATATCATTCTATCCGAGTGGCTACTCTATAATTGTCTTACAAGCTTGCCTTTACTTTCCTTCTGTTGATAAAGTGACTACAAGTAGTAAGAAGTTAGATTATTAAGCGATATTTGGAGTCGTATTTTACTACCAATAATAAAACTTACCCTTAATATTAGAATGAAACGAATGTGTTAAACAATATATCAAATAAATGTCAGTTAGACATTAAACCCAGTTTTATTTAGTGCATACACAAATTTTTCTAACTTCATCAATGTCATTATGCCCAAGGAATCCCAATCGAACCAGAGCTACATTTAGTAGGTGCATCTGGCAACAGTATTTTATTCGCCTATCACCCACTACAAATTTTTATCACTCCATCTAGCTGGCACTTTTGCCTTGTGGAATGCGTACAGCCTCCACAAATGGTGCTTTCGATCGACGAATGGGAACGGCGTAAGAATTCGTCAAACAGCCTTGCAAAGCCCTTGAATTTATTTATCCGATAAAACAAATTAGAATAGTAGAGTATAGGACACCTATCTACCGAAATACAACATCATTTCCCATTTCACTACTGTAAAATAAACAACAATGCTTAAATACTGTAAGTCAAAATAATTCCCATGCATTATATTTATCTCGTTGACCCATGACAGATCAAGAGTGGCGGGTGGGTAGCTAAGCAGCCTAAGTTGCAGACTTATCATAGAACATTAGGCCTAGTTAACTATTAATAGCAGGTACCGTAGACCTATTAAAGCAAAATTATAGTGATAAATCTTTTTTCCCCTAAATATGAAATTGCTTAGATGATCGGTCGCAGATATTAGGTTTATTTCTTTCAAGAAATAAGTATCAACTCATACATTAAGTAACAACGGTTATAAATCATTGCAAGTACCTTTGCCTATAAAATATGCCGGTCACACAGCAACCATTTACAGCCTCCTTAAGCTATCAATAATAACAGTATCAAGTTACAAGTAATTCTCCAAATGTTGCATAAGGTCAAAACTTCAAGTACAAGTGTAAAGTAGTGTACTACTTGGTGAACACCAGCATCAACAAGGATTAATAGACCGCTTTTCTGTCCTATGGGTACTTCGAAAATGTTACGTTATGTGCAATTTGACGGAGCTTTATTAATAGTAAGGGTAATGCTTGTGAATTCTGAAAGATATGAAGCAATATAATAAGTTGGAATAATACCGAAGTAGCAGTGAAGGTGGGACAGTGTCATGAAAAATTCTTCAATTTCCTTCTTCGTAAAATCAGTTGCTTTTAGCTAAACACAAAAAAGAGATTTAAATGTTTTGTTTAATAGCAAATTTGGCAGTCATCTTTGATTTTATAGAATTTTAACTAAACAACATAGATGAACAGCAAGGAATAACCGATAGGGGTAAGGCTTTTCTAGTTGTTGTTCATTCTAGCTATTCCTCACAACAACTTGCTATATTTAACGTTACTATAAATTGCTGCAACGTTACTCAAAAAGTGGTTTACTTAGCTCAGAGAAAATCGATTTCAACTATAAAGATCCCCATTCAACTTCAGAAAATTTTGCTGTCCTGTTTTTTTTATTTTACTAATGACCTTATAAGTAGCAGCTTCAACGAACTCACTTAAATTGAGCTGTTTTTGCATGGTTGCAATCAGCTCTCTTATCTCCTTGTTTTGGAGCTCCATCCGACGCCATAGTTCTGGCACGCTAAAAGTGATGTCTCGACTATACATAGGATTGATTGATTTGTGAGAATGTTGCACAAAAGTCAACGAACTTGAGATCCAAGGAATCTACAGTTTTGCTGCCACAGGACATGCCATTTTTCTCCTTGAAAATCAGCTAAAATTAAAAATAGTGCGTGAAACAACTTTCAGCCTGTTGTCTTTATTCCGCGACATCAAGGAACAAATTATTGTGCGCCAGTTAGCCATCGTGTTCTACTTATTCCTTTACAATGTAGTCGGCATCACACGAGATAAGTTAAATCAATGCGCCGAAAATATACATTTTTATTCTGCAGAATAGCCACTAATAAGCCCCTAATAATAATGTCTGTTTATTGTTTGAAAAAAGCAAAATTAATTAAGTTATCAAAAGTATTGACATCAGTTGTGAGGACATTACTTACTGGGTGGTATAATTGTGACGAGATTCCATCAAATGGTACTTTGACCATTCCAATGGCTGATATTTTAAATACCAACTTCCAGTTTACAGCTAAAGAAACTATTGTATCTTTATTTACTACTCCTTCACACGCAGCGTAACACTTATTTAAACTCACTGGGCTTATTTAACAATCATTCAAATTATAGAGCGAAATGAATGAATTAATTAATGAAATGAATAGTTTGACCATGAAGCAGAGAGGTCAAAGTATAGGTTGACGAGCTCAACTCACTACAGAGGGGGAGTCCCGACCCGATTTGGACTTCCAGGTGGAGGAGACAATAAGATCGTAGAGCTTGCGGGGCAATGCCGCCTCAATGTGGTCGTACCAGTCGACGGTTTGTGAGATCAGTCGAATGGCCGCCTGCTTCCGCACCGTGTCGATGTCGCCCACCGCCAGACCCACCTACAACCCAAATACCCATCATTGTGAGTGCCTTCTTCTGCAATCTGTGCGCTGCCAATATTTGCAAAAATTATGGACTTTAAGTTGCTACAGCCGAATAAACATATAATGGAAATTGCAAAGTTAACACTTCTATAAACGGCTATAAAACGGTGTGATCTATTATTTGTTGTCCTCACACGGCATCTAACCGTGTCGTCGAACTTCTACAGCCCTAATCATGTACTGTTCGCACATTCCAACTTGTTCTTTAATGACTTTACTAAGGCTATAAACAGTCAGTTATATAACATACACAGCTTGTAAAAATAAGAGAATTTTGGATTTGGATAATTTTGCGAAAGGTTTTAAGTCCCCAATATTGTTTAGCAAGCAAATTTAGTAATTTATTTAAGCAGGTAAGCTTTAGTATAAGCATATTTTACGCAATTCCTGTCTTAAAAATGAACATTATCGGCGACTAATTTGTTTTGTTCATATGCACTTATTTATGCTGTTGAAAATTACTAAAATTCAATTTAATTATTATTCATCTTTTTAATGCAATAAAATCATGGTGCGTAGACCACCTTTTTAAAGCTCTTCTGTTCGAACAATTTAGCGGAAATCCGTTTTATAAATTTGAGGCGTTTTGACGGTCATTTAACATAGAATTCGGTCTATGCTTAATGTAGGTGCAATTTGTACGGCTGTCAGATTGCCTTTTGCTGTTTGAGTGCCATTCTTAAAAGACATATTACTATTTTCAGTTATGTAGATATCATGACTTTTGATAGTTGACACGGTCGAAAGTCGCATAAAGCGATTATTAATAAAGTCGTCAAGTGCTCGTTATCAACTAATAAGTAGTTCACTGACATTATAGTATTTGTGGTAGTGGTTGGTAATTGGAATAGTTTTATGCACTAACAAACGTCTTTGTTACTGAATCTCTTTGTGCTCGTATACAATCTGAGCGCTTTTCTACTTTCATGAGGAACCTCTGAAGGTCTATTTTAGACTGGATGTGAACGTAGCCTTTGCTTAGTGACTCACCAGGAGGTTGGTGAGAATCATCGGTGCGAGGAGGAGGAAGATGACGAACATGACGAGAGTGACCTCGGGAAAGTGCATGGTGAGACTATTGCCGTCAGTGAGCGGTTCGATGATGGTATCCACAAAACTAAAGTCGCCCAGTGACATCGAGAGAAGGTTAAGAATGGCCAGCTCTGGCGTCTGAAAGGCGCTGATCATCGGCGTCATCTCCGTGGGGTGACTCCCATTATTGTCATTGTTGTATAAGCACTCATAGGCGGGAAAGCATTGTGCTAACGTCTCCTGCATGGGCTTTGACATCTCGCAAAAAGCCTAGAAAATTGGGAACATCAGACAATTTCTCACCATCAAGATTCTTTGCATACCCCAAGTGCACGCACCATTTTCGCTTTGGAAGCCATAGATAACATGTTATTAATGGTAGTGTGTGAAGAAGTTTTAAAGTAAACATTTAATTCCTAAAAATATGAGTACACATAAATGGTTTTAAATGCTAATATTTTCACTTAGTGTTTTACATAGTTTTTACTTTCATTCATTAATGAACCCGAAATATGACTAAATTTTAATTGAGCACTGACATAAAATATGGTAGTAAATTAAAGGGGGGAATTAAACAAAGTGTTTAAGTTGACAAATATTTGATTGTTTAGTCCAAGCCATGAATGTGATTGGATTCAGAATAACTGTTTAAATCAAAAAAGAGAGGACGGATTTTTAAATAAGAGTTAGTAAAAAGTACTTATGTGAACCTCTTCACAATTTTCACGTACGTAGTTCCCAGAAGCATGTGGTTGCATCTACAGCAACTAAATAGGCGGTTTTAAAATCTCTCCGTGCACCTACCTGTGTACTTAATTTGCTTTGTTTTAAATATAACTTTGACTCAGCAAGAGTAGTTTCAAACCGTATTTTTGCTTTTTATGTTTTTAATCTAACGGAGCGGAACTGGTCATCGGTCCTAGCAATGCTCACTGTGCCAGTACTACTGCATTCACTAAAATTTAAGCTCTCTTTATTTGATCAGAATGTTCTGCACGCTGGCTTACTTTATAATCGGGTGCTTTGAAGAGCACATAGAATGGCAGCGCGCAGGAGATTAGCACGAGAACAACGACTACGGCCGACTTTCCAAGAGTTTTGGCCACTTGAAAAAACATCACCACAAAGATTCCAACGATCTTAAAACTATAAATGGAGGAGATTTAATATTAAGCATCTCAGGAAATGATCGAAAGCAATACCCTTGATTTAGAATATTTACCCTTGCCTGTCTTTTTCATAACATTTCCGTATTCAAAATCAAAAGCGGCCCTTTCTTGGTTGGACAATTTAAAGACGATTAAAAAATAGCCATCAACGTTAAGAATGAACTATTAAAATCCTGTTATATGATTTTATTGGCATATAGATAGTCGACGATCAGCAAAATTGCTTCCGCAAATGTTTTGTGAGGTTTAACGTATTCCTCAAAGTAAAAATACCAATTAACACAAGGATTATGTCATTACCTACTACAACTTTTGTAACTTGAACGCCATTTGGAAGAAAAATTATCGCTAACTAATCACCAGCAGCGGGCTTAAACCCTTGAATCACCACTGTTTAGACCAATATCTATCAAGGAGGTGTGACCCTATTTGTGGATCATACCTTTTGTTATCTGAACATAGAACGTGTGCTTCACAAAATTGTGGGCAAGAAAAACGTAGATAGACTGTAAATGTTACCGCATCAGGTGAATTACAAAGTAGCTCCAGGAGAGGAAGAGCGCCGTCGCTCCCAACTCGACGAAGTGGTGGTCGATGAATTTATGTAACGACATCACGCCGTATGCAGTGGCCACTGCAAAGACGCTTAACGAGTAGTAGGTGGTGAGGTCTTTGAGGGACTTTAGACCCTACAAGGTTGAGCCAATCCACACATTAACATAAAAAACGAAAATTGGCCGAAATATTTGTGTCGGAGTAGAGTGACGTTTTTAAGATCTCATGATCGACTGGAGGTGATCTTGATGAAGAAAAATCACGTCATTTAAAACTTGCATTTTCCTGACAAATGTGCACAAGCAAAAAGGCGAGTGACAGGCATTTAATCAACACGGCTGCTGCTAGCGTCAAACACCTGTGATGCCTGTTCCTGTTTGTCATGCGTGAGACAAATTCAGTTCCAAAGGATGTTAAATAGGTTGGTACTGAAAGGACAATTAACGGCAGTGTCATATTATGATGATGGAATATTCGTGGCGTGTTGAACGATTTTCCCATGAGAGTAGGATAGCGGACGATTTAATCACTTCCCTATTAATAAAGCTGTCCTTCTTTAATTTAGAAGTTTTTAGAAAAGGACAGGTTTAAAAATGCCTTTAATTACTTGAGATGGTATCTGGTCAAACTTCTTGGGTTATTCTTCCTTCCGTTAAAATTAATTAAAAGTAAGGTGAAAACATCTTTGACAAGTTTTGCTGTTAAAATTGTGCTTTCGAGAGGATAGCAAGCATTTCAAAAAGGCGCAAGCTAGAGGAAGACCTTTGATTTCGGATTTTTACAAATAATTTACAAATAAATGCAATATTTGACAAAATACGCCAATCTACACAATAATGAGGATTTACTAATAACGACTTATTAAAGCATTGGAAGTTTCCCAAACGGAGATTTCACTCACTTCACCAAATATGAGAATTACATCCCGCAGCATGCAAATGGCAGATGTAAACACGATGGCATAGCTCAGTGTTACTTGAACCCTGCGCCGTCCTGGTGTATAAAATATCTGGGATAGAGAAAATAGAATGTCTTAATTGGAGTTTGCATTTTTACCCTTTTTGGTTAATATCACAGTTGACTTTTGCATTTGACCTATCAGACACGAGTACCTGATTTCAAAACTGGCTGCTGGCTTGTCTTAATATTGCACCAATGTCAATCACTGTTCTGATCTTCCGCGGCTACGTAAAACTAGAGAGACTTATGACTTAATACATCGGAATAAGTGAGAGATTCAAGGTTCATCTACTCCCGTGGTATACATTGCTTCGCTTTTTAGGCATACAGTTGTTTGTGTTATTTGTTGGAGTATTACCTTACGCTATAAGTGAATAGTCTGTTCTATGAGGGACCTGCTGGCATAAATTGCCAGTGCAAGGCCATCACAAATGAGTGATTGTTGGCAGATTATTTAATTTTGTCATCCCACTACGCCAAGGAGCAAAGTTTGTTTAATTCATCTGAATCTCATTCAGCTCTCTATTTTTAACTGGATCCATATTGTTGCAACGCCAGTGTCATATATTTATATCCGTATCCGTTTTGGATCTCTAATGTGAATTACGACTTCTAAATGCACTAGGAAACGTTACTCTTTGCAGTTTTCTCCAGCGTGGTAGATATGCAACAATCATTTTATGGTTTTAGAAAAAAAAAACTTGAAACAAGACTGGAAATATAGTCGATAACAATGCAAGTGAACCGTCGGTTGTGCATCTTCAAAAATGACGGGAATTAAATCAGTTAATGCAAATGTTAAAAATATTGGCACTCAAACCTGTAACCTGAGAAAATCGGACTTCAATTCACTGAAATAATGAAATCCATAGGTAGCCTAATGCGTACAAGATTATAGCAGGTCTCATTTAGCCGAGTGTTTGCTGTGTGCTGAAGTGGCTCATGAGAGAGCACGAGGAAAGTTAGGCAAATGAGAAAATTGATGTAGAAAGCTGAACTAAGGCAATGAACCCAAAAGCCGTATCGCCTCCTACAATTGAATGACACAAAGACTGTTTCAATTAAAATGAAAACCAAATAATCTTTCTATTTTATTTGTACAAATTAAACTGAAGGGTGTTTGTCACTACATAGAATGTGATTATATAAATAATGTGAAGCCAGAGGTAATGAAGTCACTTAAGCCTTGAAAGTCTTTTAGCTTTTAATTATTGGCAGATTTTTGAACTGTACTTTTGACTTTCAAAGAATTCTCTAGATCTTTATTACTGTGCCATGGAGTTTAGTTAAGTTCAATGTAACTTAAATAAAGCAATGTGATTTTAAGGTATTAGGTCGGTTTTTTGGTATTTATGTTCACTAAAACTTTGCACAAAATGATACAAATGGCCATTATGCCCTTGTAAAATTATATTTTATTTGCTATAATGTTTAACTGACGGAGGAATTTGTTTCAATCTGCATCGTCGCAAGTCTGTCCTGCTGCTATGTTAGTGTTAGTGGGGTAAACGAAATAAAAAATTGTCTTTTACCATTTGCACCAGAGCAACGCATTGCAGAGTGGGTGAACGATCAACTCATCGCGCTGCAGGGAAATCATAACCTAGAGAACAGTCGCGGGAAGTTTAATGTTTCTGGAAGTATCCCAATAAAAGCGTCACACTTTATACCCATATTACGTTTGAAACATGTTCCCTACCTTCAGTAAATGAAGTGGTGTATGCTGTGTTCTGTCGAGCAGTAGCGCTTTAGGTTGAAGAATGGAGAAGTCATATGAAACCTTGATAATAAAGAAAAATGTAAATTGGGAGTAGGATCAACTAGCGTAGCATAGGTCGTACCTCATAATTGGATTTGCTTAGATTGCCCTCTTCTTTAATGTACCGGTCCATGATGATCTAGTAATAGATAGGAATTAGAAATACTGTCAGGAATACTCAGAATTTTTATTATTTGTATGCATGTCACAAACCGGGCAAAGGCTGGGAAGTTCCAGAATGACTTTTTCAATGGGACACTGGTCCGTGTGATTCAAGAGTTCAATGATCTCGTCCCATCTACAAATGAAATAACTCATCTGATTTCTAACGGTAACTGATCCTTTCCGGTCGAATTAATATTAACCTAAAAGTACAACTTTCCAAGCCAAATAAACAAACTGACAAGTTATATGAATATTAACCGTTTCGGATTAATGCAAGGCTAAATTACGTTAGTGATATAAATTTAAAAGCAGATTTTAAAATAGCCAACTTCATTAGATATTGAGAAGTTTCCGCCCAGTTATTTATGCGAATCTTAGGGATCTCGTTTCAAGTAAACAGTGGCCCTAACAACTCTGAGTCCTAAAATCGCTTTTAAGTAAAGTCATGTGACGCTAAAGACGAGCAAATTTTGAACTTCTTTTAAGGTACAATTTCACTAAAATATGAAAATAATGACTTAGTGGCAACAAAAAAGATTAATTTTAAGCAGAAATTAAGTTTTTTAAGTTAATAGGACAAAAAATGCAGCTACCAAAAAAGTGAATATGATAGGGATATTCTTTGTTCGTTAATCTAGCAAGTGCAGTTTAAACATGCATTTAATCGTATCAGCATATCTGCTTCGCAATGTTGCCTACCTTTTAAGGTTTAGATGCTTTTACGCTGACCACGTTGTCGTTATTGTTGGTATTCGACAAACGACAAATAATCACAAACAATGGATTCGTAGCTAACACAAAATAAAGTTTATAAGCTGAAGTCTATTTCATTGATATATATTTTTTCGACGGTATAAGCTGACACTGCTTTTTGGGAAGCGTGCCAAAAATTTAAAAAGTAGAACCAAGTACATTCATTCAAACTATAACTAATTTTCACACACTCCCCAACGCTTTGTATCTATGTTAAGTCAAGTGTTGCTTCGGAATCATAACAGTAATATCGACTACCTCTTATTAGAGATAATGGCAAGAGCAGCTTTCACATTCTCCTTCTTGAAAGCGTAAGAGGTGAAGTAGAGTCCATTCGCGTCCTGTACAAATTTCGCCTCCTTATCCATCAGATGCGTAATAACGCTGTCGTGACCCTTTTGAGCCGCGTAATGCAAAGCTGTCATCTGAAAGTAGCAGTCACACTAAAAGCAACTCTTTAATAGTTACTTAACTTAAGATCAGAACAGGTGATGCATTTTTCGCCCCATTTGTCAAAAATAAAGTGATTGGTGGTTATCTCCTGAAAATATTATACGATGTAAAGGAAATTTATAGTAAGTAATAATAAATAGGCAGTATTTCAGCACTCATTGAAATAAATATTCACATTTGCGCATTTATTATGTCTGATGTCTGAATGAAACTTAACTTGTAGTTTTAATGGACCTTATTTAACTCACTAGTCCTTAAAACTTCCACCTCGTCATGGGTGCGACTAAAACGTGCTGATGTGAAAAATTGGCAGAAAACGTGAAAACATTTATACTAGTCTCTTTCAAAGATGCGGTGACCTACTTTAAAATTCAGGTCTATTTTAGGCAAATGGTAATAAAACTGAATTTTACTTCTTTTGGTGGACAAAAGTGTCAAATAAACCAAATACATAAACTTTTGCACAGCCTAATTGAAGCAATTCACGATACAGCTGGTTGACTAATTCGGGGTTTTAAATTTGCATTCACTTGGATAGTATAATTTCGTTCCCATTACGTTTTATTATGGCTCAATGGTATCAGACTCACTTGGCAGAAAAAAATGAATGCTTCTGGCTTTGTGAGAGTGCATGCATTGCGACAGAACAGTAAAACCCATAGTTGCATGGAAAGCGCAAATTCAAAATAGGCGAATTGCAGATGTCTTAATGGTTTAGTATAAAACTAACTTATTGTACATTATCAGCAATTAATAACTTGATCAGAAATGAAATCCCCTATTGCCCCACGACAGCAAAATACTTTGTCCATTACAATCTTGGGATTATCTTCAGAAACCACCCACCCCGCGAAAGTCACATGCATCGATGATGCATGTATTGGCTCCGAGGATGACTTTGCATGTCTCCAGACATCCCGCCTGTGCTGCCCAATGCAATGGTGTCCTTCCCTTTTGACACCTGCAAAACTCATGCAGAATTGCGCCAAATTCACCTTGACTTTGTAATACATCAACTAAACGCAGAACTAACTCTATGTTAAAGGCGCACCAGAAAAGAAAATCAGATATAATGGTCTGGAATGTAGCTAAGCATTAGTAATTTAACTAGTTTTGCATTATTTTATATATGGTAAATGATTTTATTTGGTCGCCTAAAATTGACAATCTTAAAAAATCCATTAACTGTAAAAAATCAACAAGGATTTTTAAAAAGCATTTATGTTTCAGAAGTTTATCTTGACCCTGGCTGGGTCGAATAAATGAAGTCCAGAAGATTGAAAAGAATAATTAACTTATGCTTAAAGGCTACTCATTAAACGGAATAAAAAGGATGCTTCAATAGCTTGAATTGAAGTATTTATTAAAGCAGCTTATAAGCAAAATGCGTAATGCTCTAGTGAACTGTAATTTCAAATAAAAATATTAAGTATCCTTAACACATTAATTGGGTGTGAGCAAAAGTGTTCATGCTCTCAAATAAGGCCATCAAATTCCGTCACGAATTCTTACTCCTTTGCCCTCCAAATGGGACTTTTGGTACACGCGATGGTTGAGCTGCTTATTTCTCTGTTCAAAAGAAATTGGTAACGAAATTCAGTTCTAATAAATTTGGAATGCCCATAAATGGATTGAGAAAAGGCTAAAGACGTAGCAGGCTCTAGCTGACTGGGGAAACTTATCCATGTATGCGCCTAGCATTTACTCAACAAGACATTAAATGCAATAGTATGGGGTTACTTTTATGTGTCGGAAGCCTTAAAAAATTACATACAACTTCAAATATGTAACATAAAAACCGAGATATTTAAGTTATTAATTTACTAGAATTGAACCATGCAGAAATTGGATAAGAATGGGTGATCAATAGTGGATATCCTTCATTTGCGTTAGCCCAACAAGCCTGTTCTTTACTGAACGTCATTTACCAAGTCTTTGCAATGGATTTCGGGTAGAGACTTGTGCTTTCTTACATAATGTCTTCATAAGGTAGGTCATTTTCCATAGTTCTACCCGAAAAACTCTTTTAAGCTTTTGCGTTTTAGATGGGTATTCTGACTCCCTTGACAAAAACTTTTACCATCTTAGGCAGTTAAAAACATTGCTAGGGAACGATTAAATATGAGATGAGAAGCTAAAGAAAAGAGGGGTAAAATACCTGCGGAGACTGCTGCCCTTAGCGATGAGCAGAGAGACGACTTGAGTTTGTGCATGGGCGGCAGCGATGTGGAGGGGCGTGCAGCCTTGGGCGTCAGAGGTGTTCATGGACCAGAGGCCGTGGTCGGTGCGCAGCAGACTCTCCACGGTGGCCACACAGCCCTGCTTTGCCGCAAGGTGTAGCGGCGTCTCACGGGCCCCATTCTGTCGCAAGCAGCTTGCTCCACTTGCCAGGAGGTCACGGGTCACACACAACATGCTACTACCACCCTCTGTGGCGTAGTGTAGCGCCGTACACCCGTACTCGTCTTCCTCTCCTATCAACTGTTTGTAGAGTCCATGCTAATGAATGACAAAGGTTTGGGAGTAAGTTTATGTCTTAGGGAGAAGAATCACCTCCAATCCATGCAACGGTGGCCGAAGCACTTGGCCGCCATCTTTCAGAAAGCCAATATTATTGACTCTGTGACAGTTAATATGTTTGCTATCATTATCTTCATTCTACGTTTTGGCCTTTTTTGAATTTACCTCTTTCTTCATTCTTCCATTTACCTTTTTTACCAGTCTGTGGCAACCTGTTGCATCAAACTATGTGGCAGGCGGCTTATTTGGTTTAAGAACAGCAAAAGAGATAATGAGAAAAATCTATCTTCCAGTAGGTAAAATTTATAGGTTTTTTCATTAACATATGCGGAGTAAAATATACAATAAAAGTTTGAACTTGAATTCTCAATTATAGGTACTCTTCCTGATTTTCCTATGACTGTAATTTGAACAAAGGTTTTTTCAAATAGGAAAGATTTTTAATCGTGTGACGAACTAAGATGACAACTTATAGTAAATTGGAAAACTCATAGTAGAAAATTTAACTGTTGGAAATACTAGTGTCAGTTTGACTTACATAGAAAAAATTGGTGTGGACCTAAAAACCTCTTTCAAGAATGTCTCATCAAAGGGGCCCAAAATGACAACTAGCTAAGTAAGACTGCGTCGGAATTTCTGCTTCAATTCATGAAAATAATCCATACAGGTGGAATTTTTAGGTGCAGTGTATGATTAAAAGTACAAAATACGAATTTTTACATAGACAATATGATCTAAAATTAATAAGAAGCACTGTCACACCTTTTGAATTTGTTGCCACAGCGCCTCATCTTTGAGAGCACCATGTATGATGGCGAGATGAAGAACATTTCTATGGGACAGGTCCAAAGCATGGAGGTCGGCGCCGAACTGAATGAGTGTGAGGCAGGCGGCAATGGCACACTTCGCGGTCGCCAACAGTAACGGCGTCCACCCATCTTTGTCCTGAACCTCCATTGGTGAACGCTGTTAGACACGAAGTACCATCGATAGCATGTTCATCTCTATCTAGATGTTGGATACTTACGGAGCTAATTCAAATAAAGAAGGGCTTCAAAGTCACCATCGTAAGCCTGTGCAAAATTTATTTCATTTGCTTCGATTTCGGTGGCCTATGTTACCGTATACTAAGCACTCACTGATCTTTTAATCTTAAGATAAAGAATAACATTAAACGAATAGTTTCGTTCAAAGTTCTTTGTGTTTTTCTTGTACATCCAGGCAAGGCCAAAGTCGCTCTTAACACACTAACAGGAAGAAAATTTGAAAGGATATTGCTCATTTGGAATGTCAAAATGATCGTTTTATAAATGCCAAAATTTTTAAGAAGGGATAATTGGATGAATATCTGCAGTCATTGAAAGCGATTACTGTAATTATTCCTAAATAGTTTTCGCAATAAGAAAATTGCTCAGCTTTTAGCGCAGAAATGCTTCACAAATTGTATGCTGAAAACTCAACCATCATTCCCTTCCTTCCGTTTGTTATAAAGTTATTCTTTTTGGCATAAAATTGGCAGTTTCAAATAAAGATTAGTGAGCAGGTAGGCTTTAGCCACTTAAAAGTGGCTTGTTTTTGAAGGACGACTGTTGATATTTGAAAAATAGCCTTGAATGCGTTGAATCTACGGTGGATTAAATGGTGATATCTGTTTTATAGCTCAGACAAATATTTCGCTCATAATGGACAAGCAAAACTGATCGTAAAGAAACAAAACTATTTCTTGATTCCATCTCTTCATCTAGAATTGGTCAATTCTACTAGCACAAAAATAAATACTTCTGATGCAAAGTACACGAATTCAGTGAGCGATTTTGCCTTGATCTGGTGTGATCATGCACACTCTAAATTTACCTCAGAGTAATCAATAAATAAGACTGAGAAAACCTAGTCTTTGCTGCCAGTGACACAATATAACCAGAACATGACGTTCATACACCCAGGCTGGGGTACTGAGTCATGGTTTAGTTCCACTTTTGCATATTTGCGGTGCTCCGACTGGCTGTGACTTTACTAATGATATTAGCACAGTGATTATTAGCCAGCATTATTATTTGGTAGAGCAAACTGACACTAACCCACTTAATGAGGCAGGCGGCGAGTTCGGCGTGGTTGTACATAACAGCAAGGTGGAGGGGCGTGTGGCCATTGCGGTTGACACCAGAGAGGAGGCTCACCATTAACTCTGGTTGCCAGTGAAGGAGTTGCGAGAGTACCATCAACTCACCGCGTCGTGCTGCGTAGTGAATCGCCGTGAAGTCGTGGTTCTCCATTGCAGCCACGTCACTCCCGTGGTCCAGGCAAAACTGACTCCCAAAACAAGGAAGTGGCTGCATATACGTGATCGCTAATCCACTGACTTTCTCTGCTCCGTCGTATTAGCACTTGTTGAACCAACAGTGACAATATTTCATTATATGGATTATTATGGCTTTTATTTAGTCACTGCTAAAACGTTAGCTTTGAGACCACTACATTTTATTCATTTGTGCTATTAAAGGAAAGTTTCTTAGGTTCCTACAATAATATTCTAAGAATGACTTAAGACTTGCCCAGACAAATCCCTCTGTAAGTAAATCTTAAGCAGTAAATTCAAGTTTTGAGTGTCATGCATTTGATATTTTTAATTCTGTTAATTAGCATAGTATTATTTCTTTTTTTAAATTAAGAAATATGCTACCCCCTAACATATGTTTAATAAAAGGATTAGTCTCGTTATCAACGACAAAGTTCAGAACTTGAAGTTATGCAAATCCAAGGTGCTGACAAAAAAACAGTGATCGCAAACTAAAGTTTGTAACAATAGCAATTCTTAATGATGTCCACTTTCACCATCAAATCAAATGATACATCACATTTCTGTTTGTTCTATTTATTTGTACGAACAATCATACCTATACTACTATCAAATAGGTGACCTGTGAATAAATGAACATGAATGGAGCACTGAATGGATGTAATAAGGTGGGACTCACATCGATCATCTCGATGTTACCGCCGTTGACAGCCAAGTGGAGAGCAGTCTCACCCTCACCATCGGGTAAGTTGATGAGGTGGTTGTCAAAAAAGTTGACTGCGCCTTCCGCCTCAGCGCCTCCAACACACAATTCTCCTGTCTTCGCAATGGCCTCGTACTCCAGCAGTATTTTCAGACAATCCAGACTACCCGAGAAGACCGCCACATGGATAGGGTACTTACCGATTGCGTCCACTTTAAACATGTCCGCTCCCATGCCCAACTCGTAAAAAACAGCACCACATGACAGCAGATTCGTGATAAGTTCCGCTTTTTCGTTACATGGGTAAGTAAACTGATTACTGGTGCATGATAAAACAAGTCTTCTTAGTAGTATTCCTACTTCATATGCTAAAATTCAACTTTTTTTGTTTCCAGTGGACTTAATTCATAAGTGTCCCAACTGTAGGTTTGAATAAATAACCGGGGTTTTAATTCATAAAATGACATGGTCTACTTTGCTAAATTTAGTATCTAAATGGGAATAAATTATTCACGCTTTTAATTTCAAAATTACTGTTCCTTGGCGATCCTTTGTGCCTTACATATATTTTGGTATTCGCTCTCACCATCTTTGAGATGACAAAACACTAAGGCGCTTTGAACTTTTACGGTATTTTTGAACACAGTTTAATTATTTATCCTTACTTGCTCTTTACTAATGAAAGCGGTTTGGAAAATGAGCATCGAAAAAAATTCTGAGCCATCCAATTCACTATTTACACCTTGCAATTTCCAATTTAAACGTGCAAACTATATTCTAGACGTTAACACTAAAAATGGACAATTATCGCGATTTAAATTTTTTCAGAAATGTGGTAAGTACATTTGCTTCCACGCCGAGCTTTACTTTTGTCGGTTGTTTAAGCCTTGATTGGTTGCACACCATACCACATATTTGAATTTAGAAATATAAGATGTTAAGAAGGATAGTTAAAAGTTGTTTCCTCTTGTTCCGATTTCTATTTATGAGAACATGAAGAGCATTATACCTACCACAATCCTCAGGCATTCAGTACTGTTCTTCCGACAGCAGCAGTGAACTACAGTGCCCCCAAATTCACCCGGAGCATTGATGTCGACTTGTGCCAAACGAAGAAGCTCCTGAAAAAAATTAATAAATGAATAGGCTCTATTCCAATGATTAGATATGTAACTAAGGGAGCTAAGGATCATACGATAACTTTAATCATACGCTACTGCAGCTGCTGTTGCGCGATTTAATTATTTTAACTCGTATTCTTTTCTGCTGACGAATTTGCCATTCGGTTAGGGATATTTCGAGTTCATAAATGCATTGCAATATTATTTAACGCTTACATCAATGCAAATTAACTTGGTTTTTCAAAAATTTCCCTTGTGTTATAAAGCTGGTCAGTTTCTTTTATGTCATTTTGGGGCACAGACGAAGGATGAGATGTTAAATTATTTTCATTCTGTCCTTATACTTTATAGGAATTGGTTGGCATTCAATTTGATCTCTTCACTCATGATGAGAAAATAAAGGAACAGTAATGTGAAGTGGTCTTAAACTAATTAGAACATAAAGTTGGTCAAATCTGTAGTAAACTATGTTGTAACATTTAAATGATTTAATTTGATGGGTTTTAAATATTCAATTATGATATTCCCACACAGTTTCTACAATAGGAGGAAAAAGCTATGTTTCCAAAGATAACACTTTATAAAGGCTAGTTAGATAGGCAGTTTTTCCGTTTATTTCAAATTAGAACACTTTAGGAGTAAAAATTTGCTTATACCTTCAAAGACTCCCCATCATTCAACTCGCAGGCAAGATGCATTGGTTGGGAACCCCTGTTATTGGTCAATTCGGCATTGCACCCAAGCAAAATGAGGTGGCCCAGCACTGCTGCTTGCTGTTCCAGTATAGCCAAATGCAGAGGTGTCTGACCCTGACCGTTTGGTTTATTCACATCTGAGAAAATAATTCGACAGTCCTTAAAATACTTGCCTCTTTCATGAGTGTGCTCAGTCGAGCATTTGTGCATTTTAGACCCTGCTCTGGTATGAAAAACAAGCAAGAGCTGAGGGAACTTGTTATGTACGTTTAAAACAGGCCAAAGTGTGCCGAGGCCACACACATACGGTGGTGAGAATGCATTACTTCATCGAACATCAAGGGCTCGTTTTTAATATGTAAATTGTCTTTAACATCCCAGAAGATTTGAGTTTACTAGATTGGACCACTACCAAACGAATGAAAATAATTCTCCACTTCATTATTAATCTCGTTGGTACTATTAAAAACTAAATGACAGCAGCATTGAGCAACATATGTTTCTGTTAAATCGCTGTGTGAGAAAAGTTTGAAAATCCTAACATTATTATGCTTACCAAGTTGCTTTTCAATGTAGAGTTGAAGATAAATGATTGTTGTACTTGTTTCGTTAGAAGAGCATCCAATCACTTTAAAAGATGCTGGGGACTCAAGATTCTTCCTGCACACAAGTTAGAGCTAATTTTCCTAATAAGTATCTTTCAGATAGAGTCATTTTTGCGAATCAGCATTAAATGTGGCCTTTGAGCTCGAGCCAGAATATTAACATGTACATTAACCTAACAAAGGAACAATAACATCTTGCAAAAGGCTGTAAAACAACAAAAGTCCGAACAAGTACCTGCGCCTCGAGAAACCAGTAAGTCGATAATATTGAGGAAGCCTCGAGTGACTGCGTAGTGAATGAGATAATTTCCTTTATTATCTCGCGTTTCGACCAAATCGGGATGCTCCACCAGCAGGTCAAAGAGTTCTCCAGCCCGATTCCGGTTCACACACTAAGGGATTCTTGGTTTATTGTATAGTAATCTAACACAAGCATAGTAAAAGGCCTCCTTTGTGCCAAAATATTTGCTATTCGAACCTAATTAGATGCAAAGTGACAATGAAAGAGCAACAACCCTATAAATATCAATCTTGATTATGTCTGTGCATGCATCGGTAAAGGAGTTTTCCCAAAAATTCACATATGTATTTATATGTAGATGGATCAAAATTGCTCACCATAATTGCTGAAATCAATTCCGATCCGGAGAATTGATTGTAATCCTTTATTGTGCTGAAGTAGGAAGCGGAAATTTCAGATGCAGAGTTATTCCCACTCACAGTATCCAAGTCATCCCCTTCAATACGTGATCTCCATTCGAGAAGGCTCCTTAGCGCGTTTGGCTGAGCCCACGGACTCTCTATGTGCGAATAAGTCGGTGTAGAATCAGAATCTTGTAAACTATCCTTTGTTGAATCGAGGTCCAATGGACATTGGTCGTAAAGATTGTATTCCAAAGCAAAGTTTTCTAGGGTTTCTTGGCTCAGAGGCAGAACTACGTCAGTTACAGTGATAAGGGGTTTTGAGAGTCTCCTAAGATGGAGCAACGGAACATAATATCATAGGACGCCATGTTGATAGCCAATCGAACAGTTAGGATAAAATGCTTTTGATAGAAATCTGACGCAAAGTTACTAAGATGCCACTTAACAACAGCTCAACCTTTGGGGAAATAAGGCATTCTTTTTGACCAGAGTATATTCTTGTATATGCCTTCATTGGGTAAGTTCTGCAACATATTTAAACTCATTCATTTGTCAAAGTTATAAGCCGAAAATACGAAAACCATTATCACGATGACGCATTCAGTGTAAGGAATTGGTGGAAATGAGTACCTTATAGAAGGATCAGGCGTTCGACTCATCCCTTTGGTTGATTTTGAAATTTGCTGACATTTAATGGTACCGCTCTGAGCGGTGGAATGGACATTGCTCCGACCAATAGCGTTTCTGATTGTCTCACGATAATGCAGCCTACCACCCTCGAATTAATGGATACTCCGACGCCACAGGCACTTAAGTAGACGCCATGGGGTAAAATGAATACCAGTCACTCTAGGTTTTATATTAGTCGCTGCTTTGTGGAATGACAATATGACCATGTTCCAAAAGCAATTATTTTTGAGTCACCCGGTTGGTTATTGTGGTTAGGCCCCCGAAGTTGCATTATTAAGCAATAAAGTTTGTTTTAACCTCTTATGGTACCATTTGCTAAAAACATAATTTTATTTATTCATTTATCAAATAAAGCTCAGCGAATTTACACTGAACCACGTTATTAGCGTGGCAACAATTATTAAAAAACTGTATTAAATTTTTCGTAAAAATGTTAGTGTGAAATGAAAAGTAGTGGCTCCCATTGACAGAATGGTAAAAATTGTCAAGCTTGGAAACTTCCTTGGAGGAGAAGGAGGACATAATACTTAGGTAGAATATGTTTTGTCGACATACAGTAGGGCTTAAGGCCACCGGCTTGGCTCAAGAACCAGTCTACTTGGCAGATGTACAATGGCGGAGCCCTCCGTTGATCTGTTACCAAACCGAGAGTTGAATAATCAATTAATGCATTACAAATATGTTCTACAACAAAAGTTAAGTGTACATGGAAGCAAAGACCAATATCTTGTATCTCTAAACAGATTTTTTCTCCAACACAATGGACCTTGATTCAATTTCAATGAGAACAACAAATCCGTAAGAAGATTAGTGTGAAATTTACATGCGCATATCAAATTTTGCTTTAAACATGTGCAGATCAGTAAATCAAGTGTCCAAACATACATCGTTTCTGTGTCTTTCCCGAGTAGTTACCATTTAGCTGTTTATTTAATGCTTCAATATATAATGAGTTCATCATACTAAAGCAAGTCCTTTTATCAACAGTTATAAGCAAGTATAAAAAATATACTGTTCTTCTGAACTTCTAATGGCGAAGTTACTTTCACTACGAGTTAGTGAGCCAGCCATCTCTGTTATGTTCATATAGGTAGTAGCAACCACTATTTTTTTATTGTTTGCTACAGTGAGAAATTGTGCCCTGAGAATAAATAAAGTCGTAAAGTACAAATTTTGTATGGCACCTTGGTAAACCAATTTCCCCTTTATTTAATCCGAAAATTATCCATCTAAAAGCATATTTTAGTTAGATATACACTATTATTTCTATCTATGGTCAAGGAAATCTCAACGATTACTCCATCTTAACCAAATGGAGATTTTACCGTCTTGGTTTGGTACATCTCAAATTAACCCTAAATGCCTGTGTGATAACGTGTCCCCCTTTTTCTCTCCCGCCCTCTTTCACTGTACTTTATTTCCTTATTTTGAGACATCGGATGTTTTAAAACAGGAATTGTTAGTCTTAAATCAGACGTGCTGTTGAATAATCAAAAGTGAATTTTTCCAAACAGTGGTTAATTAAGATAGCAGACAAAAAACTCAAGAAGGGGCATTGTCATTCACCTTATTTGCATCCTGCACACTGTTCTTATTTTTAATCAAAGACAACAGTCTAGGAGGTTTAATAACTTTGAAAGACGGCTGTTTAAAAGTTCATTATAGTTCAGCTTGGTTGGGTTTGGTTCTTTCCCTCTAAAAAACTCAGCTTCTGCACAAACCTGGGCAGATATCAGCAACAGTGGCAACAATGGGGCTCTTTCCTCTTTTCTAGATTTTACCACTGATAAGTAGAGAAGAACTCTAATGAAAGACACCTAAAATACTGGATTAAAATTCCCCAGTTTCCCTAGTTGTTCCAAAGTCATGTCATTTTGAAACTCCGACACCTGATAAGGAAACAATGGAGGATTGACAATTTAAAGAAATCGTTGTTTGCTTTGCCGCACTTTACTTAAGAAGTGAAAGGGCAAGTTCTCAGCCGTTCCAAACATCAAGGCAGATGTTATTAGGTTTTCCATTTATTCATCCTTAATGATCACAGTCAAGAATCGTATTGTTTATTTCCATCTATTACACAAGATCTGTTTACAAAAGACTGTGTATTCTACCCTAGCTGCTATGGACCCATGCTTCATGGAAATCAAAGTTACTTCTTCCTATTCATTATTTAAGAAAGGTGGATAAAAAGTTGAGGAACCGTTACTTTAATGCCTAGCAGCTCCATCGGCATGTTAATTTTGTGATAAAAAATGCCGTGATTGATTATGAGAGGGAGAAATGACACAGAGACTTTTGAACATTATCAATTGGACCAATACGGAGGAGCCATGTAATCGATCTCGTGTGCCTTTTATAACTGTAACAGGTTTTGCTCACTCTCAGAGGTTGCTCAAATTTTTTTGCTGAAAAATTCCTTAAGGATATTAGTGCTAATGGCTAGCGGGATTCCACATTTTGGCAATTTGGTAATTAAAAAGACATATTGACATGCAGATAGATATAACGGATCATGCCGGTGGATTGTGGGACAGATGCGGCAAATTCAGCAGGACCAGTGGCTTTATGGAAATGGTCTAACTGATTCTTGTCAGAACACCGAATCACTCTTACGTCCCTCAGTGTTTGGAATGCATAACTCGTTAGATCGACTAATCTTTCAGGCATCATCTTCCTTTATTCATTAACCACATATGCGCTCATTTGAGGCTTCAGCATTTGCATGTGTACATACATACATAAACGTACATGTTTAGTTTTGTGGCTTAAGCTCACCTGCACTCCTGCATAAGATAGTATTAGGGACCAAATATTTGCACTACCCTAATACTTCTCGCACTAAGTTTGTATGACCGCCAGCTTAGTTCCAAATGCTTCAGGAGATAATTTAACTACCAAGATCTAATAATGAACAAAGTGGGCCAAGATAAAATCAAGGGTTTTATCATGTTTTACCGATGTAGGTTTTTCAGAACAGTCTAGATCATTAAAAACTTTTTTCTTGTGTTTGTTTCGTTTGAACTCCGGTGCTAAGTTATTCTGTGAATCAGAATGCAATTGATTAAAAGAACAGAGATCTTCTGCACATAACAATGCTAAAAAATTTGTTTTACCAGACCTGATTAATTGCTTTTTGGTGAAGCTGTCATTAGACGCATAAGCAAGATATGAGAAAGCACTCCACACTTTTGAGGTAAGAGGAATGAAAAAGTGGAAGGAAGAGCAGATGGGGACCATCTTTGCCTTATATAATTCGATTTCATCAGTTTCTTTACCTCGTTCTATCCTACGCTAACGTTCATATTGTTTCACCTCGCCTTCTTTTATGCTTTCGTACCATCTGGGTATAATAATAGCTGTACCACGAGTGCAATGATAAAGACATTGGCATCAAACCGGAGATTCTTCTGACTGTATACCTGACTTAAGTAAATGATTAATATGGCAAACAACAAAATTTTGACGATGACTGAAAAGTTAGAACTTCTGTCCTGTGTAGAGCCATTTAGATCATTTTCAAATAATTTGTGGGATTTTTATAGGATCCCATCATAGTAGAAATGGAGTACTTTCAAAGATATGCTGTTGTTTTACATTTAATTAGGTTGAAAATGAACTACCATTTGTAAGTCATTGAATAAATTGGTGATAAAGGCTTGGTGTACAAGAGAGCAGGAGCTCTACTTCTTTGTCTGCTCATAATTCCTACGTGACTCCACCCGAATTAACAGTTTCACTGCTCTATTTTATATTCTAAGCTGGAACTAAGCCATTTCTGGCTTTAAAACACAAATAAATAGTTTTTTGGTAGACCTTGCCTTCTATTATCATGGCATTATCTTGGTTTTTTTCTTTCATTGTCTTTTGACTTGACAGTGGTTTTTAATAACGGGAATTTTTAAAATGAACGCAACAGCATGGTGTACTATAACGTGTTTTAGGATTTACTTTAATTCATTTAAATGTTTTTTGTTTACTTAAAATAATTACTACTTTCTGAATGTTATGAGTTCCTGCCAAATCTCATTGCCGTATCTTCAAAATGGCTTATAAAGCCTTTTTGAGATTGGCCATTTTCAAGTTTGATTTAGGAATCATCGATAACCCAACTCATTTTGTCGATCATAGTTGCGTGATAACCATGAAACAACCCTTTCTTAAGTAGTCCTACATTTCTTACATGAATTCGCAAGTGGTGCTTTACAAGGTACTACCGGCTGACTTATAATAATCACGGCGTTAGTAAATCGTATTTGTTTTCTATTAAATTTTTTTTTAAAGGTGACAGTATCATCAACATTTTGGTCCTTCTTTTAAAGTAATTTCGTGGGATATTTTGGATTCAACATTGCACCACTTTAATTCTCTTTCCCTTTATTAGTGCGCTATACTTCATTATTTTCGATTTACTCTGCCGATGCGTTAAATGTATCGCAGTGAGCCGTTAATTTTCTTTTAAAGACAAACAAACAATGTAGGATGAAAAATTATTCAAGGCAAACCTCTTTAAACCACCTTCGACGTGCTTCTCTTCTTTGCTAGCTAAAATCCAGTAGCTTAACAGCGGGTTCCATCAAACCTTTCTCTTTTTAATGTGTCTGAATATGTGGATCCGTCAAATGCTTTTTGATGGCACTACTGTCAAACTTTACTGCTGACTGCTGTAGGCTTTTTGTGAACAGCAGTGGCGCTTGCATAGGTTGGAGAGTGTCTACACGCCCCAGCACAACTCCATCCTTGGTGGCAGTGGGGACCTGTGGGATGAAAGGCTGAACACACTCAGCTCAGAATATGGATGGCTTTATACTAAAGTACACCTGAGCTTGGCTGCACCAATGTGCTTGTTATTAGACCTTTCTCAATGTAATATCTTCACTCCGTGCCTTCTCACTTATTCAATGCGTTTTGCTCATTGATACCGCATCAAGCATTTCGTTTAGCTTCTCACATCCGCAACTCAGTTTGCTGAAATTTTTTTATCGTCCTAATATTTCAGCCCATATCTGCGTGCATAGCAAACAATTTTGATCATACCAAACACAGATAGTTTACATACACAAAACTGTGGTACCGCTTTTCATTGTGATTAGTCTGTAGCATTAAGTCCTGTCGGTAGATGTACAGACTGAAGAAGAGTCGACTAAGTCAAAACAAATTTGAATGTTCCGTAGTTTTGATCCTATTCAATTTATATTAGTGTCCCACAATTTGTTTTACACATTAGTCATCAAACAGGCTTTTGACACTCCTGGACGGTTCTTGTAATTAGGGGCAAAGTGAGCCTATTTTGGTGAGCTTATGAAGTCAGCTTCATGGTTAAAACACACATCACACCTTGGTAATAATTTCACCTAAACTGCAATTTCCATGGTGTGATGAAGATATTAAAAATGGGTTTGTGTCGAGCCTACAGCAGCAGCTGGTACTCTTTCACATACGGCTCTACCCTGCTTGGTTGACAATAAATCTCACAGCTTATTTACTTAACGTACGTTGGAATAATAAAATCAACCGAAGTTACCCTTCATTACACCAATTTAAAATAACTCATGGCTTAATCCATTGTTTTCTAGCTCTATAAGTAACATCGGAGGCTGAGATGGTCACCAGCACCGTTTAGCACAAACCTTATTCGTCGAGATTATCCAGATTATGGCTTGTCAGTCAATCTTGCTTCTGACCTATTTCAACAAATTGGGAGGTATGAATCTTGCTAGAGGAAGATGTAAATAACTACATTTTCATCACCGCTGGAATTTGCGTTAGGGAATGACGAAAGAAGTTTAAACCTGAATGGCATTTGTTTTAGCGGTGATACAATCTATGAACATATAGCATGTATTTTAATTGACTATTGAGGGGAAAATTTATCGGCTAGTAGTTAATGTACATATCATTATTTACAAACCTGGAGAAATAATCTTGCAACCTTCTTTACATCAAGTAACATTAACTACTGTTAAACTTAGTAATACGTGATACTTCCCTTTTTTCATCGCTTGCTGCACCTCCAGCTAGAGCCTATAAAGAGAATACGAACTGACTGCTTACGTAGGACAAAAGTGGCTAAGTCGCATAATTAAATATTGCAAATCAGGAAATTCTCGTGTTAAATATTTGAGCTGACACTACAGTAGCAAACGCTTAGTACAATTTAAAAGTAGAAATGGCATGGATTTGCGAGTCTAGTTTCATTTCTAATGGTTTCGTAAAGTTGTCGATAGTTAATGAATGAGATGCTAAGTATAAAGACAAAAAATCAGTTTCCACATTTTGATGTTTCCAAACGCATTTGTCTTTGGTGCTGTTTGAAGGAAATGCACCTCCTAGCCCGCGATTTCTATACATGAGCTAAAAATTGGAGTGTAGTCAGTCAGAGTTCTGAATGAAGGGTATTCAAATTCGCTCTTATCATCTGACATGCCTCCTGTGTCACTGTAAAGTGTAGAGTGGGCATGATCCTTACGCTGACTTTTTTGCCCTAATGTTTTGTCTTATTTGTATCTGAAACTAAAAAGAGGCATTTTTCTAATTAAGGAGCATTGACAAACTTTAGAAATATCAAAAAAATTGGCTAAACAAGTGTTTTACCATCGCATATGCCTCAGTTTAATACCATGGGCTATGGGTGATACCACTTCCTCTGTCGTCAGGTGTCCGCATTAATATTCCATCCGCTAGATGTTTCAAGTGTGTGGGCCATGATTATAACAGAATTTAAAGACATCTTTGAGATTCCGCTACAATTCTTTGAGAATAATACTGTAATTATAGATACGCTCGAGTTAGAAATTATTGCAAAACTGTGACAATGTTTATTTCTTTCATGAATTACTCTGAATGGAATTCTCAGTGCTTTGTCTTGGATTCATCGTGTTCTCCGTTTTGTGCCGATAGGGATGCTTAAATATTCCTTTCTTACCATACTGGTCTCGTGAAAGAGTAACGAGTAATTGCCTTTAAAGACTCGCCACTTTATTCCATCAAAAAAATTTATGAAAATGCAATATCTCTTGGAATCGTTAAGCGTAAAACCATAAATGACCATCGCCATTCGTTGCGTGGTCTTCTAGCTCAGAAAGACTATTGTGTCAAGGGATGCTTGATGTCTTTTGACAAGACAATCTTTGTGAGGCTTTATCGATCGTATATACAGCAATAAACTAGTTCCGTTTTGTAGACAACTTAAAATGGTTTCTTTTCTTGCCAAACTAAAATTTTCCCTAATCCGCTTTCCTGATGTGAAGCACCGATGGCAGATGCGACGACTGCCTACTAAGCAAACTATCCTAGAAACGTTAAAGCCATTATTTTTTTGTTAATTTGTGTGATTGGTTAAGTTTTAACCGCACAACTTCCCAATTTGTAGCCTAAATATAGTAGTTTTGTAAACATCTGCATCATTTCGATTGCACAGTCATTAAGAGACTAGCAGTATGCGTGCACGAATGATGTGCCTAACTTACCAACCCATTCGTGGCCTTGCGCTATCCATGGTATAACTTCTATAAAAGATATCAGATTCGCCTTATGGTTCATTACAATACTAATTTGCATAACTCCAGATAAATCATCTCAGATAAGGTGTTTACGTAAACAACCTCCACCGATCTGTTCCAATTACTGGCTTTGATTTCGAGCACGCAGAATGAACTGATGGAACACATCTTCGCATTCATTCCTCCAATCAGTGGAAGCTGCTTTCTTAGTGTGGATTCATTTGGTGCGCTGAATAATTGCTCGGTTCTACTGGAATTAAATTTTTAAATTTATATTGTAGTGTAGCGATTAATTGTTAGACGGAAGTGATGTATGTTCTAACGTTAACAGTAATAATTCTATAGTTATTATGCAAATTTTACCACAAATTCCTCTCAAAAGTTCTTTTGCAAATTTTGCAAGAATTTGGTGCCATCGAAAGTAAGCATTTTTAATTGCACTATCCTGAATGTGATTTATTGCTCGCGTTTCCATCGGAATGACTAAGTGACCGCCGCATTACAAAATGACTTTCTTTAACAATAATTTATTTAATGTTTGTGACTAAACCTCCAGGTGATCATAGCGGTGATTTTGAGTCGTCTTTCTTTCCTTTGTTTTTACAAAAAAAATTAGCATACCTTGTCTACTTCCAAAACAGCAGTTATTTAGTCTGATAAAAGGGACGCTTCCTGTGTTTGAACAAGTCCATTCAGTATCAAAGCACTTCCTTGAATTTGTATACCCCTTGTTTTTTTGCAGTCAATCAAGCATTTTCAGGAACGGTGGCTTCTTTCACCCTTAACGGTGAGGACCTTGATTTTTAAGCCTGATTGTCATGCATTAGTATCAGCAAAATGGTCTCCAGATGGTACATTGATCGTGGTTGTCAAGACCACGTAGAAGGAGCGTATCTACGATCAAAGCAGGAGTTTGTCGGTTATTTTTTTAAGCATTATGCTTAATTAATACAGGTTTTTATCTTTTGGGGCATATATAGTGCGGTAAAATATGAATGAGCTCATTATTCATTTTTTTACTTTAAAGATCACAGAAATCGCTTGAGAACATGGATTCCCAGCAGAACCTCAGCGAAAATCCATATTGGATTAATGTCAAAGTTTTAAGTAGATTTTGGAATACAAAGGCAGTGAAGAATGAAACGAGACTTACCTCAGTCACCTTGTGCAACCAATATTTAAGGAATGGATGGTAATGTGGCTAGCAAGCCACCATTAGGATCAAGTGGATAAAATGAGCGATAAAACGGGTCTTGCCATGCTCAAGCGATCTGACGTCTTGCACGCGTCTGGACAAGAAGAAATTTGATCCCAACATCCATCATATATCTAGCGAATTTCTGCGGTTTGTGGATTACAACTCCCTATCAAGCTGAATTTAGGGATCTCCATAACTTTGCACTGCTCGTGGAGGGTATACTTCGATTGCTATATACCAGGACATTCGCTTAAATTTGAAGGCAATAAATAAAGTTGGCAGAATACAATAGTTTTGAATAGGTACTTTTCAACCCCCATTCCTCCTTTCTACTTTGTTTCATTTTTATTGTCGACCTGCAGACCGTCTGAGCTCCATTAGACTACGGTGATTAGTGATAAGGTGTGGCTTCCTAGTATATTTCAGCTTCTTTCAATTCATTGCAGGAAACTCCAATTCAGAAGCTTTAAAACTGCTCAAGTTTGACATCTACCCAGTTGCCAATAGTCTTATTACTGAACATAAGTTTTGAATGGTTGTCGAAATTGGAAGTGTCGTCCATAACTCTTTTATTGTGGGCCTCTGTGGGTTCACCCATTCACTCCACATACCTTCTTGTTATTAATTTGGATTTGGTGTTTGTTAATCAAAAAAGGTAGATTTTAGCCTAGGTTGACCACGTCTGCTTTTCTCTTTACAATGTACCTTCTAAATTCATCTCTGAAGACGCAATAAAACGGAATTAAGGTTGTTATTGGCTTAAAGTAGAGCTGGAAGGCCGGGATGCCACACTACCAAGATTGCGATCAAAAGTGAAGGGAATAAAAACTTTTATAAATAATTTTCGATTGAATCAAATGACATTTTATTCGGAGTCGACGCTAATTAAGTTGCAATGGAAGCTCTCGCCTATTTTAACGTTGACGTCGGTAATGCATATTCTGCCCTAGCAGTGTCTTCTTTCGTCATCAAGAAAGACCTCGGAGCTAAAATGTTGCACAGTATGTCCAAATTTGTGTGAATCTTTAGCATCCTCTTTTATAAAGTGGATTTTGGTGCATCGTTTGGTTTTTGAAATATTCTAGCCACACTTGACCTTGATCACTAATTCTGTACCAGGTCGGGTTTGGTTCGAGGATAATTACACTTTTCCTAGTTTTGAGCAGTGTTGTCCTGTTGGAATAGTAAAACATCAAAGCTCTGGTGGCCTAAATTTCTTAATGACAGCACATTATAAATTTAGCTATCCCAGGTTTAATCACGAAAGTAGGTGTGATTTTCTAAAATTTAGGATCTGGTAAAAAAGTAAAAATATCATTGACAAGGGAAGAAAACTGTAGATAAACTTTTGGAAAGTAATTTTAAGGTTTCGTGGCATTCAATAACTTTACTTTTATTCTCTTAACATTATTTTCATCTCCTTGTCTAGAGTGCCATACAAATATTAAAATTGTAGTAAATGCTGTAACCCTGAGATCAACTTGAGAAGTGTGTGGGCTATAAAATGCTTCATCCCCATCGCTAAAGCTGGAATTAGCACCATTTCTAGCCTCAAAAGGATTAACGTTTGATGGATGTTGAATCTCACCAGTAGGTAGATTTAAATCCACTTGGTATGTTAGAGCTGTTATGCCAAAGAGAATTCTACGCTCGATGAGAAGATTTTCTTGAGAGAAGTCAGACTTGTTCGGGAAAGGTCATTTTCTTTCACTTTCGTGGAGTTTCTAAAAGGCGTAGGTGGACGTTATTAAAGTCCGCAGTAGTCAGTAATGCAAGGCATGAAATAAGATTAAAGCAACGATGGCTCCCGGCAGCCATTTAATGGGTCATAGAGCCGGAAAGCCAATAAGATCATTGGCATTCTTCAAAGAGTCGAGAATATATCAGTAAGTCCCCCTTAATTTAATGATTGTTTTACCCGGGAGGCACAAAGTACAATAAATGTAGCAGATTATGGTATGTAAAGTTAATACTTACACTAATACGAATACTTGGCTTCAAAAAAGACGAAAATACCAACCGTGACGAAAAGTTTATTTTCCAACCTTTGATTATTAAAAGCCTGCCACGCAGCAAAAACAGAGATGAGATTCTCCAAGGTGTTTTCCTGCCTTTTACCAGGTTTCTTTCCTGTCATTTAATTCTGTATAGCTGATGATTGGCAGTGTTTTGGGTGGCCATTCAAGCCTCTGACCAAGCCCCTCTAGCTCCCGGCGCATGGGCCGCTCTTATAAGCTAACTCAACGACCTTTCCTCTCACTGATTAATGCTCCTTCAAAAGTGTTACCTAATTTTGGTTTGCTTCAGCATTTAAGTTAAACTTTTTCGCTGTATTCACAAAAATTTTGGTCATGGTAATAGTTTACCAGGGTTGGATGCTTCATTTGGACCATTTTAAACTAAATTTCAATGCATTTGGTTTGGGTTCACCCCCTTTTTGAGTGATATTAGGCTTTAAGTTGTAATGTATGATATCTTAAAAATTTTCTTGCACTGACTTAATCAGCTTTGAAAATGTTTTCTGAATGATGCACCTTTGGTTGAATACAAATTTAAATGTTATAATAATGTATCACAACACAGTAATACGCCATCTGGATTGAAGAGGGGAGATACGGGCTTCAAGACCACTAAATAAAGAGGTTTTTAGGTTTTTCCACTAAAGTTAGAGCCTGACTTTTTATAGTATCCAATGAATTTTACAAGCTTCCATTCATACTAAGCAAAAAACTGGCGAAAAGCTCACAGTAATGACATGACACCACCCAAACAGGTTAGACCTACTTAAAATCTTGCAACCTTCACTCCCCTTAAATTTCCTCTATTGATAATTGATTAGGGTTGCTACCAATCTGGATTTTACAATACTTTGGCATTTGGGGCTTATGAATTGTAAATGGTGTTTTTTTTTGAACTCGACATTTATGGGGAAGTCCCTTCATTGCTTTTCGGACTGTCCACCTGTTGCACGGATAGTTAATATACATGAAGTAGCCTCGGTGCTTTTCTCGTCTACTTTCACCGTCATGAACTTAGAATGTGTAGACGAGTAGGACGAGGGACTGCTTTAATGGGTAGCGATGAATGATGAGGCACAGGCGTCACGATTAAACCGTGTTTGGGGTACCTTTCCCCCCTGGATGTTGATGACTTCCGACCCATGGTCCCCCGCCTAAAAGTTATATTTAAACAAACATATATTGCATATAGATGGCACACTTCAAAATGTCTGCATGTCTTTAGTGATGTCCGTGATTTTTCGATTACATTAATTTTACCACATATTAATGACTCCATGTAATTGATCGCTTCTCAATACTGGCCTATTCTTTCATTTCTTAAATTTCTACAAGGCTTTTAAATTGAAATATTTCAATTAATTTAAAATTTTAATAAATTCACTTTGCGTATAAGGGGAAGTTAAATATCAGATGCCCTCTAAGGATCTAAAATCTATCAACATAATTATTTCGACACCAGCCTGCATAATCCTGTTTTCGGGAAGTTCAAGCTTCAAAAATGGAAAACTATGATGCCGCTAAATGTCCCCGTTATTTTATTATCGCCGTCTCTGTTATTGCAATCACATCACATACTTCTTCCTCTTCCCGGTCATTAAGCAAAGGCTCAGCTTAAAATGTTCTTTTGTTATACCAAATAGCCCTTTTTCATATCAGCGTCGTACCGTTTAAGTTCAATTATTTCCATCCTCTTGTTAATATCGAGGCTTCCACTTTCATGTCTTGGGATAAAATACCCAGAGATTAACATGAAATAACATAGGGGTTTTTATGAAATTGTGGCACAAAATCTATACCTCTTAAATATTGTTATGAAACGTTTCAAATAATGTGCGATACTTATATCTTTTGATAATTTATGTTGTCGATGTTTTGCTCATGGAGTAATGCAGTGTATTGTCAGCCCTTGTGTGATTTGGTCCTTGAACGGGTCTCAATTTCACAATTATACTGTAATGCCTTAAATGTTGGTTTAACTCTTCGCTTCGGTTACGCGGGCGCTGAAGGACGCAACCATTGTATTTCCACTGGGAGGCATAGCCTGCGGGCCATGCCGACAGTCTCTCAGTTCTACCGTATGTCGATATATGTATTCCGCCCGAGTGTAATGTCTTCCTTCGTCTTCAGAGAAGTTTTGGGACTCTACACTACATTTTTATATTTTCATAGTTTTAACTAGTTTAGACCTTTGAGTCACTTAGGTGAGTCTACTTATTTTTCTGCTCCTAATTCATGATTATCAGGTAGAATATACATCGCAAATTACCTAATTATTTTATCTACAGATTTCGGCTTTTTTAACAGTTCAATGTGGTGTAGTACGATGAAACCATTATGTATTTCGTTAGGGCCAGTTGAAACATCATTTCTACTGACAAAGACAAGTAAAAAGTAACGTTGTGCGGGTGTACCGTTTTTTGATGTTGCTGTATGGATTTGGCACTGACCGTTCTTAACTACGTAGCCTCTTCATTGTTTACAGACACCAACGTGATGAGTATCCAATCAGGCTTAGAGCCTCCTGACCATAGTGTGCTCCAGCATCACCCACTCCTGACTAACACTACCTAGAGGAAGGCTCTGGGTAATAGCGCCACCTCACAAGACAAGGCGTTGAGCCAGAAAGCGTTTCGGAGCCTGGTTACCTTTCCAAACATTCCATCGCTCTTTTGAACTCTAAATTCTTAGTCCAACCCACCATTTAGTAAACAGGTACAAATTAGTCTGCCTGTGAATCCAACGAACATGTCTCAGTGCCCTGGAGACCAAAATTAACAAGCCTGATACTAAATAAGGCGTGTCGTTAACTTTTTTAGGCTGTTTTAACCTGGCCTTGCCAATTTTCATAAGTTTCTGTGTGCACGGGTAGCCCTGATCCCATCAGAGCCCCAGCCACATTATCAATAGGTCAAAGCCTCGTGTTAGATACCTTTACTAGCTGGCATGAGCCAACGCACACGATGTGTGCGTAGGCGCCTGACGGCCCACTGGCGAGACAACCTCATTGCACTCATTCGGCCAGTCTAGTCACACGTAGTTATAGTGATTGATCGACCTTGGGCTTTGGAGTGGCTGCCAGCACACTTCAGGTACTGCTAACGCGATCTCAGCCAATCAGGAGGGGAAAGGCGGTCACCGGGATGTTCGCTAAAATTAGTTCAAAAATAGGACATTCTGGAAACTTGAACCAGAGAGTTTCTGTAAAGTTGCAAGGACCCTGACTATTTGCCATAGTTATTAAGCATTTCTCATGAAATCCAACCATTTGTACTGCTTGTTCGCGTCGAACGCTTAGCACAAACAAAGCATGAAATTTTCTACTGGCCATTTTGAATAAATTAATCATTTTTGAACTAGTACTAACACCGGAATGATGGGTGAACAGTTTATATTATCGTGCTACTTCAGTTCATCCTCGACGACGGGAAAAGGCACTACCCTGAAGAGGGGTTTATCGATGTAAAGTAGAGATTACAGGCATAAACACGAAATCATAAAGTCAAAATGGAAGGCCCGTGAAAAATTCTTCCAAATAAGACAAATACTGATCGTCTGCACTGCTGTCGACCCTCCGTTTTCCGTGATCATTCCTCCACGACGACGCGAAAGTGTATTTTAAAAGTAGCAGCAGGGTCGTAGCGATTGTCATCCAGTGATTTCTCAACAAGACAAGCGAACAGTTTATTTCGACGACAACAGCGCAAATTACTGGTTTTGTACTGTTGAGAGTGAGCTAGTGTACTTGATTACATATTTTATGCACAAAACACTAATTACAGAAAAGTCTGCATAATTACGTATCGTTAGATGAGTTCACTATTCAATAGCCGGTAAACACTAACGTCTCTTTATGGTCATTTCTAGACTCATTTGTAATTAATCTTGTTTAAAATATGGAGTAAAGAGATTAATTATTTATTTTTATGGTAAATGTTACTTCGGTTTATTCTCTTCTATTTTGCAACCATTACCTATCATCATGCTAAAATGAAGTCAAAGACGTAAACCAATTTTCGACCTCCACCCTATGGATCCTTTATCAAGTCTTCATAGGTCTCTGCGTAGTGCCAACCCTCTGTGCACGATGGTCTTTAGGGTTGACACTCGCAGTAAAGGCTTTCTGGAAATTTTTAGCTTCCTACAGCATCTAATTTGGTCTCCTAGGTATTCTTACGCATAAGACGAAGTATACCGGCCTCGAAAAATTCAGTAGCAATATTAAAATGGGCTGACAAGTAATAAACACAAAAATATCCCATAGATATCGAAGTGATGACTGTGGGGAACTAAAAAGCCTTTATCGATAATCAAATAACCAGAACGAGCACTGTCTAATGCAAGCCAGGTCCCATCTTTCGCCACTCGAGGTATGTCTTATTCTGAGGTTGCATTTTACCGCTAGTTCTGATAACCCCATTCAAATTATTGAGCTTGACTACTTGTGCGAAACAGAACATTGCAGAAGCATCTGAAGTACAATGGTGGTTTATTTCCCGGTATGGGTGAGGCGCCACTTTTGTACTTTGAATAAGCCTTCTTGCACCTAGCTGAGTGGGCTGGCCTTCGAGCCATGCTAGCAGCCCGAACACCTTCTTTATGCTGAATATATGTATTCTGCCCGAATAATGTGTCTTCTTTAGTCTTCAGGGAAGTCCCAGGAAGCTACATTGGCGGCAAAGGAAAGCGAACCCGATCTTAAAGGACATATATCCTGATTTTCCACTTCTGCATAGTAAACCTTAGTGGAGCTGAAGAAGTACATATGCTACGGGTGGAGGAATGGTGATGACCCCTAACAGAAGGGTTGATGTTGCGTCTACCTTTGGCACTTATCCCAGGCCAGTGTTCTGCAGAAAAGCTATTAACAACTGAGACGACACTAGCTGTAAACTATCTAAAAGTTTCTTTACGAAATTTTACTACCCCCTCCCATGGACCTGTTTTAAATCCTGTCCTTCCTTACACAAATCTACTTTCAGGCCGGTGTTCCTACATCCATCTATGGACACGCATGATGGCCAGCACAATTCCCCATCCTAAAATCAAGTTCCTAGGCCAGACAAAACTCCAGGTCCAATTAAACCACCAAGAGGGATCAGTGAAGTTGAGGTCAATTATCCCTTCAGTTGCAAGCACCGACTACGTTGTAATGGTTGACGCGGGAAATTGACCTGCGGGAGCGCCGAAGACAACGCTCAAAAGAGAAGGGAGGCTATGTGATACGATGGCAGTTCATCCCTCGGTGTTGGTGAGGCGCCACCTCTGGGCTTTTGAATTTGCCTTCTTGTAATTCACTGGGTGGGCCGGCCTTCGGGCCATGCCAATAGCCCAGACGACTTCGCGGCGCTGAATCTATATTCTGCTCGAGTATTGCGTCTTCTTTCGTCTTCAGGGAGTCTCGGGAAGCTGCACACCGGCTATCATGTGTAAAGAAGCCCCAAAGAACTGGTTCGTTGCCATAGTTTATTAATAGAGCCTAAAATACTTTCTTCTAAACCTAAAATAAGTTACAAATATTGCAATATTTCCTTGGATTATCATAATTTACTACCTGGGATAAAGCAAATGTAGAAATCACAAGCGTAAAACCACGGTGTAGAGGCACTGTAGGGATTTATATGCTTGTTGTTTTTGTTGCCAAAGATTGGGTGGAAATATTTATTTGAGAGGTATGGTGAAAGCGTACAAACTGTCCAGGTTTTCTTCCTCCTCAGGAGCCGATGGAGTCTAGTCATTTGCGTGATCTGCCATCTAAAAAGTATATTTAGACCAATATATACTTTTGTGTCATTGTCTTACTTAAGTCCTAGCCAATAAACCAATAAATACGAAATAGTTTACGTCTACTTTTTCTGCTTGTACCTTGGGCGATCACGTGGCTGTTACTACTGCCATTGTTAAGCATTAAATATCAATCGAACACTTGCCTTATCGCAAATAGTGAATTAATTAAAGCAGAGTGGAACTATTTTTTCAGCATGTTATCGCTAGTCGCCAAAAATATTGTGACCTTTCACTTTACTGTCCAATGGTATTGCACTTGAGTACCAGCTAGCCTTTTTGCTAAGTTAGCAAAATGGATCTCACATGTCCCATATGTCTCAACGTTTATTTCAAGCCTGTGAAACTCCCCTGTAACCATATTCTCTGTCAAGAATGTCTTGAAAGATCGCTGGATCTCTCTACCCTTGAATGTCCAATCTGTCGTCACCGGCTCTCTGTATGGAAACGTCGATTAAAAGATGTATCCCTATGCATTGATAAAGCTCGTGATACCGAAATTGGGCGGTTATTTCCACGTTACTATTCTGATAGAGCTGGAGGCTTGAATGTTTCCCTCTGCGACTCCGAAGCTAGTGTTCTTCGTGAGGTTACAGGTGCTTTTTTGGTCTCAAGCCTATCTTCTTCTAGATTCAGGTCAGGTGCGTTTACGATTGGCTTCCCCGGGTGCCATTAAGTCAGAATTCGATGAGGCGATTTCTAGGATTAATAAAAGTAGTGTTGCGGAAGAGGGTTTTCGAGAAGAAGCCAGTCTTGCCCTTTCTAGGCATATACTTCTGGAAACTAGTGTTGGAAATGATTCGGTGGATTCTCATCCTCAGGTACGTGACTCGTATTTGTGATATGTGCCTATTTAGACCGAATGTACTGAGAATGACTTGGACGCTGAGAATTATTGTAGGTTGACTATCTTGATTTCATCGATTTCTTAGGTCCCTCTAAGGTCTCAAGCCCGCCCAACTGTTCAGAATTTCCTAATTCCTCAAAAGGAAGCCGTCCCTCCCTAAACGAGCCAATGCCCTCCGGGTCACATTCCAAGGTTGGTTTTCTCGGTGCTTCAAATCAAGCCTATGGCTCATCAGTACTCAAATTTCGTAAAACGAGGGAAAAGTCACTCTCCTGCTTAGAATCTTTTGTAGAACAGGTGCGCATGCTCTCCAAGTCATTGTTTGACTACTTTTTAGATCAATGCTGACGAAATGTTGGCTCTTGAGGTGGCTCAACAGGATCGCGTTGTTCACCGGGCCTCTAAGCCACCGAAAAATCGAAAAGTCCGATCTACCCTTGCCTGTCGTTCAAATCTTCGGAGTGGACGAGTGCTACGTGATCGATACAAACAGACTTCCTTACTTCGGTTCTCGAAGAAGATTTAAAGGTTTTTTTGACGCTTACTATGTAACTGCTTATTCAGTGCTAAACTATTAAGCGTGCCTATCTAGTCGTGTGCTACATCCTATTCACTTTTTATTCGTTTTTTACCCACCTCACTATATTTTTCCACAGCATGTATTTTTGTTCAAATACATCATTTGGGCGTCAAAGTCTGGCAGTTTGTTTCTAGGTGTTTGTGGTATCGTACGACTTTCTTCCCGGGTACTTTATTTTCGTGCCCTTTTTAAATATATGTTCATATCTCCCTACTTCTTCGACTTGACAGATTCAAAACGTGGGTGGTTTGAGTTCGCTGACTTGTAGGAGTGATGTCTCTAAGTCCATTTTACACTGAATCATCATACTTTTGTCATTTTAGTAGGAGAAGTAAAATGGTTTCAATACCTAGTTTTGACGGCAAATTGATGGATCCATGTCGCTGTTGGTAAATTTAGCCTAATAGCTCTTTCCTCAGCTTTTGGTGTATTTCCATATTTCTTAGTAGCAACTTGACATCCCAGTTGGTGATTGATGATGCGTGACCTAGTCTTTTTCCAACTCGATGATGCCTTCACCTAATGATTAGAGTAATGACGCCATAGATAAGGGATTTCCCATCACTTGGATACTTGAGCCCAGACTGTTGATAGTACGTCGTGATTGACGTTATGGGGACTTTGTTAATGTTTTTGACTTCCAAAAACCTTAGTGAAATACAAATGCTAGACGTGGGTGCTAGCCAATGGATTCGAATAGCTAGATTTGCAATAGTATTAAGGGCGCGTTACTGCTTTTGATCCATGGCTGTGGGCTGTAGTCTGTAATTCATCAGGAACCTCTCATATTCCATTTAACTATGTTATAGTGTCAAAGATCTACTAACTTTTATCACTGGGTTTTTGGTTATTTAGCTCTTGATATCTTAGGTGACCTCACCTCCTGCTACGATGTGTGGAATTCTATTTGCTACTTGGAGTGAGGCGCCAAACACTTTAGCCTTGGGTGCTATACAGAAGCGTATGCATTTTGCACTCATTGTTCCGTCCAAAGTACTGAAAATTTGGAGCCTTCTTTTAAAAGCGTACTTCCAGCCGAGAAAGCGTGCGCTAGTAGTCCATACCTTTGCTAAAGTTCAAAAAACATGCTTTGATGCTACAAAAGCCAGTGCATCTGCATTCTTCAAACTCGCTCTCTCTTTCTGGCTGGGAATCAGTGCGTTGTCTCTGTGACTTGCAAAATCTGAACTTTAACACCTCTCTTGAGAGTAAGGAGTGGAAGTGCAGAGCTTGAGCTCCGAAGTATTAATGAAACGGCACCTGATCGGCAATAATTAAGTTTCTACTGACATTGCTCGTCCAGTGTTTTTGAATCTTAATTTATTATTTGCCTTAAAGTTATATTTACGATAATGTTGCAGGAGTCCTTTGGCTTCTCTTAGTTGGTCTAGGGAATTTCCTCTATCCACCATCTCAGTGCTACACAGTGGCTGAAATAGGCAACCTCTAAACTTCACCGAAGTAATTGCGCACAAATTGTGTTCGTTTGCACCTAAAAAATTCTTTGAGATTCAATTATCAACTTACGTATCCCTTCCGTGCTCTGGTATTTTCTTCTTTCACGATGACCCCACTAATAGCACTGCAGTCTATGTTCATACTCTAAGCCCATCCACGAGGCTAAGCGTAAATGTTGAGGATATCAGAGTAGATTTAGTATCTGTTTGAAGCGAATTTATAAGGTGAAAGCTGCTACCTTTGATGTATGATAATGTAGTGATCGCCTATACATAATTGCCTACATGTAAAAAATAAATGGCTAGTTGTTGTGTGCTTAAATGCAACCACCTCTCGTGCATACTTGTTATTTTTAATCACCTCATTATCGCATAAAATCTGCCTAGATAGCGTAACCATAATTTAATGCAGAAATAAGGCTTGCCAAACACTTTACTTATTGCAAGAGTTTGGATGAACGCGTTACTTTTGGTGACTACAGATTGCACTATCCTGGCTTATTCAATGGTCATAACCTATTGCCTTTGTTTGTTATGCCTATAATCTCCAACTTCAATTACTTTTCAACCTACCTGTGTGACTATATTAACACCTTCACCCAACTGTGGCTTAGGAAATCATAGTGAATTTTAATTATTTTAGCTTGAAAGAAAACGTAGCATCATTTGCGATAAAGTGGTCGACGAACCGGAAATTTTGTGATTTCTGTCTTCTCGGCCTACTTCTGACTAATTTTGGGGATTGACTGATTAGGTAGTTCTTCAACTTGCCAACTTCAATTTATTTCACACAAGCATTGCTTGAACCGCTCCGTGTCTTAGCCTACTTAGATATGCGCGCCACTGTTTTTTTCCTTGCATTAACCATCGATGCTAACCTCATTTTCGAACTGTCATGCATTAACAGTTTCACCGAAGTGATATTGTTATAGCTCATGGTGAAAGAATGAATTTGGACGCACGCGAATTAGCAACTACAGGTAATAAAGCCAAGGCGTCACCTTGTTTAACTATTGCAGTTCTCTGCTGCAATAGTGCGGTTTTAATGTAACTAGCTGCGCGATACTACGATGTAGCCAATGTACGCGCACAGTCGCCCTAGAGGTCAGTATCGACTACTGCAGTTTGTAGATGAAAATGCTCATACCACCTCCAGTGCTTCTCAGCTCCAGAAGGAGTTATGTGAAAGTACCAATCCAATGTGTGGTAATTACTCATCACCTAATTGGCTTGCTAGTAACATTGGCATGCAATTTTAGTCTCTCGCATCAAGCTATGGGTGATAAGTCTCTCGAGATCGTCTCACCTCTGCTTAGGGGTGGGGGTACTTCCACAGTGACCAGTCATTTAAAAATATGCTTTCGAACATGTGACTGAATGATTTTGTTGTTACTACATTTACCTCACTTCAAGACAAAATGAAGCTAATCGAATTACAAGAGATCGCTTAGGTGCTCTCATTACAATAAGCATAATATCAATGATATTATTAGCACGGTGACACTTTATCCATATATGAATAGGGATTTAAAGGACATGGTAGGCCTCATGGTACCAAGTTATTTTGAATGTTGTCAACCAACAAGGTCCATTCGTAAGCGCGCTCTCGTTTAAATGCACTCGCGTAATGTCACTACGATGGAAATCTTCCTTACAGCCAGTGTTAAGGTTTGGAATGTAGGAATTTTCTGCTCGGCTTCAAAAACAACTTCAGTTATCTGATGTGAATTGACGGCTTCATGTGCATGGTTGTAAATACTCACATGGTGTTGTTTTTAGCGAGTAAAAAAAGAGTAAAAAGTTTCCATATCGAGTTTTTGGCCTCGCGGTAAATAGTCGAATAAAATCTTTTGCGGTTTGTTTACGAGTGTGACGGGATTGATAAACCCTTTAAAATGATTGTCATTGTCACATTAGATGACAGAAATTAGTCCCAAGGTGTGTGCCAACGGCTCTTAGTACGTTCACGAATGAGTATCAAACTGTAAACGGATAAATTTACTTAGTGTTTTTACTTTGGTTAATTTTTACTTTCTATCCTATCCAAATCTAATAATCGCATATATATCCTATGATCCAAAGTCAGTCTTCTGTAAGAGACAACTGAGCCCAGACCTTACTTGGACTCATTAGTATTAGCAACGATTCTTTGCTTTCATTTTTTTCAGAAAGTTACCCACTATGATCCCTTTTCTTCCGATTTTTGAAGTCAAAATTAAAAGCGTTTTTTTTCAACTAAATTGTGTACCATGAGAAAAATTTAGCGCTTAAATTAAATGAAAATGAAACACACTGGTGTCTAGAGTTTGCATCCGCGTAAGTACGTAAAGCTGCAATTGTTTAGAAACCCTACAAGTCTGCTGCTGTGTGTGGGAGATGGACAGACTCTAGCCTCGTGCAATGAATTGCTATTACTCTTCAACGTCTTCAGTATGGAATGTCAAAAGTGCATAGGTATTGATAGACTCAAAATGCTTAGGGGTTTTATACACAGCGATATTTTTGTGTGGCCTGAAATGTAGTCTAATTGCAATTTGTCAGAATTCACTTCAAAATCCTGGGTAAATTTTTTGGTGGTTTGTTTGAGGTTACGGCCAACTTTTGTCGACGTTTTTCAACGCTTTTCTCTGACAGTAACAGGAGATTTTCATCCACTTCAAAAGTCGACATAATTCTTTCTATTAACCTTATCGGGAGTGAATGAGTAGAGAGTTGCACTTTTAACATAAATCCAGCTACCAGGAGTTAAAATCTGGCGAGGGATCGGAAGTCTAGGTCGCACATATGGGGTGTACATTACGATTGTGCGCAGTTCAAAAGAATCCAATTGTTTACGACAATCTCTGTGGTGTGCAAAGAGGCCGAAAGTGCGAAAGACCTTTTTTGAGGCCTTAAAGTTAAACGATATATCCTAAGCGTATTTCAATAATTTTGTTCATCTCAAAATGTACTTGAATGCTAAACAACCTTCTAACATTTTATGAGCTTATGACTAATTTTGCACAATCTAGCTTTAAGAAAATAGGTTAGAAAAGGAATGTGTTGATAACGCTCCTTTGTTCGCGATGCTTTGGCATAGCTCAAATGTGATCCAAACACCTTACTGTGATTTTGATGGTCGGGTCATGATTTAAATGAATTACTTATACTTACGCATCATTCCGAAATCCTTTAAAAGGCTGATTCTGGAGTTCTTGGTGGTTGTTGTTCCACACAATATATGGAATTAGATCCAACCATGCGATTGTGGCATGGCAGTTTTCTAATATTAAAGAGGCAGGAAATAATTATTTGTTTACACAAAGTTAGGTGATTTCTACCACTACTGTGGCATACTTACGTTTGTCGTTTATTGAGCCTTGTTACCAAAACAGGATAGCCTGATGAATAAATTCGTACTTTCATGACAAGAGACTGTCTCATTTCTACTTACATTCCATAATGCCAATTGCCCCTTTTTCTGAAGATCCTATAGGCACTTGAACCGCTATTTTGTCACGATGTTTTGGCGAAAGGCCAAACGCTAATGGAGATCATTTTACAGGTCAAACTTTCGTCTACTATCAATGCTGTTCAGACTGTTAGCCTTCTGAGGGTTTGTGATGCCGCAGAAAATACACCGATTTGGGGTTTTTTGCTGATGTTGTTTTAAAATCAGAAAATACTAAGTGGTTTTCAAAATGAATATGAAGTTAAATTTATGAAGACGAAATGAACATGGGAGACACTGGAGTTGCATCTTAGTTACTCACTTACCACTCAGTCATTGATAGGCATCCAACAGCTCCATTGCTATTTGCATGAATTTCTACTTACCGGGGTGTGTCAAAGGTGGCGTAAAAATAATTTGCACCAAATAAGTATGCTAGTTTATCCTCACTACCCTCCGAGATGTATTAAGATTTCCATATAAATTTGCATATCTCTGTGGGACCAAACTTAGAATAAAACTTTCATAATTGTTATAGTTTTAATTTTACTAGTTAATTAGAAGACAATAAAAAACAAGCAGCACTAACGCCTGCAAATTGAGTGACGCAAGCTCTAGCCGCACTTTTAATTTGCTAGCATGTGAAGTAAAAGACATTTTAGTAGTATCACATTGGGTACTGCCTCATCACAGTTTCAGGCAAGATAAAAGTCAAAATAAGAATGTCTACTAGGCACTAATGCATTATCGCGATAAATAATGTAATTGCACATCTGCGCTTCTAACATTGGCAAGCGTTATCTGGCAGTGATGAGACCGCGCAACTAGTGGGTCAGCTTGCTCATCCATTCATGTGATTAAATGTGGTCTGGCGTGTGTTCCTGCCTTCGAGCATGCCAATTATGAGACACTCCGCTGTGCCGTTCACCCGATTCCTAGCACAAAGCCAATCGATCAAAGTTCTCTTTTGTGCATGTGTACACAGGTACCCATGATGGCTTGACAACTTGGATCTAGGGGGTTTGTGCTGGTGCCCTTTTAGCGTTCCAACAACATCTCACGAAGAAGTGGCACGCATACACACACGTGACAGGAGTAAGAACCTAAAGCAATCACATGACTGGAGAATACACACTCCAATTTGAGCCATTCTCAACTCAACTGGTGTTGTCTTATAGATCGTTCTCGGAAAACCCAAATATAAACTCTTAAATCAGTATTTGCGACAGTGACACCCCCACACGCGTGGGAGCTGCCCTTGTGTGTCACAAACGTATGAGAAAGCGAGGGAGCTCTTTCATAGGTGAAAATCGTATTGCAAAATCCCGACTCATCTCGTATGAGTCACTAAATGTGAGAAACGCCATGTAGGGACATTTTAATTTGTACGCATTGAATTCACTAGTGTTCATTGATTTCAAGCATTTTCATCTCATGGGAACGTAAAGAACCGGTGCCGTGGAAAATAACTATGTGATTATTAAAAATTGATAGTTTTGGGGTTACACAGCCCGCCATCAATTCGTCGAGAGGGTTGTTCTGTGGCTTTAAGGATAGTTGCTGCTTTATATTTATATATTTCTTATTTACGGATCCGTACATATTTAACGTCACTTGAGATCCTGACTTGTTAAACCCCACCATGTCAACTAATCTAATCGGATTAAAGCATGTTAAAAGTCTTGACAACATTGTTTCCAAATTTAAATGTTCCCATTACAGAGAATCACGATAAAAGCGATAAGACACAGGAGGAAATGGTTTTCTCTGGAATCCCAAATGCTGCTTCCTGCTTCCTCGCGTCTGTCGGGACTTCTGCCTGTTTTATGCATTGCTGTATGCCTGAGTGTGTATGGAGTGTGTTTGGCTGTGTACGGCCTTGTCAGTTAGCCATAGTAGAAATGTGAATTTCACTATGTGGTGAACTTACCAAGGGTGCGCTAAAAGTACTCCGCGCTGAACGTTGGCGCATTAGAACCATCTCTTGTCGATGGCGAACAAATAAATTGCTGTCTTAACCTCATCGGACCACAAATAATATTTTCCAGACCATCGCATGCTATATTTTCTAATGTGCCTCAGCATGTCACACCAGTGACCTCGCGATTTTTAAAAACTTGTGCTAACTCAAAATACTCCATATTTTCCTAGTAATGAATGACTCGGGAATTTTGTGTTGTTTGAAAATTGTGTTTCGACAATTTTACACCGCTTAATCTCGAGTGAAATGGATCCACTAATAGCAATTTGGTGATACGATCACGCCTATTCTTTTCTAAAAAAGTTTATTTTTTCTAATTCAATTAAAAATAAGACTTGGGGGCACATGAGAATTCACCAGGGCGATGCGCACCGTCGTTTTCACAGTGGACTAGCGAAATGGGAGTGCTCACGGCAATTAGCCCAGGTGAAGTGCATTGGCATGACTTTTGGAATACAAGACCCGCAGACTTTGTGACCCAGTCTGGACCAGTCTTCTGGGGTTCAACTACACAAATTACGCACTTCATCACATTTCACGTCTTTACATGTGCAGCATTTACCGAATGTGTATACCCTGGCTTTAATATTTATTGAGCCTCTCAGCCGAACTATTTTAAGTCTTTAGTAATTTATCCATTATTCAGCTATGCTCCCAGAGCACCATTTACAGTCGCCACCTTATTAGCTAAGTTCAATATCCTAGCTCCTATGGTCCTATGGAACGTGGTGGGTGATTGGTGAGCAATGTGAGTTGATCCAACCAGCGTCGTAGAAGCTGATTTGACATCCATGATTCAAACCTCTACGCTACGAGGCAAGCCCATGTTTTCTTCGGCTTCGTCTTCTTTAGAATTTCGGTTTATTTGGGCATTTACTAATGTGTAATACTTTTTAATCATGCCCAACTTCACTAAATGAAACGTAAATCCCACTGAGTTGAAATATCCTTGATTATGGCAAATGATCAATTTCCTGATTCCCCATCATTCATGTTAAGGTGTCACTTAAATGGTCTATAAATCTTTTGCCCGGTTAAGTAAAATGTAACGGCACTGAAATTTACTGAAGTGATGCCTATAGGCCTTACATTATCTACTGAATTTTACATTCTGGTATGCAAAATTAAAGGAAATGAACAAACATATGACTCAGGCGGGACGTTTCATAGGCCCACCCTATAGGAGGTGATTACCCTCTTGCCATTCGACACTTACCTTGTATACCGATTTCATCGGTGAGAAGCCTATTAGGGAATTCTGGAATACAATCGAAAAGGTAGAAATCAGTACTTGAGACAGAATGTTAAATTTTGTAGGTGTGTTATTTACTCAACGCAAGTAATTACTCGTGAAGGCCTTTCCTTACAATAACAAAGCCACCTTTTCTCTGCCTAAATGTGAACTAATGGGAATTGTCTGCTTAATGCGACAATTGACAGCTCTAGGGTTTCGTAAGTAAAAGTTATTCTGCCTACAGACAGACGTCACAGGAATCATTATCGGGGCCAGTAATTCTTTTGATGTAATCTCATTTCTCTTTAACTTGCTATAATTGCACAGACCTCCCACAACACCGAGTTTCAAAAATTGTGAAAATTATGATTTTCCAAATGCTGTCATAAGCTAAATAGTCAGTCTTCTTCTGACATAGCATCAAATACCTTTGATAATGCTACTTAATTACAGAAGTCAGACATCTTCTCGATGATGAAAGTTGAACCTAGCTAAAGTCCAAGTGGTTTATTCGATTAACACGAAGTCTAGCACAATTGCCATAGAATTTCATTCAAATCGCACAGTAACTTCTTTTGCTGTTTGTGACAAAATAATGCTTCACAACCGATTGGGTCCAGAAGTTTGTTTATTACGAGGATTAAATAGGTATTTTCAAGACTTTCATAAATCACAGATCTGATTCGGATGACTGACGAACGTTAAAGTATGTTTGGTTAGTAACTAGGCTCTCAGTTTTGAAGTCTCAACTCTCCTCAATCTCATCAACACTGACTCATGCGTCTACGAAGATACGGAGGGCTCGGATTAACGTGTTGGTATGGTACCACACGAACATGCATACGCATGTTGCATTGAGGATAGCCGAGAATCGGATAGCAAAGTGGGAAACCTGGCCATTCACAGCACTCACCCTTATAGGCGCGCACGCAGGGATTCGAGTTTGTCAACTCAAAGACTGAATAAATTAGGAGGAGATATTGGCTTGCGGGTGGCGTGAAATCTGTGCTTGGTTGTATCAACAGAGGTAAGAATTGGTGTTCCTGTGATGCTGAAATGTGAGCAGAGACGCGATCAGCACGCGGAAACGCGTGTATGTGCACACGCATCCACATTGCGGCGTGCGTGTGCGTGTGTGTAAGCGATGACAAATCGAGCTACCGATTGGTCAATGCATGAGTGGTGCAGACTTCTAAGCTCCAATCAATGACCACCTCTGAGCAGCTATTTGACACCTGAAGTGCTATCGTCAGCTTTACTTTTCAGAGCACCAAAAAGAGAGTGCACGCTCACACAAGAAAGCCCTTTCCTGGTGTTTTCAGACTTTTCAACTTGCACTCACAACCACCTTTATCAATCCACCTGTTTCGTAAGTTTCACTTGATTTTTAACCTACATACCTTGACCGCAACTCATATTTATGTGCCCTCCTCCATTTTCTGAGAGTGCCTTGCAATCCATTTCAGCATAAAGGTGATTGGGGAACCGGGATTGAAATTTAGCATATAAAACTGATATCGTCAACGTTTTCTATCTGCTTCAAATATAATCCGATCCCACTTTTTGTTCTAAAAAGGCTATTATGTAATCGAGTCACTGCAGTTTGAAGAAAGAAGGTTAAGACGTAGCTGATTTTGAGGTAGATTAAAGTGTGAACCAAAATCTAAGGTCGTAGTGCCGCCACCTATATTGGGTGTGAGTGGATGAAAATCTATTGATTTTGATCTTGCTATTCCATAAGGTCCACTTATTCTACTAATTCCACAAAAGATCCAAACACAATCCATACCAATCTACGCATTGAATTTGAATTTGCGCCTATTTTACACCAGTAATTTTATATTAAGTTAAAATAACTTCTCCATTCCAACTATTTTTAAGTATTTGTAGCAGATTTATATAAACAGTTTTGCATATTTCATATTGTAGGTTTTCTGGAGAAATCTACTGCTGATCTACCGATATGGATGATTACCATAGCGAGGAGGGAGCTTCTGGTGTAGGTTTTTGAAGTGCTGTATTATGTAGGTGGAAACTTTTGGACTGAAATCTTATTTAGTTTTACGTCCCAGGCTCATATGGAATTCTCACCTGCTACATCAGGTTAAAGTCGGGATATGATATTCCATTAAATAAATTGCTCTGAAAAATTCTGATTTGAATTTTACCTATGAGGTCAATATAAACTTTGAAGTACCCGTATTTCCTTGCCACAGTGTGTCATCCACGTCGAAAAGACTACTTTATGCTCTTCTTACTATTCATATATAAAGGTACAAGTTGCTAAGATTATACGCGAACAAGCAATAATATACAATATTATTAGCCTCATTCACTCCTGTAAGGATGCCAGAAAAAAATCAAGCATCTAAAGGTGATCCAATAGTTACTTTTTTCTTAAATGACAACCAGGGTATGCTTTTTTGATCTAATCGATTTGCTTTTAAGTAGTGTCATATTTCTGGTGATTGGTCTACCCTCATAGCATCCTGAAGCAAAATACGAAAGCTGTCATCGTCGCACAGCAATAATCAAGATAATGTTCTTACCCATAAGCAATTATCCATATCGAAAGTACTCCTGTTAGTAAACATTCGTTCCCTCCATCTTAGGATCCTTGCTTCTATTATGAAATTCCGGGAGGCCTTTTGGATAAAGATGTTATCGAAATAACGGGATACTTTTACGGAGAGAAGTAAGTTGTCTCTACCTCGTGTTTGCTTTAACGACCCCACTCAAGAATTAGATCCTCAAGACTAGCTGCTGTTTCAATACTACCATAAATATTAATATTTTATTTTTGCTAAATCATTGTGACATCTACCTGGTGCACTAAACTTACCTGCAGCTGCACACTAGCGCTTTTTAATGTCACGTCAAAGTGAGCTGAATTTAAACTGTATTTAAGGTACAAAGTTTAGAAATATTTCAACTTATGTAGGCAAAATTTTTACTAAAAGTAATTACTAACTCTCGAGAAACCTTATTTATTCTAATTAATTGTGAAATTTCAAAGTACTATAATCTAACGATTCCATCTCGCTCTACGGAACTTTTTGATGCTGCTCAAATGTGCATTTATCCTGCTTTAAATCCAAATTAGCAATAGCTTTCATTTAACTCTAGTATGCGTCATTTTTTCAGTAAAAGGCCGCGAGGCAATATCAAAGAGTAGATGCTGTAAATTGTTTGCAAGAGGATTTATGCTATGAGGACGTTCCTGCTTAGAATTGCGGTACTTGATCTTAAGATATTTTAAACAACATAACTTCTCTTCTCCCCTTCAGGATTGTAATTGAGGTCTTGGCGGATAAGTACGTTCGGGATGGAGAAAATGCTGCTCTCCCACTGCAGTTCACCCTCACCAACAAGGGGAACTGGACTGCTATGACCTTCAGCCAGACGGTGCCGCGTCAGACGCAATCGGGCACCGCTGTACCCAAGGAGAACTTCGAAATTCGAATCATTGCCCTCGATTCAGCCTTTGAGGTGAGTTCCCTCATTCCATTAGGCTTCTTTAAATTGTAGTGAATCCTGGTAAAAGATAGATCAAGCTGCAAGACAAATGTCACTACATATTGTGAATGACAGTCTGATTTCTCCCTTTAAAGTAATCTACAAATAAAATTATGTACCTACTTCACTGACTTGATTTTTATTAAATTAATAAAGAGTTCATTTACATGCATTGCTCAAACTTTTTAATAGAAACCGAACTTATTCTGCTCTTGGACGAATTTTATCGCCACCTATAAATAACAAAAGTAAAAGATCTCATATTGACTTAATATTTCCTTGAAAAATCGACAATTCGCAAATAGCTACACAAATAAACTCTGCACAACGGTGTTGTTATTGAGAGACCATTCTTATTTGATGTTGAAATGCCTTTTAGATCTATTTAAACGGGAGTCGTTTGTGTATTCAAAAGCACCTGATTCCACTGCCACTGGTTACTCATATATCTATCGACGGTGAAGCTGAATTCACGGGGGTTGAATTCAAGGACTTGTGCAGTGAAAACGATGCTTCTATTCACAGCAACATGTCGCTGTCAGAGCAAAACCAGTTTGCCATGGCACCCAAGGCTACACCTGGATTCACACGACTGTCTGAAAATCGGCGCTCTTCAAATCGCAAGCCTAAGTCTCCCGTTCTGGTACCAGCCCACGGGAGTTTTCGAAACAAACCAGCATTGGCAACAACTCGGGAGGAGGTTTCTTTGCCGTTGAATGCTGAAATTGACCAGCAACCCACCATAAAGAGCACTGTTGCAGCAGAACCTGTGCAAGCTTCTTCTGGTCTGTCAGTTGATGCGCTTGCGTCTAATGTAACAACTCCAGGTAAAGGTTCAAGCCTACCAACATCTGGAAAGCGTTCCACTGATTCAAAGCACAGAAGCCTTCGCGAGAAACTGCATTTGAAAAAAGGCTCTAAAACCTCTGTTCCAGATGCTGTTCAAGAGGAAAATCAGTATGGCGCGGGAAGCTTAGAGGATGTTTGGGTAGAAAAGGGGGGCCGTGAACTTAGCGCGGATGGCACAGGAGCTTTTGTTGTAACAGGAGCCACGTCGGTACCAAATCTTAGCATGCAGTCGGAGAAAGAGAAGAGGCGATTCAGCCTTCTCCGTGGAAGCAAGAAACCGCGGTCTATTTCCTCACCACCGGACAATGCAAATGCAAAGGGTGAAGGTAAGGATAAAAAGAAGCGTCATTTTGGGGGAATCCATATTGGCAAGGGATCAAGGAAGAATGCAAAGGGAGAAAAGGAGCCCAAGTCAGAGAAGGAGTCGAAAAAGAAGTCAGCCCTTGGCAAGAAACACCTTGAATCACAAAAAATTTCGGACAAAGGTAGTGCTGGTACAAGTACCATTCAGGTGACCGAGAGGAATGTCAGTGCTGAATATGCCAATCCAGAGCCTCTGTCTGAGAAGATGAAAGCCCAGTTGGTCGAGCTTACCAACAAAAAGCCTAAGGCCTCGACACCCACTTTTTCACACACCGCCTCACCTGGTTCATTCATGGGTCCCCATCCCAAAGGCTCCTACGACCTGGGGGAAGCACAGAAGTCCTATGAAGTAAAACGTGGAACTTACCATAAAATACAGTCTGACACGGAACTCGCTATGGCTAGTAGATCGACTTCACGCAGTAGTGACAGCCAAAACAGAAGTCCCAGGGCTGGCCGTGACAGCAGATCGCGAAGTCGAAGTACATCGTTGGCATCGACATCGAGTGGCGCTTCCTTAGAAGCTGGTGTGGATATTGCTGTGGTTAGAGAGGAAAGTAAAACGAAAAAGAAAAGTAAATTCCCAAAGATTAAGGGTGAATCGCCTGTTATTGCTGCTCGGCTGATGGATAGTTCCACTAGGGTCAAAAACTCAATCGAAAGCCTCACTTACACTGATTCTACCCTTGATATTCCCCTTCATCTAACAAGCGCTGGAGGGGAAACAATTGATGTAGTGAAGGAAGAACACAAAAGGAAAGAGATGGAAGGGAAAAGAAAGGGAGATTCGGCGGAGATTGCTGATAATTTTGGGGTCAATCGTGGCATGTCAGGTGATTACAATACTTATACTGGCAAGCATACAACAGTGCCCCTCAAACTGACTCAGGACGACCTACTCTCCACCGCTGAAAAGAGTTTTATGCCCATCATAGGTGCACAGGGTTCCTACAACCTAGAAACTGCACCAGACACGCCCGCAGGGACCTATCAGACGAGGCTAGACTCCAGTTGGGGGGACGAGGCTCTTTTAGTTCACAGCTCAACAGACGCTGTTCAGCACTCACAACCACCGGAAAAAGATATTAATGCGCATGAATCGGCCGTTGTGGCTGGCACTATGGGCACCAAAGAGAAGAAAAACCTCCTCAAAGGAGAATCCGCCGAAATTGCCTCCAACCTCGTGGATGAGGGACGTGATAGGGTCCATGGAAATTCCTCTACCGGTGGTATTCCCCTATGCGGTGAAAATGGCATTAATGTACCCTGGCGGCTGGATGAGACCAACAGAAACGCTCAGCCTATGCCCTACAGCAGCGTCGCAAAGGGCCGTAGCCACTCCATGAGCTCAAATAGCTTGGATAGCCTTAATGCTCTAAACACATCAGGTCGTCTCAGTACCGGTGGTGATTTTGCCGTAGAACCTACCCACGAGGACAATGCAGTGCACGCTGCAGCGCCGATCTCTACTGATGCAAACCTTTACGGTTCAAAATCGGCGACGCTGCCCGCCTCTGGTGGAGTGGGTCTTGAAACATCGGGTTCTGGTGTGAGCGCCACTTTGCCTGCGACCGCCTCAGTTGTGGTGAGGAGTGAGGATAAAGACAAAAAGGTCAAAAAGGGTCATGAGGGTGAAGAAAAGACGCGCAAACGAGACCGCGTTTCTGGCTTCTTCAGAAAGATCTTCAAAAAGGGAAAGAAGAAGAAGAGTGAGTTTTTTGTCCGCTTTTGCTTTATTTCTACGGGTAAAAAGCAGAAATGCCTTAGCACTTCCAGTAAAGTTGAAATCATGCATATTTTTCGTGTAAAATTGTTGTTTAACTTAATGTGCGAAATAGCTTTATGTCAAGAAAGCACGGTAGTTCATAATTTGTGTTCCTGGAAATAGCCATAGCAAACCAGAGGTTCATTCTATCACCATTTTCATTCATCAGCAAATACAGCATTTAGTAGAAGGATCAATCTCTGTGTAAAACTTGAATTCACTTATTTGTCTTTGAGGCAAAGTAGGAGTGTCGAATGTGTGTCAAGGAACTTTTTAATTATTATAAAGCTTATCTAAATTGAGGTACGTCGCAAAGTGAGCCAGAAGAAACCGGTATCTCGGAAGGTGTTAATACGGACCCGGAGATGACGGAGCAGAGGAGCTCCTCTCAAATGAGCTTTGATACGGATGAATATGACGATACCACTATTAGTATCACCGCTAAGCCAAGCGACACCTGCCGTTATGCGTCTCAACTTTGCGGTGACGAACCGACTCTAAAGAGCAGTTCTTTGATTGAAACTATGTGTGGCGGCCAAACTTTTACTTACCCACTGCAAATTACGGCAGCCCACATCTCCATTGACGTCAGCAGGGTTGAAGCAAACCACATCGCTTCTGGTCCCCCTATTCCTACTCAACGCACAGAGTCTCCCGATTCCTGGAGCTCAGTTTCCCTTGGTGGAAGCCGCAGACATTACCATCGCTCATCTCGACACCGAGCTGAATCAGTATCTTCCTGGAGCTCTATTTCTCCTGGTGGTACACGCAGATATCGCCACCGTTCAACCGCTTTTGATAGTAGTGAAACCAAACCTAAGCAGGATTCACTGAGTTCTTCAACCCGAGACCTTCAGATGTCAACAATCATGGTTGAGCAGCAGGCGCCTGCTTATGCAGTTGCACCAGCTAACGGTCGCGACCAGTCCTATGACTCTTACTTTAGCACAACGAAACAGGACAGTGGAGCTGTTCATGTCGCCAAGCCACGACCTAGCTCCGCTATGTCATCAAATTCCTCCATTTCTGGCCTTTACGGTCGTGTCGTGATCGTGGGTCAAAGTTCGGACTTCCGTACGCGTATACAATCATACAGAAAGGCTATGGGGATGCCGAAAAAACAGAAACGATCGAAGGGTTATGAGACCGACTCATCGGACAGCTCCATTTCATCCATTGCCTCCGATAAACTGCCTCCTTCGGTTGTCAAGTCTAGGGGTGGCGAGTATGCCATCTTTAATGATGCCGGAGAAACTATTTTCGAGAAAAGTCCCGTGAAAATTGAGGACATCTACGCCAACGGTATGCTTTGATAGTTTTTCAATTGTGCTGTGGTATTGTATAATTTTATGCAATAGTTTTAAGTTTAAATTAAATTTTTGAATGTTAAGTTGCACTTTGCTCACATCGCATTTGACGATGATTTGGTAAATTATGGACACCTCTCTAATCCTCACTTTTTTTCTCAATATCGTTTTTGTAGACTCAAGATACTAAGGAGGCACTTGATGAGACAAGCACCACCATTTCAAATTCCATTTTCAACAGCAATGCGTTTCAGCTTTCGTGTTGTGCACCAGACACCAGAAAAAACCAGAAGTAAGGCCATGTACGCACATCTTCCCTGCCCTTTTACACACACACGAACAGGTCCACAATACCCACCTCTTCTTTCATTCTCTCCGCTTTGCCTATTCCACTTTCCCTTCCCAAAAAAGCGACATTTTGATACCCCATTTCTCGTCCTCTCTATCCTTTCCTCTCCTCCCCTCACGCACGGCGATTCCAGTCCGTACAAGAATGCTTCAGAAAGAACTGATCCATGACTTAATGCTTTACTTTGTGCGATTAAAACTATCTTCTATTAATCATCTTCTAATTGTGTATTTTCCCTTAGAATACGGGAAATGAATGTAACATAACTCCCTCTGATTGGAGGTTTGGCTCTAATCTGAATTCACCTCGTGCTGCTACATTAATTGGCGTTCTCCCTGGTCTTGTTAAAGTCCAGCCCTTGGAGGAGATTTCACTTGAACATAACTTGGTGAAATTTCGAAATTTAGGATACGACATCTCATCGCAAGGCGCTTAAAAATCCATGAAATCACGTCCCAATGGCTTCTTGTTCCCCTCCAGACACCCTTGAGTTGTTTAGTGTAAAGTAACTTAATAACTTACACGAAATCATATAATGCAACTACCAATGGAGCACATCGTTACGCAAGTTATTCCATAAATATATGAAGATCTTGGTCGTGAAATTAAGGATAGGATGTAGGTTAGCTTTAAAGCCGCTCTGATACTCACCTTAACTCTAGATTCAGATCATTCATTTTAATTCAAGAGGAGACAGACGCCTTATTTGGGAAGGGTGTGGCTAAGATTTCATAAGTGTAAACCCAGATCAAGGCAGGTGAGTTTGCCAAATTCTGTTGACTTGGAAACGCTTGTTGTGGTTCTAGGAGTAAATAAAATTCACAACTTCGGTGTGCATCTCATTGATGTTTCACTTCAACATGTCCGCGTTGATGTGACAGCCGAAGAATAATTTATTGTATCAATTTCACACTGGTTTTGTCTTTTGTCAGGCACTCATCAAATCGGAACGCAAGTCTACGTTTCATCCCTTATAGTCAGTCATAGGGTTGCCTTTTTCAAAGATTTGCCCTCCTGCGCTGCTAAGCTTTCTCTTAATTTTAAATCTTTTACGCAAAAAAACATTAAGATTGCTGTTTAAATCCATATCAAATGTCACCCGATTTCGCACACATCACATGATAGGGGAGCATAAAATAACTAAAAAGTTGCTCCGAACGGAATCCAACTGTCGCTGAAATTAATTCATTGGTGTGAAATTTAGAGAGAAATGTCAGTTGATAAAAGCTATTTCATTCAATGCACTACTAAAATTGCTGGTCCACGTAGTTACTAGTTCTAGTCACCTTAATACTATTTTGCATGTTACTCTGATCATTAGTTTCGCATGCATTTGATTTCCTGTTCGCAACCTCAGATAAGGTTCCAATATAGCCATGTATTGTTCAGCTAGGTTTCAGTTCCAGATTCTGAAATAGCCTACCTCTAAGGTTAACTTCATATGCTGAATTGGAACACCCAGAATAAGTAAAGTACAGTGTTTCTTTTTTGTTATTTAATTTTCCCCTAAAAATGGTTCACCATCTCCGTTCTGTGCACTGCTGTCTTCGTTTTGTAGGGGCACGCGTATTTAGGGGGACTGCGAGAAAGACTCGAGTTACCTGATCTGCAGAGCAGTAGCATCCATTTACTCTCCAGAATGCCATAACAAAAGGTGTCTCTGGTCTTTGCACATCGGCTTTGTCTGTCTTTCACCCACCCAAATGAGAGCCACTTTCCGAAGAAGCATTTCCAGCGACAGGTAGTGGAGCAAACTGGCCTCACTTTTTCATTACAGTCTTCATTTGTTATAAAAAGCAAAAAGACAAGGGTCAAGATTGCAAGGTGCATTTGTTTTGTTTCAATATCGTAACCGCCGAAGTCCTTTACTTCGGGTAGTTTTATTAATCTACCTATTAGTGCGTTATGTTTTATCACCACGGTGATCCATGACCTATTTGCTTAAGGTATGTAGGGCTAATATTGAGCAGCTCAAAGACAGAAGTTTCTAATTTTTCTGTTAATTTTACACTAACACCTAAATGCCCAATTGTTAAACGTGTAGAGTCCATGAACGCATGTTAATAAATGGGTCACTAATCCAATTCTTGGGGTGCAATTTTAGATACTGAAGACCAAAAGACCAGATTAAGTAGTTTAGTGAAATTAATTGGAAGTTATTTGCAAGTGCTTACAGAGCGTGAAATATCCTGACTGTTAAGTGGCTGTATTTAACGTTAGGTGTGTTCCTCGCCAGTAAGCTGTCGCTACATGGAAACAACTAGGCAAATCAGCTTGATTTGAAGGGTACTTTATGCAACATGCTTCGATAAGTAGACGCGAAAGTAATCACTCCATTCGACTTACACTGCAAAAACATAGTCTCACCTTGTTTTTCAACTACTGTGCATTCGCACAAGTGCATTAAAGTTGTTCCAAATGCTCCCACATATCCAACCCACTGTTAAATATGGATCTCGGATAACGCAACGCCTTATCCCTGATTTCGTATCAAGAGCAGGATTTGTTTTAAGACCCTACGACGATTGAGGTGTGAATTTAGGCCATCCTGGCATCAATGCGACTCCTTGCTAGTATCAATTAAATGTAACAACATATTCCACCACTGATTCACTTCACTAACCATAGTAAACTGTGCAAGACTGCAAAGTGTCCAACAAAACATCTCTTGGGAGTCTTGCAATACAAGTGATTTTCCAGTGTTAAAGAAAAGCTATCCCACTCAAAATTATGTGCTATCTCTAGTTTCAAGGCATGAAATACTGAAATTCAGGCCTTAAGCTCATCAAACGAAATTCTACTCACTAAATATCAAGACGACTACGTAAATTCATCGGCACAGGTAAGCACACGAAGTGTAATTAGAGCATAGGCACTCAACCTTAAAAATCAAGAGCTAGATTGTCATATTGCTGCTAAATTGAAAAATTGGACTTCAAAATACACTAAATTTAATCTCACGTGCATTTTATTTACCAAAATTGCTTCTCCACATCATAAAAATCGGGGCGTAACAACTTGGTTTTGTATTTAATTTGCTATTAATTTATCTTCTCGAATCAAAAAAAATACTTGCATACGTTACGATTGCAAGTGTGTTCAGGCCAGTGATTTCGCCGCGCTTGACTCTTTTATCAATGGCTGTATAACACCGAGACGACTAATCTCCTATTAACTTGAAACCATCATTTCTCAACACTCGGTTAGTCGCAGAATCTAATCTTTCTGATGATATGCAACGATAATCGAAATGGTATGTTTATCTGTTGAACATTTTTCCCCGAAATATTTTAACTCCTTAATGTCTTATTTCAGTTAAAAGTTATTTCCTTGAAAAATCAACCTTATTAATGGTAAAATGGAGCTAAAATATTTTCTTAAAGCGAGCTTTTGTGGTTTTATAATGCCGCCTTCCAATATGTCTTGCAATCATCGACTTTTAGAACGAATCGATCCGTGGTACATTACACTTTTACTTTTATACAGTAAATTAGTAAATAGTAATAGCTGCTGCTGCCCCAAAATGGCTTCATCTGAGTTACAGTAAATTTTATGCCCTCATTGAGTGCGATCCTGCTCTTTATCTAAGAGAGTTCTTGGTTTAGTGGCAACCCAAAAGATTATAAGGTAAGACTGTTTACATTTTGGAATAAATATTCGTCATCAACTATTCTGGACTCTGACATAGAATCGAGCTTAAAATGGCATCGCTTCCCATTCCTTAACGAATTTCAGTTGCATAACTTGTATTACCTGGCTCATTGAAACCCAAAAAAATCCTTCGAGAATTGCGTTTACAAGCAATATCGATTGTTAATTTGTTGGTTTTATTATTAATCCATTTTAGAATGTATTTGTTAGCTTTTACTTCCTTTAGTGGTAGTCCATTTACTCTCTGTAAGTGTTTAACGTCACGGGTGCGCATAAATGGCTTGTTATCTGAATGCTGTATTCTTTACCGCATTTTATTCGTAAGGGAGCGAACGATGGGTTGAGCGATGGATGCTGTCTGATTAATTGCAAGGATAAAGTTGTGAAGAATTAACGTGGATAGGTGAGATAAGAGTAAAAGGGTATTAACAGTAGTGGATTAGCTACATGCATTAATGCCCTTTTAATTGACCTACCACCACGTATGGCTTAATGGAAAAAAGGCAAAAATTAAGAAGGGAATAAATGGAGTTTTTATTTTACCGTTCCTTTGATAAGGTATTTGCAATTATACGCAACCTCATCTCAATTTTAGAATTTTTGTAGCTTTTGGTCACTTTGACTCCTCTTCGAGTTAAATAAGGCACTACAAGCGTGGTAAAAGTGCCTCCCAGTATTTGTCAAGTTTACCGCAGCAGCCAGCAAATAAAGTTATCGTAGGGTCCGATTAAACACTCCATCGGAACGGTCTTGTCGATTTCCCTGCGGGTGCCCTTATCGTTACACTCTGACCTGCATAATTTGCAAAAATCGTTTTACTAAGAAATAGTCTCTTTAACCCTGCCTCTTAACTGTCACTGCTACATAAATGGAAAATCTAGCATGAATCATGTGCTGATAGTGTCAAGGGAGTCGAAAATCAACATACTTGGCTACTTTTAAGGCATTGTAAATGGACTTCTCCAATGGAAGAAACACTTTGAAAATTGCTCTTCTGTCACCTACGCCAGGTACACTCTAGAGCATTTCTTGGCACATTCGCATCCTTTAGTATTTTCCATGTGTGTGCTGTTAGTAACACAAACAATTACGCAATCAAGGAAAGCTTTTAAGACTAACAAGCTCTATAACATGCCTCATGGTTTTCACATTTACGATTTCATGGAGTTATAGAACATTAATTCAAAGGAAATACGAGCTCAAAAATGGCTTTCATGGTTCTCGCTTCCCCTAAATTGCCAACTGATTGAACCACATAAATCGTCTGCTTAGTGCAATGGCTGACTTATTATTAGTGCTCTTCAAAACTAGATGTTTTAGGAGGTTTTGGTTCAAATCTAGCTAAGCCTCAATTCATACGTTAGTTGCAGACATAGAAGCACCGATCTTTTGTAATACGTAGCAATTCATTCCTGAGGTTAACTAAAATAATAACAATAGCTGTCGTTGGAGTAACGCATAAGCTCACAAGTTGCCTAGACAACCACTTTAATCCTCTGCCGCACAATCGCAGGGCCAAACATGAGTATCAGGCAAGCCTCCCTTTGATAAAGCCTTCATTTCCCTTTTGCAGCTGTTCTTGCAAAATAGGATGAAGTGGCAGTTGAGTGTGTGTTCAGTCCACGTAGGCACCTTCATAAGAGGAAAAAGATGTCATAATGGAGAAAGTTAGTAGAAAAATAGAATAGAACAATTTTTTGAATTGCTGGTGTGTGCTCTAGTGTCTCATCCAAGTTTGCGTTTAAAAGTTGCTGCTGTTGTTGTTTGAGATAATATATTCAAGTTTGTTTATAATGTATGTGTGACTTCTTAATTGCTATTTTACTCTTCTTAAACCTCAAACACACATTCTGAATAAAGTCTCACAAAAATTTAAACACTCAAACCAGGGTTATCTTTAAAATGTCTCATATTGGTTTCTACTTGTTTCTAATGAAATGATTCTGCACTTTCTTGATAAATATATTTAATAAACTTCCTTAGGTCACAATGCGAGATCGCGCTAAATAATACATAAAATAAAACCACCATCAGTAGGAATCGTAATAAAAATGAATTGTTTAATAAATTTCGCACACTTCGAGTGGGATGGACGTCAGTTCCAACTGAATATGTTCGTAACACTCTTCTAGGCATCTATACACGTTTCTTTGTTAGTTTTAGGAGTGTCTGATGCATTCGTCATCCTTTGAACGCTAATCTTCTCAAAACATCGAGTTTTATTTACGAAAGAAACTGGCACAGATCAATGCAAAATGCCTAGGATTAGCAATCGTTCAAACTGCGCGAAATTACTGTTGGCATTCATTTCATTAAATTCCAGATAACCAAAATGAGCACTGGTCGCCTACTTCGAAGGGATTTTTGGGGTTATGGGCTTCAAGGCGATGTGTGGTACTTGTTGGGCTCTTCGTTTCGGTTTCACAAGCACTCAAGTCACTGCCTTTGCAATTATGCTGGGAGCCGTATGAATGAATTAAAAATACAAATTCGAAAACATGTGCATATATTAGCAATCTATTATCACCAAAATTTACTGTTTACTTAACTACCCGATTCTTTATTTATTTGGTAATTGTTGAATTTGTGAAACATCATGTGCTCCGCTATTTTGTTGGAATTTGATTATTTCTTATCTCTTCCCTCTTTAGTTAACCAAAATCTGATTTTTGACGTGGGAATCAATTTCTAAACAAAGACGAACCGTCTACCAAAGCTTCACTCATTTATACAACTGAAGGTGCAACTTTGTCATTTGTAGTCATTACCGTAACATACGTTTGACAAATTTGTCTACTGAACTTTTCGTCTTTCTATTTTGTTTTGGTGTAAAAATTAATGGGTGCACAATTATTCCCCTACTTCTGCATCCTGAATGATGAAAAACGTATTGCAAAGTCCATAAAAAACTTTTTAACAATCCAGTATTAAAATACGTTTTAACAAAACCAGCCGATTACTACACCAAGCTTAAGCCATTTTTAACTTAAAATAGCTAAGATCAAAATTGTACCTGTAATCATTAAAGCCGTGCCATAGCTATAAGTAAATTTACTTTCCAGAAATCTTATAAGGATCGGTAAATATTGCATAAACAAACATGTTTCGGCAAACGGAAGTGATAAAAAGGTAAAAAGTTGAAGCTTAGCCTTCTCACCTTCTCCGCGCAATATCCCAATGCTCACGAAATCTTTGCACAACTGGACTGACCAGGATAAAAACGAAAACTAATGTCAAAAACAGCACTCTATCTAACAAATTTCTAATACAGCTCGTTTTGAAACAAATTGGTCTTGACTCTCCATTCCGAAGGTAACGGTGTCGCCTTTCGCAGTTACAGGGGTCAAATTCGCATTTGCGTTAAGCGGAAGCTATTTATATGCCCCTGAACATAAGATGACATTATTATGTCACATCAAATTTAAAATTTATAGAATTAATGGCAGGGCTTGATGTAAATTACTAAAATGGCATTAAAATTTAAGCCCAAAGTGACATATTTGGTTGCCAGTAATGTGAAATTCCTTGTTAACATTAGTGGGTGATTACTCATCATCGTCCATCCCTTCATTTGATTAACACTAAAATTCATTTATAGGACTCTGAGTTTGTTAATTATTTCAGGGGATTGAAAGTCAAAATTTATGCAAGAATTACGCATTGAACATGAATTAACAAAGTTTCCTCCCGACTGCAATGTCTTTTCCCATCAATGCTTCATGAATTTACCGACTTAAAATGGAGAGGAATTTTGGTGCAGTCTATATTTACTTTAAATTTAGATGCGGACGCACTCTATGTTCTTTCCGAGTACACATTCATTTTTTGGCTGGCAATTGATTTCAAGCAACTTTTTGGTGTGCGTTGAGATATCTGGCTCATAAATGCATGAAAGTAATATATTATGATTGCATACTAATCTAGTAAACTGAATTCTGGATGTTAACGTCATTAATTGTTGAATTGTCTAATTCATTACAAGTTATTCATTAGCGAGTTAGGGTGCTTTGAATTCTCATAAAACTTCTTGCCATAAATGAACTCCTCAAACTGTCTATGACGTGGAACCATGCATTCCAACGTTCAAATTTTGTCTTTAAATGTTCTTGATTTATGCCTATCTAGTCTAATTAAAATATCTGTATAAGGCTTAGTGGCGTGTAAGAGCTCTCACATTAAAATCTCAAATATTTCTCTTCAATTAATGTAAAAGTGGCTGCTTGCTTAAATATGTAGCTGTCCTAATTGCACTGCATACTTCTTGGATAAACTTCTTCTGCCAAACTAAAGATTGAATACATTTTCCTATTACAGTTCAAAGAGTCACCACAACTTTTATTAAAATGCAATAAATATTTTCTTTGAGCATCAGCTGTTACTCGACCAAAGTCGGTGCTTTTGAAGCCGTTGAGCTCTATTTTAAGGCAACCTACAAAGTTGTCTATTTAGCTTTCGGTTTTGGTAGCGCGCCACAGTGCCTCCGTCATTGTAACTCAGTCTAGTGACCTGGATCCAAGACCTATTCTACGTAGATGGTGAATATTCTGCCCAGGTTTTATGCCTTTTTACGTCTTCAGGAAAGTCTCAGGGTGCTACATATTCTCAGCTTTGAAGCGGCGTTTTCGTAGCTATAGATCCCCATTCTAAGGCGAAGTATCATCAAAATTTAATTGCGACTGATTCAAGAAGGTTCTGGTGAAGGTTACACAATTTGCCCTTCAATTGTAGTGCCCCAAGGCTTCCTTGAAGCCGACAGGATATAATACATAAGCAGAATGTATGTATATTTGGCATGCAGTAAAGCTTGGGGCTACTGGCATGGCCCAAATGCCAACGCCCCCGACGAAGATACGATAGCAGAGCACCTAAGTAGCCTCTTCACCAAAACCACGTGTTAAACAAATCACCAACTTATTGCATATAACTTTCACAATGATTGTTAGAAGTCTGCTGTGACATACTGAAAGTGTTACAAAACTGTGACTTTCTGCATTTAGGGAAATTTGGTGTGCGTGTTATTTTGAAAAAAAGAATGCCGCTGTTATTTATTGTTAAGAAAGAGGCCAGGTTTTCTGCAACGTGTGCGGCAATTACTTTGAAACTTTGTGCATTTGCACTTTGACCCACCTTCAAAAGTGAGCTAAAGTTTGGTAAAGGAAGTGGCTGTGGGAGAATGAAACGCCGACTTCTAGTTGAAGCGAACATGACTTTATATTTAGCACATTTACTTTGAATCAAACTTAAAATCGCTTTTGGATTTTGAGGATGTGTTACAGGTCTGTCGCTTTATCAAGCGGTACTTTGTAAAGTAAATGTAAAGGTAATTTGACTCAGTGTCTTGCAATCAAAATGGTACAAAGATGTTGCAAAAGTGTTCTAAAAAAAATCCGTAGATTTAGTAGAAAAAGAACTAACCTAATGAAATTCCACTTCTTGGCGTAGCAATTGCAGCCACGAACTGAATTGTCAAAGCAAAGCACTGCTTCATTTCTTTGCCAGTAGAATCCTGCCAGAAAACGTTCACAGCAGTGCTAGCGCACGCAATTTACTTGATTAAATTGTGAACACAGTACCCTCCTTTTTCCTTTCGTTTCTGACCAAATATTGAATTTTATAGACGTTTTTTTAATAGTGTGTGGCGCAAGATAAATTATATTAGTCTAAATAAAGTTGTCCACCAATGCGAAGCGTATAGTTGAGCATTGTAAAAAACAAAATTGGGATTGTTTCGTCAACAAACACCACTTAAGCAAAGAATTTGAACTTTACAGGATAAACGGTCTTGTTTAGCAAAATCATGACCAAATTCTGAATGATATTGTGATTCTTTGCATGCTGTAAGTCTTCTAGCCCTTCTTTAAACGGTGAAATTTTTACCGGGTAACCGACAGTCTAGCCCTACAAAACATCATCATCGATATCACGGCTTTCCTTTATAATTAAGGTAACATTATAGCACTCCCTCCTTTATTGTTTAAAGCCGCGCTCATGATTTCATTACTGTCCCCCAATTTGCGTCTTTTTTTCATAATTCAAAGCGCCGTATTTTTATCATGCCTATTGTGAGAAAATTTGCAATCTCCTAAATTACTTTTAGCAGCACTACTTGAATTCCAAAAAATAATGGAGAATTTTGTCTTCAGAATTGACTCGGTTTGCAGGCCCATCATCGACCAATCATTGCCCACGTAACTGCGCCACAGAAAACCGTAGACACTCCATTTAAAATGAGTCCTTAAAATCGCATTAGTCCAAAACACTAGAAAAACTGGAATAAAACCAGGCATTTTATTTTCCTTTTTTTGCTATTTTAGAAGAAGGATGAAAGTATCATATTAGTCAGCTTGGCTCATTTCTATCAAAATATGGCCATGTTTTAATCAGAGAATTCGTGCCATGGCTTTCATACTTTGTGTTCTTGTGTTCACTAACTCAAAACTTATTTGGGGCACTGTCTTCCTTTATGCAATGAGACAACTACTTATCTCTCTTTTTAAACGTCCAGCCGTTCAGCCCTCACAGACAAAAGACAAATGAGGAATTATCTCCATCCTAAGTTAAATTAAACATGGATTTGTGAATTCAACCTCAACCAAAATTCGCGGTTAATTTATGTTTGCTCGAATAAGGCAATCCAACACAAAAGTTTGCAAGCACTCCTAAAATCGTCCTTTTACTGGCTATTCAAGAAGTACCGCCATCTTTTTTATTTTTTACACAATACTTGGGAAACACTGGGTAATTAGAAACTGTTTACTATGGCATTGTTGGATAAAGATCTCGATTGCTTTGCTTGTTAGATTCCGCTTTTGTAGTAGGCAGTCTCCATTACATCTAACAACTCCTCATTCTGTATAACGAGCACTGCAGCTTTTGTTTATGTTCTGGAAGCAAGCATTAGGGCAACCCTCAATTCCCCGACAACCAATACGGCCCATCAATTAGAGGAAAAGGCCTACTTAAACTCCTCGGTGGAGTTACATATTCTTGGAAATCTTTGTGTTTCTGAGAATGATAACTTAAAGCATTCAAATTTGCAAGCAAAGTATATGGATTAGATTTTAGCTACTCAAGTGCTCCTATCTATGCATATCTGATAGCGAAACCGTCTTCTAAATTTTATTTAGACCCTTAGCCCATTTGCTGTTTTATTTACCTCTCAAAGGGAAATGCACTCATTTCATGCGCATTCTTTCGCTTTTAAATGCTGCTTTGTGGCATTAGTTTAGACACGGTTGCTCCACGAGCACTGATATTTCATCCACATCCCGCGAATTAAACCACCACAGAATATTCCAGTTATTTCTCAGATTTGTATCCTTAGTCAGTCACTTCATCCAATTATGTAAAGTGTATTGCCTGCTGAAAGTGTCACTATATGTGCGCCAGAATGTGATCCTTTCTGAAAAAATGCTACAGGCCTCATTTTACCATCTTCATAAGTCACTTCATATCGTTCAAGCTCTTAGCTTAAAAACCTTTACTTCTATTGGTGTAAGCTGTCAGTTGGATTCAAGTGTTTCATGAGCCTTTATTTTTACTGATTGTTTAAATAAAACAAGCCCAGAATGAAGTTCAGAGAAATCCAGGGATCTGCAAAATAGATTACATTTATATATCTCTACTGGCAACCAGAAAATTACTGTTGGAGGGTTAATGAATAATACTACAAGGTACAATGAAAACCCATCTTCGCTTAAATTTTTTTCTCCAGAGATAAATTAGTCCTTGCATAGTATGTGTGGGCAATAGGTTCAATCAAATACAGGTATGCGCCGCTTTTCCATCTAAACTAAGACCTAACAGTTACTAAGTTTGATCAAATTTACCTCAGCTTCTGATATGTCCACCTCTGTAAATGTCAAAAATTTAGCTTGGCAAATCTAATTTCACTACCACTTTAGCATATTCAAAGATTGTTAATGTTTCAACTCACCACTTTTGCACAGCTCTGCGTAACTTTATCACATCACTTCGGTTAAGCAAAGCGTTGTGTTAACTTATTTGTGCTACTTTAGTGACTAAAATGTTAGGCTTATACGGATACGGCTTGATGCGTAGTTTATGCCAACGATTATTAAGTGCTCAAAATGGGCATTTGTGATATTTTGTGGATACCTGCTTTAAAATTAGTACCTTTGTGGACGGTACAAGAGGAGGCTTGTCTAAGAGCAGTTGATGACAGGTAGCGATCCCATAAGGAGCAGAGGGAAACTGTACTTCGATTGAATGCTTGTTCCCCATTGTCGATCTCTCAATTGATGAGTTGGAAGCTCTGACACTATTCATTAACAACACGATGACATTTTATGAGGTGCGCAATTTAACCCTAGTTTGATGATGAAAGAGTATGTCACTTTTGATTATTAAGCAAAATGCTTTCCTCATAACTAGGTTCTAGTTAGAATGAACTATTTTTGTTCTTCAAATGATCATTTTTTAAATAATATTAAAAGTGTACTAAAAATAACCAATGACAGAACTTTCGCTCAGTCCCTTCTACCCATTAAAACAAGAATTCGCATCGAGACGCAGACAACCCTTAATGCGAACTTTTGTTTGACGTTGTGCGCGTTGAGGGATACCGAGGGACCAATACTAGTCTGCTGCGTTTTTTTTCTCTATGTAATCTGGCAGTTTCTCTTTTTCTGACACCAAACCCCCCAATTCGTCGGTGTTGACGATTTTTACAATGGCTTTGTTTTTGTTTGTGTGACACTGACATCACCCAATGCATACAACCAATATACAACATAAATATCATTGAAAAGTAATAATAATATGAAATACAGCATCGCTTGTTCTATTCCTCTTTTCTCTTCCACCAGAGAAATGTTGAGGCTCTAGGTTATCGTTTCTGATCGCCAATCAAAACACAAAAGCCTCTTTAAAATTTACGTTTTAAACTACTTGAAACTTCACTCTACTCTTCCTTTGGACTTATAACAAACAGCCTGCACTTGAAAGTGGAATTTGAGCTTCATTTACGACAAAAGTTTCTTGTAAAGAGGGTAGATGAATCGCGAATTGAAAGCATAGCATTTACATGGATAGTGTAAAATATTGCTACGTTTACAGCAAGCATGTGGTAAGCGTTGTTTTATTATGCCGCCAAAGATTTCTGTTGTCAAAAATTAAAACACTGTTGAACGTATTTTAGTGTAATAAACCGGCCTTTCCACTGATTTAAACGGGTAAGACCAATATAACACTTTGGTGGGTCTTAAAATCCACTGTATTTAGCAATATTTTATCTTAATGATGAATTACCTACAAAGTTTTCAAAATAATACCGCATTCAAGTATCCAAATCATTTTATGCTTTAGTCAGCTTTAAGTACTTTGAAAAACACTGTACTCTATAGCTGAGGCAGTAGAAAAATCGGGAATTAATTAAAACATTGCTTGAACTTTTTCGTCAAAATTAGAATAAACATCTTTTGCTCGACACACCTGAAGAGATCTGCAACTCAGTTTGAACAGAAAACCCGAAGTTCTCCAAAGTCATGATCAATTATTGTTAGAGTTTCACTAACACTACGGATTTCGACACAAAGTGAACGGTCCCATAAGCTGATAACTTACGAGGTTCATGATGGTAATAAACACCATAGCTACCCGACTCCACACTGAGAAAGGGAAATTGGCAAGTCAACTATTTTTTAGTTTGATCTCACTCCTGTGTATTATCTGAGATCGTTTTTAGATCAATGCGTCTAATGCCCCGAAAATCGCCCTAACTCGTACTCTATAAATTGTGAAACAAATCACCATCTCACCCGCTTTTTCAAAGTTTACTCTTGTGCCGAATATTATAAACCGTCCGGTTGACAACAGGCATAAACTAACTTAAAGCAAATATCAATCATTGTCTCAGCTAATATCCAATTTACTATTTACAGCCTTGCAACATTGCTTGACTTTAACCTTCCAAAAGTACATACTTGCAGATTATTCTCCGAGGAAGTTTTATTAAAGGTAAAACTGCAAAGATTTTAATTTGCCAATACCTAGGCACGGCATAGCAAACTGTCCCTCAACACTTTGATAACCGCAAGTGGTCACCACACAAACATGTGATTATTCGATTAACTGGTGATGCTTTTTTCCAACCATCGTTAATGAAACTGTATCTACACGGCCTTACTTAACTCAAACTCTTATTTACTAACGTAAATTGTGCCGAACCAACCTCAAATCGAACGATTGGCAAACCTATGAGAGTAGTCGTCTACTCAGAGTTTAGCTTTCTAACTTACTCAATTGTGATGTAAGAATTTTCTCAAAAAATATCCACGTTCATTAAGGAGAAATGGGGCCTGGACGAATTGCGCTTCCCAATGTCTTCATCTATTACGCTGAGTGAATTTCTCACGAGTTGGGGATGTTTGGCTCGTTGAATTTAACAAAGGAAACCTGGGCATACTTTCAGCCCAAAGCGTAAAATATCAACGAAACTTACATCAGCAGTAGACGTCAGCATTGGTCTAAAACTACTACTTCTCTTTAATGGGAAAACATGTAACTTCGCACCAAATCCATCATTACTTTACCAAAATGAGAGCAAAGCAAATTAAACTACTTGCAATTATGAAGATTGTCGGAATATGGGTGCTTTCCCAGAAAACAGGCAGTCCGGGTAGGAAAATGGTTTGCCACGTTTAGGCCGTTAAAGTGGTAGATCTCGCTTTGCAGCCATGATCTCAAAATCTTTACCATGTCAAAAAAACCCTCGGTATCTTCGTATCTGGGACTTCACTGTTTATTGAAACCCAGCTCTGGGTGTTTTCATTAAAAAGGCATACTTTTGGAGAAGCAGTCAGATTGCTGACATAATGTCAGCCCTTTTTGCGTGAGTCACTCGAAAGAAATAGTTAATGGAAGCTTCAAAAAATAATTCCTCGCCAAATAAAATTCGACTTGGGTAATTCACAATCCTCACCTCTGATTAGTCAATGCCACTTCCTGGTTAGCTGGAGTATTTACTTAACCGAATTTTGTCGTAGCCTTTGTGTTGGCCATAAAAAGCATACATGGCTGCATTATAGTACTCAGCAGTGAGACGGAAGATGTGGTAGTTTTCAGCTTGATAATACCGATATAATCAAAATGCCTCTCAGTATTACCCGATTCCCACCTCAAAAGCAAATAAAATTCCTCCGTAACCTCCTTTTACGTATTCTCCTTTTAAGCTAACAGCTGGTTCGCCTCAAGGAACCATTTCAAACTATCATCTTAGCATCTGAGTAGGTCACAATGATACGAATCACTGATTCTAAATAACTATTTAGTAATGGTAGCTCTCACGCACGTGGTCAAATACCCACGCTTTAATCCCAGGAATATTTTTACTTCTTTGTTGAGTTGATGGCAATGACTTCCTGCAGAGTAAAAATGACTCACCCGAGCAACCAATCGAAAGCCCTCCCGATATTTGAAGTGTTCTAATACTTCATCATCGTAACCTAATCACATTCACGTTTTGATTTGACTGGTCAGATTCACGTAACTATCTCTAGTTCCCCTTATTTTCACTGAGGAATGGCAGACGACCTTCTTGAAGCAACTTGGGCACTCTCTTCTACTAAAAGTGATCGACGATTTAAAAACCGGTTCTCAACAGCCCTTCGTAAATAACAATTTCTGTAGATTCAACCGAGTACAAGCGTCCGAATCACATATTTGCATTTTGGGTCCGGAAATTTATTCTTTCCAAGCTCTCTTCCATGGATAAGTTAATTGGCTTGCGTTCTCGCCGTGATAAGAAGCCACTGCTCCACAGTGACTCTGGCCAATTTGAAGCAGTATCACAGATGCTCGATGATTCACGAATCTCAGTCTTTCTGAAATTCCAATAGGCACTGATAGGGGTTAATGTCAGAATTAGCTGTTGTAACATCAAAATCTAGTATAACTCAGTTGGAGGTCATAATTAAGTAATGGAGATTGCTCTAACTCATTGTTTCAGGAAAAGGGAGCAAGTCAGTACAATTATGTCCATACATGTGATTTGTTTTCATTGATGCACCACAATGCGCGAAGAAAAAACAATAGAGGGTTATGATGTGGATAATAGTTTCTCGAACTGGGGAAATAACTGCAGGCGCAAAAAATCCATCGGGCAACCTAGTACTGATAGGTAAATAAGTAGGTGTATAAGCACAGATACCCAGAGACGTACAGCGAGGGAGAGGAATGCATAGCTCTGACACAGGGAAACGCAATGGCAGGTGGGTGGAGAGGTAGTAGGAAGGGGGGAACTCAAAAAACTGGAATATATATGAGCGAGCAGACCCATATAGCATAAAACATTTCTGTTATTAGCAGTGCAGTAAGGTTGTGGAACATCTCGGTATGGAGGTGACGTCCATTGGTGTGGTGACATTGTTGATGTGTTGAAAAGTACACAGTAGCAGTAGTTCGTGAGATAAGGTGAATGTCCGTTTTGCAGATAAGGTGGAATACCCGATGAAAACGGACAAGGTGTCACTTCGGCCCTCACTTTAGCAGTTTGCTCGCCTGCTCATTCGCCTTCTTTATGCGATCGGCGTTCGCCTTCGCCTAAAAAACCATTCTCATTCTTGTCACATTCATGTGATAATGCAAACCTCCATCCCCATCAATTGTACTTAAACTCGTCCCATTTTTCTTAAATGACCCAATCCTAGAAAGACGGCATCACATAAAATGCAAAACATATTGACTACTCAAAAACACAGCAAGGTTTAGTTACATACCGAGTAGTTTTTAGACTTTTGTGATACTGCAAAAAAGGTTGATATAAATCCCATGAGTAAGAGGTAACAAGCAGACGCACCTTCAAGTGGATGCGCTCGACCTGAGTGTTTTGCTGAGTGATTTCACTGCCCATATCGATGGCCATATTGCGCAGATTACCAATCATGCCTGCCACCTCCTGCATGTTCTGATCCATCTCGTCTTCTCGCGCATCGTTCGTTATCCTGTCAAACACACACACACACACACACATGAGAACCACCATAGTCGACAATTTCAGCATTGGCTGCAGTCAAACTAATCATACTGAGCTGGCCACTATGGACACAGCCATTTTTAAGCCATGACAAAATTGGATTCTTTATGGCAGGCATAGCCATGTAAGCTCTATTTTGATCTCCATGCCTACTTAGAATTTTATTAAATGCCGATTGTAGTCCAGGTAACGCCAAAACATTGCAAAATAAAGTTCTGTCCTCGAGGCCATTAAAAAAAATCTTTTCACGTAACAAGGCCGATGTGGTAAAAAGACAAGCTGAAATGGTATGTTTCGACCCAAGACTCGAAATGAGGAGATGTAATGAAGTGAGAACGCATAATCCAAGCAAACGCTAACCACCATTATTGAGATCTTGAAGAACAATACATTTTAACATACTGAAATGAGACCGTAACTTAGTTGTTTAATTAGTGTAAATTTTCCCCAAAAAGACGCACTTAGTTCAAACGATTGTTTTTATTTGTCCCCTTTAACAGAAAGGTCAGGCATCCGGAAGAAAAAAATAGCTCAAAAAGCCACTAGCCATCTCAAATTTGTGTTTAGGAGGTAGGCATCATAGAGGAAAAAGATTATCAGACCTACCAGCCAAAAAGTGCTAAGGAAAATTAAAAAAGAACAAGGTGATGTGAATAATGATAGCTCCCTACAGGAAGTGCAATGGTACATGAAAAACCGCAACACATAAGTAACTTGGTGGCAGGAAACCCCCGCCGTCAGCATGATAGTGAACTAGAGATTGATGAGTGGGAGCATGGGGAAACCCCATTCTTGCATTTTCCGCCAAAAATAAACAAAAAAAGTTTCCGTAAATGGTGTTGGAAATCTCACATCAATTTCAAACAGACGAGATCAGTTCACAGATCTGCAGACCCACAAATTGAAAGATATGCCTTCTAAGACATTTTTTGTGCAGTACATGACCTAATTGACATCATTAATTATTTATCTAGGACATTTCTGGTAATGCACGTGACAAAACATTACCCGAAAAAAAATAAGTTTGATCAAGTTTAAGAATACACCATGAGCATAATATGATGGAACTCTAATCCACCCTCTGGCCAAAATAACGCTGAAAGATGGGATTTTGGAAGACGTTTTGTAAATGATATTTGCCTAGCATGTCATAAAAATGAATAACAAGATAGCAAAATAAGTTTTCTAGCCTACTCTATTTCATAGAACGGGGTAAAGGAAGATTTCGACATTCTAGAACAAATATATTTGTAAGTTGGATTAGCACTGTGAAGCACAGAGGAGGGAAAGAAAGCAGAAGGTTGAGCAAAGCGCACCGTAAACAAACCAATCAAATTCATTCGGTAGAACAGTGCATACCAATTTGGTGCACATGGGGAAACTTGTCCGTTCACCAAATTGTTTTATCATTGGTATTAATATCAACAGCATAGTATTCACGAGTGAACTCGATAGAATGCAATTAGGCACAGCATGGTCTGCATCAAGGAAACGCTTAGCTCCACTGTTTTTTCATGTGGCATTTCGGTGACAGGACATAAGATGAGAGAAGACAACACCACAGCCACCTTTCACTAGTTCGGCGAGGAGAAAGAGGGAGCAGAATCAGTGACCGTTGGGACACGCCTACGCAGCCATTGTAACGAGACGGTAAGAGGTCGAGGTTAGCAAACAACTGCGCTCTATGCCTCGTATAGAGAGCAATTAAGAATGACACAAGAATCATACATCTTACTTTTAGTTTTAACGGTAAGAGACTGATCTGAGCCTAAATTAATGCTTCCATTCATTGTAAGAAAAAATGAACATATCATCGCATGTGTCATAACCTATGTATATGTACATAATCTATATTTGAACTTAGTGGTACAGTAATCAAACACTTTTTCTGACGTAAATTTTACAACTATCAATCCTTGTCGGTCAATTTAGAAAGTAGTAATTTCTTGCATTTGATGTGGAGTCCTAGCTACTCAAGAAAAGCAAATCTCAATAGTACTGGCAGGTTTTGAAAAAGAATAAAAAACCACCCAAGAGCGAATAATCGAATATATTCGCATTCATCAACAAAAGCGAGCCGCAAATATTTACTGTTCTCCTTGAAGTTACAAGCTTTTTCATTAAATCGATTAAACATCAGTTAAAGTTTTGAAGAACCTATCTGTACCAAAAGACTAAGCTGACAGTGATTACCTTGTTTAGACGACTTTGCAAGCAGAAACCGACAAGCATAGCAAGAAACAAGGTGACGTTCGTATGAAGTCGCAATAGCGGAAAAAAATGGATTTTTAGAAAATAAATTTATTGTTCTGTAAATAGTTTGTGTTAATTGAGTCACAGTAATTTTGCGCGAGGTATGAACAACGAAAGATATCAAAAAAACCTCAAATCTCCATATTCAACATTTTCTGGATTGTTTTAGATACCCATCCACTGCACTGCAGATGTGAACTAATAAACGAGCGGATGTAAATAGGAGCTATACCACTCACCTAGTGATATATCCTCCAGTCGGGCCCATCCCGTTCTGATCGACGATGATTCTCGGTCCATCCCCACCACCGAACCCATCCTCGTCCTTCAGCTGCTTTGCAAAGTCACTCTTACCTTTCCGTCTGCAAAGGGGGTCCAAAGTATTGAAACCCGCCACAGCTTTGCCCAAGTCAGTAGCAGCCATTCATAAAAATTAATAGCCAATAAAAAAGCATAAACTCTAGTGGGTACGCAATAAATTCTCGAAGTATTAGAGTTTTGACAGATCCCAAAAATACAATCATATTACGAAACTTCTATGCATCCCAATTTGCATTCCGCTCCACAAAGGCGAAATCAAAAGAGATCAGCCAACGGTCCGTGGTTAATATGACTTGGTGAAATAATTTTGTGGTGATGGTAATCATTAAAATCGCCGCAGTTTGGTGACGATTGCTAGGCGACTCTGATAAATGTTCAATACACAACACTGTTTTGCCTTTTTCTCTCTCAAAGTGAAATTAAAGGTGTAGAAAGGGCTGAAATAACGTTGTTGTTGCCAAAGACAAGAGAGAACTCCATAATCTAATTACTGCTTGTCTAAAACTATCTCATTTCCTATTTGGGTAGATATGACGAGATGTTATTAAAAAATAGAATTTAGAGCACGCATTCACCGATTCTTATAGAGCCTGAATTGCGTAAAACGGGGCTTACTTGTTCCAGGGCAGCACACAAAGACCACAACATTTATTTAAATCATCCAAATTCTTTTCCGCGTCCTTCATATCCTCGTTAATCTGATCCATGCCCTCATTGATACGGTCCAGTTGCTCTAAAATAATTGAACGCCAAAAAAGCTAACTCCAACTCACTATCGCACAGAAAGGCACAGGACAACACCTGAAGGATAGATTACAATAACTCCAATGTAGGGGGAAAATGGCAGGACCCACTTTATCCTCGATAAATTGCTCGGGAAGTAGACGATGACAACACCTTTGCACAACGAATAAAGTTTGCTTACCACCCTGGTCATCCAACATGACCAATGTAGAAATACCAGCCTCTTTTGCCTGTTTGTGATGAAAAGCACTAAATTAGTGCTACAGCTTTTCGAGAACGAAATGGGTAGAATAGCGCGTTCTCACTGTGGTGACACTAAACTGACAAACGTTTGCGACCGTCGAACAACATGCCGCAGATATGGTGTCTCGCAAAGTCAAAAATCAAGCCTTATTCTTTGTTGTATTGTAGCATGACATCGGTGTCAAACAGTCTGAGTTGACTCCTTTAAAAAGACCTCAGTAAATTAATAGCCATTCGGCATTTTTAACAACTGTTTAGCAACGAAAAGTCCAGATCCTGAAGTAAAACCTTTAAAATGGGTAGTGCAAGAAGCACTTTCTTTATTTCAACAAGACTGTAGCTTTAATCTTAAGGCAAGATTTCGAAAAATGACGTTTATTTAACGGAATAAAATCTGTTTGGCGTCCCAAAAACGAAGCAAAAGCTAGGTGCACTGGAGCATACACCGGTCACACATCTAATAGTTATTCTTCTAGACTCTAAACAGACAACCAGGAGTCACTTTTATTATTTGCTAAACAACACTGAACAGTGAATGGTTAGCATCGCCTGGGAAAAACAATTAAACTTCCCATTGCTCGCAAACAACGCAGCGTCCTGCAGAGTATGCAATTACAAAAGGTTATCTCACATCGCGAACACAAATGCAATATTGACAAAGGGGGTCATGAGAAGATACATGTACATAAAAAGGCAGGCCCGGCTGTCCATAGTAATTGACGGATTTCGTTTTTTTAATGCAATTCTTACAACCAGGAAATATCATTTTTTTTTCATATCGCGTACAGCGCCGTAATTAAACGTCAGCTAGACCCTGCACAAGGCAAAACAACCAAGTGTTGAAACTGATGGGAAATAGGAGTTTACAAAGTAGTTACTCTCAGTGTAGAACTTCGAAGCATACTAGACTTGCATGAAATTGCAATTTCAATATTAGGGTCAAAATGAGCAATTTGGTTATTATAGCAAAAAAGGATCATAGTTCGTTTAAGACCGACCAAAATCGTGCATTAAAGTCCAACTTCTAGTGAAAATGGCACCTAGTTTTTTGAACAGTTAAAGTAGTAAGATTAGGGGTTACTGAAAACAAATTAGCGGAACATATGTAAGGATGGGTCCAAATAAAGATAGCAGTATCCATAAATTCGAAAAAACGTTTGGGGGGGGGGGTAAAAGGGACAAAGGATTGTGTGAACCCGCGTTTTTGAGAAAATTTAGGACTCGATTTTGCAAGGAGGAGTCGACAAAGTACGTAAATTTGGTCCAGGAACAAGGGCTTACCTCCTCGCACATTGCCATCATGCGCCGTGTAGCATCGAGAGACTAAAGTTTAAAAAATAACCGATTATTTGTAAAGTTTCATTACGGTCCAGTGTCACCTCGTTAAATGTAGACTTGCCCACTATAAAAATTCGGATACGGAAATGCCAGGACAGGCGAAAAAATACGTGGCTCAAATTGGTGAAGCGAAAGAATTGAAAGATGATTAGTAAGCATCGTGCACACAGACTCAAATTTATGAATTTCTGAAAAATTAGAAATTGTTCTATTCCAGAGATATTTTAAGTCAATCAAACTTAACTATACGCCTTAGCCAAAAAAATTATCAATGACATATAATTAAGCCAAGTTGCCGAATTTTCAAGGCTACTAAACCGCGTGTTTCCAAAAGTCCTTCAAAGCATTTCCAGGCATAAAATCAGTCTACTTCTGTGTTAGTTCCCACAAAAATGTTCCTTTCTCAGCTGAACTCAATTGATAAACTTTGTACGTGGGCATCACTAGATTCCTTTTAACTAGGCTCAGATCAGTTTAGTGGCGAGAGTAATTCAAAGGCTTTGTCCAGGCGGAGTTCGCACTTAGAGCAATTCACAAACGTAAGCGCATTACCAGACTTCCAGTCAGAAATTGGGTAGCGTCTCTACTGGCCAAAACAACACAGCGGCAATTGAATCAAACGGCGATGAGTCGGTAATTTTAAAGAGCGACCGCCTTTAGATGTTCTCCATTGGTTTATCTCTGAACATCAATGAGTGTAAGTGAAGTCCGCAAGAGCCTGTAAAAGCCTTCGATTTACGATGTGATGCACTGACGCAATATTAAATTCTCCCAGTACACCACAGAGCAAAAAAACAGGACCAGTTGTCTCCTCAAAGGACATAATTTATGTTTAAATAAAACAGGACTAATGTTGCTGTTTCCTGTTCTAAAATGCAATTAAAAACATGGTTGCAGAGAACGAACGGATAGTTCAATTCTCACGCCCTTTTTTCTCATAGACCCCAAAAATAAACTTGTTAGTTTTTTGATTTACGCTTTACACCGAGGAGAAAACACTTTTGCATAATGAAATTTAGCAGCAAGAGAATGTACCTACAGTCCGAAGTCGACCACTATTTAGAAAAAAGATTTCTCTCTCATCTTCAACCAAACTGCAGAAACTTTCGATTATCATAAAATCGAGTTAAGTCCACACGTAAGTACAGTGAGCACATAAGAGCTCGAGGATACCACTGTAATATGACTTTTAAAATCCCAAATGCGTTTCTGAAACTGAATAAAATTAACCACTTCTATTTCCCAAATTTTAAAATTGCCTTATAACAACTTCCCTAACGTTATCTCCGGTAAAAGCGCCCCACCAATACGTCATGCAGGCATTGATACAATGGCGTCTGGGGATGAAATGAACAGATTGACGGAGGCGTAGGCGGAGTAAAATAACTTGGGGGAGGGACCAGCTCTAAATCGGAGGCTGCCTCTAGCGCAATTGCGGGTTAAATAGTACCATTTCTGCTCGTTCTAGATGAAGCATTCCCTTTCAAAGTACAAACACCGTCAAACCAATGGCTAAAAAAGGGGAGAAAAGGTCACTTCTTACTAGAATAAAAATTCCTAAATTCGAATGCAAGAATAAGGCGAAATAAATGTCTGAGCCTACGGAAACAGGACTGTTCATCAACTACGCTCTAAGCGATTGCAGATCCTTGCGCTCACACCCAGAGGCAATAAACACATGGATGTAAAGTAGAGGCCACAAAGATTGAGCGAACAGTGATGGAGTAAAGATACACTGTAAGCTACAAAAGCGTTTGCGGTATACTCAAACGATTCGTTCGCCAATGAAACCAAAAGGGCTGTTTGAAAAATGGTGGCGATCACCGGAATTTCAAGACACCATGAGGAGCGGTTAGCAAAATCCTGCTGAGCGTTGTATTCTAAAATAATTCGCAATGTCAAAAAATTCCAAGGTGATTTGGTATCACGAAAAATCAAGTTCAAGGTCTGAAGAATTTGGTATTAAATGTTTTGAAAATGCTTTAGGGCACAAATTGTAAGATTGGATTTGTCCTATTAATAAGTAATCAAATATTTCGACGCAACACATCTCTAATTGCGCAGATAATTATTTCATGCTACAAACAAATTGGAGTCCATTGAGTAAATGGTTATAAATGTGGGGGAAATAACCCATATTAACGCAACTTCAGGATACACAAAAGTAGCGCTGTAAGGTGAAATTCTTACGCATAGTATGGTCTGTGACTTGCAAGAAGTAAAGTATGGTTCCAACACTAATTCAAGAAACCTCAACCTCGAATTGTACCTTTCACTTGAATTTCTACGAGTGTGGGAGTGAGCAATGTTGATTTAACGGTAAGCTATACCTAAATCTGGCGGCCCAGTTCTCTATTGGATAAAAGCCAGTACAAAACCAGCTTCGTTATAAAGCTGCAACAAGAACAAGCTATTGTCTAATAGTGAGAGGAAGCAGTAAGTGTTAGCACAAAGCTCAACAATAAGGACGAGTAATGAGGGTAAAAGCACAGAACGGCGCCTGGAAACAAGTATAAAACGGCACTATCACTCAAATAAGGATTTAACCTACTTCAATGCTTCGTTACTCGTATCGAAAATTACCCTTCCCTTGTAAGGAGTACGCAACTCACCATTTTCTTTATTTATCAAAACAATAGCTGCTCGTTTACTTCTCGTTATTTATTCTTTATTCACATTCTCCATGGGAGAAGTAGGTAGGGAAGGGCTGTTGTAAATGTCGATCTGACAAACGGACTCAATTGCAAAAACTTTAACGATTCGGGCTAATGAACCGAAACAAGTAGAAAGGAATGGAGTCATGATACCTCACCAGTGTCAAACCTATTATGGAATAAGCAGAGATGGCAATGAAGCGTTGTAAAAGGCATCAAGTTTCTAGATAGGACCCAAAAAAAGGTACTCCGGGCATGACTTCAATTTTTTTCGGATATCAAATGTAGTTCAGAAAATAATAAATAAGTAAATAGGGTGAACGTAATAAATTTTCTTCGTATCCATTAAACACACACTTATGAGCAATACACTAAGAGGCGGATGCGTTCATACCTGAAATGACTAATATTCGCATAACATCCGCTGCAGGAGGCCATAGACGGAGGCACGTTACACGGGTGAGCGCTTTAGCTTTGTTGGGAAGTTGACACCACCCAAATTCAGATTATCTCCCAGGCCCATTCGTACCGGCCACAATTCAGCCAATTATTTCCATATATGTTGTGAAACTTCCAAAGCCCAGATGGACAAAAAGGTTGTGTCAATGATCACAATCAATCAACTCCTCATTGATACTGTCGTCATTATAGATTTGCATTTATAGAAGCATCCATAACACAATGACGTGGCGAAAGGAGTAGAGAATCAATATTATCTACCATCGTCTCAAGGACCAAATGGGCCAAGTTTTCTGAGGGGTATGTCTTGAGACATGTTGATTCAACTACTAATATTAATGGCAAAATATTTATAATTTTGAGCAAATCGAGACAATTTTCGGTACCTATAACTTCGTGGGAGAGGGATAGTGTAACGCATGATCCCTCCAAATGATTTGCTTTATTTACAGGTGTAAAAGATGAGATGTTACTTTCTCCCAACCAATGCCTAAATCACTTCAGGCATCATTGAAAAATTCCATTAAGGCCTAATCTCTTTTGAGAGACAGTCTGACTGTTGAAATGCGCAAATCTTTCAACATTTATATTTTACGGCCCTGCAATTTCAGGCACATTAAATTAGTCTTTTTATGAAAGACTTGTTTTTTCATGAGAATACTAACACGATACCAAACTTACTCAAAAAAATTCGCCAACAATTGGATTTAACTAAAAAAACTACGTTGCCTCATTTCGTTGACAAAGATCTTTAAATACCATAGATTTAATTCTGCTTCAACATTTTAAAGAATAAATAAAATGATCCAGGAAGAGCGGAGGGGTGGTATTTGCCCATGAAGATACGGAAGGAAAAATTAACCAGAAAAACAGGTCTATGTGGCCAGTATGAAAAATCGTAAAAACCCAGCTGACCAAACAATGTCTTGGGTTTTCTTGACGTGTACCTAATTTGCTCCCAAGTAGTGAGCACTTGAAATGTGTCCGAGCGAAACATAGATTATAGCATAGACTGGCACTGCAACGGAACGGTAATAAATGTAATGAGCAATGTATTAATGTCATGATTAAAGGGTTCTTTAGTAGTAACATGCGTGAACCGAAGCCATGGAAACGTGAAAGGAAATAAAAATCAGGAAAAATAGGCATGACAAGCTAATGCTGAGAAGTCGTTATAATGTACATAAAATGAGACACGGTAAATAACCAAGAGTGTCTATGGTTCACGATAAAACTTCCAGAAAGTGATAAAAGAGAATGGTTGCGAAACCAAATCTAACCTTTTCCGTGGCATCATCAATCCGCCTATCAAGCAATTCTGCCTCAGTCATAATCCTCACAGTCCCATCTTCCATCCGAATCTCATCAGGGCCACAAGGCCTAAGGCGATCAGATACTGAATTCTTTTCCCCTCGGTTTCCAAACATTTTAGTAGTAGACTTGTAACTTTACGGAAATTCTACTTTGGGTATAATACATACAAATGAAAAGACGGATGATGAAACGGGTTCTTTTCTCAATTCGTACCAAAATCTTCTATAAACCGAGAATAATCCATTTCGCTAAGTCCTTCAGCAGTATGGCACTGACGACCAACATCTGGCTTGGTAGCATGAAAAACGCCTAGTTTACTTCGCATGCTCATTTCTAATTGGCTAGCAAAAAAAACATCTATTCAACCAATCTACCAATGAAATAGTTGTACGGAGAGTACTCCAAAGAACTGAGCCATTTGCCCTTCTGGCCAACAAAAAACCCCTTGCATATAGGGCATGACTAAACAACACATAATCATACATTCTTCTAGCCGTAGCAACTCACCTCGTCCGTAACGGCATTCATTTTATACTTGATCTGGTCAAGTTCAGTCACCTGCGCAGGGGGTTCGTCCATTGCCGTTGACTGCTCGAAGCTTAAAAATGCGTAGAAACTGTCAATCAATGGTGCTCTCTTTTAATCACCTCTTCACTATTATGGTTCTCACTTCTTAATTTCTATGCTGGGTAAATGATGCGTTTCAATTTGAAGTTGTGAGGCAATAAATAAAAACGTGACGACAGTGAATGCAAAGTAAACTTTACTAGTAAAAAGTCATTATTATATTTTTGTGCCAAACCTCAAATGTGAGTCGCAGCCTTAGTTGTTCACAATAATCGAAAGCTTATCTGCTAACCAAGTCTAAAGAAATTATATTATGAACACATATCACTGATGCTACTGGACTGGGGCATAAAACGTAAGTTAAGCTCATTGAAAAGTGGAATATCATAAGGGAACCTGTTGGAAAAGAACAACAGGAATTTACCAAAATCCATCGAACCTTCAAGACCCTCCGAAATAACTTTTGTCGCTATGCTACTTGCAAAAAAGCATGGATTTCCCATCCAATCAGAAGCACATAATCAGGTTCAACGCAGACCACACAGTAGATCATATGGTTTCAAGAATACTAGATTAATGAATCCAGTACTGCAAATAAGAAAACAAGAAGACCCCCGCATAGTTCTCAAAACATCGAAAATGGCCAACAAGGTCCTGGCCCGACATCTGATTTGATGGCCTCAATAAATTGCACAACAAACTGCAAGCACCAAAAGAATTAGCATGATCACCCCCTAAGTTGAGCTATGGTTCAATTAAAAGGGTACAGTTTGTTAGAAAGTCCTAGGTGATAAGTCGTTAGTGTGTTGCATTAAGTAATTCTAAACAAAAACTCAGATAATGCATTATTGGTATGGGAAATATACCAAAGCTTACTCCCACGTGATAAGTTCTGACTAAACAGTTCACTGTGGGCCACTTAAATGTAGAAAATCATTGCTAGGTTACGCCATGTGTCACTGTAGAAGTTGTATACAAAGGTTAGTCAAATTTTGATTAGAAAGCAGTTTACAGTGCTCACTAATTAGGCGGGTCAGATGATCACTAAAAAAACATGACAACAAGCACAAACCCACCTACACGAATAGTGTCGAAACCCCAGAGTATGGGTGCAGGCCAAGTCATCTTAGCCCGGTAAAACAATTGAAGCATATCCAAATATTTGCAAGTATCATTGTCCTTTGGTGCAACAAAATAATTATTCATCATGCTTGACTGCAATTAGCCTTAAACATACTCATTGTAATGTATTGTTTAGATAAAAATTGTCATCGATACACACTATTGCTACACAGTGACAATGTGCCTAAGAACCGTGCCATATAATTGCTTATTGCCTAGCTCAAATTAACCAAAATACATAGTATTGACACGCGAAGCAGCAATATTTCCTTTACAAAAACAAATTTTTAGGTTATTGTACAGGTTATAATAATTAATAGTAAATGCACTATGCTAAATGTAGCACCACCCCCAATCATTTTTTCCTTTCATGATTTTTTTTAAAGTCCTAATTAGACTTGGACATATTAATGGGCTGGCGTCACAGGGGGTTGGATAGAGGCCTAGGGAGACGGAAACTCAGCTCTCCTCTGTCTCGGGGGATGCTGACTACTCCTCGATCATGAGGTTCGAGTTCATCCCACACTTCTCCTCTAGAAGCTTCATATGAGCAGTGTAAATATTGCACAGCTAACTTTTAAACGTGAAGGTGTTTTAGCGCTGTATTTCACCCTGATTTTGATAATAACACAGACCTTGTTTAAGACGATATAATCACTTGAACTCCAGCAGCAGAAAACCTATATAGCATGTACGTAATATTGCGTTATGTACAAATACCCAGCTTCTCCTCTGATGGACTCTTTGAATTAACCCAAATTTCCGAAAATTCTAGTGTAGCAACTTGGGCAAAATTGTACTTCAGGCGCATCTTATGTTCACGCAGTTTTGAGCATGATCCTTGATTATCCATAAGACGCTCTTGTAGTCCTATTTAAGATTATTTTTAAACGACTGTTTGACACTTACTTTGCTTATATTTTATTTATGCTGCATTTTGAAGTCCGTCATTGACTATAGGCCGTTTTATTTAGAAGCAAAACCATTTGCGACCTAGTATTATCATTTTAGCTTTACCACGACAACAAATAACCAAGGATGGTAAAAATTGTTTAGCAGTGCAAACTTAGCGTCCCTGAAATCATTTCGAGGTCCTGGAAGACGCGGATAAGTCAATCATCCAACAGCAAGCGCCGTCATAATTCGACTCTTGCAGTCATGGACTCTCGTTCATTTATTGAAGCGAAAATTGCCCAGCGACCTATTCTCTTGATTGGTAAAGCATATGACCCACTCAGCAGAGAGGTAGCGCAATATCTTAGGATGCTAGACCTCAACAAAGGACATAGCAACATTTTCGAAGCACTTTACATTGATCAACGACAAGACGTCTCCGTGATTGATACCTACATCTACCAAAAATGGTTAACAAAGTGCCGTACGGTGCGAGCTCTTAGGTTCATGCTTTCATCTATTTTCTAGTATTTTACCTGTTCTGTAAAAACCCCACCTTTCGTGTAGAAAAAAAAAAAACCTTACCATAACTAGTTGCAACGTATAAATCACCCTAATATGCGCAGTCAGTGGGAATCTTCACTAGTTTCGTCGCATTACGTTTCATAGATAACTACATTATCCTCCTACCTATGCATGAGTCGTTAATGTGCACCAACACCTAATCCGGCCAGTAAGATTATAATGTTTTCAATAAAATAGGTTCCTCACCTCTTCATTCGTGGTGAATATATCGCAGGAGGGATGGACCTTATCTGGTTACTCCGGAAAGGAATGCTAAGAAAGTTATTTACGGATCAGTGTATCTGTTAACAAAAGCTCAGAAATAACATGGTGTAGCCCCACCAGACAATATAGGTATCAATTACACATTTGAATGCATTTGTCAATAAAAACTGCTATACATATGCTTGCAGTTCTTGGACCTGTTGTTTAAGAGCTGTTGTCGGCTGTCGTCCTCGCCCAGGGTTGAACTTGGGATTGATTTCGAGATCCTTAAAGCTGGCGTAGAAGCGATTACTGATTATATTTTCGGCCAGGTAATCGAATCCGCACTCATCGTACACATTTTTCGTTGTAAACTCCTTGAAGTCGTTTTCACTAGCAAGCTGGCTCCAAATCTGGGCACCTTTCCACGCATCGAGACTCGGATCGGCTATGAAAATAAAGAAGATAAGTGTTTAGGCATACTCAACGTTAGAGTAATTGCTGTGGAAGCAGTAGTGCCACGCCGACTTGAGATATGGATCGTAATTTGTTTACCAGCCACAACCACCTCCAAGGGGTTACCGTCTTCCTTCCAAGGTAGAAGCTGTTGGAGCTCTAATCGTAGTCGCGCTTCCATGCCAGGTAACCTTGCTGGGCTTCCGGTGAGGAAAAGACGTCGTGGAACCCAGGATTTGGCTGCATCCTCATAGAGGTACTTAGAAGCGTCGCGTAGCACCCAGGTGAGGCATTCACCCACACCCGCCTGCGTGTTTCCCATGAGACTGCGCTCAAACAAAACTTCAGTTGCCCTAAAGGGTAGCGCATCTTATTGGACAGGTAAGAGTTCTGGTGGGATCCTATACTTTAGGTATTTCATAGGGCTTCATTGTTACCGGTGATCTGATTTCAAAAAGCCAAGCTAGGCCTTAGGGTATAAAGCTCAATCATTCAACTCATTAGTTCCAGCGTTTCTTTCTGATATGTTATTTCTAATAAAAGGCAATATCTCTAACCAGTGAGCATTTCAGACTATTCCTTAGAGCTCAAGCAAATCCAAATACATATTGTAAAATTTGGTTCTGGAAATGGTCTAGGTTTACAGTCAGATGAACTTTTGGTGAAGGCATATACTGGTAAAATTTCACAATAAAAAGCAAATCAGATTATGATTCCCATGATAAAACGCAAGGCCTACCGGATCGGTTCTGTCGACAGATGAACCTTGTAATATTCTGAAATATTTATCTTTAGTCCAACCGTTCCCGTTTCCCTGCATAATAAAGTTAAAATTTGCCGGTCACTTCCGAAGCAGTAATCACGAGTTCATGTCAAATCACTGGCTTACCTTTCTCTCGAAGAGAGTTACCCGTAAGACTACTTTGGGAATCAAATAAACTGCATGGAAATACTGTTCAATTTACTGAATTGACAAAAGTAAATGCATAGAGACGGAAGGGAGATAAGTTCACGATTATTATTATCAGATCAACGGCAATGAATTCACGTCTACTGATCTGGCGTCGATATTTCTATCTCGCTCGTAAAACTATTTTAATAAGTCAAATGAGGCATGACCAAATTACCTTTAGTCGACTAGACAAAAAAGTGAATGAAGTAGTCATTCGAAAATCTTGTCCCAAAAGGCTATGATGCCAAAAACAAACCCATGAACCGCCAAATAAGATGAAATTAAAATTGACAGGAACTGTTTAATACTAGCATCATTAAACCAATAATCGTTAATTCCTGTTTGCTAACGGATTATCGCAGAACCCATTTCTCCGTCAAAAGATACACAGGAAAAAGAGAAACCAGATGATATTAAATTGGTTGAGCTAACGAATGCAAATCCATAGAGAAGGGCTGTCAAAAATGCGTACGTGAGCAAATCGGCACAGATACCCTAGCAATCACAGCCAATGAGGAGTGCCTAATCAGTCTAAAATGAGAGCTAAGTTTACTTGAGAAATTCCGGGTCGTAGGAGGCGCGGACGCAATCGAGAACGGCGAGCTGATCGCGTTCGCACTCGCTGAGATCTGCAGCCTCAGTCTCAAGCTTGTCGAAGGCGTCACGTGGCCTCGACCTTGACTGACTGCCGACACTAGATACAGCAGCAGGGAAGTGAAAAGTCGGTGAAATCGGGCAGGTGTTTTGCTGTGGTACTCCGTCTCCCACCTCAACAAAATCACCCCCTACATCCTCTGAAAAGGCATCCAAGCTCTCCAGAGCCACCTCCTCGTCCAACCAGCTCTCCTCGTCTCCAGTTGGAGTTATCTCTGCCATACTGCGATTCGAATCTTTTCTGGGAATCTAAAGTACCGGATAAGGTCTCATATTCACAATGAGACGCAAATTAGGCTTGAGCAATCACATAACCAAAAGGTAAGTAGATAGTCCAAAAAACGAGCTGCTCAGGAATGCTGCTCTAAAGGAGCATTATAAGACAAATGCTGCCGCTTTTCAAATACCGTATAAGGCATGAAATACGCTTTAATATCTTCGTGAGTAAAGTATTAAATATCACATAGATTAGGATTAAAAAGTCAAATTTAAATCGCGACACAATTTCGATCGGTCCGGTTATGCAGCTGGGCCGATAGAGGATAACCTTAACAATGATGTTCTTCAGATGCTAAAAAAAATGCAGTTTATTTTAAAAATGCCTCATTTTATCAAATTCTGCATAAACTCACCGTTTTGCGAGCAGCTCCCCGACTGACACCACGCTTGCCACCACTGCTGCGCTCGGATTTCAGTTCGCTCGTCATTGCACGGATCTTTTCGATTTTGCGCTGCTTCCTCTCTGTGATTGAATTCTGACTAGTCACCGCCATTTTCCCATCATCCAGTATCTCTTGGCTGTGCAACCCTAGTTCAGTGGCCAAATCCACCTTGGATTGGCGAAGGTTTCGTTGCTTGGCGATCCTCTGTCGTTTGTTATTTATTTGGGAGAGCCAGAGCTGAAGAAAAGTAGAAATGACATGATGTCGCATTCGAAACACATGAGTATGTCATTAACATCAAAACTTACGCAAAAATCATCCCCCCGTCTCGCTTCCAAGTCGTTAGCGGCCAAAAGTCGCTAAAACCGAGAGTATCCCATTAGCAAAGGAGCATGTACTTATGGTTGCTCCAATTAGAAATACGCACACGTCTCAGCTTTTGATCATTTAAGCCTTGTGCGTTGGTGGGCGGACCTGTTGTCATTTGCGCCTGTACTGCTGCAGGATAGGGAAACGAGGAAAGCAGCTCGGTGGCCTTCCTTTCACGAAGATTTACAAGCTTCTGCAGAACTGTCTCCTCGCCGGTTTCTACATCGCAGAGGGGTGGTGTTGATCTGTCAGTCTCACTCTCTCCCACATCATCGATGAGGCGGTCTCGTTTCATGTCGCTATCAAAACTACGAGTATCAGATTCATCCGAATCGGCCTGTTCTTTCAACTAAGTACAGGGATGTGTAAGGTACTTGTGAATACAAAAAAATGTTGGGAAGTTACCGCCAGTTACATACCCGACTCATTACTCGTTTACGGTGTATTTCCCTCAGTCGATCAGCCTGGAATTGTCTGCGCTCAGCTAATTCCTGCGCCTTGCGTTGTGTTTCCTAAAAAGCGTTAATCAAGCAAGTGGGACAGTGGGGAACAGACCAAAGTATGAATACGTAAATTTCTTCTAGAGAACTAACATCAGAATAGGGAATACACCATGTTCGTGTATTCTCCTGTTTGTAGGCTTCATCCTTCCAGCGCTGCATTTCTTCACGGTAATTCTCACATACCTTACCAAATGTTCGGATGAGATCCTGGTGAAAAAAAAAAAAAGGTGGTACAGAATGGATCAAGCTGTTGAGATACAGCAGTACCCAACCATAAATGAAAAAGGACCTTACTTCAGCTATAGGGATAGTGAACTTGTCTGAGTGACAGGGATACTTGAGGGCCAAAAGTTGTTGAAAATACCACGAAATGTGTGCCCCCCCAACAGACAATCGTCGGCACGCAGAAGGAATGTACGTGCCGTTCCAGAACGGAATAATATGTGTCGTGTGATATCCAAATGAAAGCATCATTGTATCTCTATTGAAGGCTAAAGCAATCGAATAAAACGCAACAGATACCTGGAGAATCAGAGCTGAAGTTTGCGTAAAAGGATGCAAGTCCATCTACAAAGTACGTAAGCTTGTTCACTGAGTATGTTTCGAAAAGAAGTTCTGTGATTTCTGTAGATTTACATTACGAATGAATGCAAATGGACCTACGAGATCGGGATTGCTGTGGACAACATAGAGGTTCGCTTAATATGACTGGAAAATTAACCCCAGAGGACTCAATACCAATGTTACAAAAAATATGATCAAACACGATTTCCTGTACGTCTAATTGAGTGACTATATTTTGTTCGAAAGGGGATTTTGAATTAACTTGGCTGAAGTCCATTTCATCCACTGATCCAACGAAAGTTTCCCTCATCCGAGACCGGGATTTCATGACAACGTTTCGAAATTGTAGCATAGGCTCATTCTTATTGGAAAACCCAGCCCTACATTCGAAAGAGCCATTGTCCACGACAATAGCCGGCACCACCATTCCTGAATGAATATGCCGACCAGAATGACACCAGGCTGACAGGGAACTACTATCTTAGCTTAAGCCCAAACTAATGCCAATGGTATGAGGCAGTAAGTTGTTATTGTTTATTTACATTACTCTACTCAGATTTTTATAAAAGCAGGAGCCTTATAAGCATATCATGTCTGGATTTTTTAATAGTAAATATTGATTTTATAAAACATTAAATATGAAAAGTTCAAAATACTTTGAAGCCAAATCTGCATCATTTTATAACTCTGCTGTGTCGTTTCATGCTTGCTTAACAGTAAAATTAGGCTAGCCTACACCACACTTCTGCGGGAATGTGATAATTTAGTCACATTATTTTTCCCGTAATGCTCCACCATCATAACCATTTACCATACCTTCCTTTGCTCTAAGCAGTTTTTCTCATTTTGCGCTTATATTACATGGTTAAATGGCTGCTTGTTAAACGTAGCTTTTTTAATAGGTTTATAGTTTATTTGGTTCATATTTGTGCCATTACTTGTCAAAAGGTCCCAATAGTTTATTTTGCACCTAATTCTTGAGTTACCTTATACTTATTCCTATCCTATAGCTAAAAATAAAATATGGTTGTATTCACCTTTTATGATTCCCCAAAACTCTTACATTCGACTATCTGCAACACATACTTATATTTTGCTTTTTAAATCCTAAGGATTGCAATTCAGTGAGAGGTAGTGTTTTGACACTTTGTTCATTCGTGCCTTTCACTGCGCGGGCTCTTTTGATTCTCCTAGGTTGTGCTCGTTCTCTGCGCCATGAATCATGGGTCGCGCAAATGCCCTTCCAGCTTCTCTGTATGTTGGTAATTGAAGGTTCAAGGCTCTACGCTAAATGTATTTGGATGGGTTAAAGTGGCTGCTGGTGGAGTCAATTGAGGATGGGACGATACTTGCACTGGTTGTGGAAATGACCCTGGTCTAAAACAGATTTCACTTTGGGTTAAGTAGCGCGATCAAGGCTGCTCCGAGCCAATCCGCATTGGCGTTATAGCGAAAAATAGCAGTTTTTGTCATGTTCAGATTTAAGTGGAACTTCTGTTGAGTTGGTGGATTTTAGTGCATAAAGGTGGGTTTCCGCCGTCACTGTTTCGCATTTTTCCTACGATTGGTTACCATCTCTCAAGTTTGGTATAAGCGCAGAGGCTGTGAGACCCTCTTGACGGTACGTTTTCCTATCTTAAAGGCAGTAATGTTCGTTATATTCTCAGTTGCTGCTAAGCCCTAGTGAGCCAGTTAGCGGATCCCTTTGTCAGCGTAAAATAATTACAAACATGCTCCCCAGTGCGGAAGGTCGCGAGTGCTGGAGGCGCTAAACTGTTGTTTGCATAAGCAAACGTCTCCAAGGAGTCGATGGTACATTTTTACTTGTTATAACTGCAGGAGACGGTGTGTGGTGCAACTTGCATAATGTGGTTCACCGTTTTAGAGGTTGGTTTCTTTGTAACGATGCCGTGAATCCTTTGGATGGCTTTTATTTTTGAAGGTCTGAAAACAATGTTTCCATTTAATTTGCATCAATGTTAGGTGTGTTCAGCCGCAAACCTTAGTTAAACGTTTCTTTTAGCTCATTGACAGGAAGGTATGATATCATTACCGTGTTTTTTAGGTGGTGCCTTTGTGGCACGTTTCCAGTCTGTGTGAATAATTATTGTGCTGCCGATGGTAGGCTGAGCTGCAGAAAACGGAGTACTTGAGTGGTAGGATCCTTGCTTAAATTTCGTCCAAAGGTACCAGTAGACTAGCCTAGAACGTGTAGATTTCCTTCCAATTGTTGGGATTTACTTGTTTCTTCCAATATGCAATGTATGGTAATTAAGTTCATCGGCTGAGGAAAGCGCGGCTGTGTTTTATGGGAAGTTTTCCCACCTAGATTTAAGCTGGCAGGCCAAATTTTTTCCGCCCCAGTTAGTTTGTCTTAACGAAACTAAAAGGTATATTAACCAAATAATGTTTGGAAATCCGCGCGGTTTTTTCATTTACATGTACTCTTCAAATTACCGCAAGAACGCCTTTATTGTTGGCATGAACAATGTGATTCCCCTGTATGGCGCAAATTCTATTAGCTGCTGTCACACGAACTCGTATACACAGCCGAACGATTGATGATGCAGTTGAAATTGACTGGCTAATTTGATGCAAAAGACAAGTTTCAACAATCTGTCTAGGTGCATTTAGAATTGTGAATCCTGTGGAGATTTTTTTGCTCGAGAAAGATCTCATGTAGGTAGCAGACGCTTCGCTCTCATCTCTTACCCTTCCGTCTATAACAATTTGTCTTGAATTAACGAATCAGATTTGCCTCATAGTAACATCCTTCTACAGCCAACAAAGCTAGGTGCCCGAAGGAAGGTGTCAAACAGCCCTCATGTCAACTGAGTTCCAGATGAGTGCAAGCTTGTTCAATCCCTAGTCAGCAGTCCCAAATATCACTCGAAATTGTGCTTCATTTGTATCCAACTTGCTATAGGATTGAAGTTTCCGGAACTTCTCTTTAGTGTTGCAAGTATTATGCTTAACATTAGGGTTTTTACCATCAGCATTTCTTTGATAAGTTGCTAAACTGCAATTCAACATTCGTTTTTATTCATAAGTAATGCTTTATCCAGATTAACTCCTTTGTTTGGGCGCCTCCATTTATTTAAACATACTTTCATCATCTAGAGCGTGTGAACCCTGCGATTACTCCTGTAGTTTTCTTTTTGAAATGCTTGAGATTATAGGTTTATACCACGCCCCCGGATGAACTAGAATTCGCCTATTTTGTGTGAATCAGATGCTTAAAGATTAATTTATTTAACTTTGCTCTAAGAATTGGATTCAGATAGTCCTCTAGGTTTCCTCAACTTAACGCCAGTAACTGAACCTACACCCACAGTCGCTCGCCTTTTCAGTCTCCCTAAGGAAATGCGTGAAGATTGGATTCGAGGTACTTTGTTGTAATGCATTTCTGCTGATATGTGTAGTGCTTGGTGAAGGCTCAGGTGCTAACAGGTGTAAGTTAGTTATCGAAGAATTGAGTACCATTTTATGTTTACTCACTGATATTACTCAGATAAATTGTTCATGATCTTGCACGTGTAACTCAGTGGGTGAGAAATAAAAGACCTTGAAGGATTCTTCAGTAAAATTAATTCCTTAGAATTATTAGAGCAAATAAACACACTTAAAACACAAATCAATAGAGAGAAAACAACCGATTTTTGGCATTTAAGGCAAACTTTAGTTAACTTGTTCTTCAGAAATTACCACCTTATGTAGGCAGTGTCAGATTGCTGCTAGTCAACCAAGTGCATACAAAGTAAGCTTCAGTGTTAAATTTGTGAAGGTCTCATTCATTATATTGGCTAGGACTCCACAGACATGCTCCTACGAAATCTCCTATCCATAAATCCTAGCGGTCAATTGGAGTAGAAAGTGATGGCAGAGATATTGCACTCAATTGTGATCACTGCCTGTGTTGATTCAGAATGTGCGTCTGGCTCTTTTATTGTAGCGAAATTCACCATTCCTAAAATGGCAGTAAGGTGTCAACAGGCGATTTTGAATGTGCCTGCTTCACCATTTACAGATCAACATTCATCACTGTTTTCTTTAGTAAGACTTTGCGGGTGGTACTCTCATCGAATTTGTCGTTATTCACGCCGATTGATGATGCCATCGCAATCCAGGTGATATTTTCTTCAATAAGTTATTCGAAAGAAACATGAAAGTACTCCTTTGAAATTCCACCACAACATATTTGCTGTTTTTCGATTGGGCATTTAAAAATTATTATCTTGCTATTTATTTTTGGGAATATATTATACCTGCCCCAAAAACAAACTTACTCTCTACATTTGTATTTTAAATTTCTCTAATTATTTAAAGATATTAAATTTTATGTGATTAGGTGTTTGTTGCATATGACTTGGGAGTCAAACACTTGCAAAATTAACTTTAACTGTCTGCACTAACCCCTCTTGATTTCCCGTGACAGCGATACGCCGCTGAAGCACAGCCGCTGGATAGCAAGTAGAACATTCAACTTGCGTGTGTCCATTATTATCTGGAGACGAAAATACGGTGTCGATTCGAGGACTCTAAAATAAACATTGCGAAAAGCAGGAGCAGGTCCCTGGTTAGTTGAAGGTTAATCTAATATGAGATTTGTCTGCACCGTCTTTGACCTTACCCTAGTGTGGCATCAGACCCCGTCACAATGGTGAAAGTAAATGAACAGAAATGATGGTTTTTGTGTCTGCTTTGATGTTTATCTTTTTGTTGCGAGTCTTTTAAACTTCAGCATTTGATGTCCAGCTTTGTATTGAATCCCCAAATGTTGTATTGCAAATATTGAACGCGATATTGAATTTAAAAATAGGAAAGTAACATTTACAACCTCTCCTAGCACTCATTCCCTTGTTGCATTAGTGCCATCAAATTTGAGCGGAGTCTCATCCATTGTGGATCCACCGTTTCAAGCCCTACTTACGCGCACACACCCTTGCAAGCACTCACAAACTTGGCAATTAAAGCGTCGGAGCGGGGAGAAGATAAAGCACCGGGTCTGTTAGACACGCACGTAAGCGCAACGACGGTGGGCTCAGCTGAGTTGACGTCACGCAGTGGGTTTGCGACGCGTACGTATGCGCCCTCTCACCGCTCGTGTGCGCGCACGAGCGCCAGCTCCAATCGATAGTCGCCAATGTGCGAGGGTAAAGCCTTCCAGCGCTATTTTTGTGGGTACACGAGTGAATGCCAGGGGAATGGTGAGGGCGGTTTTGCTTGTGGGCCAAAGAAATAAGCTTAAGAGCTCAACAAGCCTCTCCAAGCTCACCCTCTTCTCAAGCTGATTGATAAATAATAGGTGGTCATCAGTCTTTAATTGCTAGAGTGCATAGCCTACACAAATATTTGAAGAGATATGATACGGCTGTGATACGAATAAGCTTGCTGAACTAAGGGTTGAGAATGAAAACGTCCCAAAACGTAATATAGTGGTACTTCTCATAACTTTGATCTCACTATCAATTTGTAAAAGTAATTGAGTTTGCATTCATGCTAGGATGCCTTTTTATCACCCACTGCTTGTTATACAAGTTTTATGTAAACTGGGTCCCCAAACCGTACAAATAAAATTGCTTACAATCTCATCACACGGGCACTGAGAATGTTTCTGAAGTGTAATTACAATCCTCCCAGCCATTCTGATCAAGTAGAAGCATGAAATCTTATTTGCTTGTTGTTCACTAAGACAGACTTACCACCTCATTGCTGTTCCTCACCCTCATGCTCTATCAAACCCTCCCAACTTAGATGCAAATTACCTGCTTTTTGGTACTTTAGGGAACGCGTGCATGCCATTTCGGCCAGGCTTTTAAACACACTTAAGAATAAACAAACACTACACGCGTTGTGAATGTGAAGTAAAAACATACTAGGAATATGCGCTTCACACAGCCAGTCCACTTCTCTTGCAAGTTCTGTCTTGCTAAAACAGACCTCTAACCTCGCGTCGGTGGATTGGAAAGGCGTCACCCTCAGAAAGCGGGTGTAAATGTAAAAATGGATGGGCCTCAGGGGAAAGAGTCGGTGTACTGAACAACCGACTGAATCATAGTGTGTTATGAACTACGTTGACAGTGGCGATGCCTCAGCTCAACTGAAAAACTACATGTCCCCTCGCGTTAATTCAAAAAATCCTGTTACTAATTGCTAAATGTAATTGCCTTAACAATTAAGCAAATCTGCACTCCGGTGTGAGTGCATTGCTGCTCGTATAACTTGCGCTTGCCAATAAAATGTTTTAGCTAAGCAGCATATCGCTTGGATTCGTATCAGTGCCTAATGCAACAGACTTTTAACTGGAAGCTAACGAAATTCACCACTCCAGCAATCCTTCCATTCACCGCGCTTTATTATTTGGCACTAGTGCATTCAAAGGGACTCCGGTGTCACATGGAGCACAAACCATTTTAAATTGCTTAAACCCGTACTATTTATCTATTTATAGCAAAATACCCATGTGAATTTGATGGTTAAATAACCGGAATCATCTACAAAACTTTTTTGACAATTTCAAAGTGAGTTACAAGTTTTTGCTTCGAAAAACCCTTGCAATTTCGGAGTAATTCTCGTTTGTGTTACTAAAAGGATGGGCGAGTAAACGAAAATAATGGTTATTCATTTAAGCCGGACGGCGCCAATAAGAAGGTACAATGAGCTCCTCGCACCACTGAAAATGTTTTCACTTGCGCCTTTTTAACACTATGGAATTCATCACGATTAACGAGCCAAATTGCCCGCTTCAACGCACCAATCCACCAGTTTGAAGTGCATAATCATAGCTACCATCTTAAAGGGCTTACCCTAGTAGGCTTTGATAAGGGTTGGTGGTGGGTAATGTGTCAGAAGGCTGGTGTGTTTATACCATCGCTATTTCACAAGTAGGGCTGTCCAGCAAATCAACGCGCGGTAGGAATATACGCTTTTCTGTTGCGGCTGTTATGCAACCCACATTTGCGCACCGAACGCCTCGGACACGAAATTATTCCACTATTCCACTAAAACATGCGCTATTAAGCGACGTTGCCATAATTCCCCAATGTACCCAGATTCATTAACAATAGTGAGGCTGTCACCAACCCTGGATTGAGGTATTATTAAGTGGTTTAATAGACAATGTGGGACAATCTTGGTAGTATTTTTGGTACTTTTTAAATTAAACCGATTCAAATGTCGATTTAGGAGTCTTCAAACAAGCACATTACCATGCATTGCCTCTATAATAGCGGTAAAAATATTGCTTGCTTTAGATTTACAGTTTCAACCAATTGCGCATGGAGTATTATTCTGGTGGAATCGCTTGGGGTTTCATACATTCTTTTGTTTGCATTGTTGCTGCTTGTAGTGGATTAACAGGAAAATTATTACGATATGCCATGCTCTTCGAGCAATTCTCCACCAATAGGGAGTTACGTCATAACTGTCCTCGGATTGTGTCTGTGATAAAACTGAAACTTGGTGCAAATGCAAATACAAGCGAACGCTGGCCTGCGTGCATTAATTCTTAGAAACGGAATTAGTTAAAAAACACGCCAATAACATGCCTAAACACTACTAGGTTCGTGCTGAATTAAAACCACCCCTTTGACTACAATCTTCCTGATTGCCAAGTTAATTAAAATGGTGCCTGTTAGAGAAACTTTAGAGTTGGATAAATGGTATCAAGGGTCCTTATAAACCTTCCAGGTATGATACTTTGACGTCTTGAAACACTATTTCACTCTTAGCATTGATGCCAACATGACTGGTGATCAGATGCAATGTTTTTGAAATATTCTAGGTTAATGCTCAACAATATAGAAATGTATTTTTTTTAGTTCTCGAAAATGAAATTCACAAATGCATCAGCTTAAAATAATTCCTGATCAAGTTGTCACCACAATAAATCGACTGTTAATTGGAATTAATAGCCTTGCGAAAAAATTGTCTTCACTAGTTGGTGAACCACTACCAACTATACTATCTCTTTGCATCAGAGCACTTTTTAACTTATTTGAGCAGAGAAAAACTATTCCAAATAGAAAGAAAATGTCACGCGAGGGGTCACGTGCAAATTTAATGGAATATGTCAGCATCAACGTCTGTCGCTTTTGATGTGAGAAAAGTAAGGCGAAAGGGTCAGCCAGTCGGAAAGAGGGCAAGAGTCGTGAAGGTCTGTGGCACGCACACTTCTTTCAATCCTTCGTTAGCATGCATAAACACTGTGAGGTAACGATTTTGTATTAAGACCCATATACAAATGCTTCTTTGGCTCCAAAAAGACAGGAAACGCCGGCTTTTTTGCCAAATCGTCACGTTGGCTTCAGTTCATGCAGCAATAGTTGCTCTTGCGCCAGTCGCGTAGCTAATCATAGGCCCTCCAAGCTGATGGTGTCTTATGCATAAGCAATTACGTACGCACGTGGTGCCACGGCACTTGTAATCTGCCTCATGGTATGACCTTCGGATGATGGTTGCATAAACAGTTTTAGTGTGTCGCTGCGTTGGCGCGTTTTGCGTGTTCGGTTTGAATGAAAGCACCACTGAGGGGGGGTGTAGGAAAGGCTACATCAACAAACCCATCTGTTTAGGCTGTGTACAAGTGCTTTCCGCATGGCTGTAAATTAACTTAGCGTTTGTGACGCCAAAGGTGTGTCAACCAGTGGATGAGTAGCAATAAAAGTGAATATTGGCTCACTCACTAGTGTAACGAATGGTTATAATGATGCATGGATTGAGGCGTTGTCAACACTTTTACGGTTTTTAATGTCTTTTGCACTTGGAAATGGAAATAATGGCAAAATTAGCTTTTGATTCTCTATCAATCTCATCGAATATTGCCAGCCTTCGAGAAACCCAAATTTCTCTGGAGTGACCTATCAGTGGTTGATTGATTCAGGAGTCAGGTAGTCAAAGTGAAAAAGGGCGCGATCCCTCATTGTGGGAATTTCCATCTTGTGCTCCACCCTTCTGCCAACGCGGTGGCCTGTTTACCGACTTGACTGCGAATGTCCTAGAAATTGGACTCTCAGCTGATATGTGGAATAGCAGTGTTGCGAGTGCAAATCACTTCCACATGCACAACTAAGGAGGTGTTGCCAAAATGTCTTGTTCTCAAGGCTTGGCAACGCCTCTTGGATGCATCCGCCGACCTAAATTTTTGCAAGATACAGAATCCACATTCACGTGCTGATATTTTATGTGCCAAAATCTGGTAATTTTTCCTCATTCTAATCCGATAGATTCGACAATATTCAAAAAAAGGAGTCTCACGATCTTTTTAACTGTAGATCTTGAGATTATGAGTGGGTTTCTACCAAGCTCTTTGGCACATAACTTGTAGCTGATGTCATTAGGCTTTTATGTAGTGACACATCTTGAAACGTTTTGCTGCAATGATTGTGAATTACATTATATAAACGTCATTATTTCACTCAATAATAACTCCTGGTAGTTAGCACTAGCAAACAAAGGAAGCGTTACATCGTTACATCATTATCTAAATAACGAAGAGTCAACCATCAAAAATGGGTCAACAGCAGTAGTCCCAGTGTCCCGACTTGCCCCCTAATTTGCGTACGTCTGGTAAATCGCATGCTTTAAGGCAAATTGTGTTAATGTGCCAACCTTTACCGCCCTAAGTACAGTCACGCCAGTGGTAACGGCTGTTTTGTGTGAAGTGTTGGTTCCAAACCAGTCTGTTTATACATCTTCATGTCGATGCTGACTTGGCCATACACGTGTCTAATATGCAGAGTGGAGTCATGGTTGGCGCATGCGTGACCATCGAGTGAATATGCCCGCGATCGCCTGAACTCGGCAAACGGGCAACTGGTTGATATTCACCCCTAATTACTGCCAGTGTCCGCGAAAGGATCACATGTTTGAGCAGATGTAGTTTATTATGGTAGCACACTTCAAGTCAGTTCTGTTTTCAGGTTTCCTTTTTCGTACCCTCAACTCCGACTCTTTTAGCTCTGTAGCTTTTACCTCAGCAGATGTTGCGTAATACTGGGTAATGGGTTTATGGAACCACTGGGCTGTTTTGTCAATTGTACATATTCGAGGAAGGCAACCAGTCTAGTCCAGAAAAGATTCATCATTTGAACTACCTCCAAATAACCCGTTGTCCATCCTTCATTGCTTTAAAGTAACACATGTCCCAATTTTACATCGTAATTCAGGTAACCAGCAAATTCCTAGTATTGTTGTTATGAATCAAGTGTTTATGAGTTGTTCCTGTTCGTTCATATTGCTGATCAATTCGCAATCCACTAATGTTTTAATGCGTTAATTGTTTGCTTAGCTTCGGTTTTGGTAATGGGTCACCTATGGTCTCCGCCACTTCCCTATGCTAGGCACCTGGTGCTCGGGCCGTACCAGTAGCCCCAAGCCCTTCCTTACGTCAATAATACACATTCTGCCCGAGTATTATACCGTCTTTCCATAGTACTTCATGGTAATACAAATTTTATTATCGTCCTTCTTGCCACTTCCTGACGATAAGAAGTATGAATTTGCAAGAAAACCGCGTTCATGACTGTTGGCTCCATTACTCGGGGTTCAAGTTCTTTTTTTGATGGAAATATTTACAAAATGGTGATTAAAATATTTTACAAATTACTAGATCTTGTCTTCGTTGCTCCAGGGGTTGTCGGTTGAACTTGAGGGGACTTAAACAGGGCTCCAAAGCTGCGGAAGAATTACATAAAATGTGCAGTGTGGCGTTTGAGGAGTAATAAATAGCCAAAGGATCGTTTTTTAAAGTGGGAAGTTTGGAAAATAAAAGTAAGGCTGAAAAAGTAGTAGTTAGAACTATTCTTTTTATTTTGGAGGAAAAGCATTGAACCAAAGTTAAATTCGCATGCCCGTATTTCGTTAAGGGATGACTTTAGATTGTGCTTCAAGAAGTCTTCCGTGGTTTTTTAATTTTATCATAGAGGAACACCCAAAGTACATACACAACTGTCCTTTCCCTTACCACATTTTCACAAACCAGAAGCATTTCTACTAAATGCAATTCGAAGAAGAATGACTGGCTGAATGAACCCAACATAAGGCCGCATCAGCTGATCTCGCTGACGCGTGAAGTAGAACGACTTTATCCTCCAGGTAAATTAATGCGCCAACATTACTCCTGCACTGCCCTCTCCTGCCTACCTTGTGCTTCAGCGCGTGACGATGACGACGCGCCAAGCCGCCAGCACACACTTGTGTGGTGTTGTTATCATGCCATTCCTGACTGTTCTGTCTTCTGGACAGGTAGGCACGCGCTTTCGAAAGCAAAGCAAGTCAGGCGCATTTATGGTAAGGAGTGCATTTCGGGATTTTCTGGTGGTTGAATAGTGTTCACTCAAAAAATGGTTTCATTGATCGAAAGAGCTTGAGTCCCCAGGACTATTGATTGTTATGAAAGCTCTGCACAATCCGAGCCCCCCTCTGGTGCATGTGTTAGTTCTAAGGCATGTGAGTACAGGTTCAATGTGTAAGAAAGCAAACCATATAAGCCATCAGTAGAAAGCATGCGAAAGCCACCTGAAGGGGAGCCTTTGAGTTCGCTTACCTTCAGGCTCTCACGTTTAGAACTTTTCCTGCCTGCATACGGTAAAGATAATGATACGATTCCACGCTTCAACCTTAGCGTTTTGCGCTAGATTCCAGCTTAATAAAGAGCTTTGGCCATTTGTAGAATTTTCGCTGCAAAATGAGAAACATTTGATAAACATGTGATCAACACTATTCAAGTGAACACCCAGGTAATTTTCCTTATTTCTACCAGAGCATTGTAGATTTGTATTTACTTTTTGGAGGAAAGATTAGGAATTCCTATCTTTTCATATTACGCAATAAACAAGTCTAAAAGGGCTCGTGAATAAACTTTTTAGGATTCAGTTAACCTTCCTTAAAGTTCTTAAAAAAACTTTGTATGCTGATAATCTTCAAATGTAAATTTTTAAAAACATAGAATAAATAATTTGTGCTATTCACTGTCGATGACAGCTTCTTGGCTGGGTAGTGGTGGTCGTCCTTGGTAGCCTTAACAAATGAATTAGGTAAAAAGCTTAAAACCGCTTTCATCAACCATTCGAGGTCGTATCGAGCCCTTTACCCTCTGCTTATGCGACTGAATCACTACAATTCAACAGATAGACCTACCAAAGAACCGCTCAACCAGGTTAACATAGTGTGAATATTGTAAATCAAAGGCGGAAGTAAGAGAGGAAGACTGCGACAGGCCAGGGATTCCAAACCAAACATTATTAATGAAATCGGTTTTACCAATCTTTTTGCCTTTTACTTTTACCTACACCTGTGGGCTTTACACAGGCGAGTGATCTTTGAACCTTTTTTATTTAATCCACACACCTTTGCTACAAAAGAGTGAACTTGAAAGCTACTTGTTTTCATGGCTCCAATGCCTTAATACGAGCCCGAACAAATAAGCTAATTTTGTAGATAGCCAGTAAAACGCCTATCAAGTCTGCTTGTGTTGAGTTAAATATCTTTACCTTTTATTAAACTGTCTTGAAGGTATTTAAATGAAACTATTCCTCACCAAAAAAAACAGCCCTAACCTTCTGCATCACGCGCAATCTCCGTAGTACCAGATCCGGGCTGTCAGTAGGTCAATAGTGCGGGATGCAATGTGTGCTGGTGCAGGTGCGCATGATTAGGTGGTGGCGGGATGTTAAAATGCGATTACGTCAATTCACAAAACCTTGCACCGAGTGCATTGCAGCACCGAAAGCATTCATCCCTATCGCAGGAAAATGTTTCCCTATTGGAACTTTTCCTTTAGATCAGATGCACCTAGCAGTGGTACCGCAAGATTCAGTCCTCTCTGTTTTCTGCTCATATGCCCTAGACAGCTCCGCCTTAAGTGATAATTCAAGTGGTATGGTGCGCATAAATCCACTTTTCTATCAGAGCACCTGAAACAGAATCAAACAAGTCACCCATGCATCAGACAAAACGCAGTATTGGTACGCAACCCAAACAGTTTACAACCTTACTAGGATTTAGCTCAATACAACGGGCAAGGTCGAATCCAAATGGTGGAACCATGTCTCAAGAAAGGTCTTGAGGTACACAATGCTTTGTTTCAGCGTCTGAGAATGAGATGCCTCGGAAGACTAGTAGCGGAAATTGTATTCGGCGCCTTATGGGTCAGGCGAGCGGCATCTATCATTAGGCGCCCAAAATGTGGAATAGTCAGGAGAGACAAATGCCGTCTCGACCACAATCCCATCGTACTAGTGAGCGTTAGTCACCAGGGTGAGTGGCTTCCAAAACGGGGAACAACAGAGGAGGTGAAAAAACAGCCGCCTCAAATGCACACGCGACGCCATGATGTGTGTGTACTATGCACTGTGTGCACACTTTGTAGCAAATGGTTGTAGCAAGCGCCCACACATAACCAGTACTTTTTCCTAACAGTTGTTAGACTACATGTATACACACGCATGCACGCAAATTGTGTGTGCGGCGAGAGTTGTTAAGTGTTAATGTATCCATCTCGTCATGACCATTCATACCGAATGAATTGCCAAGCATGTATATTTATGTTCAGTGGTGGAAATACCACTTGGAACTATTCATCTTCACAATGGATCAGTGGGAGCCCGCAAGAGTTGCTTTTCGCGGATAGTCACAAGTTTTCAAGATTGGTTATGGTTCATTTTCAGTCACCGTCCGCCTATACTTTTTAATACCAACACTCTACCAATGTGAATGCATGATTCTATCTTGATTTGAAATTGTATTAGAGCGATCATTGGTTGTCAGTTTTCAGGTAGCGTTACAATTGTAAAAATGTGTTAGACTCTTAAACGACAGTTGAATACAAGAGTAATTCCCAGTATGGCAATTTGAGATGTTTAAAACAAAACAGAAATTCCTCAATATCAGATGACCAAGTGAGAAATCTGCTTAGCAGTATGATTTTTATAGGCAACTGGTTTTGGCCGTTTCGAGGTTACATTCCAAAGAGGAACAAAGTTTGTCATTGAGATCAATAGATGTATTGGTAGTGCTTAGAGAATACTATTTATCATGGTTTTCTAGCTTTTGGAATCTAGGTTTGAGTAAGATGGCAGTGTGAATCCATCAAGCATAATCTAGAGCATTACAAACAAACGTTATTGGTAAGGGCCCTAAAGTCTTGAAGCTCCCCTGAACTTGCATTCGCAACATCGACGAGCTAGTGGAAAGCAGCGACAAGTGATGTCTGAATACTGCCAACCTATTGGTTCGTGCACTGACCCATATCAGATTGTGATTGGTCAGCAGTGCTGGAAATCAGCTTTGTGCGTGCGCACGTGTTAATCACAGCTGAGAGAGAATTGGCAACACCACACGTATGCGTAGTGCGTGGCCTTGACGCCGCTACACTGGGACTGCCGTCGCCCCATGGACTTCATAATATATTCAAATTGAGGGTAGTCGAAACGTACGTGAATACTTTTGATTTCATAACTACTCAATTGAGTTATGAAAAAACGTCTTGCCACAACTGGTGCAGATCCGAACGGATTGTTGCCCTTTGGCCCGCAATTGACTAGTAGCGTAAACGATCTTAACTTACAGCTCTCCAATTGTCCCCTTCCCCAAAAACCCCCTTGGGATGGCGATCCCAGACAGCCGTTTACAGCGCCAGTTAGTCTGCTAAATGCAAACATGCCCACTTCATCCAAATCTGAGTATGCTCCAACCACGGGTGACGAAAATCGGAATTCTGTCGGCCTCACCCCGCCAGTTATCAATCAAAGTCAATACGCTTCCCCCAAAAAGTGCGACATTACAGGTCAGGCAACTTTCAATACCAGTCAGCTTATCGAGGCTTTCATTCACAGTGCCCAAATAGCAAGAGGTGTGCACCCTCAGCAAAGTGATTTGTCCCAAATCATTCTGGAAATGGCCAAGAACCAACTCCATCAGCAGCAGCCGCAGCAGTCAATGAACCGAACTATTCCGCAGCGAGCCACTCCCGACAAACTGCTCATAACGTCCAGAAGTCCGCCTTTGCGTTCACCGTCGGAATCTATTCGAGGATTTGTCGATGGCAATCATTCCAAGCCTCGGACTTCATTTGGCCAGTCACCAGCTCTTCAATCCCCGCCTCCTCCTCTACTCCCACCGCCTCTTTCCAACAGTGCCTCAAGAAACCAATCAGGTCGTCCTCTCACAGCTTCTGACTACAACTCAGCCTCTTCAACCTTCTACAGCCACCAGTTTCGCCAACCCACTCTTACCGAGCAACAAGCCAAAAAACAGGCGGCTTCGCTATCCATCGATCAGCAGCTACATCCCGCTACTCTGTTCTATATGATGGCACAACAGCAACAGCAGCAACAATTGCGCGGACATCCACCGCCCCAAATGCCCCTATCTTCACATTCAGAAGGCGATAAGAAGCCTCTAATTGACTACTCGAAAGTTGGGTGGGTGATTACTCTTTTATGTAGATCTTGTCCTGTTTCCCTCTTCTTCTCATCTCATTTGTAAGTGTAGTAAAATCGCAAGGCACTGTGACCAGGTAAAGCCAAGTGAAATGCCATGGCAGCAGCAATGGCGATGTCAACTGTCTTGTCGCTCGGGTGCTGAATCACCACCTCCTTCGCTGTTTTAAGAGCTGCACTCATCCCTGGCTAGTTCGCTTCACATTTGCGTATGAGCTCAGTGGTTTCTGATCCCGGTCGTAGATCTGTGTCAGAGCGTATCGTGGTTCCTTTTCTGGTACATTCTGGGTTTCGTTGATCCATCTGCCCACTTAAGATGAAAGTTGTCATACTTGCCTTATCTGACAGTGGGCTGTTCTGAGGGCTCCTCTCAAGCACCCAAAGCGATCCCCTGACGAACCTTTTTTACTTTGAAGTTATGTCCATTCTGAATTTGCGATGTTGTATCAAGTAGCAACTAATCACCCACCTTGTTAGCACAGGCGTTATCTGGTCTTCTCTACTAAGCCTTTTTATCCCGTGCTGCGATTTTTTCACTTATCTAATGTTTCTCAATTCATGTAGAGCTACACCTAATTACAAAATAAGTTTCCACGGCATTGTCCCTTCCTTTACCATGTTCATTATAATTACAAGGATAGTGCACCACTCCTCAAATCCTTCTTTGTTACTTTTTCTGCAATAGTTTTAAATGTGAACCTAAGTTTGGGTAAACGCCGAATGCCAACTACGTTAAGAATGCTTGGTGTATAAGGATAGTTGATTATTACTTGCTATTCATTATCATCCTCTCTTTTGTCTACCTCTTAGTCTACCTTCAAATGCGCGAAATCCAAAGAATGATCCCTACAGTTTGCATACACATCCTCCATCAAACAACCCCTACATTCGCGTACCACCCTCCTACCATCCCTGGTCCAAAACGGAGCCCTCCTCATTTACAGGATCGGGTTACTCCACTATCGATATACTTCGAGAGTCCAAACAAGCTTCCGAGTCTGCAAAGCCAGCCAATAAACTGCTGACCACCTCTGGTGTTTTCTACCCAGAGAAACAGCCAATTGCTCCCCCGCCTCCCCCCTCTGCTCCTCCTGCCTCCTCGATCCCTTCTCCAGCCGCAGCCCCAGCCTCTTCAATTAAAAATCAGTCCGACGCGGTGGATCATCACTTTCAAATGGCTTTGAGTAACAACAGGAGCAGTAGCGGTGGTGTCGGTGGCAGCACTCAGCCGGAACCACCGACCCCCGTGGAAATGACCAGTGAAAGGAAGGCTACTGACAGCCACAAATATCCTCATCCCCTTCCGAACCACTCCTCCGTGATTCAGACAGTTCATCATGGTGTTTCTTCGTGTTCCTCTTCGTCCTCTATCAGTTCCATGTCCCTCTTTGACCGTGATGCCAATTCTCCCAGTCGAAAACTCTTTCCTTTGCCTCCACCAAAGTCTGAGAATAGAATAAACAGTGAGGCCTGTCGATTTTCCCTGAAAAAGAGACTTATTCAACGCTACCAAGCCGACGCGACCACAGGACTTGCTTCGGAGTCTGCTGCAGTCAACCAGGAGAGAATACCCGAGCAACAACCCCAAACGATGATAAAGCAGGAGCCTAGTGCAATTCGCGCCACAACACTAGAGGCGTCGTCCTCTGATCGTGTATGTTATTTATTCTTTGCAAGTACCTCTTTACGAACTCCACCTGTCTATCTACTTTTATGCTTCATTCATTTAATTTTCCAACATGGGACTCGATGATTGCCCATGAACGTCTTAGAAGACCCCATTTTTAGAAATTCAAAAATGTAACTTAAAATTATCGTAGAAGTTTATATGTGCACATTTACTGTAATACAAGCGCGATAAATCTGCTAGGTAGCAGTTCTGATGCAGGCGCTCTGTCACGTCGTTAGTTTCGATGAAATCGATCGATCCTTTGACGTATGGGGGCGACCGCATCTCAAGTAGCTTCAGTCAATAAATATTTAACCTCGGTGCAGGCACTCTGTTTCCTTGTCGAGTTTTAAAAAATGCGAGATACACAAAAACTATGAAATGTAGGCCCCTCCATTGTTTCGTCACAGGTGCTTCTCCAAATAACAGGGTGGGATTTTTCCCTTATCCAAGTTTCAATTTTGGACGCTTCAAAGGCACAGTCATGACGTTTATAATTACAGGCTTTAAAACCCTTAAATCGGCTAAAATGCAAACACATGGTGAAACACTTCAGACTTACCCAGTTTGTGACATTTTAGCTGTTAATTACCACCTTTTGTGGTCGTGATGTCCTAATACTGCATCTCTAGGGTGTGATGCAGCAGAACATTTTGCCCTGTCAAGTCTTGTCCTGGAAACAAAGCCGGATGATACTAATGATGCAAATTCGCCTGCTCTGCTTTGGGTTGCTTTTTTTGCGCTCCTGACTTCGCCGCTCGTAAATTTGTTGATGGGCAGCTAGAAAAGAAAAGGAGCATTGGTTCGAATCTTTTCTCACCCAAATTCCACTCTTATTTGGGTTAATTTTTTGTGTCCCTGATGTGGAAACAATTGACCACTAGTCATCGCACGCAATGTCATTCCCTTCGAAGTCAAGTGTTTGTCATTGCCATTCAGTGACGGCTACTCACTTTTTCTCACTCCCTTGCTATACTTGTAAACCTTTTCCGGCTTAGGAAAGTTTTAGATGACCTCGCATGTTAAAATATTCTATATCTGTGTGCATTTAAAAATGATATCGTAGTGGAGTAATTTGTATTGTGCTTGAAATCAAAGTTCACTTATACGTTTGTAGAAAAGCAAATGATTTTAATAAATGTTGAAAAAGTTTTAAATGAATATTGGTGATGGTGACAGTTATCCTATTTCTTCTACTCTCATTTAGCAATTTTTGCGGAATCGAGTAAAGCTGAAGAAGACCGGGCTCTGCCAGGGGGTCATGAATCACCGTCCTCTCCTGCGAGCGCTCACTCCATTGTCAACGGATCCTTACCAGAAGAGGCTCCTTCCAAAGACATTACGAAACGCGTCTCAAACAGTACAGCTCGTCGGCACCCGCCAGTACGGGCCTCAAAGATGGCACCACTGATGTGCTCCCTCAACGAGTCTTCTCAGTCTCCCTCCACCACCTCCTCTCTAAGCAAACGAATTCGCAATAATGCTGTAAAACAACATCCCGGTTTCACTTCCGTTCGAAAACGCACTGCTGTTGGGGGTAGTGGCGAATCGACTGGCACCAAACTGTCACGTGTAAAGCCCACCAAACCCCGGTTTTATAACAGTCGGGTGGCATCACCAGCAGCGGCGAGCGATACAGCTCTGCAGAGCAGTCGCCGAAGTCGCACAACATCGGTACGATCGACCACTGACCAGACCCATTCCGAATTTGATTTCAATGGGCAGGATGAAGACGAGAAGGAGATTTTGTCAATAGAGACCAGTGGAGGAAGTGGAAAGGCGACTCCTAATCGGAGATGGTTTGGCTCGCGAAAGCGAAAATCGACTGCTGCTTCGTCAGGCCCCTTGTTGCGAATAAAAGTACCACGTAGATCGATAGAAGAGGAGGAGGCTGCGAAACGACCGAAGCACAGGAAACGCACACAACATACTCGACAAAACAAGACCACTTTGAACACCCTTCCGCGTAACTATTTAGAAGAGGAAGACTATGAGGAGGAAGAGGAAGAGGAAAGAGAGGAGTCGAATGAGGATGACCTGGAGACCACGACTCCAGTCCAGCAGGAAGAAGAGCGGGGATCAAATGGAGGTGAAGACGAGAAGGGTGGGCGAGGGGAAGAGTCTTTGAAGTGTCATCGATGTGGCCAGTTGGTAAAGGCGGTGAAAATAGGGCGTCTAACCGACCCGTTTGACTTTCAGTGCTGCGAGGAGAAGTTATCACTTCAGAAAATTAGAAGGCGGCTTCCTCCTCCACCAAATTGTGAGTCAATACAGTCAATACTGTGTTTAATGTTCTCCGTTGTTGCCCGAGTTAATTCCATTAGTGGTTGCGTGATTGCCATATAGTTTCATCATTCCACCTTTCTTCTCCCATCATATGTTATTGCCGTGCCCCCGTCATGTTTATACCTGCTTTTATTGTGCACGTGTGGACTTTAGCAGTATTGTGTGTATAAAATGGATAGGAGTTCTATTATGCGTATATTGCATGTCGTGGATACTAATTGGCACGTGCAGAGGCCAGGCAACAATTCACATGATTAACTACTTGGGAAATTTTTCCGGTACGAAGCTGTCGAAACGGTTATTTTTCTCATTCCTAGTGGCCATCCTCTCGCATCGGTCACTCTGCGGTGGTGAGCTGGGAGCACAGGACGCAGATGATGCCGGCTCTGAGGCAGAATCCCCCTTCCTTCAGTTGAACAGCTGCACGGAACTGGAGAGGCTAAAGCCCTCCTTCCGTTGCCGAGCCTGTAGGGAGGCCAGTCGAGTCTCATCTACCACCATCGTGGAGACCAACAGTAACCCCAGCGTTATTGGCAATGGCAACAATAACAGCACTACGGACAAGAACAGTGCCCGTCGACGGAACATCAACAATCGCAACCATCCTTCCTCTGCTGCCACCAGTGCAAATAATCCCTCCTCTTCACGCGGCACTAGTGATGCAGGGAACGATTCGAAGACTGCTGCGGCTACTGTCTCTGTGTTTTGCCGATTCTGGGGCTTCCGAAAGCAAGTTGAATTACGTACCCTTTATTACCTTCTAATTCACCAACCTTCATGAAACCTCTTTTAATTCATATACGGCTTCTCGCTGCATGACTTTATTCCCACGAGAGTCATTTTTCCATGATTCAATTATGCTTTCACTCATTTATGCACTGCAATTTAATTTACATACTTTCTGATTTCCATAAGATGTCAAACGCCTTTGCTATCGATTGGGTGATGCAAAGTCAATCGTGCTTTTAAGCTTCTGTTCTGCAATTTAACTAGAATCGTGCGAATTATTTAGAAACAAGGCTTCACTCATCCCTAACTGTTTCAGGTAATTTTCTTTTCCAGCACTTCTAGAGTTTGTCTTGAGAGTGAATCCTTATTCGTTTCAATGATTATTCAATTCACAATCTCACTAATAATCGCATCCAATTTTCTGCGAAATGTATGGTACTTATTTTGAAAGGTTGTCCTTCCGTCACACTTTTCAATGGAACGGTGATGAATGCGTAGCAAGTTAATAACAAAAAAAACCTAGTAAAATCGTACATATTTGTCTAGAGATGCGTGAGAGCTATGGTTCACTGATGAAAACAGGCTAGGTCACTATCATGCATAGCATCATTTAAACAACCCTTGAGGATTTGATTGGTCGCGAAGGCCACTATCCTGCCTTGTTATCATGATGAGAAAGTAGTATTTTTGCTTAATAAAGCCAAGCATTCGAATGGCTTTTGCACTGGATGCTTGGCATTCTTTGTCGGCTGTGATGTATTGCTTTGCTTGGAATGGTTGCTCTCGGCTTCTACCACACAACAGCATATAGTTAAATACTGTGTGCACTGATGGATGTGAGTCAATGGTGGGAAAATAGTGGAGCCTATAAGTAGCTATAGCAAGGGCAGCAATAGCACTAGTGTGCTAGCAAGTGCCACGTAAATATCCTTTTTGTGCCTGCTCTTGCATAAAAGTACAACAGTAGTGCTACCAAACAACCGCTCTTGCCTTCATTTCCTCCGTGTTGTCAGGTGGCGCAACCAGAGCAGCTTTGCTTGAAGCACAGTGCCACCATCCTCAGGGAAAACTGTTGGCGCCTGCTGAATATAATTTACTTTTATAAACTGCTCTGTTGCTTTTTTGTGGAAGGTTACTTAATTGCTAGCTTGGTGCACGTGAGGCTAGAGTCTCCTCTTTGTTGGGCCATCCTTTCCTCATTGCTTGGGTATCGCTATTATGTGCGGGTCAATTGGGACAACTTGCCGTTTAGATTTTTTACGTCTAAAGCAAGTGGGTGTGATTTCAAGAAACTTATAGCAGATTTAGTGCCTTGTACTGTCGGAATGGTGTCTCAATTATGCAGGTGAAAAATTATTCTTTGTGGTAGTGGTGCTATTTCAGGCAGGTAAATCATGTTTACTGTAACAACGAGGATGACTTGTGACTAATACATTCTGTAGTAAGTTCCTTCAAGCACTTGAAAATATGCATGAAAGGCTCACAAAGATAAACAACCGTGAAAGTCGACATAATCTATCTTAATTTGCTGCCTCACTTAAGATGGTGCGGTCTGATTAAGTTGAAGTCTCAAGAACTACTCTGCGGACAGTCAAGGACTTTTTACATCCAGATGACCTTCTCCTTTTTTCATCATAACCATTTTCATTGGTCAGGGTCGCCAGTGCGATTTTGTAAAGTAGCGCTATGTGCAACTTTTCGTCTTCCCCAATGGGAGCTATTTTTGAAGGTTCGAATAACGCGACTAATAGCGCCAAAGTTGCGTTCTTCTTGCTATCAATGCACGTACACGTTGTAAGCAATTTGGTGCCCTTCGTTTAGTTCTTCTCTCTTCACACTCATCCGCGGCGAAAGCCCTTGCAGGCGAATAAATTTACATGGGTGTAGTTTTTGCTTTCTCCACTTCTATTTAGCCGGAAGTTTGGTTCCAGTTCATTCAGTGGTATTCTTGCTAAAGCTGTCGAAGTTTCCTTAATATTTAACTTTTATTTATCCTGAGGAGCTAATTTTACTGCTTTTCTTCACGAGGCAATTTTCTGTGAGCCGCTGCCTACAATCAATCGACCTGAAATATCCTACTATGTAATTAGGGTGAACAAAGCTTTTACGTGGAAATTCATATTTTTCTGTTCGTGAGAAATCCCATTCAGTTTTATTGGATGTTAGGAAATAACAACCACTATTGACTTCCCTTCCGCAAACATCCTGACTTCCCAATCGGCAACGACGAAAAGAAAAAAAACATTTTGCCTAAAAATTGATTCCTTACGTGAGGTAGGGTAAATAGTTGTCAAATCGGTCTTTTCCTTCTTATCTCGTGAGCAGACATCGAAGCGACCCCATCGCCAGGCTTCAACATTGGTTCGTTTGTCATCCTCGATGAGTTAACAATAACAGTGGATAATTCCCTTTCTTGATGTAAGGTCAAGAAACCAGCAGATCTGCACGCACACTAACGACCCTATATCACATACTTCCCTTTCCACTACATAGCATACTCTCCTGTCATCACTAGAAGGTGCATCAATACCCCCCTAAAAATTAACTGTGTGGGAAGAGCTTGACGGTTTTGATCACGTTCCAGTCCTGTTTAAGCACCTTCAAAGGGTGCATTTACCTCATAACGGCAATCGATCCAACTTGACTGATGCGCATGCATGTGTTAGGGGGTGCTATTCAGATTGAAAATATTCTACTAGGTTCGTATTGCTGTGCAGATGTAATACGTAGTTTTAATAGATCATGGGGCTGTTCATATTTTTCTTCCACTTAATTCCATCCATTTATATAAGAGCATCATACTTATTCACAATGAATGTGTATTTTTAACCGCATTCGATAGTAGGAGCGGTAATTATCTTGTTCTTTTTCTCTGGTTTTTGCCGAGCGCTCGTGTGAGTTCTTTTGGGCTGAGCCTACGCACACACACGTCCGTGCGTCCGTGCTTCCACCCTGGTTATCGATCGCTTGCTCTCTTGCGATGCCAGCCGACTAGCGCCACCTTCCCACGCCGCCACCCAAACGCTGAATTCTTTCCATACAACTCATTTTGCTCCCACCCTCCCTCCGCCTTGTGCCGGCAACAATTTCGTACCTAATTGCTCTCTTAAACTTTGTTTTCCTTTCAAAAAATTCATTTTTACCTCATCATCGTCAACACGAATGTTTTGTCATTATGTTGTCTATAAAATTGGTAAGTTACACGCAGTTTTTCTCGCACCCCTAGGCGCGTCCACATGGCGCGCCTTACCCAACCCCCATACACGATAGGGACGTGTTTATGCCTCCAGTATCCACAATAAATCCGGATTTTTTTTCCAGGATATATTTCCTCGGCCGAAACAACAACTGTACCTGCCATTTGTACCGGAGTGTTATATAATCAAAGTTCTTAAAGGTTATTACCTACCTATTTAATATAGCACTCATTTGCATGTCCCATCGAAATTTCAATCATTTCTAATTTATCGTTTTCATTTTTCTTGCTATCCCCTGAGTCGCGAACACGAGAGAAGATGTCAACACATCGAGCCAGACCTGTAATACATCATGGGATATCAGTTTATTCTTGGCCATGCATCGCTTGCACGAAAAGCAAAACGATCACGCTTTGTATGAGAACTGATTACTTAGGTTTTGCGGCTTTTTTAGACTCTACTACGATCAAAAGGGTTTCCTTAGTGTCTCTGACTTCTGTCGAACCTCCGAGGCCGATTCGATCGACCGTTCACTCTGGGCCATGCATCATCATGGTAAATACACAAGTTTTATCCTGAAATATATGCACATTCAAGAGTCATTATAGTATACACGAAGCAGAAAGTGACATGTTGAGTTTGCCCCAACTACTGATGTAAAACTATGACGGTTTGAGGCGTTAACGCTAAATAACCATTACATAGCCACTCTGTTAGCAGTAAATCTATCAGACTAACACACGTTCACGCATTTGCTTTGGTATACGTACCATCTTTTGCGTTCAAAAATCACTGCCTTTAGGTAAAACTATAGTGTGATGTTCCTTTTCAAGTCCTATCAAGTACAACACTGCCTTAAAAATACTTTCGTGCTGGTGTCTGAAAAAACTGAAAAGTGGCTGGAAGATTTATTGTACTTAACGGATTTCTTTTTCTTCTAGTGTCTCCACCTCTGAGTCGGCAAAACGCTATGTACTGCCTGGAACAATTAGGTGCAATTGCATGTCGCCTTATGCTCTCTGAGCTCTCCATTCTTTCCTCCTCAACCTCCGGTTATGGAACTGTCACTCGGCAGTGCCGTCCATCTCTGGACTCTGCTGACAAGAACCTTAACTCCCCTTCGCGCCACGTTGCCTGGAAGCGACCTGTTCAGGGGGTGAGGGAGATGTGCGATGTCTGCGAGACCACTATGTTCAACTCCCACTGGGTCTGCACCAAGTGTGGTTACTCAGTTTGCTCCGCTTGCTACTACGCCAAAGCGGCCTCCCTTGCCAAAACCAAAGACAGTCCCGACCCTCTGGGAGATGTCACTTCCAGTGTCACCTCTACAGTCCACGAAAGTGTAGTGGAGGAAGTGGGAGTCAAGAGTAGGATCCTCTTTTCATTAATATACCTCTCCTTACAAAATGATGGTGTTTAGTGCTACATTTGGATGTTTTCTTTAGATCTCTCACCCGCAGTAGTCCAGCTGAGCTTCGAGGACTACTCGGTGCGTCAGCCGTGGTCCACATGTTCAGCCAGTCGACGACCCCATGATCCCAGCAAGATGATGCTTACTGCTTTGCTGCCCTTTGGCAGTCTGCATTGTTTGTGGCATCGCCTCCACAGAATTGTGCCGCGCCTGGACTGTCCCTGCACTTGCCCTTCGGCTGGAGCTAGGACTACAATTGAGGATGTCGCCTCCCCAGCCTCCTCCACTGACACCTCGGCAGCCACCTCCCTTGACCTCCTTGCAGACCTCGCACTAAAGTCGACCACCTCATCTGGTGGGTCTCTTGAAGATAGCGGTGGTGCTGAAGAGGAGTTAGTGGATGGCGAAAGTCGTGAGCTAAGCCAGAAGGCTGGCTCTCTGGGTGTGCTTTACCTGAAAGACGGTGATCCGACCAATTTCAAAGCCTTTCAGGTGAGTCCCCTTTTACCCTTAGCTTCGCTGGTAACTCTGGCTCCCGATATTTGACAATCTTTTTACGGACTGACTTCTCGAAATTGCAATGTAATGGTATTATGTTTCATAAGTGTTCAAATTGAACTTCGTAAACAGAATTTCTTGGTTTATTTGAAAGATAACAACTCTAGAACTTTATGGGTCTTTCTGCGTCAGCTGTACTTTACTGATGGACTCACACTCTGCAGCTTCACATACAATTACCTGTGTAGTAATTTTGAATTACTAATATGGAGACTCTCAAGTTCTCTCTAAAAATATCTAAAGTCATCTTCTCTCTATGTTGCGGATGTTATTATCTTTTAAAACAACATTCAACGTGTGTATATTTCTTCTAAACCATTGTGAGTTTGGTCCGTATTGGAAAAATACTAGGTGGTATTATGCAAGTTAGTTCTTTCGGCATTTGTCAGCGCGCAACGCTCCCATGATTGCAGAAGTTAGGCTTTTATAAAATCATCAGTCACGATAAGGCTCTAGGGTAAGCGAAAATAAACACAAACTTGGCTTTACTTGGTGTTGCTTTTTCTGCATGCATTAAGATGTCTTCGATCACGTGACAGAATCGTCTGATAGATGACCGTCTGTTCCCCCACTTCAGCATACGTTGATGATGCATTCATGCACAGACTCAAATACTAACGGCGAATGTTATTGAAGAAAGGTAGAAGTAATTTCATAGTTCAGTAATTAAGTTAGGTGACCAAGATGTCCTAGCCAATTTGGCCGTTTAACTCTACTGATAATAAACACACGCACTGGATGTACACCTTTTTCTCAAGTGCGCAGGCTATTTACACATCGATTGGCCCATGATCAGTGTGTGGCCCTCGACGCGGGCATATCCAGGAGCAGGCGCGCCTACGTTCGCGCTTCGAGGTTAGTATCAACCATCCGTAGCGTGGAGAACCATCCTAGATGCACACCCTAGGATGGTCAAACGATTCCAATGACGCATTGCTACCTTCTTTCCCACATTGAGGGGTGAAAGTACACTTCACATCGGCGCGTGTTTTTGTGATTTAGGGCTTGACAAACCACAATCCACCCCTTGCGTTGGAACGAATCAAGTACGCCTTTTCTACAGACAGTGGGGCGTCGCTGAAGCCACCCAGGTCTCGATGCCGCTGCATTCGTCACGTTCCTCCTCTTTGTTCTGGCTTTTGAAAAGTGTGTTTAAAAAATCGTGCACCCATACGTCAGTGTCGATGTTGCATCACGTCGCGGGTGTGTGGGTAGTGCAGTCGCTAAATAACCGCGTAACTAGATTACCGGTCCTGAATTAGGCTTGTACGGTTCACCTACGGGGAGAGCCTGCCTTGGCACTGATTGCGCAACTTTTTCAATTGGTCTAATCATGCTCTCTTCATTATTAAGCGCTAATTACCTGAAAGGAAACGGCATCATGGTAGCTTACTGTCTTAAGACACAAGAATTACTTGATTTTACCTGTTATTTTCACTTTGAGCATTGCATTTTTAGTATTTATATCAGGCATTATTTGCTTTCGCTCAGAAAAGTGAAATTTTAGCGACTGTTTATTGTGAAGAATTCCCAAGTCGCACAATTTTCTGTGCGATTGCAGTCGTAACGCTTCGCTTCGTTTAGGGCATGACGATTTTTGTCTAAAAATAGCAATTTGTAGCTTCAAACTCGTTTGGGGAACGCAGGAAAAAACAGCCCGCAGGCGTTATTATAATATCTGCTCTGATGGTTTCTACTAGTCTTGGAGTCGCCTCTCGAGTTTTTGGACTTTTGTGAGGGAACTTTACACTTACCTGCTGATCCGTTCCGTGATCAACTTTGATAATTCTATTGAATGCAAAAAGTGATTTAACGGAGCCCCACTGTCTTTACAGGCTGTCACTTTGTGTGTTGTATTTATGCAGCAGTCTCAAATTCTGTCCAGAGGTAAGGCATGTGGATTTTTAGGAAATGGAAGTTAATTCCTCGAATAATGGGAATGTGGACATCGAGGCTTAGCTCAATGCTGTGATTTTGGGCACTTATAGAAAACGCTAAGCTGGTATTCACAGCTAACTATTGGGAGCAATAACTTGGCGTCCGAAGGCTCACCTGGTTGCCCCATCCAAAGTCATGGGTCTGAGCCACATGAGAGATAAGCTCACTTTTAATCCTTTACCACGTAAACTAAATACACCACTTTCGTACTGGAAGCTCAGCACCTCGTAGTGTACGTAGGCTATGATTTTCATTCCTTTTTTCGTAAGGAGCGATGAAAACGAGACGTGTTATTTGGTTTTTACACACAATTTTAGCGACACTGGGCCACCAACCAGCCAGTAGTGATCTCCGGCTGTGGGAGGCACTTCAACGCCTCGCTGTGGACCGCAAAATCTCTCAGTCGCGAGAATTCCTCGCCAGGAGCCGCTTCGCAAATCGTGCTCATTGACTGCGAAACCAACCTCATTGTTCCTCGACATCCGATCCGGGCCTTCTGGGAGGCCTTCGATGCCCATCCAAATAACTCCAGTATGTTTCTTTTCACTTCAACTCAATACCTACTTTAATTATTTAAGACTCCCTTCTAAAATTAGACACGTTTCAAGGATCACTTTTCGATGACCGATAATTGTCCGAGCACAATTGCCGCAACTGAAAAGGTAATGGGAAGGAATCTCAGTCCTCAACCCCAAGCTTGCAAGGCTATGCCTAATTTTCTAGGGTTTCATACACGTAACAGTCAAAATTTGATTGAAATGTCGGTTGCTCTAACACCTATTTGCAGCCAGTCGACTATACTGAAAACGAGCAAATCATCATTATGTACTTTGTAGTTCGAACTCGAACTCATTCCGGTAATTGTAAACGTCTTCATTGCTTTCGCTCTTTTCTTTCTTTAAACTTAATTGGGAGCGGGTGTGTTGGTAACTCTATTTTCACGATTCCATTCTTGGGTGTAACTATTCAGACCTTGTTTCATAGAGCTAGAACCTCTGTGACAGGAGTGTCTTTTCCCATGTTACCCCTTTGCTATTATCCTGAGCCCACTGTTTGTGCTTGTAATGCTGCAGCTGCTGATGTTGCTGCTAGACGGCTATGTTTTTAGCCTGCATGCTGCTTTGCATAGAGGGAAAAAGTGAGAGAAAAAGCTGCGTGATGCAGATGATGTTGTCGTTTAAAAAACTAATGTAGGGTAGGCGCTGGTTAACGATTGCCACACGCACAAGCGTGCATGAGAAGACAATAGGCCCTATGTTAAATTCCGGAAAATTCTCAAGGGAATGGCGCTCACAAAACTGTTTTCTTTCTCCTCTTTTAGTGAGAAACTTCACCTCCCATAAATGAATGATAGTGTCACTTACACTAACAGGTGTTTTTCAGATGTCGATCACTGAATGTGCTTTCGGTTCGTATCAATTTTGTCTACGCGTTTTGTTGATGTAACGGTAGTGTGTTCCCCCTCTGCTGCGTTTGTAGAGCGTGCCTCATCGACGAAGGAGACTACTAGGGCGCTGCAACACCTGAAGATTCGTGAGTGGCCCCCCTTGGGTGACCTAGCGGAGGCGCACCCTGATCGATATGCGGATTTTACGGAGCACTTACCTTTGCCGGAGTACACTCACCGCGAGGGTCAGCTCAATCTAGCCGCTCGTCTGCCCTCCTTCTTTGTGCGTCCTGATCTTGGACCTCGTCTCCACATCGCCCAAGACCTCACTTCTCAACCCAAGGTGAGTTTGACCTTTACCCACCTCATTGATTGGCTCTGGATCTTTAAATCAAATTGCCCCCACCGACCACTTTTGTTCAGCGTTGTTTCTCAGGTAGTTAAAAGGTCAAAGAGGATATGAAATTGGCTATGCTGCCATCGAAAAGTGGAAGTCAGGTAAAATCCTTGTAGACAGGTATACAATTAGAATAAGTACCATAATGGTATGCAGTCTTCCTTTTCTTTTGAGTATAATTTCGATGCTCCCCTTGATGGTTATTATACTTCAGACGGCTCAGGATAGTTGAGAAACTGAAACGTGAATAACACAATGGTTTCTAAGGCCAACGAGAAGGCCTTGGTATCTATTTATGTTCCTTTCCTAAACATAATGTTAACCCGAAAAACATTTTACGATAATCAAATTTACTGCGTCGAGTTCTAACGAAGGTAATATTTCCCTAAAAGTTAAAAGGCTGAATAAAGGGCAGAAGGTAAAGCGGTTTCATGGAGCTGTGTTCTGTGCTCATGTTTCCTTCCCACTTTGTTGTTAAATCATATTCCTGTTCAAATTATTATCAGCTTCTTGAACACGGGAGCTTTCCTTGTCAATACGTACTGAAGATTCTGAATCGTTTAAATCTAGTCTCGCTTCACTGTTGGCCATTATGTGAAACTTGAGATTGGAGTGATACGGAATCGCAATGCGGTTTTGGTAGCCTTCTGCTTTGATTCTCCATAGGCTTAACCATCCATAGTTGCTGCCTCCCCACCATAACGTTTAAGCTCAGCTGTTAGCCTGTGTAATCTCTATTGCTGTACTTTCTAATTGAATTTGGTTGCCGCTGCCATTTACTGTAGTGTCCAACTCATCACTCAAGTTTTTTGAAAGCAAGCCGGTCTGGAAGCGGGTTTATTATCAACGCCGATAAGAATTAGGCGACTAGTGGGCGTTGCCTTATGCCACCAGGGGAAACATCAAAGCAGTGAACACTGGAAAGGCCCGAGCACTTAGGTTTACGAATGAAATAAACAGTAATGCGTTCGCAGTAGTACTCGCGAATTCACAATTTTTCCTACCCTTTTCACAAAAAGTTGTTCTACTGGTTATTTACATTTGCTTTTTATGATAACGTTTGAAAATAACTTCCGAGTTCTCACTTGCTGTCTGCAATTATTGCGACTTTTAATAATTCACAAGCCAAACATTTATGTAGTCTTAAATCGTTTTAGCGGGTTTTGAGATGGTGGCGCCATCGAGGATAATGAATGGGCGTGGTCTCCATACCCAATTCACTTGCACGCACGGCACGCATTGAATGCGTGGTTAACGTATGATGTGCAAACAGACACACCGGAGTGGGGTTTATTTTGCTGTCGAAAATGGGCGGCATCACCATCACTATCATGACCAGAACCCCTCAGCGTACAGAGTACTAACTGGCCAACCGGCACTCTACCCAGTCACCCACCCATTCATTCACCCGCCACCCCCTCTTCTCGTTGGGCGCATCCTAGTTGTTTCCGTTAGGCATATCGTGTTGTCCCGTTAGCCCGCTTGTGGGCGTCCAAATTCAGTGCACTTGCACGATGACTCGGAAAATGGTGTTGGCTGCGCGCATCTCCACTTTTTGGGTCATCTAGGCTATCCTCACTTTTGTTTGTCCGTTTAAATTACACCTCGGCTCGTGGATCCTCTTGTTCTGTTTTCCAACTCAGAAAAGAGTAGTTTAGTAGTTAAAAGCAGCCTTCCAAATGTTTCAATAAGCATTCTTATCTCTAACCCCGTTTAAAATCAATGGTGAATTCCACTGACTTCATAAGGCATCTTATACAGAAGCAATTAAAGCGCCACTTAATGAAATCACAATTTTTTTGATGAATCTCTCCGAAGTAGGGATCAAATTCCTGTCATGTGATGTGATCAGGTGCTTTTATTTGTGCCTAATCACTAACGCTTTTTAATGAAGCCCTCTTCGTTGTAGATTGGTACGATGAATCTGCGAGTGGATGTGACGGACGTAATCAATGTGTTGATGACCGCAACCCGACAGATGGAGCAGATGTCGCCAAAGGGCGGGGAGGGTCAGTTGCGCGCCTTCCTTCGCACTGCCAGTGTTGATGTTGCCGAGGTCTTTCTCACCAAAGAACATACCAACGTGTCATGGGTCCGAGGTAAAGCGGATCTCTCCTCCTATTTGGTCATTTAAAGATAAACTGGCGGTCATTAGTACGTTTAGATGCGCCAGATCACTGCCGAACCTTGTATATTTTTCTTTCTAGGCTAATTTTGACGGAATTATAATTATCCTATCTTCATACTTCCACTATAGCTGAAACGATCAACTATGGTAAAAGTATAATTTCTTTCCACCTATAGTGGATAACACCTATGCGGTAAACCCGTAGCGGTTAAACGTTGCAACTAGCTAACTCGGTCCCCTGATGCTTGTAACCTCCCATAAGACCGATTGTTATTGGTAATGGGAAAAGAATAAGGCGATACATTTTTCTTAGACTTCGGGTCACATTGCTTCGATATTCAATTATAACTAGTAAAACGGCGATGCCTTTTGATGACAGATTGTTGCTTTAATTACGTATTGCAGATTACGAGCACTTATATCCAAAAAGGCTAGCTCATTCAATAGCATGACAGTAACTAATATTTCAGTGCAAAACACCCATTCTCGGTAGACTTTTTTGATCTCAGTAGTTTGGCATTGCTGTGTAATGCCAAGATGACCTTCACTTCAAGCAATTTTCTTACATCCGCACTAGAATGAGGATGTGTGCGTAAGCATACAGAGCTGGTTATCGAGGAGGTTACTGGACTCATGAGCAAAACTAATTGGATAGAAATCGGCGATACCGATTTGCACTAGATTAATCGTCAATGGAGGATCTTTTGCACTACTCTTGCTAAAGCTAGGCTCTCGGATTGATACCCACTTCCTTTCATCTCAATGTAGAAATCTGACAACTCTTCCTTCATGCTAATTATAGGACTTCCCGGAGCAGTGTGGCACATTTTCAAGCCGTGTGATACGTCGGTGTTACGAGAGTACTTAACCAAAGTAGATAAGCTCTCCTCCGGTCCCGCCCACCGCGGAGGTAGTGGTGGTGGTGGAGACGCAGGTTCTGCAAAGAACTCGTCCGCTGCTGGTGTCCACGGTAATACCGTGGGTGATGTTATCCACGACCAACGGATTTACCTCTCCGAGGAACAGCTGGAGGATCTGAAGGTGGAGACCGGAATCAAACCTTATACCGTGCTTCAGTTCCCTGGCGACGCAGTATTCATACCTTCTGGGTCCGTTCATCAAGTGAGTATTTTCGAGTAATCTGAAGTACACCTGGCATCACAATGTATCGGAATCAGGTTTTCCCATTTCTCTGGCGACATTACTGTTTCCATCTATAAAGACTGCACACATAAGATGTGGCTTTTGTTGCTTTATCTAAAGGAGGTTTTGCATGATTTGGGTTGTCCCTATTGAGGAGTTTGTTCATTGCTGTCGGTTATTAAGCCTAGAATTAAAATCTCCGGATAACAGATGTTTCAGGCTTTATATCCGAAACGTTAGCCAAGTGGGAATATTTTTGTGTTTCGAATTCGTTTTAGTTAATTATACAGTATTTTTCAAGCAATTATTTGCTACTTCAAATTTTGGTTCCATTGCTTGTCAACCTCCTTGAAATTCTTCCCCTTGTGCTGTTGTCTCTTGATTTTGATGAAGAAGGTTGTGAGCCTTGACAAATTAATGCACCCTAACAAATACAAAATAAATTTTGGGGAGAATGGTAATCATTTTGTGCTTTTCTTCACTTTGGCCATAGAACTGTTTCACCAATCCACCACTGGCTCTTACGATGTAACGGATTAACTAGTTTACATGTTAAACACTCCACCTTTTTCAGTATTTTAGAAAACGAATGTTACATTCTGCAATGCAGTTAACATTAAAATCGATTCGTAGCTGTGCGAGAGAGCGAAGGAACGCGCGTGCGCCGTTGTTTTGGAAGAGATTGTTTATTGCGTTCGACCTTAAACTTGTGTGCTGATTGTTGATGCGACCGAGTCTAGCCTCTGGCATGAAATATGTGGCAGTCTTCGCACCATATATTGCAAATTGTGGTGATGTTGAAACGTCCTGTAAAGAGAAGGCATAAATAAGGCCACAACCCATGTGGCTATGGAACTGGATTAGGAAATCTTTCTCTAATAATTAGCAATACCTCAAGAATCACACGTAACTTAGGTGTTAGGAATATTCGAACACTTTTCGCGAGGCTCAGCTGCACTTTAGTTGTTCTAGAGCAAGAAGTGGGAAGAATATTAATGGGCAACGTTTTAGTCGGGCATTTTTGTTTTCCAAATTTTATTATAAGGGCGCCTTCAGGAGCTGTCAGCATGTTGCTTGCATTCGATTGAATGCGAATTTGTGACATAGTACCAATTTTGGTAATGGGACATCACCCACACTTTTTCAGCTTTATTGCTGATCACCATCAGCGTCTCAAAAAAGCGTATCGTTTTTATACATGTACATACACCGGCTTCCTTTTACAAATCTGTCAGGTGCCATCATAAATGGAATAAGTAATGGGTAATTAAGTCCAACTCTCAAGCTTGGCGAACGCAGAAAATGCATTGGATGAAAGTTCACCTGCCTGTTGATGCTGTGGTAGGCAACGTCATTGTTCGTGCGCATGCGCAACCGTGGTGATTAATTAGCCGGGCCCGGCGCATACAGAATTCCTTTGCGGGTGTGATCAAAGGTGCACTGTCGCACGACTGACATTAACTTCAGGTCTTGCATTTGTGTTTAGTGCCAGCAGTGAAACCAGCTTACTAAATAGACAGGCAGTCGCATCACATGACACGTTAAAAGTTCTCATACCAGAATTCGGTTGCAGTATGCAAGCGTTTTACAGGCACTCTTCTTCACATTCAGCGGCCAAAATTAGGTATGCTTATTTTTAACACTTGTGGTCAATTTCATCAAAATTCATTGTTCTAATTTTATGTAGATACCAAATAAAACAACATCTAAATCTCGAATTTTATGCTGAATTTATCGATGAGGTATTATTCGCGACTCTTACCAGAACCCAGCAGCCAATAAAATATGGCGCCTGTCAAAATCCCAGAAATATACGTGTATACGATTCATTGGTACCGATACCTTACTTGATTGAATGAAAACAGAATAGGAAATCAGGCTCTCCCAACGCTACCACCCCGTAGTTAACGCAAGTGGCCTCACATGCAGTGATATGAAAAAGCTCATAAATGAATGAACTTTCGTTATCGGCATGGTCTAAAGGGATCCTGCTGGAACTTGACCGTCACTAACCACTGCGGTAGCCCGCATCAGCATTAACAATTATTAGAATAACTACTGTCTGTAATCGTGATACTAAGTCATCCCACTGGATGTTTGTCATTAACTTACCATATCTGATCTGTGAGATGGCACATAATTCTGGTTCAGGAGGATGAAGCTCCAAAAGCAGACCCCTATTACCAGGATGTTTGACCTGTGCAATTAGAAGCAGGTTCTGAGTTTAAACTTTTAAAAATAGTGGGATTTTTCAACTGGCAGTCACATAAACAAAAAATTTTGCTGCTATTCTTTTGTAGGTGAGGAACTTGGCAAATTGTATCAACGTTTCCTCGGACTTTATATCGCCCGAGCATATACTCCAATGCCTGGAGTTAACAGAGGAATTTCGCCGATTGCCGCGGAATCACCCCAGCCATGAGGACAAACTACAGGTAAAGAACATGATCTACCACGCCGTCAAGGATGCGCTTTCGACGGTCCTTAAGACGACCACTACCACCTCTGCTTCCAACCACCGCCATCCTTCCTCTCCAACGGTCACCTCCACGCCTTCAGCCCACCAACGCTGCATGTAAACTAAGAGACCCCGTCCTGCCTCAACTCCGACCTACTCCATCGTGTATTGTGATGCCTTTCATTTAAGAACCTCCCACACACCCCCACTGCTGCTACCATTACCAACGAGAAGAATGACAAATGTTGATGACGTGTTTTTTATGCTCTTAATCATTCCGCTTGGTGTGTATGCATACACATGTACCCCCTATATACATACACAAACACACCCAGACAAACTGACAAACAGCGCTGCTGCCTAAGTAATGTGTACATACTCCTGCATAGAGCCCGACGTAGCAGGGAGCAGTGCGTTTATGTGCGTGAACTGCCTATCGCATCTACCACCTCAATGACAACACCAGCATTGAGTCTTCGGAAATTGGAAAAAAATACATGTTTAAATCATCTGTGCTGTCTTCTCCTCTCTTGTCATGGTGATGCCTCTGCTAGAGCACCTGCTAATAAGGATCGAGTGAAACTAGTGTCGGGATAACCTTGATGCCTTTTTGGATGCTTTTAAGTATAGCTTTTGCTATCCATTGAGAGGTAGCTTATCCAAAGCGGTGAAGCTCGTATTTGCTGACAGCCTATTATGTCAGATGACCGTGACTAATCCCTGTGGGGGCTATAGAAGCAGATTATGTCGATCACCACCTGAAGCAAAGTTCTCACTTAGAGTGAATAGACCAAGTCTGAAGATGATCAATGGCTAAAATTGATGTATGTAACTGCTGCAAGCTGAGTTTTATTTGCACATGGCCTTAACCCTTGGAGCATTGGAGCATGTGTTGCCGATGCAAATGAGTAAGCAGAAGGGGTACGGTAGGTGCACACGTTCCTGGCGGCTTGATACCAATGGAGACCGCCTAATTGTGAATTTAAGTCGGGGATTTTAGTTACGTGTAGTTATAGCACTTGATTAACCTTGGGGTTTGAGTGATTAGTACTACACTTAGAGCACACCAGTGCTCGATAGGGGCCAATCAGGAGGGAGTGAACAAGAATATGACTCCAGAATGTTCGTGAATAGCCATCGCCCTGAGCATCTTGGAAGTAAAATAGGAACATCCTCTGGAGTTGCAGGCATTCTCAGCAGTAACAGCCATAAATACGTTAATGGCCAGGGAGTATGTGCAGAAACAAGGGATTATGAAGAAGGTTGGCTTTCATATACACGAGTTAAAACTGGAAAGTATAAGCCTTCGTTTTTCAAACTAGGGAAAGCAGCAATATGTAACGTTGTCGCTTCGGTTTTTGAATGTGCAACAAGGGCTAGTTTACGATATGACTAGGAATGATGACATTCAAAACACCAGGATTTAGCCAAGTTTATTTGTGGTTAAATCATGGTGGAGGATTCAAGGTGATTTATGGGAATGCCATTCGTGTGGTGGTAGTAAACTCTCCCACTTAAAACACCAGATTAATTTCCGGTTAGTTAATTATTCGACACTGGTTGCGTCAGTATTCTGTAAAGTATTGCACTTTATTTGACTGAGGTGCATTCCATGACACTTTTACAACACCTTTTAAGTTACAAGGCGGATGCTTTGTCTAGCGTCGTGTCTACAAATATGACCTACGTGTCTATGCTGCATTATTCTCTTACACCATCCATAATGTCTCCTGTGTAGTAACCACTCTCGATCCAAAAGGTACAAAGTTGGGGGTCGATTGAAGCAACAGAATTTATGGTGGCATAGACAAACCTCTCAGCAATGGCAACCGATGTAGACCTCAAGGATGGCAATAACGCGCCAACCTCAATCTCTGGTTACAATCCCAGGGACAAGGCCCAACAAATTACGCATACGCATTCAAAACCTGTTATTCATCGTCCTGAAAGCAAGCATAACTCCACAAAATGACCTTAAAGCAAGCGCAGTTTGCAACTTTGAAGGAGGGGAGTTGTTAGCTCAAGATTCATCTGTTTCTTATCCCTTGGTGCTCAATGGTCAATGCCTCATAGACACCCGCTGTTGCCTGTCTTGTAAATAAAGCAACTTTATAATTTCAAATCTCCAGTACTAAACCTGAGGTTATCAAAATAGCAGCTTTTATGCTTCACAGTTAAAAATAGCATTTTACCGTAATTGAGGCACAAAGATTGTTACATTTAAATTGCGCATATGCAGGCTAATATTTTACTTTATTAATTTTTTAATAATATTGTGGATTTCACCTTACCTTTTTCAGCTTGGAAATTTATCAGGTCTCTGCGTTCCCATAAAGCTCACTGTCTTTAAGGGGAGTTGCTCATATTGTTGAAGATTGTTCTTACAGAGCCTCGAGTCTCCCCTGACGACGAATTATGACAATATTTTGGCCAGAATATATACATATCGATACACATTCGACACACGGTAGGGCTGGGGCTGTTGTCGTAGTCCAGAGGTTAGTCCACCCGGCAAAAGTACAATGACGGATGTTCTAAGTGGACCCTTCATTAAAACCGATGGTTAAAAAAATCAGTGTATCACAATATGTACTTATGCATGGCGATTTGATGACAGTGATAATTCACATATGCATAATTACGGTAAAAATTTTCCAGCATCTAATGACTGTTAGCATTTGAGCTAGTAATCTGCAAGCCCTGGATCCGTCTAACGAGACGGTGCCAATTTTGTCTTGCTCCCATAATTGGACTTACGTAGCATCCTTCATGACTTCTAAATAAATATTATAAGAAGAGCATTAAGACTCCTTGATGGTAGTACACAGCTATGAGGTGTGAGGTTTACCAAAAGCCTAAAGAAATGGATTCAAAGCATTGCTGTAGATCATTACGGATTAGGGTAGAGGTGGTGCATTTCACTGAAGTTAAACTGGAGCTAAAATAAGTCAAAGTGAATTTGGTTAGATCTACTAACAAAGTGTCCTGTAGGCTCTTTTTTGGCAAAACTGTAACGTTTGTGGATGACGGAACCTCAACTTAGGACTACAAAAATAATGCTTTTATAAATCCATCAGTTGTGGTCGTCCAAGATGCTGAACAAAATATAGATGTTATGACATTAGGAAAAATTCGTACTTACGGCCTTTCAAAACAATTTACTTATTTAAAAGGATTTCATGGATGCGTCCTGTGCCGCATTGTTCAAAACTTGAAGACCTTCTCCACCATAAGTAGTAATTTTGAAGACAAATTTTGTGAGGTCAATGTGCCTGTCGGTTTGTCCGCTATTGTCTGTGATCGCGATCCCTGGTCGTCCACTAGTATTTCATATTCACATAAAATTATTTAGTCACGCCCTGTACATTTAAAACCAATTCGTAAAATATAATCATAAGCTTGGTTATCATTTTTACTCAAAAATGACCCAATATAATTCCACCAAGAAATGAGTACTAGCTTGGGCGTTTATTAATAATATGTGGATGCCAGTCAGCTGCGGGTATTTAATGTGCCAGAACGAGTTTTAGCAATGTGCACAGCATAAAGGCCTTTGTATCGGAAACAAACACAAAGCAACGTTGACAGGTGCGATGTTTTTATGTAATTAACGCTTTGCCCAGTTGTGGTTATACAAAGAAGAGTAGACACATCAGCAAAACAACGTACGTAAATAAACAATGTTGACCTTACCTTCTCATCGAATCTTAAATGCTATCGGTTATCCAAATTAAAGCCAATTTTCACTACGGTCCTATCCACGGTGCATCACTACTAAAAAAAACGTCTATTTATTACTTAGTGGTATTATTAAATGATGAAGGTTTTATTTTAATGGCTGCGCACTTGAGAATAACTGCGGAGAGATGTCCTTTTGTGGCATCTACTGTTGTAGATGATTGCCGGCAATTATTGCAAAATCTTGCAAGTGAAAGTGCCCCGGTGATACAATATACTAGCTGATTTTCTGGAGATACGTTTCAGCCCACAAAAATACGATGAGGGAATGTTGAATTTTGATTACCTTTGTGGTAGTGTGATTGACATAAGCGTTCTCCCCGCTGTATTGGTCTACCAGGTCTGAAGTGCGCCATCATAGTGTTATAGGCAGGCAAAGGCATAGAATTTAGTGGTAAAGAGAAAGCGATTGCTACCTACCCCGATACCAAGCATTGCCAATGTATATCTACATTTAATGAGCCTGGTCGAGTGTGGCAACCCAAATGAATGGAAATGGACTGCCTGAAATGTGTCCGGGGCGCTTGCACCGAACTGTAGACCAGACTAAGCACAAGTAGTAACCATTATCACTTCGTGTAAGGCTCTTAATTATTATTTTACATGTTACTCTTGAATGATCAAATACGCACTATCCGCGGCGTCCATGGAAATAGGAATCCTGGGTCTTGTATCAGTAGTAAATTACCAACTCAGGGCTAAGCAAAAAGGAGGCTTTGGGTTCTGCTTTACAGTGCTTGATTTTTGAACCAAATCGTCTTGCATGTTATTGAGTCAGGTTAATTTGTTGACTAGTGTGTATGAATAGGCATAAATGTTGCCTAAAATTAACATTTCTCCTTTTGACTGGTATTGGTCACCCACTTTTGGCTTTTCGTAAAGCGCAGAAAGGTAATGACAGACTCCGTAATCGTGCGGTAAAAGTTTTTGCTTTATACGTGTGATTATGATAGGCCAATGCGACAGGAATCACGTGTTGTTTTGACCAGCTGACTTCTTCATGATTGCAAATGCAGAATTAAAGGCTGCGCTAACGGCAACTTATTTATAGTATTCCGCAGTCATATCGTAGGTTAGGGTCGTACTCTCCATGAGATATTACACCTCAGCGTTAGTAATTATGTAGCAAGATCAAAGCGCCTCACCGTTGCCTCATTCGTGCGTAGTTTTTGCTTCATCTACGCCCCAGCTGTTTTTTCTGCTTCCGAGATCAAGTTATCTACTCTATGTTGGGTGGGTAATTGTTGTGTGCCTGCCTAAAAGCTTTCGTTAACTGCCTGATCGACTAAATACGCAGTTCTTCTCATGCCGTAAAGGCCACTTAGATGGACGCAAAAAGGGGACATATTTAAAAAGTTGCTGGTAAATCGATATTCAAGACATAAGAATGGCTTTCACTTCAGATGAAAAAAAATAGTGACGGTTACTAAAAATAATGCGAGATTTGCATAAAGTAGCTCGTGAAAATCTACTAGCACACCACCTAGTTCGGTTTATCTCCACCAGGACAGTGTCTGCGAACAGTTTGTAATTTCAAAGCTTAAAATAGTACAACATTAGTTGTGAGAATTGCATACTTGTTTCAAGTGTACATAAATACATAGACCATCACTAGCCCCCCAGCCCTTCTTTTCTTTTACAATAAGCCTACATCCTGACTAATACACTCTTCAGGAATGATTCGAGGGCTGCAACTGTAAGCGCAGATCAAGGGAATTATTTATTTGCATGTAAATCAAAAAGTAACGTCTGCAATGATTACGTGAGCACTTAAGCTCCACGATTTTGTTTCTCTTCCTTCCCATTCGCAAAATATATAGCAATGTTGTCACCACTAGTGTTGATAAAGTGGTTGCTGCTAAAGGGCCAAAGCGGTGTACTTGTATTTTTATTTGCCACCACGATGCCATGCTTCAGAATAAACACCATTCCACCACTGCCTTGCCTTAGAATCTGGTAAAGTGGGCCGCTCGTGGTCACGCATTATTGTAAATAGGCTGTTTTGTCTATCGCCGTAACCAAAATGAACAATGTTTAAGCATTACACAAGTGATAGGACTTGAAGCCTCTTTTACATTAGTCACCAACCGATAAAAGTAATTATTTCCTAAAACATCTAAATTTTGACCAAAGGTTATATTGAATAAAGCTGCCTCTGCTTACGTGAATTGTAAACGAAACCGCGCACAATTAAACACTATGCCACCATCAATCTATGGGTACATATGTGTGTTTGGCGTTCATTTTTTCCAAGGTCACAAGGTCATAGGGAGGAGTCAACAAATGACTTCTCACTGGTAGCAGTACTTTAATGAATAATGTAAGCCGAGTAGGTTTTCGAAGAATGGAAGGTCGAGGAGCAAGAAAAATGTCAATGGCTCATCTGTGTCCTATTTGTCAAGCCATTGTTTCGATGCAACTTGGGACACCAACCAAGCGCCACGTTTACACGACTCTGTCTGAAGTAGAAGCCGGGGATTGGATATGCAACGAATTATTTAAAACAACAGAAACAAGAACTTTACTTATGGATATAAGATTTTTTAGTCATGGCAAGCGACACATTGATACACCAGTTACTATAAGAGAAAATATAGATTTGGACTGGGAAATCCTTATCAGACGGTTATTATGAGATAACAATAGCCTCACGCATGCTGGAATCCAAAGGGGCATACGTTTCCATTTTTGATAAGATACTTCATACTGTCAGAGATCCACCCTTTAGGCTAGAAATCAGCCGAAATAGCAGTTACTGTGAGGTTTTTACTTCTTCCAGGTAATTAAATTGCACCCGCGGCGTAGAGACCGAGGAATTACGTAAAACATATTTGCATAAACATCCACTGTGCCGTACATTTGCAATTCAGATTGCTTCAAATTCCAACAAATTAAAGTAGTTCTGGCGAAAGTGACCAGTCACTCAGTGACTTTTTCACTTGCAAAACTTTCCGAAAGGCTAAGAAATAAAAATTAACTATGGTTAGTTTTGATCATTATACAGGGTTATAGCATTATTTACTGGATATAACTTAAAAATGGAATATTTTTATAGAAGTTCCATTTAAAAAGGCATGATTGAAAATGAAGTGAAGTTAATCAAATTTTCTTATTGAGATATGAAGGTGTGCCTATTTAGGTATAATTGTAACAAAACTATTTTTATTTTGATTTGGCATTTAACCACCGAAGCACTTTAGTCTCTATGGTTTCGGCTTCCTGTTTGGGATCCCAGCATCCTGCTTGTGGTCACACACTCGCTCCTATTATAAATCAAAAAATAGTAAAACGTCAAACGGCACCGGTTTGGCATACATTGGTTTCAAGGGGGCACACTGATGCCGGAAGCAAAAGAACTCGATCCGAAGGGACAAATATCTTGATAAGCTTCGTTGATTACCGACCCACCATACCACAAAAGAAAGACAGATGGCTTGATCCGTGTAAACTAACCAAAGGAGGTTATAGGAACCCCATTAACTTCAAAAAGGTAGAAATCAACTGAAGCGACACCGACTTGAATGATTTGAAAATGTTCATCACAGAGAGGCCTGCTATACCTGTGTAAAGATGTACAAATCAAAACAATGAATGAAATTTTCTCTGTGTCCTAGCAGCTGTACGGAAAGCAAACTGATTGTTAGGTGGCATGGAATTGAGAATTGAGTGGCAAGAAGGAATAAGTGGAAAATATTAGCTTATTATTATTCCTGCACTTCAAAATTAGAGCTCTTACGAACAGTAGTTAGAATGTGAAGTGCACTAGATTGTAGAGTATTACCTACCCTTAAGCAGTATGAGACCAGTAAATTCCCTCCTCCAAAACATATTTTAAAAAGTACAGAACTCTTGACCCACTTGATAAGACGAGATGAATCACTGACGTTGGGGTCAAATGTTCTTCTGCTTTGGTAAAAAATCTATTGACAGTAGCCTATGATTGCTACCTGATATTTCAACCATCAACTACATTATAATGATCGAGTCAGCAAGTTGGTCAAGAGGAGCGTCAGGCACGCCGCTTTTGAGCGGGGAGTTGTGTAGTGCCCCGGCATTTGATAAGTGTAGAAATAATTATACCTGGCCTTGGTCTCTACAAGTCGTATTTTAGTATTAGTAATACAAGCTTTTGGTGGCACCAAAGGCATAAAAAACCTTTGTGATGAATTCCTTCTTCAAAATACGCATTCTTAAACAGAGCTTCAGGAAGAAGAGGAGATTTGTTGCAAAGTGCTCCCAACTATGAAATTAAGTCTCCTACATGTTATTATTACTGTTACAGGTTTGTGTATCGTTTTCTGTATTTATTAGTTAATTAAGTAAGGGTTGAGGTGGCCTCTACGAAGCTTCTGTGATGGCACACCTTTATGGTTAGCCGTATTATAATGAAGGAAATTGAGTTTACTTACAAACACAAGTAGAAATTAAAGCATCGTTAATTTATATATGCCTTGAATGACGCGGGTTTGTAAACCACCCATGAATCAAAATTATAAACTAAAATTCACTAAAGGTAAATTAAATTGGGGGTAATGTCTTGACAAACTTATGTTGCCATTATTAAACAGTTATGAAGCATATAGTCGCTACCATATCTCTAGAATTTTGTAAAAACCTCACATTACGCTTTTTAATGAACAAAAGTCATGGGATCACTCGCAGACTCAAAATTAGTTTTTCTAGAATTCACTGATAAACAAGGGTTAAATGAAACCCATGGCTTGCGAGTGAATCGAGAGAAAGGCGTTCTCCTTAAAGCTTCCTACAACGGAATTGAACCACCTGCTAGTCCCTATAAGCTTAAAAGCAAACGGTCTTAACAATCACTAAGTAATGTTTTCCTGATATACTGCTACTCTAATAAACGTATCGTTGTGTAAAAACAGTTTAATGCCTACTCTATTTAGTTTACTCCCTGTTTTGAGTTAAATTTTCAATTTAAGCATGATTGTTTGGAAGGTATTTGATGCTTTTCTCCCACTGCATATGTTAGTCTTTCTCCAAAAGGCGTTTCTTGCATTTTCTACGGCTTTGTAAAAATAATAATAATAAAATAATGATATCATTAATGAAGGAGGGTCTAAATATGAAAGGAGTCCCAAATCAGAGGTTATTTCCATTATTGCGGTTTCAGCTGAGTCAGTGCCTATTTAGGTAACCCCACACTTCCGCTTCCTTTGTTTTAAAAAACAAGGTTTTAATTTAATTTTACTCTAAAACAGCGCTTACATGTTTATTTTCCATAAGGAAGTAAGGGGGAACACCCGGATGTAATTATTTGGGGAGGTGTAGGGTGTCTGGGTCCAAGACTGATTGATAAGTCTGACCTCAAAAACCTGACTCAATGTGGATTGTTTGTTTTATTGCAGATATCATTAATCAAGTTGTTCTTTTATGATTTCCTTTAGTTGGATCTAAACTTTGGCATTATTAAATTTTATGAAGATTCAGCTAACCGGCAGCATTCCGACTGTGCTCTCGGATTCCGCTTCTAGCTCCTATTAATGCTTTTTTTAAGAAATTGGCTGCAAACATCAATGAGCACAAGGTGATAGATATCAGATAAGGTGGATCATAGCTGCTTAATACTCGCTAATCTCCTAGTCTCATCACGGTTATTAATCAGTAAGTGTGTACGAACGAGACTGCAAGAAGCCGATTCGCCATCGCTTCTTCTTTGTTCTGAATAAAACGCGCAGGTTCACGCCAGCGATAGCTTTATGGTCTTTTATGCGCTCACTGTTTGCCTCCCTTACAAGCTTTCACTATAAGACGACCTGCAAACCTTTTTTGCTGGTAAAATTAATCACAGTTTTGCAGAAACGTATTTTAAAACTCCTATTTTTTGCTGATGCAATGCATGCACTGAAGACTAGCATTGCCTAGCTATAATATTAAAACAAAAAATGTATCTTGAATGATCATTTTGAACTCGTGTGCAGTGGAGTCCTACCGGTGCTCTTCTCTTATACTAAATTTAAAGTCGTTAATACGTAGGATTAACTCTCTGTAATTGGCTGTTCAAATTATAAAAAAATTCAATGATGTTACTACAAATACCTTGTTATACACCGCAGTAGTTGAACGGCTAGTGCTGCCTCTCTGCTTGCGAATTTTAGGCTGGTAACCAAGCGCCAACTTCTTCTCAGCCTCAAATCACCCCTCTGTAGAGCATAGCAATTTATTTCTGCGTTTCAGAATACATTTTCATCCTCAAAGTTACTCATTTAAAAGATGAAAGTCAAAATACTTCTTACACAGTGACATTATTCTGCAGAAACGGACCCAACAATGATCGGGAAACTAAACAAATGTGTGAAACTTTTTACTTGTAAAGGTAATAAAGCATCCCGAATCTACTTGGTTCCATCTGGGACCTGGAAATGCAGTTGTACATTTGATATGAAGCGATTTCAAAGGAAGGGAATATCGATGAGAGAGGTGCTTTTACTCAGATATCCAAGAATCATATTTTGCAAACCATCAAAAGTATTTTTGAAATCCAATCTGAACAAATTACTTCCTTGAACCATAGTTACTGCAAATTTTCTAGTAAATGGGTGCTGGCTCACCTCACGTTTAAAGAAAGGGAACAATTCAAATCCTCTTCCTCTTTGATTCATCAGCTTTGATGCAGTATCAAATATTCCCTTTTTCGGTCGTTCAAAATGGAAAACATCTGCTCTATTCTGTCATTTTTGTGCCTGAGAATCTCGACATCAAGTCTGCTGATTGAGTTTCCGTTACTATGCAAAATAATTGAATTTTCGTGTATATATTTCGCTATTTACCGAGTAGTTCATTTTCGGCCAATACTTTCCATCCGGTATACTCATTTGTAGATAACATCAATGTACAAATTACCTTACATATAAAACGGTTAAGCATGAAATGTTAAGAAGGTTTTTGCATATTCCATCGATTGGTGTTGCGTTTTAGTAAAAGCATAGTTTTCATTGCTTAAAATAGTCCGTTTGTTCATTCCTAGGATTATTTCAACTTGGAAAAGTGAAAGGTTGTAAACTCCAGTACTAGAAAAATAAACGCCAGTTTACCTAACTCAAATCAAATAATAACTTCAAAGCCTGTATGATCTTATCAATAAGATTTACCATAAGACGGGTTCATATATGAAAGCCATCCATTTGCCGATTGCTTTGTGATTCTGTTCCTCACCGTTCGGTCTCACTCGTCTAGCGTTTGAGACAAGAGACCTCTGCAGTGTCCAGGGTCCTAAAGAGAAATTGTGTGGGTATGTGAGGCGACAGCATCATCATTAGTCATACAAGGATTTGTGCATATGCATCATCCGCACCGATGTGCACTGGCGGTCCCATCTGGCGGACGTGGTTTTGTGGATGGAGGAAGCATGGGTGGCTGGGTGTATGATCTCGGCGTGATTCACAATGCCCCACTCTGGCATCAGTCCCACTGTAGTCTTAACCTTAGGTCTAGTGGGACACAACCATCATCAAATAAATTATCGGACGTACATCAAAACCTGCATAGTGGGGGTGTAGTGGTGTAAACATATAAAGATGAGGCTGATACCTGGTCCTGCTCATAGGCCAATGACTACCTGTTGTGCAAGTGGGCTTGGGATCTGAGCTATGCTAATGGTAAATGCCCATATATATGTCGGTTTTGATTAAGTGGATATCACCAGATTACACATTCACGTTTAGAAAATTTAAACTGCTGATATCTTAAGCTCTTTTGTTTGTAAATGACCTTAAGCAAAGGTTACAACAAAAATGGCAAGGCAGTGCCTTATCAATCCGATGTTTCAGTAATTTGATAATTTCGCAAATATTTCAAGTAAAGTATTTTCAGAACAAATAACAAAACTAAAATCAAAATCGCTAATCAGCGTTACGTTTAGGGGGAGAACAGGAATGCATTGTAAAAAGCACTAATATCGAATTTAAGTCTTAAATGAATCTTGCATTTTTGAGCAACGTGAGGAGGAAGAATGATGGGAAATTTTTTTTAGATGACAGGAATGTTCTCAATCAGCATCCTCCGATAAAAACGAAACCTGGCAGCACGCAGAACTACTAAAAATGGGGTTAATCCCGCCATGTTGATTTCTCCTAATGACTCCATCTGGCCCAGCGAGGTCTTGTTCTCCTGCCTCTGCCTTGACAAACTTGCCCTCCCATTTGGTTCCGTCTGGGAGACGTGCATTAAAAAACCACCCATTCAACCCTCCATCTGCCCCTTGGCGTAAACTTTATGAGGCTATGCTTCTCGATTCCCTCAATGACGCATCGTAAACACTACCGATGTGGTCGTACACCTTAATTTTAATCACGCCGTTTTCATTTTACCACATGTTAAAGTTCATTTCGTTTACTTTTTTTAAAATAGAGATCTCCTTAATTAAAATGAAAATGCTTGGAACCGATTGGTGAAGTTCAAACATGCATTTAACGTGTACCGCATCAATAAAAATGGTAGTTATGACAATGACACTACAGGGTCCACAATCCTGTAAGTGATAATGGAGAGTTTGAATTTTGTTGATTCATTTAGCGTTTCTACCTCTGCTTAGCTGTTTGACCGAACAATCCAGTGCTTAATGTGATGATCATCGCTGATTCCGTAAACTAAATACTCTAGATATCGGGTTTTTTCATCCCACACATGACCAAAGCATGTCAGTCTTTTCATAGCCAACTACCTATTATTAAGAAAATAAGACAAGATTTTTGACTACTTTCATTGAATTTTGGTGGGTACCTTCGCGCTTTAATTCTATTTGAAAGATTAATAGGAATACGATTTTTTTAATAATTATGTGCTCAAAGTTGAAAATTAACAGCGAAATTGTTAGCAATAATGATCTTATAAAACTTGCAAGTAGAAGTGGGAACACCTCAAGAATACTTTCCTTTGAGTAAGGTATAAGTTAACGAAACCCCAGTCTTTGGTTTTTAATTGAATACGACAGGAAACAAATTTTTTAACATGCGAAGAGTATGTGAACCTATCAACAGGTATGTGTAGCAATTCATTCGCCAGGGCAAAGAAAACTGAAACTTGGTTTGTTTCCAACAATCATTTAATGATAATCTCTTCACCAGCATAGAGGTTACTCACTTTTTTAAGTAATTTGGACCAGAAAATTGACAACCGTAACGTCTGACGCGACAATTAATTATTGCGTAGTCAAGGTTGATTGGAAACGTTTTAAGATATAACGGCCTGGTTAATGTCCTAACAACGGATGGCCGTTGGCTTTGCATTTGTGGACGTGATTCATTTGACGCAGCGTCACCATCCCCTGTTGACGATATAAAGGACGGATGATCGTTCCCATTGCCAGCTTAGCAACTAAACAAATAACTAGAGGCAGTGTGAAAAAAACAGGTCCAGTGGGAATTGCTCAACACTTTATGATTAAATTTTCCAAATTAACTGATAAGTTGATAGGAAAACCGCCAAGCCTTAAGGTGTTTTTATATCATCGTCTAAGGCCGAATATAAAGTAGGAGTTTAAGCATATGTTAAACATCATTTTATTTTTGAATGGCTCTGCTTATAAACAAAACGAAAACTTTCCAATAAGGCATGTGTTTAAAGATACCAAACTGGAGAAATTAAGTCCCCTAAGCTTTGCCAGGTCAGTCAAAATTGGCTTATTTTCAGTTAGCAGATGTCACTACACATGTAGTTGATACATCTGACAACCAAAATAAACATACTTTTAAAGATGGATCAAGCCGGGTCTAGGGTCAAGCACTTTAGTTTTCAGCAATATCATTTCTTCCATCTTTATCTCTTCGAAAACCTATTGAATATTCCGCCATGGACCTATAGAAAATTGTTGTTCGATTTTCTGACACTTCTTATAACATGTTTAAGTAACCAAGTATTTCGTGTATTACTATTGGTAATTATACGGTACACTGCATAATTAGCACGTCCGCAACTTGAATAAACAAAGGACATATATCCATCATCGGCAACATGAGTAATTTGTTTTGTGTGCTCTCACACCTATGAATCCACGTGTAGCTAAGCGAGGATTTTATTAGTTGGTGAATGAGAAGACCTAGGGGAAGCTACAGACACCGCTGAACGCTCAAACATTGTCGTTACCATGGTGCGACAAGCCACGACGTCGAACTAGGCAGCTGCGCAATTTAGCGACATAGATACACAGCTGAACTCTTCACCCCTTTTCCTATAATTGAAATGGGGCGTGATCTGCGTGACATGACCATGTATTGCGCAACAGTTGTTACTCCACTAACACTAAATCAGTTACCGCGGTAGGCGCAGCAATATCGAAAGCTGTGAGTCAATTACTCAGCCCACCGGATGAAATCTTTAACAACTTGTCAGGCAAGAATGTTGGAGAGACACTCAGTGAAAAGGTCAATCTCATGTTTAAGGTTTGCTTACTAACTTTTGAACAACCATTCCTTGGCCTTACCGGTTTTCTACTTTTAATTCAAACGGAGTTAGAGTAACCAAACATACTCTCAACTAGCCATCTAAAGACCTCAAGTATTATTTTAAATTATTCAAAATGAGGCACGAAAGCAAAACATAAAATGTGCGGGACAGTTTTCCACACAAGCCAGGTCTGAAATGGAGGAAACTTTCGTTATAAGTGCAACTAAGTCCCAAGAAAGCTTTAACTATGCTTTTATTGGGTAAAAAAGGACTTCATTTGGGCCGTGCGCTGTTTATCAGGGAGTTTTTAAAGTTGTCTTAAGCGCATCCAGCCAAGCTTGCCACCGTCACCAGGTTTGAAAATCATGCTCGGAAGCCAGGACAACCCGGGAGAGCCAACCATTGTGACCCAATATATGAAAACGTCACGATATACGTTTGATAAAGTTAGCCTTAAATCCGAAGACCGGATTAGGAACCAAGACCCCCATTAGGTTCGAATCTGAACCTCGAAATCTTCGCGCAACAGATTAACGCGTTAAATCAGAGATTTATTTACACGTTCAAATTTCACAATAGTGAAAATTCTGGAGCCTTGATGAACATATTATGCTACACAGAACATCTAGAGTTTGTGGGGGTCTTACAACCAGAAGTCAATGTTACGCAGGGCCTTTCAATCTTGCCTCGATGATAGTTCCTTCGCACAGGCATACGCTGTAAGTATGTATGCCTGCGAGTCGCCCTTAAAAGTCCCACGTGAGTAGTACCGTCAGCAGCCCTAATTCCAGAATTTGAGTAAATATTTCCAGCTATGGGAGCACCCATATCTCCAAAAATCGGACTACCGATAGCCGCCGGCTTCTTGTGCCAATTCTGCTCTCGGTGTGTCTGCTTCGGCTGCTGATTGACCGATCGGATGGTGGAAGACAGGATGCCAAAAAGGGGACAGCATAGTGAACCCACGTTGCCCACGCCCAGACTAGACGAGGAATACGTCGTGGAAATCTCACCCCCAAGACCACCATTCACCTCAACCACTGGTGCTCTAGGAGTTTGACGCTTCGCTAAAGCACCGTTAAGGACCTGAAAGGGGAAATAAACACTCTCAATCACAAATTCTGATGTGCAGAGGATTTTTGAGCTTGAAACCAACCGCGTTCGAAGGGGTTTCAAGGCGCCGAAATGACGTTCGGTGCACGGAAGAAGGAGAGACCAACAACACATCCCTCAGCCGTTTGCGCACCTGCGGAGTCAGGCCACCATTTGAGTTATTAATCCTCTGCACCAGACGAGCCTTCCTTGGGTCGGAATCAGGCAGAGCCTGCACAGTGGCGCAGAGCTCGGCTACTGCACATTCCGTAATTGTCAGACCAACATCACACAGATCGCTCTGAATGCCGCCCTGACCCTCGCTCGACTTGGCAAACATCAGGCTCGTGTAGAGGGCATCTCTGGCATCCTCTTCATGGCCAGAAGAAGTCATAGAACAGGTGTCCAAACCGGAATCTTTTGAGGGGGAACGGCCACCCAGCAAGCCATTGGATGCCAGGTTTCGATCCATGTCGTCAACGAGAGCCTCTGGGATGCCGAACACACCCTCAGAGCCCTGGTTAATCATTAGAGTGGTGAGACTGTTCAGTGTATCATAATGCTTGTGCAGGTCGGGGTTAGGGGACTGAAATAAGTTGTGTTACAGTTACATTGCCCATTAATCGAAATAACCAATAAGTATACCTACACAGGTCGGGGCGAGGAGCAGTGGTCCAAAAATGGTACCCAGGCTCTCGGCAGACATGCCATTGAGTTGCGCATAGCTCACTGTCTCAGTTAGGAGATCGAGAAGTCGACGTAATAGCCGTTGATTTCTCTCGGGGAGGAGGAAACGCAGAATCCGAACTGCCATCAACTGCTTTGCTTGAGCAACTTGAAAGTCTGCCGGACTTAGAGGCACTTGCACTCCCTCATCGTTAACATGTCCTGAAGTGATCTCTGTAGAAAATAAACATGGGTTAGGCAAGTCGGTGAGGGAACGAAGTACGACATACTCGATACGGATACGAAAATTGGAAGGAGCTCCCGGGTGAGAATCGGGTTACGCATTTCTCGAAGCACATTCTTTAGAGTGTTGGCATAGTCATGACCCTTAAGTTCATCAAAGGTACCGGGTTTAGCTTCAGATGCCTCTGCTTTGACCTTAAAAGATCTTCTGCAAGACTTTCGACTCCAAGGGAAGCCAGACGAAGAGGACGAGGAGCTTGATGGCGCACAGTCGCTGGTGTTTACGAAACTGACAGGAAAGGAGACCTTCACCCCTGAAAGTATGCGCCTGCGGAGCTCTCGTTGGCGAACTATATTCCCACTCTTTCGGAATATCATCTCCATTTTCAGGTCTAAGAGGAGACAATCGTTTTACATCTACAACCACGTCTGTAGGAAGCCCAGGCAATTCAAAATATAGCTTACTTTCATCAGTCGACAAATGATCCATGAGCTTCATGATATTTTCGTAGATGGCATTTATCCTCCGGGTTCTCGCCGAGCCAGACAAGTCTAGATTTAATGCAGAAACGGAAATGACGATCGGCGGCAGAACCAATGATGTACAAAATTCAGCTAGAGTGCACTTACCATTAATTGACTCGTCCGATTTGTGCATTTGCCCCATAGAGCTGGCTAATCGTGTCCATGGTCGATTTTTCTTGTGCTTACACGTCGCATCGCCAGCAAATTCCGTACCGGTGCACGCCCGAGGATTGTAGTTATTAAAATCAGCAGGCAACTCGACTAGCAGAGAAAGGTGAAATTTACAGAGATCGATGAACTGTTGTGGCTTTTGGTCTCTGTACAAATTTACGTAGTCAACGGCTGCAGTCGTTGCAGCAAGACGATCAGCATAAGCCATAACAGTATCCTTTCAAGAAAAAATGGCAGTTTCAGAAAAACAATACTTGCAGATCTGCAGTACAGTTTAGCTCTTACCCTTGGATGCATTTGTACCTCTCTTAAGCGTGCAGAACACCGAATTATAAACATACCTGTAATTTCTTAGCGGACGGTGTGGGGTAAACAGATCTATGACGATGAGGAGCCATTCAACCGAGCGAGGAACACTAAAACAAGGGAAAGGGGAACTGCACGTGCGTGGGGCGGTGAGCTTTATTAAACCTAGAAATGCTTGTAAGCTGATTGGACGTCGTCAACGCATCAACGTCCACCAGTCAAAATTGGACGACACAGGAGCCAATGAGGGAGGGACTGTTATCCTAGTGCAGTATTAAAATCCTCTTCACCTTTGGCGTAACAAGTTGATGAATTTCCTAGGTATTTGGTGGTTGGTGATTTGGTCCATTCATAATCTGGCAAAAACTTGGGGAAGCAATTTGTTTTTGGGACTGGATAGACTAAAGATCACCAATTAACCTGAAGGATTTAGGAAATTTTCTACTTGGATTGTTATTACGCTAATAAACACTACTTTAAGTGCCGTAGGGTAGTTTTGCAAAAAGACTGGAAAATTTCAATCCATTTGATATTGTTTTGACCCAAACAGTTGATTAATTTTGTTAATCACTTGTACCAAACGTAGGCCTTTTTAGCAAGTTTTGGATCCGAACTAGAAATGCGCTGATGGCGGAACTGAAATACTTTGAGCTTCTGTGAATGCTCTAATTTGACCGAAAAATCTTAAGCAAAAGCGTCGTTCCAATATCCACTTTTGACCTGCAAAAAGGTATGACATTTTCCATTATCCACCAAAGCAAATTATCGCTATCTCAGACTCGCGAGGCGAATCTACTCTCTTAAAAACGCCTGTAAGTGGACTTGCGCCACCGCATCAGTCCGCCTCCACTCGCAAATAACATGAATTATCGATTTTTGCATCCACCCAGGGGGGCCCGCCAACCCACTTAAGCGCGTTGCTATACCCGCAACGTCTATCCGACGTGTTTTGGCTTGTCTGTGGAAAGCTGACAAAAAGTTTGCACCTGTGTTCCCATTGCAGACGCCGCCGCTCCTCAATCCATGACACCTGCTCATCGGTTGGCCAAGCGCCCCCGTGCATTTCCAAAAGCTGGGACCACCTAATAGCCTGAATGCCCTGCGAACTGCTCATTTTCGCGACGCCAGTATTACCGGGAGCGGAAGTTGTGATCACCCCGAAGTAACAAATTAGCGTTAAATATTAGTGTCTCACTCTGTAAGAAACGTGGTTGCCAAATTCATAAGTGCCATTTCTTCATGTGGGGATGCCAGGTGGCCACGAATCGAAAATTAGTAGAGAGCTCTTCGAATGCTACATTATTTTGCCAAATCCCGATGTACCACTCCAAGCTAGGCTAAGAATTACCATAGTCTTGGAGTTCTGTCTACCCTTTGGTTTGTCCGTAAAAATACGTCATTGAATTGACCACAAATTCATTTAAAATCGCACAAGTGCTGTAACTGCAACCTTGTCTTCATGCATAATTTTTCAATTTTGTCTTATTATTTAGTCCACAAGAATTATCACTAACGAAAGAAGACTGTACCGCGACCATGGGTTCAAGTGGATCTATCAAGTGATGCACTGAAATAGTCTACTTTACAGGTAGACCTAACATCAAAAGCGAATTGGTGGACTTGACTCACGAATGCTTGATAGATAGCACGAAATTTAAGGGTATGCTAGCCATTAGAGACAGATTGGCGAATTAACATATGGTTTAACTAAAATGGAACCATTCCATGCGTGGGAAGAAAGTCTAAAATGTTTAACTTTTACCAAAATCAATTAGGAAATCCGAGTAGAAGGATGAGGGCTCAGAGAATGTAAAATCACTTAGCTAAGAGGTATTTTAACCTGCAGGTCAACTTCCCTTTTATAAGCACAGATTTGAAATGATTCATAGTCCATAATTAGATTCGCAGCTGCTAATCGACTCATAAGGATAACCATTTGAGAACGTGATTTAGGTGTGATCTCGGAACACTATTGAGGAAGGGAATTAATTACCTCCTAACTTGCCTATAGGTAATACAAATCACGCATCAGACACGTCAGTGAGGTATCACACACGTGAGTCATCGTTCAAACGCCATTTGTTTTTAAAACGAAAGGGGCACCGAATGTGACAGTCCTCATCAAAAAAGGAACGAGGGAAACAGCATATAGACAAACCGAAAGCAAGTAATGGAGGTGAGCCCTCATTGAGGTGAGCTATTAGTATTTTTTTCTTAACATTTAAACATGGCATTTTATTTTATGGACATGAGGGCTAATGCTAAATGTTAATTAGGATAAGTTAACTCTTAAAATGTGGGATTTATCCGGTGATTAAGAAGTAAGAGAATCTACCTGCTAACTCCCGTTAGATCACACAAGTTGTCATTGCTAAAGAAGATGGAAGAGCAGGTTTTCTGCGACTACTTTTATAGGAAATGCTAATCTTGTAGATATTTACTTAGGTAAACCAAATGGACAACTTGGATCACCCAGCTCCAGTGTGCGTTAACGCATCAAGTAGAACTATGACAAGGGTTCACTCGATTGCCCAAATCATATTAGCACATCATGCATTTGTTCTCTTGCAAGAAACAACAATCTAATCGCAAGAGGAACCTGGAGAGCAGTTGATCGCGTCTCCAGCGCAGTAACTAATTCAGCGAAATAATGCTGGCACAAACTGAATTTCGCCGCCTTGTCGGTCAAGGTTATGTGGTAGAGGAGATAACGAATTATTTACATTTTGCGGCAGCTGGGTCAATGCGACTGCCCGACAACGTCCGTGCCTCAGTCATCATCATCAAGACTCGCAACCGGTCACTGAGGTGTCTGTACCCCGATGGGCATTTAAGTCATCTCCAATGCTAACCCCGTCACTTTCAAGCTACCCATGCCATGGAAGCGTCATACATTTAGTGACACTCACATTTGTCGGAGCATTTACTGCCTTGCTTTCTGGTCACGTGAGTAACATTGCCAATGCAATGCGCTTGCGCTTGATTAATGCTAACGTAATGGGCACAAGACGAATAAATTGTCCACGACATTCGTGAAGAGACTTTGACTAGGATAATCAAAATGCCACCACATTAGTTTCAATGTGAGCAGCCCATCAGGTTGTCACCTTAACTGACCCAATACGTCTGAGATGGTTCCACAAAGGCAGAGATATTCACACAAACTGTATTCGTAGTCACGTTTCTAGGTGCCCCAGTACTGCGGACCGTCAACTTATTGCGAGCAGGCTAATGGAATTGGGTAATAAACGGGAAGATCTCTCACCTCAGCTCCTAATATGCAGCAGCGATAGAAATTCATTCCTTATAACACCATTTGCAAATGCACTGTATGGTTTTTAATTAAGCTATGAAGGTCAATTAAAGATAAACTTGTTATGACTCCTAAACCATTCTTGACGCATGACTGACAAGAAGCATCACTTTGGTCATCAAAAGCATCGATTACAAATCCTTTGAATAAATTAAACTCAATTAGGCGGCAATAAACGAATGAATAAGTAGAATAAGTCTGATATTTACAACCAACTAGAGTAAAATTTCTTGAACGACCATGTTATCTTCAATTCTAACGGAACTGGTTTAACCAAAAATGTAAATCAATGAATGATAAGGAAAAATACCAGCTTTGGACGACGGTGACTACAGCAACGAAGTTGATACCACGCCATAAAACCAAGGTACTTCGATGATATGGGCGCCTGGTGTCGTTGAGATAGAAGTCGGACTAGGACATTATTTATGTTTATTCTCAGCCACCTAAATTAATATCACCTATTCTACATGTTTTACCCTCGGTTTAGGAAATGCTGATAATATAAAGCACATAGGTGCTGCTTCCCATTATTTAAGTCTTGTTCAGTGAAATGCACTAGAATAGTAAATAATAGAGGCCAATCCGGAATGCCTTCCAATATCTGGGCCCAAACTATCTTCCAACAGCAGTTGAACTTGATATCAATCAAACCAGTCGTTTTTTTGAAGCGATTATTTTATGTTCTGGGGTAATGAGAAGTCTGGGTGGAGAAAGGAACGAGGGATAGGTGGGCGACAAGTCACTAAATGAAGGGGTGGAAGTAAAGGGGTCAAGGCACCAACGTGTAGGGTGTTACGCGTGTGACAATTTTGAGCGTCTATTCTTACCACACGTCAGCATTAGCATCGCCATCAGTCATGCGTTGTGAGTCCTCGACAGAGAGGAACATGTCGGTTGTCCAGTCACTGCTTTCCATCATGTAGCTGTGCATCAAATCTGACGAAGATATACTCTTTTATACAATACTCATAGAAGAATGATTGTAGCGAACCCAACAAAGGATACTGGTGCCTGAAACCAGTAGAGTGCCCTTTTATTGTTTCAATGTGCAATACGAAGGATTTACGAAGGTGTCCATTCAATGCAGACCTTGATTTTTTTAGTAACGTGTGACTGCCTGACGTGATTTATAGATGCGGTCTACTGATGAGCATCACATAAGACGATTAAACGAGGTTACTTCTCATCAGGTCAACAACAGCACTTTTCAAGCGGACGAATTTCCTTATTTATTGAATTTTTATCCCAGACCCGATCAAACGGATGATGTGTGATGGCGACAACTCACTGTCAAATATTGTCATTTAGAATAGAATCAGACATTTCACTGACATTAAACAACTAACTTGAATACTTACATTAGAAAAATAGAGTGAGAGCAACTAGAGGCAAAGTTCTGATTCCATGCCTTCTCCAACTCTTCCAGGCACTCACAACACCGACTAATTTGAAATTATTCATGACGCATTAATTTTTTTGCTGCGGTTACCAATGGCCACGGCTAAAAAGTGTGCCAGGCTAACCAAGCTTCTCTCTAGGTATGGGAAACCCTTTGAAGTTAAAAACCATTTATTTGCTTACAAGGTGCGTTATGTCTTCTTACAAGATACAAACACATCTTCCCTATTTCATTTGCTTATTAACCGATGCATTCTCGGGCAGCCTGCAACAATAGCATGGATTTGTTTCATTCAAAAATGGGATGCACTTTGCAAGAGTGAAAGAAAGGGTAGATGGTTCTTTGCGGTTAATCTTAGTATCGTTCTTGGTAAATGCAAAGGCCATCTCATATTTGCCGTTGGTTCGCACAGTCCAAATGATCACCTTAAATTGTGAGTACGAACGAGTTTATGCTTCCAACTGAATGTTTCCCACTTATTTGTTAACGATTAGTTTGTTCAGCACAGTAAACATCTCCATTTTTAATGGTACCTTGAGGGATTGAGCTACTTTGACTCATAGTTACGCGCTTATTGGGGCAAGTTACCGTTCTCTCCAATTTTTTTTCCGCATTACAGGTGTATTAAATGTGGATAACTTAACAACCTGTTTAGCATCGTAACTTTTGATAAGGGGAATACTAACAACTGAGTTCAGCGTTAAAAGGAGAAGGCATTACGCTTTCAAAAAGTTAGAATCTGGAAAAATTCTTTCATGAGATAACCTTTTACTGGGCCAACTACGCAAACGGGAACATGTATTTGGTTATGACATGCGCAAATGGAGTTCATAAATGCCCAATAATTATAAAGGATTTGTCTGACGGATTTCTATTTTGATCTTGCATTGTTTATAATAGAAAAACACTACCTGTAGAAGCACCAAGCCTGGTTTTCGTTTGTCATGAATATGCATCCTAATAAATATGCTCAATGGCGCATTGTTAAAAGGCAATTTTGCAAGACTTAAAAAGAAGCATCTTTCCAAATAAGCAAAAATGTTATTTCTCCTCAATGCTCCCCTTCGCCTCAAGCGCACTTTCTTCAAAAACCACCTCACCAATATGCAGCCACCTTCGCTGTATTGTAATTGCATATTAGATATGAAGAATTCTGGAGGGGGCTGGTGTTAAACTCACTCGAGTAAACACAAAAAAAGAAAGCACTTTAACCCCACCATGTTCTCTCAGCTATTTCTATTTATATTCCCCCCGTATCTCATCGTTTATTCATATTTGCCCGACAAACTGTTATGAAGTCAAAGCCGGTCACATAAGTTGTGTGCCTATAAGCAACTACAGTATCCAATTCATTCCTTCTTCGCTTAACATCAATACGGACTAGTTGATTGGCCGATTGGTTACAAAGGCTACCTTGGTTTAGATATTATGATGAAAATTTCTACCTTAAAGCGTTAGCTCAGCTTGTTCCTCCAGTAATTTTTACCTCTTTTCGAGTTTAGTATGATTTTTTACACGAATAATTACAAATTCCTTTCACGTAGCTCGGCTAGATAGTGTGGATACACTCACGCCCAACCAAAGTAACATTAAATACAAAGCAGTATGAACGAAAAAAACGGGACGGACAAGCAGTGTGTGGATAAATTGTATCGGACGCAGCATATTGCCTCGCCGTCTTTGGGTTGACCGCCACTGGAGCATAAGTTTTTGAGGATCTCTTTTCCGCCACCCTCACCCTCTTTCGCTCTCTAGGTTTCATTAAGGCTATTTGAAAACAGGACAATATGAAGTCGACTTTGCATGTTAGAGCTGTCGAATATCTAAGAAAAGACCTAAACTGCTTGCTAAAATTCGTCAACGTCCCTCGGATGACCCTTAATTCAAAATATCTAGAGCTCCTAAATTTTTCCTTTAACAACAAGAATATTATTTTAAAAATAATGGACTATAAGTTATACTTAACCCATTAGCTTTTACACTATTTAGTAAAAGCTGGGTTAAAGTCGACCTTCTAACCACAAACGTTTAAAGAGGACATTTTCACGTAAGGAGGTCCATTCAACACAGCATAATTATTGCATGTGTAATTGGGGGTGGACAGGTCGATGGGGTCTTCACTGCTACATCTCCTATCTTGTTTAGTCTTACCGTGTTCAATTATTCTAAATAGGTGTTCGTGTTCCCCGTATTTATCCCCCTTACGCTATACCGATAGACCACATTAACGTATTCAACGACTGCTTCTGATAAAACCCACGTACCCATCACACCCGTTCGTATGCGTAATGAGCTTGATTGACACGACGGGTGTGACTTTAACGTTCCAACTTACGAGTGAGTGTGTTTTGGATTCGGTGTATTTAATTCATTGCAGTGCAGCATTGGCTCAATGATCTTAAATTGCCACGGTATCCAGCTTATCAAAGCCACCACCAACAGCAGTGACAGGACAGAATCTGCTTTTGCAAGATCACTATCCAACTGTGTGACAGTGTCTGCATCATGTCCTTCGATGGGCAATGTAGTGGGTCTGCTTCTAGGAGCTTATCGTCTTCAGTATTGTGTGGATCAAATGGAAACAACAGCTTCACAACTCCCCTGAATGTATCAAGCCGCAGCAGTAAGGATGAACGAACTTCTGGGAACTGTCCTTTACTAAATCGGTCATTTACGCAATAAAATTGCTCAATAATAAGACAAACCAATGTATTCTCGCCTATTCATATAATGCACAATTCTGACAGTATATGAGCAAGTGTGAAGCACAGCACAAACTTGCCATCTTACGAGAAGTTTGATTGGGGTCAAGCATGGCAAAGCCTTGTTTCATTTTTCCTTTGCAAACAACAAAGTCAATTATATTGGCTGTTTGGCCAGATAACCCACAAGCTACGATACTTTTCCTCTCCTCCGTTCAAGTATACCTTAGTCTTCACTTGCGTCCTACCATCACCATCGTATAAGGGGGAAAACTCAGCGACCCTCCACTAACCCAAGCATTAGTGCCATAATATTACATGCGACAGTATGGAATGTAACCGCCTAGAAAGTGTGCATCATTTATTTTTAATTTTCAAGCAATAATTGAAAACCGTTATTATAATATTTTGTCAAGAACTCGTATCCACTTCACTTGCAAATTTTAAAATATTTCGGTCATTCAATCTACACAATGGTAGCATAAAGATTTGACTATTCCACCAATGATTAAGAACTTCTGACCATTCAATAGTATTTAAAGTTAATTGAGTGTTTTAGTACGTCAACGCTCTATTTTCATAAGAATGTTCATCATTCACTTTCACTTCATTTCTTTGTCGTGGGCTATCAATTGCGTGATTGGAGTTGTTGAATGTGGCATTTGGCGACGGACATCCTGTGAATATTGCATTTACCAAAAGTCTAACAATTCCACCCCTTGGACTGGATACACATCTGTAAACAGAAAACTGCAGTTAGCACGGTCTATCAGTTGGTTGATATTGCTCCCCGACCCCCTCTTAGGTGTTCTCAAACGACCAAAATATTTTAATTATGCGCAACAATTTCCAAATCCTTATTTGAAATTAACAAATATTTGCGCTAGTTCATTTCTCGTCTGCATAAGGGGTAGGACTAATTCAAGTCCCCTTAAGTGCGGAGTCTTCCATACATGTTGACGAATTATGCGCACTGGGGAAATGCGAGTTGACAAGCTGGACACCGGCTTTGATGTGTGGGGAGGTTTCTGTTACCGGGGTGGCCTAATCCCCACCAGTTATTTATGTGGGCGCTTGTCCACCCCCTTTTATGTGCCCTATGTGACCACAGTGTAAGCATACCCACCTGATCCCACGGTCTTCAAACATGAGCTCTAACATAGATGCAGACAGAATATTTGCAAGAGGGGATGAAATGACGTAGATAAACAGTGAGGCTGGTCATCGTCTGCCGAACCGGTGGGATCTTACCACCTAAACGCCCTAATTCCTACTACCCAGTTATCCCGGGGGCTTTATCTCACTTTTGTCCAAGTATTTGGGTAAACACCTAGTAGCGACAGCTTGGCACCTAGGCTGCTCTTAATACTACATCGGCCAGATACAAAAGAAGGAAAGCAAGTTCAGATTTAATGTAAACAGTGCCATGGTGATGACCTCAGTAGAACCAATTTCACCATCTTTAAATGCGCAAAAAAAGAATAAAAAATTGGTTTGGGTTAGAAGCGTTAAATACTAATCTGAATGCACACTTACTATCGTTAGTTACGAAAATGAAGGAAAAACGTTTTTCTTTTGAAAATATTCAGAAGTAAATTTATAAGTGCCTTTCATTTTCAGCCACTTGTTTTTTTAACCATCTATTTTCCACTCCTGATCAAAATCTACCATAAGCTTGCCTTTGGCTGGGACCTCTGAATTACAGCAAACTGCATCATATTTAGCGTCCAGGTTTACGCAGAGCTACGAGACGGTGAGCAGCATCACGGGTGGCTTCCATCGCCTCGCCCCCGTCATCATCGTGGCACCATGAACCGACTGCCCGAGGTACATAAGAGGGTGGCATTGTTGATTACATATGGTAACTAGAGACATCCCTGCTTGACTTTCTTGAAATGCCAGACTTGAAGCCTCCTCATGTGTCTCTTTCTCCCTGAGGAGATTATGCGTATTTATAATCCATTACGGAATTCTAGATTATAGGAAACTTTCTTCTATAAACTTTGTGGTTAATGTTTTCAGTACGGTGTCAAAATGTGTAGACGCAGCATAAGTAATCCTCTGGCTTACCAATCTCAAAGATGCCAGGCAGCTATATTACCTAATAATCACCATTTGTATGTCATGGCTTCTACCCTTCCGTTCTTAATCGAACTCTGCTTAAACATTTAGTGTCATTTTGTCTATGGTGTCTGAATTGTAAACCAAATCATTACTTATATTTGAACTGTAAAAGGGTTTGTAAATAACCATCGCTTTATTCTGATGTCGTTTTAAAAATAATGACATAAGCAGCACAAACAGAGATCCATTTCTCTGCAACAAATGCCGATTTAAGGCGAATGAGAAATCTTGAGCAATATTTTACAATTCAATATTTGGGTAGCATTTTAGCATACACCGATTAATTTATTTCTAGAAATGATGTTATTCATTGTTCTTGATCTGGGCAAGTCCATAGGATTGATTTTGATGATCAATCGTCCTGTTTGGTCCAACGAATTATACCGCATCCCTATAGAATAATTTGCCCAGAATTCTGTATGTGATTGACTTAAAGATCATTAGTTATTTTTAAATTATAAGCCGGTTTAACAGAGTGGGCATCTTAAGTTAAATGTGTCAATAAATTCCATCCAGTTCTTGGTATGTTAGAAATAATATAAACTTTGGATCGCCTCTCCGTTTTACTAAGGCAAATACTGCTGCACCAGATTTATGCAGAAGTCTGTGATTGTGTTGGATACGCAAAATTTAGTATTAGGCCTTTTCAAAGGGCGTGTATTGACAGTAGCTGCAAAAGTCCTTTCAATACTTACATGATCGGACTCCTGTGAGCAAGCTTGCAATACCGGAACTACACATTTACAATGGTGAGTACGAAGTCTGCAAATTTGAGGATTAGTGTCCTTAAGTGCGAATCTTATAAGGTGCTTGTAATATACGTGCTCTAAGTTACGTCTTCCCAAAAGGCTGCAATAAACACCGAGAATTACCACCTCACGTTCCAACTAACCGTAAAGTACTTAGTCACCGGCATATTTTAACCATCTTCTCGGTTAAAATTATCGCTACTTTGCAGTGATTTGCTACATAGTGGGATCAAATTAACGAAAATTGAAAATTTCTTGCCAATGTACTTCAACCACAATATCCTAAAATCCATTTAAATGAATCGTTTTTATCTTAACAAAGCAGATAAGTGTGTTTGCCCAGAAACGCTTGTAGCTGTTTGTAGTATAAAGTTAACAAACCATATTCTGATTCCACCCGAAATAATCAGTCTTACACTTGTCCATAATAGGAAGAGTTAATTACCACCAATCACAATATCAAATCATTTGAAGCTGATTTCTAGCACAAAATTGCAGTATTAATTGCAGCATTAAGCAAGGGTAGTTACATTGGTTTGGAAAGACGTCAGTTCCCATAGACAAGCTGCTCTTTAATAGGAAGGATCAGTACATTAACATATTCTGCCTTGAACTTAATCAGTATTCTGGCTTACCTATCACTTACTCGTCTTCATTAGCATTCCGAAACGTGGCTTATCGCCTTCAAGTATCATCCGACCTCAAGTTCACTGCCCCCTTCCTAATCACCCCCCAACCGTTCTAGTGGCTAAAATAGTCCATCTCCAGAATTTTGCCATGTCCATTCTGAATATGGAGAGCTCGGAAAACGGTTTGTGCCGACGTGCTCGCCTTCATGTACACAGCAAGTTCTAGTGAAGGTCCAGTTACTGGATGAGGGTATTAATAGGAAGCATATAACTATTGTGTTCCACCTAAGTTACCTACCCTGTCAATTCAATCTTTGTCACAAAATAAAGATGTGAAATTAGCTTTAGATCATTGAGTTTGATATTTACAAACAATTCTAGTTTTGGATACCGGACTTAAAGCATGTTTATTGGATGTTTCTACCATTGATCTCTCATATGGTCTTCGTTTTTCTGCGAATTTTGAATCAAAATGTTCAGTCTATGAAATGTTTTACTTTTTGCTTCATACCTCAGAATAAAACCCCCTTGTCGCAAAAAAGCAAAACCCTCTGCAGAGCATGAGGATGGTAAGTCAACTACGTTATCACCGGTTTTCCTCGGGCTCTAGTAATGATTCGCTTAGGCCCCTCCTTTCTTCTCCACCACACTTCACCATTTCCCCCTGCTCCACGGATGTTCATAAAAAGGCAGTTCGAATGACTAATGTGTCAAACCAAAGCAGACTTCATATCTACATTTAACCCACAAGCTTCACTCTTTCCTGTTTCTACAGGGTAAAGCCATCTCACTCTGCACACTAATCCAGGTCTACCAGATTATCAACCTTTATTGACTTTTTGTCTGCACCGTAAAGATGTCTGATTTGGCATTATTTTCCCATAAATTGATGTGCTAATCGTATTATACCTGTCATTTGCAGTATAAAACTACTAACACTGTGAAGCCAGGACCAACAGATGTCAATCACACTTACTTGAACGCCATGGTCCCTTAAAGACTTTACACCGGATTAAATTACCTATATTCTTGTGACAGGAAAGGGATATTTAATTTATCCGCATACACAGAATGTATGAAGCAAACCAAACCATTAGAACTTACAATCCCTTGGTGGTTGATGGAAAGTAATAAAATTTTCAAGAAAATCTACTCAGTTCAAACAACATGTAATTTTTGTCAATTTGCAGTGTTAAACACCCTTTTATGACGTGTACATTATTACTATCATTATTATATTATTCAGACCAAGCATGGATTTCATCTCTAGCCTTGGGCTTCGAGGTTTACAGCTTGAGAGCATTGACAATTTTGACTCCTGTCCCTGATAAGATAAGTTCACTCACACATTGAACCAGTTAGCATTGGCAGGTAATTCAGATCGTATCATTTTAATGTTCCATCACACGAGTGTGAAATCTGTGGGATTCCTTTTGTGGCTTACAAGAATGCGTTGATTACAACCACTTCCCATCAGCACCGCAATTTTTCATTCGAAGTGCCATAGCACTAGCCGGAAAAGCCATAATCGCTCACACTACCATCCGGTCTTAACAAGGGCACTCTGTGCTACACGGAATGGGTGATGGGTGAAATTTATGCTTTAGTCAGCAAGAGAACCCGCTTTTTCGGGTTGGAAATGTTGCGCAATATTGATGAAGCTTAACCGTAATTAAAAAATCACTTGCGTTTCAAACTGTCTACTAATAACGCCAAAGGCGGACTTAATCATATTAATGCATGGAAAGAGCAAAACACGTGAATAGGCATTAAACTTCATTGCATATAATCGTCCCAGTAGTAAACTGAAAGAGAGAATTATCTAATTTACTATGCACAGCGGCTTAGTAACAATCAAGGTTGAATTTGTATGACCACAGTACAAAATCTGCCATACTCCCTTTTTGTCTGAAGAATGCAAATGTTAAAAAGGAAAGTCTGCTTTTATTTATGATTGGAACTCCAAGCAATGCCATTTGGACTGGTTAATTTTTAGCCATGTAAGCTTTACAAAGGAAACGGCATCATGTGGCCACAGTCTAATGTGACGGAAAATGCACAAGTATGCCCGCGACTAACCCCATAAAATGCTTCCTAGGTAGGTAGTACTCCTTGCTGGACTTCCATCCTTACTTTTATCATAAATCTTATTAAGTTGTTGTGTTTTAGCAGGTTTGAATACACCTTTTTGATTATTTTGCTATTGAATTAAATAAGCGTAAATAAATGAATCAGTGTCATTTATGTGTTAACTCCACAACCACATCCCGCCAAAAAGCACCACGATATGTAGACAAAATAACAACATCCACAGCGTTCACTTAATGAGAAAGATGTGCGACAAACTGACGGGTTCATTTTGGTCGCCATCTGTGCGAAAATTCTCATTGCAGTACACTAATTCTTGGAAGAACGTGATACCAGGCAAATTCCTTCGCCGTTGACTCATCTAGTATTTTGTTAATCGAAATAGTTTGTCCAGGAAGAGCATCCCACTCATTAAGCCATAAATAGTAATGCCACGATTTGGTTGGACAACCACGACTCCAGCTCCTCTTAATTCGTATTCTCCTCATCCACGATAAGGTATTGTTTTCTTGTAGTATACCAACCCGATCAAGACAAATCCCACAATCTGTTGGTAATATTGTACGTGCATCATGCGATGGAACAGGCACACGAACACTTTGGTTCATTAATTCAACTATCATTAAATTAATCTGTAGGCAATTACATCAATCACCACGACGTCTACATGCAACATTTTCACTTTCACACTGCTGACGTTTCGATTAACACCCACCGTTCCATTTGACATTGGCCTAAACAAAATGATGTTTCATCGCAATATTTCACTGAATCACCTCACTTATAATTAAAAAAGATGTTTTCCTCACAGCTGTGCCCTGCTTTAAATTCGCTTTAAATCAATGCCCATATATGTGGCAGTTCGATTCTCATTAGCATTTTGCCTTTTCCTCTTCAGGCTCAAAAGATGAACATGGAAGACTGAGTATCCTTAATCACTGCCATCACCACTGACACTAACATAGCAGTGGCAGTTTGGCATGCTGACTTGTTGTTTTTCTCTGTAGTCTGGGATTGGGGAGACGTGATTCCTAGTCTATGGAAGTCCAGGACATAAAGTGTCAGAAACGTGAGTTAATGCCACGAACTGTTTAACCACTAGTCAATAAGTAAAATACTTTTAAATAAATTTGACCATAAAATCGTATTCTTGCAAATTTCAATTCAGTTCTACTCATTTGCACACACAAAACCTCATCAATACATAGGCATTACCCCTACTGAGTCAATTAATAATTCAAGTATTTGCGACAAATTAAAGTGCTATGGAAGCGCTTTACAGTTTCAACAGTAAAAAAGTCGATAGCTAAAAATGGGAATGGTATACAAATATGAAGGTAATTTATTAATCCATCAAATGGAAAACTCCGCTTATAACACAATGTATACGCATTTTTTCTTTTTGATTACGTCCATGCACGATCCAAAGTTTTAGCTTGTGCATTTTAATTATGCAGTTAGCATGAATCATCAATTAATGTAGAGACTGCTCTCAGACAGGGAGAAGCACATGGCACGTTTTGGGTGCTTCTGCGGCATAGAGATCTGTGGAGAGAGAGAAACTGCTTGTTCCACTGTGTAGTCACCGACAGGTAGTTAATTGATAGCCTATCTCGCGCTACGAGGATGCTGAATATTTAAGAAAGTCAAAAGTGACCCACCAGATACCCAGACTTAACCTTCTTGTCCCCTCTCCCCCAAAGTCCATAAATTCTTCGAATTTTGCTAGTGCGTGCCACCATTCCGTGATTAGTGTCTTTCTACTCCCCAATTTGTTCCTCTGACATTCTGACTTCTGATCACTCTTGCCCGCAAAGCATAATATGCTCTAAACGAACATCCAAATTAATTCATATTTAGTTAATTTTGATATGAAGTGGTGGCAAAAGACATCCAAACGACGCGTCTATTTAAAAAGAGACTTTGATATCTACTTTTACATTTCGAATCCAAATTTGCTATTTATGCCTCCGGAGTATTTTATCGAACCAAGGCTAAATCATGTTGCTTCAATATGCAGTACGCCCATTAGATTTATAAGTAAACACAGCATTAATTAATAGAAATGATGTCCTGATTAGTCCACGGCCCCAATGGCAGTGGGCACGCACATAATCGGACGACCTCTAGTTTTTTAAAACATTGTCTAAACAGTTTCTGTAACCACTGTCGTCACGTTTTTTCACCAATCCAATCTGCTTTGTCAAAAAATGTTTTATCAAGCTTAAGATGGGTAGTGTATCAAAATCAAAGTTAGTAATACACTGCATTTTATTTCTGTCTATCAATCCACCTTGAGAATCTACTCAGCTAGAAATGTGATTAAATTATTTTCCTTCACTGCCCCCATCATTCCCCAGGAGAAATCGAAAGACCACACCTTCAGCAGAAATGTGTTAATGATTTTCTTTCTTGTCCTCAAGGCCCTAAAACTTATGCATGTTTGAGGAGAGCCATCTCACATGACTGTCCTATCGAAGAATATAATGCTGCACTGCGTGAAACTTTCCACCATTAAGCGATTTTACAAAATATGGAGTAAAAATACCGTCACGATAGCCTTATTGTAAGAGAAAATGAATGGCCTACCCCTAATAACATCATTAAAACCATTCTCTAAATAGCTTTCGGAAATTTTGCTAATTCACTTTTGATGTAAAAATGCAAAATTAAATGGCTTATAAAGCGTGAACGCAATAGGATGTGGAATATGTGCGTGTTCCAGGCCAGGTGTTTCAGGGAAGATGAGTTTAGCAGTGGCGATAAATTAATTGCCCATCGAGGTGTTACTCGTTTCTAGGCTCATGGTTGGTAGCCGAAATGTAGACATTTGGGTCGTTAAAACGTCGGCTTAATATAGTTACCATGATGAAGAAAAGATTCATGATCATTAAATTTGACCGTGGCTATAATTTTTCATTTGCAGCGTTGCCACGCTAAAGGTTAAATCGCGGAACCTTCAGTTCAATCTACTAGTTCGTTGGAATTATTATTCGCATGCTCGTAATATTCCCGCAGATCCTTACATTCTCGACTAAATTTTGGTGATTTACATACGACTATATAGCCTTATTTCCAATGGTTGGGAAAACTAAAGCGAATTAATCATTTACCTTTATTAGGGGATTCGATGTCGTCCTTTCCTAATTCAAAGGAAATTCACTCGTAGATTTGCTTTCGTCCAAATAAATGATGAGTATCGAAACATCGGCCTAGAAATACGCATATGTGGTCGCCTCGTTGTGTAAATAAATATGTTTCACGTATAAACAACTGCACAAAGTAAATCATCACAATAGCCATTTTAATCCAGCATTTATCCATAAGAGGAAAACTTCCATCCATCCAAACCCCAATGGAGCTGGAATTCGTCAGTAGTGCCCTCCCTCAAATTCAACTTTGAGGAGGAATTTTATGAATGGATTTGTAGGACCTGACACAACAAAAACTTGCTATTTACTTCATTACAAGTCAGGCTATTTGAGTTGCAGTCAAGTGGAATAATTCATTCTGAAACGGTAACTCATCCGTTGGACAAACTGCATGATTCTGCCTTGAATCAGCAAATACAAATAGTCGTTCGCATTCAGTCAGTCGACTCCTAGAGCAGCCTAATTCGCCTCTGCACGTCATTCAACGATCACAAGTGCATCGTTCCATCAATTTTCATGACCGTGCCACATAGACCTTTACCCACTTTTCAACCTCTACCTCGCATATAAGCTAAACTTGAGGAGAATTCGGTTCCGGGCTGTGCAAAGGATAATAAGAGCATTTGGTGTCTAATGGTAGGCAATATATTCAACAGACAGACGTGTCTATCCACAGCTCTTCTCCTAAGTAAATTTCATTCGAAGTTACCGTTTTCCAAGACAACACAGTTTAAACTGGGTATGAATAAATGGCTCACCAAGCGTTTTGGCATCTGATGTAAAATTTGTCCAGATAAAGTGTTATCCGGTTTATAACCTGTAAACACTGAACTTGTGCACACACCTGCCACAAAAGCTGGCAGTCGTGTTTACTTTAATGCATATTAGTTAGAATCCTGCTTTCTCATTCTGCTCACTGACTGACCATGCTGATAAAGACAAAGTCACGCAATTGGTCATGTTGGTCAAACGATGCGATATTCATCGGTTAACAATAAATAAATTCCCTTCACGATTGATGATATTGCGTCTGAGCGTTATCACCTGCGTCAGGTGTTAAAACAGGGGATGATATAAACACTTCAACGAGATACAAGACCAATGGGTCGCTCAAAATGGAAAGACAATTCACATAATATTTAACACTTGTTTTCCACCCCGATAATCCCATGCTTAAAAACACCAACTATACTTTTCAAATCAATTACAATTTAATCATTCACAAATAGGCATGGACTTTTTCCAGGTGAGGAATATCCCCCTGACAAATTTTATCAAAGTATTTGAATCAATGGAGAGATATGTTGCATTTTTAGTTCAAATTCCTTTTAATAAATTTCACAATCAACATTGCCATTCCTGGGTTTGCTCGCGCAATCAACGGTGTAACGTGAGTATATGGCGTTGACAATGGCACTCTCGAAACTACCATGGACTGGAAAGTTACGAGACGTAGTGCACGTATTTCAAATTAACAATGACCTATACAAAGCATAGAAGTAAGAAGTAAATACTCCTTGGAGAGTGGGAGCAAGAGGATGAGTAGATTAGCCCTGTGCTTGAATAGACGTTTCGGGAGACAGGGTTAGAATCGGTGGTAAGTGTTGGACCTAGTTGGTGGTGTGATGCTGGTGACCGAAACGCGGACACCTGGGTCCCTAAGATGTCTCGAGACCACTGACTTGACCCAGTTACTACAAAAAGAAATGGTCCATGACTCCAATGACCATAAAATTTGGCCAATTTCATCTTAACACCGAGTCCGTGTAATCGTTTTTTACTTTGCGGAGTTGCTGTGCCGAAGATTAGGTTAAACGACCTTTACTCGTTGCTACTGAATCCTCGATTTTTCTCAAATAAACACAAATTTACTTAGATATTAGGTGAGGTTTTTGAGTGAATAAGTTAGTTTTGCCTTGTCACTACTTCCAACAAAAATCAGCTATCAGTTATATGCTTTACCGAAACAAATTGCTTCATTACAAAACACCATCTTCAAAAAGGGGCTGCTTTACACAAAATGAAAAACCGTTCCTTAATAAAAATAGCTAAGCTTGGTGGAAGAGATTTGAAGCTATCATTGAGGCACTCTAGGAACGAAATTTACAAGAGGCGCTTTAAAAAAGGTGAAGTAAAAGGGACTTTAAATGTAAGAGATCGGTAAAGTGGCATAATATGATGCTCACAATGACTCAGGTAATCCCACAAATCATCGGAATGGGCGGAGTCTAGTTCTGTTTGCTTTCTGCCCAAAAAGTAAATTAACATTGAGCCACACTACCGCATCTTGGGTATCAAGGCTTAAGAACCAGGTGATGATAAATATAATAGTGCACAATATAAGTTTTTGAGGTTGGAATCTTTAAGGGATTATCCCCTTCTCTGGCAAAACTAGTCCTACATCGCCAATTGGCACAGCTACCAGCTGATTCATCGAACTAGTAAAAAATAAACGCCTTATGAGCATAATGTATTCTTTTTATATTTTAAAAGATCAGTGTTGCTGTAATGGGCAGGTTAATAGAGGTGGTATTCTCTTGATAAACCGTTCTGCCAAATGCATTTTGAATACTCTATTTTCTTCCCATCGACACATTAGTCCTCATTTACAAGTGGCAAGCTTTTAATGGGGATTTAGCATCCCATACTCTCGTTCGTCGGCTGCTGTTAGGTATTATAACTAGAGCCTAAGAACGTACAAACAAACATCAGGTCAGCTGCAAAAGTGTTTGATCAAATCATAAATAAACAAACAATTTAAAATCGCATGTACGCACAAGTATCGTAGCGAGTTAAGGCATTCAGGGTATGTTCGGAGTAGGTCTGTGGTTCTCTCTGCATTACTTTGTTGAGAAATAATTTTATGAATGGATTTTGCTTTTATTACAACAATCTACGCATAGTGCAGTTAATAGAGGTGAAACTAATTGATTAGAAATTGGAGAATGCAATTCTAACTTCCTAGTAGGTTACCACTTCAATAAATGACTTGTCTAATGGCCTGATTTCTTAAATATGCGTAATATGTATTACAAAGGTAGACGGTGAATTGGCTTATCGTCTACTTATGCACGATCTTTTTCCACTTTCATATCGCATATATTGCCTGATTTCAGATTTATAAACGCTCCTTCAGAAGATCCCTAGTTATGACAGCAGTTCCTTCCCACTAACTCACTCTTCTTCACTCCACTAGTTTTCCCAACAGTAGACACAGCAAGCTAGGGATAGGGCTGGTGTTGAACGAGCACACACATCGACAACTAGTAGAAGGGGTCCATCAGTAGACTGCCAATCACTAATTGCTCCCCTTTCCTCTTTCTTTGCCTGTCTCATTAATTATTAGAAATAAGGGACCCCGTGTGGCATTGCGTGGTCGTGCTCTCATCCAGTATCCGTAATCAGTGTCATTATTAGTATCAGCCCCATAGCGCGAAATCTAACAATCGTAAAAAATTGCATTAGTTTGTTACTGCGACCCTGATTTTCCGTCAGCTGTTGCTCAAGTGATGTGCCACTTGAAGATCCCTTGCACATCCAACCCATTCCACTACCACCCCTTATATCGTACATTTATTCATCGAAAACGAATTTGACGATTGACATATCAAACCAGTCGAGTTTCTTAATCGCCTTTACTTTTAATCCTTTTTGGTACGATAACCTCGAGCTACTTGCATTTCTAAAGCAGTCGACTGCGTCTTGGCATTTGGCTACCTCGATTGTGCACCGCCATGCTGTCAAGAGCAAAGAATATATTAATGTACTCATAAAGAGTAGTTTTTAAAGAACAAAATGAAGTTTTATGATAAGGTTTAGCGAATTAGATGTATCGAGCATGCGTAAAACCGAATGACATTTTACGGGGCTTACTGTAATGTCTGGTAACTTGAAGGGATTTGCTATTCAAGATTATTCATGCATATCATAATGCACAGGTATGCGTCATTCCATTGGTACGGTGTTAGTTGTTGCTTTCCCACTAAGTTCCTATTTTGAACGCCCCTACAATAAAATTTAGCTTGAATCGGATTGCAATCAAGCTAGTCTACTCTACGAAGCTAGCGGTTTTTAAACGTTTGTGCTGATTCGTGTTCATAGAATTTGGGGTAGGTGAGAGAGCAGAACGCACCACCCATAAATGATTTAAGCAATTTGATTTTGGTGATAGATTGCTCAAACATGCGTTGCGTTCAGGAATATCCGCATCTTTTCATAATGAATACGTGCTGCAACTGCACGTAATGATTTAAGAGGGTGGTGTGAGAAATGAATTTCAGTAATGTTAGAAATGTGTAATTAAGAAACCCGCTGAGCCCTAAAACTACTGGAAATATCGTAGAAGCTACAAAGTGAATAGGTGAATAGGAATTAAATATGGGATAGAATCGGTTCATAGACCGTGATGGTGATTAGGTCAACAAATAAATGTTTCAAGAGTTTCTGCAGTTTGTTAACTCTTATAAAAGTAAAATACGCAAACTTATTTGATTGCCTTTGACTCCACATTGGGTACTTTCAGTCTTAGATTTCAGAGCCAGAGCCAACGCATTCATCCACGTACATTCGAATGTAAAATTTACATCGGTTGCATCCTTTTGAGTTTGGACTATGCAAATCCCAATTTGGCTTATCAAGGTTTGACAGGTTGGTCCACCTAATCGTTGGCTCGGGGCCGTTAAACACCTAGGTGTGTTGGCATGTTAATGGTAGAGGAGATCCATAAATTCAATACCTATTCTTGGTTCCATTCATAAGTCCATGGAAAAGTAGTACAACAAAATTCAATTTACTGTTCAAATTAATAGCTTGTGCGCTTAAAGGTTCATTCTGCAAGTGCAAATGGGGTATTAATTCAACCACCTCCCACCTCATTCTGCTTTGTGTTAAATAACAGGAATTGGGAAAACTTCTGTTATTAGCAAAAGGGACCACGAAATCGGTCTTTCAAAGTCACTGTTCAAACGTTATAATTGCCGTATTGTCTTGTTGGGAAGATTTGACGCTTTGGAAGATAGTAAGGTCTGTTGCAAACTTCAAAAAACGCAATATGGTGCATCAGAAGCATTAAATAACACTCCAAGTGCGAAAACAGATTCGTGATTGCCAATGAGGTTGGTCATTTAGTTATGATATCAGAAAGTAGATGTATGCAAACATTGGTGTTTACATAATTTGGTCAGTGAAGGGGAGTAAATTATTAGTATAATTTCGAGGTTAAATAGAGCTGGTCGGCCTATCCACTTCACCCGGATCAAACGAAGCCACTTGAGCGGAATTGATACCGGTGCTTGGCAAAAGAGAACCGCTTAACGAGTGGAACATGTTAAGTTACATTAGGGGATCCAAATGGCCATAGGATAGATCAAGAGATAGACAAAACTATTTGGAAACTTATAATTGGTGCATTCGATTGAACCTCTTTGAATGTTAAGCAAATTTCCAGCGCATGTATGCAAACGTCCACTGCGAGAGTTGAGTGGTCTATCTACATGCTTGTGTTACTGTTCTGATAGATGCTTAAGGGAGGGAGAAAGAAGATGAGGTAGGAAGGAGAGTGGTAGAAGTACTATTTAACACCTCCTTCTCTGTCACGGCATGCAATTGTTGGAACATTGCATAACTTACCTGGCAACCTCATAGCTATTTTGTGAATAAACAAGGTCTAATGAGAATTGGTTTGTCTTATTATTGAGCAATTTTATTGCGTAAATGACCGATTTAGTAAAGGACAGTTCCCAGAAGTTCGTTCATCCTTACTGCTGCGGCTTAATACATTCAGGGGAGTTGTGAAGCTGTTGTTTCCATTTGATCCACACAATACTGAAGACGATAAGCTCCTAGAAGCAGACCCACTACATTGCCCATCGAAGGACATGATGCAGACACTGTCACACAGTTGGATAGTGATCTTGCAAAAGCAGATTCTGTCCTGTCACTGCTGTTGGTGGTGGCTTTGATAAGCTGGATACCGTGGCAATTTAAGATCATTGAGCCAATGCTGCACTGCAATGAATTAAATACACCGAATCCAAAACACACTCACTCGTAAGTTGGAACGTTAAAGTCACACCCGTCGTGTCAATCAAGCTCATTACGCATACGAACGGGTGTGATGGGTACGTGGGTTTTATCAGAAGCAGTCGTTGAATACGTTAATGTGGTCTATCGGTATAGCGTAAGGGGGATAAATACGGGGAACACGAACACCTATTTAGAATAATTGAACACGGTAAGACTAAACAAGATAGGAGATGTAGCAGTGAAGACCCCATCGACCTGTCCACCCCCAATTACACATGCAATAATTATGCTGTGTTGAATGGACCTCCTCGCATCAAATTTGCTAATTTGAGGATGTAAAAACTGACCTTACCCTCTTCTGAATGATAAAATAGTTGACTATCAAGTGCAACCTTCCATTTCATATTTCTACAAATAGTCATTAATTAGCCAAATAATGCAGAATGCTAGAAAAATAAATTTATTCGCGTCAGGGGTCAAATGGTACTTATAAATTTTTGAATAACCTGGGGCTGCCTTGCTACTGGTTCAATAGCTTTAACTCACAAGACTACAAAGCAGTCTCAGTGGCTAAAGTTTGCATGAGACTCAATTAATACTTCGCGTTATTCACTAATACCGTCCTCATTGGGCATCTGTTCGATGGAGGACAAAGAGATTAGGTGGGGTGGAATGGAATGCAAAGTTGGTTAAGTAGTGCGTCCAAGTCACCAGCCTGTGTTGCCCTGCGCTGTGTATTGGCACTTTCTTTGATTATTAATATGCCTGGAGTGGTTTGATTGAAACAATCTGATGATGCTGAACTCAGGCATATGGTCACAAGGTAGCCAACGTCTACGTTCGATAGCTGTCTTTGCATGCAGATCCCTCTCAGAAAACTATTACATATACATTATTTAAGTAAGTAAAGTGGGATATGCAAGTATTTTAGTCAACGATACACTGCACTCAAAACGGAATGAAGTCAGCAAGCGTGAAATACAGTGAATGAGTTGGAATGGTAATTTGTTCCAAACATGAATGGGTCTTATAAGATACCACAAAACCAATACATCTTGATCAGCCTTTCATAAGTAACCAATTAGTTTGCCAGTTGCACACAATACTTGATGTGAAGTGGGGAAATAGTAGGTTGGTTATTAAATTAATTTTAATCTTACAACTTGAGTGTCTAACTTTTGGTCGCATAACGCCATTTTGAAGGAAAAATTCAAGGGATTGATGTGACAGGAGGAGGGGGACCACCGTTTGAAGAGGACGTAGTGGTCAGAGAGTTTATAAGTAACCTAGTTCCCCGGTTGAACTTTTCAAGCAGCCCCTGTTTTATGTGCGTCAAATCAAACGCTTTTACAGCACAGGCCCTATCTCGGACCCCTTCATTCCCTAAGTTTTGGGTAATGTATTGAAGGAAGGTGTGGGGGTGGCATCCGTCATCGCCAAGTGTCCGCAGGTAGGGTCAAAGGGGTTTGGGAAGGGGAAGAGGGGAGGTGAGACGATTACGTGGAGTTGGGGAGAGGAAGGTATATCCGTTTGGGAAAATAGTAATTAATTACTTGATCTTTTCACCTAAAGGCTAAACATTTAAGTGCTAGAGGATAAACTAACATTTTCCTTCAACTGATAACTTGATAAACTACTGGACAGTTTCACTTAGTTGCGTTTTTACAACAAAATCGTAGATTAGTCATTGTGTACAGTACATGAAATATGTTCATGAAGTATTGAATTACAAAAACTACTAAAAACGTGAAGATGAATACTTGAGAAAATCACAGACTATTTTTTGAGTGGGTAAAGTCACTTCGTTCTGTTATCTGTTTACAAAAGAGTACTAATAAGACAAGCCCAATGAAGCTCATTTATTGAGTATTCATTTACAATCTGTTTAGTTGCCTTACAATGTAAAACACTAAACCATTATATCTACGTATGTACTCTTAGTAGAGCTGAAAAGTTATGAGAATGTTTCTAAGGAAGTAACATCCCATTCCTGTTGGTAATATTATTAACAGGGGACAGTGACCAGGGAACCCACTTTCAGATTCCACTTCTTCCTCTGGAGAAGGTGTCCGTTCTGTCACTAAATTATTGCTCACTGAATACTCCTCTCCTAAAAGATACATTCAAACAATACACACACTGCAGACGTAGTAAAAACCAATGCCTAACTTATAAGGAGAGAAATTATCATGGTGAAAAGCAAGCTAGTAGCTAATTTGTTTATGTGAAATAAATATAGTTAACTAATGAGGGTAGATATCTCGTATTTGATCATTTGGTGCCTTGAAGAGATCTCATTCATTTGAAGTCGATATATTTCAAAGGAAGACCATTATCCCGTTTTCGTCCAGGCATATGAATACAGCAAAGAAGAATGCACAGGAAACCACGATATATGAAGACCAATACGGAACAATAGCTGAAGGCACAATTTGCTCATTTTTAATGTGAATAGACCAAAGATTGAACTCCCAAAATATAATCTGCCTGACATATGACATAGTACTTGCCACATACCTAAATATTAAAGTTGGCGATTTTTAATAGAAAGAAGGAATTGTACGTCAGTGAAAGAAAGTCAACTACGCGAAAAAAATTACCAAATATACAAATAGGGATAACAGGAGTAGAAATTATTATACGGATTCCAAAAGGAGTTTCGAAATTGCGGTCACTGAGGATGCCTTAGGAAGGTGACTTAATTCCTGTTCTTTCTTACATTGGGAATACCTAGACAAGATTGCCATCTTACGATTTTAAAGACATTTACCCTACTGTAATAAGTTGGTCGTTTACTTAACTCTCGATGTTGGTAAAGGGGCCACTGTGGTACTCCGATATTGCACCCTCACTGTGAAGGCTGACCTTAGGACCAGGTTGGTTGCTCCAAGCACTGCAGTATGTCAAACATATATATTCTGCCCACGCATTACGTCTTTTTCCTTTTTTCAGGTAGGTCTCGGTGTGCTGCACTACTTTTTCACACCATTGTATTCCTTGACTAATTGGAACGGTCTTATAGGCGACTGTTATGCATAGGTTTGCGAATTTCGGGAACAAAGTCGATGGCAATAAGTCGTGTTCATCGTTCTCAAAGTGAGCAAAGAATTGGAATGATTCAATTTCCTGAGGTGTATTTGTGATAATGGATTGAGGTATTGACTCACATTCTAAAGATGTGATATACGTTCCTTGGATAAGCTAAGCATTGATAAATACGTAGGCGATCAGCAAAACACCACTGACTATGAGCTTTAACATTTGCATGCAGAATGTTTGTCTCATTTAAGAACGAAAGACTGACTGAGGTCTGATTAGACAATGAACAAATATCTGTGGCTGAATAATGTTTGTTTGATTATGCGCTCAATTGCACAAGTTTCTTCCGTCTTCCACAGTTTGATCCCCAAGACAACAACGTGAAGCTCTGCCAAATATGTGACAGGTTTCGGAGTTCTTCTGCATACTTGCTACACAACTTCTCCAAAACTTTTGGGTCTTAAGAGACAGTCTAGGCTTGACATTTGTATTCCTACATTTGAACTATGTACGAAGTTAAGACATCGAGGATTAATAAGCTATCCTTCAACTGCATATGGTAATGGGATACTTGGACCATGGATACGCAGACCACATTAATGCCTGTAAGATGTGATAGAAGGGTTTGGCATCACTGAGGAAAGAGAATCAACAATGTTTTTGCATGCTTCACTGTTTCTACTCTCAAAGTAAACCCAAGTTTACAAAACGAATTCGAAAACATTTTTTAGGTGTAGCGAATGCGGAAACCCAAAGTTTAGAAATACAATTTCTGCTTACTTTTACATTATTTAGCAAACCATGAAAAAGGTGTTTGGCTTTTCGATTGCAATACAAAGTTAGCCACCAAAGCCATTGCTTAGTAGTTGTTGTCGTTTTAGGCCTCTTCACATTCAGATTAACTGACTATTAATTAATGCATATATTCATTCATAGTAAGTAGTGTTTTTGTGATCGTAGGTAATCAGAAGTCGGAGCAGTAGAGACGCGGAGGAGTTGGGTTGGTAAAAGTCGTGAGCTGGTGACCTTCGAAGAGGATTTGGCAGTCAAGAGGTATAAAGGGTTCAATGTATGGGGTGTCATGAGGGTTGTTCATGGACACTTTGAGCATTTATTCCACACCATAAATCGGCATCATACATCTTTACCCTCCTCATGTGCTGAATTCCATCAGTGAGCTACCTAACAGTTACGACCAACGATTAACAGCTTACTTTTCACAATAAACCAGGCAATTTTTTTGCAATCTATTCATATATTGAGGTTTTTAATGCCAGCATTAGTCTAGACGCCAATACATAGAGTTTATAGGCGATTAGTCATGAGTATCTGCAATGTTCATCTATTCAAATCCTTCCTACATCACTTAACCAGTAACTTGCGTGACGTTCAAGTATGTTGGACTTACAGTTGCACTCATCGCGTTTAAATGGATGTTGCGAAACGGCCAAATACTTGACGGGATGCAATCAAGGTACCCTAACAGCAGGAATCCCTCGGCGTGGCAGTGCGCCTAAGGGCAGTGACTGTTCTCGCCTTTTACGTCACTCCAACTTCCCAAAATTCTCCAAGAACGCATACCGCCACCTTTTCATTTAAGTGAAAAAATTTAAGTTGATGCTTTAGGGCAAGTTGGTGGAATTTTAATGACAAACGTGAGCCATTTATAGGCGTCAATTTTCTCTAATGAGAACCAAGGTCACTTACATTTGACGAATGGATTAGGATTAAATCTGGTCCGGTGCCTATTCATGCAGTTTGGCAATGGGGTATAGCTCAATTGTTTGTCGTTTCACATTGATTGTCTTAATACCTCTGCGTGGCATATGGTGCCACAGATACGTAAATCTGATAGCCTATGTATCATGATTAAGTGCATAAATGAGGCCAGATGTTCCTCGCTTTTTTATACAGACATGGTAATCTGTCTCTCGTCCCCTGGACAGTCTCGCATGGTGACGCCTAGAGTTAAGACCACGAAATCAGATAATGGACAGACTTTACTGATGATACTTTGCAATTCACGGTTGTGTAATCCATTTCTGTTTCCAGAGGTAGGTAGAATTTAAATAAGACTCGAGATTTTGGTGGAAAAACCACCCTAACCATGTCTTCTCAAATAACTGTTATGTAAGAACGGACACCCAAAATTTGTTCAAATAAAGTTTATTAAATTCTAACAAAGTGCTGTTTTGTATCAATTAATTTAGTCTTCTGCATGATGCATGTGTTAAACCAATTTCGAAACGAAACTAAAATAGGTTTTCCTTATATAACATAATATCATGTATTGGGGGAAATACTCTGTTTGTAAACTATTTCTATCCACGCATAGAACAATTAATTTTCGTTGTTCCATCAGACTCCTTCCAAGGAACCGAGACGCCATTGCGCAGTGATTAATTGTGCCCTTTGCTTCATCCTTTCGCGACCTCACCTTAAACAAATTCACACTGGTATACCGATGAGGACCTCAAATCGAATCGTGTGAACGCTCAGATAGTGGTCGTTTCGGTAGTGATGTTGAAAACTACTCAGTGGTTGAATTTGTGTTCAAAAATCCTGTCTGTTGTGGCACTATATGCACCACCATTGGGAGTAATTATGGCACACAGTTGTTTTTCACATCTACCGTTGTTTGCTCCTCTCATGCCGCTTCATTCAAACAAAGTGAATTGTTCATTTCAGATAGGTCTTTTGCCCCTTGAAATTATGCAAACAATGCACCACAGATAAGTGCATTTAAATAGAGCTGTCTAATGCTGCAAACTGGTCACCTATATTTGTGACTTTTTGCCGCTTTGTCCACTCGCCTATGCGGAAGCTAGATCTGCTACATAAGGAATAATTGAATGTTAATTTTTTTTGAACTTAAAAACACATCCCATCGAAGTTTAAAGTGGCAAACTCCTCACCGAATATTGTACCGCCACCATAACTTCGAAATAAGAACGGTGGTAAGACCGAATGGTAACACAATACTATAGTTTCGGTAAGCTAGACATCTAGCCAATTATAATTTGTTCTGATTATTTTATGCTGCATTGAAAGCAAGCCATTAGTTAACAGGCGTTAGTCATGTCACACCCATCAATAGGGGCGTTAATATACTGTGCCAGGTTGATCTGCTAACTCTTTGAACGTGTTCGATGGATGAGTAGATGTTGTAAAGAGCAGACATTAAATCTTCTAAAGAAACCAATTGGTAAAGCCATAAGGTGATGGAGGAGGGGTATGAAATCTGCGTATTGATGCATCCAAATCCTGATTTAGCTGCTTTTGATATCTGAAGTGACAACAAGTGGTAAAATTTGTTCTTGATTTGGGAATTTTAGTCCAAATATATTGGACTGAAAATGCTGGTGCTGACTGCAGACAGATGTAGTGTAGGTTGTCATAATATCCGCTAGTACTAGCGAGTGAGTTAATAAGCATTCTTTGAAATGTTTAATGATCACGTAACATATCCTACACCTCCACTTAGGCAGAATAAGAAAGAGAAATCGAGGCCTTTCTGATGGGCATATGCTCTGCAGAGAATGTGGTGGTGTAATGTGATGAGACAAAGAGGAGATCAGCAAGTTGATTTCGTCAGCGATCGGTCTGTATACTAGGGCCCATTCCATATAGCTGTGTGCCGTATGGGGGTCCCGCCCTTTACTGATTTTGATCAGCACAGCTCTATGTTGCCGTTAATTCGAGACGTAGGGTCAGTGTAGAGCGATAAATTGGAAAAGTTAAATAATCCTTGTAAATACGTACCTGCTACTCTAAATATATAACCTTTAAATCAGAAACTAGTCGGCAACTATTACTCATTGGAATAGATTTACCTTTTGAGAAAGTGATGATGGTGATAAATTATGTTGCACAAAAATATAGTATGATGGTAAATAACGCAACTAGTTAGCAAAGTTTGCGGTACTCTAGAAAAGCTTGAAAACTCCGTTTTATATGCTCATCCCCCATTTAATAACTCCATAAGAATTTACCACCAAATTTTCCTTTGCTATTCGGTAATTAGCGTTGTGGAGTGGAAATGTTACGTGCTGCTTAATAGAAGCGATCGGCGTTCACCGAAGCAAATGGCTTAATTTAATTTTTTACCACTATTCTGTAAACGAAAGTAGGCGAATACAAGGAGCGTCGCACTATTACCAACATTGTTAGCTCTTGTTAGGGAGAAACGAGAACAATGAGGCAAAAGAACAATTTGAGCGAAAGCAATGGTAGTAAACCTATATAAATGGTCCCGTCCACTGGATAGTTCCCCCAGGTAGTCTTCAAAGTTCTGACGTAGATCGAGTACTCAGACTGTGACAAGTGTGTGGGAGGTGAGGCCTGGGAAGAGGCAGTTTTCATCTCCAAGTTGCCATGTCACAAAAACATGGTTCCTATTATGCATTGTTCACATCCTTCTCTTTGTCTTATTGAAATATTCTAAGACAATCTGATGAAACTTAATTGTTCTATGATGATATTTTTATGGTAAAACTGAAATTAATAGGTAAAATTGGGCCCTTCTTATTCTTCTCAAAGCTGCAACTCAGTTCGCACAATAGCATTTTCTTTGTTGTGTGCAACAGACCGACATTAAGTAAACTGGGTTCTCATTTGGTAAAATTTAGCCTTTCGATATTGTACAAGAAAAATAACATAAAGTTAAAAATACAATAAATTTCAGCATCAAAATACCAACTGAAGTAGCAGGAGCTTCATTTTTTTTGCATCCTAACATTTGAAAGTTTGCGGATTGTTACAATCTTATTCCAAGTTTATAGAGAGTAGTGGATATGAATATGCTAAAATTTTGCTAATGTTAAAAAGAAGTAACCACACGATATCTCCTCTGGCGACATTTTAGAGGCATTCGTGATGTTTTACTTTAAAGCAGGCTAAAATATTGCACGGTAAAGCACAAGACATGAAGGACTATTATTGCTTTCATATTTCCCGTTGGTATTGATAAGACCCAAACCCTCATTAAGCATTCTATAAGTTAACACCTACTCCATCACTGGGAAGACATGCACTTAATCTATGCGAGTAAAACGAAATAGGTTTTGATTAGAGTGAAAAAAGTAGCTCACATTGATTGAAACAGTTCTCATTGCTTTTAACCACAATAAATTAGTCACAAATAGTGAAATCCACTTCGTCGTGAAGCTAGCTGGCTGCAGTAATATGAAGATTAGGCGGTTGTCACTGGTACTTATCTAAACGACTCAGCTGCTAAGCAAAATCTATATCGTCATCTGAGGCAATTTAGCATTAAATTTATTGCTTGGATATTGGTAAAAGGCGCTTAAGGACCGCTAAACAACGCTCCCATCCATACTATTAATATTTCCAAGGAGGCGCAGCCATCACAAACTCCAAGGCAATCGTCTTGGAATAATAGAACTGACCGGCAGGTGCATTCGATAAAATGGATATTGTTCCTTTATTGTCAAGTAGACTTATTACAATTTAACCCTCAGAAATCAAATAAACCACGTAAATTAGGAGTGAATAAATGGAGTAACAGGTGGAGAGCTTATGATTTGAGAGATCTACTATACTTTCGTAGACGTTCATCAACGTAGCTTTTCCAAGCATCGTCTCCATACTGCTCAAACTGGTTTCTGCATATTCTGTAAAGCAAAAAGAGGAAATACTTAACATACAAGGTGATATAAACGTAGTTGGAAAAGTACTTTGATTGGGTGATCAAAAAGATTGTAATGGACGAAATGGTGTGGTATGCTGTGTGCCTTAAAAAGCAAGTAGGAAGCAACAATGCTTTCTAATGATTGTCTATCTTTGATTTGTCTTAGAGATTAGTGTGAGGATATGTGTGTTGCCAGGATTTCGAGTAAAAGCCCTTGGAAGTTACTGTCTTCTGGGTTACAAGGACAGCAATTAAGTAACAATCCAAGCATTTGATGAAAAAAGTGGAACGCGAAGGTCCATTTGCGTTTACATTAGAACGATAACCATGAGGAGCGTTTGTGATACCACACGACCTCCACCGTACATATGGAAGTGTGAATGCATCCGTGATTATTTCTAAACCGATGATTGATCAGTTTGAAATAACGTATGAATACGAAAAGGAAAGCTGTATGTATTACCAGTGGTCCATTTAATTGAGGCTGCTCAATTAAACCGTTTCATCTGGTGCTGATATAACAGAACGAATATGGCGTTGCGACAAATGCCGCTGAGTTCTTGTTAATAACTTTCTGGCGCCGTGATCTTCTTCGGAATCTGCTCATGAGATTTGATATGATTTTAAACATATTTTCAATACCCCCAAGCCTCTTAAAAATGAAACCATGCAGACATTTGTGCAGCATTACACAAGGAAATCTTGAATAATTTATCGCTGTTTTAGACTGCAAACTGTTGGTCACGGATGGGTGAAGCATGCTGAAGCAACATTGTGTCATATGTCAAGTTATACACGTTTACTTACGCGTCTCCATTACGATAGCGCTCACGTCTAGACTTTTCGAGATTCAAGGTAACAATGCAGTCGTTTACAAGAAACACGATGAGACGTTTTGTAGGATCATCTGTCAAATAATACTTTCGTCCTTCGTAATACACATACAGTCTTCCAGCTATTAAGAGGCATAAATAATAGACTTAAAAAAACAAGATAATCGACTATGCTTCCGAATTTGATGCGTTCGTCTGTGAAATTATACTACCTGATAACCCATTATTTCTCTTTATTTCTTCAAAATACTCAAAATCCTCATCGTCTAATATGCCAGATCAAGGAAATTGTGGGCAAACGTTAGACGCTCTTGTAGTGCCAATTTTGTAAAATTGGTGCTATAATGAAAACGCCCCATAATTACAACAACGGCTGTTTCGATCTTAATCATAGCATCCAAATATCATTAATCTGCAAACAATTAAGACCCAAACTAGGAAATGCTTGCAAAGTTGTACTTACTCCTCCAGGATTTTTCAACTGGCACAAGGAAGGTGTACGCCGAGGCGAATCCAACGAGGACCAAGACTAGGGGAAGGCTAAGAGCACACTTCATTGATTGAGGTTTCGTTTGCATACCCTTCCCGTTCATCTCAATTTATCCAATTTGGGCATCCAATCGCCTCAGCTAAAAAGTACACGTGATCCCGTGTATGTATGTAATGTACCCACGGCAGTCATTAGCAGGAAGTAAACAAGTTTGGCCTGTTCATTCTGTTTACTCTGATCAATGCGTGAAATTGGTTGATGTCCACGTAATTATGCAAGTTATTCAAGAATTTAGTCTATTCAATGAGTGTTTATGGATTACTTTTCACATTTAGTGAGATTCACAGATATGTTTCTCTTCCATTCGTTGTCACAGGATAAGCGACTAAGGTTTCAATAAGTACTGAACAAACGGATGAAGAAAGCATCTTTGAATATAATTATCTCTGTAAACCTGAAATTTGGTGTCCAATGTAGATAACATTGCATTTGAAATAATTCGACGGGCATCTAAGACTCAAAACCACAAACACGAGTCTTGAGAATGCTCAAAGGGAAAGTTTTGTCTTGAAATATGATTAGTCTATGCTTTTGGGATCACGCCATGTACGTGAATAGTACATGTGGCAAAATCTAAAGTACAGGCTTCTTCGTTGTTTAGAAATCGACTCCATCATTTTCCTCGCTGAAAGGTACCGGCCCACTAGACTTTCCTTATGGTTTGCAGAAATTCACAAATCTGAAGCCAAATATTTAAATTATTAAAACCGTACATAATCACTTTCGAATGTGGTGCACCGAGTATTCCATAGAGACGTAAGGAAGCATGAAGAGCAAGAGGGGTTTATCGTTGCCGTGCGGAAAGATTGAGGGGCATGCCGCCTAACAAAGACGAACGAACCGTGTAATTAAATGGGCAGTTAAATTACGTTTCGAAAAAGGAGGTTTCGGGTCACATCGGTTTCGGCGCAGACTGTTACGCTCATGTGACAAACTTCTGCAATCTTTATACTGCATTAGCTTAAGACTCCTTGTTGCAACTACATGGTAAGAAGCTCGAAATTCACTTTGAATACATGGGTGACATACAGATTTAGAAGTTTTTAAGGGTACGAAGAATAGTTAACGATGTCTGCAAGTTAGACGTGTTTTTTGCCGTGTTCATGGGAGCGCATTATCTCCATTTGTTCTAAGCCTACTGAGAGAAACTTCTGAATTCAACCCTTATATTAAGGAGAAGCATTAAGTGTGGTAATGGAAGAATGGAACGCAATATTTTGCAACTGTTCATGTTTTATGAAAGACTCACACTGTGCTTCTAAAAACCGCTACCGTTGAAATTATTTGGCAACGTATTCGGATCATAAATTGGAACGTTGAGATCCCATGTATTCTAGTTATTTTGGTAATTTTACCTGCTATTTGTTTAATAAAGATGCAACGTTAAAATGTCTAAGTTGAGCCAAATATAGTACTTAATGGGCAAAAGAGAATTTAATGCATAAGATTGTAGCCCATATACTGACAATGAAACATGCCACAGAAAATATGTCATAAATGTAAGAAATTGCTATACTATCCACAGGTTTGTTTTTACAAACGAGTCAATCAGTCTTCTAGTATCAACATGTAAAGTTTTCTGAAGTCAAGAATTCTTCTAAACTCACTATTTTGGAGCAAATGCGGTAATTTACTTGATAAAGCAAAATAAATATTTCCTAATTTAGCCTCCAACACAATGACTCCATGTAATAGAAAAATCACGACAACCTTAACCGGATTTTGGTTAAATTTTTGAGATTTATGTCTTAAAACACTAACCTTGCGGTCTCCGTGCCTCGGGAGGCATTTAATTTATTCCCATTGTTGACTCCTTCTCTTCGAAAGAGTACATCATCACAGTTACATTGCACAGGTCATTTGGTATCTGTTAAGTAGGTGAATCCACCAGTACGGGTTTTAAGTTTACGGAAGTATTTACGCAAGCAAATGTAAACTGAGAAAATAGACTGTGGAAATATTGGAGCAGTTTAAAAAATAAACTTGATGACAGTTAACATCATTTAAGACAGCCGCGCGGTATGATAGGCATAATCAAGTTACAGGGTCACCCTGTCAACTGGTTTCGCACACATGACACATTCCCACACTGATAGCGATAAGTACGCGAAACCAACACAATGTACCTCTGTCAACGGGGCAGGTCACCATATACCAGTTCTGCGTCAGGTGGTTCCTTTAGACCATTTCAAAGGAGGAAGGGACTCTAGAAGTAATATGGATTTTCTAGGGGTGTATTTACAAGGAAACTCGAGAGGAGTTTGCTTATTCATGCTGAGTAAAATGCCTACTTGAGACAAGCAATAAAGAAACTCTGTCTGATGCAAATACAGCGATTTTCAATGAACTAAACAGCTCCTTCGGTTAGCAAAAAGAAAACTAAATTACTGCTAGAAGAGCAAAATCTTAGCAATATGTTAGGATATATTTTGGGTAACAACAAGGTAGACCTCACCTGAGAATCGCACTTACTGATTCAACAGAATCGCGGGAAAAAACATCATTTTTGTGAATAAGTTTTCGAATTACTCATTGTTAAATAGTATATTTCTCTTAATTTTTGAAAATCTGAGCGTTAGTGTCTGCAACTGCCATCAAGTCGAGTTTAAGCACTCATCACTGACATTAAAGGGGAGGGTGAAATCGCCGGTTTGAAGGGAATTATACTTTAAAGTCATGATAAATCCACAAAACGTTTTGATTTACACTATTATTATGCTGAGGATGGATGTTTGCACTCTTGCTATCCCAGGGCACCTAAGCGAGCGCCCAATTTAATGAACTCGAACGCAGCACAAAATAGCGCCCCGCAGTCCATTACCATGGTTGCGCCTGAGGTCATTAAAATACGTTTATTTTTTTCGAAGACTGTTAACACTGAGACGAATTGTTCTGCACCCATTTAAGACTCAAAGTACAACGACTGTAAGTCATCAGCTGTTTCTTTCATTTTTATTTCATCGAAAAACAATCTTTGAGCGTCTACGAATTCCCTGTGAGTTGGAACACTGTAAATGTGAAAGATGTTCGGGGCTAGTTTAGGCAATCAAACATACAAATCACCAATCCGAAACTCTTTTTCACCAAACAAATTGAGCAGCAAGGTACATAATCTACTCATGTTCAAAATTTATCAGAACACTGCCTGACAGTTTAAAGCAAAATCAGGCTGTAATAGGCATTATTTATTAATTTACATGAAAGATCAAGATCTATCATTTACTTGCTTCACTTTTTTACCATGGTTATGAAAATGAACCTATTTTTGTACTTTAGTGCAGTTTGAAATTGTTGCGAAATCCCTTATATCTGCATTTACTTTCTAAGGTTGGAACATGCTTTGAAATAATAAATAAAGGAATGTGGTTTAAGAATCGTTCGATGTTGTGGTCTAGCCTCAGAGATCAGTAGCTAGTACTGAGAGGTAGCATGCCAACAGGCCACTTTTTAAGAGGCAGGGCTTTTGCATGAATAAGTAGCCACCTTATCGTGACTGATGAGTGCACATGGACCATCATGTTTGTGCACCAAAATCTGTATGGAACGAGATGAAGCCATTTGATCAACAGATATTTCGGTAAAAGTCCCTTTACAGAGGACTTGAATATATTACTACTGGAGGTAGTCATGGCAATACCACGTATAAGGAGACAACAGTTTTGTATCCATCCTGACCCCATATCGGTCCATGGCGTGGATATGATCGGACCAAATAAGTGATCTGAATTGTCATAAACGGTAGTGCAGTCACAGCCCCAGGGAAACCCACTCAATCACACTGATTTCTTGCAGAATAAGAATGCCATATCGATGAAATTCGATTTGATTGACAAAGCACTCATAAAATAGAATAGTCGGTACAAGTGATGTAAAAGTTATTCTCTAGTTGAAAGCACACCGACACTCCCCAGACGCGTGTTTGGTCCCTTTTTTTAAAAGTGGCATCTCCTATTGGTTCCCTTCAATCACATGAAGTGAACGTGCTGTAAGGCTACCACGTACACCGCATATTTCAAATACCATGTAAACGTGAGACTTAATGGCGTGCCCGCATACAAATTCTTTTGACGTAGAGGAAGTCTCATTGACTTCTGAGTGTTGCATTTCGTTTGTCATATGCAATCGCTAGTCCCAATTCTACTAATTTATGTACCAGTTTGTGCTTTTGTTCAGAGTCTTAACTCCGCTGTTCTAAAAATGGAATTTGCATTTGTTATGAATCACAATGACGTAGTACATTGTTGGATTTTTAAGACACAATGCAACAATTCTTAGTAGCCTATATTTCCCTCTTGTGTAAAAGGATACAGAAGGACGGGTAAAACCTGGTTAATAGGCGGCACCACAAAGCTAACCAAAACTTTTGGCATAAGAAGTTCAACTCATCGAGGCATACATATGACGCTGATGGGAGCAAATTACTCAGCCATCCAGATACTTCGGCCTTTAAGGGCACTGTTTAGCGCTCCTGAGGACATCGTGTACCTATCCACTTCTAATTCCCTACACAGGCATCTGCATCCGATGCCGTATCACGGTTTCGGGAGAATAAATTGATGAGGAAGTTGAAGACAAAAACGAGGAAGAAGGGACAAGATGAGAAGAACTTTCCTAGTCACGAAGGCAATTAAACAGCCTCCTCCAATGGGTGATTCATCAAGCACTATCTGATGTGTTCGCCCATTTGCGTGAGTTTGGTATAAACTTTGCCTTGGACAGTGAGACGAGAATAAGAGATGAGAGGGTGGAAAAGAGCACTTGTGATGAGGTGAGGGGACGGACAGGAGTCATAAACTAGAGATTAATTTGATCTTCTGTGAATAGTAAAAAGGAAAATTGTCTTTCCCACCCTTTCCCCCTTCACAAAAACTCACTTTATTGCATGGATGACTTATGGGTTTGATAAAAGAACTACCACTGGTAATAAATCTTTAGGTCCACCATTAAATACAAAAGTTGTGAATCTTTTACTCTACTTATTACCGAATACCTCCTAAAAACTTGTGCAAAACAGAGCGTCTAGCAAGTGTCTTGGGGTTAAACTTCGTTGACAACCTTTTTCCTAATCAAGGTCCTGCCATAAATCACGATAAAATGTTGAATTGCCCTTTATGTACTTTCATGTAATACGTGCTTGTCTAAATATACCTTACAGGTGACATGCGGTCGGCATACGTGAACCCTGTGACCAAGCAGATGCCATCGAATTCTGAGGAGGAAACAGAATCAAAATTTATATACTCCAGATTCCCTGTATATTTTCGTGACGCTTATGGAATAGAAGATGACTCCGCTAACCGATCATTTCGTTTCAAGAGTGTGAAAGTAAAGGCGAAAGAGAGATACACTGAATTCGCCATACTGGTGGTAGCAACGCCACACCTCCTCCGCCTTTTAAGGAAGACATGAACTTTGAAATTTGGCTTGAAAAAGCTGGATTCAACCTTCGATTCCACCTCCAACATTTGAACCCATTCTTGGCCACCGCAAAGAGTGGAATAACCTTGGATACCGAGTTTGGGGAGTGCTGCGTTTCCCTAGCTCAACTGGTCATCTATCAGGAAGAACAGATACTAGCCAAAGTTCTTCCATCAGGAGCAAAAAAGCGGGGAAGGCGATGAGCAGTACGCGAATAACCTGTGACAATTGGCAGAGGAAGCTTCTCATGCCTCACATCCAACAACAGTCGATAGATATATAATTGTTTAGTGTGGACACAGAGTTCACCCACCCATTATGGTCGAGAACCTCCTCCAGAGGGCTGATGATGATTCCAAGCTACAACAAACGCAACAGTCGTCTGAACTCAATGCCTTTTAATGCGTGGATCTTTGCGTTACCTGTCAGAGTTTGGTGAGCCCTCCTTTTCCTTAACCTGCTTACTTCCCAATGGCTCCCATTCATTCTTGTAAACCTCAGGCAAATTAAAAAGTGCTTCACAAAATTTCCACTTCAAATCTGGTGTGATCAGATCAATGATAAATTTCAGGGCTTTCCTTACTCTATCGAAATGGGATTGTTTCACTGTCCAGCGGGTCGCGTTCAGCAGAAGGAACGGTGATACCAGTAGAAGGAGGGACGTTGGCTAGGAAACCTGTATAGCTAAATTGATTGTATGTTCATAGTTGGCCTGACACGTGACTCTTGAGTGCCGATTTTTTACATAGTCCTAAAGCCGTCCTGAATTCTGCAACAAGCGTCTTTTCCACCCACCAAGACTTTAAAACCATGTCAATCTTTTCGTCATCGAAAGAAAGTGTCGATGATATTTACAACGCCCTACTCAAAGCCATAGTTATGCCTTTGAACAAACTGGATGAACTCTGCGCTTCGGTTACCCTTACCACTGCCAATGAGAGGAAAGAACTTCGCGCTTTACTAGTTGAGCTCACAAATACACTCTCATTGCAGTGTGCTAAACTTTGGAAGTAGATCGATCTGGCAGCCATTTGGACACATATTGCTTCCTCTGCCAGATGAACTAACCATCCTGTCAGTGAGATACTCAGAGACGAGGTTGTAAAGCCATTGAAGTCACCATGAGCCTCACCGATTGCTCTGGCAAAGAAGAAGTATGGAAGTCTCCGGCTGTGCATCGACTAGAAGAAACTGAACTCAGTAACAAGGAAGGATGCCTTCTCACTATCCTGCATAAATAATTCGATAGACCCCCTGTACGGTCCAAAGTGGATCCCCACGCTAGACTTCAAGTCAAGATACTGGCAAGTAGAGATGGCAGAAACGGAGGGAGAGAAGCCGTCTTTCATACAGCCAAAGGGGCTCTATGGAACCCAAAAATCCCTTTGGGGTCTGTGATGCAGCTGCAACTTTCCAACTCCTTCTGCAAACGCCAAAAATCCAGTTATTCCCAAAATATTGTAAAATATGCTTAGATTACATACATGGCTTTGGTAGGGGTATTCGAGAGCAAAACGTCAATCTGAGATTAGCGTTGAATCACCTATAAGAGGCAGGTTTGACGATAAAATTAAACGCAAAATCCCGCAATGCTCAGGCAACTTCTGGGATAGGCTGTCTCGTCAGATGGGATGGCAGTTACTGACCCTTCCACAAAGCAAGTGAGGCCCTGGCCAACACCAACCAATCAGATTGAACTTCGCAGTTTCTCAGGCCTGACAGGTTACTACATGCGTTTCGTCAAGAATTTTGCTAAGTTTGTAAGCCCGTTGCCTAAACTAACGGAAAAGTAGGCGAAAAGAATTTCAAAGGAGAGAAGTGTTTAGTGAACTAAAGCGAATGCTCTGCTCTGCACTGACTCTAGCATTAACGAATTTCTAACCAAGTGCTCCGCCATTCGTACTGGATACTGAAGCTACCGGTGCAGCCGTGGACGGATAAAGGAGGTGGGAAACACGTTATCACCTAAAAGAGCAAGAAACTTAACAAACTAATGCGACACAAAATGCAACCCAACGCGAACTATACGCTATTCTCACATAAAGTGAAGAAGACAGATCGTTCGGTGCCACGTTGGTACGGGAAACTGAAATAGTACGATTTCACAGCGGAGTACAGAAGGAATACACATGGTGATTCAGACGCAGACCAGACCCGGTACAAGCCGGCTCCGACACGACTCTAGCGTACGAGAAGTTCCTTGCATCCTCTTACAAATCCACAGCGAAAGAGATGACCCCATCGGACATGGCAGCCAGACGGATATGGCAGGGATGATCGAACGATCTCTAGAGGATAAGGCTTTATTGTACCAAAATGATGTTGGGGCTCCAAAGCACCTAGTAGTCCCCGGTTCACTGGCACAAACCGTTGCACGAGCGATCGGGTCATGTAGGAAAAGAAGACGCTAGATGCTTTGGCCTGAATAAGGCTGCAATCAATTGTAATTCGATGTGAATTTAAGGTATACCACTAACCTCTATGAAAGATCGGTTCAATTAGATCTTGCCATAGGTCACGAAAGGTGCGTATGGGACGAACAACAATACCCATTACCTCTGATAATTTTTAAAGGATCCCAAAATCACCCACATCTTTACTACTCCTACCGCAGGTTTTGATCTACTGGGAAAATGAGCAGACTGTGGATAACTATCCCAGTAATGCCGAAAAACAAGCAAGCTGAACGTGTAGATGGAACTATTGAGGGAGTGCAAATGACGAGGTAGACTGGAGTTTGAGACCAAGATCAACATGCGAATGATAAATGTTTACAAAGACCCGAATTTGTGTGTCGAGCACAAATCACTTCTGAGAATTCCCACCACGAGCACATCGCTGTGTGAGACCACATTTCTCGCCTACTTGAATTATTTTCTCCATCCAATAAAGCGAAAGGAAAAACCATACGAGTTCCACCGATTGATCATTGTTTTCATAAGTGCATTGATGATGGTTCGAGTTCATTAGATTCAGCCGCCTCACCATTCCTGACTAAAGTACAAGGTATGGAACAGTCATATGTAGAACGACTTCCTCAGCCACTTTTGAGACCATCTAGTTTTAGCTTTCTCATTCTGCATGGAAATCAGTCAGTTTATTTTAATTTGGCTTTTTAAGCACCAATTTACCATGACACAAAAGCAGCGTACTATTTTAAAACATACTCATAAGAAAGTAATCACTGGGTATGCATTTATTACTCTGCCACCTATGCAGTTTTTTTTTAAATGGCTTCACAATAGCACAGAAGACGTGAGAGGTTAAAAGGATGGACTGCGTAACCTTAGAGAGTTGAATAGTATCCCAAATCCCCAATGAATTGCACCCAAATTTCCTACTTTATCGAAAAAATCACTAAAAAATTGATCACAGGCTGTTCATGCATGTACGCGTGAGAGCCCTAGAGGGACACCGAGCTCAAATCTCGTAGGTTGGAGGGCAGTCGATGTGCCACTCGAGGGTTTGAGGACGTTTGACGATGCGGAAGCACTGAATCATGTCACCATGGGCCCAGCCATCGAAGACGGAGGCAGTGGTGGAGGCCTCAGGAGGGTGTTGATGGAGGTCGCTAAGGCTTCGGTGTTCCGCGTTGGTATGGAGGAGGACAATGCCGAACTCGACGTCCCGTCGCACCGAGTCAACATCGCTGCGGCCGTGACGCAGAGAGAAGCAAAGGGCGCGGTCCAACAAGACTCGACCGCTGTTAGTCGGGACGCCCTCCTGTGCCTCCCCGTATTCCAAGCGGTCTGCCTCCTCTGGCTTTGTCGTTCCTTTACTGGATCGGATTCCCGTGTCACCTCGGTCGTTAGAATCTAGTGTTGGACGCAGAACGCGAAACAAAATCGGATCTGTACCTGAAGTGAGAACAGAAGGCACACGAATCCTTCCTTCAAATGGTAATGACATCGTCCTTTAATGCTGAAAAAAATGAAGTCAGCGAAATACTGTGATTGATATTTTATACGCATTGCTCATTTTGAAGAATACAGTGAACCTCTGTCCAAATTAATTGGGGATTTAGACGTAAAACGCCATCCTTGTAGATGAATCAAACGTTTATTTTGAGGGAAAACATGAAATGTGACCATTTCAGCCAATTTTGAGCGCATAATTAAGAGAAGTACATTCCCAAAAATAAAATTAGTGGGGACTAAACTTGGTAAGTTAAATGAAACAGATCAATTAAGGCCATTTTAAACCGGATGATTGTCAATTAGTTGGAGTTTGAGAAAAATGGTTATAAAGGTGCGAAGAAAAGCGCAGGAAAGAGAAGCGCAATTTTTACGTGAACAGCATTTCCGTGTGGTTAAGAAGTTTTGACAGTGATTCTTTGGAAAACAAGACTCGATTGATGCATTTGCATTGGGTCCATTTAGAAGTAGCTACCTTGTGTCAGAGCTTTACATTGTCAGGACTTTTACAAACTTCCCAGCAGGTCAAAAGTAATTTTTGTGAGACACTATCGGAACCTGTGATGGGTATTTTTGACAACATCTAGCATAATTCCACCAGAAGTCGTCCAAATTCATTTGCCAAGTGCGTCACTTTACTCGCAAAACCCCATCGTCTTAAAAATTTATGCTAATTTCATGCAGTGGTAAATCTTAACAAAAGCCTAAACCATCACATCAGTAGCGTTACACCATCTCAAACCCTATGATGCAAAATAACCAAGGTCATTGAGAAGATGAAAATATCACAACGCCTAATGCATTCAAATGGCAATATACGATAGCTGCATCGAGCCAAAATCAACTCATTTACTCAGGCAATTTGTTAATAAGTACTTTTGGTTCAATTGCGGACACCTTCCATCGAAAAATGAAGCTTTAAAATACAACTTATAGGCGCCTCCTTTCACAGGGAAAAAGGGGAGGATCGAATAAAACCAAAATCCTCGAAAAGTAGACGATCTCTGATTTAAACATCTTCGAAAAGACAGAGTAATAGGCATGCCACTTTTAGCTGAATTTAAAGAGAAGTTTTTGTCCCAAAATGGAAAAGTTAATGAACAAGCGCACAAAAACTCATACCATTACAAGCCGGTAGAAAGTAGACCCCAAGGTCGTAAACATACCGTGCTTGGAGGACTTTCCAGAGAGGATGTTGCCCTGCGTGCAACGACATCCACCGACCACTACCTCCTCCTGACGCTTGGTACGAATCACGGAGACCTCAAAGGTCTGCAGGACCACGCCTTCGCCTTAGCAAAAGGAGCAAACATAAAATTAGACTACCTGCCTCCCTCATCTCATCCGTTTGTTTAGAGCTGTTGACACCACTGAGGAAAAACTTTAAAGTATTTATGAAAGGGGATGATAAATCTCGCACAGGATAAGTCGAAATGCAACTTTACTGAAGCGCTGTTGAAAATAATCGATCAGAATTTTAATGTTCATCTCGAAAACAGGTTCTGGAAACACGAACTTGAAGCTAACACGCCAACTCGACGAGTATTGCCTCAAAATTCAATCGATTGCTGGAACCTACAGTGGGTTAACAAAATTTTACTACGTCAATTTACAACCGGAACTAAGCAAGAATGCGATAATAAACATTTACTCAGTCGGCGAAAAAAAATGATTGCCGTGCTTCAGACAAATATCCCGTAATCAAAACCACAACTGTAGCTACTCCTTAAGAACTAAATAATAACGTGAAATCACCAGACCCACCGACTACTTCTTCAAGATAGACAGGAGGTAGCTTGTCATTAACAAGGGAGCGCACGTCTTCAGCAAGCCTGTAGATGATGTTGTGCGAATGGAGCATGAGGTTGTGTGCATCGAGTGCTGACTTCGCACCCGGAAGTGCATCGACGTTGAATGTGAATATTTCAGCTGAACAGAGACAGAGGCCATCGATAAATAGGACCAACACCTAAAAATGAGAAAGACGCGCCCAAACCTACCTCCAATGGCTGCCGCGAGATCCACTTCGGCTGGGGTGACAGGACCGACACCTGAGGAGACGATTTGCACGCAACACTGGTCGGACGGACAGGTTGCTAGCATGTCCGAAATCGCGCCCAAACTCCCATCAACGTCAGCCTTGACGATCAAGGGAACACGCAGTTCCTTCACTTCCTTTCCATTGCCAACATTAGCTAACCATGTTGTTTGGTCTTTCTAAATTGTAAAAAAACCAATTTTCTACCCTTTAAAAGCATTAAAAGTGGATTTTAAACTTGACAACGGAATGACAGGTTTAGCAAACATTTGGATGCTCTCAGTTTCAAAAAAAAAGGGTTAGAGAGAGTCGCTTGAAAGAAGTAGGACAGTATTAGATGCAAATTCTGCTACTGCACGTACTTCGCTAAGCTGAAATACAGTTTCTAGCCCACAAAAAATAGCAAGTTAGGTCGTGCATTATTAGAAGTATATTTACAAAATGGGTTTTCTGCTAGGCTAGCAGAGTCAAAGCATACTAAGAATCCCGTCGCTAAGTTTGACTGTCAAACTACAAAACATAATTACTAAGCGCCCCAATACCTATCACAATTAATGCCTTAGTTTCAATCTTAAGCAGAATGCTGGTAACTGAACCTGGTTACATCCAGAATTTAAAGCCAAACGTGAGTAGATGTTTAATTAGGTGGCTTGATGATTCTTAAAGACAGCAAAATATTCTGCATGAGAACAATAAGATTTCCTGTGGATTTATGTCTCAAAAACAAAAAATGGGAGCCGATGGGGTCATGGAAAATGCCATTGTGTCAAGCAAGAAATGGAAGAGGGTGTGCCTTACTCTGAACCGGGAGGCGAAGCGACGGGAAGCAACGGGGTCCATTTGCTCGCAATTTTTGAGGTAGGCCTCGTAAGCAGCACGGTACTCGGCCTTCCGCTGGTCGATAAACAATCGGTCCACTCGCGACTTCTGTTCCAACCGCCGCTGACGCCGAGTCCAAACCGCCGCCTCCGCTTCTGCCTACACAGCGGCACCTCAACGTTAGGAACCCACAACTGCATTCTATGCTGAGCCTTGTTGTTCGCTCTCGATTCAATGTTTTAAGGGCTAAACCTCTCCACGTGCAGACTTTTGGAGCACATTAGAGTGTGGCTTCAAACGGCAAAGCCAACACCAATAGACGGAATGATACAGCTTAAACGCTACACTGCTGGAAGTGCTGGTGAACTCACACCGGAAAAATGAACCCGACTTCACAGGACGGATAACACAATAAACGGCATAAAAGAACGACTACGTCTGTTTGGCCTTCTAACAGAATTATCAGCTAAAACGCATCGGCTTATGGCAAGCTCATACGCCCAAAGAAATATGGAATCTAGAAGATTAGCAATGAATATTGGGGCATTAGCATAAAAATGGTAATTTTAAATCATGACCTAAGGATTTGACAGCTTTTTACCCTGCAACTAGCTGAGAACACTCCAGATGTGAAACTAGAAAACCGTATAGCCAAACCTCGGCTACAATACTATTGACTTCATTAAGTAGTTATGGTTTTAGTTTCTCGGTATACGAAACGGCCAGGCAGAAATGGTGCAGATGGATCTGTATTATGTATTTTAGGGTCGAAATCTGATGCAACTCCACCAATATCTACGAAATATATCACCATTGTTAGGTTCCGAGTCTTCGTGTGGTTTATTTAAATTCAGTCGAAAACTCGTGACAGCCAAAGCAGAAGGATAGTTACAAGGAGTACCAAGGAAGATACCCAAAGTAAGATGATAAAGGCTTGTAAAAAAGTGATATTCATCCTAATCTAGATCCTTTGCAACCTCCCACGGTTCAACCCCTAAAAGGGTAGAATGGAATTTTGCTCACGCCGCCTACATTGATGGTCTCCAGGATCTTCTGTGAAATTATAGTCAAGCAAGCTCTTCTGTCCTAGGCCAGCAAACAAGAAGTCTGTTGTAAGAAATCAAATAATTTAGTATCCAGAGTCGAAATCACCTACTACATGTGAAAAATACATAGAATTTCGTAGAAAACAGCACACAAACAAGAAGGTAGTACCTACGTCTGAGGCGACCTCGAGGATGATGCTACCCACAGGAGGCATAGTCTTCCAACCGGCGATGAAAGCGGTGTAGCCGGGTCCAACGGAGTCCACACGGACGCCGCGGTCGTTGCGAAGGATGCGCACGCAACCTACGCTCTCGCCAGCCACCAGAGGACCGCTTCTGGCGCCCTGCTTTAACTCACCCCGCGTCACCAGGCAATTCACCACCTTCCTGCGTTGGGAAGAGGGGGAAAAAATGGATGGGTAATATTAGCTCCCAATTGTCAAGTACTAGGTGTTGTACGGCTCACCTCAATTAAAAAGTGGTACAAAATCCAATCTCAATTCAGGTCCGTATAAATCGTGAAAAATTGCTTATCAAATTGATTCTTCAAAGGTAAATAGCAAATCGAAAACACTTTACCTTAATTAGAAGAAAAGATACAGATATTTTTTCCTTGTTAAATAAGGCAGATAATTTCCATGGTCACTACTTTAAGATAAGTACTGAGGAGTAAAAGACACGCAGAGTACAAACTTTACCAGGCTCAATCTGAATTGTAAAAGTAAATGTATCGCAAAGCCAAACGACAAACAGTGGCACAAACTTTTTAGCAAGAAATGACATAAAGTCAAAAATATAAGCATAGCTGCTATAAGGAAGCGATTTAGAATGACACGAGCTAAACATACTCAGACAGGGTAGCACAAACGATGTTTTTAGTAAAACCCACACCCTACACTATTTCTCTTGAATTTTTATTTGATCAAACTCTTTCTTACTTGACAATTCGCTGTCGCATTATGTTCTTGGTGGTAAATATGCGACACTGATCATGCTATTCAAGCCTTTGATCTCTTACCATACTATAAAGCCAAGGTAAAATTATTTGTAGTCTACTCCAAGTTGTTTTTTTTTCAAAAGCAATCGTGGTATATTTTGTCCACAAGCCACGTACAATTTTAAGGCTAATCATGGGGATCCATTGTCATGCTAGTGACCAAACTGTTTCACAAGCCAATTAAAGGGCATTTGTTACATGCTTACGCTCCAATATGCCATTATATGGCAAGAAAACCTTGTCGTCAAAACATGGCTCCATCATCAAACATCTTTCGTTGATTATTACGAAAAATGAAGATGTTTAAATACCCTTGCATTCCTTTTGTTCCTTAAGCCATAATTGGCATATTTTCCCGTTAAGAGCAAAAAAAGTCACATTCTTTGAGAGGATCGCTCAACGCTTTAGTGACTACATTATCATTTATCTTCGATAAACTACTCAGACCAGACATAACATAACCCATTTTTCATAGGTATAACTTCCCACACATACCAGTAACTAGGAGGGAAGCATATTTCATTATCAAAACATGACCATGACATCAGTGATCCTTTATCGCTTATTGCGGGGAGTTGCCCTAAATCTGAGTTCTAATCCTATCTAAGTAATCAGCAGAAAATAATTGACGAAAGCAAGGAAGTATTGTCCAGTCAACTTACCCCAGGCCATGCTCGGTACGGCATTCAAGAACGAGAGCCTCGACGGGCCCGGTAGGGTCTGCAGTGACCTGCATCACCTCAGCCTGCACCACGATGGCCTCCAACAGGGGGACGAGGTTGATGCGCTGCAGCGCAGATATCTCCACTGCCTGCACCTCGCCACCCAGTCGCTCCACCACTACACCGTGAGCCGCTAGGCCCTGAATTGTCCGCTCCTGCAGTCCCAACCGAATCCGGTCAATGCGCACAGGGACAGTTAAGTGCTTATACTTAGATGCGCTGTGGTGAAATGTTTTTTTCCACATTTAGCTACACGAGCTCCTACCATCATTGTCCATGGTTTACAAGACATCTTGTGCGCCAGTAAATAAATTTTCCTCCACATTAGCAGACCTTATTTCTTCATTTAAAATAATGTAGGGTGCACAGTGCACAAGCACATACATCAAGTTAGATGAGATCTTATAACAGACGGGGAAGATGTGTACATTCAATAAAGCGACTTCATAAAACAGAAAATTTTCCCATCCAATGTCGGTAGAGGTCATAAAAAGGGAAGCTTTACAAAGCATTAGTGTAATAATTTTGTTTGAATGATATTTAGTACATGGAACTCCTTTATTTCGGCTAACACAAGATTTCCGTACACTACATCATGGGAAAATAGACGCAATTACAGATACATTGAAACTTAAGCATGTTAGAGAGGACGAGTAAGCGCTACTAAAATCTGCATGATTCAAAAGTGCATCCATCGACTTATAGGCCAGTGGGAAAAAACAGTGAATTATCAAGTAGAATGAGGCATCAAGAAAAAAAAAATCTAAGGAATAAGAAAATAAAAGGTCATACATACCACATCAACACCATGCTTGTCTATTTTATTGATTGCGACGAGGAGCTGAGCTAAAATAAAGAAACAGCTTTCTACCAATCTAGAAATCTGTTTGAGGCATTATAGCATGGGCGATTTTCATAAAAAGGAATCAGACAAAAATTGCATTGCAGTAAGAAATCTTTAACCCATCAGGCAGATCAATCCAAAATTTGGCCAAGTACAGAAACGGAATGTCAGTTTAGCAGTCAGAAACCTAAAACTTTATTACTCTTTATCGAAATTTAACCTTATGGCTAAAGCACACGAGCAATCAACTACAAAAAGCATCTATTTAAACAAATAAATACACACCGGGACATCAGTTTCCACTGAATTAATTTGAGTTTGGGAAATTTTTGGATGAAAAGCAGTCGGTAGGTGTGTTGGTTTTTTAAGTGACAACATTAATCTAAAGATCTCAACGATTAACGGAATGCCTCGATTATTTCTCTAGGTACGCCTCACTATTAGTGGCCAAGAATGACAATGAAGTGTACAAAACTAAACTTTGTACTGCAAGGGCAGTGACCGAAAGAGATTCCTTAACCGATAATCCGCAACCAACACCCAAACTCCTTATAACCGAATAATCAATCACTCTGCTATTAAAGAGACATCGACGGAAGCAAGCACTGAGGGGGTTAACAACTTAGATCAGTACAAAATCCCAGATGTACGGTTCTGCCCCAGACCTCTAAGGCCATAGACTTACCGCCAAATTCCTTGGCAAATCTAATACACTCAACAGTTTGAGGCATGACGCCATCGTCGGCGGCTACCACGAGGAGGACTATGTCGGTGGCCTTGGCACCGCGCGCCCGCATGGCCGAGAAAGCGGAGTGGCCAGGAGTGTCGATGAAGGTGATGGTGCCTCCGTCGCCTTCACTGCCAATACCCCCGCCCGCTACGGCAGCGGCCTCCGCGACCGAGAGGGAGAAAGCGGAGAGATGCTGAGTGATGCCACCGAACTCTTCATCCACAATGCGTGAGGCGCGCAGCGCGTCTAACAGGGTCGTCTTGCCGTGGTCCACGTGGCCCATTATTGCCACCACCGGTGGTCGAGGCACACAACACGTCGAGTCCGGCGGAGGTCTTAAAAAAGAGGGTTAACATTTGCTTCTTGGGGAGTTTTTGGCATTGTAGCAGGTATTTAGTCAACCATTTAAACTCAACTTCCTTAGTTCAACTGAAGTGTTCGGATAAGACCCATTTCCAATTGCCCAACTTCTGCCAAAAGTTCAACACTAAAGCCAAACCCATTCTTAGAATCTATTCTGTACATACAAAAAACATACGCATAGTAGCGTAAATGATTGGAGCATTAAATGGAGTGGTAAATTGACTAGAAAGCATGCGACACAAAACAAACTTAAAATGGCAGCATGCACTAGAAGCACGCTATCAAGTTCCGTGAGCAATTTACATTTATTCAACATGATTACCTAGTTCACGTACATTACAGAACTTGAGGAGGAGAGGATACTTGAAAAATGGAGGCCGCAAAATATTACCTGGGATGGACGTCAAATCCATCCATTGGAGACCTCCCTTTGGTCGTTCTGGGTGAACTGCGATTGACAAAGTTGGGTCTAAACCCCAGAAGGGATACAAGTCCAGTCAGCAATTCCCGATTTTCAATCGAGGTCGTAGAGCTTACTCGAAGCGATCCCAGCAACCCGCTATTGACGGAGCGGATAATACTGCCAACAGGACGTTTCGTCAGTTTTGAAAGTTCTGAGATCGTAATGCCATCCCAAACATCAACTGTAGGAGCTGTCGTAGACGATTTACCGGACCCGGGTTTAGCCTATTCACAAAGTATTTAGCAACACAAAATAGACAAACCTTGGAAGAGAATGTAGCCGATTTGAATGTAGCAGAGTCGCACAAGAATGAAAGACGTAGGCGGCTAAATAAATGAGCGATACCTCTCGTTGTTACACAAAGCATGACAGTAACGGTTTTTTACAAACTCAAATTATTAGGCGAGCACCTGAAATAAGAGTGAGATATCTGTAGGACTTTGACGGGGAATATAATACACAGGAAGAATATTGAATAGAAGAAAACTTTATTCAGTCCAGGTACAATTTAATTTGGTTTGCTAAGGTATAAACTGTGGGCGGCGACGCTACTTTCCTTCAAGAGTGTTTCGCCTGAGATGCAAATCTCGTCCAGAGAGGGTTTCGAGCTGGGAAAAGAGGGAAGAAAAATGAACATTTTCCACAAAAGATGGATTCTAATTTCAAAAACACCACTACTAACTACCACCAGTGTCACGTGCATCAAGGACACCGTCCCACTTTACTGCAAATTCAGATGATTGTGTTTTCACAGCATTCATACAAAACTCGATAGACTATCTGTACAAAAATAGCCTAAGATATACATTATGATGCCAAATCTAATGCAACGACCAAATAACATGAGAATCTCTTCTGCCAAAGAACCAATTTTATCAGAGCGATGGTACGCCACCGCCCTAAGATTTCATACCATGGCCGGCGACCCATACTTAGAAAGCAACTCTTGATAAATAAACACACATCGCAAGAAAAAAGAAATTTTTCGTGGTATGAGCTATTTCAGAGGAATAAAATAGAAGCGTAGACAGAATCAACGTTCGGGAGACCACTCAACTTCTTCTGCAACCACGCTGGCATTTTCCTCTTCTTTGGGGGGCCATAAGAACCCTTCGTAGAGAACTCCTCGATGGGCAGCAAAATCCTTATATCCGAACCGAATCTGACGTCATCCATTGCTACGATTCGAAGCAGCACCTCAGCCCATGAACGGGGGACCAATGGATGAGAGAGGCTAAATTTACAGGTCGACAAATCTTGTCACATTCGAAGAGGGAGATATGACCGAAGAGTGCAGATTAAAAGCTTCTGCATTTGGTCATAAAATTACCATCTAATACTGGATATCCTCCATTAGTTTCATTTACTCTTATTGTACTTCGAGAGCAAAAAAGCAACCAGACCTTTTTCATAAATACAGTGATATCATAAATTTGTCACAAATGAAATTTTTTCGACAAATACATTTTCTCACCTGGGAGGTTTTTATCAAGTGTTGAATTCACTTTAGTCTGTTCGCCAATTTTTAAATTTTATTTTGTTGGATTTATTTAGGAGTTTCTAGCTTTTTCTATTTCAAAGGTGAGAGAAACGGCCCTGAGTGCGTTTTATTTTACCACGTACAGTTATACAACAATATGGGAATTGGCGTTTGGGCTTTCCGATTGGTGCAAATAGTCAGGTTGGGAAGCCATCCGGTTCGTGAAAGTAACTTGTTCTTGGGATTCGTAGGCTTATGATTCCTGGTTAATGCTAAATAGCCTTCTGGATTGTTTTATTCCTTTTAAGCCACTTCAAGATTTATTATGGATGATTTGGACTTATCCATTTTGTGCTTTTGTGTTCTCTTATTAACAATGTGGTTGGTTGAATTGCGCCTTCGTTTCCCGTAGAATTAATTCGCCTTATTTAAAAAGGAAGCTTAGGAACTGTATGCTTTCCTACCTCTGTTACTGGTTGCTGTGGTTTTCAGCTCTTCGACTTATCTCGATTTGTTACTAATGGAAGTGTAAAAAAAACGGGCTCAAGCGCTCCACTAACTTTGTACATGTTTATTATTCTGCAGTATACCGTAAAGTGCAAATTTTTAAGTGCCTTGCAAACGGCGCTAGAGGTTTTTTGGTTTTTCAGCTTGCAGATTGCAAGTTCCTTCCCTGGATTTCGCTAGTGCTCTGATCCCTGCAAATTTAATGACCTTCCTCTCACCCCCTCTATCAGCAGCTTGGGTGCAGCAACCTTTGAGAAGCCTGTAAAACACGGGTACCAGCGGTTGCAGCATCATGCAAATCGCTTTGGCGTGGATTCCTGGTTAAGCTATGTGTATTCGGTCGAATCATGGCGCTATAACGGCCTGGTGTGCTACCTTCGAGAAAATCGCAAATAAGAAGACACCCACATCCGACTCTCACCGAAATCTCAACCAATCTCATCATCCAACAAACTTTGTATTCCCTTGCAATTCTCGAGGAGTTTCGTCTTCTGGTTCTCCCGGCATCTACCGTTGCTTTATAATTTTCCTACTTGTCGTCACCCATAGTCCAGCCCCAGTTACGACTCTTTCCGCCACAGCAATAGGTCAGCAAAACATGGTGATAAAGGCAAATGGATTTGAAGATTTCCCAGTCCGTGTTTCTTCACTCTTTAAGCATCTTCATCGACGACGGACTAAACGAACACCTCTTCAACACCCCGAGCGACATGCTTGGACGCCGGACCTCGTGACTTTCGTTTGTGACGAACTCACCGATCCATGTACACGAGCAGCCTTTCTACGGCGTCACGCTTATCACGAAATATGCTCAAGCCTGCCCCCGCTTTACCTCCTGCCCCATATTGATGATGTGATTGAAGGTAGCAATCAGTCGTCAACGTATGTCTGCACCTCAGAGGATAAGGGCGTTAGAAACACTGATGGACTCTATCATAGATACCTCCAAACACCTAGTATATGTAGGAAAAGTCTGGAGGCTCTGGATACCAAGATACGCTCTTCGCTCAAGACGGATTTGGACATGTTTATGGATATATTAGAGCGGTCGTTTTGCGTTCTCACCAACAGCACCAATAATACCATGTTGGACGAATGTATCCAGTGTCGGGTGCGTAATTTGCTTAAACGCGTTTCCTAATTTTTGCCCACTCAGAATCATATTGGTTTCATTCGGATTTTGTTGACCTCTGCTGTTTTATTTTCAACTCAACCGCCTATTTTTTATGCCTCTGGTATCTAGTCGACTGGACCCTTGCCTAAATCTATCTGTTTTCGTATGATAAAACATCATCTGGAACTAAGAAAGCCCATTTCCAAGTTTTCTAGACGAAAACCGATTCGCTCCTTATTCAGATTCGTATTGTATCACTAAGTCTTAACGAACGTTTTTCCAATTCCTAATTGTTGATCCTCTGCAATTTAAGGTTTAGGATGTACACAGAACGTTCCATTTCTTTGAATTTGTGTTTGTGCATTTTAATGCAGAATGGATTGGAAAGGCACTAATGAGTTTGGCTGGATTATTCCCTCCACTTAATTCCAGAATTCTTAGTTCTTGCTTGAAGTAAAAAGTCGGGTTTTCCCCTTAATGCTCCCTAAAGCATTAGGTAATTTTTCTTCTGTCCCACGGTAAACGTTACCTTACAAGTGAATGCCTGTGTTCGCCGTTGCTCTGCCACTTAAGCTGAATTCTTTTGCGGATCTCTACCCCTCGGCCCATTCGATTATGCGCGTCCAGGGTTAATTCATAAATATTTAGTCAGTTTTTTGTGTTCCAGCGGAACACTCCACTGACAATATTACGCCTTACAGCGGAGTGACGGTTCTCACTGACCTTGCACTGCCTATCCATGTTTCAATCCCTAGGACTCTGATTGGCATCTTTTGCTTTGTTAAATATTTCAGTTTTATTCGTGCTTTAACCACCGACTTGAAATGTTTACTCTAGCTTTATTTTTGGAAGTATTTAGACATGTCTACATTAAATTTTCTCTCCCGATCGCCTAATGAGTATTTTTTTTGCAAATCAAAGTAGATTTCCTACTTGTTTCTCCATTATTTCGACTTAATTTGTGTCGATTGCATCGTTCTCAGTCAGCACATTCCTGGTCTCTTAGTGTATACCGATTTCGACTGTTCTGGGAACGCTTCCCATGTCTGTTGATGGGAACTTTACTCTTGTTAAAAAAACATGTATTCCCATTCTTCTGCTCACAATACAGCACTTTATCATCAACTGTATCCATGTGTGGTCTTGCCCCTACGCTGAGCCTTGGTGGTAGGCTAGCCACATTGGCTTGATGGGAGGAGGAAGAACAACAGAATCCATCTGCTTTGAATTATAATTAATCTTAGCATTAGTGCTTTACTGGTAAAGTTTTGCTTCCTCCCGCACGGTGGACTAATCAGAGGGCGGGAATGCAGAGAAGGGAGTGCGATCTGCACAGGCTGATTGGTTACTGCAGCGTCGTACGAAGAAGTGTGAGGCAGCAGGAGACTCAGATCGAGGGGAGGAGGTGAGAGAGTGTGGAACGGGGGACGGATGGTGCGGAAAGTTGGGGCAAAGACAGGAAAAGGAACATCTACTCTTTCGCTTTGTTGAGGTTTCTCTTATTTTCCGTACTGTATAATTTCGGTCCTCTCGTCTTTTGTCCCTCCAATCTGGTGACCGTGAGTACCGGCGTATGTTTACCTCCTTCATACTCTTACACTCGCTCTCCGCTTTTCTAGTCGCTCCGCGTACGGTGTGAATTGTAGAGTCTAGTGCCATTGCTCTAAGCTTGTTTTTTCATTTCTTTTATCTTGGCTTTCTTTCATTTCGTCTTCCTTTTCGTAGTGAAATTTTTTTAGTTCATTTGTAAAGTTTCCTTTATCATGGCAGCACAAAACCGAACACCTTTGTTATCACTACGCTACTGTTAACTATGAACGTCTTAAATAGGGGATTGTCTCGTTTACTTTAATGCTGTGGAGTTTGAATAGTGGTCTTCGCCTATCCTACACTGATTAGGTCATACTTATGACTGTCACAGCATCGTAGAGGAATGGTTTTGTAAGCTTCCATAAATTTGAGTAGTTGAAACCTTAACTAGACCCCTTCTGTCAAAATAGGCCTTTCCCACAAAAGTTAAGGTTTAGCAGGCTTGTCAACTGAACGAATGAAGTGGGAAGAGTATTTATCATGCCATGAAAGCAGGCGGCAAGGGCATGCCGGAATAAATCTAATGCAAAACGTTTTGACCGTTGAGATGTCGGGTTTTATAATGGGAACACTGGTTGTGGTGCTGTGCGGGTAATGTTTGGTGGTTGGGATATCCGGGCTTGCCTCAATCAACATTTGATTATATCTCCTGTGTGTGCACTTTCAAAGTGTTAATATTAGTGGCGATGCCCTTGAATAGGTTTGAAATTATGTCGGCGAATTCGGGCGACCTCAGGAAAGACATGTAACTGTAAGGTCACGGCATCTTGACATACGCGCGAACATTTTGTAACTACGATCCAGAGCCACACGATGAAATTCTTTATCTAACGAACGAAGGGATGCATAATCACTGCTTCAATGTTCGTGCCACCGTAATTTTATGAAAATACTTTAATTGAATATTTTTCATGGTTCTATGCACGAACTTACTACTAAACTAATAAAAGCTATGAACGCAACCTAAAAAAATTTAATCACACTACTGGGAGAGCCATGGATTTTGTACTCGAAGATAGCACGTTAAATGTCAATGACAAATATTGAGATATAGTCAGCTATGTAATGTTACAGACTCGAAACCTCGAAAAATTTATCTCATAGCCATGTAACTTTCATGCTTGGAGTGGATGTGATGTTTTTCCAAATAACAATGTTTGATAGTCGACCTCACTTGAAACGCATTTTTGCAAATTTTGCATGAAATCAGAGGTCGAGGATAGGTGCTCACTCTTGTATGCTAACTCATGCTTTAAATTGCAGGCATTTTTCGTAGAATGCCTTACCATCAATGAATTATTCATTTTCTGCGGCTGTTTTCCTTTTTAAGAAGTTCAAAAGAGTGTTGGAACAAGACAATTGTTTTTCTGGTTCCTAGTAAATTGACTGGACTTTGGGTAACTAAACCTTCCCATCGATAATGAAATTTACGGTGGTAGATAATGATGCTGATAGAGCCGTCTTTTATGATCAAAATCTTGGTCAAAAAGGCAGTTGTGATTGATTTCAATCGACAGTTGCGTTTTTTAGCTCTAATTTGCCATAATTTCTGCTTGAGTAATTATGACCACCAAGTGTTTCTTAACAAAACTTGGAGTTTGAAAGAAGGCGGGATTTTCAAGCAGATGTTTCCTTGCGTTTTTCATTTTCCACCGTGAAGTGGACCTGACTTCCTACCAAATCGTAAATTCGATTGGTGCATTGAAAATCTATATTTGAACTAGGGTTCATGTTTCCCATCTATTTGAACTTGACGCCATTATAATTTTTTTTCTGAAATCTCTATTATTGTTTAACTTAAGCCATCCAAATCAGTATCTGCATCATATCTGATGGGAAATCCATGGGGGTATCCGACTGCTATAATTTGTTGCTGCTTCACTCCCAGTGTTGTCTCGATGGTCTCGGTTGGTTTCATTTACCCTTTTTCCCAATCTGACTGTCACACTAACTGTAAGTCAATTTTTTGGAGTAAGGGAAGATTTTTGGAAAGAAAATCCCCCGTACCATAAGGAAAGAGTGACCTTCGATAGGTATCACTACGCTCGAATTTGGCCCACATCTACTACAAAGTTCATTGTGGCCAACATTTTCTTCAAAATCCTGATTTTTCTTCGAAACATTTTTAGTGCGACACTTTTCATGATGTCTCGTTTCAATAACCTTGACTTTTCAGTTTTGGGGTCGGCTATTTTTGTTTAAGGAACACGGATGTCGCTGACCTCAACGTCTGAATGATGGTACCTTTTAGCTTCCAATTATTTGTGCTTGAAGAGTGGTTAGTGTCAAGTAGAAAATCGATCTAGCGAATCCATTCCTCTTATTGTGGCATACTTACTACGATCTATTGTGGGGCAGACGTACAACTCCCATAGCTTGTACTTTCCGTGAAACGTTTTCAATCATAATGAAAGTGATATTGTCAGAGAGATTGGAATTTCTATCATGTATTGTAACATTATTTGTGCTTTATCACAACTGTTTGCAGATACCAATTGGACCATCCCCGGACCATGCATAATGGGGATTTATAATGCTAGTCAAACACGGCAAAGGATTGCTTACCAGCTTTGGATGTAATAGCTTCCCCGAAAAATATGCATACCGTGTGAGAAAGCAAGCGTCCGTGTGTGTGCATATATTATTTCCTGCCTTTGCTGTCCGTCCGTAGCTTGGCATGCGTGCTCGCCTGCGTCTATCGACTGGTGCGTACGGGCAGCCGTGCACGTGCGCACGCACATACCTACGCACGCATGCGTTCGCGTGATTTGCCCCGGCATTACCTTGGGGGCACGAGTGCGGTAGTGCGGAGGGAGCGAGCTAGCCACCTGGTTGTTAGCTAGCGGGCTAACTGCCTCGTGAGAGAGTTGGGCTTACCTTTACGAGTATGCAACCACATAGGTGTCATTATTTTTCATTTCACCTCTGCTGATTATCCGAAGTTGGCTAGCGCTTTGGACAGACAGAAGTACGGAGGGACCCTTCGTGTGCGTGTGTGCCAACACTTGCATGACTGTCAAAACAGACAGATTTCGTAGCTGAAACGCCATTTCTCCTTAATTTTTATCTCGCACATAGTTGGATGAGCCTTTGCTGTTCCAATTCTCTGAGGTTTAATTTATGTTTCTCTACAATCCCTAAACAGTTTCACTTCTAAAAGTGGTATTTTCCGACGATTGGTATCCAGGACCTACTTCCCAAACTCAACAGCATCCTTCCTAGTCGGTGTCGTAAATGAAGGCTTGCGACAGCATATTTTACAGTTTTTAAGATTGCACTCTAGTTATATTTTAAACATGAATTATTTTAAAACCTATTGTATAATGAACTGCGAGTACAAGAGTTAAGCCGCCTTTTCAGTGACGCCATATTTATGATCATAGTATGGGCTAAATGCCGAATAAATTGTAAATTACTTTTTTATTGCTCATCGCGTTCAGTATTTGAAACCCAACTCTAATTTCTGATGAAATTGATTTCAGGATTTGTCTCAGGTTTTCTTCGTGGAATAAAAGCTATCTTGTTCTTCTAATAGTGTCACCGAGAATTGCTTGGTGGACGAGTTGTTCATATTGCTCCTCTTTGTCAGAAACTGGAGTTTTGCAACTTTTTCCATCGAATAGGTTTTATCTGATTAACAGAGATCAGCCTTTTCGTCCTGCTGTTTCATTCATTTCTGCTTGAATCCGAAAACCTCCTGCGATTTTGTTTTAATTGACGGCAACGTAGACGGCGTATCCTTCGTGTGCGGGCAAATGTAGTTTATTCCCAACCCTATGCAAAACTTGTCATTGCAGATTATTGGATTTCAGCACCTTTCGTTTAATGCTACTCTTCTTTGTATTTCTTTGGGAGTCCTGTAATTCCTTAATCAAAAGATCACATTTAACCTGTTCATGCGACTCGATGTTGGTGTAGAGACAAAATTTAGCATTTTACCTGTAGTTGTTTGTGTGATAGAGCATTTTGATTAATAATGCGGTGTCAGAGCGCGTTATGGAACAAGTTCACCCCAATGTTGATGTTTTTAATGCATGAAACCGAATTGATGGTTTAATCAGCTAATTTTTTCAGTGCATATGGAGATGTCATCACCTATTGATTGAGTTTTGACAGACAGATAGTTTAAATGACAATCTAGAAATAAGCAGGTACGATTAAGGTACAGTATTTGGATAATAGCTACTCTACTTGAAGAGCATGCTCTCAGATACCCTTACAGTCTTCCATTTCCACGTTTGAATGCAAATTTCATGGCCCATTTAAATACGATCTGAAGGTCCTGCATAAGTCTTGGGTATTTAAGAAGAATGGTGGTAAACAAAGCCAATTTGTACGTGTTTTACAGAATTTAAGAGTGTACTAGTAAGCAAAAAACAGCGCAATTTTATACACACTATGTAAAACGTAAACTAGCGAAAGCTAGCTTTGAAAGATATCGTAAACATTTGGAATTCTTTTTTTAAAACATAAAAGATAGACTTTTGCACCACTTTATACTAAATTCGGTTTAACATTGGTCCATTTTTGGCCCATTTCATTGGAGAGCGTATTTCGCTTTTTGAATAGGTTATTTTGCAAATCAGTAAGGTGTTTTTGCTTGTCTTTTTGCTGAGCAATTCCTCTGATCTTGACTACTGAGCGTTTTGAAAGTCATACTCATTATCACCGATTAAAATGTTAGCAATTCTTTTCGTTAACAAAATAGCATTCAATTGCTCAAGTCTTCTACTTACGTGTCTTTTCATTTGAACGAAATTAATGAGAACAAACACAGTTGTCAAGCCATTTCAGTCAGTAACACCTATGGATTGTTCAAGAATAGAAAAGTGAAGTTAGAATAATGTTTATTTTTTCTTGGAACAGAATTTACAATTGCCACATTGTCATTCTGGGGAATAATCCTCTGAAAACAATGAGAATAAAGAAAAATAAGCCTCTATAACTCTCGCAGAACTCCTTTCCGTCAAAAGAATGGTATTTCAATTGTTTCCGGTACTATAATAGAAATAGCTACTTAGTTTGGTGCAATTTTTTAAACATGCATATGGTTATCTTATAATTTCGCTTTTGAAATGCTGAAAGACCCTCACACTAACATAGGATGCTTTGAGATTCTACTATATTAATTTTTACATAATTGTTGTTACGTAAATTTAACTGCTACTGCGGTTAATGTATGGGGAGCGATTTGTCCTTAGAGTGGGAATTCAATTCCACTTAGCGGCACCTTTTCTGATTACCTTTTCTCATCTTCCTTTGGCTACTCCTACCTTTGCAGTGCGCTACCTCAATGTACATGTTATTTTGGTTCCATGAAAGACGAAGAAACAACACTGGTTAGTTTCAGTCCTCTCTATGTGACGGTACTGGTGTAGTAAGCCGCGTTGGCCTGGTTTGGTAATTATTAAGACAGGCTAAAGCTTATGGCATACATCGCTGTCTCGCATAAAGGTAAGCTCCCCCTGTATGCCTATTCAATGTGCTCGATTTGTGCAGATCGCGCCTTCCCATTTAGCGTTTTTTTGTTTTGCACTATTTGCTATTTAAGCAGAATAGCCTATCGGTCAAGATTTCAAGAAGGGCACCAAATTGTACTCTTTAAAAGCAAAACACGAAAAATTTGTCCTACCTTAGCTCTACTAAAATAAACCTAGCCTTCCGACGAAACGACTGCGCGCAATCCTATCATGAGGCTGTTGTCTCTTAAAATTCCTCTCTGAGCTCCCATAAAACCAGGCTGTAAATCGGCCTTGGTCTTTCATTTCATGTGAGCATGAATCGTCTTACCAGAGAGCATTCAGTGTGCTTCTCTTTATGACCACCCTCAAATAATTCTCAAATTGTTGTGAAATGGTTCTGGTAAAACTAATCTACGTCCATAGTAGGATAAACTTGGGACTGGTTTCTCTCGTTGCTGTTCACTGCTACAATTCCTACTTGAAGTGTTACTGATTCTGGGTGATTTTTACTGTGATAGATCTCATCTTCATCTTCCCACCTCATTTATTTGCTTTAAAAATTACTAAAATAGATGCTATTCGAGCACTTTTTCACACTTACGTTTCCCTTCACCAAAGTTTAGTAAATCCCCTTATTCATTTGTTTCTGCTAGGAGTTCTAGGATTGCGAATCCTGTAAAATGATCTAAGTGTGGTAGTCTTGGATTTGTACTTTGAATGTTTTTTTTATAATGTATGTTCGGAATATTTTAAATGCAACCACTTATCTAGGTTAAGTTAGCCTTCCGTGTGTGCGACAAAAAACTGTATTCACAACCTTTCCAGTTCCACGCTTAACAATTGGGTGAAATGCTTTAATGAAAGCACCGTAAGGAAATTCTGACAAATTGTAGCTATCATCTTTACTTACATTTCCATCACTAATGGCATATCAGTGTGATTTTGGTCGAGAGATTCCGTCACCTAAAGTCCTGGATAAAACATTTTGGGCATTATGGGATGCGTTTAAATCACTTTTGTACCTTTAATTTTGCATGGTAATTGTTTAATGTAAAAAACGTGGACTAAAGTTGAAATCATAAATGCATTGTTCATATGATGTACCCCTTGAGGTGTTTTCCCAATGCATTTGTGATCATTATTAATTGTTATCCTTCATTCCCTTTCAAGGGTCAGCAATTAACAAAAGCATGAAAGTCAGCCAAATTGAGAGTAAAGAGCACCATTTATAGGCCTCATCGCAGTCACAGACTTTTTATTTGTAAAGTCATCTCATAGAGAATTCATCTTTTTGGTCGAATGGTCGTGGATGCATCGCTATTCTTAACAGTAGACAATCCCTATAATTACGACTTTTAATGAAGTCCTACGAAACCGTTTGTTAAGAGTTCAAGTAGTGTTTAGGCTTTTGTAAAAAACGCATCTATTTTTTTTTGTTATTTGAGAAGCTCGCCTATTTAAAAATGTGCTTGTTTTATCCTCCGTTTCTTTCTCAAAAAAGCGTCGTTAAAGTTAGCATTAGGGAACATCTGATTTTGGATGGTGTTCCTCCTACCATGTTTCTTTCATTGGGTCCTCAAAAATTTTTCAGTTTACTTCAATAGAATTGATCCTACTGGATCAAATGTCAGCTATTTTTTATTTGTTTGATGCGTGTTTTTTTTCCATTGCTATCACTCTTTCTAAATCCTTGCCTCCTGCCTTCAGAACACTGGTTGAAAATTTTGGCGGATTTTTTATTGCCTATCACTACTTGGTACTAATTGGCTTCATCTTTAATAAAACAGAAAGCCTACTGGTCGTGGGTGTGTACAACAGCCTTCCCAATCTTCTATCCACTGGCAAAATTGCCCCCTCTTGATGGTGGCGAGGAGTCGGCTACGCCGACAACTGCCTTTGCTGCTACCGCCACGACCATGACCACCACTTCCCTCCTTTCGAGCTCGATCGAAACCACTGAAACTGTCAAATTACATAATCAACTGCAAAACGCCTCCTTTTCCCTCCACCGGACACTGGTGGCTCAACCAAAAGCAGGTGCAGCGACAGCTGCGGCGACTGGAATCTTCGTCTTGGAGCGGATCCCCGCCTGCATGACCTGGTGCACCCAGGTGGAGACTCTCTGTCCCTACTTCAACCCCTCCGACTCCACCTCCAACGGTGGCGAGCCCACATTCCTCTGTGATGGTGCGCGCTCCACTTCTGCTCTTTTAGACGTTTGTGCGCGACTCTCAAACTACAGGCTTTTGCATCCTTGTCTCGGCAAAGAATTCCCATCTATTCATCGATGGAAGAAGCTTGATACAGTCATTTTATTAACGTAGCCTATTATAAAAGCAATTGTTTAAGTTGAAATCAGAAGCCTCAAGTCAGCTATGTCACGAAAAAAATGGGAAATTAATGTGGTACCAAAGGAGAAAATAACGGAATTCATTTGGTTGTTGTTCTTGAGCATGAAATTCATATCATTTTGCACCGATTTTGCGACACGAATGGAATGAAGTATCGCTACTCGTTTTGTGCATTGTGCTTGTATCATCTTTTCATATGGAACAACTTTGTAAGCTGTTTCATTGTTATGAAAAGTTTTAAGTTTTTTGTTACTTCTTTTGAGACCTTAAATAATCTATTGAAAACTAATCCTATCGAGGTGTAAAATGTGTTTGTGTCCCGACTCGCCCCTGTAAATCACTATTTTCTCCGAACTTTTGTGCTATTTTCCCTTGACAAAATTTACTCTTATTCTCATCAAAGTTTGGAATTGAGCGGAATAGGAGTTTTGTCTCCAAATAATCACTAACTTCGACCATGACGCATCACATATTCCACGCAGTGAATAATATATTTGACGCTATTATTCTTTTCGGGTTTTATTCAAGTAAGCAACGTCTCATCGATGATGTAATTTTCAGGTTAAAATTTTCTTCCTCAAATTAGCTGAAGTCTGTAGCATTCACTCGATGGGGTGTTGGCCTAAATTTTGTGTCTCTTCACTTTACCTAGATGAACCCACTTAGTAAAAGTATTGTAGTAAGATTTAACACATTTTTTAAAGCATGCCGTCTATTGACGGGTTTTTTTCATTTCACTCAGCAATTTTTGAAGGAAATGAGTTTCTTTTATCTGGAATCTGTGGACGCACTGACTAGACTCGTTAACTCACTTGTGACTTTGCCATGAACCATCTTTTGAATATCATAAATTCTTTGTATATTTTAGTGCAATAAGTGCCTTGGATGAGAGTCGAGGTTTATGATTTTTAATTTCACGTGGATTTTCAAAATCTTATGAACTATTTTAATTAATTTTGAGCTATCTCTTTATGCTTGCTTAACTCCGATTTGACTACATGAGTGCAAATTGAATGATACCTTTGTAACGAAACTCTTACTCGATTGTTAGTCTTCTTAAACTCTTCTCTCATTCTATTCTCTCCTGCACCATATTTTCTAATTTGACACTGCTGCCACAAATAATTACCCCAAAGGCATGATTGCTAATTCATGCAGACAGGATATACATTAGTCTATTCTAAAAATTCGTTTTTCAAGCAACTCCACCCCTTATTTCACAAGACCACCTAATGGATGTTCTGTTAGTACACATGGGGCTCTTTCATCTTCGCAAACCGAGTTTGGGGTTGTAAGCTCAACGGTCAAAATTGGCAGATTGTGCGAGAAATCGGGCAATAAAAACCACCGTTAAAGAATGAAAGAGAAAAGGCGAGGATTATTTCAAAAGTGTCACCTTGGCGCTTGTCGTTTTATAATGGCTGTTCCAATCATCCCTTACGTGTAAAACTTCTCCCTTTGGTTTCACCTGTAATCTATACAATTTCTAACAAAATAAATTTAGTTTACCTAAGACTATTTGCACTTTTGATACTTTTAGCCTTAACATGGACCGTGCCGTGAAATTTAGGGAATTCATTCGTAATTAGCTTTTGCTCAACTATATTGATTCATGGGGATGAAATACGGACGTGAGTAGACACCTTTTAGCGTTTTATTTAATACAAAATTACCTAGGCGTTTTGCAACCAAAAAGATGCATATTTTCTCACTCCTATTCACCTTGATTGCTGTAATTATATCTTAAATGTGCAGAGGCCGGATATCAAAAGTACGAGTTTGGTTGCGGATTAAAGTCATTCATTCGGCCCTCATTCTGCGTCTCTTTGTAGAAAGTCACTATCAATACGCACCACCGGACAGCCCACATTCGGTTAGTTACTACACCAATTGTGAGTTTGACTGCTGCTTCTCGGAGCATGACTTCCTAATTGACGTAATCTTGGACGAGTTTTCCCCGCCCACCGGACCCCCTTCCCACCCGTCTTCGGTGGACCACTTGGCAGCGGGCGTTCCCATCACAGCTTCGGCAGAGACGAAGATGTGGCAGACCGGCGGAGTGAGGGGAGATAGGGGTGAGGGGGAGTATTTCAGTCTGGCGGAGCGCTGTCTACACCAGCAGCTCTCAGATAGTCTAGGCGGTGAGGCCGCACCACCAGTGGTTGATCAGGCATTGCTTCAACAGCCCAGTTCTCTGTCTGCTTCTACACTATCAAATGCCTTCCTCTCCACTGTCACCGCTACTATTGTTGTCGTCACGGCTCACCTAGGCTGACCTATACTTTCCCAGCCGCCTACCCTTTCACCCACCCATCTACCCTTTACCTCTTGTAAATATTTAGTACATGTGCGTCTCTTTCATCCTGTACAGAGAATATCCATCATTCTTCACCCTCTACATACATACGAAGCAGTAGAGAGGAAGGGGGAGTGGAAATGAGAGACGGTTCTCACCTCCTGCTCCTCGACCGCTGAACTGCCGTTTTGCTGTAGTCTTTCCACGTTTTTTTCACTGCGAGGGGGAGGAAGGAAAGACAAGGAAGTGATTCAATGTGCCTAGTTTTGCCCCTCAACTCTCACTTCACTTACCCTCCTCCTCTTTCCACTGTCGCTACTATCACCACCCTTGCGCTTCCCATAGCATAAATTGATTTCGACAACCACCACTACTGTAGCTGAGACATCTTTCAACCATCGCCCTATGCAACTAGAGCATAATACTACTTTCTCCGTGTGCGTGCGGGCGTACGTGTGTCTAAGTTGTGGAAGCATGGGTGCAAAGAGGTAACGTAAATTCCTCCTCATTCCTCACGCCGATATTGAAATCGATGTAACTTACCCGTCACTCTCTTCTTTCTTCCCTCACCAACTGCCATTCCTCTCCCCACTATTTTCTCTTCTACCCGTATAATCTGCTCTTCTTTTATTCCAGCTGGTGCCGCGATTAAAAAAACAAGCGGTTTGAGAAATTAGATATCTTCTTTTGAATGATAATACTTTTGTCCTGCGACTACTCTCGGAATCGAGCTTCTGGTTGAAAATGCATAAAAGAGAGCGCTCCTATCCACTCTCTCATATTTCATACATCAATTAGCCCGGTTAGCCAATATCTGTTAGTTAAGCTTGCGAATTGGTGCTAAACCAAGTTAACGAGCCTTTTGTACACCATGGATTTTGTGATGCTTGCATATGGTTCCGCAGCAGCGCTTCTTTTACTTTATTGCGGAGATGGGATACATTTCCTTGGTAGTATTCCACAAATCGAACCAGCATGTAAGCAATTAAATCGTTGCATGCCAGATCCTGTTCAGGGTATTTACTGGAAGGTTTGGAATAAGGGTAGTTGTTCTAGCGTTCGTTTCTGCTTATTCCTCAGTTGAGCAGAAAACGAAGTTTGACTTTGACGATTGACGTCGTCCATAATTAAGCGGTCGTTTGCCAGTTCTTGATTTTTAAGTTCATGGGTGCTACATGGTCTTCGAATGCGTGCGCATATTGTCGATTGGGCTGTGACAAAGGACTTTAAATAACTTGATTTGAGAAATCAGCAGCCCGTGGTGATCTCCAATCACTTTCGGTTATCTACCATAACAGCAGTTTCAGTCACTTAAGAATAATGATGGTCAGTCCAAATTTAAAGTGTGGGCAATTGGGAGAACTGCTTCAAAGTACTTTTAGTCAACGACCTCGTCCCACTTAGAACAAGGAAATATTTACTTTTTCTATCCTTCTGTTCCCTAAACAGAATTATTTGGCGAGTAGGCAACACAATAGAGCCCCACTGATCAGAGTTGAGAGTGCATGTACACGCGACTATAGTTTCTCCAAAAACCTGTGGGCCTTTTTTGGTTACGCAGTGGGCTTTCCTGTGGGAAGTGTTACTAAGCCGGTGAAAAATGTTTGTTTAGGGTAGTGCATGTTGCTTTCTCTCTGTGTACGTGGAAGGTAGTTGATTGGTTTCACCTTTACGCATTTCAACCTCCAAGCAGTCAGCGGCAAAGCCTTGCCCTCAGATGTACCCCTTTATTTAAGGTTTTTTTCGCCTGATGCAGCTTTGTAAACCGATCTATGATTAACAGCAGGACTGCAATGGGTGCAGCTTAATAAGGCATTATTTGAGCTTATACTATTAAGGTGGTGCACAATTAAACGCCTTTACAAATATTCTGTAGCGTGCTTTGAATTAAAACTTTGCAACGAACAAAGGTGAGGAGGGGAAATCATTCTCCGGCTGCTATAATTTCATTCCATTTCTACATGAAGTCAGGCAATGATTTTAAAGCCCTGCTTGGCTTGTCACTTGAAAATTTCTCCAACTTTCGTTCTGCAGAATTATTACGACTGTTCAAATTAGCAGTCTCAAAATCGCACTTGCGCTAAACTGGCTTAATCTTAACCGATGTGATCCACCAGCCATGTATGCAAAATAGAACAAATATCATATCGTGTTAAGAAGCATAAAATAATTATGCCGGCCAAATAGATTTCGCACACTTTGGGTCTGCTGTCAAGGTGGTGTCTTATTAACCCATGAGCTTTCGGATGTGATTGCGGATAGCTGTATTTTCGGCTTTGCTGTGCTCATATATATCAACCCCTGACCCAAATTCGTCTAGCATTATGCCATCGAAATACCTGTTGCTATTGAAAACACCGACTCGTGGGGACCCTGTCAAATTACACTCACAAACCTTGGTACCGTTTGACACAGGACCTCTCCCTATAAATTGAAATACGTAAATGTTTGAGATTCTTTGTGAAACAGAGCCGAACTTTTGTGCGGGGCAATTTGTCAACAGCTAGAGGAACTACATCAAAGTTTGCAGTTTGCCATCATTTTCCCACACTAATTTGTCCACCAAGCTCCACTAAATAAAAATGCATAACTTGAAACACTCCATCCATTATGAGATAAGCCCATCTGGCTTCCATCCTATTTCCAAAAATTACCAATATTAACCTAACGATCAAATTTTTGGAAAATCGCATGCAAATCATAACTAATTTCTCCAAAGCAAGGGCAAAACAAAAATTCCGAAACTATTTTTGGCCAGAAAAGTATGAAGCACTACGGTAGACATAAGTACATGGTTGATCGTAATTTAGTGTGCCGTAGTTGACCACTGCATGACGTGAGATGTTGAGTGAAGCCCAGACCTGAAGGACAAAATTTCTCCAATCCGACGTGACTGGCCACTTAGAGTTTGTCGCATCTGAGTTAACAGAAATTTTTTCTGAGAACTTGACGTCAAGTAAATCAAAGATGAAAAACAATCTGTTTTGCTCATTACATTTTTGGAGTGGACTGTTTAACACATTATCATGATAAAACCATTCGATCAAGTGCACCAATTTTAGTCACACCACTCGATAAAAGAAAGTTGATTTGAAAAAACTCATAACAGGTTTAAAATCCGTCAGTGTAACTGCGCCTATTTGAGAAAACCTAATAGTAAATAAGGCACTTGCAAACAATACGATTCCCTCCGCTTTAATGAGCGGAATTCCTACATAATCCCTATTTTCCGTGAAAGTTGTCGCTGAAGTTAAAGTATTTAAACAACTATGACTTCAGAAGCGAGTGCAGAATAAACTAACATTAGCTCTACTGTTCTTAAGATCATGCTGCTTTTTAGATACTCTGTTTCATAAGCCCTTATTACTAAAATAATAATCGATCCTCTCTTCTGATACCATAGAAAAATGAATGATTTCTTAACTATCAATTATTCATTCGACATTATGGAAAACTTTATAATGGTGAAATATTACTGGGAGATCCATAGACAAGGCGTAGCTATTTCGTTAGCTGCCGTATAAAGAGTGGCAAGTATTCGGTTGAAATAGGTGAATAAAGTATAGGGCATGGGACAGGAAGAATTAATCTCCTTACTTCCTCCATGCTAAACCTTTGATTTTGGTCTTCTTGTTTTTTCATATAGAGTCTAGTAATTTTCCACAAGCACTCTTCACTTTCTGACAGTGATTTGTAAAACTTTTGAATTAAAGCAGTTTTAATAACCTCAACCGGGCATCTCTTTCCCTTTGGAGTAGCAGTAAACTTAAAATTAACTCGATTTTTCGCGTTTGACGAACAGAATCGCTTTCACGCTTGAGACATCTTATTTGTGGCCGATTTATGTAAAGCATGATCACGTCGATTAACATACTTTGTGACCGCTGCGCAGAGTTAGGAACCGCTATGCATATTTGCAATACGTTGGTGGTTTAACTACTGGTTTTGGCAAAGGGGCCAACTAGGGTCTCTGCCAATGTACCTTAGCTGGGTGGGGTAGTTTTCGGGCCATGCCAGTAGACCCGAACCCTTTTGTATGCCGAATATACATATCCTTCCCGAGTATTGCCTTCTTTTGTCTTCAGAGAAGTCTCGGGGAGCTACATATTTGCCTAGTAATCGACTGTCTTAAATGGCAGATATGAACGTATTTACGGTTGTTATCCTCTCCGTCTTTGTTCCTCGTGGAAATGACTTGTAGAAGCTAGCAGTCGGGACAAAAATGATTTGCAAATTTGGGCTCAAAAACATTTATTGACGCTCATTATTTTGACGTGATCTAGGATCATGCAATTCAAAGAATTTAATGGCTCTAATGAGACCATTATAGCCCGGATTATTGTTTGTACTACCACGTGAATCACTATTCATGGTGATTAAACTACTACCGTCTAACAACTGAGGATGTTTACAAAATTTCGTATCCGCACCAAAACTCAATATGCACTAACCGCAAGGTCATGGACTCTTGGTTCTACCACAAAGCACATCCCGAAAATCGACGTTGAATTTCACCATTATATAACTTGAAATTATGGCTAAAACGCTACCGCTGTTTGAGAGCACTTTAGCCAGCCCAACGGAAAGAAGATTGTCCTGTGTTTCAGCCATTGCGCCAGAGTATGGGCAGGCAGCCGACCAATGGCAATGCTGGGGATTTTCTAACTTTCTTATCCAAATAATTGCCTGCATTTTTATGAGTCACATTTGGGAAAAGTCTACTAAATAAATTATTATTTTATTTTAATTACAAGGCGGGTACTTCAGTATTTGCAAACATTTTAAAACTTCAAATGAGACTATAATTCTGACACGAGATTCACGTAAACTTATGGAAAGGGTTATCGACACACAGAAATATATCCTCCGCAAAAATAGTTAAGCTCTGACCGTTGTTACTCGGAGTGAGTAGATGCAAAAGCGTTAATGTTTGATTTAGCACCTTTGAGAAAAGTTGTTTAAATGGTATTCTTCTCCTAAGTTCAAGTAGGTTCGTCGATTAAAAACGCGTTTTCATCAAAATTGAAATAGGACTCCATCGGGAAACAGGTAAACAATGAAGTGGGCTCACTCGAAGGAAAGAAGCAGACAGTAGCTTTATCACAGCATCGGACGAATGACTTCGTCTTCCCTCGTGATAACTTGTGGTGTATTTGAGTCAAGCCATAAATGATCGATAAATTCGACCTTACGCAGCCCTCCACATGTAGCAATTAGTTTTCAAGCCATTCTCCAGGTATTTACATGGCCACCTGGAAACATAGTTCGTGCATCAACTTGTCATTAGCTCTGCAGATGTTCAGCTTCACCCCACATCAGCTATTTGCGTCTTACTGTTAGCCTGCAACTCGGATGCAGATAATGGCTACTGTGGTCTTTTACGGACTAGATTAAGGTCAAAGGATGACCGACATTTCAGCCACAGAGGAGACATTCATGTCGCAGCACGTTTGACATCATGCCGAGTCAAGGCACAACCGAATTAGCTGTTGCGTCAGTATTACGCGACTTTCTAAAATATCTGCCGGCTCGAATCATGTCATTAATCTGAGGGCATCAAATGAAGCGAGTGGTTGTAAGTCCAGTGCCCCACTGGTTGGACCTAATCCAGGACGAGTCGGCCGCACGTCATTCTATAAACCAGGTAAATGCTACCTCAAGCATGACTGATGTGCTGAAGGATGCTGATTTCATTTTATGCAATGTGCTCCTTTACCATCTTCGGGAATGCAAGTTGCTACCTTCACCATTGCTCTGGTTCTTTTGCGTGTTTAAAAGAAGATATCAAAGTTGATTCTAAAACTCCCTTGGGATGGACTCAATGAGGGAATCTGAAGGCAAATCTGTTAAATAGGAAAAGTAGCTAGTTTTTTGATATCCACTAAGGGCAGATACGGTAACTTGGAATGATGGGACAGCGATTGATTGATTGGTGAACTTTAACCTAACGCAAACTTCTTTGTTAATAAATGAATTCCAGACTTTTCAGTTGATTAAATGTTAATTTGAGATTAAAAACAACTGATCTAAGGAGGAATTGATTTGGAATGCAGCCTGGTTCCATTTGAGCCTGATTAATAGAAAAGTGCGCATCATTCATTTACGAATTCAACCTAATCACTAGATGGGAGTTTAGAGTTCCAAACTATCTTTGTCTCCAACCGAATTTCCCTGTGGATTGAAAAGTAGATGATATATTATGATTAGTTTAAAGGGTATTAGTTTCGGTGACTTTTTAGTTGAAAACAGGGTGTAAATTTATTCGGGGTGAGTATGCTTTTGAAACCAGTAAAAATAACCCTACTTTTCTGCAGCGTAAGTTGTATTTGGACATCCCAATGAGGAATTAGACGAAGTAGAAATTGACTGCGTTAAAGCAAGCTATTACATCTAAAAAGAAGTCCTTTTCAACATTGTAGGGAAGATAGAAAAGCTAATATTAGAGTAGGCGCGAGGAAGGAGTTCAGCACAATTTCTCGAATCACACTCTGGCCCAACCATGAAGCAATGAAGGAGAACTTGCATCAACCGCTGAGCCAGCTACAAATCTCAATCAGTACAGGGTGATTCCACAGGGAATGGTGACAGTTGTATCAGAGGAAGGTAGTGATATCATTGATGAACTTTGTAGTGGGGCCGGTTTACCTCATTGGATTGGTCAGTGGTTGACTAAACCTGAAAACCGCATCATTCATTGGATCAGGCTGCAGTCCACCAGCCAATAAAAATGAGGCATGAGTCAACGAGGTTTCCATTGGTAAAATACTGCCCTGACGTGCAGTATTCACGAACATGACCGAGCGTCAGGTTGTCGCCAATGCCATTAAGAGTGCGGCTTATTCGTCATTCGATGATTTCCTTCAACACCTTCGTGGTTACGAGCTGGTAAGTTTATCGGCCCTCTTCTCTTGAATGCTCCAATTTTTGTTTCATGCCGTGTATTTGATCTCAATGATTTTTAAAATCACCGTCCTATAAAGTGGTAAATAGGTGAAATACAGGATGGCTTGACTGGGGTAATCTGAAACTATGACTGCTGGAATGGAATGGTGGAGGCGAGAAGCAGATCTAGGTTTTTAGTATTCCCAAAAATGGATTAACCGACAATTCAACGTTTTCCATGGGAAGAGTTCGATTTGCGTGTACCTTATTGAAGCATGGAAAAAATACGAAACGTAGCATATCCAATGTATCCTTTATTGAGTGGAATTAATCATTTTTTGAAAAAATACGATCATAATTCAGAGATGTGTGAGATATCCACCTTCCACCTAGCACGATCATAAGCTCAGTTTGAAATAAGGGATGAAAGCTTGTCACCAACGTTCGTTTCATATTTTCTGCACAGTTGATTGGGTGTCGATATGTTATGCGAGACCCAGTAGAGTTCAAATTACCTGCGCCGCAGTCAATCAAGCGGTTGGTCTATAGAAGTGTCAACTTTGAATGCGAGCACAAGACTCGCACCAATTGTACTGCATGCTTCCGCCTGAAGGCGCAAAAGAGGAAGCTGCGAGTCGACGCTGTAAGGATTCGACACAATCATTTGTGTGAAAGGATACTCCCCACATCCGATACATTCAATACGGACCCAATTTTCCGTGAGATTTTCCCCTCTAATCATCTTGTCATGGCTATGGAAGCTTTTTTGTCAAAGTTCGAGGAGTTTGAGATGGTAAGGGTTCCCAATAGCAATCGACTTTCTATGCAGAAAACTGACTGCAGATTTGCTCGAAACTTTAGTCACTACGATTCCATTGACAGTACGTTTGCCTTCCTACACTGTTCCCAAACGTAGGTTGTCCAGTATTTCGGGTAACTAACACTTCAGGTGCTCATGATTGGAAACACTTTCCATCTATCGCCTAGGGAAGATTGCAGAGCAAATGTTGGTGCAGTTGAGAGAAACGGGTCAGTCACGATTTTTCGGCACGAACTGTGGCACAACCATGGAGCGATGGAGGTGGGACCACAGAAACGAGCTCCAAATCTGCACCAGTACAAAACCTGCTTTAGGAACATCTTGGAAATACTTGCCAACGGAATGACCGCGGAAACGTTAGAAGAATGCAATGACGTCATTGAGAAGATGTGGTACTGCTTAAGAAATCTTACCCCTGATCCATCAACTTAGCTACATTCATGTGAATCCTTTGTACATTATTCCCAGCTTGTTTAATAAAAACGTGTTTTGTTCAAAGTAGCGCACGTTCCTATCAGACCAAGTGGACTTGTTTGTTACTTGAACCGGACAGGAGGCTAAGTGGGCGGGCTCAATCTAATTTGCCAGACTTCGTAGCGGGCAATTGGATCAACGTATAAAAATTGGAATGAACGTCCCCAAGTCTCGTCCGTTCTCAGGGTCCAAGTTGGTATCCAAGAGGCACTAAGTAAAGCATTAGTATTCCAAATGAGCCAGAATAGGAAAGACCACGACTTTAGACATTCCATCGTTACAAACTATCCATGTGGTGACGAATGGGAAAAGAGAAATATCAGCGTCGGAGAGCTTTCAAGCCTCATTTTCCTATGGAATCAGAAATAGTGAGTGACTAGGGTACTCCGTGGCTGATGACTACGAACGACTCAACTCAACGTCCTGCTGATGATAGTGTTTTAGTTAGGTCACGGCAATAATGCTCTTACGACATCTTGCCCAAGATCAGGTGTTGACATTAAAAATGAAACTATAGTTGAAAAGTGGAATCCGATTCAGGTGTAAGGTTGATTCAGGTCAAGTGAATTCAGAGTTGGGATGAGCAACGAAGTGTGCAAGACAAGTCAGAACAGAGGAGTCGGCAACAGGCCTACGAAATTCGCCAAAGGACAAGGAAGAGAAGACGAATGAAGAGGGATGTCAATCATGTGCCAAACGTGTCTTTTGCCAAAGTTCCTGAGTCACTCCACACTGAGCTTTTCGATGTTGGCAAAGGAGAATGGTTCGAAGAGGTAGCCTGAACCCTCGTAGAATTTGTTCTGGAATTCCACCCTACAACGTCCAAAGGCAAAGGACCTCATCAGTCTAAAACACTTAAACTGACAAGGTTAGTCACATATAAGCAAGGTCAAGAGAACGATGAGTCATGGCTAAGGTTGCTTCAGTGGTCACCTGTCGGTAAACCGAAATACGAAAAAAAAGTAACAAGAAGCGGATATGTGCATGAATTGAAACCCTTACCAATGAAGACGAAGAGCGTGAAGGAAGGCAGAGAGGCCTTCCATAAGGACCAGAACACCGATTGTGAGGCCAGCCCAAGCGGCAAACACAAAGAAGAGGATGATACCACCGTAGTAGCCATTCACCTTGAGGCCGTTCATCATCACCATCTCCCAGAGTACCTCAGACAGCTCTGAATGACAAGGGTCACAAACTAAGACCGATTCCTAGTTGATATCGTATGCAATTTCTCCTGATATAAGCAGTTACAATGATCGAAATACAAGAGATGAGTGAGAACCTACGAGCATGTGCAAGACTGAGGGCCCACAGACGAAGGTAGGAGGCCGTATTAGAGATGCATCCGAGGCAAAATTCTATTGTGTGAATGGCCTGATACACCATCACTTCACCAAACACAAACTGTAACAGCAAAAGAGCTATACATAACTTTTGGGCGATCACTTTTAAAGAGAGCTCAAGTTCGCTCCACAATCATCCCATTTAGTGCAATGTAGCCAAAAAATACACAAGGAATCGTCCTGATGCTTACCAGTAGAGAACGTGTGTGATATCAATGATTACAAAGCCTAGTATGCATAAGCGTGTAAAGCGGGCAATAATTTGCAAAACACGAAACGGGAAGACGCATAGATAAGAAGGTAACGAAGAGAGCTTAAGCCCAGACCAGGGATGTTACCTCCTCGGAGTCGCCATGTCCACCGCCAGCGTGTGGCACCTCAGGATCGGAGGGTTGTTCAAATTTAGGCGAGACCTCGCTGCGAAATGGCACGTAGTCACTCGTTCCAGCCCCCACTACAGAGTTGCCTGCGTTTCCTAACTCTCCAAATCCGGCTGAGCGAATCGCGGCCAGCTGCAAAATTCAGCAAAGTAGCCTTTAATGAAGGCCTTCGAGTAGATCATTCTGGTTAATTAGCTAACAAACAACTCATTAGTCAACAATCTACAGGAACGAGAAGGGAGACTTGAAGACACCAAAGGCAACAGCACTGTGGGAACGAATTCGAATTGAGAAAGGGAGGCTGAATTTCAAAAAGTCAGCTCGTTAGATTCAATTAGGTATGAAGCTGATAATAAACTTTAAACGGCCATAAAGTGTGTGAAAACGGCGGCGACTTACGGTCCTGTGAAACTTGTGACGCCGGTGGAGGATGAGCGGTTTCGCTAAAAGCATCCAGGGTACGCAGAGCAGGGCTATCACCACCAAAATGCTTTGGACTATTGGCTGCAGATGAAATTGTTCGCAGTTATTGATAATTGATTCCATTTAAAGAACAGAAATTTTAGGGGTGTACATAATACGAAAAAGGCATTATCAAGGAAATCCGACTTGTAATTCCAACAAACTCCGTAGGCTAGAGCTAACGTTTTATAGATGGTGAAGAAGCTAGATGGAAAAAATTCTGCTTTTAGTTCTAGGGATAGGAAAAACCTCACTTTTAAGCGATTAAGAAAGGAAAATTAGTTACTTGTACCACTAACAAGAGTACACAATACCAAGACTCTAGTGAGGCCGCTTCCTTTCAAATTCGCACAGTGAAACGAGGTGGAAGACAGAGAAACAAGGCAGAGGATGTGAAAAAGGCAAAGGGCAAGAATAACTAGATAAGTGCATCAATGGAACAAGAGAACTAAAACTTTCAAGGTGAAAAGTGAGATTAACAGTGGAAGGAAAGGTGAAAACAATGTTTACCGATTACGTCAGTATGTTATCATATACCTGCCCATTGTAGAGGGATTGCGTATCGTCCTTCTTTTCGTAGTCAAATTTCATCATGTTTATGAGGGCTAAAAAGCAAAATGAAGAGCAAAGCATGACTTACTAAAGTACACATCATGCATTTTGTTGGCCAAAAACGACGATGATAAGAATTGAGAATTCCGATTACGATTATACAAGGCATAAAAAACTGGGACCAAACAGTAGCTAATTTCACGAGCAGAATGTGGTAACTCACAAATAAGAAGGCTTGGAGCCGTGGCAGCATCTTTTGAGCAAAAAACGATCCATTTGTAAAAGATCATGAACACCAGATAGCCGAAGATAGAGAGCATAAAGAGAACTTCAGGAATCAAATCGCAGTAAATGGACAGGGAGTTTTTGAAGAACCTAGGCGTATAAGTGAACGCTGTAACGCAGATATCAACATTGCACTGAAAGGAAAACCCAAAAGCGGCGAAAATGTTAAGCGACTGTGATTGAACTTTTCGCTGACCAAGTCATCAGGCCTCCTAAACTCAAAGCCAATTCACCCCAATTTTGGCTTGGTTTTTTAACATGAAAATCAGACAAAGAATTACTAGTTCGAGGATAAACAGAACGTTTTTCGAAAAGATGCCTTCAGATAAGCCAAAACTACTCGAATTCAAAAAAGCAAAGTGCACGACGGTTAGAATAAAGGGAGGAAGCTGCTGGAGCCAAAAAACAAATTATTCTGATAAGCGCAAAACAATGTTGGGTAATGATTAAATTTGCGAAATGCTCGTCACGTCCATTCGATATACTCTGTCACGAAATATATGTTCTGAGCTTTAATAAACCAAAAAAATGACTTATATACATAAAGTAGGTGGAGCATTGATTAAAACTACCCAAATGATAATTCAGAAATGAAGGGTGTGATAAAGCCAAGAATCATTGTTCAAGCCTACGATTTGATAACACCTACTCAAATTTTCACCTAATCAATAAGTATGTTACTGAAGGCAGGTCAGTAACAGGATTTTCAGTCAACTGTGCTGTAGGGTCAATCGCGAGTTACGAAAAGGGGAAATGACGCAGACGAACGGGGACTTTTGTAGAAAGAGAGAGATAAAAAAAACACTGCCTTTTTAATTTCACCGAGTTTCAAACTCCACAAGATGCGAAAGATAGCTTAACTAACAGGAGCATTTCAAATTCTTGTGCAAGGTAGCGTGGAAAATGCTGCTATGCATGATATATTAGTGTTTAGCCAAATATAAAGAATTATTAGTTGAAATACATAACAATAAGCTGTAATTTTGCAAGTTCGTACTACTCTGAAGTTGAAGTCGCTGATTCTCCACTAAGCAAAATTAATGTATGCCAAAGACATGATTGCGATTTTCATGAGATTTTAGCCATTGCTAGCGCTTTTGGGGCTGTTCAACTTAACGAAGGGAGCAAATGTTAGTACTACTGGAGATACAACCCACTTTGCATAGCTTATATTTCTTCATGATTTACAATGCTCCAAAAGTGAGAATCCTTTGAGCGAAAGCACCCAGCACAACACCAGATTCGACAAATATAGTGAGCGTCATTGCCGTATGAACCAAGTGGCAAATGATCGAAAAAAAACTGAAGTGACTTACCTGTAGTTGAAGGCACCGAGGAGAATACCAAAGAGCATATGCAATACACCGAGGATGATGGACATTTTCATCTTGAGTGAGTTGGTGAACATGATCATGTTGTGTGAGACCTGCCATACGGGGTCCAAACCAAAGGGGTAGGGGAAGCCGGCGAACATGCCAGTTGATGCGGCGTCTGCGCCGATATGCGTGTCAGGATTCAGCTGCAGAGCCTCACCGCGCTTCAACGTGTGGTTGTCGAAAAGGGGGAACCACGAAGAGCCAAAAATGTTGGCGGTCTTTGAGAAGATGTCATTGTAGATCAGACCCGTGTAGATTGAAAAGACGCCCATCAGGAGGATTATGTACCGACCTCCAAAAAACGTGTCCCACAGTTCACCCTTTATCTTCTTTGTCTGCGATTTACAAAAGTCAGTGCGCTACTCATCTAGTTAAATGCTAATCAATTTACAAATATAAATAGTTAAGTTTACCAGTAGGCGAAAATTCTACGTTAAGACAATTTAATAGGACGAAAGTTCTTCTCTTTATCAAAACGAGCTTCACGCACAAAAGTGTGGCCTTTAAAAGAAAATTACAACGGACACATTACACCAGTCTCTGTAAGACTCTTAAGCTATCTGAAGTAGTACGTTCACGTGGTCACCACTAGTTTGGCATTTTGTTATGAAGCAAAAAATACAGTTCATTGTGAAAGCTTCTTCTAATCATCCATCCAATGTTATTCAAACAAAAAAAACATGAAAATTAGACAGTAAATTATTCAGCAAAGTGCGTTAGCTATTTTTCTATATAAATCAATTCAGCAAATCAAAATCGTGAGAAATCACGCCAGCAAAAAATTCACCCTTCGTGATTTGAAATTTCAATAACACCAAACAAGTTCATTGCCTAACAACACCAGTGTAATGAAGAGAAACCCCTGTGCAATAGCAGGCGTTGGATTCAATCAAACCGTGCACTTATTTTCTACTGTTGAGAGTGTGAGGTTGACCAATTTTTCACGCTATAATACATGGCCTCTAATAAGCTGGCATCACCGTCACTGTTCAGCATAAATGAACAAGTACTTTACTCCAAAAAGGAAATTCCTAAACTTATTAACCAGTATCGGGGTCATCGTGACAGTTGAAGACTAGCAGGACATAACGTGTATTATCAAACCCCATGACGCTTGGTAGTAGAAAGAACGCATAAGAGAAATTGGGACTAATTTAGTCTCATCTACAATTAAGCCGAATAAAGTAGTAACGTAAAAAGATGCTATTGTGACAACCATCATTGCTGAAATAAATCCACACCATTACTGGCAAGATCAATAGGGAAAAGCCTTTTGAGTAATTTCCATCCAACTTTACAAAATGCATACTAATTAATTGAAGTGCCGCGGAACAATTGTGCAGCACATAATGGTACGATGTTTTAAGATAAAGGAAATAACTTACAAGACATTTTTTTTCCCAGAGAACCAAAAAGAGTCCCACTAGAAACATGATAGCACCGTGGCCAGCATCACCAAACATCACGGCGAACAGGAAGGGGAAGGTGATGACAGTGAAGAGAGCCGGATTCACCTCCCGATACTTGGCCACACCATAGGCATCGACAATGTTCTGAAAGGCGCTCGTGAACTTATTGACGCGATGAAAGGTGGGAGGTTTTTCGGTAGTATGAAGTCGGTTGAGGATGGGCTGGAGGCTGGAGTTGGAGAGTTCCATGCCGCGTCGTAGGGCTATCTGCACGGCATCTAGGTCGGAGACGGCGGACCAGCACTCGCCTACCATACATTTGGTGGTAACGTCGAGATTGAAGAGGTTCAATGCATGGTACACCGACTTCATCTTGTGCACCTTGTAAAACCACTTGCGCAAGCTCTGAGCGGCCGTCTCCAGCACGCGCGCCCGGTGCTCCAAGGTGCGGTTAAGCACCACTTGGAGGTCCTCCCGACGGCTAGTGACGTCCAGCAACATCGCCTGGCGTTTCTCCTGAGTGTCAGGGCAGGTGTAGAGAGTTGCATGGAAACTAGACAGAAAATAAGAACCTGCGCTAGCACACCACTGAGAAGTGTAAATGAATTCAAACGATGAGAGTAAAAACACGAAAAATGCAAATCTACAATCTCTAACGATCTATAAGCGAAACTTCAGGGGCACTGTGAGGATTTTCGAGAATGGGGTAAAACAGCGGCTGGTTTGCTGAATCTTTTAATGGCGACAAATACACGGATACAGGCGATAGCAATAAAAATCGTGTTGCAAAAGTTTAAAATCCTAAGAAAGGATTTTACATAAAATAATGGAAAGATTACAAAAATACAAAGATAATCTTACGAGACATTCGAACCAACATTAAATATGACCTTAAGCAAGGTCGTGGAATGCGGCACTGTGCTCAAATTTGATCAATCACTCATTCAATTAAGTCGTTTTAGCAACTATGTGATGAAACAAGGCACAAGCGTTAAGTTTCTTACACTAATACGCTTTTCCAACCACATAAAACGTTAGTTTACGATAAATAACATGGCTCAAAAGTATAGGTGAAATATTAACAAGCGTTAAAAATACACTCTTCAGTAATCGAATATCAAGTAGTATAAGAAATGTGAAAACATATACGCGTGAGCATTCACACGGATAGATTGTACTTAACCTAACTAGACTAAAAGTCATTGCTAAGCCCACATTCAAGTAAAAATCATCGCAGCACCAAAACCATGTGGAACCAGCCAATATGAAACCATACCCATCGCAGATATTCTCCACTCGCGATCGAAGCTGCGGTCCTTGAAAGAAAATGATGAACATGCACTTATCCAACAGTTCACCCTACATAAAGAAAAATTGACAGCGATTCGAGCATGAAAATTGGCACATCTTTGGCACAGCATTAGAATGGCCTACTGTAGCGGGGTCTTCAATGCTTTCGAGGTCAGAGTATCGGAGGAAGACGTTTCCGCGACAAGCTCGCCATAGCATCCTTTCAAAGGGTAAGGTCCGCTCCCGGATGATCACACCAGCAACGAAACTGCAGCATGGATAATGTAGACTTAACAATACAAATTTGATGCAGACAAAAAGGCTACGGTTGACAGTTAAGGGTTGAGAATCACGGAATCTATTATACAGTCCTCCTTAATGTGACCAATCTCCGCCACAGACGAACAATTTTGGACAAAGACTAATTAAATAGACCTAAAAACTCACTCAACATGGTGACTGCTGTACGTTGCAGATGTGGCATGACCTTGACGAAAACCAACGTCGAAATCATCCGATTGAGGGACCATTTCAATGTAGCTATAAACCCATCAATGACAAACGACACAGGGAAGAAGAAAGTGTTGGTATTTAGTGGGAAGCGGATGTTATGTTTGAGAAGCAAGCCGAATGAGCAAGTCATGCGCAAAGAACAAGACGATGACACTTGACAATGGTTTTAGGTTGCCATGTAAGAAGAGCCTTACCCAGAGCGCCGGTCTCTCGAGTCCCGAGATTCAGAAATCTCCACAAGCATTTCGTCCCCACCGCCGAGATTCATGTTGACCTCGTAGGAGCCCTAAAGCGAAGAAAAACGATATACATCTACACAATCTTCTTCCAAACAATCGAAAACTTCAGAAAATACCACTTCAAAGAATAGTTGAGCGCGACGAAGGACCATCTTCAGTTCAGTTAGTTCCATGAAGGACTTCTTCATTTGCTCGAGACTAAAATTCACCTCTCTTAACTCATTTTCAAGTTTATCTAAGTTAGATTCCAGATCCAACATTTCTCGTGGAGGTGGTGCCTCGGGAACTTCATCAGGTTCGAAAATAGGGAAAGCGTCCTTTTGAAGTTCGTTCTCAATGTAGCCTATACGGTAAAGAATCGCAATCCTTACGCAGTTTTCGCTCCATTTCATCACAGCGACGCACTTCGTCAACAAATTTACGCTGAAAGGCATTAACTTCAGGAGTTGTCTAGCAAAAATTGGACCAAGGTTGCCTTACATCGCGAATTTGAACAACACCTAGTTCCCCTAATTGAGCGATGCACATATAGGCGGAATCAGTATGTAAGATAAGTTGAGAAAGCTGCATTTCTTCTGAACGGAATATCGACTCCATTTTCGCGACGTAGTCCCAAACCAGACCTGAGTACCGCCTTTATGTTGAGTACGGAAGGAACCACGAATAAGCCGCATTTGGTAAGGAGAAGTTAAAACAATTTTTTGCGTGCTAAACTGTAAAAAATTTTCACAAAAAGGCATAAATCAGCTAGCTTATAATAGTACAGCGCTAAAGCGGATTTCATTCACTACAAAACGTCTTTAAACTGGCGTCAGTAATCACATTCGTAATTCATTTTTCAAAAGCTGGGATATGGCATTAATCTGCTATAATCAATTCAGAAACATGCTTGTGCATATTGGGGGCTGATAAACAATTTACAGCAATTTCAGCCTGGTGTTTTACTATGAAGCGCAAACAGCCGACCATACAAAATGGTAAGTTTTATCTTTATTTTGGCTGGCGCTGCCTTGGTGGGGATTATTGATTTTGAAAGTAGAAATGGGAGTGAATGATGATAAACAGGAATCTGTAAAGGTGATCGTCAGGTGTCGTCCAATGGATAGAAAGGAAATTGATGCGGGCTATGAGAGGTTTGGTTTGCTATCATATTCGTCGAGCATGGTTCTCTCAAGTTGTGTTTCTGTCGACGAATCCAAAGGTTGTGTGGAAGTTAAATTACCAAAAACAGGTTTGGTGGGTGACTCTGTAATCTACACCTTTGATACTGCTTATGGTCCACGGTAGGCCCTGTGCTGAACCTACTTGTCTCATAGCTCATCCCAAAGAGAATTGTATGAAAAATCATTTTATGATATTGTGCAAAGTGTTCTCCTGGGATTTAATGGGACTATATTTGCATATGGTCAGACTGGCACTGGGAAAACCTTCACTATTCAAGGTTGTTCAAATATGATGAACTGAACACACATAGGTGACAAAGATGATCCTGACTTACGTGGACTCATGCCAAACTCATTTCATCACATCTTTAACTATGTTAATGGATCAAAATCGACTCAGTTCCTGGTTCGGGCTAGCTATCTTGAAATATACAAGGAAGAAATACGTGATTTACTTAGAAAAGATTCGACAAAACGACTAAAGGTAAAAGAAACCCCGGATCGAGGGGTTCATGTCACAGTGAGTTACGCAAATCTCCTAGTAACAACTTGTGCATATTGCATATTACAGTTGCTACCAGGAGCTCATCGGGTAGCAAGTTTTGGTATTCAGAAATGCCAGTGGAGTTAGGTTTTCGTCACCGTTATATTAGTTTCTTATTCTGCAGCTTTTTTCACGTGTCATAGAATTTTGGTCGATGATGAATGAAGGTCAATCAATGAGATTTATAATTATTTTCATTTAATCGTAAGCTTTGAGCTGAGAAGGTATCTTTATACATTGCTAATTTCCTGAAATCTTTAATTGGTTCTTGTTGAACAGACTGTATTTGGTACGTCTGACTAACCTACCCGGAGTGCTGTTATTCTGTAAATAAAAGCTGGAATTGAGTTAGCTAGAATCAGTTCACTATTAACAGTTTCGCTTTTCAAGCCATCCCTGAATGCCTAACCAGGCAAACACGCGCAAAAGAATAGCGGGTTACCAGCTTGCAGGAGGGATTGGAAGCTGTGATGATAGCAAATGCACACTTTATCAGGATTGTGGCAGAAACCGTGGTAACTTAAGATTCTGCGTACTTGGGTCCACAAGTAAAGAAATACCGTTCTGCCTCGACGGTTTGCTGAGAGTGGTTCTTGATTGTAACAATATTAGAATTCTGATGGCGTCTAGTTTACCTGAAATTTAAATAAAAAGCTTGTCTTCTGTTGGGAGTGGTACATTTTTACGTTGAAGGTAGTCTTTTGTTATATGCATTAATTAATAGACCAAAAAATATGTTTTACTAATGAAGGGCCAATGACTTTCCTTAAAAGTGACAGTGTTTGTTAAGGGCATATTTCGTTAAAGCACCTTTGGGGAAATTGTGAGCACGCCAGTTTTCATTGACAAAATTAGCTACTGAATGAAATCTTGTACACTGAGAATTACTGACGCATAATAATTTCGCCATTTAGGGTAGGAGTATCCTCCTCTTTTCCTACAAATTCCAAAGATTGCATCGCGCTTCTTACTTTATTTAAGTTATTTTGGGAGCTAATGGTGGAACCATTGATGTAAGACGGTAGCTAGTGTTCCTTCACAATTGGATCGAAGACCGGCCAAAATTGCAATCCCATGAAAATTTCAGGCAGTTATGTGGTAGCATTGTTTAGGTGATGTCTTAGTTAATTATTCGGCATAATTGCTTCTAATCAGGGTTTATTGAAATCATCATTAAAAATCTTTTGTGTATCGGTTTAGGACCTTTCAACTGTGTTAACAAGGAACATCAAAGATATAGAAAAGCTTATGAGTATTGGCCACAGTAATCGGTCCATTGGGTACGTATCAATCAGATTCTCCTTACGCCGGGCTTTTTTCTTTCAATACAGAGCTACGATTATGAATGAACAAAGCTCTCGATCTCATGCCATCTTTATCGTCACAGTTGAAAGCTGTGGGGTACGCATTGATTGTACAAACGTGCAATTGACTTTTTTAGGTTGATCCTGATGGTCGGAGTCATATTCGAATGGGAAAACTTAACTTGGTTGATTTAGCAGGCAGCGAACGCCAGGGCAAGACCCACTCCGAGGTAAGGCTGTTCAATTTTCACACTCCTCCATTTGCAACCCCAAGGGCGAGCGCCTTATCGAAGCCACCAAAATCAATCTCAGCCTGCATACACTAGGAAATGTTATTTCTGCCTTGGTGGATGAAAAGTGTACTCACGTGCCCTATAGAGATTCAAAACTTACCAGACTGCTTCAAGGTTTGTCCTTTGGAGTCTATGATGATTCAAGGGTTGTATTACCACTTTAGAAATGAACATAAACGTAAAATTTTAAAATAGCTTTTTAAAATGAATTGGGCCGTGGAGCTAGATATCTTTTTATGGTTATTTGTTAGTGGCTGATCGGCTCCTTATAATATTATTTCAACTGCTCGGTTTGCAGATTCCTTAGGAGGCAATTCGAAAACCATTATGGTTGCCAACATTGGACCGTCTTCCTACAGTTACGACGAGACGGTAAACACACTGAGATATGCTAGTCGAGCGAAGAATATTAAAAACACCCCTAAGATCAACGATGACCCTAAGGATGCTCTGCTTCGGGAGTACCAACGGGAAATACAGCACCTAAAGCAACTGCTCAGTTCTCGCGAGATGCCACCGATGCATCTGAAGCCCAGTAATGGGGCAGGTGGTAAGTAACACTTGATAGTGATTTTCTCGTCTGTGAATTTACAATTTCGTAATGAAAAATCGTCTTATCGTTTTTAAGGTCCCGATGAAACTGACGGAGGTGAGGAAGACTCTACTACAGCCAGAGATGCTTACCTGAAGGAGCTGCAGGAGAAGTTGGCCGTCGAAAAAGGGGGGATTATCAATGAGCAAAATATGATTGCTGAGGAAAAAACTCACCTGCTTGAAGAGTTAAAGGTTAAAACTGTCGTTTTCCTCCCATTTGTTTTACAAATTTTTCCTTTTAACTCAGCTTCTTTGCACCGCAAGCTGATTGTGAGTTCCCCTGCCCCTTTAAGGTAATCGTGAAACGAAAACCACTTTAGAAGCTGACATAGTGTCCACGATCCGAGTGCTATTTTGAGAAGGGAAAATTTATGGATTTGAGACATGATTCCAATAGTGGTTATTGGTAATGGAGAGGATCAGGTGGTTATATGGTCAACAAATTACCCTACAAAGTGGGTTTTTGCTTGATACACATACGACATGAGAGCCTTTTCCAGGCCTCAGAAGTAAGGAAGTTGAATTTAACTATCTGCCTTTTTTCTTTGTAATAATAAACCCCCTTTCTACAGTTCTATGCTTTTTGGATTCTCTCCCTAGCCAGTCGTCGGTCCACATTCTTTTCAAAGTATTACCCTCTGTTACTCAATTCCCATGGGATAATAGCTTATTTCTGCTTCTGTCGTAGAGGAAGGATATACGAATAAGGAAGGAGCAGGCACAGACAGCGGAACTGGAGGCAAAGTTGCGCAGCCTCGAGTCTAAGCTCCTCGGCGGTGGGACAGAGGCTAGGGTAGCAGCGGTGGAAGCGCAAACGCGTATGCAAGAGGAGGCGCTAGTGCAGCACCGTCGGCGCCTGGCCGCTCACCAGCACCATGAACACCGAATGCGTGCTCGTGTCCGTGGCGAGTCAGACAATGTGGCGACTCTTCAAGAGGGCTTCTCCTCCCTTCGTTATGAGGTCGAAGTCTGCACTTCCAAGTTAAAGAAACTATTTGAACGCATCCAGGTTCACTTCTCTCCTTCCTTACATATCCAATAGCTTCAGGTCTTTTTGATAGTAACCTCAATTGCAGTGCCTCAGAGCTATGGTTTCGAATGTGCTGAGGAAACTGTGACGGAATGGCAGCTAATTTTAGGGACTAGATACCAAACCAATAAATGGAAAGATTTGTAATTGTGATGTCAGTTGTTGATTCGGCAATGATTGATCAGTAGGCAGGCATTTTGATCGCAGTAGACGGGGACAGCATTTTTGAGGAATCTAAACATGGAAGTAGACGCAATATGGTAGAAGTCATACATTACGAGGGAATGGCTAACGTCAATAAAAGGATTTAACTATGAAACCTCTTGTTAGTGAGATCAGCACTTTTTTAGAGCTTAAAGCACTTAAGAACGTTACCAAAGCAGCGGGACTGATTGGGAAGAGACCTTTAATAAATGACTTTAAATGCACTCCAACCGATCGTAGTATCAAATAAAAGTTGATTATCTATGCTTTATTAGGCAAAAGTATGAAAAGATGCAAGCGTTTGTACCTGAATTGTGCAATAACTTTGTTTTCAAGTTGAATAAACAGGACTTTGACCTATGTTTGTCAATCCCTAAAACAATTGTAACCCCTTCAAAATACTACAGGATTCTCTGCGGCTAAGTCTCCTCAAAAGTTGTAGCGGCATCGACTTAATTTTCGGTAGATAAAGGGGATATGGGTAGCTGAGGATTTTCGATTCATTAAATAAATTCATGTGCATTGAACATTGCACATATTTATCATTAATTTAGAAAAATGCTATTAAGCATTATGAAATTAATGCCAATTTTTTCTCTACTTTTAAAAGTATGTTACTTGTGTTACTTAAGTAAGCAAAACGATACTTTCTATGATGGAAAAAAACGTCACTAAGGTTTTTATGCTCTCATTTCAGAAAATTAAGCAGGAGACAAAGGATCTGCAGGATAAGCACATTATTGAGAGACAGAAGCAGGAGGAAATTCAAGGGCAAATTTTGAGGAATATGAAGCTGCATCAACTGATTTTGGAGAACTTTGTGCCTCTCGACGATCAAAAAAGACTTGAGGAACGCGCCTACTTCGATGAGGAAGTCGGGGTTTGGCAATTTAACCCCACAGATTCCGCAGCACGTCCTGCTGAGGGGTAAGGAGTTGTTGTATCTGGGCGCTTTGAAATACGAGATCAAAGTAATAGCTGCCTGTACTTCCAACTACTTCAGTTAGGATGACCAAATTAAGCAACGCTCCCTATCGTTCACTCGGACATATTGACTTACCAACATGTGTTTACCTTAATACGTTCTAAATGCACACTTTGGAATGTTCCCAATAACAAACCAGTTTATATCCGTATTGTTAGTGGTTCATTCGCACTGCGATTATAAGTTCGCGACCAATATTTTTCTTGATCACTTTTAGTGGCACAATTAATCTTTTTATCCTGGGAACTCTGTCTCCACGTGCACTGTCACATTGGGTGCTGTAAAGGCAGGGGTGCAGTAATTTCGCGTCGTAGCATTTAATAGAGCCAGCAACATCGGAGTGAAAAATTAAAGATAGCGCTTTTTAATTCGATGTAGATTCCAATCAAAAGTGAGCAGAGGTTAGTTAAATAAATGCAAAAGGAAGTTGACTCGTACTGCCTCGGATTTAAATAGTTGGAATTACAGGAGCGACTGGCACCTTTGGATGACTGTTAACGCTCTTTAGTAGCTGATATTTGCTTTGATTTAAAGTAGAAATCGGATGAGATATGGTTGTATTGTGACTAAATCTAGGTAATGTCAACATTATTTCTATAACGCTATGATTAATTAATAAAATATACTCCATGAATTTTAGAACCATTTTTCATTTATGAATGTACCAAAATTACCCAGAGAGTACATGCGAAAACTAAGCGTCTGGAGGCTTAAAAACACAAGTATCAATTTAAGTGCTTTGTTTCTGCAAATGTATTTCTCTTACTTCCATGGAAGATGTACACATGAGCAACGAAATTGACGAATAAGTGTTCGTGTTTTGTACGTATGTTTGGCAAATTTCTCCACTATTCCACATGGTCAATTTCTGTTTTATGAAACTACCCTTCTACTTTGAAGGGTGTATTTAATGTGCTCTTAGTTTTCTCAGTTTTCTCCTGTCTTAGCTATTAAAGTTTGATAAAAGCCGTTAAGTTACAAACCCTTTTCAAGTTATTTCCATTCCATTGAGCAACATCCTTTAATTTAAACTAGGGAAGAAAACACCCAATCTTTGAAATAGAACCAGCCATTCATGAAGGCGACAAATAGGTTGCCTCAGATAACGAGTAGACCCACTTTGCTCTGCGTTTTTATTTTCTTCTGTTTTGCTACCAAAACTCTTTACCATCAGGTCAAATTATATTTTGCTAACTACACAATTTAATGCTATATTTTCTCTGCGAAAATATCGTGCCACTTTGTCTTCTCTTTTTGGACATGAAGATACCTTAAAACCACATAAATTAACGACAGAATAACGAAAGATTAATTTACCTAAATTGGATTTATCATTCTACTTCCCAAACTTTATTAATGTATGTCAAGTCAAGGTTAGTCTTTTACGATTTCGTCCCCACTAAGCGTGTGGAGATTCTAAAACTATTTTTTTTGCAGTATAGTTTTGTTTATTTCCCTCAAGTTGATATTCTCTGACTATTTCAGTAGAATTTGTCCGCGATAAATGAGTCGTTTTTCTTGAGCAAATTTTATATTTTATGAAAACTACCTTCACAGAATGAAATGAAGGCAGAAGTCGACGCTAATACTACTTATTCAACCTTTTCGTTTTGACAAGTGAAAGGACGTATGTAGAGTTAATAATTGCATAGTGCCTATGAATCATCTCGTTAATCATTTTGTGAAAATATCTTTCAACATTTCCTTTGCCTGCTTGAAAAGTCGGTTAGCAAAATCGCCGTTATTCCTGGAGTTCATTGCAAAGATATTACTACTAGCTACCGCACTCTGGAAAGGATAAATAGTCGTCGGAATTTAGACTCCTCTTAATGTGTAGTGATTGAGCTTCTAATAATCTAGAAGGCATGGGAACGTGTATTTAGCATTCATGTGATGATGGCAAAGCAAATGACTTCTCTGGTAGATTAAATAGACATACAGCTACATACACTTTCATTGGCTTTGCATCAATTCGTGAGATAGTGCTTAAAATCTGTAAAAAAGTAAGATTTGACGGTACTCCTTTTTGTTTTCTCGAAAACAGGTCCTAGCAAATTACTAAATGTCTTTGTGAACAGTATTAAAATTCTGCCAAAGATCGTGTTTCAATAATGCTTTACATCAAAAGGGAGTAAATCTGATTTCAGCCTTGTGGTTGTCTGTTACCGTCTTATATTATCACAGTTTTGTTTTCAGCAATAATTTTCAACACGTTCCCGATAGATTACCTCAGGGTTAATTGTCACGTAGGTGATTTGTTCTTATCCAATATCAAGATGATACCACGTATGCAGCACTCCTCTTAATTTATGCCATCCAGGATGAACATATTTCAGAACTTGTTCTGTTGTTGAATGTGCTTAAATTTCAATTTCACACAACTACTTTTGCACAGGTTTCATTTTGAAGGAACTGGAATAATTGACATTTATGGCATTTAATATACTATGACTTAATATGGAATCTCTCAAGAATGTATTTCTGTCGAGATACAAAGGCAAGGGGCCTCTGAAAGACTCCTTTGTGCCATGATGATTCGGAATTTCCTTTGTAATTAATCTGCCTTAGTTACGAATTCAAAAATGTGGAAAAAAAGTTATGGAAGTTTAAATATGGCCTCATGTATTGCCCTGCAGAAATTTCTCAACCAAGATAAGCTCTCTGAGCTCACTTTAAGCAACTGCCACTTTAATGTTTAGTTTCTGATTCGAGTTAGAATAGGAAGCAACAACGCTATAGGTGTAACTCCTGCAGTTTTATGGTTGTATTCTTGGCCATCTTAGGGATTAACCAAGCTTGGTATGCTTCTATTAACACTGGAGCATAGCGAAACTGTTTGATTTCCTCAATTTCAAATACCATCACCCACAATAGTAAACAATTTGTTACAAGTATTTTCTCAGAAAGTAGGATGTCATAAGTCTTGTCGAATCGTTCATAAGATTAAAAAGTCGGTAGCTTGAAATGGTCAGAGACCAGCTTTGCTTCTCTACGATTCTTATTTCGTAAACATGTCTGCCATTGGAGTTGGTAACATTTTATTATTCAAATTGGTGGTTTTTTATTTTTCATGCCTTCAACGGTGATTTGTTTTTTATGTAGCAGCTTCACCACGACTGTGCTCTTGTTCCCGCCGTCTGCCTTGGGTCGGCGTCGACCAATCTCTCGGTATGCCTGCCTAGCCGCGGGTCTGAATACGAGTATGCGGTTTCGTGGGGAAAACATTCTTCACCTGAACCTTGATCCACTTCCACGGACCACTCTGGACTACGAGCCCCCTAAATTGGCGCCACAGATCGTGGCTGCTCTCGAGGCCGCTTTACAGGATGAGGAGGATCTGGAACTAGACGGGAGGTGTGTTTAGATTTCATTTCTACTGACTTTCTAGCTGGTGTCACTGTAGTGAATTTAGAACAATTCCGATGTATATTCATGGTGTCTCCAATTTACAGCCGGATGTTGTAAAACTTTATCCCATAGAATGCGAAAAATGAGTATATAGCAAGCGGGAACAATATATTTAACTCAAAGCACTAGATATAATGTATTAGGGCTTGCAGACCATGCAAGCTAGAAAATCTGCACCAAATCGCATCAATTTGCTTCTTTCATCTTCATGCATTAATTTAGCAAAAGCGTACAACCTTAGGTGTAGATGCATTAGTTTATTTCCTCCCTATGTGTTGAAAAATGACCGATTTCTTTTATGTGAGCAGCAAACATCAGAAATGAAACAAAGGCCTAAAATGTTAGTGCTGAAACTTTGTGATTTTGAGCGATGGAAATCTTAACCGTTTGTTTGGAATACCGTGGTGTAGGCTACCTTCGTATATCCGTTGTTCAAGTGTGTGTAAGCAGTGTTTTGGCAAGCGATAGATGTGTGAAAAAAGTATGCTTCATTGCCTTTCAGCCCTTCGATTTTCAAAGTGAGGCCAATTAATAAGAAAAAGAGGGACAGGCAGTAAGTATTTTTATAAATATATCTGCCTTCTAACTCACAGTGAGAGAATATCGGTGCTTCCGCATTTGTACCTTCTTTAGTTCCACAATTACCACCTCCTATTTTTCACCAACTGAAAATACATTCACGTTTAGTTAAGGCCTTATGGTGTATAGCTGATTCCTGCGAAAACTACTATCATTATTCCAAATACCATGTAAAGGCACGCTTAGTACAAGAGCGTGACCCAATGTTGTAAGTAGTTTGTCGCTTGAATAGTTAGAGAAAGTATTACTTGTAAACCTTACATTCTCTGCTTTGATTAAAGCAGAATATATACAAATCAAGCAAATCAGTTTTCACGGGGAATCGAACACTTATGTGTAATCACTGGCATATCTATAAAATACTTTTATAAAGAAATATTCATTTGACAGTTTATTTCGTTCCAACTTTTTAATTTTGTTCACTCGTTTGGTTTTCCGTCAAATTGATTATCCGGTTTAATTAATCAAATCTTATGTGGTATGCAAGGAAATAGAGAACCATAAAGTCACAAGTGTCACAGAATGGGAACATTACGGTAATGCTGATGTAGATTGTCGTTTTTTTACATAATCTCAAATTTGCCCTAGTTTCATCATGTGAATTTTATCAAACTGTACATGATGATAAATTAAGAACCATCAGCGGGCAAAATGGTAATAGCAAAATGAAATCAGGATAAATAGAACGTTGGATGCTCAAGTATTATTATGCATAACTGCAGCGACAACTCTTCTCAACAAGCTTCACATGAAACGTGAACAATTTAGGATAAAGGTGATAAGTTTGGTTTTGTGAATGATTAGAACGGACACAGAAAAAGCCGGTTTTACAACCACTATCCTTTGCAGGCTAATAGAAGCGAATTGCACCCACCTTCATTTTCATGCGTTACACATTGTGAAAAGGCTATTCCTTCTATATGCCCAACTTGGTGCCACTTAGTCTTCCTTTTGTTAGGCTAAATTCTCGCACAGATGGTACATAAACTAAAAAGAATTGTCAATATTCATTAGCATTTAAGAAAATGCACGATTTAAGCTGCATCTTTGGTTAGTTGACATCTGCCTCCAATAAGTTACTTTCAAAACTATTAATATCAACTGGAGTCCCAAAGGCTTACTTATATCACGATTCCGAATTGTTAAAGATTAGGTTTTAATATTTTTAGCGATTTCTAGAATGCTGATTTACTAAATAAGTTTTTGTGGTAAATTTGAAGCCTTGGGCATTAAATTATGGCAGTGACTAGGAGATCTTTTATTCATACGAGATTTGGTACAGCTTCCATATAATTAAAGAATTTGTGATTTATGCAAAATGTTTTTTTACGGACATGAAATGATTAAACCAGCAGAGAGTAACGTTTTCGGACTGTGGGAGTGAGGTTGGCTTTTCACACGCACGCAGTTCATTTTAGTGCCGGGCGCGTGTGCCTTTCCAAATCAGTTCGCAGGTTGGGATGTATATGGACTGGTCCAAATGTCTCTATTCACACAGCTTCGTTGTTCCCTTATTGCAGCTCTTCAGCATTTGCCGTTACAATGCCTCTATTTAGTGAGAGAAGCACATCGGATTAAATACGTAGTAATGCCATAAAGTATTGAAGTTTCATCCTTTACTGGACGTACTACTTAGAGTGCTTGAGACGGTTCTTAAAAACCTTAGAAAATCTCATTTGTCGTATTTCTTCTCCTGTAGTTATTTTGAAATTCAACTCCTTTTTTTAGACGAAAAATACCCAAGCATCAGCTGAAAGGAGCCCACTTCCCAGAGTCCCGTGGCTTGGTACCCAAGTAATTTCGCATCCTCACCTACACAGCTCGCAGTTGCTTTATTTACCGTTTTACTGTAAATTAAGTCATAGAACACGTTTTTCTTTTGCAACACAGCAAATGGGGTTTTGCCTTTACAGTAATGATTCTGACGCATTCTACAGTAACAGCTATTTGCAAGACAGGAATAATTACGAGTTGAAAGAAAAGCACATTTCGCTTTAACTGACTTTAGCGACTTGTCGCATTTGACAAACAAGTTAAGGTTATTTAAAACGCTTAAAAAACGCAGTACCGAAACAGACCAATCAAAGACCCAACTGAGGCAAACTGGCGGTACTTTATTTAGGCAGCGGTCAGATTCCTCCTCTATATCACCAAAAAACCTGGTGTTCGGTTGGTATTTTACTTGAATATTCCACAGTTAGATTAAGTAAAGAATAAAAGAGGAAAAAGGCGGGAGAGGGGGCACAACTTAATGGCAATGTAAAAGCGTCTCACAGGTCTTTGAGGTTAAAGTAACAGCGAAAGTTGAAAGGGGAGGGTAAATGCTTACACAGTGAGAGTAGCTCGAAAAGGGGACCAAGGCGGGTATGCGCGGGTGTGAGCGTGAGACATGAAAAGAAAACTATAGAGTAGGACGCGGAGGGGGTTTCTGAGCCGCTTCAGGCAGAGATTTATTGAAACTGCCTACGATCCTAGTCGGCGACTCCGTTGATGGTATCACGCTCCTCGCTCTCAACACTGCGAAAAGCAGGAGTGCGGCGCGAGCGACGGGGTGTATAATCGGTCACATTGAAGGTAGAGCCCTCGCGCACAAACGAGGTGGAGCGCATTCGGGGCGTGAATCCTGCCTGCTTCTCCCGCGCAGCCTCCGTTTGTAGGCTGGCGCGGCGCTCCGCCATCGTAGCACGCAGTTCCGCCTCCTCCAGCTGCTCCTGAGTCTTACGCAGCTTCATGTTTGCGGCTGCGGCCGCCGCCTCCTATAACCAAATTTACAAATCAGCTTCGTCAACATGTCGCCGTTGTAGGCGTTTTAAGGGAGCAATTACTACTCTTTTGTCCCCATACTTTGATAGCCTAAAAGAGCTAATAAAGCTCTTGAAATGTATCATTATCTACAGAGATTACCGTCTCTTCAGTAGGACAGGATGAATTATCGTTAATTTTATTCATAGCTAGGTATAAACCCACCGTTTCTGCTCCATAATTCTGCTCTGCTCTATTTTCGGTTGAGGAAACTAAATATCATTTTAGATTCTGCTTAGTCTTTCTGTTCGAATCCGAAAACCTTTTTGCATAAAACCCAAGTGAATCCCTCAAAATAAAAAGATGCTTTGAATAATGCGTTGCTATCATGTGACGATTTGAACAGTACAGGAAATGCACCTAAACCACTCAATTGTTGTAAAAAAACCAAAAAGTGATAGTTTTTCATCGAAAAATTGGGAATTTTATTTGGAACCTGTATATGATTGAAGAATTACAATTATTTCGCATGAATATAGGGGATAAACAATTGAACAGGCTCGTTGGTATGCAATTTTGCAAAATACCTCCCAGATGTTTAGAGTACAGCAATGAAGTGGCAACTTACTGCTTCTTCCACTTGACGGCGCATGGTTTTGAGTTTACCTTGACCTCGTTCCATCAACTCCTTCATCTGGGCCGCCAATGAACGCTCCTCTTCAACCGCTTGACTAGCCTCCTTGTGGGCACGCTCAACCTTTCTGTAAGGCAAACGACATCACCATTACTTGCTTTGGTGTTATTCACCTTCTAAACCTGATTTGCAAAATAATTTGAGAATTAGCTATTAAGTCCAATTTTGAGTGATAACCACTCTAAAATATCCATTTAATATACGGTTCTCCAACGATGAACAATGAACATTCCGCTCCGAAATTTTTTGCGCAAGTGATGGATCATTAGGCGTTTTTTGTGCTTGTATGTAAAAGCATGAGTTTTTTCGAGAGTTGTGCATAGTTTAAAATTCTTTGAACAGACTGATTTTTTTGGGAAAATGTATTATGTTCAATAAACTCGATGCAACATTGCAGCAGGATTAACGAGAATCGAGTTGCAAGGAATCAGGCGGAACTACAGCATCCCAAATATATATAAAGAGAAGATGTGCATAAACACTTTAGGGAATATACCAAAATGAAATTCCCTTATTATAATGCAATTTTAGGCTGTTAAGTACAGCTCATTTGGGAAATCCTTTGGTGCCCTAAAGATGCCTTATACAAGTGAATACGTATCAGACCCTTAACACAGGCTAAAGGTCGAGAAACGTCATCTTAAGGACGATCAGTAGATATATGGTAAACTTTTTTGCTATACAATTATGGGTGTTCTAGTAGTTGATGAACAAATGCATTTTGAAGCGAATATGTAATCGTAAACCACAATGATACAGCTCTAGGGGGGCATTTTAGACATTCTTTAAGAATCCATGGGTAATTGTTTAAAGTTCAGCCTGGAAATGCTATGGGACTTTTGGAGGCGTGCTATACAGATGGGCATATTTGATTGGCCTGTCCCAACGTACGTGCCATGGAGGGCGTTCTGTGGATGGTGCTGTGAATCAATAGGCTATCGTGACGGCGGTCAGGATGGCTAGTTTGCGTTGGCTGCCTTCCTTGTTAGGTCTCCCCTGACTAATCGCATCAAAGGGTGAACACAAATGCCTGTCGCTGGGATTACTGGACAAACTTTTAGTGAAACTCAATTTATTCTATTACTCCTTTTTTATGTGTTTATAATTTTTTTCAAACGCATTATTTGGACAAGTTTAAGCCCACTCAATCATTGACTTGTTACAACTATTTGACGAAACAATGTCGCCAGTGGACCACCCCTTTTTGTGGCTTGTGAACTGCGAAAAAGATGCTATCAACAATGAAATATGTGTAGATTGCCATATAAAGATACTCCCATGACTCTAACATAATGGTAATTGTTAGCTTAATTAGAAGATTCAAAATATAATCATAACTTACTTCGCCTTGACCCAATGTTTCGCAAATGGGAAATGTACTGCTCTCCGAAATCCAAAAATTTGACCTGATTTATTTAAGGTAGATGCAATTACGCACTATTTTTTTTTAAATAATTGTTATCTTATGGGTATTTCACTTAGAATAGAAGCAAAATGTTCAATACTGTCCTGCTGTTTTCGTTAAAGACCAAACATTGGCTTGAATCTAAAAAAAAGATGTAAAAGCGATTTTCGGTCTAACTTAGGCAACATGCAATCTCCTCTCAGATCATGCTGTACATTCTAGCTGGGAAGCAATTCAGCCCATATGGATGTGGGTACCGTAAATGGGTGGTGAGGTCCCTAACACGTTTGGCTTCAGCCTCGGCAGTCACTAGTGCGTCACGAATTCGTGCCTCCATTCCGTTGATTTTCCTAATGGCATCTTTCTCAGCGTCCTCACAAGCTTGCTCTGCTGCTTTCAGACGATTATTGGCATCGCGAAGGTCTGTCTCCAGCTGGCGTCTTCCAGCATCAGCTCGGCGTGCGAGATCTTGCTCCGCCTGTAAGTCAGCCGTCAGTCGAGACACATCAAGCAGCAGTTTTGTGATGCGCTCCTCATTACCCTGTTGTTAAAAGAAATCCTAATTTGGTCTAACCACCCATTCAAAAGTCAAAAAGCTATTTGCAAAACGATCACCAATTTAAAATATTTGCTGTCTCACTGGGAACCAGCTGCATGTGGTCACGAATGTGAATTACCGGTGTCTAGTGCACCCAGAAAAATGATCTGTTAATACATGAACGGAAGCGGAAGTTGACATAGCAGGCGTCAGACCTCCCACTGGATTTTCTTTTGCGTGAATCATCGTTACATGGTCTTCGTAAGCATCACATTTGCTCTAAAATACTGGACATCAAACATCCACTTGGACTTTATGCAGCCGATTTTACGAATATGCCTCAAATTTCACCGGTTCGATAGTAAAATTGTCTCGTTACATTCCGTTTGATATCGTTTGGTGATGCATATAATATGTGATCGTAACGGAGAAGCTAGGTTGTGCATTCAAAAGACTTTATGCTTGCTACTTTTGCTGTTGCAATTTAGGCTGTTCTCTTTAGATAATAGCTCCTAGATGCATTTCTAAAAGTTTTCACACACCTGTTTGCTGCCGTTCAGGTCTTCAATGTCTCCGAGTGCAATCGCAAGTTCGCCTTCGAGGCGCCGTTTATCAGCTGTCAGACTGTTGACCTGAGCGTTTAGTTCGGACACCCGATTGGTTATTTCCTGAGTCTCAGACTCCGCCTTGCGACGGCTTCGCTCAGATGCCTCTTGTTGCACTCGGAGCATCTCCAGCTCCTCCGCTACGGCCTGTCGGCGGCTTTCACTGAGCTATAACAACAGATAAATGCGTTACTTTTTGATGCTATGCATAGCCACATCTACTATCAAGAATACGTGTTCTGTTAGTTTTGCTAATGACAGAATGAGTAGGTCATGCAAAAGCTTGCATATATTAAGGCCTTAATGATCGAAATATCTTTGGGCTACTCCTTGTACCCTCCTTTATGCATTTCTCGATTTTGAATTGATGCCTGGAGTATAATTGCGCATATCATGCTTCACGGGAAACAAATAGTAGCATTCTATATCAACAATGTTAATGTATGTCTAGTGTTTGATATAAATCAGCAGATGGTCAGTGATAGCTCGCCATATGGCACAGTTATTCTATGCTTTACTTGTTCTCTGCTATTTATTAACTCGGGAGTTTTCATGTTCTCCTGAGTAACTCTAACGAATAAAATGCATGAATTATGAATGCTGGCTGTTTTGAAACGACTATTTGACTTATGCACATCGTGGAAAAAAGCAAAAGTGAAAACGTCGAACTGCAGGAATAAAGACTGTTGGCCTATTCAGTTTTTCAGGACTTTAAGTTAGCAATTACCCATTTAAAAACACTATTACTGCCGGTCTAAAAGTGGTTCTTTCTTTTATTGGGCCAACTTTACCACAAATAGACTTTGCGGACACTGCTTATATATCACACAACTTTAAGTACATAATGGAATTTTAGGTCAAAATCACATCAGTGTTCTCACCTGAAGGGCAGACCTTGTCTCCTCCATGGTGTGGTTCACATCGTCGAATTCTGCAGCCAGCTGATTGTAATGGTCCTCCGCCTCCTGCGCAGCTTTCTCTGCAGCCTCCTTAGCTTCACGCTCTGCCGCCAACTCATGCTCCATATCTCCAACTGTCGTCTCCATCTTCTTTTTCCAACGTACCGCCTCAGATCGGTGCTTCGACTCCAAGTCTTTAAGCACTCCGTTCAAATCCTCAATGGTGCGATGGCTTGAGCGCCTGTTTTTTGGTGCAACAAGTCATACACATCATTCGACCAGAAATGTATGTTTTCAAAGCTCTAAGATGCTTCATGGACACTTTTATTTTCACTCATATACTCCCACATATTGTCACCGGTTAAGACAAAAATAGTGCTACTACCATAACAGTAGCTGTGAAAAAACTACTAGATTGGTCGTTCTCGTGACATTATAGGCTTCCAGTAGTATTTGATAGGATGCAGCGTCAACAAGAAACGCTTTCCACAAAAAATTGAAATTTTAAATCAAGATTGTCGGCTTTTCTTACTTGAGACTCTCAAGTTCTTCCTCCTTCTCCTGCATACGAGATGTCAGATCCTGACGGAGTTGGCTGATGGCGTTTTGGGAACTTTGATATTTTGTCTAGAGTGAATGGAAATGATAAGAAATAAGCTGTTTTAGGGGTTAAACTCGGAAATTAGACTTATTTTTTATAGACATAGGTAGGTGGAGTTGACTGAAGCAAGGCTAAAAATCATTTTGCGCTAAGTGATTACTGTTGACAGTTTCGCCTATTGTTAAATGCAGCACCGAAAGGTATTTAATCACACAGCATTAGCTATTGCATTACTTATGATCCTCGCTGATAAAAGATGAAGTTTCTGCAAAAATGACCTTATCTGTAAAAGTTATAAAACATTGGTTTGATATTTACATTATCCTTAAGAAAAAAACAAGCGTTTGAAGTGAATTTACTGCTGCTTGAGCGCTTCTTAGCAAATTGACCAATTTTATTTTTGAGGAGAATATAAGCATGAAGCATATCTGGGTTAAAAAGCTGTCTAGAACGCTAAAACTAATTCGTGAAAGTAGAGAGCTGTTACAGGCTACCTGATACACTGTCCAGTCGTTTGCATACATGGTATTTTAATTACTAAAAACGCCTACCAATTTTCCCTCCACTCACAAAATAAGGCAAATACTGCGCAGGTGCAATTAACACCACGGCAGAAACTTCTTGCAAATATGTGGCTTCAAATGTTTGTGTTCTGAATGTTTTATAGTTTTGAAAAAAGGGCTTTTGTAAAAAGCTATGAATTTTTTTCACTTGACCCTTATTAGCTTAAAATAAATGCAGCATTTGAACACCATATAAGTTTCAATTTCAGATCAACGCGAAGGAAAAGTGACTTCTACATTTTTGCGCTTAAAGGGCAGTTTAACAGTTTTTTGACCATACCATTGCTTAGTTTCTAATAACTTTGTTTTACAGTACAATTACAGCATCAACATACGCAGCATCGAGCTATTTGGGCGTTCTTTACCAGCCTCTCCGGCTTGATAAGCTCCTAAAAGGGCTTTTTATCTTACCCTTTACCGTCATCAAGTATTATGTCCGATCTATCTTCAAGTAGCAATTTTAGACCATTAACACCCAGATTTAAGAACTGAAGTCAGTATATAATAAATACTTGACATAGGTGTTTTTTGAGCAGTCGATAATTCTACATAAGAACGTTATTTTGAATAAAAATGGCGACATCTGAGACCGATTTTAATCAGTGCTCCTACAAACATGCAAGAAAGTTCATACTGCATTAGCAGTAACGGTGCATCCCTTGGTACACTCTCACAGATAGAAGTCGAATCAATTTTTTTTCCTATTTCAAAATATCAATCTGAAAACGTTGGAAAGCTGGGTAATTGCATGGTTCCGAATTGTGGTTAGAGATTTTAAGGCTCAAAGACTTAAAATCTAAATACAGAGGAAAAAAACTAAACGAGGCGCTCAATAAGGTGTATTTTTTATCTTAGTTGTCGAAAACCTCATAAATTAAGCTTGTCTTTTAAGCTAAAGCTTTTAAGACCGCCATTTAAAATAAGCAACCAATGAGGTGATCAAACTCCCAACTGCGGATGAACGCCAAGCAATTATGGTGGCAAAATGCATTATTTTTCTCTTTTTTAAGCAAACCCCTGTTTACCATTAACAGAGTCCATTAGTCTGTCCTATTTTCTAATTGAACGCTTTTGACGCACAATTTAAAGCATGTGAGTTTTCTCCCTGGTATAATGCAATCAAAATATTAGAAAACTTTGCTACCTTTGACAACCACTAGACTTCATGTCACTGTTAGAATCCTTTCCTGGAGGAAGTAAATCGAGACTAGTTAGAACGTATAATGAATCCCTTTTCAAATTTAATGATAGTCCTTTTATAATTCAGAAGCACATTGAGAAAAATAAACGTGGCGTCACGCCCTTGGTAATCTAAACGAGCAACCAACTCGAGCAGCCGACTGATGCGATATTTCGCCTTTAATATGCTCGAAGGGAACCAATGTCACAGAACATTGTGTTGGGCAGAGGTTTGTAAATCCTAAACAGTGCCGTATGTTCGGAGCGTGGTGTTACAAGGGAAGAGTATTTGCTAGTCACCCGATGACTCAACCGGTGTACGGACTACTAGTTTCATCCACAATTTCCTGAAAATAAACGGTAGAATTTATGGTGCACAAATACTGTACTTGAGTGCATTCCCATGTAGAGCGTCTGTTGCTTTCTGTGCACACAGCTTAACGAGCACGGTTTTCTTTTTTCCCTCTAAACTTGCACGTGGTTAAGGTGATATGATTTTGCTCCGCACTTTTTTTAGAAACTTCTTTAAACTAAATTTAAATTTGTTAAATTAAAAAAGGCTCTTCATGGGAGAAGGACTTAAGAGGTTGGATCCTTTCATCATAAATACACACAATATTTGTGTGTAACTATCATATGAATTAGTATTTGATTTTGAATTATTCAAGTCACCATGTAGGGTACGTTACAATAATTTACACTTAAGTTTGGGGGCATTTTGCATATTGTTTTGCACAGTTCAACCAGCACACGCTTTTTTTCACTGTGGTGGGTAAGGCATAGTTAAAAGCTCCAAGTAAAGCTGTCACTGAGTGCAATTAACTCGACCCATCCAAGCTGTCTGTTTCAACTCTTGGCAAGGAGTATATCATCCAGGCTCGAAGCAGCTGCTAGATCAAATAGCGGCGTGTGCATCGTGGCATAAGTTATTGTTAAAGTTATAAAAAACATCTTAAAAGCCTCCCATTTTAAGACATTAATGTGTGATGAGGACAGAGTGGGATTCAGGTAGGTACTTTTGCAAAGTTTGGTGTCTATCCGGGGATTTCTGTCCAAAATGTTAGACCATTATTTAGTATCCGGCAGCTTTAAGTATTATCATTTACCACTTTCCAGTTCTCTTTTTTGTGTTAGGGACATAAACATTTATGGGTTATCGCCAGTACGTCGACGCTGACATAATAACCAACATGAGATATCAAAAGATCCCTCTGGATCTAACAATCAAACATGTTTTACGGCATAAGAAATGGGGATAGTGTAAAGATTCATTGTAAAAACCATGATTTTTTATTAATATGTTTCAGCAAGCTTCATATTATTTACCAAGCGTACTTAAAAACAAGCACAGTCCACCAAAGGGTAAAATATTTCGACGCACACAAAATGCCTATGTGAAAGTAGCCACCATATTGTCATGCACCGTAAAACCCTACTTACCTCAGCATCTTGAACCGCCTCTTCAAGCTCTCGGATGGTCATTTGGAAGGATTCCCTTTCACGCTCCATGCGAACTTGGACACCCTCTAACTCATCATTTTCTTTTGACAGTTTCGCGACAGATTCTTTGAGTTCCTTTAGCCTTTCTGAAATTTCAAGCATAGGTAATGCAATTCTAGTGGCTACTTACTCATTGTTTGCCAGTCTTTTACCATTTCAAAACGTTACAAAATAAGGCAAAATTGGAAGCTAGATGATATTGAGATTTTATGAATTGACAAAAAAGGCTGTATTTACTTTCCAATTTACAGGTGAAATTTAAACTACTGCATGACTCAATAGTTTTATCAGAACATATGTTCAAATTAGGAAAAAAGCCGAATTCACTAATGTTGCTGACTGACAAGTAGGATTGGAATCAGGTGTTATTAATATCCCCAACGACAAGCCTATGATTAAGTGCGTCGTTGGTGATAGATATGGACAATGATACGGACGTGGACAGTGAATGAAGTTATTACGAAAAAGTAGTAAGCAATTCAAATAAACAATAAAAGTGCCAAGGGTGTAGTCGAGCTCTCTCACCAGTGGTCGCACGATTCTCTTTCTCCAAAGAAAGTAGCCGTGGCTCGTTTTCGACCCTCCAGTTGCGTGCATTGGAGAGCTCCTTCTGTGTGGAGGCCAATTTCGTACGGAGCTGGATTAGCTCGGTCTGCTCTTCCTCTAGGATTTTCTCCGTCTCATCCAGCTGGGTGGTGATCGACTTGAGCTCCTGTTTCAGATCCAGATTGTCCACTTGGCACTACAGTAGTTGAGAATATAGTTGGCATCTTTTAAAATGCTATGTTTTCGTTCTATCAGTAGCGTGACGTACTGAATCTAACTGAATTTGAATTTCGTGGATTTGACCTGTCAATTGGGTCTTGGTGCGCTCGAGACTGAGAACTCTTGAGTGCTCCAATTCGTACTGCTCAGTCAATTCACTCGTTCGGGATGTTAGACGGCGTCTGTAGGAGGCGGAATTAAGTGTTTAGAATTGTTGTAGGGTAACAAATTCCTTACACTAAATGAATTTTTCATTTGATTTCCTATTTTCTTTTTCTTGCATTGCCTTTTCTTTGCCCCCGCTATAGGTGCTGACTCACTGTTTCAGTCACCACTCGTTTGTGCAACCTTTCCCATGGCAGCCATCGGTGCCTTCTCTTTATTAATTATCTGCAACTGCACATTAAAACATCTGTCTACTTTCTAGAAGTTTTTTAGCTACACGTAGAAGCTCAGTCTATAATGTAGAAAATACAAGGCAGTGTAGGAAGGAGTTTTCGGCCAGATTATTTGAGAAGGGGAATATATCCTGATACTGAGACTTAAGAGTAATGCGACTAATTTAAATATATCTTTCAAACTAGTCCAACAGGCGAAGTCGTTTTAGGTTTCCCAGTTTTAATTTATTATCTGGGTATTTAAGGACAGAGACCATTCAACAGGAAAATAGCAGAACTTTGCTGCGGCCAAGCAATTCCATCGCACTAATAACATTTCCAAACATATCTTACCTGCTGATTTATTTGAAAGATGTGTTACAGTTCCAACTAACGCCTATCATGATGTTAAGCGAAACTTTGGTGAGTCGTGTCAAATTAAGCATTTGTCGTCCACCTTATCAAATGAGAAATTTTAATCAAATAATGAATCATACTGAAACGCTACAAACTTATCATGTTTAGAAAGTTGGGCGTGTTTTAGCTGTAACGTTAGTGCTAAAACAAGCGTATGACAATTTTCCCAGCGTGGAAGAATTGTTTAAAACGATGGAGTTAAATGAAGAGTTCTAACAAGGGTTAAGATATACCTACGTAGATTTAGTCGAGTTAGTGCACATGGAACATTATCACCTTGCCTATGATGTACAAAGGGGTAAAAGATGGACTTACTTGGCTTCGTCGATTTCGTTTTGGAGCTCAATCACTTCGCGCTCGTGCTTGGTGCGGAGGGCGGCGAGTTCGGCATTTGTTTTGGAAAGTTGTTGTTGTGCCTGGTTGGCATTTTCTGCCTCCTCCTCAGCACGAGCCTCCGCCACTTCAAGCTCAGCCTGCAGCATCGACTGGCGCGATTGAAGATGCGCATTAGACTAAAAAGAAGACAGCAACAGACAATGCAAATGGGTCGTGCCCACAATTAGCATCTTCTCTCCGAGATATGGTAAAAATCTTTACAAGATGTTAAGGCAGCCTACCCTGGCCAAATCATTCTCCTACGACTCCGTTCCTCTTCTTACATCACCTTCATGAAACGCAAAAATAATATTTCCAAGTTCCTTCTCCAACCACCAATTTAGACAGACCGTAGGCAAGTCCGATGTGTGGGAATGGTTTTAATTGTGAGTTTGCGTGCGTGCTTTCATGTTGTATACCGTTCTCATTTTCATTTAAGTCAGCAGAATGTTTTCTGCACAAGTGTCACGCAAAGTGCAACAGTAAAACGCAGAAAGTAGAAGCATACATTTGAGGAAAAAACCTTCACCACTCCATATCCATAAAACATGGGCGCGTGAATAATTAATCGAGATGCCTGTGTAATGCTCCACTCCTTACTACCCTTAGCTCTCCCTCAACCACCACTCATAAATGCTCGCGGAATCCATTAAATATTCAGTGAACCAGTCTGTGTGCAAATACTCATTTGGGCACAAGGTATAAGCCACTGATAATTGTTCTACCCATATTATTCATGTTTCATTGTATTTGTTTATCATCACTAATGCATGTACGGTCGGAGCTAGAAGTGGAATTAGTCGGTGAATTTGTGATTAGTGATGAAGCTTGATTAGTATTAGAATGATTATATTCCATCGTTTATTAATAATTTTTGGTGAGAAAATTTGCATTACTACGATTTTTGTCACTTTATTTTCGATTGGTAGTAAGAAGGAGAAGAGAGTAGAGAATTCTTTTTATAGTACCAATAACTATTGAGCCAATTTTAAAACACTTACCGTTGACTCCTCCTGAACCTGCCGCTTTAATTCGTCAATCTCCTTTTCTGAAACGGTTGCTTGGCGTTGAGCAATATTGAGGGATGTTGTCAATTTGTCTATGTGCTTCTGTCGCTCTGACTCATCTGCCGACAGACTGGAGTACTTCGCGTTTGCCTCCGACAGTTGTTTGAACAGGTCCTCATTTCCAGCTTTAAGGCGTGTGTTTTGTGCATCCAAGGCCTCAATTTTGTTCTCTAACGACTCCTTCAAAAATTAAAATACACTGGTTAGTTGCAAGGTACAAAAGTAATCACTGACGACTGCACTTCTCTTAGCTACACAGCTTCATCATAACGAACTACTTTTGTGATATTATAATGCATAATCTTGCATGAATACTTTTCGCAGGCGTGCTTGGAATTTTTGCCACTTTTTCCATTATCTTGTTACCACTTCCGTGCAGCTTATAAGCTCTTTACCGAACATAATTTCAAGCAAAATAGCAAGATCACGCATTTAAATACCGTATTTTTGCTTCATTATGACTAGTTTCCCACAAAATCTTCACTTTTTTACCAGACACTCAAAAATTCGACACATTTGTTTGACTGATTTTCCCCTAGACCTTAAAAGGGGAAATTCGGTAATGTACCTTAGCAATACATTCAGAGTCTGATGGCTGTCAAATGCACTGCCAGTAGCACCTATTGGAAGGTAGACAGGATCTAGGCAAAAAGGTAAACTCACATTCATAAGTTCCACTTTTGACAGATCACTTGCAAATTTTTCCACCTGGTTCATCAGTTCACTCTTCTCCTTTTCCATCCTAAAAGATATTTACTTGAGTTTTATACTGGACAATTGTTTAAATCATGAAATCATTAAACCAGCCTCAGTAATGTCTCCTCTTGAAGTGCTGGTTATATTCACTGCCTTGCGCATTACTATGGGAAGTCAACAATCCCAAACCTAAGTTGTCACACCTAATCTCGAGGGCCTCACGATCCTCAGAATTCCCACCACTTAATCGAAGTAGTAGAAAAGTTCAGTTAAGATAAGCAGACTATATGTATTGAAAATATGTAGGTATACTGTATGAACAAGTTATGCGCAAATTTCTGTGTCAAATACAGCAATGATCAAAAATTGTTTGGTCAAAAAGCAATCCGATCCACCTTATTTTACCACTATTTTACGAATGGTAGATAACCTAAGTGCAGCGTGTCAGTACAATTTTAATAAAAACTGACGTGGTACATTACTGTCGCTCCACCACCTGAATAACTAGGCTGATGTGAGCTTAATATCGAGTCACCGTTTACGGAAGGGGATCGATCAACTTTGTGCGTTTCGCATAAAATTTGGGGCAATATAATTTTTAAGCTGTTGCCTGACCAATTTCCCTCCTGGGTCATAAATCTGCATGGTGGGAAGAAGGTCAAGCAAAACTCGTAGCTGAGGTCAAGCACTTTGGGTTACACCTTCTCTTAGGTTCATCCTTGCTCCTTCCGAAGGTGTATTGGAAAGAGATAGGGAAAATGGAAGACAGAGATAAAAGAGAAATGGAATACTAACGTACTTGTGCTTAATGCGTCGGAATTCGTCAAGCTCGTGGTTCTGCTCGTCTATGGACGTTTGGTAGCGTTTACGGAGAGAAGCAGTATCTTCCTCCTGCGTATGTCGCAACAGATCACGTTCCTTCTGGATCATTGAAAGCTCCACCTCTTTGCGGCGAATTGTATCCACCTAAGATAGCTACCTTAATTGCACATTCGTATATTCTCGCAACTTATCAGAGCCAAAATGTCAATAAGTGGGAAAATATTCCATTTTAAAAACCCCGTATGATATATTTTACATAAAGCAGAGAAGTTATGTTTGTAGACAGGAATGTGTGTATTAACGACATCTAATTGTGAGTTGATTTTATGTAATCTCCGCTGTTACATTTACGTGTCTGCAACGGCTGTACTCTCTCACCATGCTCATGCTACATTTCGATTCCTACCCTATAAGTGTATGCCGGATCCGTGGGACAGAATATTTGTTGCGATCTCCTGAACTATGACATAAAATGATTCCCCGGATTAAAAAACACAGGGCACTATCCCTCCAAATTGATCCTTTGAGTGTGCACCCGTCATCTCACTTAAACCAGTCACTTTCTTGGGCTATATTTAATTATGTTCACCAACTTTAACTCATGACAAAACGGAAATTCTATAAAAATTGCATTCTGGTAAAGTTTTTCACCGAAAACTATGTCCTAATGAGCCATACAATCCTACCCTTATTCATAATTGGTTTCACACGTTAGACATGCCTGGATATACGTAGGCAAATGGTTTGCATAAGAGGTGTCAGCTGTTCCAAAATTCCTTTAAACCTACGTGCTGCGAAATGGTCTCATTGGCTTCTTCAAGGCGTTCTTGGAGCATCTCAATTTCCAGCGCCATATCACAGTTGTCTCGTTGACTCTAGGATATTAACAAATTAAACTCAACCACGTTTTCCCATAAAACCTACGTTTTAAAATTCCTCTTTCTGTAGAAACTTTTATATAAAGTTTGTTGGCGTGATAATAGCAGACCTCTCATCAAAATCACAGCCTACCTTCGTGAGTACGATGCGCTCATCCTGAAGCCTTTCCTCCAGTTCCGCTACCCGCGCCTAAAAGTGGCAATGCAGTTTACTCCATCTCCAATGAATATCCTCCTATCCGCACATTTCGCTACCTCATAAATATTGACCATTTTACATGCCTCGTCATTAGGATGTGCTATTGATACACTCCGGTGACTCTAAGATGTTATCGCGTCCGCACTGCAGCGTTCATTTTAAATGCAAATAATTGAGCTAGCTAAAGAAATGCGCTAGAGTCTCAAGCTACATTTACTTAAATGTACAACTGTCCAACCTAATCTTTCTCACCGTTACTTTTGCATATCATGTTTCAATTTCTTAGGAAATTGGCATAACTCAGAAATCCTTGCCCTTTACAGGTGTACTTGTGGCACCAAATATGTGCTTGAAGTATGTACCTAGACCTTAAGCAAATTTTGCTTAAACGTAGGTGAAATTAATCACAATTCGTTTCTGGAGCAGAGGTCTAAATGTAGACCTAGCTACTCATCAGGTAAAAATCCAAGTATATTGAAGATTGTGTTCCTGATTGAAATGGCGAATTAACTTACCTCAAGCCTAGACTCAGAGGGTGAGCCAGGGCGGTAGATGGAGTGTGCCATGGTAACGATGGTAGACTCGGGTTCACTTATCTGAACTGTAGCCATTACTTCCTAGTATGTAATGGTTGTCAACTATTGTCCTTGTTTCGGTGTAAACACACACGTCAGCTTTGTCTAACAAAAACCAATCCGAAAACGCCTTGGGCGATGGTTATGTGGTAAGGCTGAAGCTATGGGCAGGAGAGTGTGAGGATTACGTGGAATGGGACCAGAGTCGTAAGTGTGTATGCGCAAGTGGGTGCGCGTGGGACCTGAAGCTGCTGTTGCAACCACCGTGCTGTTACTGCCGCTGCGATGTCTCGCCCTAACTTCCCTTCTGCCACTGCTAAGACTGCTGTCTCCTCCTGGTCGGCCTTGCGCGCGCACGAACACGTACCTCCAGGTCGATTCTGACTTTGTGCACACGCACCAACAATCCCATTGGGTAATGTGCGCGTGTGAGTGTATGCACGTACAGATGGGAAAATTGCGACCGTGTACAGATAATGAACATAAAACAATTTCCTGGGCTAGATTCACTACATCTTGATTTAACAAATTCCGCTCAGATATGAGTTACAAACATTTAACTTGAGTCATCTTGCTACAGGCATAAAAAATAAACGCTAAACACTGATTAGGTTGGCCAGACTCTGTGCAAGTGTTTAGTGTCATTTGATTTCCCTATAAATGAAATGGTAACACCACAAGCAGCACAAAGCAACAGTAAATTTAGCTGCAAATAAAGCGATAATGCAACACACGTTAGGGTAAGGTTTTACCTTTCCTTCACCATATCCTTTAATCCCCTTCCTTCTGTCTAAACAACAGCCGCTGGGTAGTTTGCCCACTGCTACTACTGTATTGCTATTCTAATGCCTAAAAAAAAATCTAAAAAGATAGTTGCAAATGAGTGCCATTGGATGGCGGGGTAGATTTTTGTAGTAAGAAGCCTTAGCTACTTACCCACTATTACGATCGTGCATATCAAAATCACCCGTCAAATATCGACCAACTATGTTTGGGCTCTCGAGACATATCAGACTACACAAATCTGATATGCAGTTACTTAATTATCCCACTTATACAACAAAGTTAACTGCCAAGATTCATGACTACATACTTATTCTTTAACTTGTTATATGCATAGATCTATATATAACCTTATTACTTATTCATGTAAACAAGGAACTATAAACAATGTCCAGACTTCGTCCAGATTTAAAAATGCCCAATCGCACCACCATGGCTTATAAATAACTATTTGATTTCACCTAACCGCAGGGCTAGGGACTGGAAGCATCAAGACGCGAGGTGATAAAGCCGAATCATTAAATTCAATGGGCACTGCATCACTAAGCTATCCATCGATGTCTACTTTTATGGAATCAACTTGCTCTGTCTAACCATGGGATTCTCTTCTTCCTAAATCATCCTGACTTATAGGTCGTTTATTGAGTGATGACGTCGCGTCATTCGTCATATCTGTATTCCACGCTTGCCTTACTTGTGGATTCTGGAGCCCGTTAATTGGCCACTGCATACAGGAAATAAGGTAATATTGCATGACTAGTTCACGCTAACTGCCCGTGTAAATATGAGCACATGGTTTGCGTAAAACATAGTTTTGCGACAGATTTTCCGTTAAAAATGCGCCGTATCATTGTTGATACACACAAAATGTCTAAACCACTAGTTTCTCTTTAATATTTTTCGTCATTCGTCATTCATTTTACAGTGGTCGAGGTTAGTTAATTTAAACGATTATTATTTTTGTCCGTAATTAAAGTGGAGCGCGGTGCCACCCAACTTAAAATGTTTTTGTTCCATGCGTAAAATATGCCATTCGAATTACGTAACAGTGATTTCAATTTTTAGTTTCTCTCTAAGTACAAATCATTGCGTGATGGTACAAAACTAATTCTGAAAAAGTAGGGCTATTTTTTCCCTTTACGTTAATGCAGACCTGGCTTTTTGGGTGCAGTGGCGCTTTAGAACAAACAGATGTAAAGTCATTCCAGAATACAAAACCGCTATGCATTGATAAGAAGAAGTTGTTTAATGTTCGTCCATCGAAGAATCTAAGAAAAGAAAGTTCTGGTAGGAGGACTGGTTTTTGGCATGTGCCTCAACTACCGGTAAAATCTCTGCCATATTGAGTTAGATGTGGTAGTTTTGGGGAGCCGTGACAGGGGAATTTGCAATTACGCCTGCTTTCTTGTCTACCATCATAGCGAAATGCATTAGTTTGTTGTGTTTTGGCGCCCTCCAAGAAGGTTGCCAGCCCCCCCGCCTACCACGCAAACCAAATGTGGGCTAATTGATACGGTGAGGGTGGGACACTTCCCCATTATACCCCTCTAGCGGGTGTGGTCACTTTCTTCTGCGATGCACTTATCTCTGGCCTGTTTTGCAGCCCGCAAATACCCTACCATTACACCGAAAATTACAGCAAACTTTGCGTTTTTTTCCAAATACCAGTTGCATTTATCCCACTCAAATCACATCTACTAAAGGGGTAGATATGGTTTAAGTATTAAATGACTGCTCATTTTTCAATAAGATTTTTAGCATCCATAATTAATTTCTCCTCTTTTGCCTAATAATTACTCCAACGTGGGTCCCAATCCGCTCACTTCAGCCTAACGCACCTACGTTTCATAAGCAAAAGAGTCTGCACAATGGGTAGCAGACTAGTCTGCTTAGGAGTCCAGTCCAAAGTCCGGTCTTTGCTGCAGGCATCAGTAGAGCTCGTGATTACTTGTTGGAGAAAAAAACGCAAAATTCCGCACCCATCCATAAATGCTGGGAGTGGGCGAAAGCAGGTGACTGAGGCAGGCATTAGGCTGGAGTGGATGCAGTTCAAATCAAGGTAGGATTTGTGTTTTCCTTCTCCCCTTTTGTCCCTTCATTTCCCTGGAGTTCAACTGATGCAGTGCACGACGTGAAGGAATACAATGTGATACGAGGAGTACATTGTCTTACCAATGTCTGCGTCAGTAAAGGCATGTAATGAATCGGAATGCAGATGGGAGGGTGATACCATTGTGATGACAATCCTTGTAAATGGAGGCGTAAGTAAAACAGTATGATGAAGATATCGAGAAAGTCCAAAGTAAGCAAAGTTGAAGCACTACGACCCATTGGTCTAATGTACTTGAAACAGGTACTAGACTAGAAGGGTGCCGCTATCGCTTACCTTAGCCAGACAGCATTATTGGTCAAACAGCTGCTGTTACATCGTATTGCCTCCCCATGGTGAGCTTAAGGTTTTATTTTAAGGTTACCCCACCTTGTGCTGACGCTGATAAAACGAGTTAAACCTTCCAAGATAATTTAATTCACCATTGACAATGCGCTTTCAAAATGTTCAAACTAAGGAGAATGTATGTCACTATCTGACGTCCGAAGATGAACTCACGTGATACTCAAGCATGTAGATCATTGCTGGTTTGTGTGAGGGCACTTTGACCAGCCTACCTACTGCATAGAGGGGATAAAACGTCTAAAGATAGCTGAAATCGCATGAAATTTTTGCTGCTTTTTATTCGCAACCAAAATGTTCGTCTTTCATGCTGTCACAATGAATGGATTCGGGGGAAACTAAATGCCTAGCATTAAGTGGGTTTTGTTAATTTACTTATTTTAACATGTGCTGGGATCTTTAATTAATATTCTGGCAGCTGCATCTTTTAAAGAGGGTATGCAGCGTTCAAATATCTAAGTCAGCTAACTTAACGTTCTCTTCCATTAAAGTAATACATTTACCAAAGCCTTTGTATAAACCATTTTTTAAAATTCTGCCTCATAATTTTAAATGAAGGTTTTAAGGAGCTGGGGATGGTAGTTTGACCCATAACATTTGTAGCGCTTTCCAATCAGGCCAACGGAGGGTGTAACACACATTCAGGTCAATTCGAGGTCACTGTACTAGTGGCAGTGGCCGTTTGAACCACATTCTTCCAATGCTCGCATAAAACCAATTCTACCGGTTACTTCTAGCCTAGTAATAAACGAAGAAATGACTCCTGCCATGAAAAGTGCATTTTGGTTTCGCAGACACTTGATGTAGCAATGTTAGCGGTATATCCTAAAATCAGTACTGTGTAAGTATACGCACAAGAGAGAAGCTAATTCAGCCACTGTGTTCCGAATTTGCAGCAATTTGCTGTCTTTTTGAATATGAATTTAGTTATTTAAATACATGGTGCACTTTTGAGATAGACTACTTTCTGCCAAAATTTTTGGTTATGCTAAATGTCATTTCTTAACTAATAATCAATCACTGATTACCCTGCATTTCGCAAATCATTTTAGCATACTTCTGTAAGTTTGTTCCATTAAGCTATGTTTAGTGACTGTACTCGTGTTTTGAAGTGTCATTGCCTAGTCCCTTGTCCCCGAGCCGTTATGAACTCAAACCTCGACCTCTTAATCAATTAACGTATGTGTTAAAGGTTGTAAAATGTACTTCAACGGGTTGCATGGACTCTGTTAATGAAATGCTGCATTTTTAGAGCCCGAACCATCAAATTCCAAATGTAAATGTCAAAATGGTCTTGAAAGTTTATTATTTTTGTTTGAGGCAGTACTAGTACACAGACTCGCTGCTGGTGGAGAAGAGAACGACTGAATGCGGTGACAAAACCCACTCAAGCTTGTCGATGGACGCGCTTGATAGAGGCAGGGACTTGCGTGATGGTATCCCTCTTCTTGCAGAGAGATGAAGACAAAGAAAAGGGGGAAGAAGTAGGACCTCCCTTTATTCCACCCTCTCACTTTACCCCTCCAAAATCTTCCAGCTTTTTGCCAAACAAAAACCAAAATTTCCACTGGCTAGAGTCTGAATTTGAATGCAATTTCCCCAAAAATGGAGAACGTTGAAATCTTTGGTGGTCTGATTAAACACTTTAGTAGCAACACCACTTATTTTTCAATCAGTCTGAAGACCATTAACCGTCTAAAATCTTTCAGCATCTGTCAGTGCCTTCTAGATTTACCAAAAAATTCCCCGATTTTTAACATCGGCAGTAGAAGTAATTGATACCATTAAAAGAATTACATTTTTAGCTTTGTTTTACAGTGAATCTATTTTTCATTTTACTTAATTTCCCCAAAAAACATTCTTTCACTTGATATGTAAATATTAGGATACCGAAAAGGTACCCACTTACGCAGTAGATTACAAAATAGCTGATTTAAGATCTTTTTGCATTTCACGTGCGTATTTAATTGATAAATGAACCAAAAAGTTAAATTAGGACATAAATGTACAATTTTGGTTAAAGAAAAACACTGCCGTAGTCCGCACCAAAAAGCAACAAATGTGCATGTGTTCCGCCTCGGCATTCGGAAAAGCATTTGGAGGTGCGCTTGTCACGTATCGCAGTAGTTCTGAGTGCATTATTACAACACAACATAATATGAATTTTTAATTGAATACCATTTTAACCAGATCGATTGACAGTTTTTACTTAACTGTCCTCCTCATTCATTAAATGCATAAGTTTCTGAGACTCTTAGTTAATAGAAATGTTAGCAAGAAGGCAATACTTAGAAGTAAATTCATCTCCACGTCTTAAAATGTCGAATTGAGGGTAACCGACATAGCTTAAAGTACCTATATATAAGCTAATTATTTTGGTCTCTTTACATACGGAAGAGGACATCAGAACTGTACGGCATCAATTAGCAGTAAAATTTGCTCGAGATTTTCTGCAATGCATTTTACTATTGCAACCATTTTTCATCCAAGGCGCTGGTAAAGCATGAGGAGTACAGATGGTATTAACAACTAAGTGGTAGCTAATCTATTATAACGCTGTGACGGGTTAGCTTTCCCAAGGAATAAACTTTTTTGCAATTGAAAATTCTAAACTTTTCCAACTAGATTTTCCTCAGAGAATAATCAATTTTCCCTAAAACCCTAAGTGGCCGATGTGCCACTAGCACCATTAAAGTTGACCATCTAAAAGTGCACAGAATTGTACTAATGCTACCAAAGACCAAGTAATGGACAAAGGCAAGAAGATAGAAATGCTGTGTGGGGGTAGGAACCAAATTTTCCATTTTTGCTGCATTGGATAGGCAGTAAAGGTCTCTGGATAATTGGAATTAGCCACATCCCATTTAGTCTGCGGATTGTAAGATGAAGATAAAGTATTGTGCTTGATTGAAGTGGGACTGTGTGGTCCACCGCATGACATCAAATAGGAAGGCCGGTGATGAGCCTATATCCGGGATGTATGTGTAAGAACGCATTTAATCTCGCTAACGAATGCCAATTTTTGTTCTTTGGTCATTATTGTTGATTACTTAATTAATTATACACGTAATTCATGCTATTAATGTGTCGTTCCTCAAATTTGCCTTCACAAAGTATTCACACATAAGTAATTCACACTGTTCGATGAATGCTTATTCATAAAATTGATGAATTGGTTTTCGAGAAAATTTATAAAGCCTCATTTTTTACCCAAAAGCTCAATATAGACTTAATGGGAAAGTACAGCTGCCCACTTTAGTGCATAACGCTATCGAAACCCATGCCCCAACCCTTGGAGCATGCACACATTCCTTTCTTATTATCGTTCGATGCCAAAACCACAAGTAAAATTAGCCGTTGGAAGGAATTGTTCTGAAATAATCAATCTTAAGCACGTAAGTGAAGTCAAAGAACCCAAAATGATAGTGTCTAAACATAAATTGTGCCACCGATTCATATGGTACTTCGCAATTTCGGCCGAAATTTATGAAATTTTTCACACGACGGTACTCTTTTTGATAAAAAATTCATCATACTGACAGAGTCACTTATTTATTAAATAAGGGAGTTGCAACCAAATTAGCTTAACCCTTTACTTAACTTTTTTCTAATAAGGTAAATAAACGACTGTTCACCAGCAAAATACCAGTCCCATCAAATTGGATATTACAAAAATGTCTCGATTATTTGCTAAAGTAGAGTCAAGCATTTTCTATTTGAGGTGACAACACGGCTTAGTTTAGCATTATGGTTCATTGAAAGCAGTTGTTGTACTATGGCGAATACCAGTAATTTATGAGGAGCAAAATTACGATGCATACACTATTGTTAAGCTACTTACTTACATTCTACTAAGTTTGAGGCTAGTATTACTGAAAAGGTAAGATTAGTGAAAGATAGTCTTGAGATGGAGCCGATGCTGCCCATTTTATCCATACCTTTCCAGAAAAAAAAGGATTATTATAAAAGTGTAGAATGGGGCTTAAATTTCATGGGAAGTAAATAAATGTTAGCGGGCCTGTTTGTTAATTCATCAGAAATGGAGTTTATCTAGCGGTGTCAATTTTTTAAGGAAAAACGCACTTATTCAAACCTTTTGCATATAGTTAGAGGCAAAAGAACCGAACCGAGTTCTTTTCCTCTGGTCGCACAAGTACAAAACAACCTATTGATGACTGGATGACAGCACCAGGAAGTATCCAACGGTGTACTGTGCTTACAGCCTAAAATACCCTCTATTGGGTTATATTTTTCAAGACAGTTCCATTTTTAAGAAAGACTGATTTTATTTAAGTAAAGTATGATTAGATTGACTGAAATAAGTCATTTTACGCTTTCTTCGCAAATTCTCGAGTTGGTTGGCTAGGTGGATCTTGCAGCGGTAAGCCATCACAAAACTTGTAAAAGCACTTACCTTCTTGTCCTCTAACAACGGTCACCGATTGTCTACCTTATTCATTTAATATTTTGATAGTACGGCTAATAACTAATGCAGAAAGCGCATCTATTTGCAACTGAAGCTCAAGTCTCTATCGCATTTTGCAACAAAATATTACGCTAATCAGGTTATGGGGAGACAATGTCATTAATGAGCTAAAATTAATAACGATAGATTGTTATGCATTCAATTACAGATTGATAAACATCAATTCTTATCCACTTTTCTTATTCCTTAATAATTCATTTAGGGTCCATGCCAATAGATTTAAAGGAGAACTTAACTTGTGTGCTTCAAATAGAAGACTACAGTCGTTGGCATCACTAGGTCTCAACAAATGCAATGCGATTCCATAGCCATATCTAAAGCACTTGCCTTGGTTTCACAAAAAGTGACGGAGCTTGAAGATAAGGCATGTATTCACTACTTCCTTTTCTCTCGGCACAAGAAAATATTAGAAATCTTGGCGCATACCACCCATGACGCTGTTCGGAACTAGTAAAACAGCACTAAATTTACTGCAAAATCCTCCTTTGATTCCGTTTAGAAAGCAGTATTTTTAGAATGAGAGGCTCAAAAATATAAATGCAGCATCAGTCCTTGTTAGGCAATGCTGGTTTTGGTAACTATGCTAAACTAAGAGCGAGAAGACATTTTGCGTCGTGAGAATGTCATTGCTTACCGCTGATGTCCGCATTTGTAGGATGCAATACTCTTGTTTCCCATTAAAAACGTATTTTCCCAAGGCAGTTAGACACCATACAGTACACAGGCCTGAACGATACCATCAATCCGGCTGATGGCGGGGTCTCTCCAACCCCAGCCTTCTCTCCTTAGCTACTTTCCTCCCTTTCTCCACGCTCCCATCCAATGTCCACTCAAATGTTCTTTGTAATTATGTTCGTCGCCACGGCCATGCAGGAATGGACAAAATCGCCTATTAAGTTGTACATAGGCGCCAGAAACACTTAAAATGCGCTGGATTCTTTTTGTTGACGTAGGTATGCGTGTGTCGGTGCGCTAATCCCCGCTATAACCTCGCCTGTAAGCAGTCCATGATCAGGTTTCTCAACAGGTCTACATTTATTCGAATCCATTTGACCCGATCATTTTACAGCACTATCAACGTTCAACAACAACAGCAAAACTGTAAAACTCTTGTGTCAATTTAATAATGAATTTTAGGGCTTGGTAAGGGAAGAGGAATGGTCATGTTAAGATTTCATTTACATGAAATTTGGATGGAATTCTAAAAGATGGGTTCGGCCTAGATATTCTCGTATATTAGTGTTTTTAGATAAAACCTCCTAAAAAACTAAATTGCAAAAAAATCTATTAGCTAAATCACGTTTGTATGTGTGCTAAATACGACCATATTAACGTATTTTCTAAAAAGGAAGCGCTTTAGATTAAAGAAAAGTTGCGATACTAACCCAACTCTTCCAGTTCTCTAGGTGAAAAGCTGATTGTGCGATTATAAACATATTTCGTGAAGAATCATTAAACTGAAATGCAAGAAATTCTGACATTTACTGATATTCTTAAAATGTCTGTAAGCAGGCAGCCACCTAGGTTCTTTGTGTTAGTTTGTTACAAAATATACAGTAGCAAATAAAAAACTTTGAAGTAGTTTGAGGCAAAAAAATTTTGCTTAAAAAGCACCCTCCCCCCTTATTCTCTGAATTAGCAACCAACCATTCCAAATGAGGAAAATTTCGTCACGATTTAAAAGGCAAATTATTTACTTTTTAGCTTTCAAAAATTTGTCCATAATTAAATAAGTTGTTGTGGCACACATCATTATCTCATCAATTTATGGCTGTGGAACATAAAAAATGTGCTAAAGAATAGTCCGATATCGCTAGGTTCCTCTTTACCCAGGTTTCCAAAACCGATATGAAGTTTACAGTTGAGCTATTTTTAAAAAAGCGTTCTTCTTTTCTATGTCTATGACAAGACGATACCAGTACACTTTTCGGCGAGGCATCCCAGTAAAAAAAGGCGAACTGCTGTGCCCCCTACCCGCCACTGTGTGTGTGGCGGGTTCACAGGGAGGCAAGCCGATTGCTGCTCACCACTTGGCGCCCGCCCTCTAATTGGTCAGCCAAGTGGGTCCAATCAGTGCGCGCTTACGGGCTGAATTGATGCTCTTGCGTCTAGCCTGTTCACAACGTCTGCTCAATCAGCACTTTGTGCCCACGCCATATCCTGCAGCCATGTACACCTTTCCTTGGATCCTCTTTTTTACCAACTTCCTGCTTCCTTTTTCCTACGCCCTATCCAAAGATTACGCTCTTAATCTACCTGACACAGTGGTGATTGAAGAAAAGCTATTGGAAGAATTACCCAGTGGACATATAATTCTAAACCTTAACAAAGCAGTAACATTGCACGATACTCGTCACAATGCTTCTCAGCGCCGCTTTGCTTCCGAGTCAAGAATATTTACGCTAATTCCTGCTGAACAGCACGAGTACTTTCGTGTTTCTCCGAACCATGATTTGGTAGTAGTTAAACGAATTGATCGCGAGACTATCTGTGGAACTGTAGAACAGGACGATTGTCTGCTTCAACTGCAGTTTAACGCTCTGCTGATGGTGGAGCACAATTCCAGAACTCTTTTGCGCACTGTTTTTGTGAGATTTCTTCTTGTGGACACAAATGACAATCGTCCAATCTGCCAGCCCCCATCTACCGCTCTCAAGGACGATCAGCAATCTATCCCAACCATAGAGGTATCTGAGGATGCTCATTTAAATGAAGTGCTTGCCTCCTGGACTGTAATAGATGCAGACACCCCAAAACACGGTATTTATGGCTTTCGTCAATTGTCAACCTCACCAAATGACTACGCTGGCGATCAGTTTTCCCTCGATCTCTCAGAAGCCACACTGACCCAACGTCCGTGGTCCAAGGTCACACTTCAACTACGGTTAAATCGCCCCTTCAAAAAGCAACCATCGATGAATTCTAAAAGTTCTAGATTATTAGGCGAGTACCTGATAAAATATGCAGTCTGGGATAGTTCCGACGAACCGAGTGATTATAGTCCCTCTCTCAGGACAGTTTGTCATCTTCGCGTACACGTTTTGGATATTAATAATCACCATCCAGAATGGATTAGTCCACAGGAGTTCAAATTCAACCAACCAGTCCGAGTTGATTTGAAGGAGGGCACTGTTGGAAGTATGGGGCGGTACAACCACATTCTGAAACTTGAAGCAACAGATGGGGATATTGGTCCGAACGCGCGTATCCAATACCACATGATGATGGACACCGATAAGTCATTGGAAGTGGAGGGTCTTCTCAACAATCTTCTACACCTCGATCCCCGAACAGGCGTTCTTCGATTACAGCGTTATCCTATCGATTATGAGACCATTTCTCGTCAACTCCCTCTAAAACAGGTAAGTTTGAACGGCAACGAAGGTGCAGGCATTCGGTTTTTTGTGAAAGCAGTTGATTCTCCAAAAGATGAGTCACAGCAGCGCAGTAGCTCAGTCGGAGAGGTTGTACTGTACATTCACGATATTAATGACGCCCATCCGAAAATCACTGTGCTTCCCATTTCCCTAATGCCTTCGTTCAGCCCAGGTGGTAAAAAGACACTGAGTGTACGCGAAAATCTCCCGGCCCTAGAACCTGTCGCAACAGTGAGTGTGGAAGATCCAGATACTGGCAGTGGGGGTCGTGTAGAATGTGATCTGATTGAAGTTTCCTCAAAAAATGGCTCAACACCAAACTTTCGCTTGATTAAAACCACCTTCCCTGAATGGACTACAAAACAAAGCAACATGGGATATCAGATTTTAACCGCGGGTCCTTTGGATCGTGAAGCGCAGAGCTCTCACGATCTTCGCCTTATCTGCATTGATAGTGAAGGGGCAACGGATCCCAACGAGGTACGGCTGACTTCCGTCGTGAATATTTTTGTTCGCGTTTTGGATGAAAATGACTGCTCTCCTATGGCTTCTCCCATAGAGAATGAGTTTCTTTCAGACAGAACAACAGTAGCATGCAAGGTGGTGGAAAATGTGAAGCAAGGCATGAAGATCTGTCAGATTAAGGCCATTGACTCGGACGAGGGAGAGAATGCGATGGTGGAGTGGACGGCAGGAAATGACATGCCCAGTTGGTTGAAGGTAGATGCCAACAGCGGATGGCTGGTAGCCTCTGGACCTGGAGGTCCTGACAGGGAGATGGCTGAGCGTCATAACTTCTCGGTTATTGCAACAGATGGGAGGAGAGGAAAGACTCGCCTCTCCACCACCGTAGCTGTCTCTCTTGAGGTGACTGACGTCAATGACCACGCTCCCGAGATCGGGTCCTTCTTCTACTTCGCCATCTCTGAGTCGGCTCCACCTGCCACATTTATTGGACGTCTGAATGCTACAGATAGGGATAAAACGGGAACGGATAACGCGGCGCTTACTTACACCATTGCAAGAATGCGACCGTACGATCCTAATAGGATATCTTCTTCTGAGGTGGATGAAAAACCCAGTGTTTGGTCTTACCCCAGCGCAAGTTCTCAAAAAAGCAAAATTCCTGTGGTGGTAAGCTAACTTTTTCTACAGCTTACGTATTCTATGATCATATCCACTAAATTTGTGATTTAATTTAAACACCAAACCAGGATTTTTATAAATTTGCAGGATTCTTTAAAGTAAGTTCCTTCAAATTGACCACTTTTATTAATTGTGTATCATTAAAATACATCAAATCATACATAGTAAGCAATTATAAAGTGCTTACAAACTTCCTATCCCTAATATAGCAGTTTTCTTTACCTTGTCTTTCAAACTGCAAAAAGTTGTCATTCTTTTTACCACTTTTTCTCTTGAAAAATGCGTGCCTAATTGATCTGCTCCGAGGACTCTGCTATAGCGAATGGTGCATTGAATTCCTTAACATCGCCTTAATTGCACACAGTCACACCTGAATTCTTGATAAGAGCATTAGAGGCAATGAATTTGAAATAAGCTATTTGAAATAAAGGTGGGTGAATGACATAGACAACTCCCGTGTCAAGGGGATGTCAAGGTAAGCTTAGGTCAATTGTCTTTTTGTAAAATTTTATCAGGCTATGATCCCCAGGCGATCACATGCGTTCACTATCATAAATTTACAATTTTACGAATTTCAAATTGAAAGAAACTTATGATGCAAACATAGGTCTAAAATTTAAATTATACAAATCCACAAAGTCATATAACGTCGAAGAGGAAGAAGGTCTGGGTAAAATTTCCTAGATTTCTTTGCTTAGTTGTGGCCAAGAATTTACGGATCAAATTAGCTGTGACGTGGTATTGCTAGACATTGGGGCCTCTGAGCCTGGCAAGCCTTTTGAAGATTTAGTTACAGGAAAAGCAGATCTAGAGAAGTGGTATGAAATTCGATATATTTTCTCAAATGGGCCATTGTAAATGAAATGACTGTAAGATCGGGTTAAAGACTGATTTTATCATCTCGTTTCTGACGCATCAGTTTGAGTGGGATAAAGGAACTGTCCAGTAAACCGATTTCTGTACCTTACCTGTCGATAAACTAAAAGTTTTCTATCGCTCCAAATAATTCAACTCCATAACTCATTCCTTACAAATCTGGTGAAATATGCGCGGTTAAAATTTGAATTTAAATCCTCAACTCCTCGGTAGCAGAGGGTTTCGCGTTACCTAAAACGTATTCACTCTCATACCAAACTTCAATCCCTGTGTTCTTGCATGTGTCGTGATATCTACCACTATTTCTTGTTTAATCTTTTGATTATACGGCGGGACTGATGCGTATGTACTTCTGATTATTCAGTGGTTAATTTCTGAAACATACGAATCAAAAGATGAAAATATATGAGATAATTTTTCATTGGAAACGGGAGATATTGTTACTATGATTCACATGATTCCAAGGACCTTTTGAGCGATTATTTTTAAATTAGTTATGCAACATATCTTGTTCACTTATTTTCTTTTCTGGTCTACTTTGGACACATTTTTAAATATCTCTCGGCCTCTTTTTGGTACCAATGAATTATTATACAAGGGGTAAATGCTTGGTGGATTGGTGTGGTAAAATCACTGCGATAATTATAAGCCAGTTCAAAGTTAAGAGAAGTTAAAGTATATTGCTCACCTGTAGTTACAAACTAATTTCCCAGCTTAGCACACTTTCCTTTGATACTACGTATGCTAGCGGCATACTTAATTTGTGCGCTCTAGTGCTCTAGCGATAGGCATATTCAGCATATTCATCAAGCCTTCATCGGATCGTGCCTTGCACTACCCTCCTGCAAGGCGGGTGAATATAAGCACAGAAATTCTAAAGATCTTTAAACAAGTGGTCGTTCCTTTCAATGCTAACAAGCTAGCGGATTAATAAACTGCACATAAAGCTTGTTTGTGTACCTAAAACGGTGCCTAAAAAGGGAGATGCTGTAGAGTTAGCGGGCAGAGAACATTCAAATGCTAAACGAAAGCTGGCATGCTCCATTGCCAGGGCACTGAGTCGTGCCCTAACAAAGACTGGAAGGACTCAGTGAAGACAAGGTTTGCAGTAGGTAACGCCTGGACTAAAGCAAGCAGTTACATGGTGCAAATGACAGCCCCATCGTTCTAGTACGTAATGTATTCGTTTTGAAGTAGGAATAACTAAAGCTTAATTTTAAAACATTTAGATACAGTTGGGACCACGCTTTTGAATAATAAAATGAGCAAAATTTATATAAATATATTGCATCTGTTAATTTAATTTTAGTGAATGAATTAAACGAAATGATCTTACTGCTTAAATTGTTACCGCGGGAACACGATTAGTTTCAGCTTCACAATGGGAAGAATTACACCACCTTCGTCGAAGAAAGACTAATCACGATCTCCAAATTAGATTTATCGCTATTGGAAAAGAAAACCGAGTAGAACTTACAAAGGCGGAGAAACATGCATAAGGAAATTGTTAGCTCTTTGATTCTGCGTCAACTACAGGGCTTTGCACATACACGTTTCCTCTACACACTTGAAGCGACGATTTCACTGGCTTGTATGAGATCACTTCGTGGCGTTGCATTTAAATTGCTTTTTTTAAGAAACAAGGTAAATAAAACAAAGGAATTACTGCATTCCTAAATATTGTTCAGGTTATGCACTAACTCCTATTACGATTTTATAGTGATACGGGTGGGTGAAATAAAATGAAGAGGTTTAGTTGATGATGCACCATCAGATCTTATAAAAAATTGCTTTAAGTTCGGAACCCTTATGGTACTGGTGTAAACGCCGATATTGTGCTAACATTCATCTGATATTCTTTTTGGTAGCTTTTCTTGCCAAATTTATTTTTATGTCTGACCTTTTTAGCTACACAGACAAAATTCTAATTGGCAAATCTTGTCATTAGTAAGCAGTATAAACTTTAAACTAACTTGTATCACTTTGTAAAATTGGTGCTCATTTTATTTATTTAAGCTCTTCAGTTATTGTATTCCTTCACTGCTTTTGTCAAGTATCCACCAGCTCCATTTTATTCACATTATAGAGTAAGCTTTATTTTACTGATTTCTTTGACATTTTGGAGTAATCCCAATGAAAAAAACGTTAAGACGGAATTAAGGCAATTCACAGGAATAAATGCGGTTTTATTATAAAAAACTTTTATATTACAATTTAGGCGCTTAATTTGGCAAGTAATCTGAGCGATCCCAGTTTAATTACTGTTAAATAAGTAATGTTTTATTTAAAAGTACAGATGTTGAGTTTGCTATTTTTATAGAATGAAGACGTACACGTGTGCGAACTGACTTAGCATTTAACTATTAATGGATGTTTTTATTTTATACCACAAAACCTGCACAATTATAGGGTCATAACAATCCTTAATTGAGTCGAAAGCAAATTACACTTAATTTACTGATAACTGTAAGACTGCCTATTGGAATCACTAAACTATCAGCCAAACATATCCCATCTGATCCAAAATAGTTCGGCTTTTATAAATAGGTTCCATCCCATGTAGCTTGAGATTACTAATTATAAAGAGAAGACCATCTCAATTCCATTTACACACACAATTCGTTAGGGAGCTAACAGACCTAATGATGGGGTTAATATCGTGAAAGCAGGAACTCATTAGCTAAATGCTTCACCTACCTACTTGCTCACTCGCCAACCCATAATAGTGGACGGGAATATGTGTGTGCTGTCTCTTGCGCATTCATTAGCACTTACGTACGTAGGTCTGCACATTCTGACGAGCTGTGACCCTTATCTGATTGCGAACTTACCGTGTAATGTTATATACGATAATTACTTAGTGTGGTGGCGCGCATCCTCGCTAGCGAGCGAGTTTGCCAAGTGCTTGGGATCTCATGTGTGTATCGCGTACATGAAGGGACGATTTCCCCCCCCTCTTCCACCACACCCCACCATTACTACCAAAACTGGTCAGCTGTTATCAAGATGAGATCTTTTGCCCGAGGTAGTGCAATGTGAGAGCAGAGAAGGGGGAGGGGCGCAGCAAAGGGCGGAGATGGACTGGAAAGTTGCTGCTATAAGCCCCTCTAAAGCCTCTAGCAGCAGAGACAGGAAAGAGAAATAGTCTGATTTAGCTGCAGCATGAGTGTTTTAATTAACTTTTTTGTTTTAAGTAAGTCTTATAAATTTATTTGACTGGTTTTTTTGTTTAAAAGTTAAATATTTACCTTACTAGACGGATAATTGATTAAACATCGCGTATACATTGAATGGGATGTTTTGTAAAATCAAGTGGGTTAGGTTGCAAAATTTCCGCTAGAAATTGTAAAAACTACGACTATGATTCTAGTGATTACCTGGCGCGATGGAAGCATTGATAGATAACTGATTACTGATTCTAAAATATGCATTTTTAGCAGAAATTTTCTCTGATGCTGAGGGACTATAACAGATTTTTATATAGGTGACTGCATTTAGGTGTTGAAATCCTTGCTGTTATTCTTCCAGGGTTTTGTGATTTTCCTTAATTTTTTATCACGTTCCTGATGCAGGAAATCTCCAAATCTGAGGATTTTTAGAAGATCAGTAGTATTTTGCCTACTTCAGATCCATTTAATCTCCTGAATAGTCTACGTTCACCACTCTAAGATATCGCAATTGCCCCAAACTGTTATGATAAATGGCCATGACGTAGGATAATCATGATCCATGTGTGCAGTGATGTGACAGCAGTGAGAGGAGGAGCAGTTTATTCAGGTGTGTAGCTTGTCAATGGGGTTGGTATGGCATGATTGGCATGTAGCATCAGATTATTCCATATCCCCTTTAGTTGGCTTGACTTTAAATGCTCACTCAACTTACCTTTTTGCGGACACAAGGGAGGTGGAATATGTTATTGATAATGGTACTTCTTCGTAGTCGCTGGGTATTGTCTGCTTATTTTAAAGAGCAAGTAGAGGGTTAAGTGAACGTATGTGCGCCTGAATGTGAACAACCTTTGTAGCCCGTCATGGATATACGGGAATCATTTCTCCGTGTTACTAATAAGCAAGACTTTTCGACAACACTTTACGATTAATGAGTAAGACCGAAAGTCTACAAGATCGTTGAGGTAACTGGTGATCTTTGACTTGTCTTATGAAAAGATTGCCTTGCTTGGGATTAAGTCATAGCGACCACTCAGTTGTTAAAATAAAATAGCAAGGGAATCTGGTTGTTATTTTCCAACAAATATGCCTACTCATATCGTTGTTTATTGAGGCTGTGATGGAGGGATAGGAGAAGGATGAGTTGTCAAAATCCCAGCGGTAGTTTTCGCATCCCCTGCCAGAGCCCACACCAGCTAAGTGGGATCAGGTCGCAAGGATTCTCTCTACAGACCTTTTTCCAGCCTATGCGGTTTGGGGAATTTGACTTGTGTGGATGTTTTTGAATTTCGTCGTTTCTTTTATTGTTTTTCAATAACATATATGCAAAGTTATAGCAAAGAGCTTCGCCACTGATCGCAAAATCAGTGCACGCTTGAAAGTTTGTCAATGCCTTTTCAAGTGCCTTCTTGTTTTGACAGAGCTAACAAAGCTGCACCACTACCTATTTTCTACAAAATGTTACTTAATTGCCTTTGGCTAGCATGTAAGCCCAGAAACGTCACAAAGTGACTTGCCACTAATAGTGAGGAGCTGAATGCTCTACTGTCTTCATAACTTAAAATAATTGAATAGCATTGTTATTCTAAGGCCCACCTTTCAATTTAAGACCCATGACTAGATATCCCACGCAAGCAGAATAACGAAAGTGATCCTAAGAAGGTGTCAGCAAATAACTTTACTAAAATGGGAAGAAATTCCTATTTGTTAAAACTAGATGAAAGCTCGAAAAAATGTAATGCAAGTGGTATCTCTGAGGTTTTATAGGCTATCATTCATCATTCCTTTTCTAGGTATCTTTATTGTCTGCTTGTCGAATGTTAAGGAAAGGATAATTTCATTACTAAAAGCCAACTTTGAAACCTAAATTCAACACGGTTGTTCTTCACTGACAGGGAAAATTGGAAGGGAACTGGGATGGGGCGGTGTCGGTCGCAGACAGTCCTATTATCATATCCCTAGCCCACTGCGATTGCCTTGCGTGTCCTTACGCTACTCATGCTCTATCCGACCAGGCGCGCATAAGCAGACGCGCTGTTTGTCTCATGCGGCTCTAAAGAGACCTTAATCAAAGACTTCACAAATGCAAGGGAAGGCGCGATAATCAGTACGCCACAAAATCTTCATTCTGGCAACAGTCCTAAAAACTTTGCGCTTTTTCATTATCTAACACAAAGGCAAAAAATGCAGTTTCTGCAATTACCACAACTTACTAGATCTGATTTGGTGGTGAGATGAAACTACTGAGATCCTCCATTGCAATTGCTTCATTGAATAAGTTGCATCTCTCTTGCCAGCAATCTCTGTTCTTTCATTTCTGTTTTGCTGAATCTGCCTTGCATTTATGCAGCAGCATCCAAGCGGTTATAAAAAATTTGTCATTAAGCAGGGGTAAACTGATCAGACCAAATCCATCACCTACTGCTCCTTATTTCGATGGCATTTGTCTCCACACGTAAATATTAAAATGCGATACCGTCATTTATGCCTAATTTTTCTCAAGAAACTTTACTTTAGAATGGGTAAAATTTTGCATGCCTTCCCAGTTTACTACTTCACATCCAACAGCCGATTTAGTGCTGTTGTGCTTGGTCTTACCGACCGGAAATTGACTCAACTTTATTAAAGTGAAATGGGATAGGTAAAATCTTGCCTCCAAGTGCCTTCTACCCCTGCTTTGTAGATGGCAACAGTTCTGGTTACACAGATGGTAGGATCTTCCTACAGACCGTGAGGGATTGCATTACGCATTTTACAAAAAAATGTTTGTTTATAGAGAAAGGACAATTTTAACTCACTTTAACCTGCAGGAGACCGGAAGACGTAATGTATCAAATTACATATGGTTCCGTTTTGCTTCGCAAAATAATCCGCAACATTCCTGTGAGCAATTTTTGCCGACACTATATTAGCCATAGACGGTTAGAAAGCCACAGATCTGACTTAATTATTTTGTATCATCCACCGCTCAGACTGTTGAGTACTTTTCGCTTCCTTTTTTGTTGTATTACGTAAGGAGCGGTTGCTTCGAAGTAACATATTTGATCCCTCTATTAGTTAGTTTCTTTTGCTACCGTTGTGGAACTCGGAATTAACCTTGTCATTGATCATAATAATCTGTCATGGTCTTTGATATACGTGTGAAATTAATCGAGGACAAAGCTTAGAAGCAAGAATCAACACGATTTATGGATTTCTATGACCATAAAGGGGCACTATATCTTTAGATGTTGTTCCCAAAACTGCAACTACTTCATTTTATCCTTTTGGCCGTAGCCCATATACATTGCTCCAAATATTCCCTTCGGCGTCAAATTTGCGGTATTTTGGTCCCCTTTTTTCCAAGGCAAGATTATTTGCAATAATGCTTCCAATTTACTCCAAACAAATCATCGAGTTAGTTGAGTTTTAAGTTTCGGCTTTATCTTTCCAGGGTGATAAAAGGACTTATTTTTGGTAAGCAACATTAACCCCCCTTCACAAACTCCAAGACACTTAAGACGTGCAAAATATCCGACGTAATTACAGTTTACTAAAAGGTATACTCGCCTAAATTCAGGATAGCGTTCGCCGTAACTATTGGAAACGCGTTAGATAATATAATTCAAAGCTAATTCGACCCCTATGATAAATTTAATCACTAGCAACCACCAACTTCAACTTTTCAAGCACTTATTTGGAGAACTTGGCTTTTAGCTGGATGACGAGACGGGTGAAATTTCTGTTGGGCCCCATGGACTGGACAGGGAGCAGTTAGAGTCCTTTGAACTGCTTGTTGAGGTGATAGACGGAGGAAAGCGACAGGTAATTAAAAGTGGCTTTACGCATCAGCAGCAGTGGAATCAAATGGTTGGTCGGCTCACTGCTCAGACCATCGTGCAAATTAATGTTCAGGATGAAAATGACAACGTGCCGAAATTCATCTTTCCCAAAAGCGATGCTGTCGTAAGTTTTAAACTCGTTTTCTGCTTCAAATAGCTTCGAACACCTTCTTCGGGGTGAATTATCATTCAAAACACCAAAGCTCTACCACATTTGATATATTTGCTTCTCTATGTCATTTGAGCAAAATACACTTCGTTTAGTCTACCCGAAACTTGGGCTTCATATTGGATGCACTTTAGCAAAAGTTCTTTGGCTTAAGCCTATTTTTTTATAAAACTGACGGAATTTTTGTTTCGTCCTGGTCTAAGCTTGTCCAACTTTCATATGCAGTTTTAGGTGCCACATGCACTGCTTTGGGCTCACGATATAAAGCAATTAAAAATCCAGTCAAAATTAGTTAACGAGAAAGTATCCCATTGTTTGTACCATCCTTCAACTTCTCCCAGTCTGAGTAGTTCTAGGCTCCATTCAAATGCACAAATGGAATTACGAAGAAATGGGCTTAATTTAGTGTAATTCAGATTAAAAAGCAGTTGCAAGTCTTTCCGTGCAATTTTGGTGGCATTAGCTCACAGAACGACACTGTACTTGGGAGGTTACAAGCCTTGTCAAAAATTTATTCGATGGAAAAATCTCTTCATCTTCCTTACTTTGAGGCAAAGGAGGACGTAGTTTGCATCTGTTTGGGCCGTGGCAGCTTCGGTTTATGGCCGCAAATAATCGATGCAAGAGACAAAATCAGGATGTTTAATGAAACTGTTGCGCCTTTTTGGCTAAATTTATTAAACTTCCCTTTTTCTACCCGCATTAAATTTGTTTTTTAGGGCAAGGTTTCTCTAACTTGTCGAGATATTCAACACCTTCCCCGAGTCGTTCTACAGGTTGTTGCCAACGACTCGGACAAAGGACCAAACTCCGAACTGGAGTATTCGCTGCACTTTGACAATGATACCCAGCTTTTGACAAGCAACAGAAAGCATGAAGACAATAGGACGACACCGGTCTCTGATGCTCCCTGGTTTGAGGTCGATCCACGCTCAGGTGAGATTAGTCTTGTTGCTGCGGACGAGCTGCTCTCGCGTTGTGAGACTATTGAGCAGCACAGCAAGAGAGACCTAGGTAGGTACGACCTCATTGTCAGTGCCACGGACAAGGGTGAACCCAGACTGTCAGCTACTGCACCGGTTCAAGTCTGCTTCATCACCTCTGATCAGGAAAACATGGAAGAGGCAAGTGCCCTTGAGTTAGTAGCGAAATATGAGTGAGGAAGGAATATTTTTTGCATATTGAAAGTAATTTAACGAAGAGTTGATTTTTAAGCGTAAAAGACTGCATTGCAAAGCAAAACGCAAAGTACGCAGGCGGTTCATGCGCCAATTTTTTAATTTACTTCAAATATGGATTTGTTACAAGAAGTTAATGTCGTCTAGTAACCACAAGCTGAGGTGTTTCTATCACTAATCCCACGGGTCTTTACAATCAGGTTCCAGATAAATTCTCACCGGATTTATTTTTTCTCTTGCCTTTGAAAATGTTAGTGCCGGAACTTGAACCAAGAGTATGTGTTGTTCTTTGATGGATTATGCCATTGTCGATGCGGATACTTATGAGGCAAGCTAGCTAAGCATTCAAATTAACTGCTGCAGATGGGGTGATGGGGTCTGTATAACAACGCAATCTTCTCTACCTGACGCAGAGCCAAGTTTATCACATACTCTTTGTTGTTGGTTCTGAGTACCATTTCATTTGTGGCACTAGATTACAGGTTGGTTGTGCCTGTGCATATGCATGCATCAATCACTTAAAATTGCTTCGTGGTGAGGCGAAGTTACAGGGAGATAAGGGAAATGTTTATTTAACAATTCGGGGACGATCATACTCAATCAGGAAACTGAAATTCCGTAAGCGTACTTACTTAAACTATGCGTGAACTCTAAATAACTATGTTCTTCTGTTCTTTACTAACTTACTAAAGAAAAAAGTGCTGACACGTGAGATAGTTTGAGAAGTAGAATATACATAACAGTTTGGGTTCCAAATGTGATTAGTTATTATTCTTGTTTTATGCATTCAATTCAAAACTAAATGTAAGAATCCCATGTTTTACCTCATTAGCTGAAAAACTATAGTCCTTCTATCTAGAGAATTGAAACAAATCAAGTTAGTGGAGAAGGAAATGTAGTTAGTTTGAAGCATGCTTCAAAGCAATTTAAGTTAATAGAATTTTTTGTACGCAACTCCGACACATTGATGGCTATGGGCTTTGGGTTAATTAGAGTTCACTCACTTTTTCGCTAATTGCGAATTGCGATCTGATTATGCGTACGGCCAAAATGTTCAAATTTTGATTTCCAGATTTATTACAATGGGAGAGCTGCGGACAGTTTTTCTTCGTCAGAAAGCTTAATCAGTTTTATATATTCAACTTCCGGTTTTAGATCTAACCTCTGGGTCCAAATATTGGAAGAAAATTAATAGTGTTTAATACATTTGAAACAAAAATTTATTTAATTAACTTATCAACCTCAATTTTATTTTGTTATTTAATAATCACATACCTCAGATCTCATCCCTGTTTCATGACCAATATTAGGTTTATTTAGCCCTTTTTGCTCAACTGGGTTCTTTTTTACTTAATTTTGCCAATTCCCTGGAAACAGGAAGTTGGCTGTGCAAAAAAGAGCATAAATGTTTGGTTGAAAAGGGGAGCTGAGCAGTCTGGAGGAGGAGGCAATGAAAAGGATGCGATAGGAGCTAGCCAATAAAGAGAGGAGATAGGATGAGGTCTTCGCTCTTCCCTTTCCTCCTGCAGCTCTGCGCCTCAGGGAAGGGGGCTAGTGTGTGTTCGTGGTCGCGTACACGAGTGCCGAACCCACCACTAAGTGGATGGGTGGGTGGTGATGATCGAACTCCCTTTCAATTTAATTTAATTTTAAAGTGCCATGATTGAACCTAATTGGTATTTTGATAAATTCAAGGCCTTCAGGCAGCGAAGACGACTGAAAGAAGGAAGAAAATAGGTCTCATCGAATTCGACCTAAATAAGTTCATTTTAGCCGTAGTTGCCTAATTCTTATGGCAACAGACAAACAAACCTTAAATGGTCTCTGATGAACGTTTAAACTTAATGATCTCGAATTTATTGAGTAATACGTCCCTATCGGTGAGAATGAACACAGGAAAGGAGAATTTTTTTTAGTTCAAAATAGAAATACTTTAAAATGGAGTTTTTCTGAATTGCAGGCGTTCCACATCTTTTTTTTCCGTTGGATCTACTTTGAACAAACACAACAAATACATTCTCCGTTTTTTAACTATAGATGTTTAGGTGTCTAGACTTAGCAAATATTTTGTCTCTTATTTGTAGGGTTGAGTGGCATGGGTCATTTTAGCATGAAGGAAAATGCCATAATGTGGTTAAGGGATATCTCATACGGTACAAAAAATGACTGTGGGCCTACGTAATTATTTATGGTGCATCATGTTAGAGTATTTGGGCACAAATTCTACTCTCAAAACTTGTGTTGAGGGTCAGTTAAAAGTCACGTTATTAAAAAATGGAGCGTTCGAGACCATTTTTGACTGATCATTCAGATTACCACCATCACCTCCTTGAAGCGCAACGGTATTCGCACTGATCAATTTAAAGATGGGTACAGACATGGGGTAATTCTTGAAGTTCCGATTTGCAAGTTGTGCAGATAATTGATAAGTGAGTGATTTTACCTACACACCCTATCTGCAAATTATGGTAAAGTGCTCAGCACCTTGAAGTTAACTGACAACGGCGGTATACAGCAATAATTAGTATCTTCTACTAAAAATTGATCAAAAGAAATAAAAATAGAGTCAAATTTGAATGTGAGTGCAAATTTGGCTCTATAACAGTGTTGGATGCCTTACCAGTTAGCCCCATGGATGGAAATTTTGGTAGAGTAACGCAATGAAATATAATGGGCGAGTAAACGTTGCAGAGAATTTCATCTCCCTTTGGCTCTGTAAGACAATTTTTTACGCATATCGCCAAAATCAATTTTCTTTCAGTGCCCTTGCATAACACATGATTCCAGCAATGTTTAAATATTACAAAACGACGAATTAAACTAAAATGAATTTGCGTCAACATCAAAATGGTGCAGTTTGGTGACAATGGATAAGTGGCTACAGATATGGGCAACAGTACACGTAATTTTGATTTCCCCCGCCATTCGCGATATCAGTTTTTGCAGGAGTCACATTCAAAAATTCCTGCCTTAAAATTTCATTGATCGACCTTACCCGTAGTTGAGGAAGACTCCAAAATTAGCTCGGAATGACCGGCAAGCAAAATGTTATTATGACGCCTTGCAGTTAAACTTAGTGAAGGAAATTCCCACACATTGGCAACCAGGCTACAAAAAAATTTCTCACTTCCTATTCAGTCTAATATTTGCATCAGTCGTTCAAATGTTTTTATGGCTTTGTTTCCCTTACTGAATAGCAGAATCTCCAAAGAGCTAAAAATTGATTTTGGATACTCTAATGTACTCAGTCACTAAAAATCTTTTTAACGATATTCAGGCCAATCTTGTGGCATCAAATTTTGTCGGCCGAGGATTGCCTGGATTCACTTCTTCTGTGTCCACCGCTGAGGCTGCATCGTCCTCGCGCTTCGAAGCCATCATCTCCTCAGCAGACGATCGTCAACACTGGATCCATGAAGGGGGTGATGAACCTACCAGCTTTGAGATCGCTGAGCCGCGCTCTGTTGATCGCTTCGCCATTTTCTCATCGCCTATTGCATTTTGGGCCGCAACTATCTGTCTGGCCGTGGCCACCACCATCCTCCTCGGCCTCATCTGCACTTTTGTCCTCATAGCCTTTCGAAGGAGAGGTAAACAGTCTGTTGATGGAGACAGACAACCACCGAGCAGCCTATACTCTGAGGCCAAGGGGGCTGCAGGGGCTCCTAGGTCAGCGTGCATGTCGATCGATGCAAGCACCATGCCCTCTTGCGGCTCAAAGGGATTTCGACTTGCGCCTTATCCTGGTAGTTTTACCATTATGAGTAGACACATTACCATTTAAGGGGGATTTGCTAGCCAGTAGATCTAATTACTGAGTCACCTTTTTCACTCGATGAGTTGCCTATCTGCACCAAAAAGTTTCCTCTTTAGGCATTTCCCACCTTTTGTCTCTGAATGTATGTCAAGTCCACAATAGGTGAAAGTGATGTCATTAGAGATTCGAGCAGGCATACTTACATAATAATGTACCATTGTCACTGCCATTAGCTGTAACCCTCAGAGGCTACATGAGAGGGTAAAATAATTGAACTAATAGATAACCGTTTGTTTTTGGCTTACGTTACAAGCTTTTGGGTCAACAATAAGCACATTGTAAAGGTTAATAAAACCGTGATGCTCCTAGTCAATAATTTGGCAAGTTTAGGTAATTATAACCTCAAAAAATGGACAGGTTAAAATTTAGTATACAGACTCTTATTTTGCTAAAAAGATCATATTCACCAATTATCAGGGTGATATGCAAATTATCCATATTTTGGCATGAAAATACGCAATGATAGGACCAAACTTGACAGCAATAATTCATATTTTCCTGATTTAGTGGCCAATTCAAAGCAGCAATGCAAATAAATTTCACGAGTCCTACTATAACCTAGTAATAGTATTATTAGTGCATTTATTTGCATTAAACACAAACCTTGAAGTACAATTATTGCCTTAACACATCGAAAGTGAACTGAAAGTCAGTAAATACTGTTCCTCTTACTAATATTGACGAAGAAACTGGATCTAGGAGTTCTAAAAATTTGATCACTTACGTGTGACTCTATCTACAACTGCAGTCTTTTCATAGTACGCGTTTTTACCATAAGTTAAACCACGGCTAGGTTCTTTTTATAGACCTCATGAAGTAATACTTTATATTCCCAATTAAACATATACTAGCTGCTAAAAATAGATGGAAGTTGTAGGAGTAAATCTTGATCTGGGAGCTGGAAGTAGTTAGAAGTGTAATTAAAGTTTGACTTAAGAGTTTCACCATGTTTACTGAATGAAGTGGCATAACGCCTATAATAAGGGTAGGAACCTTTTAAAACGTGATAAAAAAATCTGGAATTTGGAGTGGTGAGGATGATGCCTTTTATAAAGGACAGCGATTTGCAATTATTTAAGCGGCACGGATAACTGAAAATGGCAAATTATAAACATAGTTTGGCCCAATGCTTAGTAAAATATACTAAACGATAAATATGGTAATTTCCCTTTGAGACGTCACATACATTTATGAATTAATAGGATTTTATGCGGTAAATACATTGCCGACATTCGCCTCCTATTGAAGTTTACCAGGCATGCTTTACACGTCATTCAGACAATGGTCCAAAATCGATGCTTATCCCTATTGGCAGCCATTATTCGAGTTGGGGAGGAGTTGTAATGGTTTGAACGAGTACATGCACGCAATCTTACTATAAAAATGTTCACAACCCGCTGTGGTGGTGATGGTGCTGGTGGTAACGGCTGTTTTGTTATTGTGGATAAGTGAAGACTGTGGTTGCGTGCTGCACAGGAGTTTCTCCCTCTTAGTGTATGTGTTCCGAACGCGTTGTTAATGGAGTGATTGCGTGTGGCCATAAGGGTGCATTTTAACGCTAACAAGACGACGCTGGGACGGCTAGTTTGGAGGGAGAGAATAAACACGTGTAATAAAGACAGGCAAAAGTACACCATCGCATTTGCGAAATAAAGGTAGTTCTATTATAGGTAATAGAAAAATGAGACACATGCACAAAAAACTATATAAAAAAGCAAAGAAAAATATAAAAAACAGATGATCTACTTCAAAAGATTGTCAAAGAAAGAAAAGTAGCTGTTAAGAAAAGAGAAAAATTAAGGAGGACAAAGTGTTTGCGTCAAAAAGCATAGACCTTAAAAAAATTCACATGAAGGATGAAGACCTCAAAGAAAAAATGAGTAGCTAAATTAAAAAGCAAAAAATTACATAAATTAGAAAAGGTATGATCAAGCGTAATAGCAAACAAATGAATGAAGTAAAAAGTTTAAAAGCGAGGAGGAGTGTCATCGAGTCAGATCCAAAATGGCTGGTCTGCATCCTCCTCCGACAGAGTGGTGCGAAGTGATTGCAAAGCATGTGTTTTTGACTTGTCGATAATGGCCCAAAACCATACTGTAATTCCCGTTGTCGTGGTGCTGTGGTGTCAAGGCTCTCGTGCCAGACGTCTATCCACGCGCGTCAGGGACGCCGACTTACTTGTGCTCTTTTGTCTAGAACACACTGCAAACAAAAAGGTTCGCATCCGCTACTCAAGCTCACCCATGGATGCAAGCTTCTACGACTGGCCTCAGGTGCAACTTGACCCTGGTCGAAAGACGCCAGCATTAATACGTCAACAAATGCCGCAAGACGACGCCTGCACGTATCAATACGGCCGCATGAGACTCGGAGACGCCACAGCAATGGGTCCAGATATCGTGCTCAACGGGTTCGAAGTATACCAACCCTTGATGGCAATTGCAAACAATACGGGCGAAGAGAGCACAGCTACGTGGGTGCATCCACACAAGTCAGGTATCTCCTCGAAGGGGAGTGATAAGACTGCAAGTGACAGTATCGAATTAACTACGGCGACAGAAACCAATAATAATCTAAGCGGATGCAACATTTCGAAAAGTAACGCCAGTCTACAAGCGCAAAATTTTGAAACGACATTTGTTTAAAAAAGGTGAACTTATTAACCAGCGTTGTAATAAATAAAAAGTGGAAAGAAAAAAAATGGAAAAAAGGTAAGAAAAGAAAATAGAAAATGGAATATTAGAGAGGGCAAAAGATAGAAAAAGATATAGCTAAACAAAACTAAAAAAGGAAAAACGAAGGAAATAGGAAGAAGGAAAGGAAAAAATAGGCAACGAGAAAAGAGGCGGTAGGGAGAAAAGCGGAAAAAGGATTCAAGACGTGGGAAGGTAGTTGGACGCCATTTGGCTGATTGAGTGGAGGTGTGGAGGAGTGACAGAATCGCGAGTTGGGAGAGTAGAGGAGATGTCGGGCTGATGTAGCAGTGGGTGTGTATTCGGGGTAATGGGACTGGATGGAGCGGCGGTGGGAGGGGGTTGCCGACGAGGAGGCTCGCGGAGTGAGCCCGCGTGGCCTAATGGATAAGGCGTCTGCCTCCTAAGTAGAAGATTGTGGGTTCGAGTCCCACCGTGGGTGTTTTGTCATCGCCGAGCCACCACTCCATACACCCCCTGTCGGCAGCACCAGTCAGTAAGGTGGGCTTGCGCACAGCCACACAAGCGATGCTTGTCGGCGTGCGGTGCTAAGCCGCCAGCTGACAAATGCGATACATTCGAGGGTAAAAGCGCATGCCCAGAGCGAGACTCGAACTCGCGACCTTCAGATTATGAGACTGACGCGCTAACCGACTGCGCTACCCGGGCGCCCCGCCTCCAGCTTCTTATCCATGCCTCCCCATTCCGTGGGTAGGCACAACTCCTCCCTCGGCTTCACCCACTTCTCAGACTTCACAGCCCACACGTGCATGAACGCGAGCAGCTGCCAAGGCATGCCAGAGGATGCCAGATGAGGGGATTCACAAAGCTAACTTAACGTGGCATTGCCAGCGACCGTTGTGTCAGCGCTCACATGCCAGACTCCACCGAGAATTGCCCTCCAATCGCAGGATTCAAAGCCGACAGCACTAACAATCCGCGCTGCGCAACCGCTGAGAATGACAATCGCCAATCGCCGATCGCTCGACCGAATGCAGGCAGCAGTCCATTCCAAAGTAGCCAAGTAGAGTGGAGTCAGTTGGGTGCTTATTAGCAGCTTCGCGAGGTTGCTGGTTGGAGGAGCAGACATGGCGTAGCACAATGCAATGGCAGGTAAGCACTAGAGGTTGGCCGAGACAGGAAGCAGGAGTGGGTGTGTGCATTTGAGGAAACGGCTCAGTGGTCTAGGGGTATGATTCGCGCTTCGGGTGCGCGAGGTCCCGGGTTCGAATCCCGGCTGAGCCCGCGTTTCTCCCCTCCCATCTGCCCACGCCGCTTCTTTGGCATGTAGTCGGTGCAACTCAACATGCAGCGCGCCTTGTGGTGTGGTATCGTACCATACAGTTCGCTTCCGTACGGCGCAGTGCCATGCGACAGAATAGGAAAACATTGTCATATGAAAGGTTGTAATAGGATAGGATAGGGCGGGTACGGTGTAGTGGCACGGGTAGGTGTCGTGCATGCTGTTCAGCTGCAGGCGTGCCCAAAACGGGGTGAGAAGCGTGCTGGCGTGAAGTGGAGGTGGTTGGAGGGGGGTTGTTTAGGGAGGTGTGAGTTTGAATTGGGTGGTGAGAGAGTAGGTTCACTTGCGTGCATTGATTTGTATGTCGCGGTAGAAGTGGGTGGGAGGTAGCGGGTGAAGGGCGAGGATGCGCGAGGCAGCGTGGCCGAGTGGTCTAAGGCGCTGGTTTTAGGCACCAGTCTGAAAGGGCGCGGGTTCGAATCCCGCCGCTGTCATTCTCTTTCGTCTAATCACCTTCAATGTTGAACACACAGATTGCGCGCAAAACAGCACTTCCGCGAGTCGGAGCAACGGGCCAGTGAGGTGGTGCGATGGTCGACTCGTCGCAGGACGGTGGGGAACTGCATCGGGGTGCGAGCATGACTGTGGGCGGGGTGCTGTTGGGTAAGAGGTCGGGCCTTAACCCACCGTCCGGGAAACCTGCCGTCTACCAAACAAGCCTCGGGCTCAGCCGGGATTTGAACCCGGGACCTCTCGCACCCAAAGCGAGAATCATACCCCTAGACCACTGAGCCCCGTTGCTACACGCCCGCCCACCTCTTCGTCCCCCTCCTCCTCATCTCACACACACATTCTTTTGGCTCGCTTGACACCCTTCCTCGTCGCCTTGCACTGCGGCACCACCTCACCTCACCTCAGCTACGATCCTACTGCATGTGGCCGTGAATTAGAAATGCAACACCCTTACCAATCCATGCCACCTCTTGTCCAGCAGTGATCTCAAGGGCCAGCACCAATGCGCTTTAGTGAATGAGACCGTGAGTGTGTTGTCGAGGCAGTTAGACTGGACAGAGTGTCAGGGCCAAATGGTTGGTTGGCTCGCGTCACCTAGTGGATAGGGCGCCTGCCAACAGAGTGGAAGATTGTGGGTGGAGTGTTACCGTGGGTGTTTATTTAGTGCCTGCACTCACTGATCCATGAGGCTGCAGTCATTTTCGGTGAGTCAGTGACTGGCATTGGAGGGGTGTATGCTAGCCCGGTTGGGTGGAGGGGGTGTCCTGGTGGCCTAATGGATAAGGCGTCGGTTTCCGGAGCCGAAGAGTGTGGGTTCGAGTCCCACCCAGGATGACTGTCCCACGGTCTCCTCCGATGGAGTGGTGCGAAGTGGTCGGCAAGTGGGTGATGTTGACCCCTCTGTTACGCCCCAACGCCATGCACTAATTCTCGCTGTCGTGGTGCTGTGGTGTCAAGGCTCTCGTGCCAGACGTCTATCCACGCGCGTCAGGGACGCCGACTTACTTGTGCTCTTTTGTCTAGAACACACTGCAAACAAAAAGGTTCGCATCCGCTACTCAAGCTCACCCATGGATGCAAGCTTCTACGACTGGCCTCAGGTGCAACTTGACCCTGGTCGAAAGACGCCAGCATTAATACGTCAACAAATGCCGCAAGACGACGCCTGCACGTATCAATACGGCCGCATGAGACTCGGAGACGCCACAGCAATGGGTCCAGATATCGTGCTCAACGGGTTCGAAGTATACCAACCCTTGATGGCAATTGCAAACAATACGGGCGAAGAGAGCACAGCTACGTGGGTGCATCCACACAAGTCAGGTATCTCCTCGAAGGGGAGTGATAAGACTGCAAGTGACAGTGTGGACTTAGCTATGGTGATAGTGAGAAGGTAGTTGGACGCCATTTGGCTGATTGAGTGGAGGTGTGGAGGAGTGACAGAATCGCGAGTTGGGAGAGTAGAGGAGATGTCGGGCTGATGTAGCAGTGGGTGTGTATTCGGGGTAATGGGACTGGATGGAGCGGCGGTGGGAGGGGGTTGCCGACGAGGAGGCTCGCGGAGTGAGCCCGCGTGGCCTAATGGATAAGGCGTCTGCCTCCTAAGTAGAAGATTGTGGGTTCGAGTCCCACCGTGGGTGTTTTGTCATCGCCGAGCCACCACTCCATACACCCCCTGTCGGCAGCACCAGTCAGTAAGGTGGGCTTGCGCACAGCCACACAAGCGATGCTTGTCGGCGTGCGGTGCTAAGCCGCCAGCTGACAAATGCGATACATTCGAGGGTAAAAGCGCATGCCCAGAGCGAGACTCGAACTCGCGACCTTCAGATTATGAGACTGACGCGCTAACCGACTGCGCTACCCGGGCGCCCCGCCTCCAGCTTCTTATCCATGCCTCCCCATTCCGTGGGTAGGCACAACTCCTCCCTCGGCTTCACCCACTTCTCAGACTTCACAGCCCACACGTGCATGAACGCGAGCAGCTGCCAAGGCATGCCAGAGGATGCCAGATGAGGGGATTCACAAAGCTAACTTAACGTGGCATTGCCAGCGACCGTTGTGTCAGCGCTCACATGCCAGACTCCACCGAGAATTGCCCTCCAATCGCAGGATTCAAAGCCGACAGCACTAACAATCCGCGCTGCGCAACCGCTGAGAATGACAATCGCCAATCGCCGATCGCTCGACCGAATGCAGGCAGCAGTCCATTCCAAAGTAGCCAAGTAGAGTGGAGTCAGTTGGGTGCTTATTAGCAGCTTCGCGAGGTTGCTGGTTGGAGGAGCAGACATGGCGTAGCACAATGCAATGGCAGGTAAGCACTAGAGGTTGGCCGAGACAGGAAGCAGGAGTGGGTGTGTGCATTTGAGGAAACGGCTCAGTGGTCTAGGGGTATGATTCGCGCTTCGGGTGCGCGAGGTCCCGGGTTCGAATCCCGGCTGAGCCCGCGTTTCTCCCCTCCCATCTGCCCACGCCGCTTCTTTGGCATGTAGTCGGTGCAACTCAACATGCAGCGCGCCTTGTGGTGTGGTATCGTACCATACAGTTCGCTTCCGTACGGCGCAGTGCCATGCGACAGAATAGGAAAACATTGTCATATGAAAGGTTGTAATAGGATAGGATAGGGCGGGTACGGTGTAGTGGCACGGGTAGGTGTCGTGCATGCTGTTCAGCTGCAGGCGTGCCCAAAACGGGGTGAGAAGCGTGCTGGCGTGAAGTGGAGGTGGTGGGAGGGGGGTTGTTTAGGGAGGTGTGAGTTTGAATTGGGTGGTGAGAGAGTAGGTTCACTTGCGTGCATTGATTTGTATGTCGCGGTAGAAGTGGGTGGGAGGTAGCGGGTGAAGGGCGAGGATGCGCGAGGCAGCGTGGCCGAGTGGTCTAAGGCGCTGGTTTTAGGCACCAGTCTGAAAGGGCGCGGGTTCGAATCCCGCCGCTGTCATTCTCTTTCGTCTAATCACCTTCAATGTTGAGCACACAGATTGCGCGCAAAACAGCGCTTCCGCGAGTCGGAGCAACGGGCCAGTGAGGTGGTGCGATGGTCGACTCGTCGCAGGACGGTGGGGAACTGCATCGGGGTGCGAGCATGACTGTGGGCGGGGTGCTGTTGGGTAAGAGGTCGGGCCTTAACCCACCGTCCGGGAAACCTGCCGTCTACCAAACAAGCCTCGGGCTCAGCCGGGATTTGAACCCGGGACCTCTCGCACCCAAAGCGAGAATCATACCCCTAGACCACTGAGCCCCGTTGCTACACGCCCGCCCACCTCTTCGTCCCCCTCCTCCTCATCTCACACACACATTCTTTTGGCTCGCTTGACACCCTTCCTCGTCGCCTTGCACTGCGGCACCACCTCACCTCACCTCAGCTACGATCCTACTGCATGTGGCCGTGAATTAGAAATGCAACACCCTTACCAATCCATGCCACCTCTTGTCCAGCAGTGATCTCAAGGGCCAGCACCAATGCGCTTTAGTGAATGAGACCGTGAGTGTGTTGTCGAGGCAGTTAGACTGGACAGAGTGTCAGGGCCAAATGGTTGGTTGGCTCGCGTCACCTAGTGGATAGGGCGCCTGCCAACAGAGTGGAAGATTGTGGGTGGAGTGTTACCGTGGGTGTTTATTTAGTGCCTGCACTCACTGATCCATGAGGCTGCAGTCATTTTCGGTGAGTCAGTGACTGGCATTGGAGGGGTGTATGCTAGCCCGGTTGGGTGGAGGGGGTGTCCTGGTGGCCTAATGGATAAGGCGTCGGTTTCCGGAGCCGAAGAGTGTGGGTTCGAGTCCCACCCAGGATGACTGTCCCACGGTCTCCTCCGATGGAGTGGTGCGAAGTGGTCGGCAAGTGGGTGATGTTGACCCCTCTGTTACGCCCCAACGCCATGCACTAATTCTCGCTGTCGTGGTGCTGTGGTGTCAAGGCTCTCGTGCCAGACGTCTATCCACGCGCGTCAGGGACGCCGACTTACTTGTGCTCTTTTGTCTAGAACACACTGCAAACAAAAAGGTTCGCATCCGCTACTCAAGCTCACCCATGGATGCAAGCTTCTACGACTGGCCTCAGGTGCAACTTGACCCTGGTCGAAAGACGCCAGCATTAATACGTCAACAAATGCCGCAAGACGACGCCTGCACGTATCAATACGGCCGCATGAGACTCGGAGACGCCACAGCAATGGGTCCAGATATCGTGCTCAACGGGTTCGAAGTATACCAACCCTTGATGGCAATTGCAAACAATACGGGCGAAGAGAGCACAGCTACGTGGGTGCATCCACACAAGTCAGGTATCTCCTCGAAGGGGAGTGATAAGACTGCAAGTGACAGTGTGGACTTAGCTATGGTGATAGTGAGAAGGTAGTTGGACGCCATTTGGCTGATTGAGTGGAGGTGTGGAGGAGTGACAGAATCGCGAGTTGGGAGAGTAGAGGAGATGTCGGGCTGATGTAGCAGTGGGTGTGTATTCGGGGTAATGGGACTGGATGGAGCGGCGGTGGGAGGGGGTTGCCGACGAGGAGGCTCGCGGAGTGAGCCCGCGTGGCCTAATGGATAAGGCGTCTGCCTCCTAAGTAGAAGATTGTGGGTTCGAGTCCCACCGTGGGTGTTTTGTCATCGCCGAGCCACCACTCCATACACCCCCTGTCGGCAGCACCAGTCAGTAAGGTGGGCTTGCGCACAGCCACACAAGCGATGCTTGTCGGCGTGCGGTGCTAAGCCGCCAGCTGACAAATGCGATACATTCGAGGGTAAAAGCGCATGCCCAGAGCGAGACTCGAACTCGCGACCTTCAGATTATGAGACTGACGCGCTAACCGACTGCGCTACCCGGGCGCCCCGCCTCCAGCTTCTTATCCATGCCTCCCCATTCCGTGGGTAGGCACAACTCCTCCCTCGGCTTCACCCACTTCTCAGACTTCACAGCCCACACGTGCATGAACGCGAGCAGCTGCCAAGGCATGCCAGAGGATGCCAGATGAGGGGATTCACAAAGCTAACTTAACGTGGCATTGCCAGCGACCGTTGTGTCAGCGCTCACATGCCAGACTCCACCGAGAATTGCCCTCCAATCGCAGGATTCAAAGCCGACAGCACTAACAATCTGCGCTGCGCAACCGCTGAGAATGACAATCGCCAATCGCCGATCGCTCGACCGAATGCAGGCAGCAGTCCATTCCAAAGTAGCCAAGTAGAGTGGAGTCAGTTGGGTGCTTATTAGCAGCTTCGCGAGGTTGCTGGTTGGAGGAGCAGACATGGCGTAGCACAATGCAATGGCAGGTAAGCACTAGAGGTTGGCCGAGACAGGAAGCAGGAGTGGGTGTGTGCATTTGAGGAAACGGCTCAGTGGTCTAGGGGTATGATTCGCGCTTCGGGTGCGCGAGGTCCCGGGTTCGAATCCCGGCTGAGCCCGCGTTTCTCCCCTCCCATCTGCCCACGCCGCTTCTTTGGCATGTAGTCGGTGCAACTCAACATGCAGCGCGCCTTGTGGTGTGGTATCGTACCATACAGTTCGCTTCCGTACGGCGCAGTGCCATGCGACAGAATAGGAAAACATTGTCATATGAAAGGTTGTAATAGGATAGGATAGGGCGGGTACGGTGTAGTGGCACGGGTAGGTGTCGTGCATGCTGTTCAGCTGCAGGCGTGCCCAAAACGGGGTGAGAAGCGTGCTGGCGTGAAGTGGAGGTGGTTGGAGGGGGGTTGTTTAGGGAGGTGTGAGTTTGAATTGGGTGGTGAGAGAGTAGGTTCACTTGCGTGCATTGATTTGTATGTCGCGGTAGAAGTGGGTGGGAGGTAGCGGGTGAAGGGCGAGGATGCGCGAGGCAGCGTGGCCGAGTGGTCTAAGGCGCTGGTTTTAGGCACCAGTCTGAAAGGGCGCGGGTTCGAATCCCGCCGCTGTCATTCTCTTTCGTCTAATCACCTTCAATGTTGAGCACACAGATTGCGCGCAAAACAGCGCTTCCGCGAGTCGGAGCAACGGGCCAGTGAGGTGGTGCGATGGTCGACTCGTCGCAGGACGGTGGGGAACTGCATCGGGGTGCGAGCATGACTGTGGGCGGGGTGCTGTTGGGTAAGAGGTCGGGCCTTAACCCACCGTCCGGGAAACCTGCCGTCTACCAAACAAGCCTCGGGCTCAGCCGGGATTTGAACCCGGGACCTCTCGCACCCAAAGCGAGAATCATACCCCTAGACCACTGAGCCCCGTTGCTACACGCCCGCCCACCTCTTCGTCCCCCTCCTCCTCATCTCACACACACATTCTTTTGGCTCGCTTGACACCCTTCCTCGTCGCCTTGCACTGCGGCACCACCTCACCTCACCTCAGCTACGATCCTACTGCATGTGGCCGTGAATTAGAAATGCAACACCCTTACCAATCCATGCCACCTCTTGTCCAGCAGTGATCTCAAGGGCCAGCACCAATGCGCTTTAGTGAATGAGACCGTGAGTGTGTTGTCGAGGCAGTTAGACTGGACAGAGTGTCAGGGCCAAATGGTTGGTTGGCTCGCGTCACCTAGTGGATAGGGCGCCTGCCAACAGAGTGGAAGATTGTGGGTGGAGTGTTACCGTGGGTGTTTATTTAGTGCCTGCACTCACTGATCCATGAGGCTGCAGTCATTTTCGGTGAGTCAGTGACTGGCATTGGAGGGGTGTATGCTAGCCCGGTTGGGTGGAGGGGGTGTCCTGGTGGCCTAATGGATAAGGCGTCGGTTTCCGGAGCCGAAGAGTGTGGGTTCGAGTCCCACCCAGGATGACTGTCCCACGGTCTCCTCCGATGGAGTGGTGCGAAGTGGTCGGCAAGTGGGTGATGTTGACCCCTCTGTTACGCCCCAACGCCATGCACTAATTCTCGCTGTCGTGGTGCTGTGGTGTCAAGGCTCTCGTGCCAGACGTCTATCCACGCGCGTCAGGGACGCCGACTTACTTGTGCTCTTTTGTCTAGAACACACTGCAAACAAAAAGGTTCGCATCCGCTACTCAAGCTCACCCATGGATGCAAGCTTCTACGACTGGCCTCAGGTGCAACTTGACCCTGGTCGAAAGACGCCAGCATTAATACGTCAACAAATGCCGCAAGACGACGCCTGCACGTATCAATACGGCCGCATGAGACTCGGAGACGCCACAGCAATGGGTCCAGATATCGTGCTCAACGGGTTCGAAGTATACCAACCCTTGATGGCAATTGCAAACAATACGGGCGAAGAGAGCACAGCTACGTGGGTGCATCCACACAAGTCAGGTATCTCCTCGAAGGGGAGTGATAAGACTGCAAGTGACAGTATCGAATTAACTACGGCGACAGAAACCAATAATAATCTAAGCGGATGCAACATTTCGAAAAGTAACGCCAGTCTACAAGCGCAAAATTTTGAAACGACATTTGTTTAAAAAAGGTGAACTTATTAACCAGCGTTGTAATAAATAAAAAGTGGAAAGAAAAAAAATGGAAAAAAGGTAAGAAAAGAAAATAGAAAATGGAATATTAGAGAGGGCAAAAGATAGAAAAAGATATAGCTAAACAAAACTAAAAAAGGAAAAACGAAGGAAATAGGAAGAAGGAAAGGAAAAAATAGGCAACGAGAAAAGAGGCGGTAGGGAGAAAAGCGGAAAAAGGATTCAAGACGTGGGAAGGTAGTTGGACGCCATTTGGCTGATTGAGTGGAGGTGTGGAGGAGTGACAGAATCGCGAGTTGGGAGAGTAGAGGAGATGTCGGGCTGATGTAGCAGTGGGTGTGTATTCGGGGTAATGGGACTGGATGGAGCGGCGGTGGGAGGGGGTTGCCGACGAGGAGGCTCGCGGAGTGAGCCCGCGTGGCCTAATGGATAAGGCGTCTGCCTCCTAAGTAGAAGATTGTGGGTTCGAGTCCCACCGTGGGTGTTTTGTCATCGCCGAGCCACCACTCCATACACCCCCTGTCGGCAGCACCAGTCAGTAAGGTGGGCTTGCGCACAGCCACACAAGCGATGCTTGTCGGCGTGCGGTGCTAAGCCGCCAGCTGACAAATGCGATACATTCGAGGGTAAAAGCGCATGCCCAGAGCGAGACTCGAACTCGCGACCTTCAGATTATGAGACTGACGCGCTAACCGACTGCGCTACCCGGGCGCCCCGCCTCCAGCTTCTTATCCATGCCTCCCCATTCCGTGGGTAGGCACAACTCCTCCCTCGGCTTCACCCACTTCTCAGACTTCACAGCCCACACGTGCATGAACGCGAGCAGCTGCCAAGGCATGCCAGAGGATGCCAGATGAGGGGATTCACAAAGCTAACTTAACGTGGCATTGCCAGCGACCGTTGTGTCAGCGCTCACATGCCAGACTCCACCGAGAATTGCCCTCCAATCGCAAGATTCAAAGCCGACAGCACTAACAATCTGCGCTGCGCAACCGCTGAGAATGACAATCGCCAATCGCCGATCGCCCATTTGTTGCCCGATCGCTCGACCGAATGCAGGCAGCAGTCCATTCCAAAGTAGCCAAGTAGAGTGGAGTCAGTTGGGTGCTTATTAGCAGCTTCGCGAGGTTGCTGGTTGGAGGAGCAGACATGGCGTAGCACAATGCAATGGCAGGTAAGCACTAGAGGTTGGCCGAGACAGGAAGCAGGAGTGGGTGTGTGCATTTGAGGAAACGGCTCAGTGGTCTAGGGGTATGATTCGCGCTTCGGGTGCGCGAGGTCCCGGGTTCGAATCCCGGCTGAGCCCGCGTTTCTCCCCTCCCATCTGCCCACGCCGCTTCTTTGGCATGTAGTCGGTGCAACTCAACATGCAGCGCGCCTTGTGGTGTGGTATCGTACCATACAGTTCGCTTCCGTACGGCGCAGTGCCATGCGACAGAATAGGAAAACATTGTCATATGAAAGGTTGTAATAGGATAGGATAGGGCGGGTACGGTGTAGTGGCACGGGTAGGTGTCGTGCATGCTGTTCAGCTGCAGGCGTGCCCAAAACGGGGTGAGAAGCGTGCTGGCGTGAAGTGGAGGTGGTGGGAGGGGGGTTGTTTAGGGAGGTGTGAGTTTGAATTGGGTGGTGAGAGAGTAGGTTCACTTGCGTGCATTGATTTGTATGTCGCGGTAGAAGTGGGTGGGAGGTAGCGGGTGAAGGGCGAGGATGCGCGAGGCAGCGTGGCCGAGTGGTCTAAGGCGCTGGTTTTAGGCACCAGTCTGAAAGGGCGCGGGTTCGAATCCCGCCGCTGTCATTCTCTTTCGTCTAATCACCTTCAATGTTGAACACACAGATTGCGCGCAAAACAGCGCTTCCGCGAGTCGGAGCAACGGGCCAGTGAGGTGGTGCGATGGTCGACTCGTCGCAGGACGGTGGGGAACTGCATCGGGGTGCGAGCATGACTGTGGGCGGGGTGCTGTTGGGTAAGAGGTCGGGCCTTAACCCACCGTCCGGGAAACCTGCCGTCTACCAAACAAGCCTCGGGCTCAGCCGGGATTTGAACCCGGGACCTCTCGCACCCAAAGCGAGAATCATACCCCTAGACCACTGAGCCCCGTTGCTACACGCCCGCCCACCTCTTCGTCCCCCTCCTCCTCATCTCACACACACATTCTTTTGGCTCGCTTGACACCCTTCCTCGTCGCCTTGCACTGCGGCACCACCTCACCTCACCTCAGCTACGATCCTACTGCATGTGGCCGTGAATTAGAAATGCAACACCCTTACCAATCCATGCCACCTCTTGTCCAGCAGTGATCTCAAGGGCCAGCACCAATGCGCTTTAGTGAATGAGACCGTGAGTGTGTTGTCGAGGCAGTTAGACTGGACAGAGTGTCAGGGCCAAATGGTTGGTTGGCTCGCGTCACCTAGTGGATAGGGCGCCTGCCAACAGAGTGGAAGATTGTGGGTGGAGTGTTACCGTGGGTGTTTATTTAGTGCCTGCACTCACTGATCCATGAGGCTGCAGTCATTTTCGGTGAGTCAGTGACTGGCATTGGAGGGGTGTATGCTAGCCCGGTTGGGTGGAGGGGGTGTCCTGGTGGCCTAATGGATAAGGCGTCGGTTTCCGGAGCCGAAGAGTGTGGGTTCGAGTCCCACCCAGGATGACTGTCCCACGGTCTCCTCCGATGGAGTGGTGCGAAGTGGTCGGCAAGTGGGTGATGTTGACCCCTCTGTTACGCCCCAACGCCATGCACTAATTCTCGCTGTCGTGGTGCTGTGGTGTCAAGGCTCTCGTGCCAGACGTCTATCCACGCGCGTCAGGGACGCCGACTTACTTGTGCTCTTTTGTCTAGAACACACTGCAAACAAAAAGGTTCGCATCCGCTACTCAAGCTCACCCATGGATGCAAGCTTCTACGACTGGCCTCAGGTGCAACTTGACCCTGGTCGAAAGACGCCAGCATTAATACGTCAACAAATGCCGCAAGACGACGCCTGCACGTATCAATACGGCCGCATGAGACTCGGAGACGCCACAGCAATGGGTCCAGATATCGTGCTCAACGGGTTCGAAGTATACCAACCCTTGATGGCAATTGCAAACAATACGGGCGAAGAGAGCACAGCTACGTGGGTGCATCCACACAAGTCAGGTATCTCCTCGAAGGGGAGTGATAAGACTGCAAGTGACAGTGTGGACTTAGCTATGGTGATAGTGAGAAGGTAGTTGGACGCCATTTGGCTGATTGAGTGGAGGTGTGGAGGAGTGACAGAATCGCGAGTTGGGAGAGTAGAGGAGATGTCGGGCTGATGTAGCAGTGGGTGTGTATTCGGGGTAATGGGACTGGATGGAGCGGCGGTGGGAGGGGGTTGCCGACGAGGAGGCTCGTGGAGTGAGCCCGCGTGGCCTAATGGATAAGGCGTCTGCCTCCTAAGTAGAAGATTGTGGGTTCGAGTCCCACCGTGGGTGTTTTGTCATCGCCGAGCCACCACTCCATACACCCCCTGTCGGCAGCACCAGTCAGTAAGGTGGGCTTGCGCACAGCCACACAAGCGATGCTTGTCGGCGTGCGGTGCTAAGCCGCCAGCTGACAAATGCGATACATTCGAGGGTAAAAGCGCATGCCCAGAGCGAGACTCGAACTCGCGACCTTCAGATTATGAGACTGACGCGCTAACCGACTGCGCTACCCGGGCGCCCCGCCTCCAGCTTCTTATCCATGCCTCCCCATTCCGTGGGTAGGCACAACTCCTCCCTCGGCTTCACCCACTTCTCAGACTTCACAGCCCACACGTGCATGAACGCGAGCAGCTGCCAAGGCATGCCAGAGGATGCCAGATGAGGGGATTCACAAAGCTAACTTAACGTGGCATTGCCAGCGACCGTTGTGTCAGCGCTCACATGCCAGACTCCACCGAGAATTGCCCTCCAATCGCAGGATTCAAAGCCGACAGCACTAACAATCCGCGCTGCGCAACCGCTGAGAATGACAATCGCCAATCGCCGATCGCCCATTTGTTGCCCGATCGCTCGACCGAATGCAGGCAGCAGTCCATTCCAAAGTAGCCAAGTAGAGTGGAGTCAGTTGGGTGCTTATTAGCAGCTTCGCGAGGTTGCTGGTTGGAGGAGCAGACATGGCGTAGCACAATGCAATGGCAGGTAAGCACTAGAGGTTGGCCGAGACAGGAAGCAGGAGTGGGTGTGTGCATTTGAGGAAACGGCTCAGTGGTCTAGGGGTATGATTCGCGCTTCGGGTGCGCGAGGTCCCGGGTTCGAATCCCGGCTGAGCCCGCGTTTCTCCCCTCCCATCTGCCCACGCCGCTTCTTTGGCATGTAGTCGGTGCAACTCAACATGCAGCGCGCCTTGTGGTGTGGTATCGTACCATACAGTTCGCTTCCGTACGGCGCAGTGCCATGCGACAGAATAGGAAAACATTGTCATATGAAAGGTTGTAATAGGATAGGATAGGGCGGGTACGGTGTAGTGGCACGGGTAGGTGTCGTGCATGCTGTTCAGCTGCAGGCGTGCCCAAAACGGGGTGAGAAGCGTGCTGGCGTGAAGTGGAGGTGGTGGGAGGGGGGTTGTTTAGGGAGGTGTGAGTTTGAATTGGGTGGTGAGAGAGTAGGTTCACTTGCGTGCATTGATTTGTATGTCGCGGTAGAAGTGGGTGGGAGGTAGCGGGTGAAGGGCGAGGATGCGCGAGGCAGCGTGGCCGAGTGGTCTAAGGCGCTGGTTTTAGGCACCAGTCTGAAAGGGCGCGGGTTCGAATCCCGCCGCTGTCATTCTCTTTCGTCTAATCACCTTCAATGTTGAGCACACAGATTGCGCGCAAAACAGCGCTTCCGCGAGTCGGAGCAACGGGCCAGTGAGGTGGTGCGATGGTCGACTCGTCGCAGGACGGTGGGGAACTGCATCGGGGTGCGAGCATGACTGTGGGCGGGGTGCTGTTGGGTAAGAGGTCGGGCCTTAACCCACCGTCCGGGAAACCTGCCGTCTACCAAACAAGCCTCGGGCTCAGCCGGGATTTGAACCCGGGACCTCTCGCACCCAAAGCGAGAATCATACCCCTAGACCACTGAGCCCCGTTGCTACACGCCCGCCCACCTCTTCGTCCCCCTCCTCCTCATCTCACACACACATTCTTTTGGCTCGCTTGACACCCTTCCTCGTCGCCTTGCACTGCGGCACCACCTCACCTCACCTCAGCTACGATCCTACTGCATGTGGCCGTGAATTAGAAATGCAACACCCTTACCAATCCATGCCACCTCTTGTCCAGCAGTGATCTCAAGGGCCAGCACCAATGCGCTTTAGTGAATGAGACCGTGAGTGTGTTGTCGAGGCAGTTAGACTGGACAGAGTGTCAGGGCCAAATGGTTGGTTGGCTCGCGTCACCTAGTGGATAGGGCGCCTGCCAACAGAGTGGAAGATTGTGGGTGGAGTGTTACCGTGGGTGTTTATTTAGTGCCTGCACTCACTGATCCATGAGGCTGCAGTCATTTTCGGTGAGTCAGTGACTGGCATTGGAGGGGTGTATGCTAGCCCGGTTGGGTGGAGGGGGTGTCCTGGTGGCCTAATGGATAAGGCGTCGGTTTCCGGAGCCGAAGAGTGTGGGTTCGAGTCCCACCCAGGATGACTGTCCCACGGTCTCCTCCGATGGAGTGGTGCGAAGTGGTCGGCAAGTGGGTGATGTTGACCCCTCTGTTACGCCCCAACGCCATGCACTAATTCTCGCTGTCGTGGTGCTGTGGTGTCAAGGCTCTCGTGCCAGACGTCTATCCACGCGCGTCAGGGACGCCGACTTACTTGTGCTCTTTTGTCTAGAACACACTGCAAACAAAAAGGTTCGCATCCGCTACTCAAGCTCACCCATGGATGCAAGCTTCTACGACTGGCCTCAGGTGCAACTTGACCCTGGTCGAAAGACGCCAGCATTAATACATTTCCGCCCACCTCTTCGTCCCCTCCTCGTTAACGTCGCTTTTCATGCGTATCGTATTTTGGATTTTTGAGGCATTTGTTTTTTTTATGTTGTGTTTCTATTGTTCTTTTTTAATGTTTTTTAATTTTTCCTTTTTAGTCCTTTTTTCCTACGTCTTTGAGCCCTCTGCTTGAATATGCTCTCCCGGCCTCTATGACGTTGCTTTCCTAAATTTCTCGCAGAATGCCTTTTAAATGGGTTTATTTTCCGCATTTGTGATCCTTCTTTTATTAAGATTTATTTTTCTTTGAATCGTTGCTTGTGTAGTTTACTTGGATCTTATTCGTTTACCCTTACTCTCAATTTAACGTTCTGAACCATCCTTATAAATTTTATAAGGCACATTAAGGCAGAAGAATAGTTTATTGTCAGTGTACAGAATGCTAGCAGTGTCTAGGACGGATTCTGTTATGCTACGTAACTGATCATTCACTGCAATTATAAAATGTCCTTCAAATACTTTTAGCTTTTCTGAGTGCATAGTGCTCACTGGAATACTAAGACGAAAAATCTTCGCATTTAAGTGTCGGCTCAAGTACACAGAGATTCTTTGAGCAAATATCCATTCGTTTAGTAGGTAATTTCATATATCTAAAGAAGCCTTTTTGTGGCATCGAGCAATCAAAAGCAACATGGTCTATTTGTAACTGAATTCAAACCAATAAATGTACACTAGGAGTTTATTTTGTCTGTAACCACAATAGATCTATAAAGCGTATCAAAGGAGGATGTGCGTTATTTGCCCTTATTGAAAATATTAGATCGGATCATTTTTTTCGTTAGAACGGCTCTTGGAAAAGTGTCTCGCAAGTAATTTATACACCTGTCGGCCTTTCCTTTGCTCGGGGCCCCAATTATCAGTTCATATACCTCTCGCTCTCGTCGCATGTCTCCATCTATAGGTGGCCGCTTTATCGGACCCTTTAAATTAAGATAGCATCCAGTCTTCATGCCCACTGCTTTTATCCGTCTATCATGAACATTTTGGTGACTGTGTACTAGCTCATCATGAGGAGCTATTTCAATTATTTGTTCATACGGGTGGAAACTCTCATAAATGCGGTCTTCTTCGTTACGCATGCCCAGATGGGTTGGTATTTTCGATTCCCCTTTGTCGACTTCCCCTCTCTTTAAAGTTGACACACCCGGCTTTGAGCGAATGCGTATGCGTGGCATGGATCGCACTGGTGGTGGCGATGCTGGTGGGGGCGAAGGTTGTGAGTGCTGAGTAGTGGGAATGGGAAGTTCCAGATGCTTTATTTCTTCCTCTCGCGCTAGTATTCGAGTACCCCTGCGACTGCTGCGAGATCCTCTTTGACTCACTGAACGCTGATGATCATGCCCAGCCCTCTTCATCGACGGCACACGTCTCGTTGTTTCGGACCTCTGTTCGACTGGTGAAGAAGAGCTGTACAGCATTCTGCAGTCATTTCCATGAGGACGAAGTCTGTGTTGACTATCCACCCCGAATATAGATTTCTTGCTCTTCTCAACATAGGTTTTCAATGGTGACCTTGGTAAAACTGCACCATCATTTTGTATGTCACATGAAGTTTCCACTTCCTCATATAGTTCCTCGTTGACACCTGAATGTACTGATGCCGAGTCATGAAGTATTTGAGATAGTTTACTTCCAAAGTGTACCGCAACGTTGGCTGAGACACGATTCACTAACCACTCCTGAACCACTTGCCGTTGCTGTACGTCAGGAACGTAGCCAAAAACATCCAAATCAATTGATCCACAGCCAGAACCAATTGGAGTTTGGGTAGCCCTCGCTTCAACTGATGAGGGCCTGCGGATAGAGGTGCTGTGAATAGCAGGTGTGGACGATCGTCTTTCGGGTGTGGCTCGCACCACATGTACTTGAGGCAGACCCTGAATGTTCGCTTTAATATCAGTTTCTGATGAGAGGCGTGACTGAATGACCCCACCTTGAAAAATTCTTGTCTCATCTACTGTTAGCGATTCCGGGGTGCGACCTGTACATGACGTGGAACAGGTATAGGTAGAACAGCTAGGAGGAGTAGAGAATGAAGAAATTCCGGATGTGGGATTACACGGAGGTCTATGACCCGACGACACAGAAGACACCAGTTCTCGATGACTGGGATTTTGCTGATGGATAGCACAGTCACTTGCTTGTACTGTTGCAGCCGTTGTTGAAGCAGTACCTGACTGCGGATTTGTGGCAGTCAGTCTTTTATTGGACCGGTTTCCACTCTTAGGTGCTGCGTCACCTGCAGCATCACGGCAAACTGTGCAAGTGGGAAGATGCCCAATGGGGGATGAGATATGGTTGTGAGGAAGCGGCGTCACACCATCAACCATTACTACACTTTTGCCACGATATGGGTCCATATTCATCTCTAACGAGTCACTCGTCAATATGGTGGCGTATACCACTGACTTCTGTTGACACAAAGGAGGTTGTTGGGGTTCTCTTGGTGTGGGTCTTGGTGCTTCAACACATTTTTTCTCATATAAGCGTTTTATTTTTTCACTTTTTAATATAGTGCATGTTAGAATCGGTGATGGAGGTGTAGCTGCTACTACCAGAATATCATCATGCGCATTCCCCGCAACCTTTTCAGAGGTAACCCGATCTTCATCCTTCCATAATAACCTCTCAGCCACCATTACATTTGCATTCATATTGGCCATAACTCTTTCTGAGAAATGGTTATCTTCATCCTTCTCCCCAAACTGCTCAACCGGTTTTGCAAAATCTATAGGAGAAATCGCCCTTTCCACCAAATCCACCTTATCAGTCTGTACTTGCGCCTTCGTCTGTGGTGTGAGCCATTGCCTGTTGTAGTTGGGAGGAGTAAGGCGGAAATTCCTGTAGGGTTGAAGCACTTCTTCTGGGGCAGTGCTTTCAACAGTAGTTGTCTCTTCACTGACCTTCTTTCTTTCAACGTTATTGTAGCCAAAGCCCCCCTTTGAACTTAATAGCCTTCCATAATTCACCAGTGCATTGTCACGTAAAAGACGATCGATACTACTGCCCTCGGTGATATCGCCAGTTTGAATAGCTTGTGATTTCATACATTTTAACGACAATCGGGCTGATACCTTTTCGTCGGCGCTGATCATTCTAGCTTCGTTTTGTGATGAACCAGACGAAAGGCGAACGATTCTTTGATGCCATGGTAAGTGACGAGGCAGTGGAAGAAAACTCCTGTGTGGTTTTTTGCCCCGCTTTCTAGATGGTTGTATTTGGTTTCGATGAGTTGGAGAGATCGTATTTGACAATGGTATGGTTGCGTTCTCCTGATCCTGTTCCTGGTCACCACTGAACCAATGACAACTTTTTAAATCCCCCATTGTCGAGTCCACGTGATCCAAAGGCGATCGTGGCTCAGAGTCGATGAGACTTTCACTTTTATTACGGGATGTTGTACTCACCAGCACCTGAACCTTAGTGATGTATCGTTTTCCCACATCCTGTACAGCTGATGGATGCATGCATGCTGCTTGTACATAAGGTGGTAGGTTCGATAAATGTCCGTAATCGTTGTTGTAATTTGCAGCTTGAACAGATCCACATTGGTAAATCATAGGAGGTGGCTCAATTGATATCTCATTAAAAATTTTGTTGTCAGAAATCAGTGGGGAGGGTGGAGGGGGCAGAGACAAATCGTCGGTATTTAATAGACGGTTTTCTATCAGCCACTGAGACCACTGCCGAGAATACGACGATGGAAAAGGCGGTAAAGTAAATTTGCTATCGGGTGAGTCATACCTTGTGACTTCAGGCAGTTGACTCCACGTGATGGGTGTCTGATCGGGACAAACATCTTTGGATAGCGGGACCATCAAGAGGGTTGAGATATAACGGCCATTGGTTAGTTGTCCGTTTCCAGGATTTGGAGGAGCGTAAAGGCTTTCCTCAACCATTTGTCCTGGCGTTGGATTAAAATGAAATTCTACTGTTGTTCGATATATTCTTGGAACTGCAGGTACACGCGACCGTTCACAAGAACTCTCCATAAGTGTAAAAGATTGCTCATTTAGTGGTCAGCTTGCATGGAGATCAAAATTACGCCAAGAAGGGTCAATACAATTTTAAATTATCGACGTCGTGTCACGCCACGTGGCTACTGCCATGCTGGCCGTTCCGGAGGGTCATGATCCACGATTTCTATAAAAGCATAGATTTAACATAGTAACTAAATATAGCAAAGAAAATTGTGCCACATCCAAAACTCTTGCTAAAAAAAACTAATTTTAATAACACCTGTATACTATACATGTAACCTTATTACTAATACGCTAGCTGTTAAGAATTATAGAGGAATGAAATAAGCTGTTATTTTACTTCAGCGACGAATCAAATTTTGCAACATACGAAAATAGACTAGTAAATTGACAGGCTACCTAATCGGACAAAAGTAGATTTGACTCAGTGGCCAGCGCTACTTCCGTCTCCACACTCGCACCAACTTTACCCAGGCGCTCCAACTCTCGTGCCATCCGGGCACCATGCTTGCCCTGCATCCACCGCTGATCAGCCTCCCTCTCCTCAAACCAACTCGTGTCAAACTGCAAGTCAAAACAACAACAACACCAACGGTTCACCAAACTTTCATCCATCCACTCAACTCTACCATTTTGTAGCTAAATGCTAGTATTCTTCGACAGATACTTAACTACACAGACCTCTTTACCCTTCCACGATTCAAGCTACGGGCTGTTGACAAGGCCTACGCTTGTACCATCTCTGCGCCTGGTCTTCTGGTCCTTCTGTAGGATCCTAATCACCCCACTTCTGAAATGTCATGCTGTGTAGTCTTCAGGGATGATTCGATCATTACAACGGGATCGATGTAAAAAAGGTTTACCAAACAAGCAATACATGACTACGACCACACGGACACAGACGAAACGTACACTGTTCAATCTCGACCATTCGAAGTGACCACAATATCAATCTGAGTTTGCAGTCCACGGACGCTTTCACATCCACTAGACCTTCAGAAAATGATCCCAATTATCAATGCGTTCCACAAACAGCCAGACTAAACACGCAGTAGATTTATGCCATTGAAAGTTAAATCGCAGATGTCATGCATCGACATTTGGACTCAAAGTGTCCCATACTTTTATTCGCCATACTTAAAGATGAGTCTCACGACTCCAAATACTGCCCAAAATACTCACCTTGGACAATTCCGAGAGAAATATGTGAAACCTCTCGAGGTTGAGCGTCCCAAATTCATTTATGTAGCCTGTGTCGGAATAAAATGGACGTAAATACGCTCTGTAAAGCTTACCGTCGAGCGCAGACTAATTGGCAAAGCAACTGGATAAATAAACTACGAATCGCAAGGTTTATCACGCGAACCAGCCTTATCCATGTCTTACACACACGTATAATAGAAGGCCACGTCAATTAGCCTCACTTAACGATTGCCAGCCTCATCCAAAAACAGCAATGCCACCCAGAGTCAGGTAAAAAACCATTCGATTTATCCACCAACCCAACAATAGTTCTAACAATAAAATCTTGACTTTCATGAATCGGTGATTCTCATTAATCTAGATTTATTAACTCATCACTGTACCGTAAAACCACCGACATCACCCATAAATATATGACCAACACACCCACGCCCAATACTCATTAATGTCATACCCACGTCCCGCTAGTAGACATTCGATTAGGATTATCTCCCTTAATTGTGCGAATTCGATCACAATGCAGGGGATAGGGAATAAAAGAGGATAACTCAAGAGAACATTACCGTCCAATTGGGGAAGCACCACGTGGTAGGTGTCCCACAGGTAGAGCGTTGATTCTGCGTGGATGTGCATGTTGGGCAAGTGGGGGATGAAGTCGTTCCCCAAAAGGTACCCCATAAATATCCAATCGTCAATTATCCGCTCCAGGTCAAAGGGAAATGCAATCTCCGACTAAAATCCAAACATGCATACCTCCTCGTCATTCACTGAGCGTTTGCTCAAGTACGCTTACTAAAACACCATGAACGTTTGACAAGCACCACATCTAAAACGCAGAAAATCTGTTATTATTATTCCTATTATTAAATCGCACAATATGCTGTACGAGAAATTTTTGTTGGTTGCTGGGAGATAAGATATTTTCATTGCAACTATGCCATTCGTTAGATTTTTATTTACAAGTGCAGGAATAATCACATGTGTGCGCAAATGGTGGAAAACGTCAAGAAAGATAACCAGCACTAAACCTGACCTTTAAAGCTTGCAATTACTTGTCAAAAGACTATTGGATAAAAAATTATGTCCCACGAAAACATTGCAGCCTCCTGTATTCTCCCAGTCTTACTCCACGTAAATCTCCTCCCCTACACAATTCGTATATATCTTGCATTCATTATTTGAGTTTACATCTACTCTGTTATTAAGTAATTTGGCCTTTTGTCTAGCCGCATGCTTGTCTTTTCGAGCTCTTCAATGGCCCACTCGAGGAATGTGCAATGCCTAAACTCCTAGGTAACTCCTACCAACCAATGCATTGCGCTATAGCTGTTTTTTTCTCTTCTTGATTAACTCTAACAAAGTATCAGCAAATTTATTTCCCAATCCTGAAGATGTTTTTATCAAGTTAACCAATTTCAATGTGACGGTTGTCTAACATTTACCAGTCTTTTCCAAACAATTCAGTTAAAAAAAGCAGTGTTTTGAAAAGGGCGCTGTTTGCTTTTGCTTGTAAGACTATGCAATTCAGCAGCAGTTTCGTAGTTTCTACCTTAAAAGGCACGAAGAGGGCAGAGCACGTGAAAGGGTAGCAAAACAGTTGAAGTAGAGAATGTTGTTCATTTGCTTTGTCATACTTGTCTTGATTTTAACCGTGCATAAATTACAAGGAATCTGGAAACTGGCGAATGGGTGAGCAATCATTCCAACGAAGAAGCAGTCGTAGCATCAATTTTTGCAAAAAGCCTGCAGTTTGGTAACTCAAAACGGAAGCAAGGAGTAATTCTGTGAGTAAAGCTCAGCAATGGAGGAAGCAATGGTCTAAAAGAAGTAACAGTTCAAAAGGGGGAGAAGGGGACGAAGCAGCAAAAATTGCTAATTATTATTTACTGAAAGTAATTTTTCGGGGCTGAGAGGGAACAGCAGTAGGAAGGTCATTCACTATGGGCCTGTGAAAGGCATAACTGTCTCGTATCCCGTCTCAAGATGCCACCAACTGTCCGAATTCAACCATCTTACCCACAAAGCTCCCTTTTTCATGATTCTCTTGGCCTCCTGTGCCTTTGTGAGCCTTTAAATTGATAAAAATTGAAGCAATTCTCTGTTTCAAAACTTATTGTAATACGATAGTGATTTACCCTTCGGCATTAGTGGGGCGCCAATTTTGTACTTTGAATTAGTTCCCTTGTACCTCGCTGGGTGGGCTGGCCTTTTGGGCCATGCGAGTAGCCCAGACAGCTTCTCTGTGCTGAAAATATATATTTTGCCCAAGTATTTTGTTTTCTTTCGTCTTCAGGGAGTCCCGGGACACTACATTACATTGTCCCTAAGTTTACCTGCACCATCCGCACTACATGAGCGAATAGGGTACAGGAAAGTAGATGACACTGTAATTGCCAATGGGAATGATTTGCAAATATTTATAATACCTAATTTTAAGGCAAAAGGTTAGCTATTTTGGCTAATTTTGAACTTATTTGATCAAATGTTTTAGATATTTTGCTAAAAATCATCAATGAATTTTCAAATACTACTATATGGGCCAAAAATGCCTTCAATAAAACGTCACTTCATAATTATAGCGTGCAAACCTTATTTAAAAGGCAAATATTTTGTGGGCTCTCTATTTAAATTCAGAAATAGCATATTACCAGCATGAATGTAAAATATTAAATCACAGCTTAGGATAAAAAATTTTACCTAACTAGACGATGTCATTTTACTGCCAACTAAAGAAACATTAAGTGAGGTCTTTAGAATATTTTGTTTAAGTCTATCAGTGGTTGGTGGCAAATCTGAGAGCTTTGACTGGGTTTGATAATGGGTGTGCCCAAGTTTTATCGGTGGATTAGTCAGCGTTATCCATGCATCAATCAAATATTGCGGCCGAATGAGGTAGTTTGACTTATCGCGTTTCTTCTTCAAGAGTTATTTTCTGGGACAGCGGCACAGCTGTTTTTGTGCATGTATATTTTACTCTCTTTATTTTGAACTACGTTTGTATTTTGTTTTTTTGTCGTATAAGGAAGTTTTTCATGCAGAAGGATTTTGCTAATTCATCGTTTTCTATTGCGATGCTAAATGTTTCTTCCTTGATCTTATGCTCTCAAAATTAGATCCGAATTTTTCATGAATAAAAACCGTTTGGTTTATGCAGTTTTATTTGCTGGTTGTTCTTCTCCATAGCTAAACGATTGTGAGCTTCTTGCCGAAACTTATTTTATATTCTTCTTTTGTAATTTGGGCATCACCATTCTTTGTCTCGCCTTTTCATCACTCAGGTAGTTATGATCGACCATTTATACCTCGATTTGAATGGTATTATCCATTCTTCATCACACTGCGATGATGCACACTCAAATATTTACAATGAAGATCTTGTGTTCCAAACTATCGCGAATTATTTGAATCACATAATTTGTCTAATTAGACCGCAGAAAACGGTTTTTCTCGCCGTTGACGGTGTAGCACCACGTGCAAAGATGACTCAACAACGAGCTCGTCGCTTTGTGTAGGTCACCTTTTTCCCAAATAACCTGGCAAAATTGCTCCAAGATATTAAGTAGCTGATTTTTTAGGAGTTCTAATTTTTTTATTTTCCCTAGCATCATTTCCACTTGAAATTTGGGATTGCTTTCAATCGCTGATTAGGTTAATGCCAGTGAAAATGAATGCGTACTATAGAGCCAGACTTCTTAGCAAACTTTCAGTTCGTTCGCCCCTTGGTTCTTGTAATTGGAATAAAATTAGCACTTAAGACCGAAAATTATGCAAATTGTTTGCTTGATTGGGTGATCTGGTGGCTTTTTTCGGCTTTTTTGGCTATTTAGGGGGGCCGAAAAATTGGCCACTGAGTTGAAGAAACGCAGGGAGAAGGAACCTGAGTTTGATGAAAAGAGTCTTTTTGATCCTAACGTCATATCTCCTGGTACGTTTTATTTTCTTGTCAAATACCGTCAATTTCTATTCTGCTGTGGCTAACTTCACAAAGTTTTTGTTAAGTTTCGCAAATTTACCATAATTTTTGGTCGCGTCCTCTACATTTGTTCTACATGAATTAAAATATCAAAACTGGCAATGTTTAAGGTTGTTGGGCCTTCACGCATGCCTTTAAATGAGTTTTCTGGATCGCTGACCGCTTAAGCTACTTGTTTGCTTCTCCAATTTCCATTAAACCTACTCAAGAACAATTTTGCAGTCAATAAGTCTGGTTTCGCTTTTTTACAAATCTCGTGATGTGGTTTATTGTTAACAAATGTGCAGCACCATTTGTTTGGATATATTCACTCCAATCAAATGTAGTTCTCTATTCGCGTGGGCACCTTGACCATAGTTCTTGCAGATGCGAAGGAAGTAAGCTAGGGCATGTACGGCAAACTTGATATTATCATTTTTAACGATGCTAACAGAATAAAGTGAATGAGTAGGATAATAAGCTGATGCTTTTAATGTCTATTTGCATTAAGCATTTTGTGGTAGTAGACTAAGTCACCCTCTTAAGTATACTTTTCAGCCACCAGAAAAGTTGTTTTCTTTCTAATAGGAACCGAATTTATGGAAAGTTTGCATGAGTTCTTCAAAAGATTTATCGCCGATCAAATATCGTCGGATCCACTCTGGCGTCGGATCGACGTTATTTACTCTGGGCACGACGTAAGTTCCCGTCGTAGTTTCTGTCTGTTTGATGCTGAATCCAATTTTTGCATCATTTTTCGACATTTTTAAGTGATTATGAATTTCACTATTGAAATTTTTCGAAGGAGAATGTTTCGTTCATCAGGTGTTGGTGAACTCAGTTTACCCGATTGTCCCTGTAATATTCTTGTGCACCTAATAGCTACACAACGAAACTCCATTTTACTTGTTGCACAATCGTTAACACTTGGTAATTAATGGGTAATTTTCCTATCAGCGCTTAAGATCTTGGACTTCATCACTTCTGACCTTACGATTATAGGAGGTAATGACTCAAAGTGGCTACTTTTATCATCTACCGAATACGCTTTACGAAATGGAGTTCCAATTAACCCCGGGGTTTTAGTTTTAAAACACTCCATATAAAGTTATTCCATATTGTATTTATCAGTTAAATTTATTCCCAGCTTATTCTTTAATTTTATCCGTTTATCGTCCTTCAAGTTGATTGTGTAGCGGGTCCGAACGCTGTTTCATTTGCATGTCGAAAGAACTATGGCGTCTTTTAGGTTCCTGGCGAAGGAGAACAAAAAATAAGGGAGTATATGCTATATCAACGAACTCTATCCGGATACCAACCCAATGAACGCCATTGCTTGTATGGTATGGACGCAGATTTGGTAGGCTTCTTCCCTTTTTTATCTTTATTTCTTTACTGTTCATTATTAACCTACAAAAACTGCAGCTAAAATCGTCGACTCCAAAAGTGGCTTCAACACTATCGGTGCTGTTACAATTGACTGTGTGGCAGCTAATTTCGTTTCTCTTCCGCATGACACTCGTGTCAATCAGAGGTTGATAGTTTTTTGTCAGGTTCACACAATCAATGGTCACTAGTGCGTTCGATGCAACACTTTGGAGAAGGCAAGGTTTCCATTCAATCAATCCGTTGCACTGTGCTTACTGCTGATTGCAGTAAATCATGCCTTCATCCTTAGTAATTCCATCCCACTAGCACTTGCCGAATTAACTTACAAAAATGCCGCCAAAAAGTGTAGTCGAGCTGATATTCCAACGATATTCATCCAATTAAGGCAATTGAACACCCTTTGTTTAAGGAATGACTTCAATCATAGAATCTCTAATTGATAATTTTCTGAAAGTTAATTGAATGTTTTTCCCTCTGCAGAGATAGAAGAAAACGCCAAAATACTTGGATTTGTGGAAATTAGGACTAACGCTCTTGCATATGTGCATTAAAGATATACCATTTAATCTTTATTATTTAAATTTCCCTTTAGTTTTCCTTAGGCCAAATGTTGAGCATATCTATTAAACAGATTAGTTTATTCTTAATTGCTCACTTTACTGTAAATTTGTCTATTTGTACAGAATTTGACCCTTATTATCCGACTAAACATCATTAATTGTAGATGTTCTTGGGTCTAGCCACCCATGAACCAAATATCTGTATTCTACGCGAAAACGTTTATACAGTAAAGTAAGTGTTCTTTTCGGTGGGGCAACTATGCATTGGCTTTTTCCATTTGTTAAATGCATTGTTGAATACGCGTTTTATCTCAGTTTAATTCCAGTCAGTGCTTATTTTAGTTGATGATGAAATTCCATCCTAAGCAATCACGTTGCTCTTCTTGATAATGACTTACTCATTCAATAAAATTTTCTAACAGCTAGAATTTTAAATGGAGCCTTGTCTATTACAATTGAGGGATTCGGAGTGCTATGCTATGTCTGATTGTTTCTGACTGGATCGGGCATTTCCTAAGATCGCTGAATTTTGTTCTTCAATTTAACAGATCTCCACTCCCACAGGATATTCCCTTCTGTCTGGTCCATCTCTCACTCCTACGCGAGTATATTGGGCTGGAGTTCAAAAGTCTTGAGGTGAGTAATAAACTCCTCGCTGGAATCACTTTTTTCATCAAGCAGGCTATTTCTTTAGGGCGATTCGGTGTCAAGCTCCTTCGGCTTAAGTGCGAATTTCTCATCTATTAACTATTGTTAAAACAGTTCCCAACGCTCTATTGACTCTAGTTTATTTCTCATGCAAATTCCAAATTTCATTTTCGTTTTCTCCAAGTCTTAGTACCACTGAATAAAGGTATTGCAATGAAAGTGAAGAGTGGTTGTATTGAATGCCTGCTTTCAACATTCAAAATGTGGTGCTTGTCAAACGTTCATGGTGTTTTAGTAAGCGTACTTGAGCAAACGCTCAGTGAATGACGAGGAGGTATGCATGTTTGGATTTTAGTCGGAGATTGCATTTCCCTTTGACCTGGAGCGGATAATTGACGATTGGATATTTATGGGGTACCTTTTGGGGAACGACTTCATCCCCCACTTGCCCAACATGCACATCCACGCAGAATCAACGCTCTACCTGTGGGACACCTACCACGTGGTGCTTCCCCAATTGGACGGTAATGTTCTCTTGAGTTATCCTCTTTTATTCCCTATCCCCTGCATTGTGATCGAATTCGCACAATTAAGGGAGATAATCCTAATCGAATGTCTACTAGCGGGACGTGGGTATGACATTAATGAGTATTGGGCGTGGGTGTGTTGGTCATATATTTATGGGTGATGTCGGTGGTTTTACGGTACAGTGATGAGTTAATAAATCTAGATTAATGAGAATCACCGATTCATGAAAGTCAAGATTTTATTGTTAGAACTATTGTTGGGTTGGTGGATAAATCGAATGGTTTTTTACCTGACTCTGGGTGGCATTGCTGTTTTTGGATGAGGCTGGCAATCGTTAAGTGAGGCTAATTGACGTGGCCTTCTATTATACGTGTGTGTAAGACATGGATAAGGCTGGTTCGCGTGATAAACCTTGCGATTCGTAGTTTATTTATCCAGTTGCTTTGCCAATTAGTCTGCGCTCGACGGTAAGCTTTACAGAGCGTATTTACGTCCATTTTATTCCGACACAGGCTACATAAATGAATTTGGGACGCTCAACCTCGAGAGGTTTCACATATTTCTCTCGGAATTGTCCAAGGTGAGTATTTTGGGCAGTATTTGGAGTCGTGAGACTCATCTTTAAGTATGGCGAATAAAAGTATGGGACACTTTGAGTCCAAATGTCGATGCATGACATCTGCGATTTAACTTTCAATGGCATAAATCTACTGCGTGTTTAGTCTGGCTGTTTGTGGAACGCATTGATAATTGGGATCATTTTCTGAAGGTCTAGTGGATGTGAAAGCGTCCGTGGACTGCAAACTCAGATTGATATTGTGGTCACTTCGAATGGTCGAGATTGAACAGTGTACGTTTCGTCTGTGTCCGTGTGGTCGTAGTCATGTATTGCTTGTTTGGTAAACCTTTTTTACATCGATCCCGTTGTAATGATCGAATCATCCCTGAAGACTACACAGCATGACATTTCAGAAGTGGGGTGATTAGGATCCTACAGAAGGACCAGAAGACCAGGCGCAGAGATGGTACAAGCGTAGGCCTTGTCAACAGCCCGTAGCTTGAATCGTGGAAGGGTAAAGAGGTCTGTGTAGTTAAGTATCTGTCGAAGAATACTAGCATTTAGCTACAAAATGGTAGAGTTGAGTGGATGGATGAAAGTTTGGTGAACCGTTGGTGTTGTTGTTGTTTTGACTTGCAGTTTGACACGAGTTGGTTTGAGGAGAGGGAGGCTGATCAGCGGTGGATGCAGGGCAAGCATGGTGCCCGGATGGCACGAGAGTTGGAGCGCCTGGGTAAAGTTGGTGCGAGTGTGGAGACGGAAGTAGCGCTGGCGACTGGGTCAAAGACGGTAGCTGAGCGTAATTCCTCGGTCGATGACGGGCTTCTCGCCGATTTCTTTTCTTCCACCTGTAATATCGTCCCATTTTTAGATTCTAATGAGTCTGACAGGGCTGATGAAAATTCGGCTGATCACTTTAAGAATATTCCCTCTATCAACAAGTCAAATGATTTCAAGGCAGTTAATGCAGAAGGTAGGCTCCGTTTCGTGGCATGGATGATCCATACAATTGCGTTCATGCTTGCCTTATCACAGTGTGTATAGGAAAGCTTTACTTTAAGATGATTTTCCGCACTTTCTTAATTTTCTCGGAATTTTTTGGAAATCGTGTCGGTGTTCATTCGTGATTAGAAAACATAATATTTGAAATGTCGGAAAAATATGTCTTTAACGCACTTTTGCATTTATTGTGACCATAAAACATTTTTGCTCTACTTTGTTAAACTGATAAAGAATTTGCTTTGGCTTTTCTGAGTTCAATCTCATCAGCTTCTTAACAGGTATCTGAGGGGGATTATAAGTAGCCAGTTCTTTTGTGAACAGCTAAAATTATTATTATTCTTTCCTACATAACTTTTCTAACTCCCTCTTTCACTTGTTAGTCTTGACACTTTTTTTCATTCTACTTTTAGACTCTTAGAAGGGATGAAGCCTCTGATATTTTTTTAGACTATGCCTAAATTTGCATATTTTTCATGTTAAAAATGAGGTGCCAGTTCGGTTAATTTCGAAATCTTACCATACATTGGTGTCAAATGGCACCTGGATCTGTTTGCATAGAGCACGACAGACTATTTAAAGCCCTCTATGCCTTGGTTGTCGTCTGCTACAGAATTAAATGGGAAGGAGATGGAAAACGATGGGATGTATCAGAAGATTGAGGGTCTTGCGTCAATAGATGAACAGGAGGATAAGGACGATGAAGGCGATGTGGAACATGAGGTGTGGTTTGACCGTCACAACCACGCCACTCCCAACGCGAATATTCAATTTTTTGGCGAGGATGAGGATGAGGATGCGTTAGCCTACCGCATGCATCGGCAGGATTATTACGCTCGAAAACTTAAAATCGACATTCGTGGGGACTCGGAGCGAACCTCCAAGGCCTTTGTGGAAGCGGCTTTGTTGCCCATTTGCAGGCAATACGTTAAGACTCTCCAGTGGGTGCTGAGCTACTACTTCAAAAGTGTGGCGGATTGGAGTTATTATTACCCGTACCACTACGCACCATTCGCTTCCGATCTCCTAATTTTCACTAAACGTTTCGCCAAGGACGGTGTGGAGCACAACAAACTGACCGACTGGGCCGACTTCACGCCCAATACGAAGCCAATGTTGCCCTTTGAACAGCAGATGTTTATCATGCCAGCTATGAGTGCTAACATCGTACCGCAGCCCTACCGATGGCTGCTAGCTTCTTCGGGCAGTCCGGTGTCTGAGTTCTTCCCCAAGGACTTCGAGACTGACATCAATGGGAAGTTAGCTGATTGGGAAGCTGTGGTATTAATTCCCTTTATTGATGAGGTGAGTGCGGTATTGTAAGTAATTTTTTCTTTTACCCGACCACCTACAAAGTGGTTGCTATTCTACATGATAACGTATTAGCTAACTGATTATTCAATTTTGCTAAAACCCTATCTATGACAATGCTTCCACCGTTTTAAATGGTCTTTTTGCCTTCGGTAAGTGGAAACTTCGGGAAGTTAGCGGGTAATTTCAGGTACGTGAAACATCAATATTCGCTACCGTAATTCTTGCCGAGGTATGTATATGCTTTTGTTATAGGCATATCCTTCGTGTTTGTTTGAGTCAGTCGCGCTGATGTCGTCTGGTATTTGGAAATCGCTTTATCGCTACTTTAATTGAGTCGCCTGGAGACTTACTTTCATTCGCAATAAAATATGGTTGTTGCATTAACAGGTAGCACACGTAGCAAAGCATCCACTTCACAAACAATTGATTTAGGTGCAACTCACATTTACCAGCCATGATTATCGGCTCCGAGATTTCCTCTCTGTACAGGCAATTAGCCCTATAAAAGTTTACTTTAGTAGCACTAACATTGGTAGCAGCCTCAGTCGTTCGTTTATTGTGCAGACGAAGATGCTGGCTGCAATGGCACCCTGCACGAAGACGCTGTCACCGGAAGACTCTAAAAGGAATGTGCACCGGGGTCACTTCGTGCTGCGAGCGAAAGACAGGGAGAAAGTTGACTACCCCGCCACTTTCAGGTCCCTCGTCTCCGAAGAGATTGACTGCGGATTCTTCCACGTCCAAATTCTTCGAGCTCCACATCAGTACCTCCAGGTCTGCTATCAGATGCCCCGCCATGTGGATCTTGGCTTTCCCAGTCTTTATCGGATACCTTTCACCTACAAAATTACACGTGTAGGTGTTCGGGTGAGTTACGACTCTCTCCTTGCACTCCTTGGCTCTTCTCAGTTAGTTTACTTCCTACAGTAAACCTATTTATTAATCATTTGGAGGACAGTTAATGCGCGTAACCTTGTGTTTATTATACAATGAGAACTTGAAAGAGGTTGATTTAAAGATGCAGTTTCAATATTTTTTCCAATCCTATTGAATGGTGCACGGAATCTTACCAAACTCTTTCACATCCGGTTGCAGTTTAATTTTTTGCCCCACAAATCTCAGAGATGAATGAATTTTATTATCTGCACCATAGCATTCTTTTTCAATGCCAATATGTCTGCGTGGGTGTATTGTCAGCATCCATGGGTTGTTTTTTTCTTGTCCTAGACCTTTTCATTTCCGAGCAAGGGCGAGAGTGTCTCACTGATCGTTGAGCATCCATTGGGGCGCAGTACGTCTGATCCTGGATCTTTAAAGATCGTGGCCAATAGCTATCTAGGACAAGCCATTCTCACCGGCTGGCCGTACTCCCGTCTTGTTGTGCCCTTCGCCGTGATGGACGAAAATGAAATGTAAGTTCTCTCTTGATTTCGCTCTTTGCCTGATCAGTGCATTTCAGCTCGCAGACACCAAATTGAACAAAGTGATTGGTAGTACGTTACTTTATCTGGGTCAAGATGTCCTAATATTCTCAGCTCAACTAGGGTTGCACACCGCTACCTCACACCTAGTACCAAATTGTATGGTCTTTAAGGAGTATTCATAAACAAAATATTTGAAATGACATGAGGCTTATATTGCCCCATATTGTTTTGTTGTACCCTGGTTATATTTGTGTAACGTATGCCAGTCTGAAAGTGGTTCATTTTTAATATGTCGAGGACGTGGGAGACTAGTAGCAGGGTTTGTTGACGCTACAGAAAAGGCTTATATGGCCAAATGAACTATTAAAATAAATATCACTTTTCCACACCTCGTTTTATTTCAGGCTTTGTTTTCAGCACTCGCCGTGGTAGCTTCTATTTAGTCGTCCCCATGCTAGTTGCGCGACTTAAAAGCCCCAGCTATGCAGGAGAAATGATTCCGCAATAACCCATCTTGGTGGAAAGGCATTTCATTTTAGCCATAAATCAAGTTGAGAGCTCCATAATTGGAATTGGACTGGGCGTTCTCCCATGATGAGTGTGGTTTGTATATTGATTGCTCCCCGCGGTAATATTTGTTTAAAGGCGTAACCCTTCGTTATCGTCGGCGTACAGAACTTGAAATTGAGGTATTTGCCAAAAACCAACATAGTTTTGGTAGTTTTATTGTAAATTTCTGTGGTTTTAACCGTTAGCAGTGGATGTTTTCTTTTGTAATAGAGTTATATTTGTTTTAAGTTTACATTTACGCATATTTTTCATCCTCTGGAGTTATGACCCGTCTCTTTTACCCATAGCGACGGCCCTCCAGCCCTACTTCCAAATTGTTATCCCTTATTACTTCCTCATGGGTAACTCGGACGTCACACCTCCTGTCACGTTTTGGGGAGATATCTAGCGGTGATACCGGCATTGTTGTTCCCTTGTAGTAATTCCTCCTGCTCTTCCTATCAATTCGATGCCTAAGTTGTTCTTGGGGATGTCATGAGACATGCTAGGCTGGCATTAGGTTTATTTTCGAGATGTAGAAGGCCTATACTATCAGTACAAATTGTATTGCATTAGCTTACTTTCTTGATACTGGAACGGTGGCAGAATTACGAGATACTAAAAAGGCCTATTTGGCTAGGAGTCAGCCAATTGACTGCATTTGCAGCAGCCTTTATTCCCCTTTCCTTTTCTCCCATAGTTGGGAGGTGGATATGAAAGCTAGCACAAGCAGCCAAAGCTCGGAGGAGACAATGCGGGTGGTAGAGCGAACTTCGCGCCGAAAGTATGCGGAGGCACCTTTTTGGATGTCGGTGCGTTGGCTGCGCTTGCAGGCTGAGTGGAGCGTTTCGCGTCTGCGCGATTCCTGCGCCATCACCCTCGCCAGCGAACAGCCTCGCGCTGCTCTCCTCTGCCTCTCTGCCACTGACTGCCTTTTCTCTGTCGTGGTTGACAACTCGTGAGTCCCTCTCACTGTTATTAAATCTCCTCTACCGTTCCTTCTTATCGGTGAACAAACCGTCACAGTCGTGGATTTGAAAAGTAGATTCTTCCCTATTAATTGTCTTTCTTTTGTTCTTTGCTAGATTGAAACCTTGTGCTCTAGCTTGATACGGCTGTTGTTTTTCGGTTTTTCGGCGCCACTGATGTCTGATTGCACTCAGGTTATAAAGTTTCTGTTATTGCTACATGTTAACTATCTCTATCCTTGGTTTATTGGACTCAGCACTAGTGAATGTTGCTTTTTGCTACTCGGATTAGGCTTTTGGCGCTTTGAAAATCGCTTGTTGCACTGTTTCACTCTTTTCCACATCTCTTGGAGGTATACTGTGCAATTTAGCTATAGAAATATAGGTACGAGGTTTTCCATGTTCCAGAAGCGGTGCTTAGCAGACGTCAATGGCTTTTCAACAACCATTCTTGAAAGAACACTCATTATGGTTGAATTTCAGTCGAAGTTCGCATTTTTCTTTGAACCAATGGGCTTTCCGATGGACTGCAGACTTGTGCACGACATTGTTGCATTTATCCGTCCATGAATTTGCTTCTTTGTTCCATTTCGATTCAGAACCAGTTTTTGTATGCTTCTAGTTAGCTTATTAGAGCCAAACATTCGGTTAAGGGTTATCAAAACGCCTGCGATTCCTTATTAGCGTTTTTTTCGCTACTCCTGTTGACTTCATGAGCATTGTGGATGTCCCGAAAATTGCAATTAAGATATTATATATCCCTTACATTTGCTTCTAATTCCTCGCATAATCTATTTATTCGATTGTGAAGTGGATTAAGTGAAGCATTTAGGAAGTTTATGAAATTTCTCCTCTTGGTTATTACCGAAACCCCGCGCTGCTCCGCAGGAGTTTTTTTCATGTTGCCCTCCTAATCGATCTCTTCGTCGTGTCTGACTTGTTAAATTTGTGAATCCTCTTGTGTTATGGCGATAGATCAGAAGTGACAAGTATCCACGGTTTACATCCAACTGGAAAGTTCTCAGCGTCTAGCCTCGACTGTTTTATTATCAGACTTTATTTTCGTTCGTCGTTCAGCGACCCTTCGCACATCAGCCTGCGTCCGCTGTGTACACATGCGACGCCTCTAATGAACAAAACCATGGAGCCCAGAGCAATCCGCCGGCGCCGCATGCCACCAAGGGTGAACAAACAGTCACTTTGCTCCGACGCTAATGTTAGCATCACGTTAGGTGGTGAAGCGAGTTTGGAGATCCTCGACCTCACTATGGACCCCTCTACCACCCCTTTTATTCGGTCTCTAACCGATGTCTTTCCCCTCGCCTCCAGAGCTCTCATCTTCACACCGAATATAGACAGGTGCTTTGGGCGCATCGGTGAAGTGAGTTTACCAATCGGACTTTCCCTCGTCTCTTTTCAGTTTCGCGAAGGTGCCTTGTAGGAGCTTTAGCTGATTTTAATATCCGCTCTTAATTATTACTGCATGTCAAATTTCTAATTCCCCTAGATTGTGGGCTCAGCGATCGATGGTAAACTCACCATACAGCTCTTTCCCGACCCTCCTCTAGCAGAGGATCCGTCTTCTTTCTTGACGTCTGCTCTCGTGAGTAACGCATTATACTTTTTTTTCTTAAGAGTTTTCTAATATTCTTCATAAGTCTCATTAAATCACATTATATTAGTTACGTAAATTTGTTGTATTCATACATTTTCCCTACTCACGTTGATTTGGCAATAACTGAAGTCCTACCTTCGGACTAGTTTTATTATGTTATGCGATGCTATTGTTATGCGTTCATAATTAAACAGTTTAGAATGGTCTCATTTTCTCTGACTGGGTTATCTGTTGATAACAATGAGTCAGCAAATGCAACAGCCGATGTCTAAGGCTGAGCAAGTGTGTCTATTTGTCTATGCAGAAGGCGGATGAGTCGAGCTACCTGACGCCGATGCAGATGTCGCGAGACCTCCATCTCGCGCAACATATTATCCAACGCATCGTTGGAGATTTCATGGTACATGTGCCGCCGCCCCCTTCGGGCCGTGCCAAGAAAAGAAAGCCTCGGGATGGCGCATTGGAATGCACCAACCTGGCCAATATCGGATTTTCTCTCGTTCTGCATCGTAAACATGCCTGCGTAAGTTGATGGCCCTTGCCCTTCCAGGTAGCTCAGCTTACAAGGGCACAACTTAATACAAACTAATCATTGTCTAAGCCAAAGATGGGTGCGTTTTGAAATGGATTGATTTTTCCGAACAATTCAAACAACTCTACTGGATGTGTGAAGTTTCCCTCGTATTTAGTCTACTAGCAAGTAGTGTTCTTCATTTATCTTATTTTTCGTGGTTGTCTTACTTATTTTTGCACTGGAGCTGATTTGCCGTTGTAGGTCGTGGGATGGAGTCGTTACTCCTGGTCGAAAGAGACGTGGGTTTATTCACGCCGTACAGTCGACACGATCGCTAGGTACAACCAACTCTTCCCCGATGTGGTCAAATTCATTGGAGCCAGTGATATGCATGTCTCCGCCTTTGAAATGAGTGACATCTTCCCCACAAACACCTTGTGAGTTGAACCATTGATTTGAGCCCTCTTGTTATTTCACTAACTACTTCCTTTCCTCTGTGTGCGCACAGCGAGCGGTACTCTCAGCTGCGAATGTTCCTGCGCAACGAGGTGAAGGGCAACCGGATAGTGACAGATGCGAACGCACCACTGTTGGACACGAAGGGTCTCCTGGTCGTCCAGAGTCATCTCTTCCCCGATTCACCCTTCCCTACGTCACTTCCCACTGACTGCACTCGTATTGAAATCGCCCCCACCGACGTCTTTGCGGTACATCGCTGTAATAGGGGAAAGCATTCCTTTTTTTGTCCTATGAGCTTCTGTTTGGTACTTAAGTCTCCTATTTTTGCGCCAATTCTCCGAGCACTCCAGAATATTTCGCAATTTTAGCTGTCATTGGGGTTCTGATTCCCATTACCATGTGAAGGCATATTATGCGTACTAGTATTAGCCCCAAAAAGTTATGGTCATTTAGAGGGATATAAATGCCCAAGATTGGTTACCACCCGTGTGTGCATACACCGTACCCCGAATGTACCCTGGCTGCCGCACTGACGATCTCTGCTCTGACTTCCTTACCTCTGATTTCCTGACGGGGATCGCAACAGTATTCGTGCTCACAGCGTTTCATAACATTCTAGTGGCTACTCTGACTGATGACCTCCCTAGCTTTTGCTACAAAACAGGTTTAGCATCTCCCCATTTGCCATGATAATCCTTTCCAGTGTTTGTGCTAATTACACAAATGCCCCTTAAACCTACGGCTCTTCAAACAACACATAAATATTACAATTTGAACTCTTGAATGAGGATTTTGTCTTATAACCACCATTCTTAGTTGTTTAGTGTCGTAGGAGTTAATTTGTTGTGCCCAGGAATTTTCTGCAAACATTCAAAGACGAGAAGTTAGAGAGGCCTTCCTTAAAAGGGAGTTGAAGACAGAGTTAACTGTCAGTTAATAGTCACCTAAATTAGATTGATGACGTAACCTTCCTGTTATTGCCTTTTTAGGTGCTAAATGTCATAAACAAACATTTGTTATGATTCCTTCAGAAATCGCAATAAAGTCGATTTTAAAGTGTCCTTTTCATTAAAAAGGACCCGAATTGATGCATATTGTTGTACAGGATAAGTTAAAATGTATGAAACGATTACGTCCTTCTGCATTTGCTCGTTTCGTGCGTGCATCTTTGCAAGTACATTCGATGATAATTTTCGCAGATCTTGCCCGACGGTGGTCGTATCGTACCACAGTGCTACCAGACGTGGTTGAAAAGGCTCGGGAAAAAGTTTGACACTTTTGAGCTGGTCGACCGAGTCATGTACGTCGGTCCACGACACGATATCTTTGGCCTCTGTGGCTTTGTCATCGGCGTCTACCTCGCTCTTGGTCAGGAGACCATCGAGGTCATGTTTGATCGCCCATTTGATGGTGCCATCTCCATCAGGTAATTCTTCCCTCTTCCTTTCCTCTCTAATTCAAGTTTCGTAAAAACCCACTTGCCTGGTGAAATGCACTTCGGACGCCTTCCTTTTGGTTGAAATATTTCGACGTCTTTTGAAAAATTAACTCCAATTTTGAGAAAAATTTTTTCTTTGTAGTGCTAAGCACAAACTGTTGGTATGATAAATTTTCGGCCATTGTGATTAGAAAACACCAATAATGGAAGTGCAAACTGCACAGTCATAAGGTGCCAGCAGTGCATTCTGCTTCAAGCTAAATTATTTTCTCGTAATCTATTAGGGTGCATACATTATAAAACACAGATTGTTGTTAGCCAATTTAATTTCGTTTCATCGAAGTGACTAAATACTTTAGTCAAGAGTTAAGCTGGCACGTGCGTTTTGTAGTAGTAGCACAAATTGCTCTGCAAGGGAACGTAATTAATTTCATTGAATGAATTAAATTTGTCCTCTACTGAGTTATTCGCAACCGCATTTTTAAATGCCACCTCTATTTCAGAACCCATTACCCAATTTCACAGCGAGAGCTGCGTATAGTCAGAGTTGTAGTCTAGTTAAAGTCCAGTCTGCAATGCTTTTCACTAGCTTTCTGACGTGTTTCAGCTAGTGTAAATGTGACAAAGACCAAGCAACCTGCTATTTTGGTACTTACTTTGCTTACTTGAGCATTATTTTGTGTGAATGCAAAACGATATCGGTACGCACTTTAAGGTTCGCTATTACTTGTGGTTGCTACTCAAGGACCGTACTAGCAGTTAAGTTTTTCTTTCACCATAGTGTCACCCACAAGTTGGATCGGTGCGCTTCTTCGTGACTGACACTCCTTAAATTGCGTTAAGCTGCTGAGTTTTGCTCTACTTTCTCTCTAGAGGTTCTTCATCGTGCTGTTTGGCAATGGCCTCTTCCCACCTCCTGCACTATCCCCGTTTCGCCGAATCTACCAGCGCGAGGAAGCAGAAGGAGAGGAGCAGTGGTAGTAAGAAACAGCGACATCTGGGAAAGGAGTTTATGAAGAAGGAGGCGTTCACCGTGCTGACACCACAGTCCCCACCGCTGTCCACAGCGAACCCCATCGATTCTGTTCTGCCGTCAGATTGGCTGGCTAACCCTCCATCGGAATTTGCCTCTTCCTCTACCGCCGTCGCCGCCTTGAATAAAAAAGCGACGAAGTGCGTGTCTACTTCCTCGAAAAAGCCGCTCCCACAGTCTCCCTCTCCAAGTATCAAGCACAGTAACTCAAGCGTCGCACCTTCTCCTTTGGGGCAAAGGGTTAGCTCTACTCATGTCCTTTCTTCTTTCCTCTTTTGTGATTTTGTTCAAATTTATAAAATCTGACTTTTAATCATCCTTTAATTATTTCAGAAATGGTTAGCCTAGATATGTATTATCATCTTTTCAGTACCACGTTCATATAACTCATCCTGCTCTTTTGATTTTGGTTATTATTGTTGAGACATCAAAAAGTCGTGTTTGAATTTCTCTCTTCCCTCAAAATTATTATTCACTGGCACTAGCTTTATAAAGGTTAATTTTTCCATTTAAAGCCCGTTCAGTCTCATTCAAAGTCCCATCAGCAACTACAAAATCAGCAAAAGAAGCATCAAATAAGATTGGGACCGAAGACTGTCGATCAGGCGACTGCGTCACTGTGTTCGTTGCAGGCGAATTCAGCGCCCATGACGTATCCGACCTCGGAGGTGCAGCTGCCTTTGAATCCACAAGCTCCCGCCCTTTTCCCCCCCAGTATGATCCAACTTTCTCGTTCCTATTATCAGTGTTTCCGCTTTGTCTCAGTTAGTAGCATTTGCTTTACAATTGTCTCCCTCGTATTTTAGGCCCATGGTGCTCTAATTCAATAAAATTGTTGCCTGAAATCTGCTCCTCAGGACCCGAGCAGAGTCCCGGGGGTTCACCACCGTGGGTCCAGGTGGATCCGCGCTTCGTAGCCTTCTTCAACTACGAATGGAGTCTTTTTTTTGTGGACTCGCTCACCGGTCAGGTGTTTTCTGTCGAACAGCTTCGTGACCTCTACTTTTCTGTCGAGCAGCAAGCCTTTCAATCCGCTCAATTCTTAGAATGCTTTACTTCTCAGCAGCCGCAACTGCAACCCTTTGTGTCCCCCGTGAACGATTCCCATCTGTCAGTGCCAACACATCTCCCGTAAGCACTTTACTTTTATTCCCCAAGATTCATTCGACTTTGGTGGTTCACTGAGGTGCATTCGCTTAATGGTAGATTAATTATATGTGAATTCTGAAACAAATCAAGTCTTGAGATTCATGCTCCTCACACTTTCTCGTAAGTCCTACAACTCCATTCGGTTTTCTAAGGTGATTAAAGAGAGTACTAGTCGGTGGATGTCGTTTGTCCATGCACTCTGTTTTGCTCGCTGTTTTGCAAGTGTTGGCTTTTAATTGTGTTGACTTCATTTTCTTTCCTTCCCAGAGAGTCTGAAAATACGAACAACCTCACAAATTTTGTGCCGACTCAGGTAGGCCAGTCTGTTTCGTTTAGTCAATTAGGGTTAATGTTAGGGTTCACTTTCCTCGGCAAATATTTGTTGTGGAAATAGACCGCCCTAACAGTTCACAAATGTTCTTAATGGTGCATGGGATGTACAGCACCCCGAACATCCAACCATAGTCGCGGCTACAGGGGCACTCAGAAGTTTACGAGTGGGAGAAAGAGTATTGTAATGAAAGTTACTTGTGAAAAATTGGGAGTAAACTCGTTGAGGGATTTTTTTGACTTCGTACCCACTGTATAATTTCATTTTACATTTCGTCGTGTTCTTTCATTAATACCAGAATGTACAACAATTTTAAGCAATTTTACATTTGTAATTATGCATTCATCGAAATGGTCTTCTAGTGAAAAGGAGCATGTTCATATACTTTGGATAGGTGTCTTCCTGCTAGTTCTATGATTATATTTTACTACTTGGGCCCACCATTTTCTAGGCCGCATCACCGAATATCCTGTGTTATCCCAGACCGGCGATGCCCTTTTAGGTGGGTTAATCAGTTTCAAGTGGTTCTTTTGGCCGAAATTCCAATATTGAAGCTACGCGTTTGCTTCTGTTTATGTTCACCTTTTCTTTTCCAGGTGAAGCAAGCCTCCGTGAGGTCGAGACGTCAATAGGAGTCTTGGCCCCCTCCTGGGCCGCCTTCATTTTTTGCTTCGCCTTATCCGGAGTGGTCTGCTGTCTTCCCCTCCCCCTTTTCCGGAAATGTCATTGAACTGTTTTTTATCAATATTCAGTAGTATTGTTAAGAATTGCATCCTTACTGGATTTGCTATCGTATAATGCTATTAGCCCACGTTCCCACCACGAGTGACTAGAATCATCCCTGCAGGTAGGTCCACAGTAGACCCTCTCGTGTAAAGTATTTTAAGTAGTGCAGTACATTTGTCCCATGGACGAATGTTTTGCCATTCTACTGGGCTGCTTCGGTTGTGGCAACTAAATGATGCCATATTTCATTTCACTACTTTTTCTTAGTAAAATGATCTAGCACTTAATTCCTGGTTCTCATCACTCTCAGTGTTCGAAAATCACCAATGATGTTGTGTGTTCGTTCTGTATTTTCATATTTACAGTTGGCTAATATAGAATGACCTTGCAATCCAAATTCTTCTAGGGCATTCTCTATTCAATTTGAACTGAATCCATAACTGAATTGCTATCCATTCAGATGTTGTTCGGGTGTTCCATTTTCGTAATTTAACTTAAATGAATAGTTGCCATCAAGCATAAATATTTTACGGGTTTTCTGGCCTTCAACTGCGTTTACGGAACCGCGATCGTTAGAATGGAGGCAGTGACTGTTCTTCAAGCGTTTACTTACAATTTACATTGTAAAGTGCTGATGAAAATAGTTGAAGTTCGGGGAAGAACGTCAGATTGTGCATTTGCATCAATACAGCCACTTTGCTGACACCCATTGTGGCCTCACCAATAAGTCGTCCAGAATTTTTTTCAGTCGGGTAAACGTCACTTCGATGTTGTCACAGATCACAATCTTGTCGAAGAGGTGGCGGTAGTTTCGCTCAATCTCCTGACTACATTCGAGTGTTCTGCGAAAATCCTCATCCTGCGATAAAAAAGTGGTTTCGAAATCGGAATAGGCAACTAAGAACCCTAGTCCAAAATTGATATAACTGGTAAATTTTGTGTGCCGCATACAGCGCAACTAATGTAGCGGCTCTTCACGGTCGTGACCCGAAATGATGCTAGTCATTTCGCTACAGGCACAATAGCGGATTAGTAGATTCTTTCTGCTCCTTGTAATGAGATAGTTTCGTCTGTTAGCTACTCAATTGACGGAGTATTTTCCTTAATCATGTAACTCATAAGTAGTTGCGTGGTATCGCCGCATGACTTGGATATTAGGAAAACATCAATCACATTTGTCCGTTTTTGAAAGTATGGGCTCTGAGTAAGAAGCTCCTTCTTTAATGGGGGTTGAATGCATTAGCTGCGCAAGTTTTGCATAAATGCTTGAATCACTGAACTGTGAATTACCTCATGGAGAGGTCCTCATGGCCTCACCGAATAACACCTAACTTCTATGTAACAGCACCTTTTTCAAATGACCGAAGAGAGTGTGGCGTGGCCAAGTAGAAATCCTCAAAGTCATTTCTCAGTCAACGGGCGAGCATAGATGGTCTGATCTCTTTGGTTTCGAAAGCAACTGTAATTATAGCAACGACAATATGAGAAGTGCGATTCAATTATGCCTTACTCAGGAAGCAATTTAAGCCGCTTTCTTTAAAGATTGAGTTCATTTGTGAAACCAAGTTTGGGATAACAGCAGTAATTAATTTGAGTGCTCCATTACTAATCAAAAGATTTCATTGCACAGGGCATGTCAAGACTGCATGGATGGATCAATTCCAAGATACGCAGTATGTACAGCGCAACTAACTGTGAATGTAGTCAAATAACATTCGCTTTACTGACAGACATGCCGCCTTTCAGGCCTGTAACAAAGTTACTTTCACACTTTGACGACACCGACGATATAGCGTCTGGGAATTAGATGGATGCTTAAGAGGAGAGGGGATGGGTAGACGTACGCGCTTCCAGGCCTCGGTGAGACCCATGCTGCGGCCATATTCATACATGGCCTTCATGCAGTTGCAGGAAGGTGCAGCAAGGAAGACTACGAAGGGCATGAACTCGGCTGTGCGGATTCGACTGACGGCAGACGGACTGCAGTCTAAAAGGCACGTCTTCCCCGACTGTGCAATCCGCCGCAGTGTCTTTACCTTCGTACCGTAGAATGCCCCGTCTGCCTCTCCGAACTAACGAAAAAAGAGGAGTGATAAATAGACGCTATTGAAGGTGTGACAGTCTAACGACAGAAGTGTCTTCTAAATTAGTTAGCACTAGACACAGACAGACATTCAAAAATGTTCCCTTTCCACCTCCTGAAAAGATGTGTAAAGTTAACATTATTGTTGGCGTTAGTAGACTTCCGATATATTTTTGTAAAATTTCGCACCCAACGTAGAAGATGACTAACCATAGGGTTACACCTTTGGCACTGGGCAAAGTTATAGTTTCTGGAAATTAAGAGGGATTAATAGGTTTGAGGTATTTCAAGGGAATCGATTGCCTATGCCTCTTTTAAGGCGTTTAATCTAGACCTTAGATGGTCGCTGCTTGTTGATAGCATCCAATTCGGAATCTCCATTATCCTTTCGTGCTCAAAACTGATTCTTTCCTGGAGAAAGCTGTACAAAGACGTATCTTGTTTAAAGAAGGTATAATTTTAGCTATTTAGTTGTATTTAAAGCGGTGTTCCGTGAAAGGACATTTTTACATCTGAAAGAGATGCTAGTTAAACACTGTCACTAATGGCGTCGTAACAGCGTTTCATAAGTTGGGTGTATTTTTGAAGAAATATGTATCAGATAAGGGTATTTGCCTAGTTTTTTGTCTTGCAATTAGCTTGTTGTATGTATGGGCATCTTTCTAGCGACCAAGATCGAGGAATACTAATTACTTATCGAATCATCGGACACGTGAGGAAGTGAAAAAGCTTCTCTTTTCCACATTCTTATCTTTAGTATGAAGAGCCTGAAGCACAAAACCAGCTGCATTATGGTGATACTTTCTGCAATTAATAGTACATGGACTCGTCTATGATCCAGTAATTCTTTCAACAAAACAAAGGTACTGAATACCTCAATGAAGTGATTTCGTTGATAGCCGCTTTGCATTTTCCCAGCTTTTTCAAAAAAAAAATCCACGCCGTCCTGTTCACCTGGAAGCCGCTCTCTGGACGTATCTGAAATGGCATAAAAACCGTAGGGAGAGGTCCTTGAAACTCAATCACTTAGGCAGTCCGACTGCGTATGCGTAGATGTGGCGGTTCGTACAGGGAACGGCTAGTTCATATCGTTCAGGATTGTCCTCGATAAGCATGTCACGAAGCGTCTGTCTCCCCACTCCTGGGGCCCCCAGCAGACAGATTACGGGCCTCTGGAATCCTGATATCAGCGCCACCTCCTCGTACACGCAAACGTTTTTGGATGTGAAGGCCTCAAAATCCTTGGCCTTGAAAATGATCTTGGTCTAAGCAGAGGAGATGAAAGACGACACAAATTACAGCTCAGTTTTGGTAAATTATGAATCGCAGTATAGCTAAATTAAAGCAGACCTTCAGTCAGCAAAAATATAATTAATTATCATCAAACTTTGGCTTAGATATCGCTTGCTATTCCGATCGTACAGAGCATTCTGCGTTGATTCAGCTTGCTATATTATGATCTCTGCTCTACCGAATGTATGCGTTTTTACGTGTTCATTTCCCGTCATGCCACCCGCGTTTCTAAGCAACAAAACATTTCTATAACTGTAGCATGCACTTCCAGTTGCTACTCAAGCATTGTATATCTGAGAGGCCTCTACTTAGCACTGTCTGCATTTTAAACCACGCGATAAAGGGAGGAAGATGATCTACCTTTTTAGTTTTTTGGCTATTTACGAGTCCCTTGAAGAACTTGTAGCTAAAAGCGTTAGTTTCGGGGAGGCTTTCAACCAGAGTTTTACGTCTTTCTTCCAGCGTATCGGAGGGTATGAGAGCAGCATGTTCACTGGAGTCGTAGTGGCGAGCCTGAATAACACAACTTATTATTAGTATATATTTAAAGTAATGGCTACAATGTATAGAGTGTAAGGATTAAGCAACATGGCTCTGCGAAATGGGGAATCCAAATGTTTCTCATTACTGATTATAACGACACTGATTGATTTCATGAAAAGCTAACAAAGTCAGAGACGATAGATCCTAAGTAATGTCTATGCTTAAAGAGAAAGTCTGATATATTCATAAAAATGTTCAGAATTTAGTGTTACTACTTCATTCGACCAACTTTTTGGTGTTAAATTACCTCAGGTAAATGATTTTGTAAAGTTGGACAATCAATCTTTTACCGAGAGATTGAACAAGAGAAGGTAAGTGACGGTCTTTTACGACAGTACCGAAAGAGTGAGATTGAAAACAGGAAAGGTAACCTGCCACCAGTTAGGATCTGACTGATTGAGCACTTGGAGGATGTCATAGCACTGAAATCGGAGACCGGCCTCCTTGCAGGGCAACAGTTTGTCCTTTTCCGGATCATACGTGAAGAGAGCTCGTACGTAGAGCTAAATCAGTTAGCAGTGAAACCTGGTAAATATTTAAACTTAAAAACCAGATTCAGATAAAGAGTGGTTTTAGGTGATTATTTATTTCAATCCAAAGCGAACGAATATTTGTGGCTCTTCTACTAACAGACGGACGTGGATCAAAGAGAGTGGGATGGGCATCTACCTGAGATTTGACTTTGGGGTCCTTGTGGGCAGGGATGATTTTTAATGTCACGGTTGGGGGTGATTTTGCTATTTGCTCCTGAAGAGTCTCCGGTTTGTCGATGGGTACCCCATTGACCTCACGGATGATGTCACCCTCGCCAAGGAGGCCGAGCCGCTCCGCTTGTGAGCCGACCATCACACGCTTCACGTAGACATCACGCGCGTATCCTACCGACGCCCCCTTTTCCTGGAGTCCAACTGTGATCCCCTTATGATGCACAGCAGAAAATGATTCCACATTACAAAGCCATCTAATAAAGATATATGGGAGGATCTTCAGTCAGAAGAGCGTACCAAATCCTCACCAATGTTTCGCTTGAAGCTAACGAGCATGAGGTCGTCGTCGCATACAGGCTTCATAGGAGGACCTTCACCACCACCAGTCAACTTCACGCCACCAGTCACGTAATGTAAACTGTTCGTCGAGTTTCCGCCTTCACCCGGAAGCGTATTTGCGCTCACAGACTTTTGCTTTCCAGTGCCAGTCGGCTGCTCTTTGTAGATGGGTGAATATTGTCCCCGAAGAAAGTCACTGTATGCTGCCCGGGGAAGGCTATTAACCGTACCCTCAACAAAATAAATACCGAGTGAAGGAAGTGTAGGTGCAAAGAAGTTGCCTGAGGCGATTTCCTGCATGCAAATTCCCAGAGCTTGTATGTACCCTTTAGAAAGAATCTGAAGGAGTTTTTCGGCCTCTTCCGGCATTGAAAAGTATCCATCAGTCGCACTTTTTTTAAGGTCTTCGCAAACATCATGTACCAAACCTGAGGTGGTACATCCTTCCCCAACCGCGCAGTAAATGTGTCCTGAAATGACGCTGGAATAAACCTAAAGCATTAATTATTATTGTAAGTGTCATTTAACCCATGATATATACCTTAAAAATACAATCACAAGTAAAAAAGCATTTCGGTAGTGCATAATTCACATGCTGAATGCATATGGAAACGCCGCCGCTCGATTAGGTTAAACACAAAAAATTGGGCCAAAATACCACTAAAACCGTGCAGTATTGTTAAAAAATTGCAAAAAATACTTTAATTCTACAAAATCCACTTAAAAACTCAGAAAAATAAGCTCAAAAAAGGTGAGACCAAAAGTGACGAAAATATTGCTTAATAGGCTGTTTAAAAGGTTGTAAAGTGTCCTGTACTAAAAAAACATACACAGCTAAATGGAAAAAAACAAAAGACGAGGTAAATTTACACCCACCAGCAGTAAGGGTTTTAATGGTTTCACTGATAGTAGTCGATAGAGTTCCTCCGCATCGTCAGCAGTATCGGTTCCTAAAAACACCCGCCGGATGTTTTTTTTTGCTTTTTTCAATGCATCTAAGGCATATCCCAATATTAATTGTCCTACTAATTAGCATAACCATTCCCCTCGCAACACAAGACACAACTCCCCCTCGGGTATAGCGCTGATGAGAAGGTACTCAAGATAACGCTATTTACTTAGTTTGTCATTTGACCAATATAAACAAATCATAATTAGTCAAAAAATGTTACCTACGTTAAAAGCGGTATTTAGCAGTTGCAGAATGTACGAAAATGCATTTTAATATAGGAGTTAAGTACAGTCAGAAGTCTTTAATGCATCTGACGATTCCAAAGTGCCTAAATATCTATGAAATATAACTCACTAGCTTTGAAACTGACAAAAAGCAGATCTTGTGTGCGTGTATTGTATATTAGGCTGTTCTGTAAACCGGTCTATTTATTTCATTAGTTCCCGTCACAATATACACTTATTTATGCACGCCATATAGCGAATCAAAAATGTGACTTCATGCAAGCAAATAAAAGTGTCGCAGCCTTATTAATTAACAATGCACATGTTAAGATTAGTCTAGAGTCAAAACTTCAATTTTCATTAAATGAGTAAAATGGTCATGCATTTGTGGCACAATAATTCACCTGCAGCGCCTAATTTTACAACGACTTTAGTGCGTGCACAAAATTAAACAGAGTTGTAAGGCGATGACAAATATCCCTTGTTTGCAATTAAGTGTTTCCAAAATTGATTTCTTTGTTTAAGTTTGTAGCCCTCCGTTCGATCACCGCTTCGAAATACACTCATTTGCAACAGCGGGTGGTTGGGTTTTGCCGTTTTTGATTGTAAGGTATTCATAGCTTCGCAATTTGGTTTGTTTGCAGTGCTTTAGGCCTTTTGTGGCAACGGCTATGCGTGTCGTTTTCGTAGGCAGAACTATTTTCTTTTTTCAGATGGCCGTTCTTCAAAAAGAGATGCGTCTGTTTGGCAAGTGGCAGTCGGACAATATTAATTTCTCCGAATTTGGTTTGGTTGATCACATCCAAATTAAGGCTCAGCACCCCCTTCTTCCTCACACTGCTGGTCGCTATCAGGTTAAGCGGTTTCGCAAGTCTCTCTGCCCTATTGTTGAGCGTGTCTGCAACTCGCTTATGATGCATGGTCGTAACAATGGCAAGAAGATCAAGGCTCTCAACATTCTCAAGCACACCTTTGAGATTATTCATATTCTCACCAACGAGGTAAGTTGTAAAGATTAGTTTGGCATCGTAATTTGTTCGTTTTACTTCCCTAGAATCCCATTCAAGTTCTAGTGAATGCCATCATCAACAGTGGAGCTCGTGAGGATTCTACTCGTATTGGACGTGGTGGCACCGTGCGTCGTCAGGCCGTTGATGTGTCTCCTTTACGTCGTGTCAACCAGGCTATTCATCTTTTGTGTACTGGCGCTCGAGAAGCTGCCTTTCGTAATGTGAAGACTATCTCGGAGTGCTTGGCTGACGAACTCATTAATGCTTCTAAGGGAAGCTCAAATTCTTACGCCATTAAGAAGAAAGACGAATTAGAGCGCGTTGCCAAGTCCAACCGATAGGGACCGTTCTTGGAACAGTGGATGTTCTTGTTTAAATGCTCGGGATCATTCATAAATGTCTTTGAAGCGGTGTGATTTGTCGTTTTTCTGTTTTGCACTATTGTTTTACGTGTGAATTATTATTCTATCTCCCTGAAGCTTCACTACTGGGTGTGAAAAATTGAAATTCTCGATCATGGGACTCCGCCTTCGCTTTTCAGTGGCGCCGGGGCCATCCAGTTCATTCCATTCCATTGTGTGCGGTGTATCTGTCCTAGGTAGCCCGCTCCATTTGTTTTGGGATGTCCGGCCTTTTGTGCATCTAATTTGGGTGTGTAGACAGCCGGTTCGCATTTCTATGTCGAGCGGGCCGTGTGCATTTGCAGTTAATCGTCATATTCTCAATTCTGCACATGGGGTGGCACTTTTAGTGGAAGGCGTGTCGTTGTTCACTGCACGGTTATCCCAAGGGGCTGGCTCATCTTTACCTGCGGCGGGCTGGTATCTCAACATTTGGTTTGAAGGGCTCAGCAGTTGGTCGGGCGCGTTTCCAAGTCGGGTGATGGGTCGATTTTGGTGGTCGGGACTCATTACGATTTTTGACGTTTTCTCGGGAGTGGTGTTGCGTAGTGCTGCGGGACTCCATTTGTAGACGTGTGTCTGGAGTAGTTGTTTTAATTGCAGCTGAGAACGCCTAAATATGGAGAAAGTGATATGCACTCGCATAAACGTTAATCTTCGGGTGTATTGTGGTTCAGTTTTTTTTAGGAGTGGTTCAAAGCCCCGTTATCTAGCACACATGTCTTTTGGGTGCGTGGGCTACCTAAATAGGAGTTCGTTTATTCAACGATGGCAGTAGGTCCTTTTTTAGTTTTCGAGTTATACGCCGTTGGTTTACCCATCGCGTAGTATACCAGCGCGATGGGATACTGCCCTCTGTACGGGTAATTCGTTGAATCGTGGCAACACCTCGCTACTGAATAAACATAAGTAAAGTTGCCAAACTATTCGTGGTCCATATGCCCCGTCAAGGATGCTGCTGATAGCAATGGGGATAGTGATCGATATTATCACACTGTACATGTATATACAAATCTTCACTTCTAGTAATTTATTGGAGCTATTCTGTGTAAGGGCTTATAATCTCTGTGATATCAACTTTTCGCATTCGTATACCCGATTCGTACAACGTGAATAGGTATTGAATTCGTCACATGTATTCAAGGTGAACGTAGCGTAAATTTAGCTCTTTGTAAACCTTTCTATGTACAGAGGTGTCTGTCACCAAAATTTGGGAGTTATCATCTAGACTTATACCTTATATCAGCTTTTAGTGTGCTATTTTAGAAGACGCTCCACCAACACTTTGAGCCTAGTACAGTCAATTTAATAAATGTGTTTTACTCGATTGTATTTATGGCTTTTCATACGGGAACGCTAATTCCAGAAAACTAAAGTTTAGTAAGAGTTTCACACCCCAAATAGTTGAGTCTATACCTCTAAGAGATCAGATTCGGGTAAGTCCCATGATAAAAATTTTTGCATTCCCATCCTAATGCGCGAATCCTTTTTTGGGGACTGCATGGTTTTTTACCAAGTTTGTGCGCAATACTATTTTACTAGTACCTTTTATTCAACAGACTGTTAATTTGCCACTGGAATTTTGAGTGCGACCTTAACCTTATTTCTGTCTGCTCATTTGTTGCACTTTTGCTGCTATTTGCAACCTTTTATTTACAAAAGTCGACTCAGGCTCTTAGATATATCGTTTACTAGCACCATTTAAAACTTAAATAAAATTGGGGATCACAATGAACACCCTACGGTCTCGTCAGACAGTTTTCAAAGACACTTTTCAACTTCCTCAAGTTGCTAGTTCTTAAAACTCATATAAATCCAAGATTTCCCTCTTTTAACCTTCTTTTAAAGTGAATCTTGAGTGCTGCATTGTCTGCAATATCGTATTAGACCTTGGTTCCATGGTTAAACCTTCCTCTGTGGTCTGAGGTGAAAATACGCAAATTCAAAATATGTCTAAGCTGTGCTCATTCAGTGGATACTACGATAAAATTCTAATTATCAATGCACATTTATCACTTTATCTTTTTGACAATCTCACCACCAAGCGAATACAAGGAAACTTTATAACCAAATGAATCCATGAGCTTAGAATCTACGTTTACCAGAACTGTCCATGTCCCGCTTGGGTGCTTCTAATCCTACGTTCATAAGCTACCAGACCCTCTAAATCTTCAGTTTGGGTATCATTATTCAATAACTCAGCCAAGGAATTGTTAGTTTATCCCGCTAGAGCGATACGCATATCAAAAGTCATTGATAATTAAGAATGAGATTTAAAATCTTACTTTGCGCGAAATAATTGCAGTGAATTAACCTTTCATTCGCAGCAAAGGATTATAATGTGAGCTTAAATTCTACACACAAGGTTATTTAAATCTACCGCTTCAGGAACTGCGTCCAAGACCATCCTCGCCCTTAGGCCATCGAGCAAGAGTCCGTCCTAAATGGACGCCGTCTGACTTTACATTTCGCCTACAGATTTGTTGGTCCCACTCCCAAAATGGAGTAATCAAATGCACATCATATATTGAAAACATCTAGGATCCCTTCTTCTTTTGAGGAGATAAGTGGGAGCGTGCTTGTCGCACTCCAAGCACTTTCGATTTGTTTGTATTGCAAGTTCTAGGAGTCATAGATTTAAACAGGGGAATTATTCCTTTTACCATTCACCAGATGCAGAAGTTTAACCTCAAAAGTTGGTCTCAGGCATGATTTAACTAAGACAGGAAAACGTTTGCTTGCGAGCGTGCCTACCTCAACTGATCCTTCGTGAAAATCTCAATCATATAATTGTAGATAAAACCTCCGCTAAACCCACAAGCAATGTTTTGCTCGAATGAACAGATTGCAACTCTTACTTTGGCTACAGCAGGAGTTTACTTTGAAACTCATGCTCCTTAAACCACTCATTGAGTGAAATTGTGCATTCATCCCATAATCATGTGGAAATAAAGTTGTAGCAGCATCAGCTAAAGTACTCGATCTTTTCCATGAATCGGAAGCAAAGAAAAACGCCTCCTTAGTGCAAGAGAATAAGCAATAATTTATCCGAAGTCTCACTGGACCCATTTATCGAAACTGTCTGAAATTAATGCTGGTGATTACTCTTGATGTTCTGCCATTTCCTCAATATGGCTACTTTCTTTTCTCCGTTGTGATTATTTCTTTTTGTGCCTCTGGACTCTATGGCTGATCGTTGGTTAGAAACAAAAAATATTCTCGCTTAACTATATTGAGCAAAGTCTCTGTATTCGCTAATTATTCGTCTTTATTTCCTTACACATATTCATCATCATTAAATGCTTTGGAGATTTGCGGGGTTTTGAACGTACCGAGAATACTCGCATCTATCTGTTGCGTGTTTCCACCCCATTGGTTTAGTTATGTTGTACATATTTTGATGAAATCTTCTTCTTTCTCCCAAGCTTACCCTTTAACTTTTCTTCAATATTTCTTTACAAAATGTTCCGATGATAACTAAACACAACTCTGACCCCGTATAGAATTTGCTAATTTACTAAAACCCTTAGTATCAGTTTTTAAAAGTAGAGCAGGAGAGCAAGAAAGCTAAAAATTGTTAGACGCATTCTACACCGTTAAGAGCATTGTTGGAAGAATTAGGATGTAAATTCTCCGGTTCATCTTTATCATTATGAATGAATCTTAAATATCTAGAGGTATTTACTAGCTCCTTTACTGCATGACAGACATGCGAAAAATTCAAAGGTGTCACTTTTCAGGTCCTTAATCCGATATATTAGGAACCTCAATTCCAACATTTATCAGTCCTAAGCGATTTATGAGAAAGTACTCTTTTAGTTCATAATAGGACTCGTTTTGAGCTGCTCACATGACGTTTTCCCTTCTCTGATACTTGGAACATTATGCTTGACGACATGTAATGCTGCGTTAAATCTAATGTTTAAACTACTGTCTTATTCACTGGCAACTTTTCTGATCAATGCAAGACGAACTGCAAGCTCCTTAGTCCTTGCTGTAGCGTCTTTGACTTTCGGACTTTATTTTTTCTCTTAATAACATTGATTTACACGGTTGCGTTTTTCCTAATAAGTCATCTTGGGAGAGTCCTCTTAGTTTCTTTGCATATGCATCTTTGATAGCTTATTAAACTCTCGGTTTTGGTATAGGAACTACTTATTATACCTTTGCCTGGTAAGCTGGCCTGCAGCCATACCAGTAGCGCCAATCCCTTCTGTATGATAAATATTTATATTTTGCCCTAGTATTGTATCTCTTCATCTTCAGGGAAGTCTTAGGGCACTGCAATATATTTAGATCATCGATTGTGTATGGTTGAACTTGACAGGTCTATTCTCAGGGCTCCGGCAAAAATCGCAAAAATAGCTTAAGATTCTTTACGTTTAACAGCATTCTTTTCTTGAATGCTAGCATAGCTCAATTACAGACAGCAGACAGAGCGGCTCACTTAGTCTTATGGAGCAGTACAGCCGATAGCACTTTTATAAAAGTGCCCCTTAAACTCCACACTGATGTAATTCATAATATTAATACAATGCACTTTATTTTTATTTGCAATAGCATACTCTAGGCTCTGTGATTTGAAACCAGCTCAAGCTCGTAAATGTGAAAATAGTTAGCTCGACAATTGAAATATTCTTCACATTGGCAGAGTTACGAGTAATTGGCCTCTTGTGAACACTTAAACGGTACTTATTATTTTACTTTCTTACAGCCTAAAAAAACTTAACTATGTTTTTCGCGCCACACAGGAACAGCAAGTTTCATTCTCTATGTGTAGAGACCCAATAAATGTCCACTTGCGTTTTCATAACTGCGCATTAGAGTGTGTCTTATATCCCCGCACCATCTTCACACCTGCTCATGGTATCCATCTCTTTAAGCCTGTAAGCGGTTTCCATGACGTTGCAAAATGTTGACGTAAACGTTAAGTTTTTTTACAATCACACTCTTACAAGTGAGAAAGAAGGTTGTGCACGAAGAACGAGGGGCGTAGATGCATTTGCCATAAGTATGGTCACCCAAACGGTTCTCATATAGTGTGGAAGTTTCATACCTCAAAACGAAAGAATTACATCTAAAATAGATGTAAATATGTCTACATATACTAGTGACTTAGAGCTAAATTTCAATTATTTTATATTTGGGCATATGAACCAATACTGCTCTACTCACAAATACCTTCCTCGAGGGTCCAAATGTACCTTACAAATTCCATTTGGATCACTAAGCTCGACTAATCCCATTATACTACTCTGCCAAAGGAATTAGACGATTTGTAAAGCGCCGTTATTGTACTTCATAATCAAGACATAATAAATACACTCGGATTATCAATGTCATCAATGCTCTTTCCTTTTTTGTTAATTCGCGATCAAGTTTATTGTATACGAAAAAAAGGTAATACTTGCATATAATTCAGCTATATACACTGCAATTTTTTAAGCTAGCAACATGATTAATAACATACATACATAAATACACTTTTAGGTGGCAAGTGGGCAGGTTGGAAAACAGGGAAAATAGGGAAAAAACAGGGAATAAATAGGGAAATAAAGCAGAGTTGTGATTTAAGCTTAAGGTTGTGCCTTCCTGCGCATAGGGCTACACCACATACACCCCCCACCATTCACTGTTTGAAATGCTTCCAAGCAAGAGACGGTAATACTGGCTTAAACCTTATTACCTAATGCTGTTTAAATTAATTACACCGCTCCAGGGTAAGTGCTGAGGCTTAAAGATGAGACAACTGCTCAAGCTCGCAGGGGGCCAACTATTCCTACTGTACGCTGGACAAGTGTGGCCATCCTAATGTCTATCAGGGAGATTTAGTGTGGGGTTACCTCTCAGAAGCAAATTGTAAATTTCACCACTTTTGAAGCAAATGTGCATTTCGAGTTATAAATGTCATCTCGCCAACATATTGCTTGGTCTACAATGCAGATTCCCACCCAAAATTAAATGTGCCTTTGAAGAGTAACGCCGCCTTTTGAATACGTGAGTGAAGTCTACATACAAGGTGTAGAGAAAAAGGTAAATAGAAATGGCGTACAAAGTAACATGTCCAAAGAAGGCATTAAGCACAGTGCTCCAAACAAAGAGGGAAACGCGTAGTACTTATTTGTTTAGATACGCATTTGAGCGGCAAGTAGGCAATGCGGGCCACCCGTGCAAATAAAAGAATACTGCCGATTCTACGTTCCGACAATGCGTAGTGGTTTTCACTGCCAAATCTACTTGATCCAGGAGTCAGAAAAGGAAAAAGAAAAGAGAATATTGGACACTATTAGAAGGCCCCTTCCGCAGAATAATGGGATTGGCTCATTAGCTTGCAAGTATAGAGGTAATCATTAAAAATTCTATGAACGAAAAATATGCAGACTAAACACACAACTATAATGGAAGTTGTTAATTTTGCCGCCATTAGATATTTTAAAATGAAGCGGATGTCATCTACTTAGACTTTTATACTTTAACAAATAAAACGTCAAGTGTTTAGGAAGATTACATAGTGTTGCAATCAAAAGATTTTTCATCTGCATTTTCTTGTCATTTACGAGTGGCGTGTTTAAAGAGTTATAATAAAAAAGATGTTTTACGAAAGCGCGTGTGCGCACTTTGATTGGTCTATCCTGGCTCTTCGTTGCCGCGCTGGGATCTCGATGAGGTCCGTCTTGGGAGTTGCCACTTTGTACAGTTTTAATGATGGAGTGGAATAATCCCATAGTAAGTATTTTTTTGCCGTAATTATTTGTTGCTAGGTTTTTGCTGTGACTACAGCTCTACTAGTTCAGCACTTATGTGCGGCATCCTTGAGCTGCTCAAACCACAAAGGCGCCTGTCAACTCTACCTTGACCAGAAAATTGTTAACATCAATCGCAACCTTCTGAAAAATTGTCCTGATAGTTGCACCCGGTTGTCCATTATGTCTGCTGATTCACTAAGCCGAACTGTCGAACAAAATGCATTCCAGAACTTCACCCAGCTTTCGTCTTTTTCACTTCACTTGAATCTGACCTCTGTGCAAAGCTTTACGTGGTTGCTCTATCTTAAGAACCTAAAACACCTTGATCTTTCGCGTTGCGGTCTCGTATCTCTGAATACAGCCGAGTTTACCACTGGATTCCCGAGTCTGCAAACTGTGGATCTCAGCTACAACAATTTGGAGTTTTTGCACCTACCTTTCTTGTCCGATGTGCCACGACTTCAGTATCTTGATATTTCATGGAATAGATTTAGAAATTTTCCTGGTCTCTCATCTGGTACTCTCGTTGTAAATATCGCAAATAATCCCTTGGAATGCACCTGTACCAATGTTCAGCTGAAAAATCAGGGAAATTTCATAACATCGGACTTTATTTGCGCTCTTATTCCATGCCCATATTTCTTGACATTCAAAAGGGCTTTTTCGAATTTGACACTGTCTCCCCAAGTTGCTGAAAGTTTCCAATTTTCCTGCAATGTGGATGCCTCAAACTCTGTTGAATTTGGTGTCTTTTCACCCATTGGCTTCATTCCATCCCCTTCATGGGACCCCGCTATAAATGACACGAAAATTTCCCAATACGAGTATGTTGTTCTTCCTGTCCAACGACCCGTTCGAATAACTGTTCAGAGAACCACTCGAACTTCCTTTGTGACGGCGATCGACTACGCGCGCGGTCACCATAGTGGAGCATGGCGATGTGCAGCCCTCTCCAGTGGCGGTTTCCATCTTGACAACCAACCTCATACCGTCATAGTTGGCACCTGTATCGACCAGCTTTTCCTCACCACAACGATTCTTGGATTCATCGTCATGACAGTCACACTTGTTCTGGGTCTCATCATTGGAGGCGTTCGATATCTGATGGAGACACGTTGTTTCAGACAACCTCAGTCTCATAAATTTTTTGTCCGACCCCTCATCGGCGTTATTCCAGTTCCCTCAATGCGGATAAACAATGCGACCTCTATGAAGGAGATATCGCTCAGTCAACGGATCTGCCCCACCTGCTTGGTGAAACCAGCCTTTCTTTGTGGCTATTGCCTGTCAGTTCACGCCTTCGCAAATTTTGAGGTGTTACGCAGTGAAAAAGGCATTCTTGCGGAACCACCCCCGGAGTACAATCACAAAGATGATCAGTGCCTTGTCGATGCATCCACCCTCCTCATTGCAGAATGCAGCCCCTCACTGGAGCGTAGCGTTAATGACGATGGGGAGAACCGCATTGAAGCTATAGGTGATGACGATTGTAGTAAAATTCAAAATGAAATCAGGCAAATCCCTCACGAAAACGTGCTCAACTACGATTTTCCCTCGGAGTTTTGTCATTGCTGCCACCTGGATATGCGTTCCACTGACGATGGTGAGACATGGACGTCAACGGCACTGCGCGATGTAAAACTAATCTTTCGGGATGAGCAGTTGGCACAGGAGTACACCGAGGTACTGGGGGTACTCCAGGCGGCGGCGGAATCGAATGACACGGTGACCTTCCGGGAAAGACTGGAGGAGTTCCGTGGCCGCTTGGTTCGTGACGTAGGTGCGCGGGTGCGGGTTGCACGCGACGAGATTGTAGCGCTGAAGGAGCGCTCCGCCAAGTCAGTGGCGCGTCTGAGGGACCAGAGCGGCGTAGTGGCTCAATTCATGAAGGCGGGTTTCTCGCAGGTGCGCGATAGCGTGCGCACTGTAGCTGAGATGTGCACCGGTGGTGGTGGTACCTGTGACGACATCACTGCTGGTCAGGCGACCATTGGACAGTCCATTTCGGTGGTGCGCATCTATAAGGACGAAATGACCAGAAAGCCCAAAGAGCGCTGCGTCTCTAGCTTTACCTTCTAGCCGCAGCAGCAGCGTACAACCTTATCCGTGACACCGTTTGTCTTTCGGTATAAAACAACTATCCGTGTAAAACTGTTTATTCCATCATTCAGATGTCCTCATATGTGATTATTTTCCTTTAGCTAGTGTAATAGTTGCTGCAGGAAACATCTGCATTGTGCAACATTTGTCTTATCTTTTATTAAAAACGTCATATTACTGTTCTCCTTGTGTTTCAACATTAGGGAGTGTGGAATTGATCACTAGCGTTTTAATGGGGAGGGGAATAACTGTTTATTGCTTCTGGTTTGATTGGCTGCTCTGTGGTAGTGAGCAGATTGGTTGGATGGAGCTGAATATACTGTTTGAGGCCTAAATGAAGAAGGTATACCAGCTTCTTAAACTTACTTCTTTGTGAGCGGTGGTCACTGGTGATTTTGGGAAGCCGTTTTACCTTGTAGACCGGTTCACCTTCCTCCCTCAATGTTAATCCAACTCCTCGTGATGAATTCCCAAAGAATGCAATGTTATCGTTCTCACAACTAACAGTCCATTTTTCAACAATTTTGTATTGCATGTTAGTTCCAGTGAATACAGGTTTTTGAAAATCATCGAGAGATCTCACTTTTAAATGAGTGTACTGACAATGCCACAAAAATAATGCTATTCAATCGGTTCCCACGACAAATTCTATGCAGACGGATCCCCAACTCCAAATGCTCGGAACTAATTGTTGGGTGACTGACTATGCTGTCCCAGCATTATGCGATTTTTGACCATCGGCAAGTCCGCGTACTTTCGATTTTACAATAAACTGCTACTAGAGTCGCCACGAGCAGCCCTTGTATTCGTCCTTCGATTTTGAACAACTTTTGCAGTATAAAACCCTTTGGAAAAATTTGAAATATAGTGAGTGTGATTGACCTGCAACGTTAAAAATTGCCTTTGCAGCAGCATATTTGTCACTGGTTTCGACATGGTTAATGGCAAATGGACGGGATGTCATGTTGTCGTCAGTGAGCTGCAGCTACTAGTGTTAGTAGTATGCACGTATTGAGCCTTTTTTAGGAAATAAAAGAAAATAAAAACAAAAAACAATAGTTTATATTAGCTGCGGCTTTCTCACGTTAATTTGAATGATCCAAGGAGGCGTAGTCAAATGTGGAATGTGAACTCAAAGAACAAAATCTAGAAATGGGTATTCCTAGTTTTTCATTGTATCTATCGCATTTAGCCTATTATTTGCGGTAAATGATCACCTGGAATGTACTAATGCATTGAGGGTAGGAAACTGCTTTGGGACTTCTGGCACGTAAGTAATCGGAAGGTCGCCTCAAAACACAAAAAGAGAGAATCCTAAATAATAAGGTGCTGCCTCTTTGGCCAGTACGTGGCTTACATTATACGCTTGAAATTTGGATTATGTTCGAGCTCATACACTGAATCGTGGAACTCATTTCTAGACGAATAAAAGTGAGTTGCTATGGCAGTTGCTTAAATTGGCCTTTTTAAGCGTTTGATGCTAAAATAGAAAAAAAAATGTGGTTGGAAAGTTGGGCTTATCGACAAAACGCCAAAGGTGACAAAAAACTCTCAAAATTGGCACTTCAAAGCAGCACAAATATTGTCGACTTGCTCTCTACCCCTAGCTTATTTACAGAGGTATGACCCAACCGATGATTTCAACTAAATTCGGGATATTTCTATTTCAGATTCTGGACCAGTAAAACAGGAAACATTGCTATTAAATAGCATAAGCGATCCAAAATGTGGCACTGCTACATATTTAAAATTATTCCAATCCATTGCGATGCAGTTTGGGCTAAATAAGGCTACAAAAGTGCGGCATTACCATTTGCCATTTTCGTTAAAAATAAACACATAGATTGGCCTCTCTACTGAACACTTTGGCCCTAAACCAGATGACTTTTCCCCCAAATTTGGTAAGTTTCGAAAATGCAAATTAACCTTCCATCGCAAATAGTAGCTACACCATCCTTGTCTTAGTCTAGATTTTTCTGGAAACGGCCGTTTATTTGTAAGCAAACTAAGCACCATATATCAACACGTCTGTCACTGACTGAGACATCCAGACTGTGTAAAAAGGTAAACATCTACGGGTGCGAAAATCCCATTTAAAGGCTGCTTTTGTGTCCGAACAGGTAACCGCAAATCCAGTAGTTGCGAGAATAATGTAAATGTGCATTGCCTAAGTTGGTGAAATTTTACCCTAACCGGTGTCTCGACATTGAAATAGCTCCACTCGGATGTACAACAGTGAAAATTGCCATCGAACAGAAAAGTTGCGCTCTGGTGCGTACCCGTGGCGGTGCCAAATTAGGATCTACTTCTGTAAATATTGCTGAATTAGCATAAAATTTGGGAAATCGAAGTCAGTAGTTATCTGCCTATTTCAGCCAGGACTAGATGTTCCCAGCTCCAACCTCTAGTGCGATGATTTTTCTATTATTTACAGAAATAATTTAACATTTCTGTTAAGTGACTAAAAATACCATCGATGACTATTTGGAGTGAAATACAGGTAGGAAATTGGGTATACTCTTCCGCAGATCATGTTGGCTAGGATTCAGCAACAGCATTCATTGATTAAAAATGCAATACAATAAATTTTTTGCCCTATAAAAGTCGGCGAAACATTTTAGAATGGTGCAAACTTTTGTAAATTAAACATTGTCAGTATGTGCTGTCAGCTGTGATTATTTTGCAAAATGGTTAATTGCTTAATGTTGATGCGAATAAATTAGCCTTAATATTAGAAGTGCACGGTGTACTAGTTGTCACAAAATGTTATAATAATAAGAAAAGAGCTTGTTAGTGCTTCATCTCTGAAGACCTATTCGATATGCATCGGACTTCAGGCTGTTGGCATGGTTCGGAGGCCAGCCCACTCGGCGAACGTGCAATGATGGAGTACCTCAGTGGCATCTTTGCCAAAACCGGGAGTTAATCAAACAACCAAAATGCAATATAGCTTCGAATTAGACTCATTAAGTAGGTAGTACAGATGCACTACAAAAGATTCTGCAATAAAGAGCGTATTGTGTTGTAGTGGGCGAACATTTGGGTGTAAAGTCCACCACAGTGAGCTTCATGACGTCACCTTCATAAAATGATGAATGCGTCTGGCAGTTGAGGCCACAGGTAAAGGATCACCTACGGTTGGTTCTTGCAAGGTTACATCCACAGGCAACCACTGCAGTCTGCATGAAGATTTTACAGCCTAAGCATAAAAATATTTCCTAGGTGGATTGCATCTCTAAATTAACAAATCAACATGCGCAATGTGGGCAATAAATGATGATTTTATCTTTTATGCATTATGAGTTAAGCAATGTATGATAATAATAATTCCATCCTAAAGAAACTACTTTGCTTTTCATGAGACCATTCAGACTAGGTTACCTTTGAGGAGTGATCGCATCCAGTGTCAGGATGTCTCTAGGCGACACAGTGAAAACTAATTACCAGGACCACGTGACCCATTGCATGATTTTGTCTCGAATTGAAATGCGTGTCGTAAATCGTCATTCGAAAATTTTTGCAAAGTGCACTAAGCTGATATTTCATTAACCATTTGTCTTTAAATTTCTTTGTGCTTCAGTGGAATTAGATATGGTATAGATCGTGCGACCGCATTTTTATCAGAAGATCTACATTTGTCCCGAATTGCATGGATAAATTTCTTATTTTTGACAATCTTATTTGCATTTTATCTAGGTGCTATTTCCCTCAAATGATGGGACGTTCCAGCACCCGCCGTAATCTGCGTTTAACACAGGGAACGATTGTAAAGTCACAGTTAATAGCACTCTCCTCTCCAATGGGATTAAGGCGTTTACTAGTTTTACCACCTTTTTGACTTCATAATGGCATCGATTCCACCTTGTGTGATAGAATGTGACTAGATTTGTGTGCGTTATACAAATCTACACTTTGAAAGGCACTTGTGATAGCAGTTGTGGGAAATTAGCACTTTTAATCTTCTGTGCTAGTTTTATTGCCGCAATTTTCGTTGAGGCTATATTTGATGGTCTGGTGCTGAGCGGACGAATCCCCTTAGATCACGAATGTCTAACGTAGGCTTTGAAACCCCTATGTTTATTAAGATTGAGGATATTGAATAGGAGATAACCAGTAGTTTGGTAAAAAATCGTTCTACAAATGCAGAGTCTGGGTAATCTGGCTAAGTTTCTGGCAGAATGCACCCACAACGCCGCACTTTCAACCTCACTGTTGGTGGTGAATGCATTACACGACCAACATTTGTAATGAATTTACAACTGTTCACTCCCCTTTTCGTCAGGAGCAACTGACGACTGGCGACTAAGCTCGGTGTTCCCCCATCCAGGAGCAAAGTTGATAATGCAACCTATACTTGGGCCCTGTTACCATCCCACAACTGCCACGAGTACGAACCTTGTCTTTACTCAAACCTTTGATTAACTAATTTGCATAATTGTGAAGCTGGTTAACACTTTACTGCTCCAAAAATACCGCGTCTAGGTGTGCACATGGCATCCGACCACTAAGACCGATTAAAGTGTGGCCTTCCCGGAGTAGGAGCAGCAAATCACTCTGATAAACAACCCCGCTTTATTTAAATAAGACAGAGTCTCTTTCATTTGTATTCTCTAAGCAATTCTGTAGTTTAATGCTACACGACTATGTTTGTTGCTAGCGTCTCAGGAAAGTCAACCGTCTCAACCAGAGGACTACCTTTTCAGATGGAATCATGCTGCACGAAAGCTCAAAATGTAATTATCCTCAAGCATGGAACACCACGCGTCTATTTGAACTTTTAAGCTCAATCCGTTTACCGCCCAATTTGGTCCGGTTTGTTATCATGAAATGATAAGGAACATGATGCTTGTTTGTACCACCGGCAGCGAGGGTGATTTGTTTATTTCCTGGCTTACAATCATGCCATGAAAACCACAAGTAATTTTTTTACAAAGCAAAGGGGGTGTTTGTTCAGTGTAGTGCCTTAAGCTAATCCCAGTCTAAGTAACGGACGTGAAATTTTACTGCACATTCTGACCCAAATTGTCAGGCAAAATGGAAACACCCTACACAACATAATCCCTTACCAAGCTGTAGCTGCGTCAAAACTTCTATGTACATTGGAGTCGACTACTTGTTTGAACCCAAAACAGTAGATTTAGGCGATGATTGCCAATCTCTGGGAGTCATTCAAATCAAAATTCATTCGAGCCGCATTTGTATTAGGAAAAGGAAGTGTTTTTAAGAACAATCCATTATTTGTGTAGGAGTTCCATTAAACCTTATAACCATTTATCAGTGTAACAAATACGAAGACATCGCAACCAAACCTAATCTAAGAAGCATGAGTTGATTATAGCATCCCGATCCTACATTCCAGTAAATATATCACTGAAATTCATTAAGTGGTCAAAAGCATGTTATGTTCAGGTCATCCAGAAGTCAGTTTAGGCGATTAGGAGCTAAACTAAAGCTATAACCACATAAATTTACGAAAATTATTTGTCTGGCTAGATGGTAAATAACCAGAAGGCGTTCCATATGTCATTCACTGTTGTTAACCTCCACACATCAAGGTATGAACAAATTGAAATTAAAGTAAGTTGCTTTTAGAAGTTGGGTGAATTATTATAAAATTAAACTCAAAAACAGCGAATAGAGTGCGTAGGTCTTTTAAATAGCCTATTGGACTGGCTATTGGTGTAGCGTCCTAGAGCATCTCTGAGGGCGCAATAACGTATATCAATGTGGAGGAAGATTTATTAATGACATGGATGAGGGATAGGGTGCTGCAGATATGGGCAGAACACCATATACAGAGACGAATACCGAAATTGGGAATAGGAGTGTCCCCGTGGTTGGTTATCCACTTAAAACCCATGCCTTTGTGTTGACAATTAGCGTGCCTTTCGTGAAGTATTACTGGGACTGTCTCATTATCAATAGATGACCTTAATCTGTCAAAATTGCCCTCGACTTTGGCGAAATTTAGTGGAAAGGGCGTAAGCAGAAGAGAGGTCTCTCAAAACAGTCTGAGCTGAAAACCTTGTAAATGTCTAGTCGCATTGGTAGGTGACGGAGAATCTGCGTACCTCAAATGATTTGTGGCGATTTTTACCATCATCTTTGTAAAATATGCAAAAAAATAGACACTTAACCAGTTATTAGGGTGTCATTAATCAAGTTCACACTTGTCCATGTAATATCCAATTTGTTAAAGTCATCATTATTGCATTTCATTCTATCCCAGCCGAGCACACCTTTACTGGAGTTTATAAATCTAACAGATGTCTCCGTAAGTAAAAAACTAGTCCTAGCCACCTTCACTTTCATCCCACTTTTATTGCCTAATTGTTCCTCATTATCATTGTTAGGAGTAGCGGCACTTTTCATTAGCCGTCCATGCTATTGGTTAACGCCAAGGAAAATTGATGACCACCACTGGGAAAATTACCATTCGGGGAACACAGAGGACTAGGAGGAGGGGAGTGTCTTCTCGTCGCGCTAAAGGGCACATCGTCTCATCGTTAATTTTTGTAGCCACAGGAGGTATGCGTGAGACCTTGAGTTGTCTCGCAAGAATAGCATTTTCCTCTTATTGGTTGACTAGTTGTGGTTGTTCCTCAAAAAGAAGCTTTGTTTGCACATTTTCGAGTTGTCTTACGTTGGAAAAGTAGACCTAAGCTGAAATTGATACTTGATCCTCAGAAAGGAAACAATTCACAGCAAACCATTGCCTCTGCAGTCCACCACACATACAGGTAGCAGTGTTTTGGGGTGGGGGTGGAGGCGGGAGTAGGGGCAAGGTGGTGCGTAACTTAGACGGGTGGGGTGAGCGGCGGTTGGCGGATTGTCGGGCCATAACCGATGACACGTTCGTTCGCATAACGGGAGTTGGAATGCAAAGGCCGTATCTCATCATGGTCTGGTCAGTCAGTCAGGTGGGCGGACAGACAGGCAGCAGAAGTGCTCAAGCGTGCGTGAAAGGAGGGGCAAACAAATTGGCTGGTCTTTCAAGCCTATTGCCGCCTCTTAATGCATGCGGGAACCGATGGCCTAGATCCCACGATTTCCCCCTCTCACTTGTTGCAGGCGTTAACAAATGGTTTCCTCACTCACATCAAATGTAGCTTGTGGGCCTTGGAGATACACTAGTCTCCAAGTCGGGGGCGCCAATAGCAATACGTAACGCCTCATCATTAGCACAAATAAGTGCTTTCCCTCACGTTGATACATCTATCTTCGGGCGATCCATCATCAGAATCAAATGCTTCAACTCACTTCGGTGTGAAAAGCACTGCTACACTGCACCCTTTACACGCCATACGACATGTTGTACGAGAAGCTTCTACAGCCTCGGAACCAAGTCGGATTCGGTTCGTAAAGCGGACAGGCCCTAGCCAGGTCCACCAAGTCTAACTGGCACTTTGTGATATAGTGGTTCAAAATAATAGGAAAGAAGTGCATTGCACAATGGAGTACCAATGGACTAGCGAGTATTTACGCTTTATAGTGTATCACAAGCAATCGCATGCATTTTACAAGTCTCTACTGGTTCCAGCAAGTCATTGGAATGAGTCGTACCAAAAACAGCGTGAATATTTTTAGCCATCTTATCCAATTTCTTCAGAAACTGCACCAGTTCTATTTCCCTCCATCCTTCAACCTTATACACATTTCAAATGAAGCGTTTGCATATCCTAATATAGACAATTAAGAGATGCTATGCTCGAGAAGAGGCTACGAAAAGAAAGTGTGAATTCAAAGATAAAAACTGCTAAGCAGCTCCACTGGGAACGCACGTGACGACGATCCCAACTGCTTACTTATTGTACTGCTTAGACAAGCAGTTAGCATTGCGTCGCATCCATAACTCAAAATTCACATATTTGCCCATACTGTTTCGTCAAAATAACCTACTGCGACAAAACGTTACAACAGTCAACTTACTAGAACTCACATTCTCATAAGTTTGCACTCCCTATGTACCACTAATAAGTTACGATTGTGTGAAGATTTTAATGCATAGCCGACTTTTGGCAGATATGAAACGCTATCGTAAAAGTATGGGATAATAGCACTTTACAACACATAAATGATACCTTTCCTTGGGTCCAACTTTTACGCGACGACTTCTGCTATTAGCATTTAAAATCCAGACTAAATTAGCGCTCAATAACTACCTTTTAACAGAATAATATCAAAAACTGAGCCTTTTACTCACATGAGTTCAATGTACCAAAAAAGCAAGTTGTACAGTAAACTACTTCTATGGACGCACAGTTGACAAGCATTTATTCGCTTAGCCATCGGAAACCTTGGGATAGCAAAAAAAGAATAAATTCTCGAATTAAGTTTAAATCAAAGTTAATCTTTACGAGACGCAACTTAAAACGATTAAACGAAGTCTGATAATGTTGAGTGAAACAAATTTCAGGCCTCATGTCTCGAAACTGCGCTGTAAACTCAGTTTCAAATGTTCCCATAGAATGAAAGAATGTTACAAACAGCATTTGGAAAAAGAGATTTGTTGGTTTTATTGACAAAACCAGCTATTTCCCATTAAATATACCAAAATAGAGTGGAAGAGGGAGGAGACAGAGGCTACCACCACAATCGAGAGGAGACAGTCACTGCTGCGACTGGTTGGCGGTTACGGGACGCTGGCCCTGCTGGTGTGCGAATCCTCGATGCTTCGAATTGTGGTTGGTGCCCAGCTCAAAAGCAGGCGGTGCCTCGTTAATGAAGTAGTCAACAATAGTCTGAAGAATACGACCTTCCATGTTGGAGGCGTCCCAGTTAGTCGGGCCTGGGTAGCGTACCTTCTCGTTGAGCCACCTCTCCATACAACGTTTCAAACTCTGTTGAGGGAGAGTGCAGGATTAAATACTTGAGCCTTCATTGATTAAAGTTGAGCCGAAGCTCCTTTAATAAATGCCAACCTTCAATAAACGAAATACTTGCTTCTGTTGCATGCTGCATATTTATTTATGGACTGGAAACAGATCTCTGAATGTGACCCACATTCATGATAGGTGAGACGGAAGAAAAGGAAATCAGGTTTAATGGGAGATAAACTCCGATGACGATTTGATTGAGGGGAAAAACATTTTAGCAGAGATGTAACTTAGCCGGTAATAAAATTGTACTAAGCGAAAGCCCATGTTATTTCAGAAATGTAGTTTCAAACTTTATATAATTTGCCCTTTTTGAACTAGAAAAGGCCAAATTTGTTGCCATAACCGTACAATCTGTAGGTTTTATATCAGGGAAGATTGTCACATTCAAATTCACTGAGGGAACATTGTAAACTGATGCATAAAATTTGGCAATTAGCAAAGCTGCAATGGCCACCTCCTCAACAGTAGAAATGAATAGCATTTTAAGAAATGCAAATTTCATCTGCACTTTTGCTAACTTAGCCTTCGTTAGCTCGCAGCCCCAATCAAACGGAAAGCTTGTTCCTAACGTTCGGTGGCGATTCATCACGTGCCTACCAGGGTATTGCCTTCATTATTAAAAGATTTGTGCCTGCTTTTTGTTCTGGACCTAAGAAAATAGCCCCAAATTTATAAACCAAACGACTAAAATGGACTAACTCACCTCTACAAGTTGCGGCACGCGAGGACCTGACTTAAATTTTACCCAGTCGTCCACCACGAGTGTTCCACCATTAACAGCCTAGAAGACGAAAAAGACTGGACAGTGTGCACCGTGTAGACACATCGACAAATGGGACATTTGGCCCTTCAACAGCATCGGTTTAGATGTCAAAAGTATCTAGACATGAGCACAAACGGCATAGATAAAGAGGAAGAGGAAAGACCATGAATACTGGATAACATATATACCGCAAACATCCTCCTTAACTCTTGCAAAGACTAAAAATGAAGATATGTTGCTGTGCTTACGGAAAAAGACAAGAACGCATACGTGTGTGCTCAACCATTAAGTCGTGGCAAACGGAGATACTGTAAAAACAGTTCGATTTCACTACTCTCTCGCCTACACCAACGGCATGACAAATGGGTTAGACCTACCACAGATTGTAACATGTTTGCATTTCTCGTATGAAAGGAACTAAAGGAGTGTATGTACGCATGGGAGAGAGCAACTGATGAAATACAAAACAACTTGCAGGAATGCATTCACTTCGTTTCCAAAATGTTAATTAAACTGAAGTAAAGACCGAGGAATTAACTCAAAACCGGAGAAACAAAACTAAACAGTGTAGCCGCCACAAATAGTGGGAAATAACGCTCTACTTCTAAATTATGCACAGAGCAAAGGTGGCCTACAACTGGCAATACGTCCATGGAATAAATTACAAATTTAGGTATCATTTCTGACCGGAGAAAAGGTCCATTTATATTTGGTACAATTTGGTGCAATGCCTTAAGAACGGTGAAGAGACCAATTAGGTGTTGGGGAGTGCACATTTGGTAACGATAGTATTTCATGCAGCGATCTCCCATGCGACATACAGAAAGAGGTGCTGCGCACAAATGACGTCCCACAGCAGCCCCAAAGAGCTGTTTGAGACTCACAGGATGACAAAACGTATCCAGTATCCCTCCATATTATTTTGTGGGAGTGAAAAAGAATAGATTCAACTAAATCACACAAAACAGACTCTAATACCAGGGTAGGATGAACTGCGTTTATACCATATAAAGTGGCATGGGAAAGAGATGGCCGACTGAAGTGAGCTAAATAAACATGCGAATAATGAGAGGATGAATAGTTTGATATCGCTAAAATTCAACGAATGATTAAATGGGCGATGTCTTCAGGGGATTAAAGTGTATATTTTTAAAACCCCTAGCTGTGTTAAACACCGCCTATTTTTAGGCGGCTTAATGAAAGAGGCTTAGCAACTAGTGAAAAAGTGAAGACAAAAATAACAGCTCTCTAAACAATTTGTGTAACTACAAAAAGGCAAAAATCCCAGACGCTGGACATAGGATAAGGTCCAACAAGATTAGCAACATAAATGTTCCAACGAAGAGTAAGTAAAACGTGATGTTACCAGGTAGGTTAGATATGTACAAAGCCTGTTCTAAAAAAGCCAAAAAAACATGATGGGACACTTTTCGGAAAAAATCGAAAAAAAGGAGCGTGGTGTATTTTGCAATTGTAAAACACCAAGCCAAAAACGAAAAGTTTCGTGTAAATATAATTTTTTTTAAACAACAAAACTGCAATAAGAAGAAATGTTTCAGGCATGGATAGGCACCATTACAAGGACGCTGGTTTATCCACAAAAAAGGAGTTTTGAGTATAAAGGGGGAATGAAATCGAGGAAAGGGATCACCTCTATGCCACGGAGACAATAGCGCAAGGGCATGATCGAGGACATGAGTTGTGAGATCATGTTGAACGAACGCAGTTATTATGTTTCAAGGCCTTACTAACCTAAGCATACCTGGGAATGGGAAATTTTTGAGGAAAAGAAGACCACCGGGCGTGCATTGATCAAAGTTGAGTCGAATACCGTAGGAGCCTGGAAACATAAATACAAAGACATTAAAATGAACCACTGAAATGGTTTAAATATGCCAAATCTAAGCAACAACTTCGCTTTTAAATGTAAGCGTGGATATAAAAAGTTGAAGCAAATCAGGGAAATCCGAAAAGAGGAGAAACCTGGTGTGACATGACAAGCAACGTCCCCATATTGATTTAGCGGGAATTGTCATGGTTAAAAGATATCGTAAAAATTAGAGATAAAGAGGGCGAAGACCTTAACACTCAAAGGCTATTTAATAGTCTAAGGCATGACCGATGAACGGTAAATTAGATTCACTCATCGAGGTAATCTTTACAAACAGCAGCTAAAATAACTATTGTGGTCGGATAATTTGGCCAAAAACTGGACTAAAAATCGAATAGCCGAATCGGCCTACCTGGATCACCAAATATAATAATAACAGAGGATCAAATTGTAACATTTTGTTCGCAAACAGAATTCTAAGAGTACTAGTGTAAAAATAAATACCAGGTGTAGTTAGAAGTAGGGTAACAGAAGTGACAAAATACAACCCCTCACCACCTCCGCTCTGCCAAAAAAGAATACCCATTCTCTCTGCCAAATATGAAAATATTCAGCAGCTTTAAAAGTGATAGCACAGTTCTACCATCATGTTTGCAATAAAACATAGATTGCAATAGGTTTAACAGGAATAGTCGGCCGTTCGTCCTCGGGAGAGGAATAATCAGGTCATGCAGTTGGTTGGTCTTCAGTTATTGCATTTCAAAGGCCAGGACCTCGCTCAAAAAAACACGGGAAATAAATTTTAGGTGTATGGTCAGAGATAGTTAATATAACCTACTTTTACATAAAATTAAGATGCTACTAACAGAGAACACAAGACAAATACAGGAAAAAAACCAATGTTTCCATTGATGTCTAGATAGAAAGTTCCGGCATTTAATAGACAATTATCGTACCGAAGCAGGACGTATGAAAACGAAGTATATTCATTCAGAGCACGAAGCAATTCGGACCTTAAGAAACTTTGAGTTATTAAAAAAAGAGTTGAACTTCGCAGCGATCCACTTGTCGTGCTCTCATAGGTAATTCAAAATGAATTCACGCAGTTAAAATAAATTCTCAAGACAGTTAACTAAAAATCTATCATATTTCTAAGGAAAGCAGCAGAAAGGGCCTGGTGTTGTTAAGTTGACCGACGTGAGAGGCCACTATTTTCCAATAAAACTCGGTTAAAAGCATGACTAAGGGAGAGTCCAAGTCTTGAACTCAGCTATTAGCCTCTATTCACTCCACTAGCAACACTTTCATTCAATGGAAATGAAGCTTCGCGTGTACATTGAGAATGTTCAGTTGCTGAAATCTAAAACAAAACCTTAGGAGAGTTTGCTAATAAGGAATTTAAACACATCAGTGGCATAAAGTCACTTCTACTGCGTTTACACCTCGTTGCATATAAGAACAAAGTCCGTCAAGGGAAGTCAACAATTCAATTGAAATACTATGTTCGGCGACCAATCTTGAGTGTAACTACAGAATGGGAGTCGAAAACAGCTATACTAAAAAGCGGTATGGTTTGCTGATCATACTCCTGTCTAAGTAGCGCGCTGAATGCATGCACATGGTTAGTTGGAAATTCCAGGTCACCGCAAGCGCTACGAAAACGTTGGTACCGCAAAAAACTAAGCAGCAGTAGAGTGTAGCATAGAACAGGCTTTTAGCAACTAATTATTCGAAAGGGAAAATAAAGTGATGCTACCAGTAGAAACCGGAACAGTAATTAGAGTTTACAAATTGCTATGGAGTGCAAATGTAGAAGACAGAAATCGGGTTTCAAGATAAGCTATCTGATAACTATTCACGGATTCCAGTAGTGCTTTTCGTAATTTACAAGCCCAGTGAGGATATGAAAGTTCGGATGTGGATTTAAAGCTGCGAAGGACACTCACTGCGTCGTGATCAAGTTTCATTTTCTGAAAGTAGGTGAGCCAGAGGCGGTTCTGCGGTCGGACGAGCGCATTGACTGACTTGTTGTGCAGATTCACCTTCTCGTCCATCAAGGGAGTCGTGATGAACGGCGTAGGCGGTGCTCTACCAGGGCTACACAAAGCGATAAAAATAGGACAGATTACACACAATGTTTGCGACAAACAGGTAAATTAACCAATTCCTCAATTCTTATTTAACTGTCTAACCAGGAGAGAACGAGTAAATACCACCCCATAATAAAATTGTATTAACATAGAGAGGCCCCAATTGGTCAAAGCATCGCTTACGCAGTGGAACGTTATTTGCATTAGTTGTACATTTAGCTACACGAGTCGTTCCAATCTCCCACGATCTGGTCTCTGTGCTGCTGGTAAGGTGCTATGCTCAGTCCACCTATGCTAATAGTCATCCCGATCATGGCCGTAAATAATAAAGCCACTGGAACAGTGAACCGGTTAAAGTTTTTGCAGTCATCCAAACAGAAAGACAAATCCGCTTTTCATTGACTGGATACTATGGTAAAACGTCACAAGAAGGCATCTACTGTGGATAGTCATTTTCGACAGATTCACAAAAGAAGACTTATTGAAGAGAACTCGACTTTTGGCCACTACCTTAATGCCAAATCTAGTGCAATCGCTAATAATGAAGCGAGGCTAGATCAAAAAATACATACATCAGAATTGTCTCGACGGAACTGCTTGCAAGAACGTTATGAATGATCGATGTTCGTGATCTGAATACCATATAACAAAGAATGAGAATAACCCGAATGAGCGGCTGGATAGCATTAAAATGACAACATTAGAGAGGATGAATGAACGCAGAAAGCATCTCAGTGAAGCTACTTTTAATCGCACATTCTATTAAACATTTTTTGCTTTTGGGGAAATTCTCATATGAAACGGCAGTTAGCAGACAAAGTCCATCAGAGAGCATCATTTTGCCTTAGATATGAACAGTAGCTACAATACCTCTGACTACAAGGAGGCAGATGGGATGAAAAAATGACTGAAGACATCTGCCCCCTCTGCACTTGTTGTTAGTGCACAATTGAATATGCGAGCCTCTCCAGCCCACCTCGGTTCGGTTACCGCACTAGTGAAAGGCAACAATGCTTGCGTCGTCCATGATAAAAGTCCCCTAGCCCTCCTATGCATCAAATGTAAAAAGACATCCTGATTGCAACGTTGTATAACATATACGGAGGAAAGTGGAGGCCTACTAGATCAACTAGCGAATTAGCCGACTCTTATTCGAGTTTACGTACCCAAAGAGAGGGGAAGGGAGAAGAGTAAATGCCGATGTGCAAGGGAAACTCATTAACGTAGAAAGTGCATGACGCCTCAAACAATCACTAGCAAAGTCAATAAGGTCTTCCTCCAAAAAGCGTTTTGGTGACGAATTTTATCCTGCACCACGAGTCGTATATAATGACTTCAAGAATTAATAGGGAAAAATAGGGAGGGAAGTGAAACATTATAGCTTCCCGATTGTTTGTTGTGAAGTACATGGTTGTTGTACAACTCTGGTGTGATGCTTTGATAGTTTGTTTAGCTTTGTGTTTGATTACGCGGGAACAGATCGTACTTCCGCTCGGCGGCATGGCCTGTGAATCATGCAGGTAGCCTTTCAGTCCTTTTGCATGCTAGTAATGTATTTTCTGGCAAACTACTTCAGGAAAGCCTCGAAATGCTACCATAAAACAAAAACGCAAGCAACACACAAGTCAAGCGACCCTCGAAGAGTATTAATGGCAACCTTCAAAAAACAACACCTCATAAATATATTTCACATTAGGATCCAAAAAAAATAACAGGAGCTAACAAAATTGCTCCCAAAAATTTCGGGAACAGATAATCACGATGAAATAGTGACTTCAGGCGTAAAGTTGAAGAACACGGACATCACCAGCTGATCTAACATTAAAATAGATAAATCCCGAAGGCCCCAGATCGTGGATTTCAGAACCTACTACCCTCTGTTTCACACTCTGCAATAAATAACACCAAGAATGTGAAGGACTGTGATATAGAAAGAAAAACCAGTGGAACTCTGCCCTATCAAAGACTCACTTTGTTCTCCGAGCAGTGGCCATGATTAAATTGGGATAGAATGCGCCTGCAAGGATGGCACGGAATATTCGGACGTCGTGGGAGTAGCGATTCGCCTCCACCTCGTCCATGTCTCTGGATTTGATGTACTTTCGCTCGTACAATAGATCCACAAACTCACGCATCAAATGGCACAGGTCCTGCATTAAAAAGTGCAGTGAACAGATAAATAGATCGTTGTGATAAATATACTAAGGCTACTTCTAGCTGCAAATTCGGCTAAATTATACCATGAAAAAGTCATTGGCTCGCATTGGAAAGACTTAGAACCCATAAGAGTAATTGGATTCGTTCCGTCGAAACATTCTCATATTCTAGTCAACAAGGTCAGAGATGGCGAAAAAAAAGTGCCAAAGACGGCACAGAGCAGGACTGTTGAAGTGGGAATGACTAGTGATACTGAAGCTTTTAAGTTAGTAAAGGAAATGGGTCTGTTTCGCAATAGCAATGAAATCAAATGTCACAATCCAGTATCCATGACAAAAGAGCGTGTTAGTTCATCCGGATTAATCATCTCACAAGTGTGAGTACTGTAAACAAAATGAAAGAAATCCAATACTTACATCCATTGTTCGTCGATTTAGGAAATTCTTCCGACAATAACCATATTTCTCATGTTCACGCAATCCCAAGTACTCCTAGGCGAAAAAATATGCACTAGTGACTAAAGCCACCCATAAATTAGCAACTCTGTAGAAACAAATTAATAATTGTAAACTCGTAGTGACGCCGTGAACGGGCTCCAGGTATTAAATACATTTACAAAGAAAATACCAGAATATCTCAATGCTGCTTATTTACTGTACATAAAGTACATTCAAATATGGCAGTTAGAAATGAAGAAACTCAAACGCTTCGCCACTTGCATATCGAGTCGACAAATTTATTAAAGAAACCCCAACGACAACTGTTCCTTCTCACTTGTTTGCGCAATGTCAGTGACAAACCATTTGAGACCATAAAGTACAAAACGGAAAATAATTACTTTCAAACTAAGTAGACCAACAGTCGTAAGTGCAAATGCCTAAGAATGTATGGAATACACAAGTACGAATATTTTTGATTTGGTGTGAAGTTTGAATGCGAAAATACAAAAAAATGACCTTACTAAAGCACCGACAATTGCGAAACAAGTGTCACACAATAGGGTACTAGGCCGTTCTAATTGACTAACAATCTGGCGACGTTCGATGCATCTGGACGCACTTCAAGGCCATGGGAAATAATGTCGACAAGAAATATGTAACGAAAATAAGCCAGATAATAACGAGACATTGAGGTATCTTTTTTCGTCCCCTAAAAATGGTTTTGCATTCACTAAAGCTCGCAACCGTCTGAATCGTCTTGGCAGGCAGATTGAAATTTCGCAACAAAATGCACAAACGAGCAAATGCTTGGAGGAAAATGTGCATTACTTTGAAAGAAAACCCAGTCCCCTTTATACTAAGGTATTTAAATAAATAAACACGAAATCACTAAGAATATCAGACAATATCATTAAAAACTTAACAGAATCGTGCCCCCGAGAGGCTATTTTTTAGCAAATATTCGGAAATATTTGTGGCATGTTTCACAAATCTGAAGCAAAGCAATAGGTATTCCTGTATAGACTTGAATCCCATCCACAAATAACCATTAGCAAAATAAAGTTATTTTTAAGCATACAATTTTAAAAAAGTCCAAGAGTTGGAGCAATACTGGAAAAGTTAGCAAAGCGCAGCCACCGCGCCATGGTTCTCCGTGAAGATGAGAGTGAAATGACATGTGTTTGGATTTACGCAACTTTTTTGAAAAAGGCACTACAATTTGGTGTTGCAGCACAAAAGTCCACTGAAAATCGCAGGTGCCATTTCGTTACACTGAACGATGATTCCGAGGCAAGGCCATAGCGTACGTAATACGGGAAGTTCTAATTGACACTATTTTGGCTAAAAGCACCACCCCACTGTCTGCAACAGGAAGTTCGCTCTGCTGCAGGAAGCTGGAAAAACTAGCGTGTGTAAGGCAGCAAAATGTCAGTTATTTTTGGCGTGTCTTCTGGCAAGAGCAAAGAGGTAACGCATATGTATAATCCACAGAGTAGCCAAAGCGGCAATTCTCAAATAAAAATTGGAGTGATTCACCATTTGCAAACAGCCCCAGCGCCTATTTTACGGGGAGAGGGATGAAGAGGGCAAAACACATGCTTGCCAATTTTTGTACATACCTCCGTTACTGCCGCAGTTGCCAGAACATATCTTCGAAGCGTAAAAAATAAGCACCGAGTAGCGGTAATACTAACTGATGCTTCATTAATAATAATCCACCTAAACAAGACGCATTTTGACACTCCGATTGAGGAAACCTTGACTCAAAACAGAGCCAGTAAATATTCCGAAGATAATTCAATAAAAGGTCATAGATTAACACTAATCTTTTCTCCAAATGAAGCTTGCATGAGTGCCAAGGGACTAAGCAGTCAAGACAGGACTGACCGATAGGGCAACGTAGAAAGCCCAGTGGTCGCTCTGGGAGCCTTCAGTGAGCTTGATGCGACATGCGTCGGCAAGAGCCTCGGAGCCAAGGGGTACCTCAAAGGGCTCCTTGAAGGCGAGACAGGCCGAGACAGCGAGAGCGGGCTTGAGACAACAGAAGAATGCGCCAAGGAGGAGCAGTTTAGCACATTGTGGGTCCAACGGCAGGTTGGCCAAGTGATGGCCCAGTGGTGTGAGCACGTCGTTGTCTTCCGCCACTGGTGATCCTGACGTTGCAGCCTCAATGGCGCCCTCCAATATGCGAGTGCGCTGCCGCTTCGACATGCGCGATAATTGAGCCGTGGGCACGGAATCATTGCACAAAGGGACCAGGGGTTTAAGCGCTTGTATATCGCGAAGGAACTGCAGGGTACGACTAATCGTCTCAAGGTCGGGCGGATCCATGCAGCCGGAGAGGAAACTTGTCACCGGACCTAGTTCCAGAGCCTGCAAGTCTCAGGGAAAAATTGTACACTGCACAAAACAAGTAACATGAGGCATTTACACCGCGTATTGGGTAATAACCTATTTAAATAAATAAGAATCCCAGGCTCTATAGGGATAATAGGAAACTGTTTGCCTAAATCAATCAAGGGTGGGAGAAGGTGCACTAGGGAGGATGCAAAGAACGCCAACAAAGTGATGAAGAGCACACCTTGATCCGGAGGATAGCATCTTCCAGACGGATGCGTGTAATTTCAGGCGGGAGGAAATCTAGCATGACCCGATCGTGAGTAAATCTGGAGAACAAGTGGAAGCATTGTCCGGGACGAACTCTGGAAGAGAAAGCACGGTAGTAACAAGAGGACACTGATAAAGCATAATTCCAATGATAGGCAGTAATCTAAATTCGCCACGTAGAACACGTATTCAAAATGACGTGAAATGCTTTTGTTACCTGTCTGATTGTAAAAAGTATTGACGCACCCAAAGTATAAACTTTCAATCGGAATAAACAATACCCGGGTTGAAAACCTCATTTAGACGTCATTAATTCAAAGTATTTTGAGTTATTTATTGAAGCACTAATCGAGAAGAAAACGGATAATATGTTAATAATACTGTGCAACATGGAAGGCAAAGAAATCGCATTCAACCGTCGAAAAGACAATTAATTTCCTTAAATGAACAAATTAAAACAGTCAAAAAATAAGAGTTTGGTTAATTTTTGAAGTATTGGGCGGGAATTATGCCTAAAAACAGTCTTTTGCATAGTCAAATTATGAAGCAAAGAAACAGGAACACATTGATTAACAAAATAATGGTAAGCGGTTGGTGACAAGGCAAGGTCAAGGTCCTTCTAACTTTTCTAGTATTGTTTAACTGAGGCAAATGAAAGCACGTTACCAAATCACAAAATCGTGCTGCTGTTTTTGTTGCATGCATTATTTGTAAAGCGCTAATTCATTGCCAAACAGTAATAGGTAAGTATTATAGGTCAATACCATAAAAATCCCATTCTACCAACTAGCAAATAAATTACACAAAAGGTGGATTCGTGGATAAAGACCAAGATCCAAACGAGAAGAGCGCCTTCGATCCACCAGGCAGACTCCAGAAACTTCGGAACCGAACTTCTAGGTGAATATGATTGTTAAGGAGAATAACGCACGACTCTTGCAGAGTTAAACCAAGTATCGTAATAATCAGAAAGTCTTCTGATGGAGGCATTACATGAAACCGCATCCTAGAGACAACATCAAACAACCCTCCTTGTTTGCAATCAGCTTCTGGATTCTTGGGTTAAAAAATATACGAACTACCATTTCGCGGACGGGAGAAAGATATGGATAATAAATGATTAGCAAGGAGCAAAGTCATCGGAGAGGAACAGAAAGCCTATATTACCGACAAAAGGAGTGCCAAAGGTTAAAGGTTTTAACAGGTTTACACAACTGAGGATTTAGTTCGGACACGGAAAAAAAACGAAAGCTACTATGCATGCATGAACGAAACAACCCTGACCGCACTGTGTGAATACCATTGCGATAGCCCTCTGGCAAGAAGTAGACATCACAATCAACTGAGGCGTCTTACAAGGGAACTAATCATTGGCGGTTGGAAGGAGAAACATGAATGACATCCAAGGAAGGTAGAACAACCTTGTGAGGTAGTACTGAATGGTAGTGCCTGGTTATGCGACTTAAATATTCCCCACGGAAACAGTTTATTAATCACTTTTGACACAAACTCATAAAGTTGGGATCGCATGAAATGAGCCGATTGGAACACTAGCTGAAAGCAAGTATATGGCAAAGTACAAGGACTAAATTACTTTGTTTTCATAAAAAACCGCCTTCGGAAATTCGGCCAACCACAACTCATGATAGGATGAATTTGAGATATGAATAAAACTAAACCGGTCAGATTCAGAAAAGCATCTCACCTGCTCCAGGTATGTATCAAACGAAAAAGCTGGCATGATTCCGCTTCATATTTGCGGCACGAGTAACTTATTTAAAAATAAAAACTCCGGCATTCGCACAATTTATAATTCGTATGAAAATGTGCTTGACAATGTCTCAGTTTACAACCAAAAGAACGATGGCAGATATATGAGATGCCCTTAGCAAAACTATATTGAAGGAAGGGGAGATAAGGAAGCAATATGAACGGCAGAAAAAGTAAAAAGGAGTTCAGAGGAAATAATAAATCACGGTACTGAATAAACAAACTGAGAGTTCAAACCGGAAAAAAAATCCCACTGATGTGAAGCACTATAAAGGATTAAAGAGCCATTTGGTTATCATCCAAAGTGATTAACTCCAATTCGCATGTCCAGGTCAACCTTACAGGGAAGTGAAATTTCCTGTTTCTAGCTGACTGCACCCAGCAGAGATAGCTAATTTGAATTCTGATTGCAATCATTTCACAAAAAAGGCCTATTGCACTGAATAAAGTTGCGTGTAGTGTACGACTGAATATACAAAATGCACTTTCAAGCCCCATAAAGCGTTTTATTCGCATCTTAGTGATAAAAACCAAAAGTACGGGGACTACAAAACATCCTAGAAAATAGTCAAACCAACTGAGATTTTTTGGAGGATGAGAACGCTACAGACTAGTGCGGCAAAGTGGCAAGCTAGATGGAAAATCCTGATACTAGTAGATGATAAATGACATAGACACTAAACTGCAACGGCAATGGTGCGCTACTCATGTGTGCATAGGCGATCAAGCAATGTAGCGCATGCATGCATAATCGCCCATGCATGTATGCGCATATTCGCCTATTTTTGAGGAAATCACAAGCTGGAAGAAAGAGTTGTTGTTTTCTAATAAATTTTCATCAGCTAAAAGAGCAGAATAAAAGTCTATTGGGAAAAATAAACCGTAAAAAGCAGTTGAATATTTAACTGACTAAAATTTCGGTCAGTCAAGAACAGGAAAAAAACACCCATTAAAGATAGAAATGGAAGCCTACCTCTGGCTGCATTCACAACAATACAAATTTCAAAACACTCTGATGAAGTAACAAAATTCAAATGCTACAGGTGACGCTCGATACCACTTCATATTAATAACGGCCCAAATGTGCATTCCTACTAAACTATCACGAATTTTACTCATGAAAATATAGTCACACTACCTGGGCAGTTTGCGTTGCAAGGGCGTTTGAGCTCGTTGGAAAAAAAAACTGGCTTACCGACCAGCCCGACCACGCCTCTGGGCTGCATTGGCTTTACTCACAAGGACACGTGCAAGTGTGGATGTGTTGGTGCGCGGATCGTAAGTAGTGATCTTTATCTGTCCACTGTCCACCACATACACTATATCCTCGATTGTGATACTGAAAGAGAACGCCATAGGTATGTAGAACATAGTGCCATTTAAACAATTGCATTTCATAGCTCTGATAAATTAAGGCAAAAAAGTACTCGATTTACGCTTTGTGTCTAACCATAAATCTCAACCAATCGAACAGGTTTACACCACACAACACAGTTCAACCCATATTTATAAATTCCAAAAATCAACAGCTCGAGATTACAAAATAAATCAAAAGCTTTACAGACAATTAGATTTAAATTTCAAAAATAAGTTCAGGTATTGAAAATGAATTTTATTCGGAAAATATAGTGGCCATATGCATCTAAGAATGGGTAGATTGTAAAATACAGAGAGCTTAGGACTTTCCTCAATAGCGCCTAAATTGAGTTGATTATTCAGCGTACTTTCTTTCGATTCTGCTCTGTATCCTGACCCACGCCGCTACTAATTGAACAGAAATGCTGGATATAAGTCTAGAACATTTCTTGCATTACTACTTTCGGATATAAGTAAACAAATCAGTCAACAGAATGGAAATTACTACATATGATACAATCTCAAGCCTCTGAAAAGGATCACCCCTAAAGCAAAGGCTGAATTCATTAGAATCAACCCGGTAGTTAACAAACCCTTGTACACTAAAATATTTATTTTACCGGTTACTATAGTAGGAAAATTATCGCTTCATGCTTAAACGGAATGAACACATAGAACGATGAATCAAGTTACGTAAACAAGAGCGGGAGACTCGTTATTCAAAACACAAAATGCATTCTTCTGTATCAGCTTGAAGTTAGAACTAAAAATTAAAACACATTAGCACCAACGGACGGCATACAGTTTTTTTATTTTTACTATTTAAAACGTTGAGATTGGTGGTGGGCGGCAATGTAAAAGGTGGCAGATATTCTCACTGACAGGAAACAGTTTAAGACCAACATAATCCCCCCCCCCCCGGTAATAGTAGAATGGATAGCGATGAAAATAAAACTTCGCAAAAATGTGGGAGCCAGTCTATATCTCTTACAAAGCTTGAGGCAAACGCATGAGGCTTGTAATGTGCTTTAGTCCGATTTTTGACAATGCCGCCGAAACTGGAGGATGCTTCGAATGCACAACTCCACGATGGTCAAAACCAGGAACTACAGTCAGACAAAAAAGGAACGAGAGACTGAAGGGGAGGTTTACCTAGTCTCGGCGATGTTAGTGGCGATGACGACCTTGCGCTTGCCGGCGGGGGGAGGCTCAAAAACGACGCGCTGGCGAGCGGAGGGGAGGCGGGAGTGGAGTGCGTGCAGCATCACTCCGCCCCGCGTCTCCGCGTACAGCGCTGGGTCAATGCTGCGCAACGCCTTCATTGTATCCATAATGTCCTACCCAGAGAAAGAAAACTTTATAACTTTCTTTAGCAGTGGCCTTACCGCCACAGGTTACCACTACGGTTTTATCATTTCTGTTCTGGGGATTAAACTGAGGTGTAAAGGTGGGCTGGGGGTAAAAGGGTGTAAGCAATAAAATAATTGTGGTGTCAGATCCATAATAGGTCATATTAAACAGAACAAATCGTGGCAGAAACCGTACCAGGCACTTACGATGCTAGCTTGGCTTCAATGTTCGAGAACGAGTTACTTAAGATGGAAAATCCTTATATTGCACATTGTACTGTGACGAAAGTTGTTGACGGCAGTTAGGAACAAACGGCCGTTCGAGACTAAACATTTTAACTTGACCCAACCCCACAGAAAACGGAAATGATTTCTTGTCCCATTAAATTTCCATGAGTAAGGTCAAGTTATTTGACGACCACGGGGCTTGATATGACATTAACAAATCACGATTGAAAACTACCTAAATTATACACAATGATCGGAACGAATATTCCTAATAGAGTAATCATAAAATGGTAGGGAAAAATTATCCAAGTTTGAGAACTGAACAGTGTGGAGCAGATTCAAATCAAGCCTTATCAATTTTGATAGTAAAGTAATTGAAGAAATTGGTACAACGAACACCGAGACCAGGCACGAAGGCGAGAATGGCCCCGGAGGAGGTGGTTCGGATGATGTAGTCGATGACTGCAGCCACCAGCTCAGGTGGTGGGCATGAGTAAAGGCCCATAGCCTCGAGGAATTGACGACTGCCTAGCGAGAGTCTAGACGAACAGTCGTATAAAAATATTCCCATCGCAATTATTGTTGCAGTAAAAACGTCCTAACATTCAACACTTTAACTTCGGTATCCGAAATGCAACTGATTTTATGATAGGATGAGTGCAATAAATATCATTGAAGTTCTGTGGATTAAGAAAAACTTAATTGTAAAGTGCTACTTTAACAGTATGAAGAACTACCGCTGACTAAAAAAAAGCCTTTAATAATTTAATCCATGAAAACAAAGGTTGAGAGGAACCCTAAAGTTTTGCACCTTCGATATTCACTCCCTATAAATGGCAAGTGTCCTTTAAGAAAATATCACACCAAAGTTTATCCTGCCTTAAATCAAGGAGGCACCACCTTTGTCCATCGTATCACCTTGACAAATAATAAGAAGTTGACGAAGAACATGTAAAAATGAAATGGTAACCTAGAGGTGGACTCTTTTAGCCACTGTTTGTGGCCCTGCCGGATTCCTGGGGTAATGGGCGGGTTGCCGACAGAATCAGCACGCACTTGGGACATACGTCGGTTGGCTTTGCTGAACCTATACAGCGCATCCTGCGGCATTTCAAAGCTGAAGAAAAATGGAATAGGATTTGCATATACAATTGTAGCTATAAGAGATGTGCAAAGTGTGCTTGAAGGGAGCACCTTACCCAGTGCGATGGAGTACGTCCTCAAGATATAACGTTTCTACTGCGAACGTTCTACCAGGAATCTCCAGTCGCGGGCAACCGTCTAAAAAATGAAAATTGGCAATAGTCGATGGTCCGGAAGACTACAAGAGATATTGTTTTTAAGAGCACATTGAAACCGGAAAATGGATGCATAAATCTTACCGAAAAATTGAGCGAATTCTTCCGAATTAAGGGTTGCCGACATGAGAATGACGTGAAGGTCAGGCCGCAAGGGGAGAATGCGTTTGAGCATGGTTATAAGAAAATCTCCAAGCATTTCTCGCTCGTGCACCTCGTCCACAATTACATGGCTAACCGACTAGGGAAATGGACTAACTGTCATTACATTTGCTTGCTTTGGTTAAAATTCATGGCTATAAAAGGCTCTACTACACGGTGCGATAAAAACTGCGCATATCTGACATAGAGATAAGATACATTTTAATTCCCTTGACGCAAAGTCCGATTGACTATTTCTGTTAAAAAACAATAAACAGTTGTATCTTATGATTTAAAGAACATTTTATCATGTTGCTTCAGTAATTGAGGCAACACCAGCATATCTAATGAAGCACCTCATTATTACAAAATTCCCCACAGAAGAAATCCGGAAATGGCCAACTTGAGTTGCATATGGTGGCCATTAAATAATTACACTAACATCGTCGATGAAATCACGGTTGGTTTATTTTAATCGGACCTTAAGGAGAGGGTCGGATTGGAACCACTGCAGGACTATCCCGGTGGTGCAGAAGAGGATGGAACTTTGCGGCCGCTTGGGTAAAACGGACTCCAGACGAATCTGGGGGAGTAACGGAGAAATATAAACAAATAGGACAATAAATAAATATTTGTTATTGGTATATGAACTGCAGTAAACTGGTTTGGGAATTTTAAGAGGCACACCTTGCTCTACTTTGTTCCATGTGTTATTAATGTAGTTGATTTTCAGACGGAGAAATAGAAATAAACAATGACAATAACAGCCGCAACCGATAAAGGCAACATTAATGGTAGTGAGAGCGAAAAGTAACAAACTGTAAACAAATTCCGTTTGGTTTCAGAGTAACGGAATTCGCATTTTAGATTAAATAATCTAGGTTCCCGATCCCAGGGAGTGATTAAAGCCAATACCATTTTTACTGGGATCAACAGTGAAAGGGATATGCTTACCTGATACCCGATGTCTTCGCCCAGACACTGACCCCGCTCCGTTGCCACCCGCTCGGCCACGGAGATAGCCGAAATGCGCCGCGGTTGGGTAACCACAATACGGGTGCAGGAGCCGTAACCCCGTAGTACCGCGTGTTCCAACAAGTACTGAGGCAACTGCGTCGTCTTACCGCAACCAGTCTCACCGCTTATCACTACCACCTGATTTTCGTCCGACATTTTGAGGAAATCCTATCGAAAAAAATGGCTTATTAGCAATGGAACGCAAGGCTAGTGTGAACGCAGGAGGATGGCGCTATCACATCACCTGTTTTTGCGCAAAAGTCGGCAAATTCTTCCGTTTCGAATTCATCAACACGTATTTCGGCGCTTGGACTTTCTGAATCATTTCCAACCGAAGTGATTTGTCCAAAGCCTCATTCCTCTGCAGTTCTATAGAACATGGGGTTTTCTCATTTTCCTCCCCAACATTGATACGCGTACCCCCAAAGGCATACTCATCCACCATCTCCACGACTTTGGAGAATTCCCCTTTGGTGGATGTAAGGCTTAGATGAGGGGACTCCATCTCACTACTCTCACTTGGTAATGCCCGTTTGCGGCTGATAAGACAATCACCTAAGCGTTCCACATCCTTGACAACTCCAGCTATTCGTTCGATAATCCTTTGATCGAGGGTAAATTCAGTCGGCTGGAAAAATAATATTAGTGCCTTTAGTATAGATTCCTAATGACTAATCCATTTACACACATCTATCAAAACCTATAATATTCAGAGATAAACATACGGGTGAAGAAGCGGACAAATTGGAAGACATATAACTTAGGTGAAATCCCATCAATTGTGGCAATACATCAAAGTAGATAAATTTGACGACGAGGTTGAGATAATTACAGATCCATCTAGGCTTGAAAAATTACTCGAGCAGCAACTAAAGTTTGTAGCAGACAAAGGTTTCGGCTCCGCCCGTTCAAGAGAGAAGTTGGAGGGTAAATTGCTAGTTTTAGTGAGAGGCACCTGGAATAATGACGTTTAATTTGAATACCCAAAGTTGCCAATCTTATACAACGATTATTCGAAAAGACCTTATCGTTTTTAGCATGTAGGGCGAGTTGGAAAGATGAGACCCGATTTTGGGATGTGACCAAGAAGTCTTGGACCTGACGGCAGTATTTTGCTATGATATGCCATGGTCAGCAGTAAATGTAAGAAAATGAAAGCGATTTGCGAAATCGACTGATAAATATTAGATTATCTACATAGGACGCACTATCTAAATCAGTTCCGCTTAAAAAGACCGAATTCTGTGCAGACAATAAGGTCGCCCAGACCTCAAGTGAGCAAAATCGAGATGTTGCGTTGCAAAAGCAGACCCTTTGCGGCTAGTCTTTTGACGGATATTCCTAACTTTCAATTGATAGCGCCTCTTGATTTCCAAATAGAATATTCCACCTTCATATTAGCTTCTTTGAAATGCGTTTAACAAAACACGTGCCTTAAGTGGTTCCCGCATATCGTCACAGCTGCAAGCATTAATGAAGACGATAAATTGTGTGTGTGGGCGAGCACTAATATCTAAAAATTTGAATAAACTTATGGATGCATCGAGCAATTCAGTTGACACCGTGGCCAAATGGGGACGCCAAAAATTGGGGGCAGAAGCGTGCACGAGTGTGAAAATGCCACAGAATAATTCAGCACACCGTGTGCGAGATAGAAAAATAAAAAATTCCACAGGCAACACTTTGATGAGACAGAAGAACCAAATACTACTCAAGCAATGCAACCACCACACAAAATTGGGATACCATAATCGATCAATGCACCAAACTTCAGACGCATTCCAGTGTCATTTCGAAAAAATTAGAACCAAAGACAGCCAGAAAAAACCCTGGGGGAAAAAACCTTTGGTCTACAAACACAAACGAAGCATGCGGACCTACAGTAAATATTCTTACAGTAGGAATAGAAACTCGGAACGTAAGCAAAGAAGTACTAAGATGAATAAAAAATACAACCATAGTTAGTATGTAGGTTTGTAAAAATAGCAAAATCCACCTTGCAAAGAGGCTAGTGGTGTGATTAAAACAATCATTTGAAAACATCAAGGAAGTGAAGATATGTACACAAATAAAGCACTCCACACCTCATCTAGCGCATCAGGTTTTTTTGCCTTCAATTTGTTCTGTCTGGCATACCATAGACCAATTTCCTTTCCTTTAAGGTAAGGGGGGCACCTCGGCATTGAAAATGCGTGATTGACGGGAGAGAACCCGAGACCAATTTAAAACCAACGGCCAAGGTCATTATTCAGCAAAATACAGTTATAACTAGGATGTTAAGATCATGGGAAAGGGAATTTTTCACAAAAACTACGCTTAATAACAAAAATTAAACACTAATATGATGGCAGGAAGCCCATTTTGCTCTGCCTGTGTTTGTATCATGTCAAGACCCATTGCATCAGACGTGGCGCTTCTACCAAAAGAAAAGTTTACTGCGCGTCTGTTCAAAAAACTTGCTAAAAAAATCAGAAGGCACCCTGTAGGAGAGAGTGATGAAGGATGCAGAGGTGCAAATATCTTGTTGCAGGGACCTATATTATAGAATAATATACAAAATATCATGATGGATTAATAGCTCGGTTACCTTTGATGTCATTTGCCCCAAACATAATCATATATTATAAACAGCGCTTTTAGCAAACGCTTTTAGAGAAAGCTAGCAGCCCATCAGCCATCTCCATTTTATTAGTAAATTTTGCCCATTAATGCCGCAAAGTCACGCTACTTGTAGGGCGAGGCTCGTAGGTCTCCTCCTCCCTGTTCCTCGTACTCTTAAAACGACCAGGTTGGATGGATTTTGGCATATTTATTGAAAGAAATGAATTGGGAAAACTAGTTTAGAGTTTAAGGGGGTGAGGATCCGCAACCTAACTTAAGCTTTGAAGATCAGGTTTTAACTGTATCCCCGCCTCCTCTTTGAAAGGAACATTTAAACAAAATAAGTGTTACATAGCCCCCTCGTCCTTTCAGTACCGTCCTTGGTGAGACCACTTATAAGCTCCTCTCCAAATTCCAAACTGGTGGTTTCCTGTCGCCGGTCATGGCATAAATCCCATCTTCGTATTCAACCAGTGGTGGCCCTTTGTAGAGTTTCATCCTATTTTGATGAACGGTTACCCGCTGGGTACGCAGTTGTGCGTTGCGAACGAAGTAGTTTGTAGTTGCAAGAGCCTTCATCACCCTAAACGGGTCCTTGTCCATGGGCGATGGAACTTACGGTGTGTTCTACGTGGGGGAACCGGTCTGTAAATTTGCACCAAGTTGCCTTCTCATGATACCTTCATCTGGCTGTGTCAGTAGTAATAATTCTGCCTGTTATAAGGTAGCCGTAAATGCTTGCATACTATGTCAAAAGTTTTTATGTCCTCTTTTAGGCACAGTATATACTCTAAAACATTGTTGGCTGATTCGATGGTGTTTGGCAGGAAGATGTCGGAAGGCACTCTCATTTAACCACATGTGAGCATCTTAAACCGAGAAACACCCGTTGACGTATGCTTTGCGGCTCTATATGCAAGAAGAACACGCTCCAGCCTTCAATCCCAGTCACCTAGTTGTGCTTCCTTAGTGAAGCCGTTCAGTAGTTTGATCAGGGTGCGATTCATTCTTTTCACCTGGCCGTTGCCTTGCGGCCAATATCTTTGAGGTTTAATAGGTCTTATATAGCTTCGTAAAGAGTCGGCTCTCAAGGTTAGGGCCTTAATTGCTCTGAATGAATTCAGGCACTTCATGCTGGCAAATTAACCTATTAAAGAAAATTAACGCCACCGTTTCAGCATGTTGTGACGTCATGGGTTCTGCCTCAACCGCTTTCGTAGAGTAATCCACTTAACCAAAATATATGGGTTTTCCTTCTTTGTAGGTGAAAGAGGACCCGCGATATCTGTACCTACTTTTGCCACTGGAAAACAGGGGCTGAGGGTTTGGACTTTTCGAAACCGCTACAAGTAGTACAGGTTCGGCAGAAGTCCCCTATATTTGTGATGAGCGAAGGTCACCAGTGTCTTTCACTCGAGGCACCTAGCATCCTCTTTTTACCCATGTGGCCGAGTTGCTCGTGTATCCCTTGCAGAAGTGCTTGCACTAATGAGCCAGAAACCACTAGATACTTAGGATACTGAACACCCTCATAGTACCATAAAATCTCATCCTTCAAAGCGAGTCTTGTCCAATTTTTTTCAGATCCGTCTAATTGCCTTACAGACCGACTGTGAAGAAATGTGGGTAAGGCAAAGGTGGAAGAGGTAATAAAGGGCAGGACCTACAATATTAAGGCTACTTTCATTCGTATGCAATTCATAAAGTGCTATTTTAAAAATTGTCTAGGTTTAAAGAGCACTTTAATAAGGAAGGGTTTTTATTATAAGTAGAAGTTGCGCAACAAATGTAGATTGATTTTTGCCGTAATGGTGTAGAAGCACAGCACTGAAAAAATGTCTCCCTGAGTTAAGGCAAGTAAAAGTGCTTTGCACATTCAATACTACTAACGCTTTCCTGCCTGAAAAGATTTCGATTCCCTACATAGAACTGTATTTATGCGAACTTTTACTTGATGACCAATTTTTCGCTTACGTAATCCTTTATTTCTAAAAATACTATGCTTGTCCCATATGTTTCGTGAACCTAAAGAAAAATTTGTTTCTGATATTTTCATCATACCATTACTTGGCAACAATGCAAATTTTCTTTTTGTTGAGACTTTGTTTATACCAGTCGCTCGTTGAAGCGCGCCACTTGGTTCCGGTACCCGCTCATGCAGTTTTGTCGCCTTCGGGATTTTGCTCTAGGTTTTACTAAAGTTTTGACGTAAGGTGTCTTTTCTGTCACCTTTGGCCAAGTCAGCCTAGGCTCCCTTTAAGCCTGATTCATCGTCGTTTTTTAGCCACTGACGCGAAATTGAAAAAGGTAGCATATCTACTTTCATCAAATATCTAATCGTTAGAAACGCTTTCCTTGGATGCAATGGGGCTTTTTCTTTGCATGCACTGGAGCTGTTGCTTACTTCAGTATGTACGCTGTTACTAGTGGCAAAGAAAGTAAGCTGGGCCTTATTGATTTTGTACGCTATAGTCGTTGCCTCAATCGGAGGCATCTTTTGTCTTAGTAGACTTATAATTTTTTTTGGCACTTCACATGCGTGCGTCGAAAGCTATAGCGTATTACACCATGCTTCTCTCCTGATAACCGAATTAACTTTCAATTTGTACTTAGCGATGCAAAAGATTTCCTCCAACTTCGGTCAGATAGCGATCGGAGGGGATTTTCGGTTGCGTGATCAAACGGGGATGGAGGTCACTTTAGCTGATTTCAAAGGGAAGTGGGTTCTCGTCTATTTTGGATTCTGTCGGTGCCCTGATATTTGTCCTGAGCAACTCGAACGTCTTGTTGAAGTTCAGGAGCGGCTGGGTGATTATTTTTTTTTATCCACTGGTATTGGCGTAGTGATATGTTGTTGATCTTGTTCGTATTTTAAAGCCCTCTATGGCAAGGATAAGGACTTCGTACCTATCTTTATAACCGTGGATCCGGAGAGGGATACTCCTGAAGTTGTTGGAGAATATGTGAAGGGTGCGTCTATCCACTAATTGGAGTTTTTATGGTTTTACTAAAATTTTGCTTACTGAAGAGATATCTGTTAGCAACGTCAACTTTCACTATTTATTGCTCTTTATACACTTACGGGTCTGTCTGGGGATTTCCTTCTCTGGTTAATGTGTTCAACTTTTTCCATATCAGTAAAAAGGCTTCCGTTTAAAGGTTCATGCGTTCTTTTATGCCCATCTCGTTCAAACGTTGGGTGTATTTATGAAAAGTCCTGTATTAGAGTGTCAGGGATACCTTTTTTGCATTATTGCAGTCGAGTTAAACAATATGTTCGAGTTATACTGCCTTATAAATGATCTTTCATGTACTTTAGCTTTTCTAATATGCATTAGTTGAGAATGGAAGATTTTGCTTCACAGACATCCATGTGGTAATGTTAGCCAGAATGAAAGTTTTCAGCTTTTCTGATTGGTCAAATTCTTTGCATTACCATTAGCATACCATTGGCAGCACTTTTACTTGTTGCAGGATCCTGCTTCTTTCGTTGTGTGCCAAATTTACATTGATGAGCTTTTTGTTTTAATTCATTTCAGCTTAGCCCCCCTCAAAAGCGTTTTAGATAGCTATTTGGAGCAGTAGTATTTCACGGAATGTTTGCCCAATTTTATACGAATCGTAGGCGGGGGGATGTTTATAACCAATGGAGTTCTAATTATTTTGACCGACTGGAATGAATTTTCCTCGTTGCGTCGTTTTCTGTGGAGAAGTAACACCATGTTGGCCTTCTCACTTGTATCAATGGCGGCATTATAAGCGGCATCAGCGTACACGAGTGGATCGCGTCCAACCTTGCCGACTGAAAACGCAGTTTTATTTTAACGGGATGTAGCCTGTTGTCTCAAACGCATATTGTAGAACACTTGGCGCTCGATGAGATCGACCTGTTTATTTTCTTAGAGTTTTCGCCAAAACTGGTCGGGCTTACGGGCTCGCCAGAGCAGATTCAGGTGACCGCAAAGCGCTACCGCATCTACTACAGCAAAGGACCGCCGGATTGTGACGGTGACTACATTGTGAGTTACCTTCCTATCCCGATTAGTAAACTTTCCTTCCGAGCAGCACTATAAGCGTCATCATTGTCGGGATTTTAGCTCCTTTGATTGCGTAGCTAGGTTTCTATTCTCGTTACCTGATAGCGTTGTTTTGTTGTGGCACTTATTTTCCACAAACATAGGTGGATCACACTGTGGTGATGTACCTCCTGAATCCAATGGGTGAATTTGTGGAATTCTATGGTCAAGTAAAGCCGGTGCAAGAAATTGTCCGACGGATTATGGATCATATGAAAAAGTACATGGAATGATGAAGCGACTTCAGTGCCTTTTCATGCATCCATTCATCAGTCTGCCCGGCCATCCACTCATTTTTTCTTAGCCAAATAGTGAAGTAAGTCATTGTAGCTATTCCACCCCCTCCCCACCTCTCTGTCTTCGTATTTGTAATAACATACTTTCACTTCTTCCTTGCGTATGTGTAAAAATAAAATCCGTCCGCGCGTTTCATTTTTTCAGACTGTTACAAGGGTCGCGAGTTTTTTGTTTGAAATAATCTATTAGTTGAAGAATGTTTCCTGTGATGTCTATTTCTTAACTTTATGCTTTCTTTACAAATTGCGGATTTTGCTGTGAGGCATATTTAAATGCTCCGTCATACATGGAAATAGGCTTTATGAGGTAGTAGTCGTTTGCCGGTGTGCTGAAAGGGCGTGACGTCGCCACGTGTTCACTGACTTTGAGGCCCGCCTACATGCGTGGATTGCGGTGCGCAGTTATTGCAACTACTTCTAATTGGTGGCTGGGATTAGCCAATACGTCTAGTCCACATCAGGTCGTCCGGGCATTTAAAATCATATATTCAAAAGTCACTACTTCGAGTTTAATTCCGCAAATAGCTGGGTGAGTGATCGCTTTTCACTTACGCTTTCGGGGCTTTCCATTCGCTTAGCACCTTTGTAAATAGGGTCTCCAAAAGAAAATCGGTCACCTTTAGAAGTTTTGTAACTCGAGTATCATTGTTTGACTAATTGTGATTATCCTCTGATCAAGAACGTACTACATCTACTGTTGTGTGCAGGGTCAATCTATTTGACCTACAATCTGGTACGGCCGATCATCAAAAAGGGGTGGTGGGTGTCACGTATACGCCGCTCTCAGCGAGTGTGCTTTGTAAGGACAAAAACGCGCTGTTCACTAAATAAAAGTTGAGTAACTGACGTAAGCGTCAGTTAAAATGACGTGAAATTTTGCTGTAGATACCACATTTGATCAGGGTCTTGCGTCTGTACGCAAGAAACCCAGTTTTGTCCATCCCCAATTCTATCTCATTCTTATTTCACAATCGTCCTTCATTAGCGTTATCATGAGTAGCGGCACTTTTACAACTGTTCACTCCCCTTTTCGTCAGGAGCAACTGACGACTGGCGACTAAGCTCGGTGTTCCCCCATCCAGGAGCAAAGTTGATAATGCAACCTATACTTGGGCCCTGTTACCATCCCACAACTGCCACGAGTACGAACCTTGTCTTTACTCAAACCTTTGATTAACTAATTTGCATAATTGTGAAGCTGGTTAACACTTTACTGCTCCAAAAATACCGCGTCTAGGTGTGCACATGGCATCCGACCACTAAGACCGATTAAAGTGTGGCCTTCCCGGAGTAGGAGCAGCAAATCACTCTGATAAACAACCCCGCTTTATTTAAATAAGACAGAGTCTCTTTCATTTGTATTCTCTAAGCAATTCTGTAGTTTAATGCTACACGACTATGTTTGTTGCTAGCGTCTCAGGAAAGTCAACCGTCTCAACCAGAGGACTACCTTTTCAGATGGAATCATGCTGCACGAAAGCTCAAAATGTAATTATCCTCAAGCATGGAACACCACGCGTCTATTTGAACTTTTAAGCTCAATCCGTTTACCGCCCAATTTGGTCCGGTTTGTTATCATGAAATGATAAGGAACATGATGCTTGTTTGTACCACCGGCAGCGAGGGTGATTTGTTTATTTCCTGGCTTACAATCATGCCATGAAAACCACAAGTAATTTTTTTACAAAGCAAAGGGGGTGTTTGTTCAGTGTAGTGCCTTAAGCTAATCCCAGTCTAAGTAACGGACGTGAAATTTTACTGCACATTCTGACCCAAATTGTCAGGCAAAATGGAAACACCCTACACAACATAATCCCTTACCAAGCTGTAGCTGCGTCAAAACTTCTATGTACATTGGAGTCGACTACTTGTTTGAACCCAAAACAGTAGATTTAGGCGATGATTGCCAATCTCTGGGAGTCATTCAAATCAAAATTCATTCGAGCCGCATTTGTATTAGGAAAAGGAAGTGTTTTTAAGAACAATCCATTATTTGTGTAGGAGTTCCATTAAACCTTATAACCATTTATCAGTGTAACAAATACGAAGACATCGCAACCAAACCTAATCTAAGAAGCATGAGTTGATTATAGCATCCCGATCCTACATTCCAGTAAATATATCACTGAAATTCATTAAGTGGTCAAAAGCATGTTATGTTCAGGTCATCCAGAAGTCAGTTTAGGCGATTAGGAGCTAAACTAAAGCTATAACCACATAAATTTACGAAAATTATTTGTCTGGCTAGATGGTAAATAACCAGAAGGCGTTCCATATGTCATTCACTGTTGTTAACCTCCACACATCAAGGTATGAACAAATTGAAATTAAAGTAAGTTGCTTTTAGAAGTTGGGTGAATTATTATAAAATTAAACTCAAAAACAGCGAATAGAGTGCGTAGGTCTTTTAAATAGCCTATTGGACTGGCTATTGGTGTAGCGTCCTAGAGCATCTCTGAGGGCGCAATAACGTATATCAATGTGGAGGAAGATTTATTAATGACATGGATGAGGGATAGGGTGCTGCAGATATGGGCAGAACACCATATACAGAGACGAATACCGAAATTGGGAATAGGAGTGTCCCCGTGGTTGGTTATCCACTTAAAACCCATGCCTTTGTGTTGACAATTAGCGTGCCTTTCGTGAAGTATTACTGGGACTGTCTCATTATCAATAGATGACCTTAATCTGTCAAAATTGCCCTCGACTTTGGCGAAATTTAGTGGAAAGGGCGTAAGCAGAAGAGAGGTCTCTCAAAACAGTCTGAGCTGAAAACCTTGTAAATGTCTAGTCGCATTGGTAGGTGACGGAGAATCTGCGTACCTCAAATGATTTGTGGCGATTTTTACCATCATCTTTGTAAAATATGCAAAAAAATAGACACTTAACCAGTTATTAGGGTGTCATTAATCAAGTTCACACTTGTCCATGTAATATCCAATTTGTTAAAGTCATCATTATTGCATTTCATTCTATCCCAGCCGAGCACACCTTTACTGGAGTTTATAAATCTAACAGATGTCTCCGTAAGTAAAAAACTAGTCCTAGCCACCTTCACTTTCATCCCACTTTTATTGCCTAATTGTTCCTCATTATCATTGTTAGGAGTAGCGGCACTTTTCATTAGCCGTCCATGCTATTGGTTAACGCCAAGGAAAATTGATGACCACCACTGGGAAAATTACCATTCGGGGAACACAGAGGACTAGGAGGAGGGGAGTGTCTTCTCGTCGCGCTAAAGGGCACATCGTCTCATCGTTAATTTTTGTAGCCACAGGAGGTATGCGTGAGACCTTGAGTTGTCTCGCAAGAATAGCATTTTCCTCTTATTGGTTGACTAGTTGTGGTTGTTCCTCAAAAAGAAGCTTTGTTTGCACATTTTCGAGTTGTCTTACGTTGGAAAAGTAGACCTAAGCTGAAATTGATACTTGATCCTCAGAAAGGAAACAATTCACAGCAAACCATTGCCTCTGCAGTCCACCACACATACAGGTAGCAGTGTTTTGGGGTGGGGGTGGAGGCGGGAGTAGGGGCAAGGTGGTGCGTAACTTAGACGGGTGGGGTGAGCGGCGGTTGGCGGATTGTCGGGCCATAACCGATGACACGTTCGTTCGCATAACGGGAGTTGGAATGCAAAGGCCGTATCTCATCATGGTCTGGTCAGTCAGTCAGGTGGGCGGACAGACAGGCAGCAGAAGTGCTCAAGCGTGCGTGAAAGGAGGGGCAAACAAATTGGCTGGTCTTTCAAGCCTATTGCCGCCTCTTAATGCATGCGGGAACCGATGGCCTAGATCCCACGATTTCCCCCTCTCACTTGTTGCAGGCGTTAACAAATGGTTTCCTCACTCACATCAAATGTAGCTTGTGGGCCTTGGAGATACACTAGTCTCCAAGTCGGGGGCGCCAATAGCAATACGTAACGCCTCATCATTAGCACAAATAAGTGCTTTCCCTCACGTTGATACATCTATCTTCGGGCGATCCATCATCAGAATCAAATGCTTCAACTCACTTCGGTGTGAAAAGCACTGCTACACTGCACCCTTTACACGCCATACGACATGTTGTACGAGAAGCTTCTACAGCCTCGGAACCAAGTCGGATTCGGTTCGTAAAGCGGACAGGCCCTAGCCAGGTCCACCAAGTCTAACTGGCACTTTGTGATATAGTGGTTCAAAATAATAGGAAAGAAGTGCATTGCACAATGGAGTACCAATGGACTAGCGAGTATTTACGCTTTATAGTGTATCACAAGCAATCGCATGCATTTTACAAGTCTCTACTGGTTCCAGCAAGTCATTGGAGTGAGTTGTACCAAAAATCGCATGAAGTATTTTAGTGGCCTGATAAGTAGCATAAAATTATTTTCAATTTCAGACTTTATGCACAAACCAGGTAGCTTCGTGTGCCAGTAGGGTTCTGATGGAGGCAGCTAACGCAGTTACTTTCCCTTTGAGGGAAACAACAAGGAATTTTGCACCCAATTGGATAGAATTTGCTGCAATTTATTATTCGCTTCCTCAGCTTTGGCCCACTGACTGCAAAGGTCCGTATCGCAATACGGACTATATGGTTAGCACAAATTTTGCATTCAACCAACCGTGCCTACATTGTATCTCGATGTAACCTTGCAAAGCGGGAGGTATTTACGACGTTGTAGTGATGTGTTCCTACAAGAGATGCGACACTAGCAGGTTTTTGTAATTGAGGTTTACGATGAAGTACTACACCGGAAATACTCACAAATGCAATAATTTTAGGGAATTTTTATGAATATAACTTTTGACATCCAATTCTTATCCCTTCCACCGCTGCATTTCCATGTCAATGGGTTGGTGGGCTTCTGTGTTTTACTCCTCTACAATTCGTGGACGAACCCTAGTTGATGATATCAGTTTCGGGGAAATCCTAATGCGGTTATTTTACTTGATAAAGGTAAAAAATCTGCTTATTACCATTCAAAGTGAAAGCGAACTTCGTCCAAGAGTAAGCTCAGAACTCCAAGCCAAAATTCCCTTCTTAATACGACTATTATGAGCCACCTCTTTATAACCTATTTCAAACAATTGAATCAAAATTTTCAATAATTGCCTTTGATAGAGGACTTACTGTGCAGAATCTCTTGATAATGGTCCATTAGAATGAATGTACATGGGCATGGCCTATTTGTTCTTTTGTCTCATTTCCCATACCCCACGCCCACTGATTTGAAGAGTAGTTAGGTTTGAGGTAGCTCCCAATTTGAAATCTTCATTGTTCTGATGGCAGCCGATTTTGAGAACAATGTCAATGGTCAAAAGCGTAACTGAAGTGTGTTGTGAGTCCTCCCATAATTGAAAAAGAAAATCTCTGCATTCATAGTGAGTTCTTGCTCACCGGTGGAAGTCGATGATCCTACTTTCGACAGTAGCTCCGACTTTCTTGATCATTTTGCACAATTCGTAAAACTGGTTCCTTCTAAAGATCCCTTTAGCAGTGAGGAAGTCATTTTGGAGCTTTCATTGGAAGCAGAAGTAACAAAGTTTGCATCGAGGATGAGCTCATATTTTATATACTTGAATGGGTGGTGGTGCAAATGCGAAACGAGCCATCTTATTTAAGGGCAATTGGAGCTAATCATTTTGTGTAATCACAATGACTTATTTATATATGTAAAGTGTTTGTTGGATGCACCGTTACCTCACTTGATGCTTCAAATGCTTCAAACATTATATCAAGCTTTTAGAAATTGGTCATAAACATCATTGCTAGCCTATGAGACCCAAATAACGAAAATACTAACTTTGCTACCATACCTTATTCGTGTCTATTTGGTGACAAAATAATGTGAGCACAGCTAGCTCCACTTAAAAGACCTAGCTCCACACTACGAGCAAACTCTACCTTACTGCCACATAGTGTGCTTTTGTGTCAGATGATTACCTCAGTTTGGAGGAGGCATACCTGCAAACTGACGTACTTGACTCTGCTTTAACCTTTTCCATTGCAAATGGTTTAACTGAAAATAAATAGCTAAAAGACAGGAGTGCGTGAAGTACTGTACACCTGATCTCAGGAACAATATTAGTGATGTAGTGACGATTTACCTAGAGGAAAATCAAGTCCTGCACATTCAGAGTTGAGCCTAACAAGTATCAGCATACCCCAGCAAGAAGGATTAGAAATGTAATACTTTGGTTGTTCAAATATCCCTTTTGGTAATGGGGCCACTTTGAGTCTCCGCCGTTGTAGTTTTGACGGGTGGGCTGACATTCGGTCTACACCAGTAGCCCTCCTGCCTTTCCGTACGCCGAATGTGTATATTCTATGTGGCTACTGGCGCCACATATTCCACTCACCTCGTACAGTTTGATCTGATTTTATTGTACATAGTGTTAATTAACAACACGTTTTTCTAAATCGAATGTAAGCTAAGCATTACCAGTGCCTTCATTCCAAACTAAAGATGACATTCTCCTCTGGGTGGTCTTTTTGAACATGTGGCACCAGTAGCCTTATCAGCTACCGTTATAACGGTACACTTAGTCGTGCATATGTCTACCATGGTAGACCTTAACTGACCGCACAAGCGTTGACAGTTGTTAGGGCCATGACTCATTCCAAAATGCGACTTTCCCTCACTTTCCGCACGGATAGGTGGGCAGTGAGGGCTGAAAACTTAAAGCCCTTAGGGGGTTTTTAAGTCCACGTCTAGGATTCAGAAACTCATTGGGCGCAGTCTCATACCATTACTGTCTAAAGGCCACCCGAAAACACTCTCCTTAGAGGGGCGCGCGTTAGTAACAGCACACAAGTATTTTAGTTTAAACACGATACTGGGCTACAATTGAGCAAATAAACTCTTTGCAATTCAGTATTTTTATAGCCTACAGATAGGGCTACACTGTATATGCACAACATTATTGATGAAGTTTCTGTTTACAGAATTTGTTGAGATATAACGTTTTCTTTCCTTTCTTAAAAAAACTACCGATTAGCTGAAGTAAAATATTTCCAAAATAGACGTAGGCCAATTTTGACTCTTCCACTTCAAAAAACACCGCGAATAGCTCATTTAATTGGGTATTTTCTATCAAACTTTGTTTACTGAAACTGGCATAAGTAGGCATACAAACCTGTATTTTCCAGTGCTCTCCTCGGCCTTGAAATCAGCTGCCCCAAACCGGTCGGAAAGTAAAGATGAAAGTGACAGTAAGAAGGACTACACCCTCGTAATCCTTGCTTCACACTTGTCAATCATGCGCTCCATTTAAAAGTAGCGAGATCAATAAGATAGCACCATCTGAGAGGCACATGCGGACGGTGAATGGGGAACGACTGGTCGGCGCGAACAAAATCGGAGAAAGGGCAGGTGCTGAGTAGTCAGAGCTATGGTGAATGGTCTCCCAGTAAAACTGCAGCTAGATTTCCTAGTTTTTTAGCGCCTAGACCTTTCCCTGACTTCGTTCCCAATTTCACATTCCCTAAATTCGATCCAACTCTTTTCCTGGCGGACATTGGTGCTAAAGATATAAATTTGAACAATCTTGTGAAGAAAAAGAGACAAAACAGCGTACCCAAAAGTCGGCTCTTTGTATATGGTCCCGATAAGACGCGCTATTTGATGCAGTTTCGACCAGCAAACCCTGAATTCACATTCGTTTATGCCGAAGACAGACCCGCTGTTGAAGCTCAGAAAACGCGTTCTACTCAATCTCATGCGATTGAAAAATTTGTAAGGCTCAAGGATGGCATTCTTAATAGCAATTTTTACAAGAGGACATTCATCATTGCTACAAATCAACCTAAGACATCCAGCCAGGTACCCAGCTTGCACTGGGATGAAAATTTTGAAAGCCAAATATTCATCGAGAAGGATGGCATGGAATTCCTACTGTCAATAAAGGGAGACCTAACCGTGGCAACCCAGTTTAAGTATGAGGCTCCATTCAACTATTTGGGTCTTTGTAGAGCTTCCTTGTTGATGAAAATAGACTCGGAGGGTGATATATGTCGAGTATGCTTCGATTTGGTAGACTTAGATTGTGCGAGAATAATTCTGAAGACATCAAAAAGCTCTCAGACCACAGATCCCTACATTTACTACAAAATGCGTGGTATAATCGGTTCCTCTGTGTATGTTCCTGTCCCACTCTCGACCTACTTCTACAAGGATCCGATGACTGGCATTCGGCTGCAAAGCCACCGACAGCTGCTGAGGGGTGTGGAGCCTGAGTGGATGACGGAAGTGAGGCGTAAACGTCTTTGCCGCCCAAAGAAGGCAAAGGCAGATCCAAGATATCCGGGTTCCCTTGTCTCCAGCTTTATTGTGGAGCAAGGAGGATACGTTTACAAGGCCTGCACAGGTCTCTTGAGGGCCAAGCTAATTCACGGATTTCCTCTTTATGACGAGTTTGTAAGAACACATCTTTCCGAGGAGGAGAAGTTTTCAGAAAAATCACTTGATTTATCTGATAATCCAAGTTTTTTGAAGATTTAAACAGATTTCCCGGTGTTCTATACCCGCACTTTTATACAGCCACAGCTTCTCGTAGGTTTGCTTGGAGAAGACGTATAAAAGTCTACATTGACCCGATAAATTTCAAGTAAACTGCCACAGCATTATAAAACAGTTTTGAACATAAGCTGATCATTTTGAACTACGCCACAATCAAAAAGGTGCTTTTGGGTTCAGCTAAATCCCGTAGTTAATTATTTGACTCGTACCTCATAACCAATTTATCATCTTCATTTTACTAATTTTAAACTAACAAATCAGGAAATCTGCTGAATTATAATGCAATGCATTTCTTCACCTTCTTCTATTCTTAATTATTCTTTTATTTACAAATGAAATGCACAAATCCTGCAGCCATCCTTATTCAAGCACACTCGCAGGCAAAAGAGATCATTCTTTTGTTCAACTGAAGTTGTCATTGCAGAAAGAAAGTTGTGATGGGTACAAAAACGCTGGCAGAAGTATTTCAGAATTTAAACAGTAATAAACCAGCCGCGCTTTATGCAAAAAGTGGAGGGACCGGTTCGAGGTTTAGCGACTCGAAAAGCGCCTCGAGTTATCAGTGACTTTAGTAGATCTCCGCTTTCATTCAGTTGGAAGTGAGTAAATGTTTAAAAAGTCGTGTTGCATGCTATCTCCAGCAGAAATTTACAAGCTCGACAGGCTAAATATTGTTTAAATCACCTAAAGTAGTTGCTTCCGGTAAGATTTTGACATTACTAAAAATTGCAACGGTCCATAGTAGAACGAACCATCCCTATTCGTACTGAAATTAGGTAGACAACTGGGTAAATATTTCGAGCACAATCAACTGGCGTAATTTGTTCGCGTTTCCAAGGTAAGCATACGTTGCATCATACCGAAACAAAAAGTATTCGGGGAAAGAAGAAGAAGATTACTTAAAAGAAGTCCTTCGTATTTTACACACCTACTATATGCTATTTTCTGAAGCTGTCTGACAATAAAATTTTATCAGTCTATTAAATTTGAATACATTCACTTACTATCAGTAAGATATAATGATATTACCTTTTGTTTACCAAATAAACTATTATCAAGTGCTTCTGTGGAACACTAGTAGGATTACTTGACATTGAGAAAGCATCTCTTGCGTCTGAATACAAGCAACGCTTGTCCCCAAGTGCGTAACAGTAGGCCGTTAACAGAGAGAAGCTTTGACGCCAGTTGAGGGTGCATGATGGTGCGAGAAAGAGGGTGAAGAATGTTGTTCAAAAACCGTAAATGTCAAAGGATCAATGGGACCTTGGGCTAGTTAGCTGGTTGCCTGCTTACCTAACAGAAGGGTGGGCGCCTGGGTTGGGGGTGGCGGCGGTACGCCCTAGATGGATTGGTGCACACCCGACCTTGATGACAACAGCCTCAGACCATAAGGCAACAGTGTATTACAAGCAAAACTATCTCCCTTCATCCACAGGGTCGAGGAATGAATGAAGTACGTTTTACTTTTTTGTTGCCTTAATCTAACACCTCAAGTCATTGGATACAGCATTTCATTTCAAAATTTTACGGCTTAAGATTATCTCTTTACACGAATTAAGAACATCAAATAAATCCTGTTCGGTAAAAAATCTTTCCATTTGAATGTTTGGAGAATAGTGGCAGTACAAGTTGTTCGGGTTGATCATTGTATTGGTAGCAGATATCTTCTCTACGAACCGGAATTGCCCACAGCCAAGAGAATGGGAAGTTCCTCAACATTCACTATGTTCTCACTAGCTTTTCATTTTTACAACCTGGCAAATTTTATTAAAAGACATCATTTTAAATAAGTATCAAACTGACAATCGGGCCATTTAGACATTTAAACACCATCGACTCGGCAAAATGACCTATATATAGGATTTGGGGAAGCGATTTCTATAAATTACCACGCACAGATGTTTGACACGAGAATAATGATTGCTGTGTTTTCAGCCACCTTAGGACACGCATTCGCATTGTCGGAGAAAATACTGCGCCTTTTTAACTCTTTAATTTGGAATTAATTGGGGAGATCGAGCTGCGGTGTGTCACGGACACAGCATAAATGTTTCTCAAACGGCTAGATATTCCCAGATGGAATTTATGAATGAGTTAGCTATTGAATTTGGTGGAATTCCCCAGTTCAACATTTCTAATTTCTTTTAGTTCATTGACAACATTCTTATTTTCAATTGTATATAAGACAGTTCGTTGTACAGATATTAGCTTTGGAAAATTTTGGTTTGAGCTTACAAAGATGGGTAAGGATTGCTGTGTCGGTAGGGTGAAGTTATATATCCGTGGGCAATAAGAAATACTAATGTCAACATCTGAAGCAAGTCTTATCATTAACTTACAGAAGGGCCGCAGGGCTATGGACATAAGCAGGACGCCAAGGAACTAAAAGGACACCAAAACTAAAGTAAAGGCTTTATTAAATCTATCAATAATTTAAAATTTTTCATGTCCCGAAAAAGGGGCTTTTAAGGTCTCCTTTGAGGCCAAACCAAAGGTCACTCATGAAATTTCCCAGTGAGACAACCATTTTGTCCCAATATGGTCGATTCTAATGCTTCCAGAGTTTCGCCCTCTCCGTAAACTCTATTGAGAGGAATCACTGGCTTCGTACACCTCAAGGCTAAGGTTACTTTTTGTAAACCAACAGCTATTTGTGTGAGCATTTACCTAAAAGCAGAGGCATCTCATTACACAGGTAATTTAAATTAACTTCACGGAAAATTGTATCCTTTAAAGATATGCCCATTAATAATCTTTTTAGATTACATTTTTCTTAATCAGTAACCAGCTCTAGAGTGGTTTACGACATCCGTAATTTTTCATTTGTCACGGGGTCCGCAGAGCGAAATAATTGTATGCAGCCTATTCTACCGACGGATTTAATGGATTTTAGTGAAACGGACTGCGCTGCTGACTTTAATTTAAGCGACTGATCCCTTTTTGTGGACCTAGTAAGAATAGCGCATAACTTTTGCATGAGGAATGTTCTCATTTGTAAACCTAAATACCTATTTTTACACTTATCGGTGGGAAATTAGAAATTATACTTAAATATGAGAGGAAGTGAATGAGAACTATTTAGTATGTTCTCTTCGTCCAGGTACTAATTGGTGAAATCACCCTCATAGCATTATTTCCCATGGAGTTTATCTGTAGTTCCATGCAAATTAGCGGAATTACGGATGTTGGAAGTCTGGACATCCTGCTTACAACGTTGAGGTCATAGAGTTCATCTCAGTATTCCAAAACGTTTGATGAGGTCTCCCCAAACCCTAAATTTATTTACTCTTCGACTCACCACAGAGAGCACTGACAAAGAACACAGTCTCTCTATCGCAAATAATAGTATTTAATAACTCAGCGTAGAGTAGATAAGGATCAAAATATAAGAAACGGACTCAGTTTGAAAGACAGTGGTGTGTTGTACAGAGTTGTCCTGTTAAGCCCTAACCATTCCGGTGGCCGATGTGCGTGGTGGATCCTGCAGATGCGAGCGCATCTGTAGCGGAACGACCGATGCTAGTGCCTCCCCATAAACATGCAGCAAATGGCTTTGCTAGGCGATCCAGATGAGGGGGCCGTAGCCTCGTTCTAACTTCGGGACACTTGCCCAATCTTGGAGTCTTATTGGTTCATTATCCCCCTGTCCTTGAATGACCCCATGAGGCGCGCATGTGCATGCATGCGCGTTTGGGGAGAAGAAGCACAAATAAATGCGTCTACATGAAAAAAAGATCCACCAAGTAGCATAATGCCGATGGGACGGAATAAACTCACCGAGTATGCACAACTTATTCGCAAACAGTCTCTAATCAGTCACCACCGGAAATGCTCTAGAGATTTGGTACGGTCGAATTCCTTGCTGTCTTTATTTCCAAATCACATTCCATGTAACTTTTCTCCATTACAGCTACTTAGTACTAATGCCTTTTGGTAAATTATCTTAACAAGTGAACAATTGCATAATGATTTTCTGCTCGGTAAAGCCTTCAAATTTGAACATGCAGGGATAAAATTATTTTGTGGAATATTTTCATATTTATTCGTTCAGAAATATATTTATGAGCCTTAGATTTTTCAAATAATATTCAGAAAAATGCCATTATTTGGACTGGAGAAAATATACAAAACGGCTTCCTTTGGCAAGCAAACAAATCGCTTTCCATGTAAACGTAATGATAAATCGCAAGTTTTTGAAGTGAGCGCACATTTTCAGTGATTTAAGAATTCGGTTACCATAGTGACCGTAAATAAGCGATAAAGTCTGATGCAAATAATTATTACCAAATTTGTAATTTATGCAAATCCTAACTTTAACATAGTCTCGTTAGTGCATATCCCACCACCAGTAGTGATCATGCACGACTGCTACTTGTCATATTGTCACTTTTATGGTGCTCACAGTACAGTGAGTGTGATTCTTTTCGATGAGGATAAATAAGAGTTTGGATTTCAGTCATTCTTTGTGCATACTTGTTTGTGTAATGTACAAGTTGATTTCATTTAGGCTGACAGCAGTATCTTATTGTGAAGATCTCTAAGGTACGCTAAAGTCCACGCACCTATTAAGAGTTTTGCAATGAAGTACGCAAACAGGGTTAAGAAATGGACATTCCAACTTGTGCAAACCATTCCCATGCACATCTAAGTGCGCAAAAAGACATGCACACCCATATCATTACTTAGCTAACAGGTTGCAGTCTTTCTGTGTCCGATTGGTCCCAATAATAGGACTAGCAGGTTTCATGGGGGGGGGGGTTGGTGTAGCATCACTTGGGCAGTGGGATCACAATGCCCAACGTGCATGGCGCTCTATCGCTCACGGACGTTGCTGAAACCCTGCGTGAGGGCTCCATTCCCCGGTGTAAGGCGGTCGAGTCTGTAAAAGCCGTAAGCTCAGGATTTTCTTCAAATTCAGTCCAATATATGTATACATGAGACATCAATTCATTAAAATCACGTAGTGGCTTTCAATGTCCACGCATCATCCGTCGCACAGAGCTCTCGATTGAATTAGCAAGCCTCCTTTGATCGCAATCAATGCTTTAAGGTAAATCCACAACCCCCATATAGCTTCGAGCATCAACATGTGTCGCCCTCAATGCAGGTTGGGGATACGATTAATAAGGGTATTAACCACTTTACTTATGGTAATAGAATATTATTTGAATCTAGGACAATAAGATTGTCCAATTTTCCACTATTTTGGAGAATTTTCAGTGTTGACACGGAGTCAGGCATAAGCGTTTGATGGTTCAATTTGCAGATGGGATTTGATTGATCACTCTAAAATTAAGGAAATCAAAGTAGATTCCAGCGAGGAAGCTGGGATATTTTTTAGTAATTGTATCTGCAAATCAAACAAGTTAGCATTTGAGTAGTATTTTTGCAGCAGTCTAGTTACAGATATGATTAAACATAAACATGAACATTTAGTATTGGTCAGAGCTGGCAGGTTAAATCAAAGGGCAGTTACGTCCAGTTTTCTCCCAACACATTAATTATCTTGTGCACGCTAAGTGGTGGAAAGTCAACGAGGTCTGTTTTCATGCCACTTCATTCTTACCTTTGCAATGGCTAAACGGTAGGCTGGAAGGTTCACCATCCACTAGAAGTTGATTGGTTCCACAAGCTTCCCAAAAAGTTTAAAAGGCTAATAGCGCCGATTTCAACCAATCTGGGTAGTATTAGCAGTGGTGATGTTTAGCATCGTCGATGTGGCTGAGAATGTACGCAAGTTTTCTTGCTTCGACATTGGGGAAAGGAAGATAAATAAAATTGTAAGTACATATTTCATTTGCTTTTACGTGCATATATTCATGCAATACAATTCAAATATGATTTCTTCCTTTCTACATAAGCCAAGTACTGTAATGGGGCTTAACTGAGGACGTTATATAAGGCTACAATCAGGTTGATGAGACATAAAAAATTTGACTTTTTCATCATGTAACTGTCAAAAATAATTATGGCTACTTAGGCGAAGTGTACCTTAAGGTTAGGGCGGCGAGTAAATAATCTCCTTTCAGGGAGAAGGTCACTTCCTGTTTTTGATGACTATCGCTTGCATGGCCCCAAACTTCCAAATATAGCTGACTTAATTCACAAGGAAATGTAGTCTCTAAAGTCGAAATAGTCTATTTTATCCAAAAAGCGTCTTTTGGAAATAAAATTATGGATTTGTAGGCTTTCCTTTATACTTAGTAATGAAGGGTAACAACTAGATTGCAATTTTTTCAGTGCGTATGTAAAAAAGCGTGGTAGATTATTCGGTGATCAAGAGGCTGGTGTATTTTCTGGTGAGGAGATCATCCGTGTTTCTCACCCATCCGAAGAGTAACGCTTGCCACGAGAGAACGGAGTAATTCTATTTAGAGGTTTTATGACTGATTTTTTAAATCCGATTCGGTATCTTTTAGTGTGTTCTTTAAATTGTTAGGAAGTGACAAAAGAATACAAAATATTTCCAGAGGGTGATATGCAGTCCTTTCTAAAATTAGATAAATATACATTTGGGCACTAGTTTACTATTGGCGCTTGAATGAAGGCAATTTAAATTTTAAATGCAAATCTCTTAAAACTGTGTTAATTTGTAAAGTTTCATGACTCACTTGTGTGTGTGTGTGTGGTGGACTACAGAGGCAATTGGTCACTATGATTTGTTCCCTTTCTGAGGATTAAGTAACAATTTCATCAGGGACCTACTTCCCCAATACGAACCAGTCCAAAGTAATGCCAGCAAAACGCCTTAGAGACCAACCGCGACTGATTAACCGGTCAGAAGAAAGCGCTATCCTTCAGAGATAGCTCATACCTCATTCGACCGCAAGAATTAGCCCTGAGAAGCTACACATCTTAGACAAGACGCCCTCCCACTTCTTGCCTTCGTCCCCTCAATGACGGCCATCACCTTTTCTTAGCATTAACCATTAGCGTCGTCGGCTAATGAATAGTGCTACCAGTGATAGTAATGGTAATGGTAGACGTTTTAAAGATAAAAGTGAGACAGAAGTGGAGGTTTTCGCTTACAAAGACGGAATTTTGTTCAAAAGTGGAATCCACAGCAAGCTTATGTGTCCGTGTAAAAGTAGGAAGGGTATAATGATGACTATTTCAGCTAATCAAGTGTTATGAGATGCTTGTGACAGTTGACCAGTTTTATTTTAAAAAAAACGCGATCTTTTTTGGCTACCTTACTGCTACTCACATCTTCGAGTTGTTGCAAGCGCTAGTAAATGAGAGTCTTTCACTTAATATAGCATATTTAAACATTTAAAAACTAGGAAGCCTATCCGATTTGTTATGCTTCATTGTATCATCATAACCAGTAGTAGCGAATCAATGGTATATTTGTACTGTGACATGTTATCTTGCTCAAGCCTTTCATTCTTGAACGATTACACCAAAGATAAAAAGCATTTCTAAAAAGGAACTCATCCTGTTTTATTCCGCCCATACCATGTCTAGACATAAGTCCAATGCGGAGTGCCGCTGAAGTGTTTCTTTGATGCTTTAGCCTATAGATACGGATGAATTAGTTTTCACCCACTAGGCTGCACATCACGGCCCAAATAATCGACTAATCTTTCTGAGGTTGAATATATGCGAAACGTTGACTGAAGAGTGCAGTGATAGCGCTCACCACAAGCGATCTTTGTATCTTGATAACAGAATGAACTAATCTGGAAACCTAGTCTTCAAAATTGGTCATATAATCCCAAAAGCGATTTGTATGAGTTTCTGCCTAAACCAACGGAATACCTGTATTCCTCTAAGCGTAAATGTAGGCCCAATTTGAAGTTTAAAAATAATAATCACGCCTTACTGAATAGCAACCTATATCTAAGCCGCGTAGGTTATGTATTTTTTGCAATAAATTGTCTAATCTTCAATTATTTTACGTTGCCTCAGAAGTTTTCACTAAGAACAGCTTGATTTGCTTCATGAAACTTTTACTATTTCCATAGTAGTCAATATTAAGAGTTACATCCATTGAAATACTTTACTTTCAAGTCGGGAATAGGACAAACCACCTTATTTACACCCATATTGTCAATATAACGGCCTAGAGTTTACGAAGTTCTGTTTCCCTCTGCAGTGGACATAAAACTGCGCTTCCTTTTTAACTTATCGTCCTCCCATTTGACGAGGAAGAACCACGAAGGAAGAAACCCTTTCATCCTTCACCCAAATAATGAATCACGAGTTATGAATGCAGGGAGGAATCCCAGGAAAATAAAATTTAGTGGCAGGGGCAACAAAGTTTATGGAAAAGCGCCACAACATTTACAAATCTGTTGATTTTTAAGCCTCACTGGATAAACAAGCACTTAAAAGGAGAGAATATTTGTCCGATTTATCGTGTCCTCCAGCACCGTTAGTGCGCTTGGAAAGCTGCCATTTGGGGATAAATCATGCGCATGGCCTCGCTTGCACGGGAACCCAATCTCCAGTGGAGTTAGCTACATTTATAACGGCATTATTTCTAGGTGGAAAATTTACCTTTTATTTAAAAATCAGAGAAGCTTGGTCCAAATATTTAACTTTTTAATTGGAATCCGAATAAAACAAATATATTCGTGTCTACCGGAGTTATTCCTGTTAGTTTTACATCTTTATCACCCTTCCCTTCCCACCCAAAACATCGCTACATTTCAAAAGCTCTCATTTTTGGATATTGCACTGGAATGTTACGTCTTAGGTTTTACAAATTTTCACTTTTCTACCACTACTAGCCACTTCCTCGTATCGATTGTGAACGGTGATAGAAAATAGAAGCTATTGGCTTATGTTACAATCCTTCACCAAATGCCGAGTACGGAAAACAAGCGGTCATAATTAACTCACATTCAATTCATTAGGTAAGTTTTGCTGATATTTGCAGCCACGCGGTTGAACTACTAGACGCGAATTCACCTTGGTGCTAGTGAATGCACCATGTATAAGTAACAGCACATCAGTCGAAGGAAGAGAAGGTCGTTGCAAAAGGGATAGGCAACCAATTGTTGCAAGGGATCACAGTCCTGTGCACGTTTTGGCCATGCGTTTGATTGGTTCACGCGGAGGCCGTATTTATTGAAACAACAAGGGAAAAGCAATAGAACGTATTAGGTAAGGCGGGAATATTTTGACCGAGTCGACATCTGCTGGGACCATGTACGGCAGAAAAGGCTCTTTTCTAGGTGTCGCCCAGAATCTGCAAAGGAGGCTCTCCTCCACTATAGGCCATGAAGGTGTAGGCTTGCCTGCGGTACATCGGTTTGTTTCTGACGTTACCGTTTTTTAAACTATCAAGCGTAATTTAGGCGCCTAAATTACGGAGATTAAAGCCATTAAATACCGTTTACTTGAGCTTACTGCTTGCAAAGGGGTTCTAGTATTGTTGGCTTTAGAATGTTATGTGCATTATGGTACAAATTACATTTTATGGTTTCGAGGGGCAAAGTACCGGGATAATAGATCAAATATGGGGCTAACGTTGCTGTAGCAAAGGCTACCGTTTATTCCTAAACGGCGCCCAGTGGTCTACATAACGTTGGTTAAATTTGGTGTTTACCAAGGAGGCTTTAAAATATCGTCTGGAGTGTCGAAAACTCAGAGAAATCCTTGTTTGAGTAAAAGGGGCCTGAATAGGGCTTTGACGAGTGACACCGCCCCCCTTTCAAGCATTATTTTATGAAATTCAAAGCGATAGCCTGTACACACTTAAAAATTGTTCTCTCGTATGTAGACGAGCAATTTGCGCATAACGAAGCTGCCGGAGAAGTTGCTGTTGCGAATTTTCAGTTTCCTCACGCACCGCGAGCTCTGTACTATCGCCCGCGTTTCGAAGCAGTGGCGCCGCCTCGCCTATGATGAATCGCAGTGGTCTTGTCTCAATCTCCGGCCCGAACATGGCGGCCTCTCTGTAAGGACTAATCTGTCTCCTCTCCTTTATTGACAAATACTTACCTCCAATTTCATGGGCCAGAGTGTCAGTGATTTTGGTGGCCTATACACCACTCCAAGCTAACACAAGGTCTCAAAAAATTTGCTCCTTACAAATTCTACAATAACTGAAGTGTCAGGCATGGTAAATCTTAAATGTGGGCTTTTGGTTTAGAAAAACCAAAATGGATCGGTATAAATCCCACCACAATCTAACATTAAACCTAACCTAACTCCTAGTGATTTCCCCCTTGGCATCAAGGTATATCTATTTCCTCTGTCACTATATTTCGCATAATGGCGGGTATAAGCTGCTCAAGCGGTAAGCAGAGAAATTTATTTAATTGCTTCACCTCAATTTATTGTGCAATAGCACTTTGATTACTTTAACAAGCAGACTCACGATGCTCAGTTCCTTCAGTACAGTTCCCCATTTTCCCTGTTTAAATATCCTACTCTCGGATATCGTCTTGGAGTAATTAATGCAGTGACAGAATGTTTGATTCAACCTTTAGAATTTAAATAAAATGACCTGATGTTTTAAAATTTAGTAGCTTACTATCCGGATTATATTCCAGCTGAAAAGTAAAAACTTACTCAAAGTAATAAAAATGTATTTCGAAAAACTTATAGGTTTGATTCTTGGCAATTAACAACTTAAGCCGTTAACGACTACCCCGTCTCATATTGACTAAGATGAGATGGTGAAGAGGTTAATTTCTACTAAAGTTAATCTTTTGCGTAAATTTTGCCTAAATACAATGACAGAAAGCAGCACCGATCTTAAGGGGAAATACATTCCAATAAAGATATTGGAGTATTTTTCTTTTTTTAGGAACATTAAAACTGCATTTTTTTTCAGCATTCACCGAAATCACCACCACTTTATCGAAATCGCATAAACTGGGTGCCTTAATATGGATGAAGGTTTATGTACTTATGCATACGAAGCAGAGTGCTCGTATTTTGACTGTTGAGACCACTGCCGTGGAGTACACGATTCTGTTAGTCAATGTCCGGTCCGTGACGAAGATTTCACTGTAACCTATGCCCAAATCTCCTGCAATCGTCCTGCGTCGTTGCTGTCAGCCATCGATCCATAAGGCAGGCATGCGCCCGCTTTGGCATTGGCAACGCAGTCGAAAAGATGACTTGGCTGCCGGGAAAAAGAAAGATCTTTGACCTGTTTAGGTGTTTTAATGCATCGAAGCCTATTCTAACAGGCAAAATAATAAAAATACACGGGTCAGTACAAGGGTGTCTGGACAATTTAATGCAATTAGAATGTGAATCTTGACGTTTCAATGGAAAGGGTTCTTATGGTTATTTCACAATAGATCCAATTAAAGCAGAATATTTTTACCTCATTTGAATGGAAAATGTGAGGCAAGGTCTAAGCGCTGCATTTCATTTTATGATGGCCACCGGCACGTGTTTGTCATAGTCACCCTGACCCTTCACCCTGTCGATTTGGGCTGACCTGTAGAACCAGCCGACCTGCAGCAATTGGAGTTATTCCTGATAAATTGCTGAACTACATCTGGCCATGCGCTCTGAAATATGCTAATACTTCCCAAACGTGTTCGGTGGAGAGAAATGATATGCAGACTACCGTTATTTCGTTTGTGGCTTTGAATCCGCTCAAAATAATGAAGTGCGATAAATAGTAAGTTTCAACATAATTATTAATATATTTTTAGGCTCTAAACGGCATCTAAATCCTGTCCTTTTTGAGGAAGGGTGCTAGATGTTCTAGCCTTAATTCATTCATTTCAAATAAGTCGAGACTTCTCAGCAACTTCTGAGTGGTATATGTCACTTCTTTTCTCAATAAGTCTATCTACACATAAACAGTAGAAAGGTAAGTATAGTTTATCAGGCGCCAATTTATAAGTCAATAATGTTAAGGAATAATAGTAGTAGTTCGGTGACCACATCCTCTATACTGAAAGAATTATGGTTGTACAATGATCTATAATCCTAAAATTTGGAAGTCCTCTCGCATTAAACTAACTTATTAATTTACATTTACGCGAACTTCAACGACATTGCTATCTGAAACCGTTTTATTGCGAAGGCTATTGGCCTAAATGCCAGGATAGCATACCCACACCTCTCCAGAACTTTTACTGGAAGCGAAATTTTTTTATTTTAATGCTCTGGGTGCTGATAAAATCTTTGATAGAACGATGGCCAAAACAAGGAACCGATCGTGACCTTCCTTAGAGCTGCATTTTATCCTAAAGGTGCCAACAGTAGAGGACTTCCTCAATCTCGTCAACCAGCGCTCGGGAGAGGGATTGCGCTACTTGGAGTTGAACAGCGACCTAATTACCATCCCGGTGCTCGAGGAGTTGGGTAACAAGTGCACTAATCTGCGCTACCTCACCCTCGACTTTAGCAACGCCATGCAACTCCACGACTTCAATGATCTCATGGCCTTTCCCGGTCTTCTCACCTACCTATGCATCTGCCTCAGTGACGTCATCTTCATGGAGGGTCTGATGCGCAAAATCTACCCCTGCCTATCCTCCCTTGAGGTCCTGCATCTCATTGGTGAGACATCAATCCTCTTTACCTATTCACGTGCTTTGATGCACTAGTTTTACAAAAAAAAAAACCTTCGTTTGCTAAAATTTGATTATCGTTTAGTAAACTAAAGGGCATATTTATCGAGATAGTTGCTGCTGAATGGTTGTCAATTAGATAGTTGTCCAAGTGGCCCTAAACCTCAGGAAATTTATTGAAGTAATTTGCGTAAGCGCACCACGTGAATGCAAACAGTTCAGGCACACAGCTATTCTTTTGCAAAAAAATTGTTGACTTTAACAATGCATACTGACATTCCGGACAATTCCCTTTTACTGTCGGGGCCTAAAATGCACTGTCTGTTTAAGTATGGTTTGGAAAATACCGAAACTGATATTATGCTTAACTGCCATATCTCAGAGAGATTCGCAAGTGGTTTTTAAGAAAGGAGCAAGAAAACAAATAAATTAATGGTTAAACCGGCTTTGGTTCCAAAACTTCTGAAAAGGGATTAAAATGGGCGGTGCTTTTACTTTAGTTCAATTGTATTGGCAGTGTCGGTCGAATGATCAAGAGAGCTATTTTCATCCAGGCTAAAAGATGGAAGCGGATTGAGTTTATTTCTAGCTTTTTTTACTTATAATTGCTTACTTATTTTGTGAGTCTTAGGTTATACAAATTTGTTATTGATACGAGTTGGTCTGAACTTCTCTAGTTATATTAGATTATTTAGTCCGAAATATGGGGTTTTGGATCAAATATGGGAAGTGAATAAGGAAGGCAGGTAGATAAGTCTTGCGATCATTGATGAATGTAACTTTAGGAATATTTACTAGTAACTAAGATAATTATTCCACTACTGACTTGATTTTAGTGGATGAGGCTCTTAACCATTTTTCATTCAAACAAGGTTATTTGAACAAATGTGTAGGTTTTTTTCGAAAGTTGGAGGAACTTCAGCAATATTTCAAGCATTGAGTTAAATTTCAAATTATGAACTATTAAATTAGTAAGCCAGCAACTTGATGCAACTATAAAACATCTGAGTGAAATGCTGAGTTAATAGTGCAAAGCATGTGCATAAAAATTATTTTCCTTCTCTAGGTACATTTGAAAGGGCCGCTGAAGAGGAGGAGGAAATTTATGAGGTCAGTAGTTTGCATGTCTACGAGAAAAACAACTAGTTTTTTAGATTTTTCTCATGACCTCCTGAATACACGATTTGCCATAAACTAAGACAAAGTAGTATTTACCAGTGAGCGCTGAGTGAAACCATCGACTCGTGGTTCCAAGTACTAGATGACAATGCAGGCTAATTACTTAAAAGTTCTTGCAGCCCAAACGAATTACGCCAATTCAATGGAAGAAATGACAAATTCCTCAAGTACAGTGCTTGCATTCGTCAGGTCGTAGGATGAATTAGGTTTATGAGCATTGCGTTTTGAGCTAAATGCGATTTCTTCTGCAGGTGGTTAACATAAGCAAGATTCGTGCCCATACACCGAACCTGCGTGTGATCAACCTCTATGGCATCAGCTTTGTTGACGACAGCCACGTGGAGCTTCTGGCCACCAATTGCCTCCAGCTGGAATGCATTGCCCTCAACTACTGCCTCAACGTCAAGGGTGCCGCCTTCCCTCTTATCATCTCAAATTGCAAGAAACTCAAGACCCTTCTTCTTTGCCACTGCGGTCAGTCTACCACTGCACCCTTCTTATCAGTTTACGCCTAACATCTCTTTACTTCTTCTTCCGAGTTTTTGTTGGGTATTATGCCACCATACAAATTTCACATTCCGTAATTCAACCTATTCCATATGGGCTGTTAGATGACCTAGGGGATGCTAAGATTGAAATTTAAGACGTTTTTTTACAAAAAAATGGTTGCATCAGAAACCCTTGGAATGTATACAGTTTCCAGTTGCTTTATTTCACCGATCCTCCATTAAGCAACCACAAAGGTTAGAGATTTTGAACGAAACTTTCTTTCTAATCGAAATGTGTTCTTGATACATTGGATCTTTTCTAGGCCTTGAGGATGAGTATATAATGCAGGTGCCCTGGGAGAACTCTCAACTCTGCGAGTTGGACATAACTTCTACCGAACTCTCGTCGGAGTGTCTGGACAGTTTCCTCTCCCGCATCCCCTCATTTACTTACTTAGCCGCGGGGCATACTGACTTCTTTAATGATAAGTTAAGAATTCATCGACATTGGGACCGCAAATTCGGTGCCATTTGTTTTTCATTTTCTCTTGTCAAGATTTCACATAGACAATATTTTACACGGTCGAGGGGAGATTTTATTAAAGGTTATTTTGTCGTAAAAAATTGAATATTCATATAGTTAGGCATTATTATCACTCATGTGCGAATGCTTGGCCTTTAAATGCAGTGACCTGTCGGTACCCACTTATTGTAGGTATTGAGGCACCTTGTGGACCTGCAAAAGTTCAACGACCTCATCGCCCTGGATTTGAGTTTTACACCCTCACTAAGTGAATCGACGATGATGAACTTCTTGCAGACCTATGGTCCGCAGCTTCGTGGTCTCATGCTCCAAGGAAAGCCCACGCTGGCGGAATACTTCTGGACCACTGTCATAACTTTTCTACACAATATAGAGTAAGTTTTGGTAAGCCAATTTTTAAAAGAAATTATACAATTTGTCTTGAGTATTCAGAAATATTTTAGAATATGCTGCTGGAACTCATGCATTTTTATCATACTAAATTCAGGGTCTACCTTAAAATTTGGGGAAAAATTGTACGTAATGTAGCCAAGTGGAAACACTTTTCTCATGGTTTACGGTCTATCTACATGGGTCAAAGAGGCATGATATTTTATCTCTGAACTTGACTTGGTTTATATCGCGTACTTTTCTTTCCCCAGAATATGTGTACTCGGATCTCCCGACGGATGGTTTTTCAAGTACAACACACGTGTACACGTTGACCAGGTTTTGCATGCCTTCGCCTTGAATTGTCCCAATTTAACAGCCCTGGAAATTCAATGGGATCCTGAGACCCTCCGATTCAGTGACAAGAGCCGCAAATTCATTGATAGGCTGAGGTGCATTGAGTTGGCATGAGAGTATTCAGCATAGGTGTGCAATATCATTACCAATTCAGCCAAGCTTGTACCTTTTAGGCTGAAATGTTGGCGACTGAAGTCACTGACTCTGTGTGACGGAAAGTATTATGAGTTGGTCAAGGGCAATTTCGAGAGAGCTGAACGCCCAAGGGTGGTGCGAACGAGCAATTCTTACACCACCTCCATCGTGTCTCTTTTATGTAGATACAAGGATTTACAGTTCAACTAAGTCAAATAGGCCGCAAATGGCGCTTGGAATGCCACAACTTTTCGTCTCTCCAGTCGCCCTACTTTCGGTGTTCATGACCACAAATATCACTTATGTGCCCACGTACTTTCGAACTCTGCATTCCCATCCTTTGGGTCCTCTAATCCTTTTTTCTGCCCAAACAGATGTATTATATTCCAATCTATTAATAGACCTTATCTCTCTCTTGTTTTTGTCTTAGTAGAAGGATTACCCAAATGAAGCGGTCGTTTCCATTGAAAAGACCGCAAACCTCGAAAATAAACAGCCTCTGATAGGTATCAGTTGATGGGGCGTTGCAAAGGCATGAACCGTAACTCCTTGCAATGATCTATCTGAGTTACCAAGTGAGAGCATATTTCTAGCTCTGAGAGAGTACTTTCGTGTCCCAAGATTTTTCTGAGGACAAAAGGGGACATAATATTTAGGCAGAAAATATATTGTTGAAGTGCAGAAGGGCTGAGGGACCACTGGCATGGTTTGGAGGTCAGGCTACCGGGCAGAGGTACAATGATGGCGCCCCTAATTATCCCGTTACCAAAACCGAGAGGTGAACAAACAGTTAACATACTACAGGTGTATTATGACCAGTGAATTAGGAGTAAGCTTATCGCTAAATACGGAAAATGGATACCACCGTGTTAGATTGAGACCACCTGGTTAATTATAGCTTGGCTAGAAAGTATAAAAACAGCACTAGCAAAGGTGAAATACGAAATGCGATTGTAAGGTAATAAATTTTGCGATTAGAAGTATGGTCAGAAGTGGACCGCAGGGGCCAAATAATGTCAATATGCTACCTATCCATGATTCATTGATATGTTAACTGAAAATGTAATCACATGATGGAAGATTATTATTGTTTACAATGTAAAATACCTAATACTCAGATGTTGAAGAGGTAATACACGGGATAAATTGTTGAATTAACAAATTAGTTTTGTCTTCAAATTGCAAGATGGATTATTCAATAAGAAGGCAATATTTCTCATTGTGTCCAGAATGAAATTTTATTTCAAATGCATTTCAATGCGTTAGCGCACAATTTTCCACAATTGATTTTTTTTGTTTTAGCGCATTATTTAACTGCATTTTGTTACAAGAGTACTACACTTCCTACAGTGTACTCCTGCTTTGTGGCATGGCTTTTGGCCCATGCTAATAATCTCCCTGTAGCGCTCCTGGACTTGCTTGAAGACGACCGGGGGCCATAATATCAGCACAGTTTCGTGGGGGCAAGGTTTAGCGCCTGTTGCTTCTCGCCGCTTTGTTTTTACTTCAGAGCTGCTCAGTCATATCTATTCAGTTAGTAGCGAGATGTTGGAGGTATCTCAAGTTAACATTATCAATATCTTTATGCAGGTCCAGAAGGCAACTCTGTAATGAAACTTCTCCAGATGATCCATGGCTTGTTTTGATTCCGTTGTTCATAGCTCTCATACAGAACACGGGACTGGGGTGGTTGCCGAAGGTAAGCGTCAATTTCAGTCCTTCTGTTTGAAGCCGTCACCACAACTCCTACCCACAGCATATGCACTTCTTCTGCCCCACCAAGGTTAATCACCCAGCAGTAGCAATCAGGATGGATGTCCCTTAAAATTGGATTCGCTTTCCACTGCCACTAGTGTAGGGCCCCGAGACTTGCCTGAAGGCGGAAGATGTTACAAAACTCGGATATAACATATATTTTCAACATACAGTAGGGATTGGGATAACTGGCATGGCCCAGAGACTAGCCCTTCCGGCGAAGGCACAATATCCAAGGCACAAAGTGGCTCTTTACCAAAACCGAGAGTTAAACAACTAGAGTACAGCATTCCCACCCCTTCCGTACATTAGTAATGTGTATTCCTCCATGCAAATTTGAATTTCAGCGACCTCAGAGAAGACTCGGCACTCTTTACCCATAAACAAGAATGCAATCTACTGAATTGTGTCATTCACGCAGGATCACAATAATGTGATTCACGCATGGTTATGGCTTTATAAACAGGCGAAGTATTAACGATCAGCCTAAAAAAGTTAATGGGAATTGCAGTTTGTCGCTCAATGTTAGTACACCGAGAAATGTATGGACAATCCGATCAATGCAGCTATAGCTAAAACTATTAAAACAAAATTGTTTATCACATTTTTGTGAGTAGTACAAGGCGTTAATGTAATTCTCTGGATGTTTATTTCAATCTCAATTTTGGAAAGGAGCCATCTGGATGCTCTGCAGTTGCATCTTTGCCGGATGAGCTCTTCTCCGGTCCATGTCAGTAGCCCTAAAGCTCTACTGATGTCGAATATATGTAATCTGCTCCAGCATTATGTGTAATAAGTTGGTTGTTTAGCTCTCGTTTTTGGTAAGGGGACACTTCTGACTTGGTTATTGTACCAAGCCGGGTGGGCTAGAATTCAGATCATGCCAGTAGTCCAAATACCTTTCTTATGTCGGATATATATGTTCCGCCTGAGTATTATATCTTCCTTCGTCTTCAGGCAGAGGAAAGTTAACCCGATCCTAAAGAACATCTATCCTTCCTTAGTAGGGAGGAAGAAGTACGTGCGCTGCAGATGGGAGAGTAGTGATGATTCCAAACAGAAGAGCTGAAATTGACTCCTACCTTTGGCAACTATCCCCTTCCCGTGTTCTGCGGGAAAGCTATTAACAACTGAAGCGACACTAGCCGTGAGCTATCTGAAAGTTTCGTTGCAGACTTCCCTACCGTACTTGCAAAGAGTTGTTGATAAAGTGAACTCCATTTTCTTACTAGCTGAATAAAGCCCAGATAGATATGGCTGGGCAGCTCCAAAGTGGAAATAACGTGGCAAGGAGGAACAGATGTGAAATCCTTTCTCCACGGAACTGTATTGAATCTAGTCCTTCCTTACATAAATCTGTTTTTAGGCCAATGTTCATACGTCAGTCTATGGACACGCATGATGATCAATGCAATTCCTCGTTCCTAAATCCAGTTTTCAAACAGGACCAAAACCCTAGATCCAGTTAATTTTCCAAAAGTTGCAAGCGAAGTTACAGTCAAGCATTTTCGCAGTTGTATAGAAATTTGTTGACTGGCATCGACCGTGTTGTAATGACTAACGCGTGAGGTTGACCAAAGGGAGCGCCGGGGACGATGCTGAAAAGAGGAGAGGGGCTGTAGAACACGTCGGTTACTTAACTCTCGGTTCCGGTGAGGAGCCGCTTCTGACTTGGTCACTCTACCGAGTTAAGTAATCTGGGCTTTGGATCATGTCAGTGGCCCAAATACCTCCTTTACGCTGAATCCATAAATTGAACTTCAATATTAAGTCATCTTTCGTCTTCAGGGAGGTCTGGGGACGCCACATATATCTCGATCTCTCAACAGGGAAATCTCGAGGATCTAAACAATTGCAATGGTTTCTGCTGCATCATTACTTGATGTATTTTAGTAATTGGATTCATTGTAAAAATCGAATTAATGGGAAGCTTCTAAGGCTAAAAACTTAAAGTAGAGTTCGGAACGAAAATGTGTATCTTGAAGTCTAGCCTTCCAAAAAACAAAGCGTTTTTTAAAATTTTTACAATACACAAAATAACCTTTTGACAATGAAAATGAAACTAATTAAATCATTACTGGTCTCCGAAATTTAAACCAAATGCCTAATTGTAAATTTTTTGACAAAATTGGACTATTAACAGTAAAATATTCATTAAACCATAGTGTTGAAGCTATGTAATCTAGAAATGTGCAGGTATCTTGCTATTTGTTGGAAGTTTGCCTTAATACGTTTACACCAATATCTCGTTTAAATCATCTAAGGCGATCAGCTTTTCAAGGTTGCCTTTTGGCTTTTTAGGTCGAATGTGGTTATTTGTCGTTATTTCCTATTTTCGCTGGGTTTTTGTAATGACTATTACATTTCGGACCATAAAGACCGTACTTGTATACCTTGTGCACATTTGTTTAGTCAAGGTTAATTTGCTTCGAAGCTAGCTTCCATCTGCTTGAACTCGTTTTGTGAAATTTTCTTCATTGATGTTAGCTGGGCGTTTTTAAAAATAAGTACTATAGTTGCTTTTGGTTGCCAAAGCCCCCCTTACTTTAGACTTTAGTGAGTATGCATTAATGTCGCTGTCTTGCATAAATTAAGGTCTGTTCGATTTCACTTTAAGGTATTTATGCACCTATGTTCCCGGGATTCGGTGAATCATCCAAGGAAGTTCCATTTTTCAAATCATGTTTTTGGCACATTAAACCAACGTAGTAAGCTTTTCTATGAGTGTTTGATTTCGTTTGAATATTATTTTGTGGTGATTGAAAAGTCAGGTGTTTCATACAATGCACGCATATTGGCCTTTTTGAATTAGTTAACAGGATATTCTTAGCGTATTTTCTGCATACATTGGTGATAAGTTGATTGTTAGACAAGTTGTTTTGCAATCTACAGTGCTTGGCGCTTTCTGTCTATTCTCTTTAGGATAGTCTTGCTGGGTTCTCGTCCATATCACAGCATACCAGGTTCTACCTTCTGTGTACATGGTTTTTGGGGTGATTTATTGACTGGAAATAAACAATTTTATAATGATTTTCAATAACAAGTAGTCGATTTGGTTGTTTTGCATATGGCTTCATTTTACCTTAGTAATTCTTACTTTCATTCCAGTTTTTGTGCGATTTCTATTGTCTACATTATCTGTGCCGGGTTGGTGCAGCTCCAGATATATTCTTCCATTCAATCCAACACCTCAAGTGATCTCTGGTTTGTGCAACTTGCATCCATTCTGCTTTGCTATGCTCTCACTTATACGCCTATATGGATTCTTAAGCATCTTGCACAGCCTCTCCTACAGCAATGGGAGACTGAGACAGGTAGGCAGCAATAGTAACACCGACTAGCCTCTTATTTTCTCTTGTCCTCTAGTAAAGTCCCCTCTACTCCCCTGTAGGCAATTTGGCATCGGTGTGTCAACGCTACCTTACGGTCTGCTTCTTCCAACACTTGCCTTACGATCGCCTCCTCGATCCTCCCCCGATAACTCCACTTCCGTCACCCTGGCGCACCCCTTTTGTTCGCGCTTCCGACGCGCTTGCGGTCTTCGCCAAGCAGCATCGCTGGTTGGGGCTCATTGGGTGTACTCTTGGTCTCAACTTCGTCTACGTTCTCTGGGGCGTTCTACAGGTGCGACTTGAGGCTCCGCTATTCCTTCAACGTCTTTTAAATTTATCTTTTTTGAGAGGGAGGCTTCGTAAGCTCTGGCACGTCCAATTAAGCTTCTTGGTGATGCGATTCATGATAATTGGATGCTTGTAACTATGAGATCCACTTTTAAAACTACTTTTAATATGGTGGAACCCACTTGCTAGTTTTATTGTGCCTCATTCAGTTGGATCAGAATAGTCTCACTCACTCAGCAACTGTGAACTCTTTAAAATGTTATTTGGTTTACTGGATCATCTACACGTCACTGCATGAGGACATCTTGTCCTCAGTGCAGGAGTGGGTTATGACACAGCTATGCCCCAGTAAATAGTGCGGTGCTTTTAAACCGTCTTGAATTTCTGCATTTACAATTGCAGACTGAAGAACATCACGCCTTATTCTCTACATGGTGGCGCTCTATTTTCGTGCTAAGCGTTTACACTTCACTTAAAGCGTCCATTCGACTTGCCGTTGTATTGCGCATAACTCACTTTTTTGTAATACACTACCTCGTACCATGAATTTTCCTATTTCCATTTTCTTGCTTGGTCCCTCAGACATGTAGGATTCAAATAGTGATTTTTATAAAGAAAAGCTAAATTTGCCGCTTTTGGTTTGCAGTTTCCTTGGTTCAGTGATGGTGTCGATTGGTTACGGAAACATTACCTTGATGTTCAAGTCGCATTTCTACGGAGGATGGTTGAATATAGAACAAATAATCCACCTATTTGAATGCATTTGGGCTATTTGTGGCCTTTCTCACACATACTTCTTTAATCGGTTCCTGACTCAGGTCATTATTACAAGCCCTCACCCCATCCAAATGCTTTAATGCTGTATCCTTAACTCCAAATCTGTGCGGCAAAATCGACTAATTGTTGATTTTATCACCAAACTATAGTGTGCACGCACGCACAGCTGGGTATAATTGTTTGTGACCACTGATAGCCTTGAAACTGTCGTACTGTCACTCTAGTGGTAGGTAAATATGTGCTTTTTTGTATACCCCCAAGGGGTCAAAGTTTTTTTTTTTCTTGTATTCATCAGTGAGCAAATGGGATAGTACCTCATCTTTTCATCTAAGCTATCTTAAGGAAAAAAGCTGCCAATTTTATCACCCTCAAACAAACTACTGGTTGTGAATGTAAGGTGATTTCGAGCCTGTCATTTTCGTGATTAGTGAGTGATTGTGGTCACCATTGCTTTCTTCCACCTGCCTTGCCACTTTCACATGCCATCATTCATTCCGATCTGGCCATATTTAAAACATTCTCAGTGTCAATTGGAAGACTATTTTTCACTACACATCTAGCTTAGTGAGGCCAATTTCAAGTGAATGATCATTTAGTTTGATACATGATTAAAGCACTGTCTGACATTTTGCTTCCTCATTTTGAAAGTCATTATCACCTCAGTAAAGTTTTTCTAGGCCTCAAATGCGAGAGAGTAATGCAGCTCTGAACTTCATTAATAACACGCCAAGGGTGTATTCCAACACCCCAGAAAGGTTGATTCAAAAATAGCTAAACCTGTTAAATGTTAGCTATTTAGGGAGGTTATTGCTTTAATAAACTTCGCCCACACAGGAGAAGATAATGACCAGCAGCTACGGAGGGGGACGCTTTCGGGAGCCACAGTTCCTTGTCTTCTGTAACCGCGTAGGCGCCCTCATCATGGCATCTGTCTGCATCCACCTCATGGGACCTCGACGGTTGGAGGCAGCGGTGGCGGCTGCAGACGGACAGGGTGGGGCACCACTCTCCTGCTACACCAATCCTGCACTCAGCAACATTCTCTCCAGCTGGTGCCAGTATGAGGCCCTCCTCTTCATCACTTTTCCTGTCCAAGTTAGTCCTTCCCCCCTCTCCCCTACATTTTGCTACTGAAAATCTGATCTGCCAAAGCGCCTTTTTTCGGCGGACAATATGTCTAGCTTTCTTAACCGAAACACATCTAAATTTGCATACAAATTGATTTCCTTATGTGTGGCTTGACACCCCTACCTTTCATATTAAAGGGGTGTTTTCATTTTAGAAAAAAATACCGACGTCAGACGGTGTCAATGTCATCGATTATCCCCTTAAAAAAATTTTGTTCACTTTTGACCGTCTAATTTTAGCTGTCTCACTAGTCTTGATACTTGGATGACTTCTTAGTCAATATTCAAATAGGAATCATAAAACGTCACTAAATCACTTTTATTACTTACTTTTATTCAGGTCCTTTCAAAGTCTTGTAAGACGATTCCTGTAATGTTGATGAGTAAGATTCTCTACGGTCGTTCCTACAAGGCCCAGGAATACATTACAACCGGTACGTTTTCGTAAGAACTTTTAAACATGCGCTGTCGTTCTTGTACTTTCTGTTAGGAAATGCCCTCAACTAATCCTAGCTGTTATTTAGTTTTGAAAGATGCTACCTCAAACACCATTTTCATGCTTACTAAGGAACTACAAAATCTGGTAAGATTTTTTAATCCAGAAATCCATCACAGTAATTTTGTTGACTTCTAGCACTTGTCAGCATCGGTGTAAGCGTATTTATCCTATCATCGCCACCGGAGCATAGTGGGAGAGCTGCAGTAAATTCGGTTAGTGGGCTTGTCCTCATCTGTGGCTACATCGTTCTGGACTCCTACACATCCACATTCCAAGACAATCTCTTTCGTATTTACAAAATTTCACCTCTCCAGGTATACTATCTCTTTCATCACCTAGTGTTTTCAGGATCACAGTCGGCATACGATGATCGTACGTGTGTCCGTTCGGTATTCTAGATGATGCGGGGCGTATGCACTTGGGCGGTGCTATTCACTGTCACGCCACTGTTGGCAGACGGGACGCTGACCTCCTCGCTGCGGTTCGCGTGGGACCAGCCCCAGTTCGCTCTCGACGTTGTGGGCTCCGCAGTGTGCTCCGGCTTCGGGCAGATAATGATTTTTATTACCATAGCCGAGTTTGGAGCCGTCACCTTCTCTATTATCATGACAATCCGACAGTGTCTGTCCATCCTCGTTTCTTGCCTCCTCTTCACCCATCCCATGAATGCGGTTGGCGCCCTGGGCCTGCTAATTACCTTTGGTGCAGTCTTCTTTCGCATTGTCTGTAAAGGGCTGACCCCCACACGGCAGGTTTAGACTGCTAGGAAGGGTGACTTTTATATCTTTATCAACAGGCTTTTTTTGTATTATTTAGTAAATTTTGTATTTGGTTTTATCATTCATGTGATAAGTTTCCACGGTGACTCCGAATGGCTGCTCTTGCGGTGCCTTGTACTGGTCAGTGTAGAGGCAGCTCCAATCGCCAAATCCGTCTGATGAATACTTGCCATTACAAACCGACGATGGTACGTGGTTGAAAGTCGCTTGACGACGATGGCCTGTAGAGTAATTGCCCAAAAGCGAGCTGATTCGGCTACTCCAAATCACTGGGTGATTGAAATGTCTGAAGCAAATCAGGAAGCTTACGTCCTACTTTGGTCAATTCCACTGTTGGTCATTCGGTCAATCAAACCTGGTCATCACATCTAAATTATGCAGTCACAGATATTTCTTAAGCTACGGAGATGTCACATTTGAAGTGGCGTAAGGTTTCATTTCTGCTTTCTATGAAAGCTTTCTACTAATAGCAACAGTCATCAGAATACAAAGGTTACTTGTTCAGCGCGAACTGTGGGGAGTGTCTCTCAGGCAAAGGCAGCTTATTATGGAAAGTTTTACGAACTAAAACTCAGGACGAGCCAGGGAAAGGCTTGATTGCTACCTAATAGCATTTGGATGGTCCATAATTATCTAGTCCAACTGATGTTCGAAGCGCCAATTCGAAGTCGATGCAAAGGTGCGGCACATAACCCAAAATCCAAATACATTAAATAGGTTTGCGCTCCCCCCCTTAAAAAAGAATCCTGTTGATAAAAGTGGTTATTCCCAGCATAAACTCAGAAGAGCGCATTTAAACATTGACATATTAGTTGCCACAAATTTAACGAAAATTTACTCGATAGGAAGTAGTGCATTTTAAGCAATGAAATGTGTCATATTTTCTCAGCTTGAAAGGCCAGAAGTTATGTGACCTTGCATTCCGTAGGCATTAATCGACCAGCAAGTTCACTTGGAATAGGAGTCGTTTTTGAACACCCGTATTGACTTGCATGCTTTAGGTTCTAGTGTGCTTTCATGAGTGATGGTTGGATTTGACGTATCCAGGTATCAGAATGTATCAAACCCTGATTTTTTGGTTGCCGGCTGTATCAGTGGCTTTTGTGGCCGAGCATGTGTTCAGCCACTCGATGTTGTTAAAGTCAGATTTCAGGTATAGCACTACTTTTAATGCCGAATTTGCTCTCGCACAGCTGCAAGTCGAACCGATTTCGGCAATGCAAGCGTCTGCTAAATATCGAAGTGTCTTTCAAGCCATTCGGTGTATTTTAAAGGAGGAAGGATTCGGTGCCTTTTGGAAAGGACACCTTTCCTCCCAAATCCTTGCCGTTTCCTATTCGGGTGTTCAGTTCACCTCTTTTGAGCTGTATACGAGGTGGTGTGCTCATTTACTGCCTGCACCCAATGAAAGTGGTGGAACTCACCAGACAGTTGCATCTGCCGTGAATTTTACCTGTGGCTGCCTTGCTGGAGTAACTTCAGCAACCTGTACGCAACCCTTGGATGTGTTAAAAACTCGTTTTATTGCCCAGGGAGAGCCTCGTGTGTATAAGTGAGTTGTTTGCTTCATCCACCCTAATATTCTTCTCAATATTTGGGCTATTTCCTTTTAGCAATCTGCGTGAGGCGATTACTACTATAGCAAGGAAGGAAGGTTTTCGTGGCTTTTTTCGTGGTCTTAGTCCGTCAATGCTCTTGACAGCTCCTCAGACAGGTTTAAACTTTGCAGTTTACAAGCTCACGGTTCATCTTATTAATCTTTGGGAGACGCGTGTTCTCGGGTGCCTTCCATCCGACCCTGCCAATGCTAGTAAGTCGTGAATGCATTGTGAATGCATTTCTGTTTTGTACATTGGAACAAATCTTGTTTTGCAGTTGAACTTCATGTACGTTTACTAGTTTGGAATTACTATTAGTCTACTGTAGCGATACACCTTTGAGTTTCTTTTGGACATTATAGTCTGAACGTTTTCGATGCATGTCTGGTTTGGTACGCAGTTGTGACTGTCTCATGGTCCTACAAACGCCCGCATAGTTAAGACAGATTGAATAGAAGGTCAAGAATGCGGTGCATACAAACACACGTTTCAGCGAGGACTCTGCTTTGACTCATGTGGAAACGCATTTAGTTAGGCTCGCCAAGAGCTCCGTCTGGAAATGATGTGGTATCGCAGCTACCGGTGCACTCATTTTCTCATCTTCGGTACTTCTGTTGAACTTCTCCGAGAATTCATGTGCCACACACTCGTCTGATGGCTGTTTCAAAATTTGCCTAACGGGCCAACATTTAGAATCTTATTAATTTTAATGGACCTGCACTTTGCTTTATCTGGCTATGTAAACTGATATTACAAGGGGCGAGGTCATCTAGTTTCCTGCAAATATAAGCTTTCGTGAACGTTTAATATGGTCGTTTTATTGTGACGATTATGTGATACAATGGGCTTTAAGTAACTATTAAAATGAGCTTTGATTTCAGGCCTTGTCCAAAGCGTTTTTGCTGGTGCGTTCGCGGGAATGGTCTCAAAATGCATGGTCTATCCAATGGATGTCGCTAAAAAGCGTCTTCAAGTACAAGTAAGTCTCCTACTACTTCTCCGCTGGCCTAACCATTGCCTTCACAACGTGACACGTGTCCCCCATAGAATTCGTTTACTGCACTTGCGTTGAAATGCAGGATTCAAACCGATGTGAGGACTCTGCGTCATTTATATAATTATATGTATTATATCTTTTACACGCTCAGGGATGGTTGTTTCGATCGTTTAAACATTTCTAACCGTCGCATATTCGCTTCCATTCACTAGCTGGGAATTAATTAAGCGTGTTTATTTTGCTTCTAAAAAGCACTAACTTTGTGGTTGTCAACTTTTTTCTCCGAGCACGTTCTTCTGATTTACTTTCCTTATTTTCAATTCATGGTAATTTAATGATTAAACGCGCTTTCAAAAATTATTAAGTAGCGTTGCATTTATGTGATAGATGTAAAAGTGGGAGATATCCCCTTTACAATTAGAAGAGTTGCTTCAATTTCGGTGACTTAAACTTTTGTCTGAAACCGTTTTGTCGATCATGTGTTGCACTTTAGCTGGGTGGTATCCTCTGCTTTTTGCTTTCAAGGCGCTTTTAATGTGTCTTCCGCTTGCTTTTGTCGTCGTCGTTGTTTGAACATTTTGCACTCGGAGCTCTTAATCACTTGTTCGGTGTTTATGCAAAGCACAGGGGGTGCACAACTTTACGTGGCAAATGTGACAGGCCTCAAGCCAGTGTCGAAATAATCCGTCGCGTTTTATGGTCATTTTTTGCGATAGCAACCTCTGTTAATTATCCCTCGATTGCACTTTTGTGAGCATTCATCGGTGACATCGGGTATCGTTTCTGCTGTCTCCCAGATTTATCTGAAATGTATTTAAATTTTCTTGGTTCGTGTGTATGACCTGTTTTCTGAAGGTCTGCATTGTATTAAGATGATGATGATGATGTATTTTCCCATTTTAGTGGCACTTGTTCGGTGTATTAGCTTGGATGCGGGTTTATTAACTCTACTTTCTGTGCCATTTGAGACCGGAGCATCCGGTGCAGTTACAGGGAACTTAAAGTGATACTGCAGCATGCGCTTTTCTCCTTTTGACTGTTACCTCTTTTACTTTCGGCGAAGTAAAGCTTTCCTGTTCATCAGTAACCTCAAGCGCCGCTGTGTAGTGCATAGTATCCAGGTTAACACTAGTTTATGCAACCAACGCATTGATACACCTTCCTTATCCAAACATAATATCGCACTTTTGATCTAGCACTTTGTGGAATTTTTAGTAGCTGTAGTTAGACTTTATATAACCTTGCTTTGCGCTATAAGGGCGTTTTGAATGTTAGTAGTGTTATTTTACCAATTGGTAATGGCCATTATTTTTATTACAACCCTTGAAAACGGAATAATTTAGTGATCAGCCTCTAGGTCACTGCATATAATGTTTAAGCACTGCTGCAAACTTCCTGTAATGTAAAGAAAGTGTATGCTGGAAACCAATAACGCGTTGGAAAGTAGTAGTTTATAAAAGAATGATTCTGCATTGAAACACAAATATTCTTTCAAAAGATCTTATTCGTGCCTAGGGTTTTGTGGCTATATATGCATACGTTATTCTCTAGATGCGAACATTGCCCTTCTATGAAAATGCGAGACTGCTATTCCTGGAACTAAATACTACCCCAAGGGTAGTATTTAGGTTTTCACCTTTACAATTTCTCGGTGGATGCTAATCTTGTCAAATCTTTCGAGGAACTTCCAATGTTTTAAAGATATTTGTAATTTCTGTACAACGCTTCACTAACATTTAGGTTTATGCCAAGAGCAGAGATAAAACGTTATTTTCAATAGTCATGGTTATTTCAAAAGCCAGCTAGCAAATATTGTAGTACAATGTGGGCAAAATGGAGTGGGAGGTATTGCTACATCAATCAGCGGTTTTAAGTCTTACAGAGAATCCGTCTAGGCAATTTTTGACTGTGAGTGTAAAGGTACGTATAACGGGCAGAAATGTCGCCATTTTCTGACCAATTTAGCTGCTCATTCTGCGCTATTTTAACATTTTTTGGACACTTTTTTGAAATCCTATAACCATGATGAGGTCAGCAAATGTGGTATCACTTTGGTCGGCCATCAACATACCATTTTCTCTGTTCAAATACTCTAGTACTGAAAACTAGGTCCCGTTTGTGTACGACGGACTCTATAGGGCTAATATTCTGACACACGCAATGAAGTTAGCACTGGTCCCTGGGAAATGGGGTTTGCGCCTATCTATACCCTCTCAAGTAGCGCCAAAACTGGAATTTTCTGCTTGGCAGGGCTTTGAGGAGGCGCGAAATCGCTTTGGCTCTCCTTTGGTCGTCCGAGGACTGCGTGACTGCATTGTAAAGACGTGGCGCATTGAGGGATTGGCGGGTCTCTTCAAAGGTCTCCAGCCTTCCATCTTCAAGGCTTGTCTCTCCATGGGTTGTCGATTCGCCGTCTACGAGAAGGTCTGCAACTTCCTCTCTTACAGGAACACCTCCAGAGCTGCCACTGCTAAAATTACTGAGTAATCTTTTTTTATCTGCCCCGTCGTTCATGTCTGCCCCTCACCCAAGATACTTATAGTAGATCTAAGTTTGTATATTCCAGCCTATGCCTCTCTTCCCTCTCACTACCTCCTTTGTATGCTATAATAAGATGCCTATTTTATCGACCCTCCCTTCACTTTGCTCTGTTTCAAAACATCGGGGTAGAGCTGTCTATTGTCAGTCAATGAGATGCCAATTGTTTGCGTTCAAACAAAATCTTAAAGGGAAGCGGTAGTTTATATCCTAAATTACGCAGCCCAATGCTAATTCTAATGGGTTAATGGCTACTCACTCGCAGACTAATCTGTGTGCGTGGGTCATGTCGCTGATGCTGTAACTCTGGTTTCTGTAATATCACGCCGCTAGCTTGCGATTGAATGCTCACCGTGCGAGGCCTTGTGTGTTGTGTTAAATTGGCTTATTAAAACTACTGATGGACGATTGGCAGGGGCCCTCGTTGAGTTAATTACAGACACTTTGAAGTAGAATTTGTTTACGAAACGGTTGAGGATACAGTGTGGGGTAGCGGCTATTTGTGCTTTGGTCGGGGCGTGTGTGTGTGTTTACGGGTTAGACGGCAAGGGGCAAATGTGCACAATCGATGATTAGACAAGTTAGCTGAGCGATGGAAACAGGTGGGGCCCGAAGGTTATTCAGCCACCTTGACTCAGCGTGATTGCCAATTCGATGTACTTTTGCGCTTCCGAACTAGGGCCAACTTCTCAAATATGGCCAAGGGAAGGGCATTTGCACATCTAGTTTCAGTTTATGAGAAGTTAATAACCATGCTTTTCTCACCATGAATGATATAATCAGAAGTAAACGCAGAACGGTGGAGCGCCAATGGCATTGCTTATCACACACTTTGCCATTTGAACAATTATAATGAGATATTGGTGTCGAAGCATAAATCAACTTGCGAAACCGTATGTGCGACTGGAGGAGCTACCATCCCATAAATACTAGTAGCTCTGGTTTCCCCGTAATCGGGACGAAAGATCGAGTGCGTTAAATCATCTAATACATGGAGCAAATGGCCAGGTCACTCCAAACTCAATGGTCAGCCGTTCCAGTAAGTGGAAAGCAGGAATTCCTGTAGGCTAGTTTTCTCCACCTTGTGCCATCAGAGACCCAATTCTATCATTTATATGCAATTTATGAGTTTATGTCTCACGGTGTGTTCGACTCGCAAAACTTCACCCACGTCGATTCCTTACAAAGCTTTATCCTTTCTTGAATGGATACCTGTGGCTCTTTTGAATTTAAAAGGCATTGCTGAAAAATATCCTACGGTTGTATTGTCTATCACAGAAGAATTGGTATGTTTTAACTACAGTGATACGCTGAAAAATGATAATCAAACAGCTTTGTGTGGTCCTTTATGGTAACAATGGGGAAATATAAGAAGCTTTCAAAATATATTGCCTGCTAAAATAAGCGCCATTGTAATATATCGTCATTTAGTGATTTGATTCCTTTTAACCGTATGTTTTACCACAGGTACTTCAGTTTTCCCAGGTTACGGACTAGAGACGAAAGTTTTGCCTCCACGAATAAAGTCTAGCATTAACCACTTTGGTTTCTGTTGCACTTTGTTTCCTCGACTATTTATTCATTTCACACATGACAGGCTAATACTATGAAGTGATGATATCCTTCATTTGGCGGGTATCGGTGGGGCAAACTGAGAAGTACAGAGGATCGCTTATGGTAGCTGATGCTATGTTTGCACGCTCAATGAACGCTGGAACACAAGTCACTTCTTTCCATGGTTTAGTCCGTCACTCAGACAAGCAAGCAGAAGTCTATGATATTGAGTGCGCCTTTTAAACGTTTAAGAAGAAACCTTCCAAAGACTGTTTGAAATTTCCAAGTTTTTTAGGTATGGTTTAGTGTTTAGCAGACCCATTCTTAAGGCCTAATGATCATTTGTTCGCATTTGCTGTAAAGGCATCTGACGTTAAATTAACTTAAAATTACTGAATGGTGGAACGTAAGAACATCAAATGGCTAGCAAAATTATGATTAAAACATAAAATTAAGTTGGCAACGCCGACCTTTAAGCATGTTTTAAGTTTCGGCCGTGGGTTTTTAAAGTTGAGTTTTTTGTTTCACATAGCGCGTAAGGATGTGGCCGATTTAAACAGCAGCGGCAACCGTATTAAGAGGCGAATTTCAGAGCCATGAAGTGTTCCCAATGCGGTGGGTGCAGGTTTGATGAGGACCCTGCAAGAGGTGACATGGTATGTGTCGAATGTGGTGCAGTAGAAAGCGAAAATGCCGTTACATCATCTGTTGAATACATTGAGAACCCTGGTGGGACAACCACAGCCCTCGGCAACTTTGTTTCTTCTGAAAGTACGCTCTTCCACCATCGGTGCTTTTCCATTTTTATATGTGTACTTAAGTCTAACACAGCTCCCAAGTGGACTGTTCCTTGGTTATTTTCCTCATTTCTATAGATGCAAGCCTTTCATGGTTTATGGATCAGGTCGCTTAAAATACGCCATTTTGACATAGATAGCCGTTAGTTTACGTTGGGACACAATTTAACGGATTGGTACAGTTGTTTGTTCGGTAAAATCATAGAATTCAGATTCCTGAAACGTCTATACCATTAAAATCCTACATTCCTTTTTTCGAATCCCATATAGGCCAGATGCCGGGTTTTCGTGAATCGCGCTACATCACAGAACAAAAAGGTATCTGCCGATGCTTTAGTCTCTTTGAGTTGGTGGAGTAGCAGAAAACCTCAATTTCATTGTATATTTCAGCTCGGAAGCGTATCGAAACGATCTGCGGTCAACTTCGTCTGGGTGCTGATGTTGCCGTCTCTGCATTCCGATATTATCAAAGTGCCCTTTTTCGTGGATTTACTCGTGGCCGGAGTTCCTTGCAGTTGGCGGCCGCATGCATTTACGTTGCAGCCAGGCAACTTCGAGTCAACTTGATGCTCCTTGATCTTAGCGATGCCGTTGCAATCAATGTCTATCACGTGGGACGCACGTACATAGACTTAAAGCGTCGTCTTAATCTTTCCCTTCCTGAAGTAGGTGGGTATCTCTTCCTTTATATCGTGGTTCAGCGTATTCTGCTGAATAGCGCGTTGTTTTATTGTTCTACTCAGATCCTTGCTTGTTTGTGGAACGTTTTGCGAGTCAGTTGGATTTTGAAGAGAAGACCGCTATCGTAGCCACAACAGCAATGCGGTTGCTGCAGCGTATGAAAAAGGACTGGATTAGCACCGGTCGACGACCAAGCGGACTTGCAGCTGCATCACTTCTTGTTGCCGCCAGAATTCACGAATTCAATAGAACGGAGGAAGATGTCGCCAAGGTTGGTGAGTATCGCGCAACTTCCGCATATTCGAAACTCAAATTGAAATGTAATCTCTTCAAAAAACCCTTCTCTAGCGCGTATAAGTCAAATGACTGCGAGAAAGCGATTAATTGAGTTCAGTAAAACTCCAAGTTCGGGACTAAGTATCGATGCCTTCTTCACTGTTGATTATGATGAAGAACAAGACCCTCCTTGCTTTGGACAGCCGACACAAAGGAGACGATTTGTAAGTTAAATTAATCACACCAAACTTCCACATTCTGTATCCTCTCGTATGATTTGTATCTTGTCGACTAAGGATCTGAAAGACCTTGATATGGAACAAGTTTCAGCTGAGATAAAGGAACTCGGCCGTCGGATCGATCAAGAACTTGATGAACTCGCTAATAAACGGAGAGTGAGCGTTGCTATTAACGACCCTGGTAAGCAATTGTCGGTTGACTACTTTGCCGCGGAACAATTGGAACTACTGTCCCTACCACTGCGGCAACTTTATTTATTAAACAAAACATCGAATTGATCCAATGTGCTCTTTGTAAAAGCGTATTAACTAGCTTATCATATGTTGTCTTTTCAATTAGAGGTTAGTAAGATTTTAATTGTTTTTTCCCGGCTAAAACTATTGCACTTAGGCCTTTATTGTATTAGCATTACTCATGCAGCTGTCTCATACCTAAAACGGCTGAATAGATTTACACTGATCACTTATGTTCTCTCCCAGGCTTGGCCAACTCGAAGGGCCTCCGGCATCTGGTGGAGTCGGACAGTCTATTAGTTAAAGACGATGAAGTAGTAGGGGAGAGGGAAGAGGACGAAGGGGCTGGTGCAGCAGTGGAGGTAGTGGCAGAGGGACTATCCTCGCCGCCATATCTGTCAGCAGCGACGTGTGGTCGCTCCTCACGCCAGGTGCTGCGTGAAGTTCTCGATGGAGTGGTGGATCCCGAGATCCTCGACTCCTGTGTGGAGGACCTTGAGCTTATCACCGCACACTCGGGGGCCAAACTGTGTGAATTGGTACGCGCCACTCACCAGTGGCGCAATGCTCGAGACGCCGCCGAGGCTGCTGCCGCCACCACCGATATCGCTGCCAAGCGCCTTGATGCCTCGACCTCCCAGTCCTCACTATCCACCCTCATCCCAACCGAAGGTACGTCTAGTTTCACTTTCCGTTGCCTTGCACACTGTCTTTTCCTAAGGGAAAATCCATTGTAGCTGCCTGATTTGAGAAAAAACGCGGCGTCAGGTGGATTCCAAGCATTAATCAATAGTTCTATTCGGTTCCTCGGATAAGTAGAGCAGTTGATGCATTAAAATACTTGTGATGTAGAATACACTTGTTCCTATGCCAACAGTTTTACTCGAAGCGCTACACTTCGAGTAAGACTTCTCAAATTCGTTCGAAGTAATCCATGGGGAAACTTACCCATTGATTTTGCATTTTTATGCTCTCACGATATCTTTAAATTTACACCCTGTGTCTGCGAATCTGCATGGGATGTTTTGAAGTCTGTAAACTTGTTGTCGTTGTTGATGAAATTTTGGCTTATTTGAGGTTTGTGCACATAAGCGCCAAGGGCAGTGGTTTTTAAAGCAAAATACAATTCAGATGGTTATGTTAGTTGAGTTGCCTTTTTTTCTAAGAAAATGGTATTCAAATCAAGATCTATGGATTTTCTGCCAAGAAGGGGTTCGTTTGGATTTTAAATTCATTAAAACAATCTCTATAGGGGTTGAGTCACCAACTAGTGGTCATTACGACATCAAGCCATTTCTTTTTGACTGTGTTTACACAAAGGAAACTCGCTTGGTGCCTGCCATTGTCCAAATTTATTGCTCTTTCAATTCTTATCAGTTTTTCAGGAGGTGGAATTTATAGTCAATAGCACAAATTTTAACAAAGGACATTCAAAACTGATCTAAGTATGCTTGCGCAGAAGAAAAAGCTGTCTGATAATCGTAAAAACTCCATGTTTTCATACAGCTTCACTTCACCACCTGGTGCGCTTCACGAGGTTACCATTCGCTTTGGCTACGCTTAAGATGGTGGAAATCGCCCGATCACTTTCTCAACACTCTCAAACCTGCGTAGTTCTAACCCGGCTTTCGTGTTCCTGTACCTGGTTGTAACTTATTTGCATTAGTCTGAATAATTCAGCTTTTGGGAGAGGATTTTGCTGTACGGCCACTTCCTGACACTTTCAAAAGAAGGTATGGATACTCAACCATAGGGCCAAGTATAGCTTTTCCCATAGTGATCAGTGTTTGAGATGACCTCACTTGTAATGCACAACATTTCGCAGTTTCTACCACATTCTGTGTGAAAAAAAATAGTGTGATAGGAGTAGACTATTCTAATTTATTCGTTTCGTTGATTGGATGTTACTATGGTCCATCTTCCCAATAACTCGGTGCAATTTGTGTGCTCCTTCTTGGGGAAAACCGATTGAATTTCAATTTCAGACTCCCTCAAACTCCCGCATTTTCTCACTCCTCTCGAATCTGCACAGTCCGCCAACGAAACTCATAGTAAGTCACTCCTCTTATCCACTGATCCATTTGGCACTCTGGTCGAACTATTAATATTACTTAGCTTTCTATTCATAGTTGGATCGGTCTGAATGTCCTTTTGAATTGTGTTGTGCAGCTTGACGGTTGCATTGGAATTCATCCAATAATCATTTCGAAGTTACTTTCGCATTATTTCTGGCGTTTATTTGCAGAAGACTACAATATGGAGTGTTTGTGTGATTAATCTGATAAAAGTCGACAATATGGTGGTAGCTGGTCAGGGTTTGTCTGATTTATCCTCATTTCATCACTGAGAGTATCCAGATGGGTTAGCATTGCGACTTATGAATTTCTAAGTAGTAAATCCACTCGGTGTTTTATAACTATATCTAAAGCTCTGGTTCAGCTTAAACATAATTAGGCATTAAGTTCACAGCAAATTGAGTTATCTTTTTCAAACCGTCACAGCAATGAGAAACGAGGCCCGTGCTGCATATCAACGTTCTTCAATATGACATTGTAATTGGTCCAAGTTATCACATTAGCAGCATGGAATCGAATCAAAGAGGCTTGAAACCCATTTGCTTGAATTTCAACTGTGCATAGGTGTCACTTGTTAATGGTGAAGCGTGTCTGATTTGAAGTTCGGTTTAACTGGCCATTGATAATGTTTTCGTTTTAGATGACTCTACAGAGAAAAACGGGGAAAGAGGTAGTGACCATTCGTTCCGTTGAAGTTCGATTCTATCCACAATTTCATGCATGTCAAATATACTGTTTGTGTTTTCTGTAGGTTACAGCATTGATCTCAGTGACATTGACGAGGAGGAGCTAAATCGGGCAAGTTAACTTGCGCTAAATACTACTTTATGCTGACTTTGACTGCACAAGATTTAAAATTGTTTACTAAGTGTGATAGCTGTATGTGCCTCCGGTCTGTTATTCCTTTTTGTCTTTCAGGCATCGTCACATGTACATTCGACCTCATGTCATATTTATTTCAGACGCCACTTAACAATACCATGTATTATTTAATGATAGCACAGTTAATAATGTTTCGTCCGAACCCAAACAATAATTCTCCAGATAATTCCTATCAACTGAGTTCGATGTCACCATTTAAATGTGAATGCCTATTCAATATACAAACGTCTACGGGGCTTATTAAAGACTATTTAATTTTCGGAAGAAATAGGTCTTGAATCACGACAGAGAAAAGGGCACACTTCATGGTAATTCCAAACCCTTAAACAGACTTTTATTTATGTCAATTCAGACTTCGAGACAGAATTTACCAACCTGTTTCAATTATCAACCTGTCAGGTTAGCCTTCGTCGGTCTCAGATGCCACCTACCCTAGTAATAGTTTATTACACTGCCTGGCCGAAAATCCCAGTGTTCAAATGATGTGTATATTTAGCTTATTTTGCGGTTATTCAGAATTAGTGACAATTATGCCTTGAATTTTAACAATCTACACTCTCAATTTACTTTTCATTTTATTAAGTCTCCTTTTATTAAACGTTTTTCAGGAGTATTTCCTAACCCCTCGGGAGGTTATGGTGAAGGCAACCTTGTGGTTCCGTGAAAACGCACCCTTCTTGGAAGAACAAAGGCGTATGTTCCCCTTTTCACGCCTCAGCTTGCGTTGCCTTTCCTACAAACTGCACCCGGATAACCAAATCCCGGTTTTTGATTGCATCACAAGTTTTGCGTATCCACATTATGTATTCCGTCTCTTTATTTTAGGGAAGAAGGCCGAAAAACGACGGCTTAAAGAGGAAATGGCCAAGCGACCCAAACGTGTAAGTCCACTTTCTCGGCATTCCTGATCTGTCTAAGAACAAAAACTTCAGTTTGTGTAAGTGATGAATTTACTTCGATCATTTTTACTATTAAGGGGAAGAATTGTTCGTATTGTAGTGATACAAAATACTTCAGCCATGAACATTTGAAAAAGTAGGAGCTCAAGCTGAATTGACGTGATTGAACGTGTTTTCTGAATTTGCCCAACCTTTCTCAATCTTTAAAATTTCTTTGTTATTCTTTGAATTGATTTGAGTGTTTGTATTACTACTGGAAGATTATGCTAATAGTATTGCAAAGTAGAAGGTTAACGTGGCTTTTATTTATCTCTGTAGTCACGTCGTGGTCCACGCAAGATCTACCGTCGCCAGCGTCGAATGCCATGGCATGCGTCCAGCAAGGAAGACGGCTCGGAAGGTGGTCTGAACGAGACTGAGGAGAGTCAGTCTCAGCCCATCTCAAAGAAGATAAATTACGCAGCACTGGAAGCTATCGTGGGTGCAAAAGCGGAGGTATCGTCTGCTGCCGGAGAGGGTGCTGCCTCTGCCACTAATCCCTCTTCATCCTCCTCCTTGGCACCAGAGATCGGCGTTGGTATCTACGGCTCGGCTGTTCCATCGCCTGGCTCCCACGCCCCCAACCATCTGCTCGAGAAGACTGTTTGTGTCTCTACCGCACATTCCAAGTGCCTTCCGTCCTCGGTATCGTCTCCAGCACTGCTGGAAAACCTGCAAGATCAACAAGAGGAAGACGAAGTGGCATCGGAAGAGGATGATGCGGAGGATGAGTTGTACAACGAGCAGCAAGAAGACTCAGATTGGTCCAAAGGTGATGAGTGTTGGTGAAGCATTCTTTCCAAGAGGCTGTCGCACCTCCTTGTACATATTATTTTTAAGTGTGCGCATTTCATACCAGTAAATGTTGTCACTGTGTGTGGGCTTCATTTAGGGCTGTTTGAGTGTTCGGAATTTCTTACCTTCTGAATTAGTTTCGCTAATCTGGTACTGAACGTTCGCTCTGTTGTTTTAACCTACCGGGAAAACAAATGCCAGTTAGTGACGCATAAATACAATTTTGCGGAATCTGATGCACACATACATACGTACCCGCGCCATTGCAAAAGGTGGATTTTGACGGTGGTAAGAGGTTTGAATGTTTATGCGGTGTGCCTTTAGTCGAGGTATGCTTTGTAGAGTGTACTCATGATGGAGTAAAGTAGCAGGACAGTATAAGGGGTAATTTTGGATGAAGAGAGAAACGGCAGATGAAAGCGCCCGTTGGTGGGTTGTGTACACTTGAGCTGCACGCATAATCAGGCTCCGGTATGTTTGATGTCAATTTGTCTCCACATGGGTAGGATGCAGACGATTGTTAACACGAACCGGGTAATCCGTGAATAACAAGAGATGATAGCTTCTTCTGTAGGAAGAAGGTATGCAATGGGATGCGCACATTTGGTTCTTATCCAGGTGATACTTCGGAATCAGTTACTTATCGTGCATTTTGTGGAACCTCTGGCCTCATTTTTAATTTTGATATGTTGAGTAGCACTACACGTTAGTTATCTACCCAAGCTTGGGCGGTGCCCTTTAGATCCTAACATTCCTTAATTTGTGCATAAAACTCGAGCACACAACTGCTTTTCCCCAACCTCATAGGCACATGAGCAATTCGCCTCAGCAGAAACCACTACATGCAGCTTTGAATTGTCCGTTTGCAACAAAAAAGTTGGTAAGATCATGCAGACGAGCCTCTTGACAGCCTCACTTCATCGTTAAGCAGTGAAAACAGCGCTGCATTGTACGTTTAGTCTTGACTGTTACTTCAGCGTTTTCTCCCAATTCACGCTTCGAACCAGTGCTTCGTGAGGGCGTCAGATGACTCAAGTAAACTCTGTCCACAGGATAGACCATTTTTTACTTCTAGTTCCACATTTAGGATCCTTAAACCAACTCAATTGGCAGTGTCAAAGCAGCATCTCATTCAAAAGCCAATAAAAGTAAAATGGCAAACACGTTTAAAACTGGAGAAAGTTTTGAACAATCTGGACTACATTTGAGCTGATCATGAGCAAAATCTGGATCAAGGGTCGCTAAGGTAACGAGCGCAGCAACTACTCCAACAGAACATGAGTAAAGCGACAGTCACGTGATGCATGGGAGCCAGCAGCCACGTCGGTGCCACACCCACACATTGAGCTTGGTCGGGAGTCAATTGAATGCATTCGGCATGTCCATCGCCTCACGAAAACTCCACCAATTAAGCGCCCCCTAATGGCGGTTGTGACATCAACCGCGCAGCACACAACGAGTATTGGGGGAAAACTCCCACCGAGTCCTCACCTTACAACAATTGTCTAGTTGTTGCTAGGATCCATTTTGCATTTACGTCGTTGTGCATGATTAAAGTAACACCGCGGAGGAAAACAATTACATCAAAGTCCCACAACGGGGTGGAATAACTTGCCGGTTATATCCAAAAAGAATTAATAAAATATGAGGTCAATGTGGATAGCTGGATGATCGATGAGTTAGTCGGTGAACAATTGCAAGAGCAACTTTGCAAGGGAAAAGGCGGAGTCGATTTATCTACAACAAGCAGTTATACCAGAGAGGGGAGGGGAAAAGAGTGCTGTGATGTTATGGCAGTACGGACACAAAAGGCGTCATCCAGACCTGCACGCAGCAGAAGAAAGGGGGATGACTGAGCGGGTGGGAGCTACAGCTGCAGCGCGATCACTCGGTGTTAACTGCAACCGGGTCGGCAGGGAACTGCAATGGAAGGGAATTACAGTGATGAGACACCAGGCTGCGATATTCAGCTTAGGATTAAGGGGCGAAAGACAGGTAATAAGCGGTAACACTTACATAGCTTCTCCTGCGTTATGAATGCAGAAACTCGTTGGTGACGATAAATCACAACAAATTGCAGTGAAAGCTGTTCGTTGAAACTCTTAAATATACTACAGCTAACATTCAACAAGAACCTGTATATGATAACGAGAGTCAACATAAATGAAAAGAAATGAGTGTTTTTGACCTCCATACTGGAAAGACAGGGAAAAGGCACAGGTGGATTCATCTTTCTCCAAGCCAATGTGATGGAACAACATTAAGGGTATGGTTTCAAGTCTTGCAGAGAACGCTTTCCGCTCCAATTTCACTTCGATTGTAGTAAACACTTGGTCCACAAAATTACAGGAGATTACAAACGATATAATTATTAAATAGGTAATAATAGTACTACTCTGATAATGGCTATTGCGATGAAAGTAGCATCAACGCTGTTTAATCTTGAACACAGCCAAACCTATTTGTGTTATAACTAAATAAAGCATATCTAATGAAAAAGCAAATAGCAAAAGTTCATCCTCATTTCAAAATTAAGGACATTACATTCCTCGCAATTTGATGACCCCGACCGATCTTTCAACCTAAGCACGGGTACCTACCTAGTATTTCGGAATATTTTACGAAAAAATCACAGTACAAATGCGAATGAGTAAAATAGAGAATGATACAAAAGTGCGTCTTGACATACCTTTAAAACCCACGATAACTAATCACAGTTTTGTCATCGACTAGGCAAGAGAAATTCGCGCTAATAAAAGGCTTTGAAGGGAAGCATCGAAAGGTTTCAAGATACATCTAGCATCTTGGAGTGTTATCCTTCAAAGGCAAACATCAACCACATCGGCAATTGCAAAGCCCAGCGGTAGAATGCTTGCCATTAAGGTGACAATTCAGTATCATTGCGAGTTTAACTCATAGCAAATGCACGAAACCCGGATTGACAAATGAGATGCATCGAGATAAATCCCACTCCAAGAGCATCAGACTCTGAAATATATATTTTGCAGTTAATTAATTACCTTGGAAATTTATCTGCGCAAAAACTTTCCTCTGGGGCGAAATTGGTAACGAGGGAGGCAGCCTCCGATGGTAAGGTCTGCCGCAACGCATAAAATAAAAATGGCGAACTAAGATTAAATGAAATGAAAAAAGCTCTGCACTACTTACCAGACCCAAGCTATAAAGGGGGAACTTAAGAGACGAACAGTAAATGGAGACAATTGCGTCACTCGGCTAAAAATACGCCACGAATGCACGCTATTGCCATTAATTTGTTAAGTCGCACTGCTATGCTGGTTAGCAAGGCGCGTTACCGCGATGTCTGAAGAAACTTAATTCAGCGCAGGGCAACAAAAAATTGTCCTCTATCATGTGTTAATACTGTTGTTCAGAAGAATAATGTGAAACTAGTCGCAACCCACTGATCCATCATGAACTACGACGGAAAATAGTGGAAACCTAGTGAACTACAGAAACGCCAATAGATAGCAGCTGAAGATAATTGTTATTCGTCGCATAACATTAAGCGACGAATGTGCGCACACATTCGCGCTCACACTCCAAGTAGTAATGTGTATTGCCAACCTATCGCCAGTCTCTTCATTACAGCCCAAGAAGCACTCGTCTTCAGACGAAACGTGGTCAAAATATATCGCCAATTCAAACAAAAATTGTGCTGCTGCTGCATCAGAGTTTTTCAAGCAAATTTTCGAGTAGGGCAGGAGGAATAGGTTAGTGCGCGGTCACATACAAGACTGTTTAGTTTAGGGAACGTCGCAAGTCGCGGGGGGCACAGCCGAACGCGATCGGACATGTCTAACGTGGCACGGAGAGCGCAGACGCCGGGCAGGGTGCTTTGCCAAATGTGGCGAATGGGTGCTCATGTGCGCTAAGTGAACGTGCTCCTGGGCGCTGTATCCGCTCACGGGGAGGTGAAACACCTCATGGGCGAGACCGCGACCGCCGTGCCGAGTAGTCTCCTCAAGAAATCGTATCAACGCTGGGTCCACATCTGGAAAACTAGGCCGTCGACGTAGGTCTAACGCTGTAGCCCACTCATTCAGCAACTAAAACCCGCAAAATTTCAATAGAGCCCGTCGTGCGCTTCTTTATCTCTCTCTCCCCCACCTCGTCAATCCGTTTACACATGAGCTGGAGTGATGGCACATCTCATGGACCAATGTCACGAATTAGGAACGATGACTGTTTCACGAAATTGAAACCTAATGGCAGGCACAATTTAGCGACAATAACTGTTTTAAGGCGAAAAGCATCAGACACATGCACGACGGTACACATGTAAACAGCAAGTGCAGAATGTGAAAACAACATATGAACCATATATTTGACGTCAGATTCGCAAATAGGGTCTGAAAAAGCCTTTTTGAACCCGTTAAAACCTTTGTGAAGATTTAAGAAAACAGTATCTACTATATCCCTTCAAAAAACCACTTGTTATAAAAGCAGAGAAAGCAATACAGTTAGTGACTACAATTACACCGATTTTAAGGCGTAGACCACTCAGAAACACGATAATTGTAGAGAATTAAGTAAATTCAATATTCCGATTTTAGCACGCAAAAAGTAATTTCATGATAACAGTAGTCAGCTCGGAACTGTTGAAATGGATCAAAGCACTGAAAGTTCGATTACAAAGTGTGCCAAAGCCAAGAAGAGAAGGTCGGCCTATGCACATAGACGTTCTTGTGAAGTGGAATGTTAAAACTAAAACAAAGTTTATTAAAAACAAAAACGCACTACACGCATACAAAAGCATTTTAACACCATCAAATTTCATCTCGCCAAAGTACCACATGGTTTAGGGGACATGACTTCGAGAACTGTAAAAAAACAAATGATTGGTTTTTTACCCTTGAGTAGTCAACATCGAGGTCCTTTTAACGATACAATGTAAGAACTAGGGCTTCTGTATTAAGCAATGGGCCAAAGAAATGTGGCTACAAGCACAGCATTAAAACTAGTAGCCGTGTAATGAGCCACCGATGAATGTTGGAAGCCAATAGCTTGTGAAACCCTTATTACAATCGTCCTATTATAAATACCTGGGAAAACGGCTAATATGGATAATTGCAAAGATATTTCACTGAAGAAGTCTTATGCTTAGATGGCATTCCCTATGACACGCATTATGGATAGCGTAGCGGCCCCCATCACAGGGCAGTTGAAATAAGCTCAAATAGGCGCATGAAACTGTTTCAGACCCAAGTCTTAAATATTACCCAAGGTGCGTTATGAGAAATGGAAATCTGAGCAGAACATACTGCGGTACCCGCAGACTATAATCAAGGTGAAGTACTAAAGATATATTGACAGCAGTATGAACAAGCGATGCAATGAATACTACAGAATGCTTTAACAAATGAAAAGTTCCTATTAAAACAACGTGCAGTGATAAAAAAACCGCTCCAAGACCGAGAAGGGGTGGTATAAGAAAGAATAAATAGCATAAATGTATATAGGTAAGTTATAGAACAATCTTTAACTGTTGTTAATCAATGCACGATATGCGATTGTCAATAACAACAATAACAATAACAACAGTTATACTCACGTGCTGATAATAAACCGACAAAGGGGTCTTTCCCATCCACAGTAGGAATAGGGCGAAGACAATGGTGAATGCAGCAAGAATAAGCGAATAAGCAGAATAGGACATCATTTGTACATCACGACTACAATTATTTCAAAGAGATCGGTCATTTTATAACTTACGGTTTGGTGCTATAGTACAACGATCACAGACGTGACACGTTATAGAGACAAAAAATGGAGGATACCCGCAAGATAATTAGTGAAATGAACTAATGTCACTTCAAAACGAATTACTTAAGGAACGCTTACATTAGTAAATACCTGACACCACAGACCATATCGCGATGTCGTGATAAAGAGAAACTTTTAGGACTTTGGTACCATGAGCAACTAGCATTTTACAAATATAGCGACAATGAGTTAGCAAACTTAGATAAATCACATCATCCAGTCAAATGGCTTGGTTTGTACACAACAGATATAACCACTCTCCTTTAATGCAAGGACAGAGACATGTATTTCCCTCAAGGAGCTGTACAAGAACCTACACGTAAGTACTAGGTGAAAGTACCCACAAAAAAACTATCTGGCCTCATTACGTACGGCAAACAACGCATGCGCACGAACCCGGGGCGAACCGCAGAAGTCCATATTAGTCCCCCAAGGTCGCACAGGGGGGAGACGCTGATTAAAACAAGGAATAAATGGACAAGTAGTAACCTATGAAAGAGACTGCTTAAATCATATAAAGACAAGTAGTTTCAAAAGTGGATTGCAATGCTTTGGGTTTACGTTAGCGTTCTTAACATTTCAGTAATCTGTGCAACCATGAAATTGTTACATCAATACATCCTTGTGTAATAGTTCTGCGTTTTCGGCATATTCTTTTTAACGCGCATTGGGCATTAAATCACTCTCGTCACCTATCTCAGCTATAATAATGCTCGTTAAAAGGAAAAACTCAGTACTGCTTCGATGTGAAAAATCACAGTCAGAAAAATGACAAGACAAAAGCTGGTGACTTTTGAGCAATAAAGTTTTATCTTCTACCCAAATCCAATCAAATATAAACCCATAAAAGGACGACTGCGCTAAATACCCCTTGAAAATCAGCACTTGACCCTGACTTCCCAAGTTCCCTGAGGTCTCAAAAAGCCGAATACTATGGAAAAACATGTCACTGAAGAATCGAAGGGCTAAGCGACTGCTGGTTTGGGCCGAAGACTATGACAAATGGCAGAAGCACAACTTACAACAGCTTGGCCATTTATTTAATACACAGTTAAATCAAACATCAATACTCCACATAACATCGTGTACAAGCAGAAATTAGTGAGTGTTGTGCAATTAATTGGCCGCTTGTTTGACTCTCGGTTGTGGTAAAAGGACCACCGAGGTGCTCCTCCATTGTACCTTCACCTGTTGGGCTGAACTCTAGGCTACACCAGTAGCTCTAAATGCTTCTGATGCTCAATGTATGTATTCTGCCCGAAAGCTAAGTATTCTTTTATTTTCAGGGAAATCTTAAGGCAATCTGCCATAAATTGAATTCAATACTTTTAATCTAAACCTCTCTATACTTCTCAAAGTTAGAAGCCCACTAAGACCCAACCACAAGACATACCCATATAGGAGAAGGTATTCATGTAATTCAACAAATTATTAATACCTCAAAATTTTAGGTGATATATTCCTGTGTGTTGTGAATATATACTGGAGCACCCGAAGCCTTCCCTGACGTAGTAAAAAGTAGCAGCACCATGGCAGAAAATATATTACTAGTGTAAAGAAGGTCTTAGGTCAAAGATCTTTGGCGGTAGGCCCACTCTTAATACTAATAGCCGTGTAAAGGACCACCTATTAGAACTGTCCAAACAGGTAGCTTGTGAAACCTCTTATTACAGTCTTTATATTATAAATGCCTATAAATTCAACACCTTCATGTGCCAAGCCGGTATACATAATATACCCCTGAGACCACGTCGTCGAGTGGAAATACAATCTGCGGAAGTGACAGTGTAAACAAATTTTGAGTTCAATAAACTATCAAAGTATGTTGGCACGAAAAGTAGCCACTGTATCTACCAGTAACTGACCATCGAAAATTGGCACTACTTACACACCATCAAGGGAAAAGCTATCTATTATGAGGGAGACATTTGGAAAAAAGGCAATAAAATGGTTTACACTGGCGCCAAAGAATGCATAAATTGCAGTAGCTTCAATGGACATGGTCGAATTATTGTCACATTGCATGGGAGGTTTGGGCACTGTCGCAGTCGCGCAAAAATTTAAACTAACTTTACTAATGCACCTCTATAGTCCACAGTTTGAAGCTAATTAATTAATTAATTCTTAGTTTAAACATGTTTCCATTTTGTTGCCTGGGCCAACTACACCTGCAAACACAGTTACATGTTCGCATCAAACTTTGACCAAGTCTGGTTTACTTCTAGACGCCAATTTCTGTCGTATGCGTAACTGAGATGCCAACGTAAGAAACACGAGTACAACACCAACCTTTTCGCTTCAAAAGTTTTTAGAACTTTAAAACAAGTAAACAATTAGGTTTTTTAAACTCCCATTTATTTTTATGTTTGGAATCAGGCAAAATAAATTGGGGTTCATGAACAATGGAATATGGTGAATTGCGTTAGATTGGGAACCTAGCTTCCGAAAACTTAAGAGTGGTAATTAAAAGTTAAACTATATGTCAGAAAATTAGATAAACTTAATTGTAGCAGATTCCTCCTCTAGCTCTTTCCGTCTGTCCTTTGTACGCCCCGAACGCGGAGACTGCTTAGGTGAGGGCACGTTTATTGGCAAGCGTTAAGGAGAATGCGTACAGGTCCTGTGTTTAAAACCCTCTGATGCCTCCGCCACGACGTCGGTGTTCACTGGACGCTTAAATAACACGAGTACCACATAACGCTTTGACAGCACAAATACATCGCGCAATGTTAAACACACCATTTACAGGTTTAGCACCGTTATTTACAAACATGCATCACTTCCAAATCTGTGGATCAAATGATTCGCAAAAGTTATGAGGAACATCAAATAGGCCATTGAAGCTTACTATAACGTCCAAAATGGTGAAAAGAGGAATGCAGAATGTGTAGACAGAGGCTCCACACGGTATCAAAAAGTGGTGAGCTAGCCACATTCAACGTTAGGCCATATTTCTTGAAATAAAGTGGCACCAGTTTTCCAAATTTCCCCGAATAAGCAAATATAGGCGCAATCGACAGACATACGAGCAAGCATACATTTGGCAACACAAAGCAAGATCTCAGAAAGTGTGTCAATATTTCTACTATTTTGCCCTTCTACCTCCAGCTTGGAACCCTTAATGGAGGAAAATATCAAAATGAAGGCGATTTTACAAATAAGCAATGTTGTTTGGGGTATTTGAGTCATTTACCTTGGGGAACGACGACGTCCCCTCAACCACGGGGTTGAAATAATGTGGCTGCTTGTCACCTAAATGATGCATTCAAGCAAACGTGTGTCACAGCACAATGCACCCCCATTGGGACACAACAAACAGTAATTGCGCGGTTGCTTGTTCTCGAGCATACCTCCTACATCAACTCATCCAAATCACTTTTACTCTAATTAATCCCTGACTCCAGCTTCTCTTTCGCAAAGCGGAAATGATGTACCCTATTCTTGCCCCAAAAGTCAAGTTTTTGGTTGGATTTAACGGCACTACCACAACTATCCATTCCCGCTTGTCAAGCCTACACAGTGGCACTAATTTTGGTTAGCTCATCAAAGGATGAAATCATGAACTTCTACAAGTCTTCTCTGTTTGCTAACGTGGTTAACTTGTGCAAGTTTAAACTTGCACGACTTAATGTAACGGGTAGAGAGCACACCAATTCCGTTTTCTTTGCAAATCTAAAGCAGTCTGTCACTTTTTAGGATTTATTAGCCTACCATATCCTACCGGTGCTCAGATAGTTTGCATCAAACGGAAACCGACATTTCCTACACGATGCTGATGCTTGCATTATCTATGAAGGATTTATTGCTTGCTATCAAAAAAGCGTACGGTGATCATAACCCTGTGTAAGGAGCGTGGGGTTCCCCATTCGTCTAATTATGATAGACAGCCACAAAGGCAAATGCAAAACTCACAAGAATTCCAATTTTTTGGTCAAATTATTGTGATTGAATCAACTTCTGCGGCAGATTATTTACTTTCTGCCACAGAATAAGCCACTATAATAAAATATCCATAGTAAGAAAACCCCCTGAACAAATTCACCAAGCGAACTTTGGCAGGTCCATGCTTAGTTACTTTTTGGAAAAATCAAACATTGCCGCTGAAATGTTGTCTCTTAAATTCGGTATGGATTTTTTTACGCCACATTTGATTGACTTCGAAGCTGCTGGCAAACAAACGGGTGGCACTTGTGAAGAAATAAAACAAACAGAAGAGCATTCTGCATGTTGTTCACCCAAGCTGAAAAGAGCAGCTGACTTTAAATAAAAAACAGTCACTTGATGGCAATTTGTACCCATTTATGTTGCAAAATATCGGAAAATTGGTATGATGTAATATTACTATATATTAGTGCATATTCTAATTAGCAGAATGCATCTCTTTTCCTTCTGCTGAACTGTTTCCTAAAAGGGCATTTCTTATTGATACCTGCTGAGGAGTTTGCGGTTGTCGTCGTGACGCTTGCCACGGAAATGAGCCAGAAACGGAGGTGAATCGGCAGTCGCTATTTTTTCCCAGTCAAAGCAGCAATAGTGCGAGAATGCAAATTGGGGTATATATAAGTGTAGCGTCCCTGGACTCCTTGAAGACGAAAGAAGACACAATACTTGGGCAGAATATATATTCAGCGCAGAGGTGTCTGGACTACTGGCATGGCCCGAAGGCCAGCCCACCCAGCAAGGCACAAGAAGGCTAATTCAAATATACAAAAGTGGCGCCTCACCGACACCGAGGGATAAACCACCATTGTATTACATAGGTTTTAATGATAGTTATAAAATCACAAGGAACTATTGTAATGTAAAGTGAGAAGCGGTCTGCATACGCCAACTGCGTGACTGAGCGGTCACCATTTGCCTCTAATTACCTGTGCACATGCACCAGTGTAATGGATTCAGCTTTCTTTCTCCAGTCGTTGCTTTCATATCCTAGGAAATCTGGGTTCTTTCCTCATTGGAAGGGGAAGGGGGGCACTGGAATTCACTCAGTCAGGAGGCTGGCGAATGTAGACCGCTTCTTACCTTAAAGCTACATTTAAACTAGCATGTAAAACAATACTTCACATACATTGAACAAAAAGCAGAAACAAACAAATGTGATTTCTTTGCATTAGTTTAAGTACCCCAGCAAAACACTTTTGAGAATGTGTAAAACGATACATTTGGTAAGGGATGTGAATGGAAGGAATGGTGATTGGGCAATTGCCCACATTTTTGCGCCTTTACGTAATGCTTCACACCAAACCAATGACATTCAAAACTAGGTCAAAAACTGCCGCTTTACTCGCAAATCTTATTTATTTTAAAAGTAGGTTTTGTAATACGAGTTAAACAACCAACTGGAAGCGCATTAAAGCGGATCTAATCCTCATGATACCATGCAACAAAAAGTTGTATCAAGCCCAAGGATTTTAGAATGTCTATGTCTAAGATGAGATCCCCGCTGTTAAAGAAGTCAGATTGACGTGTTCTAGTAAGGAAATATTAATAACATTGCTTTAACTATTGGTTATATAATGGTTTATTTTTACCATACTATTGCGCAGAAGGCTATGGATTCAACCTGAAATGCCCATCCAGGGTTAAATGCATTGTTTTCCTTTTTCATAATAAGACCATGTAAATATCCCAACCACTGGCAAGGATTCAAAAGGGAATATTCTTGATTGTATCATTTATTTGATCAGAACCTGTTGCATCCCAATCATACATGTAGAATTAATAGGCAGCATTTTTGACATTTTCAGATGGCTACAATGAGTTTCATTCTTGGCGACAGTTTGAACGAAGGAATAATTTTAATTTAATATATGGAGATCTAATGGCTGGATTTATAACAGTATCTTAACTTTTAGCCGAATCTCAAAATTAATAATTTTCATTGTTGCTCTTTGATTGGGCCACAGTTAAAAATCTTTGGCGATGGCCCCTTATAATCGAACTAGTTGTTGCTAAATAAACTTGCTTTCTTTCTATAAAATACTGCCATCAGCTAAACAGGTACTAAATTATTCAGTTTCAAATCGGGCGTGTTTGATGTAAGTCACATGAAAAATTGTAGTTTAGGAAGATTTGTACCGTCAGGTTGTGACGCCTGTCAGTAAAATTAATCGCTTTTTTGCGATAATGGCATTTAAATCCAAAGCGCACACACTTTTTCTTAACCGGAAACTTTTCTGCCCCACTATGAAACCTAATGTACGCATCAGAACCTTCCCGGGCTACCGATGTCCGGCTGCAAACTACCAAAGCCTTCTTCACTATGCTGTGGCTTATTGTATTTGAATGAATTTTCTTATTAATCGCACATTAACGGCGGTATTTTTTATGCTCCTTTAGTTATTATTTCAAGCATAATAAATTAAAAGAAAAGTCAGGGCTTCGATCACTGCATTAAATACTTTGAAAGAAGGCTTTCAATTAACAAAGGCAGGTAATATTAGTTAGATTAAACTAATTGCGTCTTCCGGATGGTCAGACTGATGAAACCATGAGAAGCTATTTGGTAGTCTTCTCTGTTTCATTGCCATTACTACTATTGATTTAGATATGCATCTAAAAAGTCACTAGTTTTAATACATGATAAAATTATTTATACGATAATGGCTGATTATTTCGCAATAAAAGGCTTTAAAATTAATTTATTTCTTTGCTGAAATTCCTCTACCAGTGTACTGAACACAATAAAGGGGAAAAGCAGTAGTTCCTGCTGGCTTGCATGGATAAAACATCAGTTGAGATATTATTTAAGCTGTTTAAGGTTTTAGACACAAAAACACCATTAGTTCTTTTATTTCTACCACTTAACTATGGTAAACGCTAAACCGTTTTTACCTGCATCCATTAACTCTAGAGATCACCTTTGAATGTAGGCCTTGTACTAATTACAAGGTGGCAATGCTCATGCCTATTATCCACTGTTCAGTAGTTGTAAATCATGTCATGGGGGATAGCAATGAGAGGAGGAACCCCACCCACTAAAAGCGTGGAAGTGGTTTGAGAATGAAGAAGCCACTAAGCCAAAAAACAAGGCGCAGGAAAGCCACAAAGGTTTTGCTGATTTTCTTCACGATACGTCATTTTTTAAATTTCAGTTAAAAATATGGATAAAATATTTATAGAGACACACTAACGTAATCAAACACTGAATCCGCTTTTACAAGCGTCAAGGACAAATATTGTGAAGACGAGATTTTACTAGTTTAAATTTATGTGATAGTACAATCTTGTATTGTCATCTTTAAACGCACAAATCCAATGTGTTGTCTTCTATCTGTGATTCTTCTAAAGGCGATTTATTAGTAAACACGAGCCCAAATTTTGTTTCAAGGAAGTGGGCTTTTTATTTCTAGACAGTTATTTGTAGTGTTCCATTTTCGTTTCATCAATAGATTTATCAAAAATGAATACGCAAAAGAGAACCTAATGTTGATGTGTTTGCCTATATTCACGAACACAGAACATTAATCTTACATACCTCTTCTACTTCCGATGAAACGTTTGGAATGCTTCGTACGGGAATAAAGCAGTGGGCTCAGTTTATCTGCGTGGGTGGATGGGCCATTAAGAATTGTCAGATTATGCAGGCAGGGTGTTGGGGAGGAAAAGGAATGGTATACATTCGCGCCACTGAGGCGAAAGTGGGTGGCACATTACGCCGCCGACAACATGACCGCGGTTCCCTGACAGGCCATTAAATACACACCTGCAGCTGTAGCTGCGTAAACAAAAACACGCAAATATTTGCATTCTCTTAGAGCAGTTGCCCCAACGCTTACGCACACACACATACACATATACAATGGAGAGAACAAATTGACTGACTCTGCATAAGTTCCAGACGATATAATTAATTGAGGTGTCATTATTATTGTTCTAGTTGCTGAGACTTTTCTTTCACAAAGAGGCTTCTCTATTTTTTTGAGCATATATTACCTTTTAGGCACCACTAGTGTCCACAGCTGGGAGTTAATATCTTTGAGTGGATCGCTGATGCTTCACATTTAAACTCTTTGTGCGACAGTTGTTTGTAAAAAAAATTAAAACGAATATCACCAAGACGTTAAATTATTTGGAATTCCTCTAGATGCATTAAAAAAAGACATTTAAAATTGTGTGAATAGCTTCAAAAAAGACGATGTTATTGGAGATGCCTCGCTTGAAGAGCTGGCGTTACGCCATGCAAATTAACACAAGCTTAATCGTTGCAATCATCGATACGCAAATCGAAGTTGAGTGGGTGCAATAATTACAAACAGTTTTTACCCCTTTACTAAAGTTTGCGACTCTTGCTGCCAAAAGTAGACCATAATTTAGTGGTATAATGTTATTCGCAAAGCACACTACAGGTGATTTTAAATCTTGCGCAAACAGATTTCTGAGACCAAAAAAGCAAATGTAGCTTGCCTTGGCGACACGATGAGCCTTAAAGTGAATCTATAGTGATCACAGACGGCACCTACAACTTCATTCTGACAGTCTTGAACTCTAAAATCCCACCAAATTATCAATTTTACTTGTACAGAACCGAGGGCAAGGAATATGATTAAATTGATAAATTGCTATAGTAGGCCAAATGATGTAATCAAACAAAGAACGGTAGTCAGAACCTTCCACGCAATTTTCAACATTTGACACTAAAGATGGTCCAATATTGCGTAATTTGACATCTCAAATGAGATAATGTTAGCTGATAGTGAGTGTGAGAAGCACTGACATTTGTAATTACGAATAAGATAGTTTTATTCAAATCTCGAAGTACCTTCAAATTTGCTCCCCGTGTACTGGTTGCTATTAGGAAGAATTCGATTGGTCATCTGCTCAAATGTGAACTCAAACGAACCTCCCTGTAATTGGCCAGTCGCCTACACATAGCTGCCCGGCCAATAACCGTGAGATTGGTGAGTTACAAAACCTAACCGAAGGCATTTTCAGGGCTCAGTACCTCCCACAAATATGAAGGCCTTTTATGCGATCCTTTTCACTGTTCTGGCCATGATCGTTTTGACCATCACGGCCGAAGAACCGAAAAGTCACGAGGAAGACAAAAGAATGCTCTACTGGAAACGAGATGGTTTGGAGGACTTAGACGATGAGGGTTTGCTCTGCATTTTTAAAGGTATTTGAATCTTAATGCAGAATTGGGCACCTATGGCCGTATAATACCGTTCCTCAAGATGAGGAATCGATTTGGCAGACTCCATAACTACCGGAAAAGGATGGTCTATTGGTAACCAATGCAGTTTTAGACAAAATTGCCAAATCCTCTTGAATTAAACGGTGCGTGGTTATTTGTAAATTTGCTTACCTAAATGAACTTACTTTACCATTTTTCTCGTTTTATTATACATCTTCGGTGCAACAGGAGAATTTAAGGATGTTGTTGCCCTACTTTTCCTCACTGATAACTTCTAGCATACATGACCGAAAACAATACTATGTGCTAATTTCACCTTATCTTTTTTTAGACTCGCCTCTACACAATGAATGCGAGTATTTCACCGAAATACATCTTTTTATTCGAATCTTATCCACCTTCCTTGATGTACCTAAATTTAACCAAATAAATAATTTTGACATTTTGGAGCATTTACAACCAATCTTACTGCTTTATTCTCCTTCATAAGCATAAAATCAGTGCTTACAATGATTTTGGGAGTCTGATTAGTATCAAAAAAAACTATTCAGTCCTTTTTGTGCATTTCTTTAAACGCATAATCTAAAATAGAGTTAAATATGGTCGAGTGAGGCTACACACGTGCTGCTTACCTGTAGTTCTCTTTATACTAGTTTACTTAAGCAAAGTATTTGCATTTTACAGAAGGGTTAGTTAAGATCACTTTAATATTCTGTCAAAAAACGTTGGCTTGAGTGGGAAGACTACGGCTACTCTTGGTCCTTTTTGACAGAATCGTAGTCGTATTCACTTTGACTGACGAAGGGATTTTATGCTAGACTTTACTCTAACAGATGAACAGGATAGGTTATACCGCAACACTGGACAAGACATGGCAAAATACTTGTTGTAAGGTCCATTGGGGCTCTTTGGTTAGTTACAATTTCGAACAAAGAACATCACCCTAGTGTTTTTAAATAGTGGCGTTCCCGAACATTTAAAAGTATTTGCTTACGCAGAAAGTATTATAAAATTCTCACTTTGAAAAGTACCCACATCATTCATGCGGGAAGGACGTCAGTGGCATATTGTTCTAACACCATCCATGGAAGAGTGAAGGATGCAGCATATTGGAAGGTAGGTAAGGTGAATTTTCATAGAGGTTGGATACAAACTAAACATCTCCTAAGGCGAAGGTAGCGAAGCGTGAACCTGGAGGTCGCACCTCGGTGAGAATGGGCTTTAAGGGAAGTAGAGTTATCTCATTATCTCCTTCCGACCCAAATTACAGTGGTTTATGTGAATTTTTAATGATATTTGAGTGGGATGACTATTGGCAGAGAGAAGACAAATGAGTGCCCACTATTTTTACCTTTTAAAGGAGCGATTATGAATAACGTTTGTGCTGTTTGCACTGGAAGCAGAAAGTGGCCAAACGCTATCACGAGGAGTGCACGAATGTACCAGCATGGAGACGAACTCATCTCACACATTCCCTGTCTATTTTTACGAAGAAGCCCGGTTTTTCTACAAAGTCCGGGACATGGTTTGCAACCTTGTCCTAAGTTGTCTCGCCGTCACAGTGGTCAATGTTGGCTAAAACCCACAAAGATAAGGTAATTCTTAAGATATGCAACATTCTGCCCAAATATTTGTTCGACAGTATCAATTTACACAATATGCTTGAAAATTGCATGGCTTTTATCCCTGCCAATCCGTTCTAAAACTCACTACAAATGAAACAGCCTTTGTAATTGCTACTTAAAACATCCGTAAAAGTGTGGCACATTCTCCTTGATTTCCCTTAATTCAACTTTGAGCAATTGTTAATTCATCATGACTAACGATCTGCGGAAACCCACCACTCTAGAGTGGGTAGGATGTATTTTCATCAGTCCTTCATATCAGCTACTAGATTAAGCTAAAATATATAGAATGAACGGCACAGGGGCAAAGTGGTCGGTTTAACTTCTTTCAATTATTTGCTGTCAAGGTGCCTCCTTAAAATTGAGGTTCCACATTTTTTTTCTGTTCTCAAAATAGTGTAGTTATTAAGTAGTAATTTAAAACAATATTTTTAAGAGAGATATCAAATTTTTACCAGGAGAATGCATAACTTTATCGTTTTTCATTGATAAAGCGGCTGTGTTATACTGTCGCGTGCCTGAAGCACAGAAGAGAATCAGAGGTATTCATATTTCCAGGGAGAACATTCCTTTAGATCCACAAAACCGTGCGGATGTATCCTAACCAACACCCGATTTGCAGTAAAGTAAATTTGGCAGTAAAATGTTAATGTTCATCTACTAATTGAGGCATCGCGGTAGGTTTGACGCGCAAGGCGATGGTCGTCTCCGCATGACCCCCACTTTAATTGCCACTTTCGGAGTATTAATGCATGTGAATCGAATTCCCGCCCATTGAGGTAAGGGAAAAATTTTTCATTTGTCGCCAGTCCCCATGTAGACCAATTCAAGACACTCCTCATATTCGAATAAATGCGCAAGGTGCAGAGCATCCAAGTACTTTGTCCTCCTGTTATTTTAGTCTTTATTTATTTTGGCTTTATTTTGTTGAAATCCGTGGTGCCAAACCTTAGTTATAGATTTGTTGCGGGTTTTGAATCAGTCAATGAAGGATGAATTGTTAAAGACGCACCAAACAGCAATCTCATGGGGTTAATTGTTCCCAGTGTTGATTTTTTTTCCCCTGAAATCTGTTGAGCCAATTCTCTAGTCATAAACGTGCAATAGTCCAGGTAAATCGGCTTTGTATTTCATGAAAAAGTGCACAAATTTTCCTAAACTATAGAACAAAAACTTTATGACTTAATGACTTTGCTGCTGGAAAAATCTACTTAATAAAAAGTGCTAAGAAGTTATAAGCTCCTCTGAAATCCACATTTTATTTGTCAGCAAATGTATGCTTGATACAATTTTGAAGTCTAACTGAAATTTAAAAGTTTTGTTAGTGGGTTTGAAAGTATGGATCAGAAGCCTTTCAGGTAGATGAGATATTTACATACGTATTTTATTACCCCTTTAAGGTGCACTGATTAAACTCTCGTATTAACGGAATAAAAATGTATGTGCTCCCTATCCTTCCCGTAATTTTTCAAGCACATGTACGCACTTGTAATTCTGAAACTTGTTGCTCCAATTCGGTGAACCCATGGTGACGGTCATGACTGCATTAAATTGTATGCCATCACTCAGTTTTCACTAAGGCCCTGACTAATATAGGCTTTTTGGCAAAGGTATAGCCCCTGCAAACATTAAATCAGGATATTACAAGACGAACTAAAAACTGGTTTAAACTTTACCACTAGATAATTGTTACAAGTATGGCAAAGATATTCAACCCTTAACTAACTTATCGTGTTGAACCTCTAAGACTTTATTCAAGTACTCCTAAAAAACTTATGCGTCTAATAGGGGGTTTGCATATTACTTGACTGCTATCGCAAAAGCGTCGCTTTTAAAGCGCAGCTCAACTTTTGACTTAAGCAGTCGGTCAAATAAAGCAGGAAATTTCGAGTTTATGTAACCTTGAGTAAAAATTTGGATTTTCGCTGAAATGATAGTGCTAATGCAGGGAAAGTCGTTCCGCATTTTGGGGTTTTTTTTGTAAACTTGCATTAAATCAAGCGAAATTAAGTGGGTTGTATTTTTAGTGATGTGTGAACTTTATGGCGGCGATATCATTGTTACCAAAGAAGTGGGAACACTTTATCAACTTTGTAAAAGCTAAATTATACATTGTCATTACAGGAAGTAAGAATATATGACAAAATACTTATGTTGTGTGAAAAAGGGGCATGAACTGAAATATAGTTGCAACATATTTGTATTATTGTCTACCCTATTCTACAATGACACAGAATTTGCAATTGCAGACTTGGGCGATTTTTGATTGCCTAGCCACCGATAAAAGTTCTACTAAATTCTCGAGCATGTTCGGAGTATTTATTTCAATGTTGTTCAGGAAGCTGACTCGGTCACAGAACTTCGATGCGTGTCCCAAAATTTTTTTAACATTCAAAACTGTGGTCCTTAGCAGAATGGTAACCATATGAAAAAGTAACAGCAGTATATACAACATGGAAGAAATTATTTGCGAAGAACAGGTGTTAGGGATGACAGTTTGAATTTAAAGCTAAATGAAACCTCACAAGCGGGATTCGTTGAGGCAAAACGGATGTGTTTATGTGATGAAGGAAGCTGTTGATTGAGATTTCCAACTTCCCAAAACATTCTTGAAACCTGAACCCTCTTACCGAGAAGAGCTTTATATGGTTGGAGGGAAACTAGAAAAGGTAAGTAATTACTGTGAGTCTACGTACCTTTTGATTTCAAAAATGCCATTTCATTATTGGAGTGGCACTTCCGACAGCTCTATGAGTTGGATAATAGGTACCATTAACTTACTGAACTAACTCCGTTTGCCAAACATAATTGTTTCTGGCGCTTTAATGCAAAGTATTCGTCGTTTTTATAAATTAATACTTTGCAACAGTTTGAAAGCGTATGCCCAGTCCTGGGTTGATGTGATGATACTCCGAGTACAGTTGTAAGAGTGACATAGCACTTCGATACAATGAATTTGCTGTTATCTTCAAATGTTTTAAATGCCAAATGCTAAGCAAATACAAGTATAGATAAGTATTTTCATGTACTTTACTTCTAAGTAAAATGATGTAGTTCCTTGATTGGGATACCTACTTGGCATAAAACCATCTCACACTATTCGTCGGTCATTCATTAAGAGGCCCCATAAATAATCGAACTGCTCAAGTAAAATAAAGCTTTAATGCAATCTAGTCCAAGAAATCTATTAAATTCATTATAAATCACTGCATGGAAATCAATGGAATGTAATATGCATGAATGCATATTTAGATAAAGGAATCCTTTAATACATCAGGGAGGAGATAGTGAATAGAATTTAAAAGAGGAGCAAGCGCATGGAAGTAGGTGTTGGTCTTGGGCTTTAATCAACAATGAATTAATGTAGGGGTTTTTAACCAGTTATGTCAATCATTTCATAAATAAGTGCCGTAAAATAAACTTTTCAAAAAGGCCCTAATATGTTGAACAAGTCATTTCATCCGTGAGACACGAATGAATTTTGGAAAGGTAGAAGTGAGATAAACACAACCTTCCCCACATGAAGCTCCAAGAAATAATAAAATGCGCTGTCTGGCTTAGCAGAAACCAATGTTTGAGGAGGATGCGTGTATTTATGTACAAGGTAGGTCTTTTTGCAGAGCTGTTAATCATACTTCCCATTGGGGCATTTTCAAGCTACACCGTGATGTAATTATTAGGCGTGTTACACAATGTGATTCACAAATTATAATTAATTGAGGAAGCTTCCTAAATGTGGATATCCTTTAGTAATTTAGCCTTGATTTATGATCCGTTAAGTTCTGCACAAATCCAAAACTATTAAATCAGTTTAATTGTGACATTTGGAAATAGCCCAGTGCTCCATTTACACCTTATTTTTGGGATGGTTTTAAACAGATCATGGAAAATATAAAGCACTTTTTTCCCAAAGGATTAGCCAGGGGCTTTCGTTATCGGAATGTGAGCATGTTTAGTAGTAAATGATAAAAGCTTTTATGATTTAACTGCGTATACAAACTCAAGTATCTGGGATCTTCGTACTTGCTTTCCTACCTCCCACAACAATATTTTAGATGCATTTCATTTCAGGTGGGGAATCAGCAGTGACCTAATTGATTAAGATTAGTCTCGGGTAAGCAGAATAAATTTTATTCAACTACTTATCAAGCTGCTCAACTATTTTAACCTGAATTCTTAAGTTGCCTGGATTAAAGGCAATGATTTCTGGAGAAGCTTAAAATAATTATATAAACTTTAGCATGCTGTTATACGGAAAGTTTGAACATTTCTGGTAGTCATAACACTCGCTATGATGATACACAAAACCATTTCCCTCATTAGTGTTGGTAAAATGTTAGTTATGCTCCCGAATATCATCACAATTCTCTGGAGCCCTCTTAACGTCAGCAGAAGACATCAAAACCCTACCGATGCCCATTGGAATAGCTTAAGTTATCAAATTCGGTGATCACTGAGTGTGTCGGTGAAATTTACCAACAAGCTTATCGTGTTATTATAAGATATCTTGCCTTTTTGACATATCGGGAGTAAGGTCTTTAATAGTGTTGACTTTACACAAATTACAATTCAATGACTGAAGATGTTAAGAATTAACCCAGGGTTACTTAGGCATTTGAACTGATCCTCAAGTTTCCGCGAAGTTGGCAGCTAAAAGGCAGATTATTGAACCACTAATTTATTTATCCAACACATCAGACCACCACTTAGCCCTTCAAACTAAACGGAGTACATTGAACATGCGCTTTCACGAGTCACTTAGATTCACCCCATTGTAATTTTTTCAATCACAACTTAAATTAGATGCTAGTTTAAAAATTAAGCTATCATCAACAATGCGAAGGAATGAAATTTGTCCATACTTGCCGTCGTAAGGCGTAGCCTATTGACCATATATTCCAAACACGATCCGCCCCTTTAGCTGTATTATGGTGCTTGCAATTCGAAAGCGTGCCTTAATAACGTCAAACGTAAGAGGAACCTGAAGATGACAGCTCTAGGTAAACGTCATTTTTGGCCGACGTCCGCTTTGCATCCTCGATACTTCTCCTGTCTTTCTCAAACGTCATTCTATTTGCGTACAAGCCAAATAAGAATTTCTTTTCTTGTTTCTCTCCAGAGGTAAAATAATTTTTAAAATGTGATTTTGCAAAACTAATTACGAATGATAGTTTTTTGCAGTTGGTGCTAAGCTTGCTTGTTAATTGTTCCCACTTTCGTGCCCAAAGGTAAGGCTAATGGTAATCATACCTTAAGCTCTGACCGGTCAGCAATGTCGAAACGACAGAAAATCCACTCAAATTGCACCTGCAGGAGTTAAATATCCCGATAGTTGCACATCTAAGCTATAAACTTAGGCGAAAATTTATTCTGAAAGTAAATTTCTGATTTTCAATAAACAACATCGCGATTTGTGCATAAAGGCGATTTTCAGATCTTGATTTCCGAAAATGGATTCCACATTGCCAATCACAAGTACATAGGTAGATGTGGAGCTCAACAAAACCCTCTGTTAGGAACTTGTTCACACCAATTCAAGCAGCAATACAGTACACAACAGTTGCATCTTCCCATTTATCGTTTCAATTTCTAATTGAAATGTCTTCAAAATGAAGTAAATGCATTAAAAATCGTTTAGAAATGACATACATTAAGTAAAATACTATTTGAGATGTGCATGGCATAAGATACCATCCCCGAGCTTTGGCCTGAATCCAAGATGACAACGTACCGAATACTTTTTTCTCACTTCAATCATTTCGATCACTACAGCAATTGTTTTGAGCAAGTAGATTTTGAACGTATTTTTATACTCTAAATGGAACGTGATCGCAAGACAGAAATTAATATTTTACAAGAGAAATTCCAATCGGCATGCTAGTTGCCGTGTCGAAATTTGTTTCGAATTGCAGAGAAAACTCGTGAAAAGCTTAGTGTGCAATATTTCACTGCCCAATGTTAATAAGCAATCGAGCTGTTGTAATAAGAGTCAGTAATTTTGGTATGAAAATCGTTTCAAAATTGCTAGATACTTTAATCTTATCTTATTTATGAGAAAAATGCCTTCTAGATATACAAACTAAGTGTCTTTGCAAGCAGCCGGTCTAAGATGGAATGGATGAATGGATGGAGACACGATTACCGCTGAGGACGTCTAAACTGGACGCTATCGCATCTCACTATTAAATTCTTGCCTTCTGTTTTTTTTTGAATTTTGCATGCATTATTTCGGATTTTGAAGACCCCTGCCAAATAATATGTTGACTCACTAATATGTGCGAAGCTCGCAATTTCTCGTCCCTTTCACTTTCCTTTCTAAAGTGCTTCAAAGTTGAGGAAGAATAGCTGGTATTCAGTGCATGCTACGGTTTCTCTATCACTGTTTAATGTTGACTGTTTACCTTTTTAAACCTGTAAATGCAAATAAGTCGTCAAGGCCACTGCAACTCTTGACGCTTAGGTGATTGGGTATTACTGTTTCAAGCATGGTTTGTGCTTAACTTCCCTTTTCCAAGGATTTGTTTCATTTTAGCATCTTTCCATGTTCTCCCATTTGCCTTGTATGGAAGATGGAGTGAAAAAGATGAAAAGAGTTTTAGGTTCAAAAGTGGGATTGGACCTTGCTCTCCTGAAACTGTATATTAGCACCCGAGCTTGAGTGCACCATTAGAAGAAGACTTTAGAACGCATTCACTGAATTCTTCGTCTTTCAAATAGTTATCGAATTTAGGAGCGCTGTAAGAATCTACGTGAAGTTATTCCATCAGCAAAGATTTGACAAAGCGGTCATTAATTGAAAATCCACATTGCTTAGCTACTATTTTTCAATAATTGTTTGCCTTCCCTGCCATTTTATAGAGCCCTTATTCCTTGCTCCAAGATACAGAGGGTTTCAACAGTAAATATTTGTGCTCGTATTGTAAAGGCTGACATTCCTTAAGAAAATATTCTGAATTCTCTTAAATTCGGGAATATTTAGCGGCAAAACATTCCCCGTGGGGAATTTTTTGTGCCGAATAAATTAATGATGCATTATTTTCGAAGCAATTTGATGCGATAAACTTGACTTTGAAACAGTTAAATATATGGCCGCTTTCCCTTTTTTGGCCTGAAGTGGACTTACTTGTCGCCTTTACCGCCGAATTTCCTACATCAACGATCTTTATTGGCCACGAAATTTTTCCCACTTTGCAGCTGACGTGCCCGTTGCCCAATGAAAATTTTTTTACTTTTCTTTTTGAGGCCCTACTTCAATCACCGCGTCACTGCCATTTTAAGGGCTTAACTAGTTTGACACATTATTAAAAGTGCGCTTTCATGGTTAGCCTTTTGAGTGGAAAGTTAGGAAATAGATTACATCAGAAACCCGTTTGAAGTCAAATATTCTTAATCCAATAACAATTCATTTAATAAACTAAACGCAAATTATCATTCACCTCAGCTTACTTTATCTCTACCTGAATAATATTGAGTTGAGAAATCTGTTTATCCAAACCTGCATCTTTCTCCCTTTCTGTTTGGAGTAGCTTTGCCTAAGTTTAAATGTATATCCTTGTTCTTCATTTGAAGTATTATGTGAAAAAGTGTAAATCGCTGCTTTACAGTCTAATGTAAATAGTGAAAAGAACTTGTGGGAGCAATCTGATAGCCGGAGCCAGATAATTTCCCAAATGAGCCCTTACTGCTCTTTTGCAGAAGTGGGTGCTGGACTCCGCGTGAACAAATTTACCCAAGCTGAAACCTTTGAACCGAAGCTGAACACATGGTTTTTTAAATGTTTAAATAATTTTAAAGAAGGGGCAAATTTTTTCCTTTTAGCTCGGTATGATGGTCCTTGTCCTAGGCGGAAATCCTCCTTTTAGTGATGCCATTGTTGAAACGAAATTTAGGAACAAAAGTAGCAGCTAACTTTAACATTATTTATTCCAAATGGTCTTAGATCGTGCTAATGTTCACTTAAGCTTAAAGTGATTAATCTTGGCAAACCTCAAATTAAGCCAATTTCATTTTTTTCATCCTTTTTCAATTTCAAATGTAAGATGTGACGCTCTGCCAGAGAGCAAACAGCAGACCGTCATCTATTAACATGCTGTCAGACTTTCTATTACACTACCATTTCGAGAAGACAAATGCATTTGTGTGTAGGATATAGTTCAAAGAGTTTTTTGAATTTATTTTTAGAAAAAGCGAGTTGACTAACCCGAAGTGTACCAGTCACAAGCATTCTACGTTTTTTTAAGAAAAAATTACATTGGTAGAATGAGTCCCATTAATGCATTTGTTGATGCTTTTTGCAGTGGTCTTAATTTTTGCATGCATCAGAAACCTTTTAGTGATGTAACTACCAGAAAGCTTATTAAGTCCGGCATTTAAGAAGACATGCTATGTGGTACACAATAAGACTAAGTTATTTTTGACAACTCGTTTATTTTGTTCTATTGTGGCATATGCTTTTCTCCCCTTTCTGACACCCAGTGACGTCTATTTCTGTGTCGCAGGTACCCTAAATTTGGCACCTATTATTTACAAGCAGAAAATTCTTTTAACAAACAGGCATTGATATTTCGTTAGACGCATATGGCGCCCATCAAAATAGCCGCTTGCAGCCCCACACTTCGCAGTTGGCACGAATTTTTAAAACTCCTTTGAAATTCCGAGGAAAGCCCATTTAACGCTTTCAATGGAATTAATTAATTCTCAAATCACACGTGTTGCTAAATAAAATAACTTCACAGCCAGTGTATTTGCAAGAAGTCTTGAATCGAATGATGGTAGCAAACATAATTTAGTCTGAAGGCGTTTGCTTTCATTTTAATAACGGATGAATTGGAAATTTTCTAATTTTTCACGCTTACAACTTGGTAGTGATTTGTCATGGACGAATGGTGTAGCCACAACCGTTGTTCGGTTCGAAAACATCTGCGCAGATAATGAACACAGGGGAGAGACATTGAATCGTACATCTGATGTAGAATATATTTATTGTAGTTGTGTCTGCGTTTCAACTTTAGCTTACCATTCGTGTTTCGTTCACCTCACACCAGTAAAGTATTTAAATTTAGATGCTTTTGTCGGCCTACATTTTTATAAGGTGCGCTTTAGCTAAATCTGAACTTTTAAGTCCATAAAAGAAAAAATAGGTGTAGAAAAATCATTTATTTTTTGGTGCAATTTCTACTATATTTATACATCTACTTTAGCACTTCACTAATACCCAGACAGCCTCGATGTGTCGGTACGACCTGCTTCACTTCGTCCTAGCTGCTGAAATGCTGATCAGCCGAGGAAAATCGTCTAGGTACCAGCGTGCTTTATCCCTTCGAAATTGCAAGTGCTCGAAAATGTTCTTACCGACTGTTCCTTTCAAAAGATTCACCTCCAGTGCAGGTTTTACACCATATTTTCATTTGTTATTGTTTAGGTATTTTAAGTGAAAAATGGTTGCAGGATTGAAACCCTGGCATAACTAATACCTACAATGTAAGCATCTTCAGCATTAAACGTCATTTTTCAGGAAAAAATAACGACCGATATGTCGCATTCCTTAATTGCATGTGTATTATCATGTGTGGGCCGTAACATATTATGTTCTCATTGTTTTGTTGGTAATAAGCTTGAAGCTCTTGTAAAAATTTGTGCCTCATTGTTCGCTTTTGAATTCCTCCTTTCTATATATGGGATTTAGATGTAAGTTTGAAAAGCAGAATATAAAATAGTGCATTGGCTCCTTTCTTAACCCTTGGTTTTGGTAAAGGAACCATCCAGGTGCTCCGCCACTGTACCTTCGCCGGGTGGGCTGGCCTCCGGAACATAATAGCAGCCCGAGTATTGTCTTCTTTCGCCTTCGGTGAAGTCCCGGGGTGCTGCAATATTTCCCCGGATTCTTCAGCACTCACGATTTAACATGATGAATATGACTAAAGGCCATTGTGCATACTCTAATTCTGCTTTAAAATAAGTAGAGTAGTAAGTTTTATGACGTTTTTTTAATGCTTTTTACTTTGGCATAAGGTCTGCCTATATTTTTGAAGCACCAACTCACTTACGAATAAAATAAGACATTACGAGCAGACAAAATTTTTAAATGAGTAGTGCAACAAAAGAAATGTATGTAAGCACTAGCATTATCCCTTTCCATAGATATTTAAACCGTAGTTCATTATCTAATTACTTACCGAAAACAAGTTGTATCTACTTTGATAAAAAAGTGCTAAATTTCACGTGATTGCTTCCCTGTTTCAAGAGTGTATTTAGCTAGATTTTATACCTATCTGAAATGCCCTAGTGAAAACAAAAGCAAAAATAGATCGTGGGACTTGTGTTATTCGATAAATATTTACACGCAAAGTGCTATAAACGCCTCAAAAAGACTCTTCATTGTCCGCAATCCAGAGTAGTCGGACATAAAATTCTGTTTTTGTGGAATAACTTGTGATTTTTTTGTTGGATTACTGGAGCATTGCAAGTTATAAAAATGATAGGGCAGAGATATCCAAACCCTTCGCCAACATTACTTTGAAGTGCCATAGTTTTTATTGCCTTGAGTGGGTGCTAAGCCATCCATGCACACATCAGTTTTCCACTGTTAGAGTATGTCAGTAAAAATTCAATAAAATTTTTGGAGGTGACATAAAGTATTCTTCTGGGTGTAACTTGTCTTTGAAACTTCACAGACGAAATGCATTTAGGAGTTGAAAGGTGTAATAACCAACAAGGCGAGTAAAAAAGGTCTGGTGTTCGTGCTAAGAAAACTTAATTTCATGCCAAGTATGGGAGAGGCGCAATGTTGGTGACGGTGAAAGGAGAGTGAGCAACGCATGAGGCATTTGGGTATACCATTTCGTTGGCAATTCTCGCTAAGAACCGGCTGAAATTACTACCTCAAGAAAATAAGACATCAGATTCAAAACAGAACTGCTTCAGAAGGTGCGCCTTTAAATCATCATACAGGATCAGAATACAGCAGAAGAATAGCAAGTATTTACTCTGGAAATAATCTCGCTATAAATAAGCATAGTTCACCACCGTAATTTTTTATTTCGAAAATTAATGAGGAGATACTTCGCTTCCCAGCGTCAATCTAAGCAGCAACTGGTGACTTGGTCACCAGTTTTCGGGTGATCGTGCAGTAAAAGTTCATCTTTTCCCTTGAATCGGTAAAACATTTTCAGACGCTAGACGCTGGCGACAACTGTCAGTGAAAATTTTTTGCTAGCCCGTCTTCGCCTACGAGTCATCTTGAATCCCTTTGTGCCATTAACATCTGAACTGATTCTGGGGTACGGTTTGGGGGGTTTTCCTGGTTAGAATGCCCTCCCCTTTGGCTTAAAAGTGAGATGAACAAGCATTTCTGGATCCAAAATTTTTTGAAACAGGCGGAGTAATACAGCATACGCTTTTTTGCCATAAATCCATCTGATGCTCAAAACACAAGATGTGTGTTTTTACTTTCCATTTCTAATGCCAAGTAATTATTTGCAAATTTTTCTGTTCTTATATGGTCTTACAATGCTCTAACATGTCTTGATGGGGTAAGTTTTGCTAAAATTCTCTTTACTTATTTTAAGTCCCGTGGTTTTGGGTATTTAGAAATCATTATTATTCAAAACCCGATAATTTGCCCTTTTAAGTCGCTGCAAAGTTTCTAAAATGCTGGTTTCTGAAACCACTGCATTAAAAAATTCTTGTTTTAGCATATTTTAATTCCGAAAAACATGGAAGAGCTTGTTTCACCAATTAGGATATCCGTTGCGCCAAGGAGTTTATTAAAATTTTCACACTTGATTTTGAAGCCCAATGGTAATGGTGGGTGAATGCACTTTTGAATTTGAAAAACTCTATAGTAGAGTTTGTACGTTGCTTAGTCGGATCTCTTAAAGTGGGAATTTAAGTTGTAGTGTCCACAAGACAGCTAAAGCCACTTTTATAAATCCTTCAGGGGAAATACCAATTTAGGGAATGCAAGAGCTCGCCTCAAATTTGCTTAAATTGACAGGTTTATATTGAAATATGTTGGCAGTTTAAAAATCCCAGACTGAAAAATTTAGGCTTTTCAACAGTCTATCTTGCCCACCAAACCGTGTGAGGCAATTTAACAGGCAAAAGGCATCCCATTCTTTCATCAAATTTCTCAAATTTCTTTAATGTCGAACAACATGTTTCATCAAAATCTTTTCATCAACTCAATTTCTCGCTAAGTTGTTTACTGGTACCGGTTTAAGATGCGTCAAATTGAGTATCCCCTCATTTAATTGGCTGGTTTACTGGAAAATTATTCAAACCAAGAGGAATACTAAAATCGCACACTTAGCAAGTATTATGCCCTCTTTCATCTTCAAGGAAGTCTCAAGACGCCACATTCATGCCGTTGTAATGTGTGAGTACATTGTCGGAAAAGCACTTATTTTACAGCTTTTAGAGGACTTTTTGTGTACCATGTGATGATCGATTTCAGTGCAAGTAGAATACTTTGCACTAAATAGCGGGAATCCATTTGTATGCATAAATGGTCTTTTAGATATATGGTCAACTTCTTGTCAGGATTTCAAAATGCCAGCAAATTTAACCACCAGAAACTCGACTAGAATTTTGCGCACTAAGCTAAAAATTAATATGCTAAGCATTTAATTTAATAACATCTAAAACTGTTTGCAAAATGCATTAGCAATGTAAAGCCCAACTCTTATTCATTTTATGAGAAGGAATTTCATTGCTCTCTTATCCTCACGTAGTCTAGTTAATTTCAGTTATTGCAAAAGGGTTGAATAATTTCCAGTCTGTCCTGCATTCGTTAAGCTGTGTAGGGATTTTATGGGTAGTATTAAAGTGAGCTGCAAAGTTATGTACCATAATATGTATCGCTACCAGATTACGGAATGTCGATGAGCAAGTATCGAGCTCCTCAATTTTTGCACTTGTGCTTTGGCAATTTCAACTAAAACAGGGTAGAGAAAACATTTTTTGGCAAGTAAAAAACGTAGCAGACAACTGGAACCGAACTCTTAAGCTTAAATTTCTCTAGCTTTCACCAGTGACATTTTCTTTGATGTTTCAGTATAAAACATTTATCTGAAGAATCTGAAAGGCCTGAGAATATTAGTGCCAAATTTATTGTGGCATTTCAGTTAACACTTCTGGTTAATATATTGTGGCATTTAAGTGAATATTTCAATACTCGAACAACAAGTCCATATTTAGACCTTCATATTAATCCAACTGGGGTGCAAATTCAATTAATTAATTCCCCCTGCTCTCACCATAAACAAATGATATAATTAAACTTGATCCACATCAATTTAAGGTAAATTTTGATGCTGTGCCAGTCGAGTCACGCTCCATACTGTACTCCAAGTCAAGACTTAAATAACATAAATTTCCTTTTCTGTGTAAACCAAAGTTATAGAAATTAGATTTCAGGTAGTAGTACAAGTTATTTTGCTTTCTAATGTCATGTAAGAATTAGTACTAGGATTGGCGGTGATTGTTTCAATTTCCGTCGTCAGGGTGACGATGCCAACCACTTTGAAATGGATAGACTAGAAAGACCTATTTGCATTCCACCACAGTTTGTTGATTACGTAAACAAGCATCCAATTTTTGAAATACAAAAGGTGCGGTTAATTGGAAGTAACTTATTTTGAAGGAACTCTTGAAGCGTCTTATTATATGGAGACCTCCAGATCCCATAACATTTCTTATTGATGTACTTAAATCTGAGTCACTTAATAGTAAACTCTTGTTTTGACTTTTACAAGGCGTAGGCCCATCCATTTTTATACTTGGGCCACCCTGTGTTGGCAAGCACACACTGGGAAGACATGTGGCTCGTAAACTAAACTGCGTTCACATACCTGTGAGCGCTCTTCGACAGGCCGCCGAAGATAATCTCATCAGACAGAATAACGAAGGTGCAATTTTCTACGCCGATTATTTAAGAAAACGAATTGAGGAGAAAGATTGTAAAACAATGGGTTATGTGTTAACTGGTTTCCCGATGACTGAGGAGGAAGGAAAGGCTCTACAAATTTTTGGAATATTTCCAGAAAAAATCAGTAAATGCTATGAATTTTCCTGCAATTGTTTCACTAGTCGTTCTTAATGCTTCAGACAGTGTACTTAGGAGTCGAGCATCTGGAAAAGTCATTGATAGACTCACTAAAGGTATGCTCCTCTGGTTTAATTTTTGGCTATTGTTGGTTATTATTAGGCCCTGTCAGCCTAGATGAATGTTTGACGCGCATTTAGCTTCGATGTTTGGAGTCCTGTAATCGTTTTTACTCCAGCAACGAATTGCGGCGCGTCCAAAATATCAAATAATCAAGACATCATTGCAAAAACTGGAGGCTTTTTTGTTTTATGAGAGCTATGCTTCATAATGTCGGGACATCATTTCAGTCTTGTAAAGTAGTGTACAATTGAATCAAAGTAAGAAGTCGCAGTAAACCTTTATTTTACCACAATTATAGACATTTGTTACTGTAGGGTCAAAAAATTGAAAGAAAAATAGTACTAAAACCTTTACTGTAGTATTTGTTGTGTTTTTTTTGATGACCTTGCAAGAGCTGTTTTTAATAGGATGTACTGTTGACGCATCGCTTTGCAGAACCATACCATAAGCTCTACAACCCTCCATCGGACCCCGAAGTTGAGAGTCGTCTGGTTCCAGCAGACGATGCTTCCGACATAGACTGTCGAATTGCAGAATTTAGACATCACTTCATTGCGATCGGCCAAATGTACACGGATATCATCGTGAACTTGCGAGGGGACCAGCCGCTGTCCGACCTCTACTCTCAGGCCATCTGCCATCTTTCTCGGCCAGCCCGCAGCCCAGCCATGTGGACGCCGCGCGTACTCCTTCTTGGCTTCTCGGGTTCGGGTCGCAAAACCGTCGCCGACAAATTGGCCGAACGCTACGAACTCATACCTGTGCATTGTGGTACTCTTATTCGTAGGGAAGTTATAAGGGAGACAAAGCTTGGCACTGCAATGAAAATCTACGTTGATGCTCATAGCTCAGGTAAAAACAAAGATTTCACTATGTTGTATCAATGTATATTTGAACAAAAGCACATGCTACAATGTCCACGTAGGTGTTGGGTCCGAATTAACAGGTTTTAAATAAAAGCCACAATTCAGCCAAAATGGATCAAGTTTGCTGAAACCTGATTAAGCACTTTAGAGTGAATCCACCTACTTCCCAAAGTTGGTGTTTTCGTACGTTTAGTTGAAAATACTGCCACAAAGTGTTGCAATGTTTTCCGAAATAGCATCAATTCTTATTAACTGATGTTTTGATCATTAACTTTACCATCAACTTGTACTTTTACAAATTCATTAAATGTTTTAACTCCCTTCCTTGGCATGAGATTCGCTTATATGACCATTTTACAAGATACACTAGAAGTTGTTTTGAATATCTGGCCCATTTTCGATCATTTAAACGATTTTTACAGCACACTTACCTCTCCAGTTGATTTTTCCGCCAAACGTTCTTTGATAGTCATCTAAAGTGCTAACAGTTAATAAAGTCGATTCTATTGCCAATTTTAACATTTACATCTTCATGAATTGGAATGTAAGTTTCCTTATCACGTTGTGAATTCCTTTCCAAAAATCACTTAGGTCAATATTGCTCATTATCTCTGTTTTTGTCGAAGCAATTTTTTTTACACAGTAATCTACCTACCTCTGCCAAATCACTTTTCATAGTTAATAGCATTGAAGGGTTTGCCAGACGTTGACTAGCAAGGTGCTTTAATTGCTACTCGACAAATTAAGTAGCAAATATGATAATCTATGGCAAGATAAGAAGAAGGCAGAGATGTCTCCATCAGCACCTTATTAATGAAATAGTGAAATTTGGGGGTGGGGGCAATACACCTGATGTAAAGGAAAGATGAATACATTAAAGTTCCAAAGCTTATACGGTTTCTAATTTGGTGATTCTATCCTTCTTATAGTACCGGATTTCCTCTGTGGCTCTTTGTGTTACTTAAACACCTCACTTAGTTAAAACACCGCTATGTGTTAGCAAATAAACGGGGGAGATTTACATCCCTTTGTCGTCTACTCAACCAGTTCCCGATGAGATGGTGATCAAACTGTTACAAGCGCGTCTGTCGGAGCTCGACTGTACCCTGAAAGGGTGGGTGCTCTTCGGTTTTCCGCGGACGCGTCTGCAAGCACAAATGCTGGACGAGGTGGACCTTGCACCAAATCGGGTCCTCCTCCTTAACATCGGCCACAATGACGCTGCAGCACGTCTAAACGTGCGCCGGGTGGATGTGGTGACGGGCGCACGTTACGACATCTGCCTTGCGCCGCCACCCGAGCCGCCAGCACCCCTACTGGAACGCGTAGCGGGCCGGGTGGGGCGCCCGCCGGGCATGGCAGAATGTGAAGTGAGCCTCAAGTTGACCCGCCACGCTGCTCACTGTGACGAACTTGTCGAGTATTATGGCCCTCGGGTGCTTAACGTGAACGCGGACAGAGAGAAGGAAACGGTATTCGAGCAGGTCGAGTCCTTCCTCGTCAACAAAATGCCGCGTCCGGTCCATCCAAAATAAATTACAAAAATTAATTAAATACATCTCTTCTCTCTTCCCTTTTTTGTCTTACTCTACTGCTATCCACTGCACTACACCACTGCGAACAGCTGCCAACGTTCGCATTCCATCACTGTGTGTCCTGCTTGAGGCAATTCCATCTTCCCGGGTTCCGGCTGTTTTTGCATAAGCATAGCAAAATTTTAGGTCAGAAAAAATACTGCGTAGGTATGAATATCAGTGCTCTGAAGGGATAATTTCTTAACTTTAATAGGTCTTACTACTACTAAGAAATATCGGAAAGTTTCCAATTCCATATAAATATTTGAATTGTATGGCCACCGGTATTTGCATAAATTAAAAACCCCGAAGTTGTAAAACTCCAGATGTGTAAATTAAAACTCTAAGAAGGAATAGATTTATCTGAAGACAGGCATTAGAAATACACACCGCCTTAGCAAATGTTTTTATTACCCACTTTCCTCTGTAAGGAAGGGTATTTGGTGCTCTTTTACAGAAACGGGTAGTTGATAGGGCATTGGTGATTCTCCACAATTTATCAGGACACTGGGTGACATGGTTCGCGGCACATCATTTACCATTCACATGAACTGACGCCCCTAAATTGTTTTGTTAAGAATTTCTAGGAATCTTAGATGGATTTTAAAATGATTTTAGGCTTTTAAGGTAGATATGATCAGACGGATTTCCTGTTGGAATTGCATCTGGTGTTCCACGCGTATCAATGCTGGCCATAAAATCCCCGAATACGCACCGCCAGCTTTGCTTTTAATTTAAGTTCCTGTAAAAGTCTGTCTTAGGTGAATTTGAGAATAAAGGCCACCATACTAACTCGCCAATTATTTTGAATACAGTTGATATTTTAGCATTGGTGTATATTTACAAGATTTAGAGCCCCCAAAATAAAATTTTCAAAGTTACGAGGTTCCCACTTTCGTACCTAAAATACGGGTTTAGGTGTAAATCATTTCCCATTTTATCTAATTCCTCTGTGTATCAACTTTCACAAAGCTATTTGTCATCCTGCAACCGAAGCTACCAAAGCATTAATTGGCACAAAGCTGCATAAGTCGAACTTCTTGTAGTATGGGAATAGTCTTACTGAATCCCCCATGAGGCACAGACGTTTACATCCTGTCGACCACGTTGTCATCTGATTAGGCTATTGACTGTACTTAGGAAACTGATACATGTTTGATTCTCTCCCTTAGGCTAGAATTAACCCCTTGGCAAATTTGAAGGATGAAGAGAAAGCGATTCTGGAAGAGTACTTCCAACAACATCATATTATGGAAATTTTTGAGGTAATCTACAAAACGGATAATTTCTTGCACTAGTTTTTATCGTTTCAAACCAAAAGCATATGAAACAGTTAAATACGTTGACGATTTCAACAGCAGTTTCGTATTTACCTGAGTGTAAGTCAGTGGTTTATGGTTTAGGCTGAGGACAGTATTCATAAGTGTGTCAAATGAATGCGATTTCCAAATTATTAATTGTCAACATTAATGTACCTGTTTTCTAGGAAATTGTCATTGTAGCATATAAGGGTCGCCGGAATCCCTACTCCTTTTACAATTGCCGCAATTGTACCCATTGAGTCAGGTAGCGAAATTTGTTGCTGGGTAATCTAATTGTAGAATGATTTGTGAATTGGTGTTGAAACCAAGCGAACAATCCAACATGGAATTTTAGTGATACTGAACTGAATTAAGATTCTGCCTTTGAATTATGCGTTATACTTATCAGCTCTCGGGGTCTTAGTTAAGGTGTTATACGACACTAACTTGGTTAAATATTAGAAGGTTGCACTTATTCTCCTCGGACGACAAACATCATATGTACACTTTACTGTTTAAAATCCACCAAATCTGTTTGCAGCCAGTTGGTGCAAACTAGCGAGAAGCATGTTACCCCCTTGTAAGATTGGAATCGGATTGAAAAATTTGGGAGTCACATGTGCGTCTCTGATGGTGAATGGATTAGGTAGTGTTAAAATTACTTCTGAATGTAATTCGTCTGCTATGCAAACCATTTCGTGTTGATAGTTGCCACTTTTGCTATTGAATAAAAAACACTTAATCAATTCATTATAAGTCGGACAGTAATTTCCTCAAGGTTCTATTAGCTGGTCTCTGTGTTCTGCTTCCACCAAGGCCTCGAGATTGGCTAAAGGATAGTCTGAAAGTTCTTTCTACTGCTCCATCTCTTCAACTGAGCAGGTAATGTAATTTCACACGTTTTACAAGCCACATTCAGTGATGTTCTCATCCCCGAGCAAATTCGGCCCCTCACCACAGGACCTTGGAGACGCTTTGACTATCGCGATTTCATGGTAGGTGACCTGATTTTGATCTCGCATTTCAAAGAAGTAGATGTAAACTTGCCCTGAAATCATTCACTAACTGTTTGGTCTTTAGAAACCCTATTTTAATTTGTGTTAATCTTTCATGTCTGAGGAACCCAACGAGACCCCAAAAACTGAGCATTTTTAACGACCATCTCATTCTACACGCTTAATGCAAATCATTTACTGTTGATAAAGATAACTGAAATTATCCCCATCTTCCCATTCAATTTAGAGTTTACTGACTGATTGAATTCAAGCAGCATTTCTCATTATTTTTCTTCTGTGCGAAAGCTCCGCCACCTCGGCCCACCGGTTGATCCCTGGAAAATGACTATTGCAAGGGAATTCTCAAAGAGGAACGACCAAAGAAAATGTCTAAGGCAAGTGGTAAAAGGCTGGGCGTTGGCGAATAGCGCGGTTGTTTGGCAAATAACGTCCGTTTCGTTTTAAGAAAGTGGAAAGGTTTGATCGAGGACACAAGGAAGACTGAATCAACAGATGATTGGGTGTTTACAGCTCGGATTTTCTATGCGCGAAAAACAATGGGAAAATTCCTATTTGTGTGGAGAGATTATGTACAAAGGCGAAAAACAAATATCAGAGGTCAGTTTTTCAAAGTTTAAGTGCAAATCTGTGACAATTTCAGAGAGTTTTATTGAGTAAACATTACCTAACCGACCCAGCTATATTTTAAAATTTTCCCCAACATTTCATATTTCATGTAGGCATCTAAATCCGAAACAATTTCCAAAAGAGATTTTAGGCGTTGTCTTAATTAAGCTTACTCTTTACATTACAGTTCTGTACACAGTTTTTTAGGCATTTAAAGAGCACTCTTTGTACATCAATTTACCTTTATCTCTCTTCATAGCATTCTGTGACATGATGAAGGAGGTGGAGAGGGATATTCGCTTGAGCATGTCATTCCAGTCGTTAAAGGCTTCGGTATTTGGTGCAGCCCAAGTAAATGTCTTATCTCGAGGAATAAACCAATCGTCTGTATCCACCACTTTTTCAGATGCTGTCAGCCACCTGATTATTTCTTAAACAATCCTAGATTTTACCAAGAGGTGTCTGTCGGTTCCAAAGAGACTGGCTTACTGAATTGCCAGACCGCATTCAAAGGATGGTACAGACTTGGTTTCTGTTCGCTAAACTTTCCATTTAGATATTCTCCCACTTGACTCCCATTGATTTTGCGAGATGTGCTCTGGTGAACCAAGCCTGGAAAGTAGCTGTCGACCTTAATGCGGCAGCAGTTGACCTTGACCTTTCCGAGATTCCCAATCGGTGAGTTAATGCGAGCGTTAGTAAGCCTGGGAATCTGAGGAACTGAATTGGCTTTCATGGTAGATATTAGCTGAATTCAAAAGTTTGTTGGAATAATGAGATACTAGTTATTTTTGGTGTGTCAAAAAGCTCTGAAAGCCTAGTTGTCTTCCTCATTTGTAATTTTTGTCTTTCTGTGACTACTTATTATAATCCTGATTTTGATTCCTAACTTTCCTCTCTAAAATTTTTCCCGTTGTGATCTTCGCTTGAAATTATTTTCAATCACTTCAACCACAAATAATCATTTGGAATTTGGCTCAATGAAGTTATGCAACTATAACTTTAGTGACCCTATCGTCAGTAATCTCTTATTGGATATATGGTAACTGAAGGAAAAGCAACTACCTGTTAAAAACGTTTGTTTTTCATCAAATAAGTCTAAATTATAGGTCCATGGGTTATTTCGTGGGTACATCTAAATCTACTTTAGCCAGAGGTCCTAATATTATTTATTATTATCGAAGATCTTCTGAAATTTTTCAAACGAGTTGCATTTTTAAGAATTGCACGGTAAGTATTAAACTGCACGGTTGTGAAGTGAGTACAGGAAATTAAGAGTTTAGACCTCTAACCTTAATATGCATTATTTTGAAAGAGGTTCTTGCAGCACCCCGAGTCTTTCCCAAAGACGTAAGACGACATAAGACTAGGATAGAATGCGTACTGTCGTTGAAGAATTGGGCTGGTGGGGGGAAGGGGATCTACTAGGACGGTTTGAAGGCCATGTTGTCTAGCGTAAGCACAAAGGCAGAGCTTTAAGTGTCTTTAAAACCAAAACGTATTACAATTTTCATCAACTTATGCGGCTACTTTCCATTTACTCTGTAGTAAGTTTGGTTCATGAGTTCCCAATTCCGTGGTGATCTTTTTTGTTTCTATCTTTAGCGCCACCAATGCATTGATACTAAAGTTGTTGCATCAGCGGAGGAAAAAAGTCAGAAAAATTAATCTAGCCAATTGTTCTTTGCTTACTTCATCCGGACTCGCAGCGCTCACGCTGTGTTCCAATCTACAAGTAGTGAATTTGGACAATTGCTCCAACGTGACTGTAAGTCGCACTCACTTTGACGCGATCTACTTCTCCCCTAGGACGAAATTGTTGGATCTCTCCTCTGTGGCTGTCCGACACTAATTAAACTCGGCCTCTCCCGCACCCCTATATCGGATAAATCTCTCAGCAATCTAACGCAGTAGGCCCCACTTCCTTTTCTTAAGAAAAATCATCAAGAAACGCAACCAATCTCGTTTGGCTCTCACTTGCTTATTGCACAAACATTACTGACATCGGACTAAGTTTCTTTGAGGGATCCCATTTAGTCCGTTTTTTGCAGTGTGTCAACCTTTCTGGGTGCTCAGGGGTACCATGTTCATCCCTGATATCATTTCAAGCTCTAGGTGACGTCGCTTGGTTTGATCACCTTTGCCCAAGCCATGGGTGGTATTCGAAGGTGGATTTTGAATGATTTGCCCCAACTAACCGATAAGGTTTTAAAGGTGGGCTTATTTTGTACTTGAAATTACTCACAACTTTAGACAATTGGTTCGCGAACTGCGTTGGAAAGCCTTGAATGCAGACATAGCACAACACCTACAAAACACTCGGTGATTCAAAAACAAATAGCTTATTTTGAAAAGAATGATTTACAGATGAAGCGAGTCACAAACGAAGGTGGTACCATCAAAATTTCGAGTAGTAAACTGAAGAGCCTTTGCATACACGGTGCTAATTGGCTGATGGATTTTGGATTTAGACGCTTGTACCCTGAAAAGTTGACAAAATTGGTTGTTGTCAACTGTCCCAACGTAAGCTTTTGCTATTAACACTTGTGATTAGGTGGAAGACCAAATAATTGGGCGACTGGTAAAACTTGAGAATTTGAGATGCCTTAATCTCTCACACTGCTATCGTCTAACAGACAGATGCGCTGCACTGATATGCGGGTCAAGTTATGTCAGTAGGCTACAGGAACTCTACCTGGCTTACTGCTACAAGCTCACAGACAGTGGAATATCGCCTCTTATACAGAAGTGAGTTGAGATTACTTTTGTTCGCATGTTTCAGAATGGCGAGTTTGTTCTACCTAAGTTTGGAGGGATGCTCCACTTTAACTGATGAGGCTTTGATTGGAGTAAGAAATTGCAGAAATTTGTGCTGGATTAACATTTCGAGAACGTGTCTAGGCGATACGGTAAGCATTTTGCTTAGGAAAAATGGACTGAAAGCTCCATTTTATGTGAGAAACGGTCTAGCACCATCCGTTTTTGATTTTTTCAACATTTTGTGCACACAGTGGATTGCTGGACGACCCAAAGCTAAGTGGAGGCTAAAATAACCGCCATTTTGAGGTATAATTCTGCAGTTGGACATAATTGTTCTCCTCATACAAGTCGCCCAAGTTCACTCCATCCAACAATAACAGAATCGAAGATTTGATACTGGAAAGTAAAAGTGCTTTGAAACCTTTGTCATGGCACCCATTTGGGCTAAGTGATGAAGCTGCATTGACCAGTGCGATTAAAGTACAGAGCATCAACGATTCTAAACCATCTAAAAGGTGTCACAACGGCAATCTCGTCAAACCAAGACGATTTGACATATGAAATCAGTTCTTTTTTTCGGCAAATCATTCGTGGCGTCATTTGACAGGAGCTTTATCGACACTTTTCAAGGACAATCAAAAATAAAACAAAGGCCCCTCTCACTGGGATTTTTCATTCTAGGGTTCGAGTTAGTGAATTTGCCACAAATTCATGAGATCCCCGATTACTAATTCCGCATTCCACCTTGCGACCTCATATTAGTTAAACAACTGAAATCCGTAGCTTTGGAATCAGTGCCACCTAACCCTTGTCTACTACGCGTCTATCATTCCACTAAAGTGTGCCCATTGGGAGTTGCTCAGGCCACACATCACTTCTCCACGACGCACACATGTAATCCGATTAGGCAAAAAACCGTCTAGACACAGCTCCCCACACCATTCCACATCTAAATCCATTGCTTACTTCAACAAACCGCTTCACTGGTGCCTTTAAGGCGTTGGAACGGTGTGCAAATCTGCCTCGGCTAGCCAGTATAAACTTATCTGGCTGTCAGCACGTCTCCGATCGCGGCCTGATCCGAATCGCAACTCAATTAGGCAGGATAGAAGTTCTCCGCCTCTCCGAATGCCGAGTAAGACTGCAACCCTGATTCCCTAATCTTATTTTAAGTGCATTACAACCAGAGGTATCGAGACAGCGATCAGCCGTTCCCAAGGCATTCAGACACTTGACCTAAGTCGCGTCAAGGCAGTAAGAACGCCCACTTAAAGGTTACTCATTAGGTCACCGATTCGGTCCTGAGGGCCATTTGGAGCCATTGCCCCTGTTTGCGCGCCTTAAAAATTTCCAACTGCACCAGGATAACGTAAGTTGCATGATTCATGCGTAAACGGGATCCGTTTTAGAGAAGCAGAACTTGCACAGCTCCGAGCGAAGTGTATACAACTGAAGCACTTAGAAGTCCAAGGAGTCGCCTTACCCAAATATTTAAGGGTAAATACTTTGCAGGTCCATTCGAAGAATGCTGAAAATTAAAGTTGAACAGTTCGTCCACAAGAGCAGTTCCCAGAATAAGTGTGGCGATAAAGGAAACATTTTGATTGGATGTTTGTGACAGAAGTGAGGCACGCCATGCATTTTTGCCAAAAAATCACATTTCTGGCCTTTTGGGATGCACAAAACTGATAGCAGACTGAGTAAATTTTCAACGATTACGTGAATAATAGCCTCAGATCAGCAAATGCACGGTTAATTTACTCAGAGATAAAAAGGGGACGCGATACACAGTCTGGAAGAGCAAATTTCATTTCAACGGATAGGCACCCTGCAACTTCTGCAGTATGGCACACCAGGAGGGTTTTGCATTCCACAATTACGACAGCAGATGCCTCCACTACCACAACATTGGGGAGGACGAGGTGGGCCCCCCATTATCGACCACTGTTGACCCGACGTCGGACCAGATCCAATCAGACCACACTGATGTGGTGGCTGTGGCCCCACGCGGACCCCCGGTTGCCGTGACGATAGAAACGCCATCATACGAGCCTGGTGAAGGAAGGTGTTTGCTGCCTGTTGCTGAGGCGACTGTAGGTTACGAGTGATAATGCCACCTGTAGGACGCGAACTTAAAAGACCTGAGTTGTTGTTATTGTGCATGCGCTGCGGCGAGGGGGAAGAAATCCGTAGTCATTATTTCGACACAAAATTTAAATGATTCTAGAGTTGTAGCACTCACATTGTCGTTTCTATCGTGAGGCTGAAGCCTCCTATTTCCTGGGTTCGGATGATGTCGGTTGATGTCAAAGCGCTGAAATTTGTAAATCGAAAAATATTGGCTTAAGATCAAGATACCTAGTTGAAAGTGCCATTGTGTGGGCATGGTACATGCTACTTGCTTACCTGGCTTCGATTTTGGTCAGATTTCTGCTGCAGATGCTTCCTATTGATAGTGTTAGCAGGAGCGGGGGTAACGAGATCGCCATCAAGTCTCTCATTTGTCTTAACAGCGCCAGGCGTAGTGTACTTGCTTTTATCAGAATTTGGATTGTGCTGTTTGGCGGGTCCTACGTTACGCTTCGATGAATCTGGTTCGGACTTGAAACGCTTGATCCTCTCCACATCAACATCCCTATTATTCGATTAAAATATTACAATGTATTTAAGCGATGCGCCATCTCAATATGGGAGCGTGTTCGTGAAAATTATGAAGGATTTTGACCTCCCTGTGATTTTTTTTCAGAAAAGGTAAGTGACTTAAAAGTAAATCCCCCAGTGAATTCTGAAGCAGTGAGTAATACTCAGAAGAAATAGTAGAAAATTCATTCTGCGGATGTCCACTTTAAATGAAACCATGTAGCTTGGAGTCAAAGGTACCTTGAGTTGAACCCAGAGTGTCATAGCTAATATGGTGAACAAAACTTAGTAAGAGAGAAAAGCTCGTGTCTCTTAGAAGGATAATTCTTCTAGCATATCGTTTTCAAAGATCAAGCACTAGATGAAATCTGGGGTAAGTTGATATAATGAGTAGCAAGGAGTACAAAAAATATGATCACGACAAAGAACCAGAACGAATTGAGCGAAGAAAAAGTCGAAAGTAGAATGGCTTCATTAGAGAGAGATCGGTGAAATGAAGTGGGCTTCGGAAGCCATACAGTCCTCAGAGGGAAAATTATTTGACAATGAAACTGCCTTGATAAACGGTAGGTATACCAGCAGTGCTTAGGCGATTTAAAAACCATGTGAAACAAATACCCAACTTCGTTAATCAACTGAAAAGACTTTTTTGGACTCCAATTTAAGATGGAATCTTTCCTGTAGCAAGTTTCCATTTCAGATAATCGACTTGGTTTTGAATGCCTTTGGTTCGCTAGCAGATAGCTTGCACTCAAGGCTAGTTGTGTGGCTTGTACTCAACAAAGCCCTAGTAACACCCCAAAGACGTACAGACAATCGCGTTGTGATGAGTGAGCTTTGAATCTACCTTATGGACACAAGATCGTCAGCAAGCGTTGGCACTTTCACCCCTGATGTACAAATTCGATGCCCAGAGAGAAAGAAAATCGACAATACAAGTGACATTTTCGGTTAGCACTTTCTTACCCAAATTCTTCGCCCACGTTGGAATTACCATTGTCGGCAGGGGTTTGTTCTGACTCAGCGGTTGCTAGAACGCACACATCGGAGAGAAGATAGAGACGGTCGGGAACGAGTGTCAATTTCATCAAATGGCCAGTACAAATTTGGCGTGGACTGCACCACATTTAGTGGGACATGAAAATTTGAACTTTGAGGTTCAAAATACGTCTTTAAAAAACAAAAACTTGGTGTCCAACCCACCGTATTCTCAAGATCATAGGTATGAGGATAAGTAGCCACGGTGACCTCTGCGCCGTTTTGAATGGGTAACTCCACAACTGCCCCTGGAACTACTAAGAGGGGAATTTGACGCCTGTCAACTTAAGTAATCTGCTTTAGCTCCAAACTGCTGCAGCTTCCAGTCGACGACTACATTCGATGTTACTTACAAAGCATCTTACATTAAAACCGTTTTTTCTGTGTACTCAAGTCGCCTAGATCAACTCACATTTGATTAATGGCACTAGTGCACTGCCATGCAAAAAACTATCGAATATCGCTATGAACCAGGTCAAATGATGCTACTGTAAAATAATTGAACCTAATGCAATTCAAACTGGTTCATTACCATATCATCCCTTCCAAGTTAGGCGCATCAATAGCGGAAATTGCCTAAAAAAGTGGTTTTAAACTTATTACTGTGATACGTCAAGACATTAGAGATCAATAATAGCCGTGAAGAAAACTCGAATGGCGAAATATTAACTATATTAGCATAAAAATGTTCACAGCCTTCAAAAGAACACATGATGGTCAGTGCTTACTTTAACATAATGTATCTACACAACTATTATCCAAATTTCAGCTTGGAGGTCCGCCTCACTACCGATGTCGCAAGCCTAAGTCCAATTACGAGGGGATCGGCTTGCCGTGTTGAGTTCGTAATGAATCAACTGTCTTTCAATGCATGAAGCATAACTTACACACCGTCTGAATAGGTTCTACTTTAGAAATTTAGTTGCCAATACTACTGTTGGCCACATAGACACATTTTACCACCTTACAGGAAAACCCGTCGATAAAGCACTAAAAATGATGAAAACCTACTTTACTTTTTGATAACTTAAAGTACCAAAATTTGAGAGTAGGAAGTCAAATTTGATCAGCAGCTAAAATGAGTAAAAGCGTGACTTTCTACTTATTTTGAGAAAGAAAACATGAACGCTGCAGGAAAAATTAGCTGTTCAACTCGTGGCCTTGTGTATTTAACTGTAAAAAGTCCACCATAACCGCAAGGGAAGTCATTATATGCATGCAATGGTAAGACGTAATCCATGATTCGATTGGGCTAAATCGTAGTAAATGAACGCTAAGACGATTCCAATCGAACACTGACCCAAAGAACAACTTTAAGCTAAAGGCTCCAGTAATGGAAAAGTGGCTAAATTCGTTTTACATATTAGGCGAATCACATTGGATGTGCTTATAACGTATTTAATAAAATGAATGCATCAGTATCAATCCCTCGAAGCTAAAAAAAATTATCCAAATGCTAGTGAACAAGTGAATCCTTCAATTCTTAGTGTTGGGAGCATGAATCTCCCTCCCTGTTTATTACAGGATAATTTTCCCCTGAATCGTCAAGTAAATTCGTCCATACAACTGTCCAAAAAGGAAATAACTAAATGTTACATCTAGTTTGTAAGCATCGAATATTTATCTATCTCAGATGGAATGGTCAAACGACCCAATTAAAATTGGTCACATAGTATCGACCAAAGAATAGAATCACATTAATAAATCACTGTCCATTAAAGCATTATACTGAGCATGGCTTGGATTGTTTTTAAGACACAAGTGGCGTATCAATTAGAGGAGCAATGACTGCGCTACTCCAAAAGGCAGGGTTAATAATAACTGATGCTAAATCAGGTTTACCATGCGCATCCCTGCTTTTCTTAATGATCCAGTAATAATCGTGATTCTAATTTCAACAGCAGTGCGCACTTGCGCACCCAGAAGGCTACTGAAAGTAGGAAAAGTATTGACCATACAATCGTACCTAAGCAGTATGAAAAAGGAAACGAGCATTAAGAGTCATTCAAGGGAAGGCTCTCTCGAGATAAGGTCAATTAAAAACATTCATTTGAAAAAGTATAAATATCACAAATGAGAAGTGGCGCACTATGCGGGTGATTTAAACCAGTCCTTTAATGCATGGGGATGGTATTGATTCCAAACAATCTGACCAATGTTTGTAACTACTATAAAAACCACCATCGAAAGTGCTCAACTCCACGAAGCTTATATGAAAACTCACAGGTTTAATGGCACTGCCTAAAAGATAAGAAAGTAATATAGAAATAACGGGGAAATCGTATGTGACTGCTACCGGTGAACGCGAAGAGAAAATTAGAAATTCCACGATATACAAATATTTTCGAAAAATTTGATGGAAGAAGACCTTTCAGGAGCAGCAATTAAAAAGAGTACCGTGACGCTAATATGAAAGCTATTAATCGAACGCCGCTGTTTTAACTCTGTGACACTTGCTCTACTTAATTCGGCAAATATGCCTCCTATAAGTGCGGTGATATTAGTTCCCTTGCTAATAGGAACAATAACTAGTTTTTTTACAACCAAAAATAGTCAACAGGTGAAAAAAATACTGAAATCAATTGCACAGTGCATTTTCGAAGACATCGTCCCCAGCATTGGAATGGGTAAATAAGTCCGCAGAGTTTAACTAAATTCCGCAAAAAGTATTTAGTACTTAGTCCAACAGTTCCGTCTTAACGAATGTTTCTGAGGTCACGTCGTGGTCAAATTGAGCACTTTAGTGGGTTCAGAGGTAGAAGAGGAAAGGGTTCAGATGTTCGAGGATGGGAAATAAACTTAGGATTACGATTGAGCGACTATTGGGAAAATAATTTATCATGCAGACGAAGTTTGTAGCAAACAAAAGGAATGGAGAAACAAGAAAGCGCTGGGTGCTAAGTATTAAACAACTTACCGATTGTTCGCTTTTGTGACCCAACGTGCAGAGATGTACTTGGGGTTAGGCTGCCCGTCTCATAGCTTAAAATAAAGTCAAGAACCGGATATCCACTGAACATCTTCCTCGTTGTTAAGGCGTCGACGTTTGGCACCAGGAATTGGCGCAAAGTTGTTTCATCGAAATTCCCCGATGCTTCAATGATTAGAGACGAATAAACTGATTTCAATGCAGCCGAGAAACTCCCCAACTCCTAAAAAAAACATCAATGCTAGTGCCAAAATAGCCCACCTTCACAGTCAAACTCTCGAACCTAACAGAAGAAGCTCCGGCTTCAGCCGCCGCCTTTGCCTCATCCAAGCTTCCGCATTCAACAGTAATATGCGTGTTCTTGCCAGCTTTGGCCTTAATGGCAGATATTGCATTCACAACGCCACCAGCCGCCTCAACATGTGACATAGGTAAGAGAACTGATGATAAGTTTCTCGAGCTTGGAACACCGGCAACAAACATAGCGTATTCCTCAACAAGAGCGAAGCCGGGAGTGTGTGTAAAGGGAGACACAAGTTCTCCTCCCCATGAGAAATCGGCTAACAACCGCTTAAGTCTATCGAATGGTAGGCCCAGATGGATTTGCTCTTACCTTGAAGCAAATGTTGCGATACCTGAGGCACGCGATAGAATGTTTTTTATCAAAAGCTCACTATGAACTAAATCAGCAGTAGCCCCTGTCATCGATGCAACCCTTACGCTTCCATTAGGCAGCATTTCTCCTTCTTTTACATGCCACTCAATTGCACAACCAAGATGCTCAGCCAGGGCGTCCAGGAACGGAACACCAGCCAACACCCCTAGTGAAGGCATATGTATAGCCTTTAGGCGTGACAAAGACATAATCTGCTAGAATAACAGCAAAGACTAAGCGAGAACACAGCTATAAAACAATAACGAAAGGCTCCAAAGTGATTCCGGAGCAAATGACTTTAGTATCAGGAAAATAGTCGCCAAACTATCAATCTAACGAACCCGACGTTTTCATTGTAATAACGAGTACAGTTTTTGAGGATTCTAGATCATATCCAGGTAAACTATACGAAGATTCCTCAGAGAGCCAAGAAGAGACCAGAAGCTTGGCCGAACGACGACTAACACTATGCATCACCCGAAGACAGTCAATGGAATATGGCAAGCAAAACGTTCTGCATTTAAACAAAATTGTATTTCTTGCCTATGTATCATAGGGCTGCCAAAAAGGTACAAAAAAGGATGGGTAAAGTAGTCAACAGAAGCAAATTCTTACACGTCTTCTAGTCTTTGGCTTAATTTACTCTGAAGTATATTTATAGATATTATAAGGTTTATTTTGAAGTCAAAAACTCCCCAATGGCAAGCTGTGCTTACTGAAAAAGACTTAGGTCTTTTCTAGAATTGTAAAAAGACACGTCCGGTGAAACTCTTCACTAATATGTAGGGGGCTGAGGGGATGAAGATAACTATGCACACATTACAATACATATCATACCATGCCTGCCTGAAGGATGGTTAAGAGTCGCTCTAATTACATTGGATATCTGCAAACGTATGTCAATCAAGACAATACAACTAGGATTCATTTGGATCAGAAAAACAAATAAAGGTACTTGAAAATATATGGACTAGGCACTGTTGCAGTTTATGGGTTGTTAACAGACTAAATTTCACTGCTGTTCTACGTTAGTTACTTTGTTTGATGCATTCAATCTGGGCATGCCTCGTAATTTTCCGCCTCTTTGTGAAGGCCATTCTGACCACCTTAGAGTCATGGCTGAAGAATACGAAGGTGCGGATTTTGAGTCTGAAGAGGAGGCCTTTGAGGAAGTAATTGAAGAGGAGGCTGAAACAAATGCAGGTTCGTGCAGCATTTGATCTCGTAACTTGTTTCAAATGGCCTTACAGAAGTTATTTTAACTTCTTAAGTGACCAAAGCTATATCAAGCGGCCCTCAACTTTCCTTAAATTATTCTATGCTAGGTATTGCTTCATAGTTCATTTTTACCATTGAATTAAAGTCGTTCTCTGCATGTGCGTATTTCCATTGGCTTAATTTACCAATCGACTCCATGGTTGACGCTTTGGGTGATTTAGATAATGTCACTTACGTAACTTCGGGTGAACCACCACGAACCCAACCTGGGATGAGCATGCCACCAGCTGGCCCAGTAGAAAAGAGTAAGCGCATTACCACACCCTATCTGACCAAGTACGAACGGGCTCGAGTGTTGGGTGCTCGCGCCCTCCAGCTTTCCATGTCCGCCCCAGTCATGGTTGAGTTAAGTGGGGAACGTGATCCCCTCAAAATTGCTGAGAAGGAACTACGTGCTAACAAAATCCCCATTATTATCAGGCGTTATTTACCCGACGGGAGTTTTGAAGACTGGAATTTGGATGAGCTGATTCTCGTGGACTAATCAACTCCAATTTGGTATCCTGTATAAAACCACGCCCCGATTTCCCAAGTAAAGATTCATTGTTTCGAGACCCTCTTTATATTTCTATTATTTGTCTTCGGTCAGTCGAGCCAAGGCTCATTACAACGCTCCTCGGCGTAGACACGCATCAACAAGTAACGCGGCCCAAGACCGTTTGGTTGAGCTGATTACTCCCATTTTGCCAGATGGGGACCCCGCAAACGGGCATCAGCCTGCTTGTTCAGCCTAGCAGTTGGCATTTGAAAGTTGCTGCGACCAAGTAAAACGCGCTCCCATCCCAGCAGCAAATAATACAGGTTACTTTGTCGTCTGCTTTCATGCTGTTTTAAGAAGCGTAATTCAATTGAAATTATGCATATATTTGAGTAATTCGGCATAAAAAAGGAAGGGGGGAACCGTGGGTTGGAGGAAGAGAAGTGTGGAGACCCGCTTATCGGGCAGTAGTAGTTTACGAGAGTTGGCCATGTCGGAAAGAATTTATAACTTGCCTTCAACAGTGGCACGCAAGGATATAGTGATGGTTTTATTTGATGTGGGTGGTTAAAGTGCGGGCTAATAGCCATTAAGATGCCGTTTCCCTGTACGTGCATGCGCATCAGCTTACGTCTTCTTCACCCAACTGGGACGAGCTGAGGTACTACTCGTGGTGGAGGCCTCGAAGGCTGCAACGCGAGCCGCTATCGATCCGCGCTTGATTGGAACCGGTGAGTCAGTGGCGCTGGTGGTTGTCACGTTCTCCTTCTCCACACTTTTGTTCTCACTCACAAAGGACTTGCTCATCACACCATCCCTACTCTCTTCCTCTGCCTGAGAAATTAATTTCCTTGTGGACCACCATGTAGCGGGGGTAGCGACTGGTTTAGGCGCGGACTCGGACCGGCCGAGGTCATTGCTGAGCGAAGCAGACGTAATCAGTGGCCTCGATGGCTCTGCAAAGTGGGCCAATTGCGTGCTCACTCGCTTGCGAACTGTGCCGCCCGCCTGTTCAGCAAATGTGTCCGCAGCATTCTTGCCAGGTCCTGAGGAATCTTCCTCATTCGAACTGCTGGGAGTGCGACCCCAGTTCGGCGGCTGTGGACGATCCGGAAGTCCAAGAACGAGATCGGGAGTGTGTTTGGGCGCTGAGAGAAGGCGCATTTTCTGCTCCAATTCACGCGATTGATCCTCCAGGCTTGCCATGCTATGCATCACCTGAGTATTACAGACTTTTAGCACTGATTTTTTTAAACCAAATAAATGATATTCAATGTGCGTGAGGGAATTGCACACCTCGGCAAGACCAGAATCAACGTGAATGAGAGATCCATTGCTGGTTGAAAAGGGCTCGGTGGCTTCAGCACCCTCGGCGGTGGAAGATCTCAGTGAGGGTTTAATATTGGCGAGTCTATCCTCCGGCAGAGTCTCCAAACCAGGCGCTGTCGAGGTGGCTGGAGTGGCAGAAGTAGAGGAGGTGGGCGCTTCCGACCACGAACATCGGTTGCCAGCCCGCCTTTGGGGTGATACAGGGGGTGGAGAGTTGCTCATTGATCGAGTTATGAGGGAGGGAGAGGAAGAGGTGGAGGCCGACTCCTGTTCATCACTGACTTCGTTTTCATCTGTTAAAGTGTGTCTTTTGGTATCATCAATCTTTTTATCCTCACCAGCAGAGTCTTTTCTGTCCATTTCGAGAGAAGTCTCCACGTCATCATTGCCGAACTCGATTTTGCAAACGGTGGGCGAAGTCACACTTCGAGATTCGGCTGACGTGGACGATGCTCCATGAGTAGCGCCTTTGTGGAACTCAGGTGTAGTGGCTGAAAGCGGAAAAATTCGGGGTAGAGAGCGTTTTGAGAACCACACTAGCCCTCTGAGAATCATACAAATGACTCCCTGACCTTGTCTCGAAACATGTGATCGATAGTGGATTCGATAAAGGATCAATAAGTTTGATTAAATTAGATATTTTCATGGTAAATAAGGTCTTCGTTAAGCTCAACGTCTGGATTTGTTGATTTTGACGTTAAAATTCGAAACCACACCCACCTGACACGAACTAGCTGAAGAGGTTCATGACTGCATATTGTTTTCCACATAAAAACTCCCGTACCGCGGAATTTTACCAAATCAAGCTGCGGTCTCTTCAATGCGAACAGCAAATATTCAACGCTAGCGTTTGATTTAAGCACCGGAGTAACTGCTTGTAATGAAGGTAAAATCAAAGTTACCAAAGAATAAGCAGAGGGGTTTATCATTTTGGTTCACCAACTTGTTAAGAGCCCAATGTAATATCCCGCTTAAATAATTTTAGGGTAAAACCAAACCAAAATCATCCCAAGTGAAATTTTAGGAATTCCAAGAAGTTAGTCCACGTTCCCAACAAATCGTTAAACCCAAGATTCGGGTTAATTCTCTGGGGCAAATAAATTCACCATACGATAAACTCACGGCACCTCTGAATGATTACTGGATAACACCGTAAGGGTGTGAACAGGAATTCAGTCAATATTTTAAAGAGACTAAGTGCATGCGATTTATAAGCCTAAGCTGTTAGTGGACATTAAAATGTCAGAACCATTGGTAAGTTAACAGAAGTGATAATCCGAAAATGGAGGGAACGGTTACCTGAATTGCAGAAACCCGGTCGGCGTGTTAGGCTAATCGCATGTTTGGATTGCGCAAATGAAGCCAAACTTTTATCACAAACAGTAGGAAGTTTTCATAGTTGGATTAACGCTAAGATGAGTAGACCTGCCTAAGGTGAGGGAGTGACGCAGTGGCTTCTTCGGCAGTGAAGAAGCAGCAGGGGCGGTGATGAGGGTGGACGTGGAGAGGGGAGGAGCATCGTCGTCAACGCCGCCGGTATTCTCGTCGGTGGTGGTAGGATCGCAGGCGGGGATGGATGGGGGTGTGGTACCCTCGACCAACAGCTTCACGTAGAGATGCGGCACGAGGTAGCGCGGTCCGTCAGACTCTGCAGCCGCCTGCCCCTCCCACCAGTGCTCGTTGAGGCGACGGTAAAGCAAGAGCTCTGAGCCTCGCTGGAAAGAGAGCTCGCGAGCGCTGGCGCCCACGAAACTAGCCAACGCGGTTGCGTGCAGCGGATGCGAATCATCACCTGCAATCAACGCAATTCGGCGCATTCGACCACTGCCTCCTACGTACTACGATTATCGATGCAGCAGCTTTGCATACGCGTATTTATGAATCTCAGATCAACCAGGCTCACGTGTATTACCGAAAGACACCTATAAGCTCTACAGAATACCCTGGAAGATTGCACTCTTTCGTTATTTGTTAATCAAATGCAAGTAGAAAGGATGGAAGATCGTATTTAAGTGTGTGCTATACGGAAGAACATCTGGTGAGACCATGATCAAGTTACATTCACTTAATAGTTCACATTATTCGTCCAAGAGTGCAATGGAAAGGAAAGGTTTCAAAGATTCGCTAAGTACAAAAAGGATTTGACAAAAGCGTACACTCCTATGCAAATCGAACTTAAGTATTGGGTGTTAAAGTTGGCATGATTTTCTTTGATTATCATGGTATTATCTTATGATTAAAGAAAAGTGCGACTCCCGTGTAATTAGATGAGGACATCGAGCAGTTGTAATGAATGACCTACCGTTCGTCAAATGCAGATTCCTCGTGATTTCCCGCCCTAGTCTGATGCCTGTAATGTCTGAATTTTAAACAGAACTGAACGATCATACTAGGAGACCAAATTAATGATTGTGACTATGTTGTTAAATTATGCGCATTGGTGGCATGCAAAGCAATCAGGGCTATCGCAGGAGAAATAACAAATGGGAATGTCCATACACACTGCAATGACTTTTGGATGAAGTGTTTAAACCACTCCTTGTTTAAAATTGCTTTTTTTCCAGTAACAATGAAGTATTTTTTTATCAGTTAGATGAGTTATTCAAAGATCTATTGAACAAAGTAGCACGACTAACGGCTTTAGCATCACCCACCAATCGATTAAATTCAAAGTGAGGCGTAGCAAACGGGTTGGTTTTATTTCAAATTTCAGCTTACCTAAACCAAAAATGGAGAGGATTAAAGTGAATTTCACATGCACACTTTGAAGTACGTTTACGCACACCCGCGTGCACGCACCCAAATCACGCGCACAATCAAAGTTAGGTCTTTCATGTGAGGGAGGGTTATGTGTACAATCGGGGTCCAGAGGAAGGGGTAGTAGAGGGGGTTAGCCTGCTCGGGAGGTGCGGGTGGCGATGGAATCAAGCAGATGATTTAGTTAAGTGCCACACACACAAATAAGGGAATAGAGACATGGCTCGTTCCTCTAAGGGGGAGACTGTTGGGATTGCGGTAGGGTAGAAGCGACAGTTTGCGTAATCTCGTCTTTCATAGACCAAAGGGTGAGCATTAAAAATTATTGCGATAAATAGAGAGCGAATTAAGGGGAAAGAAAGAGGGGAGGAAAAGTAAAGAAGTTGACATTAGGTATTCGTTGTGAGTAAAATAAGACTGCCATGCATGACACAATTAAAACGTCCTATTATTGCCTCCCTTTAGGCTACTAATTTCGCATATAGTTTAAAGTAATGGCGCATAATTGTGGGCCCCAAATTCGATTTACCTTCAGCGTCCGAGTCTAATTCGTCGTCGTTATCATCATCAAGTTCATCGTCGAGTGACAGTCGATCCGTCGAAGAAGCGAAGCCCCTAAATACATGGAAAGCAAGTAAGATGGGACCTGGCCGTACTGAAAAAAAAGAAAATGCATAAAAATCCAGATCACACTCTTGGCAGAGAGCTTGTATTTGTAGAAATCACGGCAAAAGACATCAAAAATAAAAATTAGCGCTATTTTCTAACTAATAGTATACTTGTTTTCCGTATGCTAAAGCCTTAACTTAATCGCAGTTTGAAACCTATATGGAGTTGATAAAATACCTAAAAGCTCGATTAATAAGCCTGTTAAATCAAAGTCATGTTATAGGAAGAAAATTAAATGAAAGAGCTTCTTCACACTGTTACTATTAACTTACATATGTTTGCCACTGGGGCTGTAAGACGTACCCACAGTGGCAGCTACGCCGAAAGTGTTGGTTCCCGGTACATAGGGGCTACGTTGAGAACCACTATCGAGAGGCTCTTGGCCCGTTATTGCTGTCGCAGTTGCAGTGGAGGCGGTAGCCTGACGGCGCAGACTGCAAACCTTCTTGACAGCCTCGCTGGCAATGGCGCGCGGCAGCACCGGAGGGACCGCGGAGGCGTAGGCGGCGAACTTCTCGTAGTATGCACCAGGCACTGTGGGGTCGAAGATGCGCCGGTGGTGGTTGATACACAGCTTAACCACGTCGTTCACGTTGGACTGGAACTCCACCTGATCGATGTCCGGCGGTGCTGGCATCAGGGTCGGTCCAAAACATATTGCCAGGTTGTAGGGATCCATCATGTTCTCATCAGAGTACTCTGCGAGGCTACAAAAACAACCAATCACATACAGAAAACAGAACTCCAAATTCGCTGCGTTTTAGCGGCCGTTAGTGACAGTGCATAAAGCTTTTTTTGAATTAGCATCATTTTCAAAATGAATGCATGGGGAGGCTGGAGGGCTACTTACTGATTAAGGAATGCAAAAAGGTAGCGCATGACGATAAATACAGAATGGGAAAGACCGCAAGAAATTATTGATGCAAGGCGATCCACACACTCCTCGCAATCGCGTTCTAAGGAAGAAACAAAGATATTATAAGGGAATCGTGTTTGTTCATTAAAAAGTGCATGTAAAACAGTGTTATTAACTGGATTTTTTCGGCGGATGCTTACAGAAATTAGCAAGAAAACAAGGAATTTTTGTGAATTTTCATAGCGGCTATGATATAAATATCGATTCAAAATTACCAAACGCGTGTGTATTTAACTTGCTTAATTTTTAGAGGTAAATAACTACTGAGAACCAAGTAATTCACAAAATACCCCCAAAGCATATCCAAAATGCGGCACCATATTGGTAACATCCACGAATTAAAAATACATGATCTCAAGCATTAGCTAGCATACATATACGAACGAAGGAAAATTAGCTTACTTTCTCGAACAGTTTTGACGAGTTCCATGAATACCTCTTTGGGGAATGGTGGCTCTCCCAGCTCGCGGAAGTAGAGCTTCAACAGCCCAGCAGTCGAATTGATGTTGCGTGCGTCAGAGAGGCCGACCAGAGGGTCCTCGCCATACTCGAAGGCCTCCTTGAAGTTGGCGATCTCCGCCTGGCTGCCGGGAACTCGAAACACACCCTGGTGGTGCATACCTTCAAAATATCGTACCGGTCAAACGCCGCCTACTACAACGCGATCGCAGTTGACTAAAGAGTACGTGCTCTAAACCGATCATTTTTTTAATGTAAAACTGTTACTGGATTTTCAAAGAAGTGCATCACAGTGACAATGACAATATTATTTTCAAAAGTTGCGCGATTCCAGAAAAATCACTTGAATTCACCCATTAGAGGTAATTGATCGATTACAAATGAGTGGATGAATTACACAGCACTTAAATTAGCCTCAGTAACAATTTAAAACTTACCATAGAGGTTGATGACACGAATGCAAGAGAGCATTACACGGGGAATCTGTTCGCCCGTCTTCGTGACGTATTCGTCAATGGTGCCACCGAAGAGTTTGGGCCGACCAACGTTGGGCACCTGGAGGACGCGGCGAGTAGCCAATTTCACGAGAGCGGCTGGCTGCACCGCAGTGGCTGCAGCAGAACCTGGAATAGAGGTGGAGGGAGGCGTAGTGGCGGGTGGTGGAGGCGGCGGTGCCCAAAACGGCGTTTCTGGACCTGTCTCACTCAATGGTGTGAACGCAGCCACCGTCGGGTTTGCATCACCACCGCCACTACCAGGGGTCGCGGAGAGGGAGGGTGGGCACCGCCGCTGCACCGACGGCGATAACGAAAGGGGGGGATGGCGGGACGGAGGCCCCTTCGTGGACGTTGGCGATGCTGCTGACCGGTGGTTTGCTAGAGCGCGCTCGATCTCTGCTAGCTTTGCTTGCATCACAACACAACGGTGCATTTCTTGTGTGTATGCGGAGAACCGCTACAAAGCGGAATCGATATGAATTACTTGGAATCTCGGATAGCCAGTTTAGAGAAACTCAAAATAAATTGTTTCAATTAGTTTGGAAAGCCTCATCAAAGCTTTACGCTACAAGATTAGTTGATCAAGACTAATTCATCACGCGCATTCGGTTTGAACTACGAGGAGTAATATGATCATTAGGCCGTTGCAACATTCACAAAATCCTGCTGATTTTGTGATGGTCGACAACGTGTCATATTTATAGCCTGTACGATGTCAACTGTGTCCACCTCCATATAGATGCGCTCCTCTCGGATTCGCTGTTCCCGGTAAGCGTTGCGCATGGTCAAGTAGAGCCTGGGTTGAATCTCAGTGCCGGAGGAGCCCACGGAAGCCTCAGAGCCCATCTCCTCTGGTGGCAGAGAGGAGGAGAGTGGGGTATTTCCACCACCGCCAAAGCCACCACCGCTTCCGAGCCCACTGCCCTTGTTGAGCGAGGTGTAGGAGGCTGCAGCAGCAGGTCCACCAGCATTTGCGGCAGGACTGGGAGGAACGGGCCTCCCGGACTCACCGTTCACCGGACTGACTGATTGGCGGCGCCGACGCCTGCCTGACAGCGCGGGGTCCGCGAACAACTCGGAAACGTCGTAGTCATTCTGATTGATCAGCACCAACAATTTCTTCTCAATCTTAAGAAAATGGGTAACGTAAATAAACCAATCTTACTGAATCATATCCAATATGGCGCGAGTGATTTTAAGTCAATGGGTTCCACAAGCCGTGACACCTTTGCGTGAGCTCAGCCAAATACGATTCATTTACTGATCATCAAGAGAGGCGAGATTAACAAAACCACCTTAGCTGTACCAAAAGGTAGAAAATTAGCTGCAATTTCAGGTAAAACACTTGATATAGACCGAGTTTCACTGTATCTATGCCCGTGATAGTAATATTACAGGAAATGCGCGTACGTGGGATATTTATATGTGGAATATTCCAGTTGCATTTATACAATTAACCAACACAGAAATGTAACTATGGCATGCCACATAAGATAAATATAATAAACATTTGCTTAAATAATAATTAGTACCCATAGGTTTTAACAAAACCTCTGGTGTAATGAATGGAGTAAATCACATTAAACCGGAAATGTTTCAGTGAGTGGTTAACCCTAGAATATGAACTGCTTAGGCAAGAAGTTGAGCTTAAAAATTTCCCGAAACCCCTAGCATCGAGGAAGCGGTTCATTAGCTTACGTCTTGCAGATTATTCCAGGCCTCTTCTGTTGAAGCCTTTAGCTGATCGAGGTTGGCCCGCAGATCAGCAGCGGTTGCGGCTAAACTGTTGCGGAGTGGAGGGACAGCAATCACGTCTGACTCCTTAAAGGGTGAACATAGAAGTACTTTAGCATTATTAAAGATTGTAAAAAACATTCTCCATTTACACAGAGGACACCTAACATGCATACATAAAGTTTGTGCAAGTGCCTCAGAACTGAAATGATTCATGCAACACATCAAAGGTCCCTTGAGCCATCAAAATAAGTAAAAGGTCTAAAAATAACTCTTCCTTTTTCAAGATCACCATGGGGATTAGTGAGTTGCCATGTAAACTGAATGAATCAGAAATCTTATTTAGTAATCATTAATACTATAAAGCCTCCGAAGGGGCTAAACAGGAGTTCCCTTATCCCAAACTGTGAAAAATGCCGCTGAATTTTCACAAACTTGAGTAGAATTCATAGATTCCGTCACAAAGTTCGATTCCACTTATAGTTGAGGGTACTGAACTTTAACTGACGGATTTGTCATTCTAAACAGCACCATAATTCTAGTTCACTTCCAAATAAAGGAAAGAAATGGTTCCACATACTTAAACAATTCGAGTAACAAATTCTTAGGAAAAATCAAGTTTTTCATAAAAACAATAGCTTCGTCAGTAATCGTGGTAGCTATCTTAGCAATAAAAGCACTGCAACTTTGATAACAAAATTCGAAGTGGGCAAAGATTCCCATAGGACATTTGCCTTTCTGCAATAACTAAGTGTCTGAAGGAGGCAGACTTTAACCAGGAGATTATAAAGATTCCACAAGCAAAATGCTTAGCGAAGCAAAGCAGTAGGAAGTGACGATGGACTCTGATGAATAATAAGGGTTTCCTATTAACAAAAACCACGTAAATCTGATGTACAGGCCTTGCCTGATATCCTAAGTGGATGGTTCCTAGGCGCCGACTATCAGAGTGTTAAAGGTCAGACAAACAGACTGGGAACTTACACAGTCGTCCTTGAAGGGGAGGAAGGAGAAGGCGGGTGGTCGGGAGAAGGCGACCTCATTACGTCGTAGGAAGGTGGCCTTGTCGGCGCGCCAGTCGAGTGCAGTGATGTTGCGGTTGATCATCTCGCCCACAGAGCCGTGGTATTTCTTCACTGACTCTTCACAACTCAGATGCATCATTGCTGCGCGCGCCAGGCTGTTGTGCAGGCCACAACTCATGCACTGGGTAGTGGAAAAGGGATGAGCCTGAATAAGCTTACTTTTTGCTTCCCAGTCTACACACACGCCAGAAACCATAGACCATATGTTTCTCATCTGAACAGGAAGGATTTGCAGAAGCATTGGAACTGTGTAAGGTAACTCACGTCGAAAATATCGGAAACCTCGTCAGTGAAGTAGCGGTGAATGCTTTGATTGGCAGCAGAGAGCTGGATAAGATACTCGTTGCGCGCATGATTGGTTGCCAGAATTGTGTTCTCGTAAGCCTGGTATTTCTGTAAGCACGCAGAAATGCTCTAGTTGAAAAGTGCAAGAAGCCATATTCCATTTGCGTAAGAAAATAGGCATGGGAAACACGCGTACAAGGGCCCATCCAATTGACTTTACATGATTTCCACATCATTATGACTGGTTCCAATAGAAAAGAGACCGTCAACTCGCGCATCTTCACACCAATTAGACGCACCATGACACGAAGTCAAAATTCTGATGAAACTTTACGGAGCAGAAATAACGCTAAATACTAGTTATTTCAAAGTGATGACCCACCGTAGCCATTTGAACTCCTACATCAAGGTAGAGCAAAACTTTGCAATGACTATAGCCAATCATTACACCAGTGACGAAATAACTAAGCAGTACAATTTGCTGAGTTTAATATCAGCAAACAACAAAACGACATTGAAATTTCCTGCGCACTTTTCAATACATATAAGAATAAACTTTATTTTCACTGTTTCGTATCTTTCCTTGTTGAATAGAGCACAAAAAAGAGGGTAGTGTGGAGCAAAACGACGCACTTGATTGTAGTCAGCCTGAGCACGCCGGAATTTCTGACTCTTCTCCGGCTCCTTCTTTTTCGACTGGATGTAATCGAGTACGGCGGTGAGCTTTTCCTCACTGCGCTTGCAAATGCGGTCGGCGTCCATTTGAGTGCTCTGGCGCTGGCCGTACTCTCGCTGGTCGGATTGCAGCTTGGAGATGTTGGCGAACACCTTTTCCTGGCAGCGCACCATCATCTCCCTACACTGCACGCACAGACACAAACGTCTATATATGCATATTAAAAGAAAGACCTCATTCCAGGCCTAAGCCGGCCAAAAGTTCTCATTCCAAAAATAGGTCTCGCATCATTGCAAACCTAACCGAGGTTTCAACATCTGGTCAAATGTCGGTAAGCTGACTTAGTTCCATACTATACCCGTACCTGTGATGTCAATTTCAGTACTCAGATAAAATTATTTCGTTCAAGTACCACTGCGAAAATTAAGATGATTTATGATTAATAACTGTCATTTTATTTAAATTTACCTCACTAGAAAGGAGAAAATGATCTTAACAAAAACGTAGGAAGCTGAATTTAGCCAGGTGATGCGAAGGCAAATCACTTACAGACCCCGTACACCTTCCAAAGAATTAAGATGTCTAAACTGGTTATTATTAGGTGGATTTCCTTTAGAGAGTTGGGTAATTTTTTTTTACTACAAACATAAAATGTTATTACCCCTGAAATAGGGGGGAATATTGGGACAGTGAGAATCTTTACTATGGCTGGGAAAGTATGTGGATTGTGTATGACACAACTTCTAACCGACTGCGAAATAACGTCATATCGCCCCTTCGGTAAAGTGGAGAACGCAAATGAGATGGCCGATTCATCCGATTTATAAAAGAATCATTACTGACACTTTCGACAAACCTTAAGTAGTTACAGATCAACTGACGTCACAAAACATTTAAACGTCACTTTATTTAGTAGTTTTCATCATCAAGACCGTTGATGGTTTAGGAGAAACAATAAAACTCCAACACCCCACTTGTTGCAAGTGGACCCAAATTGACTTTCAGTGTTCAAAAAATGGTGTCAAGTACGTTTTATAGTTCTGCAGGGTGTGACTCATTCGCTGACGCAACAAGTTCAAGATACTTCATCAAAAAGCTTGCTTTATTCATTAAAAGGATAATTTAATAGGAACGTGCTTGGAATCAAGGTGTAAATTGCAACAAAGCCTTTAGTCCCGATATTTCGCACGCTAAGTTCATAGCACAAATAGAGATTGCCTCAAAATACAATTAAGATGGACTGCATAATCCTTCAATCCTTTTCGTCTGGATAGAATCTACACATTAGAACATCTGGATACACTAATCATCGAACATGTGGGGCAATAAAAAGGGCATTCACGAAGTCCCTCCTCTCTAAAGTACAATGACGTGCGCACATACCATTTTACTAAGTGCCATTTGAACTCCATCATTTGAAATAGGATGTTTTCTGCTAACTGCACTACAGGAACCCGTGTGTGAAAGAGGAAACCAAAGTTGCTAATGAAAACGGTACTCTATCCGCTGGACAAAACAGATTTGGAAATCCACCGATTTGGGTACATGTGCATGATGTAAATGTGGCCAGCTGTGCATCTGGGTCATGGCTAAAACTTGCGGCACCACCAAATATTGGCAACCATCGCTCAGATCGCTGCTTGCGCTTGCATACCCGGTACCAATCGTTCAACCACATGGGGTCGAAATGCTTGCCTCGAACATTCTCATTGTCTGTACTCAACGCTTGCACAACTAACACGCGTGTTTGTGGTGGCGCTGCCCTATTCGTACGACCGATCCGCATGCGTGCCACCTCAGAGGTGCAAGCATTCTGAAACCCATGCAAGAACTTGAGGTGCCACTTTGAGAGAGAGTCGAGCATGGTGCAGCCCCGTATTGTGACCTGAGTTTAGGCTAGTACTTTTATAGGGTTTTGCGTAGAACGCATGCGTGGATGCGTGTGTAGCATAGCGTGGAAATTGGGTCACAGAGTAAAAACGAAAAAATAATGACGAATGATGCCCTGCAATACTGCCCCTAAGCCAAGCTGAGAGTAAGACTGAGGGACCAAATCTGGTATAGCAAGTGAGATGATGAACCTGCTCATGTTTCCACCATTCCGAGTAGGTAGCTGATTCAACTGAGGGATAAGTAAAGTGAAAAGGAATATGGGGATCAGTGAATATGCCAGTGTTTTTTGGGATTTTGATAGCCCATGACTCATCTCGGTTTAGAAATTCAACATCTTTTTTTTTGGGGGGGGGATTTTAAAGAATATAACCCAAGGAAAATCACAACTGACAAGTTAAAATATCCCAGCGTCGTTCCAACCGTGAAAGATCCACAAGTGGAGTTTACTAAGCAGTACCGTGAGTTTCAAATCAAATAAAGGAGGTCGACTACTAAGCAGAACGCTATTTCCCACAGGCGATTCAATTGATACTCAAGCTGGTGCTAAGAAATGTATAAGCAATTGCATGACTGTAAATTTGGGCGAAATATTGTTGCACTAACTTGTACACACGCGGTCTTTCATGTACCAGTGCTGCTATTAAGACACTGAGTTTAGAGTAGTAGGTCCCAACTTCTGTCAGAATGACTTAACTCCAAGAATGAAATGATCAACAAAATCGATGTACTTGTTTATGTAGACGATTCGCGTCCTCGTCCATATCGGTAAAACGCTGGACCATATGCTTGCCAAAGATCTCCGAGAGGGTGGCATGGACATCAGAGAGATGGAGGGTTGTTCCCAGCAAGGTATTCCATAGTGTTGTGGTGGTGTAGTTTGCCCAATTTGGCCGTCTAAAAGTAAAACAGCAAGGTTAACACTGAGGCGACCTCAAGGTAAATCGTTTCATATTTCTCGGCGTAGAATCTACTATCCTGAGATTAATCACAATGCGCAGAAATAGGCTTCCAAAAATTGGTTAGTTGACTATTAGGATTTGGGTGAATCGGCAGCGATCATAAATCTTCTCGAATGGAAAAAATGACCTCAAAGTGTGACAACGGAATCCAATGTCAAATACGATAGAAATTGATGAAAAAAGCATAAATTATAAAATCCAAGTGCCCCATTGTCGAAACACAGACAGGGAAAGGACGGTGCAATGGAGCTGGTGGATAAAAATTATTTACGGAAAGTGTTTCAAAAATATAAAAAACGACTTGGTCCAAATAGGTACCCCAAGGAAAGCTTTTAATTCCAGTTTTAATAAGAGAAGTGGAGTTCGCTATTCTGAAGGTGCAAAGAGAAAACACAACGAATAGCTGAGTTACTAATTGTAGGTAAAAAAGAACGCTTGGAATACTTTTTCATTCAGCAAGGTAAATAAAAGTGTGCGCACACGCCCAACCGGAAGGGGGAAAAATGCGCCTCCAGCAAATTAGTCACAAGGGGACAATTGTAAAGGTGGGAGATTCAAAAAGAGACATAGAAACCCTTTCCGTCGCTTAATATAACTTCACAGAAGTTGAAGGGACGATCGCAGCGCAGAAGACAGTCCATGCAGGGGCCACTGGAGGAGTGAAATCGCGGCCAAGTGTGACCATGGTAAACCAACACATCAGTTGATGAAACAACTATCCCCTCAATTGTATTTGCGCGTAAATATTCGCCATGAATAATTACCTTCGATGGTCTCTAGTGCGGGCCCTCAATTATTCATTACGCGTTCTAGAGCAAATGACTGTGCAAAGGCCTCTTCGTGGCGGAGCAACATAGTAGCAGTTGCCAGGGTATTGCGATTCTACTTAACCGATAAGCTGACGGTGTTCGTGGGTAAATAGAGGGGATTTAAATTATACACTGATAAGTCTTCAGCTTTAACCAAGAAATAGAGACACGATCAGCAGTTTTTACAAAGAAGTGCAATACTGAAAGACCATTATTTAAGCTTGCAACTAATTTCTTGGACTTGGTAAAGGTTTGTTAGCTACAACAAAAATGTAGCATTTACACTATTTTCAGTATAATTGTTTCGCTTTCATCAGAAGGGCGTGGACATCTTGAAGGCTTGAAACAAGCAAGTAGAGATATCTGCCGAATTAATAACCGATGGTGACCAACACACACAAACGAATTATCACACAGATGCTACAGACTAGTGAAAGATCAAGTTGGCACGTTCGCGAGGTAATGTTTACCATCATTCACTCATATAGTTGGTTCATCCGATTGGAGCTTGTATGGAAGATAGGAATGCAAAAAATAATGAAGTGAAAAAAAATTTTATCAGGAAAGTCTTAAGTAAACCCTTTACCATTCCAAAAATGACAAAACGGTAGCCAAGAAAACGTTGAATAGCCGCAAAACAACTGTACATTACCGATTCCACGCAAAGTAATCATCCATCCAAAGACATTCTAGTAGTTATCGTAATCTTCTCGAATGCAGGTTTAGTGTCCCAATTTCTATATGTCTATTCCAGGAATTCGGTAACGCCAAGGTGTGCTGTTTCATTAAAAAATAAGCAACTTGGAATTATTTGAATTTGCATCTTTGGCAATCTATCAACCAAATAAGCCCTATTGTTGTGTACACTACATGCGATATGTCAGGTGCTCCTATCGTTATCTAATTCCACTATAGATTGCAGCATCAAAGTGATGTATAAATGAGCCTATCATGGTAATGCTTTAAGATGAGCTTACAATTCTTTGGATTTATTTGGATTGCACTCACCTGAGGGGTACTCAATCCGTTTTGACAACAATATTAGGCGCAAAAATCCAGACTTAATTGGCAAGGCTCATCAGACTAGTGTAAGGAGTTAAATCTAGCGCATACACGGTCACCTTGGGCTGTCAAAGTGCATTAAGAGTTGAACAGGCAATTAAGGTCGTCGAACAGGAAATTTGGGCCTATTTAATCGAAATTTTCTTGCAGGAAAATCTCCAGTAACACCTCCCAATGCAAATCTCTTAAAGTTTTCATCTTAACTAATATTTCACTACAAGTTTTAAAAATAAAGTCACACGGCCGTTTAAAGAAGCTATCAAGTGGATGTTTGCCTGCTTTAAAAGTCTACTAGCATGGGTACCACAGATAAGCAATTGAACAAGATGACACTTGAGCGCGTTTAAATCTTACCTATAAGTGGTTTCGATAAAATTGACCGGGATTCTTATACCATTACTAAAAGAAATAATGCTATTTTTGACAGCAGAACCACGACACGTAAGGTTTTGCTTACAGCGATCGGCTGTTTACTGGAGCACGACTGCAGGCAGTGCGTAGCAGATCATTTTTGGCACCACATAACCTCAAGCACTTTTAAACACCTAAATTACGCGCAAAACTGGACTTCTATCAAAAAAATTATCTGTCCATTTTAATGAGATCAAATAGAACTCAAATTCAAATTAAAAACCTATTTCCTTTTGAGAAATGATGACCTATTATAAAGCATAAATACAATTTAAAGGAGTATACCGATTCGTCTATTCATATAAAATTCAATGATTAGCATGGCTGAAATTCGTTCAGTCACATTTAAACGTAAAATCCAAAAAAAACTTTAATAGGATTGAGGAATATGGCGTCCTCCCTGCTGTGGATGGTTCATTGTTCGTCCCACACTTGGACGAAGACTCACGCACCAAGAACCAATCATGTGCGAAAGTAGTTAGGCGTCTATCGGGCATCACCTTGGCCAAAAACTTTGGCTTCCAAAATTTATCAAAGTTTGCTTATGGCTAGGTTAGAATGTCGATGTCTCCGCAGAATTTTGTCATGCAGAAATGCATTTTACTACAAACACAAGTAAGCTTCTGCACAAAATTTCTAAGTGGACGGAATCATGAACGTAATGAAACGGCTACTTATGGACAGCATCACCCAGAAGTTCTACACGTACGCTCAAGCAATGAGAGTAATGTCTTTGTACACAAGTCCACACATTTGCCCCCACCATTTCAGATTGAGTTAAGAAAATAATCAAGAGGTGAAAGATTTAGAATCGCTTGAGCAATGGTTAAGAAGTAAATGGAAAATTCTGACGCAGGGATTTTCGACTGCTCGCGCGAACACATCAGTTACATCTTTGGTGCAAGCGAGAAATCATTTCATCCTAACTTAATTGCCTTCCATTATTATTAAACTAAAACAAAAATACATCACCAAAACATCGAAGAACCGAAAGACATCGTGTTCATCTCCACAAACTTTCTCAAAAGAGAAATGAAGATGGCAAGTAAATAATAGACACCAATTAGACAACCAGGCACTTCTCCAACATTAGGTGACTCCAGAGTAGTAAACACCAAATAAAACTTCGAAGTAAATGAAAATACATAAAGATTATGAAATGCATCGTATCCCTAGCCAGATTGATGAGGTAAATTCACTGCGGGGCACTTCATGGTGAAGGGACGAGAAATGAGAATACCACAACATCCTGAAAGGAAAAAGTCTAATAAGCCTCGACAAAAATACCTCCCCCATCAGTGCTCCAAGCCTGGATTTCGGTCAAATCTAGGCACGTTTAAAAGAGAAAAGTGAAGGCATCAAAAGCCGTTTAAACAGCTATGACTTTCATAATTATGCAACCAACAGAGTTGTGTTTCGATTACCTTGTCATCGTTCATAAGTCACTGGCACCATTTTAAGTAAAAAGTAGCAACTTTGTCTTAATGAGTCTTAAAACCACGCATTTTATTATTGGTGGGGACACAAAGAGGGTGATCCAGCATTAAATGTCAAGGGACAATTAAGAAAGACGCACTGGGTGCATAAAAAAGTTGGTCTTAAGCCCAAAGCTTCCCATCAATGAGGGATTTTAAGAAAAGATTGGCTCATGAAGTGCAAAAACCGTAGGTTGCAAAAAAAGCGTCTAATTGAATTGGGATTTAAGAGCTTTGAGAGAATAAAAGTCAACATCAAAGTTAATACTTTGTAGAGCTTAAAGTTCGAGAAGTATCACAAAACAAAAGAAATCAAAAAAATCTTAATTTAGCAGAATGGAAGTTCGACAAACCCAAACACACCAAAGCACTCCCACCGACAGGTACTGGTCGTCATCACCCCCACGACTGCCACCACTAGCACCGTTAACCCAGCTCGACCTGCATTTCTGTGGGTAAGGTCGCAACTACATGAGTTTTGAGGTCATCAGCCGTAAGACATTCCCACCGCTCCTGCTTCGCTCCCCCTGCTGGTAAACTCACTGACACGCTGGCGCTTTTTAGGCTGCCTACATAACCACTTTCTTGGATAACCATCAAATCCTGAGACAAGCCAGTAAGCGGCAAATATGCATCCCCTCCTGCATGCCTAAATGGATTACTTTCGTGACCACAATAAGTCCTGTGACGAATGCGTTAAATGTACACCACAACACCCTACAACTCTGAATGCTCATTAAAGTAGGAGATAGAAAATGAGGTCATTTAGTGCATACAAAACGCTACTGAGAAACTTCTGTCATACTGTAACTTAAGAATGTAAAAGGATAACATACTTCCGCACTTCCTATATAACTACTAGCCCTTTGTAGCGTGGAAACAGCACAGAAAAAGCCACCAATAGTTCCATCCAAACGCAGTCATAAATTACACCTTAGGGGTAATAAAATTCGCAAAAAAGATCGCACGAATGTACAAAATATCGCACATGCTTTTACAAAAACTGTTAAACAAAATAAAACTAAATGAACAGCAATCCTCTGAATGAAAAGTATTTTCACCAAGACATAGCTTCCTTAACTACAAGGACATCTTGATCATTTGCCAGAGCGCCGGGCTTGAGCTCACCGAAGGTAAAGGAACCCATAGACTACGAAAGAGCATTGCTGGTTTCTATGCTAACAGCGATACATAAGAATTACGCGTAGAAGCTCCATGAATTATGCATGAGCACCATTGTAGCACAATAATTCAGTGTAACACAAGGAAAGTAGATAATAGTTTAGCAATACCTTATTAATGGGTAACATAAGATTCGATTGTTGAAATAAAATTTAGCCCTTTCTAAGGAACATCAACAATTGTATTAAAGCTGCTGCAGAAGGGAAACATAACAGCAATGACTTTGATTCTGTTAATTAACCTTCGCGCACACCTAGCTACCACACCACAGCGATTTTCCGAACGCGTTACTAGCGATGAAGTCTAAAGTAGGCGAAAATGGAGTAAAACCGATCATTAATATGATGAGATACTTAGCCTCGTCAAATTGTAGAGAATACTCATGGACCATTGGGCCAGTCTGTGGGAGTCTGTGAAATACACCAAAAAACAAAATGACTACTAAAGAGTATGTTAAAAAAACTGAATCAGCTGCTAGGATCATGGAATTCCTGCATGAAGTGGGAAGACATAACAAAGAGGCCGTCTCGTCACAAGTGAAAATGGCCCGATGTTAGGACCTGAGTGTGCTGTTCGCCCCCAAACATAAGCCTTTACTAAAACATGTACATCACGGTTTGCACAGAGTGAATAAACTAAATGATTGAATTTGACGTGCATGACTTACCTACGAAGTGGCACTGAGACCAAAAAAGTGGTGGACAAGTAGAGGATAAAAAAGGAAGATCGCATTCTTTTCACTCATGTCACTTAGAACTATTCGTGAGTCATACAATTAAGCTGCATTGTTGAATGGAATATTCAAATGGACATCACTTTGCTAGAAGACAATGCGAGAAAATATCACATTTGAAATAAGCGTTTGGTTGTGCATAAGTTTTAATGGCGGGAAATTTTTTAAGAACATCATAGAATAATGGATAAATAGGATTGCTCGTTTCATATTTTTTTTAAGTCAAACCAAAAACTCATACCCAATAAGAACTGCTATGAGTGGGCTAATTTATTCCTTATTTGATGTCAGGATAGTGCAGAGAGTCGCCTTCAAAAAAGCGTAAGCAGTGGCTAATTGGGAAAAATAGCTATTAATTTCAATTTTTGGAAAAGTGAATGAAGGTTAAATGCTATGACAAGATGAAACCTAAGAATAAAAGTGCTATTCCATTTGCCCTTTCGCAAATGATAATTCTTCCTAAAATATTTTTTAACTTTGGAATGGTATAGACCGAATTTTCAACGGTTTATGGGCAAAAAAACGGTTGATGTCATTTGAACAGAGCAATAAAGCGGTAAAATATTTAATTAAGCCAATGAAATTAAACAAAAACGTAACGAGGAAACTTTCCCATCTGATGAAAGTCGAATGTGAGTAAATGGTTAATATCAGACTTGGTAGAGATAAATTACAGAAATAACATCACCACTCTAACAATTGACTTGCGGGAACTTGGCTCTTCTCCAGTCCTAAGCTAATTTCTAAAAATACACCCGAAATTCATTCCTAACTGTGGAGAATCAGCAGTCAAAACAACCGTAAATGCAAAGGCTCGCCAAAAAGATCAACCACCTCGCCAGTCAGTAACCACGCACCTGTGTCAAGTTATAACCCTCGCAGTAATAATACGCGCCAAGCAGAGGCAATCAAACCCGCACATTTACCTCAAACAGCCATAAATGTTTGAGAAACAACGTAGTATGGTTGATCTAACACCGACCAACTGATGAAGCATCTTGTCAATCCAGTGTTGTGCTTTCTCTACGAAGGCAGGCAATCCAAAGCTGCGAAGAGGCAAGGATGAGTGCGCACAAAGAAATTAAAGAGGAAGAAGGAACTCACTTCCCAGTTTCATTAGAGTGCTTATGTTTGAGGGAGTTTACGAGCTTGGCTAGTGCATCGGAGTAATCCTGTTCAACGAGAGCCCGGCGACGATAAAATTCGTGAAGCTCCGACAACACGGTGACGTCGAGATCGAGCTTTGAGTCGAGGCATTTGAGCTGCTCGGAGAATTGGGCCCGCAGCTCTGCAAGGGCATGCGAGGTGAGCGGTTGCAGAGGGGCGGGTGATATAGGGGCGACAGTGGCGAAAGATGAGAATGTAAAAGAGGGGGAAACGGGTGAGGAGGAAGTGGAGCTGTGCTTTCCCCTGGCTATGGTGCTCAGTCTGCCCCCCGTGACAACGTAGTCATCGGGCCACTTCTTCCTACGCAACGAGAACTTCCGAATAAAACAACCGGCACCAAAATTGGAATTGGGACTATGCATCTTGTGCCATTCTGTGTGTGCGTGTAGATGGGCGTGTGAATGTATTTGCAATTCTCGTTGAGGTGCGTGTGTGATCCACTCGATCAGCTGTTTCACCGTGTGAGCCCACACGCGACTCTAGGTGGAGTCACCCAATGATGTTCAGCAATGCAAGGCTACCAACCAGCGGTGCTGACGTAGCCTCTGTCATGCGCACATCAACAAGTGACGTAATCGGGGGAATGTGATTGGCTTAAGTTGAAAGTATTAAAACAACCATAATGGATAAATAGATCTATACCTAACAAGCTAAAATGTGAAAGTAAGTCACCATTGTACCACCCGGTAATAACCATATGGTGTCTCGATTGTAAAGTTATAAAGTTATGGCAAAAGTAGCTCAAATTCAAGTACGCGCATTTCTAAGCAGCCGTTGCAACAATCTTGGTTCATATTAACAGAAGAGCAATCGCATGATTAAACTTTTGGTAAAGTATAGACTAAAATAGCCTTTTGGAAACCTCATGCAGTCATCAAGTTATTTCATCAGCAAAAGAGGGGTGGAGACGAAGAAGAGATTGTGTAAGAAACGAGGATAATGTGTATTTAATTATACATAAACCGGATTCTTAATGTAGTTGGGCACTACTTTAGAAAAGGAGTAGCAAGTCATCACATATTGGCTAAAAATGGCAATTAAACGACCACCTACAAACATTTACAACTATAAGCTAAGGTAAGCGCCGAGACGTCTTCCATTTATCGTTTCAAATGCCGTAATTAACGCTGAGAGACATCAAAAGTTTAACACAACTGATTTCAACTCTGGATTAACTAACTGAAAGTCCAAATTGATCAAATGTTGCGATTTGACTTCCATAAAGTAGACTAGAAGCAACTGAAATGAGGTATACAAGGGTTGATACAAGTCAATCACAAATAACCTGCTCCATGAATTAAGATTAATAGAAGCAACCAAACAAACCCTTCTAAGGAAATTTTAACGTACAGAGACAGTAAGTCAAACTGAAAGACAGCAGACCTCTTTTGGGATTGTGGCAGAAGGTCACAATCATAAGAGAAGCCTAGTCGTAATTGACTGGACTGAAGTCGACCTCCGATAGATTCAGCTCCCAATCAATTTCATTTGCCGAAGACATCGATTTACAAAGAGAATTGTTTTCCTTAATTAAAGGAGATGCAGATAATCCTCCTTGAAAGAACACCTGATAAGAGAACTTTTCTCAACCTAGTTGGCGCCATACATTCGGAGTTTTTTAAACCTAAAGGCAAAATACTCTACGCACCCGCATTCCTCTCCTAACTTCATCAAATTCTAATGAAATGTTTGAATTGTAGGACGGATATAAACTACCCCGTAAGATAAAAGTCTTTCTCTGTTGCCGTGAAAGGCCCGAACCGTGGTGCACAAATGGAGTAATTAGACTTTTGACACAGATCCAGAGAAATGGCTCACAAATGAGCCTTTGCCAGTGGAATGCAGTGGAAGGGACATGTAAAGCTTTGGCGAGAAAGATAATCCGCTAAGAGTTCTGGTTCAAGTAAGTTTTGTCCAGGTTACTCTGAAACCTACGTAGTACCTACTTAAAGTAAGTAGAGCACAAATGATCCATTGATTCAAGTTTACTTGAAAGACGGTACATGCTTAAAAAGATTTCCTTCAAATTATTGATAGCACAATTCAAAATAATTCGTTCCAGTGACTTTTTAGTAGTGATTTATTATCAGACCCTTTGAAAAGAAGTTTGAAGAGTGTATACAATGATATAGCTCAGTAAGGTGCGAAAACTCGCATTTAGATCTAGCAAAGGCCCTTTATTCTGCTGCTCCTCCTTCCGTTGAAATTCCCGCTTAAGAGTTTCTAATGGTAGAGTAGAACTATCAATGGTTGAATCACCAGGTGCCCGGCGTTTAAAAACCTCGAAGACAACACCAGCATAATTTTGTTTATTCGATTTAGTGTGCAAGAGGGTTAGTTTGTATATACATGTGACATGAAGCTGGGGCAGTCGTGCACAACTGCTGTTTATGATAAAGACAAATAGGGAACCAGGGAATCAATACTGTTTACAAAGTAGAATCTACAGAAACAACATCTACGTGGAACTTTGGTTCCAATGAACCATCAAATAAACGCCGATGTCTCAACGCTAATGCTGCTGCGTACTTATCATCAGTGCCCAGTAAAAAGTAGGGTTCCAAGTTAATCAAAGAAGAATCTAATCGTAAATCCCCTCAGTCGAGGAATCCAGGGTGTGAACATAAATTGTCGCTAAAGGACTATAACAGGCCAATTTATCCCGGTTCAAAGTAAGCAATTGTTGGGGAGCTTTCATCACTAGTGCAGATTCAGCAGAATGATTATATAAAGCATCAAACATTGACTTTCGCGATTTTGGTGGCGATTGCCGTTCACAGCCAACTCGCAGTGGCCTTGAAAAGTGAACACCGGCTTGCCTGAAAACACATTAAAACGATGAAAAACTCGGCCTCTAGAGCTATGCTAACCCTACTTTCCGTAATATTGGTACTAACCACGTAAACTTCTATCAATCAGTGTTTGCTGCAAAAAGGTGGGGAAAAAACGATTGTAAAGGCTAGCGCTGCCCTCCGCACAGTGGTGATTGGTGGTCAAGAAAAGTTGAAATGGCGCGCGTGCCTGTATGAGAAGAAATCGCCCAGTTATTGTGCCATAACTCGTAGCATAGGAACACGAACGAGGGCCACAGGCTGTGGGACTTGATTTCAACTTGGTTTGAGGATGAGATCCCTTGCATGACACTAACCACCACCCACTGACATCGGGGACACGTGGAGGGTGACTCATCGTGTCAACCAAGGCCAGTAATGGTCCCATCTGACGGGAAAATCCCGATAACAGTATATAGGAGGGTGCAAGCAACAGTGCAAACACACACACACCGCAGCAAGATTACACGCACAGTGATTGCCCATAGCATTTTTATTCTTACGAATGTAGGGAAGGCAAAGGAAATAGTTGACCTGGTCCTTGCGATGAATAATTATCGAAATCACTCAGCCAGAAGAGATGATTCAGCTTTTTGAAACAAAACAGTGGTAGTGGTCGAATATGAGACTTGCAAACAGATGAGGACTTTGGGAAAGCTTAACATGAATTTAGTTAGTGAAGGTGTGATCGTTCTCACTAACCCATCTGAAAGTACGGAGAGATGTAACGAGAAGAAGATTTTAAGAGTGAAATTATGGAAGGTGTGTACAGTATTCAGTGATCAGAGAGAGCTTACAAAAAACCGCATCAGTGGCACGTGGAATAGCCGAAGTGCACCCACGAAGTCACCAATAATCATGAATAGTCGGGAAAATTTGCATTTATTAATGCATCATGGTCATGCACCGGACCACCGACAAAAGAAAGCCAGATGGTGGTGAAAAATCATTGCATGCACTTATCTCGAAGGTATCTGCGCTCAGCCATATCCAGGAAAGGGCCATTCAACGTGGTAATCTCCTTCAGGTAGACATGTGCGTGCACTCACACAGGCTACATCACCAGCATTTTGGAAGAGAAAGTGGCATTTGCTAAACAACCTAAAGGGACAAGTGCTAATTATCAGGTGAATGACATTAGATAGCACCAGGTTGATGATGAGGTTAACACTGGTAACCTTCCTCTCTGTTAATTTCATGAAAACACATCAAATTGCGTGGAAGATACAAAAAAGAACCCCATTACAAAATGCCATCGCCTCTTTACTTCAAGAAGACCTGTAGATTTTGTCATTAATAGGTATTCACGAAAGGCCAAGTTCATGTCATTTGTTGACGGGTCATAAATTAATATGCGAAAATTAATAACGACGACCATTTCAAAAGTAGCAAGAAAGAAAAGGTTGTTTCTTGTTAGAAACTCACTGAATTACAAAACATCAAGTGACAAATTCAGAGGATCGACACTCAAATGATGGTATGAGCCCTGCTACTTTGTATGGTGATCACAACAAACGACCCCTTGATTATGCAGAGAGGATGCAGGTTGATTAAGTATGGAGGCGACCGTTGAAGAACGCACCGAATAAGTGGCCAGCAATCGCATGCCAGATTTAATGAAAAAAACTAGACTCAATCTTGCGCATCCACAGTTCTGCGCAGCTGAGGTACTCGGAACGCAGCAGTTTCCACTACCTTGACCCAAGAGGGTTATGTAAACGGAGCGCAGTTCTGACAGTGTTCTCCACTGTTAATGTCTTAGCACTAAGGCGAATCGCATCAGGTGAATGAAACACTGATTAGACAGACGCAAAATCACTCACCAAGTAAGTTTGCATAGGGGCATCATCTTCCCCCTCTATGTCAATACTTTTGGTCAGATGAGATCTCGCAACCTAGGCCACGTAGCGTCAATAGTTGATTTGAAATGTGATAAGTCCATTAGTATGAGTGCAAATGAATTTTCAAACATTTCTAATAAACAAGTGACATTCAGAGTTGAATTACAGAATCGGGAAATCTGATGTTCAAGTATATGTATTCCTCCATTCACTGATTCTTTTTAAACTACTAGCTGAGGGAAATGCGTCAAGAAGTAGAAACAAAAAGTATGAGGTCAATTTGCACGGGACCATAAAAATAGGATTTAAGAGCCGCCAACTAATTAACATAGGCATAAGCTCACCAAACATCTCCTCAGTGTGCATCCGGGAGACTGTGGGAAAGCAATTGAAAGACCGAAGTAGCATTCCGGCAGGGATTTGTGTGGATGCGTGAGTAGAACGAGTGTATTCCAATTAACCAGAGAGAGAAGAAGACTTGCAATGCGCCTGGCCCACCGTCTCCGTCATCTCATTTGCGTTTTACCATAATGGGTCAGGCAGCCTACGTATGCGCATGTACCCGTGCTACCACGTCTACCATCCAATGACAAGACTAGTCTGCTGATTGGATAGTCCTGACCAATCGAACGATGCGATGAATGGCCGGACAGTGCACGGGTATTTTGCTTTGCCTGTGCGTCACGCACCGGGGGCAGGGGTAGGTCGGCGGTGCCCGCATCGGACGACGATTATCAGAGGGCGACTGGCAGCTGGTAGCTAATACCCGGTGACCGAGTTAGGGAAGGCGTGCTCTGACTCCCTTTTTTCAGAACGCCCTGTCATCTGAAGTAACCCCTTCATGCTGTATGTGGTTCAATTGCGTTAGCTTAAGAGTTAGGTGCTACGCTGATCTTCGTGAGCATTTAAATGTAGCTCCAACATAGAGTTTGCATATTGCATCAGCGTGAGCTCCAATCCGGTGGGGTAAATTCTTGGTTGATTTATCGTTCAGAACACATTTGAAAGATCTGAAACTGGGGACTAGTGATTACTCGCCATCTTTACTCGTGGAACTAAGGTTTTGCGGAAAGAAAATTGTCCCCAACAAAGGGAGACATTAATTCAAGTATTCCATTTATAAACAACGACCTACTTTTACTACCCCGATTAATAAGTAAATTTGATGTAATGACACGCTTTTGTAAGCCCTTGATACCGAGTATAAAGTGAAAAAGGTAAAGGTACGTACTGTGCACTAGGAATTGCCAATAGTTCACAGCGGTGCAAAACCAAGAAAAAATGCCTGTTTCTACTCAAAACATTCTACTTACTAAATATGCGTAGCACCTTCAGAAATAAATAAATAGCCAAATATCCTAATCAAACGAAGTGACTTCACAAAGATGTCCCCTATACCAAAAAAGTTAATTGCATCTTATACCAAAGGAGGAAGCAAACCTCCAGTTAGATCTTAATTAAAATGCTCATATTTGGCCCAGAGTAGTGTAAATAAACAGAATTTAGACGAAGTTGGAATCTCAAAAAGGTCAGATAAACGCCGCAGTGAGCAATTGCCAGATACACAACAGGTTTGCTTGCCTCGAAGTGAGAACCATGTTGCCCGAGTGACATGCGCTTTGATCGGCAGGCAGGGTAAATCAAAAAAAGCTCCTACAGTCTTATACTTGCTTAACAGAAGCTGTTTTGGAATCAACGCTCATAACGGGAATGGAAAAATCGACCAAAACAAAAACGCTGAAAACTATGGTCCATCAATAAATAAAACAACACAAATTCTCCATTCAGAGACAAGATAATCTAATTTCTCAAGAAGAACCTGCACAGTTCGTGCGTGGTGATGATTCGCAACATAAACAATTCATTCCACTTCACGACGGAGCCGGTATGCTACTGCAAAAGTAATAGCAGTATGAATTTAAACAAATTTTAAATTAGGGATAGATGTGCAATGTATAAGGATGGTCTATGTTATTAAAATACTAGAGTTGGCGTGCAAAAGTACCTAAGAGCGGCCAAAAGGTGGGAAACTCGAGGTATTTTCCACCAGGAGATTAATGGATTGCACGCCGCTTCGATTCAGACACTGATAACCAGGCCATTTTGTAGACTGTTGAGAAGACTAGGAGGTAGGTAGCTATTACCCATATTTCAGCCGAATGCACTAACTTGAACCCAAGACACCTCTGTGGCGGTGGCGATCGTGAGTAGAAAGGAGGGAAAAAGCCTTAGAGGGGCTGGCAACTCCCAGTGTTTTTGAAATGCGAACGTTAGTAGACAATTACATACAAACTTCTTAACCGGAATGCGCATGGCACATCCCCTCAGCAGTGTCGAACACCGGATTTCCCTCTCCCCCAGAGCACTAATGCCACAAGTGAAGAAACTAGAAATACGGACAATTAGTCGACTGAAGATTATACGGAAGTTCTTTTCCTATGATAGGGAATTTAAACCATGTTGCTCTGAATTAAGTGGATGCAATGCTGGGTTTATGTGACTGTTATATAGCTGATGATTTAGAAGACGCGATAGGAGTTGCCGTCCTGCTCTGACGGCAGAATGTCATTCAACAACTTATTATATAGCTTTGTGTTTCAAAACCTTGTATTACTCTCAAGTGAAGAATTTTGACACTTCCGACTTAAGAGAATGATAACAAGTTAGATGCAAGATCTCAAGATTGAAAACAGTTAGATAAAGAGGAGGAATTACCGATCCATTGGATCGCTGGCCTGATATTCAAAGGAGTGTATAGAATGAAAATACAAATTATTGTTTGTTTCCAGAACAGAGGCAGCAGTAAGAAAAGAAAACAGGTCACAATGAACCGTAGAAACGTGTGTACGCGCGTCAGCAACAGTAAAATGACTCCACACAATTTTGAGTAAGCTCTTTCTAAGTGGGATCCCCGGGTACCGAGCTCTCATCCACCCAATAGTGAGTCGTGGTGGATTAATAGCAAGCGCCCCGTAACCGTGGCTCAGAAATGCCGTCATCGAAAGAGGTCACCACGACGAAACAAAGTAATGGAGCAAGAGGCTAGATGAGAGGAGAAAAAAGACCAAAAGAGGGTAGGGAACGTGCGCATGACTGTAAAGAACGATGTTGGGAGAGCCCAAGCGATGACGCATTCTGACTCGATGGTCTGTGTACACGTCCGCACCCACGGCGGCACGACAGCGCATGCGCAGGTCTGGCTGACTCACGTTCTCTTGCCGGGTCCGGAAAGCTGCCACAAGGCTGACTCCGATGGCAGAGGCGAGACACCGTGTCCACTGTTAACCACTCCGCCTGATCCTACACCAACTCCCCTAATGGAGATCTTTAACCTTGAAACCAAAGTGCAGGTGATTGTGTGCCCAAGACAACAAGTTACTTATCAATTGTAAAGTGATATCCATCCTAACTTTATGAAATTGTGCAAGCTTCTGAAGTCTCCCACAAAGCAGCCCCACAAGGATGGTACGAAGCTCTGACGAAGTTATCCATGCTAACAATGCCAGCCCTTCCCTACCTGCAGACTCGTACGGCTTATTCCATTTTTAGGGTTACCTTGGTCTCCGCCTCGAAGTGACAATAAAATTTTAGAAATAATTACAGCAGAACGGCCGCAGATGATGGAAATAATCTCACCTTTAAATGTGCGTAGATAAAACTTGGTCAAAATATATGACCACGACCAAGTCCACTCATCTACAAGGATGTAAATCCACAATCCATCTGGACATCAAGTCAAAAATGCGGAACATGGAGATAATACGAGACCGCGCATTGCTCGATGTTGAATGCTTTTCAATACACGACGTCTTCCCTTCACACTTGAGACGATTGTCTCCAAACCCAATACAAGCTGCACACGGTATGAAAGAGCTTGAATTGAGTAGGTTTTAGTCTTTTAACCATTCTATGACAATTGCCTAACGGTCCAAGAAGTGGTAAATATTGTCTCATCTTTTAAAACTGATCGCCTTGCTTAAACAAACGGTGGGTTCAAGCTTCTAGTGAATTTCGAAAATAACGTTCCCTTTCAGTACGTACACCCTTGTCCTCGTTTGTAAACGCGGCACCGTGCATAACACCCACTGTTATATCAGACGTCCTGTTCGTGCTAAAAATATGCACCTCTGACGGCGCATTCGAAGTCCAAAAAAGGGTGAAGCTTAACTAGAATCTATGATAAATCTCATTGATGCGCTTCCACGACAAATTGCGGAATTCAAGGGACATTACATTTGTCTAATTTCAATAGTGAAGAGAAGGATAAGTTTAAGTGGCATTCAAAGATAAAAGGGCAAACTCAGAGAAGGAACCAATGCAAGCTGACATACCGGATTGCAATTCAGACTTCCGGTAAACGACTGGATGATAATATCTTTCGGTGACTACTCCAAATAATTTACTAGAGGTTTGATTCCCCAAAGAGTGATTTAAAACCACTAACGCGTGAATGAGGCAAGATTACAATGGGGTAAGCCTTGGCGGTAGGAAAACATAAAAAGGGGAGTACAGTGTCACAAAACGGGAATCAGAATAGTTCAACAGGTCTGTAAGGAGGTTTACGATATTTTAGCAACGGGGCAATACTTGCAGTCAACGGATATACCAGCGAGTTACTACTTAGTGGGACGTTAGGTCACTGAAACTTATTGAAATAGACCAAATAAGAGCTTATAATCTAAAAACTCTCTCCTAATATTGTCGCTAGTCGAGTTTACAAATAATAAATCTGCCTTCAAGTGAGGACTACAAACTTGTATTCTTTACGGCTCAGTGAACCCGACACGGAATAAAGTAACTTGGTGTACAGACTTGAAGGCTAGTATCAAGAACTCAAAAACCCTCAACATGGCCAATAATTTCATCTTTTAACATGCAATGACTGTTTTCGGAAAAATCAACCGCCCCGGGTGCTTATATGTTCATAAGTCAGTGCGTACTGTTGATGGGGGAAGCACGGATATCCAAGCGGCTACTTCATGTCACAAAGTATGCATTTTCATCATTTCCTAGGATTTGCATAAAGAAAATACGTTTGAAACTGTTCGATACGTTGATAAAAAACTAATAAGGAAGCAGTATTTTCTTACTACATTACCCCAATTATTTGGAATAATTTCATGACAGGTCAGGAAAAAAGTAACACTGATAAATAAAAAATATCCATTTTGCAAAGTAGATTAATAAGGCACAAAAAGTGAGCTTTAACCAACCCAAAACTAGCTGCGTAAGTTTGCACCTGAGCATGCTAACAGACAACTGCATCTAGGGTCCTCCAATGAAAGATTTGCCTAGAACTGATCACTAAAGGACCAAACACCGTCTTTTGAGGATTGCGACCATTAAAACATCAGCCTCACGAACATTGCTAAGCTTCATGTTAATATAAAAATTAATAGTTGAAGGAATTGAAAGCAAATGAAAACCCTTCCTAGCTCCTAAGGTAGAAGTTGAACTCGATAGGTACATCTGAACCAGTGGGTTAAGCTATCCAGTTCTGACAGATCACATTTCGCAGTAACGGGATAGCGAGATATCGAAGAAGTAAAGCACCTGTTTGATAAAGTGGTAAAAATGGAGAAATATACAACGCCGTGGTTAAGAGTCAAACATGTCAACGGAAAGGCAAACAGTAAGTGATGAGAAACACGTATAATTGATTTAGGTTATGCAGGTCACAATACCGCCATGCAGTCCTAAGTGGACTCTGTATCAAGAAGTGACTACCGAAGAGAAACAAAAGTATAATAATAAGTCACATTTCCAAACATTCAGAACGATCTATTCCTTAATGCGTAATTCGGGCATTTTGCTGTCGCAACCGGAGTACATCTACAAACAAGTGGCCTATTATGCGTCAAAAATTAGCAATTTTATCTCAAGAAAGTGTAGAAAACGACCATTAACGCAAGATTTTTACACTGTGCGGTAAAATCTCAGAAACTATCAAGTTAAGCAGAATCGCCCTGTGATCCCGAGGATACTGCTTTAAATGCCAGTTAACATATAAACGCAGCGTTGTGAGATGGGCAAGGTGAAAAGCTTTGAAAGTGAAGCTTAGTGCGAGGGTTGCCTGAAACATAAGCTCCCCGCTGAGTCGCACACGAGGACAAAACCGAGGCGATCCTGACGGCAGAGATGAATGTTTGAACAACTGAATCTGCTATTATCGGTTGACTAACACCAGGGCCATATTTGCATAAACACTTGTTGGCAGATGACATTAGATTGAGATTGGATGGGCCACAATCAAGCGGTCTCTCAAGTGTGTTCACTCAGCGAGAGAGAGAAGATAGTTTGTTGTTATTCCTCTCTCTATGTGTGTGGGTGTGTGTGTGTACGTACGACCAGTCAGATGTGCCTCAGCCAGAGTTTATCAGGCGTACACGTACGTGCAAACGCGATTGCATCATCAGCTACATGCCAATGCAGAAAGTACAACCAAACGTTTTAGACACATCACCACACTTTGAAACTACTCTCTTGCAGAAAAAAAACAATGGACACAAGGGTAGACACAATTGGAAGCGACAAAACGAACTCATTTTTAATGGGTCTAAAGCAAACACCTCTCGGTAAGTATCAAACTTGCCAATTAAGAACTCAGAAGAAAAAACACTTACACAGGACCTCAATTGCTATTTGTCAAAAAAAATTCTTGAAATTATTGCATGAAAAAAAAACAATTACAGAAAAGGTTTTGCATAAACCAAATAGAAATATGGCTCATGAGAGAAAACTTTCAGCTCAGAGATTACAATACCCCAACGTTTTGCCAATATTTTTGAAAAATTACAAAGAGATGATCTCTGACAGCTAGTAAACTGTATGGTTGAACTTTTGAGCGTGAAAAAGGTCATCACATGAACGAAGGAACAAGGGGACGGTGTTCATGAGAGAAATTCAAGGGAACGAATATACATCAGCGCCACATACCTTTCTGAGGATTGCGAGAAGTCATTGCAGATTAGTGCTGTGAGACGAGGCTAAGAACCCAAGCAGGAAATGACGACAAATTACCTACAATAATAAAACACTTGTCATCCAAAAAAGTAAAACCTGCATGTTTTTCGGATTTGACGACTAGACGAGCATTTGAGTTACCGATTCAACAGCACAATGTTTCGCTTTGATAAAATCCGTTGACATACCTGAAGATTGGCGAACGGTAATGTTGACAATTATTTGAACCGAACCAAACTCTTAATAAGAATTGAATAAACTTAATTCACCCGTTTCAACTTATTCACAGGAAGAAGCCAAAAATGTAGGTCGCACAACACATGAACCAGTTTTAGGCGATAGAATAAGCACTACAGTTACAACTCTTTTAATAACTTTAGCAAACAATTTAACGAATGACAAGTTAAATCAATACCGTTTTTAGTCAGCGAACTACTCAATCCCTTCAGAAGAAAGCCCCACTGCATTGGAGTGAATTTATGTTCAAGAAGCAAGAACTCCAGTGAATGGTTATTCAAAGAGGTAAATCAAATGATCATCCAAAGCAAAATAACAGACCCGTCCAAGATGGGAGAAAAAAATCGAAGAGCTACTTCTTGGACCAACAAGAAGAGTGGGAAATGCATTCAGTGAGCCTCCAAATATATTAAAAGCAGCAATGCTGAGGATTATTTTTCTGCATAAAACACTTTTCAATGAAAGAAGGACAAGCCTTGCACTGCATTGCGATAAATGTGATTCAATACACGTGGAATTGTACTTCACATATAAAGCGAGTCTGAAAAAGGTATTGCAATAAAAGTGAAGGGAGCAAAGAAGAATACACTCCTATTTTTACAGAAACGAATTAATGTCCAACAGACATCAGATCACAAACATGTGATTAAATAAAAACAAGTCTGACATTCGAATACGAGGAAAATGGGTGTGAACATGAAAACCTAAGCGACATAAAGCTATAGAGTTTCACAACAACAACGGACCCAAAACAAAGCGCAAGAGGAAATAAGTATAGGAAAATATGACCTGCAAAAGGAAAATGACTGCGTATATGTTAACCAATAGAGAGGTTCTGAATGGTCGTAACTTAGCCAGCTCTTACAACTTGAACCATCGAATCAGTAGAGAACTACCATTGGGACCCCGAAGCCACTTCCATAAAAATGGTGTTGTCAAAGCAACCAAGGTGAAATCCTACATGATAGATTTGGACACTCGGGGGATTGCGAGTCGTGCGGTAATTAATAGGATAAACGAAATCGTAAGCAAATAAAAAAGCACCAATACTAAAACCATCCAATTGTTGTAGGTATGCAGACATGGCCCGAAGTAGGCCCACGCTCTCAGAGCACCCACTTTTAGCTAGACTCAATAGTTCAAGGTTTGTGTGCCGAATAGTATGCAAAATAGCTAACAGGAACTCCAGCTGTTCTTAATTAACTACACATATGATTTGTATAGTTATTAGGAGGCATTCATAAGTTCTGTAACAAAATAGTGCCTCCAACGAAACGAGGTGAAAAAAAGGGTAAGGAGTGCGCCACCTGCGGTGACCCAGATAAAGCACAACGACTCGCACCAGCCGCGCGGGCATAAAAGTGTGGGTACCCTGACCTTGACAATTTTAGCCAACAAAAAACACTAAAACACATCAATCACATTAAAAATGAATTCTAACACCTGCACAAAATAACAACTCCGCAAGTAGCTTTGCATAAGTTACAATAGTTAAAAATACTGGCATGTTCAAAGATATTGAACACATATTGAAAGGGCATTGGTCCCTAAAAAATAATTAAGGATTGAAGATCCTTGATTCACTAATTTAATCAAGAGCCATGTCACAATACTGCCACATATTAATGTGCGATGTCCGTTATACTAATTATTAGATGTGCCCATCTCCCCCAATTCGGCAACCGCATTAATGCCGCGAAGCAATATGATGCATTGGTTATTCAACTCTCTGTTTTAATAGGGTGTAATTTTGGGTCTCCTCCATTGTGCCTTTACATTAAGGGCTAGGACTTGGGCTATACTGGTGGCTTTAAGGGCTGATGCGAGTCGGATATATTCAGCTGGAGTAGTTTGGCCTCTTTCGTATTCGGGATGGTCTAGGGGGCGCTACACTGGTTGCAGCGGAAAAAAAAACCCTATCATAAAGAACGTTAATCCTGATTTCTACTGCTGATTGAAAAATCTCAGCGCAGTGAATGATGTACAGCTGCTCAAGGAACCCTATTAGGGGCGGAAGAGCAGCTTGTCTCAAACCATCTAGTTAAGTTCGTTGCAGAGCTGTTTACCGTTCCCACATGAAGATGTCAAACATGTAAAAATGCGATGTCTTTTCTTCTCTACCAGCTAGCTAGAACACCGATAGATATAACTGGTTAACTCTGAAGCGAAAACGAAAAAGTAGCCGGCAGGAACAGGCACACAACCATGTCCTCGCACAATTATGTTCCTTTGGAACATGACTCTGCTCTTGGGGCACTTATCCCACGACTAGCTATGAACACGCGTGATGGTCATCACTTTTCCTCTTCTTCAAATCCACTTTCCATACAGGAAAAAACTCGCAGATACAATAGAATTGCCAAAAGGAATCATTAAGATTACGGTTGAGTATCGCCGCAATTGCATTTGAAATTCGATGGTTTGTACCCTAATAGGGCTCCTGGGGCAGCTGTACATCATTCACCGCGCTGAGATTTTTCAATCAGCAGTAGAAATCAGGATTAACGTTCTTTATGATAGGGTTTGTTTTCCGTAGGTGTTTTTCTGGCAGCACCAATTACGTTTTGATCGCTGATGCGGGAGGCTGCCCAAGGAGAGCGCCAGGGGCGGAGCTAAAAATGGGAGAAGAGCCATGTAATGCACTAGTAATTTAGTTAACTCTTGTTTTGTATAGGAGCCAACTTTTGTCTTAACCACTGCTACCTTCTCTGGTCATAATATTGGCCCCAAGCTTTCGTGTATGTTTCACTTACATGTATTCCCAGTCCTCGGGTAACTATAAACATTATTTCTCAAAGACAAACTCTACCCCGAATAAGTCCCTTTCAAAAACATAAGAACCCAATGAGCAAAACCACGATTATTTTATCTCATCAACGAAAAATTACAATTCACTCCCAGTCAATGGCACTCCACATATATATTTACATCAAATCCACCACATCAAAAACACGTTACGGCACTGCAAAATACCGTCCGATTATGCTATAAAAGCTGTTTTAAGAAGACATTTTGCCAAAAATTGTACACAGACAAGTATTAAACATGCAAAGCGTAATTTAGATTAAACAGTGAAATATTTACGGTCAAAATGCATTGCTTGAAAGTTAAAACACACGGACATGCATGCGAAGGTCAAATAGGAAAGTTGAGAACAAGTATTTGTAAATTGATAATACTTTAGGAAATTCCACGATATTACCAAATGAGCTGCAAAAAAGTAATATGGCAACATCAATCCAAATTACCAAGACATTGGTAAAAAGACAATACAATCAATGGGGACGTCAACAAAAAACGAGGAATAAGTAAAGTGTTAATGAAGGTGGTGGCATTAAAAAATAAAAAACCCAGTAAATCAGGCTAATTTTTGTAAACCTAAGGTGACAACAGCAAAAAAATATACAAATTAAAAAACTGCAACTGCTTCAGATTGATCCACGAAACGATACAAATTATTATGCTCAAAACCGAATATGATTTTCAACATACAGAAGGGGTTACGGATAGTGGCATAGCCAAGAGGCCAGCCAACACAGGCAAAAAAAAAATTGCCATAACTTGAAATCAAGCAACCAACATATGTAAAGCACAGTATAAACATACATAACAACCAAAATTTTAGAGAGTCAAATGGAACAGCACGGCAGAAACCACGGAAATATTCGAGGAAATCATAGTTAAATAAACTGGCACAGCACTTTGGTGACAGGATTTTGTGGATATTCCACTGGATTTCCGCACCGCTTGTGACCTATTTGATCCACTTAAAGACACTACAAGAGGAATCCCGTTGATTTTCATGAGATACACAAACAATCTTCAAGGTATTAGCTAGGTGGCTGTGTTCCAAGTGCAAAATGCCATCCTCACGCCGCCTCTAGGAACGATTTCGACCAGAATTGTACGATGTAAGCGCAACCGAACTTTTTTAACAATAAGTACATACTATTGCAAGACAAATCATACAATTTCCTACTTCCTATGCATAAAACAACAACTAGAAAATGAGAGAGATTAGGAGCAGTTACTGACTCGTGAGGTTGTAGTACATGTTTGGTTAAATGCACCCCTTTAGGTGACAAGCGAGCAGATTGACACAACCTGGTGACCAAGGGGACACCATCGATCCTCGGGGAGGGAAAAAGGCCTGAGCCCCTAACAAAACTTGGATCTTTTGTAAAACCTCACACTGCCACAGTGCATTATCTTCCTCTAATCAACTTCTCCAGTCCAGCGGTCTGGTGCCGGCGTCAGGAGGGAAGAACAACAGAAGCATTGAGGAATGGATCAAATTCCCTCTGGTTGTTTAACCTGACTAGACACTTGTCAGATCTCAGATAATGCAACCAAATGGTGCTGAAAAAATGCATTGACAATACCTTACAACTAGATTGGAACGAAGTGTGCAGCTCTGTATGAGCGACGCCAAATGTAACAGAGGTACTCTGGAAAGAGAAATCCTCCATTAGTTACAGATGATGTCAGTGATTCCAAGTCTACATGTAGCCCAACCACATAGTTTATAATCCACTGAAATGAACAAAAAGGTCGAAATTGCATCTATAATAATGGACGTATTTACCAATTGGCTAGGTTTTTTAGTATTGGCCAACAAAAATCAGACAAAGTAACAAAGATCACGTCAGTTTTCGGCCAAGTTTGTGACTTATGGTCGCTTCCAAGAAAGAAGTACTCTAACCACCACCACCACCACCACCATAATTCGTTACATTCCAGTGACCTTAGAAAATTCAGGCATCATAATGATAAGATCGGATAGTGCGAATTTTATCGCCGCAGTAATAGAAGGATGTTATCATCAGGTCTTTCCTTTTTCCATCTATACATATCACATATGCAGTTTGACCGCGTCCTTACAGCAATTTCAGCATTCTCAATATAGTCTTGAAAAAAGTCAAGCAATCCATAGTGTAGTTTGCAAACTTCGAGCCCTTCTCGTTCCATGTGTCTGATTTTAAAGGTCATATTCTCAATACTAGAGTTTGCTAGAGCAAAAAGTGTCTCTTTTCGGCTTACACCATAAATATGCATGACCTTGAACACCGGAGTAGAGACCATGTGGTAGGAATTTGTCTGAGGCGCGGTAACGCATGGATGCTAACATCATTGAGGATTTCGACTTTAGTACTGCAAGAACAGTAATGTTACAACTTGTGTGCGCATTTTTGAGGTACCAAAGGCAGGTCGGAGGGTGAAAAGCATGAAGCCGCCGATAGATTTGTTGAAGGACGATACTGAGGCTCTAACTATTTCTGATACTAGTGAACAGGTTTGGGGTATTTGATTCACATACTGAAGAAATCATTGGCAAATCAACCCTCTGTTAAGAAATCTGTCGGTGGTTGGGGCGAAGAAACAAGCAACGCAATTGGGCATATTTTCTTTGGGTATAATTAGTGTAAAAGCGCATTTTGTAGGGAAATGGATGGGACAGACGAGAAGGTTTCCGTAGTTGATGCAGGTACGCTCCGAGTGGCTCGGTTGTTGGCATTGAGTGCCGTCTGTTCTGTTCTATCGCATGACGCTATTATTTCCCTATTGCTCAATCTGGGACATAAATAGCCTACATTGCACACATTTCCTGTCATATATACGTTCTGAAGTCTTCGGAAAGAAACTTTTTTTAGGCCACCTCGTATTTGATAGCCTAAGATTTGGCGATATATCGGTGTAGAGCAGAAGGCATTGCTTAACCCATTCAAATGATTTTGTTGTATTTGTGACAATAAAGAGTCCGACGAGGAACCTGGTAGGTGGAATGAATCTTCCCCTGAAACCCAGACAGAATCCTAATACCTGAAATCGAAAACGCTGATGAAGCATTACATGATTGTGACGCAACCAGTACCCCAAGGTAGGTCTCCCACGACACATTTTACTTAAATTCGCTTGCTAGTTACCTTCTATGCCATGCGCCCCAGTCTATTCGGTGATAGCTAACAGTCCAAACAATAGTTAATAATAGAGATTCAACACTTACTACGCAATTGCTTCCATTCTCCTGGACAGCCTAATTCTGCGACAGGCACGCGTGATTTGCACACTTAGATGCCCTGCAACCAAAACTATAGTCTATCTCAAATGAAAATAATACTAGTAGCACTTACATTTCCCATCCCCTGAGTACCAAACTCGGGCCCTCAGTAGTATGGGCGGACACTACTAGCTTACCTAACTCCTAATACCAACCAAAACGCACATCATCCTCCGCGAACGCGATAAATAGTAACCTCGAACCGAATATTTCTTCGTCGAAGTTTTGAATATGCTTTATTTTGCTTCAGTATGTTGGTGAAGAGGATTCCAACGTATGCAGAACTGGAAAACGAGATCCTCATCTCTCACGGTCTCCAAATGCTGGTAACCAAGTGAAAGCGGTGCGTTAAGCTCTTGATGTTCAGGACAACACAACAGACCTGACACTACTAGCAAATTTTTTGGACCCCAAGGAAGATACTGGGGAGGAGGATGAGGCCTGGGACTGGAACAGACTCCGCACTACTCTGGCATACGATTAATTCTTTACTTAAAATGCCGTCATTCCCAATGCTGAAATACACGTCAAAATATTATGGCAATTTTCATAATGTTCTTAATATGCAATATGCCTTATATTGTATTCCACTTTTCTGTCACCCTAACCTATTTCAACTTCAGGAAGAGATCAGGGCCCATGTGTTTTTATCGATATATTATTCGTGTAATATATTAATTCAATGCCCTAGCTGTCTAGATGCAAAGCAAGAATAACGAAAACCTAATATGTTAGGCGTTTTATTTTTTTTTCTTAATATACCTTTTGATGAGAAGCAATATTTTGATGAATGAAACTTAATTGTTAGAGCTAGCCTAGTTCTGTTGGCCCAATTGCGCACTTCTCGCTATGAAGGACATTGCTGAATGTGTCTCGCAAGTTTTGCCCGCATATGAACAGTATCCAAACTGGTCAACAGCTGAAGTCAGCACTGGGGTACGTCAAATTACAATGTTTGATAAATCTAGACCACATTGGTTGCATGCGAATATAACGGAGGCGTTGTGATCGGAGCTGACTCTCGCACATCTTCGGGGTGAGTTTTTTGGATTACTGCTTATTCGCAGGACGTACGTAGCAAATCGGATAACAGACAAACTCACTCCTCTTACAAAGTACATTTTTTGCTGCCGTTCGGGTTCTGCAGCGGACACACAGGCCATAACTGATGTCGCAAAATATCAGCTCGAATTTCATTCTATCCAAATGGGTCGTGAGCCTACTGTAGCAGAAGCTGCTACTACCGTTCAAAATTTGTGCTACAACTATCGTGACAGTCTTCTCGCCGGAATATTTGTTGCTGGTTGGGATACTGAAAGTGGCGGTCAGGTAAGGTACCAATACGATCCTTTACTTACTCCAGATTTATTCTATCCCAGTTGGAGGCATGCTTATCAAACAACAGGCAGTGATCGGTGGTAGTGGAAGTACTTATCTGTATGGTTTCTTCGATGCACAATTTAGGCCCAATATGACGAAGGAAGAAGCGGTGGAACTTGTCAGCACATGTGAGTTCCCCAACCTCCACTCTAATATTGGTGGTGGTTTAGTGCAGATTAGTCACTTTCAAACTTTGCCTTTCTAATCCAGTTCATACTGCAAAGTAGATCGCTATCACCTCACAGCTATGCCCTTCCCACCTTAAATGATTTAAATTCCCTCTTATCCCAATTTAGGTGTGGGCCTTGCAATAAATAGGGATGGGTCGAGCGGTGGTTGCATCCGGCTTGGCGTTATCTCTCGTGATGGTGTTGAGCGTAGACTGATCAAAGGTGATGAAATCCCCATGTACTCATACAAAGCGTAATGCTTATTAAGAACATTATGAAAATTGCCATAATATTTTGACGTGTATTTCAGCATTGGGAATGACGGCATTTTAAGTAAAGAATTAATCGTATGCCAGAGTAGTGCGGAGTCTGTTCCAGTCCCAGGCCTCATCCTCCTCCCCAGTATCTTCCTTGGGGTCCAAAAAATTTGCTAGTAGTGTCAGGTCTGTTGTGTTGTCCTGAACATCAAGAGCTTAACGCACCGCTTTCACTTGGTTACCAGCATTTGGAGACCGTGAGAGATGAGGATCTCGTTTTCCAGTTCTGCATACGTTGGAATCCTCTTCACCAACATACTGAAGCAAAATAAAGCATATTCAAAACTTCGACGAAGAAATATTCGGTTCGAGGTTACTATTTATCGCGTTCGCGGAGGATGATGTGCGTTTTGGTTGGTATTAGGAGTTAGGTAAGCTAGTAGTGTCCGCCCATACTACTGAGGGCCCGAGTTTGGTACTCAGGGGATGGGAAATGTAAGTGCTACTAGTATTATTTTCATTTGAGATAGACTATAGTTTTGGTTGCAGGGCATCTAAGTGTGCAAATCACGCGTGCCTGTCGCAGAATTAGGCTGTCCAGGAGAATGGAAGCAATTGCGTAGTAAGTGTTGAATCTCTATTATTAACTATTGTTTGGACTGTTAGCTATCACCGAATAGACTGGGGCGCATGGCATAGAAGGTAACTAGCAAGCGAATTTAAGTAAAATGTGTCGTGGGAGAACCTACCTTGGGGTACTGGTTGCGTCACAATCATGTAATGCTTCATCAGCGTTTTCGATTTCAGGTATTACGGGTATGTCTGGGTTTCAGGGGAAGATTCATTCCACCTACCAGGTTCCTCGTCGGACTCTTTATTGTCACAAATACAACAAAATCATTTGAATGGGTTAAGCAATGCCTTCTGCTCTACACCGATATATCGCCAAATCTTAGGCTATCAAATACGAGGTGGCCTAAAAAAAGTTTCTTTCCGAAGACTTCAGAACGTATATATGACAGGAAATGTGTGCAATGTAGGCTATTTATGTCCCAGATTGAGCAATAGGGAAATAATAGCGTCATGCGATAGAACAGAACAGACGGCACTCAATGCCAACAACCGAGCCACTCGGAGCGTACCTGCATCAACTACGGAAACCTTCTCGTCTGTCCCATCCATTTCCCTACAAAATGCGCTTTTACACTAATTATACCCAAAGAAAATATGCCCAATTGCGTTGCTTGTTTCTTCGCCCCAACCACCGACAGATTTCTTAACAGAGGGTTGATTTGCCAATGATTTCTTCAGTATGTGAATCAAATACCCCAAACCTGTTCACTAGTATCAGAAATAGTTAGAGCCTCAGTATCGTCCTTCAACAAATCTATCGGCGGCTTCATGCTTTTCACCCTCCGACCTGCCTTTGGTACCTCAAAAATGCGCACACAAGTTGTAACATTACTGTTCTTGCAGTACTAAAGTCGAAATCCTCAATGATGTTAGCATCCATGCGTTACCGCGCCTCAGACAAATTCCTACCACATGGTCTCTACTCCGGTGTTCAAGGTCATGCATATTTATGGTGTAAGCCGAAAAGAGACACTTTTTGCTCTAGCAAACTCTAGTATTGAGAATATGACCTTTAAAATCAGACACATGGAACGAGAAGGGCTCGAAGTTTGCAAACTACACTATGGATTGCTTGACTTTTTTCAAGACTATATTGAGAATGCTGAAATTGCTGTAAGGACGCGGTCAAACTGCATATGTGATATGTATAGATGGAAAAAGGAAAGACCTGATGATAACATCCTTCTATTACTGCGGCGATAAAATTCGCACTATCCGATCTTATCATTATGATGCCTGAATTTTCTAAGGTCACTGGAATGTAACGAATTATGGTGGTGGTGGTGGTGGTGGTTAGAGTACTTCTTTCTTGGAAGCGACCATAAGTCACAAACTTGGCCGAAAACTGACGTGATCTTTGTTACTTTGTCTGATTTTTGTTGGCCAATACTAAAAAACCTAGCCAATTGGTAAATACGTCCATTATTATAGATGCAATTTCGACCTTTTTGTTCATTTCAGTGGATTATAAACTATGTGGTTGGGCTACATGTAGACTTGGAATCACTGACATCATCTGTAACTAATGGAGGATTTCTCTTTCCAGAGTACCTCTGTTACATTTGGCGTCGCTCATACAGAGCTGCACACTTCGTTCCAATCTAGTTGTAAGGTATTGTCAATGCATTTTTTCAGCACCATTTGGTTGCATTATCTGAGATCTGACAAGTGTCTAGTCAGGTTAAACAACCAGAGGGAATTTGATCCATTCCTCAATGCTTCTGTTGTTCTTCCCTCCTGACGCCGGCACCAGACCGCTGGACTGGAGAAGTTGATTAGAGGAAGATAATGCACTGTGGCAGTGTGAGGTTTTACAAAAGATCCAAGTTTTGTTAGGGGCTCAGGCCTTTTTCCCTCCCCGAGGATCGATGGTGTCCCCTTGGTCACCAGGTTGTGTCAATCTGCTCGCTTGTCACCTAAAGGGGTGCATTTAACCAAACATGTACTACAACCTCACGAGTCAGTAACTGCTCCTAATCTCTCTCATTTTCTAGTTGTTGTTTTATGCATAGGAAGTAGGAAATTGTATGATTTGTCTTGCAATAGTATGTACTTATTGTTAAAAAAGTTCGGTTGCGCTTACATCGTACAATTCTGGTCGAAATCGTTCCTAGAGGCGGCGTGAGGATGGCATTTTGCACTTGGAACACAGCCACCTAGCTAATACCTTGAAGATTGTTTGTGTATCTCATGAAAATCAACGGGATTCCTCTTGTAGTGTCTTTAAGTGGATCAAATAGGTCACAAGCGGTGCGGAAATCCAGTGGAAGTTCTACTTAGATGCTGAGCTGGTTTGTAGGGCTCTATTTTGTTAATTTTTTCTTATTTTTGTTGCACTATCAATTTTTATGTAGCTTTTTCAATTTATATAATTGCATTTTTTGCACCTCTGCATTTATTTGAAAGGTTTTTTGGTTGATCCTTTTTTTAATTTCCTTCTTCACCTTAGAGGCTCTACTCATGTGCACAATCTTTGGTTCTGGAATTTTCAAATATTTTGCAGGTTTTTCTTATTTTTCCAAATGTTTGCGATAATTAAGAGCAGAGGTTAAGATCCGGGTTACATTGTTTTGGTACGTTTCTTTTTGGTCTTATCGAATTTTGTAAGCTTTCTGTTACCTTTATAGATGGGAATAATTTACTCCTTTTTTCTTTTTGTGTGTTTGAGAGTGCTTAAAATAAGTCCGTAAATTTAAATTGTCCGAATGAGGTGCTGAATTTTGCTCATTATGCTCTCTCGAAACCTTCTTTCACAAGTATTTTTCTTCAAATTTAATTGTTGTTAGATTGAGGGCTTTCATTTTACCTACTGGTTGCCTAATTGATACGTTTACAAATTTGCCTCCTTGTAATGACGATTACACAGGTCTGCTGCACTCTTGGTTCGTGTTACATTTTTCTGATGTTTGGTTTGTTTATAATGCGGAAATAGTCCCACTAGCTCATGAAACCTGTACACGTGTGTACTTTTGTTTGTGACTCCTTTGTGTTGGTCCCTAATTTGGGTGCTTGATTAGGTGTTCAAGTCACCTTAATAGTGGTATAGTTTTTAGCTGCTGGTGTCAAGGCAGTGCTCACGACAACGCTCTTGTTTTTTGGTAGCAGTTAACTGTCTAATGTGTGTTGTCCTTTAACTCTGGGAAATTATTCCTTGGGCACGTTTCTCCTAATTGGATTTTGGATTTACTTGACTCTTTAGTACTTCATTTTGTATTGAAGCTTAATTCTTTTCTGTGATTTTTTGCCAGTACTTAATTTAGTTACCCCAATGTCCAACTTAAGGACTTTTGTCGACTGGTTAATAGTTTTTCTGCCAGTTTTCAATCCTTTGGTTCCCTAGTGTAGCTTTAGTATCTCTAACACGATGTGTGTTATAAAAGCATAGGATGCACTTGCTTTTTTATTCAAGCTGTTTTATTTCCAAACGCTAACTAGCTTTCATTGATATTGTTTTTTGGGTTTCATTCTTGATTTAACCTCATAATTCAGGTATTGTTTTCGCCTTAGATTAAATGGTTTTGAATTCAACTGGTTGCCTCTTTCCGGAATCCAATGCCCAAGGTTTGAGAGTGCGCCAGTGCACGCCAGAAACATGTGACACTCACGTCCTCTACTCAATCGTCTCTGCCCGATGTCTGTCAGGTGTCAGAAATGCTTCCACTTCCAGTTCTCAGTCTTCTCTTCCCTCCAAAATAGTTCGAACGAGGTGCATGGTGAACCGGACCACTGAGGTCTTCTATTGGCTTCCTCCCGTCCAGGATTGCTTTTCAGGTGAGTGAGAAAGTATGCTTACTTGTACTTTATTTAAATTTGCCCATTGTGTATGGAATACTTCTGTTTCCACTCATATAAAACGGCTTAATTTCTATGGAATTTAACTATCTCCCATGCCGTCAATAAATGTTTCTGCAAATTACATTGTAGAAATACGTATTGCCTGGGTCACACTCTTCGGGTCTTGTATTTTACTTGTTAGTAATTTAATGCAGCCACTAATGCAGCCCCTCAGGATGAACGGGGCTGTTTTCATATTTCAGCTAGAAGTGGTGACACACCCTATTTCTACGGCTCGATATACACCATCCGCCAAATGCAGCAGGCCTTTCTGGCTGGAAAGGCGGCGGCAGTGGCAGTGCGAGAGAAACCGTTGGTCTCACTCTCCGTAGGCATGTCAGCGCTCTCAGTGGCACTGGTGCTCATCATGCTCCTCGGTGTGTGCCACCGAAACTCGTCCAATGCCTCTACCTCCGGCTCCAGGAACGGTGGCCCCACCACACAGCGACAACGACAGGCAGCTGCGCGACGTCGCGCTCGCGCCAGAAGTCGTCGGCAAAACGGAAACTACACCTCCATCGGCACTCAGGCCGATGTCGAACCCTCCGATCGCTTCTTCATCCTTCCCCGGTCTGATCCCATAATGCATACCCAAACAGTGAGTTCTTTCCTTGTTAAACATTGAATAAAAGCCTCGATTCCCTCCACTCTAGGTTGTTTATGCTTTGTGGTGTTGCTGCTGTTGGCCATTTCAGTATTACGTTCGATTAGGGTAGTCAATTTGTATAAGCCTCAGCATGAGTGAACCAGAATTCATCCCCCGATTTTATTGGTCTCATTAAGCATTTCCCTTGGCCCTTTTTTCATTTTGTCAAAGCGAAAAATCAATGTCCTTGGTGCTCATTCATCTGCTTTTGTAATTTACTTCACAGGTCTTGAAGGACATGCATCGAGAGGTGTTGGTCGAGTGATAGTCACGATAGTGCTTGTGTGCCACCACTTGATGGTCAATCCAATGTGGCATTATCCCCTCGTTTTGTCATAAGATTACCCGCCAATTCGTATGTGTTCATTTGCCGCTAGGGGATTTGAAGATGCACCGCAACGATTTATTTTAAGCTCCTTCTCTCGCTAAATACTTAATGAAAATGAGACTGATTAATTCTTAGTGAAATGTAGGGATACGCGTCCAATAAGTCTCTTTATGATGTAAGTTCCAACTGTGGAATGCAAAACATAAGTTGTATTCTTAGCAGAGTCAATACTTGTGTGCTTGTAATATGCATCATTGCATGTATTTGTCCATTATTGTTTCGATATGTTGGTTTAAATGCTTAACTTAATTTTACATGCAATCCTAAATATGCACTTCCATTCGACTCAATCCTATAGCGGGACAGATGTCTTTTTTCACATTTTGTAGATGCCTTTATCGACTCATGTATCCACATGATTTTCCTTATATTCTTTAATTCCTTTTATTACATATCCAATGACGCACAATCTCGCAACCATACGAATCTATGTAACCTGACTTGGTATAAACAGGTGGCCAGGTTCATTTGAAGCCATCATGCTATGTAAAGTGTGGTTGTTCATTACTGCTATTAGAATCACCCCCATGAAGTGTTTTCGTTGCCACACCTAAAAATACTAGATCCCCTTTAATGACCGTAACGCAAAGGAAACAAATAGCTAATGTCAATCAGTACTAGCCCCTCTCATCAAAAGTTCCAATGCTATTGAGGGAACAGTGCGTTTCGGGGAGTAGTGGACTTTGGCCTCAACCACTCAGTTAATGCGTTTTCGTTAGCTGACAGGGGGGAAGGTTAAGGATTGAGTACCTAGGTGAATTAGCAACGATAACTTTTTTAAGATGGACAGTCCGGAATATAACCACTCTAGTTTTCTAGTAGATGGGTGTACCATTTTACCCATTCTGTTGTATCTGCTTGCCATACGTTCAAATAAAGACCAATCCTTGTGTCCCTCCCATTAATCAACCAATTTCATTCTTTCGTCTAGGTGTATTCTGCAGTGCTTTTCATGGTTCTAGCCCTTCCATACATATGCAAAACATCGTTTGAAATTGGAACCACACCACTTCATTGATTCCAGTAGTAGCTGAAAAATTGTACGGTTTTGGTAAATGGGTGGGAGGGAAATTGATTCCTTAAGTCCTCAGCAGTGTTCTCTGTTTCCGTCATCTTTCTCTTCCACTGTAATCCATGCCAAATCTATGTTTCAGGACTGTAAACAAGTTTTGTCGCCAGGGTATCATCTCAGTGCTGAACTTTTGATAGGGATTGTTGTGACGATGAGGTGTAGAATGAGTGACCGCGCATGAGCTCGATACCTGTGCTTTCCGCATTTATTTCTTGATTCTGATCTTCTACTTCATGTCCTTTAATTATGTGAAGATGGGGAGCAAGGATGGAGATATCGAAAGGTGAGTGATGGTGGTAATCGCTCTACTGTCGGTGTCCTTCAGGGTGGCGTAAACGCAGGTTTCCACGACTCAGAGGCACTATTAGCGCAGCCCCATGAGTTGGCTGGTCAGACGCCGGCTACGGCTACCCTCGAGGTAATGGCGCACGAGGGAGAGGTGGAAGGGCGCTACCTTGCTTCCACCGCAGCCCTCACTTGCACGGACGATTCGCGACTCTCCTGTTTGGTTGTGCCTCACATCGATACTCTGACGGAGTATCAGCCACCTACTCAGTGAGTTTCTCTGATCCGCATCCCTTTATACCACTACTTTGCTGGCGTTCTCTGCATCTCAGCAAGTGGATCGGATTTTTTCACTTTTCCATTTTCATCTTAAATGTATTTAAAGAAGCATGCGTTTAAGTTTATTAAACTGGGAAGGCATTAATTTGAACGAACTATCGGTGTCTGTAGTACTTTGTCATTCTTTTTAAATGTAAAAGCTGTCAAGTTGAATTGAAAAGAGGTACGTGTACCTGTTAGTTGTAAGCTTAGTAGTGGAAGAAGTGTATTTGCGCTGATTTTGACCTACCCATTACTTCGTTTTTACGACTGCAAGTGGAAGTAGTTCATACCATCAGTCCAAAAGAAGCAGTTTCACTAGCCATGGTCAATGGGCGTCTTCTTGTGTTAGTAGAACCCATTAAGCACGCAAACACAAGTCGCTGTATTACGTGTCAGTAATTTTTGTGGAAAGGACGGAGTCCGCAACTGATTATTTCGACTGATAGTGAATCTAGATTATCCTCTTAGCGTCAGTAGGGCGACCTGGTCTTAGCTCCCAAACCTGCTACTCTAAATGGCAGGTAATACTTTTAAATCAATTGGTGGGCTCAGTGCGCCACTTTTTCCGTCATTAAAGTAACCAGTGGCATTGACAGTGAGGTGTAGACATTGAGCTGCGTGTTACAGGCGTTAGTTTTTTCTTTTCATAAGCCTCGCAAGTTGTCGCTGTGGCTGCAGGTCAGTTTGCAGAAATCTTTCGTTAACCCCTTCATTTCATCGAATTTTGTACTTATTTGACTTTTATAGCTTTCTTCGCTTTTGAATATCTGTCATTTCCTCGACATGTTTCACCCTTCTTGTAACATATTAGAATATTTGTGGGTCTTATGGGGAGAAGCGTTATTGGATATGACTTGGTATCATCTTCTGCCGTACTTAGGCACATTTTAAGGAATCATACCCTCAATATAATTAAGGATATACTTCTTTTTTCATGGAAAAAAAAGTAGCATTGCGTTTTTAGGTAATTTTCCCAAAATTGAGGAATGGGGAAATCAATGTATTTAACACAGTGAAATGCCATCTGGAATGCATTGCCGATGAAAAATCATTGAGGAAGAAGAAAAGCTTCACATCCTGTATGAGAAGCGGACTGTGTGATGGTCTTCGTTTTTGCATTAGATGGAAATGTTTTCTGATAATATGTTGATGGTAATGTTTTTTGGGATGAAAGGTTATCTTGTTTTGCGTTCATGGGATCCTTTGAACTATGATCATGGCACCAGCTAACAATTCTTAAACGTAAATGCGTTTCGCCCAATCTCGTGCTGAAACATCGAAATTATTGCAACGCTGTGCTTCACAAACGATTGGTGCATATCAAATGTAGAACTTGTGAAGATTAACGTGTCTACGTGACTTTTAGGCTCCTTCAACGGTTCACTTTTTCACCATTTTTCCTTGACGATTACAATTCGGGAAATGTGCTTAAATCTTAAAACCCTTCTGATTCTCACGGGGGCAAAAATCACTCAATGGAAACGCACGAGGTGCTCATCTTCAATGTACAAAGGTCACATTAATTTCATAGCGAGTAACATGTGTATCGCACATGACACTTTGTGTGGCTTGAAAAAAAAGAATCGCAACCCCTGCAAAGGTTCATATGGCGTAATCCTGTTTTTACTTATCCGCGTCAGCCAGGGACTTGTATTTTACAGTCTGAGGCCATGCGCCTCGAATGGTTTACGCTAGCGATAGACTTGACGGCTACTTGAGCTACTTACAATTAGTGCCTCTTGTGTGTCACAGCTCGATGGCCTCCATTTGTCTTTACTTTACACAACCTTAGTGTTTTATTGGTTAATTTAATACTTTTGTTGCAGCGAGCTGCTTTTGGTGGGAAGATATAAATTTAACTGAGCGATTTAAATGTAGGCGGATTGGTGGATCATTCCTATTCTTCTACATCATAAGTAGACGCATGCATGCGCATCCTCACGTAAGACAGCGAAAGCCATTGGATGCCACCGTTTCTGCCTGCCTCTGTAAGATGCAAATGCTGTGGCAAGGTCGAGTGTGAAATGGCGAGGCACGGCTTGGTTCTGAACAGTTGCCATCGTGCAAACATGCATAATTTGCAAGCATTTTTACGTGGTGCAGACCCACTCAAGTCCTCTCAATGCAACCCTACCCACTACCGCTCCTACCAACGCTGCCTACAATTTAATGAGGGGTAATTTTAAGGTACATCGAAAGGGTTCTATGTGGGTAATGTTGAGTATCATGTCATTGTCCTATGGCTTGGATGTTACAATCGCAATAAGCCACGTAAATCGGCTTTAACTGCGTGTAACTAGCGGAGGCAAAAGGAAACCAACTTGTGACGTATCTGGTAGCTAATCCAACTTGCGGCGCCCTCCTACCTCTGCCCATAAACAGACGTCCAGTTCTTTGCGCGTTGCACGTGGCTGACTCCACCCTTGTGTGCCTGTACTTTAGAGAGTAGCGGATGGACGGCGTTATCTGTCTCACGCTTTGTCCACCTCCCTGCCCTGATCACAGCCTTCCGCAGGTTTACCCTCGACCCTCATGCTGTTGTGATTATGTTCAAATTGCGTATTTCTCTTTTACAGTAATTGGATTGCATCGGATGTACATATCTTTCTTCTTGGTCGTCTCAAATTCAATACATTTGAATGTTACGCCGTTCACTGAAAATACGCTCGTAATGAGATCTGTATTATCGCTTTGCTTTTTTAAAAAAGAAGTTTTATGCTAAAATTAAGGTGTTTTGCTATTAAAAGAAGTGAGTTGCGCTTAAGATATTGCATCGTAAATGTACATTTAACGCCTTCGCTGCTAGGGTCTTAGGGGTAAATCACCCAGCTCAGTCCACTAAAGGTGTATTACCATTTCGGTGCAGGATGTTTCTGGTCTGGAGTTAAACTCAATCAATCTGTCAAACGTGTGAAGTTAACAATGAACATGTTAACCACTAAAATAAACTACTGATTTTACTCAGGTGCATATTTCTGCTTAATTCTGATGAAGAAGTTGCCAATAGAAAAGCGCAGTTACTCCGTTGAGAAGAAAGGGAAGACAAGGGGCAAGATTCATAGTTTTATTTTTTAGCCCACCAAGGATATTCAAGGGAGTGCCCACTCTTCCCGCCTACGAGGATGCCACGAAGCGGGGCATGTACTGCATAATCAGGGATTCGGACATCACTGCACCACCTTCCTACCAGTATCGAATTCTCGACCCTGTAGACGCCGACGATGAAGCATCTGTTGGTGGTTCCGCTGCGACTGGCGATGCGAATTCAGCCAACAACTCCGATGTCTTTCCTTCCATTTCTTCGTGGGATTTCTACACCTACGGGGTTCACCGGGGCTCGATCAACAGCATGCCTGAATTTTCGCGCATCTACGGACCCCCTGAATCACCCTATCCTGGAGACGTAAGCTACTCACCAATTTCCCTCTTTCAACATGACAGCTGGGGATGTAAGGTTGTGAAATCAGTACTAGGTTTCGGGTTACAGGTAGGTACTCGGAAAAAGGCATATTGGACAACCGAAGTGTTTAAAACTTGCCTCCGTTTCTCTGGTGGTATATGTACTTTTCTGCTTGCTGTGCATTGTTTTGTGATGTGGTTCCGACTCCCAATGTAAGAAGCATATGCTTATAATAGCAGCAATCACTCCGGATTAGCCGTCCTTATTATGCAGATTAGGTTATCTGCTAGAGAACAAATTAAGGTCAGGAAAAATAAACAACATTAGAATTTTTAGGCCTTGCTGCTAACAGCAAAATCTAGCGCGTGTGCTAAAACCAACTCTTAATTATTGCTGATATGCACAGATTTTTAGTGCCTAGATACACCAATTTTCTTTACGTAGCTGGTTACAAAGTTTTTGTTTGCATAATAGGGAACAGTCCGGTATTTTTATTGCTTCCCAGCGTTACGGATAAGCAATCTATGTAAAAGTATGTGAGCCACGAAAAACTGTAAACACCGTCAGCTATGGGTTATTACCCACTAGAAGCTGAAAAGTAGTGTGAGACTGTCAATCAGTGTCATGCAACTCGAATGTAACGGATGTACTAAATAGCATGTTTAGCCCATCGTTCTGTTGTGCCAACACGCGGATCTGTATTGAAACGCATTAGTTCAATCAACGCTCCCCTTTGAAGGTTATTTTGGAAGACAAGTATTGAAGTCATTGCTTAGAAATTACTATTGCTATCATTACTTTGTAATCCTATAAGATTTTACCTCCTTTACGCGTCATTTTGAATTGAAGTGTAGCTTTTAGGAGTGAGTAGATTTTAAGAGAGGGTTATTTAATTAGTAAGCTCGCTCTTTAGGGTTCTCAATGACAGCAACACCAGCGTAAGCAAAGAACGGTTAGACACTTATTCTCTTGCCAGAAGAAGAAAGATGAGTAGTGGCATCTCGCCTAGCCCCTCTCTACCCCCGAATATTTTAATATGCTTCGTTTTTTTCGCCCTTTATTCCTCTTTCTTTCCTCTCTCACTGTGATTTCATCGCTCCCCCATTTGAGCGTTCCACACCCGTCCCCAGTATTGTGCCCTTTACCCACCCAGCAGACAATGTCGTCGTTTGTGTCACTGTTGCTGCTGACGATGGCGATGGTGCATGCGACGTTGCTTTCGTATGTCTACTTTTTTTGTAACTTCAACAAGCTGTGATCATTACTTTTGTGCCAATTCAGCTCATCTGCATTCTCTCTGTGTATGCATCTGTACGTAAGCACTCATTTACCTATATGCATATATCCTTGGACAAAACTAAACTGCACATATATCGTTTGCTTTGTGAACGAATGGCCTTCTATAGTCGGGAAGAATTCACCGCTCAACAATACTCGGTGTCATTAAAACGGTCCCAGGACTCACCAAACGTCTGAAGGTGAAACGCGATCTCACGATATGCTGTTCAGTACTCCAGGTCATACACACGTTCAAGATGGATCTTTCTAGCTTCATTAAGCCGAATTGATAAACGTCTGACATATGGCTCTCGTGGGATCGTGGTGTGATTTTTTTCTTGAATTTTTCCAAAGGAGTTTTGCCACCTATCTGCTTCTATTTCGGAGCACTACTAAAAGCATTCATTATTCAGCTACCTCTTTAAGTGCTCTTTAAAGATGTTTTGGTAGCCAAAGAGGAGTGATTCTTTTGCTTGCTAAAACGAACACAGGTTTGATTGTAAAGGGTGTTGTTATAAATAACCTTGTGTCGGCAGAAAGCTAAGTGAGAAACAAGGCCAGAGTGGCAAATACGCGTTAATTGAGCGTCAGGCGTGTACAGCGGCGCTTGCACAATTTAGTCTGTGTGGGCTACTAACACGGTCTCTGCTCGTACCAAATACTCTACCGACCGGCCATTCCTTCTGTCCACTCATAACGAAATAGCCTCGAGACTTGCCCCACCTCGACATTAGCGACAACTAGGAGGTCACACGTTTGTGCCAATGTGATTACATATCTTCATATTGAAGATGACCGCTTGTAAACAGCCTGTGGGGGGATGGGAGGTC